>CM065431.1:34515000-37087500 GCA_033030585.1 Hippophae rhamnoides
TGTTCCACATAAATTTCGAATATTCTTAAAGGATATTAACTTGCGAAGAAATATATTAAAGTTAAAATCGTGGTTTTGTCACATATATATAAACTATGCAAATAACCCCAAGCAGCATTGATTGCATATGTTTTATACTTTCTACCGATCAATAATCCATCTCGCAAAGTATACGTTTCCTTGATGCTACATCAAAAAAGCTAATAAATTTCATTAAATTTTTTTAACATGATACAATGCAGGCCTCTATAATTAAAATTAAAATATGAGATTTTTAACATATTCAACTTCATTTCAAGCCCGTTAACAAATAATAAATTTCATTAATAAGATATAAATCACATAAATAATTAATGGTAACAATCATTAATTTTGTTAATAAAATAAGATTTGGTGGAAACCAATTAGCACATCACGTGGTCAAGCTGTACAAGTATTCATAGCTTTTGCTTTAAAGTTGGTCAATTGAAATTTATACTTATTATTTTAATTTAACTTTTACTTTATTATAAGAACAAGTGAACAAATAATTAAATACATCTTAAAGAAATTACAAAAAAAATATATATATTATCTTGGAATACCACCGTTGCAATGAGTATGTTTCAAGCGAATGGCCACGTGCGTTTCGGCATGAGTGAGAGAGAGAGAGAGAGGCATGAAAATGCCATACATCTCCTTAATGAAGTTATCTTCTATATATTGTTAATTAATTAGTTACACAGCCTTGCATCTCCACTTGTTAGTTTTCTTTCTTTAATTTCCTCGATTTAAGCATTGATATCGAATTGCATGAATAATTAATTTGTGTTCGTTAGGGTTGCCATTGCACTAGCTAGGACGGGTGGGATAGGTAGTTAGGGCATACATATAAAAGTTTCCTATCTAATTACAACCCCTTTAGTTTAGAAAAATACCTTAAATGCTCTAATTTTAATCAACTTGTGCTAAACTTTTTTATCACTTTATTTTGGACTTTTTCAAATTAAAACTTTTTTATATATAAGTTTTTGAAGTATTAAAAATAAAGAAAACAAAATTTAATGAGTTTTTCACTTATATATTTAATTTTCACACAAATACTTACAATTAGTGCCTATTGTTTGTTACAAAATTGAGCAACAAATAAATTTTTAAGGAAAAAAATGTATTTGTGCTATACAATGAACATAAAGCAACTATCCAAATTATATATTTTAGTTATATAATTTTTAAGGAGAGTCTAATTTATTTTATAATTTAAAAATATGAACTATTAAAGAAATTTTAAACTTACAAACAAATAAGAATTTTTGTCTATAATGATCATATCTCATTTAAAAGTTTAAAAAGAAGTTATTTGTTAATTTAGTTTAAAAAAAAAGTTCTTTGCAACCTCTTAATTAACAGATTATTTTTTTCTTCTCTCCCCTCTTTCAATTTGCCATCAATTTTTTTTTCTTTCCTTATTTTAAAAAACAAGACAAAAAAATATTTTAACTACCTTTGCAACTCTAAAGTGTCGAATAAAAGAATTATAAATTTTTAATAAATAAAATTTTAAGTGAATAAAAAATAATAAAAATAATTTATATTTATAAAATACAAAAATATATTTAATAATAAATATATAATTTGTTATAACAAATTACTTATCAAAATTTTATTATAAATTAACTTAAAATAATAATAGTAAATTATAAAATAATTACAAAATTATTAATAATAATTATTATAAAATAAATTATAATAATATTATATTAGATAATATTTTCATACAAATTTTATGATATAATGTTATATATTTGTATTGTATATTGTAAAAAGTTGTATAGAGAGGTTTCATAATTTTTTTAATAATTTAATTATGTTTTATATCATAATTATAATTAATATTATAATTATTTATTAAATATAATTATAATTATATTTAATAATAATAATAATAATAATAATATATTATTATATTATTTATGAATTATCAAAATGTTTAGCATATCATTTTAAATATAGGTATAAATTTATATTTATTTTATTATAAAATAAATTATTTTTTATTTTTTAAAATAAAAATTTTAATATATGATATAATAAAAGAGATTTATGTACTTAAAATTAATTATAAATTTATAAGATGTTGATGTTATTTTACGTTTATAATAATTATGTTTTATAAAATAGTGCTAATATATATATTTTTTAAATAAAATTGATTAAAAACTTTGCTTTCAAGTTTAAGTTAAGATTTTGTCTATTTTTAAACTAATTCATAATTAAGAATTTTGTCTATTTTTAAACTAATTCATAATTAAGAACATTTGTACATTATCAAGTAAAAAATAACTATTATAGACAAAATTCGTGCAAATAATAAATTTTTTCATGGGGTACTTTTTTAACAAATATGTCTTAGGAATTTGAAAATTTATCCCTCCAAGGGAGATGTCTTTAAATCCCAGCAAACGAAACAATGCCATTGTAGAATTGCATGAGCTTTAAAAGGCTCAATCCCGTTGATTTTTTTTTTAAATCTCTAAAATTTTCAATCTTTCTTTCCAAACTCATCTCACCTTATTCATTGCAGCCTTTAAATTTCTCTATAACCTTTGAACCCACCATAACCTTATCTAGTTTGGTTTATTACAAAAAGATGAACCCATCGAAGTGCTTTTGTGGAGTAGATGCCATGAGAGGACATCTAGAATCATTCTAATAATGGAGAGTACCTAGAACATACCACCTAAAAGCAAATGGACTAAAACGTACCCATTTATGAAAAAAGGGCCCAGGTATCAGCCACCCCATTACTCAATCGTATCCATAAAGTGGAAGAGAAAAAACAAAGACACATAGAAAGTGTTTATTTGCTACTCTGATATTGTCAAGGTTTTTTTTTTTTTATAAGTGAATAGGACATCCCATATTATCATGGGTGTTTTGTTTAGGGATGAATGTATTTTAAAGACTCTAGGTTTTATGTTTTGTATGAAACTGTTATATGTTTTACACCCAATGCATTATATTGTCATTTGCTTTAGTTGCTATATGTTTTGTATGGAACTATATTGATTATGAAATGAAATAAAAGTTAATGAACCTGAACATAACATAACTTTAAATAGCACTTGATAAACATAAATGAAAAATAAACCTAAATCCGGATGAAAAATGAGAGTTCCATATGTTGGAATAATTGCACTTTTAATTGAACTTCTGACTCAAATAGGTATCCAGGATCTAGATGAGGGGTGAAAATATTAACCCCTTGAATCTTTATAAAATCTTTATTCTAACTCGGCCAAGTGTATCTCATAACGTGAATTAAACATATAGCACAATGGAATTACAATAAAAATAGCATGCTTGATTTAACAAATCATAAAAACAATCACTAGAAAACAAAAAATAATCTGTAGTAAATACACTAGTGATGGTGTGCCTCATAAGCTTCTATCTAGGCTAACAACATGCATATACATAACAAACATCACATGCATTAGGTAAATATACTAGAAAAACTATAAAAGATTTTCAATCACTTCAAGACCTTATATATGGGAATAAATTTGATAAATAATGATTGTACTCTCACAATATGCCATTATATATAACACATCATGTAACGAGATAAACTCACATAGAACCCTTGCCTATCTGGTAGCATCCTCGGGTTGCTTATGACAAGCACTTGGAAATAAACAATCCATTAAATAGAATAAATATCATATAACTTAATTGACAATATAAATACAAATACTTCTATCAGTCGAGCAATCTACACTAATGATAAGTGCTTAAAAACACTAAAATTAGTATGATTTGTTGTACTTTAATTGTATTATTTGATAATATTTTTATATAAATTTGTCTTTTCAGAATCATGGGTATTTTTATTATTTTTTAGGTATTTTTGTTCAAAAATAATTTAAAAACTCGAAGAAAAATACTAGAGACAATACATCATAAATATGTTGAGAAACAAAATAAGGAAAGTAAAGAAAAATGAAAACATTGAACAAAATTGGTCAAAACGGTCAAAAATATCAAAAAATTCAGAGTCCCTCGCGCACATATGCCCTCGTTGAGTTCCACGCATGCCAGCACACGTCCGCACCGAGTCCCACGTGCACCAACACACGTCCGTGCTAAGTCCCATGTATGCTCGAGAGTATCAACGCCTATCTGCCGCAAATCTCACCCCACACGTGTGCCAACCTGTCTAAACACATCCAAATCAATTTTTGAGATATTTTCCCATTTGTTTTGGTTTTTTCCTCATCTATAAAAGGACCATCTCTCCCATTGTATAGATTTCTAGTCTTTTATTTAATAAACAAAAATACAAATCCGTTTGGAGGTTTTCCAACAATGGAATTAACATCAAATTTTTGCAAAGATTTTTTGAGGTATAATTTTAAAATGAATTCTTTACAATTATTTTTTTATGTTTTATTCTTATATGTTATGTTTAATTTTTCTCTGATTAAATTTAATATGATTGGCTGTTTGTAAATATGATATAATAATAACGTTGTTATGCTTATGAAATATTAAATAGGTAAAATATTTCTATAAAATAAATTGATTTTATTTTGTTCAAGATTTTATATTCAGAATGTTAGAGAGACATATATTATTTTTCATTACAAACTTAAATCTAAAAATTAGATTTTAAGGTTTAATTATCCGGTCTCATTTAGAGTAGTGCTCTTTTATTTGTTGGTACAATAGCTCGGTAGTTAGAGTGAAGTTCTATTTCAAAAGTTTTTATAAGAACTATTATTCAAAAATTTATTGATAACATATTTTTAGTAATAGTTTTAAAACTTGAAAGTTTATACTTGGATAATTAAATTCTTAGGCTTAATTTGGACATCTTGAATAAAGTTTAAAATGTATAAACACACCAAAGGTGGCATTTAAATGATTCATTTTCAATCGCTAAGAAAAAGGAATTAATTTAAATAACTAAATTAATTATCAAGCCTACCTATAAGTGTTAATTGATTTTTTTAATTAACAAGGAATATCTAACTCCAACAAAGGTGGTATTCATATAAAAAAGAGAAAATTGATAAATATCAATTTATATCTTTAATAATATAAATAATATGAGAAAACATAATTAACTTAATTATTATATCCATAAATACTTCACTATTATGAATGATAAAAAATTGCATAATTGTTTATTAAATCATATCTATGTTTATTTTTTTGTTATTAGATTAGGAAATACAAAATCAAAATACCGTGATAGGATTTTTAGGATTTAATTTCCTTTTTAGAAGTTTGAATAATAAATTAAAAACCACATATATTCATTCCTTAGATCAACATTGGGAGTATACATGTCATTTTCTATAAAAAGATTCATGCACTTGCGAGAGTTTTACAAATATAAAACCAAATTATCTGCAAGATCGATATTGCTAACCCGATATTGGTCTTTTTTCATCAAGTTTTTGGTGCCGTTGCTTGAGACTTGATTTTTCTCATCACCTAACTACCTATGCTTCCCTTGCTTATTGTCCATACCGTACCTAATCCAAGTAGATCCAAACTCATCCTCGGAGCTCCATCACCACGTGATGTGATTGAATACTAATGACACAAACTCCTAACATACATACATGTTATGACCCCATAACACCTAGTTGACACACGACACATAAACATATAGGCTCCTCACCTATGCACCACGTTGCAACCTTGCAACACCTAGCCAAAACATGGCACATTACCACATAGGCTCTTCACTAATGGGAATCATTCTATCCATGAAACTACTAGTTGACATACAGTACACTACCATATAGGCTCCTCACCTATGAAAATTGTTGCACTCTTGCAACTACTAGTCAACACATGGTAACTTAACATTGAGAGTAACTCGTTAAAATGATGTGGTTCTCCACTAGCCAACCATACATTTACCTTTATCAAAACCTCACTCAATCTCACATTTTTTACACTTAACTTAGTCTTTGAGAAATATGAGATAGACTCCTCTCTGATCTTCTACATCACACAGATGATATATTGTTTCCCGAGCCTGACACTCAGAAGAAAGATGGACCACCAATAAACCAGGGAAGTCTAGTACCAAATAGGTAGAGCTTTCCCCAATTATGGCTAAGAAAATAAGATTGAATAGAGGGGAATTTATAAAACAAATTCAAGCCTCTTAGACCCTTATCGACCCATCACCACCCAAGGTTGGTGAGGAAGAGGTGGAGAGCATCCTAACAAGGCAACAAAATTCTGATAGTGACACCACGATGAAAAACATCCAACAAGGCAAACTATATACAAATACAAAACTATGTCTTAAGTAATACTAATCACCAGTAACCAACTTTAAAAAGGACAAACATAAACATGAGATAAAATACTAACACTATGTTTTGCATAGGAAATGTTGACACTAAACTAACAAGACTTACAAATACATTTAAATATAACAAAATATGAACATGATATTTGAATGAAATTCCCTATATATATTTTTGCATAAACATGACCCAAAATGGTTCACATGACCTAAAACGCTCTATAAGTCTTACAATGTTCCAAAAATCATATCTTATTTGTTAATACGCATAATGGTTAACAAGAACCAAAATGCTCCCCTTAAGAGCTTACAATGTTCACAAAATATAGCACAATTAAGAGGAGTATAATGCCTAATTGTTTACAGTATATAAAATGCACATATTTTTTTAGATAACCAGGTAAAAAAGATACAACCTATATGAGATGAATTATGAATGTTTTGTGAACATTACTCTCTTTGTTGCATAAATATAGGACCATTACAATATACACACATCATTACATTATCTGTTACATGTATGACTAATGTAAGTAGAAGGTACACCTTTGACTCTTGTGGTGGTGTCCATGTGGCTGCTTGCCACCAAGATGAGTATGCATACTAACCTATGATAGTAGGTACTAGGCTAATGAATTTGAAGGTTATTGATGTGATACTATAGTGATGGACATGACTCTTCATCTTCCTTGATGTGTTATTTTGATCTTGCTTATAGGGAAGTAATTACTAACAAATAATTTTCATAGAGAGATTTTTACCCGCTATATAAATAGTGCTTAAGAGTGTGGTATGATATGTGTCTAAAAGGAATGCATATTTTTTGATTAATTAGAATTAACTAAAGGGATTGGGTTTTAATATCGCATTTTAACCTAAGTATTTGATAAATTATTTTCGAAATCAAGGGGTATGTTTTGATGTATTTTTTGTAACTTTTGGACATTAAAACATACGAATGACAAAAGATGAAACAAATCTTCACAATTAGGGGCATACAAATGTTTTGTCATCAAGGAGGGGTTAAAACATTAAATTGAAAGAATTAAAGGTGCATCACAACATGAGTATATATGTGTCGTAGCACAATACTTTTGGGATAATTTGTAGAGAACTGGGAACAAGGTTGTGCCATTAGATGCAAAGTTGGATTTGCATTTAAATGCTTGCTTTCAAGCATATATTTATCCAAAATATTCCAAATTTGTTAGATTATCATTTTAATTATTTTAAATCTCTACAACCTAATCCTAACTACATTATAGCTCTTTTACTATAAATATGTAGCTAGGGATAACAACAAAATCAGCCACGGATTGCACATATATAAATTTACAAAAAACATTTAGTCTACAAATAATTTAAAGGGTATAAGTAAGATAGGAATCAAAGAGTGAATTAAAGAGGTTGGAATTTAGCCATTGATATTAATCATTAGCTTGTTCCTCTTCTTATTTTTCTTCTTAGTTTTTCATTATTTTAATTATGATTATTTCATAATTAATGCCTAGCTAATTTATTTATGTGATTGTGGGCAATTTCTAAGCCTTAGACTATGATTTTAATTAATAAAATGTTATGATGAATTTTTAGATCAAATCCTTGATTTTTGATTTATTTGACTCTATGTTTAAATTTCAAAACTATGCATATATGAATTAGAGTAGCAAACTAGTTTACTGCATGTATATGTTGAATGCTAGTATAAGATTGTTAGTATATTAAGAGAATATAATTACTAATATTCTTATTCAAAGGGATAACTTGTTACTTTGTGACGGTGTGATAAGTAGGGTTGATACCTTCGTTAAAAGTTACTAAGAATTATAATCTTATTTAGTTTAGTCATCTCGTTTTTAGAATATAATGCAATCAATGAATTGTCTAATTATATGATTAGGTTGTTCATGATTTAAGTTGGTTAATAAGTGGAACTTTAATTAATTACAAAATAAGAAAAGTTGCATCATGAAGTCCAGTCTTATTCAATAATAGTTCTAATATTGATTCGTGATATAATTGGTTCGATTATATGCTAGTGGTGAAAATAATCCAATAATCACATATTTCTCATAATGGGTGTACTTATGTATTTTGCTTAAATTTTATGTTTGATTTTTAGTTAAAAATCATTTTTAAAATCCTTTTACTAATTACGAACTAGCTAATAAGTAGTGATATTTATTGTAGCAATCCTCATGAGTTCAAGAACCATTTCTCTTAACTTATTTATCAATTGTACAAATTGATTACATATATTTGTGTATTTCTAAGCGTATCAAGTTTTTGGCGTGGTTGTCGAGGATTATTTTTAAAAAATTTCCATTAATTATTAGTTTAATTTTTATCTATTTTATTTTAATTTATTTTAACTTCCTTTTAGATTTTTAGTTTTAGTTTTTTTATTTATTTTAGTTTAACTTCTTCATACATATTTTTTATTTATTTTTAGTTTGCTAACTTTTATGTTTTCTTTTAATTTTAGGATATGAATGCAACAAGGATATTCCTACAATATAAGATGAAAAGGGTCACTATGAGTAGATACAATAAAATCCATTTCTTGAAGTGAATTTGAACTAAACACATAGAGATGGCAACAATAGACCTAACACTTAAGGAATTAGTAGTACCTAACTTGGAGTAGTAAACCTTGCACATTTTGTACTCTTACTTTGGAGGTAGGATTTGAACTCAAATTTGGACTAATACATCTTTTACTTACTTTTTGGATCTTAGTAGGAGAAGACTCAAATAAGTATTTGATGAAGTTTCATGTGGCCTGTTCTACCATAAAACCAGTTGGGATCACTTAAGACAAAATTAAGCTTAGAGCATTTCCCTTCTCACTTGTTGATAGTGCAAAAGAATAGCTCGATTATATCCCATTAGGTAATATCTCCGAATGATTTGACTTGACCAAATTATTTTTGGAGAGGTACTTTTCATCTTCTAAATCCATGCAAATTAGAAAATAAATTTAAGGCATAAGACCATTCAATGGGGAAACCCAATACGAATACTAGAAGAGATTTAGGAGGTTATATACAAGCTGTCCTTACTACCAAGTTAGTGAGAAATTGCTTCTTCAATATATTTATTGTTGTCTCTTTAGGTATACACGGTCATAAGTAATAAGTGATTAAGTAAGATATCATTCTTACGGAGATTTGTTACTAGTGTTTGTTAAGTACTAAAATTGTTTCAATCTGATTTTATCCAAACAATAGAAAGTTGGATGGAATTTGCTAAATTGATTTTTTAAAACAATATATAAGAAAATTCTAGGATTGCAGTTTCACCAAATTAATCCACTTGAATCATATTATTTTCCCTTGATTTATATTCTCGCATTTTATTTGTCAACCAAGAACTCCTAATTTATCTATGTCTCTTCCGATAACAAATAGACACATCTCGCTAAAATAATTCACTATATTCCTATGAGAATTAATTTCACCAAGATTCATTAAGTTCAAAGTTCTCCAATAGTTACACGTACAATAAAGGTATATTCCTATCCCTTATATATACATGTTATTCTATCCACGAGCAACACACAAAAATTCCTTTTTCAAGTGTATTTAAGTGTCACAGATCAATTGATTAATCTTCCAACAATCAAAAGCATTAAATACAAATAGAATAAATAAATTAAACATCTCATAAATCATTCAAAAATAATTAATCCAAGCTTCATAATAAAAGTTACATGGTAACCCTAGAAAAATTAAATTAGTTCATAGTAAGTATTAAAAATACAATACGAAAATATTAAAACATTTAAGGAATATTAGATGAAGAACAACAAAAAGAATTAAAAGTGTTTCATCTCTACTCTCTAATTTTTCTCCTACGCAGAACCACAACAGAAGCCAAAAATGGCTTCTGTGTGTTCCACTGTCCAACTTTTTTTTCCAGAATCATAATAAGCACATATTTATAGCTTCAGCTCTCTAAAAAAAATACATCACAAAATATTTTTTTACAACACGCGTGTAAAGTGGGAGACAAAGAAATACATCGAAAATATTCTTTAAACACGCGTGGGAGACAAATGTAAAAAAATAGGTTGGACAGCGTTGCCATTTCTTGCATTTTTATTTCACAACACTCATGCCACATGTCGGCATCTGATTCATTGGAAGAATGATGAGACACGTGGAAGCTTCGTATTGGGTGGGATGAGAGGGTACACGCACATTATGTGAATCGCGTTGCACGAGAAATTTGAGCACTGAACTGTGCGCGACAGCTGGCATCCACTCATGTGGAGCATGGGACTCACGCACGATCTGAGCTATTTGTGATTTGATCTAACGGTGGGTAAGGGAGACGCGTCTTAGGGAATCATCTACGTAGACAGGTAGGCCCCACTCAACGCGCCGAGTAGTCTACAAAACTAGAAACATGTACAATCGCCTGTGTAGCGTGTGCATAAAAACAAAAGTTTTTTTAATTGCATTTAAGCCCTCTACTTTAATTCAAATTAAATTTCCAACTTTTGTTATTTGCAATTAAGTCATTTTCTAATTCAAATTATATTTTCAATTTTTATTAATTTCAATTGTCTTTTTTCACTTAAAATTCTTTAATTTTCTCTAAAAATATATTCCTTAAAAAAATAGTAAATATTAATTTAAGAACTTAAAATTAATTAAAAATATTAAGAACATAGAAATTATAATTAATAAATTGGACAAAATAATTGTAAAACGTATAGTTATCATCTATAAAGGACTAATTCCTAAGGAGAGAAGCATGGTAGATGCTACTAGTGGAGGGGCCTTACTGAACAAAACTTCACACGAGACAAGAAATCTAATTGCCACTATGGTAGCCAACTCTCAACAATTTGGCAACCGTAGTAACCCACAAGCAAAGGTAAATGAGGTAAGCACTAACCCTAATCTTAAGGTTCAAGTAATCTAACTACTTTAGGGAAACAATTAGTTAGTGGACAGGTTAAGGCTTGTGGTATATATTTTTAAGTGGGGAATCTCACTAATACATGTCCTACTCTCCAAGACAATAATCTGAACAAGGTAATATTGTTGAAGGCTTTTAAGCACAAAGGTCCAGGTAAGATCTTTTATCTAACACCTATTGTATAGGTTGGATGGATCATCCAAATTCTGATTATTCAAACCAACAACATTCTTAAACAACCAACAATGTTTAGCTAATCATAATGTTAAATTTCAACAGAATACCAAGGCTTCAATTCATAACATAGAGACTCAGATGTGCCAATTAGCCACAACGTTGGGAAAGATTCATAAACTATGATAAATCCTAAGGAGACTGTCATTATTATTGCTATAAAAATTAGCATAGAACTAGAAGGTCCCAACCAAGACTTTTCAAGTCATTTCAACTTCTACTAGAAGTTACATTCGTCGGGCTGAGGTACTTTTACCAAGCACTACATGGGAGGCAACCTATGCATTTTCTTTCATTTTATTTTCAGTCGAACATTAGTTTATATTTTGTATTATATTTACTGTTATTTTTTATTATTATTTGTATCATTTGATTGTATTACGGACATTACATGACTTAGGTTTGGGGATGAATGATGCATTATCCTTAAATAATTTTTTTATTTAGTAATGTTTTCTATATTTATCAGTATTTTTTCTTATTCCTTTTTTTTTAAATTTTTGTAAAACTAGAATTTTACCAAAAAAAAAATTAAAAATTTTCATTTTGAATTGCGATGTGAGTTTATGTCCAACGTGGCACAATGTTCTCGAATCAAAAAAATGAGAATGTGAAATAGGATCATGTCGCCACAAGATTTTAAGTGCATTGCGGTACATTAATCTCGAGTTGATTTTGGGGATTTATTTTCTATGCTTACCACATTATGACACTAAGTATGCCATAACCCATGTACATTTTAAACACAAAAGCACGCCCCAACACAAGAAACCAGTTCAAACAACACTTTTCTCAAATTTTTTAGAAACCCTAACATACACTTGTTCCTTTTTCCCTTTTCAACCTAAAAATTCAAATTTTATCCAAAAATCACTATTCTTCTTCCCAATTTGTTGTATGTGCATCAATATTAAAGCTTTTTTAGGATCATTTTGCAAAGATTTCACATAAATATCATATTTTTTGGATTTCTTCAAGAACAACCAATCATCTTCAAGTATGTGCTAATTCATCAAGTTTTCTTTGGTTGATGTAGTCAATAATTTTAAAAAAATTATTTTGGATTAGAAGTGTTATTTTTTTTTTGATTTAAGGAAATAAAACCTTGATAGAGTGGTAAGTTTTGGATTATTATTATATTTTTACACTCTTTGAATCATAAATAACACCAAAAAGAAAAAAAACTCTGCTAAAGGTAAAACAATTATGGTGTCAGAAGATTATTATATAACGAGGTCTATAAGCCTGAAGGATAAAAAGATATTTGAAAAGGCTATAGAGGTAAATAAAAATTTTGTTGTAGAAAGGGTATTGATTTTGGAAAAGACCCATTTCCTGGTCTAAATGATGCAATAGAAAACCTAGGACAGGGAAGATTTGTAAAGAGTCCTAAAGTTGGTATTGTATCCATTATGAGAGAATTCTATGATAGTGTGACTTAAGTTGTTTTCGATAGGGCCATGGCTAGGGTAGTTTTTGTACCCTTTAGTGCATCCACCATTAATTCTTACTATGGTATAAGGGATGTAACTTAAGGGGAGTACGAGGCTTATTTAGAGCATATAGATTAAGAGGAAGTAACAAAGAGCTTAACATTAGGAGGAATAAATTGGGAAATTACAAATATGAGACATAAATCAGTTGATGCTAACGAATTAACAAACATCTCCTGTGTTTGGCAATATTTCCTCTACTCAAAATCGATGTCAACTAGGCATTTAATGAGCAAAATTGGCAATGCTAATCTTGCAAATACTTTGGTTTTATATTTGTAAAACTCTCGTAAGTGCACAAATAATTTTATAAAAAAATGACCAAGTATACTCCCAAGGTCAATATAAGGAAAGAATATATGTGGTTTTCAATTTATTATTCAAACTGTTAAAAATGAAATTAAATCCTAAAAATCCTCCTACGATATTTTGGTTTTTTTGTTTCCTAATCTAATAACATAAATGAAAAACACATACATATGGATTCAATAAACAATAATGCAAAGATTTATCATTCATAACAATGGAGTATTTATGGATATAATAATTAAGTTAATTATGCTTGCTCATATTATTTAGGTTATTAAAGATATAAATTGATATTTATTGATTCTCTCTTTTTTATATGAATACCACCTTTGGTGGGGTTAGATATTCTTTGTTAATTAAACAAATCAATTAACACATATGTGTAGAGTTGATAATTAATTTGGTTAATTAAATTAATTCTTTTTTTTTCTAAGAGATTGAAAATGAACCATTTAAATATCACATTTGGTGGGGTTAAATATTTTAAACTTTATTCAAGGTGTCCAAATTAAACCTAAGAATTTAATTATCCGAGTAGTAACTTTCAAGTTTTTAAACCATGACTGAAAATATATTATCAATAAATTCTTGAATAATAGTTCTTATAAAAAAATAGAGCTTCGCTCTAACTAGTGTGTGATTGTACCAACAAATAAAATAGCACTACTCTAAATCAAACTTGATAATTAAACCTTGAAATCTAATTTTTAAATTTAAGTTTGTGATGAAAAATAATGTCTTTCTAACATCTTGAATATAAAATCTTGAATAAAAAAATCAATTTATTTTATAAAAAATGTTTTACCTATTTAATATTTCACAAGCGTAACAACACTATTATTATATCATATTTACAAACAGTTAGCCATATTAAATTTAATCATAGAAAAATTAAACATAACATATAAGAATAAAACATAAAAAATAATTATAAAGAATTTATTTTAAAATTATACCTCAAAAAAATCCTTACATAACTTTGATGCTAATTATGTTACTGAAAAACCTCCAAATGGATTTGCATTTCTATTTATTGAATCAAAAACTAAAAATCTATAAAAGCATAGTGAGTTCTTCTCAAAAAGATAAGAAATTTAAAACTAAAAATTAAAAAAATAAGAAAACTTTATAAAGAGAGAAAGAGTTGAGAAAATTGTGTATTTTACAATGGGGGAGAAGGTCCTTCTACAGGTGAAGAAAAGGCTAAAAAAGTGGAAAAAAGTATCTCGAAAATGGGTGTTGGACGCGTTTCAGATAAGCTGGCACGCGTGTAAGAAGAGGTGGGCACGGTTGGGTGCTAGCACCGGCAGATAGGCGTAGACGCATGCGAATGGTGTAGTTTGAGTGAGATTTGTGGCATGAAATACACGCAGTGTGCACGAGGCTCGATAGATTGGGGCATTTAATGTTCACAGGACTCGATAGATGCACATGGCTCGGAGCATTTTTGACCTTTTTGACACATTTTGTCCAATTTTTTCATTTTTTTTGAGTTTTCCTCATTTTTTTCTCAACATATTTGTGATGTATTGCCTCTAGTATTTTTCTTCTAGACTTTATATTATTTTTGAATGAAAATACCTGAAAAATAATAAAAATACCTGTAATTCTAAAAACAGATTATATAAAAAGATGATAAAATCATACAAATATAAATCTATTTAATTAATTAAAGTACATTAAATTATGGTAATTTTAGTTCTTTTTAAGCATTCATCCCCATTATAGTACAATTGATAAAGAAATGGCTCTATTACTCTTCATAATCCAAACCTTTAAAAGCATAGATGTTAGGGTAATTATGAATCAAATGATAAGGTTGTCAGCAAATAAAAAGCAAATTAGTTATTTTTTCCCATAACTCATTACAACACTTTATGCTAGAAGTAGGGTGAGAATTATTACTGATGAAATTCTACTTCAACTCGATGACTTGTTAACACCATACATGGAAAGCCTCACTAGCTAAACTAAAGTCTCATAACTCAAGAAAATAGTTTCTTTTTCAAGGACCCCTTTAAAGGATAGTTTTGAAAAGTTACAAGAAAAGGTTGATAAAATGGAGGCCTATCAAATGCAGCAACAAGAGTGGCTTAGTAGACATATCATTCCAATTATACGAACACCATCTATGAGAAGCAATAGTTCTAACTCGCTCAATCTGGTTACGATTGTAGTCAGCTATGGGGAGCATCGAAGTATCCAGGTAACAACTTTGTCTTCAGGGCACCAGAAGTCACTGAAGAAGACACATCATATGACATAGAGGATTAGAGCCTCACTATCATAGTTATTTATATGATTTTCCAATTTATAGGTTTACTTTTGTTTATCATTTTGCAATTTTTCTTTAATATCATTTGTTGTAATTTTTCTTTGATTTTGGAATTTTGTTATGTATTTTTTTAACATATTAACTTTATTTTGGTAATTTATTATTTGTGAGGTACATATTAATTCTTAATACATGTTAGCACATATACATATGATGAGCTAAGAATATGAACCCAATGCTCAAAATTCCATAATTCACCACTACTAGCTAGGTATGTTTTCTTTTTCTCTCTTATCTTTAGATACATTGGAACATTGAGGACAATTTATATTTTAGGTTAGGGGTGGGAAATTTTATATTTCTCTTATGAGTTCAAACAAAAATTTTATTTTTAGTTTTTATTTTCTTTGCTTATGTGTTTCGAGTCACTTTATAGGTCAATAATATGAATATGATCGTGATAAATTTAATATATAGAGGACTCTAAGTTTTACTTCAATTTAGGAATGATTTGAATATGGATTGAACTTAGTGTGAAACTCATATGGTTAGTCGTAAGAATGAATGATTAATATGAGTACTTAAGACTGTTTTATGTGTGAATGTTTCATTGACATCTTTAAGATCTCAACAAACTCTAGAACTTACTTTGAAAACACTTAAGGAAAAATTATGGAATACACAATGCTTATGAAAGGATTTAGGACATTTTAAGTCCCTCTTTATCTTTTCAAGCCTACCACTTGTATCTTTGTCACTATTATTCCTTTGAGCTTATATGAATTATTAAACTTTTCTCTTTAATAGGCTATAACCTACCTTTTATAAGCCAAAGAAGAAAATTATCCTACCCTTTTACTTTCTAAGATGACTTAAAATAAACACATGTTTGATATGTGTAAGTCATGTTGTTCTTATGTCTGTATGTTGGCTTTACATGTTCAAAACATGATGTCTATTCTATTCTTACTTACTGTATTTTTTCTCCTCTGTGTAAGGTTGGTTACTGTAGATTAGTAATACAAACACACATGTAACTAAAAAAACGTTATATGCAAACATATTTACACATACTATGACGTTGGTTTTTGTAGTGTTCATGTTGAGTGGAATGTTAGGTTTTGACTAGTGAGAGTGCAACCAAGCAGATGTTGTCACTTTTGCTTTTGGTTTATTTCGGTTATGGATATTTATGGAAAATACTCAACATTTTTTGGAACAAACAAATTTGACTTTTTATCACCTTTCCACCAAGATCACTAGGGGCCTCACGCTAAGTGGTGGAGAGGTGTTGGCTAGATGGTTGGCGAGATGGCGAACGAGGTGGAAAATCCAAGTTCTATAAATACCCCCATATATTCTTATTTGTTATCCCAAAAATGGGTAGCAAAACTATGTCAAATTGACATCTAGTCTTTCTATTTTCTTATCACTAATTCACTTATGTATTGTTTGATCTTAGTATTCATGAATGTGTGAGCAAAACCATAAGTGGTGAGTACTCAAGAGGGTGTTTGCAAGTGGGTTCTATGTGTTGAGCCATTTGTCGGCTGGTGGTTGCCTTTATGCAACATTTTTTTATTCACTTTACACATTAATGGCCTTTGGTTTATGATCACACCATTGTGGGTGGTGTGGGCTTTGGATGAGATTTAGATTCATGTGTTGAACTAGGTCATTATGTAAGCAGCAAGCAAGAGTAGCAATAGGTAGTTAGGATAGAGATCCTAACTAATAGAGGTAATTGTGGTCTTATTTCTCTTAAACTGTAATTGTTTTATTGTTTAGGTGATATTTCGCTACTGAATGATTTCCTTAAGCAACCTGATAATGTTACTACATATTTAGGGATTTTATGTGGGTTTACCTTGTTATATCTAGTGTTATGCATACTCAACTATTGTTTATGTACTTTCACTTTGATAATTATTCAATTCACGTTATGAGGCATGTTTGGCCAAATCAATATAGAGCTCACAAAAAGATTCTATGGGTTGGCATCTTCACCCCTCATATAGGTATCAGTTACCTATATGAGTCAGGAGAATAATTGACCTTCATGTAATTGTTCTGACGTGCAATAATCTTCAATATGAACTCTCAATGAAGAAAAGGTAAAAAAATTCAATAAAAATTGACTACAATCCAAAAGAATATTAAAAATAACATGTTGAGGATTATAGAAAATCAATTTTGATTGTAAAAAGGATGAAAGGTTGATAATGCAATTTTGTATCTCTTTAGTTATAAAAAGAAGAAAAAAATTGAGAAGAAGTGAAAAACTAAAAGAAAAAAATGAAAGAAAGAAAAAGAGAAAAAAATGAGTATTTTGATATTTGATACAATGTGAAATTGTACCTATAGTCTTAGCTTTGGATGTGAAGGTAAATACTGGCCTGGATAAGTTAGCTAACATATAGAGCTATTTTAGAACTCAAAATGGTGGTGTATTTAATTAAGTTATCTTATTTTTTGGGATTCACCTTCCCGTTCTTTCGTAACCTCACACCTTGACCTAACATTATAACCTTAATAAAAACCTATTGATATAAATTAGTGTCCCTAATCTACATTAGTGGATAGTGAATTTAAAGGTAAGCCTATGGAGCTTGTGATTACAATGCTTACACACATCATATTTGCATAATCTAGAAACCAAAAATTCCATTCTATGAATGTCATGTATAAGATTATCTAGTATGAAGATTATATATGAGCAGTTAGATGGATGTCTGATAACTGTATTTTATATAGTTATTTTCATCAATTTTAGTAATGATAATTGCTAAGTTCTTTAAATATTTAGTGTAGTTTTGTTAAATAAATTAATATTTTCCTTTTATATGTTAAAATACATTTTTAATAAAATTAAATAATCTGTATCGAAAATGTACTTAATTTCATATTTTTGTCCACAAATATAATTTCAGATAATATGGTTTCTTAATTACAATTTATAAAATAAAAAATATAATTTAAATTAAATTTGGGCTTAAGTATAATTATTAAAAGTTTAAAATTTTAATTTAAAATTAGCACAGGACTTAACTGTAATTTAAGAAAGTTTAAAATGTAATTTGAATTAAATTTATGGGTGAAAATATAATTAATAAAAGTTTAATTTTCTGCGCAAGTGAGATAAGGCCACGCGCCCTAGCCCAAACGCGCAACGTGGACCATTCGATCAGATAAGACACGGTTGAGATTCGCGCGTGTAGATCAAAACCCACCAAGGAGAGTGGGTATGGAGTTCTTTGTCTGCGCAGGCTGGCGTGCCAGTGGGGCCCACCTGCCGCGTAGACTGGCGTGCAGAGTGGGACCCACATGTCGGCTGCACAGATTCCCTCGAGGCGCATCGATCGCCGTTGGATGAGATGAACGGTCCAGATTGAAGCAGGTTGAACCAAGCTGTCGCGCACCGAGCCGCTAGCCTACAAATCCAGTGTGATGCGGTACATCCAAGCTGCATGCACCCTCGTGTTTCAATGGAAAATGAGCAGCCACGTGTCTCATAAATATTCCAGCGAATAAGATGATAACACGTGGAATGTGTTCGGTGAAATAAAAATGCCAAAACCGCGCCCACTTCCAGCTGTTAACCACTTCCAACGCGACGAAATCCTGTGCGACGCGTTCTTCATGCAACCGGCCTTACAGCCCAATGAAAAGTGGCCACGTGTCACTGTATTTCTCTTAGCGAATCACATGGTGACACGTGGCATACGAAAAAAGAAAAAAAATCAAAAAATGCGCAGATTGTTCACACGTGCTGCTCCCCATGTATTTTTTGTTCCCCACTCTCTATAAAAAATATAAAAAAAAATTAAAAAAACAAATAAAAAAAATTAAAAAGGGGGAGATATATTTGTACGCGTTTTTTGGACGAAAAATTTTCAGTTTGGAATTTTTGTTTCCTTTTGTTTTCTCTCGCAGTTCTTGCGAGTTTCTTGTTTCTTTCTTTGTTTTCTCTCGCAGTTCTTGCGAGTTAATGTTTCTTTGTATCATTTTCATTAATTTTCCTCTCTGCGTGTTACACAAAATACGCAGAGACGTTTATTTAACATTTTATGTTGTATTTTCTTAGGGAAATTACAGAGAAAGAAGACAACAAAGAAGAAGAAAAGGGAAGAAATTTATTTTTCATTGAGGAATCGTGAAAGAGTTTTTTTTCTTATCTATTTTCTTTTAATTTTTGTTTCTCTGCAATGTTTTATTTTTGTTGTGTTGTAATTTTAAATTCTGCTATGAACTAATACATTTGTTCTAGGATTGCAGTGTAGCGTAAATTATGAAATTTGAATTAAGTATTTTTGAATGATTTATGGAACTGTTTTAAGTTGTTTATTTTATCTGTGTTTAATGCTTTTAATTATCGGAAGATTAATTAACTGATATGTGACACTTAAATAAACTTGAAAAAGGCATTTTTGTGTGCTGCTCGTGATGAAATAACGTATATACATAAGAGATAGAAATATACTTTTATTGTATGTGTAACTGTTTGAGAACTCAGAACTTAATAAATCTGGTTGAATTTAATTCGCATAAGAATATAGTGAATCATTTTAACTAGATGTGTCTGTATGGAGCTCGGAAGAGATATATGGATAAATTAGGAGTTCTTGGTTAACAACTTAAAATACGATAACATAAATCAAGATAAAATATAATGATTCAAGTGGATTAATTTGGTGAAACTACAATCCTAGAATTTTCTTGCAATCTGTTATAAAAGTTAGTTAGTCAAACTGCATCAAATTATCGACTGTTTGGATAAAATTAGGTTGAAATAATTTTAATAATTAACGAATACTAGTAACAAATCTCTGTGGGAACGATATTTTACTTATCATATTATTACTTGTGACCGTGTATACTTGCACGATTTTCTGTGTGTTGCAAAACACAACAACAATGTCTAAGAGTTGATCACAAAAGTAAAATTAATATTTGAATTAATCTTTGATAAATAGTTATATTTAGATAATCTATACGTTGAATATTATGAGTAATCTTTGAGACAAATGTATAATTGATTAAATAGTTATTATCTTCATTTAATTTTATTTATTTATGTATTTTTATATTTTAATTCATTTTAATTTAGTTATGATGTTTATAGGTATAACCATTGAAAACTCTCACGAGACTATAACTCATTCACTAGGACAACATAGGATTTTAACGGCTTGTTACATATGCTAATTACAATTATGTCAATCTACAAAAATGATTCATTTTAGGTTAGTGTTCAATTATTTATTTTCTTTTTGGGAACCTATTTTGAGCACTTATCTTGCTAGGGACTAGCCAGAAGCTAGTTGAAGGTTGTAATACATGCCTAAGAAACATGCATATCTTGTGATTTATCATAATTAATTAAGTGATTAGTTTTTAGTATAGTATTTTAACCTAAATATTTTATAAATTATGCTTTCAGGATCACAGAATATGTTTTGATGTATTTTAGGTACTTTTGGACTTTAAAAGATACAAATGATAAATGACCAAAAAATCCTCACAATCAAGGGCATAATTGCCATACAATAAAAGACATAATGCAAGCATTTATATAATATACGTCAAAGAGGGGTCAAAATATTAAATTGAAAAAATTAAGGGTACATTGCGGCATGAGTATATGTGCACTACATAACAGCACTTTCGGTATGAATTTGCATATAACTGGAAACAAGGTAGCACCGTAGGATGAGTCGACATTTGTTGCGGCTCACGAAGTTAGATTTTCTCTCAAACACTTGATTTCAAGCATATGTGTATCCAAACTGTTCATATTTGTTAGATTAGCATTTAATTATTTTAGACCTCTACAACTCTAATCCTAACTTCATTGTAACTCTTTTACCATATATATGTAGCTATGGTTAACAACAAAATCAGCCACAAATTGAAGACACAAAACTTTACAGAAAATATATAAGTTTGTAGTGAATATAATAGCTAGAGGCAAGATATGAATCAAACATGCAATTAAGAATTAGAATTCAGCCATTGATATTAATCATTAGTTACTACTTCTTCTTCTTCTTCTTCTTCTTCCATTATTTTAATTAATGTTCTTGCCTATCTAATTTATTTATGTGATTGTAGGTACTTTTCAAGCCCTAGACTATGATTTTAATTAATAAAATATTATGATGAATTTTTAGATTTAATCCTTGATTTTTGATATATTTGACTTTATGTATAAATTCCAAAACTATACATGTCTGAATTAGAGTTACTACATGTATATATTTAATGCTAGTATAAGATTGTTAGTAGTGGTAACTTTTTGCTTTGTGATAGTGTGACAAGTAGGGTTGATACCTTCATTAAAAGTTATACTAAGAATTATAATCTTGCATAATTTAGTCATCTCCTTTTTAGAATTAATGTAATGAATGAATTATCTAGCTATATTAATAGGTTGTTTATGATTTAAGTTGGTTAATAAGTGAACCTTTAATCAATTACACAATTAATAAAGGTGCATTATGAAGTCTAGCCTTAGTTGCCTAGATTTCCCAATCTAAAGTTAAGAATTCAAGAATATTTCTAATATTGATTTATGATATAATTGGTTAGAGTATAAACTAGTGGTAAGGATATTCCTATAATCACATGTTTTTATTCTGTGTTCATGTATTTTGGTTAATATTTTATATTTTATTTTTAGTTAAAAACAATTTTTAAAACCTCCTTTACTAATTAACTAACTTGCTAATAAGTAGTGATATTTATTATAGCAATCCTAGTGGGATCGATAACATTTGTTTTTAATTTATTTTTCACTTGTACAAATTAATCATGTATTCTTGTGTGTTTCTAAGTGTATCATGACACTTTCACACTTTTCCAAATATGATTAGAGCCTTTCCCAAGTGTAAATGTTCTTCAATATCCGAGTCTTTTAGCACATAATTGATTATTTTTAGGTTAATTTTTGTTATCCTTTTCTTTTCATTGCTTGTTTTTTAGGCTCTAAATTCGTTCATTTGGTGTGTTCATTTCAAGTTGATTATCAACTCTCACCCTCCTTTTATCCTTGACCTCTTAGTCTTTCCCTTGTACCAAGTATCTCATTTTAAACTCTATTTCTTTGTCTTTCTTTTTATTTTGAAGAGTTTGAGAGGTGTCAAACATTGATGAGATCATAGCCTCTATTTGTAGTAATCTATAAAAAGCTCGTGAACTTTCTCAATAGCTTAACAAGGAAATATCCTTGTCTTCTACTTGTTTAGGATTAAAGAGTAGGTTTTCATCCCCCTCTCGGGTTCCATTGATACTGTTTCTTCTAACCGCCTATCTTCATCTATTCTTAATATTAATAAAGAAATGGGTGACAAGGGAGGAATCATCCATTCCTGGACTACTCCTAGATTTAAAATGAAAGATAATAGAAAAATGCAAGTTCAATGAAATTAACTTGGATACACCATTCAATGTTTCTTTAAGGAGTCAGATATCTCCATTGGAAATGATTCTTAAACACCCACCATCAACCGAACTAGAATCATACTCCTTAGTTATGATCATTTCAATCAAACTGTTCGAGCATCTACAAGGTGATTCTCCCACTTACAGTCTTGATAACCTAGATATTGCCAGAATTAATGCTACATGTAGAGTACATGCACACATTTATGTTCATCTCATTTTATTGGGTACCTAAGACCATACTAATTCTCCTTAAGATTGGTGCACAATCCAAGAGGTAAATTTACATATTAGTTTTAGATTTCCTTTACCTACCTTTGTTTTGACTTTTTTTGGATGTTATCGTTCTATCCCTAAGTCAAATTTCTCTCAAGGGCTAGAAATTACATTTCTCTTTGGCTTTAGCTTATTTTGAGCTTAGGCTTGAGATTCGCACATCTATGCTAAATGTACTACTTAATTATGAGTCTCATAATTATGGTTGTGTCTCTATTGGCATTCCTATATGTAAAACACAATATCAATTTTATTTTACTTAGTACTTTGTCTTCCTCTATTTAAGTTTAATTATTGTCGGTTCAATATTGCATACACTCACACAGTTAAAACACTTTGTATGCTTTCATGTTACACACACTACTAGGGTTTAGGAACATGTAGTTTGTATGTTAAGCTGTGTTTATTCATTATTATTGTTTTGTTTATTTGTGGGTATTTTTGAAAAACTACTTGGCAAAATTTTCAAACACAAATAAGTCATTTAGAGTTGTTCTAGGACTATGCCAAGGACCTTGATGAGGTGCTCATTGATATGGTTGGCGAGGTCAGCAAGATGGCTTATGTAGTTTTTTTGACATTACATTCACCATGGTGGTTATTACTCTTATCGACGTGGTCAATGAGGACTCGCCGACATGGTCAATGAGTTGGTCAGCAAGGTGCCCAACAACTGCAAGAGTTTTCTATAAATACTCCTTTTTGCAAAAAAGAAATTTAATTAGAAAATGTGGGAAAAGTTTGAAAAACATTTCATTTACATCCATGTAATAAAATAAAGATAAGTTACCATGATTGTATGGAATAAAAATGTTTAAAGTTTATTGGTTCTTATGTCTAGAGGGCTGAATAGGCAAGGGACACGGGAGACCAATGGACCCAAGAATGTAAAATGAATGAATAATTGTATGTAGAGAGGTTTTTCATGTGGCCACATTAGATGATAGGCCCTTTTAGGATCACCGATGTGCTTGTGATGACTTAGTTGATCCACACTTACATCATGCCCTAAGTATAATACTACCATGGATTTAGTTATTGAACAGGTTCCAAAAATCATAGCCTACTAGTTATCAACAACACAAGTATCGCGCAAAGGCCCTACCATGGAAAGAAATGGAAATGAAAGCTAGTAATGAAAAAAATAAATAAATAAATATCATACCAAAAGAGGACATTTGTATAATGATAAAGGGAAACAACTACATGATTGTCATGTACATATATCATGGTGCATATTGCATGCAGATTTAATTACTAAGTGTCAGTTCATTAACGTGGATTTTTTAACATTTTTTCAATTGATGAATAGAAACTTGGACGATAAAGAAGGGACGATTGATGTGTGGTTATTAAGTGGTTTCTTAAACCAAGTCTCTCTAAATTCTTCTACGGGGCAATGAAAAGTTTTTGACTTGCATTGGTGAACTTGCATACCTTCAATCAGAATTTCATGGATATCCAGAGGGCATAGGATGAAGCTAATGCTTATCACCCTTCACTTCCCCTACCTACTTATGGCTCTCCCCACTCTTCAACCCGAGTTAGACCTCTACCTATTTTTTCCAAAGGACCTTCTTCTCAAGCTAGTGCCTCTTCCCTTGGTTCTTTTGCCAATTTTGGTGGAGATGAATTGACCCTGCTCTTACCCAGATTATTTATTCACACTTTCAATGTCAGTCACCTATACCACCTATTAACTCTAATGATCATAGATAATTGTCACGTAGTGTTGTCTATGATAATGATGATGCTGAAAAAGGTGGTAGAAGGTTTTGAACTTTTTTATGATGTTTTTATTGTATTTTCTTTTTTACTTCTTGAAATAAAAATTGTAATAAAAATTTTATTTAATGAGAATGAATTTTCCCTTTATGTTCTTTTTATATTCTCTTTTCTTGCATGTGTTTATTGTCATTGTGTTTGCTTTACTATTCTCTGATACACTACATGAGCGTTAGGATTATTTTATACTTGTATGTCTTCTCTCCCTTATGTAGGGATATTTCTTTGACTTCTATGTCAAAAAGGGCGAGATGTTTGTGTGCACAACTAGGTGTTTGTGATGAACAAAACCAGCAATGTCGATCTTGCAAATACTTTGATTTTATATTTGTAAAACTCTCGCAAGTGCACAAATCATTTTATAAGAAATGATAAGTATACTCTTAAGGTTGATCTAAGGAAGAATTATATGTGGTTTTTAATTTATTATTCAAACTTTAAAAAAAAATTATAAACATCCTATCACAATATTTTGATTTTTGTTTCCTAATCTAATAACAAAAAAATAAACATAAATATGATTCAATAAACAATAATAAAAAAATTTATCATTCATAACAGTGGAGTATTTATGGATATTATAATTAATTTAATTATGTTTGTTCATATTATTTAGGTTATTAAATATATAAATTTATATTTGTTGATTTTCTCTTTTTGTTATGAAAATGTCCTTAGGCGAGGCCCAAATTCTTTTGTTTAATATTAATTAACTAATATCCTTAGGGAGGGTCTAATAATTAATTAACTATTAAATTTTAGCTTTATTTCTTAGAAAATAGCATACCATCTCATCACAGCTTTAGGCAGAGTTAGTTAATTAAACTTTATTCATGGTAATTTTAGTGCTTTTTAAAAACTCATCAGTTTGTTAACATGTTATGTGTTGCATGGGATGTGATTGTATGATTGCACTACATTTTGTTGCATGGATTGCATTCAATTAAGAGGATTTTTGTACTTTGTATGTGTTTCTACTCAATATCATATTGTTCTTACCCTATCGATGTGTACCTATATCAAGGCAACATGATAGTATGTGGATAGAAAACAAGTTGTTTCTACATGATATGTTCACGGGATATGTGTTTGTTTCATGTGTGTAGGTTATAGGTGTAGATTGAGACCATAGAGTTTCAGTCTTATAGAGAGTAGGTAAGTTAAGACCTTTATGTTTGAGGCTGGTAGAATACAAATGAGTTGATCTAGAAGATGGATGGAGTGCACAAGAAAGATGCACTTGGAATTGGTGTTTTTTTGTTGTATTTTATGCGTTGATGTTTTGTTCAAAGGAAAAAATATCTCTAAATCATCTTGATGGTCATCTCATGTTTGATGTGCATGTGTACTTAGTTGCGCATTATTTTTTCATAGAAAGCCAAAAGGGTAGAGGGTAAGTCTTGTAGTCTTTTGAGTATTTGTTAGCGTTCCTGTTTGCAAAACACAGAGTCTGTTTATTTTACTTAGTATATTTGTCTTCCTCTATGTAAGGTTGGTTAGTGATGATCGTTAATGTACATATGCACATAATTAGGTACACTTCAAATGCGAGTATGTTTACACACACCACATGGTTGGATTTCATAGTATGCATTCTAGGTTGAGTGTTGCAATTTTTGTTTCATTACATTTGCGGGTATTTATAGAAAATTACTCAAGATTTCTTAAAATGAAAAATCACATTTTTTGGTACGTCAATGAGTGATCAACAAGGGTGGCTAGAATGGTTGGATTCTTTCTATAAATACCCTTTATTTTCTCTTCTTCAATCTAGAAAAAAATAATGAAATTCTACCAAAATTTTCTCTGATTTTTGATTTTGTTTCAAAAATTACTTTGAGTCCATTTCAATGCTTGTGTCAAGTTTTTATGTGAATAAAATAGCGTTCGTAAATGGTGAGGGCTTAATACTATTTTACATTTCTCTTATGAACAAAACTATGATTTTGGATTGGGCTTAGTATTATCAAGATTTCAAAGAAAGTGTTTGCTTGTTGTTGTGGTTTTTCCCACATTATTGTACATGTTATTGATCACTGGTTACCAATCACACTACAATGTATGGTATTGGCTCTAGAGGAGAGTCGAGTCTATATGTTAGATCAAGTAGTTGTGAAGGTAGTGAGTGAGAGCAGCGTTGTCTTGATTGATAGAGGTATTTATATTTATACTTTTGTCATGTTATATCTACTTATTGTTTAGTAGATTGTTTGTTGTGGAGTGGTTTCCATAAACAACCCAAGGATGTTACCACATAAACAGGGATTCTATCTAGGTTTATCTCATTACATCTGATGTTATATATGATCTGCTACTATGCTATTATAATATGAGTTTATATTATGTATACATACTAAGATTCAAACTCTGATTAGAAAGTTATTTGATATTTATTATTACATGCTTTCTTTTCTTCTCTTATCGCATGCCTATTACTTTTTGATTATTATCTATATTTCTTAAATTAATCTACATACTCTGTGATTAACTTTTACTACTTTTGTTACCTATCTGTTATGTACCTACTTTTTGCTACTTGAGAGTTTAGGGTGAGTTTTTAAGGAGTCTGTATCTCCTTACCCTGGTTGTGTATCAAGTGCCAAACTCTTTCAATTGGTATTAGAGCAGGTTCACTCTATTAGCTTGACCGTTATGGTTTTGATTATGTTAAACTTTCTTTACTCACACACACTTCTCTCTAATGGATTCAGGAGAATGAGGCAATGTAGGAAGGCTTTAATTTTTCAATGGGCTAAATTACTCCTATTGAAAGTCCCAAATACAGGCCTTCTTGTGGTTGCTAGAAGACCGTGTCTTGTTTCTTGTTGAAAATGGATGAATGTATCTAACCAAGACCCTTCTTGACAACTCTATCATTCCTAAGCCGATGATTGAGTAGACCAAATAAGAAAATAAAGAATCTAAATGGAATAACAAAGGACTATATGTATGCAATCATCAAATTTGTTACTCCTAATGACTATAAAAGAAGTCAATGTTATACCACTTCCAAGAAGGTTAGGTAAAAACTAGAGACAATGCATAAGGGTACTTCTAATGTGAAATGATCGAGGATTTTGAAGCTGAACAAAGACTTTGAGCTCTATATAATGGAAAAAAATGAGAAGTTTGACAAGTTTTCTGCTCACTTGTCAAACATCGTCAACATCTTATACAATCCACAAAGACCAATAAGTGAAGAAAAATTGATAGAAAAGATCATTGCTAGTCTCCCACATCATTTTCATGTTAAAATTATGTTGACAAAATCAATGTATAAGCTAGAACACATCATGAATTAGTTGGTAGGTGGCCTATAAGTCTTTAAGCTTCATCACCTACTTCCCAAAAAAACAAAAAACATTTCTAGTAAAGGAAAGAGCATTTTGCGAAGAACCACCTAGGGTAGTGGAACCAACAAGGATGCAACTAGTACTATTATTAGTGACAAAGATTCTAGTTGTGATGAAGTAGAAATGGAGTTACTCGCCAAGAAGTTTACTAAGTTTTCCATAATAATAAGAGCTCTTCTAGTGGACTCATAAGATATAGCTCAAGTACTAAAGGCTCAAGATTTGTGAAGAATGATGAGGACTTTGAAAATGATTCAAAGAAACATGGAAAGAGCCATGTCAGTAAAATAAAATGCTTTGAGTGTAAGAAGCCTAGACACATTCTAGCAAACTATTTTTCAAAGCAAAAATGCAAGAAAAAGCATGTGATGAATGTTGATGTTATTATTTTGGATAGTATCAATAGTAATGATAAGGATAACACTAACTTCTTAGCCTTTATGGATTTAAGAACTATCGAAGATCCTCCGACTGCTCCCTCAGAGATTCAAAAGGTGATTGCTAAGGATGATGATGATGATGATGAGTAAGATGAGTTGCTCGATACCTACAATGAACTCTTCTGAGAGAATTTAAAGTAAAAAAAAAAGTTAAAGGCTTTGGAAACCTGTGAAGAGAAAGAGCATGAGATAAGAACATTAAAGGCATATCTTAAAGAAATGAAGTCTTTAATCTACTGTGAACAAAGTGATCTCACTAACAAATATGAGGTCATTTAGAAAAGGTACCCTAATTTGCAAGAAAGACATAATGCAAATCATGATAAGATGAAAAGTCTTGAGGAACAGTTAAAGAATTTTGCTTTTGTCAGAGCCACTCCTCTATTTTTTAACCCTGATCTCTTGTCTGATTATAATTTTTAAAATTTCATGCTTGAATAAATAGATTATTGTGCTCGAAAGTGATAAAGAGTATCTGACGTATACTCTTACTGAGAAGGATGAAGAAGTTGAGTAGTTTTATGCGAGAGTCAATACTCTCAACAATTATTCTATGTATATATGGAATCTTTCCATCAAGAAAAGGATGACTTGGTTAGAGCTTTAAAGGATAAGCTCTCCATGAGTGAGAAGAAGCTTGATCAATCATCCACTATGGTTAGCAAGTTAATGAGAAATTCTTAAAAGGTTAATAAGATTACCAATAGCACCAAATCCTTTGGTGATAAAAGAGGAATTGGTTATGAAGAAAAGGGTTTCTACTTCAACGGGTGTTACACCAAAGTTTGTCAAGTCTACAACATAAGAACCCAAAGTTAAAGTCTGTTGCATCCATTCCTAAAGGTAAGTTAGTTGATTCATCCCAACCTCCCTCCTCTAGCAAGGTGGAGACTTCACCTAAAACTTCTTCTTCCCATCATTCCAGTAACAGTCCCTTGTCCTTTAGCTACTTCTTCTCCTACGTGTCACCATTATAGTGAATGTGGGTATCTGAGACACAACTATGGGAAATTAACTATGTGGGTATCCTTATGTGAGAGTTAATATGAATTCTTTTTCTTCTCCTCCTTCTCACCATGTGACTACATGGAATAAAAAATCTAGATTGTCTCACTCCTCTACACGTCTATGCCATCTATGTGGCACTAATGGCTACCTTGTTATGCAATGTTCAAGATATTTGTGAAGTACCTTTCAAAGCTCTCCACCTCACTCCCCTATCTATTCCATCTTAATGTAGCTACTATGTCTTATTTAAGCATGTTCAAGCTAGATGCATCATGCATCAAAGGCATAGTATGTAAAGAAATAAATTTTCAACTCCTCCTCATCATGTGTATGGGATCACTTTATCGGTTTTTTGAGGATTTTGAAGCAAAATATACCTCGAGTGCCATATACACTACATGTTCATATGACCTAGACACCATACCTTAACTCTGTTGCCCCTCATAAATTCTTTAAACGAAGGGATGCAATTTGATCACTATTTTTGTGATTTTTGTAGGGTTGAGCTAATTATTTATTTTCTCCCTATTGTCTTGTAGCTTTCTTATACCTGATTTTTGTGTTTTACTTTGTTTGTTTGATATTCATTTGTGTTATTTTTTGTACTTTAGTGTTTGAAAAATCAGAAAAATCAAAAAAATATCTATGTTTGTTCTATGGCACTCTCTTTCTTTCTCTTCTAGGGATGCATTATGCATTTTTCATCAAGCCTTGCCACTTGTCGAGGGTCTCTTTAATCACCCCCGATATGGTGGTTGATTAGGTGGTCGATGAGTTGTGCGTGATTCTATATATATGACCCTTTACTATTCTTTCCTTCACACCACAAATTTGTTAGCCTATTCTAACCATACATATACCTTTTACTCTCTCTTACAAAATAGCTCAAAAACGTTCTCAAAGTGCAAGAAAATCAAAATAATTTGAGCCTATTGGCCTTTCTAGTCAAGCGTCCATCCTCTATCAGTGACTTATTGTTAGCCATGAATTTCTAGCACTCGAAGAAATCTTTGCCTATTTCTCTTAGCTTTCTCTTTGTATCAATTCTAATTCATATGATGAGGATTTTGTATGGATTTTTATACTACCATAGCTCATTTAGTTACTTTTGATTTTTCTACCAACCTCATTCTCAAAGGGTGAATTTTCACTTTTTCTAATGATGATGTTATTAATTCATTATCTCTTATTGATGTTGAGGAACCTACTTTTCCCATCATCTCCGTAGAGTTTAAGAACTTTGTTGCTCTTTATCTTCGTTCTGAGTTTTCTCTGGTGATTGATCAAAACTTCACTAAGATGGAAAATAAGTTGGTATAGCCTTACCATACCTATGGAGGAGGTGTATTTATAATTAATAAAGATGCACCTAGTCATCACCTCAATTATGTTGTTAGCATAATCATTCATCCTTATCTCCATCATCATACTATCATTGTATGTAGAGGACACTTTATTTGTGCTATCCTTAACAGTGAGACTATAGATCTTACAGGCATGATTTATAAGACTATTATCTTTCATTTAGCTTCCCCTTCTCTTTCTTCTCTCTACTCTACTATCCTTCCCTGATATCTAGATGGGGTGACAACTTACTTCATCGTATTTATTTTTCTTCTCATAGCCGAGTTCCTCTTTCACTCATGATATTTCCTTCTAGTAGAGACTCACAACATTCTTTAGTAACCTCATCTTCTTCTTCTTCTTCTTAGAATATTGCTCAGTCCACTCGTTGTACTTCTACTACCCATTATACTCACTCTCTTTCTCCTCTGTTGAGGGATGATGTTTTGGTTACAGTCAATATTCTCACTGACAAGTTACATACCTTCAACTAAAATTACATGGATATCAAAAGGGCACATGCTCAGGCTATTTCTTATCACCTTTCTCCTCCACCACCTGCTCATGTTTCTCCTCACTCTTTAGCCTCATTTAGACCTATTTGTATTGGTTTGTGAGGACCTTCTTTTAACTTTGGTGCCTCTTCCACTGGTGCTTTTGCCTCCTTATTCAGAAATTTTGATGGAGATGAATTAACCTTATTCTTACCTAGATTATTTATTCCTACTTTGAACCTTAGTCACCTCACCACCTACTGATCCTATTTATTCCATGCCCTTTATCTTTTTTTTTTTGTTTTTTTTCTTGCATGTGTTGCTTCTTATTATGTTTGCTTTAATCTTCTCTAATATGCTACATGAGTGTTAGGATTATTGCATACTTGTATATCCTCTCTCTCTTATATAATAGTGTTTCTTTAACTTTCTATGTCAAAAAGAGGAGAAGTTTGTGTGCAAAACTCTATGTTTGTTGACATGTTGTATGTTTCATGATATGTGAGTGTGGGACTGCATTGCATTTTTTGTTACTTGACATGTTTTAAATTGGAAGAGTACGGATGAGTTAATCTAAAACATGGATGGAGCACACAAGGTTGATGCACTTGGAGTAGGTGTGTGTTTTGGGTGTTTGGTGTGCATCGAATTTTTGATTACAGGGATAAACATCTTTAGGTCATCTTCATAATCATCTCATGTTTGATGTACATCTGCACTAGTCATGCAGTGTTTTGCCATGGAAATCCAATTAGAGAGAATGTAAGTTATGTAGTTATTTGAGTCTTTATTGGTGTTCTCGTGTACAGAACATGGAATCTATCTATTTTACTTATTGTATTTGTCTTTCTCTATGTAAGATTGGTTACTGATGATCAATAGTGCATTGATGAGCAGAATCAGGATTGCCAAAAACTTTGATGCCATCCCCGCAACGGAGTCATCCCCGGCAACGGCGCCAAAAACTTGATGAACGAAAACCGGCATCGCCGATTCTTGCCAATACTTTGGTTTTATATTTATAAAACTCTCGCAAGTGCACGAATCATTTCATAGAAAATGATAAGTATACTCACAAGGTCGATCTAAGGAAGGAATGTATGTGGTTTTTAATTTATTATTCAAACTTTTAAAAACAAAATTAAATCCTAAACATCCTGTCACGATATTTTGGGTTTTTTTGTGTTTTAATCTACTTACATAAAAATAAACATAGATTCAATAAATATTTATGAAAATTTTATCATTTATAATAGTGGAGTATTTATGGATATAATAACTAAGTTAATTATGCTTGCTCATATTATTTAGGTTATTAAAGGTATGAATTGATATTTATTGATTCTCTCTTTTTTGTATGAATACCACCTTTGGTGGGGTTAGATATTCTTTGTTAACTAAACAAATCAATTAACACCTATGGGTGGGGTTGATAACTAATTTGGTTAATTAAATTAATTCCTTTTTCTAAGAGATTGAAAATGAACCATTTAAATGCCACATTTGGTGGGGTTAGACAGTTTAAACTTTATTCAAGGTGTCCAAATTAAACCTAAGAATTTAGTTATCCGAGTACTAACTTTCAAGTTTTAAAACCACTACTGAAAACATGTTGTCAATACATTTTCAGATAATAATTCTTATAAAAACTTTTGAAATAGAGCTTCACTCTAACTAGAGGCGATTGTACCAACAAATAAAAGAGCACTACTCTAAATCGACCGATAACTAAACGTTAAAATCTAATTTTCAGATTTAAGTTTGTAATGAAAAATAATATATTTCTCTCTAACATTCTTAATATAAAATCTTGAATAAAAATAAAATCAATTCATTTTAGAGATTTTTACCTATTTAATATTTTAGCATAACAACGTTATTATTATATCATGTTTACAAATAGCTAGCATAGTTAAATTTAATCACAGACAAATTAAATATAACATGTAAGAATAAAGCATAAAAAATAACTGCAAAGAAAATAAAATCCTTACAGTACTTCGATGCCATTCCCATTGCTAGAAAACCTCCAAACGGAATTTGCACTCCCATTTATTGAATCAAAAAGCTAATAAATTACAAAAAAAACATAACTAGTTCTTCCCAAAAAGGGAAGAACTCTAAAACTAAGAGAAACTAGCTAAAACATAAGAAAAACTAGAAAAACCTAAAAACTAAGAAATGGAGAGAAAGAAAGAAGAGAGAAGTGTGTTTTGAGGTGTGTTTTTGAAGTGCAGGGAATGGGGTATTTATAGGTGAGGATGGAGAGAAAAAATGAGTAAAAAAATGTTAAAAAATGCAAAAGCACGTAATGGAAATGCTAAGGTCATTAATGATGTCAGCATGACGTCATGGGGGCGGCTGCACGTGAAAAATGGGGCGAAATGGCGTCGGCGTGCGCGGAGGGCAGCGGGGCGCGCGCAGCTGTGCACGGATGAACAGTACCCGCGCGCGCGGACGGGCCGGCGCGCGCGTGGATGGCTCCGGCGCGATTTTCTCCTTTTTGACATTTTTGACCTTTTCGACCCATTTTGTCCAATTTTTACATATTTGTTGACCTTGCCCCATTTATTTAGTAATATAATTGTGATGTATTGCTTCCAGTATTCCTCTTTGAGTCTTTAAGTTACGTTTTTAAGCGAAAATACCTAAAAAACAATAAAAATAGCCGTGATTCCGAAAAAGACAAATTTATATAAATATATGATAAAACATATAAATATATATATTTTTAATCAATTAATGAGCATAAAATCATGGTAATTTTAGTGCTTTTTGAGCACTCATCATGCATACATGCATATAGTCAGGTACACTTTGTATGTGAGCATGTTTACACACACCATAAGGTTGGTTTTCATTGTATGTATGTTAGGTTGAGTGTTATGGTTTTTGTTTCATTGCATTTATGGAAAATTACTCAACGTCTTTTAAATTAAAAAATCCCATTTTTTGGTACCTCAACAAGCCCTTGATGAGTAGTTAGTAAGGGTAAACAAGGGTGGCCTAAATGGTTAGATTTTTCTATAAATATCCCTCATCTTTTCTCTTCTTCAATCTAGAAAAACATAATGAAATTTTGGAAAAACTTTTTTATGACTTCTGATGCCGTTTCACAAACTACTTTGATGTATTTCAGTATTTATGTCACATTTTATATGAGTAAAATGACGTTCTTAAGTGGTGAAGGCTTCAGACTATTTTACATTTCTCTTGTGAGCAAAACTATGATTTTGGGTTGGGTTTAGTATTATATTAAGATTTCTAAGACAATGTTTACTTGTTGTTTTGGTTGAGGTGTTTCTCACATTCTTGTACATGTTATTAATCACTAGTTACCAATCACACTATTGTATGTAGTGTTGGCTCTAGAGGAGAATTGGATTCGTGCATCATATCAAGTAGTTGCAGAGGTAGTAAGCAAGGGCAGTAATAGGTAGTTGGGGCAATATAGTCCTAACTAATAGAGGTATTTGCATTTATACTTTTGTTAAGTTGAATCTATTTATTATTTAGTGGAATATTTGTTGTCAAGTAGTTGCCACAAGCAACACAAACATTTTTTCATATAAATAGAAGTTATATGTGAGTTTATCTCATTACATCTGGTGTTATATATGATCTAATATTGTGCTAGTATACTCTAAGTTTATATTATGTATGTATCAACATACTAAGATTTTAGCTTTGATTAGAAAACTTTTGATATTTGTAGTTGTATGCTTTATTTTTTTTTCTTATAGCATATCTATTACTTTCTTATTATTATCTATGTTGCTTAAATTAATCTACCTTATTTACGATTAATTTTACTGCTTATGTTATCTATCTACTACATGTTTACTTTCTATTTCTTGAGAGTTTATGGTGAGTCATTAAGGAGTCTGTACCTTTGTACGCTAGTTATCTACACCAAGACATTGGGATTAGTAATCTCAAAGAAAGACTTGAATCTAAGAGTAACGAAGTTAAGCTTTTAGAATCCTGCTTGATGGACAGAGTAAAGATGGTTGAATCCCTTTCAATTCAACAACTTGATGTCGAAAGGAAATTGAAAGAACCAAAGAAACCATTCAAAAGTTAGCTTGAGGAGCTAAGCATCTTAAGGAGATGTTGAAAATAGAAAAGTCTCACAGTGACCTAAGAGGTCTTAGATATGTAATGATGAGTCACAAGATCGGCATTACAAATACCGATCTTGCAAAATACCCTTTGTGGTATAAATTGATATAAATTGGTAGGGTTAGATATACTTTGTATGAATACCACATTTGGTATGGTTAGATATACTTTGTATAAATTGATATTTATTGATTCTCTCTTTTTTATATGAATACCACATTTGGTAGGGTTAGATATACTTTGTTAATTAAACAAACCAATTAACACCTATAGGTGGGGTCGATAACTAATTTTGTTAATTAAATTAATTCCTTTCTTTTTTCTAAGAGATTTAAAGTGAACCATTTAAATACCACATTTGGTGGTGTTAGATATTTTAACCTTTATTCAAGGTGACTAAATTAAACCTAAGAATTTAATTATCAGAATACTAACTTTAAAATTTTAAAACCATCATTGAAAATATGTTATCAATACATTTTCAAATATTAATTCTTATAAAAACTTTTGAAATAGAGTTTCACTCTAACTACCAGGCGATTGTACCAACAAATAAAAGAGCACTACTCTAAATCAGACTGGATAATTAAACCTTAAAATTTAATTTTCAGATTTAAGTTTGTAATGAAAAATAATATATTTCTCTCTAACATCCTTAATATAAAATCTTGAATAAAAACAAAATCAATTTATTTTATAGAAATGTTTTACCTATTTAATATTTTGCAAGCATAACAATGTTATTATTATACCATATTACAAACAGTCAGCTATGTTAAATTTAATCACAGACAAATTAAATATAAAATATAAGAATAAAACATAAAAAGATAACCGTAAAGAATCCATTAAAATTATACCTGAATAGAATCCTTACAACAGTTTGATGCTAATTCTGTTACTAGAAAACCTCCAAACGGATTTGTATATCTGTTTATTGAATCAAAAACTAAAAATTTATAAAAACATAGTTAGTTCTTCTAAAAAAAGAACTTAAAAACTAAAAAACAATGAAAACTTTCTAGAGAGAGAAAGCTAGAGAGAAAGTGCTTAGAAAATTATGTGTTTTACAACGGGGAAAAGGGTCATTTCTAAGTGAAGAAAAGGCCAAAAAAGGGGGGAAATATTTCAAACAGGCAATTGGCACGGCAGACGGGTGATTCGCGTGTACGCCGCACGGTGTGGGCGAGATGTTGTGCACAAAACAAAGCACGAATGGGCAGGTGCACATTTAGTACTCGGCATAAGGGGTGGCTACGCGCAGGAATCAGATCGATGGGTTGCTACCCACGTGATTTTGGCCATATTGACATATTTTACCGTTTTGACCCATTTTGTCCAATGTTTTCCATCTTTTTGGGGGGAAAATATTTCAAAATTTGAATTTGGACGTGTTTGGATAAGTTGGTGGGCATATAGGGCACTAAAATCTCGACAGATGGGCGATTGGTGGGGAAGACGGGGGTTGGTGTGACAGACAAGCAATTGGCCCATATGGCACGGCACATGCGAGATGCTGAGTGTGGGACTCGATGCTGATGGGCTGGTGCACACGCGATATTGGCCATTTTGACTGTTTTGACCCATTTTGTCCAAATGTTTTTCTATCTTTTTGACTTTTCCTTATTTCTTTTCTCAATATATTTGTGATGTATTGTCTCAAGTATTTTTTTTGTGTCTTTAAGTTATTTTTGAATGAAAATACTTAAAAAACAATAAAAATACCCATGATTCTGAAAAAACAAATATATATATAAATATGATAAAATCATAAAAATATAAATCTATTTAATCAATTAAATTACATTAAATCATGGTAATTTTAATGTTTTTTAAGCACTCATCAATATGTTGATGATCAAGTTGCCCCCTTCTTTTCCCCTTCTCAATTTATCCATGCTACAAATGCTCAAGTAGATGTTATGTATATCTCTTTCACTAATGATATGAGTACCAAGTGTGATTTTCTTTCCTTCCATAAAATTCCTTTGAATTCCTCCCTCTTTCTTCTTCTCAAGATGAAACTTTTCTAATAGATCAAAATTTTATAAATTATGCTGAAGACCTATTGAATAAATCTATAAGGTTCACGAACGAAGCATTAATCTTTCAACAAGTTACCTAGTCCATATACGAATCCCAAAAATAATTCAGTAATATCAATTTTTGAATACAATTACTTACTCAATACCCAATACACCCTATATACCATATATTAGAAACCTAAAATAAGACTAAAACCCAAAACCCTATTACACCTAATATCTCTCACACACAAAAGACCCAAAATTAACAATAAAATTCTTTATTTTATAGTAACACAATATAAGAGACTTGGACACACAAATATTGATCAACCAGATGAAATTTCATGTTGTTGTAGCATTCATCATTTTGGCTTTGACTCATCTCACACACAAATAAATGAAACCCCAATTCTTCGTATGTCGTGATGCTACACTCATCTTACCAAAAAAACCTAATATATATAAACCCCAATTCTTTTCTAGCTTTTGAGCTACTAATCTAACAATCTCCACCTTAGGTAAAAAGCCACAAATACTAAGAATTACATCATGGTATATTCATGTACGCCTTCATTGCACCCCATTTATCAGTAAATACACCCACCATTCCATCTTAAAATAAAGACAACTTTATTTATATTTGCTCCACCTTAAGAACAACCATTTAATACAATATTTCCATTACCACCAACTATAACTTTTTCATTGAACTTGACTTGTTTCTCTTACCTTACATTACCAACATTATTGCAAGATTTCAAGTTTAACTTTTCTCCAACATTTATGTTACCTTTCATGATGGCTCCACCTTCATCTCGAATAGGATCCCCAATTAACTTATATTGGTTATCTCTCTTGTTCCCTTTCATGATAATCAAAGAACCTATACTGATCTTTATAGACTCGTTCCTTGTAAAAAAATCATAACCCAAGGTGTCCAACCTACTCAATGAAACAAAATTCTTCCTTAAGTTGGGTACTTGTTTTATGTCACCTAATATCTAGACAGCTTCATCAAACATTTTCATCTTTATAGTACTCATACCAAAAACATTTCTCCTTGAACTATTATCCATTACAACATCACTAGCATCACAAGGTTTGTACCCATCAAACAACTCTTTCTTTTCACACATTTACAATGAGTAAGCATAACCCAATCCAATCATCCCAAGAGCCATCACTAGCTATCACACAAATTATGTCACTATTGATATCACAATTTCTAGTTACCTTTACCCTTTTGGCTCATTGTCTTTTATTTTCATCAAAGTCTCTAATGACCTTCTATCTTTCTTTACAATACTTTTAAATGTATCCATTCTTATGATAATAGAAACACTAAATATCACATCTTGAATAAGGCTTAAACCATTTCTTTGTCAGGTGGTATGCTCTAAAACCACGTAGATGACATATATGTAATACCTAATTGTACTCAACTAAGGAAATAAACTTTAATTTAAGAATTTTTGTACATTGTTAGCATAAGTGGTTCTATAGTAGGAGTCATAGGCAACATGGTTCTTAATATAAGGATTCATTTACACTTGTTCCTCTCCTTTAAAAATGGGTTTCCATACATCGAGTAAACCCTGGTTAGGGATTATTGGTAATACATATCTTGTAACTGTAGTGCAAGGTAATGACTTAGCTTAGTCTAATAAAGGGGGTACTTCATAATTATAGATTGTACAATAAAGTATCAGGACCACTGGTTAAATGTATATATCATTAAATAATTACTATAAGATTTGTAGTACATACTAACTGATGATAACTCTTAATCACATGGAAGAGTTTATTCAAGTGTATACAAGCCGATTTCTTTAATTCACTAGTAAGTACGACATCGTTGCTTATATCTTTTGTGTTTTGGGTAACCATTGGGTATGCTTTGTGATAAAAACTTTCCAATAGGAATCTATTTTTTAAGTGTGTGAGGGAACATTCATTTATCCGATAAAATCTAAGCTTAGTGTTGGTTTCCCCAATCTATTGAATAAATGTATGACATATGTAGGTTTAATAGTGTATACTAAGATCAATTAAATTCTAGGTACGAGATATTCATAGTTAGCCAACTTGAAAATTGATCCATTATCCATAAAGAGGTAAAATTTTCATTCGACCATGTTGATAGTTGGAGTTGTAAATATAACACACAGAAGGAGTGTAGTTGTGGGATAATAATAGGTAAGTCATTTCGTTTGAATAATCCAATAAAGATGCCTTTGGAATTTGAATAATCCAATATATGATTATTTGTGAGCCATCTGGGTAATTACCATAGATCCCCACATGAGGATTTTGTAAGTGGAATGCCAAATACCTATGACAGAAAAGTTAACTAGGGGTAAAATGATAATTTATCAATTAGGAATTTTGTGTTCCCAGAGTCCTGGTAGTTTAGTATTAATTATATAAGTTATGTAAGTCCTTTGTATCTTTACTGGCATTCTCATGTGCAAAACATGGAATTCGTTTATTTTAAATACTATTTTTTCTTCTTCTTTATAAGGTCAGCTATTGATGGTCAATATTTCATACACTCACGTAATTGAGAACACTTTGGATGTTTGTATGTTTTACACACTATGGGATTGGTTTGTTAATATGCATGCTAGATTTTTTTGTTCATTTATGTTGTTTTTCGAGTTTTTGTGAAAAGTTACTTTGTAATTTTTAGAAATAAAAAATGGAATTTTTTGTGTACGCATCAAGGTCTCGCCCCCTTCATGCCACCATTGGTTGGAGAGTGTGTAACAGCTATTACCCTCATTGAGAAACAACTATTAGCTTCGCCACCCTGGGCGATAAGGAGGACGACAAGAGGCCGATAAAGTACTCAAACTACTTAAAATTTTCTATAAATACTCCTTTTAGTAATTAAAAAAAAGAGTGAGGTGTCGTAAAGATCCCTTACATTAGAAGATTTGTATCAATTAGTCTCTTATATTATAAAAGATGTCATTTAGTCCCTTACATTTTGTAAAAGGTATCAAAGAATGACAAATTTCAATATTCACTCAATGTTTTAACAATTTTATGATAAAAATTTTGCTGTTTACTCAATATTTTAATAATTTTTATGATAAATACTATAACAAAAATTCATTTTTATCCTCTATTTATTTACCAATAAAATAAAGTATCGAGAAAATAATATTATTTTATTTAAAATATTAATAAAAAATAATTTTTTCCCTTTGGCCTTTTTTATAAAAGCAACGGACCAAATGACGCCTTTTTTTCTTTATAAATGGCGCTTTTAGTTTAATGTAAGGGACCTATGTGCCAATTTGAAACTTGTTTTCAAAAGTGTAGATTGTTTTATGATTTAGAATTACTAATACCTTAAGTGTGTTTTTGGTATAGCGATTCATGAGTATTTTGAACAAAAACATTTTTATTGAGGTTGGGTTAATTAAAAGTGAATTAACCCAAGACTTAGATTACTTATTTAGGTACATGAGCTTTTGATAAGTCATACTCGTAGGTTTCACTTATATTGACCAATGGTGATTAATCATACCACTAGATGGTGGCAAAGTTCTAGATGAGAGCCAGATTTAGCATGGATCATAATAATTGTAGAGGAAGTTAGTGAGAGCAACATATAAGCCGTGAAAGTAAGTGTCTCACTGATAGAGGTATTAGAGTTATATTTATATTGAATTGTAAACTACTTTTATTCTATTAGTAAATTATTTGCCTTAGAGTGATTAATATAAGCAACGTAAGGATTTTACCTCCTCATAGGTAGGGGTCCATATGAGTTTACTTCATTATTTTACTTCATTATATTACTTCTTTGTATGTTCTATTGTTTAGTTAGTACAAGCACAATTCTATCCAAGTATATGCCAATATACGAGGATCCAATTGTGATTGGAAATCACTTTTACTATCTATCGAATGTTGTATGATTTATTCTTTCTTGTTATATTTTCATTTTGTTTTATTTGTTTAGGTTGTTATTTTTCGTAGTACAAATTAAGCTAGCAGCTTAATTTATTTATGCTTCTTTTTATCTTGTTGTTTTATCTGCTTTACTTATGTTGCTTGCAAGTTAAGAGTAATCTCTAATCATTATCTTGATCGTTTATCGGGTAGTGGAGTTTCTTAAATTAATTAGTCTCATGTATCAATATTTATAAATAAATTATTATTCAGTACGAAATGAGCACCGTAGAAAATGGTATGACAAGCCAATTAGGTGACACGTGGTAGCCATATTGGACCACCACATGATAACATGCGGTAGCCATGTTGGTGTGCCTCTTAGGTTGTGTGGAGCATGGAGCATATGGGCTTGTAATTTAACTGCAAGCAAATATCCAGTTTCCATGTCAGACATATTCCTAGTTTGAATAGAACTAACTCTATTTGACAAAATATCAGATAATTAATGGGTAAATATTTTGATGCCAAATTCTATCAGAAAAAGAAACTGTAAACAAAATTAATTATTACCCCATAAGAATTAAAAGGTGGCACAAACATACTCTATAAATATAGAGTTGGTGCTTCACAATTTCCTAGTCTCTAGTTTCAGAAGTCACAGCTTTCTAACAAATATGGAGTTTTGTTCTAACGTTTGTTGTAGGTATTGGTGAAACTGGATCCAACACAATATTTTCAATAAGAACTCAGGTGAATGTTCTTTTGTCAATTTCGTACCACCTCCACATATGTTGTTATACTCAATTCGATTACGTTGTTAAGAACTATTTGGTAACAATTAAGTGAATCAATGTATGGTTATTAAATGAATGATTGTGGTATTTGATTTGATCAAATAAAAGTTTTATAGGTTGAAAAAACAATTAGAATCTATATTCTTTCACTGTAATAAATTTTTGGCCTAATATTTTCTCAATATTTTCATCTTTACACTCATCCTAGATTTGCTTCTTCTAGTATTTGAGATTGGTCTTGAATCATCTTTTGTAACAAGACAATCTCTATGTGTAAAATTAACAAGTTGTTTCCTATTATTAATTTTCAATAGAATTTTCTCTTCAGTAACGAAGACACTAATAAACTATATAACTCAAGCAATTAAGACAACAATATCATTGCTTATCTTCATCTTGTATATTCATATAACTCATAACATTTTATAAACACATCCACTAAACCTATTTACATGACCTTTAATATCATCATCTTCGTACATCTTTATGACATACAATTGCTTCTTCAATTACATTTTAAAAAGCACGTTTTGCACCCATATAGCTTTCATGTTATCATTTCGAATCTTCAATTTTCTTGTTGTCATATCTTTGATAAACTAGGACACCCTAACCATTAGTTATGATATCACATATTGAGCATAATGGAAGCTCCAAAATACCAAAAACAATTAAAGTGGAAAAAACAAATGCAGAAGCGAAAATCAATAAGAGTACTAGAATTTAACTTGTTTCAGCAAGTTTCCCAGTCCTCTCCCAAATCCCAAAAAAAATTCAATAATATCAGTTCTTGAATACAAGTCTTAGTCCACTACTTCATACATAATGTATCCCAAAAATATATTATGAATCCCAAATAACACTTAAATCCAAATCCACGTTACACCTAATGTCTCTCACACACAAAAGACCCAAAATAAAGAAACTAAAAATTAACAATAATGTTCTTTGTTTTGTAAACTGCAATAAGAAAGACTTGGATACAAATATGAAATAACCACACAAAACTTCATACTGATACATGATTCATTCTTTTAGCTTCGTCTCTAAATCAAATAACAATTTTTCATCCAACGTTATGCTGCCCCACCTATAAAGGAAAAAAAAAACAAAAAACCCTGTATATATAAATTAAATAAGTCAGAGGATGAGGATGAGTATTTGGAGTTAGCTCACCCTCCCGTATCCTTGATCAAGTAAAGATTCTAGGATTTCAACAACCCACTATTATATCAATTTCATTTCATTTTTATTCGTTTGGTTTGATTAATGTCTCGTTAATATTAATTAGAATTTTTTCTCATCATTTCATGTAATACATTTCAACTTACAAAGAAAAATGTAATTTTTTTAATTTATGGTTTTGAAATAATATTATTGAATAAAAGTAACATCAATAAATTATTATTTTTGAGTTTTTTTTCTTTTATATCTTTTTAACTATTGATCAAATATTATTAAATAAAATTGTTATTAATAAATTATTATTTTAAAAATAATAAAATGAGTTATATTAATTACAAAAAATTAGTGTCATCCAATATATAATAAAAAGATAAGAAGAATGATTAAAAAATATTATAAATTTTTCTTTTACTTTTATATTTTAAAAGTTGAGATTTATAAGGAAAGACAATAGAATAAATTGTTTGTTTATTGTTTAGGTATAAAAATAAAAAACAATTATGTAATAATTTAATACCATATGTTTGGTATTAAATATGTAACGGACATGCGACCTAACAGATACAGGTACCCTGCTATGGTAAAGTGAGGACATAAAGTTGTCTCAACAAAAGGCTTGAGCCCAAAGAACTTGGAAAAGCACACCAACCCAGTCGACAAAGTATCTCATCATCAAACAGAGAGGTTTTGGATGTCAAGACTTGGTAAGGTTATGATATTCCTAGTATCAAGGTCGTCATCCATGAACGACGTGTATATAAATATCCTTCCCTTGTTTATAAATACTTGTAACGAACGATCTAAATTCTATAAACTAGTTTGTATTAACCAGGTCGTTAATACGCACCCTACTATGTATGTAAAGATACATACATACATATACATATATATATATATATATATATATATATATATATATATATATCCCTTAAATGAGGAGAATATAGGCGATATATTCAGTCAATACAATTTCTTACTTCTCACTAAAAATCACTAAAGTCAAATACTTAAATTCTTTCCAAACAATTGGCGTTGTCTGTGGGAAAGAAAATTTTCTAATACAACATTTGATAATTATATTTTAAGAGAATTTACCAGTGTCATTTAATATTTAGATGGATCATCCATTCACTATCCAACCAAACAACCTCGTCCTAAAGGCCCCAGAACCAAACGACCTCGTTCTAGAAGCTTTAGAATGTGACAATAATAAGGCACTTCATTCTTCACCCATCAGGTCGCTATCAAACCATTCCATGAGGCACACTTTGGCTAGCGAAGTACAATTGTCAAACTTGCATGATAATCCTCCTTATGAAGGGGATGCAATGATACGAGTACTCAAAAATAGATCATAGAATCACAACAAGCTTTTATTGAATGTCAAAAGGATAATAAAGAATTAAGATCTCGATTAGAACGAGACACCTACTCAAACACAACAAATTCCATTTTTACACCTCGAGACTCTCAGATGGTGCATCAACCCCTCAAAAGAGAGCATGTGACTCATACTTCAAATCCTCATCAATGTTCGCTGAGGGAAGGACCGAATATGGTTTCTGACCCTCCCCTCGTAGGCGGGATGTCTCACCCAAATCTTCCAATTTATAGACTGACAATTGAGCCCATTCCATCGCTTGATCCAAGCAGAGAATTAGACAAAAGGTTAAAAGATATTGAAGAAAAAATATGGATCAAGGTTAATGATAGATTTGCAAGACAAGAAAAGACAAAACCTTGGGGTGATATAGAAAATGTTTGTAATCAACTGTCCACATCTCCTTTCTCTGACGCCATTGAATTAACAGTACCTCCTCTCAAATTTTATGCCCATAAATGTCCCGCATACAAGGGGACTAAAGATCCTATTGTGCATGTTCTTCAATTCAAAATGGCTATGGCTACAGTCAGCTTATCTAAAGATAAATGAGAATCCATGCATTGCAAGTTATTTGTGGCTACTCTTCAAGATTCTGCCCAACAATAGTTTATGGAATTACCCCCAAGAGTAATGCTAGCTTTGATGCTTTGGTCAGAATATTCATTACTAATTATGCTTGTAACAAACCTATCAAGAAGGAGTCACATCACCTATTCTCGATTATCCAAGAGGAGGATGAATCAATTGAAGCTTACATGAGAAGATTTAAAATGGAAAAGATGGAAATTATTCAATGCCCCAATTCAATAGCTATAGAAGCTTTTCGGAAGGGCATAAAGCGTGATAATGGCCTTTTCATAGAATTGAAAAAATCCACGCCGCGTTCGTTAGATGTAGTCTATGAAAAAACTCAAAAGTTGTTAATGTTGAAAGGGTGATGAAGTCGAGCAAACCATCGGTGAGCAGAAACCAAAGGCGACCCTCTTTTAGTAAGAACAAAGAAGATAGAAAACATGTGGGCGACAAGCATACCAATTTCTCCCGTTTCAAACCTGCTTTTAGACCAAAGAATAATCCCAACACTTGGAATTGAGCTTTATCTCCCTTTAGTGGAACCCTCTTACGTGTAACGCTAGTAGAAGTAGTGTGTCGCATGGAATGCCTCGATAATGTAAATTAGCCACTAGTTATGAAAGCTTCTCTCAGGAACCCCAACAAATATTATGTGTTTCATAGAGACACAGGACATTGGACTCAGGAATGTCGCCATTTAAAATGGGAAATTGAGCACCTACTTTCAGAAGGATATCTAGGGGATATAGTTGATAAAACCAAGAATCCAAGATATGATATTCGGAGGGAAAATTTAGATCAAAGGGTTAAGACAATGGACAAATCAATTCCAATCCAAAATGAGTCAAATAGAGGACACCCCATTTCACCAAGGGATGTACGGATAATCCACACCATATATGGTGGTGCCACCATGGCTGGTCACTCTAACAATTCCTGAAAAAGATATGCAAGAGAGGCTCGAGACACAAGATGTTTAATATATGGCATGATATTGGAAGGACCTTCGTATCCTATTACTTTCGAAGACAAAGATTGCCTACATCCTCATGATGATCCTCTCATAATCACAGTGCGAATTGCTCATTGTGAGGTGTGTAGGATATTGGTTGATAATGGTAGTTCATCTGATCTCTTATATTTATCCGCTCTGCTTGATATGAATATAGACCCCAAAGAAATCACCTCATAACAAATGCCCCTTGTTGGTTTCAATGGCAATGTGACTATGTCGGTAGGAACCATTCGCCTACCAATGTCAGTAGCCTAGTCTTAACAACTTTCATCATTTTAAATATTCTCACAGCTTATAATGTTATTTTGGGACTCCCATGGATACATAAGATGAAAGTAGTACCTTAAACGTATCATCAACTGATTAAATATCCTACTGCCAATGGGATACAACAAATTGAAGGAAAACAAGATAAGGCACGAAGTTGCTACAATGCTGCCATGAAAAATGCATTACCCAAGCTTTGAAATAGCAACTAAAGAATGAAAGTCATTTCCATAAACTCAAAAAAGTTCATACAAATGAGTGAACTACTATGGAGGTTCACGGTGAGTACGATATAATCCTTATGCCATGAGCGAACAATATGTTAAGATTAATGGTGCGCTATCTCCTTCATTTAAAACTACCCTTGTTGACTTCTTGAAAATTAACAAAGATTGTTTGCTTGGAAACTTGAGGACATGCCCGACATGGATTCAGATATCATCTCCCATGAGTTATGTTTAGATCATACCAAAAAACCGGTCTAACAAAGAAAGCAGAAATTTGCTAGAGAAAAGAATGAAATCATCAAAAAGAAGATTGAGTCCTTAAAAAATGTAGGTTGGGTTCGAGAGGTCCAATACCCCACATAGCTATCAAATGTGGTATTAGTAAACAAAGCTAGAGGCGAGCACAGGATGTGTGTGGATTTCACATATTTGAATAAAGCGACACCAAAAGATTGTTTCCCTTTGCCAAATATAGACCAATTAGTAGATGCCACGGCTGGATTCGAATCAATGAGTTTTATGGATTCTTATTCAGGCTACCACCAAATTCATATGCATCTTAGGGACGAAGAGAAAACAACGTTCATCACGGAAGAAGGGACATTATGTTACACAAAGATGCCCTTCGGTATAAAAAATGTTGGCGCTACATATCAAAGAATGATGAATAAGATGTTCCAAAACCAAATAGCCGAAATATGGAGGTATACATCGATGACATGTTGGTAAAAACTAAATGTGCAATAGACCACATTGAAGACCTCCAAGAAGTCTTTGATATAATTTGGAATTATAAAATGCGTCTTAATCCGAAAAAGTGTGTGTTTAGCCTCAGGGAAGTTTCTGGGATACTTAGTTACGTCAAGGGGGATCAAAGCCAATCCGGAAAAAATTTCGGCTTTAATCAACATGAAATCCCCAAGGTGTCTTCAGGAAGTCCAATAATTAAATGGGCGTATTGCAGCATTAAGTCATTTCATCTCTAAGTGCACCGAAAAGTGCTTACCGTTCTTTCGATTGCTTAAAAGGAACATAGAGTACTTATGGGATATCAAGTGCAAACAAGCTTTCCAATCCATTAAATATTACTTGGGAAGAGCACCTCTTTTAGTTAGTCCAATGGCGGGTGAAAACTTATACCTGTACATGTCCTTTACGGACAAGGTTTCTAGCGCGGTATTACTGATCGACTGCGGGGGAATTCAATACCCTATGTATTATGTGAGTCATTCATTAACAGGAGCTCAACAACGATATCCTTCTCTAGATAAAGCAACATTTACTATAAGAATGATGGCCCGTAAACTCATACATTATTTTGGTTCACACAGGATAGTGGTCCTTACTTCTTACCCCTTGAAAAACATCTTGGGCAAACTTGATCTATCTGGTCGTCTTTCTCAAATAGCTATTGAGCTCAATGAGTTTGAAATACATTATAAACCTTTGGCTACGATCAAAGGACAAGCCCTAATAGATTTTATTGCAGAATGGATGAATGAGAATACCCAAGAATATAATTCCATACATGAGATAGGGCCAACTCTCACAACAGAAACATCTTCTTCTGAAGTAGGATTATGGAAGGCATATGTCGATGGTGCAAGCAACTCACGTGGATCAAGAGTTGGAATAGTAATCTTCACCCCGATGGGAGCCTTGATAGAGCAATGCCTTCAAATCACCTTCCAAACAACTAATAATATCGCGGAATATGAAGCCTTACTTTTGGCATTACAAAAATTGTTAACCCTTGGAGCTAAAAGGTGTTAATTCATAGCGATTCACGGCTGGTGGTAAACCAAGTCAATGACAATTTTGAGGCCAATGAGGAGAGAATGAAACTCTATGAATTAGAGGTAAAGAAAACAAAGGCTACATTTGAAACCTTTCATATCAAACAGATACCACGAGGAGAAAACACCCATCCTGACTTCTTAGCCATGTTTTCATCGACGGTGAACTCCGATTTAAAGAGAGTCATACCAATATCTAGTTTATCAAGGCCTAGTATTACCCCAAGTGAATTGAAACTTCAAATGCGAACGAACATCGTACATACTATTCATGATTATTGGTTGATACCATATATAGAATATCTTATCAATGGTACTCTCCCTGAAGACAAGCACTTGGCTCGTAAACTCATGACAAAAGAAAGTAGTTATGTTATCATTGAGGGAGCTTTGTATAGGAAGAATCACGGTGGTCCATGGCTTAAGTGCTTACCTATTGTTCAAGCACAGATGGTCTTGAGTGATTTACATGATGGACAATGTGGAGCTCATTCTGGTAGAAGATCACTTTCTCAGAGGATTATTCGACAGGGTTACTATTGGCCCACGCTTCTCAAAGATTGCATCTCCTATGTCAAAATATGCGATAAATGTCAGTGACATACTAATGTGCCACACCATCCGAGTACAGACTTAAGATCCATTATCAACCCCTGGCCATTTCAAAAATGAGGTTTGGACATCGTGGGACCATTACCCATTGCTTCAGGCCAAAGAAAGTTTATCATTGTCGCAACTGATTACTTTACTAAATGGATAGAGGCATAACCTTTGGCCCGAATCCAAGAATCGGATGTGGAGAGATTCATATGGCATAACATTATATGTAGATACGGCATGCCTTGTGAATTGGTTACCGATAACGGTAGACAATTCACCGGCCAAAAAGTTATATCTTTCTGCTACAAGAAAGATATCAAATTATCTCATTCCACCCTTACCGCACATAAGCAAATGGTCAATCCGAATCATCTAATAAGACCCTCATTAATATACTACGAAAATGTTTAGAGAGAGTTAAAGGAAAATGGGTGGATGTGTTGCTCGGTGCCATTTGGGCAACACAAACTACTCCCAAAATTGCAACAGGAGAAACTCTTTTTTCTCTCGTTTATGGTACCGAAGCGGTTATACCCCTTGATATATTAGAACCTACCCTTCGATCCGATATTGATCATGAAGAAAATGATTGCTTACGACAAGAAGACTTGTTACTAGCCGAAGAAAAATGAGAAAAAGCTCTAATAAGACTTGAATCGCAAAAGAGAACACTCCAAAAGACATATAACAAATTCATCAAGCACAAGAGTTTTAGTATCAGGGAATGGGTTTTGCAAAGAGCATTGGGTAACACAGTAGAAACTAACGTGGGAAAATTTGTTGCCACATGGGAAGGCCCGTATCAAATATATGATATCACACCAGCATGCTCTTACTTGATAGAATGTGATGGCATAAAGGAGGGTTTGAGCTAGAACAGAGAACTTCTTAAGAAATATCATATGTAAATGCTTTATACGAAATAAATATTTATATATGAGATGAATTTCTAATCATTAAATTTTCAAGATTAAATCTTGATTGGAAGAGGAGTCCTCTGACCCTCCCACTCGAGATACGGCTTGCCTTATGCCCCGTGATTGGAGGAGGAGTCCCCTGACCCCTACTCAGGATGCGAGATACGTCCAATGCCTCGGGATTGGAGGAGGAGTCCCCTAACCCCTCCACTCGAGAAGTGAAATATGGCCACAAAAACATCATCTTGTGACTAACATGCTTACCAGATTTTATTCACATCACATTGTTCATCACTATTACAATCATATTAATCATACAAACTCATAGATGGCTCAAACATTACTACAAATAAATTACTACTAGCATGATCATGAGGAAATTTTATGTCTATTCCTTACGAAGCACCCTATTTTTCCAATATTCCACTAATTGGTGAATCCATCCCCCTCATTTCTATATATTTCTTGTTCAAGAAGCGCTAACTTCAAATCTTCTCGTGCATCTGCTAAATATTTCTTCAAAACTTTATATCGTGCTTTTCATACATGTAACTCTTGCTCTGTACATTCATTCATTTCTTAACATATTTTTGCTTCTATTTTTACATCATTTGCCACAGCTATGGCCTAAAAAAATATAATATATATATATATATATATTAAATTAATATATATCAATTCACTTTGTTATAAAATTCATTTTTCATCACTTACATCAAACATACGCCTTGCTATCATATGCCACACAAGCCCACCCTCTCTCTTATGGGCTGTGTAAATGGAAGGACAATCTTCAGGCACCCTAAAATGATGATATATTCTTCTTGCATACGAGGTGTGTTAAACATACCTTCTTTGAAAAGCTTATCCACCCCGCTTGAATCACCTCTTTCTTTTAGGGGAGGATATATACTATGTAAACGCTTAATATCCTTTAAAATGGATACCTCATCAAGCGATGAGTTTTCAATACATACCTCATTCATAAAAGAAACAGACGGCCTAACAATTGTAGTGTGTATTTTCCTTCATTTTCCCCTTCGCGGCCTTCTAAGGAATTTGATTAACCTCCTCACTATGAGTAGGGGAAACAACTCGTTTTCTTACATTAGGTGATGCAGGCATCGTAACTAAGGTTAAACTTATTTTCTCACTTTGAACAACAATAACTCGCTCTCCTACTACAGGAAGTACTTTGTTGGATAATAATAACCCCGTCGTTTCAAACAAATCATCCAAATTTAGTCTACTATAATCCATTCAGTTAAACGGGCTATGATTAATTCTTAAAAGTTGTCTGCTCGCTTAGTAAATAAAATTCAGATCAACACGGCCTCAGATCCTCTCAATTATACATACCACACTAACACAGCTTCATAAATATATAAATTTCAAACTGAACAAATATATATGTAAATAAATACAACATTTAAAATTAAATGAGTTTAAGTTCCAAAAATTCTTTTACAATAAACTTCCAAAAACATATAAAAACTTTCATGGAGTAGCATCTTCCACTACTACCCCATCATGTTGATGACTTGAGGTGGCTACAGTATCTCGAGGTGAACCTTGCGGTGTGGCAACCCCAAGTGTTTTGGGCCTATTGCTCTAAAAAGCTCGTATCAAGGACACATAAAGCGCATTCAAACCTAGTTTTTCAGCATGCAGTTTGAGGTTATTTATTACAAAACTTGCACCACTACGGTAAGCCTTGGTACATTCCACTCTTAGTGTATCTACTAATGTAGATAGCGAACTAACTTGAGTTGACATAGCATAAATTTGCTCTTGAAGAGCGAGGTTCTTTTCATTGGCCTCTTTGGCTAGATTTTTAAAATGTTTAGCGACCTTACCCTTCTTGAAACAGTATGTGTCCGTTTTTCTTAATTTCTCCACCTTATTGATCACTTTGTTCTCTAAATTTAAATTTTTTGTATCCTTATCAGAAATTAAGACATCCTTGTCTTTTACCAATTTCTCGTTTTTGGCTATTTGTAACCAGCTAGCTTGTACCTCGCATTTATAACCCTGTAATGATAGCTCAGCTTCTCTCACCAAACACACCGCCTACAAACGACGTGAATTAAAACAATGTAATAAAAAATTGCATATTATAGATGCGGAATGAAATTAATACGTTTTCTATACCTCCAATAAGCGATCTGCAATTAGTTCCCCATGTGATCCCTCTTCGCTCTTACGAGCTGCTCTCACCTGCACCCTCTCAATCTATGTTCCAAAATGATGATACAGATCTCGTTTAAGTTCTGTTCGTTTAAAAATCCCCTCGTTAAAATAAGTAATAGGAGTCTCCAAAACAACGGCGTCTTTCAAGATGACCTCATCAAATTCAAAGTCATCCATATCCATTGCCTCCATTCCAGGGGTATATTCCCCAACCTTCCTCTTTTTTGATGTTTTCGATTCACAAGGTGATATCAAGCTCGGGTTATCCAAATTAGTTGAAGCAATTACATTTTCTGGGGTAGTTTCGACCTCTAAATTTGCGAATAGATCCTCTTGTGTAGGTTATGGAGTCATGCGCGCCAGACGCAAATTGCTAGGAGCTAGCTCTTGTACACCTGAAGTGTCAAGGAGATCCCCTAGATCAATGTGTGAATAATCCATCCCTGTAAGATATATATACACATTAGTCAAATTTACCAACAATGTGCAACTATACAAACATAAACAAAAATATATATACTAAAATAATGACCTTGATATTCTTTTGTATAACCTCGCCACACTCCGGACTTCTTTAAGCGAGCTATAGTCAGGATATTGCGGTAACCTTCATTCGAGGTATTTTATAGCTCAATCCACCTCATTTTTTCTTTACCACTAATATCCACTTTACTCATAAACTCGCTAGCGCGAGGTTATGAAGTGTTAAAATTAGGGTTCCAGGTGTGTCGAATTGGAAAATTCACCCCGTCACCCCAAATATCTAACCCGTTCCTTTTTAAACAGTATAAACACCTTAATTTATCGTTTTCCAGGTCTATGCCATGGTTTTGAACTACTATAGAAAGACATAAAAGAGTTCGCCACCCATTTAGATTTATTTGTGTAAAATTAATATCAAAAGTGCTCAAAGCACGGGCTACCAATTTGGGAAAGGGGCAACGCAACCCTATCTTAAAGGCTGCTAAATGTATCACCCACCACCCCAGTGGTGGATCATCAGCATCACATAAATGCGAGGGTACTGGCATTAACCCTACACGGGCTGGTATGTCGTATGTTTGTCTAATTACTTCCAAATCTTTAACTATTAAAACACTAGGCATCTTTTCAATTTGATGTTTATCTTTGGTTCTATGCGTAGGCTTGCCCTTATTTTCCCTTTTATTTTTTGGGTGAGGTACCTTGGTAGATGTAGACACGGGAATCCTGATCACATGAATTGAACCCCGTGCGGATAAGGTAGATACCACTTTAGACCCCGAGGAAGCAGGAAGAGCGAGAATCCCTTCCTGTTGATTACTCAGGCCGTTTGGTTGTTAACGACCTCAAGGGAATACGATGAGGAGAAATATTTTTAGAAAGATCTCCCTTTGAAGATCTCACTTCTTTTCCCTTATGCGACATTAAGAAAAAGGATGAATAAATACCTAAAAAGAGAAGTTTGTATCAAAATCAAGGAGTAAATAATGTAACATCAACTTGAATCCCAGCAAACGACGTCAAATACACGAACTGAGAAGACCCAAAAAATTCTTAAGCAGCCTTCTGAAAGAATAAAACGACCTGAGTAATCAATAGGCTAAAATATAATAAACTTAGTTAAAAATAGGTAAAAAGAAAGTATATTTTCCTACTATTTATAAAGGGAAAACAAGAAGCTGAAATGTCTCATTAAAGATTAAAATAATACCGTAAAATAGTATAAATTTGCAATCTTGGTGGTCGTTATTTATACGAGGAATATGCGACCAGGTTATTCTCTTGATTTCTCAATTAAAGAGAATGGGGGAGTTAATGTTTGGTATTAAATATGTAACAGACATGCGACCTAATAGGTACCGGTACCCTGCTAGGGTAAAACGATGACATAAAGCTGGCTCAACAAAAGGCTTACGCCCAACGAACTTGGAAAAGCACACCAACTCAATCGACAAAGTATCTCGTCATCAAGCAACGATGTTTTGGATGTCAAGACTTGGTAAAGTTATGATATCCATGGTATCAAAGTCGTCATCCATGAACGACCTGTATATAAATTTTCTTCCCTTGTTTATAAATACTTGTAACAAACAATCTAAATTCTGTAAACTAGTTTGTATTAATCAGATTACTAATACGCATCTTGCTATGTACGTAAAGATATATATATATATATATATACTCCTTAAATGAGGAGAATGCATAAAATATATTCAATCAATACCATTTTTTACTTTTCATTAAAAATCGAGATACTTAAATTCTCTAGATACATCATCTATCCTATCTGTTTGCATCCTACAATAAATTACTAATTTTGAAAGTTTTTGATGCATATCATTCACGATTACAATTAGACTCCGTTGCCTCATGTGAAAAGTTTCCTCGTTTTGTGATAGATTTATAATATATCAATGTGTGTTTTTTTTTTCTTTTTTTCTTTTTTTCTTTTAGAATATCGAGCATGCTTATCTAATAATGCTTGGATTTGTTTTTCTTTTTTATAATTTTACACTATATCCTCTCTCTCTCTCTCAAGTCTCTTTTTTTCAGTTCAGGTCAGTAGAAATCCTACATAGCTGAGATAACAGCGAAAGTGCGAAAATGCCATGTATAAGGTAACTAGTAAGTAGTAAACTACTCAGTATTCTTTTAAAATTAGAATGTGTAGTTCTAAATTTTAATTATCTGAACAAAACAGTTACTTATTTTAAACAATTATATTACTTACATGTATAACTAGTACTCGAACAAAAATTTAAAGATATTGATGATATAATTATATATTTGATTATAAAGTAAGGTTATATTATTTAAAATAAATTTTATAATTATTTAAAAATTTAATACCAGTGACCTGTCTTTATTTTTTCTTTCATTTCAATGTAAATTTTTTTTAAATTTTGAAAGAATACAAAATAAATTAAATATTATTTTAAATAAATTTTTATAATTAAATTATTTTAATAAATAAAAAACTATTAACATTATTTTAAATATAAATTATTTTATTAAAATATTTATTATTAATTTAGTCAACTATATTATATAATATTATCAATAATTTAATAAAATTTATTGTAATATAATTTTAATTAACTTATATGCATCAAACATAAATTAAATATAATATAGGCCAACAATTACTTTTAATAGTCCTGTAACTCCTGTTACTGTATTTAACCTTCTCAATAACGGTCAGTGTGAACGAGTGAAAACCAGGAAGAGAAATTTGACTATTCGAGACAAATGTGAGTATTCATTGGTAAGGTTTTCATTTTGTTATTTCTAAAACTTTAGGGATAATGGTGTAATTCTGTAAAGAAGCAAGAAGAGGAAGAAGAAGACAATTAAGTACAGCACATACTGTAAACGGTGTTTTTTTTCTTTAGTGGGCATGAGTTGTTTTGGTCCCGCATGTCTCGTATGTCTTTTGGGTGGGTCAAGCAAGGGTAGTCAAATGGTAACAATGGTGATGATTTGGGTCTGAGTTTTGAAGGGTTGACTTAAATTAACTATCTGAATTTTCTAGTTTTTTTTATTTTTTATTTTTATATCATTGGGAAGTGTGTTTAGGCTCAGATTTGCGTCTTATTTGGCGGTAGGTTTGTGCTAATGGAGTAGTTTTAGGGCTATTCCTTGCGTATTCCACACTTCAGCTGAGAGATTTAGTGGGTTTGTAAAATTTAGTGCTTGTTTTTTAGCCATAGCAGATCTGGAAAGGAGCTGCATTCGGCTGCCGTTGAAGACATTTTTAAGTGTTCTGAGGTAACTTCTAGGTTGCATAAGAGTCTCTTTTTCTTTTGGTTGGTTTCAATGTGGTGTTTCTATAGAATAGTCTTCTCAGAATTTTTTTTGTTTGTCTGAAATTTTCCTGGTTAGGCTGTGACTTTGTGTTCTTCAATTTGCACTTATTATTTTTTATCTGTTTTGGGAAATTGGGTAAATCAGTTTGAATAAGGGTTGCTGGATGCTGAACTTTGGGGGCTTTCTAGTAACATAGAGCTCTTTGAAAGCTGTACATCACTTTCATTCTGAGGAAATGGCTTGTGTCAAATTGGGATCCAAAAATGATGCTTTCCATAGGCAGGGACAAGCCTGGTATGCTCACTGATATTCCTTTGTATTGTATTTTACAGTCCGCTGAAGCTGCTAATTTGTTCAATATATATATATATGCACGTTTTGTTTTTGCTATACTACTAATAGTACCTATATTATTCTTAATGTTGCAATTTCTTTCCCCTGTTATATTTTTCTTATGATTTAATCTCCTTATTATTTAATTTTAATAAATTTAGTTCCAAACTTGAAATTAAATCGAAATTGAACATTATGAGTGCTAGTCATGTGGAGGATTGTGTTAAATATTTTGATTAATTTTAATGCTCAAATAAAAATAAAAACAATTATTTTTATAATTATTTGGGCATTAATTTAACGCCACGTAAATAGTACTTGATAAATTTTGGAACTAAATTTGTTATAATTAAATAAAAAGAGACTAAACCATAAGAAAAAATAATAAGCTAACCAAAGTGTAGAATTATGAATAAAATAGGGACTATTTTTTTATATTTTAGAAATTTGAGTTGTGCATATCTGTGCTCTCATGCTATGAAAGAATTGCACCTCCACTCCTTCCCTCTTCTGTTACCCCTTTGAGAGGACACCTGCTAAGGAAGCAATTGCATCGGAGACATTCAATTTTCTTGACACTAAATATAATTATTAGTTATTCCAAAAAACAGTAAGCAAAAATGACAGGGGAGGTGTAAGAATCAAGATGCTTGGTTGTTGATGATTTTAATATGCAATTTCTCACCTTAACAATCACATTGAAACCTTGCTATATGAAACTTACGAATGTCATACTAATTGGTCAATGTTTTTCTGTAAGTATCACGGCATGATATTAGCTTATCAAACATTTCTACTTCCTAAAGATGAATGGGAAATTTTTCATTCCTTTAATCGCATTAGGGCTTTCCATTCCAAGTTGTCAACCTAATGATCTAGTAGCATATCGAAATATTGAACATATTCGGTTTATGTAATAGAAAAATGGTTTAAGAATTCAGCTTGTTTTGGCATCTCTTATATGTTGCAATAACGGTAAGCATTAAGTTATGGAAACTCATTATTGTTTCATGTGTATTGCATTTCATTGTTTTCATAAATCTCATTTTTGTTTTCAAAAAAATAAGGTATCTATGTGCAAGTGACACGGCATGGACATGGGTACGAGCATTTGATACTCAAATTTGGTAGAAATTTATAGAAAATTAAGAAAAATGGATATGCCTAACACCTGGATATGTATCCTAATATTTAAGATAATCAGTGTCTTAAAAGAGTCCGTGTAACATAGAGTTCATCAATGTGGGCTCTGAGCTATAACTCTTATGTTACATGGGAAGTGATCCTGGCATCTTAATAAACCAGGAGAAACAAAGATGAAGTATTTAATTACATTTGCAGCATGTTTTACCAAGCTTGGCGGAGAAAGAAACTATTTTAGATAATTACCTCTTTCTTTTAATTTCATTAGCGCAGGAAATAAATGGTCCTTCAAAATCATCATGTTAAGATCTATGAAAGTTCTTAGTAGTCTTCTTGCTTCTGGAAACATGATGCAAGCATGCATAAAAAATGCTTTTCTTTAGAAAGATATTTAAAAGCAACTACACCTTGCTACTTCAATGTGGTCACAATGAATGGGATTTCTTGATATTTTAGTTAGAAATACTCGTCATCATTCATTATCTGTAAGTAACTGATGTAAACATAAGTTCATTTGTAACTGCTGTAGGTTTTGTACCACTGGGCTTCCCAGCGATGTTGTTGTTGAAGTTGGAGAAATGTCATTCCATCTTCACAAGGTAACTTTTCATGATTATTCTATTCTAGCGGTATCTTCCCCAATTTGGCTGGTAATTTCTAACTGAATGTTGGGCTTTATATGTTTGGAAATCTATCTTCTGAAAAATAAACAGACAGAAGCACGCAAAAACATACAAACACATTTTTCTTTATCATTTGCAATATGGAAATTCATTGGGCACATTTTGTATTGTTTCACATGAGTCCATGAGCCGGAGTTTTTCTTGCATGTGAATGGAAGTTGAATTTTCTTTTCTATATGCCCTTTTCCCATGAAAGTTCTCACTGCTCCTATCCATATGCCGATATTAAAAAAAAAAGATTGTACTTTTGTTCTAGGATTGGTTTTATGCATTTGAACTCTTTTACACTTCAGATTGTTGCCTTTTCTTTTGAAAGGAGTCCAAGTTCTGAAGAAAGTTTTTAGGTTCATGCATAATTACCTATTCATTTATGAAACATGATCACTGATGCTACTGCTATTGGTAGGCACGAAGCTTTCAAATTTTAGCTTAGTCGAGATCTTATATTGTATTTAGTTTGGACTTCTTAATTTAAAAATATTCAAGGTTTTAAAAGGCAAAAACTGGCATTGAGGAGTTGTACTCCCACCGATGCATTTAGGCTTTAGCCTTGAGGCAGTTTTAGGCTTAAGCCTCAAGGCAAAATTAAAAAAGAAAAATATATATATAGAAATGAGTAATTAAGAAATTAATTATCTAAAAATAACATCATAGTAAATCCATAAAAACTTATAACTTGGCAACTAAAAGTCTCAAACAATTGGCATACAAGCGATAACAATCCGCAGCAGCTAAAAGAATGTAGTTGATTGTTTGGAATGACATGAACTCAAAAACGAAAGAAAAGGCAAGCAAAATAACAAAAAATAAAAATTCACCTTTGTAAGATTTAAACTTTACAGAGAGAGAGAAGAACAAGCAAGAAAATACAGAGAATGAACAATATGAACACTATGATGATCTATGTTACCTGGACTCGGCAATTTCCTCTAGCACACCGTTGTCAATGCGACACGACACCAACATGGGTGTGAAATGGGCTTCCGATATGGAGGTTGTTTCTCTGGACATGCCAACAATGATTTTGGCAGCTATAGTTCCTATACTTTATTTGTTTCATAATTCGATGATGATACATGTAAAACATAAAGAAAATGAAGAGGGAATAGAGATAGAGAAAGTTCGAAAAATAGGAGATAAGGATTCCTATCATGGTTGCCATCAACCAACTAGTAAATACAAGACAAATAAAGAACCTAAACTTGAAGGGAACTCAAGAGTTGCTTTGTAATTTTATCGTCATCATCATTTGTGAGTGATGAATGGTTACTGAAATTATCGACAGAAGAAATGAATATCAAAGAGCAATTAGGAAAAGAGCTTTTAGGCTATGCTATTGGGACTTGGATACGGATGTTGGAAACTGGTATGTGTTTAGATGTCGGATTTGTTAAAGTTAGAATTTTAAGATATTTGGATATGGATATAAAGTGTCTAATTTTTAGACACGAACATTTGGACACGACTATTAAATATATATATATATATTGAATTTTTATTTGTCTAAATATATTGTTACATATATACTAATACTATATATGTCATGCATTGAAATAGTTAAAACATGAAATATAAAATGAAAACAATTAAAATCTAGATTATTATTTAGCATCAAGTTAAATTATTTTTTTATTTTTATATGATATATTTTGTTTTAAGTGAAAGTATTAAACATATGAATACACATAATTAAACTTATTAAAGTGGTCCCCCCGGGAAAAAAAAAACTTAGTTTCATTTGAATTTTTTTTAGAAAAGAAACTTCTCAGTAAAGTTTAAGTCTGTTTAGCTAAATAAAAAAAAAGAGAAAAAGTTTTAAGTCCATTTAGAAAAGTAAAAAAGAAGAGAATTGCATATTGAAGAGATTAGGCTTTGAGCTGCCATCTCCTTTCATCTTCTTTGCGGTGCTGGGCTGCTGGCCATCTTTTTCATTGCACCATCTTTTTCTTCTTTTTTCTTCACTTACCATCTTCTTCTTCTTATATTTATTTTTTCTTAAGAAACTCTATCTTTTATTATTATTGAAAATATATCTTCGAAAAAGAAAATAGAGAAGATAAACATTTATAAACAATAATCTCATTATTTTTGTGAAATAAACATGTTTTAATTGCATAAAATAACTTCCTTTATAAATAGATTCATTTTGAACTTCATTTATGTGGTATGCATTTCTTTGTATAATGTAAAAAATTATGGTTTTTACATGTTAAAAAATATGGTACAAATATGTTTGTTTTATATAACGTAAAAAATTTGTTTTTTTCTTGAAAATTAAAAGTGAAATCATGTGAATAACTAGGTTATATAAAAACGGAGGAAAACATGTAATTCTCTTCAATTATCCATAACATTTTTTTCTTTTTCTAAAATTCCCAATGTCTTTTTTTGGAATAGAGAACTTGAGCATAGCATAATATATTTTTACTACTGTGTTAGTAAATGCTTGATATATGTAGATATTGATATTTATGCTTGATTATCTTGTTAATTGGTATATAGAAGTTTTATAAAGTATGGTAATATGTCATGTCTAAGTACCTGTGTCTAAAAATTAGACACTTTATATCCGTGTCCAAGCATCATAAAATTTTACCATTAGGTGGGTTGAGTACGTGTCCACTCGTATCCGACACTTTTTCCCGAGTCCATGTAACATAGATCATGATATGCAAAATAGGTAAAAAGAATAGAGACTTAGAAGAATAAGAAAAGGATTTCTCGATTAAAAAGAAGGGCTTCTGGACTAAATTTTTTAAAACTGAGTTAAGACGTGGACAAATACCCAAGAACAGTTGACAAGAGCTGAAAATGGTTGAACAGGGCTGATAGATTTAATCATTTAAAAAACACTAAACTTATTGTATTTTTGATATTTTTTTAGTTTTTTTCTTGTTTATCTGCTTTGGAAGGGTGAAGTTGACATGGGCTTTTTTTAAAAACTAAAGTTAGACCCAATTGTTTGTTCCAAGCTCATCAATTCAACTATAGAGGCTTAAGAACCAAAGTTGGAAAGATTTAAAATACTCCCTTCATGCAATTTTGTTGGGGAAAAAAGAAAAGCATTAAGGCGAGTCTTGCTTTAGTTTTTTTAAAACCATGAACATATTCTTTAAGATATGCTTTTAGTTATCCCTCCAATTTTTTTTTATGGTTTTAGTGTCTGTGGTTTTGGTCAATCTTAAGCTAGAGAAAGACATGTTACTGACTGGTGGTTTATCATAATTTCTGTGTTCTATCATTGTTCTTTGAGATCTTTCTCAGACAAGCCAGAAGCTTTGGGCTGTTTTTCCAAATCTTACATTACTGTTTATGAGATGTCTGCATATATGTAAGCATAGGATATATATGTAAATGGTTTATAGTTGATTTCTAATGAAAGTATTATTTGCTAAAACTAATCTGAACTGGATTGAGTGATTAACCTGAACTTAAGGTGGTGTTTGGGGTCATTAAAAGAGTTAAATTGCTCACACTTTTTAACTAACTTTTGGTGCAGTTTCCTTTACTCTCAAGAAGTGGGGTTATGGAAAGATTGATTGCTGAAGCATCTGAAGAAGGAGAGGAGGGATATGTAATAAACCTCCCAGACATTCCTGGGGGTGCCAAAACTTTTGAATTGGTAGCTAAGTTTTGCTATGGGGTAAAGCTTGAGTTAACTGCTTCCAATGTCGTGTATTTGAGGTGTGCTGCTGAATGTCTTGAAATGACTGACGAGTATGGGGAGGACAATTTAACTATGCAGACTGAAGTTTTCCTTAATCAAGTAGTCCTCCGGAATTGGAAAGACTCCTTAAAGGCACTGCAAACCTGTGATGATATTCTTCCTTGTGCAGAAGACCTCCAGATTACCAAGAGATGCATTGAATCATTAGCCACAAAAGCATCTACTGATCCCAATCTATTTGGGTGGCCTGTTAGGGAACATGGAGGGCCAATGCAGAGCCCAGGTGGTAGTGTTTTGTGGAATGGTATAAGCACAGGGGCGAGACCAAAAAATTCAAGTGCTGATTGGTGGTATGATGACGTGTCCACCTTAAGTTTGCCTCTGTTCAAGAGGTTGATTTTGGTCATGGAATCCCGGGGCATGAAGGAGGAAATTATTGCTGGATCCATCACTTACTATTCAAAGAAGTACCTTCCTGGGTTGAATCGTCGTCAGGGAAACAATGAGTCTAGTGGCCATATAATACCAGTGTCTTTGGGGACTCCACCATCTGAAGAAGATCAGAAGCTCTTGCTCGAGGAGGTTGTTAGATTGATTCCAATGCAAAAAGGTCTTGTTTCAACTAAGTTCTTATTTGGCTTGCTTCGTACTGCAATGATTCTTCGTGCAAGTCCTTCCTGCATATCAAATTTGGAGAAAAGGATTGGGGTGCAGCTTGATCAAGCCACTCTGGAAGATCTCTTGATGCCCAATTTTTCTTATTCTATGGAAACACTTTATAATGTTGACTGTGTACAGCGGATTTTGGAGCATTTCCTTGCTATGGATCAGAATACAGGAGGGGCTTCTCCATGTTCTGTTGATGATGGCCAGCTGATTGATTCACCTTCATTGACTCCAATCACAATGGTTGCCAAGCTAATTGATGGTTACCTTGCAGAAGTTGCCCCTGATGTTAATTTGAAGCTCCCAAAGTTTCAGGCCCTTGCTGCTGCCATTCCTGATTATGCCAGACCTTTAGATGATGGTCTTTATCGTGCTATAGATATATTCCTGAAGGTAACAGCTCTATCATTTAATATGTTAACGAGTATAAGATCAATAGAAAATGTCAAGGCTAGTGCATGAATGCATTGCTGTTTGCTTTGAATCTAAACTTTGAATTGGATGTCAAATCCTTGTGTAGAGCAAGCTTGATCTTATCTAATCCACCATTATTACAATGCCTCCGAGATTTTTTTTCTTTTTTCTTTCTATTGAGTCGATCTGCAAGCTTGATATGATAATTATGTAAAACTTTGCTTGTTTCTGAATATGGTTCTTTGTTTGGTAATTGTGCCTGTTTACATTTTAACTCCAAGAAGCCTTTTATTGTCATCCTAGAGACTAATTTGTATGCGTATAGGTTTGGTTAAAAGATACATGTAATTATCTGTTAATCATTGGTCCTCTGCCTGAGTTCAATAACTTGTCCTCTTGCTAGCCCAACTATCCTAAAACCAACTAGTATAACTCTAATTCAATTGATTTTGTTTCATTTTATGTTTGAATTAATAGAAGCTACACAGCTTCCTTAACATTCGGGTATCATGCATATGATCTTTGTGCTGATAGCATGTGGTTGTTGCAGCAATTTTGTTATCACTACCATTATTAATTACATAGGAAGGAGTATTGAAGTCCATGTATAAGTTGTACATTATCAAATTGATCTCAAAATAAAAATAGCATGTAAGTTGTACATAGCATGTATATTACAACATATCAATTGTACATAACGAGTACACGTATAGAATATGTATATGTACAATTGATATGTTATTTTCAGACCAATTTTATTATGTACAGCCTACTTGTGGAAATATATTGAACACATGTATTGTAAATTTTGATCTCCTAATCTCCCTATGATTTTCACATATGCAGTCACACCCATGGTTGGCAGAGTCAGATAGAGAACATCTATGTAGGTTGATGGACTGCCAGAAGCTCTCCTTAGAAGCATGCACCCATGCTGCGCAGAACGAGAGGCTACCACTTAGAGTTGTAGTTCAAGTTCTCTTCTTTGAACAGCTTCAGCTTCGGACTTCTATTGCTGGCTGCTTTCTGGTTTCAGACAATCTTGATGGATCAAGACAGTTAAGAAGTGGGTTTGCCGGTTCTACCGAAGGAGGCTGGACTACGGCTGTCAGGGAGAATCAGGTCTTGAAGGTTGGGATGGACAACATGAGAATGCGAGTCTCAGAACTGGAAAAGGAGTGTTCTGACATGAGGCAAGAGATCGAGAAATTGGGTCAGACAAAGGGTTCTAGTTCTAGCACATGGGGCAATGTATCTAAGAAATTCGGATTCAAGATAAAGTCTCAGATGTGTAGTGCTCAAGAGGGATCTGTGAGCAACCAGCATATTGAAAATGGGAAATTAGAGAAATTAAAGGAAAGACATGGTAAGCACAAGAACAATTCCTCCAAAGATGACTGACATCTCTCTCTCTCTCTCTCTCTCTAAATTGCTAGCACAACCTTATACTTAGGTCCTCATTTGTTCCGAAATTGAATTTTATTGATTTTGAAATCTTATGTTTCATTTCCAATAGTTCTTTTGTTGAATCCTACAAAACTTCATGTCAATGATCATCATATCTTGTGTAGTGAAGATGGAGAAGGTACTCGGTTGTAATTTACATTTCATGTAACTATGATTTCATTTCAGTAGTCAGTAGTAACTTGACCTGCTACATGGAACCATTTAAGCGAACTTTACAACATGAACATTAGTAGAAATATATGGCATTTAACTACAAATAACTCCTGGGATTTCACCGAGTATCATCTTTTGAATATATGAGTAAAACAGTGAATGTTACGAGATTCTTGTATAGTAAATGTTAAAACATGGTCTTTTCTAGCATTTTTGAATCACGAGAGCTAGTGAGAGCATCCCCGTGAACTTGTTAACACCCTAAGTTGGTACATTAACACGCTACGATTTCTGAAAACTTAGTTATTTGATAAATATCATTCCATCAATTTTTTTCATATGCTGAAGTTCCTCCCTTGTTACACTACAATAAACTATTTTTTTTAAATTACCTCAAATAATACTATTATAACATTCAACAGACATTTAATTGTTTGGAGTTTGGTGTATGATGGGTCAAAGTTAAGCTTTAACGGGTTATAATATATTGGAGTTTAATATTGAATGAAATAAGATTTTGGGGGAGTTCTATTTGAACGAAATGTATTCTGTTAATATTTAATGTTGAATATTTGGTTTAGGTTACTTTTTATAGTAGAAATATATGAGTTAAATATAAGATGTTATTTTTATGGTTATAAATTTTAATAGATATATAAATATTGTTTTACAATTGTTTTTAATATCCACGGAAAATAAGAGAGAAATTAAGTACCATTCCAACTCATTTTGAGTCCTTGAATTTGCGTTTCACAGCCAACTTTTAATAATAAAGAGAGAAATTATATTGAAAATAGGCGTTTTAATTTTTACTTTTTTTTAAGTATCCCACATCAACTTCATTAAATTTTAAAGGATATACATTTTATTTTTATTTTATTACTTTGAGTTTTTTTTTGTATCTATCAATTTAATATTTTATGTATTTAATCGTAAATCAATTAAGTATTTTAATTGGTATTTGTATTAAATTTGGACGACGAGATCGTCAAGTGAGTCATCTCCTAAATGCCCAAATTAATAAAAAAAATTGTAATGTCTCAATTCAATAACTCGAAGTCACATATTTCGTTCGGACGATGTTATTATTAACTGAAAATACTTAATATAAAAATGATAATATAAAGTATTAAATTGATGGAAAAAATATAATATAATAAATTAAAAATAAGTTAAAAGTTACACTATACCAATTTTAAAATTGTGCACTTGTGATCGAATTGCTATAATGTTAGATAGGAAATAAATATAACAAAAGGATGTGTGTGTCATGTGCCGGCCTTGGTTTGGGATTTTTGGGATTTTATTTCTATATTTTTTCTACCTTTCTTCGTCGATTTCATTCCCCGTCAATCTCTCCCTCTCTTTAAATTCTCAGTTTCACTTTTTTAGTATCTCTTTCAACGTAAACTCCCTTCCTAATTGTTTTTTTTTGTGGAAGGCAAGCCACGTAGATCATCTCAAGGAGAGCTTGAAATCCTGGGTGTTGCTTCTATTGGTGCAATTAGGTTATTAGGTTTGTTTTGTTTTAGTATTATCCAGGTAGTAGGTACGATCCTAGCAACCTGAGGTATCTCTCTCATATCATAAAGGTAATGATGTCGTTTAGCACCTCATATATAGCAACTGGTCCTTGGGAAGCAATTGATCAAGACATGGCTTAAGTAAACGGCTTGGTATACCATCCTAACAACCTGGATTACCTCTTTGCATCTAAGACCTTAGGCAACACATGTATGGCGACCTAAGGATAACGACCTGATTTTATATAAAACTATTTTTCATAATGTACTTTGACAACTCGCATAGAGCGCTTACCAATGTAACCTCAACACCAGTCTAATAGGTGCTACATATACTTCCATAGTGAGATGAATAAAGGAATCTGATTATTATTCACATTTCACACTTCTCTCTAGAAATCTCATTTCTCTTTAAGAACTTTAACACACTAGAATCTTTTCAAACAATTGGCACCCATCGTGGGCCTTAAATATTTCTAGTCCTTAGTTAGCATTTAAGACCTTGTATTTTATAACTTGGAGAAACAACTCGTGTCTTAAGGACATTCATTCCACTCAATATGGTTATTCTGCCATCTCATACCAAGCAGACTAATATCCTCACTCGCCTAACTCTAGAATTCGATCTCAATATCTAGATGCATCACTCTTCATCTATCAGAATGCCACACAATGATTAAGGACTAGGTTGTACACGACCCTTAGTTAGTGAAGGTGATCGACCCTTACTTTGCCATAACATAGCCAAACCAGCCAAAAACATTTTGTAGACCATAAGTTCGGTAAGCTACAGCTACAAAAGTACATCTATTGAGAGAGACGTTGTGTTAAAATGTCTCCAAAGGTAGATAATAGAAATACAACAAGCGTTTGCTAAATCTCAACCTAGGTTGGTGCATGCGGATTATTTGGAGGTGAAGAGTTCGTTCTATACTCCTAGTTTCTCTATATTGGACAGCCACCCCGTACGAGGGGGCATGCATCATATAATCCCTATCAGCAACGACATGATGAGTGAAGAGTGCTTAAAAAGCACTAAATTTACCATGATTTAATGTAGTTTAATTGATTAAATGTTTTATATTTATACGATTTTATCATATTTTTATAAAAAAATATTTTTTTCGAAATTATGGGTATTTTTATTGTTTTTTAGGTATTTTAGTTCAAAAATAACTTAAAAACTTGAAGAAAAGTATTGGAGGTAATACATCATAAATATATTGAGAAAAGAAATGAGGAAAAATAAAAAAGATGAAAAAATTGGACAAAATGGATCAAAAAGGCCAAAAATCTGCATGCACATCTACGCCCAACTATTCAGCATCATGCCTAATTTGCACGCGCCACTACCTATGTCAGCTCCTATGTTAGCATCCTTCTATCACGCGTTTTAACCTATTGTTTTAATCATTTTTTCTCACTTTTTTTTACCCTTTTCCTTACCTATAAATTCCCCATCTCTCCTATTATACAAATGACACCTCAAAAAAACATCTTCTTAGCTCTTTCTTTCTCTAGTTTTCTTAGTTTTTAGTTTTAAAGTTCTTCTCTTTTTGAGAAGAATAGCTATGTTTTTGTAAATTTCTACCTTTTTAATTCAATAAATGGAATGGAAATTCGTTTAGAGGTTTTCCAGCAATAGAATTAGCATCAAGGTTCTGTAAGAATTCTTATTCTTTATCGTTATTTTTATGTTTTATGTTTATATGTTATATTTAATTTGTCTGTGATTAAATTTAATATGACTGACTGTTTGTAAACATGATATAATAATAATAATATTGTTATGCTTACAAAATATTAAATATGTAAAAATCTTTATAAAATGAATTGATTTTGTTTTATTCAAGATTTTATATTAAGAATATTGGAAAGAAATATATTATTTTTCATTACAAACTTAAATATGAAAATTAGATTTTAAGGTTTAGTTATTAGAGTAATATTTTTTTATTTGTTGGTACAATCACCCGGTATTTAGAGTGAAACTCTATTTCAAAATTTTATAAGAACTATTATTCAAAAATGTATTGACAACATATTTTTAGTAATAGTTTGAAAACTTGAAAGTTAGTACTCGAATAATTAAACTTCTTAGGTTTAATTTGGATACTTTGAATAAAGTTAAAAATTGTCTAACCTCACCAAATGTGACATTTAAATGGTTCATTTTCAATCTCTTAGAAAAAAAGAATTAATTTAATTAACCAAATTAATTATCGACCTTACCTATAGATATTAATTGATTTGTTTAATTAATAAAGAATATATAACCCCATATCTATGTTTATTTTTATGTTATTAGATTAGGAAAACCCAAACCCAAAATATCGTGACAGGATATTCAATATTTAATTTCTTTTTTTAAAAATTGAATAATAAATTAAAAATCACATATACTCCTTTCTTAGATTGACCTTGGGAGTATACTTGTCATTTTTTATAAAATTATTCGTGCACTTAGGAGAGTTTTACAAATATAAAACCAAAGTATTTGTAAGATCGGCAATGCCGGTTCTACTCATTAAGTTTTTGGCATCGTTGCCGAGGAAGGAATAACATTTTTAAATTATTTATCAAAATTTTAAAAACTTTTTGCGCTGTAAATAATTGTGATTTTTTATTTATTTACTTTGAGTTCACAAAAAAAATTTGTTAAGATCGACCTTGTGAGTATACTTGTCATTTTTTATAAAATGATTCGTGCATTTGCGAGTTTTTTACAAATATAAAACCAAAGTATTTGCAAAATCGACGATGCTAGTTCTGCTCATTAAGCTTTTTGTGCTGTTGTCGGGAAAGAAATAGCATTTTTAAATTATTTATCAAAATTTTAAAAACTTTTTGTACTGTAAATAATTGTGATTTTTTATTTATTTGTTTTGAGTTCACAAAAAAAAAACTGTTAATGTTCGTGAATAGTAAACAAAATTTTAAAATTTTAAATTTAAATTTAAAATAAAAAATAAATAAAATAAAAAATAAAAAATTTTACAAGAAATGTTTTTTAAACTTTATTTTATTTAATTATTTTCTTTTAAAAAAAATTTAAAAAATTAATTAAAAAAATATTTTTTTAAAAAAAATTGACTTTTAATTTTTAATTTAATTTAATTTAAATTTTTAATTTTACTTTTTAATTAATTTTTATTTTTTTAATAATTTATTTAAGTCTTAATTTTCATTTAATTTTTTTAATTTTTAATTTATTTTATAAAAAAGTTAATTTACTTAGAGTTTAACTTAACTTAATTTCTTAAATTAATTAACTTAGAATTTAATAGCATAAAAAGTAACGAACTAAGTGAGTTATGTTTAGGAGACTAGGTTTTAGAAGACTTTATGACACTAGTCTTTCCTAGGAACGTTGGTGTGTCTAAGAAGATGATTTTTAAGGAACCTTTGCCCCACCATTCTTTAGAGAAGCATTCTTGGTTAATACTAATTATGTTATTTAACTTAAAGATTATAATAAAATAAAATAAAAGAGAAAAAATATTCTGAAACTATCTCCAAAATTTCAAAGTTTTTAAATCATAATATGTGAAAAAGGAGATAGTTGCTTTGTTAAATCTAAGTACAATTGTGTTTTGATGCCTTATTTATTTGACTTGTACCTAAAAGATGGTTATCTAAAACCCACGAGCATGTCCCTAGTTTTAGTAAAGAAAATTTTAAAAATCCATACGGTATGATTTAAAAGGTATAGGTAGACAAACTTGTCCTACCTGTAGGTTTTATTAGCTCAATGATTTGGGGACATTAAGTTTATTTAAAATGAAATTTTCCAAGTTACATCTTACTAAAACATTAAACTAAGCATTGGATGGGAGACAACCCATCATTTTAGATAATTTTCTTTTATTTATTTAATTTATTTTGTTTATTTTAGTTTAATGGAATGTGAATAAGTTTAGAATTGTTAAGACTAAAAATATTTGTTGAGAAATTAGAAGTTCATAATGATCTATCTATGTAGACTTTAATGATGAACATAATGGTTGCACCTACATTTCTCCATCACTACTTACACATTCTTAGAAAATAGGTAATTTTTCTTCTCTTTTCTCTTTATCTTTAATTTGCAATTGTTACATTAAGGATAATGTAAGTTCTATGTTAGAGTGGTGAAAAGTTACTATGCTTAACTTCAAAAGTTTTAACAATTTAAAAAATAAAAAAATTTATGTTCATATTTTCATTTTTATTGTGTTTGATTTTAATTTCTTTGTGTGGTTTAGTAATTCTTAGGATTTTAGAATTAGTTTTAAAATATTTCTCACAAAAATTTATCATTTATTTAAATCAAATTTAAACGGCTAGCCACTGGGCCCCACATCTTGATCGAACGACCACAATCCTCCCAGGCTGTGGCTGACCAACCCCTGGTCGACTTGCCATTACCACTCGACACCGGCCAACCAATCGATCACTAATTGATCCTTCCATGTTTTGCTCAACCAATCAATGTGATATGTATGAAATTTGCACAAAAAATGTAAAATGTAAAAGTGTTATGCTTTGACAGAGGTATTGAATCAAGAAATAAATCATAAGTCAACTCTGAGATACAAAGCGCCAAGTACACAATACGGAAAAAATACCTTAAGTATTATTATTAATAAAACGGAAATGCTTATAGAGTTAAAAATCAATTCTCAGGAAAAAAAGGTCAAGTGGCTACACTTCAGCCGAAGAAAAAATAAACTACAAGTCAAAGCTAAGAAAAAGAAAAGAGAGTTCAAGGTCTCTAGTTCTTACCCTCTAGCATCTGCTAGGATCGCCACAGTTATAGGTCAGGCATTCTGAATCTTATCAGCTGTGTAGGGCTCTACTGTGTCATCAATCTTCATTACTAACTGGGGTGCCATCTCAATTGTAACCTCACCTTCGTTAACATTTGAGCCATCATACTATTCGCCATGCTCAACTACAACTTCTAAAAACTTTGGGAGATGTTAGAGTGGAAGACTAGGTTGTCTTGTCTTAATTTCATTGGCCCAAGCAATGCCTATATCAGTAGTAAAATTAGTTGAATCCATATATTTATTAACAACAGTCTTGAAAACCATGAGAGGTTAATATTGTTGGAAATGAAACTCACACAAACAAATTTTATTCAAACTCAAAGAAATATCATAAGAGCATTCTCATTCAAAATACAAGATACAATTCACTTTTATTGTAGGAAATCAACCTAGGCATATGATTGATTCCTAAGCAACTTCTGATTTTCAGGAGAAAGTTTCTTGATTTTTAGGTGACTTCCAGCTCTATTTTCAGCTTTATTTCCAGCTCAGTTTCTAGCTTTATTTCACACTTTGTATTAGTGTATCCTAGTTGTATTTTAGTGTATTACAACTTTGTATTTTAGTTATAATATTAGTATATATTTATGTTCTATATCAGAGAATTATAGAGAAGAAAAGAATAAGAAGAATACAACTTTAAGAGAGTTTGTTTTGTGTGTGAAGGCCTTGGCCTCTTTTATCAATCTGGAATTCAATTCTCAACATGGTATTAGAGCTTTAGGTTCAGATACCTCTGCTATTGGCCCCTCTCTCACTGTATCTATTTGCAGAAAACTGTTTTTCTCAGGTTAGTTTCTATTGTTTTAATTCTTAGATCAATTTCTGATGTTTTAATTCTCAGATCAATTTCTACTGCTTTAATTCTCATTATTCGAGGTTGATTGATATCTGAGAACTGACAATGGCAGCAGACAAAAAAAAATTGAGAATTCTGAGCCCATTGTTGCAGTATTGAAGTTGGATTTCACTGCTGCTGTGGTTGCCCATGAAGTGGCTTCATGAATGAAACATCTGCAACCTTGTACAGAAGGTCAACAGTTTTCTAGATTCCACCAAAACCTTTGAACTAGAAGTTAATTCTTCCCAGCATACTGTTGCATTTACTCATCATCAGACAACCTCACAGATGCCAAACCTTGCTTATTTCCCATCAATGTATTGGTAAGGATTCTATGGGTCCTCAAATAGGTTTCAATCCCAGCAGGAATCTAAAATTTTATGTGCTTCCAAGTAGCACTTCGAGTTGGCAATCCTCTATTCTTACAAGCAGTTCGTGTTTTCCATCTTCTATTATTTCAACAAGAAATCCAAATTTCCAGTCTTCAATTCTTCTTGCCCAGTCAGTCCTGAATGCGGGCATCTTGAACTTGCAGCCTCCATTGCTTCCTGCACAAACTTCTGTAATAGGTTCAGACTTATCCATAAAATTGGTTACTAATAAGGCACCTTCTGAAGCATTCCCTTCTGCTGCCTCAAGCTTCAGCTCATCCCAGGCATTATAGATGGGAAATCTACATCAATTTCTTCTACTCTTGATGAAATTAAAATCAAGCAGGACTCAAGAATTGCAGATCTACACTCGGAGCTCATGCATCATGTGTAGGGACTAGTGTTGCAAGCTTCACCTAGAGCACACCCATTCAATTTTATTCCAGTTTATCATCCCCATCGTGTAGGGAGGCTGGGAACACAACATTCCAAATTGGCAGTTTTCATATTGGCTAAACTTCAGCTTCTAAATTGTTCGGTTTTGAAGCTATTACTGGATAAAGTTCGTCTTCTTTTGAGATTGTTAACTATAGTAGTGAGATCCACCACATCTAGTGCTATTGTATTTTCTCTTCGAGGTTCCTCTACAGCTCCTACCTCTAGTCTCAAATTGAACCCATTTCAGGTGTTGTTCTCCAGTTGCTCTTTCTGTTTGTGATCAAATTCTTTGTTCGTCTAAGAAACAACCGACTATCATGCATTTGTGTTCATCTTTGTCACATGACATCAACCTCAGTCTCGCACGACATCAACCTTTTTTTTTACTGCTGCATCACCTAGGTTACCTTGTAATGGACTCTCTTTACTTCCCAGAAGTTGCCGCAGAAATAAAAAAAATTGGTTCTACAAGGCGAAACTTTATATCCAACACGCTCGGAAATGATTCAATTGTATTGAGGTTACATACAACTCTCTTTGCATCAGTGTTCCATGCTTTAATTCCACCATCAGTAGTTCTGCTCCACAATAAATGTGCATGCATTACAGCAACTAGATAACAACTATTCCAGTTAGTTTAATTTATAGGTACTGAAAAATACTTCACAGTTTCAGTTCCAATTCTGCTATTTTTTAAATCAAGCATCAAGTTCAGCTTTCAAAGAACTTTTCTCACTATCAAATTGGCCATAGAAAGATCAAACGTCAATGCAGTAACTTTCATTTTCTGTATTTGGTAAAGTAACAAGCTTTTTTATTTTAAGAAAATAATCCATGAGAATGATTTCATCTGAAGGGACCGTTCAATTTCTTCCACTAAACTTCTCATTCTAAATATGAAGTTATGTGGCTAGAAAAAGTCTCTGAATCTAATTGGCCTTTATGAAATTCATTTGTCTCAATGGTACTTGTTTGGTCTATATCAGATTCAAAAGGATATAGCCATTTTCCAAGCTACAGGACATTCAATTGCATTGTTCCACTCAGTTTCAATGGCCACTCTCCGATCTGCAGGAAATTCAACTGCATTGCTCTCCACTAAGATTCAACCACCACCCTCTGAACTGCAGGAGATTCAACTACATTACTCCACTCATATTTGGTGGTTAAATATATTTCATCATCCCAATATTTAGGCTACTTAGCAACAAGATCAATAATCCTTTTTGGGATGTCATCATATACTTTCTCATCATCCCAATCTTTAGGATACTTAGCAACAAGATCAATAATCCTTTTTGGGATGTCATCATATATTTTCTCATCATCCCAATCTTTAGGCTACCTAACAACAGGATTAGTAATCCTTTTTGGGATGTCATCACATACCAAGCTTAGATCCATAAACCTTCTGGATCTAGCTTATGGGGGAGTTTTAAATATTAACCCTTGATTCAATGAGTAAAAGGTTCTAGTCCATTATGATCAAACTAAACATGTGGAAATTGAAGGGAAGATGATCTCCCTCAACTATGTTCCATCTAGACAACAAGTAGCAGATATCTTAACCAAAGCTTTGTTTATAAGAGTTAAGTGTAGGACTTGGTTTAGAAAACATATATCGCCTAGCTTGAGGGAGAGTGTAGGAAATCAAACTTGGCATATGATTGATTCCTAAGCAACCCCTGATTTTCAGGAGGAAGTTTCCTGATTTTTAGATGACTTTCAGCTCTATTTTTAGCTTTATTTCCAGCTCAGTTTCCAACTTTATTTCACACTTTGTATTAGTGTATCCCAGCTATATTTTAGTGTATTACAGTTGTGTATTTTAGATATAACATTAGTATATATATATGTTATGTATCACAGAATTATAGGGAAGAAAGGAATAAGAAGAATACAACTTTAAGAGAGTTTGTTTTGTGTGTGAAGGCCTTTATGCCTTGGCCTCTTTATCAAATTGGAATTCAATTCTCAACACTTATATATGCTTTGTTTCTTTACTATCTTAGAAGCTCTTAATTTTTCTTAAATACAAATGGTCCCAGAGAAGTTCTATTTATAGACTTCCAAAAACACTTCTCTGCACGTCACAACCACTCAATGAATTACTTCTCCAACTACTTTCATTAATTAGTCTTACACCTACAAAATACTAACCATACCTACTTGAATTTATTAGTCTTATTATTACTAAATCATCTTCTACAACTACTAGCATTTATTGATACAACAAACAAAGTCTAAGATAATCTAAAAGTAATAATAAGTGATTTGTAGAAAATAATTGATGAGTGCTCAAAAAGCACTAAAATAACCATGATTTTATGCAAATGAATTGATTAAATATATATATATATTTATATGTTTTATCATATATTTATATAAATTTGTCTTTTTCGGAATCACGGGTATTTTTATTGTTTTTCAGGTATTTTGGCTTAAAAATGCAACTTAAAAGAACTCAACAGAATCTTGGAAGCAATACATCACAAATATATTAATAAATAAATGCGTAAAGGTCGACAAATATGGAAAAATTGGACAAAATGGGTCAAAGGTCAAAAATGTCAAAAAGGAGAAAACACAGCCAGCGCACGGCCGCCCTTGGCCTTGACACGCCCAGCTACGCGCCCAGGCTCATTTTCACGTGCGGCCGACGTCATCTTGGCGTCATCAATGTGTCGGCATTTCCATTACGCGTTTTTACATTTTTAACATTTTTTTACTCATTTTTCTCTCCATCCTCACCTATAAATACCTTCCCTCCACTTCAAAACACACCTTCAAAACCTCCAAATACATTCTTTTCTCTCTTTCTATCTCTCTTTTCTTAGATTTTTAGTTTTTCTTATGTTTTCTTAGTTTTTAGCTTTTCTTAGTTAATTTCTCTTAGTTTTAGAGTTCTTCCCTTTTTAGGGAAGAACTAGTTATGTTTTTGTAATATTTTAGTTTTTTGATTCAATAAATGGGAGTGCAAATTCCACTTGGAGTTTTTCTAGCAACGGGAATGGCATCGAAGTACTGTAAGGATGTTATTTTCTTTGCAGTTATTTTTTATGCTTTATTCTTACATGTTATATTTAATTTGTATGTGATTAAATTTAACTGTGCTAGCTATTTGTAAACATGATATAATAATAACGTTGTTATGCTTGCGAAATATTAAATAGGTAAAAATCTCTAAAATGAATTGATTTTATTTTTATTCAAGATTTTATATTAAGAATGTTAGAGAGAAATATATTATTTTTCATTACAAACTTAAATCTGAGAATTAGATTTTAAGGTTTAGTTATCGGTCGATTTGAGTAGTGCTCTTTTTATTTGTTGGTACAATCACTTAGGTAGTTAGAGTGAAGCTACATTTCAAAAGTTTTTATAAGAATTATTATCTGAAAATGTATTAATGACATGTTTTTAGTAGTGGTTTTAAAACTTGAAAGTTAGTACTCGGATAACTAAATTCTTAGGTTTAATTTGGACACCTTGAATAAAGTTTAAAGCTGTCACCGCCAAAGGTGGCGTTTAAATAGTTCATTTTCAATCTCTTAGAAAAAGGAATTAATTTAATTAACCAAAATTAGTTATCGGCCTTTGTAGGTGTTAATTGATTTGTTTAGTTAACAAAGAATATCTAACCCGCCCAAAGGTGGTATTCATACAAAAAAGGGAGAATCAATAAATATCCCGATTCATATCTTTAATAGCCTAAATAATATGACGGCATAATTAACTTAGTTATTATATCAATAAATACTCACTTATTTATAAAAGATAAAATTTGCATGAATGTTTATTGAATCTATGTTTAATTTTACGTAATTAGATTAAAAACATAAAAACCCAAAATATCGTGACAGGATGTTTAGGATTTAATTTTGTTTTTAAAAGTTTGAATAATAAATTAAAAACCACATCATTCGCTTCCTTAGATCGACCTTGGGAGTATACTTATCATTTTCTACGAAATGATTCGTACGCTTAGAGTTTTATAAATATAAAACCAAAGTATTGCAGGATCGGCGTCTTGTTTTTAGTTCATCAAGTTTCGTTCATCAAATTATTTGGTGATCAGATTACCGCCGTCAAGTTTTGGCCATGTAGTTAAGGAAGAATAAGCGTTTTTAATTTATTTATCAAAATTTTAAAAATATTTTTTTGTTGTAAATAATTGTGATTTTTTTTTTAAAAATAAAAAATAAAAAAAATGTAATCAAATTTCAAATTTCATAAGAAATAATAAAAAAAAATAAAAAATAAAAAAAATAAAAAAAATAAAAAAAATAAAAAAAATAAAGAAAATAAAATAAAAAACAAATTATTTATAGCATAAATAGTAAAATAATTTTGAAATTTGAAATTTGAAGTAAAAAGTTTTTACCGTTCATGAATAGTCAAAAAACATTAACAAAAAAAACATTTTTAAATAAAAATTGTCTAGTGAATAATAAAATAATTTAGAAATATAAAATTTGAATAAAAAAAATTACCGTTCATGAATAGTAAAAAAAAATTAAAAAAAAACATTTCAAAAATTTTAAGTTAAAAAATAAAAATAAATAAATAAATAAATAAATAAAAAAATAAAGACAAAATAAAAAAAAATAAAAAAAATAAATTTTTTTTAAAAAAATAAAAAAATAAAAAAAAAAAAAAAAAAACAAAAATTTAATTTTTTTAAGTTTAATTTTTATTATTATTTTTATTTATTTTAAATCATAATTTTTATTTTTTTATTTTCTTTACCTTTTTCAATTTTTTTTATTATATTATTTTTATTTTTTCTTTCTTTAGTATTTTTTTCTTCTTGATTTTTAGTTAACTTACTTAACTTAGTTTTTCTTTTACTAACTTAATTAACTTAGATTTTTTTAACATGAACTTAGGTTTTACTTAAATTTTCATTAACTTAATTAACTTAGTTTTTTTTTATTTTACTTCACTTAACTTAATTAGCTTAGATTTTTTACTTCAAACTTAATTAACTTAGATTTTTTTTTAACTTAACTTAATTAACTTAGATTTTTTTAACTTAACTTAATTAACTTAGATTTGTTTTACTTCACTTAACTAAATTAACCTTTTTTTTTAACTTAGATTTTCATTAACTTAAATTTTTATTTAATTTAACTTAATAACATGAAAAGTAAAGATCTAAGGGAGTTCTGTCTAGGAGACTAGTTCTTGGAAGCCTTTGTGCCACTAGTCTTTCCTGGGAACGTTGTTCTGTCTAGGAAGATGGTTTTTAAAAAGACGCTTTGCACCATTCTTTCACAGGAGCACTCTTGGTTATCTTGATTATGTTATTTTATCTTAAAAAAAACAAAAAAAAAAACATAAATTAAACTATCTCCAAAATTTTAATGTTTTAATTACAATCTAAGGAGTTAGTTGCTTTGTTTAATCTAGGTACAATTGTGTTTTTATGCCTTAATTATTTGATTTGTACCTAGATGTGGGTTATCTAAAACTCAAGTATGCCCACCAGTTTGGAAATGCAGCAAGAAATATGAAAATCAATAGGGCATGGTGAAAAAGTATAGGTAGACAACCTTGTCTTACCTATAGGTTTGATTGACTGATGATGAGGAGGACATTGAGTTTACTTAAAATGCAATCCCAATTCGTCTTGCTAAGGCGTTAAACTATGTTGGATGGGAGCGCAACCCGTCATTTTAGGTAATTTTCTTTTATTTAATTTTTTTAATTACATGTGAATAATTTTTAAATTGTTAAAACTAAAAATATTTGTTGAGATGTTAGAAGTTAATAAGCGATTTATTACGTATACACTTTAATGATGAATATGATGGATGTACTGCATTTTAATTACTACTTGCACATTCTCAGGAAATAGGTAATTTTTCTTCTCTTTTTCTTTATCTTTAATTCTGAGTTGTTACATTGAGGACAATGTAAGTTCTAGGTTGGGGGTGGTGAAAAGTTACCATGCTTAATAAAAAAAAAGGTTTTAACAATTTAAAAATAAAAAAAAATAAAAAAATAAAAAAATATATACTTTTTCATTTTTTATGTGTTTGGTTTTATTTCTATTTTGTGTGATTTAGTAATTTTTGGAATTAAAAAAAAATTTTCACAAAAAATTATCTTTTCTTTAAATCAAATTTAAGTAAATAGTTAAGTCTTTTGTACTGTTAGATTAATTTTTGAAAAACATATCATGAAATATTTTGTAATTATTTTTGATAATTAGTTAGTTTTTGTCATAACTAGTATTTCTTGATAAGATGTGGAAATTATATTAAACCCAAAATCGGTGTTTATGAATTTTTTTAGTAGAGATTACCTTTGTGAGATATAATTTGAGCCTAATTTCCTTTATTCAGAGTGGAATATATATTTTTTTGACTCCAAACACATTTCTGATTTATTCAAATTTTTAGATGATCTCTATAGGTATTAGTATTGAATGTATGAATTTTTTCTCATCTTAATAGAGTATCATATATTTTTTATTATTATTTTTGCTTAGATTAAATGATTTGGTAGAAATTGATAGTATATGCTTATATCTCATTTATGCATGACTACTACAAAAACAAAAAGACATATACTGGGGTTACCTAAACCAGATCAAACGAAGAAAACCACAAAATTAACCACTACTTCAAAATCCAAAAAAATGTACAATGCATGCAATGGATTGACTCTAAAAAATACACATATTGAAAAATATCTCTGAGAAAAAAAAAAATAGAGATAAAAAATAGTATCATCATATACTATGATCCACGTTGCCTACAAAGTTGTGAGTACGGGCTATTTACAAAAAGAAAGATATAGGAAGTAATTCCCTAAAAAGTCATTGCAATTTCTTCATTTGTAAAAAGCATATATCTTGAAATTCTTTCTTAATGAGTTTGATTTATGCATGAAAATAATTTTTATATATGATATCTTTATAATTTATACATTTGATTCCTTTCATGAGATCAATGTTAAAATAACACTTTGAGCCTTTATTCTTTATACATATGCGAACATATTAGTTCATTTCTATCATCAACTCTTTCGCATATAAAATAGTATGAGTATTTGAACCCGTAGGATTCAGTGTTTCGAGAGTATTGACTTGTGAGAATAGAGAGTCGGCGAATTACGATTCATGACGAAATTAGGTGAAATTAAATTGATACATTTTTGACATGAAATATGAAAATGATTTTCGACTAATTATTATAATAAATCATGATTGTTTGAAGAGATTAAAATAACTTATGCTTGAGATTTTAATTATGATCTTAAAGGAGAATAAAAAGTATGAGACATTTTTGTGATATGTTTGTTTTCTATTTATTCAAAAAAAAAATTTAATTTTTGATTTTGTTGTAATTTTAGTTTTTGATTTCATTATTTTTATTGTTTTTTATTTTTACATTTAGTTCAATGTTTGTGGGTATCATTAAAAACCTCACGAGACTCGAACTTGTCCACTAGGGCAACCTAGGGGTTTAAAGGCTTGTTGCATAGGCTAAATGCAACCCGTTTCAATCCACAGTGATTTAGGATAGTTTAATTTTTAGTTTTTATAAACTTCTCTTGCTAAGGACTAGCGAAGGCAGTTTGGATAGGGGTTGTGATGAGTGCTCAAAGCACTAAAATAACCGTGATTTTATGCAAATTATTTGATTAAAAATATATATATTTATATGTTTTATCATATATTTATATAAATTTGTATTTTTCGAATCACGGGTATTTTTATTGTTTTTCGGGTATTTTGGCTTAAAAATGCAACTTAAAGACTCGAACATGAATCTTTGGAAGCAATACATCACAAATATATTAATAAATAAATGCGTAAAGGTCGACAAATATGGAAAAAATTGGACAAAATGGGTCAAAAAGGTCAAAAATTTCAAAAAGGAGAAAAACCACGGCCTTGAAGCGTGGCACCAATGACATGCGCGCGGTAGCAGACACTCATTTTCACGTCTGGCGCTGACGTCATGCTTGGCGTCATGATAACGTCGACATTTCCATTCTGGCGTTTTTACATTTTTAACATTTTTTTTACTCATTTTCTCTCCATCCTCACTATAAATACCCCTTCCCTCACTTTAAAACACACCTTCAAAACCTCCAAATACATTCTTTTCTCTCTTTCTTTTCTCTTTTCTTAGATTTTTATTTTTTCTTATGTTTTCTTAGTTTTAGCTTTTCTTAGTTAATTTCTCTTAGTTTTAGAGTTCTTCCTTTTTAGGGAAGAACTAGTTATGTTTTTGTAATATTTTAGTTTTTGATTCAATAAATGGGAGTGCAAATTCCGCTTGGAGTTTTTCTTAGCAGGGAATGGCGTCAATCTTGTAAGGATGTTATTTTCTTTGCGAGTTATTTTTTATGCTTTATTCTTACATATTATATTTAATTTGTATGTGATTAAATTTAAGCTGTATGCTAGCTATTTGTAAACATGATATAATAATAACGTTGTTATGCTTGCGAAATATTAAATAGGTAAAAATCTCTAAAATGAATTGATTTTATTTTTATTCAAGATTTTATATTAAGAATGTTAGAGAGAAATATATTATTTTCATTACAAACTTAAATCGAGAATTAGATTTTAAGGTTTAGTTATCGATCTGATTTAGAGTAGTGCTCTTTTTATTTGTTGGTACAATAGGTAGTTAAGAGTGAAGCTATTTCAAAAGTTTTATAAGAATTATTATCTGAAAATGTATTGACAACATGTTTTGGGTAGTGGTTTTAAAACTTGAAAGTTAGTACTTTCGGATAACTAAATTCTTAGGTTTAATTTGGACACCTTGAATAAAGTTTAAGCTGTCTAACCCCACCAAGGTGGCATTTAAATGGTTCATTTCAATCTCTTAGAAAAAGGAATTAATTTAATTAGCAAATTAGTTATCAACCAGCAGTTAGGTGTTAATTGATTTGTTTAGTTAACAAAGAATATCTAACTCCACCAAAGGTGGTATTCATACAAAAAAGGGAGAATCAATAAATATCAATTCATATCTTTAATAACCTAAATAATACGAGCAAGCATAATTAACTTAGTTATTATATCAATAAATACTCCACTATTTATAAAAGATAAAATTTGCATGAATGTTTATTGAATCTATGTTTAATTTTCTGTAATTAGATTAAAAACATAAAAACCCCAAAATATCGTGACAGGATGTTTAGGATTTAATTTCGTTTTGAAAAGTTTGAATAATAAATTAAAAACCACATACATTCCTTCCTTAGATCGACCTTGGGAGTATACTTATCATTTTCTACGAAATGATTCGTGCACTTGCGAGAGTTTTATAAATATAAAACCAAAGTATTGGCAGGATCGGCGATGTCGGTTTTCGTTCATCAAGTTTTCGTTCATCAAATTATTTGGCGATCACGATTCTGCTCATCAATAATAAATCAAGTTTATGATCCTACACCCCTCTTAAACTTGATCTTTTGACTCCTAGTAAGTTCCTTAATCTTATGAAGTCTTCGCTTGTTAGTGGCTTGGTAAAAATATCAGCAACTTGATCTTATGACTTCACATATTCAACTTGCACATCCTTTCTTGCAACACATTCCCTTATATAGTGGTAGCGAATATCAATGTGCTTGCTTTGATTTTGGAATACTGGATTCTTTGCTAAAGCAATGACTGACTTGTTGTCGACACCAACCTGGGAAAGTTCTTTTTGTATTAAGCCTATCTTCTTTAATAGATTTCTAAGCCAAATTGCATGGAAATTTCATGAGGTAGGAGTAACATATTCCGCTTCACAAGTGGACAATGTGACAATCGGTTATTTCTTTGACATCCATGTGAAAGTATTATCTCCCATGAAAAATATGAATCCAATAGTGCTTCTTTCATTATCTATGTGTCCACCCTAATCACTATCATTATATCCAACAAGCTTGTAATTATTAGAAACTGAATAGAATAAGCCAAAGTCAATTGTACCTTTTTGATATCGAAGAATTCACTTTGCGGCTTTAAAATAGATAGTTGTTGGAGATTCCATGTAGCGACTAACCAATCAAAGTACATGAAGAATATAAGGCCTCGTACAAGTTAGATAGCGTAGAGTTACTTCAAACTTTTGAAGAATGTTGGATCTACACTTTTGCCTTCTTTATGTTTGGACATCTTGATTCCATATTCTGTCGGTGTGTTTATCAGCTTACAATTCTCCATCTTGAATTTCTTCAAGATCTTCTTTGCATAGTTTTCCTATGAAATGAAAATTCCATCCTTTTGTTGCTTAACTTCAATGCCAAGGTAGTATGCCATGAGCCCCATGTCTGTCATCTTGAATTCCTTCGTCATCACTTCCTTGAATTTATTGAACATACTTGGGTTGCTTCTGGTGAAGATCAAATCATCCACGTAGAGGCATACGATCAAAATATATCCATCTTTGATCTTGATATATAGAGTATGCTCATAGGGACATTTTTTGAAGCCATTATCTTAGAAATACTTGTCGATTCGGCTATTCCATGCCCTTGATGTTTTTTTTAACTCGTAAATAGCCTTTTCAACTTTAACACCTTGTCTTCGTGGCCTTTGACTTCGTAGCCTGATGGTTGTTGAATGTATACTTCCTCTTCAAGAACTCCATTTAGGAAGGTATATTTTACATCCATTTGATGTATCTTCCACTTTTGTTTGAGCTGCCAAAGAAATGATTAGTCTAATAGTCTCTAATCGAGCAACAAGAGAAAATACCTCATCATAGTCAATTCCAACCTTTTGCTTATAACCTTTATCAACTAGCCTCACTTTGTGCCTTTCAATATTTCCTTTAGCATTTTGCTTTGTTTTGTACACCCATTTGACACATATCTCTTTATGTCTATTGGGAAGTGAGGTGGGTTCCTATATGTCATTCTTCTCGATGGCCTTGATTTCTTTTTCCATCTCATCTCTCCAATTATTCTCTTGTACTACTTCTTGAAAGCTCACTAGTTCACAATCGGAAAATAGACAAAATAATGTAAAGTTATCTTGTCATTCGGTTACTTCGTAGAGATCTCTAAGACTTCGTGTGCGTGACACAACATTTTCATCTTGACTTTCAATTGATGATGAAGGTGATGAGTCTTCTTGAGTGGTTGATGTTAGTGAAGTGGGTGGACTTGCAAGATCTTGTTGAGGTTCACCTAGTTACTCCTTCATTGTCTACTCATCTTCTTCAAATCGAGGAAAGAAATTGAAGTCATCTTTATGAGAGTTAAAATCCCATTCTCCTTCTTCATTGAATACCACATCTTGACTAATCAAAATATATCTTCTTATTATCTGTATTGTATAGCTTGTAGCCTTTCGAATTATAATCATAGTCGATGAAGATAAGACTCTCACTTTTATCATCAAGCTTTGTTCTTTTCTCGTTTGGAACATGACATAGGCTATACTTCCAAATATTCTCAGGTGAGAAATGCCAAGCTTTCTTTCACTCCATGCTTCTTGCGGTGTCTTTCCCCATATACTTCTTATTGAAGACCATTTTGACAAGTAGACTGCACACGCCACTACTTCCACCCAAAATTCCTTGGGTAGTTTCTTACCTTTGAGCATGCTTCAAGTCATGTCGAGGATTTTTCTGTTCTTTCTTTCTACCCCCCCATTTTTTTGGATGGATCTAGGAATTGTCATTGGTTGAAAAATTCCATTTGATTCATAGAAATCTTGAAACTCCATGGATGTAAATTCTCCACCTCGGTCAAATCTCATGACTTTGATTTTTCTATCGCTTTTTCTCTTCACTGTAGCTTTGAACTTCTTGAAGACTTTAAAATATTCTGACTTCTGTTTCAAGAAATATACCCAAGTTTATTTTTGAAAAATCAACAATGAAGAGAAGAAAATAATTACTATTATCGAGATAGCTTGCCTTGATCAGACCACACACATCAGTATGGATGAGCTCGAGGGACTTCTTGGCTCTTGACTCTGACTCCTTTGGAAAGCTTTTCCGGAATTGCTTTCCAACTAGACACCCTTCACAAAGCTGGAAATAATGGTCAATATGAGCTTGTCCCTTCACTATCTCCTTCTTAGATAGCAATTATAGATCTCCAAAATTGAGATTCCTAAATCGAAGATGCCAAATCCATGATGCATCTTTGTAGCAAGCTTTCAAGCACTTTGCAACATCATTTTGTATGTTAATAAAGAACATTATATTTTTTGACATTGACACTTTAGCAATGAAGTTATTCTTATCATCTTTTATAGAAAGATTATAATCCTTCATATGAATATCATAACCTTTTTCTAATAGTTTTCCTAAACTCAAGATGTTACTTTTCATATTGGGCATATAGTAGACATTTGAAATAAATTGATGTCTCCCATCTTTCAAACGAATAAGGATGTTACCTCTCCTTTTCACTATTATTGTGGAATCATCTCCAAATGAAATATTTTCACTTATTGACTCGGCTAGCTTCACGAACATGTCTTTCCTTCCACACATGTGATTTATTGCACCACTATCAAGATACAAGGAATTTGCTTGGCCACCATCAGTTTTCTTTCATGCTAGAAGAAGAGTTTCTTTGCCATTTGTCCTCTCCTCCACGTAGTTGGCCTTTTTCTCAATTTTGATGTTAGGAGCTCTACATTATGAAGCATAATGCCCATGGCCTCATGCTGAGCTTTCTCTTTTCTCATAGTTGTTGTAATTCCCACCTCATAATGATCGTGACTTCCACCTCATCCATGGCCTCTACCTCTTCCTCAGCCATGTTGGTTTCTATCATTGCCTTGGCTTTCACCTATATCCTTGAGTTTCAGCTTGAGGAGTTTCTCAATAAACCCTTGATTCTTCTTATGCTTATCTTTGTATGCTTGAAATGATCCTTGCAATTTCTCAATCATCATTTCTTCCAAGTATTTAGTTTCTTCAATCGTCACGACGATGTGCACAAATTTGGGATCCAACGAATGAAGTATCTTCTCTATTATCCTCACATCTTCTAAATTTTCACCATTTCTTTTTAATTGATTAGAAATAGCTACTACTCTTGAGAAATAATCTAAAATAGACTCAGATACTTTCATGTGTAAGGATTCAAATTCACCTCTTAATGTTTAGAGACATACCTTCTTTACCTTTCCAACTCCTTTGTATGAGGTTTGTAGCTTCTCCCATGCTTCCTTGGTAAAGCTTATACTCAGAATATTTTCAAAGCCATCATCATCTAATGCTTGGTATATGAGGTAGAAAGCCTTCTAGTCTATCTTTCTTAAATCCTTCAAAGTTTTCTTTTGATCAGGAGGTGTAAGAGCAGCAAGAGCATCATCATCCATATGCTCGTTATTGATTTTCTCTATGATATCCCACACATCTGGTGATCCAAGAAGTGCCTTCATTTTGATACTCTAATTATCGTAGTTATTGTTATTGAGTGTTGGGACTTGGAATGGTGTCATATCATTTTCCACATCTCTTAATACGATGAGAATTTTCAAAATCCGATCACACGGATGAATCAAGAATGTCGAAAAATCTTGGAAGGAACTTTGAAAAATTTCAAATTTTTTGGGTCAAGGGCTCCAACTTGGCTGACTCAGCTCAACTCGGTGAGTCAACTCTATTTTTGGTAGAACTCTTCCGGCGGCACATCGGGGAGATTCTTACAACGTTGGATTCTTCTCATTGAGACCTTCGATTTGCTATACAATAGTGTATACTTTCTAATTTGGCTCTGCTACCACTTTGTTGGAAATTAAAAACTCATACAAACAAATTTTATTCAAACTCAAAGAAATATTACAAGATAATTCTCACTCAAAATACAAGATACAACTCACTCTTATTTAGGTTTTGCTTTTTCACTCTCTTAGAAGCTCTTAATTTTTCTTAATTACAAATGATCCTAGAGAAGTTCTATTTATAGGCTTCCAAAAAAACTTATCTACACCTCATAACCACTCTTTAAATTACTTCTCCAACTACTTACATTAATTAGTCTTACACCTACAAAATACTAACCATACCTACTTGCATTTATTAGTCTCACTCTTATTAAATCATCTTCTACAACTACTAACATTTATTGATACAACAAACAAAGTCTAAGATTATTTAAAAGTAATAATAAGTAACTTGTAGAAAATAATAAATCAAGTTTATGATCCAACAAATATATGGTTCTTAACTTCCAAGTTCTTGCGATGTTTTTTCTCTTGGGACAAGTCTTCCCGAAGTTGGTTTTGCAAGGCCTCAATAGCTTCTTGCGCCTTATCAACTACTTCTATAGTGTTTTTCCACTCTCAAAACATCTATAGCCCACTGATTCTCTTCAAAGGCTTGGTTCCATAATTTAGTGACCCAACCCTTTTCCATCTTAACATGCCTCATAGTAGATTCCAAAGGTTAAATATGAGCTAGAACCTTGGTGCATGTTCCTTGATAGTAGATATAAGTCTTCTAGGCTTCTCTTTAGATCACCCAAGTAATCTCCCATAGGGTTGATCTCACTGGGAGCATGAAAAGAAGAGGGAGACAGAGCATCAAGAAGACTTTGCGATAAAGGAACTTCTACCATGATGTTGTCCATAACTGGATGTTAGACTTGAGTAATGTTGGACGCTACCAGTGCCACGATCACCCTAGCATGGTGCATCATAGCATGACATGTTTTATTCCTTTTCAATATGTGACAAATTTTTTTTCACTTCTTGAAGTGTTACCCAGGTACTAAGAATCGAATCGTAATGCGTTTGAAGCTGGGCTCTTATAGGAGGAGAGACTGTGTGAAGATATAGCTGCAAGGAGAGTTAGAGTACTATAATAAAGAAGTAAGAAAATTTTCACAAGTAAAGTTTGGATAGTAAAAATTCCTATATGGGAGGAGCAACATCAAGACTTCTAGGTATGCATGAAAAAGGATGCAATCCCCAGTACATGAGTTTCTCAACAATGGTCAGACATTCACAACAATGATCTCAAAAGGAAGGGGAAATAGTCCCTCATAAAATATTTTCTGATCTGGAGAAGACATCACGCACTTTAATGCACTATAAGAGGTAGTGCATAAATGCTAGTGATAACTGTATTTTATATAGTTATTTTCATCAATTTTAGTAACGATAATTGCTATGTTCTTTTAATATTTAGTTAATTTTTGTTAAATAAATTAATATTTTCCTTTTATGTGCTAAAAATACATTTTTAATAAAATTAAATTATTTGTATCGAAAATGTACTTAATTTCATATTTGTTTTTGTCCAAAAATATTATTTCAAATAAAAGAGTTATTAATTGCAATTTAAGAAAGTTGAAAATATAATTTAAATTAAAATCGGGCTTAATTTCAATTATTAAAAGTTTAAAATTTAATTTAAATTACCAAAAGGGCTGTATTGCAATTAAATAAAGTTGAAAATGTAAATTGAAATATATTTGTGGGTCAAAATATAATTAATAAAAGTTTAAATTCTGCGGGAGAGAGAGAGACTTGCCACGCGCCGTATTCCAAACGCGAAACCTGGACCGTCCGATCAAAGGATCAACGAATCAGATTTGCGCGTGTTCATCAAGCCCGACCAAGGAGAGTGGGTACGGAGATCTTTCTTCGTGCGGCTTGGCATGCCAGTGGGCCCCACCGCGCGAAAGGCGTCGAGTGGGACCCGTATGCCGGTGCCGCAGTATTTCCCCGAGGCGCATCGGCGGCCGTCGATCTCTCGACGGTCCCGGATTGGAAGCCGCGTGGAACAGTGCCGCCACGCACTGAACCGTTCGTGTAGCAATCGTGTGTGACGCGGGTTATGGTAGCAGCGTGCATCCTCAGTTTTTATAGAATAAGAATCTGACACGTTTCCCACTAATATTTAAGAAAATCAGACGCCGACACGTGGCTATTTATAATGAATGCGGATGCACAGGATCAAGTCCTCGGTCCAGCCGTTGCCTCACTTTCTCGGCGCCCCAATCCCGTGCACCATTTTCTGCGTGCGCCCGTTCCTTTCAACGAATGAGATGCGGCCACATGTCCCACTATTTGTTTCAGCGAATCAGACGCTGACACATGTCACGCATAAAGAATTAAAAAAATGCAGAATCGGCACCCCTATCTCACGCGTGAATTAATTAATATTTTTCGATACGAAAATCGATACGCGTGATTTTTGTTTTTCGATAAAAATTATTACGCGTTTTTGATAAAAAAAATAAAATAAAAATGTAATATTTTAGATGTATTTTTTAGCTATAAATAGGTGATGTTATGATAGAGTTGAGAGTTTTTTTTTAGTTTAGAATTTTTTGTGGTGTTCGGTTTTGGACTGCAGAACACGTAGAAGCCATTTTTTGGCTTTTGTTGTGTCCTGCGTGTGCCAAATATTTTCGTATGTGATGTTTTAATTTTTCTTCTTCTTCCTTTAATTTTTCTGCATATGTTGTAATTTTTATTTTAATTTAATGAAGTAATTTAATTTTTCTAGGGTTGCATTTGATCTAAATTTATGAAGCTTTTATTTTAACTATTTTTGAAAGATTTATAAGACGTTCGATTTGTTCGTTCTATTTTGTGCTTAATGCTTTTTGATTATTTACGAATTTTATCAAAACGATTTGTGGCATAAAAATAAACTTGAGAAAGGCATTTTTGTGTATATTGCTCGTAAATAGAATGACATGTATGATGAAGGATAGGAATATACCCTAATTGTATGTGTTGCCATTTGAGAACTTAGAACTTAATGAATCTTATTAAATTTAATTCTCATAGAGATATAGTGAATTAATTTAACGAGGTGTGTTTATAACTAAGAAGATGTATGAATAAAAAAGAAGTTTTCGGTTGACAAATTAAATGTACTAAAAAATATAAATCCAAAGAAAATAATATGATTGGAGTGGATTAGTTTGGTGAAAAATTGGAATCCTATAGTTCTCTTATTTTTTGTGTTACCTTTTTCCATATCAACGATTATTTGGGATAAAATCAGAGAGATACAATTTTAGTACTCAACAAACTATAGTAACAAATCCTCGTGGGAGCGATACTCTACTTACGAATCTTTATTACTTGTGACCGTGTATACTTGCACGATTTCTGTGTGTTGCAAAACACCACAACACTAGTAAGAAGAAGTGAAGAAAATGGAATCATGGTTGGATGAAATAAACACATAAGTGACTCATTACTAAGAACAAATTGAGTTGGAATAGGGTCAACTTTGAGACATTCTACATCATAGGCACTAGTTGCAATGAACCATGATTGTTGCCAATAGATTTGGACACCTCCTAAATGATCTTTCAATTACCATTGGGTTGGTTATGCCGACCTATGAACTTGAATCCTAAAATGTATAGACACAAAGTATTTGAGAACTCTAAGAGAAACACCTAATGACCCAACAATAAATTAAAAAAATCCCAAAAAATATAATAGTTAGATTGTTATAGCACCTTGACTCTATGGATATTACATACTAAAGAACCAATGGTGATAATATTCCACAAGGGTTGCAAATTTCTTGATAATTCAGTTTGAAAAGGAATGAAAGAGGTTAAAAAAAGCTCTCAACTTTGATTAATATCAAATAATATAAAACTATGTTATTCGATTTCTTTCTAAAGCTAACGTATATATACAACCAAAACCCTAATTATAAAAGAAAATAGAAATGAAACATGTCCAAAAAAACACGAGAAAACAAAATTTTTAGTACGAGACATGATGCACTTTAATTCATGTCATGACACAGCGTCAGATTCTAGAACCAGTAAACAAATATTAGAAGGTCATGTCATGGCATGCTTTTTATATTCCTTGATGCACTTTACTATGTAATGACTTAGGCTCCTTTTTTGGCCCCTTTTGGTTTTGAATTAGCCTGTTCAATGCTTCCTTAGGTGGCTTTGTCTTTGATCTCATAATTGGTCCACTTGGAATGTCATGATCTTTTGGTGATACTCCTTGGATCATATAATTCTACCTTTTCTCAAAAAGATTCGTTCACATATCTTCGCCATAATTTTGTAAATTGTTGGTATATGGAATGCTAGTTAAAATTCATGATCCATTGACCTCTTTGCTTACCTACATTTAATTGATGGTTCAAGTATAAAATAAAGTTGATGCTTGAACCCTAGGACATGAAGTTGTTGCTCAGCTCCAATAAAATCCATTTGAGGTGTAACATTTAAGCCTTGCAAAATAAGGGCAACATTGGACAATGCAATAATACTTTTTCTAGTAATAGAAAAATCCATTCTTCTTTTTCACTTTATTTATTGCGTCTCTTCTCAATTATCTTTTGTTTTAACTCACTTTCTTTCTTTTGAAATTAACTTTCTCTTTTCAACTCCATATTGTTTTTATAATTCACTTTCCCTTTTCAACTTCATCTCCTTCTTTCGCTCACTTTCTCTTTTAGTAATAATTCTACCTCATTGTTTATCCTTTATTATGGTAGTTCAATCCTTCAATGATAACATCTAGCCGATTATGGACTTTTTTGGTAAGCCTTTCTTTTAAGTTAAGTTCAAATTTGTCCATCCATCCTTCAAGTTGTCCAACCTTATAGTTGGTCTCTCAAAGTGTTGTTGAATGACTTGCAATATAAATGGAGAATGATAAAAAAAAATTAGCAGCAAAGGAAAGTTTTAATTGCATCAAATATGAATAGAAATTAAGGAAACAAATAAAATAAAATCTTGGAACAAAAATCGATTTTTTTATTAGACTTTTTTTACTAGATCTTGTTTTTCTATTAGATATGTTCCTCCCTTTTTTCTTTCTTTCTTTTATATATGTTCTTGTTCTTTTTTCATCATATCAATTTTTTTTACTTAATTCAACAATAAAAAAATAAAAACTATATGGAAGTACGAATTGATGACACTAATAAAAAAATAACAACACTTACAAATTTGAACAAAGGTATATTTAAAAAAAATAAGAAACTCAAGAACACGAAATAAAGAAAAAAAAATAAAAGTAGGAATCTGAAATTAGAACCTGGGGCTCTAATATTAAATGATGCAAACTAGTGAACTCAAATCTTGAAACCTATAGACGCGAAGTGTTTGAGAACTCCAAGAGAACAGCCAAAGACCCAATGACAAATTTAGAATGATTCAATAAAATTAATATTAAGATTGTAGTAGTACCTGGAATCTATGGATATTACGCACCAAAGAACCAAGGTGATAGGTTACCACAAGTGTAGTAAATTCCTTGATAAGTCGGTTGGAAAAGGAACAAAAGATTCTAGAAAGCTCTAAACTTTGATTAATATCAAATAATATATAAACTATTATTTAGTTTATGCAAGTTTAATTCTTAAGTTTATAGTTTAAGTTTGTTATCTTCTTTACTTGTTAATTTTAATATTTATATTTAGTTTGTAAGACTTAAGGCCAACTAAGCCGCCTAATCTATCAAGATTACAAAATTAAAACTATTATTAGAGAGGATGTAAGTAATGAGAGAGTTTAAGTGATGTGAGTATGAAAACGATCCTTCTGAAATGATAAAAGCCTTCCTCTTATAATCGAGTAATGAATTGTGGCTAGATGTTGTTAGTATTCAATGGATAGTTCTTTGTCTACCACTTGATACTATTGGGAGTTGACTACTATGTAGTGAACAATTGCTTGGCTACCACCAGGTACTATAGAAGATGCATTACTGTGCTATGAACAGTAGTTGTTGCGACATTCTAGACAACTTTTGACTGTTTGATGAACAGTACGTTGTCGACACTATTTGCTATTTTGTTATCATCTGTGAAAATAATAGTGTTCTATTCTAAAGACTCTGATGGACTGTTGGATGGGGCTTTACAAACTAAATGGGCTTTTAACCCTCTAATAAATGTAATGGACATATAGGCCTAAATTAATATGGACTCGTAGGTCTAAATAGTAAATGGACTCGTAGGCCCAAAGTAATAATAAATGGACACACAGGCCCAATATGATATGAACTTGTAGGCCCAAAGGTTTCATGGACGGGCCAATCTATTCATATTAGGATAGAAACTTAAAACATAATTTAAGCTACAAAGAAATATTTGAGCTGGGTTTTGTCGATGATCTTATCAGGAAACGTGGTAGTAAATTGAAGAGATCCTTTGATGGGGGTAACTGTTCCATTAGACACATTATGTCCAAGAAATCTAATATTGGTTTTAAAAAGTTTCATTTTCTTGGCTGATAGAGCCAATCCACTTTTCTTGATGATATGAAAGAAGGTTTTGAGATGCTTGATATGTCGTCTAACATCTTTAGAAAAGATAAGTACATCATCGATGTACACAATACCTAATTCTGAATAAGGATTGAATATTTCATTCATAATCCTTTGAAATTCAAAATGTTCATTTTGAGCCCAAAAGGTATGACATTTCATTCATAGTGTCCAAATGGAATAGTAAATGCCATTTTATATCTATGTTTTGGTTCGATTTGAATTTTCTAGAAGCTTGACTTCATAACAAATTTTGAGAATATTGATGAAGAATGGAGTTTTTGAAAAAATGTCATTTTTATTAGAAATAGGGTACCTAATCCATTTTAAGGCCTTGTTAAGGGGTTTGTAGTTGATGACTAACCGATGTGTTCCTCGTTCAATCTTAGCTAATTTGTTGTCATAGAAAGCCGCAGCGATTTGGATTTTGATAGTAATTTCTTAGATAAGAGATCTTGGATTTGGTAAGGATTACAACTTCTATTTTACCAATGATATTCATTTTTGATTTATACGTTGAGGTAAGTTGTTCGTCCATTGGTTGATAAAATTGTCTAGGAATGATTGATGATTTAATACAATTGAAATCAGCGCCTGTATCAAATAAGGCTATTGTCTCAAGTTTTGATTGGTCAGGAAATACTAGGGTAATAAATATATTGTATTTTCTAGTGGTAATTTCCCTAAGAATTTGAAGAACATTTTCAGGAATTCTTTCAATGTTTTTAAGTTTTTGGGTATTGATTCAAGTTTGTCATCTGAATCACTCATGTTGATTGGGGTTTTGACTCCAGATTTTTCAAGTAATTTAAAATTGAGGTCATATTCTTTATGTTTTTCTTTAAGCTGGTGGAGTTCTAGCTTAATGGTTTTGATTTGATTTTTTAAGTCTTGAATTTGTCTTTCTGGTTTTAATATTTTGTTCTTACTTTCCAAAACAACAATGAGGTTGTAATAGCCTGTGCTGGTACTTGGAAGTTCAGAATGTTTTGGTAATGGCTGGGTTTTGGCTAAGGAATTAGTCAAGTGGTCCATGTATAACTTTGAAATATGAGGGTCATTTATCTCAAGGATTTTTAATTAAAGTTGTTTATCTTATTCCTTAGTTAATACATTAATATTTTTATTGGAAGTTTCAGAATAAGTTGATGCTAACTTGTCCCCTTGGGGATTTGATTCTTCTGAGTCATTTGACCAAGGTTTAGACTTAAATGATGGTGATTCATTTACAATTAAGGTAGAGATTTTGTTTAAGGTGTCTTCTTCAAGGTTTAATTCATGAAGTTTTTTAGACAACTTGTAATAATTAGCGGTATGGCCTTTCTTACTGCATTTGTTACATTTAAACTCTTTAAATTTTATAAAGGTTTTGATTCTTTATTAAAATTTCTTTTATAAGTTTTTTTTATAAAAATTCATTCTTTTCTCAAACAATGGTTTTCTGGATTTTGAAAATGTCTTATAAGTTTTATGAGATTTCCTATAAGGTTTGTTAATGGTTTTACTACAGTTTCCACCACAGGTTTGTTCAATAGAGAAGTTGCTATCAAACTATTTATAGAATGGTCCAATTTCTCTTTTGGAGATATTCAGCTTCTGTTTCATTTATTTTCGAATTTTCAAGTCTTGGCAGATTTGAAGACCTTGGTTTTCAGCGAAGCTAATCAATTCACCATAGGTTAACTGATCATAAGGAATAATGTGATTCCTATATACTTCACAAATTTTGTTTATGGTTTTCTCACCTAGGAGTAGAGGAAGCCCTGCTAGGAACTTCTCTTTCCATAAAGGTTGTGTAGAATCATCTCTTAACATGACTTTGCTCAAAAATAAAGTTTTATAATTTTGAAAATCACTCATCTTCTTACATCTTATGTTTGAAAGAAGATTAGCATTTTTATCTTTTACATGGGATGAATCTCCCATAAAATGGTGTGATATAGTAAAGAATAATGTGGAGATTGCATCCTATATAGGAGCTCTATGTTGATCAAGTATGGGATCACCATACCCTCTAGTCAATATCGCATTGAAGACATTTGACTGTTGTTGTTTTGAAAGATGATGATCCCACCAGACCATTTTGAGTCTTATATGCATTGGATGGCATCATCATTTACTGTAAGACATTTAATATCTCATGTTTTTTTCATTCCATCTATATTCCATACATAGATAGAAGAGGCGTTGTACTTAGGTTGGGTAACCTAACTAGGTTGGGTACCTATGGTGTGTGGGTACCTAATTGAACTAGGTTCTTGCCAAGTTAATTTTTGGATTTGTGGAGTTGGTTCAGAAATGGTACCTTGGGAACTATCCTCATAAGAAGTAATATGCTTTAAGTCACTAAGAACACTAAGACTCTGTGTTGGGTTTTTGATTGGATTTGAGGTCTGTGGAGACTCAGGTACAATTAAGCCTGATTTTGTGTTTGAAGCTTGGTTTGAAGATTGGGTTTTGAGCTTTATTATCTATGGCTTGGTAGGAGGTAAAGGGAAGATCAATCTTTTGATTCTTTTCTATCCTAGTGAGCTATTTACCTAAGGTACATAGGTTGATATTGATAAAGCTATTTTGGATAACTATGTTTTTGATGTTGATTGCCTGGTTTTCTTGGGGTTTCTTTAGGGGAGAGGCTTCAACCTTATTATCCGCATAGGGAAAGGTAATAGATCTAAATAGAGGATGTTCAGCTTCTATTGATCCATATGGGGTTTCCTGAATGGGAGTTTTATTTTTAGTGTTGACCATGTTAATCGAATTAATTGGTTCAAATGATTGATATTCATCATTCAGTAAAATATCGAAATCATCTTTTGTGATTTCTTTAGTACTGATTTCTGAAACGTTTTTGGGTGTGCTAGCTGTTAAGCTAATAGTAGAGTTTTATAAATTAACCGTTTAGGTTTATCTATAATGATTGGTGATATTTCCACTAAGCTAACTAGTTTAGGGTTAACTAATGTGTGTGGTAATGTTTCTTCTAAACTTATTAGTTCAGATTTTAATGTATTAATAATTTTTTGAAGTTTTGAGTTAACTTTGAAAGGGAAGGTTTGACCTTTGGTTTCCCAATAGATTTTGTACCATACAAAGAATAATATACTCTATTGATGTTCTTGAACATACCTAGCGTGTTTTCTAAAGCTACTAGCCCTAGCACTTTCTGAGTATGTGTTAAAAAACCATTTTTTAATATGTTTATTACAACAAAGCTCTATGTCTATACGTAGGGCTTCTATGTATAATAGCTGATGTTCTATGGTTAATAAATTTAACTCATTAGTCCTAGTTGGTATGGTTGGGGCTTGTGAATTAGTTGGTGATAATGGAGGAGATAACTGAGGTGAATTGCTCATCTTATAAGTTTTGTCGATATTGTATACTGGTCTTAGTATTGGAGTACCAAAGTCTACTCCTTTAAGTTTTGCCTTAGGGATATTTGAGGTAGAAGACCTAGGTTTGTTTTTGAGTGGTAAATCCACTGATGAGAAGTCACAGATACTTGCTGTAGAAATAAAATAGTATCTCAAACTGGTAGACCTATCAAAACTAAGCTCAACACTACCATCCTTATATGTTATAACTTCCCTAAGTTCTGTATTTTGGACTGGTTCTAGGGTTTGATGAGGTTCAGACTCTGGCTGAGTCACACCTTCTAGAAGCCACCTATCTGGAAATACTACCTGGCTCAAAGTAAAAGGTTTGGGAATTGTTATGTTAGACCTAGAAAGATCTATTTGTAGAAGAATGTTTCTCTCTTTTTAGATTGTTAAATGTGTCTGATATCCCAAGCATAAATCATAACTTTGTAATGAACCCTATAAATTAAGGCTAATGGAGTTGCTCTTGGTAGTATTCTAGAGTTATGGGTTTGGATTTGTAATGTAAGTGACTTTAATATGTATGGGTCATTTAAGAAAGAATCCTTGAAATCTATAAGTCTAGCATCCCTAAGAACAACTAGTATTGTTGATGATAAACCATCTCTGGGTAAAGTTGATGATAATCCAATATGAACATATTTGAAATTCTTTTCAAAATGTTTTTGTAATGATGCTTTTGAAAATAATTCAATAGTTTCAAAATTTGAAGAAAGTTGGATGTTCCTTCCCTCTGTTTTAATGATGTAATCATTTTGAAAAATATTCATCATCTTTGTTTTATAAATTTTATCTCTATTGATCTTTGGGATCTTCTAGTGATCAATTAGTTTTGAAATATTTTCAATAGTGAGTTCATTAGTATTGATGATATTTTTGTTCTTCGAAGAAGAAGAACATGATGATTTTGATAATGCATGAGAATTAATCTAGACATAATTAAAATCAAAATAAAATGCTTGTAAAATATGATGAGAAGATATTTATCAATATAATATCTTTAAATGTTAAACAAGAATCTTAATCTTTAAAATTACTGTCTTCTACTAACTATCAAGATACATGTATTACAGACATAGGATTAAGTGAAGGAAATATGCTAAGCTATCATACGTGAAACATTTAACATACATTTCTTGTTTTATCTTTTCATATAATATTTATGACTTTATTTAGCTTATATTAAAATAGGTCATTTACTAAACTATCTGTAGGTATATGGAATTATTTCCCTTTAAACGCAAACACATGGCTAAAATAGGACTTATTACCCTTTGTCTGGATTGAATGCATAAATGCAGAAACCTTACTTATTATCATACAAGAAAATCACAAAGTCATATATACTATTATCCAAGGTTCAAACAATACTTAAAAATGTTAACTAAAACATGTATTTAACAAACAAACATACTATATTGATAAATTAGGCGGCTTAGCCGGCCATATTAATTTACAAACTAAATAAAAGTTTATTTAGATTAAAACATGAAATAAACAACTAAAACAAACTTAAACTTAATTATAAAACAAGATTACAAAATTAAAACTATTATGAGAGAGGATGTAAGCAATGAGAGAGTATAAGCGATGTGAGTATGGAAGCGATTAAAACAAGACTTAGTTTTGAATGGAGAGGAACTATTCTTTAATAACCAGAATTGGCACTGTTGGAATTTCTTGCACTGTGTGCGAATAGTGTTGTGTCACCAACTTTATACTGTTTGATGAACAATATTTTATTTGACACCTTTTACTGTAGGAGATGCTTTGCACTGTTGGTTGAATAGTGCATTGTTGGCCACTCCTGTTGCCTTTTTCTCTTTGGTGCTGACTCAATAGTGCCAAATGTTGACATATTAGTAACATCTGGTTTATGTCATCATGATGGGCTTTGAACCCTTTTGAGGCCCTATGTATTGGGATCTTATAACTTACAATGAATGGGCTTTTAACTCTTAATAAAATCAGATGGACTTGTAGGACCAATTGGTAATGGAGGTATGCAGACCCCATATAAAATGGACTCACAGGTCCACTATTGAAATGACCATGTAGGTCTAATAGTGGTAGTAGGATTTTAACTCTAATACAAATGAATGGGCTTCTAACTCTAATACAAGTTATAAGGCCAAATGGTTGTTTTACATGGTTTTTAAAGGTATCAATTTTTTAAGTGGATCCCAAATAGTCTTCCTTATCTTTCCTAGAGGTTCTGAATTGTCTGGTGTAGAGTCATCAGACATTTTTCCTAGGAGATCTTGTTTTGTCTTCCGATAGTTGCTGGTATTGGATTGGCTGATGCTTTTCATGCCATTCTTTCTCTGGCAGTTTTGAAATTGTCTTGGGAACATTGGGTGTTATTCACCATTTGATATTCATAATTCCTAGGTCATATATTTTCCTTAATGACAAAGAATATACCCAAGGAAGGTATGGTTTTGCAGAAAAGAGATACACAAGGTTGTGGATCTTGTTTCACTCCATTTGGGTTTAAAGAATGTTTTGAATAATTAATATCTTGCTTGGATTCCTAGTAGGGATCGAAAGGAATTCCACTAAGGCATTTTAATATGAAAAATAGAATATCCATAATGGGGAATATTCTAGGTTTTGGATTAAAGAGGTACTAAACCACCTTGGTTTATGATTCCAAAAATGGAAGTTTTAAGGATTGGATGCATCCAAAATACTTTGATAGTATTCTAGGGTTTTGGTTAGGTTCCAAGTTATATAGAACCAAAATTTGAGAATATTTTGTGAGGAATTCTTATTATGGAATCCTTGTTTTGAAAATATTTTTTTTTCATAAATATAAGGACTTTTGTTATGAAATCCTTACATAACTAACATAATAATCTGAGTAGAAATATACTGAGTTGGTTTTGAAAATTATTTTATTAGAGGAACATAATGATTTTTGTTGTGAAATACTTGATCAACCTAAGTGATTTTCAAAATATACTCTGATGTTTTTTGAAAATATTTTGGAGATTATTTTGGAAAAAGATACTTCCTTTGAAATATAAGAATTTCTTTTATAAAATCTTTGTAGATAAAATGAGTAGGTTTTTAAAATGTACTCAGATGATGTTGGAAAAATATTTGGAGATGACTCTCTTTCTCTACTACAGAGATAATATTAGAAGTGGAGGAAAATTTTTCCTTTTCTGTTTTAATAAGTGAAGAAATTATACCTATTGAGGCTAGGGCCTCTGGTAATGATTTTGTATCTTTGAGGATACTTAATAGGTTTTGCTATTTGGTAGAAACTTGCTTTGGAGCAAGGTTTTGTAAAATCTCCATCTTTGATTTATAATCAATCCTTAAAAATTTATGATTTAATAAATTAGTTTGGTTATGAAATTTGGCAACGAGTTTGTCTTTGATAAATTCTATATTAAAATTGAAGATATTTAATATAGCTTACCATTTTGTAGAAATCTGTTTTGAGGCAAGATTTAAATTTTGTTTTGGTAATTCCAAATCAATCTATAATAAAAAGGTTTTGTCAGATTGAAGTTTGATAATACACAAAACTTTTGTAAGAAAGGAATCATACATGTGTCCAAAGGTGTTATGAGTAATCAATTTCTTCTTCCCTAGGTAAAAATGATTTATTTTACTGTTGTAAAAGAAAGTTTTGAAACATTTTATATCATCGAGATAAATAATGTAAAGTTCTAAGGATAGTTTTAAAATAGTTTTTTAAAACTTAGAAGGTACATATTTTAAATCGAAGTGTATATCAGTCCATTCATACTGTCCAAATGGAACAGTGAATGCTGTTATACATTAGTGTTTTGACGTATATTGAATTTTCCAAAACTTATGTTTTGAAAACATGCATGGAAAATGCAGTTGGAGTTTTATCTCTTTTTCTTGGAAGTTTAGTTTACAAGCTTCATTTTGGAAAAAGTTTTGATATATAGAAATTATTTGTTTTACAAAGTTTTCTTGTTTTGGTTTATCAGAACTACGATTAGGTATGACTAATTTACTAATTTGATAGTTTTGATCATTAGAAGAGTCTTCAGTATAGGCTTTAGACTCAAATGTTTTAATTGGAAGAGTAGAGACCTTTTGGAGAGTCTCTTTCTCATGTTTTGATTTATGGTGTTTCTTGTAAACTCGAGTGTATGTTGAAACATGACCTTTCTTGCCACATATGTAGCAAGTGATTATTTTTGAAGAGGCTCCTTGATATCTTGGAGATCTCTTGTAAGTCTTGGATTTTGTTTTGCTACTGCAAAGTGTATATCAGTATTTGTCTTCACTAAGGGAATAGTTGAACCGTTTACAGTAGGAACTTAGTTCTTTTTGTATTTCATGCATTTCCTTTTTGAGTTGTTTTGTAACTCCAAGTCTTTGCAGATTTAAAGTTTCTGGTTTTTCTTGAAACTAATGAATTCACCGTAGGTGAGTTGACCATAAGGGATAACGTATTTCCCAATTGTTTCACTGATTTTGTTTTTAACTTTCTCTCCTAGGAGTTTAGGAAGTCTTGCTAGGAACTTCTTTTTCCAGTAGGGTTGGTTAAAGTCTTCTCTTAGTATAACTCTGTTGAGGAAGGTTGTTTTGTACCAATGAAAATCACTGAACTTTGAACACCAAAGGTTTGAAAGGAGTTGGTGCTTTGATCCTTTATGTGTGAGGAGTCACCTATAAAATGTAGTGATATCGTTGATAACAAAGTGGGTATTGCATTTTTAATAACTTCTTTGTGATGATTGAGAATGGGTTCAGCATCCTCTCCAGTTTAGATGTCACCTAAGATATCCAACTATTGTTGCTTGATAAGATGGAAATCCCACCATCCTTTTAGTTAGCCTGAGAAGCCAGCTATGAAGAGTTCAACAACTGATTTGTTTGAAGTTCCAGATTGGGTTTTATAAGCTTTTGACTTCGTAGTCATTTGTAGTAATAGGTTTAGGATTTTTTCATCGTTCATGCCATTAAGATACCATTGATAGATGGATGAAGCATTATATCTATTTTGAATGAGCTGGTTTGGCTGGGTTCCTAAATCTGGGGACCTAGCTAGTATGATGCTCATTAGTGATATTTTTTTTGCAACCTTAAGAGTCGGTTCTTGGGATCCATTTTTGTTAGAGGTATTGGAATCTTTGTACAAGATACAGATAATCTGTGATTTTGGAATACAAGCATCTAAGTGTAAGATACTAGCATCCTGGATTATTTGAGGAATTTTAGGGGATAATGCCTGAAAGGGTTTTTCACTAGAGATAGTGGCATCTAGTTTCAAGATAACAATACTTTGAAATGATTTTTGTGATTATTCTGGCACTATAGAGTTGGAGCCAGTAATCTTAGACTCATTTTTCTAGTGTGATTCTTCAGGAGATGATTCCTGAAATTATGCAGAGGTATTAAGGTCTACGACGCTAATATTCTCAAGTGATATCTGAAATGTTTTTAGAACTATAGATCCATCTGGAGTTTCCCAAATGGGTGATTTCTTTTTGGTGTTGACCATGTTAGTTGAATTAACTGGTTCAACTGGTTTTAGGTTCCTATATTCATCATCTAATAACCTATCAAAATCATCTAATGTGATCTCTTGGGTATTGATTTATGAAAAAGGAGTTGTTTTGGTTTCTGGAATGATAGCTATAAGATTATGTACTATGGCTATAGGTTCTAGATAATGTTTACTTATTTAGGGTCAACTATGGTTGGAACTAAAGGTTTAACTATAAGTTCAATGTTGATAGAGTCTTCTATGTTAACTGGTTTAGGGTTATCTATAGAGACTGGTAGTATGTCTTCTAAGTTAACTAGTTTAGGGTCAACTATAGTAGTAATATTTTTGGAGTTTTGGTTAAGTTTGAAAGGGAAAATTTTTCCTTTGGTTTTCCAATAAATTCCAAACCAATAAAGAAATAATATGTTTTGCTGGTGTTCTTAAACATACCTAGCGTATTTTCTAAAGCTGCTAGCCCTAGTACTTTTTAAGTATGTTTTAAAAAACCATTTTTTATATGTTTGTTTTGTGGAATTTATGTATCTAGACGTAGGGTTTCTATGTCTAGTAATTCCTTTTCATAGGATATGTTTGATGATGAAGGTGGTGATTGGTTCATCTCCTGGTTTGTCCTAAGATACGAAACCTAGGTTGGGTTTTGGAAGGAAAAGATGTTTGGATATCTCTTTCTTTGTTTTTGTGAGAAAGATATTTTGAAATGTTTTTTTATATTTTTGTTTGGTGCTTGTTTAGCACTAGTTTTGGAGTTTGTAGCTTCTAGCTATTTATCGAGTAGAGCTTTAGCCCACTCTATTTTTCTTGATAAATCAAAAGATATTTTTTTGACCTCTTTTGATGGTTTTGACCGAATAATCTCTTTTAGATGATTTTTGAAATAAGCTTTTATGCAACCAAATTTTTAAAGGTTTTTGGATTTCGTTAAAAGTGTTTTGGTATTAAAAAGAGTTTGTAGATAAAAAAGATTTGTTTAAAACAGGATTGGTTATCTCTTTCGTTGTTTTGATATGAATCATAAGTTGATTCATTATTTTGATAAAAAGAAGAAGGTTCAAAAGAAGATACATTTGAAAAATTACCACCAAAAGAAACCAAAGAAGAAAATGAAGAAGTTCTACTAAAAGACATTAAAATTTTGAACAAAATAAAATTTAACCGTAAACCATATGTTAAAACTAATCATCAGTATAATATACTTCAATGTTAATAAAGAATCTTAACATTCAACATTACTGTCTCTAATCAATGTTGTGTGTTTTGGAACACACATAAAATCGTGCAAGCATACACGGTCACAAGTAATAAAGATTTGTAAGTAGAGTATCGTTCACACGAGGTTTGTTACTATAGTTTGTTAAGTACTAAAATTGTATCTTTCTAATTTTATCCAAAACAATCGTTGATTTAACAAAAAAGGTAATAAAAGAAATCTAGGATTGCAATTTTTCACTAAACTAATCCACTCAAATCATGTTATTTTCTTTTGATTTATATTTTTTAGTACATTTAATTTGTCAACCGAAAACTTCTTTTTTATTCATACATCTCTTCCGAGCTCCGTATAAACACACCTCGTTAAATTAATTCACTATATCTCTATGAGAATTAAATTTAATAAGATTCATTAAGTTCTAAGTTCTCAAATGGTCACACATACAATTAGGGTATATTCCTATCCTTCATCATACATGTCATTCTATTTACGAGCAATATACACAAAAATGCCTTTCTCAAGTTTATTTTTATGACACAAATCGTTTTGATAAAATTCGTAAATAATCAAAAAGCATTAAGCACAAAATAGAATGAACAAATCGAACGTCTTATAAATCTTTCAAAAAATAGTTAAAATCAAAGCTTCATAAATTTAGATTAAATGCAACCATAGAAAAATTAAATTACTTCATTAAATTAAAATAAAAATTACAACAGATACTGAAAAATTAAAGGAATAAGAAGGAAAATTAAAACATGAAGAAACAAAAATATTTGGCACACGCAGAACACAACAAAAGCCAAAAAATGGCTTCTACGTGTTCTACCGTAAAAAACCGAGCAACATAGGATAATACCAAAACTAAAATCCCCCAAAAAAAACTCCTCAACTCTATCATAATATCACCTATTTATAGCTAAAAAAAATACATCAAAAATATTTAAAATTAATACACGCGGGGGACAATGAATTGTGGCGAAAATAATAAATTACACGCGTGGGGGACAAAAATTGTATCGAAAATGGAATCGAAAAAGTGAGTGGAGATGCTGCGCATTTCTGTTTTTTTTCTTCCACGCTGCCACGTGTCGCGTTATGATTCGCGGAAACAATTAGTGGGACACGTGGCATCATCTCATTCGTTGAAGAAAACGGGCGCACGATTGCTTGTCGCACGGGAGCCAATGGCTGCATCGAGGGGTGAGAGATAGCGCGGTCGCGCTCATTGTAACATGCCATGAGTCGGAATATTATTTGCTGAAATATTAAGTAGGACACGTGGCATATTCTGGTTCGTGGAATAACCGGGCGCACATGAATCAACCACACTGGAAAAGGAGCGCATGATGGTGGGGGACAACGGCTGCAACGCGTCAGACATGTGGGTCCCACTTGCACGCCGGCCTGCGCGGCAGGTGGGCCCCAGTCGAACGCCGAGATGCGTGAAAGCGCAGAGCCTGCACCCAGTCGCTTTGGTCGGGTTTGATGAACATGTGCGAATCTGAGCCGTTGCATCTTTGATCGGACGGTCCATGTTGGGCGAGTGTGATCTTGCGCGTGGACTTCATCTCTCCTGCGCAAAAATTACACTTCCATTAATTGTATTTTGACCCACAAATTTAATCCAAATTACATTTTGAACTTTCTTAAATTACTGTTAAGCCCTTTGCTAATTTTAAATTAAATTTTTAAACTTTTAATAATTATAATTAAGCCCAAATTTAATTTAAATTATATTTTCGATTTTTATAAATTGTAATTAAGAACTATAATATTTGAAATTATATTTGTGGACAGAAATATGAAATTAAGTACATTTTCGATACAAATTATTTAATTTTATTAAAAATGTATTTTTGGCACATAAAAGGAAAATATTAATTTATTTAACAAAAATTAACTAAATATTAAAAGAACATAGCAATTATCATTACTAAAATTGATGAAAATAACTATATAAAATACAGTTATCAATCAACTATCAAGATACTTAAATAACTTTTGACAACAGAAATTAAAAAGAGATTATCAACTAGTTTTATAGAAGATAAAACTCATCATTTATACTATTCAAATTTTTATTTAACCATAATACCCTGTACTTACATAATCGTTTCACCGATCTAATGGGTGGAAGTTTCATAAATAATAATCCTTAACTATATGACTTATTCTAACTACTAGTTTGTACACATTTTGATCGTTTTACCGATCCTAAATGGGTTGAAGTTTCATAAACATATGCTACTCATCTTCACACCGTATATACTTATCCATTTGTCTACTTATACCATCCACATCACTCGGCCTACAATGGATTTACACCCTATTCGTCGAGATTTACTACCATCTACCAATAAACTGTCTCAGGTGGTCAGTATAAAACAAATAAGACTTCCAATGATCCAACATGTTATGTTATTTCAACCTCACATATCCCTTGGTGAAACCAAGTTTTTCATATACAAACATCATAGTTAAACATCCTAATATAGCAAGTATCATATGCTAATGCCTTCAATTTTTAGAATAAAAACCCTTATTTCATTGACTGAACCATGTAATGACTTGGGCTCCTTTTATGGCATCATTTGGTCTTGAATTAGACATTCATGCTTCCTTAAGTTAACTTGTCTTTGATATTGTAATGGGTCCACTTGAAAAGTCATCGATCCTTTGGTGATGCTTTTTGGATCGTATCAATTGGACATCAAAACTAGCCCTCACTTATAGTATACATATAGTACAGATACTAGAACTCTTCCACAGCTAGCTCCCTACCATGCTCCCTCTACAAAAAAATATAGAAAACCAAAAGAAGGAAATTAAGTAAGAGTTTCCATTACTATACACAGATAAGGGTTTGAGGTGGACAAATAGCTTATAACTAAAAATGGTAACTCCACTAGGGGGATTATTGGGAACTAAGTCATTATCAAAAATAAGAATGCTAATGTCATTATGAATTTCAAATATGTTTCTCAGGCACAAACATGGTTCAAATTGGAAATAAAGAGTCAACTTTGTAGCTCAAATTAGGTTTGAACTTAGCAAGTAAGATAACCACAGAAATGTGTTAGGTTGTGGTACAGTTGGAAGTCTCGATGAAAGTAGTAGGTTTATGGTGAGGAGAAGAACTAGATGGAAATTCTATATCATCATCTTTGTTGTAGCCCAATAGGGGATAGTAGACTAGATATTGGTATGATAAGCCTACCTTGATGAACAATAGGGGCTGTTTAAAATGCTGACTCTCCAGACGCACCACAAGGTTCACTTAGATGTTCAATGGACTCAATAATTGGTTGGCTCACCCGATTGGATTGATTCTCACTACTACAAAAAGGGGTATTTAAGTTGATATGTAAATTCGGTTCGGTGTAGAACTGACGCTACACATAGCATCGGTTGACGTGTCGAACCGACACTACACACATGGATAACATCGATTGACACGTAGAACCGACGCTACACACATGGATATTTCCTTTTCTCTTCTTTCTTTCCCAGACAGAAACTATTCCAAGCGCTTCATAACTCTCAAAAACCCAAAACCTCTTCCACTTCTCCTCCACTCTTTCTCATTGTCTTCCTCTCTAACATATCTTTTAGATCCCCTATATTTTGAGCAAAATACTCAAACTTTTTATACCCATTTCTCACTTACAAAACACCATTTTTTCTTCATTTCCTTCATTTTGTCACTTCATTTATCTTGTAAGTATTTCTATTAATCATATGCACATATTATTCGTATTTTTTCTACTATTACGTGTTATTATTTATGTGTATAAATTTTTGTATAATATATATAGGTTTTGTATTATAACTTCAGGAGAAGAATATGATGATCTTGAATAACATAGGACAACACCATGGTAATTTTTCTGCAATTAATTGATATTTTATTTTTCAATTATTTGTATTATTTAAAATATTTGTTAAACAGATTTTTGTTTTTTCTGCTATTATGTTGTGATCGAATATAGTTTTTAATTTGTGTATAATAGAAAATGAGTAAATTTTGTAAAAAAAAACATTAAAAATTTAAGTCGGTTCAACGCGTGAACCCACTTTAATAGTCCATTTTGTAGTAGTGATTAGATTGGTAAATTGGTTCCTTAGTCTATGCTATTGGGTTGGTTGTGTCCTGGTTAGCTAAATTGGGTTGGGTTAGGTTGGCTTTACTAAGATAGTACACGGTTGGATAGGTCATGCCTGTTAGAACCTCTATGTGATAATCCACCTCTGCCAAGTTACCATTTTAGTGTCTTGACATGATTGAAAACACGCAAGTATACGTGATCACGAGAATTAATAACCATATCTACTTCTTATTACTTGCTCGTTAGTAAGTTAATTAAAATTAGTAAAAGGAGGTTTTTGGTTTTTTCTTTTGTAAAAAAAATTAAATCTATCAATTAATGATTAATAAAGATAAAAATAAAATCTAAAGATTATGATAAAGATTTGAAAAAAGAACGATTGCATGATCATTTTCTACTACTAGCATGCATTGTAAATTAAAAAAAAGCATATCGTAATATGCTATCTTTTACTATCCCAACTTAGAGAAATTTACCCCAACATTTTGGTGCCCACTATGGGGCTCAGCTTCGAAGGTCAAGCTTTGGCTTTTGACCCCATATTTTAAAGGATTCACCCTGAATTCTTAGAGAGAAACCTAGTAAGTAAGCATAGTTCCCCATAAGCACGACCATCATGGTACAAACACTAGCGGAGGAACAATTGAGACTAGCGAATAAAGAGGCAATATCGGTACTGGACCATATCTTGCCATCCTTTAACAATTCCAGAGTAGATACTAATCCTCATCAAGAGCTGGCACATCAACTTATTAAACTAAGAAGAGAGCTTAAGAAGACCAAGAAAAAAAATAGGACACTATGATCGTAGTCAGGTCTGAGTGCCTTTGAAGATCGAGCTAGTAAAATGGTCGGTGGAATTTGGCCAGATCATGTTGTGCCTGACCCTACCCAGGGAGAGTATGTAGCTAAGGGTGACCCCCATTCTACCTCGATAGAGCCCAATAATGAGCAGTTGCTACAAGAGCAAAAAACTTAGGAGGAACAATTGCATGCATTAGAGGAAGCTAACAAAAAGCAACACCAAGCCTTGAAAATGGGCAATGAAAGGAAAGACAAGGGTAAGGTTCCCTATGATATGGATAGGGATTGCGAGCAACTATGTGTCTGTTTTTTTATGAAATAGAGCACGATGAGCCACTAACCAAGTTCAGTTCTCCCAAGTGCTCGGACTACAAAGGGACCAAAGATCTGGTAACTCACGTGTTATACTTCAAGATGACTATGGCTTCTATGTGGATCACATAGGTCAAGAGAGATGTCATGTAAGCTTTTTGCTTCCACCTATTTGATGGCACACAAAAAGGGTTCAACAACCTAGCACCATGTACCTTAACCTACTTCTCATAGTTTTCCAGGTTGTTTATCACCAATTATTCTTACAACAAGCCATTTTGGAAGAAGTAGAAACACTTCTTCTAAATCAACCATGGAAGGGATGAGTCTACTAAAAAGTATATGAGAAGGTTTAGAGAGAGAAAATTTAGAGATATCAGACTACAGTAGCTTTATTGTGATAGATGCATATGTTTACTAAGGAATTCCCACTTGTTTGTAGAACTAACCAAGATGGTCCCACAAACTTTAGAGGAAGCTTATAGAGAGATGATAAAATTAATCAATCTGGAAAGAGAGCTACGTGTCACGACCTTAAATTTCAAATAACGATCGTGCAATACTTAGCATGATCCATTGCACTAAGCTTGCCTTTCACTCAAACGAAACTCTCTAAAGAGACTTAGAGATTGAGAGGATTCAAGAGCAAAACAAGAACTAGAGAGAAAGTTGGTAAAGAATGTCTTGTATTACTTTATAGAGAGATTATCTTACAATTTCCCAAGATGATTTACAAATGAAGACCAATAGGTCTATTTATAGTGTGGCACTAAGCTCAAGACTATGCCACAACTTTCTAGATTCTTCTATATCTAGAATGTACAAGAATGTTCTAGTTTTATCTACAATATGCCATAAGGTTCTAAGACCTTCTAGCCAACTCTAGAGTCTTCTAGGAGTGTCTAGTTCCTTCATGCTAGTTCTAGGATGTTCCGTAAGCTTCTAGAGATTTCCACATCCTTCATTAACCATCCGACACGTTCTAGAATATTCCAGCACCTTCTAGCACGTTCTAGACATCTTTAGGCCACTCTAGAACTTTCTCATGTAGAAAAGTCTAGATCCTTTAGGCAAGCACCATTTCTTTTGGATTTTTAGGGACATTTGAGTAGGACGTAACACCCTCCCCCACTCAAGTTCATGACGCCCTCGTCGCACCTTCAAGCTTGAACCTCTCTAGGTAATCTTTGAATTTCCATAAAGAGTCTTCAGGTTCTCACCTTGCCTCTATGTCCGGGGCATTCTTCCATTTGACCAAGTATTCCCGATAACTTGGTACACCTCTACGCTGGATTATGCGGTCTGCCAAGATAGAGTCCACTCCCCTATCGAAGGAGGTTACTACTGCAGTAGGTGCCCTCTATGATTCTCCCCAATTTGTGTCTTCCTCATCTCCATGATAGGGTTTCAGCATGCTTACATGAAAGACTGGATAGATTTTAAGCTTCGGAGGGAGTTGTAGTTTTTAAGACACCTTACCGACTTGCTTGAGGACTGGAAATGGCCCTTCATATTTCCATACCAACCCCTTGTGAACCTTCCGCAAGGACTTGAATTGTTGAGGCAATAGTTTTACAAGGACCAAATCTCCTTCCTGAAATTCCACCATCCTCCTTTTCTTGTCAACCCATTTCTTCATCTTAATAGATGCCTTGTTTAAATAGGCTCGGTCTAACTCAGCTTGTTCATGCCACACCTTGGAAAATTTGAAGGCAGCGGGGCTCTTCCCTTTATAAATCTTGGCCAAGGCATAAGTTGTCATGGGTTGCTGCACCATGATGATCTCGAAGGGACTCTTCGTGGTGGACTCGCTCCTTTGTAAGTTATAGGAGAATTGGGCTACATCCAGCAACTTAGCCCAATCATGTTGGTTGGAACTAACAAAGTGCCTAAGATAAAGCTCTAGAAATGTGTTGGAACGTTCCGTTTGTCCATCGCTTTGTGGATGAAAGCTTATGGAGAAGTTCAAGTCTGATCCTAACAACATGAACAATCTCGTCCAAAACTTGCCCATAAATCATGGGTCTCGATCACTCCCGATATTAGAGGGAATTCCCTAATGCTTCACAACATGTTTGAGGAATAACCATGTCGTCTCATCCACCATGCAATCCGTTAAGGCAGGTATGAATGTTGCATACTTGTTAAAGCGATCAATGACTACTATTATGCTACCAAAGCCCTTTGATTTTGGCAAGCAAGTGATGAAATCCATTGAGACACTCTCCCATAGTCTCTCTGGAATAGGTAGCGGCTCTAGCAAACCTCCAGGTGCATACTGCTCTATCTTGTCCTGTTGGCACACAAGACAAGTCCTCACATAAGCTTCAACATCATCCCATAGTTGAGGCCAGTAATAAATTAACTTGATCAAAGCAAAAGTGCGTCTCATTCCTGGGTGTCTAGTCCATAGCGAATCATGGCACTCCTTGATAAGATCCTTCCTTATGCTCCCCCATTTTGGCACAAAGATGTGATTCTACTTGGCGTAGAGTAGTCCGTCACTCAGCCAAAATCGCCTTGTCTTCCCTTCCTTAATAAGGGCAAGGAGGTTTTGAGCCAGGGCATCATGCTCAAGCCCTTCTTTGATCCTTTCAATCAAAGGACTGCTTGGCCTACTCAAGGCTGCTAAATTTTCCTTTTGACTCAGTGCATCAACCACCATATTTTCCTTACTGGGCTTGTACTCTAGCCTATAGTCAAACTCTGCCAAGAAGTCTTGCCACCGATCTTTCTTGGAACTCAACTTATTTTGAGTCTAAAAGTAGCTGGTTGCTACATTATCTATCATGATAACAAAGTGAGAACCCAACAAGTAGTGTCATCACACCCTTAAGTAATGAATGATAGCTGTCATTTCCTTTTCTTGCACCGTGTAGTGACATTCAGTGTCATTAAGCTTGTGGCTCTCATAAGCTATTGGATGCCCCTCCTGCATCAACACTCCACCAATGGAAAAGTTTGAAGCATCTGTGTGTAGCTCATACATCTTAGAGGGTCTGGTAGGCAAAGCACCGGTTCTTCACTAATGGCCTTTTTCAAGTCTTTGAATTAGGATTGGCATTCACTTGTCCATTTCCAAGCCTTGTTCTTTCTGAGCAAGTCAGTTAGTGGGGTTGCTCTTGCTAAGTAAGACTTGATAAACCTTCTGTAGTAGTTCACAAGTCCAAGGAAAGATCTTAACTCGGGGACCTTGGCAGGAGGTTTGATCAAGTCAATCATAAGCTTCCCATCCTTTATCCTATGCCCCAAGAACATCACCTCATCTTGGGCAAAGGAACATTTCTCCTTCTTGACATATAGCTCATTTTCCCTTAGAACCTCAAAAACCATCTTCAAGTGCTCTAGATGTTCTTCCAAAGTCTGGCTATATATCACAATGTCATCAAGATATACTACCACAAACCAATCAAGGTAGGGATGGAAAATCTTGTTCATAAGAGTGCAAATGGTGACAGGTGCATTTATGAGACCAAATGGCATGACAAGGAACTCATAAGCACCGTACCTAGTCACACATGTGGTCTTAGGCTCATCCCCTTTGGCTATGCATACCTGGTAATATCCCGAATGCAAGTCCAATTTTGTAAAGTATCTGGCATTCCACAATTGATCAAACAAGTCAGCAATGAGTGGTATATGATACTTGTTCTTTACTATGATCTTATTTAGAGCCCGATAGTCAATGCACATCCATAGTGAGCCATCCTTCTTCTTCTAGAAAAGCACTGGGGCACCAAATGGGGCTTTGGAAGGCCTTATAAATCCTACATATAGCAATTCATCGAGTTTCTTTCATAGTTCTACCAACTCTGAGTTCGCCATTCGATAAAGGATAATTATTGGTGGCCTGGTGCCGGTTTCCAACTCAATTTCATGGTCCACCACCCTCCTTGGAGGTAACCATTTGGGCAATGCCTCAGGCATCACATCATGGTACTTATCTAGGACAACTTGCACTTTCATCAGAAAGTGTGGCTTTGGTGAACCCTCCTCATCGTCATATGATGAGCGAAAACCGGCATCGCCAATTCTCGCAAATACTGTGGTTTTAATATTTGTAAAACTCTCGCAAGTGCACGAATCATTTCGTAGAAAATGATAAGTATACTCCCAAGGTCGATCTAAGGAAGGAATGTATGTGGTTCTTAATTTATTATTCAAACTTTTAAAAACGAAATTAAATCCTAAACATCCTGTCACGATATTTTGGTTTTTGTGTTCCTAATCTAATAACATTAAAATAAACATATATACAGATTAATTAAATAAAAAAATAAACATAGATACAAATTCAATAAATATTTATCTACAAATAAATATAATTACGGATTCAATTAATATTCATGCAAATTTTATCATTTAAATTAGTGGAGTATTTATGGATATAATAACTAAGTTAATTATGCTTGCTCATATTATCTAGGCTATTAAAGATATAAATTGATATTTTATTGATTCTCTCTTTTTATATGAATACCACCTTTGGTGGAGGTTAGATACTCTTTGTTAACTAAACAAATCAATTAACACCTATGGGTGGGGTTGATAACTAATTTGGTTAATTAAATTAATTCCTTTTTCTAAGAGATTGAAAAAGAACCATTGAAATGCCTCCTCTGGTGGGTTTAGACTCTTTTAACTTTATCCAAGGTGTCCAAATTAAACCCAAGAATTTAGTTATCCGAGTACTAACTTTCAAGTTTTAAAACCACTATTGAAAACATGTTGTCAATACATTTCCACATAATAATTCTTATAAAAACTTTTGAAATAGAGCTTCACTCTAACTACCGTACGTTTGTTCCATCAAATAAAAGAGAACTACTCTAAATTTTACCTGTTAACTAAACCTTTAAGTCTAACTTTGATTTAAGTTTGTAATGAAAAATAATATATTTCTCTCTAACATCCTTAATATAAAATCTTGAATAAAAATAAAATCAATTCATTTTAGAAATTTTCACCTATTTAATATTTCGCAAGCATAACAACATTATTATTATATCATGATTATAAACAGCTAGCACAGTTAAATTTAATCACAGACAAATTAAATATAACATGTAAGAATAAAGCACAAAAATAACTGTAAAGAAAATAAAATCCTTACAAGATTGACGCTATTCCGTTGCTAGAAAACCTCCAAGCGGAATTTGCACTTCCATTTATTGAATCAAAAATCTAAATTATTACAAAAACATTACAAGTTCCTCTCAAAAAGAGAAGAACTCTAAACCTAAGACAATTGAACTAAAAACTAAGAGAAAAACTAAGAAAAGCTTAGAAACTAAGAAAGAAACTAAAGAAAACTCAAAAACTAAGAAATGAGAGAAAGAAAGAAGAGAGAAGTGAGGTTTTGAGGTGTGTTTTGAAGTGAATGGAAGGGGGTATTTATAGGTGAGGATGGAGAGAAAAAATGATTAAAAAATGTTAAAAAAAATATTAAAAAAATAAAAAACGTGTTTTGGACCTGCTGAGGTCATCAATGACGTCGGCGTATGGCGTCATGGGGCGGTGCACGTGAAAAATGGGTCAAAAACGCGTTGAGACGCCCGGGCGGCTGGCAGGCCTTCTTGGCAGCGTGAACGGTGAGCGATGCCAGCTGTATTTGCGCGGAAGCTTATCATCGGCCAGCCATGTGCGACTCTAAGCTTGTAGCCTTGTGCGGGAAGCGTGAAATTTTGCGGCGTGCGTTTTTCCGTCTTTTGACATTTTTGACCTTTTCGACCCATTTTGTCCAATTTTTCCATGTTTGTTGACCTTTTTCCACTTATTTATCAATTTATTTGTGATGTATTGCTTCAAGTATTCTTCTTTGAGTCTTTACATTGCGTTTTTAGGCCAAAATTCCTGAAAAACAATAAAAATACCCGTGATTCCGAAAAAGACAAATTTATATAAATATATGATAAAACATATAAATATATATATTTTTAATCAATTAAAGTGCATAAAATCATGGTTATTTAGTGCTTTTTGAGCACTCATCACAACCCCCAACCAGCTTCTTGCTAGTCCCTTAGCAAGAGAAGCGATAAAAACTAAAAATTAAACTATCCTAAATCACTTCCGTGGATTGACACGGTTGCATTTAGCCTATGCAACAAGCCTTTAAACCCATAGGTTGCCCTAGTGGACGAGTTTGAGTCTCGTGAGGGTTTTGATAATGATACCCACAAACATTGTACTAAATGTAAAAACAAAAGAAACAATAAAAACAAACAACTTAAAAATTAAATTTACAACAAAATCACAAATTATCAACATCTCACAAAAATGTCTCATACTTTTTAATCTCCTTTAAGATCATAATTAAAATCTCAAGCATAAGTTATTTTAATCTCTTTAAACAATCATGATTTATTATAATAATTAGTCGAAAATCATTTTCATATTTCATATCAAAAATGTATCAATTTAATTTCACCCAATTTCGGTGTCATGAATCGACTTCGCCGACTCTATTCCTCACAAGTCAATACTCTCAAAACATGAATCCTATGGGTTCAAACACTCATACTAATTTGTATGCGAAAGAGTTGATGTATAGAAATGAACTAATATGTTCGCATATGTATAAAGAATAAAGGCTCAAAGTGTTATTTTAACATTGATCTCATGAAAGGAATCAAATGTATAAATTATAAAGATATCATATATAAAAATTATTTTCATGCATAAATCAAACTCATTAAGAAAGAATTTCAAGATATATGCCTTTTACAAATGAAGAAATTGCAATGACTTTTTGGGGAATTACTTCTTATATCTTTCTTTTGTAATTAGCCTTTACTCACAACTTTGTAGGCAATGCGGGTTATAGTATGTAGATGATACTATTTTTATCTCTCTCTTATTTTTTTTCTGTAGATATTTTTCAATATGTGTATTTTTTAGAGAGTCAACCCATGTACAGATTGTACATTTCTTTGGATTTTGGTGAGTGGTTAATTTTGTGGCTTTTCTGTTTGATCTTGGTTTAGGTAACCCCAGATATGTCTTTTTGTTTTTGTAGTAGTCATGCATAAATGAGATATAAGCATATACTATCAATTTCTACTCAAATCATTTAATCTAAGAAAAAATAATAATCAAAAATATATGATACTCTATTAAGATGAAAAAAAATTCATACATTCAATGCTAATACCTATAGAGATCATCTAAAAATTTGAAGAAATAAGAAATGTGTTTGGAGTAGAAAAAATATATATTTCACTCTGAATAAAGGAAATTAGGCTCAAATTATATCTCACAAAGGTAGTCTCCACTAAAAAAAACTCATAAACACCGATTTTGGGTTTGATATAATTTCTACATCTTATCAAGAAATACTAATTATGACAAAAACTAACTAATTATCAAAAATAATTACAAAATATTTCATGATATGTTTTCAAAAATTAATCTAACAGTACAAAAGACTTAACTATTTACTTAAATTTGATTTAAAGAAAAGATAAATTTTTGTGAAAATTTTTTATTCAAAAAATTACTAAATCACACAAAATAGAAATAAAACCAAACACACAAAAAATGAAAAAGTAAATTTTTTTTTTTTTTAATTAAGCATGGTAACTTTTCACCACCCCCAACCTAGAACTTACATTGTCCTCAATGTAACAACTATAAATTAAAGATAAAGAGAAAAGAGAAGAAAGATTACCTATTTCTTGAGAAAGTGCAAGTAGTAATGGAAAATGCAGGTGCATCCATCATATTCATCATTAAAGTGTATACAGACAGATCGCTGTGAACTTCTAAAATGATGGGTTGCCTCCCATCCAGCGCTTAGTTTAACGTCTTAGCAAGACGTAACTTGGGGATTGCATTTTAAGTAAACTCAATGTCCCCTCATCATTGAGTCAATCAAACCTGCAGGTAAGACAAGGTTGTCTTCCTATACTTTTTCAGTCATGCCCTATTGATTTTCAGATTTCTTTCTGTACTTAAAACTAGAGGCATACTTTGACGGTTTTAGATAACCCACATCTAGGTGCAAATCAAATAATTAAGTCATTAAAACACTGTTGTACCTAGATCAAACAAAGCAACTAACTCCTTAGATTGTAATTAAAACATTAAAATTTTGGAGATAGTTCAGATTTTTTTTTTAAATAACATAATCAGTATTAACCAAGAGTGCTCCCAGGAAAGAATGGTGGTGCAAAGGCTCCTTAAAAACCATCCTCCTAGACAGAACAACGTTCCCAGGAAAGACTAGTGGCCTGAAAGGCTTCCAAGACCTAGTCTCCTAGACAGAACTCCCTTAGATCTTTACTTTTCATGTTATTAGGTTAAGTTAAATAAAACTTTAAGTTAATGAAAATCTAAGTTAATTAAGTTTAAAGAAAAGGTTAATTAAGTTAAGTGAAAAAAAAAATCTAAGTTAATTAAGTTAGTAAAAAGTTAATTAAGCTAAGTGAAGTAAAAAAATCTAAGTTAATTAAGTTAAGTGAAAAAAAAAAAAGTTAATTAAGTTAAGTGAAGTAAAAAAAATCTAAGTTAATTAAGTTAATGAAAATTTAAGTAAAAACCTAAGTTAATGTTAAAAAAAAATCTAAGTTAATTAAGTTAGTAAAAAAAAACTAAGTTAAGTAGGGTAACTAAAAATCAAGAAAAAAAAATAGCTAAAGAAAAAAAATAAAAAAAAAATATAAAAATTGAAAAAGGTAAAAGAAAAAGAAAAAGAAAAATTAAAATTATGATTTAAAATAAATAAAAAAAATAGTAAAAATTAAACTCAAAAAATTAAAATTTTGTTTTTTTTTTATTTTTTTATTTTTTTTTATTTTTTTTTATTTTTTTTTATTTTTTTTTATTTTTTATTTTTTTATTTTTTTATTTAATTTTATTTAATTAAATTTTTTTTATTTTTTTTATTTTTTTTATTTATTTATTTTTTATTTATTTTTTTTATTTATTTTTTTATTTATTTTTTATTTATTTTATTTTTATTTAAAATTTATTAAAAAAAAATTTTTTTTTTTATTTTTATTTTTTTACAAAAACAAAAAAAATCACAATTATTTACAGCACAAAAATATTTTTAAAATTTTGATAAATAAATTAAAAACGCTATTCCTTCCCAAGAATCGCTAAAACTTGATGGCTTAAAACCTAAGATCGCTAATTCTCGCAAATACTTTGGTTTTAATATTTGTAAAACTCTCATGAAGTGCGAATCATTTCGTAGAAAATGATAAGTATACTCGAGTCGATCTAAGGAAGGAATGTATGTGGTTCTTAATTTATTATTCAAACTTTTAAAAACGAAATTAAATCCTAAACATCCTGTCACGATATTTTGGTTTTTGTGTTCCTAATCTAATAACATTAAAAGAAACATATATACTGAACAATTAAAAAAAAAAATAAACAAAGATACAAAATCAATACACACCTATCTACAAATAAATATAATTACAGATTCAATAAATATTCATGCAAATTTTATCATTTAAATTAGTGGAGTATTTATGGATATAATAACTAAGTTAATTATGCTTGCCATATTATCTAGGCTATTAAAGATATAAATTGATATTTTATTGATTCTCTTTTTTATATGAATACCACCTTTGGTGGGGTTAGATACTCTTTGTTAACTAAACAAATCAATTAACACCTATGGGTGGGGTTGATAACTAATTTGGTTAATTAAATTAATTCCTTTTTCTAAGAGATTGAAAATGAACCATTTAAATGCCACCTTTGGTGGGGTTAGAGAGTTTAAACTTTATCCAAGGTGTCCAAATTAAACCCAAGAATTTAGTTATCCGAGTACTAACTTTCAAGTTTTAAAACCACTATTGAAAACATGTTGTCAATACATTTCCACATAATAATTCTTATAAAAACTTTTGAAATAGAGCTTCACTCTAACTAAGGCGATTGTACCAACAAATAAAAGAGCACTACTCTAAATTAGACGGATAACTAAACCTTAAAGTCTAACTTTGATTTAAGTTTGTAATGAAAAATAATATATTTCTCTCTAACATCCTTAATACAAAATCTTGAATAAAAATAAAATCAATTCATTTTAGAAATTTTCACCTATTTAATATTTCGCAAGCATAACAACATTATTATTATATCATGATTATAAGCAGCACGCAGTTAAATTTAATCACAGACAAATTAAATATAACATGTAAGAATAAAGCACAAAAATAACTGTAAAGAAAATAAAATCCTTACAGTACTTCGACGCTATTCCCGTTGCTAGAAAACCTCCAAGCGGAATTTGCACTTCCATTTATTGAATCAAAAATCTAAATTATTACAAAAACATTACAAGTTCCTCTCAAAAAGAGAAGAACTCTAAACCTAAGACAATTGAACTAAAAACTAAGAGAAAAACTAAGAAAAGCTTAGAAACTAAGAAAGAAACTAAAGAAAACTCAAAAACTAAGAAATGAGAGAAAGAAAGAAGAGAGAAGTGAGGTTTTGAGGTGTGTTTTGAAGTGAATGGAAGGGGGGTATTTATAGGTGAGGATGGAGAGAAAAAATGATTAAAAAAATGTTAAAAAAAATATTAAAAAAAATAAAAAACGTGTTTTGGACCTGCTGAGGTCATCAATGACGTCAGCATGACGTCATGGGGGCGGCTGCACGTGAAAAATGGGTCAAAGCAGCGTTGGTAGCGCGCCATTCTTGGCGCGTAGCGCGTGAACAATGCCGCCTTCTGTGCAGCGGCTATCATCTGCCTTGTGCCTGTGCGACTCTGGGCCCAGGCCTTGTAGAGCGGCGAAATTTGAGGCTGTGGCGCGTTTTTCCGATCTTTGACATTTTGACCTTTTCGACCCATTTTGTCCAATTTTTCCATGTTTGTTGACCTTTTTCCACTTATTTATCAATTTATTTGTGATGTATTGCTTCAAGTATTCTTCTTTGAGTCTTTACATTGCGTTTTTAGGCCAAAATTCCTGAAAAACAATAAAAATACCCGTGATTCCGAAAAAGACAAATTTATATAAATATATGATAAAACATATAAATATATATATTTTTAATCAATTAAAAACCATAAAATCATGGTTATTTTAGTGCTTTTTGAGCACTCATCATCATACTCCTTTAAGATGGCCAGGTAGCTCTCTTCGTCCCTCTTCAATCTCTTTTTAAATTGAAGTGCTAAGAAAGCTTGAGTTATCTGGTGGTCCTTTCCGTCGGTACCACCCAAGCCTTTGGTCCATCCATGATACATATAGAGTTTGAGGATGGAATAAGGAAAGCTCTAACCTAGTCTAAGAATTCCATGCCGAATAATACTGAGAAGTCATCCATAGGCACCACTAATAAGTCCACTTAGCCAGTCCAAGCACCGAGACTGACCTTAACTCTCGGAGAAACTCCTTGCAAAGGTAGTGCTACCAAGTTAAATGCTTTGAGCGATCCTCCTCCATTGACAACCTTAAGGCCAAGTCTCTTTGCTTCCTCTATTGAAACAAAGTTATGAGATGCACCTGTGTCAACCAAAGCTTTAGCAACCTTCTTGTTGATGGTTGCATCTACAAACATCAAGCCTTTGGGAGTCTTTGGGGAACTTTGCAATGCACCAAGTAGGGGTAAAGAACCCATCTTTGCACCTTCATCCATCTCATCTCCATCTTGGTCATGCATGGATGCAACTAAGGCCTTCCTTTTTGAACATTCTCATGCCCAATGCGGTCTATCATAAATGAAGCACGTAACACGGGGCTTCGAGGCACCACGACCCTTCCTTTCCTTCCCCTTGTCCTGTGATTTGATCGAGGAGCCTTCTTTATAATTTTTATGACTAAATATTTGATTACAAGCTCAGTGTGTATTGTGCTAAACTTGCTTACTTTATATGCTATCAAGATATTCTTATGTGAGCCAAGTAGATAGAAATATAGACTCAAATTGTGTCAAACTTCATAAGTCCACATTTAGTCTTTCTCTCCACTAATATAAGAACTAAAATAGAAGAAATTAATAGGCCTTTCAAATCTTGTAATGATAGGCACAGTTATGGGTATGAGAGATATGACATTTAGGCTCAAACATACCTATGTCCATACAAAAAAAACTCAAATAAGTTCATATCCATGACATTTATACCTTTAAACATCGATTATTTTCTCTTTAATTTTCAAAATTCATTCATAAACAATTATGTTGTGACAACATTACACAAAATTCAATAATTTATGTACCCATTATTTTCATATTTTTCATCATTTCACTTTTTTTTCCTTTCCCCTCCCCTCTTTTTTTTCAAATTTCTCAACACTTCATTTTCTTTTTCTTTTCTCCATCTCCCCATTTTTTATTTATCATTAAATTCTTGACCTTTTCCTTTTTATTGATTGAAACCAAAAGGGTAAAATAAAAATTCCTAGAGAATACATGCTCAACAAAGGGTGTAAAAGGTTAGTGGAAATAATCATTTAGGCTAGGTTATTAAATATAGGTGCAAAGAAATGAAGGATTAATATAGAGGTTAAAAGAGGGGTAAAAAGAAAAATTAAACATAGGTGGCTTGAAAGGTTCAAATAATCCAAAGATGGTTTAAATCCTTTCTCTATCCAAGCAACATCTAGGATTCATCTTAAGAGACACTAAAGTGGATTGTAGAGCTTGTTAGAGACATATAAATCATCAAAGCATAAATCCACACAAAATTCTCAAAATATCCATATAGATTCACAGAGTTATGACATGTGTATAAGAAAAAGTTCAATGCAAATAGAATATAAAAATTTAGTCTTACATACGCTTAACGAATACACATATCAAAACATCCATGTTTCAATTTAAGTTAAAAGCATGTAAACCATAAAACATCAATAGTCCCTCAAATAGATTCAATTCATATGCAAAAAGCTAGCTGGATAGAAAAATTTACAGAATTGAATTGGGAAGAGAGAGAAAGGAGAAAATGAAAGTGTCAAAATGCTAAACATATGTAATTTTGAAATTTTAAATCGATAAGATTAAAGAAAACACATAATGCAATAATAGATAGACAATAACAAAAACAATATAGAGTTCACATATAGAAGAATCACAGAAAAAGGGAGAGAGAAATAGAAAAAAAACAATCCCAATAGATCACCCAAAAATAGTGATCAAATAGTATCGTTCAATCCAAAGAATTTGTGAGTGGGAACTGAGCTAGGAGATAGTATCTAAGTCATATGAGTATAATGAGTATATGGAACTTACATTTTTCAAATTTGTTAATTCATCCATATAAATGAGACAAGGTAGAATTTTTGAAGATGTTTTATTTTTTTCCGCACTATGCCTAAGTTGCATGAGGCAATCAATTTGAAGTTTCTCATATGAGTTATAGTAGCTACATCTAGACAAATAAGATAAGGGAGAGCAAGGTGTAGAACTCTGAGATATATTTCCTAGAAATGTGGCCAATAGTACCACACAGATAATAGACACGAATAGTAGAGCTAGAGAATTTAGGTCCTTGGCTACGAGGAGAGTAAAACACGAAGGAGAAAAAGAAAAAGCACTCACATTCACCTCTATACAAGGACGGGAAGTCAATTTTCTGTAGTGTATTCTCAAATTCCTAAGTTCACCACAATGATGACACGTAGAAGTAAGAGTAGGTAGAGGCAATATACCATCACTAGAGCGAAGGAAAGAACTAGCCTTAAGTGAAGTGTTCACTTTGTTAGAGGAAACTAGTTAAAATGACGCAATTGACTTACCTTTTTGTATGGTGGAAATTATCTTCAACTTTGGACCTTCAGCGTTTGATTTAACAAACTTGGGAGTAGTAGAAGATGTAGAAACTCCTTCATTATAGCCAATGCCACATTTCACCAAATGTCTTACTACTGTTGAGTATTTCATTCAAATGTTTAAAGCCAATCATCATCTTGTTAAAAATATAGGTAGAATGAGTCAATTCCTTTTCACTGACACTAAGTTTTTCTTTCAATTCTTTAATCAGATCTATCTTCTTTTTAAGAAATGATTCAAGATATGTTGTAAAACTTTTAAAAATCCTAACTTTCTCATGAAATTGTTCAACCTTAGTTTCTTTTTCTACAAACAAGTAAGCTATATATTCCTTTGTGCTCATAATCTACTTTTCTACTGTTCAAATTTAGCCTTTTGATCTGAAGTGGGTTCAAAATTGACAAATAACTGCATTTTTTTGCCTAAAGTAGAAACCTTCAATTGTTCCTCAAGAATCTTTAATTTCTCATGTTTTACATTAAAATTTTCAATTAAATTAGAATATTTCTTTTAGATGATATCACATCTGTTAGTAAGCTCTTACTGTTGATTGTATAGGAATTTTTATCCTCTAGTTTTTTTTTTCTATAAAGCGTTTATGTTAAGCTCTTTTTCATCTAGGCTATCTAAAGCCTTTTTCTTAGCCTTTTTTTATTAATATGCTTGATAACTATATTTTATATAGTTATTTGTACTTATTTTATTAATTATAATTGCCATGTTCTCTATATTTTTAGTTAATTTTAGTTTAATAAATTAGTGTTTATTGTTTTTAATAAAATTAAGTAAATTATGTCGAAAATGGACTTAATTCCAAATTTATACCCAAAAATATAATTTCAAATAAAAGAGGGATTAATTGCAATTTATAAAAGTTGAAAATATAATTTAAATTAAAATCGGGCTTAATTTCAGTTATTAAATGTTTAAAATTTAATTTAAATTACTAAAAGGGCTATATTGCAATTAAATAAAGTTGAAAATGTAATTTGAAGTATATTTGTGGGTCAAAATAGAATTAAAAAAAATTTTGAATTTTCTGCGCAGGAAATGAATGACACTCTCACCAATCACGACGCCCATCACTCACCGTTCGATCATCAAATCGACGGCCCCGATGTAGCGAGTGCATTTCGAAGCAGTAGAAGTGCGTTCCAGGGATTTATCGCACGGCTCGGCGTGCCGGTGGGGCCCGCTTGCCGCGCGGGCGGCGCGGGGTGGGACCCACGTGGCCGGCGCGCGATTCCCACGAGGCGCGTCGATCGCGGATTGGATGAGTTGAACGGTCCATATTGAAGCACGTTGATCAAGGCGTCGCGCCGCATCCGGCTCATGTAAAAATCCCGTGTGACGCGGTCCAACCAAGCGGCGTGCACCCTCACTCTTCAAACGGAAAATGACCAGCCACGTGTCTCATAAATATGCCAGCGAATAAAATGATGACACGTGGTAGAAACTTGGTGAAAGAAAAACGCAGAAACAGCGCCCACTTTCAGCCGTTAACCACTTCCAATCCGAAGAAATCCTGTGCGATGCGTTCTTCATGCGCTCGGCTTACCACCCAATGAAAAGCTTCCACGTGTCACTATATTTCTCTCAGCGAATCACATGGTGACACGTGGCATGTGGAAAAAGAAAAAAAATTCAAAAAAATGCGCAGATTGTTCACGCGTGCTGCTCCCCATGTATTTTTGTTCCCCACTCACTATAAAAAAATATAAAAATAAAAAAAAAACAAATAAAATAAAAATAAAATAAAATAAAATAAAAATATTATTGAGGGGAGATATATTTGTACGCGTTTTTTGTGGGACAGAGTTTTTTTTTCAGTTTTTCAGTTTCGCATTTTTTTTGTTTCCTTTTGTTTTTTCTCGCAGTTCTTGCGAGTTTCTTATTTTCTTTCTCTGATTTCTCTCGTAATTCTTGCGAGTTAATGTTTCTTTGTATGATTTTCATTGATTTTCCTCTCTGCGTGTTACACAAAATACGCAGAGACGTTTATTTAACATTTTATGTTGTATTTTCTTAAGGAAATTACGTAGAAAGAACAACAAAGAAGAAAGAAAAGGAAGAAATTTATTTTTCATTGAGGAATCGATGAAAGAGTTTTTTCCTTATCTATTTTCTTTTAATTTTTGCTTCTCTGCAATGTTTTATTTTTGTTGTGTTGTAATTTTAAATTCTGCTTTGAACTAATACATTTGTTCTAGGATTGCAGTGTAGCGTAAATTATGAAATTTGAATTAAGTAATTTTGAATGATTTATGGAACTGTTTTAAGTTGTTTATTTTATCTGTGTTTAATGCTTTTAAGTCTCGGAAGATTAATTAACTGATATGTGACACTTAAATAAACTTGAAAAAGGCATTTTTGTGTGCTGCTCGTGATGAAATAATGTATATACATAAGAGATAGAAATATACTTTTATTGTATGTGTAACTGTTTGAGAACTCAGAACTTAATAAATCTGGTTGAATGTAATTCGCATAGGAATATAGTGAATCATTTTAACTAGATGTGTCTGTATGGAGCTCGGAAGAGATATATGGATAAATTAGGAGTTCTTGGTTAACAACTTAAAATATGATAACATAAATCAAGATAAAATATAATGATTCAAGTGGATTAATTTGGTGAAACTGCAATCCTATAATTTTCTTGCAATCTGTTATAAAAGTTAGTTAGTCAAACTGCATCAAATTATCGACTGTTTGGATAAAATTAGGTTGAAATAATTTTAATAATTAACGAATACTAGTAACAAATCTCTGTGGGAACGATATTTTACTTATCATATTATTACTTGTGACCGTGTATTCTTACACGATTTTCTGTGTGTTGCAAAACATAACAACAAGTTTTTGAATAGAAGGTAGTTATAAGAATTTAGCAACACATCTTGCTCATCGTTATCATCTTTATGTATAACCACTTGAAAATTTGAGGTAGCATTTAAAGGATCAATGAAATTTATTTGAACAAAAAAAGTAAGAAAATTAATATCATCCTTATCATCACTACTAGTACTGTCCAAAATAGTAACATCAGCATTAATCGAACTCATATTCATGCATTTTTGTTTCTAAAAATAATATGTTGTAATGTGACTAGGATTTCCCCATTCCAAGCATATGATCTTGTTTAAATGCCATTTGTTTGGTTTCTCAAATTCATTATATGAGTCATCATCAACTTTTAAAAATTTTGAGCCTTTAGAGCTTGAGCTGCCATTTCCAATATCCCTAGATAAGGATGTCTTCTCTCTAAATAATATTGTGAATCTCTAAACAAGCAAAGCCATACAGTAGTGACTTTAGCTTCTTTATTGGGATCACTACACTTAGTGGTATTAAGAGCTAAGTTCTTTCCCTCCTCACTAGGCTTGTACATGGACTTAAGCATAGTAACTTTGGTATAAAATCAATAGGATAGGCTAGTAATGATTTTCTCAATATGCTTTTCTTCACTAATTGGTCTACCCAAGTTGCATGAACAGTTGGAAATGTTGGAAAAACGTGCATAGAATTTGTCAAAAGTTTCATCCTCTTACATGACACAGAGTTCAAAATCTCTGTTCAACTTCAAAATTTTGGATATTTATATAGTAGAAGTACTTTTATGGGTAGTTTTTTAGTATATCTCATGCTTGTTTTGAAGAAGTACACCTTTGAATTCTTTTATATTCATTTGATGTAACATCCATGATGATTGCATAACATCCATTTCTATTCCATTCAAATTCCTTACTTTCATCTTTAGTACACTCAATCATAGGTTTAGGAATCACAGTAATATTAGAAAGTGTTTTACCTGGATACATCCATCCATTTTCAACCATAAACCAAACACAGTTCCTAAGGGACCACAAGAAGACCCTCATTTAAGATCTATAATAGGTATAGTTCAACTTATTGAAAAACGGAAGCCTACTATCATTACCTCGTTTTCTCAAACCCATCAAAGAGAAAGTGCTTGTGTGTAATGTGAGTTAAAAAAATCAACACTGAAGTGATTAAGCCCTAAGTAGTTGCACCTACTTTGATGCCAATTGAAAAAGTCCACAACCCGGAAAATAATCAGGGTAAAGAGATACATACTTCTTAAGGACTCATCCCTAACTCGCATGAATAGAATAGTAAACACTTAACCAAAAACACAACAAAAGAACAAATAATATAATATCAGAAAAGTAGATAACTTTGAATAACATATATTAAATATATTCAACATAAAGGAAGTAATAATATAAAAGCTTTTTAATCAGTGTTAAGCTTTTATCATGTTGTAACATATACACCTTAAACTTAGATTATACTAGCACAATAGTAGATCATGCACAACAAACGATATAACGAGATTAACCCCTATAGAGACCGTATTTATGTGGTAACATCCTCGAGTTACTTAAGTTAACCATATAGTAGAAAACAACTTACTAATCAATAAAATAGTTACAACTCTGAAAGAAATATAACCACTATTATCTCTATAAGTTAGAACTTCTGTCCAAGAATCCTCTTATTGCCTTCACTTGGTTCATTCATAATGACCTAGTTCGACACATGCACCTGGCTCTCTTCCACAACCAACACCACCGAATGTGGTTTGATTGGTAGCTATAGATCAGTAATGTGGAATATCTAAAGAGTGAGAAACCTTAAGGATCACTGATGCGTATTTTCGCAAGTGTATGAATCGTTCAAGTAATACAGTGTACAAAAGTATGGATATCAAACCCACAAGGAATGGCGTTACTAAGTACCGAAATTGACTAATCCTAATTTTATTTGAAAACCGAATTGTTGAATTTGTTTAAAAAGTAAATTAACTTAAAATAAACACAAATAACAAAATTTAATATTGTTCACAAATGATTAAACACGCTAAGGCATTTGATTTCGCTAAATCAATTCAATCTGATTTCAAATCACGTTATATGAGAATCAAAGTTAGAAGTGATGGCTGAAAAACACAAACTTATCTAATACTCTCTCTCGAGTTATATTATAATTACTTATCTATGAAAACCAACTATATTTCTATGAAGATTTAATCACAAATAAGCACATTACGATTTATGGAATTTCAAGAATAACCACATACATCATGCATTAGGTGTCAAACTCGCATTCAACATATGGTATTTATCACAAGAAGCATTCATTACACATCTCCTCTCGGTCTCAATATAATGCAAAAAATCATCTAAATCTTGATCAGAAATTTAAAAGCATTAAGCATGGAAGTAAATACTCAACTTGAAAACAATGAATTCATATAACGATAACACAAGAAATCAGATTTTCTTGATTTAACTACATCATAGCCTTAGCAAAAACGAATTAGTTCATAAAGAAAATAAGAACAAAAATATTCTCAATTGAATCCATGAACAAACAATCTGAATAAAATGTAGAAAATAAAAGCTAAGGAGAAGAGATGAAAAACTCTTGAAGATGAAGACTTGGTAGCAACAATGGTGATGATCCTTCAAGCTTCTCCAACCTTTCTCTCCAAAATTTCCCTCTCTCCTCAAAAAATAACTTAGATCTGCTCTCTCTTCCGTCCCCCTCTTTTCCATCATAATGTATATATAGATCTAGGGTTTGGGGGGCAATTTTTGAATAAAACAACATAAAAAATGTGTTTTCAGACGAAACTCGCCGGCGGCGACATTATTCTCGCCGTGGCGAGATTTCTAGAAAATTAAATTTTGGTTTTTATGATTTTGGCCGACGGCCAAATTAATGTGGCCGGCGGCGAGATACTTTGGCTGGCGGCGAGAATTATTTGGCCAGTGGTGCGATGAGTTTACCAAAATTTGTGCTCTCGAGAAGATTTTTTCCGTGATTTCTGTAGGATTTTCGACATTTTCTTCGTAAGGTTTTCGCCGGCAGTGAAATTCCAAATTTTGAAATTTTGTTCTTTTTTTATTTTCATTCAATCCCGATCATTGTACTTTGTCCCTAACTTCTCCAAAATCATGATTTTACCTTAAATTGCACTTTAAACACGAAATACCCGTGAAATGACATTTGTGGATTAAATAATCAAATAAACACAATTTTCACACAAATATCAACATTTAATCATAACAAAAATGCAATAATTTAGCTCTTATCAACAACCCCCAACCAGCTTCTTGCTAGTCTCTAGCAAGAAAAGTGATCTATTTAATAAATTCAAAGGAGACATTAAGAGAAACTTCAAAGAAAATTTTATTCTATTTACAAAATTACATTAAGCGTATGCAATAAGCCTTTAAACACCTAGACAGCCCTAGTAGGACGAGTTGTAGTCTCATGAGGGCTTCCAGTGATGATACCCACAAACATCTTACCTATAACTATCCTAACTTAAAACAATAAAATCACATAACAAATAATTTGCACAAATGTCTCAAAAATTGTAAATAACACACAACACATAGAATAGTTAAATGTCACCTAAGCTTTAAGAAATCTCAAATTCCAATTTCACTTTTGTTATTGACTCTTAAACATCAATCAAACCACAAACCAATAGCCATAATGCCCGGATAATATTATGCATAACATCCACAAACAAAAAGGTGAAATCTCAAACTCCATAGGCTCACTTTTCAAACCTCTCTCCACTAATGAAGGAAAACACACCACTTTGGATCAATAGGACTTTATGAGGCTTGTAATGTTAGGTTTAGGTATTTGGTTAAGAAAGAACGAGAAGTGTAAAAATACAAATAATAGCACTTATTACATTAAACATAACCAATTAAGTAAAAAAATAACACCATTTAACCCAAATTGTTTCTTCCGATCATAACCCATTTTCCAAAGATAAACAAAATTCTTCCTCAATCTTTCACCTCAGTACCTCCATCACTAACACTCTTTTATTTACTAGAGTGTGAAGGCCCTTTTTTTCTTTTTTTTTCTTTTCTTTTCTTTTCTTTTCTTTTCTTTTCTTTTTTTTACTCCAATCATTCTTGAAAAGACATAACCCCCAACTAATTTCTTCCAATATATGTGGAAGATTTCTCCAATTGCTCTTGAAAAGTTTGTGTTCAAAATTAAGTGCTCTTAACAAATAAGGTAGGAATTATATTTATATATTTTTGGCTCAGTAAAAGGTAGGTTATAGAAGGCAAAAAGAAAGAAAAGTAAGGCTAACAATATATTTAAATAGGCTCAAAGAGGTAACTAGTGATATAAGGATAACAAGGTAGGCTTAAAATGGCACAATCGATCCAAAAATGGTCTACATCATCGCCTAAACAGTGCAATCCCAAATTATTTCGCCTCAAGAGGTTTTCAAATGAGTTCTAGAGTTTGTTGAGATCACAAAAATGTCCATGAAAAATTCGCACATAAGACTTCTCTAAGCATTTAGACTAAACAACCAAATCATACCACATACCAAAAGAGTCGCCAACTAGGTAAAATCAACATTTGAAATTATCTTTAAACCGAAGTAAAATTTAATGTCTTCTAAAAGCTACTTGTTATCACAATCACATTATTACCATCAACGTGCAAATTAAAATAAGTAAAATTCAAATAAAATAAAAAATAAAAATAAGACAATAAACAAATAAAAGAAATTAAATCAAAATGTAGAAAAATAAATGGAAAATCAAAATTAAACACAAATAAACACACAAACAAAACTAATAAAAATGAAGGGAAGAAAAGATTTACCATTTACCGCACCCCCAACCAAAACCTTACATTGTCCTCAATGCAAGAAAGAAAAACTACAAATGGCTTCTTTTTTTTCTTACCTACAAGACAAATAAAATAAGCAAATTTAATTAAAAATAAAATTATCATAAAATGAAGTACAAAATTTAAAATTTCTAAAATAAAATGAGATAAAAGATGAGAAAAAAAATCTGATGGGTTGCCTCCCATTAAGCGCTTTAAGTTATTGTCATTAGCTAGACATTTTGTCATTCTTTTTGCTTGCTGAGTTCTCCATCAAAATATGGCTTCAATCGTTGTCCATTCACCTTGAAAGTTCCCTTTGTTTCATGACTGATCTGAATTGTTCCATAAGGAAACACCTTGGTAACTAGAAAAGGTCCTGACCAACGAGATTTTAGCTTTCCTGGAAAAAGTTTGAGACGGGAATTATAAAGCAGCACTTTCTGTCTCACCTCAAAGTTTCGCCTCAAAATGTGCTTATCATGCCAAACATTCATCTTGTCCTTGTATATTCGGGCATTCTCATAAGCATCATTCCTCATTTCATCCATCTCATTTGTTGCAGATTTCACAAGGCAAGCTTCTAGTGGTAGCAATGGAGTTCTCTCCTCAAAAGTTTCCGAGATTAACTTGTCAAGAGTGTTAATTTGAAAACAAGAATGTACCTCACTTGGAAATTTCATTTCTACAAAACATCAAAAGTCACTTGTTCATCTTGCACCCGTAGAATGAGCTTTCCTTGCTAAACATCAATCAATGTTCTTCCAGTTGCAAGGAACGGTCTCCCCAATATCAAGGGTACCTCTCTATCTTCCTCCATGTCAAGCACTACGAAATCTACAGGAAAATAAATTTGTCAACTTTAATTAAAACATCCTCAATTACCCCTCGAGGATATTTCACCGATCGATCCGCTAATTGTAGAGAGTTGAAGTGGGCTTTACTTCTCCCAGGCCTAGTTTCTTGAAAATAGAAAGTGGCATCAAATTAATGCTTGCTCCTAAATCACATAGGACTTTATCAAAATTGCAACTTCCTATAGTACAAGGTATAGTAAAACTCCCTGGGTCTTTCAATTTTTGTGGAAGTTTTCTTTGAAGAACTGCACTGCACTCCTCATTTAGCATGACAGTTTCATAATTTCCCAGCTTCCTCTTCTTTGATAGAATTTCTTTCATGAATTTTGCATACTTGGGCATTTGTTCCAACATCTCTGCAAAAGGAATGTTAATATGAAATTTCTTAAAAATATCCAAAAATTTATCAAATTGATTATCAAGCTTTTTCTTATTCAATCTTTGAGGATATGGGATAGGAGGCTCATATTTCGCATTTGGGGAAGGTTGAACATCTTGGGATGTTGATGGCTTTTCTTTAGATTCTTCCATCTTTTTCTCCGATTTCCCCTGCCATTCAAGTTCTTTACCGCTTCTCAATGTGATAGCCTTTACATGCTCTTTGGGATTTATTGTGTCACTAGGAAACGATCCTTGAGACCTTTCTGCAATCTGCTTTGAAAGCTGCCCCAGTTGGTTTTGGATGTCCATGTTGATTGCCTCTTGATTTCTGAAATTTGCTCTTGTGTCCTCAATGAACTTTTCCAAAATTTCTTCCAAATCTATTTGTTTTTTCTCTTGGGATTGGCAGGAAGATGATGACGGTTTGAATCCCCCTTGGTTATTTCCCCATGAAAAATTTGGATGATTCCTCCAACCTGGATTGTAGGTGTTCGAATATGGGTTATGTTGAGGTTTTTGGAAATTTGAAACATAATTTGCTTGCTCATCATTTGGTGAAGCAAATGAATTTCCAACTTGGAACTCGATACTAGCATCATTTCCACCACATAAATCACATTGTGCAGTTGGTTTGGATTTGAACTTGGATGACAAAGAATCCATCTTTCTTGAAAGAACAGCAACTTGAGCCGACAAAGCATTCACTGAATCAATTTCATGTACTACTGTTGGTCTTTTTGCAATTACCCGTTCTGAATGCCACTGATTTTTTTCTGCCATAATCTCTAACAACTCATGAGCATCCTCCAGTGTTTTTCCATTTAAAGACCCTCCAGCTGCAGCATCAATCATTGCCCAATAGTTTGAAACCAATCGATTATAAAATGTAGACACTTGGAACCAAATCGGTATACCATGATGTGGGAACTTCTTCAACATTTCTTTGAATCTTTCCCAAGCTTCATACAATGATTCTTTATCATATTGTGTAAAAGATGTGATTTCATTCCTCAATTTCGTTGTCTTAGCAGGAGGAAAGAACTTGGACAAGAATTTCTGAACCAATTCATTCCATGTTGTAATTGATCCTGGTGGTAATGAGTTTAGCCACTCCTTGGCTTTATCCCGAAGTGAAAAAGGAAAAACCCTCAATCTTACAGCATCTTCAGACATACCATTTATCTTGTAAAGATCACACACCTCTAGAAAGTAAGCAATATGTGCATTTGGATCATCCTTTGACATTCCCCCAAACTAATTTGATTGAACCATTTGGATAAAGGATGATTTTATCTCAAAGTTATTGGCTTGAACAGTTGGCCTCCTTATACTCGAAGTAGTTCCAACAACATTAGGCGTAGCATAATCCCTTAAAACTCTACGATTTCCACCTCCCTCAACAAATGGTGGATCCATGGCTGATTGTCTATTAGGAGCTGAGGTTGAACGCCTTCTCTCTCGGTTTAGACGCCTATATGTTCTATCAATCTCCGGATCAAATGGAAGAAGGTTAAAGCTTCTTGTACGTCTCATACAACAATCCTCCAACCAGAAAATCAACTAGCACAAAACCAACACAAAGTTACCTTTATTTTTTTTATGATAAATAAAATAAAAGATCAAAATAAACAAAATTAAAAATGAAACAATGACAAAAATAAATTTACTTCAAATTAAAACTAAGATTAGGTAGTATCGATATTAATAAAATCAAACCAATCCCCAACAACGGCGCCAAAAACTTGATGCGTATTTTCGCAAGTGTACGAATCGTTCAAGTAATAAAATGTACAAAAGTACCGATATCGAACCCACAAGGAATGGCGTTACTAAGTACCGAAATTGACTAATCCTAATTTTATTTGAAAATCGAATTGTTGAATTTGTTTAAAAAGTAAATTAACTTAAACAAAACACAAATAAAAAAAATTAATGTTGTTCACAAATGATTAAAAATGCTAAGGCATTTGATTTCGCTCAATCAATTCAATCCGATTTCAAATCATGTTATATAAGAATCAAAGTTAGAAGTGATGGTTGAAAAACCCAAACTTATCTAATACTCTCTCTCGAGTTATATTAGAATTACTTATCTATGAAAACCAACTATATTTATATGAAGATTTAATCACAAATAAGCACATTATGATTTATGGAATTTCTAGAATAATCACATACATCATGCATTAGGTGTCAAACTCGCATTCAACATACGGTATTTATCACAAGAAGCATTCATTACACCTCTCCTCTCAGTCTCAATATAATGCAACAAATCATCTAAATCTTGATTAGAAATTTAAAAGCATTAAGCATGGAAATAAATACACAACTTGAAAACAATGAATTCATATAACGATAACACAAGAAATCAGATTTTCTTGATTTAACTACATCATAGCCTTAGCAAAAACGAATTAGTTCATAAAGAAAATAAGAACAAAAATATTCTCAATTGAATCCATGAACAAACAATCTGAATAAAATGTAGAAAATAAAAGCTAAGGAGAAGAGATGAAAAACTCTTGAAGATGAAGACTTGGTAGCAACAATGGTGATGATCCTTCAAGCTTCTCCAACCTTTCTCTCCAAAATTTCCTTTTCTCCTCCAAAAATAACTTAGATATGCTCTCTCTGCCATCCCCCTCTTTTTCCATCATAATGTATATATAGATCTAGGGTTTGGGGGGCAATTTTGGAACAAAACAACATAAAAAATGTGTTTTCGGACGAAACTCGCCGGCGGTGACATTATTCTCGCCGCGGCGAGATTTCTGGAAAATTAAATTTTGGTTTTTCTGATTTTGGCCGGCGGCCAAATTAATGTGGCCGGCGGCGAGAATTATTTGGCCAGCGGCGAGATGAGTTTACCAAAATTTGTGCTCTCGGGAAGATTTTTGCTGTGATTTGTGTAGGATTTTTGACATTTTCTCCGTAAGGTTTTCGTTGGCGGCGAAATTCCAAATTTTGAAATTTTGTTCTCTTTTTATTTTCATTCAATCCCGATCATTGTACTTTGTCCCTAACTCCTCCAAAATCATGATTTTACCTGAAATTGCACTTTAAACATGAAATACCTGTGAAATGACATTTGTGGATTAAATAATCAAATAAACACAATTTTCACCCAAATATCAACATTTAAATCATAACAAAAATGCAATAATTTAGCTCTTATCAATCACACTCAATCTCAAGGCACCAAAGGACACATTTTCCTTCATAGATCTTAAATCGTATATGGAAGATACACAGTTAGGTCATATAGACACATAGACTACGAGTTGATAACTAAACTTACTAAACTACCCACACTCAAATGTAAGCTCCTTAAAACAATTTCGAAAATAGATAGAAATCTTAGTATGAATTTTGGTAGAGTTTTGGCACTAAAAATATAGGTAAAGAGTTTAGGGAAGTGGGGGTATTTATAGAACTTAGTCGGTCACCTCACTAGCCACCTTGCCAAAGGTGGTGGTGAGTTACTAAAAATATACTTCTTTCGTTTCCAAATATACCGAATAAATTTCATAAATATTCACACCCAAAATAAACTAAAACACTCGACCTAGAATACATACTAAAACAATCGATTTTGTTATGTGTAAAAACATATTTTTAAACACTGTGTTCCTAACTATATGTGTGCATTACCGATTTATAATTACCAATTTTACATAAAGAAAGATAGAACATGGAGTAAAAATAAATAAATATCATATTTTGTACATGAAAAGCCAACACATAATATAGATTATAGTAGGACTTACAAGTATTTAATGGTTTGTCATTTTGAGTTTTCTAGAAAAATTAGTGATTGAATTAAGGATATGTTCTACGAAAGTAATGTTGAAAATCATGTTTTATGCTTAACGATATTCTATATTTTTAAAAAGGTTTTAAGTATGACAATTGAGTGCATAATATCTTCTTTTAAAGATTAAAATGTCTCATCATGTTATAGATGAGCACAATATCAACTCCCCAACAATGGTGCCAAAAACATGATAAAACAAGATCGGCAATGCAATGCCAATCTTACAAATACTTTGGTTTTATATTTGTAAAACTCTTATAAGTGCACAAATCATTTTATAGAAAATGATAAGCATACTCCAAATGTCGATCTAAGGAAGGAATATATATGATTTTTAATTTATTATTCAAAATCTTAAAAAAGAAATTAAATCCTAAACATTCTGCCATGATATTTTGGTTTGTTTTTTTTTTTGAAACTAATAACATAAAAATAATCATCGATATAGATTCAATAAAAAATAATGAAATTTTTTATCATTCATAACAGTAGAGTATTTAAGGATATAATAATTAAGTTAATTATGCTTACTCATATTATTTAGGTTATTAAAGATACAAATTGATACTTGTTGATTTTCTCTTTTTGGTATGAAAGTGACCTCAGGCGGGGCCCAAATTCTTTTGTTTAATATTAATTAACTAATATTCTTAAGCAGGGTCTATTAATTTGTTAAGTATTAAATTTCAACTTCATTTTTAAGAAAATAGAAAACCATCTAATTAGAGCTTTAAACAGAGTTAGTTAATTAGACTTTATTCAATGTGTCCAAATTAAACCTAAAAATTTAATTATCCACATACTAACTTTCAAGTTTTAAAATCATTACTGAAAATATGTTGTTAATACATTTTCGAATAATAGTTTTGATAAGTGCTCAAAAAGCACTAAAATTACTATGATTTTATGCACATTAATTGATTAAATATATATATATATATATATATATATGTGTGTGTGTGTGTGTGTGTGTGTGTTATCATATATTTATATAAATTTGTCTTTTTCGGAATCAAGGGTATTTTTATTATTTTTCAGGTATTTTCACTTAAAAACGTAACTTAAAGACTCAAAGAGGAATACTGGAAGCAATACATCACAAATATATTAATAAATAAATGAGGAAAGGTCAACAAATATGGAAACATTGGACAAAATGGGTCAAAAAGGTCAAAAATGCCAAAAATGTCAAAAAGGAGGATATCGCACCACCGCGCCTCCCAACTGCCCAATCCCGCACGCGTCCGCGCCTTCGCATGCACCGCTGCCATCTCGCCCCATTGTCACGCACAACCGCCCCCATGTCATGCTGACCTCATAAAATGACATCATCATCCACCACTCCGTGTTTCCACCATTTTTTATCATTTTTTCACCCACTTTTTCTTCCCATCCTCACCTATAAATACCCCCATTCTCTTCACAACTAAATACACCTCAAAACACATTCTCTTCTCTCTTTTTTTTTCTTTTTTTCTTAGTTTTTAGCTTTTGTTAGTTAGTTTTTCTTATTTTTAGAGTTCTTCTCTTTTTGAGAAGAACTAGTTATGTTTTTGTAATTTATTTGCCTTTTGATTCAATAAATGGGAGTGCAAATTCCGTTTGGAGGTTTTCCAGCAACGGGAATAGCATCGAAGTACTGTAAGGATTTTATTTTCTTTACAGTTATTTTTTATGCTTTATTCTTACATGTTATATTTAATTTGTCTATGATTAAATTTAACTTTGTTGGCTGTTTGTAAACATGATATAATAATAACGTTGTTATGCTTGCGAAATATTAAATAGGTAAAAATCTCTAAAATGAATTGATTTTATATTTATTGAAGATTTTATATTAAGAATGTTAGAGAGAAATATATTATTTTTCATTACAAATTTAAATCTGAAAATTAGATTTTAAGGTTTAGTTATCTGGTTTGATTTAGAGTAGTGCTCTTTTATTTGTTGATACAATTGCCTGGTAGTTAGAGTGAAGCTCTATTTCAAAATTTTTTATAAGAATTATTATCTGAAAATGTATTGACAACATGTTTTCAGTAGTGGTTTTAAAACTTGAAAGTTAGTACTCGGATAATTAAATGCTTAGGTTTAATTTGGACACCTTGAATAAAGTTTAAACTGTCTAACCCCACCAAATGTGGCATTTAAATGGTTCATTTTCAATCTCTTAGAAAAAGAAATTAATTTAATTAACCAAATTAGTTATCAACCCCACCCATAAGTGTTAATTGATTTGTTTAGTTAACAAAGAATATCTAACCCCACCAAATGTGGTATTCATACAAAAAAAAGGAGAATCAATAAATATCAATTTATATCTTTAATAACCTAAATAATATGAGCAAGCATAATTAACTTAGTTATTATATCCATAAATACTCCACTATTATAAATGATAAAATTTGTATAAATATTTATTGAATCTGTATCTATGTTTATTTTTATGTTATTAGATTAGAAACAACAAAAATCCAAATATCGTGACATGATGTTTAGGATTTAATTTCGTTTTTAAAAGTTTGAATAATAAATTAAAAATCACATACATTCCTTCCTTAGATCGACCATAGGAGTATACTTATCATTTTCTACGAAATGATTTGTGCACTTGCGAGAGTTTTATAAATATAAAACCAAAGTATTGGCAGAATCGGCGATGTCGGTTTTCGCTCATCAAGTTCTTATAAAAACTTTTGAAATAAAGTTTCATCCTAACTACCGAGCGATTGTACAAACAAATAAAAGAGCATTGCTCTAAATCAAACTAGATAATTAAACCTTAAAATCTAATTTTTAGATTTAAGTTTGCAATGAAAAACAATATATTTCTCTCTAACATCCTTAATATAAAATCTTGAATAAAAACAAAATAAATTTATTTTATGGAAATGTTTTACCTATTAATATTTCGCAAGAATAATAACATTATTATTATATTATATTTACAAACAACCAATCATATTAAATTTAATCACAGACAAATTAAACATAACATATAAGAATAAAACAAAAAAAACATAAAGAATTCATTTTAAAATTATACCTTAAAAGAATCCTTGCAAAAAATTGATTTTAATTCTGTTGTCGGAAAACCTCCAAACGAATTTGCATTTCTGTTTATTGAATCGAAAACTAAAAATCTATAAAAACATAGCTAGTTCTTATAAAAAAGAGAAGAACTTTAAAACTAAAACCTAAAAAAATAAGAAAACTTTATAGAGAGAGAAAGCTAGAGAGAGAAAAAGTTAAGAAAATTGTGTGTTTTACAATGAGGGAAGATGGTCCTTTTACAGGTGAGGAAAAAGCCAAAAAAGGTGAAAAATATTTCAAAATTTGATATTGGACGTGTTTGGATAGGCCAGTATGCATGTAGGGCACAAAAATTGTGACAAATAGGCATTTGGTAGGCGGGATCACACATGTGACACTACACAAGCGTGTGCTAGTGTGCGCGAAAATCGGTGTGAGTGTGTGCTGCTCGTATGCGGGTTACGTGCAATGGCTGCACGCTTGCGAGCAAATGTTGGGCATGTGCAAAGGACTCGGCGTGAATGGATGGCTGCATGTGGGATTTCAGCCTTTTTGACCCATTTTGTCCAATTTTTCCATCTTTTGACTTTTCCCATTTTTTTCTCAAAATATTTATGATGTATTACCTCTAGTGTTTTACTTCGAGTCTTTAAGTTACTTTTGAACTAAAATACCTAAAAGAACAATAAAAATACCTATGATTCTGAAAATATAAATTTATATAAAAATATGATCAAATCATACAAATATGAATCTATTTAATCAATTAAAGTACATTAAATCATGGTAATTTTAGTGCTTTTTAAGAACTCATCAATAACACCCTAGCTAGTTTGGCTAATCTAAAACTAAATAGTGATATAAAAATGTTATAAAAAAATAAAAAATACCTTCAAGGTTTTCAATATCTTCAAAAATACTCTTAACGTTTAAAATAAAAACTACAATACCCCTGAAGTTTAAGGTATCTTCAAAAATACCCTTATTATTTAACAGGAGCATAAAAAAATCGTAAAAAATCACATTAATATCTGAAAAGTCTTTTATACCTCTACCTATATAGCATTTTGAATATTATTGTTGAAAATATTATCGCAAATACCCTTAAGGTTTTGCTTTTCTTCAAAAATATCCTTGTTATAATAATTAATTTAATTTTATCAAAAATACCCCTACTATAATAATTAATTTAACTTCATCAAAAATACATATGCTACAATAATTAATTTAACTTCATCAAAAATTTCCCTGCTATAATATTTAATTTATCTTCATCAAAAATACCCCTATTTCTCAATAATACAATATAAAATATTTTTCAAAAATACCCCTGAAGATAAATTAAGTTAATAAAGCACACAATATCAAGTTAAATATTTTTGGAAAATATTTTATATCGTGTTATTGAGAAGTAGGGGTATTTTTGATAAAGATAAATTAAATATTATAGCATAAGTATTTTTGATGAAGTTAAATTAATTATTATATGAGAGGTATTTTTGATAAAGTTAAATTAATTATTATAGCAGGAGTATTTTTGAAGAAAAGTAAAACCTCAAGGGTATTTGCCATAATATTCTCAACGACAATATTAGAAAAGCTATATAGGTAGGGGTAGAAAATAATTTTTCAGATATTGATGTGATTTTCATGACTTTTTGATACTTTTGTTAAATAATAAGGGCATTTTTGAAGATATCTTAAACTTCAGGAGTATTGTAGCTTTTTTTTAAACATTAAAGATATTTCTGAAGATATTGAAAACCTCGAGGGTATTTTTGATTTTTTATCCCACAGGAGTGATATATATATAGGGGTGAGATTACCATTTTGCCCCTAATGTTAAACGAAGATATAACGTTGATAACGTTTATGGACAATTTTTATATTAAATAAAACTTAAGGGTAATTTTAAAAAAACGTAAAATCTCAAAAAGTTTGTGATAATAATCCTCCAGAATGTCGTTAATGGTTTTACCATCCTTGATGAGAAAAAAAAACAAATAGGATTATAATTATGGTATTAAGTCATATATTAAGTTAAAAATATAAGTGAATTAATAAAATAATTATGAAATTATTTATTAATATTAATTAATTAAATTATATATATCATATAAATTAAATATATATTAAATTATAATAAAAATTATTCTTATTAATAAACATATAAAGACATAAGGAATTACTCTCAAACATAAGATTGAGATTTCGTACTTTTACGTGGAAAAAAAGGATTAATATTTTATAAATATTTAATGCATCGATACCTTAAATATTTTATATTATTAAAAAAATTATTTTAATATTAGATTTAAATATTTTGTATCTTTTTTAATTATTTTTAGATAGTAACAATTTTTTTTCAAAATATGCTTTTGATTTTTAGGGAATGATTTTTCTTTTAAAAAAATAATTATTTTGTTGGAAATTGAGTTCAACATTTCCAACTAAAAATTACTAAAATATAAAAATAGTTAAAAGAACAAAATTATAAATACTAAAAAATCATAATATTTCAAAAAATTTATTAACGATGAAAATATTTTTCAACATTAATCAACAAGAATAATAATAAAAATATTTATATTAATAATAATGTAAAAAAGAACTTATAAATTATCAATTTTTTTATTGTTTTCGTTATAATTAATTTCTAGAGGAAAAAAAAACTTCACTAATAGATCAAAAGATACTTTGGGTAAAAAAATTGATTATTATTTAAAAGAGATAAAAATAATATCAATATTTAAATTAAAATATTAAAATATATTTTTTTTTAAAATAAGATATTTAAGATATTAATATATTAAATGAGATACTTTTAGGTAACTGCCCAAAAATAAAAATAAAAAATCATATGATTACAGTGTGCATCGTTCAACTTAATTTTATTTATTTATTTATTGTCGAGCCATATTATATGGGATTTGGGAAGATATTGTTTATGTGATGTTCGTTCTATTTTATTAAAAAACAAAATTGAACAAATTATATTAAACATTTTACCTCTGTTGATTCTCAAACATATAGTCTTTAAATGCGGAACATTTTATTTAAATATAGTCCAACTTGATAATCCACTAATAACTTGTCATTTTTAATCTAGTTCTTTTTTTACAAGTCAGTGGAGCAATTATAATCTCCATTTTAATACTATAAAGAAACAAGAACCTAAGAAAGTATCTTCTCTATTTTATGTTGAATAATTACGTTTGCTTTGAATATTTTTTTTAAATTTATATAACATAATACACTAATACTTATAATAATAAAAAGGATTAATAATTTTTTTATCATCATGCTACAATATTAGTTATAAATGTAATGCTTTTAAATTATTATAAAATTATCATCAAATTTTAGATATTATTATAAAAGTACTATTGTTATTAAATTTATCAAAAACCTTACATAAGATCCAACTTTTATAGTAACATCTTTGGGTTTCTTTAAGGAAACCACTTAGTATCAAACAATTTACTAACAAATAAATCAATAGTATACAACTCGATAAAAATATAAATTCAAATACCTTTAATAATCGAACACATGTCCTAATTGTGCCTAAATTGCCCTTGTATGTTGTGTCCATAATGCCTAATAGAAGTAGATCTAAGCTCATTCCTGTAACTCTATCACCACATGATATGATCGATTATTGTTGGCTTTGCCTTCTAACATGCATACACGTTGTGAACTCACAACACCCAACTAACACATGACATGCAAACATATAGATTCCTCACCTATGGAAACAATTGTGACCTTGTAACACATCATCGACACACAATATCCAATTAACGCACGGCAACTCACCCAACATAACTTGAGAAAAACTTCTCAAAATGATGTGGTACTTCACTAACCAACCATGCATTTTGATTCTCAATAAAAGATTACTCAATCTCATATTTTTTTACACTTAATTCAATGTTTGAGAAATTAGAGATTTCTCTCTAATGTCTTACATCCTCAAATAACACAATTTTTTCAAACTCGAGGCTCAGAAGGAAAATGGACTAAGAAAAGATTGGAGAAGTTTGGTGCCAAATGATCAAAGCCTATCCACGAATCTTGGTAAAAAAAAGGAAGAGAGAAAAATTTATCCTCTCAAACCCTCGATAACCGCCCTTTTCCAATCATGTTGGCAAGCTCTCGCCAACAATGTCGACAAGGGTAACAACTACCACAATGAGGGTAATAGTAGTGACACCTAAAGTCGGTAGGTGAACAGGATAATACAACCAACAAACTAAGTTTCCAACGGGATATCATGACAACATACGCCTAATAATGCCAACTATAGGTAATCTAAGAGAGTGGGTATGTAACAAGTAAACAAGAAACTTTAAGTGATACTAAGTCATTAGTAACCAACTTTAGAGAGATAAAAATATAAAATATAGATATCATGTTTTGCACACTGGAATATCAACACCAAAACTACATGACTTACATTTTATAATAGTATAAACTTTGATGTTATTTTTATAGCAACAACTATTATTCGGTGTTAGAAAATTTATTTATCCTAACAAAAATAATACTTTAATAATATTAAATTGAATCAAATTTATTGTAATTCAATATTGAACGAAGACCAATAGAACGATGTTGATAACATATATAAATTAAGTATAATATGTGTTATTTTGTGATTAAATTTTAAAGACTATTATAAATATTATTTTCATTTTTTATATTATTTTATGTCCACCTATATGATATTTATTTGTTTATTTATTTGATAAATAGTCTCTTAAGTTTTTTTAATATGTAACTTTTTAAAAAAGCGTCAATTATTGCATATTTTGAAAAAAAATATTATATAAGATATTATATATATTTTTTCTTTTCTTTGAAATAGAGTAAATTAATTACTATGAAAATATTAAAAAAATATATAAAAATATATCATTTAAATTTATTGGATTATAAATATAATATTGAAGTAGTATAAATATAATAAATTATACAGATATTTTCTTAATATTATTGTGTTATTAATGTAATATTGAATTTTAGTAAATTAAAAAAAATATTTTTATAATAATTATGTTATATTTTTAACCTAATAAATTTAGATGGTTTAGAATTTTTTTAATATTTGATGAATATTTGTAATTTACCTCAACAAAATATCTTTTAAATTTTCAGCCAATTGTCGGTCACATTATACTTTGACATTTGCCTTTGGAACCGCTTAATTAACTAATGTGATTTCAAGACCCGTTGACTCGTATTCGCTGGACGTTGAAAGAATAAAAGCATATAAATACCTATGATAAATAAGAGAAATGAAATTCCATAATTCACTAAAAATAAAATCGCTAAAGCCAATAATTAAATAAAAAAAAGTAATTGCTATCACAATTAATCTTTACATTTGAAATTCTAAATCTATCCCTTGTGATGGATCATAAGAATATTTGTATCATCTTGAGAATATATGTTGGATATTGAGAATTTTTAGAATATTTTTAAACACACTCTTGGTCGTCACCTCAATCTCAGTTATAAATGCATTTAACAAAATCAGGAACAAAATAGAATAGAATAGGTGCGACGAAAACTTTAAACCCTCGGTAGGTGATAATTGTATTTTATACAGTTATTTTCATCAATTTTAGTAATTATAATTGCTATGTTCTTTTAATATTTAGTTAATTTTTGTTAAATAAATTAATATTTTCCTTTTATGTGCTAAAAATACATTTTTAATAAAATTAAATAATTTGTATCGAAAATGTACTTAATTTCATATTTTTTTTGTCCAAAAATATAATTTCAAATAAAAGAGTTGTTAATTGCAATTTAAAAAAGTTGAAAATATAATTTAAATTAAAATCGGGCTTAATTTCAATTATTAAAAGTTTAAAATTTAATTTAAATTACCAAAAGGGCTGTATTGCAATTAAGCAATGTTGAGAATGTAAATTGAAATATATTTGTGGGTGAAAATGTAATTAATAAAAATTGAATTTTCTACGCAGGAGAAGAATTCCACTCGCATCATTCAACGCGTCCATCACTCACCGTTCGATCATCAATTCAACGGTCCAGATTTGGAGAGTACAACCAGACGAGGCAAAATCGCGTGTCAAATTTTCGCGTGGTTCGGCGTGCCAGTGGGCCCCACCCGTCGCGCAGGCCGCGTCAGAGTGGGACCCACATGTCGGCTGTGCAAATTCCCCTGAGGCGCATCGCTGACCGTTGGATCTCTTGAACGGTCCAGATTGAAGCGCGTGGAACCAAACTGTCGCGCACTGAAACGTTCGTGTAGCAATCGTGTGTGACGCGGGTTATGGTAGCAGCGTGCATCCTTAGTTTTTACAGAATAAGAATCTGCCACGTGTCCCACTAATATTTAAGCAAATCAAAGTCCGAACGTGGCTATTTACAATGCTCGTGACCGCGCTGGATCACGCCCCATTTTGAGCCGTTGCCTCACTTTCTCGGCGCCCCAATCCCGTGCACCAGTTTCTGCGTGCGCCCGTTCCTTTCAACGAATGAGATGAGGCCACGTGTCCCACTATTTGTTTCAGCGAATCAGACGCTAACACATGGCATGCATAAAGAATTAAAAAAATGCAGAATCGGCGCCCTTGTCTCACGCGTGAATTAAATAATATTTTTCGGTATGAAAATCGATACGTGTGATTTTTGTTTTTCGATAAAAATTATTACGCGTTTTTGATAAAAAAATAAAATAAAAATGTAATATTTTAGATGTATTTTTTAGCTATAAATAGGTGATGTTATGATAGAGTTTGGGAGTTTTTTTTAGTTTAGAATTTTTGTGGTGCTCGGTTTTGGAAGGGAGAACACGTAGGAGCCATTTTTTGGCTTTTGTTGTGTTCTGCGTGTGCCAAATATTTTCGTTACTTGATGTTTTAATTTTCCTTCTTCTTCCTTCTAATTTTTCTGCATTTGCTGTAATTTTTATTTTAATTTTATGAAGTAATTTAATTTTTCTAGGGTTGCATTTGATCTAAATTTATGAAACTTTAATTTTAATTATTTTTTTATAGATTTATAAGACGTTCGATTTGTTCGTTCTATTTTGTGCTTAATGCTTTTTGATTATTTACAAATTTTATCACAACGATTTGTGGTATAAAAATAAACTTGAGAAAGGCATTTTTGTGTATATTGCTCGTAAATAGAATGACATGTATGGTGAAGGATAGGAATATACCCTAATTGTATGTGTGACCATTTGAGAACTTAGAACTTAATGAATCTTATTAAATTTAATTCTCATAGAGATATAGTGAATTAATTTAACGAGGTGTGTTTGTACGGAGCTCGGAAGAGATGTATGAATAAAAAAAGAAGTTTTCGGTTGACAAATTAAATGTACTAAAAAATATAAATCCAAAGAAAATAATATGATTGGAGTGGATTAGTTTGGTGAAAAATTGCAATCCTAGAGTTCTCTTATTTTTTTGTAAACCTTTTTGTTAAATCAACGATTGTTTTGGATAAAATCAGAAAGATACACTTTTAGTACTCAACAAACTATATTAACAAATCCTCGTGGGAACGATACTCTACTTACAAATCTTTATTACTTGTGACCGTGTATACTTGCACGATTTTTATGTGTTGCAAAAACACAACAACAGTAGGTGATGTAAACATTGGAATATGATTCAAAAAATAAGGTTTTGTGCAAGGCGTGCTAAGATTATAGGAATTGTTACAATCTTCGATTTGATATATTATAATAGTCGTTTCGATACCCGAGACAAAAGTTATGGTTGCTTAAAGTTGCAACTGTGATTTATTAAATGTTTTTTTAATTGTGAAGAGTAGAACCCTTCTTCTCTTTCCTATTCCTTTTTTTATGAAGAACGAAGATTTATTGAACATAGTAATAAAGATGAAGACGTAGATACAATTATTTCAAAGATAACTACGAACCAAAGTCCAAAGATGAAAATAACCTCAACAAGTCAATAAAACCCCAACATTGACTAACACAAAGGAAGATCACTTCCTCATATAAGTCGAATACAGACATTCAATCAAGAACACTAGAAAGAAAAGAAAAAAGGTTCCTAAAAAATATTTTCATTAATGATATGAGTTCTTCAGCCATCAAAAGGCTATTATTTTCTTTCATAAATACTTATTATAAATAAGAGAAATGAAATTCCACAATTCACTAAAAATAAAACCGCTAAACATAAAAGGCCAGTAATTAAATAAAAAAAATTATAATTGCTTTCACAATTAATCTTTACATTTGAAATTCCAAATCTATCCCTTGTGATGGATCATAAGAATATTTGTATGATCTTGAGAATATTTGGTGGATATTGAGAATCTTTAGAATATTTTTAAACACACTCTTGGTCGGCACCATAATCTCCGTTATAGTTGCATTGAACAAAACCGGCAGGAAATAAAACGGAATAGGTGCGAACAAAACTTTAATCCCTCGGTAGGTGATGTAAACAGTGGAATTTGAGTTCGAAAAATGAGGTTTTTAGCAAGGCATGCTAAGATTCTAGGAATTGTTACAAGCTTCGATATGATATATTATAAAAGTCTTTTGATACTCGACTCAAAAGTTATGGTTGTTTAAAGTTGCAACTAAGATTTATCAAATGTTTTTTTAAACTGTGAACATCAGAACCCTTATTCTCTTTCCTACTCCTTTTATTATGAAGAAAAATATTAATTGAACATGGTAATAAAGATGAGGAAGAAGATACAATTACTTCAAAGAGAACTATGAACCGAACTCCAAAGATGAAAATAACATCAACAAGTCCATAAAACCCCAACATTGAGATAACACCAAGGAGGATCACTTCCTCTGATAAGTCGAATTCAGACATTCAATCAAGAACACTAGAAAGAAAGGAAAAAAGATTCCTAAAAAACATTTTAATTAATGATATAAGTTCTTCCTCCATCAGTAGGTTGTTGTTTTCTTTCATAAGCAACCAAAACCGTGGACGTAATGCATATTTTGTAGGGCTATTTTGTTGTGATATGTACATAATCCATCCGTAAAGAATAAAAAGCATATAAATACTTATGATAAATAAGAGAAATGAAAATCCACAATTCACAAAAAATAAAATCACTAAACATAAAAGGCCAGTAATTAAATAAAAAAAATAATTGCTTTCACAATTAATCTTTACAATTCAAATTCCAAATCTATCCCTTGTGATGGATCACTCGGTAGGTGATGTAAACTGTGGAATTTGAGTTCAAAAAATGACGTTTTGTGCATGGCTTTCTCAAATTCTAGGAATCGTTAAAAGCTTCGATTAGATATATTATAATAATCGTTTCTATATCTGAGTCAAAAGTTATATCTGTTTAAAGTTGCAACTCCGATTTATCAAATGTTTCTTTTAACTGTGAACAGTAGAACCTTTCTTCTCTTTCCAACTCCTTTTATTTATGAAGAACAAATATTGATTGAACATGGAATTAAAGATGAAAAAGAAGATACAATTATTTCAAAGGGAACTTGATGAGCGAAAACCGGCATCGCCGATTCTCGCAAATACTTTGGTTTTAATATTTGTAAAACTCTCGCAAGTGCACGAATCATTTCGTAGAAAATGATAAGTATACTCCCAAGGTCGATCTAAGGAAGGAATGTATGTGGTTCTTAATTTATTATTCAAACTTTTAAAAACGAAATTAAATCCTAAACATCCTGTCACGATAGTTTGGTTTTTGTGTTCCTAATCTAATAACATAAAATAAACATATATACAGATTAATTAAATATAATAAAAAAATAAACATAGATACAAATTCAATAAATAAATATAAATACAGATTCAATAAATATTCATGCAAATTTTATCATTTATATTAGTGGAGTATTTATGGATATAATAACTAAATTAATTATGCTTGCTCATATTATCTAGGTTATTAAAGATATAAATTGATATTTTATTGATTCTCTCCTTTTTGTATGAATACCACCTTTGGTGGGGTTAGATATTCTTTGTTAACCAAACAAATCAATTAACACCTATGGGTGGGGTTGATAACTAATTTGGTTAATTAAATTAATTCCTTTTTCTAAGAGATTGAAAATGAACCATTTAAATGCCACCTTTGGTGGGGTTAGACAGTTTAAACTTTATTCAAGGTGTCCAAATTAAACCCAAGAATTTAGTTATCCGAGTACTAACTTTCAAGTTTTAAAACCACTACTGAAAACATGTTGTCAATACATTTTCACATAATAATTCTTATAAAAACTTTTGAAATAGAGCTTCACTCTAACTACCTAAGCGATTGTACCAACAAATAAAAGAGCACTACTCTAAATTAGACCGGATAACTAAACCTTAAAGTCTAATCTTCAGATTTAAGTTTGTAATGAAAAATAATATATTTCTCTCTAACATCCTTAATATAAAATCTTGAATAAAAATAAAATCAATTCATTTTAGAAATTTTCACCTATTTAATATTTCGCAAGCATAACAACGTTATTATTATATCATGATTATGAACAGCTAGCACAGTTAAATTTAATCACGCATAAATTAAATATAACATGTAAGAATAAAGCATAAAAATAATCAGAAGAAAATAAAATCCTTACAGAACTTCGACGCTATTCCCGTTGCTAGAAAACCTCCAAGCGGAATTTGCACTTCCATTTATTGAATCAAAAATCTAAATTATTACAAAAACATTACAAGTTCCTCTCAAAAAGAGAAGAACTCTAAACCTAAGAGAATTGAACTAAAAACTAAGAGAAAAACTAAGAAAAGCTTAGAAACTAAGAAAGAAACTAAGAAAAACTCAAAAACTAAGAAATGAGAGAAAGAAAGAAGAGAGAAGTGTGGTTTTGAGGTGTTTTGAAGGTGTGTTTTGAAGTGAAGGGAAGGGGGGTATTTATAGGTGAGGATGGAGAGAAAAAATAGAGAAAAAAATGTTAAAAAAATGTAAAAACGCGGATTAGTGATTGCTGACGTCATTGATGACGTCCCATGACAGGGCGGCCGCACAAGACGGATGAACGATCAAGGGCCGCACAAGACCGCGGATGAACAAGTGCTGCGGATGAATAAGTACGCACGGATGAATGAACAGCCGCGCGCAGCTGGGGCGGAGTTAGGCGTTAGCGCGGCGGCCGCGCGCGGCGCGCGTTTTCTCCTTTTTGACATTTTTGCCCTCTTCGACCCATTTTGTCCAGCTTTTCCATATTTGTCGACCTTTACGCATTTATTTATTGATATTTTTGTGATGTATTGCTTCAAGTATTCCTCTTTGAGTCTTTAAATTGCGTTTTTAAGCCAAAATACCTGAAAAACAATAAAAATACCCGTGATTCTGAAGAAGACAAATTTATATAAATATATGATAAAACATATAAATATATATATTTTTAATCAATTAATGTGCATAAAATCATGGTTATTTTAGTGCTTTTTGAGCACTCATCAGAACTATGAAACGAACTCCAAAGATGAAAATAAAATCAACAAGTCCATAAAACTCCCATATTGAGAAGCCACCAAGGATGATCACTCTCTTTGATAAGTCGTATTCATACATTCAATCAAGAACACTAGAAAGAAAAGAAAAAATTTTCCTAAAAATTACTTTCATTAATGAGATTATTTCTTCGACCAACACAAGGCTGTTGTTTTCTTTTATAAGTAACAAAACCGTAGACGTAATGCAAATTTTGTGGGGCTATTTGGTTGTGAAATGTGCATAATCCATCTATAAAGAATAAAGGCATATAAATACTTATGATAAATAAGAGAAATGAAATTCCACAATTCACTAAAAATAAAATCGCTAAAGATAAAAGGCCAGTAATTAAATAAAAAAAAATTAATTGCTTTCACAATTAATCTTTACATTTGAAATTCCAAATCTATGACTTGTGAAGGATCATAAGAATATTTGTATGATCTTGAGAATATATTATGGATATTGAGAATTTTTAGAATATTTTTAAACACACTCTTGGTCGGCACCTGATCAATCTCCGTTATAGATGCATTGAACAAAACCGGTAGAAAATATAACGAAATAGGTGTGACGAAAACATTAAACCCTCGATAGATGATGTAAATGGTGAAATTTGAGTTTGAAAAATGAGGTTCTTATGCAAGGCATTCTCGGATTCTAGGAATCATTATGATCTTTGATTTGATATTTTATAATAGTCGCTTCGATACTCGAGTCAAAAGTTATGGTTGTTTAAAGTTGGAACATTGATTTATCAATTATTGTTTTCTAACTTTGAATAGTAGAACCTTTCTTCTCTTTCCTACTCTTTTTGTTATGCATGAATAAGAAAGATTGATTCAACATGGATGTAAAGATGAAGAAGATTATACAATTTATTCAAAGAGAGCTACGAAACGAACTCCAGAGATGACAATAACATCAACAAGTCCATAAAACCCCAACATTGAGATGCCACCAAGGATGATCACTTCCTTTGATAAGTCAAATTCACACAATCAATCAAGAACACCAGAAAGAAAAGAAAAAATCTTCCTAAAAATGATTTTATGTAATGATAGTAGTTCTTCAGCCATCACAAGGCTGCTGTTTTCTTTCGTAAGCAACAAAACCCTAGACGTAATACAACTTTGGTGGCCATTTTGTTGTGAAATATGCATAATCCTTCCGTAAAGAATAAAAGCATATAAATACTTATGATAAATAAGAAAAAAGAATTTCCAAAATTTACTAAAATTAAAATCTCTAAACATAAAAGGCCAATAATTAAATAAAAAAAATTAATTGCTTTCAAAATTAATCTTTACATTTGATATTATAAATCTTTAGAATATTTTTAAACACCCTCTCGTTGACACCTCAATATCCGTTATAGTTGCATTGAATGAAACCGGTAGGAAATAAAACAGAATATGTGAGATGAAAACTTTAAACCCTCGGTAGGTGATGTAAATGGTGAAATTTGAGTTTGAAAAATGAGGTTCTTCTACAAGGCTTGCTTTGATTCTAGGAATCATTACGAGCTTTGATTTGATATATTATAATAGTCGTTTCAATAGCCGATTCAAAAGTTATGGTTGTTTAAAGTTGCAACTCCGATTTTTCAAATGTTTTATATAAACTGTGAATAGTAGAACCCTTCTTCTATTTCCAACATCATTTTTTTATGAAGATCAAAGATTGATGGAACATAGAAATAAAGATGAAGAAGATGATACAAAGATTTTAAAAAGAACTACAAAATAAAATCCACAGAAGAAAATAACATCAAATAGCCCATAAAACCCCTACCTGGAGATGCCAAAAAGGATGATCACTCCCCTTGATATGTTGAATCCATGGATTCCATCCAGAACCCTAGGCTATTTTCTACCATAAGCAACAAATCTTTACACGAATGTGGCCTGAGTTGGGTTATTTGGTTGTAAAATGTGCATTATCCAACCGTAAAGAATAAAAGCATATAAATTCTTATCATAAATAAGAGAAATTAAATTTCACAATTGACTAAAAATAAAATAGCTAAACCTAAAAAGCCCATATTTAAATAACAGTAAAATAATTGCTCTCAAAATTATTGTTTACATTTGATATTCCAAATCAATCCCTTGTGAAGGATCCTGAGAATATTTTTATGATCCTGAGAATATTTTGTGGATATTGAGAATCTTTAGAATAATTTTAAACACACTCTTGGTCGGCACCTGAATCTCCGTTATAGTTGCATTGAACAAATCAGAAACGAAATAAAATGGAATAGGTGCAACGAAAAATTTTAACCCTCGAGAGGTGAGGTAAACGGTGGAATTTGAGTTCCAAAAATGAGCTTCTTCTATTAGGCATGCTCGGATTCTAGGAATTGTTACGAGCTTCAATTTCATATATTATAATATTCGTTCGATTTCAAAAGTTATGGTTGTTTTTAGTTGTAACTCCGATTTATGAAATGATTTTTTAACTGAGAACAGTAGAACACTTCTTCTCTTTCCTACTCCTTTTATTTATGAAGAACAAAGATTGATTAAACATGGAAAAAAAAGATGAATAAGATGATACAATTATTTCAAATGGAATTATGAAACGAACTCCAAAGATGAAAATAACAACAACAAATACACAAAACCCCAAAACTGAGATGCCACCAAGGATGATCACTCCCTTTGATAAGTCGAATTCATACATTCAATCAAGAACACTAGAAAGAAAAGAAAAAATTTCCTAGAAAATATTTTATTTAATGATATCAGTTCTTTAGCCATCACAAGGCTGCTATTTTCTTTCATAAGCAACAAAACCATAGACGTAATGCAACTTTTGTGGGGCTATTTAGTTGTGAAATATGCATAATCCATCCGTAAAGAATAAAAGCATATAAATACTTATGATAAGTAAAAGAAATGAAATTCCACAATTCACTAAAAATAAAATCGTTAAACATAAAAGGCCCATAATTAAATAATAAAAATTAATTTATTTCAAAATTAATATTTACATTTAATACCCATAGTTAAATAAAAACATTAATTTCTTTCAAAATTAATCTTTACATTTAATATTCCAAATCTATCCCTTGTGAATGATCATAAGAATATTTGTATGATCTTGAGAATATTTGTTGGATATTGAGAATCTTTAGCATATTTTGAAACACAGTCTTGGTAGGCAACTCAATCTCCGTTATAGTCGCATTCAACAAATCCGAAATGAAATAAAACGGAATATGTTTGGCGAAAACTTTAAACCCTCGGTAGGTGATGTAAATGGTGAAATTTGAGTTCGAAAAATGAGCTTCTTTTTCCGGGAACACTCAAATTTTAGGAATCGTTACGAGCTTTGATTTGATATATTATAATAGTTGTTTCGAGACCCGAGTCAAAAGTTATGGCTGTTTGTATTTGTAACTCTGATTTATCAAATTTTTTTAACTGAGAATAGTAGAACCCTTGTTCTCTTTCCTACTTCTTTTTTTATGAAGAACAAAGATTGATTAAACATGGAAATAAAGATGAATAAGATGATACAATTATTTCGAAGGAAACTATGAAACAAACTCAAAAGATGAAAATAACAACAACAAGTCCATAAAACCCTAACATTGGGATTCTAGCAAGGATGATCAATCCCTTTGATAAGTCGAATTCATACATTCAATCACGAAGACTAGAAAGAAAAGAAAAAATATTCCTAAAGAACATTTTCATTAATGATATCAGTTATTTATCCATCACAAGGCTGCTATTTTCTTTCATAAGCAACAAAACCGTGGACGTAATGCAACTTTTGTGGGGATATTTAGTTGTAAAATAGGCATAATTAAAATCGTTAAACATAAAAGGGCAATAATTAAATAAATAAAATTAATTACTTTCAAATTTAATCTTTACATTTAATATTCCATATCTATCCCTTGTGAATGATCATTAGAATATTTGTTGGATATTGAGAATCTTTAGAATCTTTTTAAACACACTAATGGTCGGCACCTGAATCTCCGTTATAGATGCATTTAACAAGTCCGAAAAGAAATAAAAGAAAATAGGTGCGGCGAAAACTTAAAAAGCTCGGAAGGTGATGTAAACGGTGGAATTTGAATTCCAAAAAGGGCTTATTTTTCCGTGCACACTCGGATTTTAGAAATCATTACAAGCTTCGATTTGATATATTATAATTGTCTTTTCAATGCCCGAGACAGAAGTTATGGTTGTTTGTAGTTCTAATTACGATTTATCAAATGCATTTTTAACTGTGAAGAGTAGAACCCTTGTTCTTTTTCGTACCCCTTTTTTTTATGAAGAACAAAGGTTGATTAAACGTAGAAATCAAGATGAATAAGATGATACAATTATTTCAAAGGGAACTATGAAACGAACTCCAAAGATGAAAATAACATCAACAAGTCGATAAAACCCCAACATTGAGATGCCACCAAGGATGACAACTCCCTTTGATTAGTCGAATTCATACATTCAATCAAGAACGCTAGTAAGAAAGAAAAAATATTCCTAAAGAACAGTTTCATTAATGATATCAATTCTTTAGCCATCACATGGTTGCTATTTTCTTTCATAAGCAACAAAACCGTAGACGTAATGAAAATTTTGTAGGGCTATTTAGTTGTGAAATATGCATAATTAAAATCGTTCAACATAAAAGGAAAATAATTAAATAAATAAATTTAATTACTTTCAATTATAATCTTTACATTTAACATTCCACATCTATCCCTTGTGAATGATCATAAGAATATTTGTTGGATATTGAGAATCTTTAGAATATTTTTAAACACACTTATGGTCGGCACCTCAATCTCCGTTATAGTCGCATTTAACAAATATGAAACGAAATAAAACAGAATAGGTGCGGCGAAAACTTAAAACGCTCGGAAGGTGATGTAAACGGTGGAATTTGAATTCGAAAAAGGGCTTGTTTTTCCGGGCACACTCGGATTTTAGAAATCATTACAAGCTTCGATTTGATATATTATAATAGTCTTTTCGATACCCGAGACAAAAGTTATGGCTGTTTGTAGTTGTAATTCCGATTTATCAAATGTTTTTTTAACTGTGAAGAGTAGAACCCTTGTTCTTTTTCGTACTCCTTTTTCTTATGAAGAACAAAGGTTGATTAAACCTAGAAATAAAGATGAATAAGATGATACAATTATTTCAAAGGGAACTATGAAACGAACTCCAAAGATGAAAATAACATCAACAAGTCCATAAAACCCCAACATTGAGATGCCACCAAGGATGATCACTCCCTTTGATTAGTCGAATTCATACATTCAATCAAGAACGCTAGTAAGAAAGAAAAAATATTCCTAAAGAACATTTTCATTAATGATATCAGTTCTTTAGCCATCACATGGCTGCTATTTTCTTTCATAAGCAACAAATCCGTAGACGTAATGAAAATTTTGTAGGGCTATTTAGTTGTGAAATATGCATAATTAAAATCGTTAAACATAAAAGTGCAATAATTAAATAAATAAAATTAATTACTTACAAATTTAATCTTTACATTTAATATTCCACATCTATCCCGTGTGAATGATCATAAGAATATTTGTTGGATATTAAGAATCTTTAGAATATTTTTAAACACACTTATGGTCGGCACCTCAATCTTCGTTATAGACGCATTTAACAAACCCGAAACGAAATAAAATAGAATAGGTACGGAGAAAACTAAAACCCTCATAAGGTGATGTAAATGGTGGAATTTGAATTCGAAAAAGGGCTTGTTTTTCCGGGCGCACTCGGATTTTAGAAATAATTACAAGCTTCGATTTGATATATTATAATAGTCTTTTCGATACACGAGATAAAAGTTATGGCTGTTTGTAGTTGTAATTCTAATTTATCAAATGTTTTTTTAATTGTGAAGAGTAGTACCCTTGTTCTTTTTCTTACTCCTTTTTCTATTGAAGAACAAAGGTTGACTAAACCTAGAAATAAAAATGACTAAGATGATACAATTATTTCAAGGAGAACTATGAAACAAACTCCAAAGATGAAAATAACATCAATAAGTCCAGAAAACCCCACCATTGAGATGCCACCAAGGATGATCACTCCCTTTGATTAGTCGAATTCATACATTCAATCAAGAACGCTAGTAAGAAAGAAAAAATATTCCTCAAGAACATTTTCAGTAATGATATCAGTTCTTTAGCCATCACATGGCTGTTATTTTCTTTCATAAGCAACAAAACCGTAGACGTAATGAAACTTTTGTAGGGCTATTTAGTTGTGCAATATGCATCATTAAAATCGTTAAACATAAAAGGACAATAATTAAATAAATAAAATTAATTACTTTCAAATTTAATCATTACATTTAATATTCCACATCTATCCCTTGTGAATGAACATACGAATATTTGTTGGATATTGAGAATCTTTAGAATATTTTTAAACACACTTATGGTCGGCACCTCAATCTCCGTTATAGACGCATTTAACAAGTCCGAAACGAAATAAAACAGAATAGGTGCGGCGAAAACTTAAAACGCTCGGAAGGTGATGTAAAAGGTTTAATTTGAATTCGAAAAAGGGCTTGTTTTCTGGGCAGACTCGGATTTTATAAATCATTACAAGCTTCGATTTGATATATTATAATAGTTTTTTCGATACCTGAGACAAAAGTTATGGCTGTTTGTAGTTGTAATTCTGATTTATCAAATGTTTTGTCAACTGTGAAGAGTAGAACCCTTGTTCTTTTTCGTACTCCTTTTTCTTATGAAGAACAAAGGTTGATTAAACCAAGAAATGAAGATGAATAAGATGCTACAATTATTTCAAAGGGAACTATGAAACGAACTCCAAAGATGAAAATAACATCAACAATTCCATAAAATCCCAACATTGAGATGCCACCAAGGATGATCACTCCCTTTGATTAGTCGAATTCATACATTCAATCAAGAACGCTAGAGAGAAAGAAAAAATATTCCTAAAGAACAGTTTCATTAATGATATCAATTCTTTAGCCATCATAAGGCTACTATTTTCTTTCATAAGCAACAAAACCATAGACGTAATGAAAATTTTGTAGGGCTATTTAGATGTGAAATACGCATAATTCAAATCGTTAAACATAAAAGGACAATAATTAAATAAATAAAATTAATTACTTTCAAATATAATCTTTACATTTAATATTCCACATCTATCCCTTGTGAATGATCATAAGAATATTTGTTGGATATTGAGAATCTTTAGAATATTTTTAAACACACTTATGGTTGGCACCTCAATCTCCGTTATAGACGCATTTAACAAGTCCGAAAAGAAATAAAACACAATAGGTGCGGCGAAAACTGAAAACGCTCGAAAGGTGATGTAAACGGTGGAATTTGAATTCGAAAAAGGGCTTGTTTTTCCGGGCACACTCGGATTTTATAAATCATTACAAGCTTCGATTTCATATATTATAGTAGTATTTTCGATACCCGAGACAAAAGTTATGGCTGTTTGTTGTTGTAATTCCGATTTACGAAATGTTTTTTTAACTGTGAAGAGTAGAACCCTTGTTCTTTTTCGTACTCCTTTTTCTTTTGAAGAACAAAGGTTGATTAAACCTAGAAATAAAGATGAATAAGATGATACAATTATTTCAAAGGGAACTATGAAACGAACTCCAAAGATGAAAATAAGATCAACAAGTCCATAAAACCCCAACATTGAGATGCCACCAAGGATGATCACTCCCTTTGATTAGTCGAATTCATACATTCATTCAAGAACGCTAGAGAGAAAGAAAAAATATTTCTAAAGAACAGTTTCAGTAATGATATCAATTCTTTAGACATCATAAGGCTACTATTTTCTTTCATAAGCAACAAAACCATAGACGTAATGAAAATTTTGTAGGACTATTTAGATGTGAAATATACATAATTAAAATCGTTAAACATAAAAGGACAATAATTCAATAAATAAAATTAATTACTTTCAAATATAATCTTTACATTTAATATTCCACATCTATCCCTTATGAATGATCATAAGAATATTTGTTGGATATTGAGAATCTTTAGAATATTTTTAAACACACTTATGGTCGGCACCTAAATCTCCGTTATAGACGCATTTAACAAGTCCGAAACGAAATAAAACAGAATAGGTGCGGCGAAAACTTAAAATGCTCGGAAGGTGATGTAAACGGTGGAATTTGAATTTGAAAAAGGGATTGTTTTTCTGGGCACACTCGGATTTTAGAAATCATTACAAGCTTCGATTTGATATATTATAATAGTCTTTTCGATTCACGAGACAAAAGTTATGGCTGTTTGTAGTTGTAATTCCGATTTATCAAATGTTTTTTCAACTGGGAAGAGTAGAACCCTTGTTCTTTTTCGTACTCCTTTTTCTTATGAAGAACAAAGGTTGATTAAACCTAGAAATGAAGATGAATAAGATGATATAATTATTTCAAAGGGAACTATGAAACGAACTCCAAAGATGAAAATAACATCAACAAGTCCATAAAACCCCAACATTGAGATGCCAACAAGGATGATCACTCCCTTTGATTAGTCGAATTCATACATTCAATCAAGAAAGCTAGTAAGAAAGAAAAAATATTCATAAAGAAAATTTTCATTAATGATATCAGTTCTTTAGCCATCACATGGCTGCTATTTTCTTTCATAAGCAACAAAACCGTAGACGTAATGAAAATTTTGTAGGGCTATTTAGTTGTGAAATATGCATAATTAAAATCGTTAAACATAAGAGGGAAATAATTAAATAAATAAAATTAATTACTTTCAAATTTAATCTTTACATTTAATATTCCACATCTATCCCGTGTGAATGATCATAAGAATATTTGTTGGATATTGAGAATCTTTAGAATATTTTTAAACACACTTATGGTCGGCACCTGAATCTCCGTTATTGACGCATTTAACAAGTCTGAAAAGAAATAAAACCGAATAAGTGCGGCGAAAATTAAAAACGCTCGGAAGGTGATGTAAACGGTGGAATTTGAATTCGAAAAAGGGCTTGTTTTTCCGGGCACACTCGGATTTTAGAAATCAATACAAGCTTCGATTTGATATATTATTATAGTCTTTTCGATGCCCGAGACAAAAGTTATGGCTGTTTGTAGTTGTAATTCCGATTTATCAAATGTTTTTTTAACTGTGAAGAGTAGAACCCTTGTTCTTTTTCGTACTCCTTTTTCTTATGAAGAACAAAGGTTGATAAAACCTAGAAATAAAGATGAATAAGATGATACAATTATTTCTAAGGGAACTATGAAACGAATTCCAAAGATGAAAATAACATCAACAAGTCCATAAAACCCCACCCTTGAGATGCCACCAAGGATGATCACTCCCTTTGATTAGTTGAATTCATACATTCAATCAAGAACGCCAGTAAGAAAGAAAAAATATTATTAAAGAAAAAATTCATTAATGATATCAGTTCTTTAGCCATCACATGGCTGCTATTTTCTTTCATAAGCAACAAAACCTTAGACGTAATGAAACTTTTGTAGGGCTATTTAGTTGTGAAATATGCATAATTAAAATCGTTAAAGATAAATGGACAATAATGAAATAAATAAAATTAATTACTTTCAAATATAATCTTTACATTTAATATTCCACATCTATCCCTTGTGAATGATCATAAGAATATTTGTTGGATAATGAGAATCTTTAGAATATTTTTAAACACACTTATGGTCGGAACCTCAATCTCCGTTATAGACGCATTTAAGAAACCCGAAACGAAATAAAACAGAATAGGTGCGGCGAAAATTAAAACCCTCGTAAGGTGATGTAAACGGTGGAATTTGAATTCGAAAAAGGGCTTGTTTTTCCGGGCACACTCGGACTTTAGAAATAATTACAAGCTTCGATTTGATATATTATAATAGTCTTTTCGATGCCCGACACAAAAGTTAGGGATGTTTGCATTTGTAATTCCGATTTATGAAATGTTTTTTTAACTGTGAAGAGTAGAACCCTTGTTCTTTTTTGTACTCCTTTTTCTTATGAAGAATAAAGGTTGATTAAACCTAGAAATAAAGATGAATAAGATGACACAATTAATTCAAAGGGAACTATGAAACGAACTCCAAAGATGAAAATAACATCAACAAGTCCATAAAACCCCACCATTGAGATGCCACCAAGGATGATCACTCCCTTTCATTAGTCAAATTAATACATTCAATCAAGGACGCTAGAAAGAAAGAAAAAATATTCCTAAAGAACATTTTCTTTAATGATATCAGTTCTTTAGCCATCACATGGCTGCTATTTTCTTTCATAAGCAACAAAACCGTAGACGTAATGAAACTTTTGTAGGGTGTTGTTGTGTTTTGCAACACACAAAAATGGTGCAAGTATACACGGTCACAAGTAATAAAGATTTGTAAGTAGAGTATCGTTCACACGAGGATTTGTTACTATAGTTTGTTGAGTACTAATATTGTATCTGTCTGATTTTATCCAAAACAATCGTTAATTAAGAAAATGTTTTAAAATAAAATAAGAGAACTCTAGGATTGTAATTTTTCACCAAATTATTCCACTCCAATCATATTATTTTCTTTGGATTTATATTTTTTAGTACATTAACTTCTTTTTTATTCATACATCTCTTCTGAGCTCCGTATAAACACACCTCGTTAAATTAATTCATTATATCTCTATGAGAATTAAATTTAATAAGATTCATTAAGTTCAAAGTTCTCAAATGGCCACACATACAATTAGGGTATATTCCTATCCTTCATCGTACATGTCATTCTATTTGCGAGCAATATACACAAAAATGCCTTTCTCAAGTTTATTTTTATGCCATAAATCGTTTTAATAAAATTCGTAAATAATCAAAAAGCATTAAGCACAAAATAGAACGAACAAATCGAACGTCTTATAAATCTATCAAAAAATAATTAAAATCAAAGCTTTATAAATTTAGATCAAATGCAATCCTAGAAAAATTAAATTACTTCATTAATTAAAAATTAAAATTACAACATATGTAGAAAAAGTAGAAGAAGAAGGAAAATTAAAACATCAAGTAACGAAAATATTTGACACATACAGAACACAACAAAAGCCAAAAAATGGCTTCTGCGTGTTCTGTAGTCCAAAACCGAACACTACAAAATTTCTAAACTAAAAAAAACTCCCTAACTCTATCATAACATCACCTATTTATAGCTAAAAAATACATCTAAAATATTACATTTTTATTTTATTTTTTATCAAAAACGCGTAATAATTTTTATCGAAAAACAAAAATCACGCGTATCGATTTTCGTATCGAAAAATATTAATTAATTCACGCGTGAGACAGGGGCGCCGATTCTGCATTTTTTTTATTCATTGTGCGTGCCACGTGTCAAAATCTGATTCGCTGCAAGATTCCCTAAGGCCACGTGGCAGCATATCATTGGGTGAACAAACCGGCTGCACGCAGGAACGGCGCACAGGATTGGGGCGCCGAAAAAGTGAGGCAACGGCTGGAAACGGGGCGTGATCCAGCGCGGTCGTGCGCATTGTAAAATACCACGTGTCGGAACATGATTTGCTTACATATTAGTGGGACACGTGGCAGATTCTTATTCTGTAAAAACTGAGGATGCACGTTGATACCATAACCCGCGTCACACACGATTGCTACACGAATGGTTCAGTGCGCGACAGCTTGGTTCCACGCGCTTCAATCTGGACCGTTCAAGAGATCCAACGGTCAGCGATGCGCCTCGGGGGAATCTGCCCAGCCGACATGTGGGTCCCACTCTGACGTCGGCCTGGGCGACACGTGGGGCCCACTGGCATGCCGAGCCGCGCGAAGGGAGATCTCTGAGCCCACTCTCCTTGGTCGGGCTTGATGAACACGCGCGAATCTGATTCGTTGATCCTTTGATCGGACGGTCCACGTTGGGTGAGTGTGATCTTGCGCGTGGACTTCAACTCTCCTGCGTGAAAATTAAACTTCCACTAATTGTATTTTGACCCACAAATTTAATCCAAATTACATTTTGTACTTTCTTAAATTACAGTTAAGCCCTTTGCTAATTTTAAATTAAATTTTTAAACTTTTAATAATTATAATTAAGCCCAAATTTAATTTAAATTATATTTTCGATTTTTATAAATTGTAATTAAGAAACTATATTATCATAAATTATATTTGTGGACAGAACTATGAAATTAAGTACATTTTCGATACAAATTATTTATTCATTAAAAATGTATTTTAGCACATAAAAGGAAAATATTAAATTATTTAACAAAAATTAACTAAATATTAAAAGAACATAGAAATTATCATTACTAAAATTGATGAAAATAATTATATAAAATACAGTTATCAACACCCCCAAACTTAAGTTTTTGCTAGTCCTCGAGCAAAAGGAAGAAAATAAAACAAAGATAACTACATTTAAAATAGTGATTTTCAAAATATTTCTTTTTAAACATTCCAAATACATAAATCAAAGAAATAAAAGAATTTTATCTAAGTATCAAAATCAATTTAAAAGTATATTACATTTTCACAATGAACATTAAGTGTGTGTGTGAAGTCTTTTCAAATTTCATCACATGCAATCCGGATCAATTTATAAAAATATAAAATCAAACAAATTATCATGAAATCACAAAATCTCATAGTCTATTTTTCATTTCTCTCTCCACTAATGTCGACAAACACAAACACAAAATCAATAGGACTTTATTAAGCGTGTAATGTATGGCTTAGGTAAAGGTAGGATAAAGGATAATATTTAGCTTAAAACTTTTCCCGAGCATAACATTTCAGGATTGAAAAAGATAATTCTATCATCGCAATAATTACAACCCAATTTGGGAATTATCATCACATACAATAATCATATTTGTTTTTTTGATTTCTGCTTTTTTTTGATTTCTTTTTTTTTCAGAATCTGTTTTTTTTTTCTTTTCTGCCTGTTTTTTCAATAACCCTTTTTTCCGATATATCTTTCAACATTTACTAACAATTGTAACATGTTAGTGGAATAAGAACAATAGGTATATCTACACACACATATATATATATATACTTTTTAGATATGCTTTTGTAATGAGAAATATATATATATAATCTTTGAAGCTCAAAAGGGGTATACTATGGATAATGCATGTAAAGGTAGATAGAAAGGCTCAAACGATCCAAAGATGGCCTAAATCATTTTTTTAGTTAAATGTTATCTATAATTTTGCCTCGAGAGAAAATCAAACAAATTCTAAGAATTGTGACACCACAAATATCAATCGAATTCCATACTCATATAAACCTTCTCTAAATTATCGTAGCAACTCAAAAATCAAGACTAGTGCTCATAAATATTTATCTTTGTAAAAATGAAACATAAATAAAAATTATTCATCGCTTAGACAATATTCAAATTTTTCAAGGAGATATGCATCATTTAAATCGAATATATATATATATATATATATCACTATTCATAGCAAATTATATTCAATCAACCAAACAAACAAAAAAACAATTTCACAAGCAATAACATCCAGAAAGTATTTCAACTTGGTTCAGTTTATACACCACCCCCAAACTTAATATACACATTGTCCTCAATGTGTGAAAATTAAAGAACATTTGAGATGGGTTTAAAGAGACTTCCTGGTTTGTTTGATTGGATAAGCTAAAATAGCTTCATTACCTCCAATTTGCACCTACGAAACAAAAACAAAATTACATAACAAAATACAAAAACTAATACATGCGATAAATAAAAAAATAAAACACATGGGTTGCCTCCCAAGAAGCGCTTGTTTTATAGTCTTCAGCTTGACTTCTCAATTTGTTTTCCTATTTGTAAGTTAAGATTTGTGTGTCAAACAAAATCTCAACTTACGAGAAAATTGAAAAATAAATTAAGAAACAATAACCATAATTTTTTTTTTTATTTTCTGTTGTGAATTAAGATTTGCGTGTCAAACAAAATCTCAACCCACGAGAAAATTACAAAATAAAAAAAACAACAAAACAATAAAAAAAACAAATTTATTTTTCTTTATGTGAGATAAGATTTGTGTGTCAAACAAAATCTCAACCCACGAGAAAATTGAAAAATAAATTAAACAAATAACAATAAAAAATTTTTGTTTTTATTTTTTATTTATTATTATTTTTGAATTAAAATCAGATTGATTGGTATTAATATCAACAATGAAAATAGTAAAACAAATCCCCGGCAACGGCGCCAAAAACTTGTTGTTGTGTTTTGCAACACACAAAAATCGTGCAAGTATACACGGTCACAAGTAATAAAGATTTGTAAGTAGAGTATCGTTCCCACGAGGATTTGTTACTATAGTTTGTTGAGTACTAAAATTGTATCTGTCTGATTTTATCCAAAACAATCGTTAATTAAGAAAATGTTTAAAAATAAAATAAGAGAACTCTAGGATTGCAATTTTTCACCAAATTATTCCACTCCAATCATATTATTTTCTTTGGATTTATATTTTTTAGTACATTTAATTTGTCAACCGAAAACTTCTTTTTTATTCATACATCTCTTCCGAGCTCCGTATAAACACACATCGTTAAATTAATTCACTATATCTCTATGAGAATTAAATTTAATAAGATTCATTAAGTTCTAAGTTCTCAAATGGCCACACATACAATTAGGGTATATTCCTATCCTTCATCATACATGTCATTCTATTTACGAGCAATATACACAAAAATGCCTTTCTCAAGTTTATTTTTATGCCACAAATCGTTTTGATAAAATTCGTAAATAATCAAAAAGCATTAAGCAAAAAATAGAACGAACAAATCGAACGTCTTATAAATCTATCAAAAAATAATTAAAATCAAAGCTTCATAAATTTAGATCAAATGCAACCCTAGAAAAATTAAATTACTTCATTAATTAAAAATTAAAATTACAACATATGCAGAAAAATTAGAAGAAGAAGAAGGAAAATTAAAACATCAAGTAACGAAAATATTTGACACATGCAGAACACAACAAAAGCCAAAAAATGGCTTATGAGTGTTCTGCAGTCCAAAACCGAACACTACAAAATTTCTAAACTAAAAAAAACTCTCAAACTCTATCATAACATCACCTATTTATAGCTAAAAAATACATCTATAATATTACATTTTTATTTTATTTTTTTATAAAAAATGCGTAATAATTTTTATCGAAAAACAAAAATCACGCATATCGATTTTCGTATCGAAAAATATTAATTAATTCACGCGTGAGACAGGGGCGCCGATTCTACATTTTTTTTATTCATTCTGCGTGCCACGTGTCAAAATCTGATTCGCTGCAAGATTCCCTAAGGCCACGTGGCAGCATATCATTGGGTGAACAAACCGGCTGCACGCAGGAACGACGCACAGGATTGGGGCGCCGAAAAAGTGAGGCAACGGTTGGAAACGGGGCGTGATCCAGCGCGGTTGTGCGCATTGTAAAATACCACGTGTCGGAACATGATTTGCTTACATATTAGTGGGACACGTGGCAGATTCTTATTCTGTAAAAACTGAGGATGCACGATGACACCATAACCCGCGTCACACACGATTGCTACACGAATGGTTCAGTGCGCGACAGCTTGGTTCCACGCGCTTCAATCTGGACCGTTCAAGAGATCCAATGGTCAGCGATGCGCCTCGGGGGAATCTGCGCAGCCGACATGTGGGTCCAACTCTGACGTCGGCCTGCGCGACACGTGGGGCCCACTGGCAGGACGAGCCGCGCGAAGGGAGATCTCTGAGCCCACTCTCTTTGGTCGGGCTTGATGAACACGCGCAAATCTGATCCGTTGATCCTTTGATCGGATGTTCCACGTTGGGCGAGTGTGATCTTGCGTGTGGACTTCAACTCTCCTACGCGAAAATTAAACTTCCATTAATTGTATTTTGACCTACAAATTTAATCCAAATTACATTTTGCACTTTCTTAAATTACAGTTAAGCCCTTTGCTAATTTAAAATTAAATTTTTAAACTTTTAATAATTATAATTAAGCCCAAATTTAATTTAAATTACATTTTTGATTTTTATAAATTGTAATTAAGAAACTATATTATCATAAATTATATTTGTGGACAGAACTATGAAATTAAATACATTTTCGATGCAAATTATTTAATTTCATTAAAAATGTATTTTTACCACATAAAAGGAAAATATTAAATTATTTAACAAAAATTAACTAAATATTAAAAGAACATAGCAATTATCATTACTAAAATTGATGAAAATAACTATATAAAATACAGTTATCATAGGGCTATTTAGTTTTTAAATATGCATAATTAAAATCGTTAAACATAAAAGGGCAATAATTAAATAAATAAAATTAATTACTTTCAAATATAATCTTTACATTTAATATTCCACATCTATCCCTTGTGAAGGATCATAAGAATATTTGTTGGATATTGAGAATCCTTAGAATATTTTTGAACAAACTTATGGTCGGCACCTCAATCTCCATTCTAGTCGCATTTAACAAATCTGAAACGAAATAAAATAGAATAGGTGCGGCGAAAACTTAAAACGCTCGGAAGGTGATGTAAACGGTGGAATTTGAATTCGAAAAAGGCATTGTTTTTCCGGGCACACTCGGATTTTAGAAATAATTACATGCTTCGATTTGATATATTATTTTAGTCTTTTCGATACCTAAGACAAAAGTTATGGCCGTTTGTAGTTGTAATTCTAATTTAACAAATGTTTTTTTACCTGTGAAGAGTAGAACCCATGTTCTTTTTCGTACTCCTTTTTCTTATGAAGAACAAAGGTTGATTAAACCTAGAAATAAAGATGAATAAGATGATACAATTATTTAAAAGGAAACTATGAAACCAACTCCAAAGATGAAAATAACATCAACAAATCCATAAAACCCCACCATTGAGATGCCACCAAGCATGATCACTCCCTTTGATTAGTCGAATTCATACATTCAATCAAGAAAGCTAGTAAGAAAGAGAAAATATTCCTATAGAACAGTTTCATTAATGATATCAATTCTTTAGCCATCACATGGCTGCTATTTTCTTTCATAAGCAACAAAACCGTAGACGTAATGAAAAGTTTGTAGGGCTATTTAGTTGTGAAATACGCATAATTAAAATCGTTAAACAAAAAAGGGCAATAATTAAATAAATAAAATTAATTACTTTCAAATTTAATCTTTACATTTAATATTCCACATCTATCCCTTGTGAATGATCATAAGAATATTTGTTGGATATTGAGAATCTTTAGAATTTTTTAAACACACTTATGGTCTGCACTTAAATCTCCGTTATAGTTGCATTTAACAAATCCGAAAAGAAATAAAACAGAATAGGTGCGGCGAAAACTTAAAACGCTCGGAAGATGATGTAAACGGTGGAAATGAATTGGAAAAAGAGCTTGTTTTTTCCGGGCACACTCGGATTTTAGAAATCATTACAAGCTTCGATTTGATATATTATAATAGTCTTTTCGATGCCCGAGACAAAAGTTATGGATGTATGTAGTTGTAATTCCGATATATCTAATGTTTTTTTAACTAAGAAGAGTAGAACCCTTGTTCTTTTCCGTACTCCTTTTTCTTATGAAGAACAAAGGTTGATTAAACCTAGAACTGAAGATGAATAAGATGATACAATTATTTCAAAGGGAACTATGAAACGAACTCCAAAGATGAAAATAACATCAACAAGTCCATAAAACCCCACCATTGAGATGCCACCAAGGATGATCACTCCCTTTGATTAGTCGAATTCATACATTCCATCAAGAACGCTAGAAAGAAAGAAAATATATTCCTAAAGAACATTTTCATTAATGATATCAGTTCTTTAGCCATCACATGGCTGCTATTTTCTTTCATAAGCAACAAAACCGTAGACGTAATGAAACTTTTGTAGGGCTATTTAGTTGTGAAATATGCATAATTAAAATCGTTAACCATAAAAGGACAACAATTAAATAAATAAAATTAATTACATTCAAATATAATTTTACATTTAATATTCCACATCTATCCCTTGTGAATGATCATAAGAATACTTGTTGCATATTGAGAATCTTTAGAATATTTTTAAACACACTTATGGTCGGCACCTCAATCTCCGTTATAGACGCATTTAACAAATCCGAGACGAAATAAAACAGAATAGGTGCGGAAAAAACTTAAAACGCTCGGAAGGTGATGTAAACTGTGGAATTTGAATTCGAAAAAGGGCTTGTTTTTCGGGCACACTCGGATTTGAGAAATCATGACAAGCTTCGATTTGATATATTATAATAGTCTTTTCTATACCCGAGACAAAAGTTATGGCTGTTTGTAGTTGTAATTCTGATTTATCAAATGTTTTTTTAACTGTGAAGAGTAGAACCCTTGTTCTTTTTCATACTCCTTTTTCTTATGAAGAACAAAGGTTGATTAAACCTAGAAATAAAGATGAATAAGATGATACAATTATTTCAAAGGAAACTATGAAACCAACTCCAAAGATGAAAATAACATCAACAAATCCATAAAACCCCACCATTGAGATGCCACCAAGGATTATCACTCCCTTTGATTAGTCGAATTCATACATTCAATCAAGAAAGCTAGTAAGAAAGAAAAAATATTCCTAAAGAACAGTTTCATTAATGATATCATTTCTTTAGCCATCACATGGCTGCTATTTTCTTTCATAAGCAACAAAACCGTAGACGTAATGAAACTTTTGTAGGGCTATTTAGTTGTGAAATATGCATAATTAAAATCGTTAAACATAAAAGGGCAATAATTAAATAAATAAAATTAATTACTTTCATATTTAATCTTACATTTAATATTCCACATCTATCCCTTGTGAATGATCATAAGAATACTTGTTGCATATTGAGAATCTTTAGAATAATTTTAAACACACTTATGGTCGGCACCTCAATCTCCGTTATAGACGCATTTAACAAATCCGAGACGAAATAAAACAGAATAGGTGCGGCGAAAACTTAAAACGCTCGGAAGGTGATGTAAACGGTGGAAATTGAATTCGAAAAAGGGCTTGTTTTTCCGGGCACACTCGGATTTTAGAAATAATTACAAGCTTCGATTTGATATATTATTATAGTCTTTTCGATACCCGAGACAAGTTATGGATGTTTGTAGTTGTAATTCCGATTTATCAAATGTTTTTTTTAACTGTGAAGAGTAGAACCCTTGTTCTTTTTCGTACTTCTTTTTCTTATGAAGAACAAAGGTTGATTAAACCTAGAAATAAAGATGAATAAGATGATACAATTATTTAAAAGGAAACTATGAAACCAACTACAAAGATGAAAATAACATCAACAAATCCATAAAACCCCACCATTGAGATGCCACCAAGGATTATCACTCCCGTTGATTAGTGGAATTCATACATTCAATCAAGAAAGCTAGTAAGAAAGAAAAAATATTCCTAAAGAACAGTTTCATTAATGATATCATTTCTTTAGCCATCACATGGCTGCTATTTTCTTTCATAAGCAACAAAACCGTAGACGTAATGAAAAGTTTGTAGGGCTATTTAGTTGTGAAATATGCATAATTAAAATCGTTAAACATAAAAGGGCAATAATTAAATAAATAAAATTAATTACTTTCATATTTAATCTTTACATTTAATATTCCACATCTATCCTTTGTGAATGATCATAAGAATATTTGTTGGATATTGAGAATCTTTAGAATTTTTTTAAACACACTTATGGTCTGCACCTAAATCTCTGTTATAGTTGCATTTAACAAATCCGAAAAGAAATAAAATAGAATAGGTGCGGCGAAAACTTAAAACGCTCGGAAGATGATGTAAACGGTGGAAATTGAATTCGAAAAAGGGCTTGTTTTTCCAGGCACACTCGGATTTTAGAAATAATTACAAGCTTCGATTTGATATATTATAATAGTCTTTTCGATGCCCGAGACAAAAGTTATGGCTGTTTGTAGTTGTAATTCCGATTTATCAAATGTTTTTTTAACTGTGAAGAGTAGAACCCATGTTCTTTTTCGTACTTCTTTTTCTTATGAAGAACAAAGGTTGATTAAACCTAGAAATAAAGATGAATAAGATGATACAATTATTTAAAAGGAAACTATGAAACCAACTACAAAGATGAAAATAACATCAACAAATCCATAAAACCCCACCATTGAGATGCCACCAAGGATTATCACTCCCTTTGATTAGTGGAATTCATACATTCAATCAAGAAAGCTAGTAAGAAAGAAAAAATATTCCTAAAGAACAGTTTCATTAATGATATCATTTCTTTAGCCATCACATGGCTGCTATTTTCTTTCATAAGCAACAAAACCGTAGACGTAATGAAAAGTTTGTAGGGCTATTTAGTTGTGAAATATGCATAATTAAAATCGTTAAACAAAAAAGGGCAATAATTAAATAAATAAAATTAATTACTTTCAAATTTAATCTTTACATTTAATATTCCACATCTATCCCTTGTGAATGATCATAAGAATATTTGTTGGATATTGAGAATCTTTAGAATTTTTTAAACACACTTATGGTCTGCACTTAAATCTCCGTTATAGTTGCATTTAACAAATCCGAAAAGAAATAAAACAGAATAGGTGCGGCGAAAACTTAAAACGCTCAGAAGATGATGTAAACGGTGGAAATTGAATTGGAAAAAGGGCTTGTTTTTCCGGGCACACTCAGATTTTAGAAATCATTACAAGCTTCGATTTGATATATTATAATAGTCTTTTCGATGCCCGAGACAAAAGTTATGGATGTATGCAGTTGTAATTCCGATATATCTAATGTTTTTTTAACTCTGAAGAGTAGAACCCTTGTTCTTTTTCGTACTCCTTTCTCTTATGAAGAACAAAGGTTGATTAAACATAGTAATAAAGATGAATAAGATGATACAATTATTTGAAAAGGAACTATGAAACGAACTCCAAAGATGAAAATAACATCAACAAGTCCATAAAACCCCAACATTGAGATGCCACCAAGGATGATCACTCCCTTTGATTAGTCGAATTCATAAATTCAAGCAAGAACGCTAGTAAGAAAGAAAAAATATTCCTAAAGAACATTTTCATTAATGATATCAGTTCTTTAGCCATCACATGGCTGCTACTTTCTTTCATAAGCAACAAATCCGTAGACGTAATGAAACTTTTCTAGGGCTATTTAGTTTTGAAATATGCATAATTAAAATCGTTAAACATAAAAGGACAATAATTAAATAAATAAAATTAATTACTTTCAAATATAATCTTTACATTTAATATTCCACATCTATCCCTTGTGAATGATCATAAGAATATTTGTTGGATATTAAGAATCTTTAGAATATTTTTAAACACACTAATGGTCGGCACCTCAATCTCCATTACAGTCGCATTTAACAAATCTGAAACGAAATAAAACAGAATAGGTGCGGCGAAAACTTAAAACGCTAGGAAGGTGATGTAAACGGTGGAATTTGAATTCGAAAAAGGGCTTCTTTTTCTGGGCACACTCTTATTTTAGAAATCATTACAAGCTTCGATTTGATATATTATTATCGTCTTTTCGATTCGCGAGACAAAAGTTATGGCTGTTTATAGTTGTAATTCTGATTTATCAAATGTTTTTTCAAATGTGAAGAGTAGAACCCTTGTTCTTTTTCGTACTCCTTTCTCTTATGAAGAACAAAGGTTGATTAAACATAGTAATAAAGATGAATAAGATGATACAATTATTTCAAAGGGAACTATGAAACGAACTCCAAAGATGAAAATAACATCAACAAGTCCATAAAACCCCAACATTGAGATGCCACCAAGGATGATCACTCTCTTTGATTAGTCGAATTCATACATTCAATCAAGAACGCTAGTAAGAAAGAAAAAATATTCCTAAAGAACATTTTCATTAATGATATCAGTTCTTTAGCCATCACAAGGCTGCTATTTTCTTTCATAAGCAACAAATCCGTAGACGTAATGAAACTTTGGTAGGGCTATTTAGTTTTGAAATATGCATAATTAAAATCGTTAAACATAAAAGGACAATAATTAAATAAATAAAATTAATTACTTTCAAATTTAATCTTTACATTTAATATTCCACATCTATCCCTTGTGAATGATCATAAGAATATTTGTTGGATATTGAGAATCTTTAGAATATTTTTAAACACACTTATGGTCGGCACCTCAATCTCCGTTATAGTCGCATTTAACAAATCAGAAACGAAATAAAACAGAATAGGTGCGGCGAAAACTTAAAACGCTCGGAAGGTTATGTAAACTGTGGAATTTGAATTTGAAAAAGGGCTTCTTTTTCTGGGCACACTCTTATTTTAGAAATCATTACAAGCTTCGATTAGATATATTATAATATTATTTTCGATACCCGAGACAAAAGTTATGGTTGTTTGTAGTTGTAATTCCGATTTATCAAATGTTTTTTTAACTATGAAGAGTAGAACCCTTGTTCTTTTTCGTACTCCTATTTCTTATGAAGAACAAAGGTTGATTAAACCTACAAATAAAGATGAATAAGATGATACAATTATTTCAAAGGGAACTATGAAACGAACCCCAAAGATGAAAATAACATCAATAAGTCCATAAAACCCCAACATTGAGATGCCACCAAGGATTATCACTCCCTTTGATAAGTGGAATTCATACATTCAATCAAGAAAGCTAGTAAGAAAGAAAAAATATTCCTAAAGAACAGTTTCATTAATGATATCATTTCTTTAGCCATCACATGGCTGCTATTTTCTTTCATAAGCAACAAAACCGTAGACGTAATGAAAAGTTTGTAGGGCTATTTAGTTGTGAAATATGCATAATTAAAATCGTTAAACATAAAAGGGCAATAATTAAATAAATAAAATTAATTACTTTCATATTTAATCTTTACATTTAATATTCCACATCTATCCCTTGTGAATGATCATAAGAATATTTGTTGGATATTGAGAATCTTTAGAATTTTTTTAAACACACTTATGGTCTGCACCTCAATCTCCTTTATAGTTGCAATGAACAAAACCGAAAGGAAATAAAATAGAATAGGTGCGGCGAAAACTTAAAACGCTAGGAAGATGATGTAAACGGTGGAAATTGAATTCGAAAAAGGGCTTGTTTTTCCAGGCACACTCTTATTTTAGAAATCATTACAAGCTTTGATTTGATATATTATAATAGTTGTTTTGATACCCGAGTCAAAAGTTATGGTTGTTTGTAGTTGTAACTCTGATTTATCAAATGTTTTTTTAACTGTGAAGAGTAGAACCCTTGTTCTCTTTCGTACTCCATTTTTTTATGAAGAACAAAGATTGATTGAACATGGTAATAAATATGAAGAACATACAATTATTTCAAAATGAACTATGAAACGAACTCTAAATATGAAAATAACTTCAACAAGTCCATAAAATCCCAACTTTGAGATGCCACCAAGGATGATCACTCCCTTTGATTAGTGGAATTCATACATTCAATCAAGAAAGCTAGTAAGAAAGAAAAAATATTCCTAAAGAACAGTTTCATTAATGATATCATTTCTTTAGCCATCACATGGCTGCTATTTTCTTTCATAAGCAACAAAACCGTAGACGTAATGAAAAGTTTGTAGGGCTATTTAGTTGTGAAATATGCATAATTAAAATCGTTAAACAAAAAAGGGAAATAATTAAATAAATAAAATTAATTACTTTCAAATTTAATCTTTACATTTAATATTCCACATCTATCCCTTGTGAATGATCATAAGAATATTTGTTGGATATTGAGAATCTTTAGAATTTTTTAAACACACTTATGGTCTGCACCTAAATCTCCGTTATAGTTGCATTTTACAAATCCGAAAAGAAATAAAACAGAATAGGTGCGGCGAAAACTTAAAACGCTCAGAAGATGATGTAAACGGTGGAAATTGAATTGGAAAAAGGGCTTGTTTTTCCAGGCACACTCGGATTTTAGAAATAATTACAAGCTTCGATTTGATATATTATAATAGTCTTTTCGATGCCCGAGACAAAAGTTATGGTTGTTTGTAGTTGTAATTCCGATTTATCAAATGTTTTTTTAACTGTGAAGAGTAGAACCCATGTTCTTTTTCGTACTTCTTTTTCTTATGAAGAACAAAGGTTGATTAAACCTAGAAATAAAGATGAATAAGATGATATAATTATTTAAAAGGAAACTATGAAACCAACTACAAAGATGAAAATAACATCAACAAATCCATAAAACCCCAACATTGAGATGCCACCAAGGATGATCACTCTCTTTGATTAGTCGAATTCATACATTCAATCAAGAACGCTAGTAAGAAAGAAAAAAATTTCCTAAAGAACATTTTCATTAATGATATCAGTTCTTTAGCCATCACATGGCTGCTATTTTCTTTCATAAGCAACAAATCCGTAGACGTAATGAAAATTTTGTAGGGCTATTTAGTTTTGAAATATGCATAATTAAAATCGTTAAATATAAAAGGACAATAATTAAATAAATAAAATTAATTACTTTCAAATATAATCTTTACATTTAATATTCCACATCTATCCCTTGTGAATGATCATAAGAATATTTGTTGGATATTGAGAATATTTAGAATATTTTTAAACACACTAATGGTCGGCACCTCAATCTCCATTATAGTCGCATTTAACAAATCCGAAACGAAATAAAACAGAATAGGTGCGGCGAAAACTTAAAATGCTAGGAAGGTGATGTAAACGGTGGAATATGAATTCGAAAAAGGGCTTGTTTTTCTGAGCACATTCTTATTTTAGAAATCATTACAAGCTTCGATTTGATATATTATTATAGTCTTTTCTATATCCGAGACAAAAGTTATGGTTGTTTGTGGTTGTAATTCCGATTTATCAAATGTTTTTTCAACTGTGAAGAGTAGAACCCTTGTTCTTTTTCGTACTCCTTTCTCTTATGAAGAACAAAGGTTGATTAAACATAGTAATAAAGATGAATAAGATGATAGAATTATTTCAAAGGGAACTATGAAACGAATTCCAAAGATGAAAATAACATCAATAAGTCCATAAAACCCCAACATTGAGATGCCACCAAGGATGATCACTCTCTTTGATTAGTCGAATTCATACATTCAATCAAGAACGCTAGTAAGAAAGAAAAAATATTCCTAAAGAACATTTTCATTAATGATATCAGTTCTTTAGCCATCACATGGCTGCTATTTTCTTTCATAAGCAACAAATCCGTAGACGTAATGAAAATTTTGTAGGGCTATTTAGTTTTGAAATATGCATAATTAAAATCGTTAAACATAAAAGGACAATAATTAAATAAATAAAATTAATTACTTTCAAATTTAATCTTTACATTTAATATTCCACATCTATCCCTTGTGAATGATCATAAGAATATTTGTTGGATATTGAGAATCTTTAGAATATTTTTTAACACACTTATATTCGGCACCTCAATCTCCGTTATAGTCGCATTTAACAAATCCGAAACGAAATAAAACAGAATAGGTGCGGCGAAAACTTAAAACGCTCGGAAGGTGATGTAAACGGTGGAATTTGAATTCGAAAAAGGGCTTGTTTTTCCGGGCACACTCGGATTTTAGAAATCATTACCAGCTTCGATTTGATATATTATAATAGTCTTTTCGATACCCGAGACAAAAGTTATGGCTGTTTGTAGTTGTAATTCCGATTTATCAAATGTTTTTTTAACTATGAACAGTAGAACCCTTGTTCTCTTTCCTACTCTTCTTTTTTATGAAGAACAAAGATTGATTAAACATGCAAATAAAGATGAATAAGATGATTCAATTATTTCAAAGGTAACTATGAAACAAACTCCAAATATGAAAATAACATCAACAAGTCTATAAAACCCCAACATTGAGATACCACCAAGGATGATCACTCCCTTTGATAAGTCGAATTCATACATTCAATCAAGCACACTAGAAAAAAAGAACATTCTTCCTAAAGAACATTTTCAATAATGATATCAGTTCTTTAGCCATCACAAGGCTGTTATTTTCTTTCATAAGCAACAAAACCGTAGACCTCATGAAACTTTTCTAGGGCTATTTAGTTTTGAAATATGCATAATTAAAATCGTTAAACATAAAAGGACAATAATTAAATAAACAAAATTAATTAATTTCAAATATAATCTTTACATTTAATATTCCACATCTATCCATCGTGAATGATCATAAGAATATTTGTTGGATATTAAGAATCTTTAGAATATTTTTAAACACACTAATGGTCGGCACCTCAATCTCCATTACAGTCGCATTTAACAAATCTGAAACGAAATAAAACAGAATAGGTGCGGCGAAAACATAAAATGGTCGGAAGGTTATGTAAACTGTGGAATTTGAATTCGAAAAAGGGCTTGTTTTTCTGAGCACACTCTTATTTTAGAAATCATTACAAGCTTCGATTTGATATATTATTATAGTCTTTTCGATATCCGAAACAAAAGTTATGGTTGTTTGTAGTTGTAATTCCGATTTAACAAATGTTTTTTTAACTGTGAAGAGTAGAACCCTTGTTCTTTTTCGTACTCCTTTCTCTTATGAATAACCAAGGTTGATTAAACATAGTAATAAAGATGAACAAGATGATATAATTATTTGAAAGGGAACTATGAAACGAAATCCAAAGATGAAAATAACATCAATAAGTCCATAAAACCCCAACATTGAGATGCCACCAAGGATGATCACTCTCTTTGATTAGTCGAATTCATACATTCAATAAAGAACGCTAGTAAGAAAAAATTTTTATCCTAAAGAACATTTTCATTAATGAAATCAGTTCTTTAGCCATCACATGGCAGCTTTTTTCTTTCAAAAGCAACAAATCCGTAGACGTAATGAAAATTTTGTAGGGCTATTTAGTTTTGAAATATGCATAATTAAATTCGTTAAACATAAAAGGACAATAATTAAATAAATAAAATTAATTACTTCCAAATATAATATTTACATTTAATATTCCACATCTATCCCTTGTGAATGATAATAAGAATATTTGTTGGATATTGAGAATCTTTTTAATATTTTTAAACACACTTATGGTCAGCACCTCAATATCCGTTATAGTCGCATTTAACAAATCCGAAATGAAATAAAACAGAATAGGTGCGGCGAAAACTTAAAACGCTCGAAAGGTGATCTAAATGGTGGAATTTGAATTTGAAAAAGGGCTTCTTTTTCTCGGCACAATCTTATTTTAGAAATCATTAAAAGCTTCGATTTGATATATTATAATAGTCTTTTCGATACTCGAGACAAAAGTTATGGCTCGTTGTAGTTGTAATTCCGATTTATCAAATGTTTTTTTAACTATGAAGAGTAGAACCCTTGTTCTTTTTCGTACTCCTATTTCTTATGAAGAACAAAGGTTGATTAAACCTACAAATAAAGATGAATAAGATGATACAATTATTTCAAAGGGAACTATGAAACGAACCCCAAAGATGAAAATAACATCAATAAGTCCATAAAACCCCAACATTGAGATGCCACCAAGGATGATCACTCTCTTTGATTAGTCGAATTCATACATTCAATCAAGAATGCTAGTAAGAAAGAAAAAATATTCCTAAAGAACATTTTCATTAATGATATGAGTTCTGTAGCCATCACATGGCTGCTACTTTCTTTCATAAGCAACAAATCCGTAGACGTAATGCAAATTTTGTTGGGCTATTTAGTTTTGAATTGTGCATAATTAAAATCGTTAAATTTAAAAGGACAATAATTAAATAAATAAAATTAATTACTTTCAAATATAAACTTTACATTTAATATTCCACATCTATCCCTTGTGAATGATCATAAGAATATTTGTTGGATATTGAGAATCTTTGGAATATTTTTAAACACACTTATGGTCGGCACCTCAATCTCCATTATAGTCGCATTTAACAAATCTGAAATGAAATAAAACAGAATAGGTGCGGCAAAAACTTAAAATGCTCGGAAGGTTATGTAAACTGTGGAATTTGAATTCGAAAAAGGGCTTGTTTTTCCGGGCACACTCGGATTTTCGAAATCATTAAAAGCTTCGATTGGATATATTAAAATAGTCTTTTCGATACCCGAGACAAAAGTTGTGGCTGTTTGTAGTTGTAATTCCGATTTATCAAATGTTTTTTTAACTATGAAGAGTAGAACCCTTGTTCCTTTTCGTACTCCTTTTTCTTATGAAGAGCAAAGGTTGATTAAACCTATAAATAAAGATGAATAAGATGATACAATTATTTCAAAGGGAACTATGAAACGAACTCCAAAGATGAAAATAACATCAACAAGTCCATAAAACCCCAACATTGAGATGCCACCAAGGATGATCACTCCCTTTGATTAGTCGAATTCATACATTCAATCAAGAACACAAGAAAGAAAAGAAAAAATCTTCCTAAAGAACATTTTCATTAATGATATCAGTTCTTTAGCCATCACAAGGCTGCTATTTTCTTTCATAAGCAACAAAACCGTAGACGTAATGAAACTTTTGTAGGGCTATTTAGTTTTGAAATATGCATAATTAAAATCGTTAAACATAAAAGGATAATAATTAAATAAATAAAATTAATTACTTTCAAATTTAATCTTTACATTTAATATTCCACATCTATCCCTTGTGAATGATCAAAAGAATATTTGTTGGATATTGAGAATCTTTAGAATATTTTTAAACACACTAATGGTCGGCACCTCAATCTCCATTACAGTCGCATTTAAAAAATCTGAAACAAAATAAAACAGAATAGGTGCGGCGAAAACTTAAAATGGTCGGAAGGTTATGTAAACTGTGGAATTTGAATTCGAAAAAGGGCTTGTTTTTCCGGGCACACTCGGATTTTAGAAATCATTAAAAGCTTCAATTTGATATATTATTATAGTCGTTTCGATACCCAAGTCAAAAGTTATGGCTGTTTGTAGTTGTAACTCCGATTTATCAAATGTTTTTTTAAGAGTGAACAGTAGAATCCTTGTTATCTTTCGTACTCCTTTTTTTATGAAGAACCAAGATTGATTTAACCTGGAAATAAATATGAAAAAGATGATACAATTATTTCATAGGGAACTACGAAACGAACTCCAAAGATGAAAATAACTTCAACAAGTCAAAAAAAACCCCAACATTGAGATGCCACCAAGGATAATCACTCCCTTTGATTAGTCGAATTCATACCTACAATCAAGAATGCTAGAAAGAAAAGAAAAAATACTTCACATTTTCATTAATGATATGAGTTCTTTAGCCATAAGAAGGCTGCTATTTTCTTTCATAAGCAACAAAATCGTAGACGTAATGAAACTTTTGTAGGGCTATTTAGTTTTGAAATATGCATAATTAAAATCGTTAAACATAAAAGGACTATAATTAAATAAATAAAATTAATTACTTTCAAATTTAATCTTTACAATTAATATTCCACATCTATCCCTTGTGAATGATCATAAGAATATTTGTTGGATATTGAGAATCTTTAGAATAATTTTGAACACACTTATGTTCGGCACCTCAATCTCCTTTCAAGTCACATTTAACAAATCTGAAAGGAAATAAAACAGAATAGGTGCGGCGAAAAGTTAAAACGCTCGGAAGGTGATGTAAACGGTGAAATTTGAATTCGAAAAAGGGCTTGTTTTTCCGGACACACTCGGATTTTAGAAATCATTACAAGCTTCGAATTGATATATTATTTTAGTCTTTTCAATACATGAGACAAAAGTTATGGCCGTTTGTAGTTGTAATTCCGATTTATCAAATGTTTTTTTTAACTGTGAAGAGTAGAACCCTTGTTCTTTTTCATACTCCTTTTTGTTATGAAGAACAAAGGTTGATTAAACCTAGAAATAAAGATGAATAAGATGATACAATTATTTCAAAGGAAACTATGAAACCAACTCCAAAGATGAAAATAACATCAACAAATCCATAAAACCCCACCATTGAGATGCCACCAAGGATTATCACTCCCTTTGATTAGTCGAATTCATACAGTCAATCAAGAAAGCTAGTAAGAAAGAAAAAATATTCATAAAGAACAGTTTCATTAATGATATCATTTCTTTAGCCATCACATGGCTGCTATTTTCTTTCATAAGCAACAAAACCGTAGACGTAATGAAAAGTTTGTAGGGCTATTTAGTTGTGAAATATGCATAATTAAAATCGTTAAACATAAAAGGGCAATAATTAAATAAATAAAATTAATTACTTTCATATTTAATCTTTACATTTAATATTCCACATCTATCCCTTGTGAATGATCATAAGAATATTTGTTGGATATTGAGAATCTTTAGAATTTTTTTAAACACACTTATGGTCTGCACCTAAATCTCCGTTATAGTTGCATTTAACAAATCCGAGACGAAATAAAATAGAATAGGTGCGGCGAAAACTTAAAACGCTCGGAAGATGATGTAAACGGTGGAAATTGAATTCGAAAAAAGGGCTTGTTTTTCCGGGCACACTCGGATTTTAGAAATAATTACAAGCTTCAATTTGATATATTATAATAGTCTTTTCGATGCCCGAGACAAAAGTTATGGCTGTTTGTAGTTGTAATTCCGATTTATCAAATGTTTTTTTAACTGTGAAGAGTAGAACCTTTGTTCTTTTTCGAACTCCTTTTTCTTATGAAGAACAAAGGTTGATTACACCTACAAATAAAGATGAATAAGATGATACAATTAATTCAAAGGGAACTATGAAACGAACTCCAAAGATGAAAATAACATCAACAAGTCCATAAAACCCCACCATTGAGATACCACCAAGGATGATCACTCCCTTTGATTAGTCGAATTGATACATTCAATCAAGAACACTAGAAAGAAAGAAAAAATATTCCTAAATAACATTTTCATTAATGATATCAGTTCTTTAGCCATCACATGGCTGCTATTTTCTTTCATAAGCAACAAATCCATAGACCTCATGAAACTTTTGTTGGGTTATTTAGTTTTGAAATACGCATAATTAAAATCGTTAAACATAAAAGGGCAATAATTAAATAAATAAAATTAATTACTTTTAAATTTAATCTTTACATTTAATATTCCACATATATCCCTTGTGAATGATCATAAGATTAATTGTTGGATATTGAGGATCTTTAGAATATTTTTAAACACACTTATGGTCGGCACCTCAATCTCCGTTATAGACGCATTTAACAAATCCGAAACGAAATAAAACAGAATAGGTGCGGCGGAAACTTGAAATGCTCGGAAGGTGATGTAAAAGGTGGAATTTGAATTCGTGAAACGGCTTGTTTTTCCGGGCACACTCGGATTTTAGAAATCATTACAAGCTTCGATTTGATATATTATAATAGGGTTTTCGATACCCGAGACAAAGGTTATGGCTGTTTGTAGTTGTAATTACGATTGATCAAATGTTTTTTTTAACTGTGAAGAGTAAAACCCTTGTTCTTTTCCGTACACCTTTTTCTTATGAAGAACAAAGGTTGATTAAACCTAGAACTGAAGATGAATAAGATGACACAATTATTTCAAAGGGAACTATGAAACGAACTCCAAAGATGAAAATAACATCAACAAGTCCATAAAACCCCAACATTGAGATGCCACAAATGATGATCACTCCTTTTGATTAGTCGAATTCATACATTCAATCAAGAAAGCTAGTAAGAAAGAAAAAATATTCCTAAAGAACAGTTTCATTAATGATATCAATTCTTTAGCCATCACATGGCTGCTATTTTCTTTAATAAGCAGCAAAACCGTAGACGTAATGAAAATTTTGTAGGGTTATTTAGTTGTGAAATATGCATAATTAAAATCGTTAAAAATAAAAGGAAAAAAATTAAATAAATAAAATTAATTACTTGCAAATATAATCTTTACATGTAATATTCCACATCTATCCCTTGTGAATGATAATAAGAATATTTGTTGGATATTGAGGATCTTTAGAATATTTTTAAACAAACTTATGGTCTGCACCTAAATCTCCGTTATAGACGCATTTAACAAATCTGAAATGAAATAAAACAGAATAGGTGCGGCGAAAACTTAAAACGCTCAGAAGGTGATGTAAACGGTGGAATTTGAATTCGAAAAAGGGCTTGTTTTTCCGGGCACACTCAGATTTTAGAAATCATTACAAGCTTCAATTTGATATATTATAATAGTCTTTTCGATACCCGAGACAAAGGTTATGGCTGTTTGTAGTTGTAATTCCGATTTATCAAATGTTTTTTTTACTGTGAAGAGTAGAACCCTTGTTCTTTTCCGTACTCCTTTTTCTTATGAAGAACAAAGGTTGATTAAACCTAGAACTGTAGATGAATAAGATGATACAATTATTTCAAAGGGAACTATGAAACGAACTCGAAAGATGAAAATAACATCAACAAGTCCATAAAACCCCAACATTGAGATGCCACAAAGGATGATCAATCACTTTGAGTAGTCGAATTCATACATTCAATCAAGAAAGCTAGTAAGAAGAAAAAAATATTCCTAAAGAAGAGTTTCATTAATGATATCAATTCTTTAGCCATCACATGGCTGCTATTTTCTTTAATAAGCAACAAAACCGTAGACATAATGAAAATTTTGTAGGGCTATTTAGTTGTGAAATATGCATAATTAAAATCTTTAAACATCAAAAGGACAAAAGTTAAATAAATAAAATTAATTACTTTCAAATATAATCTTTACATGTAATATTCCACATCTATCCCTTGTGAATGATCATAAGAATAATTGTTGGATATTGAGGATCTTTAGAATATTTTTAAACACACTTATGGTCGGCACCTCAATCTCCGTTACAGACGCATTTAACAAATCCGAAACGAAATAAAACAGAATAGGTGCGGCGAAAACTTGAAACGCTCGGAAGGTGATGTAAAAGGTGGAATTTGAATTCGTGAAAGGGCTTGTTTTTCCGGGCACACTCGGATTTTAGAAATCATTGCAAGCTTCGATTTGATATATTATAATAGTCTTTTCGATGCCCGAGACAAAAGTTATGGATGTATGTAGTTGTAATTCCGATATATCTAATGTTTTTTTAACTAAGAAGAGTAGAACCCTTGTTCTTTTCCGTACTCCTTTTTCTTATGAAGAACAAAGGTTGATTAAACCTAGAACTGAAGATGAATAAGATGATACAATTATTTCAAAGGGAACTATGAAACGAACTCCAAAGATGAAAATAACATCAACAAGTCCATAAAACCCCACCATTGAGATGTCACCAAGGATGATCACTCCCTTTGATTAGTCGAATTCATACATTCAATCAAGAACGCTAGAAAGAAAGAAAATATATTCCTAAAGAACATTTTCATTAATGATATCAGTTCTTTAGCCATCACATGGCTGCTATTTTCTTTCATAAGCAACAAAACCGTAGACGTAATGAAACTTTTGTAGGGCTATTTAGTTGTGAAATATGCATAATTAAAATCGTTAACCATAAAAGGACAACAATTAAATAAATAAAATTAATTACTTGCAAATATAATCTTTACATGTAATATTCCACATCTATCCCTTGTGAATGATAATAAGAATATTTGTTGGATATTGAGGATCTTTAGAATATTTTTAAACAAACTTATGGTCTGCACCTAAATCTCCGTTATAGACGCAATTAACAAAACCGAAACAAAATAAAACAGAATAGGTGCGGCGAAAACTTGAAATGCTCGGAAGGTGATGTAAACTGTGGAATTTGAATTCGAAAAAGGGCTTGTTTTTCCGGGCACACTCGGATTTTAGAAATAATTACAAGTCTCAATTTGCTATATTATAATAGTCTTTTCGATGCCCGAGACAAAAGTTAAGGTTGTTTGTAGTTGTAATTCCGTTTTATCAAATGTTTTTTTAACTGTGAAGAGTAAAATCCTTTGTCTTTTTCGTACTCCTTTTTCTTATGAAGAACAAAGGTTGATTAAACCTAGAAATAAAGATGAATAAGATGATACAATTAATTCAAAGGGAACTATGAAACGAACTCCAAAGATGAAAATAACATCAACAAGTCCATAAAACCCCACCATTGAGATGCCACCAAGGATGATCACTCCCTTGGATTAGTCAAATTCATACCTTCAATCAAGAACGCTAGAAAGAAAGAAAAAATATTCCTAAAGAACATTTTCATTAATGATATCAGTTCTTTAGCCATCACATGGCTGCTATTTTCTTTCATAAGGAACAAATCCATAGACCTAATGAAAATTTTGTAGGGCTATTTAGTTTTGAAATACGCATAATTAAAATAGTTAAACATAAAAGGGCGATAATTAAATAAATAAAATTAATTACTTGCAAATATAATCTTTACATGTAATATTCCACATCTATCCCTTGTGGATGATAATAAGAATATTTGTTGGATATTGAGAATCTTTAGAATATTTTTAAACAAACTTATGGTCTGCACGTAAATCTCCGTTATAGTCGCATTTAACAAATCCGAAAAGAAATAAAACAGAATAGGTGCGGTGAAAACTTAAAACGCTCGAAAGGTGATGTAAACGGTGGAAATTGAATTCGAAAAAGGGCTTGTTTTTCCGGGCACACTAGGATTTTATAAATCATTAGAAGCTTCGATTTGATATATTATAATAGTCTTTTCGATGCCCGAGACAAAAGTTATGGATGTATGTAGTTGTAATTCCGATATATCTAATGTTTTTTTAACTGTGAAGAGTAGAACACTTGTTCTTTTTCGTACTCCTTTTTCTTATGAAGAACAAAGGTTGATTAAACCTAGAAATAAAGATGAATAAGATGATACAATTATTTCCAAGGGAACTATGAAACGAACTCCAAAGATGAAAATAACATCAACAAGTCCATAAAACCCCACCATTGATATGTAGTTGTAATGATGATCACTCCCTTTGATTAGTCCAATTCATACATTCAATCAAGAACGCTAGAACGAAAGAAAAAATATTCCTAAAGAACATTTTCATTAATGATATCAGTTCTTTAGCCATCACATGGCGGCTATTTTCTTTCATAAGGAACAAAACGGTAGACGTAATGAAACTTTTGTAGGGATATTTAGTTGTGAAATATGCATAATTAAAATCGTTAACCATAAAAGGACAACAATTAAATAAATAAAATTAATTACATTCAAATATAATTTTACATTTAATATTCCACATCTATCCCTTGTGAATGATCATAAGAATACTTGTTGCATATTGAGAATCTTTAGAATATTTTTAAACACACTTATGGTCGGCACCTCAATCTCCGTTATAGACGCATTTAACAAATCCGAGACGAAATAAAACAGAATAGGTGCGGCGAAAACTTAAAACGCTCGGAAGGTGATGTAAACGGTGGAATTTGAATTCGAAAAAGGGCTTGTTTTTCCGGGCACACTCGGATTTTAGAAATCATTACAAGCTTCGATTTGATATATTATTATAGTCTTTTCGATACCCGAGACAAGTTATGGATGTTTGTAGTTGTAATTCCGATTTATCAAATGTTTTTTTTAACTGTGAAGAGTAGAACCCTTGTTCTTTTTCATACTCCTTTTTCTTATGAAGAACAAAGGTTGATTAAACCTAGAAATAAAGATGAATAAGATGATACAATTATTTCAAAGGAAACTATGAAACCAACTCCAAAGATGAAAATAACATCAACAAATCCATAAAACCCCACCATTGAGATGCCACCAAGGATTATCACTCCCTTTGATTAGTCGAATTCATACATTCAATCAAGAAAGCTAGTAAGAAAGAAAAAATATTCCTAAAGAACATTTTCATTAAGGATATCAGTTCTTTAGCCATCACATGGCTACTATTTTCTTTCATAAGCAACAAATCCATAGACCAAATGAAACTTTTGTAGGGCTATTTAGTTTTGAAATACACTTAATTAAAATCGTTAAACATAAAAGGGCAATAATTAAATAAATAAAATTAATTACTTTCAAATATAATCTTTACATTTAATATTCCACATCTATCCCTTGTGAATGATCATAAGAATATTTGTTGGATATTGAGAATCTTTAGAATATTTTTGAACACACTTGCGGTTGGCACCTAAATCTCCGTTCTAGTCGCATTTAACAAATCTGAAACGAAATAAACCAGAATAGGTGCGGCGAAAAGTTAAAATGCTCGGAAGGTAATGTAAACGGTGAAATTTGAATTCGAAAAAGGGCTTGTTTTTCCGGGCACACTCAGATTTTAGAAATCATTACAAGCTTCAATTTGATATATTATAATAGTCTTTTCGATACCTGAGACAAATTTATGGCTGTTTGTAGTTGTAATTCCGATTTATCAAATCTTTATTTAACTATGAAGAGTAGAACCCTTGTTCTTTTTCATACTCCTTTTTCTAATGAAGAACAAAGGTTGATTAAACCAAGAAATAAAGATGAATAAGATGATACAATTATTTCAAAGGGAACAATGAAACGAACTCCGAAGATGAAAATAACATCTACAAGTCCCTAAAACCCCACCATTGAGATGCCACCAAGGATGATGACTCCCACTGATTAGTCAAATTCATACATTCAATCAAGAACGCTAGAGAGAAACAAAAAATTTTCCTAAAGAACATTTTCATTAATGATATCAATTCTTTAGCCATCACATGGCTGCTATTTTCTTTCATAAGTAACAAAACCGTAGACGTAATGAAACTTTTGTAGGGCTATTTAGTTTTGAAATATGCATAATTAAAATCGTTAAACATAAAAGGGAAATAATTAAATAAATAAAATTAATTACTTTCAAATTTAATCTTTACATTTAATATTCCACAACTATCCCTTGTGAATGATCATAAGAATATTTGTTGGATATTGAGAATCTTTAGAATTTTTTTAAACACACTTATGGTCGGAACTTCAATCTCCGTTATAGATGCATTTAACAAATCCAAAACGAAATAAAATTGAATAGGTGCGGCGAAAATTGAAACGCTCGGAAGATGATGTAAACGGTGGAATTTGAATTCGAAAAAGGGCTTGTTTTTCCAGGCATACTCGGATTTTAGAAATCATTACAAGCTTCGATTTGATATATTATAATAGTCTTTTCGATGCCCGAGACAAAAGTTATGGTTGTTTGTAGTTGTAACTCCGATTTATCAAATGTGTTTTTTTAATTGTGAACAATTAGAACACTTGTTCTCTTTCCTACTCCTTTTTCTTATGAAGAACAACGGTTGATTAAACCTAGAAATAAAGATGAATACGATGATACAATTATTTCAAAGGGAACTATGAAATGAACTCCAAATATGCAAATAACATCAACAAGTCCATAAAACCCCACCCTTGAAATGGCACCAAGGATGATCTCTCTCTATGATTAGTCAAATTCATACATTCAATCAAGAACGCTAGAAAGAAAGAAAATATATTCCTAAATAAAATTTTCATTAATGATATCAGTTCTTTAGCCATCAGATGGCTGCTATTTTCTTTCATAAGCAACAAAACCGTAGACGTAATGAAACTTTTGTAGGCCTATTTAGTTGTGAAATATGCATAATTAAAATCGTTAAACATAAAAGGACAACAATTAAATAAATAAAATTAATTACTTTCAAATATAATCTTTACATTTAATATTCCACATCTATCCCTTGTGAATGATCATAAGAATATTTGTTGGATTTTGAGAATCTTTAGAATATTTTTAAACACACTTATGGTCTGCACCTAAATCTCATTTATATTCGCATTTAACAAATCCGTAAAGAAATAAAACAAAATAGGTGCGGCGAAAACTTAAAACGCTCAGAAGGTGATGTAAACGGTGGAATTTGAATTCGAAAAAGGGCTTATTTTTTCGGGCACACTCGGATTTTAGAAATAATTACAAGCTTCGATTTGATATATTATAATAGTCTTTTCGATGCCCGAGACAAAAGTTATGGCTGTTTGTTGTTGTAATTCCGATTTTTCAAATGTTTTTTTAACTGTGAAGAGTAGAACCCTTGTTCTTTTTCGTACTCCTTTTTCTTATGAAGATCAAAGGTTGATTAAACCTAGAAATAAAGATGAATAAGATGATACAATTAATTCAAAGGGAACTATGAAACGAACTCCAAAGATGAAAATAACATCAACAAGTCCATAAAACCCTACCATTGAGATGCCACCAAGGATGATCACTCCCTTTGATTAGTCAAATTCATACATTCAATCAAGAACGCTAGAAAGAAAGAAAAAATATTCCTAAAGAACATTTTCATTAATGATATCAGTTCTTTAGCCATCCCATGGCTGCTATTTTCTTTTATAAGCAACAAATCCATAGACTTAATGAAACTTTTGTAGGGCTATTTAGTTTTGAAATACGCATAATTAAAATCGTTAAACATAAAAGGGCAATAATTAAATAAATAAAATTAATTACTTTCAAATTTAATCTTTACATTTAATATTCCACATCTATCCCTTGTGAATGATCATAAGAATATTTGTTGGATATTGAGAATCTTTAGAATATTTTTAAACACACTTATGGTCGGCACCTCAATCTCCGTTATAGACGCATTTAACAAATCCGAAACGAAATAAAACAGAATAGGTGCGGCGAAAACTTAAAACGCTCGCAAGGTGATGTAAACGGTGGAATTTGAATTCGAAAAAGGGCTTGTTTTTCCTGGCACACTCAGATTTTAGGAATCATTACAAGCTTTGATTTGATATATTATAATAGTCTTTTCGATACCCGAGACAAAGGTTATGGCCGTTTGTAGTTGTAAGTCCGATTTATCAAATGTTTTTTTAACTGTGAAGAGTAGAACCCTAGTTCTTTTCCGTACTCCTTTTTCTTATGAAGAACAAAGGTTGATTAAACCTAGAAATGAAGATGAAAAAGATGATACAATTATTTCAAAGGGAACTATGAAACGAACTCCAAAGATGAAAATAACATCAACAAGTCCATAAAACCCCAACATTGAGAAGCCACAAGGATGATCACTCCCTTTTATTAGTCGAATTCATACATTCAATCAAGAAAGCTAGTAAGAAAGAAAAAATATTCCTAAAGAACAGTTTCATTAATGATATCAATACTTTAGCCATCACATGGCTGCTATTTTCTTTCATAAGCAACAAAATCGTAGACGTAATGAAAATTTTGTAGGGCTATTTAGTTGTGAAATATGCATAATTAAACTCGTTAAACATAAAAGGACAATAATTAAATAAATAAAATTAATTACTTTCAAATATAATCTTTACATGTAATATTCCACATCTATATCTTGTGAATGATCATAAGAATATTTGTTGGATATTGAGAATCTTTAGAATATTTTTAAACACACTTATGGTCTGCTCCTAAATCTCCGTTATAGTCGCATTTAACAAATCCGAAAAGAAATAAAATAGAATAGGTGCGGCAAAAATTATAACCCTCGTAAGGTGATGTAAACGGTGGAATTTGAATTCGAAAAGGGGCTTGTTTTTTCGGGCACACTCGGACTTTAGAAATAATTACAAGCTTCGATTTGATATATTATAATTGTCTTTTCGATGCCCGACACAAAGGTTATGGCTGTTTGCATTTGTAATTCCGATTTATCAAATGTTTTTTTAACTGTGAAGAGTAGAACCCTTTTTCTTTTTCGTACTCCTTTTCTTATGAAGAACAAAGGTTGATTAAACCTAGAAATAAAGATGAATAAGATGATACAATTAATTCAAATGGAACTTTGAAACGAACTCCAAAGATGAAAATAACATCAACAAGTCCATAAAACCCCAATATTGAGAAGCCACCAAGGATGATCACTCCCTTTGATTAGTCGAATTCATACATTCAATGAAGAATGCTAGAAAGAAAAGAAAAAATCTTTCTAAAGAACATTTTCATTAATGATATAAGTTCTTTAGCCATCACAAGGCTGCTATTTTCTTTCATAAGCAACAAAACCGTAGACGTAATGGACCTTTTGTGAGGATATTTAGTTGTGAAATATTCATAATCCATCCGTAAAGAATAAAATAATATAAATAAATATGATAAGTAAGAGAAATGAATTTCCACAATTTGCTAAAAATAAAATCGTTAAACATTGATAAGAGTCAAATTATTGCATTTTTGTTATGATTTAAATGTTGATATTTGTTTTAAAATGTCGTTTATTTGATTATTTAATCCATAAATGTCATTTCACGGGTATTTCATGTTTAAAGTTTAATTTCAGGTAAAATCATAATTTTGGAGAAGTTTAGGACAAATTTCAATGATCGGGATTGAGTGCAAAAAAAAATAAAACAAAATTTCAAAATTTGGAATTTCGCCGCCGGCGAGAATATTCTCGCCGCCGGCGAAAACCTTACAAAAAATACGGTGAAAATCATGCAGGGAGCACGAGTTTTGGCAAAGTAATCTCGCCGCCGGCAAAGTGAATCTCGCCGCCGGCCACATTAATCTCGTCACCTACGAAAATCATTGGAAGCAAAGTTGTAACTTTTCCAGAAATGTCGCCGCTGGCGAGTTTCATCCGAAAACACATTTTTTATGTTGTTTTGTTCCAAAATTTCCCCCCAAAACCCTAGATCTATATATACAATATGATGGAGAAAGAGGAGAACAGAAGAGAGGGCAGAATTGAGTTATTTTTGGAGGAGAAAAGGCAAATTTTGGAGAGAAAGTTTGGAGAAGCTTGAAGGATCATCACCATTGTTGCTACCAAGTCTTCATCTTCAAGAGTTTTTCATCTCTTCTCCTTAGCTTTTATTTTTTGCATTTTTGTTCATATTTTTTATTCATGGATTCAATTGAGAATATGTTTGTTCTTATTTCCGTTATGAACTAATTCGTTTTTGCTAAGGCTACGATGTAGTTAAATCAAGAAAATCTGATTTCTTGTGTTATCGTTATATGAATTCATTGTTTTCAAGTTGAGTATTTATTTCCATGCTTAATGCTTTTAAATTTCTGGCCAAGATTTAGATGATTTGTTGCATTATATTGAGACCGAGAGGAGATGTGTAATGAACGCTTCTTATGATAAATGCCGTATGTTGAATGCGAGTGTGAGAACTAATGCATGATGTATGTGGTTATTCTAGAAATTCCATAAATCATAATGTGCTTGTTTGTGATTAAATCTTCATAGAAATATAGTCAGTTTTCATAGATAAGTAATTCTAATATAACTCGAGAGAGAGTATTAGGTAAATTTGGGTTTTTCAACCATCACTTTTAACTTTGATTCTCATATAACATGACTTGAAATTGGATTGAATTGATTTAGCGAAATCAAATGCCTTAGCGTTTTTAGTTTTAAGTTAATTTACTTCTTAAACAAATTCAACAATTCAGTTTTCAAATAAAATTAGGATTAATCAATTTCGGTACTTAGTAACGCCATTCCTTGTGGGTTCGATATCCGTATTTTTGTACACTTTATTACTTGAACGATTCGTACACTTGCGAATTTACGCATCAAATATAAAAGGCCCATAATTAAATAAAAAATAATAATTTCTTTCAAAATTAATCTTTACATTTAATATTCCAAATTTATTCGTTGTGAATGCTCATAAGAATATTTGTATGATCTTGAGAATAATTATTGGATATTGAGAATCTTTAGAATATTTTTAAACACACTCCTGGTCGGCACCTCAATCTCCATTATAGTCGCATTTAACAAATCCAAAACAAAATAAAACTGAATAGGTGCAGCAAAAACTTACAACCCTCGGAAATTGATGTAAACGGTGAAATTTTAGTTCAAAAAATGAGCTTCTTTTTTAGGGCACACTCGGATTTTAGAAATCGTTACAAGCTTCGATTTGATATATTATAATATTTGTTTCAATAACCAAGTCAAAAGTTATGGGTGTTTGTAGTGGTAACTCAGATTATCAAATATTTTTTTTTAACTGTGAACAGTAGAACCATTGTTCTCTTTCCTACTCCTTTTTTTTTTGAAGAACAAAGATTGATTAAACATGGAAATAAAGATGAATAAGATGATACAATTATTTCAAAGGGAACTATGAAACGAACTCCAAAGATGAAAATAACATCAACAAGTCCATAAAACCCCAATATTGAAATGCCACCTAGGATGATCACTCACTTTGATATGTCGAATTCATACATTCAATCAAGAACAATAGAAAGAAAAGAAAAAATCTTCCTAAAGAAAATTTTCATTAATGATATCAATTCTGTAGCCTTCACAAGGTTGCTATTTTCTTTCATAAGCAACAAAACCATAGACGTAATGCAACTTTTGTGGGGCTATTTAGTTGTGAAATATGCAATATCAATCCGCAAGAATAAAAGCATATAAATACTTATGATAAGTAAGAGAAATGAAATTCCACAATTCACTAAAAATAAAATCGTTAAACATAAAAGGCCCATAATTAAATAAAAAAAATTAATTTCTTTCAAAATTAATCTTTACATTTAATATTCCAAATCTATCCCTTGTGAATGATCATAAGAATATTTGTATGGTCTTGGGAATATTTTTTAAATATTGAGAATATTTTGAATATTTTTAAATACACTTATGGTCGGCATCTCAATTTCTGTTATAGTCACATTGAAAAAATCCGAAATGAAATAAAATGGAATACGTGCAGCGAAAACTTAAAACCCTCGGTAGTTGATGTAAATGATGGAATTTGAGTTCGAAAAATGAGCTTCTTTTTCCAAGCATGCTCGGATTTTAGGAATTGTTATAAGCTTTGATTTGAAATATTATAATAGTCGTTTCGAGACATGAGTCAAAAGTTATGTATGTTTGTAGTTGTAACTCCGATTTATCAAATGTTTTTTTAACTGTGAATAGTAGAACCCTTTTTCTCTTTCGTACTCCTTTTTTTTATGAAGAATAAAGATTGATTAAACCTGGAAATAAAGATGTTGGACATTGGATGTAGGCTGGGTAATTCTTTTGTTTCGAATGATGGTTAGGGTGATTATAGGTGTTTGGATGATACCTTTGAAAGGATTTGACTTCCTCCATGGCATCGGCACTAGAATCACAAGTATTTGAACAATTATGAGTACCATGCCCAATTGAAAAACACACTTCACACACCTCTTGATTTGGCATTTGGTGGGTAGTGAGAAGTTGCACTTGCTTAGTCAATTCAGCAAGTTGCAAGGTCATCTCATTATCAGAGCCAACTTCATTGACTCTTGCTCTCCTTCTAGCACTTCTTTGTTGAGAATTTGAACCCAATACCTCATAAAGATTATAGGTTTCCTTTGCAGCTTCTTCTCCCACAGCACCTCCAGTAGTATTATCAACCATGTATTGACTCTACAGTGTCAATCCATCATAAAAGAATTAGTTCTGTAGTTGTAATGGAAAGCTATGATTATGAAATTGAATGAAAAGGAGTTTGAATCGCTCCCAAGCTTCATGAAAGGGTTATTTATACATTTGAGAAAACATTGCTATCCTCATGAAAGGGTTCCCAAGCTTCATGATGGGAATAGAACCTACCCATAAACATTTCATATACTGCCTCCCAAGTTTTTAGAGAACCCGATTGTAGAGTAATGAACCATGACCAAGCTTTATCCTTGAGGGTATAAGGAAAGCACCTCATCCTAAGCTGATCTTCATTAATTGCATGTAGTGGAAAGGTTTGGACAATAGCATAGAATTCTCGAATGAAATGCAAAGGGTCTTCATTAGGGACACCATAAAAGAAAGGCAACAAAGAATAATGAATCTTTTTCAATTCATAATTCCTTGCAAGCTCTTGTAATTGTATGCTTCCGGTTTAATTCAATAGAGCTATAAAAGAGATATTGGTGCCGACCTAGGGTTGTTTATTTATATTTTCAATGAGTCTACCAATGATTGGCATTGCATAGTATTTCATCATTTTCCGCCTATCTTTAGCATCTCCCATGGCTATTTGTAGTTGAAATTGATCCTCCTCCTATTATGTATCAATATTTAGCTCTTAAAAAATAGTAGATATCTCTAAGAAATATTTCTCACTTGAAAAAATGTACAAGCTTAAAGCAGAAAGGTGCAGGAAACTTAATTTTATTTTTATTTTTATTATTATTATTATTTTTGTACATATATATTTTTTTAGAATGAAAATCTTAATTAATTAAGTAAAGAGAAAATCTAAGTTAAATTTTTTTTAATGCTAAATTTAAAGAATGGACACAATTTTTGAAACAAACAAATTTATTTCATTTGAATTTTATTACATACATTATTAAAAATAAACTAAAACAAAGGAAAATACAATAATGGGTGACCTCCCACGTAAGACTAAAATTTATCGTCTTTTAGTAAGACGTTGCTTGGAGATTGTAGAATGACAAACTCAATGTCTCCTCTTCATTGAATTTATTTTATCCTATTTGATCATTCAGTTAATCTTTGCTTTGTTTTTGCAAATGTTCAACTAACTGTTCTACTTGAATTTCCACCTTTTTGATAGAAGCTTCCACAGAGTCCAACCGTTGATTGGTTTTAGATTGGTTATCTCTACAAACTTGAATAAAAGAATTCAAGTTGTCTTCTAGGGTTGATTTACTGGGAATGCATCTTGGAATAGGCTGGTGGAATTGTTGGCCTAGCTGATTTGAGCTTTGAACGAAAGGAGGGTTGTTTTTCCTCGAGGAGAAGTTCAGATGATTTCTGCACCCATGATTGTAGGTATTTGAATTAGGGTCGAACCTTGGTCTTTGTTCATATACTCCCAATACATTAACCTGTTCAGGTCCAGCTGCTGTTTCTCCTTGATATGGACAGGCTTCAGTACCATGTCCCATTTTTCTATACAAACCATAATGTTCATTATTAGTATTGGTTTGCATAATGAGAAAGGAAACTTGCTTGGTCAATTGAACAAGTTGTTGTTGAACTTCATTGCTGGAATCGATTTCATGAACTCTAGCTTTTCTCACTCATGAGGTTTTCTGTTGGGAATTAGCATCTAATATCTTAAAGAGGCTATACGTCTCTAAGGCAATCTTTTCTCCCATTTCTCCTTCTACAGTGTTTTCGACAATGAACTGACATTGTTGCATAAGTCCATCGTAAAAGAATTGATTCTGCAACTACAGGGGAAAGATGTGATGAGGGCATTGAGTGAGAAACATTTTGACCCTATCCCATGCTACAAGGAATGGTTCTCCTTCCATATGAGAGAAAGTAGCAATCTTTCCTCTCAACTCTGATGTTTTTTTATGGGAATAGAATTTTCCATGAATTTATTATAAATGTCCTCCCATGTCATCAGAGAACCTGGGGGAAGTGAAATGAACCAAGCTTTGGCCTTGTCCTTGTCCTTGTCCTTTAAGGTATAGGAGAAATATCTCATTCTAAGTTGATCCTCGTTTAGAATATCGAGGGGGAAGGTTTGGACTGTAGCATAGAAGTCTCTAATGAAGGAAAGAGAATCTTCATTAGGCAGCCCATAAAAGGAAGGAAGCATAGAAATATGAATATTTTTCAGTTCATAATTCCGAGCAGCCTTACCCAGTTGGATAGCGGCAGTTGTCGTGCCAATCATTGGTTTTGCAAACTCTTTCATAGTGGTTTCCCTGACATGTTGGTTTTCTTCCATTTCTTTCGATTCCAATAAAGGATTAAGGCTTGGTTCTATGTTTGGCTCAAAAATAGGCTGATGGTTAGAATCCAACCTTGTTGACAGTTGTTCAAATTAATGAATATTATGAACCTAAGGATCTCCTACCATGCATAGACTATTGAAAGCGTAAATTTTAAACACCTGTCAAAAATAATAATAAAATAACTAGACAAAAATTTAGAGAAAATTCACGTAGTATTTAATATAAAACGCTAAATAAAATAAGTTAAAAACTAAGTTATTTTTTATTTTTTTTATTTTAAAAGAAAATAACAAAATAAAGTTTTAATTTTTTCTAAAAACAAAATAATTAAATAATTTTTCTTTCATAATTTTCATAATTTTTATTATTTTATTATTATTTTTATTAATTTATTTATTTATTTAAATAAATAAAGTTTAATTTTTTTACTTATTTGTTTTTAAAATTATTTTATGTTTTTTTTAAAAAGAAAATAAAAAAATTATTTATTCTTTTTTTAATTTTGTTTTAATTTTTTATTTAAAATTAATTAATTTTTTTTAAAGTACAAATTTCAAATTAAAATTATTTTACTATTCACGCTATAATTTTTTTTTAAATTTGATTTTTTTTAAATTTATTTATTATGAATTTTAACTTTATCTTTTATAATAGTGGAGTATTAAAAATATTTATTTTAATTTTTATTTTAATTTGTATTTTTACTATTCATGGATAAAAAATTTCTATTTAATATTTTTTTGTTTTTTAACTCAAAATAAAAATAAATCACAATTATTTACAGCACAAAAATTTTTTAAAATTTTAATAAATAATTTAAAAACACTATTCCTTCCCCGCCAACGGCGCCAAAAACTTGATTCCATCCCCAAAAATGGTGCCAAAAGCTTGGCTCTATCCCCATTAATGGTGCCAAAAACTTGATGACCATAAACCGGCATCACTAATCCTACTAATACTTTAGTTTTATATTTATAAAACACTCGCAAGTGTACGAATTATTTCATAGAAAATGATAAGTATACTCCCAAGGTCGATCTATGGAAGGAATATATGTGCTTTTTAATTTATTATTCAAACATTTAAAAACGAAATTAAATCCTAAACATCCTCTCACGATATTTTGGGGTTTTGTGTTTTTAATCTATTAACATAAAAATAAACATAGATACAGATTCAATAAACATTTATGCAAATTTTTTCTTTTATAATAGTGGAGTATTATGGATAACAATATAAAATCTTGAATAAAAATAAAATGAATTCATTTTAGATATTTTTACCTATTTAATATTTCGAATGCATAACAACGTTATTATTATATCAGGTTACAAACAGTGAGCAAAGTTAAATTTAATCACACACAAATTAAATATAACATATAAGAATAAAGCATAAAAAATAACTGTAAAAAGAAAATAAAATACTTACCGTACTTTGATGTTATTCCTATTGCTAGAAAACCTCCAAACGGAATTTGCATTTTCATTTATTGAATCAAAAAGAAAATAAATTACAAAAACATAATTAGTTCTTCTCCAAAAGAGAAGAACTCTAAAACTAAGAAAAACTAACTAAGAAATGGAGAGAAAGAAAGAGAGAAGAAGATGTTTTTGAGGTGTAGAGAATGAAGGTATTTATAGGTGAGGAAAGGAAGAAAAAATGGGTGAAAAAATGATTAAAAATAGAGGAAATGTGTAGTTGATGATTTCATCGCTGACGTCATGGTAAGTGGGGCACGGCAGCGCACGCGGAATGGGACAACGGTGCAAGGGGACTGGGGGCAAATGGGCGAACGCGCACGCGATTTCACCCTTTTTGACATTTTTGACTCTTTCGATCCATTTTATCCAATTTTTTTGTATATTTTTTTACTTTTCCTCATTTATTTTATGAATGTATTTGTGATGTATTTTCTCCAGTATTTTTCTTTGAGTCTTTAAGTTACTTTTTTAAGCGAAAATACTTGAAAGATAATAAAAATACTTATGATTCCAAAAATACAGATTTATATAAATATATATATTTTTAATCAATTAACGTGCATAAATCATGGTAATTTTATTGTTTTTTGAGCACTCATTATAGCTCTATTAAAGAAAATCAAAAAGAAGCAAAACAAAAAAGAACGACAAAAACTTTAAACCCTCAATAAGTGATGTAAATGATCGAATTTTGTTTCAAAAAATGAGGTTAAATAGCCAAGCCCACTTGGATTATGGGAATAGATATGATCTTTAATTTGATATATTACAATAAATGTTTCGATACCCGAGTAAAAAATTATGACCGTTTAAAGTTGCAACTTCAATTTATCAAATTTTTGTTTTTAACTGTGAACAACAAACTCTTCTATTTTCCTTCTTTTTTTAGAACAAAGATATAATGAACACAAAAATAAAGAACAAGAATAAGATATGAATATTTCAAAGAGAACTGGGAAATGAAATCCAAAGATGAAAACAACAACAACAAATGCATAAAACCTCAACCTTGAGATGCATTAAAGGATGATCACTCCCTTTGATAAGTCGAATTCAAGTATTCAGTCAAGAACACCATATGGAAATGCAAAACGCTTTCTGAAAATAATTTTCCTTTATGATATCAATTCTCCCTACATTACAAGGATGTTGTTTACTTTTATAAGTAACAGAACCCTAGACAATATTTATCTGAAGGAAAGGAACTTAAGATGTATTTAAACCCTAGTTGGCCTATTTAGTGATTGATTGTGCCTAATACATCTATAAATAACAAAAGACTAAAAATAATTTAGATAAATATGATATATAAAATTCCAAAATTAAGTAAAAAGAAAATCGCTAACAATAAAAGGCCCATAATTAACTAACACAAAAAATATTGCATCCAAAATAAATCTTGTACTTGATATTCCAAATCTATCCCTTGTGTTGGATCATGAGAATATTTGTAGGATATATAGAATCTTTAGAATAGTTTTAAAAATACTCTTGGTTAGCCCATCAATATCCATTATAGCGCTATTGAATAAAATTGAAAGCAAGCAAAATGGAAAATGTGCGACAAAAACTTTAAACCCACGGTAAGTGATGTAAATGATGGAATTTGGGAACGAAAAAGGTGGTTCCATAGAAATGCCCGCTTAGATTATGGGAATTGATACGAGTTTCAATTTTATATATTACAACATATTACAATAGTCGTTTTGATACACGATTGAAAAGTTATCACCGTTTAAAGTTGCAACTCCGATTTATCTAATGTTTTTTTTAACTGTGAACAACTGCACTCTTTTTTTTCCTTCTCTTATTTTTTTTAAAAAACGTTAGATTGAACAAAGAATTAAAGAAAATATATATATATGAAGAATTCAAAGATAACTATGAAAAGAAATCCAAATACAAAAACAACAACAACAAGTCCATAAAACACCAATCTTGAGACACCACAATGGATGATCACTCACTTTGATAAGTCGAATTCAAGCATTCAATCAAGAACACCAGAAGGAAAAGCAAAAGGCTTTATGAATTAATTTTCCTTAATGATTTCAATTCTCCCTCCATTACAAGGATGTTGTTTACTTTTACAAGTAATAAAACCCTAGACAAAATTTATCTTAAAGAAATGAACGTAAGACCTAATTCAACCCTAGTTGGCCTATTTAGTGATGGATTGTGCCTAATACATCTGTAAATAATAAAAAACTAAAAAATAATTTAGATAAATACGATATATAAAATTCCAAAATTCAGTAAAAAGAAAATCGTGAAAAATAAAAGGAACATAATTAACTAACACAAAAAACATTGCATCCAAAATAATTCTTGTATTTGATATTCCAAATCTATCCCTTGTGTAGGATCATGAGAAAATTTACATGATATATAGAATCATTAGAATATTTTTTAAAATACTCTTGGTTAGCCCATCAATCTCCATTATAGCGCTATTGAATAAAATCGAAAGCAAGCAAAATGGAAAATGTGCAACAAAAACTTTAACCCCACTGTAAGTGTTGTAAATGATGGAATTTGGGAACGAAAAAGGTGGTTCCATAGAAATGCCCACTTGTATTATGGGAATTAATACGAGCTTTAATTTGATATATTACAATAGTCGTTTTGATACATGAGTCAAAAGTTATCACAGTTTAAAGTTGCAACTCCGATTTATCTAATGTTTTTTTTAACTGTGAATAGCTGCACTCTTTTTTATTTTCCTTCTCTTATTTTTGTTGAAGAAAAAAGTTAGATTGAAAACAAAATTAAAGAAAAGAAAGATATACGAAGATTTGAAAGATTACTATGAAAAGAATTCCAAATATGAAAACAACAACAACAAGTCCACAAAACACCAATCTTGTGACGCCACAATGGATGATCACTCCCTTTGATAAGTCGAATTCAAGCATTCAATCAAGAACACCAGAAGGAAAAGCAAAAGGCTTTCTAAATTAATTTTCCTTAATGATTTCAATTCTCCTTCCATTACAAGGATGTTGTTTACTTTTATAAGTAACAAAACCCTAGACAAAATTTATCTTAAAGAAAGGAACTTAAGACGTAATTCAACCCTAGTTGCCCTATTTAGTGATGGATTATGCCTAATACATCTATAAATAATAAAAGACTAAAATAATTTAGATAAATACGATATATAAAATTCCACAATTCTGAAAAAAGAAAATCGCTAACAATAAAGAGCCCATAATTAATTAAACAAAACAATTGCATCCAAAATAAATCATGCATTTGATATTCCAGATCTATCCCATGAGTAGGATCATGAGAATATTTGTAGGATATAGAGAATCTTTGGAATATTTATAAAAATACTCTTGCTTAGCACATCATTCTCCATTAAAGCTCTATTGAATAAAATCGAAAGCAAGCAAAACGAAAAAGGTGCGACAAAAATGTAAAACACTCAATAAATGATGTAAACGATGAAATTTGGGTATCCAAAATTAGGTTCCATAGCAATACCCACATGGATTATGATAATTAATACGAGCTTCGATTTGATATACTACAATAGTCATTTCGATACATGGGTAAAAATTTAGGACCGTTTAAACTTTCAACTCTGATTTATCAATTTGTTTTTGAAACTGAACATTAGCACTCTTCTTTATTTCCTTCTCTCTTTTTTTTTTGAAGAAAAAAATTTAAATTGAACACGGAATTAAAAAACAAGAAAAAGATATGAAGATTTCAACAAGTCTATGAAACACCAATCTTGAGACACCACAATGGATGTTCACTCCCTTTGATAAGTCGAATTCAAGCATTCAATCACAAAAACTAGAAAGCAAAGAAAATTTCTTCCTAAAATAAATTTTGCTTAACGATATCAGTTCTCATTCCAATACTAGGATATTGTTTTCTTTTATAAATAACAAAACTCTAGACAAAATTTATCTTAAATAAAGAAACCCAAGATGTAATTCAACCCTAGTGGGCCTATTTAGGGATAGATTGTGCCCAATCCATCTGTAAATAATAAAAGTCTAAAAATATTTAATATAAATAAGACATAAAATTCCAAAATTCAGTAAAAATAAAATTGCTAATAATATAAGGCCCATAATTAACTAAAATAAAAAAATGCTTCCAAAATTAATCTGTGCATTTGATATTCCAAATCTATCCCTTGTGTGGGATAATGAGAATATTTTTAGGATATTTAGAATTTTTAGAATATTTGTAAAATTACTCTTGGTCAGCACATCAACCTTCATTATAGCTCTATTGAAAAAAAGCGAAAGCAAGCAAAATGGAAAAGGTGCGAAACAAATTTAAAACCCTTAATAAGTGGTGTAAATGATGGAATTTGGGTATCAAAAATAAGGTTCCATAGCAATACCCACATGGTTTATGCTAATTGATATGAGCTTCAATTTGATATAATACAATAGTTGTTTCGATACTTGAGTCAAAAGTTAGGACCGTTTAAATTTTCCACTTTGATATATCAATTTTTTTTGAAACTGTGAACAGTAGCACTCTTCTTTATTTTCCTTCTCTTTTTTTTTTTGAATAAAAATTTTAGATTGCACACATAATTAAAGAACAAGAAAAAGATACAAAAATTTCAAAGAGAACTACAAAATGAAATCAAAATACAAAAACAATAAGAACAAGTCCATAAAACACCAATCTTTAGACGCCACAATGGATGATCACTCTCTTTGATAAGTCTAATTAAAGCATTCAATCAAAAACACCATAGGGCAAAGAAAAAAGCTACCTAAAATAAATTTTCTTTAATCATATGAGTTGTCCCTTCATTACAAGGATGTTGTTTTCTTTTATAAATAACAAATCCCTAGAAAACATTTATCGTAAATAAAGAAACCCAAGATGTAATTGAACCATAGTGGGTCTATTTAGTGATGGATTGTGCCGAATCCATCTGTAAATAATAAAAAACTAAAAATATTTAAGATAAATAAGACATATAAAATTCCATAATTTAGTAAAAAAATCGCTAACAATAAAAGGCCCATAATTAACTAAAACAAAACTAATTACTTCCAAAACTAATCCGTACATTTGATATATTTGTAAAATTAGTCTTGGTGAGTACATCAACCTTCATTATAGCTCTATTGAAAAAAATTGAAAGCAAGCAAAATGGAAAGGTGCGACAAATATTTAAAACACTTGATAAGTGATGTAAACAAGAGAATTTGGGTTCAAAAAGTATGGTTCCACTACGATGCCCACTTGGATGATGGTAATCAATATGAGCTTTGATTTAATATATTATGATAGTCTTTTCGATACCCGAGTTAAAAGGTATGACCGTTAAAGTTGAAACTCTGATTTATCAAATGTTTTTTTAAACTGTGAACACAACACTCTTCTTTATTTTCCTGCTCTTTTTTTTTGAAGAACAAAGATAGATTGAACATAGAATTAAAGAACAAGAAAAAGATATGAAGATTTGAAATAGAACAACGAAATGAAATACCTAGACAAAAACAACAAAAACAAGTCCTTAAAACACCAATCTTGAGACACCATAATGGATGATCACTACCTTTTATAAGTTAAATTCAACCATGAACACCAGAAGGCAAAGCAAAAGGCTTTCTGAAATTAATTTTCCTTAATAATTTGAGTTCTCCCTCTATTATAATGATGTTGTTTTCTTTATAAGTAACAAAACCATAGACAAAATTTATCTTAAAGAAAGGAACCCAAGACATAATTCAACCCAATGGGCCTATTAGTTGATGTATTGTGCCTAATCCATCTATACATAATAAAAGAAAAAAAAACAATGAAGATATATAAGACATTAAATTCCACAATTCAGTAAAAATAAAATGGCAAATAATAAAAGGCTCATAATTACCTTACACAAAAATAATTGCATCCAAAATAAATCTTGCATTTGATATTCCAAATCTATCCCTTATGTAGGATCATGAGAATATTTGTAGGATATAGAGAATCTTTAGAATATTTGTAAAAATAATCTTGGTCAACACATCAATCTCCATTATAGCTCTATTCAACAAAATCAAAAGCAACCAAAATGAAAAAAGTGTGACCAAAACTTTAAACCCAGGGTAAGTGGTGTAAATGATGGAATTTGGTTTCGAAAAATGCATAACCATATCTTGCAAAACCTATGGAAATCAAGAGATTCGATTTAATATATTACAATAGTCGTTTCAATTCCCAAGTCAAAAGGTATGACCGTTTAATGTTGCCACTCAAATTTATCAATTTGTTTTTTGAAACTGTGAATAGTAGCACTCTTCTTTATTTTCCTTCTCTCTTTTTTTTAAGAACAAGGAAAACACACAAAGATTTCAAAGAAAAGTATGTAATGAAATCCAAAGGCGAAAACAAAAATAATAAGTCCATAAAACACCAATCTTGAGACGCCACAATAGATGATCACTCCATATGATAAGTCAAATTCAAGCGTTGAATCAAGAACACCATAAGGCAAAGCAAAAAGATAATTAAATTAAATTTCCCTAATGATATCAGTTCTCTCTCCATTAATAGGATATTGATTTCTTTTATAAGCAATAAAATCCTAGAAAACATTTATCTTAAAGAAAGAAACAAAAGACGTAATTCAACCCTAGTGGGCCTATTTAGTGATTGATTTTACCTAATCCATCTGTAAATAATAAAAGACTAAAAAAAATTATGATAAATAAGACATATAAAATTCCACAATTCAATAAAAAAAAGCTTACAATAAAAGGCCCGTAATTGACTAAAAGGAAAAATATTACTTCCAAAATTCATCCTTGCATTTGATATTCCAAATCTATCCCTTGTGTAGGATCATGAGAATATTTGAAGGATATGGAAAATCTTTAAAATATTTGTAAAAATACTCTTGGTCAGCACATTAATCTTCATTACAACTCTATTGAATAAAATCGAAAGAAAACAAAACAGCAAAGGTACGACAAAAATTTAAACCCTCGGTAAGTGATGTAAATGATGGAATTTGGGTTCTAAAATAGTGGTTCAATAGAAATGCCCACTCGGATTTTGGGAATCGATACGTTCTTCGATTTGATATATTACAATAGTCGTTTTGATTCCCGAGTCAAAAGGTATGACTATTTAAAGTGGCAAGTTCGATTTATTAAATGTTTTTTTTAACTATGAGCAACAGCACTCTTCGTTATTTTCCTTCTCTCCTTTCTTGAAGAAAAAACATAGATTGAATATAGAATTAAAGAAGAAAAAAATATAGGAAGATTTCAAAGAGAACTATGAAATGAAATGCAAATACGAAAACTACAACAACAAGTCCATAAAACACCAATCTTGAGACGCCACAATGGATGATCACTCCCTTTGGTAAGTTGAATTCAAGCATTCAATCAAGAACACCAGAAGGAAAAACAAAATTCTTCCTAAAATAAATTTTCCCTAATGATATCATATCTCCCTCCATAACAATGATGTTTTTTTCTTTTATAAATAATGAAACCCTAGACAAAATATATATCATAAATATAGAAACCCAAGATGTTATTCAACCTTAGTGGGCCTATTTAGGTTTGGATTACGCCTAATCCATCTGTAAATAATAAAAGACTAAAAATACTTTAGATAAATAAGACATAAAATTCCACAATTCAGGAAAAAGAAAATCGCTAACAATAAAAGGCCCATAAATAACTAAAACAAAAAAAGTTGCTTCCATAATTAATCCTTGCATTTGAGATTTCAAATATATCCCTTGTGTGAGATAATGAGAATATTTGTAGGATATTGAGAATCTTTGGTATATTTGTAAAAATACTCTTGGTCAGCACATCAATCTTCATTAAAGCTCTATTGAAAAAAATCAAAAGCAAGAAAAATGGTAAAAGTGCGACAAAAACATATAACCCTCAATAAGTCATATAAACAATGGAATTTGGGTTCCATGACAATGCCCACTTGTTTTTTTGAAGAAAAAAGTTAGATTGAACACAGAATTAAAGAAAAAGAAAGATATACAAAGAATTCAAAGATAACTATGAAAATAAATCCAAATACAAAAGCCACAACAACGAGTCCATAAAACACCAATCTTAAGACGCCGCAATGGATGATTACTCTTTTTGATAAGTCGAATTCAAGTATTCAGTCAAGAACACCAAAAGGAAAAATAAAAGGCTCTCTGAAATTAATTTTCCTTAATGATATAATTTCTCCCTCCATTACAAGGATGTTGTTTTCTTTTTTATGTTAAAAAACTATAGACAAAATTTATCTTAAAGAAAGGAACGCATGACGTAATTCAACCCTAGTTGGCCAATTTAGTGATTGATTAAGCCTAATCCATTTGTAAATAATAAAAGACTAAAACTACTTAAGATACAAACGACATATCAAATTTCATAATTCAGTAAAAAAAAATCGCTAACTATAAAAACCCATAATTAACTAAAACAAAAAATATTGCATCCAAAATAAATCTTGCATTTGATATTCCAAATCTATCCTTTGTGTAGAATCATGAGAATATTTATCGAATATAAAGAATGTTTAGAACTTTTGTAAAAATACTTTTGGTCAGCACATCAATCTCCATTAAAGCCCTATTGAATAAAATCGAAAGCAAGCAAAATGGAAAAGGTGCAACAAAAACTTTAATACCTTGGAAAGTGACTTAAATAATGGAATTTGGGTTCTAAAAAAGTGGTTCCATCGTAATGCCCACTCAGATTATGGAAATCAATACGAGCTTCGATTTGATATATTACAATTGTTGTTTCAATACCTGAGTCAAAAGGTATGACCGTTTAAAGTGGCAACTCTAATTTATTAAATGTTTTTTTTAAACTAGGAGCAGTAACACACTTCTTTATTTTCCTTCTCTATTTTCTTTAAGAACAAAGATTGACTGAATACAAAATTAAAGAATAAAAAAATAGAAATGATTTCAAAGAGAAATATGAAATAAAATGCAAATATGAAAACAAGTCCATAAAACACCAATTTTGAGATGCCACAATGGATGATCACTCCCTTTGATAAGTCAAATTCAAGCATTCAATCAAGAACACCAGAAGGAAAATAAAAATGCTTCCTAAAATAAATTTTCCCTAATGATATGATTTCTCCTTCCATAACAATGATGTTGCCTTCTTTTATAAATAACAAAACCCTAGACAAAATTTATAGTAAATAAATAAACCTAATACATTATTCAACCTTAGTGGGCTATTTATGTTTGGATTATGCCTAATCCATCTATAAATAACAAAAGACTAAAAACACTTAAGATAAATAAGACATATAAAATTCCGAAATTCAGTAAAAGGAAAATCGCTAACAATAAAAGGCCCAAAAATAACTAAAACAAAAAAAAAGTTGCTTCCACAATTAATCCTTGCATTTGAGATTCCAAATCTATCCATTGTGTGGGATAATGAGAATATTTGTAGGATATTGTGAATCTTTAGGATATTTGTAAAAATACTCTAGGTCAACGCATAAATCTTCATTACAACTCTGTTGAAAAATATTGAAAGCAAACAAAATGGAAAAAGTGCAACAAAAACATAAAACAATCAGTAAGTGATGTAAACAATATAATTTGGGTTCAAAAAAGGAGGTTTCATGACAATGCCCACTTGGATTATGGAAAACGATACGAGCTTCAATTTAAGATATTAGTATAGTTGTTTGGATACCCGAGTCAAAAGGTATGACCATATATCAAATGTTTTTTTTATGAAACTATGAACAACTATACACTTCATTTTTATCCTTCTCTTTTTTTTTGAATAAAAAAGATAGATTGAACACAGAATTAAAGAACAAGAAAAATATAAGAAGATTTCAAAGAAAACTACAAACACAAATCCAAATACGAAAATAACAACAAGTCCATAAAACACCAATCTTGAGATGCCACAATGGATGATCACTCACTTTGATAAGTCGAATTCAAGCATTCACTCAATAACACCAGAAGGAAAAGCAAAAGGCTTTTTGAAATTAATTTTCCTTAATGATATTAGTTCTCCCTCCATTACAAGGATGTTGTTTTCTTTTTTAAGTAACAAAACTCTAGACAAAAGTTTTCTTAAAGAAAGGAACCTAAGACAGAATTCAACCTAGTTGGCTAATTTAGTGATGGATTATGCCTAATCCATCTGTAAATAATAAAATACCAAAAATACTTAAGATAAATAAGACATATTAAATTCCACAATTGAGTAAAAAGAAAATCACTAACAATAAAAAGTTTGTAATTAACTAAAACAAAAAATATTGCATCCAAAATAAATCTTCCATTTGATATTCCAAATCTATCCTTTATGTAGAATTATGATAATATTTGTTGGATATAGAGAATGTTTAAAAAATTGGTAAAATTCAATGCAAGCAAAACAGAAAAAATGCGAAAAAAACTTTAAACCATCGGTAAGTGGTGTAAATGATGGAATTTGTGTTCAAAAAATGCGGTTCTATTTCAAGGACTACTCAATTTATGGTAATCGATACGAGATTTGGTTTGATATATTACAATAGGTGTTTCAATACCCGAGTCAAAAGGTATGACTGTTTAAAGTTGCAACTCTGATTTATCAAATGTTTTTTTAAAACTGTGAAGAGGTGCACATTTTTTTATTTTCCTTCTCTTTTTATTTTAAAGAACAAAGTTAGATTGAACATAGAATTAAAGTACAAGAAAAAGATATGAAGATTTGAAAGAGAATGATGAAATGAAAACCAAAGAGTAATACAACAACAACACGTGAACATAACACCAATCTTGAAATGCTACAATGGATGATCACTCACTTTGATAAGTCGAATTCAAGCATTCTGATAAGAGCTAAATTATTGCATTTTTGTTATGATTTAAATGTTGATATTTGTGTGAAAATTGTGTTTATTTGATTATTTAATCCACAAATGTCATTTCACAGGTATTTCATGTTTAAAGTGCAATTTTAGGTAAAATCATGATTTTGGAGAAGTTAGGGACAAAGTACAATGATCGGGATTGAATCAAAGAAAAAGAAAACAAAATTTCAAAATTTGGAATTTTGCCGCCGGCGAGAATATTCTCACCGGCGGTGAAAACCTTACGGAGAAAATGTTGAAAATCTTCCCGAGAGCACAGATTTTGGAAAAGCAATCTCGCCGCCGGCCAAAGAAATCTCGCCGCCGGCCAAGTACATCTCGCCGCCGGCCAAAGAAATCCCACCGCCGGCCAAATACATCTCGCCGCCGGCCACAATAATCCTGCCGCCGGTGAGATTTAGCGGAACCAAAATCGTAAGTTTTCCAGAAATCTCGCTGCGGCGAGAATAACTTCGCCGCCGGCGAGTTTCGTTCGAAAACATGTTTTTATGCTGTTTTGTTCCAAAATTTCCCTCCAAAACCCTAGACCTATATATACATTATGATGGAGAAGGAGGCCATGGCAGAGAGAGCATAATTGAGTTATTTTTGCAGGAGAAAAGGATATTTTGGAGAGAAAGATTGGAGAAGCTTGAAGGATCACCACCATTGTTGCTACCAAGTCTTCCTCTTCAAGAGTTTTTCATCTCTTCTCCTTAGCTTTTATTTTCTGCATTTTATTCAGATTGTTTGTAAATGGATTCAATTGAAATAATGGTTGTTCTTATTTCTGTTATGAACTAATTCGTTTTTGCTAAGGCTATGATGTAGTTAGATCATGAAAATCTGATTTCTCGTGTTATCGTTATATGAATTCATTGTTTTCAAGTTGAGTATTTATTTCCATGCTTAATGCTTTTAAATTTCTGATCAAGATTTAAATGATTTGTTGCATTATATTGAGACCGAGAGGAGATGTGTAATGAATGCTTCTTGTGATAAATACCGTATGTTGAATGCGAGTTTGACACCTAATGCATGATGTATGTGGTTATTCCAGAAATTCCATAAATCGTAATGTGCTTATTTGTGATTAAATCTTCATAGAAATATAGTCGGTTTTCATAGATAAGTAATTCTAATATAACTTGAGAAAGAGTATTAGATAAGTTTGGGTTTTTCAACCATCACTTTTAACTTTGATTCTCATATAACATAATTTGAAATCGGATTGAATTGATTTAGCGAAATCAAATGCCTTAGCGTTTATAATCATTTTTGAACAATATTAAATTTTGTTATATGCGTTTAGTTTTATGTTAATTTGCTTTTAAAACAATTTCAACAATTCGGTTTTCAAATAAAATTAGGGTTAGTCAATTTCGGTACTTAGTAACGCCATTCCTTGTGGGTTCGATATCCGTACTTTTGTACACTTTATTACTTGAACGATTCGTACACTTGCGAAAATACACATCAAGTTTTTGGCGCCGTTGCCGGGGAATGGTTTGATTTTATTAATATCGATACTACCTAATCTTAGTTTTAATTTGAAGTTAATTTTCTTTATCATTGTTTCATTTTTAATTTTGTTTAATTTGCTCTTTTAATTCATTTATCATAAAAAGGGTAATTTTGTGTTGTTTTTGTGCTAGTTAATTTTCTGGTTGTAGGATTGTTGTATGAGACGTACAAGAAGCCTTAACCAATTTCCATTTGACCCTGAGATTGATAGAACATTTAGGCATCTAAACCGAGAGAGAAGGCGTTCAACGTCACATCCTAATAGCCAATCAACTATGGATCCACCATTTGTTGAGGGAGGTGGAAATCATAGAGCTTTGAGGGATTATGATGTGCCTAATGTTGTTGTTGGAACTACTTCGGGTATAAGGAGGCCAACCTTTCAAGCAAATAACTTTGAGATAAAACCATCCTTTATCCAAATGGTTCAATCAAATCAGTTTGGGGGAATGTCAAAGGATGATCCAAATGCACATATTGCTTACTTTTTAAAGGTGAGTGATCTTTACAAGATAAATGGTGTGTCTGAAGATGCTATAAGATTGAGGGTTTTTCCTTTTTCACTTCGGGATAAAGCCAAGGAGTGGCTAAATTCATTACCACAGGGATCAATTACAACATGGAATGAGTTGGTTCAGAAATTCTTGTCTAAGTTCTTTCCTCCTGCTAAGACGGCAAAATTGAGGAATGAAATCACATCTTTTACACAGTATGACCAAGAATCATTGTATGAAGCTTGGGAAAGATTCAAAGAAATGTTGAGGAAGTGCCACATCATGGTATACCAATTTGGCTGCAAGTCTCTACATTTTATAATGGGTTGGTTTCAAACTATCGTGCAATGATTGATGCTGTAGCTGGAGGGTCTTTAATGGGAAAAACACCGGAGGATGCTCATGAATTATTAGAGATTATGGCGGAAAACAACAATCAGTGGCATTCAGAGTGGGTAATTGCAAAAAGACCAAAGATCGGTGCATGAAATTGATTCAATGAATGCTTTGTCGGCGCAAGTTGCTGCTCCTTCAAGAAAGATGGATTCTTTGTCATCCAAATTCGAATCCAAACCAACTGTACAATGTGATTTATGTGGTGGAAATCATGCTAGTATTGAGTGCCAAACTGGAAATCCATTTGCTTCACCAAATGCTGAGCAAGAAAATTATGTTTCAAATTTCCAAAAACCTCAAAATAACCCATATTCGAACATTTACAATCCAGGTTGGAGAAATCATCCAAATTTGTCATGGGGAAATAACCAAGGGGGATTCAAACCGTCATCATCTTCCTACCAACCCCAAGAGAAGAAAAAAATAGATTTGGAAGGAATTTTGGGAAATTTCATTGAGGAGTCAAGAACAACTTTCAGAAATCAAGAGGCAATCAACAGGGACATCCAAAACCAATCAAGCTTTCAAAGCAGATTGCGAGAAAGGTCTAAAGGATCGTTGCCCAGTGACACAATTAATCCCAAAGAGCATGTAAAGGCTATCACATTGAGAAGTGGTAAAGAACTTGAAATCCAGGGGAAATCGGAGAAAAAGATGGAAGAATCTAAAAATAAGCCATCAACATCCCAAGATGTTCAACCTTCCCCAAATGCGAAATATGAGCCTCCTATCCCATATCCTCAAAGATTGAATAAGAAAAAGCTTGATAATCAATTTGATAAATTTTTGGATATTTTTAAGAAATTGCATATTAACATTCCTTTTGCAGAGATGTTGGAACAAATGCCAAGGTATGCAAAATTCATGAAAGAAATTCTATCAAATAAGAGGAGGCTCGAAGATTATGAAACTGTCATGCTAAATGAGGAATGCAGTGCAGTTCTTCAAAGAAAACTGCCACAGAAATTGAAAGACCCAGAGAGTTTTACTATACCTTGTACTATAGGAAGTTGCAATTTTGATAAAGTCCTATGTGATTTAGGAGCAAGCATTAATTTGATGCCACTTTCTATTTTCAAGAAACTAGGCCTGGGAGAAGTGAAGCCCACTTCAATCTCTCTACAATTAGCGGATCGATCGGTGAAATATTCTCAAGGGGTAATTGAGGATGTTTTAATTAAAGTTGACAAATTTATTTTCCCTGTAGATTTCGTGGTGCTTGACATGGAGGAAGATAGAGAGGTACCCTTGATATTGGGGAGACCGTTCCATGCAACTGGAAGAACAATGATTGATGTTCAGCAAGGAAAGCTCATTCTACGGGTGTAAGATGAACAAGTGACTTTTGGTGTTTTTGAAGCAATGAAATTTCCAAGTGAGGTTCATTCTTGTTTTCAAATTAACACTCTTGACAGGATAATCTCGGAAAATTTTGAAGAGAGAACTCCATTGCTACCACTAGAAGCTTGCCTTGTAAAATCTGCAACAATTGAGGAGGAAGATGAGGGAGTGAGACAATGTTCCGAATTACTAGCAGCATTTGATGAATATTTGTTCAATGATGAAACATTCAAGGAATTGGGAACAAATGAAACTCCAACCTCGGTGGTAAAGAAGGAAGCCAATAAGATTGAGCTAAAGCCACTGCCACCCCATCTAAGGTATGCCTATCTTGGAGACTCAGAATCCTTTCCTGTCATTATTAACAATTCTTTGAATGGTGAAGAGGAAAATAAGCTATTAAGAGTTCTTTGGACTCACAAAATGGAAATTGGATGGACAATGGCGGACATCAAAGGGATTAGCAATTATGTGTGCATGCATAAAATCTTAATGAATGAGGATTACAAGCCCACAATTCAGCCACAAAGGCGCTTAAACCCAACAATGCAAAAAGTGGTCAAGGATGAGGTGATTAAGCTTTTGGATGCTGGGGTAATTTATCCGATTTCAGATAGTGCTTGGGTAAGCCCAATTCATTGTGTACCAGAGAAAGGAGGAATCACAGTTGTAGAGAATGAAAACAATGAGCTTATTCCAACAAGGATAGTGACTGGGTGGAGAGTATGTATTGATTATCGAAAGTTGAACGATTCCACTCGAAAAGATCATTTTCCTTTGCCATTTATTGATCAGATGTTGGAAAGATTGGATGCACATGCTTATTATTGTTTCCTTGATGGATATTCGGGGTACAACCAAATTGCAATTGCACCAGAGGATCAAGATAAGACAACATTTACATGCCCTTATGGTACTTTTGCATACAGAAGGATGCCTTTCGGTTTATGTAATGCACCTGCAACTTTCCAAAGATGCATGATAGCAATTTTCACTGATATGGTCAAAACGTTTATTGAGGTTTTTATGGATGATTTTTCTGTTTTTAGCCATTATTTTGATAATTGCTTGCATAATCTCTCTTTAGTCTTGCAGCGTTGTAAAGACACAAATTTAGTGCTAAATTGGAAGAAATGTCACTTCATGGTTCAAGAAGGAATTGTTCTTGGCCATCGGATTTCATCAAAGGGGATGGAAGTGGACCGTGCAAAGGTGGAGGTGATCGAAAAATTACCACCTCCAACAACTGTAAAGGGAATTAGAAGTTTATTGGGACATGCTGGGTTTTATAGAAGATTTATTAAGGATTTTTCAAAAATAACAAATCCTCTTTGCAGTTTGTTAGTGAAAAATACACAGTTTGATTTTTCTCCTGACAGTTTGAAGGCTTTTAACCTTTTGAAGGAAAAGCTCACTTCGGCCCCTATAATTTGTGCACCTGATTGGAGTCTTCCATTTGAGGTAATGTGTGATGCTAGTGACTATGCTATAGGTGCTGTTTTGGGCCAAAGAAAGAATAAGTTGCTACATGTGATTTATTATGCAAGCAGGACATTGACAGATGCACAACTTAATTATGCAACAACTGAGAAAGAGCTTTTGGCAGTAGTGTTAGCATTTGATAAGTTTAGATCTTATTTAATTGGGTCTAAAATCATTGTTTATACTGATCATTCTGCTCTTAAGTATTTTCTAGCCAAGAAAGATGCCAAACCGCGATTACTAAGATGGATTCTTCTCTTGCAAGAATTTGACTTAGAAATCCAGGACAAAAAGGGGACCGAAAATTTGGTTGCTGACCATTTGTCTAGGTTGGAAGAAGATTACCTTGAGGTTGAAGACCAAATTAATGAAACATTTCCTGATGAGAAATTTCTTGCTATCCGAACGGCTCCATGGTTTGCAGATTATGCAAATTATTTGGTCAAGAAAATTTTACCTCCAGACATGTCTTATCAACAAAAAAAAATTCTTTTCTGATCTGAAACATTATTTTTGGGATGAACCTTACTTGTATAAACATTGTGCAGATCAAATTATTAGAAGATGTGTGCCGGAGGAAGAAATGGAAAGCATTCTTCATCATTGCCATTCGAAGGAAGTTGGGGGACATTTTGGTGGAACAAAAACTGCAACAAAAATTTTGCAATCCGGATTCTATTGGCCTTCATTGTTTAAAGATGCTTTCAAGTTTGTTTCAATGTGTGATGATTGCCAAAGGAGCGGAAATATTTCACGGAGACATGAAATGCCCTTAAATAATATTTTGATAATTGATTTATTTGATGTTTGGGGTATTGATTTTATGGGGCCTTTTCCTTCTTCTCATTCTAATAAATACATTCTTATTGGTGTAGATTATGTCTCTAAATGGGTGGAAGCAGTTTCCTTGCCTACCAATGATGCTAGGGTTGTGATAAATTTTCTCAAGAAGAACATATTTTCCAGATTTGGCACACCTAGAGCAATTATAAGTGATGGAGGTAAGCATTTTTGCAATAACCAATTTGAGGCTTTGTTGCAGAAATATGGAGTAACACACCGGATAGAAACACCTTACCATCCTCAAACAAGTGGACAAGTTGAAGTGTCAAACCGAGAGTTGAAGAGGATCCTTGAAAAGACCGTAAATAACTCACGCAAGGATTGGTCAAGGAAACTAGATGATGCACTTTAGGCCTATAGGACAGCTTTCAAGACACCTATCGGCATGTCTCCATACCGATTGGTGTATGGAAAAGCTTGTCACCTTCCAGTTGAATTGGAACATCGGGCATATTGGGCAATTAAAATTCTGAATTTTGATCTTAAGGCAACAGGTGAAAAGAGGGTGTTGCAATTGAATGAGATGGATGAAATGAGGAATGATGCTTATGAGAATGCTCGAATATACAAAGACAAGACGAAGGTTTGGCATGATAATCACATTTTGAGGCGAAACTTTGAAGTGGGACAGAAAGTTTTGCTTTATAATTCCCGTCTCAGACGTTTTCCGGGAAAGCTTATATCTCGTTGGTCAGGACCTTTTCTAGTAACCAAGGTGTTTCCTTATGGAGCAGTTGAGATCAGTCATGAAACAAAGGGAACTTTCAAGGTGAATGGACAACGGTTGAAGCCATATTTTGGTGGAGAATTCAACAAGCAGAAAGACTCTCTTGAGTTACAAAAACCGAAATAAAGAATGACAAAAAGTCTAGCTAATGACTATAACTTAAAGCGCTTAATGGGAGGCAACCCATCAGATTTGTTTTCTTATCTTTTATCTCATTTTATTTTAGAAATTTTAAATTCTGCACTTCATTTTATGATAATTTTATTTTTAATTAAATTTGCTTATTTTATTTGTCTTGTAGCTAAGAAAAAAAAAGCCATATACAGTTTTTCTTTCTTACATTGAGGACAATGTAAGGTTTTGGTTGGGGGTGCAGTAAACGGTAAATCTTTTCTTCCCTTCATTTTTATTAGTTTTGTTTGTGTGTTTATTTGTGTTTAATTTTGATTTTCCATTTATTTTTCTGCATTTTGATTTAATTTCTTTTATTGTTATTTTTTATTTTATTTGCATTTTACTTATTTTAATTTGCACGTTGATGATAATAATGTGATTGTGATAACATGTAGCTTTTAGAAGACATTAAATTTTGCTTCGGTTTAAAGATAATTTCAAATGTTGATTTTACCTAGTTGGCGACTCTTTTGGTATGTGGTATGATTTGGTTGATTAGTCTAAATGCTTAGAGAAGTCTTATGTGCGAATTTTTTATGGACATTTTTGTGATCTCAACAAACTCTAGAACTCATTTGAAAACCTCTTGAGGCGAAATAATTTGGAATTGCACTGTTTATGATAGGATATAGGCCATTTTTGGATCGATTATGCCATTTTAAGCCTACCTTGTTATCTTTATATCACTAGTTACCTCATTGAGCCGATTTAAATATATTGTTAGCCTTATTTTTCTTTCTTTTTGCCTTCTATAACCTACCTTTTATTTAGCCAATATAAATATATATATATAATTCCTACCCTATTTGTTAAGAGCACTTAATTTTGAACACAAACTTTTCAAGAGAAATTGGTGTAAGGATGGAATAAAAAAAAGACATCTTCCACATATATTGGAAGAAATTGGTTGGGGGTTATGTTTAAAAAAAAGAAAAAAAAAACAACAAAGAAAAGAAAAGAAAAAAAAGAAAAGAAAAGAAAAAGAGAAAAAAGGGCCTTCACACTCTAGTAAATAAAAGAGTGTTAGTAATGGATGTACTGAGGTGAAAGATCGAGGAAGAATTTTGTCTATCTTTGGAAAGATGGGTTATGATCGGAAGAAACAATTTGGGTTAAATGATGTTACTCTTTTACTTAATTGGTTATGTTTAATCTAATAAGTGCTATTATTTGTATTTTGACACTTCCCGTTCTTTCTTAACCAAATACCTAAGCCTAACATTACAAGCCTAATAAAGTCCTATTGATCCGAAGTGGTGTATTTTTCTTCATTAGTGGAGAGAGTTTTGAAGAGTGAGCCTATGGAGTTTGAGATTTCACCTTTTTGTTTGTGGATGTTCTGCATAATATTATCTGGGCATTATGGCTATTGGTTTGTGGTTTGATGGATGTTTAAGAGTCAATAATAAAAGTGAAATTGTCATTTGAGATTTCTTAAAACTTAGGTGACATTTAATTATTCTATATGTTGGGTGTTATTTACAATTTTTGAGACATTTGTGAAAATTATTTTTTATGTTATGTTATTGTTTTAAGTTAGGATAGTTATAGGTAAGATGTTTGTGGGTGTCATCACTGGAAGCCCTCACGAGACTACAACTCGTCCTACTAGGGCCGCCTAGGGGTTTAAAGGCTTATTGCATACTAATGTAATTTGGTAAATAGAATAAATTTCCTTTGAAGTTTCTCTTAATGTCTCCTTTGAATTTATTAAATAGATCGCTTTTCTTGCAAGAGACTAGCAAGAAGCTGGTTGGGGGTTGTTGATAAGAGCTAAATTATTGCATTTTTGTTATGATTTAAATGTTGATATTTGTGTGAAAATTGTGTTTATTTGATTATTTAATCCACAAATGTCATTTCACGGGTATTTCGTGTTTAAAGTGCAATTTCAGGTAAAATCATGATTTTGGAGAAGTTAGGGACAAAGTACAATGATCGGGATTGAATCAAAGAAAAAGAAAACAAAATTTCAAAATTTGGAATTTTGCCGCCGGCTTATTTGTGATTAAATCTTCATAGAAATATAGTCGGTTTTCATAGATAAGTAATTCTAATATAACTTGAGAAAGAGTATTAGATAAGTTTGGGTTTTTCAACCATCACTTTTAACTTTGATTCTCATATAACATAATTTGAAATCGGATTGAATTGATTTAGCGAAATCAAATGCCTTAGCATTTTTAATCATTTGTGAACAATATTAAATTTTGTTATCTGCGTTTAGTTTTATGTTAATTTGCTTTTAAAACAATTTCAACAATTCGGTTTTCAAATAAAATTAGGGTTAGTAAATTTCGGTACTTAGTAACGCCATTCCTTGTGGGTTCGATATCCGTACTTTTGTACACTTTATTACTTGAACGATTCGTACACTTGCGAAAATACGCATCACATTCAATCATGAACACTAGAAGGAAAAGTGAAAGGCTTTCTTAAATTAATTTTCCTTAATGATATCAATTCTCCCTCCATTACAAAGATGTTGATTTCTTTTATAAGTAACAAAACCCTAGACAAAATTTATCTTTAAGATAGGAACCCAAGACTTAATTCAACCCTAGTGGGCTTATTTAGTGATGGATTGTGTCTAATCCATCTGTAAATAATAAAAGAATAAAAATAATTAAGATAAATAAGACATATAAAATTGCACAATTCAGAAAAAAGAAATTCGCTAATAATGAAAGGCCCATAATTATCTAAAACAAAAAAAAATTGCATGCAAAATAAATCCTACATTTGATTTAACAAATCTATCCCTTGTGTGGGATCATGAGAATATTTTTAGGATAAAGAGAATCTTTAGAATATTTGTAAAAATAGACTTCGTTAGCACATCAATCTCCATTATAGTTCTATTGAAAACAATTGAAGGTAAGCAAAATGGAAAAGGTGGGAAAAAAACTTTAACCCTGGGTAAGTGATGTAAATGATGGGAATAGGGATCTAAAAAAGAGGTTCCATATCAATGCCCACTTGGTTATAGTAATCCATACAAGCTTAAATTTTCTATATTACAATAGTCATTTCGATACATGAGTTAAATGTTATAACCGTTTAAAGTTGCAACTCTCATTTATCAAATGTTTTTTTTTAACTGTGAACAACATCACTCTTCTTTATTTTCCTTCTCTTTTTTTTAGAAGACCGAAAGATAGATTGAACACATAAATAAAGAGCAAGAAAAAGATATGAATATTTCAAAGAGAACTACGAAATGAAATCCAAAGACGACAACAATAACAAGTATTCAAGCATTCAATCAAGAACACCAAAAGGAAAAGAAAAAGGATTTCTAAAAATAATTTTCCTTAATGATATCAATTCTCCCCCCATTAGAAGGATGCTATTTTCTTTTATAAGTAACGAAACCCTAGAAAAATTTATCTTTAAGATAGAAACCCAAGACGTAATTCAACCATTGAGGGCCTATATAGTAATGGATTGTGCCTAATCTATCTATAAATAATAAAACAATAAAAACATTTAACATAAATAAGACATATAAAATTCCACAATTCAAAAAAACGAAAATCACTAAGAATAAAAGGCCCATAATTAAATAAAACCAAAAAAATGCTTCTAGAATTAATCCTTGCATTTGATATTGCAAACCTATTCCTTGTGTAGGAAAATGAGAATATTTGTAGGATATAGAGAATCTTTAGAATATTTATAAAAATACACTTGGATAGCAAATCAATCTCCATTATAGCTCTATTGAAACAAAATTGAAAGTAAGCAAAATAGAAAAGGTGGGACAAAAACTTTATCCCTTGGCAAGTGATGTAAATGATGGGAATAGGGATCTAAAAAAGAGGTTCCATAGAAATGACCACTTGGTTATGATAATCCATACGAGCTTAAATTTTCTTTATTACAATAGTCATTTCGATACCTGAGTTAAATGTTATGACCGTTTAAAGTTGCAACTCTGATTTATCAAATGTTTTTTTTAAACTATGAACAACATCACTCTTCTTCATTTTCCGTCTCTTTTTTTTAGAAGAAGAAAAGATATATTAGACACAGAAATAAAGAACAAGAAAATATATGAAAATTTCGGAGAGAACTACGAAATGAAATCCAAAGACGAAAACAACAACAACAAGTATTCAAGCATTCAATCAAGAACACTAGAAGGAAAAGCAAAAGGCTTTCTAAAAATAATTTTCCTTATTGATATAAATTCTCCCTCCATTACAAGGATGTAATTTTCTTTTATAAGTAACAAAACCTTAGATAAAATTTATTTTTAAGATAGGAACCCAAGACGTAATCCAACCCTAGTAGGCCTATATAGTGATGGATTGTGCCCAATCCATCTGTAAATAATAAAAGACTAAAAATAATTAAGATAAATAAGACATAAAATTCCACGATTCAGTAAAAGGAAAATCACTAACAATGTAAGGCCCATAATTAACTAAAACAAAAAAATATCATGCAAAATGAATCCTACATTTTATTTTACAAATCTATCCCTTATGTAGGTTCATTAGAATATTTGTAGGATATAGAGAATATTTAGAATATTTGTAAAAGTACTCTTGGTCAGCACATCAATCTCCATCAAAGGTATATTGAATAAAATCAAAAGAAAACAAAATGGAAAAGGTGCAACAAAAACTTTAACCCCATGGTAAGTGATTTAAATAATGGAATTTGGTTCTAAAAAAGTGGTTTCGATATGAGCTTTGATCTGATAGAGTAAAATAGTAGTTTCGATACCCGAGTCAAAAGCTATGACCATTTAAAGTTGCAACTCTAATTTATCAAATGTTTTTTGTAAACTGTGAACAAATGCACTATTCTTTATTTTCCTTCTCTTTATTTTTTTGAAGAAAAAAGATAGATTGAAAATAAAATTAAAGAAAAATAAAAAGATTGGAAGATTGCATAGAGAATTATGAAATGAAATCCAAATATGAAAACAATAACAACAAATCCATAAAACACCAATCTTGAGAAGCCACAATTGATGATCACTCTCTTTGATAAGTCGAATTCCAGCATTCAATCAAAAACACAAGAAGGCAAACAAAATAGTTTCCAAAAATAAATTTTCTATAACGATATGTGTTCTTGCTCCAATACTAGGATGTTGTTTTCTTTTATAAATAACAAACCCCTAGACAAATTTTACATTAAATAAAGAAACCTATGATGTAATTCAACCCTTGAGGGCCTATTTAGTGAAGGATTGTGCATAATCTATCTATAAATAATAAAACAATAAAAATACTTAACATAAATAAGACATATAAAATTCTACAATTCAGTAAAAAGAAAATCGCTAAGAATAAAGGGCCCATAATTAAATAAAACAAAAAACATTGCTTCTAGAATTTATCCTTGCATTTGATATTCCAAATCTATTCCTTGTGTAGGAAAATTAGATATTTTTAGGATATTGAGAATCTTTAGAATATTTGTAGAAAGACTCTTGGTCAGCACATCAATCTTCATTATAGCTCTATTGAAAAAAATGAAAAAAGGTGCGACAAAATTGAAAACCCTTAGTTAATTATGTAAACGATGGAATTTGGGCACCAAAAATGTGTTCCCATAGCAATGCCCACATGGATTATAGTAATCGATATGAACTTTGATTTGATATATTATAGTAGTCATGTCGACACTCAAGTCAAAAGCTATGACCATTAAAACTTGCAACTCTGATTTTTCAAATTTTTTTATTGAAACTATGAACAGTAGCACTCTTATTTATTTTTCTTAACTCTTTTTGAAGAAAAAAATAGATTGAACACTTAATTAAAGAACAAGAAAAAGATACGAAGATTTCAAAAAGAACTACGAAATGAAATGTAAATACGAAAACAACAACAAGTCCATAAAACACCAATTTTTAAACGCCACAATAGATGATCACTCCCTTTAATAAGTCTAATTAAAGCATTCAATTAAGAACACCAGAAGGCAAAGAAAAAGGCTTCCTAAAATAAATTTTCTTTAATGATATCAGTTATCCCTTCATTACAAGGATGTTATTTTCTGTTATAAATAACAAAACCCTAGAAAAACTTTATCTTAAATAAAGGAACCCAAGATGTAATTGAACCCTAGTGGGCCTATTTAGTGATGGATTATGCCTAATGCATCTATAATAATAAAAGACTAAAAATACTTAATATAAATAAGACATAATATTCCAAAATTTAGTAAAAAGAAAATTTCTAACAGTAAAAGGCCCATAATTAATTAAAATAAAAAACAAATTGCTTCTAAAATTAATCTCTGCATTTGATATTCCAAATCTATCCTTTGTGCTAGATAATGAGAATATTTTTAGGATATTGAGAATCTATAGAATATTTCTAGAAAGTCTCTTAGTTAGCACATGAATCTTCATTATAGCTCCATTGAAAAAAAAGCGAAAGCAAGCATAGCGGAGAAGGTGTGCCAAAAATCTAAAACCCTCAATAACTGATGTAAATGATGGAATTTGGGTACCAAAAATGAGGTTCCATAGCAATTTCCACTTTGATTTATAATATGTTTTTTGGAAACTATGAATAGTAGCATTCTTCTTTATTTTCCTTGTCATTATTTTTGAAAGAGAACTACGAAATGAAATCCAAATACAAAAACAACAAAAACAAGTCCTTAAAACCAGAAGGCAAAGCTAAAGGCTTTGAGAAATTAATTTTCCTTAATGATATCAGTTCTCCCTCTGTTACAATGATATTGTTTTCTTTTATAAGCAACAAAATCCTAGACAAAATTTATCTTAAAGAAAGGAACCCAAGACGTAATTCAACCCTAGTACTGGGCCTATTTAGTGATGGATTGTGCCCAATCTATCTGTAATAATAAAAGAGTAAAAATACTTATAATTAATAAGACATATAAAATTTCACAATTCTATAAAAGTAAAATCGCTAACTAGAAAAGGCCCATAGATAACTAAAACAAAATAATTGCATCCAAAATAATCATGCATTTGATAATCCAAATCTATCCATTGTGTAGGATCATGAGAATATTTGTAGGATATAGAGTATCTTTAGAATATTTGTAAAAATAATCTTGGTCACCACATAGATCTCTATTATAGCTCTATTTAATAAAATCGATAGCAACCAAAATGACAAAAAAGTGTGACCAAAACTTTAAACCCTTGGTAAGTGGTGTAAATGATGGAATTTGGATTCGAAAATTGCAGTTCTATATCCTGTATAAACTATGGGAATCAATATGAGCTTCAATTTAATATATTACAGTAGTCATTTCGATACCGGAGTCAAAAGGTATGACCATTTAATGTTGCCACTCCAATTTATCAAATGTTTTTTTTAATTGTGAATAGAAGCACTCTTCTTTATTTTCCTTCTCTTTTTTTCTTGAAGAAAAAAGATAGATTGAACATGGAATTAAAGAATAAGAAAAAGATATGAAGATTTCAAAGAGAAGTACGAAACGAAATCCAAATGCAAAAACAATAAGAAGAAGTCAATAAAACACCAATCTTGAGATGCCACAATGGATGATTACTCCTTTTGATGAGTCAAATTCAAGCGTTCAATCAAGAACACCATAAGGGAAAGGAAAAGGCTAATTAAAGTAAATTTTCCATAATAATAATAGTTCACCCTCTTTTAACATAATATTTTTTCTTTCATAAGCAACAAAACCCTAGACAACATTTATCTTAAAGAAAGGAACCCAAGACATCATTCAACCCTAATAGGCCTATTTAGTGATGGATTTTGCCTAATCCATCTGTAAATAATAAAAGACTAAAACTACTTATGTTAAATAAGACATATAAAATTCTACAATTCAATAAAAAGAAAAGAGCTTACAATAAAATGCCTATAATTAACTAAAAGAAAAATATTGCTTCCAAAATCAATCCATGCATTTGATATTCCAAATCTATCCTTTGTGTAGGATCATGAGCATATTTGTAGGATATAGAAAATCTTTAGAATATTTGTAAAAATATTCTTTGTCAGCACATCAATCTCTATTACAGCTCTATTGAATAAAATCGAAAGCAAACAAAATGGAAAAGCTGTGACAAAAATTTTAACCCTCGCTAAGTGATGTAAATGATGGAATTTGGGTTCTAAAATAGTAGCTCCATAGCAATGCACACTTGGTTTTAGGAATCGATATGAGCTTTGATTTGATATATTAAAATAGAAGTTTTGATACCCAAGTTAAAAGTTATGACTATTTAATTTGCAACTTCAATTTATCGAATTTCTTTTTTCTTTAAAGTGTGAACAGTTGCACTCTTCTTTACTTTCCTTCTCTCTTTTTTTTTTGAAAAAAAAGATAGATTGAACATAGAATTAAAGAACAAGAAAGAGATACTAGGATTTCAAAAATAACTACAAAATGTAATCAGACGAAAACAACAACAAGTCTATAAAACCCAACCTTGATACGCTACAAAGGCTGATCGCTCCCTTTGATAAGTCGAATTCAAGCATTCAATCAAGAACACCCTAGAAAAAAGTATATCTTAAAGAAAGGGAACCAAAAGTTAATTCAACCTATGTGGGCTTATTAATGATGGATTGTGCCTAATCCATCTATAAATCATAACAGACTAAATATATTTAAGATATATAAGACATATACAATTCCACAATTCAGTAAAAGAAAATCGCTAATAATAAAAGGCCCATAATTAAAGAAAACAAAAACAATTGCTTCCAAAATTAATTCTTACATTTGATATTCCAAATCTATCTCTTGTGTATTATAATAAGAATTTTTGTAGGATATAAAGAATCTTTAGAATATTTGTAAAAATACTCTTTGTCAGCACATCAATCTCCATTATAGTACTATTGAATAAAATCGAAAGCAAGCAAAAAGGAAAAGGTGCGACAAAAATTTAAACTGTCGATAAGTGATGTAAATGATGGGATCTGTGTTCTAATATGGTGGTTCTAGAGCAATTCCCACTGGAATTATGGGAATTCATATGTGCTTTGATTTTTTATATTACAATAGTCATTTCGATACCTGTGTCAAAAGTTATGATCGTTTAATTTGAAACTCCATTTTATCAATTTTGTTTTGAAACTGTGAATAGCAAACTCTCCCACCCTATGTTTGTATCTCACGCTCCTGATCATTACTATTGATTTTTGGATCTGAGTGTGTGTGAGGCACGTTGGACAATGCCATGCGCGATACTCCTCTGCGCAGAAATGTTTTTTTTGTTAATTGCATTTAAGCCCTCTTTATTAATTCAAATTAAATTTTCAACTTTTGTTATTTGCAATTAAGCCCTCTTTTGATTCAATTTAAATTTAAAAATTTTTTATTTGCAATTAAGTCTTTTTTTCAATTCAAATTCATTAATTTTCTCTAAAAATATATTCCTTAAAATCTTAACAGTAAATATAAATTTAAGAACTTAAAATTAAGAAAACATATTAAGAACATAGCAATTATAATTAATAAAATGGACAAAATAACTCTAAAACATAGAGTTATCAGGAACTCTCGACATAATTCAACCTTAGAAGGCCTATTTACTAATGGATTGTGCCTAATCATTTCGGAAAGCTTCCAGACAATCTTCATCAAACGTGAATTTCTTATCTTTCTCCAAAAGATTGCAAAGTGGCTTAGAGATCTTGGAAAAATCCTTGATGAACCACATGTAGAATCCCGCATGACCAAGAAAAATTCTAATTCCTTTGACAGATGTTGGAGGTGAAAGCTTGTCAATAGTCTCAATATTTTCCCTATCCACTTCAATTCCTTTCGAAGAAATTAGATGGCCGAGAACAACACCTTCTTGTACCATGAAATGGCACTTTTCCCAATTTAACACCAAGTTTGTCTCTTCATATCTTTATAGGACCAAAGAAAGGTTATGCAGGCACATATCAATTGAATCACCAAACACTGAGAAGTCATCCATAAATACCTCAATAAAAGTTTCCACCATGTTTGAAAAGATAGCCATCATACACCTTTGAAAAGTAGTTGGGGCATTGCAAAGTCTAAAAGGCATTCTCCGAAAATCAAAAGTTCCATATGGACAAGTGAAAATGGTCTTCTCTTGATCCTCATGAGCAATAGTAATTTGGTTGTATCCAGAATATCCATCCAAGAAATAATAGAATGAATGTCCTGCCAATCTATCAAGCATCTGATCAATAAATGGAAGAGGTAAATGATCCTTGCGAGTAGCCTTGTTGAGCTTTCGATAATCCATGTAAACTCACAAACCCATCAATTTTCTTGTGGGAATAAGCTCATTATTGCTATTAGCCTCTATAGTAATTCCTCCTTTCTTCGACACACAATGAATTGGGCTATCCTAATAACTATCTGAAATGGGATTGATAATACTTGCATCTAACTACTTAATGATCTCGTCTTTCACTACATCCTTCATGATTGGATTCAAACGAAGTTAAGGCTCAATAGTAGGCTTGTAATCTTCCTTAAACAAGATATTGTGCATGCATAATGAAGGGTTGATCCCTTTAATATCACCTATAGACCAACCTAAAGCTATCTTGTAATTTATCAACACCATTAACAACTTCTTTCCTTGATCTTCATCTAGAGAGGATGAAATAATCATAGGTAGAGTAGACATTTCACCCAAATAAGCATACCATAGTCAGTTAGGCAATGGTTTAAGCTCTAATAATGGTTGTTTTTCCACAAATGGCTTCAGATGAGTGGATTTAGATGGTGTTACAACTTATGATGCATCAACTTTACTTTGAGAACTAAAACTTTATGGAGATGCTTTAAGTAACTTAAGATACTCAAGAGATTCAAGGTTATCAATAACATTAGCATTCACAAGCGCAACTTCCAAAGAATCAATCAAAGTCCTACTTGTTGCTAAAAATGGTCTCCTGAGAATAATATGGATCTCTTTGTCTTCTTCCATATCAAGAATTATGAAATCTACAAGAAAGATAAAATTGTCTACCTTCACAAGCACATCCTCTATAATGGTTCTTGGGTACTTCAAAGGCCTATCTATGAGCTAAAGAGTTACAGTGGTCAGGTGTGCTTCTCATAGTCCAAGTTTCTGATAGATGGAAAGTGGCATCAAATTAATACTGGCACCCAGATCGCATAGAGCATCAGTAAAAGGAATGTTAATATTAAGCTTTTTAAATGCTTCAAGAAACTTGTAGAACTGCTTATCAAGCTTTTGCTTATGGAAGCGCTGAGGAAACAGAATTGGTGAAGTGTAAGGCTTGAGACTATCTAAAACTGGTTCCATCACGGGCTTTTCCATTGCTTCATTCTCTTCGGCTCTCTCTTCTCCATAATCTTGTTTTTCTCCGCCAATACCAAAAACTTGTCATCTCTTTAAGAAAACATGAGCGTGCAAGTATACATGGTCATAAGTAATAAATGATAAGTAAGATATCATTCCCACGGAGATTTGTTACTATTATTCGTTAAGTACTAGAATTTTTTCAACCTAATTTTATCAAAACAATCGATAGTTGGATAGAGTTTAACTAAACTAATTTTTGATGACAATATATATGAAAATTCTAGGATTCCAGTTTCACCAAATTAATCCACTTGAATCATATTATTTTCTATTGATTTATGTTCTCGCATTTAATTTGTCAACCAAGAACTCCTAATTTATCCATATTTCTCTTCTGATAACAAATAGACACATCTTGCTAAAATAATTCACTATATTCCTATGAGAATTAAATTTACCAAGATTTTTTAAGCTCAAAGTTCTCAATAGCTACACATATAATAAAGGTATATTCATATCCCGTATAAATGTATGTTATTCTATCCACGAGTAGAACAGGAAAATTCCTTTTCCAATTTTATTTAAGGTTCACAAATCAGTTAATTAATCTTCCAACAATCAAAAGCATTAAGCACAGATAGAATAAACAAATTAAAAACATCCCATAAATCATTCAAAAATAATTAATTCAAGCTTCATAATTTAAGCTACATTGCAACCCTAGAATAAATAATTTAGTTCATAGAAAAAATTGATATTACAATACTAAAATATTTAGACATTTCAGAGAAATAAAATTAAAAGAAAAAGATTAGAATAAACTCTTTCACGATTCCTCAATTAAAAAAGAAAATGCCTTCCCTTTTCTTCATCTTTGATGTCTCCTATCTCTATATTTTTACCTAATAAAATAACAACACAAGTCAAAAAAATAGCTTCTGCGTACTTCTTTCTTCCCCACGTCTCCAAAATATACATCCCCCAAAAATTTTCAAAACACATGTGTAGTAGTAGGGAGACAAAGCGTGAAAAATCAAGCTCGCGAGCGAAATTTTCTGGGTTTTTATTTTACAATACATGTGACACGTGGTGACATCTCATTCGCTGGAAGAATAACAAGACACATGGAAGCTTTTTATTGGGTGGGATAGGAGGGAGCATGTGGATCAGGTAGACCGTGTTGCACGAGAAATATTCATGTTGGACTGTGTGGAATAGCTGGAATCAACTCGTAACTCTCTTGCATGGCATGTAGGAAGCACGCATGATTTGGGCCATTTGTGGTTTGATCTGACGGTGCATGATAGAGGTTGCATCTAAGGGAAAATTTGATGCGTAGATAGGTGGGCCCAACTCTACTTGCCGAACTATGAGACTTGTGGACCCCACCTATGTATGCTAAACGGTGCAAAAAGCTACCAGAATCCACTCTCCCACCCTGCGTTTGTATCTTGCACTCTTGATCATTACCGTTGATTTTCTGATCTAATGGTGCATGAGGCGCATTGAACAATGCTGTGCGTGGTACTCCTCTCCGCAGAAAAACAAAAGTTTTGATAATTGCATTTAAGCCTTCTTTATTAATTCAAATTAAATTTTCAACTTTTGTTATTTGCAATTAAGCCCTCTTTTGATTCAATTTAAATTTTAAACTTTTGTTATTTGCAATTAAGTCTTTTTTTCAATTCAAATTCATTAAATTTCACTTAAAATATATTCCTTAAATTAACTGTAAATACTAATTTAAGAACTTAAAATTAACAAAAAACATTGAGAACATAGCAATTATAATTAATAAAATGGACAAAATAACTCTAAAACATAGAGTTATCAGGAACCCTCGACATAATTCAACCTTAGAGAGCCTATTTACTAATGGATTGTGCCTAATCATTTTGTAAATAATAAAAGAATAAAAATAATTTTGATAAATAAGACAAATAAAACTCCACAATTCTCTAAAAAGAAAATCGCAAACAATAAAAAGCCCATAATAAACTAAAAAAAATTGCTTCTAAAATTAATCCTTGCATTTCATATTCCAAATCGATCCCTTGTATAGGATCATAAGAATATTTGTAGGATATTGAGAATCTTTAGAATATTTGTAAATATACTCTTGATCAGCACATCAATCTCCATTATAGCTCTATTGAATAAAACCGAAAGGAAGCAAAACGTAAAAGGTGTGATAAAAAATTTAAACCCTCGTTGAGTGATGTAAATGATGCATGATTAGATTATGAGAACCGATGAGAGCTTTGATTTGATATATTACAATAGTCATTTCGATACCTAAGTTAAAAGTTATAACTATTTAAAATTGAACTCCGATTTATGAAATAATATTTTTTTCTTAAACTGTGAACAAAATCGCTCTTTTTTTCTTCTCTTATTTTTTATGAATACAAATAGATTAAACACTAAAATAAAGAAAAAGAAAAAAGATTATGAAAGTTTTAAAGAGAACTATGAAATGAAGTCAAAAGACGAAAATAATAACATTTATATAAAACCCCAAGCTTGAGACACCTAAAAAGATGATCACTCCCTTTGATAAGTCGAATTCAAGCAATTGATCAAGAACACCAGAAGGCAAAGTAAGAAGCTGTCTGAAATAAATTTTCATTAATGATATCAGTTCTCCCTCCATTCCAAGGTTGTTGTTTTCTTTTATAAGCAACAAAAACCTAGATAAAATTTATCTTAAAGAAAGGAACCCTAGACGTAATTCAACCCTAGTGGGCCTATTTAGTCATGGATTCTTCCTAATCTATCCAAAAATAATAAAAGACTATTTGTAAACATAATATTGGTCCTTGCATTTGATATTTCAAATCTATCTCTTGTATAGAATCAAGAGAATATTTGTATGATATTGAGAATATTTAGAATATTTGTAAACATAATATTGGTCCGCAGATAAATCTTCATTACAGCTCTATTGAATAAAATCAAAAGTAAGCCAAACAGAAAAGGTGCGACAAAAACTTTAAGTCCTTTGTAGTTGATGTAAATGATGGAATTTAGTTTAAAAACAATTTGCTTCCATTGTAGGGTCCACTCGAATTATGGGAACCGATACGAGGATCGATTTGATATATTACAATATTCGTTTCGATACCAGAGTCAAAATTTATGACCATTTAAAATTTCAACTATGATTTATCAAATTTTTTCTGAAACTGTGAACAACAACACTTTTCTTTATTTTCCTTCTCTTTTTTTATGAACATAGATAGTTAGAATAATAAAATAAACAACAAGATAATGATATGGAGATTTCAAAGGAAATACAATACGAAATCAAAAGACGAAAACAACGACAACAAGTTTATAATATACAACCTTCAGATGCCCCGAAGGATGATCGTTCCCTTTGATAAGTCAAATTCAAGCATTCAATCAAAAATACTAGAAGGCAAAGCAAGAAGCTTTTTGAAATAAATTTTCATTAATGATATTAGTTCTCCCTCCATTACAACGCAGTTTTTTTCTTTTATAGGCAACAAAGCTCTAGACAAAATTTATCTTAAAGAAATGAACCCTAGACATAATTCAACCCTAGTAGGCGTATTTATCGATGGATTGTGCCTAATATATCCGTAAAGAATAAAAGACTAAAAATAGTTATGATAAATAAGATATATAAAATTCCACAATTTACTAAAATAAAAATTGCAAACCATAATAGGCCCATAATAAACTAAAACAAAATTAAATTGCTTCCAAAATTAATTCTTGCATTTGATATTCCAAAGATACAAAGATTTCAAAGAGAACTACAAAACGAAATCCAAAGATGAAAACAACAACAAATCTATCCCTTGTGTAGGATCCTGAGACTATTTGTAGGATATTAAGAATCTTTAAAATATTTGTAAACATATAGTTGGTCAACATATCAATCTCCATTACAGCTCCATTGAATAAAATCGAAAGCAAAGAAAACTTAAAAGGTGCGACAAAAACATCAAACCATAGAAAAGTGATGTAAATGATGTAATTTGGGTTCAAAAAATGTGGTTCCATAGCAAGGTCCACTCGGATAATGAGAATCTATATGAGATTAGATTTGAGATATTACAATAGTCATTTTGCAACCATAGTCAAAAGTTATGACCGTTTAAATTTACAACCCTAATTTATCATTTTTTTTTTGTTTTTAAACTATGATTGGCAGCGCTCTCTTTTTTTCCTTTTCTTCTTTCTTTGAAGAACAAAGATAGATTGAACATAGAAATAAAGAACAAGAAAAGATACAAATATTTCAAAGAGAACTACAAAATGAATTCCAAAGACGAAAACAACAACAAGTCTATAAAACCCTAACCTTGAGAGGCCACAAAGGGTGATCACTCCCTTTGATATGTCGAATTCAAGCATTCAATCAAGAACACAAGAAGGAAAAGAAAAAACTTTCCATAAATAAATTTTCATTACGGATATCAGTTTTCCCTCCATTTTAAGGATGTTGTTTTCTTTCATAAGCAACAAAACCCTAGACAAAATTTCAACCATAGTGGGCCTATTTAGTGATGGATTGTGCCTAATCCATCCACAAAGAATAAAAGACGAAAAATAAATTTCATAAATAAGACATAAAATTCCAAAATTCAATAAAATGAAAATTGATAACCATAAAAGGCCAATAATTAACTAAAAAAATTATTTACAAAATTTTTCCTTGCATTAGATATTCCAAATCTATCCGTTATGTAGGATCCTGAGAATATTTTTAGGTTATCAAGAATCTTTAGAATATTTGTGGACATACTATTGGTTGGCACATCAACCTCCATTACAAATATATTGAATAATATCAAAAGCAAGCAAAACAAAAATGGTGCGATAAAAACTTTAAACCCTCAGTAAGTGATGTAAATGATGGAATTTGGGTTCAAAACGTGAGGTTCCAAAGCAAGGACTGCTTTGATTATGGGAATTGATAATTGTATTTTATATAGTTATTTTCACCTAATTTATTAATTATAATTGCTATGTTCTTTACATTTTTAGTTCATTTTAGTTAAATAAATTAGTATTTGCTGTTTTTCATATATTTTAAGAAAATTAAATAATTTGTATCGAAAACGTACTTAATTGCAAATTTTTGTCCAATTATAAAAGTCAAAAATATAATTTAAATTAAAATCGGGCTTAATTTCAATTATTAAAAGTTTAAAATTTAATTTGAATTAGAAAAGGGCTTTATTGTAATTAAACAAAGTTTAAAATGTAATTTGAAATATATTTGTGGGGTAAAATGCAATTCAGAAAACTTATTTTTCTACGCAGCAGAGAAGAATCCACGCATCATCACCCACGCGTACAACGTGGACCGCCCGATCAAAGCATAAAAGGTTAGGATGCACGCGTGTCCTTCATACCAAACGAAAGAGAGTGGGTGCAGGGTTTCCTCTATCATGCGGCTCGGTGCCCGAGTGGGGCCCACCTACCGCATAGGCCGGCGTGCAGAGTGGGACCCATGTGCCTGACGATTTTTCAAGGCATGATCTAGTGCTGCCATTTTCACATGCGCTCGGTTATACAAGAATAGAAAACTACCACTTATCCCACTTTATATTTTGTCCAATAAGATTCTGACACATGGCAATGTTTTGGTGAGTGTGAAAATGCAGAATGAAGCACGCCTTCCATCCGCTATCCCCCACATTCGCGTGCCTCTACTTCTGTGCATTGATCACTGCGTGCAACCGGATCTTCACCGAATGAAATTCTGCCACGTGTCCACATTAATCCTTGCAACGAATCAGGCGCCGACACGTGGTAGCGTGAAATAAAAAATAAAAAAACAGAACCGCGCACTGTCTCCAATTTTGCGTTTTAGATACATATTTGTCCCCCACGCATTTTGTTAAATTAATTTCCCCATCCTTAGTTGTCCCTCGCGTGTATTAAAAAAATATCGTTTTAAATGTATTTATTTTAGAAATTTGATATTATAAATAGGGGAAAGTATGGGAGGTTTGAAAAGTTGAGAGTTTTGGATTTTTTGTGGAGTTTGTGACTTGGACTGTGGAACACGCAGAAGCCATTTTTGGCTTCTGTTGTGTTCTACGTGTGCCAAAAATGATTAGAAATGTTTTAATTTTCTTAGTGTTCTGTAACTGAAATTCCTTGACTTGTTGTAATTTTAATTTTCATTTATGAAATAATTTAATTTTTCTAGGGTTGCATTTTATCTGAATTTATGAAGCTTGAATTTAATTATTTTTTTTAAGATTTATAAGACGTTCGATTTGTTTATTCTATTCTGTGCTTAATGTTTTTTGATGATTTACGAATTTTATCAAATTGATTTGTGGCACTTAAATAAACTTGGAAGAGGCATTTTTGTATATATTGCTCATGGATAGAATGACATGTATGATGAAGGATAGGAATATACCCTAATTGTATGTGTGGCCATTTGAGAACTTAGAACTTAATGAATCTTGGTGAATTTAATTGTCATTAGAATATAGTGAATTAATTTAGCGAGGTGTGTCTATACGGAGCTCGGAAGAGATGTATGGATAAAATTATAAGTTTTCGGTTGACAAATTAAATGTACTATAAAAAAATATAAATTAAGAGAAAATAACATGATTAGAGTGGATTAATTTGGTGAAAAACTAACATCCTAGATTTCTTTTATTTTGTTATAAAACCTTTTTCTTAACTTTTTCAAATCAACGATCCTTTTGGATAACATCAGAGAGAAATAATTTTAGTACTCAACAAACTATAGTGACAAATCTCTGTGGGAACGATAACTTACTTATCAATCATTATGGAATAAATTTTAATTATTGATATCAATTATCCCTCTATTACAAGGCTGCTATTTTCTTTTATAAGCAACAAAACCCAAGACAAATTTATCATATAGAAAGGAACCCTAGCCGTAATTCAACCCTAGTGGGCCTATTTAGGTATGGATTGTGCCTAATCCATCCAAAAATAATAAAAGACTAAAAATACTTATGATAAATAAGACATATAAAATTCCACATTCACTAAAAAGAAAATTGGTAACCATAAAATCCCTGTAGCTAACAAAGACAAAAAATATTGCTTCCAAAATTAATCCTTGCAATTGATATTCCAAATCTATCGCTTGTGTAGGATCATGAGAATATTTGTTGGACATTGAGAATATTTAGATTCTTTGTCAACACACTTTTGGTCAGAACATCAATATCCATTACAACTGTATTGAATAAAATCGAAAGTAAGCAAAACCGAAAAAAGGTGTGACAAATGTGGTTACATATCATAGACTACTCTAATTATAGGAATCAATACGAGCTTTGATTTAATATATTACAATAGTTATTTTCCTTATCTATTTTTTTTAAGAACAAAGATATATTGAACATAGCAATAAAAAAAAGAGAAAGATATGAAGATTTCAAAGAGAACTACAAAACGAAATCAAAAGACGAAAAACAAAACGAGTTCTTAAAGCCCCTACCTTGAGACACAACAACATATGATTATTCCCTTTGATAAGTAGATTTCAAGCATTGAATCAAGAACACCAAAAGATAAAGAAAAAATATTTTTGACATAAATTTTCATTAATGATATTAGTTCCCCCCATTACAAGGCTGTTGTTTTCTTTTATAAGCAACAAAACCCTAGATAAAGTTTATCTTGAAGAAAGGAACAATAGTGGGCCTATTTAGTGATCGATTGTGCCTAATCTATCCATAAAGAATAAAAGACTAAAAATAATTATGATTAATAAGACATTTAAAATTACACAATTCACTAAAAAGTAAATCACTAACTAGAAAAGGCCTATAATTAACTAAAACAAAAAAAATTGCTTCCAAATATAATCCTTGCATTTGATATTCCCAATCTATCCCTTGTGTAGGATCATGATAATATTTCTAGGTTATTGAAAATCTTTAGAATATTTATAAATATACACTTTGTTGGCACATCAATCTCCATTACTGATCTATTGAAAAATATCAAAAGCAAGCAAAATGGAAAAGGTGCGACAAAAACATTAAACCCTTGGTAAGTAATGTAAATGATGGAGTTTTGGTTCAAAAAAAGAGGTTACATAGTTGAGACAAATTGAATTTTGGGAATCAATACGAGCTTCGATTTGATATATTACAATTATCGTTTCGATACCCGAGCCAAAAGTTATTCCTTTTTAAAGTTGCAACTCCGATTTATCGAATGTTTTTTTAACTGTGAACAACTGCACTCTTATTTTTTTCCGTCTATTTTTTTTTAAAGAACAAAGATTGATTGAACACAAAATATAAAGAAATAGAAAAAGATACAAATATTTCATAGAGAAAAAGGAAAAAAAATCCAAAGATGAAATTAATAACAAGTTCATAAAACACCAATCTTGAGACGCCATAAAGGATGATCACACCCTTTGATAAGTCGAATTGAATCTTTCAATCAAGAAAACCATGGGTCAAAGCAAAAATATTTCTAAAATAAATTTTCATTAATGATATCAGTTTTCCCACCATAACAAGGCTGTTGTTTTCTTTTATAAGCAACTAAACCCTCGACAAAATTTATCTTATAGAAAGGAACCCTTGTCGCTATTCAATCGTAGTGGACCTATCTAGTTATAGATTATGCCTAATCCATGGGTAAAGAATAAAATACTAAAAATACTTATGATAAATAAGACATAAAATTCCAAAATTCACTAAAATGAAAATCACAAACAATAAAAGGCCAATAATTAACTAAAACAAAAAAATTGCTTCCAAAATTAATCCTTGCATTTGATATTCCAAATCTATCCCTTGTGTAGGATCATGAGAATATTTGTAGGATATTGGAAATCTTGCTTCATATCTCTTAAATGTGCTGTATTTAAGAGTTCTTTTATAATAGACTAAAGAAGAAGTATTATGTATGTTAGTAACAATAAAAGATATAATAAAATAATAGTAGTGAACAATTGTATCTTTTAAGTAAAAAAATAGTACCATGTCAAAATTTATAACAACTTGAATCGACGGCCAAGCTGCATACTATCCAATCGCTTCTTGGACTATGGTAGCATCAGAAGGCACAGGTAGTGGACAATCATGGAGCAATGATTGATCAATTACTATATTCCAATGATTTGGAAAATAATGATTATGAATCATTCGATTATCGCTCAATTGTTGTAACATTCCAATGGCAGCAAAGTTTATTGATGAAGGTTGTTTCAACAAACATTTCATATTCTATAAAAAATTAAAGTGTTATATATAATAAATAAAGCATATAATAAAAAATAAAAATAATAGATTATCTACACCATAAATTAAAATCTTACCACATATGATTCATCAAATAGAGGAAGAATCCCATGTGGGGTAGCTATTGGATGTACATTCTCACCAAAACATTCATCATGATATGATTGATGGTAAGAATGCACAGATTGCATTGGAGAAAATGAACCACTACTTGATTGCATCTACATTTTGAGCATAAATGGAGGACCAACAGGATGACTATATCCTATACTGGATATAGTTTGAGTTCCATGAGATTGCATGGGTGGAATGCATGGCATGAATGGTGGCATGCCTGGTATGGATGGTTGCATGCCTGGCATGGATGGTTGTATGCCTGGTATGGATGGTTGCATGCCCGGCCAGTATGGCATGCCTTGATTGTAGAATGATGTCATGCCTAACATGTGTTGTGCTTGATATTCTTTTAAAGTGGCAATCTCACTTAACATTATGGCCTTAAAGGAGTTGAGTTCTTCTTCAATTTTATTGTACTTCTCCTTATTGACCGTTTGAGGATTTTGTTTTGGAATGTTAAAATACTCTATATAACCATCATATTGGCTACCTCCCCTAATACGACCAGGATGCCCGCATCTGAATGCATGATATATAGCATCTCTCCTAGGCTCTTCGATTATTTCACCCTTGGATATTTGTTCTTGAACATCTCTCTACAAATAATAAAGCAAACAAACATACCATACATTATTACATCAATTATTAAAAATCATATGGACTGTGTCAACTGAAATTACTAAGCAACTTATTTAGTTGTTCTTCTCCTCGCTTAGACATCGGTCTTGAATTCTTCATTTTAGGAGTCTTTATTTCTATGTACAATTCAGATCAGGTAATTGGTCTACCCAATTAAGCATCCTACATAAATTATGGAAGTTTTATTAAGCATGAGACCAACTTAAATTTGAGGAAAATAAATATAAAAATATTTATAAATTAACAAAAATTAATAATACCATTCTATATCTAACTTCAGGATTTGAAGACCTCCCAATATGGTTAGGAAGAATATTATGCATTTGTATATTCTGATGTTCTTCCCTAATAATTTGAAATTTATCTATACGTCTATAATCCACGAACTCTTTCCAAACTTGAGGTGTAATCCATGGGTGTCCTTCAGGGATTTTGTAGAGCTCTACTTCATCCAGTGGTTCCAAATATGGAAACACATAATTTATGGCCAATCTGTAAGTTTTGTATTCCTTCATGCCTTATTTGCAATATTATAACACTTTCTGTAAAAACACACTACAAAAGACTAGATATACATAATACAAAAAGATATAATATATGTAATTAGTTATAAAATATAAGAGACATACACAAATGATTTTCCATGTTTTTAACTTTTCCACTTCGTCAACCTAAGTCCAATCATTTATATTGATTGGTATACTGGATTTCACAAGTCTACCAATAGAGGATTTCAATTGTTGGCCATTTTCCCCTATTGGATTACGAATAACATCAAATAGAATGGGTACTCTATCATCTAGGTTAAGTGGAGCATCAGGTATATTCGCTAAACCCCTTCTTTTCAAATGCCTCAATAGATCATTTGGATCTACAAGCTCTGTTACACAAGGATTCATGAAATATCTACAAATAATGAAGAAATATAAATTAATTTACAATTTTAGGACAATACATATATATAAACATCCAAGAGTTATTACAACAATATAGAACATACATTATGTTTAATTAGGTTGTTGATCGTATACATATATTCCTTCATAATCACTTCGAGTCCATGATGAAGAATCATCTTCATCAACTAGATCATCACATACATTAGGAAATTTGTTTGAGAAATTACTAATATTGGTTAATGTATCAAGCATAGGGTCATCATCTTTGAATGCATTAGAATGGTAAAACTCTTTGTATAGAGGCATTAACATAACAGACCATCTTGTGTCAATTTGATCGCTCACGTAAAATACTTGTTTTGCATGAAGTGCTAACGTGAAAGGATCGTCAGTGTGACATATATTGGATAAATTTACAAGGGTAAATCCAAAATCATCTATTTTATATCCAACATTAATAACATCTTCGACCCAATCGTACAAGAAAACTGGTTCATGGAAGACCTCATAATCCAATTCCTAAATCTCTTGAATTATACCATAATATGTTCTATCAGAAAGTACAGGATTACCATCTTTTGAATTGGAAAATTGCATAGTTTGTATAACATCTTTATACCACTATTCTGATTTACTCAGACTTTGTCCCTCGCTTGAGTTGTAAACCTCGATCCATTAATTGTGAAACTAGAAAATGATTTGACATCAAATTTTGGATCATGTGCAAGCCATTCTAAACTTTCTATTAATTTGTGATTGGGTTTCTTGAGTTAATCTCAAATCTATGTATACAAGAACATGAAATGTGTTAAAAGAAAAGTTTTAAAACATTGCATAGAAGTACTAATGAATTATTTTATGTAACACTTACATGGTTGCGAAACCAATTAATAAGTTCTCGCTTATGGTCATCATACAACCATTTTTCTCGTCCTTTTTTTTATAACAAGGATAGATCTTCAATAAGTTTAAATGCATCATGTAATGTTATTAAAGATATATCAAGTAGATATCATAATTAATAGTTAAATAAAAAATATTTTTTGTATAAATGGAAAGGTTAAATAATTAATCCTTGCATTTGATATTCCAAATCTATCCCTTGTGTAGGATCATGAGAATATTTGTATGATCTAGAGAATATTTGTAGGATATTGAGAATCTTTAGAATATTTGTAAACATACTCTTGGTTGGCACCTCAATCTCCATTACAACTCTATTGAATAAAACCAAAAGCAAACAAAACTATAAAGGTGCAAAAGAGAGTTTAAACGCTCGATAGGTGATACAAGTGTTGGAATTTGGTTTGAAAAATGAGGTTTTAAAGTGAGCCCTCCTCAAATATTGGGATTCAATACGAGCTTCGATTTTATATATCATAAGAATCATTTCAATACCAGAGTTAAAAGTTGTGTCCGTTTAAAGTTGCAACTCCAATTTATCAAATGTATTTTTAAAACTATGAACAACATCACTCTTCCTTTTATTCTTTATTCTTTTGAAAAAATATATATTGAACAAATAAATAAAGAATATGAAAGAGATAATAATATTTCAAAGGTAATAATAAAATAAAATCCAAATACAAAGACAACAACAAGAACTCTATAAAATCCCAACCATGAAACACAACAAAGGATGATCACTCCCTTTGATAAGTTGAATTCAACCATTCAATCAAGAACACTAGATGGCAAAGCAAAAACCATTCTAAAATAAATTTTTGTTTATGATATATGTTCTCCCTTGAGTACCATGCTATGGTTTTATTTTAAAAACAACAAAACCCTAAATGAAATTTATCTTAAAGAAAATAACCCTAGGCTTAATTCAACCCTAGTGGGCCTATTTAGTTGTTGATTGTGCCTAATCCATCCATAAAGAATAAACGACTAAAAATACCTATGATAAATAAGACATATAAAATTCCAATATCACTAAATGACAAAAGTCCCATAATTATATAAAATAAAAAATTTCTTTCAAAATTAATCCTTGCATTTGATATTCCAAATGTATCCCTTGTGTAGGATCATGAGAATATTTCCTAGATCTTAAGAATATTTTTTGGATATTTAGAATCATTACAATAATTGTAAACATACTCTTGGTCACCACATCAATCTTCATTATAACTATATTGAATAAAACAAAAAGCTTGCAAAATGGAAAAGGTGTGAAAAGAACTTTAATCCCTTAATAGGTGATGTAAACGTCGAAAATCAGGTTCGAAAAATGGGGTTGTCAAGCGAGGCCTACTTTAATCATGGGAAACAATATGAGCTTCGATTTGATATGTTAAAAAAAGCATTTCGATACCCATTTAAAAAGTTATGTCCGTCTAAATTTGCAACATCGATTTATCAAATGTCTTTTTTTAAGGTGTGAACAACATCACTCTTCTTTTTGTCCTTCTCTTTTTTTATGTAGAGCAAAGATAGATTGAATAAAAGAATAAAGAATAAGAATGATATACAAAGATTTCAAAGAGAACTACGAAACAAAATAAAAACACAAAAACAAAAACAAGCACATAAAACCCAACCTTGAGATACCAAAAATTATGATCACTCCCTTTGTTAACTTGAATTCAAGTATTCAATCAAGAACACCAGAAGCCAAAGAAAAAATCTTTTGAAAATTAATTTTCATTTAAGATATCAATTCCCCCTCCAATACCATACTATAGTTTTCTTTTATAAGCAACAAAACCCTAGATGAAATTTGTATTAAAGAGAGGAACCTAAGACATAATTCAACCCTAGTGGGCTTATTATTTTGTGGATTGTGCCTAATCCATCCGTAAAGAATAAAACCGCAAGGCATAAAAGTCCTATAGTTAACTAAAACAAAAAAATTGCTTCCAAAATTAATCCTTCCATTTTATATTCCAAATCTATCCCTTGTGTGGGATCATGAGAATATTTGTATGATCTTGAGAATATTTGTAGGATATTTAGAATCCTTAGAATATTTTTAAACATACTTATGGTCGGCACCTCAATCTCTATTATAGCTGTATTGAATAAAACCAAAAGCAAACAAAACTGTGAAGGTGCAAAAAAAAAAGTTTAAACCCTCGATAGATGATACAAATGTTGGAATTGGGGTACAAAAAATGAGGTTACCAAGCAAGCCCCACTTAAATCATGGGATTTGATACGAGCTTTGATTTGATATATCGTAATTGTCATTTCGATACCAAAGTTAAAAGTTGTGGCCGTTTAAATTTATAACTCCGATTTATCAAATATATTTTTGTAAACTATGAACAATATCACTCTTCCTTTTATTCTTTTTTTTTTTGAAAAAAGATATATTGAACACACAAATTAAGAATAAGAAATAGATAATAATATTTCAAAGGGAATGACAAAATATAATCCAAATACGAAAACAACAACAACAACTCTACAAAACCCCAACCTTGGGACACAACAAAGGATGATCACTCCATTTGATAAGTTGAATTCAATCATTCAATCAAGAACACAAGATGGCACAGCAAAGACCATTCTAAAATAAATTTTCATTTATAATATATGTTCTCCCTCCAGTACCATGCTACGGTTTTCTTTTAAAAACAACAAAGCCCTAGATGAAATTTACCTTAAAGAAAATAACACTAGACGCAATTCAACCCTAGTGGGCCTATTTAGTTGTTGATTGTGCCTAATCCATCCATAAATAATAAATGAATAAAAATACTAATGATTAATAAGACATATAAAATTCCAAGATCACTAACCACAAAAGTCCCATAATTATCTAAAACAAAAAATTGCTTCCAAAATTAATCCTTGTATTTGATATTCCAAATATATCCCTTGTGTAGGATCATGAGAATATTTCCTAGATCTTAAGAATATTTTTTGGAGATTGAGAATCATTACAATAATTGTAAACATACTCTTGGTCGTAACATCAATCTTCATTACAAATCTATTGAATAAAATGGAAAGCTAGCAAAACGGAAAAGGTGTGAAAAAAATTTTAATCTCTCAATTGGTGATGTAAACGTAGGAATTTGGATTTGAATATTCATATTTTCAAGCGAGCGCTACTCAAATCTTGGGAAATTATATGAGCATCGATTTCATATGTTATAATAGTCATTTCAATACCAGAGTCAAAAGTTATGGCCGTCTAAATTTGCAACACGGATTTATCAAATGTGTTTTTTTTAAGCTGTGGACAACATCACTCTTCTTTTTATGCATATCTTTATTTTTTTGTAGAACAAAGATAGATTGACTATAGGAATAAAGAATAAGAATGATATATGAAGGTTTCAGAGAAAACTATGAAACAAAATTGAAACACGAAAACAACAAGTACATAAAACTCCAACCTTGCGATGCCATAAATTATGATCACTCCCTTTGTTAATTTGAATTCAAGCATTCAATCAAGAACACCATAAGGCAAAGCAAAAATATTTCAAAAATTAATTTTCATTTAAGATATCAGTTCTCCGTCTAGTACCATGCTACAGTTTTCTTTTATAAGTAACAAAACCCTAGATGCAATTTATGATAAAGAAAGAAACCCAAGAGGTAATTCAACCCTTGTGACATAAAAAATTCCACAATTCACTAAAAAGAAAACCGCTAGCCATAAAAGTCCCATAATTAACTAAAACAAAAACATTGTTCCAAAATTAATCTTTGCATTTTATATTCCAAATCTATCCTATTTGTAGGATCATGAGAATATTTGTATGATCTTGAGAATACTTAGTCTATTGAATAAAACTATAAGCAAGCAAAACTATAAAGGTGCAAAAAAAGTTCAAACCCTTGATAGATGATGTAAATGTTGGAATTTGCGTTAAAAAAATGTTGGGAAATGATACGAGCTTTGATTTGATGTATTAGAATAATCATTTCGATACCAGAATTAAAATTTCTTGCCGTTTGAAGTTGCAACTCTGATTTATCAAATGTTTTTTTTAAACTGTGAACAACATCACTCTTCTTTTTATCCTTTTTTTTAAAAAAAAAGATGGATGGAACAAAGAAATAAAGAATAAGAAAGTGATATGGAGATTTCAAAGAGAACTACGAAACGAAATCCAAAGACAAAAAAAAACAACAACAAGTGCAAAAAACCTCAACCTTGAGACGCAACAAAGGATAATCACTCCCTTTGATAAGGTGAATTCAACCATTCCATCAAGATCTGTAAATGGAAAAAGCAAAAACCTTTCTATAATAAATTTTCATTTATGATATTAGTTGTCCCTCCATTTCCATACTACAGTTTTCTTTTATAAGCAACAAAACCCTAAATGAAATTTATCTTAAAGAAAGGAACCCAAGATGTAATTCAACCATTCCATCCGTAAGGAATAAAAGACAAAATATTTATGATAAATAAGACATAAAATTCCAAGATAACTAACCATAAAAGTCCCATAATTAGCTTAAACAAAAAACAATTGTTTCCAAAATTAATCCTTGCATTTGATATTCCAAATCTATCCCTTTTGTTTAATCAAGAGAATATTTGTATGACCTTGAGAATATTTGTTGGATATTGAGATTCTATAGAATAATTGTAAACATACACTTGGTCGGCACATCAATCTCCATTACAAATTTATTGAATAAAATAGAAAGCTAGCAAAACAAAAATGGTGTGAAAAAAACTTGAATCCCTCGATAGGTGATGTAAACATCCAAATTTGGGTTTGAAAAATGAGGTTTTCAATCTTGGGAAACGATATCAGCTTCAAATTTATATATTATAGTATTCATTTCGATGTCCGAGTCAAAAGTTATAGCCGTTTAAATTTGCAACTCCGATTTATCAAAAGTCTTTTTAAATTAGGAACAACATCACTCTTCTTTTTATCCTTTCTATTTTTTTTGTAGAACCTAGATAGATTGAAGCAAGAATAAAGAATAAGAAAGAGATACAAAGATTTCAAAGAGAACTACGAAATGAAATCCAAAGATGAAAACAACAACAAATCCTTAAAACCCTAACCTTGGGATGCCACAAATTATGATAACTCCCTTTGTTAAGTTGAAGTCAATCATTCAATCAAAAATACCAGAGGCAAAGCAAAAATCTATAGAAAATAAATTTGAATTTGAATTTGTGGAATTACTATGCTACTATTTTCTTTTATAAGCAACAAACCATAGATGAAATTTATCTTATAGAAAGGATTGTGCCTATTCCTTCCTTAAAGAATAAAAGACTAAAAATATTTATGATAAATAAGACATATAAAATTCCACAATTCACTAAAAAGAAAACTACTAGCTATAAAATTCCTATATTTAACTAAAAACAATTTGCTTCCAAAACTAATACATACATTTTATTTTCCAAATCTATCCCTTGTGTAAGATCAAGAGAATATTTGTTGGATATTGATCATCTTTAGAATATTTGTAAACATACTCTTAGTCGGCACCTCAATCTCCATTACAACTCTATTGAATAAAACCAAAAGCAAGCAAAATTGTAGAACAGAGAAAGAAAGTTTAAACCATCAGTAGGTGAAGTAAACGTTGGAATTTGTGCTCAAAAAATGAGTTTACAAAGTGAGGCCCACTCATATCATTGGAATTAATACATGCCTTAATTTTCTATATAATAATAGTTGTTTTGTTGCTAGAGTCAAATGTTATCGCCATTTAAAGTCGTAACTCTGATTTATCAAATGTTTTTCTTTTTTTGAAACTATGAATAACATCACTCTTTTTTTTTTGAAGAACAAAGACAGATTGAAAACAAAAATAAAGAATAAGAAAGAGATACGAATATTTCAAAGAGAAATATGAAACATAATCTAAAGAGGAAAACTACAATAGCTAGTCTACAAAACCCCAACCTTGAGATGCCACAAATTATGATGACTCCCTTTGTAAAGTTAAATTCTAGTATTCAATCAAGAACACCAGAAGGAAAAGCAAAATTCTTTCTGAAATAAATTTTCATTTATGATATTAGTTCTCCCTCTATTACAATGCTACTATTTTTTTTATAAGAAACAAAACCATAGATGAAATTTATCTTAAAGAAAGGAACCCAAGACATAATTCAACCCTAGTAGGCCTTTTTAGTTGTGTATTTCCAAATCCATTCATAAAGAATAAAAGACTAAAAATACTTATGATAAAAAAGAAATATAAAAATCTACAATTCACTAAAAAGAAAACCACTAGCCATTAAAGTCTCATGAGAATATTTGTATGACCTTGAAACTATTTGTAGGATACTAAGAATCTTTAGAATATTTGTAAACATTCTCTTGGTCGGCACCTCAATTTCCGTTATAGCTCTATTGAATAAAATCAAAAGCAAGCAAAACTACAAATGTGCAAAAAAATTTTAAACCCTCCTTTGGTGATGTAAACGTTCGAATTTTAAACTATGAACAGTAGCACTCTTCCTTTTTGCCTTATCTTTTTTTTTTGGAAGAACAACGATTGATTGAACACAAAAATAAAGAACATGAAATGGATACGAAGATTTCATATAGAACTATGAAATAAAATTCAAATACGAAAACAAAAACAACAAGTCCATGAAATCCCCACTTTGAGACGCCACAAAAGATGGTCACTCCTTTTGATAAGTTGAATTCAAGCATTCAATCAAGAACACTAGAAGACAAAGCAAAATCTTTCTAAAATAAAGTTTCCTTAATGATATTAGTTTTCCCTCCATTACAATGCTATCATTTTCTTTTATAAGTAACAAAACCCAGACGAAATGTATCTTAAAGAAAGGAACCCTAGACGTAATTCAACCCTAGAGGGCCTATTTAGTTGTGGTTTATGCCTAATCAATATGTAAGGATTAAAAGACTAAAAATACTTATGATAAATAAGACATAAAATTCCACAATTTTTTAAAAATAAAATCGCTAAACACAAAATGCCTATGATTAACTAAAACAAAAAAAATTGCTTCCCAAAGTATTCCTTGCATTTGATATTACAAATCTATCACTAGTGCAGGATCATGAAAATATTTGTAAGATCTATAGAATAATTGTAGGATATTGAGTATCTTTAGAATATTTGTAAACATACTCTTGGTTGACATCTCAATCTTCATTACAGCTCTACTGAACAAAACATAAAGGGTGCGAATTTGGGTTTGTAAAATGGGATTCCAATGTGAGTAATGAATGGCTCCTGGGAAATGATACAAGCAACAATTTAATATATTATTATAATTGTTTCGATACATGAGTTAAAAGTAATGGTCATTTTAAGTTACAACTTTGATTTATCAAATGTTCTTTTAACTGGGAACAACAACACTCTTCCATTTTTCCTTCTCTTTTTTTTTATGAACAAAGATTGATTAAACACTAAATAAAGAACATGAAAGGGAAACAAAGATTTCATAGAGAACTACCAAACAAAATCTAAATAGGAGAACTACCATAAAATCCCCACCTTGAGATGCCCCAAAAGATGGTCACTCCCTTTGATAAGGCGAATTCATGCATTCAATCAAGAACACTAGAAGGCGAAGCGAAAATATTTCTGAAATAAATTTTCATTAATGATATCAGTTCTCCCGCTTAAAGAAAGGAACATATGACGTAATTCAACCCTAGTAGGCCTATTTTGTTGTGGATTGTGCCTAATCCATAAGTAAAGAATAAAATACTAAATATAATTATGATGAATAGTAAATATATAAAAAATATTTCTTCCAAAATTAATCATTGCATTTGATATTCCAAATCTATTCCTTGTGTAGGATCATAAGCACATTTGTATGATCTAGAGAATATTTGTAGGATATTGAGAATCCTTAGAATATATGTAAACATACTCTTGGTTGGCACCTTAATCTCCATTACAGGTTTATTGAAAATACTGAAAGCATGCAAAATGGAAAAGGTGCAAAAAAAATTGTAAACTCTCGGTAGATGATATAAATGTTGGATTTGCTATTTGAAAAATGAAGCTCCATACTACAGCGTGTTTGGATCATAGGAAATGATATGAGCTTCGATTAAATATATTATTGTAGTCATCAAAAGTCATGGCCATTTAATGTTACAACATTAATTTATCAAATGTTTTTTTTTAAATTGTGAATAGCAATACTCTTCTTTTTTTCCAACTTTTTGTTTTGTTTGAAGAATAACAATTGATTGAACACACAAATAAATAACGAAAAAATGATATGAAGATTTAAAAGAGAACTAATAAATGAAATCCAAAGATGAAAACAACAAAAACAAGTCCATAAAACCCCAAACTTGAGACGCCACAAATAATCCTCACTCCCTTTGATAAGTTGAATTCAAGCATTCAAACAAGAATGTAAGAAGGCAAATCGAAAATCTTTCAAAAATAAATATTCATTAATGATATTAGTTCTCCCTCCACTACGAGGCTGTTGTTTTCATTTATAAACAACAAAATCCAAGACGAAATTTATCTTAATGAAAGGAACCCTAGACATAATTCAACCCTAGTGGGCCTATTTAGTTGTGGATGGTGCCTAATCCATACGTAAGGAATAAAAGACTACAAATATTTATGATAAATAAGATATATAAAATTATACAATTCACAAAAAATAAAATTGCTAACCACAAAAGGCCTATGATTAACTAAAACAAAAAATTGCTACAAGTCTATACCTCGTGTAGGATCATCAGAATATTTGTAAAATCTAGAGAATATTTATAGGATATTGTGAATCTTTAGAGTATTTGTAAACATAGTCTTTGTCAAAATCTCAATCTCTATTACAGCTTTACTGAACAAACCGAAAATAAACAAAACAGAAAAGGTGCAAAAATATTTTAAACCCTCGTTAGGTGATGTAAACATTGGAATTTGGCTTCATAAAATGTGCTTTCAAAGTGAGTCCCGCTTAGATCTTGAGAAACTATATGCACTTTGATTTGATATATTATTATAGTCGTTTCAATACATGAGTCAAAGTTTATGGGCATTCAAAATTGCAACTCTGATTTATCATATGTTTTTGTTAAACTTTGAACAGCAACACTCAGCTCTTTATCCTTCTTCTTTTTTTGGAGAATAAAGATTCATTAAACACAGAAATTAATAACAAGAAAACGAAATAAAGATTTCAAAAAGAACTATGAAATGAAATCCAAAGACGAAAATAACAACAACATGTCCATAAAACCATAACCTTGAGATGCCATAAAGGATCATCACTCCATTTGTTAAGCCAAATTGAAGCATTCAAATAGGAACACGAGAAGGAAAAATGAAAAGCTTTTTGAAATAAATTTTCATTAATGATATCAGTTCTCCCTCCATTACAATGTTGATGTTTTTTTTATAATCAACAAAGTATTAGATGAAATTTATATTAAAGAGAGGAACCCTAGACATAATTCAACCAGAGTGGGCCTATTTAGTTATGGATTGTGCTTAATCCATCCGTAAAGAATAAAAGACTCAAAGTATTTATGATAAATAAGGCATAAAATTCCATAATTCACTAAATAGAAAATTGTTAACCATAAAAGGCCCATAATTAACTAAAACAAAAACAATTACTTCCAAAATTAATCCTGTATTTGATATTCCAAATTGATTCCTCGTGTAGGATCATGAGAATATTTGCATGATCTAGAGAATATTTGTAGGATATTGAGAATCTTTAAAATATTTGTAAATCTACACTTAGTTGGCACCTCAATCTCCATTATAGCTTTATTGAAAAATTTGAAAGCAAGCTAAACAAAAAAGTTGAGAAAAAACATAAAATCCTCGGTAGTTGATGTAAACATTGGAATTTAGGTTCAAAAAATGAGGTTCAATGGTAAGGTTTGCTCGATTCATGGGAAATAATACAATTTTTGATTTGATATTTTATTATAGTTGTTTCGATACATGAGTCAAAAGTAATGGCCATTTAAACTTGCAACTTCATTTTATCAAAAGTTTTTTTTAAACAGTGAACAGTAGCACTCTTATATTTATAAGCAACATAACCATAGATAAATTTTATCTTAAAGAAAAGAACCCAAGACATAATTCAACCTTAGTGGGCTTTTTTAGTGGTGGATTGTGCCTAATCCATCCGTAAAGAATAAATGACTAAAATACTTTGGATAAATAAGGCATATAAAATTCCATAATTCAGTAAAAAGAAAATTGCTAACCACAAAAGGCCTATAATTAACTACAACAAAAAAATTGCTCCCAAAATTAATCCTTGCATTTGATATTCCATATCTATCCATTGTGTTGGAATATGAGAATATTTTTATGATCTAGGGAATATTTGTAGGATATTGAGAATCTTTAGAATATTTGAAAACATACTCAAGGTTGGCACCTCAATTTCTATTACAACTCTATTAAAAAAACGAAAGTAAGAAAAATGGAAAAGTTGCAAAAGAAATATTAAACCCTCAGTAGTTGATGTAAATATTGGAATATGGGTTCAAAACATGAGGTTCCACAACAAGGCCCATTTTGATATTGGGAAACAAAACAAGCTTTGATTTGATATATTATTATAGTCATTTTGATACCCAGGTCCAAATTTATGGCCATTTAAATTTGCAACTCCGATTTATCAAAACAAATATATATATTTAAACTATGAACAATAACACTCTTCTTTTAATCCTTCTCCTATTTTTTGAAGAACAAAGATTGAATGAACCTATAAAAAAAACAAGAAACAAATACAATGACTTCAAGGAGAACTACAAAATGAAATACAAAAACAAAAACAACACTAAAAAGTCCATAAATCCCCAAACTTGAGATGTCACAAAGAATGATCACTCCCTTTGATAAGTCAAATTAAAGTATTCAATCAAAAAAACAAAAAAGGAAAAGAAAATATCTGTCTAAAATAAATCTTCATTAATGATATCAGATCTCCCTCAATTACAAGACTACTATTTTATTTTTTAAGCAACATAACCCTAGACAAAGTTTATCTTAAAGAAAGGAACAATAGATGTAATTCAACCTTAGTTGGCCTAATTAGTTATGGATTATTCCTAATCCATCCAAAAAAAATAAAAGACTAAAAATATTTTGGATAAATAAGACATATAAAATTCCACAATTAACTAAAAACAAAAATCACTAATCATAAAAGGCCCATAATTAACTAAAACAAAAATATTGCTATCAAAATTAATCCTTGCATTTGATATTTCACATCTATCCATTGTGTAGAATTATGAGAATATTTTTATGATCTAGGCAATATTTGTAGGATATTGAGAATCTTTAGAATATTTGTACACATACTCAAGGTTGGCACCTACATTTTTATTTCAACTCTATTAAAAAAAGCGAAATCAAGCAAAATGAAAAAGTTGCAAAAGAAACATTAAACCCATGGTAGGTGATGTAAATGTTGGAATTTGGGTTCAAAAAATGAGGTTCCATAGCAAGGCCCATTCTTATATTGGAAAATGATACAAGCTTCAATTTGATATATTATTATAGTCATTTCGATACCCAGGTCAAAAGTTATGGCTATTTAAATTTACATTTTCGATTTATCAAATATTTTTTTTAAACTATGAACATCAGCTCTCTTCTTTAAATCCTTCTCCTTTTTTTTGAAAAACAAAGATTGAATGAACCTAGATAAATGAACAAGAAAAAGATAAGATAATTTCAAGGAGAATTATGAAACAAAATACAAATACAAACACAAACCAACAAGTCGATAACTAATGAAAACTTGAGACCCAACAAAGGATGGCCACTCCCATTGATAAGTACAATGAAAGAATTCAATCAAGAACACCAAAAAGGCAAAGCAAAAAGTTGTCTAAAATAAATCTTCATGAATAATATCACCTCTCTCTCCATTACAAGACTATTGTCTTCTTTTATAAGCAACATAACCCTAGAAGAAGTTTATCTCAAAGAAAGGAACCCTAGACATAATTTAACCTTAGTGGGCCTATTTATTTGTGTATTATTCCTGATCCATCCATAAAATATAAAAGACTAAACATACCTTTGATAAATAAGACATATAAAATTCCACAATTCACTAAAAAGAAAATCATTAACCATAAAACGCCTAAAATTAACAAAAACAAAATATTACTTCCAAAATTAATCATACATTTGAATTACAAATCTATCCCTTGTGTAGGATTATGAGAATATTTGTAGGATATTGAAAATATTTAGAATATTTGTAGATATACTCTTATTAGGCACCTCAATCTCCATTACAGCTCTAATGAAAAAAAAAACAAAAGCTACCATAATGGAAAAGGAGCAAAAAAAACATTAAACCCTCGGTAGGTGATATAAAAGGTCAAATTTGGGTTCAAAATATAAGGTTCTATAGTGAAGCGAGCTGGGATGATGGGAAATGATATTAGCTTCAATTTGATATATTATTATAAACATTTCGTTACCCAACTCAAAAGTAATGGCCATTTAAATTTCCAACACCGAATTATCAAATTATTCTTTTTAAACTGTCAACATCAGCACTCTTCTTTTAATTATTTTCCTTTTCTTTTTAAGAAAATAGATTGAATGAACCTCGAAAAAAAGAACAATAAAAATATACAATGGTTTCAAGGAGAACTACAAAAAAATACAAATACAAACATAACAACAACAAGTCTATAAATCCTCAAAACTTGAGACACCACAAAGGATGGTCACTCCCTTTGATAAGTCAAATTAAAGAAAGAAACCCTAGATGTCCAAAATAAATCTTCATTAATGACATCAGATCTCCCTCCATTACAAGACTATTATCTTCCTTTATAAGCAAAATAATCCTAGATGAAGTTTATCTTAAAGAAAGAAACCCTAGATGTAATTCAACCTTAGTGGATCTATTTAGTTGTGGATTATTCCTAATCCATCCGTAAAAAGAAAAAGATTTAACATAATTTGGATAAATAAGACATATAATATTCAAAAATTCACTAAAAAGAAAACCGCTAAGCATAAAAGGCCCATAATTAACTAAAACAAAAAAAAAAATTGCTTCCAAAATTAATAATTGCATTTGATATTACAAATCTATCCCTTGTGTAGGATTATGAGAATATTTGTTTGATCTACAAAATATTTGTAAGATATTGAAAATCCTTTAGAATATTTGTAGACATACTATTGGTCGACACCCCAATCTCCATTATAGCTCTAATGAAAAAAAAACGAAAGCTACCATAATGGAAAAGGTGCAAAAAAAGGCATTAAACCCTCGGTAGGTGATGTAAGAGTTTGAATTTGGTTTCAAAATATAAGGTTCTATAGTGAGGCCTGCTCGAATAATGGGAAATGATACGAGCTTTGATTTGATATATTATTATAAATGTTTCGATACCCAGGACAAAAGTTATGGTCATTTAAATTTGTAACTCAGATTTATCAAATAATATTAGCACTCTTCTTGTAATCCTTCACCTTTTTTTTAAGAACAAATATTGAATGAACCTAATTAATCTCATGGCTTACTCAATATACTTGCAACTAGGTTTGGAGAGTTTAAGTCCATAACTATGTCCTTTCAATTAGTTGATAAGTATGTCAAATATAGTAAGTGCACAGTTGAGGATTTTCTTGTATAATTATACAAAGTAATAACACCTATTTATTTTTTTGGTAATAAATATGCTAGAAAACCCATCAAGGGACAAGAAGTACACTATTCTTCTTAGTAGGCCATTCATGGCCACTACCAAGACTATGGGAGAGACGGTCTATTTTAAAGTTTTTGATTCCTTTACCATTCCTTCTATTTCTATTGTTGATGAGTGTTCATATATTGATTGTGTGGATACAATTTCTCATAACACCTTTTTCAAGGATGAGATGAAGCAAAAACTTTAATATGTTATAACTATTGATAGGATAGAGAAAGACTTAGATTATGAGACTAAGGGGTACCATCAATTGTTAGATAATGCTAAATCAATAGAAGAGTCTAGTATACCCTTAGATATATCTATGATCCCACTTGGGGAAGAAAAGAGTCCACCTAAGCGGAAGCTAAAAGAGTTACCTAAGCACCTTAAATACATGTTTTTGTAAGAAGAGAGATCTAGTTGGTCATTATTTCTTCTAGTTTAACCCCAACACAAGAAGAAAAACTAGTGAGGTAGCTCAAGAAATTCAAGAAAAATATATGTTAGAATTGGAGACATTATAGGTATTAGTTGGCTATATATATATGTAGCTCTCTCTTTCTCTACTTAAAACTGCCTGAGGGAAAATTTAGAAAAAGAGGTATCCTTGTTTTTGTTGGTTATTAATGAGCTAATTTGTACAATTCTTAGCTGTTTTTTAATTGTAGGTAGGAGATGTTATTCTATCAATATGGTTGAGGCAAGATAATTAATTGCTAGTCAATTTTATTGAACTTATTTTCATTTTTATAGTCTAATGCCTAAGACCTCTAACAGAAGATTCTTTACGTTTATAGTCTCATGTTTCTTATTGTGATCATGGTGGTGCTATACAGATTTTGTCCTTCCTGCCATATTTTACAAATATTGATTGCGTAAACATTCTGAAGATATACACCTCTAACGAGACCTGCTCCTGTATGTTCAGATGTAAAGGTAAGACTTGAATCTTGACAGTACACTGAGTACTGACCCTTGTCATCATACATTGTATCTCAATTCTACTAGATGCATAAATATTCTCATACAAAGCCTTTCTGTTTTGTTTTGTCTATAAATTGGAAGAACATAATGTCCGAAGAAAACAGCATATGTTCAATAATGTGTATTTTATCTAGTCAAATTAAAAATTAACCTAATCTTGATAGTAACTGATGTAGTAAATGAACTACAAGCTTACAAAATCTTAGAAGATCGTACAACTCATGTTGACTAGTAAGCATGTTTTTAGTACCTTCAAATATTATGGAAAATCGATGCTTGTTTAAGTTAAGTGATTTAAGATTCATATTGAGCCTTCAAGTTGAGATGGTCCTGCTTGTAACTTCCATGACTTTCATAATTGTGCGAATGATTGTCATTATTCAAGAAGAAAAGCCAATCAGTTTTATCTTCAATTATAAAATTTTCTTACTTTTATGGTATCTATCAGTATACACATAATGAGGATGCTATGGCAGAATTTTGTCCCTGAGATCTAATACAGATTTTCTTGAAGTAGGGTACTAGTAATTTAGAACTTTCCAGTGGATCACCTCTGCCAAAAGTGAAGGTAATAACAGAGTGTTCTGTAATTTTTTCTTCCCTAAATGACAGCAACATTCCACATGCCTTCTCATACTTCCTTTTTCTTAATAATGTCCTGAACAGCCACAACAGTTCGATGAGACAATCAGGGTATTGAAGGAAACAATTGAAATACTTAAAAACCAAATATTGGGCTTTGATACTTTCTTCGTGACAAGCCATAATCCTTATGAGGTGAAATGGTTATTTTACATTTCTCTCTAGCTTTTGGAACTGTAAGAAATCACTAGAATGGAACAAAGAAAAGTGAAATGAAATATGGAGATAACCTGGATGTCCAAAGAAGTTTTCATTCAGTTTGTAGAAAAAAATTTAAGTTGTAATATCTCATTTAAAATCAAACGAAAGGAAGAAAATAAAAGTTTGGGATTGTTTTCTACTTAATCTAGCCATAATTACTTGTTTCTTTTTAGGTTGGGATCCCATGGAGATAACAAAGGGGATACAGGTATTATGTTTTTGTTGCGTAATTTTTTGCTATCAAAAACAATTCATGACTGAATCTTTTTTATGTCAACTTTTGCAAATTTATAGGTGGGATAATTTGGGGATGAATATAAGCTTTTTTCTTTTAATCGATCCAGAGGATGATTGACCTGTAGCAGTTGTAGTTCCAAAGAAGACCTTGTAGCCAGTATTACGAAAAACCTAAAAATTGAAAATAACAATTTCCGTATATATTTTTATTCTTAATACAAGAATACTCTTATATACATCATAAATCAATGAAAATAAGCCACTTGGCATAACAGAAAAACAATATTCTAATACTCCCTCTCAAGATGGAGAGTAGATATTAATCAATCCCATCTTGTCGAGCAAACTTTTGAAAATGGAAGGATGAAGAGCCTTAGTAAATATATCAACCAACTGATTCCGAGTAGAAACATGTAAGGTCTTCAAAAGTCCTGCCTGAATTTTATCTCGAACCAAATGACAATCTATTTCGATGTGTTTTGTTCGCTCATAGAAAACAGGATTCGATGCAATGTGTAAAGCATCTTGATTATCACAATATAGCAAGGCAGGCCTAGAATGGCTTACCCCAAACTCTTTTAACAACGACAACAACCATGTCAGGTCGCAGGTGGCATTAGCTATGGACCTATACTCAGCCTCTACTGAAGACCGAGAGACTGTAGTTTGTTTCTTAGACTTCCAGGAGATCAACGAGTCTCCTAAAAATACACAATAACCTGATATGGAACGTCTACTGTCAGCACAACCAGCCCAATCAACATCAGAGAAAACTTTGAATTGAACTTCAGTTGTTGTAGATAGATCACTTTCAGCATAAGCTCTAAGTTCTACTTCAGACTTAGAAGGAAGAAAAAGACCTTGTCCAGGAGTCCCTTTCACATATTGCAAAACTCTTTGCACAGCCTTGAAGTGAGGAAGTCTTGGTTGAGACAAGAATTGGCTAAGTCTATTAACAGCATATGATAAATCCGGCCTAGTGATGGTGAGGTATAATAACTTCCCAATTAACCTCCTATAAAGAGAAGCATCTGGCAATAAATCTCCTTCATCTTGACTTAATTTCAGATTTGGTTCCATAGGTGTAACCACTGGTTTACAACCTAGGTATCCTGTGTTAGCCAAAAGTTGCAATGCATAAGACCTTTGTGAAACCGACATGCCCCTCTTTGTTCTGCCCATTTCTAAACCAAGAAAGTAACGCAAAGTTCCAAGATCTGTCAACTTGAATCTAGCATTAATCCTACTCTTCAAGTGTTGAATAGCCACATCATCACTGCTGGCTATAATAATGTCATCAACATAGACAAGAATAACCATGAAAACTGACCCCTTGCTGCTGATAAACATAGAATGATCAGTTGCTAACTGACGAAATCCTTCTTCAATCAAGGCACTAGAAAATTTTGCATACCACTACCTTGATGCTTGTTTCAAACCATACAAGGACTTGCTGAGTTTGCAAACAGCATTAGGAGGTAATATTTTCTCCCCCTTATGACTATAACCTTGAGGAATAGTCATATATACTTCCTCAGAAAGGTCACCATGCAAAAAAGCATTATTAACATCCAATTGATGTAAAGACCAACCATGAATTGAAGCTAAAGCAAGTAAAAGCTTGACAGTAACAAGCTTTGCTACAGGAGCAAAGGTATCAAAAAAATCAACTCCCTCTTGCTAAGTATATCCCTTGGCAACAAGTCGTGCTTTGTATCTTTCGACAGTCCCATCAACCTGCAACTTGACTTTATACACCCATTTACAACCAATGGCGTGATGTCCATCAGGTAAAGAGACAATAGACCATGTATTATTGAGTGCTAAGGCGTGTAACTCATCAGCCATAGCTTTATCCCACTCAGGAATACCAGAAGCTTGAGAGAAAAATTGAGGCTCGGGTGTGCTAGAGATGGACATAACAGCCGCCTTAAAATCCCCTTTGAGCTTGTCATAACAGAGAAAATTAGAAATAGGATGCTGAGTAGAACCACAATGATAAGCCTGCAAATAGCTTGGCTTTTTAACACAACGTTGTGGTCTAGGAGAGACTAAATCAGGAGAAGCAGTAGGAACAAAAGGATGGACAATGTTAGAAACATCAACCAGCTCAGAACAAGGAGAAATATTGTCAAGAACAGGCAAAGGAAGAACATTATTGGGGAATAAGGCACCAATATCAGTAGAGGAACTCTTGGAAACCAGAGGAAAAATAGTCTCATGAAACACAACATCACGAGAAGCAAAAATCTTATTACTCTCTAAATCTAGTAGCTTATAGGCTTTCATCCCAAAGAGATAACCAATAAAAATACAAGCTCTATATCTAGGAGAAAACTTGTCACTTTTACTCAACAAAGTAGAAGCATAGCATAGACAACCAAAAGAACGCAATTGACCATAAGAAGGAAACTTATTATTCAGCACTTCAAATGGAGTTTTAAAGCTTAGAACAGGAGATGACAGCCTATTCATAAGATGAGCATCAGTCAAAACAGTATCACACCAATAAGAGAGAGGAATACCTGACTGAAATAAAAGAGCACGAGCAATATTAAGCAGATGCTGATGTTTACGCTCAACAACCGAGTTTTGCTACGGCCTTTCAACACAAGATCGATAATGAACAACCCCTTTAGAGTTATAGAAATGAGTCAGATCCAATTCCTTAGCATTGTCTGAACGAACTCCTTTGATATGCTTCCCATATTGGGTCTGAATCAGCATAAAAAGATCTGGAATAATCTTCTAAGCCTCAGCTTTAGTATGTAAAAGGAAAACCCAAGTATATCTTGAAGCATCATCAACAATGGTTAAAAAATATCGAAAACCTTCATTAGATATTACTCGAAATGGACCCCATACATCAACATGAATGAGATCAAAAGGTAAAGATGAAATTTATTATTAGAAATAAACGACAAACGTCTTTGCTTTGCAAGAGGACAAACAGTACAAGGAGGCCTTTTTTAGCTCTAAAATTGAAAAAGGGAATCTTATCATTATGCTGAGAAACCAAACAAGAAGGATGTCCTAGACGATAATGCCATAACGTCTCAGTGGACAAAATAGAGGAAGCATTACAAGCAATAGAAGAGTTAGAACTAGGTTGATACAAAGCTGGAACACTGAGATGGTAGAGATGCCCTACTCTTTTACTCGTCCCAATCTTCATGCCCTGAGTATCCTGGATCACACAGCCATCATCATGAAAAATTAAAGAACATGAGAGGCTCTTTATGAGTGAACTAATAGATAATAAGTTGTATCTGAAAGAAGGAATATAGAGCACTTTAGATAAAATAAAGAATGGCGATAACCGAACAGAGCCTATCTTAGAAATGGGGGCAGAATGTCCAGTAGGCAGAAACACAAAGGTAGAAGTATAGTTGTTATCAAAAGAATCAAACAAACTCAAATCATGACAAACATGATGAGTAGCACCTGAGTCAATAATCCAAACATTAGCTGATATAAGAGAAGAAATACCAGTGAAGTTTGATACTACATGCTTTTATTCTTTAGTATCCTGAGAGATTCCCTACATCTGAGTACTTAATAGAGATATCAAATGTTGATAATCATTAGCAGTCAAAGCATGCATAGGGGAAGTATTGTTACTAAAATTTTGGTAATTCTCTGGATTGACTTGAGTTTCAGCAACAAAAGAAGTCTGATTAGCTAAGGGCTTCGAAGAAATTGTCAGATTGGAATATCCTGGATGACTACTTGTTTGGCCCTTAGAAAAATCTCCAGAATTGACTTTTGGTTTAAAATCAGGAGGATATCCATGAATTTTGTAACATTTATCCACTGTGTGACCAGAGAAACCACAATGTGTACAGACCAGTTTGTCCTTCTTTCCCTTATAAGCATTGTAATTGCTACTAGCCACTCCATAAGATGCTGAAATAGGAGGCAGAGATGAACCAGAAAAATGCATAGATCGTTGCCTTTCTTCTTGTATAACCAGAGAAAAAACTTTGTTAATCAGAGGCAATGAATCACTCATGAGAATTTGAGCTCAAATCTGACTGAAAGACTCATTCAAACCCATAAGAAATTGTAAAACATAGTCTTCATGTTGATAATCTATCAGACTTTTCATTCCTCCACAATTACATACTGGTGCAGGTCTAAAATCATGTAATTCATCCCAAAAAATCATTAGTTTGGTGAAATAAGCACTAACATCATTAGAACCATGTGTGAGTGCGTGAATTTGTTGCTTTAGTTGGAAAATTCTAGGACCATTGCTCTTATTAAACCAATCATGAAGATCAATCCACATACTTCGAGCATCATGAATATACATAATACTATCTGCTATGTCCTTGCTAACAACATTCAAAATCCATGACATAACCATGTTATTACAACGAGACCAAAAATGATACAAATTATCCCCAATTTCTGGTTTAGCAATAGATCCATCAACCAATCCAAATTTGTTCTTAGCAATAAGAGCTATAATCATAGATCGATGCCAAGAATTGCAGTTGCTACCTGTTAGAGGGTTTAAAACCAAGCCAAGCCCTGGATGATCTCCATTACTGAGATAGAAAGAACTATTGGAATCTTCATGAACACGATTAGTGTTATCCAAGATCGAGAAAGAATTTTCATTGCTCTGATTGACTCCATTATTACCTCTTCGATCTCCTCCTCCACGAGCCATTGAAGAACAATCAAGAATCAAGAACAAAGAAAGATCAGCGAGAGCGAAAAATGGTGCTCTAATACCATATTACGAAAAACCTAAAAATTGAAAATAACAATTTCTATATATATTTTTATTCTTAATGCAAGAATACTCTTATATACATCATAAACCAATGAAAATAAGCCACTTGGCATAACAGAAAAACAATATTCTAACAGCCAGAGACCACAGGTTATTGCTTACCTCCATTATATTTTGTCCCATTTGTAGATAGGAAATCAGAATGTTTCTTACAAATATGCATCATAATGAGACTTATGATTTTGTGCCATGATAAATCTCTTAAATCTTTGCAGCGATCCCTGAGTGGTTTGTAGCTGGGTCTTTCAGATTTGTTACAATGTTTACATTACTTGTCCATAATGTTCTTGAATTTCAATCAAACTTACTATATGCAACATCTTTCTTATAACTTGTACCATAAAAAAATGTCAATGCTCTGTGAATATTGTTTCTGTGCAATTCTTTTTCATTCCATTTCGACCCAAAAATTCTCTCTTTCCATATCAGAATGTAAATTGTGGTTTCTAGTGGCTATTATATGTCATTGGATTATAGAGCATTCCTAATGAACATATATATGTTTATTTAGCTGTGGTGTGGTGATATACTATTATTATGGTTGTAGGTCAAATTTTGACAAGGATTCTAAAAATTGCAGGCAATTGAGAAGTTCTTCTAAAAGTTGCAGCATGTGGACCCTTGGTTGGATTTTCCTTCGGTCTTATTCTTTTGTTGTTGGGATTTGTTCTACCACTTTTGAGAAGAAAGGCATTACAATGTGTCATGTAAAATATCTTTCATATTGATTTAGATTATGAACAATTTGATTAGTATTATTATTGGTAAACTTTTTACATGTATTTTATATTTTAGAACATTTTAATTAACTAGCTAGTAAGACTTTATTATGTTTTAATGCATAAACTCTAATGTAATTGCACTCTTAATTTTAATAAAAAGATTTTTAATATTCTCAATTCATAAATTTATTGTAATTTATATTAAAAAGTAAGGTTAATTGAGATGTATATGATCACGGTATAAGTGTAACCGAGACAATAGAAATATCATTTGGTCTCGTTCTTATAAAAGATTAAGATCAAATGGGTGTCTAAAGCCTCAATCGTTTATAAGACCATGACCGAATTGTACGTCTATGGCCTCAGTATTTTATTAGTCTCGATCTTTTATATGAGCGTGACCAAATAGAATGCTTATGGTCAGTCTTTTATAAAACTATAACCAAATGGTATGTCTATAGCATCGGTCTTTTATAAGACCGTGACCAAATGGTATGTCTATGACCTTGGTTAAAACCCAAGACCATATGTAACAATCTATGGTCTCTCTCACTTAGGCCTCGGTATTTATAATCGTGGTTATAAGCCTATGGTCATGGTTAAAAACCAAGGCCATTTATCAATTTTGTAGTAGTGAAAACTTCACATGAGGCAAGAAATTTAATTGCAACTATGGAAGCCAACTCTCAACAATTTGGCATCCATAATTGCCTAAAAAAAGCGAAATAAGGTAAGGATTAACCCTACTCTTGAGGTTCAAGTTAATAATTTAAATGCATTGGTACAACAGTTAATTAGTGGACATGTTAATGATTGTGGTAACAGTTAAGCAGAGAGGCCGAAGTATAATCCTTTCTCCAATATCTATAATGTAAGATGGAGGTATCATCCAAAATTTAGTTGTGCAAACAAAAGACCCATAACTTTTCTAAACAACCAACAATGTCCACCTGCCTTCCCAAATCCTAGGCCACCTCAATAGTACCCACCTTAACAACCTCAAGGTAAGTCTCTAAAGGATATGCTTTTTACTTTAACTAATCATAATGCTATATTTTAGCAGGATACCAAGGCTTCAATTCATAACCTAGAGACTCAAATGAGCCAATTAGCCACAATTGTGGGAAATATTAAAGGACAAGTATCTGGAAAGCTTCTCTCATAGAAGTTACATTCGCCATACTAATGAAATTACACCAAGTGCTACATGGGAGGTAATCCATTGATTTCTTTCATTTTATTTTCAGTTGAACTTTAATTTTTTATTTCGCATAATATTTACTATTTCCTATTTATTTTTTTATTTTTCTTATTTTGCGTGCCATTTGATTGTAATGCAAACATTAGCTACTTAGGTTGAGAATGGGTAATGCATTATCATGAAATATTGGTTTTGTTTTTGTAATTTTAAATGCATTCCTGCATGATGAGCAAAACCGACATCGCCGATCCTACCAATACTTTGGTTTTATATTTATAAAACTCTCGCAAGTGCACGAATCATTTCATAGAAAATGATAAGTATACTCCGAAGGTTGATCTAAGGAAGGAATATATGTTGTTTTTTTAATTTATTATTCAAACTTTTAAAAACAAAATTAAATCCTAAACATCCTCTCACGATATTTGGGTTTTTGTTGTTTCTAATCTAATAACATAAAAATAAACATAGATACAGATTCAATAAATATTTATGCAAATTTTATCTTTTATAATAGTGGAGTATTTATGGATATAATAATTAAGTAATTATGCTTGCTCATATTATTTAGGTTATTAAAGATATAAATTGATATTTATTGATTCTCTTTTTTATATGAATACCACCTTTGGTGGGGTTAGATATTCTTTGTTAACTAAATAAATCAATTAACACCTATGGGTGGGGTTGATAACTAATTTGGTTAATTAAATTAATTCTTTTTTTCTAAGAGATTAAAAATGAACCATTTAAATGCCACCTTTGGTGGGGTTAGAAAGTTTAAACTTTATTCAAGGTGTCCAAATTAAACCTAAGAATTTAGTTATCCGAGTACTAACTTTCAAGTTTTAAAACTACTACTGAAAACATGTTGTTAATACATTTTTAGATAATAATTTTTATAAAAAATTTTGAAATAGAGCTTCACTCTAACTACCGGGCGATTATACCAACAAATAAAATGGCACTACTCTAAATTAGACCCAATAACTAAACCTTAAAATCTAATTTTCAGATTTAAGTTTGTAATGAAAAATAATATATGTCTCTCTAACATTCTTAATATAAAATCTTGAATAAAAATAAAATCAATTTATTTCAGAGATTTTTACCTATTTAATATTTCGCAAGCATAACAACGTTATTATTATATCATGTTTACAAACAGCTAGTAAATTTAAATTTAATCATAGAAAAATTAAATATAACATGTAAGAATAAAGCATAAAAAATAATTGTAAAGAAAATAAAATCTTTACAGTACTTTGATGTTATTCCTCTTGCTGGAAAACCTCCAAACGGAATTTGCACTTCCATTTATTGAATCAAAAAGCAAATAAATTACAAAAACATAATTAGTTCTTCTCAAAAAGAGAAGAACTCTAAAACTAAGAAAAACTAACTAAGAAAAAACTAAAAACTAAGAAATGGAGAGAAAGAAAGAGAGAAGAAGATGTGTTTTTAGGTGTGATTTGAATTGAAGAGAATATGGGTATTTATAGGTGAGGAAAGGAAGAAAAAGTGGGTGAAAAAATGATTAAAATTTGAGAAAACACGGAGTAGTGAATGATGATGTCATACTGCTGACGTCATGGTGGTGTGGGCACGGCGGCGTGCACAGATGGGGCAGATGGGCACAGTGGTGCACGCAGACTATGGGAGTGGCGCGCGTGGACTGGACGCACTGCGTGCATTGGCCGACTGATAGGTAGAACTGGCATCGCCGATCTCTCCAATACTTTGGTTTTATATTTATAAAACTCTCGCAAGTGCACGAATCATTTCGTAGAAAATGATAAGTATACTCCCAAGGTCGATCTAAGGAAGGAATATATGTGGTTTTTAATTTATTATTCAAACTTTTAAAAACAAAATTAAATCCTAAACATCCTGTCACGATATTTGGGTTTTTGTGTTTCTAATCTAATAACATAAAAATAAACATAGATAAAGATTCAATAAATATTGATGCAAATTTTATCATTTATAATAGTGGAGTATTTATGGATATAACAACTAAGTAATTATGCTTGCTCATATTATTTAGGTTATTAAAGATATAAATTGATATTTATTGATTCTCTCTTTTTTATATGAATACCACCTTTGGTGGGGTTAGATATTCTTTGTTAACTAAATAAATCAATTAACACCTATGGGTGGGGTTGATAACTAATTTGGTTAATTAAATTAATTCATTTTTTCTAAGAGATTGAAAATGAACTATTTAAATGTCACCTTTGGAGGGGTTAGACAGTTTAAACTTTATTCAAGGTGTCCAAATCAAACCTAAGAATTTAGTTATCTAAGTACTAACTTTCAAGTTTTAAAACCACTACTGAAAACATGTTGTCAATACATTTTCACATAATAATTCTTATAAAAAATTTTGAAATAGAGCTTCACTCTAACTACCGGACGATTGTACTAAAAAATAAAAGAGCACTACTCTAAATCAGACCCGATAACTAAACCTCAAAACTTAAATTTTCAGATTTAAGTTTGTAATGAAAAATAATATATTTCTCTCTTTCATTCTTAATATAAAATCTTGAATAAAAATAAAATCAATTCATTTTAGAGATTTTTACCTATTTAATATTTCGCAAGCATAACAATGTTATTATTATATCATGTTTACAAACAGCTAGCAAAGTTAAATTTAATCACAGACAAATTAAATATAACATGTAAGAATAAAGCATAAGAAAATAATTGTAAAGAAAATAAAATCCCATTTATTGAATCAAAAAGAAAATAAATTACAAAAACATAATTAGTTCTTCTCAAAAAGAGAAGAACTCTAAAACTAAGAAAAGCTAAAAACTAAGAAATGGAGAGAAAGAAAGAGAAAGAAGATGTGTTTTAAGGTATGATTTGAAGTGAAGAGAATGAGGGTATTTATAGGTGAAGAGAGGAAGAAAAAGTGGGTGAAAAAATGATTAAAAATGAGAAAACGCAGAGTAGTGAATGATGAAGTCATGGTGATGTGGGGTGAGTTGACGCGCGCAGATGGGCAACAGTGCACGTAGACTGGAGTAGGGGCGTGCACGAAAAGGAGCTAGGACGCGTGCAGAATGGAAAGCAGGTGCGCGTGGATAGGGAAATGTGGCACGCGGGACCGGGCGCTCATGGACGCGAGCGCATGTGGAATGGGCGATGCGTGCGTGATTTCCTCCTTTTTGACATTTTTGACCCTTTTGACCCATTTTGTCCAATGTTTCTATATTTTTTGACTTTTCCTCATTTATTTTATGAATATATTTGTGATGTATTGCCTCCAGTATTCCTCTTTGAGTCTTTAAGTTATGTTTTTAAGAAAAAATACTTGATAAATAATAAAAATACTCGTGATTCCAAAAAGACAGATTTATATAAATATATGATAAAAATACTTGTGCATAAAATCATGGTAATTTTAGTGTTTTTTGAGCACTCACCACAACCCCCAACCAACTTCTTGCTAGTCCCTTAGTAAGAGAAGTGATAAAAACTAAAATTTAAACTATCCTAAATCACTTCCGTGGATTGACACGATTGCATTTAGCCTATGTAACAAGCCTTTAAACCCCTAGGTTGCCCAAGTGGACGAGTTTGAGTCTAGTGAGGGTTTTCAATAATGATACCCACAAACATTGAACTAAATGTAAAAATTAAAAGAAATAATAAAAAAAACTTAAAAACTAAAATTACAACAAAATCAAAAATTAACTTTTAAGAATAAAATAAAAGAAAACAACATGAAACATAACACAAAAATGTCTCATACTTTTTAATCTCCTTTAAGATCATAATTAAAATCTAAAGCATAAGTTATTTTAATCTTCTTAAACAATCATGATTTATTATAATAATTAGTCAAAAATCATTTTCATATTTCATGTCAAAAATGTATCAATTTAATTTCACCCAATTTCAGTGTCATGAATCAGAATTCGCTTCGACTCTATTCCTCACAAGTCAATACTCTCAAAACACTGAATCCTATGGGTTCAAACACTCATACTAATTTATATGTGAAAGAGTTGATGTATAGAAATGAACTAATATGTTCGCATATGTATAAAGAATAAAGGCTCAAAGTGTTATTTTGATGTTGATCTTATGAAAGGAATCGAATGTATAAATTATAAAGATATCATATATAAAAATTATTTTCATGCATAAATCAAACTCAATAAGAAATAATTTCAAGATATATGCCTTTTACAAATGAAGAAAGTGCAATGAATATTTAGGGAATTACTTCCTATATCTTTCTTTTGTAATTAGCCTTTACTCACAACTTTGTAGGCAATGTGGGTAATAGTATGTAGATTATACTATATATTCTTTTTCTCTCTATTTTTTTTCCTGAATATATTTTTCAATATAAATATTTTAGAGAGTCAACCAATGTACAAATGGACCTGGTTTATACTCGCTAGTGAGTTTTGAGTCTTCAAAAGATTAACCAAAGATGAAACTTGAGTTGTAAGTACTGTGATATCATTTTCCTCATGCACTCCAGCTACTCTTCTTGTGGCTGTCATTTTCTCCATTGGCCATTGATAATTATTACTAGCCATTTTCTCAAGTAAATCATAAGCTTGATTGTAAGATTTGGCTAGCAAAGCTCCATTAACATATGCATTAACAATAGATCTTGTTTGAGCATTGAGACCATTGTAAAATGTCTCCATTTGAATCCAAGAAGGAATACCATGATGAGGACACTTCCTTAGAAATTCCTTGAATCTTTCCCATGCTTCATATAAAGATTCCCCTTCATGTTATTGGTAGGAAGTAATGTCATTCCTAAGCTTCGCATCTTTGTTGGCGGGAAGTATTTCATCAAGAATTTCTCCACCAAACCATTCCAAGTTGTAATGGAATCAAGTGGCAAAGAGTTTAACAAAGCTTGAGCACGGTCTCGTAAAGAGTAAGGGAACAATCTAAGCCAAATTGCCTCATCTATCACACAATTGAACTTAAATGAATCTACAACTTCAATAAACAATTTGAGATGAAGATGAGGATCCTCTGTTGATAATCTGCTAAATTGTCCAACTATTTGTTGCATTTGAAACATCACTGGCTTTAGTTCAAACTAATTAACTTGAATATTTTTCCTTGTAATACTTAGATTTAGCCCTTCCAACGTAGGCATTGCATATTCATTCATAGATCTATCTCTATCATTAATCAAAAGCATTTTATTGTTCAAGTTTAGCTCATTATTATTTATTTATGAAAAAACTTTCTCTCACTACATAACCACTGATAGGAAAAATACTTACATAGTGGAATTATCCTATGATTTGGTGAACCATTTTCGCCTAAATCTTTACAACTCATGCTTACACTAAAAAAAAACATAAACAACCACACAACTTGTCTCGAATGATTCATTATTCATTATAGTTCAATGGATGTTCATAAGAGTGATTAAAAAATGATTGAAATTAAAAATAGCTCTCCTTATGTGAAGTATCCCAAAAACAAATTTCAAATTAATTCAAAAGTAAAAACTTCCCCTAAATTTACTTTTTTTATTTTTCAATTAAAGTTTCAATTTTTCTCTCTTTTATCATATGAATAAACAAAAATAAATAAAAAATAAAAACAATCAGATGTAGCAAACACAAAGTGCAATGAATGAAAAAAAAATTTGTACATTACAACAAGATTTCAATTATAATCTAAAATATAAAAAAAATCAAATGTATTCACTTCTAAACACAATAATAAAACAGGAGAAAACATCAAAATACAATAAAAATAAATTATTTTCCTAGAGAAGGAAAACCATAATGTGAATGGATGTCATTAATCATTGAGAACATTACTTCTTGACATTCATTCATAGTATTCATTTGATTTTCCAACGTTCTCATTCTCGTACACATCTCTTTTTCAAGTAGTTCCTGACGATAAGGTTCAGAAGCATGTATATTTCCATTTCTTCATCTCTAAAAATATCATCTATAGTGGCTACTCCTCCACTGCTACCAATATCATATATAGTATTCATTTGACTTTCCAATAGAACCCATCAAGAAAACAACATCATAATCTCCCATTTATGGTACATGCATAGCCATAATCATTTGGGTGATAAGATAAACATAATGAAGACCAATCCTCGAGTTAACTATCTATGATTAGTTTATAATCTTATCATAAATAATTGAACCTACATTGAATGAAATACCTTTCCCAATACAATATAATAGCTTTGGATGTAGGTGTCCAATCTTAGAGGAGTGCTTTAAGGGTAGTAGGTTAACATAGATGATTTTGTTCAGCATCCGATAAAAGAGAGTTAACTCATCCAAGATAAACAATAGTTTTACACTAAAACAAACATTAAGTGAATCACAAAGTTCAGTTAATAAATCTTCAATGGAGATGCTATACCGTTCTAATTTAAAATCATGGTCTCTGATGTTTGTGATGTATAAAAATGTGTTAATTCTCTGAACGAAGATATCAATAGTTTTATTTTGAACAAAACCTTTATAGCTCATAGGTCTTGGGTGATGGATTTATGAGTCAATATTGGCATACAGTTCATATACAAGGGATGGGTAACATAATTTGGTTAGTGTAAACAAGGATTCCCAACCTAAAGCCCTAATGGCTTAGCTAATTCCAATTTAATGAATTTCTAATATTTAAGTTATCCCACGCTTAAATAAAATTGGACGTATAGAGAAAGTAGTTTTATATCTCGATTTAGATTCATCGTCCTACCATTGAGTGAAATATGGGGTTGGAGCTACCAAAAGGAAGTTCCCGTTGTTTGGAAACCATTATAAAAATCGAGCTAAAATCCAAAAAGACAAAAATACCCCTAAACTAAAAGTTTACTAAATTGCTAAACTTTTCCAAACAAAATGTAGAATCCAAATCAAGGAATTGTTGTCTGGAAAACATTGCATAAATAAGCTCATAAATGATGTTTATTAGGTGAGTAAATGAGGGAAAATCGGGATAATAGAGTTGTGATGATTTCTGCCCAAAAATTTATTTTTCATAGAGATTAATGCATGTAAATGGAATAGCAATCGGTTATAAGTGTTTATGAAAAAATGAGTGAATTTGGTGTGATTTTGAGTAATAATAAAAAAAAGGGCCTGAAAAAGGGGTTGAGGGTTCATATGGGGACTGAGAAAAAAAGAAAGTATATAAATTGAACCTGATTGATCGATCGAGATTAAAGTTGATTGATCAATATTCATACTCCAATCAATCTATTTCATTGTTGTTCGATTGAATAACATAAATGCAAATATAAGTAAAAAAATCCCTCCAAGTCCTATATTGAATCAAATATTTTTAAATATCCTCACACAATCAAAAAATATAAAATATAAAAATCAAACATATATATATTCAAATATATATAATCAATGTGTTAGATTTATTTAAACATGAACTTCACTCAAATAATCAATTTTGAAATAAAATTCATTCTTCATCAAAATCAAATTATTTATTATATGTATGTGTATTCTAATATAAAGCACACTTGCTCAAAGTATGAAAAATATTGGAACTGTAATGGTATGTCAATTAGTCCATTCATGATAAGAAGTAAGCATAGCCAATAATGAAAGGATAAAAGTTGAATTCAGAATTTCACAATAAAATTTTACTAAATATGAAAGAACTTTAATTAATTTTTTTGTATTCCCCTCTTGTATGATTATTTATTTATTTATTTTTGTGAGGGATTGGTTATTTATTTTTTTGCATAACCATCTATGGCTCTTTCTTTTTGTCCATGTAAAACCTTTTTTTCCTTTATTTGTTTTTTTGCAAAGGAATCATGCATGAGCCAAATAACCTATCATGATGGCTTTCACACTAGTTATAATGTAGCTCTCTTTGCTCACTATGGTAGTTTCTACTTCTTCATTGTCACTTTCTTCAATCATAGTCATTATGAAGGAAACACTTTTGTCCTTGATGGGAGGATGAAAACTCCTCTCAATGGTTTGAAGTGACCCAATAAGTTCTTCTATTATGATAGTGTCAATATCCTTGCTTTCATCAATGGTAGTGACCTTTCCATGGAAGTGATCTGGTAACGAGCCAAGAATCTTTCAAACTATCTTAATATCATCAATTTTCTCTCCAAGATTGATAGAGACGTTAGTAATAACACCTAATCTAGCATAGAATTCAGCAAATATCTCATCTTCTTTCATCCTAATATTTTCAAATTGAGTACCAACAATGAGAAGTTTTGTTTTGTTTTACTTATGAGGTACCCTTATGGGTAACTCTTAAATATGCCAAGCTTACTTAGTAGTATCAACATGAGAAATTTGACAAAACTCATTAGCAGACACATCACTAACATGAAGAATCCTTTCTTTCTCTCTTTCTCTTTTTAGCTGACCTATAATGTATTCTTTCTAGAGTTCTTGCATTCTAATATCGTATAGAATTTGACTTTTTAACCGAATCATTAATTCACATTTGTTTCTTTGTGAGACTAAGATTGGATTAGCAATCACCAGCATTTTCATGGATGAGTTTTGCTTTGCCCCGAGATGCTATCTAGACTGTTGATTCATCCACACTTCCATTCCTTGTAGAGGAAGGCTAACTACTTGCTGACTGGGAGCTGTATGAGCAGTAACTGATGAGTGCTCAAAAAGCACTAAAATTACCATGATTTTATGCACATTAATTGATTAAAAATATATTTATTTATATGATTTTATCATATATTTATATAAATTTGTCTTTTTTGGAATCACGGGTATTTTTATTGTTTTTCAGGTATTTTCACTTAAAAACGTAACTTAAAGACTCAAAGAGGAATACTGGAGGCAATACATCACAAATATATTAATAAATAAATGAGGAAAGGTCAACAAATATGGAAAAATTGGACAAAATGGGTCAAAAAGGTCAAAAAAGAGGAAATCGCACCGCCACGCTGCCCAATCGCACCGAGCAACCGTCGCAGCCGCCAAGTCCCGTGCGCACCATCTCTTCCTTCGGCGCATACTGCGTGCACCTGTGCGCATAGCTGCTTCCTTCCGTGCACATCGCTACCATCTGTGCCCCAATCCGTGCACAGTCGCCCCTACGTCATGCTGATGTCATCAAATGACATCATTATTCACCACTCAGTGTTTCCACCATTTTTAATCATTTTTTCACCCACTTTTTCTTCCCATCCTCACCTATAAATACCCCCATTCTCTTCACAACTAAACACACCTCAAAACACATCTTATCTTCTCTTTCTTTCTCTCATTTCTTAGTTTTTTAAGCTTTTCTTAGTTTCTTTCTTAGTTTTTAGTTTTTCTTAGTTAGTTTCTCTTAGTTTTAGAGTTCTTCTCTTTTTTGAGAAGAACTAGTTGTATTTTTATAATTTATTTGCTTTTTGATTCAATAAATGGGAGTGTAAATTCCGTTTGGAGGTTTTCCAGCAACATGAATAGCATCGAAGTACTGTAAGGATTTTATTTTCTTTGTAGCTATTTTTTATGCTTTATTCTTACATGTTATATTTAATTTTTCTGTGATTAAATTTAACTTTGCTGGCTATTTGCTTTATTCTTACATGTTCTTATGCTTGCGAAATATTAAATAGGTAAAAATCTCTAAAATGAATTGATTTTATTTTTATTCAAGATTTTATATTAAGAATGTTAGAGAGACATATATTATTTTTCATTACAAACTTAAATCTGAAAATTAGATTTTAAGGTTTAGTTATCGGGTCTGATTTAGAGTAGTGCTCTTTTATTTGTTGGTACAATCGCCCAGTAGTTAGAGTGAAGCTCTATTTCAAAATTTTTTATAAGAATTATTATCTGAAAATGTATTGACAACATGTTTTCAGTAGCGGTTTTAAAACTTGAAAGTTAGTACTCATATAACTAAATTCTTATGTTTAATTTGGACACCTTGAATAAATTTTAAACTATCTAACCCCACCAAAGGTGACATTTAAATGGTTCATTTTCAATCTCTTAGAAAAAATAATTAATTTAATTAACCAAATTAGTTATCAACCCCACCCATAGGTGTTAATTGATTTGTTTAGTTAACAAAGAATATATAACCCCACCAAAGGTGGTATTCATATAAAAAAAATAGAATCAATAAAATATCAATTTATATCTTTAATAACCTAGATAATATGAGCAAGCATAATTAACTTAGTTATTAAATACTCCACAATTTTAACTGATAAAATTTGCATTAATATTTATTGAATCTGTATCTAGGTTTATTTTTATGTTATTAGATTAGAAACACAAAAACCCAAATATCATGACAAGATGTTTAGGATTTAATTTCATTTTTAAAAGTTTGAATAATAAATTAAAAACCACATATATTCCTTCCTTAGATCGACCTTGGGAGTATACTTATCATTTTCTATGAAATGTTTCATGCACTTGAGAGAGTCTTATAAATATAAAACCAAAGTATTGGAAGAATTGGCGATACTGGTTTTGCTTATCAGTAACATACACGTAAGGCTCCATTAGAAGGGCGGTGGATAGAAATGGCCTTGTTGTACCTCATTATACCCTACTAGACTCCCCTTAGGAATCTCTATAATTTTAGTATTTTTGTACTTACCTTCCTTGGAAGTTTATTGCATTCCCCCATTTTTATGGACTATTATAACCTTTGCTTTTTTAGTTTGACTAGGTAACCTCTCTCTTTCTTGCTTTTGCATATGCTTTGCTAGTTTCCCTACTTGAACTTTCACATTTTTCATGGATGCCTCTAGAGAATCCAATGTTTGATTGTCCCTCTCTTGGTTGTCTCTACTTACTTGAATGAAGGCTTCAATTTTTCCTCCAAGGCTGGCTTATTAGGTATATTTTGTGGCATATTTTGATTTAAATGTTGGCCTTGCATGTGGTTTTGGACATAAGTATGGTTGTTCATATTCTAAGAGAAATTATGATGATTTCCCTACCCTGGATTATAAGTATTTGCATAGAGTTCATTCATTGGTCTAGGTTGGTAACCCTCCATTAAATTAGCGTGTTCATGGCGAGGACATATATAAGTATCAATTTGAAAAGGAAAAGTTTAAGCACCATACCCATAAGTACTACAAAATTCACATACCTCTTATTATAGAGTGTTTTTCGTGGTGGGATGTGTGACATGATTGGTCAATTATGTAAGTTGCATGGACATCTCATTACTAAAGCTTATCTTATTTACTTCAATTCTTCTCATCCAGCCTTCTTCTGTTAGGAATTATCAATCACCATCTCATAGAGCTCATAAGTTTCTATAATTGTCTTTTCTCTTATAGCTCCACCTATAGCTTTGACAACTGTGAACTGATTCTGCTATGTCAACCAATTATAGAAAAACTACTTTTATAGCTGTAATAGGAAATAATAGTATAGGCCTTGAATGAGAAGTAGCTTAAATCTATCCCAAGCTTTATTGAATAGCTCCATCTCTCTCCATCTATTAGGATATGGTTGTTTTGTTCCTCAATCTATAGTCTTTAGTGGGAATAGAGATTTTTCATGAATATTTTGTAAACTGCCTCCCAAGTTATTAGAGATCCTGATAGAAGAGTCATGATCCAAGCTTTAGCTCTATCCTTCTATGTGTATGGGAAACACCTCATCCTTATTTGGTCCTCATTGAGCTCCTATAATGGAAATGTCTACACAGTTGTAAGAAAAATCTCTAATGAAAGGTAGTGGATTATCATTAGGAAAATAATAAAAGGAAGGTAAGATAGAATAATGAATATTTTTCAATTCATAATTCCTATCAACCTCCCCCAATTGTATATAGGGAGTAGTAGTGCTAATGATTAGCCTTGCATACTCCTTCATAGCCATTTCCCTTTGTAGTGCATCCTCATTTCTCATGGCTCTTGAAGTAGTTCTTCTTCCTCCTAAATTTTAATATTTTAGACATCTTGAGTGATCCTTTACCCTGGTGATGTCATCTATGAAAGGTGTAAGTTCGTTCCTTCGGATATCTTACCTTGTATAAACTAACAAAAACAACAAGGAAGATCAAAGAACCAAAATAGCAACCACAACCACAAAGAATTGATAACATAAAATAATTGAAATAACTAACAAAAACAAAAAAATTAACATAGTGACAAAAAAAAATTAAGAAAACAAATAAGCAATTTAAGATGCCAAAATCCCCGACTACGATGCCAAAACTTTGATGTGTAAATTTTAAAGGCTTATAAGTAAACGAATCACTAATACATTAGCAATAAGTATACCCTAAGGTCAAACTCAAGGAATTTATGGTGGTTTTAAATTAAATTCATTCTCTTACTAAACTAATGAAACAATCCTAAACTCTCTAAAAATGTTTGTTGGTAGAATGATTGTGAATTCTAAAATGCTTAAAAAAACTAAAATAAATAGAAAAAATGTTGTACCAAATCTAAACTGCTTAAAAGAACTATTTAAATGATTTTTCATAAATGGATTCAAAAGTTGGAATTATTTATTTTTTCCTTTTAAAATAGAAGAAGCCTCAATGATCATGGTGAGTCCCAAAAATATAAGTTAGCCAATTAATTTCTTGATCGAGTTTTAATTAATTAATTAGTAATCCTAACGAAAATAACTTAATCATCTAATTTAAAACAAATCAATGATATTAAATGAGACTCTTGTTCATAATTACATAATTAAATAATAGATGATGTGTCTAAAGTTTAGTTCTAAAATAGTCACTTTGTTATAAGTTAAAATAGCCAGTAATTATTAATAAACAAAAGTAAGAAAAAATATTAACTTTCATTAAATAAAATTGTTCAAATATCATCTATTCATTTGACAAAAACTAAAATCCCACAAAAATATATAACCTAACATAATCAAATTAATCATAATCAATTTAATTACAAAAGTCATAATAAAAAAAATAGAGAGATGAAATTTAACAATTAAAATACCCTATTTTAATCTCCTATCTCCAAATCTTGACGTTGGTTGATCCCCTTCTTTAAGTTCTTGGAAAAGCTTCACAATTGTGAGGTTTCTTTCTAAATTCTATTTAAAATCTTATGGAATTTAGGTGTATTTTCTTTCAAAATATTTGTGATATATTTATCACTACTACAATACATGCATATGACCTCGGTTTTTAACCATGACTGTAGGTCTATAGCCACAGTTATAAGAATCGATCCCTATGTGAAAAAGACCATACACATGCCTTATGACCTCAGTTATTTAAAAACCGTGGCCATAGGGTACATCTAAGGCCTCGATCTGTTAATAACTAAGGCCATAAACATACCCTATGACCATAAATTTAAATAAAAATACAATTATTAATTACACTATTAAAATTCAATATAAATTACAATAAATTTATTAATTATAATATTAAAAATCATATTATATTAAAATTAAAAGTGCACTTATATTTGAGAGTTTATACACTAAAACAAAATAAAACCTTACTAGCTAATTCTAATATTTACGATGACAATGAATAGCCTTACTATTACAAAATGACTTTTTACAATTACAATCATTTATAAGTGTATTTCTTCAAAATATTTGTACTTCTTCAAAGCATTTATATGTGCACTTCCAATAAACATAATCAAGTCCATAACGAATTTAGTAAAAGTTTAAAGAAAAGGAAAATACCAAAGGTATGCTAATGTAGTGCATAGGCATTGTTGTTGTGCTTAGGGTTGGTATCTAGCACTAGTGTTGGTATTGGTGCTTAGTTCCTAGCGTTGGTACTGGTGTTGGTGCTACTATAGATGCTGGTACCTAGCGCTGATACTAATGCTGGTAAATATGTTGTTACTGGTGTTGGTTCTTGTGCTAGTACTGGTGCTAGTGTTGGTGTTGGTGCCTGGTGCTAGTGTTGGTGCCTACTGGTACTGGTGCCTGGCATTGGTGTTGGTCTTGATCTTGGAATTGGTGTTGGTGTCTAGCATTAGTATTGGTGTTGGCACTAGTACTGGTGCTAGCAATGGTACTAGTACTGGTGCCTAGTGCTGGTGCTAGCAATGGTACTAGTACTGGTGCCTAGTGCTGGTGCTGGTGTTGGTTTTGGTGGTTGGTACTAGTGCTGATGTTGGTGCTGATGTTGGTGCTAGTGCCTAACATTGGGTCAAACTAGATTTTTGCAATGTATCTAGTTTTTCAAAATAGGAAAATTGGCTTTAGTTCCACTACACTCTCAAAATGTAAAGGAAATTTGCATCTCACATGCTACAATAGATGAATTTCTTTCAGAGAGTAACTAAACTCTAAAATATTGATAGTGAGGAACAAAATTGAAACAACTTGCTTTGCAATTAATCATGAACCACTTACATCTTATCATGCACCAAGTGTTACATGTCATAGTTGTAAAGGCATGTAATATAAAATGTGAACTACAGTTAACAGTGCCAGTTCCAGGCACCAATACCAACACCAAGCACCAGTGCCTATGCACTAGCACTAGCAACAGTACCATAAACAACACCAATGCTAGTACCGATGCCTATGCACTAGTATCTGTGCTAGGCACCAAGTACCAGCACCATTGGAGCTTCTACTAATGCAAGTCTAATGTCTCCTAAAAATATTTCTTTTTATTCTACCCACAATAGATAGAATGCAAAAAACCAATAACAAAATGAACAGTAAAAATGCATAATTTGAAATAGTAAAAAATAAATGCATGTTTGACTAGTTCATAAAATAAACTTTCTTAATAGAATTTTTCCCAAAAGAAAAAAATAATGGAAAACTTTAGCAAAGGAACAATAATAGTTTGAGAGTAGGATAATGTACCTTAAATATTGATGTAGGTTTTTTTAAATAGACCTCCTGTAGGATTGTTTTAAATAAAATGCTCAAATACTTGTGACAAATACAAGTCTTTTAAAAGATATCACTCCTTCAAAGAAGTTTTCTATTCCAAGTCTTTTAAGTGCTCAAGTTGTATTGTAATTGTAGCTCATGTAGATATAATTATGGAGGAAGCTTAGACATAATTGAGTGTTGTGCTATAACTAAAAAAGGTATAGGTTTAATATTGTTTTAGTTGTGAATCATTGATAGTGAATTACTTATTATTGATTGTTGCCCTTGCAACCATTGGATGTACCACATAGATATTGGTTCCAATGTGGATTTATCATATTATATTATTGAGTTATTCATACTCGTAAGTACTGTAAGTACAATCAAAGTTACCTAATATGTTCAAACATAAGAGACAATGATTGTGGTTGGAAAGCATTTCTCTCTTTACTACTTTTCTGATTTCTCTATGTTGGGCACAACGGGTAAAAATAAAATAAATTCAACAGAATAAAGTAATGACACCGGTAATTTAATATGAATCACCCTTTTTAATTTGGGCTAAGTCCATAAGACAAACTCCGAAAAATATTTCTTTCACTAATAAAATTAATGGGTACAAAGTGAGAGGCAATACAACAAATTGAGATAAACCCAAAATAGTATCATACAAGTGTTTCCCAAATTCATTATTTTTTCACTCTCCTTTTAGAAAAACATCCCAGTATTTTTCTAAGATATTCTCTCATACTCTCTTACACACAACACTATTTTTCTTCAAAGGAAATTGTTCCTTTGGCTTTTCTTTGCTTCTCTTCTTTTGGTTTGTTTATGTATCTCTATGCAAAGACATTTCCTATCTTTTATGTGGCTATAAATTGGCCACATAGCTAACCAAAGTTTAGGCACAAAACATATTTGATGTAATTGTCAAATGTGGTTACACCTAACATTTGTGGTTGTACCTAACATTTTTATTTTCTTCCTCTTACATGTGGGAAGGATCTACAAATCTCCCCCTCTCAACTACATAGAGGGCTCTACTAATCCAGTAGCCAAATGACAATATTCAAAATTCTAACTTGGAAGAATTTTTGTCAACACGTTTGATCCATTTTCCTCTGTATGGATCTTCTTAAGCTGTAGTAGCTTATTCTACCTTACATCCCTAATCCAGTGATATCTCACATCAATATGTTTTGATCTCGAATGAAATGAAAGCATTCTTTCCAAGATGGATAACACTTTGACTATCACAAAATAATTGGTAACTATCTTGTTGCAACCCAAGTTCTTTTTCATCAATAGAAACTCTTTACATGCTTGTGTTACTACTATAAACTCTACTTTTGTAGTGGATAGTACAACACATTTTTGGAACTTTGATTACCATGACATAGTTCCCCTAGAAATGTAATAAGGTAGCCTGAAGTGGATTTTTTGGAATTCATATTGCCAGCCATATCTGCATTTGTGTATCCAAATAACATAGGTTTTTCATTTCCAAAGCATAGGCATATTTTGGAAGAACCTCGAAGATACCTGAAAATTCATTTCACTACAACCCAATGTTCCTTTCGAGGGTTTGAAAGGAATCTACTCACAATTCCAATTGAATTAGCTATATCTGGCTATATACAAACCATGACATACATCAAACTTCCAATTGTTGAATAAATGGAACCTTTTCCATCTCTCCCTTCTCTTTTTTCTATAGAAGGGCTCTCCTTAGAACTTAGCTTAAAGTGATTTGCAAGAGGAAAACTAATTGTTTTAGCATTGTCCATATGAAATATTTGAAGTACTTTCTCGATGTACTTCTCCTATGACAACCATAATTTATTAGCACATTTGTCTCTAATAATATGCATGCTAAGAATCTGCTTTGCTGGCCCTAAGTCTTTCATGGCAAAAGACTTACTCAACTATTTTTTCAAGTTATTGTATCTGGAAATATTTTGGCCAACAATCAACATATCATCCACATAGAGAAAAAGAATAATGAAATCAACATCATAGAATTTCTGCACAAAAACACAATGGTCTGAAGTAGTCTTTTTGCAGCCTTACTCCCTTATAACAGACTCAAACTTTTTGTATCATTGTCTCGATGCATGTTTTAAGTCATAGAGGTTTTTCTTCAATTTGCAAACATAATCTTCTTTTCCCTTTTGCTTGAAACCCTCTGAATGTTACATGTATATCTCTTCTTCCAAGTCACCATGTAGGAAGGAAATTTTGACATCCATTTTCTCAACCTTCAAGTGAAGACTTACTGCTAACCCTAGTATAGTTCGGATGGATGTCATTTTCACAACTGGTGAGAAATTCTCATCAAAGTCAACTCCTTTTCTTTGGCTGAATCGCTTGACAACCAATATGGCTTTGTATCGCGAACTGGAATTGTGCTCTTCATGCTTCACCATAAATACCCATTTATTTTACAAAGCCCTCATCCCTTTGGGTAGCTTTATTAGCTAAAAAGTTTTGTTCCCATGCAAGGACTTCATCTCATCTTGCATGGCTTCAATTCATTTTTGTTTGGATTTTTCATCCATGGCTTCTTCATAACTCTCAAGTTCTCTCCCATCAGTGAAAGTTACATACTCTTCTAGAGGATATAAGGTAGAGGGTCGTCTCACTCTATCATTTCTTCCCAGTGAAACAGGATAAGCCATAGGTATTGGTACTATATAATGAATATCATCACTTCCCTTATCTTCAGAAGCATCATCTTCATCTGGTGGATAAACTTGGTCTTCATCTCCAACTTGTCTTGGCACTAATGTTTGAGGAATTATTCCAAATCTGATAAGTCACCATAAGAATTAGGAACATCTTTCTTCATTTTCATAATATCTTCAATAAATATAGCATCATGGCTCCTAACAAGTCTCTTTGCAACCACATCGTAAAATCTATAGCCAAATTGATCCATAGCCAATAAAAATACACTGTCTTGTTTTGGCATCAAGTTTGGCTCTCTCATCCTTGGGGATTGATGAGCGAAAACCGGCATCACCGATCCTGCCAATACTTTGGTTTTATAATTTATAAAACTCTCGCAAGTGCACGAATCATTTCGTAGAAAATGATAAGTATACTCCCAAGGTCGATCTAAGGAAGGAATGTATGTGGTTCTTAATTTATTATTCAAACTTTTAAAAAGGAAATTAAATCCTAAACATCCTGTCACGATATTTTGGTTTTTGTGTTTTTAATCTAATTACAGAAAATTAAACATAGATTCAATAAACATTCATGCAAATTTTATCTTTTATAAATAGTGGAGTATTTATGGATATAATAACTAAGTTAATTATGCTTGCTCGTATTATTTAGGTTATTAAAGATAATGAATTGATATTTATTGATTCTCCCTTTGTATATGAATACCACCTTTGGTGGGGTTAGATATTCTTTGTTAACTAAACAAATCAATTAACACCTATGGGTGGGGTTGATAACTAATTTGGTTAATTAAATTAATTCCTTTTTCTAAGAGATTGAAAATGAACCACTTAAATGCCACCTTTGGTGAGTTAGACACTTAAACTTTATTCAAGGTGTCCAAATTAAACCTAAGAATTTAGTTATCCGAGTACTAACTTTCAAGTTTTAAAACCACTACCGAAAAACATGTCGTCAATACATTTTCGATAATAATTCTTATAAAAACTTTTGAAATAGAGCTTCACTCTAACTACCTGGCGATTGTACCATCAAATAAAAAAAGCACTACTCTAAATTAGATCGATAACTAAACCTTAAAATCTAATTTTCAGATTTAAGTTTGTAATGAAAAATAATATATTTCTCTCTAACATTCTTAATATAAAATCATGAATAAAAATAAAATCAATTCATTTTAGAGATTTTTACCTATTTAATATTTCGCAAGCATACCAACGTAATTAGCATATCATGATTATAAATTAAATACAATGTTAAATTTAATCACAGTACAAATTAAATATAACATGTAAGAATAAAAGCATAAAAATAACTCAGAAAGAAAATAAAATCCTTACGAACTTCGACGCTATTCCCTGCTAAGTAGAAAACCTCCAAGCGGAATTTGCACTTCCATTTATTGAATCAAAAATCTAAATTATTACAAAACATAACTAGTTCTTCCCAAAAAGAGAAGAACTCTAAAACTAAGAAAAACTAGCTAAAACAAAAGAAAAACAAGCTAAAACATAAGAAAAACTAAAAAAACTAAAACCAAGAAATGGAGAGAAAGAAAAGAAGAGAGAAGTGTGGTTTTGAGGTGTTTTGAAGGTGTAGGGAAGGGGGTATTTATAGGTGAGGACGGGAGAGAAAAAATAGAGAAAAAAATGTTAAAAAAATGTAAAACGCGGATTTAGTGATTGGCCGACGCCATTGATGATACGCCGCGACGATGTAACAGGCGATCTGCAGCTGATGAACAAGACTGCTGCCGCACAAGCATCGCGGATGAACAAAGACGCCATGGATGAACAAAGACGCGCGGATGAACAAGATGCTGCGGATGAACAGTACCGCGGATGAACAAGACCAGCGGATGAACAGTGTTGTCAAGTGATTAAGGCGAGTATTGATACGCGGCTGGTGTGGCACGATTTTTCTCTTCGACATTTTTGTCCTTTTTGACCCATTTTTGTCCAATTTTTCCTTATTTGTTCGACCTTTCCCCATTTATTTATTAATATATTTTGATGTATTGCTTCTAGTATTTCTCTTTTTTAAGTTATGCTTTTAAGCCAAAATACCGAAAAACAATAAAAATACCCGTGATTCCGAAAAAGACAAATTTATATAAATATATGATAAAGCATATAAATATATATATTTTTAATCAATTAATGAGCATAAAATCATTGGTAATTTTAGTGCTTTTTAGCACTCATCACAACCTGACCGAACCTTTTCTCGCTAGTCCCTTAGCAAGAGAAGCGATAAAAACTAAAAATTAAACTATCCTAAATCACTTCCGTGATTGACACGTGTTGCATTTAGCCATGCAATGTTTCTCTTTAAACCTCTAGGTTGCCCCTAGTGGACGAGTTTCAGCCTCGTGAGGGTTTTCAGTAATGATACCCACAAACATTGCACTAAATGTAAAAACAAAAGAAACAATAAAAACAAACAACTTAAAAATTAAATTTACAACAAAATAAAAAATTATTTTTTTTTTTTTTTTATTTTTGAATAAGAGAAAACAACATATCACAAAAATGTCTCATACTTTTTAATCTCCTTTAAGATCATAATTAAAATCTTAAGCATAAGTTATTTTAATCTCTTCAAACAATCATGATTTATTATAATAATTAGTCGAAAATCATTTTCATATTTCATGTCAAAAATGTATCAATTTAATTTCACCCAATTTCAGTGTCATGAATCGAATTCGTCGACTCTATTCCTCACAAGTCAATACTCTCGAAACACCGAATCCCTGTGGGTTCAAACACTCATACTATTTTATATGCGAAAGAGTTGATGTATAGAAATGAACTAATATGTTCGCGTATGTATAAAGAATAAAGGCTCAAAGTGTTATTTTAACATTGATCTCATGAAAGGAATCAAATGTATAAATTATAAAGATATCATATATAAAAATTATTTTCATGCATAAATCAAACTCATTAAGAAAGAATTTCAAGATATATGCTTTTTACAAATGAAGAAATTGCAATGACGTTTTGAATTACTCTATATCTTTCTTTTGTAAATACCCTGTACTCACAACTTTGTAGGCAATGCGGGTTATAGTATGTAGATGATACTATTTTTATCTCTCTCTTTTTTCTCCGTAGATATTTTTCAATACGTGTATTTTTTAGAGAGTCAACCCTACAGATTGTACATTGTTTTGGATTTTAAGTAGTGGTTAATTTTGTGGCTTTTCTCGTTTGATCTTGGTTTAGGTAACCCCAGACATGTCTTTTTGTTTTTGTAGTAGTCATGCATAAATGAGATATAAGCATATACTATCAATTTCTACTCAAATCATTTAATCTAAGCAAAAATAATAAAAAAAATATATGATACTCTATTAAGATGAGAAAAAATTCATACATTCAATGCTAATACCTATAGAGATCATATAAAAATTTGAAGAAATAAGAAATGTGTTTGGAGTAGAAAAAATATATATTTCAATTAATAAAGGAAATTAGGTCTAAATTATATCTCACAAATGTAGTCTCCACTAAAAAAAACTCATAAACACCGATTTTGGGTTTAATATAATTTCTACATCTTATCAAGAAATACTAATTATGACAAAAACTAACTAATTATCAAAAATAATTACAAAATATTTCATGATATGTTTTCAAAAAATTAATCTAACAAAGACAAAGACTTAACTATTTACTTAAATTTGATTTAAAGAAATGATAAATTTTTGTGAAAAAGTTTTTTTTTTTTTCAAAAATTACTAAATCACACAAAATAGAAATAAAACCAAACACACAAAAAAGAATTTTTTTTTTTATTTTTAAATTGTTAAAACTTTTTTTTTTTAATTAAGCATGGTAACTTTTCACCACCCCCAACCTAGAACTTACATTGTCCTCAATGTAACAAACCAGTAAATTAAAGATAAAGAGAAAAGAGAAGAAAAGATTACCTATTTCTTGAGAAAGTGTAAGTAGTAATGGAAAAACGCAGTGCATCCATCATATTCATCATTAAAGTGTATACGAACAGATCAGAACTTCTAACATCTCAACAAATATTTTTAGTTTTAACAATTTAAAAATTATTCACATGTAATTAAATAAATGAAACAAATAAAAGAAAATTACCTAAAATGATGGGTTGCCTCCCATCCAGCTTTTTAGTTTAACGTCTTAGCAAGACGTAACTCTGGGATTACATTTTAAGTAAACTCAATGTCCCCTCATCATTGAGTCAATCAAACCTGGCAGCGTAAGACAATATTGTCTACCTATACTTTTTTAGTCACGCCCTATCGATTTTCGATTTCTTTCAGTACTTAAAATTAGAGGTCATATTTTGAGTTTTAGATAACCCACATCTAGGTACAAATCAAATAATTAAGGCATAAAAACACAATTGTACCTAGATTAAACAAAGAAACTAGCTCCTTAGATTGTAATTAAAACTTTAAAATTTTGGAGATAGTTAAAAAAATTTTGTTTTTTTTTTTTGTTTTTTTAAAAAAATAACATAATCAGATAACGAGAAGGTCTCCCAGGAAAGAATGGTGGTAAAGGCTCCTTAAAAACCATCCTCTCAGACAGTAACAACGTTCCCAGAAAGCACTAGTGGCACAAAGGCTTCCAAGAACTAGTCTCCTAGACAGAACTCTCTTAGATTTTTACTTTTCATGTTATTAAGTTAAGTTAAATAAAACTTTAAGTTAATGAAAATCTAAGTTAATTAAGTTTAAAGAAAAGGTTAATTAAGTTAAGTGAATTAAAAAAATCTAAGTTAATTAAGTTAAGTTAAAAAATCTAAGTTAATTAAGTTAGTAAAAAGTTAATTGCTAAGTGAAGAAACAAATGTAAGTTAATTAAGTTAAGTGAAAAAAAGTTAATTAAGTAAAGTGTAGTAAAAAAAATCTAAGTTAATTAAGTTAAGTGAAAAAAGAAAAGTTAATTAGGTTAAGTGAAGTAAAAAAATCTAAGTTAATTAAGTTAATGAAAATTTAAGTAAAAAACTAAGTTAATGTTAAAAAAAATCTAAGATAATTAAGTTAGTAAAAAACTAAGTTAAGTAAGTTAAATAAAAATCAAGAAGAAAAAAATAGCTAAAGAAAGAAAAATAATAATAAAATAAAATAAAATTGAAAAAGGTAAAAGAAAATAAAAAAATAAAATTATGATTTAAAATAAATAAAAAAATAGTAAAAACTAAACTCAAAAAAATTAAAATTTTGGTTTTTTTTTATTTTTTATTTTTTTATTTTTTTTTTATATTTTTATTTTATATTTTTATTTTTTTTTATTTGTTTTATTTTTTTTTATTTTTATTTATTTTATTTTTATTTTTTTTATTTTTTTTATTTTATTTTATTTTTTATTTTATTTTATTTTATTTTATATTTATTTTTATTTTTTTTTATTTAATTTATTTTTATTTTATTTTATTTATTTATTTTTTATTTATTTTATTTATTTTTTATTTTTTATTTATTTATTTTATTTATTTATTTATTTATTTATTTATTTTTATTTAAAATTTATTAAAAAAAATTTTATTTTTTTAATTTTTTATTATTTCTTATGAAATTTAAAATTTGATTAAATTTTTTATTTTTTTTTTATTTTTTATTTTTTTTTATTATTTTTTTTTTTTTTGCAAAAACAAAAAAAATCACAATTATTTACAGCACAAAAATATTTTTAAAATTTTGATAAATAAATTAAAAACGCTACTCCTTCCACTTGCAAGAATCCGCCAAAACTTGATGGAGCAAACCTAGATCACCGATCCTCGCCAATACTTTGGTTTTATAATTTATAAAACTCTCGCAGGTAGTGCTAATCATTTCGTAGAAAATGATAAGTATACTCCCAAGGTCGATCTAAGGAAGGAATGTATGTGGTTCTTAATTTATTATTCAAACTTTTAAAAACGAAATTAAATCCTAAACATCCTGTCACGATATTTTGGTTTTTGTGTTTTTAATCTAATTACAGAAAATTAAACATAGATTCAATAAACATTCATGCAAATTTTATCTTTTATAAATAGTGGAGTATTTATGGATATAATAACTAAGTTAATTACGTCTTGTCGTATTATTTATGCTATTAAAGATATGAATTGATATTTATCGATTCTCCCTTTTTTGTATGAATACCACCTTTGGTGAAGTTAGATATTCTTTGTTAACTAAACAAATCAATTAACACCTATGGGTAATATAACTAATTCGTTAATTAAATTAATTCCTTTTTCTAAGAGATTGAAAACGAACTATTTAAATGCCACCTTTGGTGGCGTTGATTTAAACTTTATTCAAGGCTGTCCAAATTAAACCTAAGAATTTAGTTATCCGAGTACTAACTTTCAAGTTTTAAAACCACTACCGAAAACATGTCGTCAATACATTTTCAGATAATAATTCTTATAAAAACTTTTGAAATGTAGCTTCACTCTAACTACCGAGGCGATTTGTACCATCAAATAAAAAGAGCACTACTCTAAATTAGACTTGATAACTAAACCTTAAAATCTAATTTTCAGATTTAAGTTTGTAATGAAAAATAATATATTTCTCTCTAACATTCTTAATATAAAATCATGAATAAAAATAAAATCAATTCATTTTTAGAGATTTTTACCTATTTAATATTTCGCAAGCATAACAACGTTATTATTATATCATGATTATAAACATTAGCACGCTAAATTTAATCACGAACAAATTAAATATAACATGTAAGAATAAAGCATAAAAATAACTCAGAAGAAAATAAAATCCTTACAGAACTTCGACGCTATTCCCGCGTTAGAAAACCTCCAATGAATTTGCACTTCCATTTATTGAATCAAAATCTAAATTATTACAAAAATATAACTAGTTCTTCCCTAAAAAGGGAAGAACTCTAAAACTAAGAAAAACTAGCTAAAACATAAGAAAAACTAGCTAAAACATAAGAAAAACTAAAAAAACTAAAACTAAGAAACGGAGAGAAAGAAAGAAGAAGTGTGGTTTGAGGTGTTTTGAAGGTAGTAGCTGGGTATTTATAGGTGAGGATGGAGAGAAAAATAGAGAAAAAAAATGTTAAAAAAATGTAAAACGCTGGATTTAGTGATTGCCGACGCTATTGATGACGCCACAACAGCCTGCGTGGCCGCATGATGACACGCGGATGAACAAGACTGTACAAGACGTCGATGCAACAAGACGCCATGATGAACGATGCAGCGGATGAACAAGCATACGATGAATGGGCACAAAGCCACAGAAATTGGGCGGAAGTTCAAGGCCATATTGCTGGCGGGCGCGATTTTCTCCTTTCTCTCGACATTTTTTGTCCTTTTTCACCCATTTTGTCCAATTTTTCCTTATTGTCGACCTTTCCCCATTTATTTATTAATATATTTGTGATGTATTGCTTCTAGTATTTCTCTTTTTTAAGTTGCTTTTAAGCCAAAATACCAAAACAATAAAAATTCCCGTGATTCCGAAAAAGACAAATTTATATAAATATATGATAAAGCATATAAATATATATATTTTTAATCAATTAATGAGCATAAAATCATGGTAATTTTAGTGCTTTTTGAGCTATTTGTTGACCTTTCCCCATTTATTTATTAATATATTTGTGATGTATTGCTTCTAGTATTTCTGTTTTTTTAAGTTGCGTTTTTAAGCCAAAATACCTGAAAAACAATAAAAATACCCGTGATTCCGAAAAAGACAAATTTATATAAATATATGATAAAGCATATAAATATATATATTTTTAATCAATTAATGAGCATAAAATCATGGTAATTTTAGTGCTTTTTGAGCACTCATCAGGGATATGAAAAAGTGCTTTACAACTAAACACTCACAGATGATCATAGGAAACATCATTTACTTACCATACGTTATCTGGAACATCCATCTTGAGAGGAGTATAGGGTGAAAAATTCAACATATGTGCAACTGTGAGTATGGCTTCACCCCAAAACGTTTTAGGCAACTTTACATGTGAGAGTAGACATCTTACTCTCTCAATTAAAGTTTTGTTCATCCTCTCAGCTAAGCCATTCAACTGCGGTATCTTTGGAGGTGCCATTTGATATCGAATACCATGCTTTTGTAGTAAGCATGCAAAGGTCTTGTGTATTCTCCACTATTGTCTATCAGGATGCATTTTAGCTTCTTCCCAGTCTATCTCTCAACTGAGGCATGAAACTTTTTAAAGACATTTAGCACATGATCATTTGTCTTTAGAAGATATACCCACATCTTCCTTTAATGATCATTAATGAAAGTCACAAAGTATTAAGCACCACCAACTAACTTTAGCATTGGTCCACACAAATCTGAATGAATCAGATCTAAAATATTATTCATTCTACAAGAAGAGAAACTCTTGAAAGCAACTCTATTTTTCTTTCCTGCTATAAAATCAACACATTTTCCAAATGTACTTTATCCATTCTGGGTAGTATCTTTTTCCTAGCTAGACTTGTCATACCTTTTCACCCATGTGACTGAGTCTCCTATGCCATAATTCAGTTTCTCTTTCTTTTTCCATGGCATTTATTTTATCAGTGGAGAGCTTCACTTGTGTTATATATAGAGTTCTATGCTTCTCATCTCTAGCCACTACTAAGGATCCTTTTGTAAGTTTCCATTTGTTATAAATTAAGGAGTTGCAATATCCTTCATTTGCAAATTTGTATACAGAGATCAAATTTAGGTGTATATCTAGAATATACCTGACATTCTCCAAAAATAGTCTGGTTCCATTCTCTGTTTCCAAGTAAACATCTCTTCTACCAACAACCTTTAACAGCGCATATATTGGAGGATTGAATTTATATGATATAATTAAAATAATATATAACTATTAGTTAAAGTTTATAATGAATCTTTGATTGTGTAACTAGTACAACTCATATTCATGGTTAGTGAACTTATATGGGGTAACTTATTTGGAGACATCTATTTGGGGGGTACTTTCTACAATAGTTTATTATACAAGGTTGGAATAGATATATTAGAAACACTATTAATATCCGTTTACCTATAGATGTTTCTTTATGCTCCTCAATGGCTATATGTAGAATGATCTTAAGCTTGAGTGATTTAGCTAGGCTCTTATTGTAACAACTTGGTATTTGACTTACTCACGGATACCCATTTTGGTAGGTTAAGATGACTTGTATCATAATATCTTGGTTTCTATGGTAGGCTAGGAAGTTATCACACAAGATGTGTGTGTATTCTCATATGTTAGAAATCAGTTCCCTTGCTTAAAGATCAAAAGCTTGGATAATTTAACGCCATCTAATATAAGATTATAATAGTTATTCATACACATCACATTTTTTTCAAGGAATAGATGCAATAGAGAAGATAAAATGAACTTAATGACCTTAGTCGTATTACAGACTTGATGGGTAGGATTTGGTTGCACTTAATTTATATCAATGGATTACTCAAACTACAATGAATTGAGTAAATATTATCTATGAAATTCAAGAGTTTTGTCTTAAGTTTATATTGGAGTAACTCTAAGGTTTATAACTATTTATAATTAATTAAGGGCTTAATTAATGTACTAAGTCTTTATTTAAACTTTAAATCACAATTTCATTGGTATTCAAGTTTGCTTCATAACAAATAATGAATAATGTTTCTTTTGAGATAAATTATTAATTAATTTAGAATTAATTATTTAGCGATCAAAAAGCATATTTATTTCTAGAACATTTTGTGAGAGCCATTAATGTCAAATAAATATGTAAGGTTAAAATTTTAATTTTGGCATAGTCATTTCATTCATGTAATTAATTAAATATTATTTGATTTAACACTAAATAATTATATGAATTAATGAAAATATTAAAATGCTAAGTTTGAATATTTAGTAGATATTTAAAGCTTGTGAAACAAGCGAAGGCATTTTAGTAATTCAAAAATTTAATTAGTTTAAAATGAGAAGACAAATGTGTATTAATAATCCCATGTTACATGACATAAGCCTCTTTAACAAACAATTTGATTGTTTGCATGACTCTTTTAAGTTGAGTGGAAATAAGAGACGATTTTATAATCAACTTGTGCCAAAATTATAGACTATATATATATATACCATAACAACCTCTTATTAGCTGACCATACATAGAGAAATTTGAGAATATTTCAAACAAATCAAGAGACCTTTGTGAAACATTTTTTTCTTCATTTAGTTAAGTGCTACTCATGGAGAATAGCACTATACATGCATATAGATACTAGTTGATGAACTATAATAGTTTTTGATCCACTTAGAAAACTACTACAAAATGTGGCATTTAAGTCGATATGTAAAATCGGTTCTATGTGTCTACTTATAATCAATTAAAAGTCAGTTCAATGAAATATCAATGCTACATGTACCATCAGTTGACATGTAGAACCGACGCTACACACTTGGATAGCGTCGATTGACACGTAGAACCAACGCTACGTCCTATGTGTAGCGTCGGTTCAACAAGTCAACCGATGCTACATAATTAATTATTTATTTTACCATACAGTTTAAAATTGAAATTAAATAATATAATTTATTTTTGTCAATTATTATTTTATTTGAACTGTTTAAAATTGAATTTGGATATATATATATATATAGTATACTTTTTTCTTCTTTTTTTTAGTCAATTGGTTTTTAAAATTGTAGAATTTATAGAATTTTGTGTATTTGTTTGGATACGTACTTAATTTTATTTACATGTTTACAATACAAAAAAAATATAAAAGGTCTATAATTAAAATCTTAAAAAATAATTGAACAAAAAAATAAAAAAATTTGTATAGTTTAATTTCAATTTTAAAAATTGTTAAAATAAAATAATTAACCAATTTTTCATAAGGTTGATTGACACGTAGAACCGACGCTACACATGTGGATAGCGTTGATTCTACTTATCAACCGACGCTATCTACATGTGTAGCGTCGGTTCAACACATCAACTGATGCTATCCACGTAAATTTTTCCATTTCTCTCTCTTCCCCATCAGAAAAATCATTTTCAATTTGCAGCACCCAAAAAAACTCAAAACTGAGCATTTTCTAGCCACTCATTCGTATTTTTCAGCCACCTCCGACCACCATTTTCAACATCGTTTAGTGGGTTTTCTTCCTCTATAAATTATCTTCCAGATCCCCAATTTTTTTAAGCGAAATACTCAAAAAAAAATTACCCATTTTCTCATTTACAAGACATCCTTTTTTTCTTCATTTCCTTCATTTTGTCACTTTATTTACTCTTGTAAGTACTATTAATCCTACGCACTTATTGTTCACTTTGCGTTATTTTTTGTATAAATTTTTTATTTATGTATGTTTTGTATTATGCATGTTATTATTTGTTTGGCTGATTTTTAATGGAAATAATATCCGAATGTTGTGGGTTTGAGGGACTATTAGAATATTTACCGTACGTGAAAAAATTTATTTACATATAAATAATTATATTTTATTAAGTAAAAGTAATACAATTTTAAAATGATTAAAATGATAAATTTTTGTATTATGTATGTTTTGGTATATATTATAATAACTAGAGAATTCATATATAATAATACCTTAAATATATTGATTTGATACATATTTAATATGCTTAATATCATTAATAGAAAATGGACAGATCTTGGATGTCAAAGTTTAGAATTGAGCAGGACTACATTTCTGGTGTTGAAAGTTTTATGGAATTTGCTTGTAGAAATAATAATAATTATTGAAATTAGTATGATTCGATGTCCATGTGTTAAATGTAAAAATGAGAAATTTTATGAAGTTGACGAGGTTAAGTATTACCTTATCAATAGTGGTATTCTTTTAAGCTATAAATGTTGGTATTATCATTGAGAAAATATTAATAATACTCATAGGGAAGAGATAAATAAGAATATGAGTAGATTACATACATCTTTTCATAATGTACAGACAGAAAATATGTTTCATAGTGTTGAAGATGAACTATATGAGGATGATCCTGAAACCTTTAAAAAACTTCTAAAAGATGCCAAAAAACCATTGTATCCAAAATGTAAGAAATACACTAAAATGTTAGGATTGGTTCATTTGTACAATGTGAAGGAAAAACATGTTTTTCTAACAAGGGATTCACAAAATATTAAATCTACTAATAGATATATTTCCTGAAGGTATTGAATTGTCATCTCTTAGTCGATTTGGCAACGAATATCATAAGATTCATATTTGTCCAAATGATTGCATTCTTTATAGAAAAGAATATGAGACATTAGATGATTGTTCGATATGTAAAACATCGAGATGGAAGCATGCTACAAATGAGAAAACACCTAAGAATGGCGTGCCCGCAAAGGTTTTTTAGTACTTTCCTCAAATTCCTCGCTTTCAAAGGTTGTTCATAAGTAAAGAGACATCAAAGAGGTTGACTTGGAATTCAGATAATCGATCTGATAATGGGGTACTACATCATTCTTGTGATTCTCCAAATTGGAAAGTAGTAGATAATTTATCCCCTCAATTTGCTTCTGGTCTACGAAATCTTCGTCTTTCCATTGCTACTGATGGAATTAATCCACACAGTTCTCTTAGTAGTATATATAACTATTGGCCAGTAATTATGGTAACATACAATCTTCCTCCCCGGTTATGTATGAAAAGAAAATTCATGATGTTAACATTATTGATCTCATGACCAAAACAACCCGGTGTTGATATTGATGTATATTTCCAACCTCTGATAGATGATTTAAAGACCTTGTGGATTGATGGTGTAAATGTTTATGATACACATAAGAAAGAACACTTTAATTATAGGGGGTCCTTTTATGGACAATTAATGATTATATGTAGTGATGGCATTTCTACAACTTATCTTTTTCATGGGTGAAAGATGTCTTATAGAAGACATAGAAGATTTTTGTCATCTGGACACAAGTATAGATACCAAAAGAAACCGTTCAATGGTGAAGAAGATCATAATCATGCACCCCGACCTTTGATAGGTGTTGAGATACTAAGGCAATTGAATGGTATGACATTCAAATGATATGGAAAGATGAAAAAAAGAATACTGACTAAGGTAGGGAAACGAAATAGGTCAACTAATAAAAGGGGTGAAAATGAAAATGTTACTAAATCAGTAGACCATAGTTGTTGGAATAAAAAATCAATATTTTAGGAATTACCTTATTGGAAAGACCTACACATTCGTCACATCTTAGATGTCATGCACATTGAGAAAAATGTATGTGAGAGCTTGATTGGTACATTACGTAATATACCTAGAAAAACAAAAGATGGAATTAAAGCAATATTAGATTTAAAGAAACTAGGCATACGACCTGAATTGGTACCAAGGGTCAAAAATGATAAGAATCGAACATACTTGTCACCAGCATAATATACAATGTCAAAAAAATGAGAAGGATGTGTTTTGTAAATGTTTGGCGGGTGTGAAATTTCCTGATTGTTACTCATCCAACTTAAGAAATTTTGTGTCTATTATCGATAAGAAACTTTATGGATTGAAATCACATAACTATCATATCTTAATGCAATAGTTATTACTAGTTGCTATTAGATCAATTCTTCCAAAAAATATTCGATTATCAATAATTTGCATTTTTTCATTCTTCAATACAATATGCAAGAAATATATATCAATTGGCGAGTTAAACTCTTTGTAGAAAGATATGATAAAGACTTTGTGTCTAATTGAAAAATATTGTCCTCCTTCTTTCTTCGATATAATGATTCACTTGTGTGTTCATTTAGTTCGAGAGGTTTAATTGTGTGGTCCTACTTACTTCAGATGGATGTATCCTTTTAAGATATATATGCAAGTCCTTAAAGGATATGTAAATAATAGAAATCAACCTGAAGTATGCATGGTAGAACATTACATTGCTGAAGAGGCCATTGAGTTTTGTTCTGAATACTTTAGTGGTTACACTGAAATTGGGAATCCTATGCACAAGTTGTTCTTATAACGTCATATGATCCAAATAGGTAACCCTATGCTTGGTGGAAGTAAGAAATTGTTTATTGACCGCACTCAATGGGAAAAAGCACACCGAATCATTTTGGTAAATAATAATTAGGCCAACCGTACATAGACAAAGTGATGTTTAACCTTTCCATTTATACAAAAAATATTTTTTATTTAGCTATTAATGATGATATCTACTTGATATATCTTTAATAACATTATAGGATGCATTTAAAATTACTGAAGATAGATCCTCGTTATAAAAAAAGGACGAGAAAGATGGTTGTATGAGCAACATAAGTGTTGTCTCTTTAAGAGAACATGAAAACATACAAGTATACACTGTCACAAGTAATAAAATTGATAAGTAAATTATCGTTCTCACGGAGATTTGTTACTACAGTTTGTTAAGTACTAAAATTATTTAACTCTGATTTTATCCAAACGATCGAAAAGTTGATGGGATTTTAACAAACTAAGATTTTAATAACAATAAATAAGAAAATTGTAGGATTGTAGTTTTCACCAAATTAATCCAATCAAATCATATTATTTTCTCTTTATTTATATTTTTGAATTTAATTTGTCAACAGAAAACTACTAATTTTATCCATATGTCTCTTCCGATAACAAATAGAGACACCTTGCTAAAATAATTCACTATATTCCTATGAGAATTAAATTCACCAAGATTCATTACGTTCAAAGTTCTCAAATAGGTGCACATACAATAAAGAATGTTCCTCTCCTTTCATCATACATTTTATCCTAAACACGAACAACATACACAAAAATGCCTCTTTCAAGTTTATTTAGGTGCCACAGATGAGTTGATAAATTTTTCAATAATCAAAAGCATTAAGCACAAATAGAATAAACAACTTAAAATCTGTTTAGTTACAACGCAACCCTAGAAAAATTAAATTACTTCATACGAAAAATTAAAATTACAATAAGCATTTAAGGAATATTAAATGAAGAACAAAGAAAATTAAAATCTGTTTCTGCTCTCTAATTTCTGGCACACGGAGAAACACAACAAAAGCCAAAAATGGCTTCTCTGTGTACCACAGTCCAACTCTCCAACCCCCTTAATTTTTCGCAATAATCCCCTATTTATAGCTCTCACAATCTAAAAAAATACATCATAAAATACATTTTTTTAGACACGCGGGAGACAATTATTACATCAAAAATAATAATTAATACATGTGGTACAAACAAAAAGAAATATCGAAAATAATATTTAAATCTGTGTGGGAGACAAGCGTGCGTCATTCTCCATTTTCATTTCAATTCACGCATGCCACGTGTCAACATTTCATACGTTGTGAAGATATGACACACGATGTCTGTGTAGCATGGGATAATTGCTTTCAAGACACGTGCGACGCAGAAGCTGCTAGAAACACGCGTTGTTTCTATGTTTTTGTTTTACCAACACATGCCACATGTCAACTCCTGATTTGTTGAAAGAATATTCAAGACACGTGGCATTGTATGATTCATTGTAATGGTAGGGTGCATGATGTTTCTCTGGACCGCGTCACATGGGACCATTTCTGGCATAGACACGTGGGTCCTACCCTACATGCCAACCTACCCTGCAGGTGGGCCACACTCAGTGCACTGAGCAGCGTGTAATCCAGAAAATCGAGTCCAATTGCTTTTTTCATGTCTGTATTACACGCGTTGATCCTCACCATTGATATTCTGATTGATGGTGTGTGGCGTGCTTGGAAAATTGTTACACGTGGTCTTCTTTCCTGCGCAAAAAAAAATATTTTATTTAATTGCTTTTTAGCCCTCCAATTTAATTTAATTTAACTTTTAAAATTTTGTTAATTTGCAATTAAGCCCTCCAAAAACTTGATGAGCGAAAACCGGCATCGCCGATTCTTGCCAATACTTTGGTTTTATATTTATAAAACTCTCGCAAGTGCACGAATCATTTCGTAGAAAATGATAAGTATACTCCCAAGGTCGATCTAAGGAAGGAATGTATGTGGTTTTTAATTCATTATTCAAACTTTTAAAAACGAAATTAAATCCTAAACATCCTGTCACGATATTTTGGTTTTTTTGTGTTTTCATAAAAATAAACATAGATTCAATAAACATTTATGCAAATTTTATCTTTTATAAATAGTGGAGTATTTATGGATATAATAACTAAGTTAATTATGCTTGCTCATATTATTTAGGTTATTAAAGATATGAATTGATATTTATTGATTCTCCCTTTTTTGTATGAATACCACCTTTGGTGGGGTTAGATATTCTTTGTTAACTAAACAAATCAATTAACACCTATGGATGGGGTTGATAACTAATTTGGTTAATTAAATTAATTCCTTTTTCTAAGAGATTTAAAATGAACCATTTAAATGCCACCTTTAAGGGGTTAGACAAGCTTTAAACTTTATTCAAGGTGTCCAAATTAAACCTAAGAATTTAGTTATCCGAGTACTAACTTTCAAGTTTTAAAACCACTACTGAAAGCGTGTTGTCAATACATTTTCAGATAATAATTCTTATAAAAAATTTTGAAATAGAGTTTCACTCTAACTACTGGGCGATTGTACCAACAAATAAAAGAGCACCACTCTAAATTAGACCGGATAACTAAACCTTAAAATATAATTTTCAGATTTAAGTTTGTAATGAAAAATAATATATTTCTCTCTAACATTCTTAATATAAAATCTTGAATAAAAATAAAATCAATTCATTTTAGAGATTTTTACCTATTTAATATTTCGCAAGCATAACAACGTTATTATTACAACATGTTTACAAATAGATAGAAGAGTTAAATTTAATCACAGACAAATTAAATATAACATGTAAGAATAAAGCATAAAAAATAACTGCAAAGAAAATAAAATCCTTACAGTACTTCGATGCCATTCCCGTTGCTAGAAAACCTCCAAACGGAATTCGCACTCCCATTTATTGAATCAAAAAGCTAATAAATTACAAAAAAACATAACTAGTTCTTCCCAAAGAGGGAAGAACTCTAAAACTAAGAGAAACTAGCTAAAACATAAGAAAAACTAGCTAAAACATAAGAAAAACTAAAAACTAAGAAATGGAGAGAAAGAAAGAAGAGAGAAGTGTGTTTTGAGGTGTGTTTTTGAAGTGAAGGGAAGGGGGGTATTTATAGGTGAGGATGGAGAGAAAAAATGTTAAAAAAAATATTAAAAAAATTAAAAAATGTGTAATGGAAATGCTGAGGTCATCAAAGACGTCAGCATGACGTCATGGGGGCGACTGTACGTGGAAAATGGGGCAAAAACGCGTTGGGCGTGCGGAGGGTCGCTTGGCGCCGCGTGCGCGTCATTGCTGCCGCACGCAGCCACAGCGCGTGAATAGTGCCGAGCGCGGGCGCGCGTGGGTACGGGCGCGCCGGGACGCTTGGCCGGGGGCGTTGGACACAAGCGGTCAAGGCCGGGCAGCGCGATTTCCATCTTTTTGACATTTTTGACCTTTTCGACCCATTTTGTCCAATTTTTCCATGTTTGTTGACCTTTTCCCACTTATTTATTAATATATTTGTGATGTATTGCTTCAAGTATTCCTCTTTGAGTCTTTAAATTGCGTTTTTAAGCCAAAATACCTGAAAAACAATAAAAATACCCGTGATTCCAAAAAAGACAAATTTATATAAATATATGATAAAACATATAAATATATATATTTTTAATCAATTAATGTACATAAAATCATGGTTATTTTAGTGCTTTTTGAGCACTCATCACAACCTCAACCACTTTCTCATAGTCCCTTAGCAAGAGAAGCGATAAAAACTAAAAATTAAACTATCCTAAATCACTTCCGTGGATTGTCACGGTTGCATTTAGCCTATGCAACAAGCCTTTAAACCCCTAGGTTTCCCTAGTGGACGAGTTTGAGTCTCGTGAGGGTTTTCAGTAATGATACCCACAAACATTGAACTAAATGTAAAAATCAAAAGAATCAAATCAAAAACTAAAATTACAACAAAATCAAAAATTAATTTAAGAATAAAAGAAAACAACATATCACAAAAATGTCTCATACTTTTTAATCTCTTTTAAGATCATAATTAAAATCTCAAGCATAAGTTATTTTAATCTCTTTAAACAATCATGATTTTATTATAATAATTAGTCGAAAATCATTTTCATATTTCATGTCAAAAATGTATCAATTTAATTTCACCCAATTTCAGTGTCATGAATCAGAATTCGCTTCGACTCTATTCCTCACAAGTCAATACTCTCGAAACACTGAATCCTATGGGTTCAAACACTCATACTATTTTATATGCGAAAGAGTTGATGTATAGAAATGAACTAATATGTTCGCATATGTATAAAGAATAAAGGCTCAAAGTGTTATTTTAACATTGATCTCATGAAAGGAATCAAATGTATAAATTATAAAGATATCATATATAAAAATTATTTTCATGCATAAATCAAACTCATTAAGAAAGAATTTCAAGATATATGCCTTTTACAAATGAAGAGATTGCAATGACTTTTTAGGGAATTACTTCCTATATCTTTCTTTTGTAAATAGCCTGTACTCACAACTTTGTAGGCAACGTGGGTCATAGTATATAGATGATACTATTTTTTTATCTCTCTATTTTTTTCTGTAGATATTTTTCAATATGTGTATTTTTTAGAGAGTCAACCCATGTACAGATTGTACATTTTTTTTTGGATTTTGGTGAGTGGTTAATTTTGTGGCTTTTCTATTTGATCTTGGTTTAGGTAACCCCAGATATGTCTTTTTGTTTTTGTAGCAGTCATGCATAAATGAGATATAAGCATATACTATCAATTTCTACTCAAATCGTTTAATCTAAACAAAAATAATAATAAAAAATATATGATACTCTATTAAGATGAGAAAAAATTCATACATTCAATGCTAATACCTATAGAGATCATCTAAAAATTTGAAGAAATAAGAAATGTGTTTGGAGTAGAAAAAATATATATTTCACTCTGAATAAAGGAAATTAGGCTCAAATTATATCTCATAAAGGTAGTCTCCACTAAAAAAAAATTCATAAACACCGATTTTGGGTTTAATATAATTTCTACATCTTATCAAGAAATACTAGTTATGACAAAAACTAACTAATTATCAAAAAATAATTACAAAATATTTCATGATATGTTTTCAAAAATTAATCTAACAGTACAAAAGACTTAACTATTTACTTAAATTTGATTTAAAGAAATGATAAATTTTTGTGAAAAAGTTTTTTTTTTAATTCCAAAAATTACTAAATCACACAAAATAGAAATAAAACCAAACACACAAAAAATGAAAATGTGAACATAAAAATAAAATAAAAAATTATTATATATATTTTTTTATTTTTTTATTTTTTTATTTTTAAATTGTCAAATTTTTTTTTAATTAAGCATGGTAACTTTTCACCACCCCCAACCTAGAACTTACATTGTCCTCAATGTAACAACTGTAAATTAAAGATAAAGAGAAAAGAGAAGAAAGATTACCTATTTCTTGAGAAAGTGCAAGTAGTAATGGAAAATGCAGGTGCATCCATCATATTCATCATTAAAGTGTATACAGACAGATCGCTGTGAACTTCTAACATCTCAACAAATATTTTTAGTTTTAACAATTTAAAAATTATTCACATGTAATTAAAATGAAATAAACAATAAAATTAAGTAAATAAAAGAAATAAAAGAAAATTACCTAAAATGATGGGTTGCCTCCCATCCAGCGCTTAGTTTAACGTCTTAGCAAGACGTAACTTGGGGATTGCATTTTAAGTAAACTCAATGTCCCCTCATCATTGAGTCAATCAAACCTTCAGGTAAGACAAGGTTGTCTACCTATACTTTTTCAGTCATGCCCTATTGATTTTCAAATTTCTTTTTGTACTTAAAACTAGAGGCATACTTTGACGGTTTTAGATAACCCACATCTAGGTGCAAATCAAATAATTAAGTCATTAAAACACAATTGTACCTAGATCAAACAAAACAACTAACTCCTTAGATTATAATTAAAACTTTTAAAATTTTGGAGGTAGTTTCAGAATTTATGTTTTTTTTTTGTTTTTAAGAAAAAAAATAACATAATCAGTATTAACCAAGAGTGCTCTCAGGAAAGAATGGTGGTGCAAAGGCTCCTTAAAAACCATCCTCCTAGACAGAACAACGTTCCCAGGAAAGACTAGTGGCACAAAGGCTTTCAAGAACTAGTCTCCTAGACAGAACTCCCTTAGATCTTTACTTTTCATGTTATTAAGTTAAGTTAAATAAAAATTTAAGTTAATGAAAATCTAAGTTAATTAAGTTTAAAGAAAAGGTTAATTAAGTTTAAAGAAAAGGTTAATTAAGTTAAGTGAATTAAAAAATTTAAGTTAAAAAAATCTAAGTTAATTAAGTTAGTAAAAAAAAGTTAATTAAGCTAAGTGAAGTAAAAAAAATCTAAGTTAATTAAGTTAAGTGAAAAAAAAAGTTAATTAAGTTAAGTGAAGTAAAAAACCTAAGCTAATTAAGTTAAGTGAAGTAAAAAAAACTAAGTTAATGAAAATTTAAGTAAAAACCTAAGTTAATGTTAAAAAAAACAAATCTAAGTTAATTAATTTAGTAAAAAAAAACTAAGTTAAGTAAGTTAAATAAAAATCAAGAAGAAAAAAAAATAGCTAAAGAAAGAAAAATAAAATAAAATAAAATTGAAAAAGGTAAAAGAAAAAAAATTATGATTTAAAATAAATAAGAAAAAAATTAAAATTTTGGTTTTTTTTTATTTTTTTTATTTTGTCTTTATTTTTTATTTATTTATTTATTTATTTGTTTGTTTTATTTTTTAACTTAAAAGTTTTGAAATGTTTTTTTTATTTTTTTTACTATTCATGAACGGTAAAACTTTTTTTTAATTCAAATTTTAAATTTCTAAATTATTTTATTATTCACGGTACAATTTTTATTTAAAAATTTTCTTTTTTTTTTGTTAATTTTTTTTTACTATTCATGAACGGTAAAAACTTTTTACTTCAAATTTCAAATTTCTAAATTATTTTACTATTTATGCTATAATTAATTTTTTTATTTTTTTTATTTTTTTTATTTTTTATTTTTTTTTATTATTTCTTATGAAATTTGAAATTTGATTAATTTTTTTTTTATTTTTTTTATTTTTTTACAAAAACAAAAAAATAACTATTATTTACAGCACAAAAATATTTTTAAAATTTTGATAAATAAATTAAAAACGCTATTCCTTCCCTTCAATTCAACGCCAAAAACTTGATGAAATGAAACCAAAGATCGCCATTCTTGCCAATACTTTGGTTTTATATTTATAAAACTCTCGCAAGTGCACGAATCATTTCGTAGAAAATGATAAGTATACTCACAAGGTCGATCTAAGGAAGGAATGTATGTGGTTTTTAATTTATTATCCAAACTTTTAAAAACGAAATTAAATTCTAAACATCCTGTCACGAAATGATTCGTGCACTTGCAAGAGTTTTATAAATATAAAACCATAGTATTGGCAGGATCAACGATGCCGGTTTTCACTCATCAAGTTTTGGCGCCGTTACCAGGGATGGCATCAAAGTTTTTGGCAATCCCGATTCTACTCATCAGTATACTTCAAGTGGAATTGTTTGATGTGTAGGGTATCAACTTTATGGGATCATTTGCTCCATCATTTGGAAACCAATACATACTCATAAGAGTGGATTACATGTCAAAGTGGGTAGAAGCCATTGCTAGTAATAAATGTGATGCAAAAGTTGTCATGAAATTTCTAAAGAAAAATATTTTCACTAGGTTTGGAACTCCTAGGATCATTATTAGTGATGGAGGAAGTCACTTTTGCAATAAAGCATTTAATTCCTTATTGTCTAAGTATGAGATTAAGCATAAAGTGTCTACCCCTTACCATCCCCAAACAAGTGGGCAAGTAATGGTATCTAATAGATAAGTGAAAAGAATTTTGGAGAAAACTGTGAACATCTCTAGGAAGGATTGGTCATCTAAGTTGGATGATGCTTTATGGGTGTATAGAACTATATTTAAAACACCAATTGGTACCACCCTGTATAAGCTAGTTTATGGAAAGGCTTGTCACTTACCATTAGAATTGGAGCACAAAGCATATTGGGCATTGAAACAATTGAATATGTCCATAGATGCAGCTGGTGAGAAAAGAATGCTTCAAATAAATGAATTGGATGAATTACAGTGGAATGCTTATGAAAATGCCAAGCTTTACAAAGAAAAGAAAAAAAGATGTCATGACAAGAAAATTGTGCACCATATCTTTGAATCGGGTTAGAAAGTGTTACTATACAACTCAAGACTCAAATTGTTTCCAGGAAAATTAAAGAGTAGATGGTCAGGTCCATTCATCATCACTAAGGTAACTAACCATAGAGCCATTGGATTAGAAAATAAAGATAAAGAGCGATTTATGGTTAATGGGCATAGGGTGAAGCACTATTATGAAGGTCAATTATCAAATGAAACACTTGTGATAACCTTAATGGATGCACCTTAGAACTTGATAAGACTGTCTAGTCAAGGACTTTAAACATGACTCTGGTTGGGAGGCAACCCAATGCTACTTTACTTATATTTTCATTGTTTTTGATTTGTAGGTGAATAAATATAGAGAGTAATGGCACAACAAGAATGAACATTTCAACGAAATATGTGGATTTTAGCGAAAGATGTGGTGTGCCATGAGTAATGGAGTTTTCTTTTATTTTCATATTTATATATGCACATTGGTGACAATGTGTAATTTAAGTTTGGGAGAGGGAATTTCATTCTCTGCATTAGTATTTAGTATGCATTTTAATTTTTATGGAATGTTTTTAATTTTTATGAAATTTTTTAAATTTTTAGGTTGTTTTTAATCATGATTTAGGTGGAAATTGATAAATATAGGAAAACTAAATGCATGCATGCTTAATATGAAACATATGAACTCAATAATAAAAATTGATTGTCATGACTAATATCATAACTATTGTTGTACATAAACTTCGTTAGTGGCAAGTATTAACTCGAATTTATTCTAAAATCCTTAATACAAGCTCGTAACATGTCTTCTATTATTACCCTTTGTGATTTTAGATGGTACATCGCACTATGTAATAGCTCTGTGCATAAAGCTTCTTGTATAAATTTCCATAAATGGAGAGTAAACTTAGGATCTCTGTCAACAACAATCAAATTTGGTACACCATGAAGTCAAATAATTTCTTATATAAACAACTTCCTTAAAGTGTTCAATTAGTATCGAGACTTTTAAGTAAAAAGCTTACTTAACATGGATTATTTATTAGGGTTACCTTATACTTATCAAGGTTATAAGCTTTTGGGTTCCTGATGTTTACCTTAACTTGCAAACAAACTACAAACCTTACCACAAATTGAGCTACCTCTTTCTTCATATCCTTCCGCCAATAAATCTGCTTCGAATCGTGATACATATTTGTATTGCCAATATGTACAATATATTTCGACCTATGGACTTTATTCATCATTTCCTGCCTTAATTTTTTTATCAACTGATACTACTACCTATCCATGAAATAGAAAAACACCTTCTGACATTCTACACCATAAATTCAAAATTTCAGGGATAGTGATTTGATATATTTTTACTCTATCTAATAGGATTAGGTACCCTATATGTCACTTTATTTGTGTCACTAGTTTACTTTAGTCACTTTGATTTTAAAAAATTTTGATATAATAATAAAGTGAATTAAATTGAGAGAAAATTTTCATTTTATTTAAATAATTTAGAATTGAATTTAAACAATACAATATTTTTTTATGGTAAATTACTTTTGAAAATGTAATATTTCAGAATTTTTACGAATAAAATAATATTTTACTATTTAAAAAGTGATTAAAATGTCCTATTTAAATACAAGTAAAATATCCACATGATACAAGTAAAATCAATTCCATAACCACCACCCATCCTTTCTAATAATATAGGACTAGATACATGTATAGAAACACTCGTATACCATCATCATATAAAACTATTTCATAACCATCAATCATTTGAGTATTGTGTCATGTATCCATATCATTTGAACCACAAATCTTAAATTCATATTCAAAGCATCAACTACTACACTTTCTTTTCTTAGAAAATATTGCATGGTAAAATTATAATCCTCAAGATACTCTGCCCATCTTCTTTGCCTAAAATTGATATCCTTTTTATATAAAAAAATATTTAAAACTCTTGTGATTCGAGAAAACTTGAAATTTACTATTGTAAAGATTATATCTAAACATCTCTTAATTAAAGTGAACTAGTTCTATTCATGAGCCTCAAGTTGATAAGAAATTGTTATACTAAGGTGTACTTCAAGGATACCTAAAAAGAATACTAAGTACTTCTCTACAACATAAGCATGCATACAGCAGCTACCAATCAACCACAAATTACAAGCTGCATGTGTCCATTACGTACATTTCTTGCCACTATCAGCTACTGCTTATGTTTTTGCTTACTTATGTGTTTTCCAAGTGTAATAACAACTATCTTTTGTATTATGTATGTCATGACAAGTGTAAAATTGTTTTGTCTCCATGTATTTGCTACTTCGGCTGCCTTTTGAATGTATTTAAAAAATAGATGAATGGAAAGAAAGGCTAGAGAATTATAACTAAAATAGCATCCTTCTTAACTCCATTGTTCTTTTCTAATTGGGACCTAACATTATGGTATCAGAGCTGGAATAAATGGCACAAACTGAGACAAAATCGATAATCTGGAAGCTGGTCTTGGAGGCCAAAAAGACAGTTTCACATGATTGGAAGTAGGATTAATGATAAGCAACATCAACTTGAGGAAACCATCATCAAACTCTCAAATGTCTTGATAAATAAACAAGAATCTCCTATAAAAACTGTAGGCCATCACTTTGGAAGCCAATCTTCCAATGGTCAAAATTGTGAGCCAAGAGAAGACACTTGAGGCAATTATAAAGATGAGGCAAACCAATGGTGGTAATGGCTGCACCGTGCTTACAAAGAATAAAGCATAGAGGTTACATTGTAACTATTTGTAAAAGAACTTTGGGCATTCTTACGACCTACAAACTATGAAACCTTTGATGAAGCTCTATCAAAGATCAGACAAGTTACCTCCTTAAGGGACTACCAAAAAGAGTTTGAAAGATTAGGCAATCGAGTGCAGGGTTGGAAATAAAATGCATTAGTAGGATCATTCATAGGATTAACTAAGCCGACAATGCAAATTCAGTAAACCTCATGCTCAAATATTAACTAAACCTGCACCAATAACAACCTCTAAACTAACCACACTGGTAAAATGATTATCATGGGATGAAATGCAAAAAAAAAAAAGAGCTTGAAGGCTTTTCTTCAATTGTGATCAAAAGTTTACACCATGTCATAAATGTATAATTTCTCGACTATTGATGTTAGAAGAATGTAGTGATGATTCTAAAAATGATAAACTAGAATTGACTATCCTAATTGATAGTGGTTCCACTTATAATTTTATCAATGAAAGAGAAGTTAACATCTTTCCACTTCCAGTGCAACCTACATAACCATTTAACATAAAAATAGCAAATAGAGGCTCATTGATTGCACAAGGAGATTTAAGAATATTTAGATCTTAATCCAGGATATTACATTTATCATTACATTATATGACTTACCATTAAATGACTTAGATATGGTGTTAAGAGTCCAATGGTTGGAACAGTTGGTAACAGTTTCATGAAACTAGAAAAAATCAACTATGGAATTCACATGAAAAAGCAAAAGTCATAAGCTTCGGGGAATTGACAATAAGGCAATAGGGTATGCATCAGTAAAATCAATTTCTAAAGGCATGAGACATGGAGGTGCATCCTTTGCTATATGTCTTTAATCCTTCACAAACTCATCTCTGCAACATTACCAACATAACATTCAACAATTATTGTAAGATTATGGAGACATATTCCAAGAACCTAAGCAATTACCTACCATCCGAGACGTAGACCATCATATCAACTTAAATGAAGAAATTGAGCCTATTAATGTTAGACCATACAGGTATGCTTATTTTTAAAAAGTGGAGATTGAAAAACAAGTTCATATAATGCTAAAATTAGGTTTTATACAACCTAACACTAGTCATTTTTCTTCTCCTATATTGTTGGTTAAAAAAGAGATGGCACGTATTGAGTTTGTAATGATTATAAGGCTCTCAATAAAATAACTATCAAGGATAAATTTCCAATTACAGCTACTGATGAAACTCGATTTGAAAGTAGGTTTCCACCAAGTACGAGTACACCTCATAGATGTACATAAAACTGCATTTTGTACCTGCAATGGCCATTATGAATATTTGGTTATGCCATTTGGCCTCTACAATGCCCCCTTTACATTTCAAGCTATTATGAATTCCATATTTCATTCTTATCTTCAAAAATTTGTCTTAGTTTTCTTTGATGACATATTAGTGTAAAACCTTGATTGGAAAACACATCTTGATCATGTCAAAATAGCCATTGAAATTTTAAGACAACATAAATTTTTTCTCAATTTGAGCAAATGTATATTTGGGTAACAAGAGTTGGAATATCTTGGTTATATTATCACACCACAGGGTGTACCGGTGGATCAAGTAAAAGTTAGAGCAATGATTGATTGGTCTAAGCCTACTACCATTTCTAAGTTACATGGTTTTTTAGGTCTTACAAGTTATCACGGGAAGTTTTTTCATGACTATGGCATCACAACTTGTCCTCTAACTAATCTTCTCAAAAAAGGGAACTTTGGATGGTCAAATGAAGCTAACGATGCCTTTTATAAAATCAAATAGGCCATGACTACTACACCAACACTTGCCATGCCAAATTTTAAAGAACCATTTTTCAATGAAACTAATGCTTCAAGAGATGATATAGGGGCAGTTCTTTCCCAACAAGGACCATTGAATTCATGAGTAGGTCATTAGGCCTCTCAAAACAATCATGGTCCACCTATGCTAAGGAGATGTTGGCCATTGTATAGGCCATCCAAACTTGGCAACCATATTTGGTAGGTCATAAGTTCTGTATTCAAACTGATGAAAGAAGCCCCAAATACTTACTAGAAAAACACATTACAACATCATAGCAATAGAAATGGGTCTCTAAACTATTAGGGTATGACTATGAAATCACATAAAAACCAAGCAAACAAAATATGCAGTTGATGCTCTAACTTGTCTTATAGACAGTCCAACTCTTGACACATTGTTCACTACACAGGCCCACATATAGGACACCATTAAGTCTGAAGCAAAGTCTAATCCCTACCCACACACAACCAAGATGATGTCTAAAAGGTTTGTTAAAGGAATAGTGAAACTTCATGGCATGCCACAATATATTATCAATGATCGTGACCCAATTTTTATCAACCACTTTCATAGGAGTTCTTCAAGATTTCTAGAACTAAATTAAAAATGTGCTCAGCATATCACCCCCAAACTGATGGCCAATCAGAAGTTATGAATAGATGTGTAGAACAATACCTTCGTTGCTTTGTCCATCAATAACCTCATAAATGGTCCTACTTTCTTCCATGGGTTGAATTATAGTATAACACCACATACCATGCTTCCATTAAAATGACACATTTTAAGGCTCTCTATGGATGACTTTCTCCTACAATTTCATACTATAACAAAGGTATTTGTTCTATTAATGAGGTAGATCAACAATTGGTTTCTAAAGATATAACACTTCAACAACTTAAGGAAATTTGTCTATTGCAAAAAACCGAATGAAGCAACAGGTAAACATGAGACGAAGGGAAACTAAATTAAACATTAGCGATCTTGTCTTTCTCAAATTACATCCTTATTATTAACATTAAGTTTTTAAAAGACTATACCAAAAACTTTCACTCCGCTATTACAGACCCTGTGAAGTTGAAGAACGAATTGGTTATGTCGCTTACAAACTAAAATTACCTTCTAGCTCTCACATACATCCATCTTTTCATGTGTCCATGCTCAAGAAATATATCGGGGAAGATCAAGCTTCCAGCTTTGACTTGCCATCAATTTCTCACGATGGAGAGTTGATTATTGAACTAGAGAAAATTTTAGACTCACAGTGGGTAAAGAAATTATCTAAGTTCATAGAAGAAAACCTTGTCAAATGGAAAAACTTTCCCAAAGAAGAAGCCACTTGGGAGGATTAGGAATTGTTCTTAAACCTTGAGGACAAGGCTCATTCTAAAGAAGAGGGTAATGTTACACTAAGGCGTACTTCAAGGATACCTAAAAAGAATCCTAAGTACTTCTCTACAACATAAGCATGCATGTAGCAGCCACCAACCACCATGTAGCAATTATGCAACCGCCAGCTACAAGAGGCATGCGTCCACTGCCTACATTTCCTGCCACTATCAACTTCTGCTTATGTTTTTGCTTGCTTATGTGTTTTCCAAGTGTAATAACAACTGTTTTTGTATTATGTATGTCATGATAAGTGTAAAATTTTGTTGTGTCCATGTGTTTGCTAAGTTGTCATACATGTCTTCTACTTAAGCTGTCTTTTGGATGTATTTAAAAAAACAAATGAATGGAAAGAGAGGCTAGATAATTATAACTAAAACAGCATCATTCTTAACTCCATTATTTTTTTATAATTGGGACCTAATAGACACATAAAAAACAATACAATCATTCTGCATCAGAACACATTCAAGTCATTGCAACAATGCGTCAGTAAACACTATGCAATGTTCCTTGTTGTCTGGTACTATGAGAGTTGGTGTGATCATCAAACATGCTTTTAATTCATAGAAAGTTACATCACATTCTTCACTCCAAATGAACTTAACACCTTTCTGTGTAAGCTATGTTAGAGGTGCTGTAATTTTTGAGAAACCTAGTATAAAACATCGGTAATACCTAGTTAATGTAAATAAACTTCGCATCTTAGTTACATTATTCCATCTTTCCCTATTCAATATTGCTTCAACTTTGGATGGATCAATTTATAAACCATTTCTAGATATAACATATCTAAGAAATTTGGCTTCAGTAAGCCAAAAATCACATTTCTCGAAGTTTGTCAACAAATGGTGTTCTCTAATAGTTTGTAAAGCAAATCTAAAATAATTCTCTTTTTCTTCATGAAATTTAGAATAAATCAATACATCATTGATGAGCACAATGATAAGATAATCTAAATAAGATCAAAATTCCGATTCATTAAATCCATAAAAATAGCATTTGCATTGGTTAAGTCAAAAGATATTACACATAACTCAGTTCTCATACTGCGTTCATAAAGTAGTTTTGGGTTTGTACAATTCCTTAAGTTGTAGTTGTTGATATCATAACCTTAAATCAATCTTTGAAAGAAACTTCCACAATGAAGTTATCAAACGATTCATCTATACAAAGTTACTATAAATCCTATTATTTTAATATTGGTGTATAAAATATAAATTCGATAAATTTCACTTTGAATATTTATTATTTTCTATATAAAAATTAATTATTAACAATTCATCGTTCACATACTCATATAGATTGAACTTTATATATTTACATTATGCACATATCACTTTGTGTCACACATAGAAAAATGTGTACATAAATTAATGGAGAATAAATGAAATTAAAATAATATCTTAATATTTTTAAAATAAATATTTAAGTTGGGCTATCCATATTTTTAAAACTTTTTAACTTTAAATGAAATTGAAAAATAAAAAATACAATATTTAAGAAATTTTAAAACCAAATTATATTACTAATATTATTATTAATACAAAAACCAAATAAATTGTGTAAGTAGAGTATCCAATATTACCTAAGAAAAATAACAAAAGAGGTTCTAAATTGAACCTTTAAACATTACACCAATTACGCTCACAGAACTCCGCAAGTAACATGATCTGAAATATTTAAAAAAAAAGTGGTGAGCTCACAACTCAATATAAGAATACTATTTGTATTTCTGAGTTAAGAATAATTCAAGATATGAGCATGATCGTGTTCTGAGATACATATGCCACGTAGATTAGTCAACTTCGAGATATATGTGTGATTTACGTTAAAATATACGCATAATCTTTACTCTGATATGTATGTATGTATGGTCATACTATGTATGATTCTATTCTAAAAATACATGTTTGAAGTACACCAATATTCCTTACAAATCTAATATGGTGCAATACCTTGTCACATGACCAAAAAAAAAAAATCCACAAAATATTTTTTTATGATGCATGCATTTAAACAATTGGTGCCGTGTTATTGAAAATCCCATGATATCTCATATTTTTCATTTGTATCCTTTAAGAAATACCTGCATAATAACATCAATAATTATAAAAGAGTATCAGTAATAAACATATATTTTATTTCTATAATTAATATGCCATCATTTTCCATATTTTCAAAATGTATGCATATGCAAATATTTTTAAAATCATAATGTATATAAATTAACGTGGAGTTATCCCCTACATTCTGAAATGTTCGCATGTACTGATTTCTTATTCTCGTGTTGAATCTATAACATTAACTTTCAAAATAAATAGTAACACACAACTTTAATTATCCTTAATAAAACTAATTCAACTGAGATGATTACCTTACTGACTATGGAGGAGTAAGTTCTAACAACTTCTCTCGTATTATTTCTACTTCTTAGCTAAAGATACCCCTCTTTTAATAACTTGATATCATGAAGTGTTTCCCCATCCCTGTTAAGCTGAAAATACCTAAATTTGGAAGTGATAATTTTTAGAGAAAGAAATATAATGTGTATAGAGGGGAAATTTTTGAATGAAAATCCTAAAGACTAGTCCGGCCATTTATGGGCCTAAAACTGCCTTTAGCGACCTCTTACTAGCGTAGCTTCGACCAACTCGTTGCAATCTAGGCAGAGGTATGGTGAAGGTCCATCACATGTGTAAAATTTCCTACCGAAGTTTACCCAACCCTCGCTCACGTCTTGTCACCACCTTGCCGCCCAGGCTGAGGTTCACCGACCACCCTCGCCAACTTCTCACGGTGGTCCGACGAGGATGCCAGTGGGAATATAAATTTTCACCAATTTTGACGTAAAAAATAGTCCGTTTTTATAATTAATTTTATTATTTAAGTTAACAAACTTAATAATTCATAAAATCACTCCGATAATTAAACTAGCTATGTATCAATCATCCAAATATACCTCAATTGATAAATGATTTAAACATAAAAATTATCTTATCAATGATAATCGATAACAATATCTACTCTTAATTATTAATTCATTAATAAATTAATTAAAACCAATAAAATAAGGATTTTGATTTTTTTTTAAGAGAATAACATAAAACAATAAAAATGAATTACACAAATTTTATGTGATATATGTGATTATAAGATTATTCTTATTACTAGACTATAATTTAATTAAACATATCATAAATGAAAATTAGTTTTGTATGTTCTAAATCACTTTCATAATTTAAAATCACTCTTAAATTCTTAACTTTAATTTTAAAATTTTAAATCCACTTAAGATTTTTTACATTTTTCATGCCGTGTATTGATTTATAATATAATTATAAGTCAATATAAATCCTAAACAACCTATAGGTTCACTTACTAGATCTAATTTATCCATTTCATTAAGATTTAAAAAGATTATAACTAAACTAAGCAACATTAAAACTATTGATAACCTTTAACTTAAGCATTCAACTATATTTGTGATAACAGTTACAAGGTACCATTTTACGTAAGAATATTAGCGATTACATTATAATATATTAAACTAAAAATAAAAATATTTATACAATAAACTAGTTTTATACCCACATTTCATACATGCATAATTTTGACATTTAAAAGTAGAATTAAACACAATAAGAATCAAGAATTAAAACTAAAATTATCATGACATTAAATTAATTGAACCATAATCTATGACTTGAAATTGTCTACAGTCAAGTTATTAAATTAGTTAGACATAGGTATTATATTAATGGAAAGCTATAAAGAAGAGGATTAAAAAAAGCTCCTCAAAATCTCCGATCTTCTCTTCAAAATCTCTTCAAAACGTTTCCCTTGATATGTTCTTTGATCTCTCTTGCTCTTTGTAAAAATTGACATGCTTTAATGACCCTTTAGGTTGTTATTATAAGCCTAATCTAAGTTGGATTAAAATTTTCTTGATTCAGTGGTTAGGATTAAAAGTTAGTGTTGAAAAACACCATATTTGAGTGTTGATTGGATGTCTTGATTGATCGAGACCCTTGCTTGATCGATCTAACCTTATGATTTCCAACCTGAGAGCACTCGATCGATCAAATGGTTTCTTGATCGATCTAGTATCTTTTTAGATTGATCAAACCTTACTTCTCATTCTTGCTTTGACTCCTTGATCAATCTAGTGTCCTATTTTTTCTTTACATATAAATATTTTCCTCTTTTTAATCATTTCGTCCCCTAACACCTATATAACACAAAATGAACACATAAAACGCATAGAAAATAATAATTCATCGTAAATATGTGATAATTAATGCATAATTATATGTATAAAATGACATCGATTAGTTATAACCAATAAGTCATCCAATGGTGAGGTAGTCTTGTCCTCGTCTATCAATACAATTGGAAGAGTCAACATTTTTCTTTGAAGGCTATAGACATCTTTACTTTATTCTCCTTGTACTTCTTAGAAGCATCTCTTTCTTAAATTACTTTATTCACCATTCTCATCTACCTGGCCTCCAACTCGATCTATTTCTTCAATTTCTTTTGTAAGAACTATGAGTGTTGGTTATTTTTGTAGACAAAATATTTATCTGTAAATTGTTTTTAGGCATACTATCAAGTCTATCATGAAAAGCCAAACAAATGCTCGAGTTCCAAATAATTGTACTTCAAGTATATATTTGATAACTACGACACATAGGATTATATTTATGCATTTAATAGCACATGCTTATAAATCTAAAATTATTTTTAGTGCTAAAATATAAAATAAGATATGCTAAAATATTATATAAGATATACTCTAAATTATAGTTGGAATCTTTAGCATAAAATCTATATTAAAAGATATTAGATAAGATATACTCTAAATTATAACTGAAATCTTTAGCATAAAAGATAACATAAAATCTATTTTAAATAGGAGTCTTCTTAATTAGTGAGTATTACTAATCATATTTATAATAGAAAATATATTTATCAATTACATAGGATTAAGAGTTTTAATTTTTCCTATAAATAAAAATCATTACTCACTGTTTCAATCAACCATACAAAAGCATTCTTTTATTATTCTTAATTTCTCTCTTTTCTTTTAAAAATATAAGATCATAATTTTTAGGCTTCTTTATTTAGTTAATATATAAAATATTGGTGGTTATATTTGATTGATTAATAAGCCTAATTATTTTATGATATTTTGATAATATGTTCTTATGGCTTCTTCTTTATTTTTGTTTTTAAATTGTTAGATCAAATAATTGTTTTTGTCATATCATAATTACTTGATTTGATTATTAATCTTTAAATAAGTTATTTTTATTGAACTTGTGCTTGATCTTTTTTCTCTATAATTTGCTAATTGATTTGATTTAAGTGACATATATTTTGAATCATCTAGTTAGGATTATTCATTTTTAAATCTGTTCTAGAACACACATGGGCACTTGTGTTTTTGTGCTAACCTTTTTGCAGTTAATTTGGGAACATATCTGATTGGTGGGAAGCTTATTGGAACGTTGGTCTGGAAACCACTCACGCTAATATTAGAAACTGTGAAAATAGAGTAGGGGCTCGTAAGTAAAGTACATTGGGGCAGTATCCTAGGGAGGGTAGCATAAGACCGAGTTTGTACTTGAACATTTGATTTTCATAGTGGAAAATTAGGTGGTTTGGTGGATCGGTGGTTTTCTTCTTAGGTCATGGTTGTGGCCTAGGTTGTTTCCACTTAAAAATATCATGTGTTATTATTTTATTTCCGTACTTTATTCTTACACACGTTTGTATGCCTGGCCATTTTGTTTAGTTATTAAGTTATAAATTGGTAAAAATTAAAAATAACCTATTCACCCCCTCTAGGTTAATTAGGTTCATAATTTATAAACTTTCATCTTTTTTCAAGTCTCTATAGTCCTATGTTTCATGCCTAAATTCTTTGTGAAGTAAGCACCATTTGGTAGTGTCTTAATATAGTGTTTTCCTTTAAGGTAACCACATCACATTCTGCTCTTCTTCCATTCTAATTAGTGCTTTGACTAGACTTACCCTTAGAGGAAGACATCTAAATAGAGATAGGGACCTCCTATAAGGTCTTGAGCTCCTTGTCCAAATATTTCCTTCCCTAAAAGAAAGGTCAAAAATATCTTGTTTCTCAACAAATTTCATTTATCTGACCAATCCTTCTTTTTTTCCTTTTCCTTCAAAGCGTCTACCAAAACCTTATCAATTTTCATCAACTTCAATTCTCTTTCTAAATTAATAAACTTTTAGGCATTCTCATGAGATTCCTTTAAAGATTGGGGCATGATTTTTTTGAGTTCAACAATCTATCCTAAAGTTCTTAAATTTCTTCTTCTAAATGCCTCAATAGCAATAGAATAAAGGTAATCTGCGATCTCAAGTTTTTCCTCACATGATCTCCTTATATACCCTTTTACAATCTCATGAAATCCCTAAACTATTGAAAACAAAGGATGAGACTTTTTTTATCAGATTGTTATTCACATATTTTGTGATAAATAAATTGAAAATTTTGGAAAATGAAATTCTTATACAAGGCACTAGATAATTGAATACTTTTCAATTGAATTGTGTAAAGTCGTTACAAAAAATTTACACAGCATTGCCTCTTTTTTGTCCTAACATGGACTGATAGGAGCCATAACAATCTTAAAGTACAACACATGTGCTACAGGGTCTTTAGTTCCTTTGCATCTTGGTCATTTATGAGGATTAAATTTTATAGGAGGTTCACCTTGCCTGATCTCATCTCAAAGAATGAGGAACCAAACAATTGCATGTATACTCTTTAAATGCCATATTGAGGTTTTCTCGTATTTTTCTTTTTAATTTGATCCTCTAAGACCTGTACTCCATTCTTCCATAACCTTATTTCTTACAACACATGGTCGATCTGATTTTGAGGTACCTCTTATTCCTTGGCGACTAGACTTGACTTGGGATATAATGGGGTGTAACTTGTTTCCTACCTTGCACCTCCATAACTATTTCAGACTCTACTACAACATGGTCGATCTCATCTCATCTCTTCTTTCATCTTCCTCTTCTCATACCTCCTGATTTCTTCACAAAGTAGAAGCTTTCAACCTCTCATTATTGAGCACATTTTTTTCATGCCTTTCATTTTCGAAAAGTTTCACCCTTTTCCAAAATTTATGCCAATTATCAAAAACTTCTACCCTATAGTCATGGAATGTACATCTATACAATAACTTTGCACTATTCTATACAACAATGGTCTTAACTTTGATTAAATTGTATTAATCTATGTAAACTTATGGATCATGTTACATATTATTGGAAATCATCCACGTAATTTTACAATTTATGATTCATAACTCCCTAGATAAAGTTGTGATAATTTTAATGAAGATTGTTCAGTACCTATTGCAATCCAAACTTGCTTAGTTTCTCTTTGAGAGGTTCTTTTTCCATACTCAAAATACTAGTTGCTAATTACCTTTATTACTTTGTTTAATTAAGGTTCTATTCACTTTTCCAATGAATTTTTGATTTTCCTAAACATGGATGATTGTTCTAAGAAGTCTATTTAATCTCTCTTGTCCCTTTTTGATAAGGTACTTTATGTTGTTGAAAGCCCTTTGCTAGTCTTTTTATTAACAATGTATTATACCTTTTTGAAATCAATTAAGTGGTGAACTTTTACCATTCCTATTAATTTTTGTGTGTGGTTGTTTCTATCCTTCCTATTAACTTCGTGTTATTTGACTTTGTATTTAGCATGTATTAAAACATCAAGTAAAAGACATGAAATTGAAGTAGTTAGTTAGTTTGCAAAGAAAATTAAAAAAAATGAAGTGGGGAGGACCTAGAATAGAAATGGGAAATGAGAGTTTACTTCGATTATAAATGAGTGAGTTTATATTTTCATAAAAATGATCATCCTAAAAAAATAACATGTCAAATTTTGATCGATAAGATGTACTCAATTATTAATGTATTTCTTAATATAACATAAATTCAACCATTTATGCATTAAATATATCTTAAGTATTCTTTAAAATTCTAAATAATTGTAAAAATATAATTATTTATGACTACACACTTCATAAATTATTTACGATTAAAATTTTGATATATTGTTACTTAACTAAGAAAGTAACTTCTAAGAAGAAAAACAAAAGATTGCTAGTTAAAATTATAAGATTAAAGTTTTGAAGAATCTTACACTTCTCAAGTATATACACATTTTTTTAAAATAATACTTACACTCACACAACAAAGTCCATATATATAATGAAAGGATTCTAAGAGTATATAAAATTACATTACAAATTAATTGATAAGGATGTTTGGAATATTATTAGAATTATTAAAACAGGAGTTTGTACTTTAGTAAAGATATTACTGTTATACCCTTAATTATTTTCATTAAAATACTTTGATCATCTCATCATTATTTGAAATTTATACAAATATTAATTCAGTTGTGTTAAATTTTTATTTTGGTTTAACTTTGAATTAATTATAATTATGTTATTATATTTTTAAATAATAAATTTAGGTTATTCTTAATTTAATGAAAATTTTATCATAAAAAATTTGTTCTTATTTTTAATTATTTATATATTTTAAGTATAAAATGATTTTATAATTTAATATGCAAGTTCATCAAAAAAACAATTAAAACTTTAATTATTTTTGTTACTTTGTAAATGGTCATATTGTTGAGAAAAATACTTACAAATTTTTTAATTATCATTAATATGATAATTAAAGAATTAAAAGAGATTTTTAGAAATAAGGTTAGTGCGATATACGTTAAGCGTTACTAATGAATCATTTTGTTAGTAATATTTAGAATTCTATATAAATAATATTTATATGAAGAATTATTTTGTATAAATTTATCATGTTGTGAATTAATAAATTAAATTTGTGATTGCTTTCAAAGTTCACACTAAGTGGCTACACAAAATGCATTTGAGAATGTATCTCACAATCATCTTAACTAGCCTAGCTCCATTCATTTCTCTAAGATCTATCATTCAACACACCCATATAACATCTCCTCAAAATATGGTTATATAAGCACTTTTAAATAAATTTTGAAGACTTTTCGTTTATAAGGTGATTCTTTGGTACGTAATTTCGCAAGTGTACGAATCGTTCAAGTAATAAAGTGTACAAAAGTATGGATATCGAACTCACAAGGAATGTCGTTACTAAGTACCGAAATTGACTAATCCTAATTTTATTTGAAAATTGAATTTTTGAATTTGTTTAAGAAGTAAATTAACTTAAAACTAACGCAAATAACAAAATTTAATGTTTTTCACAAATGATTAAAAACGCTAAGGCATTTGATTTCGCTAAATCAATTCAATCCGATTTCAAGTCATGTTATATGAGAATCAAAGTTAAAAGTGATGGTTGAAAAACCCAAATTTACCTAATACTCTCTCTCGAGTTATATTAGAATTACTTATCTATGAAAACCGATTATATTTCTATGAAGATTTAATCACAAACAAGCACATTACGATTTATGGAATTTCTAGAATAACCACATACATCATGCATTAGTTCTCACACTCGCATTCAACATACGGTATTTATCACAAGAAGCGTTCATTACACATCTCCTCTCGGTCTCAATATAATGCAACAAATCATTTAAATCTTGATCAGAAATTTAAAAGCATTAAGCATGGAAATAAATACTCAACTTGAAAACAATGAATTCATATAACGATAACACCAGAAATCAGATTTTTTTATTCAACTACATCATAGCCTTAGCAAAAACGAATTAGTTCATAACGAAAATAAGAACAAACATATTCTCAATTGAATCCATGAACAAACAATATGAATAAAATGCAGAAAATAAAAGCTAAGGAGAAGAGATGAAAAACTCTTAAAGATGAAGACTTGGTAGCAACAATGGTGATGATCCTTCAAGCTTCTCCAACCTTTCTCTCCAAAATTTCCTTTTCTCCTCCAAAAATAACTCAATTCTGCTCTCTCTGTCATCCCCCTCTTTTTCCATCATAATGTATATATAGATCTAGGGTTTGGGGGGCAATTTTGGAACAAAACAACATAAAAAATGTGTTTTCGGACGAAACTCGCCGGCGGCGACATTATTCTCGCCGTGGCGAGATTTCTGGAAACTTAAATTTTGGTGTTTCTAATTTTGGCCGGCGGCTAAAATAATGTGGTCGACGGCTAGATACTTTGGCCGGCGGCGAGATAAGTTTACCAAAATTTTGTGCTCTCGGGAAGATTTTCGCCAGGATTTTAGCCGACAGCGAGATGAATATGGCCGGCCGCGAGACACTTTGGCCGGCCGCGAGACACTTTGGCCGGCCGCGAGATTTACTTGGCCAAAATCTGTGCTCTTTGCATGATTTTCAACATTTTCTCCGTAAGATTTTCGCCGGCGGCGAATTTCCAAATTTTGAAATTTTGTTCTTTTTATTTTCATTCAATTCCGATCATTGTACTTTGTCCCTAACTTTTCCAAAATCATGATTTTACCTGAAATTGCACTTTAAACACGAAATACCCATGAAATGACATTTGTGGATTAAATAATCAAATAAACACAATTTTCACACAAATATCAACATTTAAATCGTAACAAAAATGCAATAATTTAGCTCTTATCACTCTTCAATCTTCATCACTCATTTGACAAACTCTCCAAAAGTACCATTTCTTTTTAATTAAGTTACAAAATATATTCAAATTCCAATAATAAAAAAATTTAAATTTTTTTTCTCAAGTCAAAAGTTTGACAATATGTTCATTCATTTTATCTTTTTAGGGGGTTGGAGTTGTTAGACGTGGAATTATATATAACCTTCACTTTCACCTCCCTGTCTCGTTGTAAGGAATCGATTTTGTTGTTACCATCTACATTCTTTTTCTAAGTAACTTCTCCTGAACAAGTCTTTATTTGTTTTATCTTACATTCAAACTTCAATAATTTTACTGTATATATAAAGGTTTTGGGATTTCTTATAATTGTTTTTCCTATAACTAACCTTATTCAATACAATCCAATGGCTTTATAGTGTTACTTTAGATTAAATATATTTATTATTTTTAGTTCTTTCATGGATATATTACTTCTAATCTTCATTTGTTAACCTTTTTCCTTCTCTGATAATTTATGGATTTTATATGTATATTGCTTCTAATTTTAATTTTCTTATCTTATTAGTTCTTTGTAATTTTTATGATTTTTTTATTTTTCTTAAAATAAGTAACAATTATTATTGCATATGTAAGTACACTTCTGTAATGCACACATAGAATGCTAGTAACCCTAATGGGGCATAATTAGAACATTAATGGCAAGTGTGTGAAAATTAACAATGATAGATATATTAAATTGTAAATGTTTAACCTGCATCATATATAAAGACAATACTTATAGGGTGTTAGATATATAAAAGCAATGTTAGTTTTTGAAAGAGTTAATAACCAACAACTTTTAAAATGCTATCAAAGTTGAATATCATATATTTAAGGCTCTATAACCCCAATTATTGAATTGCACTTGTTTGGTCTGTGTCGTACATGGAGCCAACATTTGTGAGGGTGATAGATGTATAACAATATTGTTAGCTTTTCTCACAAAAGTTTAAACTTTTAAAAAATTTGGTAACCAACAACTTCTAATAAATAGAACATCAAAATCACTAACCTCTCGGCCCACTTTCTTGTCTACACCACACCAATGGAAAAATGTTCATCCTACTGCCTTATAACGCTCACCTTGAACCCACACAAGATCCACACGCACAAATGTGTGAAGTTCATCCTTTGGTGCAATGTAATGCTTATCATGTTTATCTTTTGCAGAAATTAAATTATGGCAGTCAGTCAAATAGACATTGCTTAAACATTATGCAGTAGAAGGTGACACAGGAAATAAAACAGAAAGAGCATAGATTGCTGAGTATCGGTCCCAACTCTATTTCTCATATACAATTACACCTCAGCCAATTGTTTATAGCACCCACTGAAACAAGTAAACAAAACACTAAGAACGTAATAAGGCATGTTCAGGGCATATTTTAACTAACATATGGCACCTCAGAGCCAACTACGGTTTTATTTAAGTAGCACATGCATTTGGACTAAAAAAATAACAGGCCATAAACCATATATCTGAGGTAACATGAAAGTACGGTCAGTTTTATAATCATCTACAGTAAGAATCTTTCGAATACCTTGCAATGAAGATAATACCGTTCATGATTTCTCAGCAACCTGAACCTGCAAACAAAAAACAACATAGTAAATGTGGGTTCATAATAAAACAAAAATTATTAATCAATAACTTTGGTAACATTGACTTTAAAACATGAGATTCAAGAAGAATAAAACCATGCTACTTTTTAAAATTAACAAATGGGATAAAGGAGATGTCGAGCAGATTTAAGAAAAATGAAACACAAAATAAAAAGGAAAAAATAAAGAGAATATTTTATGAGATGACTCCCTTCAAGATTGTTTTCATTTTTTACCCCTCACTACTTTCGAATTCATGTTCAAAAATATTTTCATTTTTTACGTGCATTCAAAAACACAAAAAGTCGTCGTAACTCCAGCAACGCGACAACACTAACAAATCATGTAATGGTTCCAAAAAAGTATTAAACCTTGAATACTGCTATTGATAAGTTTCATTTTTGAACACATTGAATGTAAATTGACTATAGGTTAAAAATAGAAAGTAGTGAACAAGGAGTAAAAAATAAACTACTTAAAGATAAAACACAGTTTGACTGCTGAAATTAAGCCAAAAAAAAAAAGTAAAACCTAGGACCATGGAACCAACTTCAAAATCATATGGAAAGCATTCCTCAAGAAGATGAAAATCAAAAGGTTCTTTTGGACCCACTTCACATTTTGGTTAAAAATGCTTTCAAATAGATCAAAATACTTTCAAGGGTGTTTGAAAATATCTACAAGAAATGCTTTCAAAAGTTTGAGAAGTATTATTTGTAATTTTAAGAGAAGTACGTATAATACATACTTTTAGGAGAACTAGTTTTGATTTCTGCTCCCATCCTAAATTAATTATCAAAGTCTAACTCAAAACGACTTATAATATTTTCATTCCAAACACTTAAATGCTTATCTTAAAATCACTTTTAATCAAACTATTTTATTTTAAACTACTTCTTTTGAAACAACTTATAAGAGCACATCCAAATGAGCCCAAATTGTACCCAATTTAGTGGATTGTCTGGAGATTTCTTCCACAGCTTCCATATCATACCCTTGTATCGAGTGTGAGTAAGACCCTGTTTCTCTTCCTTCAGTCTAGGTAGCTCAGCTTCTTCAAAGGCCTAGAAGCATAACAAGAATTGATCACATTACAGGCATGTGAAGAAAAGATGTTCATTAACAATTGAAATTAAATTGCTAAAAGCAATAAGATACTTGATCATCATTCATCAGCATGCGTTGAATAAGCCCATTAAGGAATTCAATGGATATCGGTGGTTGAAAGGGGAGCTTTTTTATAGACAAATTACCACCCCAATAATTTTATCATGGATCATAACAGTAAAAGAAGTAAGGAGTAGGTGTGGTAATCAAATCGTGCTAGTCGTGCTTTGACTTTAATTGTATCATGTTCACGTGTTATTTGACAAATTAAAAAATTTAATTAATTTTTTTCATGTTATTTATTTATAATAGTAAGAAATAACAAGATCTTAAAATACATGAATTTTTTTTTATCAATTCTAACTAAATTTTGTATATATGTTGTGTCATGTTGTCATATCGTATCAGACATAACTATCCTAATAAAAAGTAAGGATAGCAAATATCACCAATTGAAATAAAAAGCAAATATTATACTTGAGCAAACATCAAGAAAAAGAAATGAAAACAAAAATAAAATTTTAGGAGTAAAAAGTAAGGTAATGCTCTAGCCTTCAGTTGGGTAACCAATTCAAGACTGCAAGCATACTATGAAGTCACAAACAACTATTAACAAATAAAGATGGGAAAACAACAAAAATTCTACTCTTAGAACTTGTAACCACAAAGATAACATATGTTATGTCAAGCACACATATTTTTTCTATTTAAAAAAATGCTCAGCCCATCATTTCACATTGAACACCATCTAGTTGGATATCATTTAAATTTAATTACGGTCATTGAAACCCATTTAATGTTGAACTCCTTTAAATTGGAGTCCATTTATTATTCTTGGGGGTGTTATTTTTCCTTTTGTATAATTTATCATCTTCAATCACATATCAACTTGTTTTAGCCTTAATTTCCTTTGTGAGCTTCTGTTCCTTGGGTAGGTCTTTCCTTCTCAGAAAGTTTAAGATCGGGGTGAACTATGAGCTTTTGTCAGCATCTACGCTCCATACTATTGTTTTGGCCTCCTCTAAGCTGGCCTCTGTCAGGATCGTTATTGATACCACCCAAGTATGGTTGGCTTCTCGCATAGAGGATAGTATGGCCAAAGTATTTCTATAACCATTCTCATTCTTGGCTATCTACGTGGTCTTGAAGTTGGCAAATTTTGAGCACTCCTTTCTTAATCTCTCTAGTTATCTCCTCATCTTGTTATCCTTAGCCTCAAACGTTCCCAAATATTGATTGACCACTAATCATGAGTCACTATGCAAGGTAATGTTATCTACTATAAGCTTTTTTCCATCATAGCCCTAAATATAGATGCCTCATACTCTACGACATTATTAGTTGCCTGAAATTCCAATCTGATAGCATACTCAAAATAGTTTTCATCATGATCAATTATGACCACTAGTAGCCCAACACCATTGAAGTCATGCATTCCATCAACAAGAACCTACCAAGTCGGCCCCTCTCTTTGATCCATGCCACATACTTTTCATTTTACCTTATCGCTAGTAACCACTGGTGATTAACTGAACTCAATCACAAACTCATCCATCACCTACTCTCACCTTAGGTAGGATCAAGTACAACATGATATGGCTTGACTTTACCAACTAGGTTAGGGGCTCGACCTTCAGGGGTGATTAGGCCTGATTGTGATTGAAGCACCCTACTTTCTAGCTTGGTTTCTTCGAGCTCTCTTCTTAGCTCGAGAAGTTGAAATTCTAACTCTTGGTTGGGATTGGCCTCTACTCTGGGCTCATTACAAGTTAACAAGTTATGGTCCTATGATGATGCTATCTCTTCATTTTATATTCTAAATTGCTTTTCGACTCGTGTTCCTACCATAAGGGTTTGTGATTATGGGAAGTTATGCTAGCTCACTAACTCTATTCTCTTAAAACTCGAGGTGAATCCTTGAAGATAGAGGGTCAAAAACCAAAGCACAATCTTTGAATTTGAGCCTCATGGTCGGCCTTCCAACACCAAGGTTCTCGTGTGTAGGTAGGCCCATAATGTTGGTCTCGTTATGGGCACGAGTATAAGTAGATCCTTCTATGATGATTCGCCTGATGGCTCGTCCTATTAAATGGATGAGGCTCTGGTTCTATCCATATGTCTAAACACTCAACAAAAATTCAATATAAAGTGGTTAAATTTCTGAAGAAAGAATTAAAAATGAGAAGGAATAACCTAACAATTCAAAAGATGATAAAAAGATTTGAAATAAAAAAGGAAAAGCTTAGTTGGGCTGATGAAGTAGAAAAAGAATAGAAAATGACTTATGTAGTCTATAATGGCCCAAAATTAGGAATTTACAACAATTTAGTTGAAGCAAGTAAAGTCATTCTTAGGTTTAATGGAGTAACTCATAGAGCCCTTACTAAAAAGATAGAAACTAAAGGCACTTATGTCAATTACAAAATACCAAAATTAATAACTCTAAAGCAAATTGTAAAATATTACTTTGTAACACTACAAAAACAACCAACATCACTTAGCAAGTTAAAAACTCTAGGAAAGATAATACGACCACCAGTACTATTCAATGAGGCCCCTCTCACATAAAAAACAAGGGTAGTATGATTATCACTACTATTTAGGTTAGTAATACATCAATCATGGAAAAAGAAAAAGATCAATACAAATTTTTTTCTAAACCACAATGGCTGGGTCTTTATAACTTAGCAAGGAAATTTGCCTAAGAACATATTGAATATATGAAATTCTACACCACAGAAAAAATTTCCTGTAGAAAGTAAATGTAATATTCTAGGAAAGTTAATTCCCTCAAAGCTCTACGATTTCCAGCTCCCTCAACATATGGTGGATCCATGGTTGAGGTTGAATGCCTTCTCTCTCGATTTAGATGCCTATATGTTCTATCAATCTCCGAATCAAATAGAAAAAGGTTAAGGCTTCTTATATATCTCATACAACAATCCTACAACCAGAAAATTAACTAGCATAAAACAACACAAAGTTACCCCTCTTTTTTATGATAAATAAGATAAAAGAGCAAAATAAACAAAATTAAAAATGAAACAATGATAAAGCAAATTAACTTCAAATTAAAACTAAGATTAGGTAGTATCGATATTAATAGAATCAAACCATTCCCCGGAAATGGTGCCAAAAACTTGATGCGTATTTTCACAAGTGTACGAATCGTTCAAGTAATAAAGTGTACAAAAGTATGGATATCGAACCCACAAGGAATGGCGTTAATAAGTACCAAAATTGACTAATCCTAATTTTATTTGAAAACCAAATTGTTTAAATTTGTTTAAGAAGCAAATTAACTTAAAACTAAATGCAAATAACATAATTGAATGTTGTTCACAAATGATTAAAAACGCTAAGGCATTTGATTTCGCTAAATCAATTCAAACCGATTTCAAGTCTTGTTATATAAGAATCAAAGCTAAAAATGATGGTGGAAAAACCCAAATTTACCTAATACTCTCTCTCGAGTTATATTAGAATTACTTATCTATGAAAACGAACTATATTTCTATGAATATTTAATCACAAACAAGAACATTATGATTTATGGAATTTCTAGATTAACCACATACATCATGCATTAGTTCTCACACTCGCATTCAACATACGGTATTTATCATAAGAGCATTCATTACACATCTCCTCTCGGTCTCAATATAATGCAACAAATCATCTAAATCTTAGCCAGAAATTTGAAAGCATTAAGCATGGAAATAAATACTCAACTTGAAAACAATGAACTCATATAACAATAACAAAAGAAATCAGATTTTCTTGATTCAACTACATTATAGTCTTAGAAAAAATGAATTAGTTCATAATAGAAATAAGAACAAACATTATCTCAATTGAATCCATGAATAACAAATCTAAATAAAATGCGGAAAATAAAAGCTAAGGATAAGAGATGAAAAACTCTTGAAGATGAAGGCTTGGTAGCAACAATGGTGATGATCCTTCAAGCTTCTCCAAACTTTCTCTCCAAAATTTCCTTTTCTCCTCCAAAAATGTCTTAGACCTCCTCCCTCTCCGTGGCCTCTTTCTCCATCATATTGTATATATAGATCTAGGGTTTTGGGGGCAATTTTGGATCAAAACAACATAAAAAATGTGTTTTTTGATGAAACTCGCCGACGGCGACATTATTCTCGCCGTGACGAGATTTTTGGAAAAATAAAATTTTTGTTCCTCTGATTCTCGCCGGCAGCTAAAGGTGTCTTGCTGGCAACGAGATTATTTGGCAGGCGGCAAGATTTGCATCTGCCAAAATCCGTGCTCTCGGAAGATTTTCGCCGTGCTCTCTATAAGATTTTTTCCGACATCGAGAATCATCTCGCCAGCGGCTGGATTTCCAAATTTTGAAACTTTGTTTTCTTTTTATTGTCACTCAATCCAGATCATTGAAATTTGTCCCAAACTTCTCCAAAATCATGATTTTACCTGAAATTGTACTTTAAACACGAAATACCCGTGAAATGACATTTTTGGATTAAATAATCAAATAAACACAATTTTCACACAAATATCAACATTTAAATCATAACAAAAATGGAATAATTTGACTCTTATCAACAACCCCCAACCAGCTTCTTGCTAGTCTCTAGCAAGAAAAGCGATCTATGAATAAATTCAAAAGAGACATTAAAAGAAAAATTCAAAGAAAATTTATTCTATTTACAAAATTACATTAAGCATATGCAATAAGCCTTTAAACCCCTAGGCGGCCCTAGTAGGACGAGTTGTAGTCTCGTGAGGGCTTCCAGTGATGATACCCACAAACATATTACCTATAACTATCCTAACTCAAAACAATAAAATCACTCAACAATTAATTTGCACAAATGTCTCAAAAATTGTAAATAACACACAACACATAGAATAATTAAATGTCACCTAAGCTTTAAGAAATCTCAAAAGGTAATTTCACTTTTGTTATTGACTCTTAAACATCCATCAAACCACAAACCAATGGCCATAATGCCCAGATAATATTATGCACAACATCCACAAACAAAAAGGTGAAATCTCAAACTCCATAGGCTCACTTTTCAAAACTTTCTCTACTAATGAAGGAAAATACACCACTTCGGATCAATAGGACTTTATGAGGCTCGTAATTTTAGTCTTAGGTATTTGGTTAAGAAAGAACAGGAAATGTCAAAATATAAATAATAGCACTTATTAGATTAAACACAACCAATTAAGTAAAAGAGTAACACCATTTAAGCCAAATTGTTTCTTCCGATCATAACCCATTTTTCCAAATATAAACAAAATTCTTCCTCAATCTTTCACCTCAGTACATCCATCACTAACACACTTTTATTTACTAGAATGTGAAGGCCTTTTATTTTTATTTTTTTTAGACATAACCCCCAACCAATTTCTTCCAATATATGTGGAAGATATATATATATATATATATTTTAATTCCATCCTTACTCCAATTGCTCTTGAAAACTTTGTGTTCAAAATTAAGTGCTCTTAACAAATAAAGTAGGAATTATATATATATATTTTGGATAAATAAAAGGTAGGTTATAGAAGGCAAAAAGAAAAAAAAAATAAGACTAACAATATATTTAATTAGGCTCAAAGAGGTAACTAGTGATATAAGGATAACAAGGTAGGCTTAAAATGGCACAATCGATCCAAAAATGGCCTACATCATATCCTAAACAGTGTAATTCCAAATTATTTCGCCTCAAGAGGTTTTTAAATGAGTTCTAGAGTTTGTTGAGATCACAAAAATGTCCATGAAAAATTCGCACATAAGACTTCTCTAAGCATTTAGACTAATCAACCAAATCATACCACATACCAAAAGAGTCGCCAACTAGGTAAAATCAACATTTGAAATTATCATTAAAGCAAAGCAAAATTTAATGTCTTCTAAAAGCTACTTGTTATCACAATCACACTATTATCATCAACGTGCAAATTAAAACAAGTAAAATGTAAATGAGAAAAAATAAAAAATAAAAATAAGACAATAAAGAAATAAAAGAAATTTAATCAAAATGCAGAAAAATAAATGGAATATCAAAATTAAACACAAATAAACACACAAAAAAACTACTAAAAATGAAGCGAAGAAAAGATTTACCATTTACCGCACCCCTAACCAAAACTTACATTGTCCTCAATGTAAGAAAGAAAAACTACAAATGGCTATCGTCATCACAAAGAGAAAAAGAGTTAGGTGAACCATCACAGTCACAGTAATTTGTTAAATCAAGGGGTTAACAATAAAAGAAAATCAATCATAAAGAAATCAATCACAGTTGCATTTTTTTTTTACCTGCAAGAAAAATAAAATAAGCAAATTTAATTAAAAATAAAATTATCATAAAATGAAGTGCAAAATTTAAAATCTAATTAATAATTCACCAAAACTTAAAATTTAAGCTAAAATTTAAAATTTAAAATTGATAAAATAAAATGAGATAAAGAGATGAGAAAACATATCTGATGGGTTGCCTCCTATTAAGCGCTTTAAGTAATAGTCATTAGGTAGACTTTCTATCATTCTTTCTGTTTGCTGAATTCTCCGTCAAAATATGGCTTCAACCGTTGTCCATTCACATTGAAAGTTCCCTTTTTTTCATGAATGATCTCAAATGCTCCATAAGGAAACACCTTGGTTACTAGAAAAGGTCCTGACCAACGAGATTTTAGCTTTCCCGGAAAAAGTCTGAGATGAGAATTATAAAGCAGCACTTTCTATCCCATCTTAAAGTTTCGCCTCAAAATGTGCTTATCATGCCAAACCTTCGTCTTGTCCTTGTATATTCGGGCATTCTCATAAGCATCATTCCTCATTTCATCCATCTCATTTGTTGCAGATTTCACAAGGCAAGCTTCTAGTGGTAGCAATGGAGTTCTCTCCTCAAAAGTTTCCGAGATTAACCTATCAAGAGTGTTAATTAAAAAACAAGAATGTTCCTCACTTGGAAATCTCATTGCTTCAAAAACATCAAAAGTCACTTGTTCATCTTGCACCCGTAGAATGAGCTTTCCTTGTTGAACACCAATCAATGTTCTTCTAGTTGCAAGGAACGGTCTCCCCAATATCAATGGTACCTCTCTATCTTCCTCCATGTCAAGCACCACAAAATCTACAGGGAAAATAAATTTGTCAAATTTAATTAAAACATCCTCAATTACCCCTTGAGGATATTTCACCAATTGATCCACTAATTGTAGAGAGATTGAAGTGGGCTTTACTTCTCCCAGGCCTAGTTTCTTGAAAATAGAAAGTGGTATCAAATTAATGCTTGCTCCTAAATCACATAGGACTTTATCAAAATTGCAACTTCCTATAGTATAAGGTATAGTAAAACTCCCTGGGTCTTTCAATTTCTGTCGCAGTTTTCTTTGAAGAACTGCACTACACTCCTCATTTAGCATGACAGTTTCATAATCTCCCAACTTCCTCTTTTTTGATAGAATTTCCTTCATGAATTTTGCATACTTGGGCATTTGTTCCAACATCTCTGCAAAAGGAATGTTAATATGCAATTTCTTAAAAATATCTAGAAATTTATCAAATTGATTATCAAGCTTTTTCTTATTCAATCTTTGAGGATATGGGATAGGAGGCTCATATTTCGCATTTGGGGAAGGTTGAACATCTTGGGATGTTGATGGCTTTTCTTTAGATTCTTCCATCTTTTTCTCCGATTTCCCCTGCCATTCAAGTTCTTTACCGCTTCTCAATGTGATAGCCTTTACATGCTCTTTGGGATTTATTGTGTCACTAGGCAACGATCCTTGAGACCTTTCTGTAATTTGCTTTGAATGTTTCCCCAGTTGGTTTTGGATGTCCCTATTGATTGCCTCTTGATTTCTGAAATTTGTTCTTGACTCCTCAATGAACTTTCCCAAAATTCCTTCCAAATCTGTTTGTTTCTTCTCTTGGGGTTGGTAGGAAGATGATGACGGTTTGAATCCCCCTTGGTTATTTCCCCATGACAAATTTGGATGATTTCTCCAACCTGGATTGTAGGTGTTCGAATATGGGTTATGTTGAGGTTTTTGGAAATTTGAAACATAATTTTCTTGCTCAGCATTTGGTGAAGCAAATGGATTTCCAACTTGGCACTCGATACTAGCATGATTTCCACCACATAAATCACATTGTGCAGTTGGTTTGGATTCGAATTTGGATGACAAAGAATCCATCTTTCTTGAAAGAACAACAACTTGAGCCGACAAAAAATTCACTGAATCGATTTCATGCACTACTGCTGGTCTTTTTGCAGTTACCCGCTCTAAATGCTAGTGATTGTTGTTTTCTGCCATAATCTCTAACAACTCATGAGCATCCTCTAGTGTTTTTCCCATTAAAGACCCTACAGCTGCAGCATCAATCATTGCCCGATAGTTTGAAGCCAACCCATTATAAAATGTAGAGACTTGCAGCCAAATCGGTATACCATGATGTGGGCACTTCCTCAACATTTATTTGAATCTTTCCCAAGCTTCATACAATGATTCTTGATCATAATGTGTAAAAGATGTGATTTCATTCCTCAATTTTTCCATCTTAGCAAAGGAAAGAACTTGGACAAGAATTTCTAAACCAACTCATTCCATGTTGTAATTGATCCCAGTGGAAATGAGTTTAGCCACTCCTTGGCTTTATCCCGAAGTGAAAAAGGAAAAACCCCTAATCTTACAGCATCTTCAAACACACCATTTATCTTGTAAAGATCACACACCTCCAGAAAGTAAGCAATATGTGCATTTGGATCATCCTTTGACATTCCCCCAAACAGATTTGATTGAACCATTTGGATAAAGGATGGTTTTATCTCAAAGTTATTGGCTTGAACAGTTGGCCTCCTTATACTCGAAGTAGTTCCAACAACATTAGGAGCAGCATAATCCCTCAAAGCTCTACGATTTCCACCTCCCTCAACAAATGGTGGATCCATGGCTGAGGTTGAACGCCTTCTCTCTCGGTTTAGATGCCTATATGTTCTATCAATCTCCGAATCAAATAGAAAAAGGTTAAGGCTTCTTGTACATCTCATACAACAATCCTACAACCAGAAAATTAACTAGCATAAAACAACACAAAGTTACCCCTCTTTTTTTATGATAAATAAGATAAAAGACCAAAATAAACAAAATTAAAAATGAAACAATGATAAAGCAAATTAACTTCAAATTAAAACTAAGATTAGGTAGTATTGATATTAATAGAATCAAACCATTCCCCGGAAACGGCGCCAAAAACTTGATGCATATTTTCGCAAGTGTACGAATCGTTCAAGTAATAAAGTGTACAAAAGTATGGATATCGAACCCACAAGGAATGGCGTTACTAAGTACCAAAATTGACTAATCCTAATTTTATTTGAAAACCAAATTGTTGAAATTTGTTTAAGAAGCAAATTAACTTAAAACTAAATGCAAATAACATAATTGAATGTTGTTCACAAATGAATAAAAACACTAAGGCATTTGATTTCGCTAAATCAATTCAAACCGATTTTAAGTCATGTTATATAAGAATCAAAGCTAAAAGTGATGGTTGAAAAACCCAAATTTACCTAATACTCTCTCTCCAGTTATATTAGAAATACTTATCTATGAAAACGAACTATATTTCTAGAAGATTTAATCACAAACAAGCACATTATGATTTTTATGGAATTTCTAGATTAACCACATACATCATGCATTAGTTCTCACACTCGCATTCAACATACGGTATTTATCATAAGAGCATTCATTACACATCTCCTCTCGGTCTCAATATAATGCAACAAATCATCTAAATCTTGGCTAGAAATTTAAAAGCATTAAGCATGGAAATAAATGCTCAACTTGAAAACAATGAACTCATATAACAATAACAAAATAAATCAGAATTCCTTGATTCAACTATATCATAGTCTTAGCAAAAACGAATTAGTTCATAATAGAAATAAGAACAAAAATTATCTCAATTGAATCCATGAATAACAAATCTGAATAAAATGCAAAAAATAAAAGCTAAGGAGAAGAGATGAAAAACTCTTGAAGATGAAGACTTGGTAGCAATAATGGTGATGATCCTTCAAGCTTCTCCAAACTTTCTCTCCAAAATTTCCTTTTCTCCTCCAAAAATGTCTTAGACCTCCTCCCTCTCCGTGGCCTCTTTCTCCATCATATTGTATATATAGATCTAGGGTTTTGGGGGCAATTTTGGATCAAAACAACATAAAAAATGTGTTTTCTGATGAAACTCGCCGGCGAAGACATTATTCTCGCCGTGACGAGATTTTTGGAAAAATAAAATTTTTGTTCCTCTGATTCTCGCCGGTAGCTAAAGGTGTCTTGCTGATGACGAGATTATTTGGCAGGTAGCAAGATTTGCATCTGCCAAAATCCGTACTCTCAGGAAGATTTTCGCCGTGTTCTCTGTAAGATTTTTGCCGGCATCGAGAATCATCTCGTCGGTGGCAGGATTTTCAAATTTTGAAACTTTTTTTTCTTTTTATTGTCACTCAATCTCGATCATTGAAATTTGTCCCAAACTTCTCTAAAATCATGATTTTACCTTAAATTGTACTTTAAACACAAAATACCCATGAAAATGACATTTGTGTATTAAATAATCAAATAAACACAATTTTTTCACAAATATCAACATTTAAATCATAACAAAAATGAAATTATTTGACTCTTATAAGAATACTACACGTAATAAAAGAAGATGAACAAAAAAACGGGAGATTATGGTGGACTCATTCAATTCAGGTATGGTAATTATAAATTTAAGCCAATTAAGAATCTTAAATGTTTAAATATTTGTTCATAACATTTATAAAACTGATAAATACAAAAATGACAAGAAAAAGATATTATAATAAGAAAATTAAATATTTATCTTTAATTAATAATATACAAAAATGGCTACCTCCATTACTTATTATAACTCTAGGCGTTCCGAACCTGCTGAATATTAAATCCTTCAAGAATTTAACAACAAAATTAGCATCATGGTTTTAGTGGGGATAGCTTCTACCGAATTGGATACATAATCCACAGCAACCAAAATATATTGAAAACCATTGATGGGGGAAAAGGACCCATAAAGTCAATCCCCCATACATGCATCAAAGAGTTCAACAACTAAATTAGATGTCAAAGGCATTTCATCTCTTTTTCTTATGCTTCTTGTTCTTTGACATCTATCACATTGTGCACAAAACATATGAGCATCTTTAACAAGAGTGGGCCAAAAGAATCCGTGACCGTAATACCCACGTCGCCTTTTTCACCACCAAAACGGGCCCCCACAATGAAGTTCATGACAAAAGTTAGAATGCTCTTATGTTCTTCTTCGTGTACACATCTCTCGATGACTCGATTCTTGACCAATCTTGTATAAATAAGTGGTCATCCTAGAAATAGTCCTTAATAGTTTTAAAAACCTTTTCTTGTCCTCGAGCATGAAGTTGTTAGGTCGCAAAACACCAAGGGGCAAGATAGTTTACAATATTAGCATACTCATTGGTTAAGACCTATTGAAAATAACTGCTCATCAAAGAAAGGTTTCAACTATATCTTCATTACTCTTATCTTTAAGATAATCAAGTCGAAATCAACCTAGACCAACGGTCACTACTAAGTTTTCACTACCTTTCTTATCCTTGATTTCTAAGTCAAATTTTAAAAGAGTAAGACCCACCTGATTAATCTTGGCTTGGCATTTGGTTTACTTAATAGGTATCTTAAAACATCATGATCAAAATGCACAATCACTTTAGATCCTACTAAATAAGACCGGAATTTGTCTAAAGAAAACATTATAGCAAAGAATTCCTTTTCAGTAGTGGTATAATTCATTTGGGTATCATTGAGTGTTTTTCTAGCATAGTAGATGACATGCAAATGCTTATCCACTCTTTGTCCCAAGACTGCTCCTATAGCATAATCAGAAGCGTCACGCATTATTTCAAAAGGTAAAGACCAGTTTGGTGCCATAATAATAGGGGTAGATGTTAGTTTCTCTTTTAAGGTATTAAAGGCAATAAGGTAGTCATTGTTGAAATCAAAATAAACATCTTTTCATAGCAAGTTACATAAAGGACGACTTATTTTAGAGAAATATTTAATAAATCGTCTGTAAAATCTTGCATGTCCTAAGAAGCTTCTTATCCCCTTCACAAATGTAGGGAGAGATAGTTTGGATATCAATTCAACTTTTGCCTTATCAACTTTAATACCCTTGTTTGAAATTATATGCCCTAAAACTATCCCTTGTTGAACCATAAAATGACTTTTCTCCCAACTAAAGGTGAGATTGCATTCAATGAATCTTTCTAAAACCAAAGTCAATTTATGTAAGCAATCATCAAATGAGTTCCCAAAGACAGAGAAATCATCCATGAAAATCTCAATGAATTTTTCCATCATGTCCGAGAAAATAGATATCATGCATCTGAAAGGCAAGGGGCATTGCATAACCCAAATGGCATTCTTCGAAAAGCAAATGTCCCAAAAGGACATGTAAACGTCTTTTCCCATCTTCTAATGCTACGGGTACTTGATAATATCCGCATAATCCACCTAGAAAACAAGAAAATTCATGCCCACTAATCTTTCCAACATTTGATCAACGAATTCGAGAGAAAAAGTGATCCTTTTTAGTATATAAATTTAGTTTCCTAAAATCTATACACATTCTCCATCCAAAGGATTATTCTAGCGGGCACTAATTCAATTTTGTCATTTTTAACAACTCATATCCCGCATTTCTTAGGTACCACATGTATCGACTAACTCACTTACTATCCGCAATGGGATAGATAATTCCTTCTTCTAACAATTTAAGAATTTATTTCTTAACTACCTCTCGCATATTGGGTTTAGTCTTCGGCCTCTCGCATCGTTTAGCACCATCCTTCAAGTTGATCTTCAGGTATACACATTGTAGGACTAATGCCTCTTATATCCCTCGATACTCCAACCTATAGCTTTCTTAAACCTGCTTAAGCACTTTGATAAGTTCCTTTTCTCGGGGTTTTGGTCAAGGTCAAGAAATTATCACCTGGATAAGTTTCTCCTTCTCCTAAAAACACATATTTTGTTAAGGTTCGGTAAGTCTTCGAAGTTCAAGTCCGCGTGATCGCTTTCTTTACTAGATTTAAGAAACGGGTAGATTTAAAAGTGTACTAGATTTTGTCATTACTTCATCATTGTCTAGTCGTTAAAGGTACCTCTTAATTTCCTCATCTAAATCTTCTTCGACCTCTTCAAGTGTAAGAATAATTTCAAGCTTGTTTTCTATTCTCGTTTGAAAAGGTGCTTGGACAAGATTATCCATAGTGGTCAACATCGAATATTTCATCGATGGCAAAAATAGAAGGAAAAGGTGAAGAATCAAAAACTTTAAAATGAACAGCTTCTCCTAAGATCAAGGTCATTGTCAAATTTCCATCTTCGACGTCAATAATAGTTTTAGTAGTTGCCATAAATGGTCTACCAAGCAATACCAGGCGCTTCTCTCATTCAATGTCAGATTTTCTTGCATATCCAAAACCACAAAGTCAATAGGTATTATCATTTGTCTACTCACTAACACATCCTCAACTATTCCCATTGATACTTAAGAGATCTATCTACAAGTCGAACTCCGACATAGTCAGGTTTTAAATCTCCTAGATCGAGTCAGTATTTAACATGTGAGTAGGCATCAAATTTATACTAAAGACCTAAATCAAGCATTGCTTTAGCAACCTTCCTATCCCCTATAGTTACGTTTATAATAAAACTTCCAGGGTCTTTCAACTTGTGGGTGGTTTCAGGTCAAGCACAAGCTAGAAATTTCGATACTACTACTGCTCATTCAGCTCATACCTCCTTTTCTTAGTGTTCAACTTTTTGAAAAACTTAGCATATGATAGTGGCACATTCATGATCACTTCTAATAATGGTAAATTGATATTTACTTTAGAGAGCATATTAAAAAGATCATAGAATTGTTTATCTTGTTTGGATTCTTTTAACCTACGTGGAAAAGGTACTTGTACTGTGGTTCTCGTTGTCTTTTGAATTTTCGGGGATGTCACCGACCCCCAATGAGTTTTTCAAGGCTTGTTAAGTTTAACACTCGTTTCTCCTTTTGCGAGACTAGAATATCACCTTCTTTGTTACCCGAACTACAAGGTAGATCGTTAGAGATTTCAGTAAACCGGTATTGACTACCTTACCACTTCGGCGGTTCTTACATCCTTTGCTTGTTCTCGTCGACCGGGCAACTTTCCCGGTTCTTTCTTTTGCATTTGTTCACTAGTTTCCCAACTTTAGATTCAATCCTTTAACCGAAGCTCTCCACGGTGTTCAACCTTGATTAGTCATCAATCGTTGTCACGACTAACTTGAATAAAAACATTCAAGCTATCCTCTCTAAGGTTGGCTTAAAAGATTGGCTTCAAGGGTAAGGTGGTTGTTATCCAACCTTAATTGGGACATCATGCGTAGGCCGGGTGATTATAGGTGTTTGGATGATACCTATGAAAGGATTTGAATTCCTCTATGGCATCGACACTAGAATCACAAGTATTTGAACAATTACGAGTACCATGCCCAATCAACAACACACTTCACACACCTCGATTTGACATTTGGCGAGTAAGCGGAAGTTGCACTTGTTTAGTCAATTCAGCAAGTTGCAAGGTTATCTCATTATCGGAGCCAACTTCATTGACTCTTGCTCTCCTTCTAACACCTCTTTGTTGGGAATTAGAACCCAATAGCTCATAAAGATTATAGGTTTCCTTTGCGGTTTTTTCTCCCATGAGCCATATAGTTCCAACAGATATGGTTACGCTACAATTGAAACTCACAATGGCATTTGTTGTTGCATAATTTATTAGGATCTATCCCCATGTCCAATAGCGTGAACAAGTATAACAAATCAGAAGAACCATTATCCACCAAAATTCCATGCATTTCACAATGTGCAATTTTGACTACGATAACCAAAGGATCATCATGAGGTGGTAAGACCTCCCTTCCTTCAAAAATGAGAGGGAAGACTGGTCCCTCTTATTTTAAACTATAAACAAATGGGTATGAATCTCTAGCTTCGCGAGCATACCTCTTTCTCGAATTATGGGTGTGATCTGACATTGTCAGACCACTATGTATGGCTTGAATTACATGCACATCCCCTTATGGGGATTGATTAAGCTTGTTGTTTTCCCTTGGATGATAATTGAAGGGTATAAATTTTATTTGATTATTCAACACATTGTTTTCTCTTCTTGGAAGTCCATTTCCATCTACCAAGTCCCCCATATGTCTGTTTGAAAGAAGAGGCTCAATTCTCTAAATGGGGCTCTAGTAGCAGTTAATTTATTTGATCCATGCGTTCCATTCTTTATACAACATCAACCAATAATACGCGCAAGGATGGACCTCTAAAAATAGGTAAAGCTCCCCCCCATATTCTAGGCCTTCCCTTAGGTGCTACCACCAATGTAAAAAGGGGTGGATTTTGGCATCTATCTATAAAAGGCTTATCCAAAAATCGGTTCAATGAGCTCTTTGATGACTTCAAATCTCTTTCCACGTTAACAAACTTCTAGGCCTCTTTATATATCGTGTCTAGGGATCACAGAGTAGTTTTAGTTAACTCAATGAATAGACCAATATCTCTTTTTATTCCCTTCCGGAAAGCCTCGATGGCAATAGAATCATAATATTGAGAAATCTCCATTTTTTTCCATTTTAAACCTTCTCCTATAAGTCTAAATGGTTTTGTTATTCTCCTAAATAATTGAAAATAGATGGTGTGACTACTTCCTGATGGGCTTGTTACATGCATAGTTGGTGAGGAACCTTTTTACCATACCATCAAAATTCTTTACACTCATAAGAGGTAATTCAATTAGCCATTATTGCACTATTTCCTAGAAGGTGGCGGTGACTAACTTGCAAAACATGGTCTTTCTCTTGTCTTCAAAAATGCTTACAGTAGCCATGACCATTTTGAAATGGATAACATGTGCCACATGATCTTTTGTCCCCTTGTAAGCAACACACTTCGGAGTAGAAAAACTTTGGGGGTGGTATCACTAGTTTAATATCATTGGAGAAAAGGGATTCCAACTATTGGTCCCACACAATCGTGATATCATTCAAAGGACGAAAATTTCCTTCACTTTTCAATCGATCATTCCTTCTTACTTCCATTTTTTCTTTTATCTCTTTAAATTTCTCATCCAAGTTATTATTGGAAAGTTCAAATTATTCTTGGCACCCCTTTGGAGTGAAGGTTCCCAAGCCAAAAGGTCTTGACTAGTGTTGAGACATGATTTGTTCAGGATGCTGACGAGTTATACATATAGGTTCTTGAGTTAAAGTTGTGGGTGTGGGTAGCTCGTAAGTTGTGTTAGGGTCGATATTGATTGAGATATCTCATTGGTTCGATCTCATTGGATGGCATGGTTTTACTAGAGGGGTTGTTGTTTGAAATGAACTCTTAACCTCTTTTGAGTAATCATCTTGTATGAAACATGACTTGAGTTCCTTCTTATTGTTTTGTGACCTAATGAAAGCTTGTTGCGATTCTACCATTTTCCATTAGTCATTTTTTAGCATGCCTTTTTTAGAAATGCGTTTTTCGTGATGTAACTAATTGAATTGGTTGTGCAAGGATTTGTTCTTGTCACTTTGAGCCTACTCTCTTGTGCTGCAGGTCATGTGGGGTCATACACCAACCTATGATCTGAAGTGATTATAGGTGAGACATAAGGTACGTGATCGTTGAGATTAAACTTAAGGGTTGAATGAATATGACTATTTCTTAATTCAGGATGGGTTTGACGGCTAGTCATGACAATAGGAGTGAATTTCCTTACTACATAGGCTGATTCTCCTTAAATATTAAATGTATAGTCTCAAATACTAAGAGATATAAAGAATTAAGATCTTATTGTGGACATCAATTGTTTGGAGAATTATTGATATGTTAAGGACTCTACAGAGATATTAGAGAAAAGATAAATTCAAATATTTTATTCATCTCATTAGTGAAGTATATATATATACACACACATAAAAGGTAGGTATCATTGTTACAATGATACACTCTGTTCGAGATATCAGAACAGACTTATATATAATAAAATTACAAAAGAATCAACATGTCACTATTTCTAAATCGTACAAGATGCCTTTAGGTAAAAAGGAAAGTAATAGTTCAAAGGTCGCTCCTACTAGGTTGTATAGTGCCCAACATGATGACAAAAGACCAAGGTCTTATTCCTCATGTCATAGTTATTAGGTCATATGTTATTAAGTACTCAAGATCCTTAGAGTTGGATCGGCGACTCCCCTATACCAAATCGCTTATGTACGAAACGTGTGTATTATCTACTATATGAACAATGTGTATCAAGTCACTAAAGTCATGTACCTATCACCTGGATGATACCAAATAATATATATACCAAACCTTACCAATATCCAAAAATATTCACAATATTTCACAATTATTTAATCCATGCTCATAGCTTATCCCTTAGGTCTTTACAAGTTCCTAGCTATACCTTAGGTCTTTACAGGTTCCTAGCTATACCTTAAAACATATAACTACAAAATAAATCTAACTCGTACATTTTTAATATTAAGAAAAAAAAATTAACACACTTTTTCACATTAAACATCGTCCAATTAAACATCATTCATATTAAATTGTGACTATTTTGACTCGTTTAATGTTGAACACCGTCCAATTAAATCTCGTTCAATACAATAATACTAAAGTGTTATTTTTATTGTTATAAGTTTTAAAGGTATTATTTTTAATTTTTCAAAATAATTTCTTCTACTTGTATAGATAACAATACCCATGCATATCATAAATAGAATGTTCCCTTGAATCATTTGGTTCAAAACATTGATACAAAAAGGGAGGAGGGCTTATGAACTGCATTGAATCTTATGAAGTCCTTGCTCTCTCTCTCTCTCTAAAGCTACTTACTCATAGTTTGTGCTTAATACTGCGAAGAAAATTCCAGTAATAATATAGCATGTGATCATCAGGTTTTACTTGATCCCACTGTCCGTTGCAAAAGATTGCATGGGCGTCAGCTGCATACCTAACCCAATGTCACAAGAAGAAAACAACAGATCAGATCCAGGTCAAAAAAATACTTGAACAAATTAGGAACATGCAAGAACAGTGAAGGATCTGGATGAACTTGAAGAGTTAATATTGCAACAGTTCAAGCAAGATTTTAGTGTCATCAATTTTGCACAAACAAGTATAAGAGGACTTCATCCAAACAAAAACAAGTACAGGATGAAAATGTGAATTTTAAATATTAGTTTGGGAAAATCACCCCAGTGTGTTTTTGTGTTTTTGTTTGAACTCCTTGTGGATGACCCCAATTTACTAGTCTTGGATCACTTTAATTAGGTGTGGAGGTGTCCTAACCCAAGTAAAGTTAAGATACTGAAATGGTTAAGGGTTCTTGATAAGATCAACATAATGGATTGAATTCAATCAAAGTTTTCTAAGCTTTCTCTTTCACCGAATTGGTTTGGTGTGTTCTTTGTAAGAGAAGTTCAGAAGATATTAATCATTTATTCTTACATTGTTCATAATCTTTAGTCTAAGTTTCAAAGCACCATGAGTGTCCAATGGGCAATCCCAAGATCATGCAATTCTTTGTTGCTAGAAATTTTTAACTTGCATGGGAGGCTAAGAAAGCGATGATGCTGCAGAGTTGTGAGATACTAGCAATGTTTTGGGCGCTGTGGGGTGAGAGGAATAATAAAATTTTTGGAGAAACTGTAAATGATATAAATATGTTAGGAGAGAAAGTCTTATTTTTGACTTATTTATGGACGTCATTTTTAAAAGAGTTTAAAGATTATTCAAAGTTTCTTTTAAGTTATAATTGAAAAGTTTGATTATTTTAAGATTTTGTTTTGGACTGTGTAAAGCTTAGAGTTTAGTATTGTTAAGTTTTCTTTCAAGTGGATTGCTCGTACACATTTTGTACTTTTGTAACTATTTTTATATATAAATATATTATGATGTTTCTTATTTTAAAAAATATATATATACATATTTTGTCCATCAACTTATAAAAAGGTACCAATAAGGCCCTTCTAAAAACTTTGGGAGATTTAAAAATCATAAAAGGAAGAAATGATGGTAAAAGACTAATGGATTTACCTGCCAACACCATGCAATTCAGTCACATGTGTCCAGCTTTCGTCCAAATACTCCCGAGAGAAGCGTTGTATCATCATTGTCCTCTTCTTGTACAAACCAAGAGGTTGTATAATCTTTTCTATCTCCTCCGGTGGGACGTTAATCGCAGTTTCAGCATTAGGACACAACATGAATAGATCTGAAATAGCCCTTCTTGCCTGCAAGCAGACATGCCCAAAATATAATTGAACCTTATAACTCAGGAGAAAAATACACCTTAATGCAAATATCACTTCAAATTATAACTCATTAAACATGAGAAAATGCTTAAAGTTAATCAACCCAGTAAGAATCAAATGTAATAATCATTGAAACTTCCGACATTCTGCAAATAAGATTGGTTGATTTGTTTTGGAACACAAAACACATCCTAACCAAAATCTATAGATGAATTACCAGACGATAGATATCACTTAAAGAATCACTAGGAGAAACAGAGGGAGGACCAAAGGGAAAAAGGCATCAAACAAGAAAATATAAGAAAGCACACAATCCAAGGCAAGCTTAGATCAATTTGGAAATTTTAGGATTTGAATAAATAATGCAATATAGTTCCATAATACAAATCGGAAATGCACAGCTAACGAAACGAATCTAGCAATAGGTAACAATAAAGGCATAGAAAAGTGGAGAACATGACTTGATGTTGTTGAAGGATGCTTGTATTCATAGGAGAAAATTAGACCCTTTTTTCAACCAAGTTGCACAATCCACTCGACAACTTGGATTAATAACTGTGCCTGAATCTTGATAATGATCAACCTGATACTCGGTTCCTGTACGTGGCTGTAAAACTAAAGCCAATTAATAGCCTCATTGTTTAATCACATGACTCAACAGACCTTTGGACTGACCTCTTAACATATTCTTCAAATGTTTGCTAGAATTATGAAGTGTGCCAAATCATTGTATAGTAAGCAGAGGCATTCAAGTATTCCAAATTCTCTCTAGTTAGTTTGTTTCTTCTTATTTAGTGAAAAAGAAAGTGAGTTAGAAAGACTTGGGTGTAAGAGCGTCTTTAGGATCAATTTGTGATTGGGAAGTAAGAGTTGTACATTGTGTTTCAGATAGTGAATTTAAGAATGAGGGTCTTCAAAGTTCAGCTAAACAACTTCTAAATTATCTAAATTTTTACCCATTTAACAAATAGATACTCGAACTTTTTTTCCCCCTAAAGACAAAGGTTTTTGGTTGATAACACAAATTCTAAATAGAGATTTAATTGGCACATGATCTTTGTTTTTGGTTGTTTTCACACCCGATTAGTATAACCATTATGGAGGTAGTTTCCATGTTCAGAAAAAAATTTCAGAAAATTCAGGTACATATAGGGTACCTGTACATATGTGTTTTAAATAGGTCAGAGTTTGATTATCTAAGAAGTTATTTAGCCTCATGTTCAAAGGTGCTTATTTACAGGAGCAAAGCTATAAAAATATCATCAAACTACTGCGTTTATTTTGTTTACACAGTTGAACTATTATTTGTCTCGTTTATACCATCGAACTCATAAAAAGTTCCATTATACCATTCTGTTAACCTCTCTAATGGCGTCATACGTCAAGGGTATATTTGAAATTCAAATAGTTAAATGGTATATTTAGAACAACAATTTATATTGCGACTTGTGATGACATTAAATGGAGACTAACAGAATGATATAAACAGAACTTTTTACGATATGAAAAATAATTTACTAACATTGTCCTGATTTTCTTTTACAATGTAGGCTGGTCTAAAAGTCAGTCCCTGCTGTATGGTATTTAGTCAGCCCTAAGAATGACAATATAAAAATATGAATTAATGTACCTGGAAACATCTCTTGGAGCATAAATGAAGCAACACAAATTTAAGCAACCATTCATATCTTCAGTTTCAATGAAATGACCATTAAAATGGCTTATAGTCCAAGAAGTAAATTCAAAGTCTAGAACATCATGCAAATTTGCAACTAAATATCGTCTTATCTAACTGTTCCATTATCATTCTATACCACAGCATGTAGCAAACATTATCGTTTCACCAAATGATGTGGCCTCACTACAGCAATACCCAAAATACACACAAAAAACCCATTTTTCAGAGTTAACACAGACGACAAACATCTTTACACCACAAAGTCATGTTTCTGCTTTAAGGGAATTACGGCCAAAAAAAACAAACTCACTTTTAATGTTCTAGTTATGGCCAGAAAGAAACCGAGTTTTGGGGCTGAAAGGTTGTGGATAATGCCATAATGGAAGTGGAATGTTTTTTTTTTGGCACACCTAGTTGGGGGTCTAATAGGTTTGGAATTATGTGAAAGAAACAGTTAGTGAGAACTTGAAGTGTGATCTTATAAATTATGTGCCTAGAGCTTTCATTAAAACCCATACATGTTGAGTACAAAGCAACTACTTGACAACTTTGACATTTATCAACGAACACAACTTACAAATTCATGTCCAGCACCTCTCCAAAATGCAAGCAAAGCAAAACATAAAAAAAAAGAGTAAAAAAGAAGTAATAATAAATTAATTAATTAAAGAGAGAGAGAGAGAATAAAAACACACCTGTAAGCCACTGGTACGATTAAGGAGGAAACAAATGATCAAAACTCTCCAGGGATCATGGACATGATCCTCTTGTAGGAGATTATAACTTGAACGAGGAGGCTTCCATGTGTTATCTGGACCCACTCTCCGATAGGCATCACTTACCTTCTCAGCAGCTGAAAGTGTGTTTGTTTGAACACATCTTTGCAATGGAGCATTGTGTCTGTTTTCAGACAGATCCTTGGAATACTTGTTATTTGATATTTTGGGACCAATATACACAAATCGTGAGAACAGATCGTCAAGGTTCACATTTGTTCTCTCTGTTTGGACGACTGAAGGATTGGGCTCTTCCGATGCTTGAACACTACGATCGTCATCATCGTTTGATTTCTTATTCCTCTTCCTTGTCTTCTTCTCCTCCTTTTCCTTTCTCTTTTCATTCTTATATTTCTTTTCCATCTCCTTTTCTTTTTCCTTATGAGCAACCCTTTCTCTTCTCAGCTTACTGTTCTTGCGCTCTGTTTGTGGATCTAGTAAATTAGGCTCTTCTGATGCTCCAATACAATATTTCCCATCATAACTTTTCTTCGTCCTCCTCTTCTCCTTCTCACTCTCTTGCTCCTCAATCTCCTTGTTACAGTTTTTAGCAACCACAACTGTTTCAGAATCATCAGAAGTTCCTTTCACAAAATAATGAGAAACAGCCTGCAGATTTATGTCGTTTGGGAAGATGGACTTCCCCAATTTCACATTCACTTCCTTGGTTGATGGCTCTAACAGATTGGGCTCTTCAAATGCTTTAATACGACATTGCCCATTATCGCTTCTCCTTTTCCTATACCTCTTTTTATTGTAATTTTTGTTTCCACTCTCTTGTTCCTCTTCTCGACTCTTCTTGTTCTTGTCGGTCTTTTTCTTGGCTACTGCTACTATTTCCGAACCATAAACATCTTCTTTGCTTGTGGATTTTGCAAAATAATGAGAAACCACACGCAAACCCACATTATCACTCATTGTTTGGATGTTTGAGGAATTGGATCCTTCTAATGATTTCATGCAACAATTGCCATCGTCACTTTTGTTCCTCCTCTTCTTCTTCTGCCTCTCATTGTGATCTCTTTTTCCACATGTTGACACATTCGTTTTCTTCGATACCACTATAATGATCTCTGAGTTGTTGGACGTTTCTGCAGATTTGATGCTATTTGCAAAATAAGGGGAAACAACCCTCACATTTTGTTTCATACTTCTCTTCTTTTTCTTCTTCATTTTTGTGTTCGTCTCCTTGTTATTATGGTTGCTAATATTCTCATTGCCGTTTCTTTCACTGAAATATGGAAAAATTACCCTAATTGACTCCATTAGACATTTGTCATTGTCTAATTACCTAGTTCGTTCATGTCTTCACGCTATAGATACATGTCTTCATAGAGTTCATGACATATGTACAAGATAATGAATAAAATTGATAAAAGGACATAAATAGCATGAATTAGTTCAAAACACACAATTTTACAGTATAATCAAATATGACTTTACAAAATTATCCCTTCTTACAACAAAGACTCACTAACTCATAAGCAACAGTCACCACCCAAAACCTTACCAGAGCTCCAACAAATTGTACTATTTGTATAAAATTAATATGAAGTTTTTGTAACGCTTACAGAATTATATACAATTTATGTACATTTTACAGAATAATTTCGAAGCATTAAATTGTTTATGTTCATTAATACTTATAATTTGAAACTTACCAATTCCAAAATTCATTTCTGATTGTGATAATTTAAAGATTTTATTTTATTTTGTACTTAGTGAAAAATGTCAATATAAAATTTCTGTAAATCTTACAAAATTATGTTAAATTTATGCATTGCTTGTAGAATAACATTAAAACATGAAACCGCTCTTATTGACTAATACTTTTAATTTGAAATATATATATTCCAAAATTTACTTAAGGTTCAATTTAATATATTCCAACATGCATTTGTGAGGGAAAAAAATGTTTCTACGAAGCTTACAAAATTACTTAAAATTTATGTACAACATAAAAAATAATCCTATAACATAAAAATGTTCCTATTCAGTAATATTATTAATTTGAAACTCATCTATTCCAAAACTAATTACAGGTTTCATGTGATAGTTTAAACTTTTCCCTTTTAATCTACATGGATTTCCTTTTGGTTTCCTTTTATGGGAAAAATCAATATAACATTTTTGTAACACTTACATAATGATTTGCAATTTCTACAGTCCATAGAATAGTCCTGAGATATGAAATTTTTTGTTAAGTGATCTTCGTAATATGAAAATTATATATTCTAAAATTCATATTACATTCAATAGCAAAGTTTAAATTTTTACCTCTTACTTTTAGAGGATTTTCTTTAGTTTTGCATTTTTTTTTATTTTATTTTTTAAAAAGAGGAAGAGAAAAAAGTACCAAAATTACAAAACATTTAGAAAAAGTGCAAAAGAAGTTATAGGTAGCTATAATTCAAAGTCATCAACAATCTTTTTATATATGTTATAGATTATAGATATAGATATAGATTTCCAAACCACATTTCTTAGTCTCCCCATGTGTATGCACAACATTCACCTAAATAAATTTATAAAATCTAACAAGATGTTCAATTATTCCAGTAGAAAAGAACAAAAATTAGTTCATCAGCAGATCAGCAACATAACATGAAATACATTTCAAGACAGTGAAGAAAATTATACAAACTCAACCAAAGCAAATATAACATATGTATAATGGTACAATTAACACAAGCTAATACAACATATTTTGTTAACATCATAAAAACATTATAAATATCCATTTTCCAATGTACCAGGTTGCATTTTTAGATCATAATTCATAATTTTTAGATTATGAAAATGTTCAGGAACACTATGCAAACACTAATTGAAAACGGTATTGGTCCTTTTTATCACTTAATTAAGCAGAGAATATATTGATGTACTATTGCACAAACCTAGTTAGCTATACATAATGATTTTACAATAAATTCCTTCGTAGTTTTATAGAATGTACAACCAAATTCAACAAGTAAGCTCAAGGTTGAAGCTTCTAATTTTTCTCAGAAAATATGCTAAAGACATTATACCCAGATCAAACAGATTTCTATATTATAAACAAACATTAAACAATTGTAATTAAATTAAAGAAATTACCTCATCTAGAACTATCTTATGTGAGAATGGAGAGAATCATTATGGAAATTCAAATTGTTTCTTTAAAACATGGTAACCTTTTTCCAATTGCTTGGTGATCTTACACATGGCTCTCCTACTCTTGAACCAAATAAGAATCTGTCTAGGGTGAAGACCAAGAGACTTAGCTAGTTGTACTTTCCTCCCAGTTTCAACTTTCAAGCTTGTTCACCAATTAAAAGCTCTTCTCAAGGGTCTTCACCTGTTCTAGATTCAATCCCTTTTTCTTTTCCCCAAGTTATAATCAAGTGTTTAGTTAGCAAGAAAAGTAAAATGGTTAATGTATAAAGACCAACGGCTGAAGAAAACAAGAAGCCAAATGTTGATTAAGGATTTAATATTGAAGGAGCGGGGCTAATTTAGAAAATCCAATAAGCTACAGCCAAGGTGCATGTTAAAGAACCCTAGGTTCAGATTGAACTTTTCGATATATTTTTCCAAAATGGAAGGAAAAATTTAGAGTCTAGTTCTGATGTTGAGAATGAAACGAATTTGGAGTTAAGGGATGAGAAATATCCATTTTTGACAGCATTTACGTCGACAATAAAGGTGAGTTGATTTTAAAAAGTTTCGATCATGACAGAAAAGGTGAGAGAGAAATAAAGAAAGGGGAGGAGGAAGGATTACCAGTACTGTTACTTTGTCGACGAGGTCTAGCGGCTACGTTCTTCACTGACGACGATGATGACAAACGAAGACTAATGTAGGAAATGAACGGAATAGAAATCCACTGCCATTTGGCCCGGCATGGCCGGACACAGTGTTTCGAAATTAAATTATAAAATCTGTAATTTAAATTATCGAAAATTATTACTTAATTAATATATAAATTAATTTAATAAATATATAAATTTGTTAAGAAATTTATATCGAATGATATAATCACAAATTTTTCATTCTAATATATTTCTTAACAGAATATCAAAGAATAAAAAATACATAACACAAAAATTATAATATAAATTCTAAATTAGAGAAAAAAACACTTTTATTGTAAAAAACAACTAAGAAAAACATTTATTATGTGAAAATTTATTATAACCACACTCTCGTTAATTTTCCCACGCATCCAAAAAACAAAAACAATTATAAACATAAGAGAATTTTCGTACAAAATTCTCACTTAAAAACTTCTCTTACAAGTTTTTCTTTATTTTTAAAATGATTAATAATGAAAAAATAAAACCATATTAATAGTCTTCAAGTTCTCATTTCATATTTCAAACATTTCTTCATTCACCAAAATTAGGTTACCTAATTTTTCATTCTTCATTCAAATAAAGTTAGACACCTACATCTTTGACAATATGGGAAGCCACCTTCCATAAATTTTCTTTTAAATTAGACACCTCCTATTTTAACTAACAAACCTAATATTATTTTTAATCAATCATAATAATATTAATTAAATAAATATAATTAATTTCATGTATGAGCGGATTGATAACCGTACATGTTATTTCATATTCGATTTTTACCCAAAATTGTACTCATACTCGAAATTTATCATATAAAAATCAAACCAATAATACAGATAACCGAATTTGTAAGTTTTTTGCCTATGCCTAGAAGTAAGACCTTGATTGTGTTATTTTTTTATTATAAACAAACAAAAAATGTTATTTTTATTTTAACATCTTAAAAAAATCACCACAAGAATTAATATAAGTAATTAACATAATATTATTGATTTTTTTTAAGTTTATTTCAATATATATATATATATATATATATATATTAATTAAAAAGTTGAGTAAAATAAATTAATAATGATCGATAATTTACTAGAAAAGAATCAGAACTATCTCAAGGTTTAAAAGATCTTCAAAAATATCCTAAAGATTTCAAAAAATTCAAAAATGCTCCTGAAAACATAACATAGGTTAAATCTAATAGTTATTAGAAATACCTGTAAGGTTTAATAAGTTAAAAAAACATTGTCATTCCTAAAATAGAAGGAAAAAAATAAACTATGAAATAATAGACATAAAAACAGAACACATTTGAGGATATTTTTCACAAAAATAATAATAAGTAAAAAGAAATTTGAAGAAATGCAAAAGGCAAAGTTAAATCTTAAAGAAGGAGATGGATTTAAAGAACTATAATTTTTATTAAGAAAATTATTCCTTAGAAAAAACATAATCTATTATGGCACAAGTAATAAAGAAATGAGTATTAAGATTACAGATGCAAAAATGAGATATAATATACCATTAATTGATAAAGAAACTATATTAAGCAAGTTATCAAAAATATCTAATAAAGATAAAGAAAAAATTGGATACATCTATTTAGGAGAAACTCAAATATTAATAAAAACTCATTTTAGAGAAGGAATAGATACACCAATAAAAATAGCATTATTAGATAACAGAATAATAAATAGAGAGGATGCCTTATTAGGAATGATCCATGATAATTTAGGATATTAAAAGCTAAAATTTACAGCATATCCTAAATTTGCTATAAATATACATGATAAAACTCTAAATCAAGTATTAAGTCTAGCTTATGAATTTGAAAGAAGAGATTTAATGAAAGAATGAAATCAACAATTTTCAATACATTATGTAGTTACATATTCTATAACAAATAGTCATAATCGTTCAATATATGGACAAAACAAATTTATAGAAATAGATAAAACTTTTAAGAGACTTGGACAAATAATAAAACCAGAAATACTAACAGACTTCAAAATACTAGAAGAATGAAAATTAGATATTAAAGAAAAACCCTTAATAACAAAAAGAAATAGTAATGTTGTTAAAACTAATAGCATACCAATATTTACTTTTATAGACCATGAATGAGAAAACTTCTAACCAAAAAGAAGTTAAAAAACTAGAAAATGAAGTTAAAATAATGAAGGCATTAGTTCATTATTGTATATTAGGGAAAAACAATGTTTAAAGATAAAATAAAAAATATGCATCTAGAAGTAAATGGAAGCCTAGTAGTTGTAGCAAAAAATCAAGCAACATTATTTGAAACTATACAATTATTAACAGAGGCAACAGATTTAGTCCAAGAATTAAACATAAAATATTTATAGGAAATTATAAATATATAAAAAGAATTACTAAAGGAAATAAAGGAATATGGTTATAATAAACTACAACAAGATATGCACAAGGAATTTTCAGAACTAATAAAAAATGTATACAACATACATAAAAATAATGAAATAATAGGTTATAATTATGATCCCTTAGAAGGATTAAAAGAAGAACAACCAAGGAGATCAGATTCTTTGATTCCTAAAAATGGGAAAAGAAAAAATGAGTAACAATCTAAAAATAAAGAGATAATTCCAATTTAATGAATTATAGAAAAGAATTAGAAAGAAAATTCATGGACCTTGAAAATAGAGATATAGAAACATTAGTCAGTTTATTGACATTAACTAATGAAGAAATAGAAGAACATTATAATGGAAAACTTTGTACTAATAAAGAAGAGGATGATATAACAATAATCAGTGAAATTGATTCTGAACCATAAAACATGACCTGAAAAGGTCATATAAAACCAATTTCATTACTAGTCCCTTACCAAGAAGGAACATTTGACCTCTATAAGAGAGAAAGAAATAGGCAAAGATCAGAACAATATGATACTACACATAGAATAAGATAACCACCTAAAATGGAGGAAGGGTTGCATTGGGGAACTAGAGGTAATATTTCACCATAATTCAAACTCAATGATAATTATAAATCTAAACTTCTAGATTTAGATTGTAAAAGAGATGGGAAAAAAGCCTTAGATGAATGAGCTAGTGGAATGAATGTGCTCATACAAACTTTTCAAACTATCCAAACAAATCTTTCAACTTGTAAAGTATTTATAGCACATAAAATGATAAGAAATGTAAAAGTTTGGTTTTCAAACTTAACATATCAACAACATTTATTAATTCAAGGAAATGCTTCCATAGGAAGATAATACTTGGATACAGTAATAAATGAAATATACAAAGAATTTATTGGAGAAGATAAAAGAAGGACTATCACTGAATCTAGTGAAAATGAAATCAATGAAGCTAAATGGCATCTAACAAATATAGAAATTTGTAACATGTGTTACATAGATTCTTTTCTTTGTGAATATGAAATATATTACTATAAATTACCACCTTCTATGCAAATAACTTATAAAGAAATGTTTTTTTTTTCAAAAATTACCTGGAACATTATATAAAACCTTAAGAGAAAATTGGGCACAAAGGAATAAAGAAACTATACTAGATACTCTAGGTGGAAGAATAAAAAGGCTTAAAGATTGGATCATTATTAAATGCCATAAAAGAAAAGAATATAAACAAATAAGAGGAAATGATAAAATCTGCTGTGATACAAGAGATTTTAGAATACCAAGAAAATATGAATGTAATATAAGATCTTATAAACAAAAATATAAATTTAAAAAATATAAATTTAAAAAACAAAATTTCCAAAAATATAAAAAGAGATTTAATAGAGAAAACTATAAGAAAAGATATTTTAGAATAAAAAATTATAAAGCTTTTGAAAAAATGAATTATTGTCCTTTAGGAAAGAAAAAAAAATGCAGATGTTGGATCTGTAATGAAGAAGGAAATTATGCTAACGAATGTCCAAGCAGACTTCAACATAAAAAAGAATTTCCACAAAAACCAAAAATCTTAGAAGAAGCTTTCAAATGGAATTAGAACCAATCGATGAATTTGATATAGATTATACTTATAGTATCTATCAATTGGAAGAAACTGAGGAAGAAATAACTGACTCATAATATGAATACTTAAATTATGAATATTCTTAATCAGAAGATGAATCATTTGTATAGTATTACAAATCCAAATAGTGCTTACATTAAAGTAGGACTTAAATTTAAAGGCTATAACACTTATCATTTACATGCATATATAGATACAGGAGCTAGTATGTGTGTAGCCAGTAGATATGTATTTCCAGAAGATAACTGGAAATAAGCACAAAAAGATTTAATTGTAAGAATTGCTAATAATACTATAATAAAGCTCAATTAGGTATTAAAAGATACTGATATAATGATAGGAGGAGAAAACTTTCACATTCCTACCATATATCAACAAGAAACATGAGTAGATTTGTTAATAGGAAATAATTTCCTAAACTTATATCAACCTTTCACACAACATTCCGACAAAATAAGTCTCACAACCTCAGAAGGAGATATTATATATGTTTCTAAAATAAGAAAAGTTTTAACTGTCTCAAACCCAACTTTTATGCAACAACATAAAAAGCAAAAACATGGTGAGATAGAAGACCAACAAAAACCTTATTTAGAAAATATTTTATTAGATATAGAAGAAAAAAACTTTTTTTCTCAATGAAATACAAGAAGACAAAGCCTTAATAGGTATTAGAAAACTATTAAAAACAGTTAGTTCATAAAATCCTTTGGATCCAAAAATAAATAAATCTAAAACAATAGTTAACATGAAATTAAGATATCCTAACAAGATCATAAGAGTAAAACCAATTATTTATACTCCAAAAGACAGAATTGAATTTGGAAAACAAATTCAAAAACTTTTGGAATTAAAAGTCATAATACCAAGTAATTCACCTCACTCTAGTCTAGCATTCTTAGTTGAAAAAGAAGTTGAGAAAAGAAAAGGAAAAAAGATAATGGTAATAAATTTTAAACCATTGAATAAAGAAACCATTGATGATTGATACCTCATTCCAAAAAAGGAAGAACTACTATCATTAATAAAAGGAAAGAAATACTTCTCGAGTTTTGATTGTAAAAATGGATTTTGGAAAATAAGATTGGATGAAGAATCCCAAAAATTAACAACATTTAGTTGCCCCCAAGGACAATTCCAATGGACAGTTATACCATTTGGATTAAAACAAGCTCCAGGTATTTTTCAAAGATATATGGATAATATTTTTAAGAAATTACAAGATATTTATTGTGTTTACATAGATGATTGATGAGCAGAATCGTGATCGCCAAATAATTTGATGAACGAAAACCGGCATCACCGATCCTGCCAATACTTTGGTTTTATATTTATAAAACTCTCGCAAGTGCACGAATCATTTCGAATAAAATGATAAGTATACTCCCAAGGTCGATCTAAGGAAGGAATGTATGTTGTTTTTAATTTATTATTCAAACTTTTAAAAACGAAATTAAATCCTAAACATCCTGTCACGATATTTTGGGGTTTTGTGTTTTTAATCTAATTACAGAAAATTAAACATAGATTCAATAAACATTCATGCAAATTTTATCATTTATAATAGTGGAGTATTTATGGATATAATAACTAAGTTAATTATGCTTGCTCGTATTATTTAGGTTATTAAAGATATGAATTGATATTTATTGATTCTCCCTTTTTTGTATGAATACCACCTTTGGTGGGGTTAGATATTCTTTGTTAACTAAACAAATCAATTGACACCTATGGGTGGGGTTGATAACTAATTTGGTTAATTAAATTAATTTCTTTTTCTAAGAGATTGAAAACGAACCATTTAAATGCCACCTTTGGTGGGGTTATGATTTAAACTTTATTCAAGGTGTCCAAATTAAACCTAAGAATTTAGTTATCAGTACTAACTTTCAAGTTTTAAAACCATTACCGAAAACATGTTGTCAATATATTTTTAGGATAATAATTCTTATAAAAACTTTTGAAATAGAGCTTATTTCTAACTACCTAGGGCGATTATGTACCAACAAATAAAATAAGCAACTTCTTATAAATCGAATAGGATAACTAAACCTTAAAATCTAATTTTCAGATTTAAGTTTGAAATGAAAAATAATATATTTCTCTAACATTCTTAATATAAAATCTTGAATAAAAATAAAATCAATTCATTTTAAAGATTTTTACCTATTTAATATTTCGCAAGCATCACAACGTTATTATTATATCATGTTTACAAATAGCGCATGATTAAATTTAATCACAAACAAATTAAATATAACATGTAAGAATAAAGCATAAAAAATAAGCTAAAGAAAATAAAATCCTTACTGATACTTGATCTTATTCAAGTTGCTAGAAAACCTCCAAGCGAATTTTGCACTTCCATTTATTGAATCAAAAAGCTAATAAATTACAAAAAAACATAACTAGTTCTTCCTAAAAAGGGAAGAACTCTAAAACAAGAGAAATTAACTAAGAAAAGCTAAAAACTAAGAAAACATAAGAAAAACTAAAAATCTAAGAAAGAGAGAAAGAAAGAGAGAAAAGAATGTATTTGGAGGTTTTGAAGGTTTGTTTTGAAGTGAAGGAAGGGGGTATTTATAGGTGAGGATGGAGAAAAAATGAGTAAAAAATGTTAAAAAAATATTAAAAAATTAAAAAACGTGTAATGGAAATCTTGAGGTCATCAATGACGTCGGCAGTCACGTCCATACCTGCACGTGAAAAATGGGGTGAAAAGGCGTTGGGCACGCGGAGGGGCGAGCTGTGGGCGGCTGCTGCAGCTGGAGCTATCATTGCCGACTTCAGCCCACGTGAAACGGTCCCCTTACGCGCATGCTGCTACTTGATGAACAGATAACCATGCGGTTGGGCGGAGCTGAGTCTTTGGCGCTCGGCGGCGCATTTTCTCCTTTTTGACATTTTTGACCTTTTTGACTTTTGTCCAATTTTCCATATTTGTGAACCTTTACGCATTTATTTATTAATATATTTGTGATGTATTGCTTCGGTATTCTGTTTGAGTCTTTAAGTTGCATTTTTAAGCCAAAATACAAAATACGAAAAACAATAAAAATACCCGTGATTCCGAAAAAGACAAATTTATATAAATATATGATAAAACATATAAATATATATATTTTTAATGAATTAATTTGCATAAAATCATGGTTATTTTAGTGCTTTTTGAGCACTCATCAATGATATTTTTGTTTTCAGTAATGAATTAAATAAACATTATTTGGATATTATCAACATTCTATAAGAATGTAGAAAAGAAGGTATTGTACTCTCTAAAAAGAAAGCAGTAGTTGCTCAACAAAAAACTAAATACTTAGGGTTGGAAATTGAATATGGAAAACATAATCTACAACCCCATATACTAAATAATATTCAAGGTTTTCCTAGTAAATTAAAAGATAAAAACCAATTACAAATATTTTTAGGATGTTTAACATATGCAAAATCATAGATCAAGAAACTTGAAGAAATGAGAAAACCATTACAAGCAAAATTGAAAAAATATCATATTTGGAAATGGAGAGAAGTAGATACTTTATATATGGATAGAGTAAAAACAAAGGTAAAACATTTACCAACTTTATACCATCTAGGACCAGATGATAAGATGATAATTGAAACAGATGCTTCACAAGAATATTGGAGAGCAGTTCTTAAAGCAAGAGTAGATGACAAAGATGAATATCTTTGTAGATATACATCAGGATCTTTCCAAGATTCAGAATTAAATTATCATAGTAATGAAAAATAATATTTAGTTATTAAAAAGGCTATTAAGAAATTTGCAATATATGTCATAAGATCCAGATTCATTGTTAGAAAAGATAACAAAATTTTTGGTTATTTCTTAAGAACTAATATTACATGTGATTACAAACAAGGAAGACTAGTTAGATGGCAACAGTGGTTCAACTATTATAATTTTGATGTTGAGCATCTTTTAGGCCATAAAAATAGTTTAGTATGCTTTCATGAATAGAACATCTTGATATCAAAATCAAGATAACAGAAAAGGAGATAAAAATCCTATAGGAACAACTCAAGTTGTTATATCTTGAGAAATCTCTTATGGAGACAAAAAAGAAACGGTAAGAACTTAATTGTTCAAAATAACCTCTAGAGACCATAAGCTCAAACGAGGAATCTCCATTAAAAAAGGAAGAACTTAACAGTTCACAAAAAACTTCTGAAACCACAAAGCTTAATTGGGCAGATGAAGTAGAAAAAGAAGAACATAAAAAGTTTATGTGGTCTATAATGGCCCAAAACCAAGAATTTATAACTTGGAAGAAGCTAGCAAATCTATTCTAGGAATTAGTGGAGTAACTCATAGAGCCTTCACCAACAAAATAGAAGTTGAAGGTAGTTATGCCAACTACAAAACACCAAAACTAATAACTCTAGATGAGATAGTAAGAAACTATTCTATGCAGCACTACAATAACAACCAACAGCTCTAAGCATATTAACAAATCTTGGAAGGATAGTAAGGCCCCCACCAGAGACATCAAAAATAGTAAAACATTCATTATTATTCAGGAAGACATCTCCTAGAACTACTCCAATCATTGAAGATGAAAAAGACCAATATAGAAACCTTAGCAAACTACAATGGTTGAGTCTCTATAATTTGGCCAAAAACTCTACCTAAGAACATATTGAAGATATGAAATTCTATACTACAGACAAGGAATTTCCTACAGGAAGTAAATTTAATATATTGGAGGGAGCTGATCCAATATTTGTGTATAAATAATTTCATGCAGGACTAATAGAAAATATATATCCAAGAATTAATTTAAGTGAGTTAAATTATTTCCCAAAAAATTTTAAAAGAGCAATCAAGAATTTTAGAAGAAAAATTAAAGTAGGTGATAAACCTGTTTATATTAGATTTTTCAGTTCATTAATGGACTAGAATAGAGAGGGAAGTATTAGCCCCTACCACTTTATCAAGATAGGGATTTCCAACACAAACAAAGAGTGTAAGGACTATGAGTATTGGCTATTTTCGTGGACAAAATATTTACTTGTAAACTAGTTTTTAGGCCTACTATCAAGTCTATCAAGAAAAGCCGAACAAATACTCAAATTTTAGATAATTATACTCCAGGTATATCCTTGATAACTACGACACATAGGATTGCATTTATGCATTTAATAGAACATGTTCATAAATCTAAGATTATTTTTGGTGCTTAAATATTTTTTATGTGTCTTAATATTTTTAAATATTTTTAAGATGTGATTTAAAAATATTTTTTAATTAAATATTTAAATGGACCTTGAATAATGAAGCCTAGAATATTTTAACCCTAATACTAATAGGTTATCATTATCTATATATATATATATACACACATAGAGTTAGGGTAAATATGAAGGCCGAGAGAGTTTAAAAAGAAAAAGAAAAGAAAAACTTACGGTCGAACAGCAAAGTAGAAAAGATTTTAAAGAAAATATATATTATTACTTCTCTGCATCATTAGTACTTCAAAGGGTATTGGCGTTGCTCACCTGGATTTAAAAAGGACTGCACTAACCCCACGTTTGGTTGGAAGGAATGGAATGGAATCAGAATCGATTCCTTCCATTTTGTGTGTTTGGTTGGACGGAATGGAGGATGGAATGGAATCAGATTACTAAAAGAGAAGGAATCACAATTCCTTCTCCCCACCTTGGTAATCATAATTCCATTCCCATCTAAACTTTTTTTTCCAATTTTACCCTCACTTAAAATATAACCTTAAACTCAAATCTCAAATTCTCAAACCCAAAATTTCAAAACCCTAAACCCTAAACCCTAAATCCAAAATTTCAAAACCCTAAACCCTAAATCCCTAAACCCTAAACCTTAAAACATAAATCCCAAAACCCAAAACCACTAAAACATAAATCCCAAAACCCAAAATCCTAAACCACTAAACCCCAAATTTCAAATCATAAAACCACTAAACCCCAAATCCCTAAACCACTAAACCTTAAACCCTAAAACCCTAAATCTCGAATCCCCAAATCCCTAAACCCATAATTCTTAAACCCTAAACCTTAAAACATAAATCCCAAAACCACTAAACCCTAAACCCCAAATTCCAAATCCTAAAACCCTAAACCCCAAATCCCTAAACCCTAAACCTTAAAACATAAATCCCAAAACCCAAAACCCTAAAACATAAATCCCAAAACCCTAAACCCCAAATTTCAAATCCTTATACCCTAAACCCCAAATCCAAAATTCTAAAACCCTAAACCATTTTTAGAAAAATAATAATTTTAATCCTAAACCTTAACCTACAAATATAACCCCAAATCCTAAATCCCTAAACCCTAACAAATTCCACATCCCAAACCTCAAAACCCTAAACCCTATTTAAAAAATAATAATTTTAATAATATATTTCTTTTTAATTAAGTAATAATTATTTATAAAAATAATGATTTCAATAATGTATTTTGTTTGACGAAAAAATAGTAATTAAATGACACTATTTGAACTTTACAGCATGTAGGGGTATTAAGGTTATTTACATCTTTTTTCATCCCATTCCAGTGGCAAACCAAACACTGTAATCCTAATTCTGAGCTTGATTCCAGTGGTCGAACCAAACAAAATTGTTTCCTTTCCTTTCCATTCCATTCCCATTCCCATTCCGATTCCGATTCCATTCCACGAACCAAACGCCACCTAAGTAATCAATATATACATATATTCGAAAAGGGTAATCAACACAGTAAGTAATCAATATATACATATATTTAAAAAGTTACTTAATATATATATTGATTTGATAATTATATGTTTTGATGCACCAGATTTTTATTGATTTGATAATTATAATAGATTTTCTTATTAATAAATCTTTATTGATTAAAATATAAAGAATTAAATAGATTGATTAATATCAAATTGATATCTTTTAAGAGGTATTTATCAATAAATTTATTTGAAATGTTTTATCTTTCTATAGCTTCTTCTTAATTAGATTTTTGCATGTTTAAATTAAATAATTTTATGTATGATCATAATTATTTGATTTGATGATTAAATTTCAAAGAAGCTATTTTTATTGAATTTATGCTTAATCTTTTTGATCTAGAATTTACTAGTTGATTTAATTTAAGTGACATATGTTTTGAATAATCTAATTAGGATTATTCATTATTAAATCCATTTTAGAACACACACGGGCACTTTTGTTTTTTGTGCTAACCTATGTTGCAGTTGATTTGTGAACGATTTGATTAGCGGGGAGCTTATTGAAACGTTGGTCTGGAAACCGCTCACGCTAACATTGAAAAACTGTGAAAACAAAGCAGGAGCTCGTAAGTTAAGTACATTGGGGCAGTATCCTAAGGAGGGTAGCATAAGACCGAGTTTGTACTTGAACATTTGATTTTCATAGTGGAGAGTTAGGTGGTTTGATGGACCGGTGGTTTTCCTCTTAGGTCATGGTTGTGGCCTAGGTTGTTTCCACCTAAAATATCTTGTGTTATTTTCTTATTTCCGCACTTTATTTTTACACACGATTGCATGCCTCTCCGCTTTGTTTTGGGTATCAAATTATAAATTGATAAAAATTAAAAATAACCTATTCATCCCCCCTCTAGGTTAATCAGGTCCATATTTTATAAACTTTCAGAGAGGTTCTCAAACTAAAGGCACGTCCAAAAAAGGAATTCAACATAAAAGAACTTTGTGTATTAAGAGGTCAAATGCTAAGCCAAATTTACTATGAACTTAGGAAGATTGACATTTCTACTGAGATTAAAGTAAATTATTCAACTAGTAAAGTCATCATCATTTCCCACAGTAGCATGGCTCTGTCAAAAGAATATGGTGAAAAAATCACCAAATATGAAAGCAATTTTAATTGCAACAACCTAGAAATTGGTCAAGAAACAAAGAAGGTATTCTATTTCTATGCCAAAAAAGCCACCAAAGACCACATATGCATTCTCTACATCAAAGACCGAGAAGATGAAGATGCGTCATCATCAATGTCATCAAAGGAACTATCGGTATAAAATGACAAAGAAAAATAAGAAAAGAAGCTGTTGGCAAAAGACTACAAAAGAAATAAAGATGTAGACCCCACATATTAGTCGGCAACATATGCCAAAGAAAAAAGTAGTGGCTATCCTTTAAAGTAGAAAAGTAGATGAATTATTAAAATAAGGGTAAAATAATAATTTTGGTCTTGTAAACAAGGATTCCTTGTTCTATAAAAGGAACCCCTATTATCATTTTGGAGGACACACGAAAATACACAGAAATCCAAAGCTCTATACTCTCAAACACTCTAACATAGAAAATCTCTTTATCTAGAAATCTCAAACCCAATAATGTTATACCTAATGACTATGAGCGGCTAAGCACACCTTTCAAAGTTCTTAGTTGGCCTTAACTTGTAATAATTATTATACTATGAATAAAATGGAGTTCAGTTACTCTTTTTTAGCAAATCAACTATTGGACACTATTTATGTACGGATGCAAAAGGCTCACCATTTCCAGGAAGGTATTGAGGTATGAGCAAAGTTGTGGCATAACATGTGTAACAAAAGAAGACGAACAAAAGGGAAGACCGTGATGGACCCATCAAATTAAGGTATAATAATTATAAATTTAAGCTAGTTAAGAATCTTGAATGTTTAAATATTTTCTTATAACAAGACATAATATTGCTAAAATAGGAAAATGGAAATTATTTTTAGAAATAAACAACTAATAATTCCCATAGAAATCAAAGATAAAAATCTGATCCTATTAGAAACATTTGATAAAGGTTATCTCTATCATTTAAATGAATATTTTAAAAATGAAGATTATCAAACTTGTTTTGAAAATTTTAAAAGATTTAATACCTTATTAGATATTTATACAGATGATATTAAAGCTATTACAAGCATCATAGACCATCCTATTTCAAGGACATTAAAAGATTATTTTAGTATAAAATATGTGAGAATATAGGAAGAAGAATTCAAAAACTTAATGTTTAGATATTATTTATTTGAAGATTATAAATACATTGTATGTACACAAGGAAAACCTGATTGTATACTACGAATAAGACAAAATAATATACATTCAACATATATGATTTATCAAGATAATACTCTATGAACATCGAATCATTAGTACATAAATTAGAATTATTAGATTTAACAAATGAAAGAGTACTTTTTAATTTTAAAAGATAGTTAATAGATTCAGGATTAGAATTAAGCAACCAACATAATGAATAACATAATATACTATGCAATTGTAATGAATATAGAAGAAAATTAGACTTATACAGCAAAATAATAAGTTTTTTAGATAAATTATTATCTTCAATAAATAGATAAAGACCATCAACTAGGTCAATATTAACCCCCGATTAAAAATTGTATCGATCCGCAGAAATTGGCATCAGAGTCTAGGAATAGTAATCTAAATAGTAATGAATAGAAAATTAACACCATTAAAATATAAGGATATTTTTGATATTTTACAAACCTCAAGAGCATAATTGAAGATATGTCAAACCTCAAGGACATTTAAGATAATGTTTCCAATTTGCTAAGGATCTAAAACTGAAAGTAAAAATATTTTTAGATCGTCAAATAAAAATGGTACTCTTTAAGACCTAGATAAAATCACTTAAGATTAATAATTTTCGAAAAAATATATAATTTACATCTTAAAATGAAAATTACAATAGTTAGAGATCCTAACTAGATAAAATCTTATTAATCTAATGAAAATGTAATCAAGGTTGGGGTAAAATTGTAAACAATCCAAAGCCTAATGTCCCAAAATGTATAATTAGTGGTCATATTATTATATATTAAAGATCTTAAGTATATAATTTTTCTTCACTTATGCAATATGTTAAAAAGTAAGATTATATTATATAAAAAAATTTATATAAGTATCAATTTTGCCTGTGGGTCTAAATTGTATATAAAACTTTGTTTAGCATATCTAAAATTTTAATTATAGAACTATATGTAATGATTTCTTTTTTCATCTCAAATTCAAATTAAATTTTTATTTTATTTTTAAAATGTAATAAAATTATAAAAATAAATTAAATAATAATTTAAATAAATTTTTATAATAAAATTATTTTAATTTAAAAAAAATACATAAATTAAATTAAATATGATTTTAAATATAAACTATTAATTTTATTAAAATATTTATTATTAATTTTATTTAACTATATTATACAAGTCATTAATTATATTTAATATATTCAAAATGGTGCATCAAATATGACCATGTATTTTCTCTTCAAGGGTAATAAGAGAGTTGACTCCATAAAGAAAGGTTATAATTTAATGGAGAGAAAATGCATAAGTCTCATATTTATTCTAAAATGAGGTTGGGCACAGACTAATATCTTACCTTTAAAAAAGATCATAAAAGTATTATATTTTTTAGGGGTACACCATAAGTCCTTTTATATTAAAATATTGTACAATTTAGTCCAAAATATCATAAAAATGACAAATTTTGATCAAGTTTGACAATGTAAAATATTAATAAATAACTTTTTTATTCACCAATTTTCAATTCTCACGTGTATTCTATTTCACATTTTTTTAAATATTTTTCAAAAAAATACTACTAGTGTACCTCTCATTAAAATAAAATACTAATGGTGTTATCCTGTATAGTTTTAGTAGTAATTTGTATCTTTATAAAAAGTTAAAATATCATATAAAACTTTTACCCATTCTCAAACTAACACTTAGGTCATGCATTTATTTTTTTATGATAATTTAGTCATACTATTATTAAAAAGTGATCTCATAAAGATAAATTATCGTTTTTTATTTTTTATTTGTTTAAATATTTCTTGAATTTTTTTAGTTATAACTTATTTAAGTTAAAATAGTGTCTATCTAATTCATTTCAAGAATAAAAATAAAATGAAAAATCTTAAATTTGTCATTCTACAACCATTTTTAAATAATAATAGGATTAAACTATTACAAAAATAATTACAAGACATAAGTGTTATTTTTGAAATAAATAAAGTATTATGTCGATATTTTTTTATAATAAAATGATATTGTTTCTTAGATGAGATTTGAGGGTATCATATTTATTTGGGTCAAATATGTTTTATATTCTTAGCTCTTTAAATTGGTAGCAAAAATGCTCCTCATTAATAATCTATTGCAATGTTTTGTTATGTTAATGTTTACTTCATTTTATCTTATTTTTAATATTAAATAATCAATTATATTACACTAATAAAATATAAATAATTATTTTTATTTTCTTCTAATAAAATATATATATATATATATATATATATATATATATATATATATATATATATATATATATATGAGTATAAATTTGAAATATAATACGTGTGCCTGTAAAAATAAAATTAAAATAATACAATAAATGAATTTCTTTATTAATTATCCCAAATGATCACAAGCATTAAAATTCTTAATTTTTATCTTCTAAAAAGACTAAAGATCCAATTTTAATTAAATTAAATTTTATATGTATCTAGATGGGATGGAAAAAAAAGTATAACATTAAAATCAAAATTTATAATAAAATAATTTTTTAAAAAAATTAAAATAAATTATAAGAAATTAATGTTTATGAAATAATTGGCTCGAATAGAATAAAATAATCTCATTTATAATAAATTATCTAATTATTATAAATGAAATTTATTTATTAAATGAATTTTTTAATTATGTGAATGATAAGCAATATTATAATAATATCAAATAAATTTTCAATTTTTTATAAGTAATTTTAAAAAAGTTAAAAAATTCCTTCTTAATCTACTTAGTTGATTAATTAATTTTTAATTAATAAGACTGAATAATTTAGATAATATGTAAGAACAATAAATATATTTTCAAAAAATTAACTAAGAAAGTGAATAATATGATTTATAAAAAATAACCAATATTATAAGATTGTATTTTATGGCTATTATTGATTTAAATAAACTTTTAATTTTTCACGTGAAAATTCTCATGCATATAAACAATTTCATGAATGTCAATTATTCTTGTGACTTAAATAAGTAACTAGGATTTAGATTTTGTGTGAAGACACCAACGCATAGAATCTTTTCGTAACCTCTATACAATTCAATCAAACTAAGCTTACAAACATGAATTAAGAAAATTGTACACCGAAAGTACAAAATAACATGCTTAACTTAACACACAACTAAAATACTCAATAATTATTAAAACAATAATTTGTAATAAACAAGCTAGTAACGGTGTGTCTCATAAACTCCTATCCAAACTAGCAGCATCCAAACATGATAATCAACACACAAAATATGATACAAGCATACATATCAAAAAGCTAAAAGGATTTTCAATCACTTCAAGACCTCATATGTGAGAACATATTTGGTAAATGATGATTGTACTCTCACAACATGCAAACACACATATATAGCAAACCATAATAAAGAGTTTGACACCTAATAGGCTTCTAGGGTAAGGAGATACAAACTCCTTAGAGACTTATATCAAACTTACATGCAAATAAAAAATAATTTATACTAACACATAATCTAATCATGCATGACTACAAAGAGGGAGTCCAAGACCCGATACAAAATTAAGTTAAGAAGATGCTGACACTTTAAGGACACAACCCAAACTCGCAAACAACAGAGGTATAACACCTGATAGATTATCACAACTATAGTATAAATAAACACAAAAAGATAGTATAATGAAGAAATAGATATAGAATTCAACAAACAAAAAGCATGTGATAAATATTAAAAGCTTTCTAATTATAGTTTAAACTTCAATATGTAGGGATATATTCCATTTAAACACTGATTGTACCAACCATACATTGGAGTATTCATAACATAGAATATAATGAGATAAATCCACATAGAATTCATGCCTATATGGTAACATTCTCAAGATGTTTATAGCAATCATTAGGTTGTAAACAAATCTATTATGCAATAAAATAGTTACAACCCTAACAAAAATAAAACCCCAATTACCTCTACTAGTTGAGACCTTTATCTAAACTACCTCTTACTACCCTCATTTACTACCTCCATAATAACCTAGTTCAACAAAAAAACTCGACTCTCCTTCAAATCCAACTCATAAGAGCTAAATTATTGCATTTTTGTTATGATTTAAATGTTGATATTTGTGTGAAAATTGTGTTTATTTGATTATTTAATCCACAAATGTCATTTCACGGGTATTTCGTGTTTAAAGTGCAATTTCAAGTAAAATCATGATTTTGGAGAAGTTAGGGACAAAGTACAATGATCGGGATTGAATGAAAATAAAAAGAGAACAAAATTTCAAAATTTGGAATTTAGCATGGCGAATATTCTCGCCCGCCGTATTCATCTCACCACCGTGAAAATCCTGCAAATCCTGACACGTGGGTCCCGCCCACGCCCGACACAACGCAGGTGGGCCCCATCTGTGCCGAGCCGCGTGAAGAATAAATACCTACACCCACTCGCTTTGGTCGGGTGTGATAAGATGCGCGAATCTCGGCCGTTTCTTCTTTTGATCGGACGGTCCACGTTTCGCAGCGTGTAGATTAAGCGTGGATTCTTTCTGCTGCTTAAAATTAAACTTTAATTAATTGCATTTTGGCCCACAAATTTAATCCAATTACATTTTCAAACTTTCTTTAATTACAATTAAACCCTTTTCAAAATTTAAATTAAATTTTCAAACTTTTAATAATTGCAATTAAGCCCAAATTTAATTTAAATTACATTTTCAATTTTTATAAATTGTAATTAAGAACTCTATTATTTGAAATTATATTTGTGGACATTAATTGGAAAATAAGTACGATTTTGATTCAAATTGTTTAATTTTATTGAAAATGTATTTATTAACACAAAAAGGTAAATATTAATTTATTTAACTAAAATTAAACAAAAATGTCAAGAACATAGCAATTATCATTAATAAAATTGACAAAAATAACTATATAAAATACAGTTATCAACACCCCCAAACTTAAGTTTTTGCTAGTCCTCGAGCAAAAGGAAGGAAATAAAACAAAGATAACTGCATTTAAAATAATGATTTTCAAAATATTTTTTTTAGTATTTCCGAATTACATAACTCAAAGAAATAAGAGAATTTTATCTAAGTATCAAAATCAATTTAAAAGTATATTACATTTTCACAATGAATGTTAGTGTGTGTGTGAAGTCTTTTCATATTTCATCACATGCAATCCGGATCAGTTTATACAAATATAAAATCAAACAAATTGTCATGAAATCACAAATCTCATAGTTTATTTTTCATTTCTCTCTCCACTAATGTAGACAAACACAAAACACCAAATCAATAGGACTTCATTAAGCTTGTAATGTATGGCTTAGGTAAAGGTAGGATAAAGGATAATATTTAGCTCAAAAACTTTTCCCAAGCATAACTTTTTAGAATTGAAAAAGATAACTTCTATCATCACAATAATAAATTCCCAATTTGGGATTTATCAACACATACCATCCTCTCTTTTTTTTTCCTTTTTTTTTCAGAATCTGTTTTTTTTCTTTTCTGCTATTTTTTTTCTTTTTTTTTTCTTTTCAGAATCTGTTTTTTTTAGTACCCTCTTTTTCTGATATATCTTTAAATATTTATTAACAATTGTCACATGTTAGTGGGATAAGAAACATATATATATTTAAGGTAGGCTTTTAAAATGAGAAAAATATATATATAAACTTTCAAGCTTAAAAGGGGTATTATGGAAAATGCATGTGAAGGTAGATAGAAAGGCTCTAACGATCCAAAGATGGCCTAAATTATTTTCTTAGTTAAATGTTGTCTATAATTTCGCCTCGAGAGAAAATCAAACAAATTCTAAAAATTGTGACACCACAAATATAAATCGAATTCCATACTCACATAAACCTTCTCTAAATTATCATAGCAAATCAAAAATCAAGACTAGTGCTCATGAATATTTATTCTTGTAAAAATGAAACATACGTAAAAATCATTTATAACTTAGACAATATTCAAATGTTTCAAGGAGACATGCACTATTTAAATAGATGAAATAAAAATAAATTACTATTCATAGCAAAATCTCTTCAATTAACCAAACAAAAAAAAAAATTCACGAGCAAGAACATCCAGAAAGTATTTCAATTAATATATCTACCACCCCCAAACTTAATATACACATTGTCCTCGATGTTGTGAAAGTTAAAGAATATATGAGATGGGTTTAAAGAAACTTCCTGGTTTGTTTTGAATAGTAAATCCCAAAATAGCTTCACTTCCTCCAATTTGCGCCTACGAAAAAGAAAGAAATAAAATAACAACATAACAAAAAAATTATTAAATACACGCGAAAATAAAAAAAAAATAAAATGAAACACATGGGTTGCCTCCCAAGAAGCGCTTGATTTATAGTCTTCAGCTTGACTTCTCAACTTTTTTTCTTTTTATAAGTTAAGATTTGTGTGTCAAACAAAATCTCAACTTAAGAGAAAATTGAAAAATAAATTAAGAAACAATAACCATAAATTTTTTTTATTTTTTATTTTTTCTTTTGTGAATTAAGATTTGTGTGTCAAACAAAATCTCAACCCACGAGAAAATTGCAAAATAATAATAAAAAAACAACAAACAATAAGAAATAAGCAAAAACAAAATTTATTTTTCTTTTTGTAAGGTAAGATTTGTGGGTCAAACAAAATCTCAACCCACGAGAAAATTGAAAAATAAATTAAACACGGAACAATAATTTTTTTTTGAATTAAAATCAGATTGATTGGTATTAATATCAACAATGAAAATAGTAAAACAAATCCCCGGCAACGGCGCCAAAAACTTGTCTCTTTTGGAGAACATAAAATCGTGCAAGTATACACGGTCACAAGTAATAAAGATTTGTAAGTAAAGTATCATTCCCACTGAGATTTGTTACTACAGTTTGTTGAGTACTAAAATTATCTCTCTCTGATTTTATCCAAAATAATCGTTGATTGTAAAAACATTTAAGAAAATAGTTTAATAAGAAAATAAAAGAAATCTAAGATTGCAATTTTTCACCAAATTAATCCACTCCAATCATATTATTTTCTTTTGATTTATATTTTTATAGTACATTTAATTTGTAAACCGAAAACTTCTAATTTAATCCATACATCTCTTCCGAGCTCCGTATAGACATACCTCGTTAAAATAATTCACTATATCTCTATGAGAATTAAATTCACCAAGATTCATTACGTTCTAAGTTTTCAAATGACCACACATATAATTAGGGTATATTCCTATCCTTCATCATACATGTCATTCTATCTACGAGCAATATACATACAAATGCCTATTCCAAGTTTATTTATGTGCCACAAATCGTTTTGATAAAATTCATAAATAATCAAAAAGTATTAAGCACAAGATAGAATGAACAAATCGAATGTCTTATAAATCTATCAAAAATAATTAAAATCAAAGCTTTATAAATTTAGATCAAATGCAACCCTAGAAAAATTAAATTACTTCATAAAATTAAAATAAAAATTACAACAGTTCAGAAAAATTAGAAGAAGAAAGAAAATTAAAACATCAAGTAGCAAAAATATTTGGCACACGCAGAACACAACAAACGCCAAAAAATGGCTTCTCCGTGTTCTGTAGTCCAAAACCGAACAACACAAAATAATCTCCAAAACTAAAACTCTAAAAAAACTCCTTCACTCTATCATAATATCACCTATTTATAGCACCAAAAAATACATTAAAAATATTAAAATACATACACGCGTAACAATTTGTATCGAAAATAAAACCCCGACATTCCCCTTAAAATCCGCGGTCATGCAAAAATCGAAACCTTATTTTAATTCACGCGTGAGAGAAGGAGCCGTTTCTGCATTTTTTAATTCATTGTGCATGCCACGTGTCGAGATATGATTGGTTGAAAGCTTAAAGTGGGACATGTGGCAGCGAATCATTGGTTGTCACGAATGGGCACACGCAGACTTGTCGCACAGGATAAGAGCGCGAAACGTGGGGGACAACGCCTGGAACAGGTGTGAGATTCGGTACTTTTGCATTCCCTGAAACGTACCACGCGTCCGCTCTTGATTCGTGCAAGGGTAACATTAGACACGTGGCATACTTTAAATGGTTGGAGGGAACGATTACATGTGGTTCAGCCGCACGAGATCACAACCTTTGGCAGATGCGTAACACACACGTGGGTCCCACCCTGCACGCCAGCCTGCATGGAAGGTGGGCCCCACTGGTGTCGAGCCGCGTGAAGAATAAAGACCTGCACCCACTCGCTTTGGTCGGGTGTGATAAGGACGCGCGAATCTCAGCCGTTTCTTCTTTGATCGGATGGTCCACGTTTCACGCGTGTAGATTAGCGCGTGGATTCTTCTCACCTGCGCAGAAAATTAAACTTTAATTAATTGCATTTTGGCCCACAAATTTAATCCAATTACATTTTCAAACTTTCTTTAATTACAATTAAACCCTTTTCAAAATTTAAATTAAATTTTCAAACTTTTAATAATTGCAATTAAGCCCAAATTTAATTTAAATTACATTTTCAATTTTTATAAATTGTAATTAAGAACTCTATTATTTGAAATTATATTTGTGGACATTAATTGGAAAATAAGTACGATTTCGATTCAAATTGTTTAATTTTATTGAAAATGTATTTATTAACACAAAAAGGTAAATATTAATTTATTTAACTAAAATTAAACAAAAATGTCAAGAACATAGCAATTATCATTAATAAAATTGACGAAAATAACTATATAAAATACAGTTATCAACTAGTCAGAAATTAAGGGACCAATGAGGATAATCAAACCCAGCACATGTTGCTGGTAAAAAGGGCACCTTTTGATGCTTTGCCACGTCTCGCTCAACGACGAAGATATCTCGAGATATCCACGTTGAATGGGTTACATGGTGAACATAAATCTGTGGGCCTGCCCAGATTCCCTTCAATGTGCAAGTAATGTGAATTTCAACCATGTTCAAACATCAAAATGGGCCCTTTTTACTAGCAACTTATGCTTGGTTTGATTATCCTTAAGGGTCCCATAGTTCCTGACTAGTCGTAGATTAAGTTTCTTTCACCTTCATCAGCCTCGAACCCTTGACTTGGACCCTTTTAGCCACATATTTTTAGAAGCTGGTACCATCTAGACTACCGGTCTAGATGGTACCAGTTTGCTTCTTAATAAGGTACTTAAGGGCTAGGTACTGGGTTCAATAGTTGGGAAAGTTGAAAGGAATATGTACAACCTATCCACGGACATAGATCTCCCACGTAGATATTCCATGTAGATATTCCTTAAAAAAGGCACCTTTTGATGTTATAACATGGTTGAAATTCACATTACTCGCACATATAAGGGTATCTAGAGGGGCCCATAGATCTATGTTCACTATGTAACCCATTCCTTTTGCCATTCCCCAGCCTTAAACCTAAGACCTAGCTCTTAAGTGCCTCAGGTTCTTAGAAGCTGGTACCATCTGAGCTACTAGTCTAGATGGTACCAACTTTTAAAAACATGAGGTACTTAAGAGCTAGGTCCTAGGTTTAAGGCTGGGGAACGGAAAAAAGAATGGGTTACATAGTGAACATAGATTTGTGGGCCCATCCAGATTCCCTTTGATGTTCAAGTAATGTGAATTTCAACCATGCTCAAACAACATATATTGGTTTCTTGTGAGTTTTGTCCTATGATTGGCCCAAATTCTAGTCATTGATGACTAGGGCCCTAACAATGGTGGTTGTTGAACCTTCGATGTCCTATTGTGTGTTTAGGTTATGCATGATACAAAGACCTTAATTCATCCATTGTGATTCCTTCAATGTGATCCCAGGTTAGGCTAACCTACCCACTGAGTTCAAAGATATCAATAACAAGGGGAAAATAAACTTATAATGATTCCTTTAGTAATAATAAGCAAATAGGAACAAATCAAATTAAGAATTATATGCTTTTGGTGTTTGAATTGTAGACTAAATAAGTATCCTTAAAAATAGATCGGGCTATGTCCTCTAGAAAGGGGAACTAATGAAGGTGAGAGCCTCATTATGCCTAGACCTTATTGCAACACGAGGCACTATGGATGAGTTGGTTTACAAGTGCAGCTCAAAATGGGTGGTAAATTATGTCCTAGTCTAAATATGCACAAGAGACTGATAACAAAAATATACCACGAGTGAAATATGAAGGGGACTTTGAAAAGAGAGTCAATAATGCTTGACATTGTAGGAGGGAAGTAGATTGGGTTAATGATACACCTCAATCGGATGTAGAATAGTGTTAATATAGTCCCTCAATCGACTCAAGGTATGGACCGATGTTGATTGTGATGGCCACCTTGGCATGCTTTGGCATCTATATACTTCTAGCATCAACCTATTGACTCCTATTTAACCTATCTTGAAACACTAATCAATGTGTTTGACGTGTATACAAGTCAATTTGTAAGTAAACTCATATGGTGTAAGAAAACTAACTGGAATGATCCCTTTGTGTGTTACATCACCAATAGATCTTGATCTTTTTAGAAGGGTTTAAGTAAGAGCATACTTTTAGAGACCTATAAGATGGTGAACTATGCTTGAGTGGGACAATGCTAGAGGAAACTTTAGGGGAAGCATATAGTGATATTGATATGAAAAATGTTTTTTTTGACTTAGGTATAAGGGAAAAAGACTAACCAAATTGATCAGTAGTTTATTCCCTTTGAAGTTTCTTTCAAGATAGTTGGTGTTTACAAATGAGTTCTATAGAGTAAAGTCAATGATTAGAGGTATCGAGGCCTAGTACTACCGACCTATTCTAAAAATTTCAATAGGTAGGATGACGTGACAACTTTGTTTATCCATGTCACAAAATTGAGAGCTCTAAGTAGGCCATTTTTGGTAGGTAGAAATGGCGATGAAGGATGAACCAAAAGTTGGATTACATTTTTCAACGGTGCGCTAACCTAGAACCCACTGATAACTCTATATTTTAGAGTTATTTTGTCAATTTTATTAATTATAATTGCTATGTTCTTAATGTTTTTAGTTAATTTTAATTTATTAAATTAATATTTACTCTTACTGTTTTAAGATATATTTTTAAAGAAAATTAAAGAATTTGAATTAAAAAAGACTTAATTGCAAATAATAAAGTTGAAAATATAATTTGAATTAAAAGAGGGCTTAATTGCAAATATCAAAAGTTTAAAATATAATTTGAATTATAAAAGGACTTAATTACAATTAACAAAAGTCTAAAATTTAATTTGAATTAAATTAGAGGGTTACAATGCAATTAACCAAACTTTTGCTTTTCTACGCAAGGAAGGAAGACCATGTGCATCTCTATTCAATGCGCCTCACGCACAGTAAGATCAGACAATCAATGGTGAAGATCATGTGGATGAGATGCAAGTGCCACATGGGTGATTGGACGCATTTTTCACCAACCGCACACTACTCGGCGTGCAGAGTGGGGTCCACCTGTCTACGTAGTTTGGCGCACTGGTTGGGGTCCACCTTTCTGCGTAGTTTGGCGCACTGGTTAGGGTCCACTGATAACTGTATTTTATATAGTTATTTTCACCTATTTTATTAATTATAATTGCTATGTTCTTAATGTTTTTAATTAATTTTCGATGAATAAATTAGTATTTATTGTTTTTTATATTTTTTATGAAAAGTAAATAATTTGTATCGAAAACGCATTCTAATTGTAAAGTTTTCGCCCAAAAATTTAATTTCAATGTAAATAAGTAATTAATTGCAATTTATAAATGTTGAAAATATAAATTAAATTAAATTCGGGCTTAATTTTTAATTATTAAAAAGTTTAAAATTTAATTTAAAATTATCAAAGTTGGTCATTGCAATTAAACAAAGTTTAAAATGTAATTTGAAATATATTTGTGGGAGAAAATATAATTAAGTGAAAGTATTAAATTTTCTCGCAGAGATTAGAAGAATCCACGTACAACAACAAGCGCAAACCGTGGACCCGTCCGATCAAAGAATAAACGGCTACGACGCGCTGGCCCGTATCAAGCCCAACCAAATCGCGCTGGCATGCAGATTCTTTTACGTGGCTCTCGGCGCTACCGAGCGGGCCCACTGGCCGCCGCAGCCGCGTGCAGAGCCGGGACCCACATGTCGCTGCGCAGTACCCTCCTCCCGAGGCGCATCGATGTCCGTTGGATCGATGGACGGCCCAGACAGCCGCTGCGGAACTGCCGCGTCGCGCACCGAACCGTTTGTCTAAAAATCGTGTGCGACGTGGTTCATCCAAGCGGCGTGCACCATCAAGGTCTCCTGAATAAAAAGTAGCCACGTGTCTACTTTATTATGAAGCCAACAATATTATGACACGTGGTATTTTACAATGCGCGCGATCGCGCTGGATCACGCCCGTTTTGTATCCGTTGGCTCCCGTGCGACAAGTTCTGTGTGCGCCCATTCCCTTCAACAAATGAGATGATGCCACGTGTCCCACTAATTGTTTCCGCGGATCATAACGCGACACGTGGTAGCGTGGAAGTAAAATAAAACAGAAACGCGCAGCATCTCCACTCACTTTTTTTAGATTCCATTTTCGATACAATTTTTGTCCCCCACGCATGTAATTTATTATTTTCCCCACACTTTCCTGTCCCCCGCGTGTAGTAAATTTAAATATTTTAGATGTATTTTTTTAGCTATAAATAGGTGATATTATGATAGAGTTAGGAGTTTTTTTTTAGTTTAGTTTTGGGAGATTATTTTTGCGGGTATTGGGTGGTTGATCGTAACACGCAGCCATTTTTTGGCTTTTGTCAGAGCTCGCGTGTACAAATATTTCGTGTCGTGATGTTTTAATTTTCTGTGTTCTTCATCTTAATTTCCTTGTTGTAATTTTTATTTTAAATTAATGAAGTAATTTAATTTTTCTAGTGGTTGCATTTGATCCGAATTCTATTAAGCTTTGATTTTAATTATTTTTTTTGAAAGATTTATAAGACGTTCGATTTGTTCGTTCTATTTTTTGTGCTTAATGCTTTTTGATTATTTACTTAATTTTATCAAAAACAATTTGTGGCATAAAAATAAACTCTGAGAAAGGCATTTTTGTGTATATTGCTCGTGAAATAGAATGACATGTACGATTTAAGGATAGAAATATACCCTAATTGTAATGCCAGTGGCTATTGGAAAGCTTAGAACTTAATTTAATCTTATTAAATTTAATTCTCAAAGAGATATAGTGAATTAATTTAACTAGGTGTGTTTATACTGAGTTCTAAGAGATGTATGAATAAAAAAGAAGTTTTCGGTTGACAAATAAATGTACTAAAAAATATAAATCAAAAGAAAATAACATGATTTGAGTGGAATAATTTGGTGAAAAATTGCAATCCTAGAGTTCTCTTATTTACTTTTTACCTTTTTCTCAATCAACGATTGTTTTGGATAAAATCAGAGAGATACAATTTTAGTACTCAACAAACTATAGTAACAAATCTCTGTGGGAAGGATCTTTACTTACAAATCTTTATTACTTGTGACCGTGTATGCTTGCACGATTTATGTGTGTTGTAAAACACACAACATCCACCTATCTGCACCGATGAATTTCCCAAGATGCATCTCCATCACGTACCATCAGATCAAAAGTTGAACGACCCAAATTGTGCGTTTGCCCCACGCTCCACGGGAGTGGAAGCTAACTGTTGCGCACAATCCAACGCACAAATTTCTCGTGCGATACGGTTCACTAAAGTTTCATACGCCCTATCATCCCAGCCAATATGAAGCTGCCACATGTCTTTTAATTCTTCCAGCGAATCAAAGCGCCACATGTCATGTGTATTGTATAAAGAAATCAAAAAATTGCGTACACTTCCAGCTCTTTTTCACGTTATGTTTTTACACTTTTTACACACGTGTATGTATAATTTTTTGTCCCCCACTACACGCGTGTTCTGAAGTTTTGGGAATGATATATTCCAAAGACGTAGGGAGAGAGTAGTTTGTTTTTTTTTGGAGAGTTTAGTTTTTAGTTCAGTTTTATTTTCTTAGTTTTTACTCTACGTGTCTAAAAATAGAGAGGCTAAAAATAGAGAGGGCATACAGAAGCTATTTTTTTTGACTTATTTTGTTATTTTGTTTGGGAAAAATACAAAGAAAGAAGACAACAAAGAAGAAGAAAAAGGAAGGAATTTTATTTTTCTTTGAGGAATCGTGAAAGAGTTTCTTCTAATCTTTTTCTTTTAATTTTATTTCTGTGAAATGTGTAATTATTTTTGTATTGTAATATGTCTTTTTGCTATGAACTATTTTATTTATTCTAGGGTTACAGTGTAGCTTAAATTATGAAGCTTGAATGAATTATTTTTGAAAGATTTATATAATGTTTTTAAGTTGTTTATTTTATTTGTGCTTAATGCTTTTGATTGTTGGGAGATTATTTAATTGATTTGTGACACTTAAATAAACTTGAAAAAGAAATTTTTGTGTGATTTCTCGTGGATAGAATAACATATATATATATATATAAGGGATAGGAATATACCTTTATTGTATGTGTAGCTATTTGAGAACTTTGAACTTAATGAATCTTGGTGAATTTAATTCTCATAGGAATATAGTGAATTATTTTAGCAAGATGTATCTATTTGTTATCGGAAGAAACCTATGGATAAATTAGGAGTTCTTGGTTGACAACTTAAATGCGAGAACATAAATCAAGAGAAAATAATATGATTCAAGTGAATTAATTTGGTGAAACTACAATCCTAGAATTTTCTTATAAACTGTTATAAAAAAATTACTTAGTTAAACTCCATCCAACTATCGATTGTTTGGATAAAATTAGGTTGAAACCATTTTAGTACTTAACGAACACTAGTAACAAATATTCGTGGGAATGATATATTACTTAATCACTTATTACTTGTGACTGTGTATACTTGCACGTTCATGTTCTCCTAAAGAGACAACAATTTTTTGGATGATACCTAAGAGAGCAGCTAAAATTCATGAGATTGATGTTATGTCCACTTTAACTGCTCAAGTATCCATTTTGGTGAAGAAGATGGATACTTTGGGTGTCCATTCTATTTAGAGTCCTTTTGTTGCATGTGAAATTTGCAATGGAAACCATGCCAGTGAGAGTTGTCCTCATAACTCTGAATCTGTCAGTTTTGTTTCCAACTACAATAGGAATCAAAACAACCCTTATGATAACACTTACTCTCTAGGATGGAAGAATCACCCTAATTTATCTTGGAGTAATAATCAAGGCCAATCATCTTCTATGAAGCCTACATATCCTCCGGGTTTTCATAACCAAGCTCCACCACAAGAGAAAAAGCCATCACTGGAAGATATGTTTGCTCAATACATGGCTAAAAATGAGACTATTCTTCATAATCAAGTAGCATCTATCAGAAATCTCGAAGTTCAATGGGGTCAACTTGCTACTACTGTCAACAATCGTCCTCAAGGAGCTTTACCATGTGATATAGAAACCAATCCAAAGAAGGAAGGAAAAGAGCATTGTAAGGCAGTTACACTCAGAAGTGGAAAAGAGTTGGAAGAAATAAAAAACCCCATTTCTCAGCCAACTCCTATTGTTGAAGCTATTGGCCCAGAAAAACAAGAGAGAGTTGAAGAGAGAGTCGAAGAGAAAGAAGCAACAGAAAAGCCCGTGATAAAACCAGTTTTAGATAGTTTCAAGCCTTACAATCCACCAATTCTATTTCCTCAGCGCTTTCATAAGCAAAATCTTGATAAGCAGTTCTCCAAGTTTCTTGAAGTATTTAAAAAGTTTTATATTAACATTCCTTTTACAGATGCTTTGGAGAAAATGCCTAGTTATGTCAAATTTATGAAGGACATTTTATCTAAGATGAGAAGGTTAGGTGATTTTGAGACAGTTGCTCTTATAGAAGAGTGTAGCGCCATCCTTCAGAAGGAGTTATCGCCTAAGCTTAAAGATCTAAGAAGTTTCACCATTCCCTGTACTATTGGTGAGAAATTCTTTGGCATAGCTATGTGTGATCTGGGTGCCAGCATTAATTTGATGCCACTTTCCATCTATCAGAGACTTGGATTAGGAGAAGCAAAACCGACCACTATAACTTTTCAACTTGTAGATAGGTCTTTGAAACACCCAAAAGGCATTATAGAAGATGTGATTGTAAAGGTAGACATGTTTATCTTTCCTCTAGATTTTATAATTCTTGATATGGAGGAAGACAAAGAGATCCTTATTATTCTCAGAAGACCATTTTTAGCAATAGGTAGGACTTTGATTGATGTTCAAAAAGCGGAGCTCGCCATGAGAGTCCAAGACCAAGAGGTAACTTTCAATGTTTTTAAAGCTATCAAATTTCTAGGAGAATCTGATGATTTTTTTAGAGTTGACATGGTGAATGAGTTAGTTGAAAGTAGCTTCCTTGAATCTCTTGAGTGTCTTAAATTACTTAAAGCATCTCCACAACTCTTTAGTTCTCAAACTAAAGTAGATGCATCACAAATTGTGACACCATCTAAATCTACTTTTCTGAAGCCATCTGTGGAAAAACAACCATTATTATAACTTAAGCCATTGCCTAACCATCTACGATATGCTTATTTGGGTGAAATGTCTACTCTACCTGTGATTATTTCATCCTCTCTAGATGAAGATCAAGAAAAGAAGTTGTTAAGAGTGTTGAGAAATTACAAGATAGCTTTAGGGTGGTCTATAGGTGATATTATAGGGATTAGCCCTTCATTATGCATGCACAAGATCTTGTTTGAGGAAGATTACAAGCCTACTATTGAGCCTTAATGTTGTTTGAATCCAATCATGAAGGATGTAGTGAAAGACGAGATCATTAAGTGGTTAGATGTAGGTATTATCTATCCCATTTCAGATAGCTCTTGGGTTATCCCAATTCATTGTGTGCCGAAGAAAGGAGGAATTACAATGGAGGCTAATAGCAATAATGAGCTTATTCCCATAAGAAAAGTGACGGGTTGGCGAGTCTGTATGGATTATCGAAAGCTCAACAAGGATACTCGCAAGGATCATTTCCTTATTCCATTTATTGATAAGATGCTTGATATATTGGCAAGACATTCGTTCTATTATTTCCTAGATGGATATTTGAGATACAACCAAATTGCTATCGCTCTCGAGGATCAAGAGAAGACCACTTTCACTTATCCATATGGAACCTTTTCTTTTTGGAGAATGCCGTTTGGACTTTGCAATGCCCCAACTACTTTTCAAAGGTGTATGATGGCTATCTTTTCAAACATGGTGGAAAATTTTATTGATATATTTATGTATGACTTCTTAGTTTTTGGTGATTCATTTGATATGTGTGTGCATAACCTTTCTTTGGTCCTACAAAGATGCAAAGAGAAAAACTTGGTGTTAAATTAGGAAAAGTGCCATTTCATGGTACAAGAAGGTGTTGTTCTCGGCCCTCTAATTTCTTCGAAAGCAATTGATATGGGTAGGGCAAAGATTGAAACTATTGAGAAGCTACCGCCTCCAACATCTATCAAAGGAATTAGAAGTTTTCTTGGTCATGCAGGATTCTATTGGCAATTCATCAAGGATTTTTCCAAGATATCTAAGCCTCTTTTCAACGTTTTGGAGAAAGATACGAAATTCACGTTTGATGAATATTGTCTAAAAGCTTTTCGGGCATTGAAAGAAAAGCTGATCACTGCTCCCATCATTATTGCACCAGATTGGAATCTACCTTTTGAGCGTATGTCTAGTGACTTTGCAATTGGAGCTATTTTGGGACAACAAAAAGAGAGAGTTTTCCATGCCATATACTATGCCAGCAAAACCTTGACCGATGCTCAACTGAAGTATGCTACCATAGAAAAAGAGTTACTTGATGTTGTATATGCTTTTGAAAAGTTCTGATCCTATCTAATTGGTACTAAGGTGACAGTTTATACTGATCATTCTATCATAAAATATTTTATTGCTAAGAAAAATGAAAAAATGAGATTGATTAGATGGATACTCCTACTGTAAGAATTTGATTTGGAGATCAAGGATAAGAAGGGAACCAAAAATCAAGTGGCATATCATCTATCTAGATTGGAGAATAATGATGGTTTCTTAGACAAGACTATCATTGGTGAGACTTTTCCATATGAGTAACTATTTTCCTTTAATCATAGAAGTGTGCCATGGTACGCAGACTATGTTAATTATATTGTAAGCAATGTGCTTCCACCTGATTTATCTTTCCAATAGAAGAAAAAATTCTTACACGATGTGAAGTATTATGTATGGGATGAGCCTTTCTTATTTCAGCAGTGTGTAGATCAAATTATTAGAAGGTGTGTCCAAAGGAAGAAATTGAAGACATACTTAGGCATTGTCATTCTTCAACCTATGGGGTCATTTTGGAGGCAAAAGAAAAAGGACTAAAGTTCTTCAATCAGGTTTTTACTGGCCAAATCTATTTAAAGATTCACATTTCTTTATCTCATGCTGTGATAGCTGCCAAAGAATTGGAAACATTTCCAAGAAACACGAGATGCCTCTAAACAACATTCTTGAGGTGGAAATATTTGATGTTTGGGGTATTAATTTCATGGGACCTTTTATCTCTTCCTATAACAATCTCTACATTCTTGTTGATGTGGATTATGTTTCTAAGTGGGTAAAAGTAGTTGCCTTTCCGACCAATGGCTCCAAGGTGGTGTTGAATTTCTTAAAGAAAAACATTTTTACTCGTTTTGGCACCCCAAGGGCAATCATCAGCTATATAGGAACTCATTTCTACAACAAATATTTTGAAACCCTCCTTGCCAAATATGGGGTTACTCACAAGATTGCAACTTCTTACCGTGCTCAAACAAGTGGGCAAGTTGAGTTATCAAATAGAGAGGTGAAGAGGATTCTTAAGAAGACAGTAAATCCTTCTAGGAAGGATTGGTCTAAGAGGTCAGAGAATGCACTTTGGGCATACTGGACAACATACACGACACCTATTGGGATGTCTCTATATCAGTTAGTTTTTGGGAAAGCTTGTCATCTTCCAGTTGAATTAGAGCATCATGCATATGGGGCAATCAAGAATTTTAATTTTGACTTGAGAGCCGTAGACAAAAAACGTCTTCTACAACTTAATGAGATGAATAAGATTCGTCTACAAGTATATGAAAATGCTAAGATTTATAAGGAGAATACAAAGAGATGGCATGATAGCAAGATCTTGCATCGACACTTTGAACCAGGATAGAAAGTATTGCTCTTCAACTATCGTTTGAAGTTCTTCTCAGGAAAACTTAAATCTAAGTGGTCAAGGCCTTTTGTTATTACCAAAGTACACCTATATGGAGCAATTGAGATTAAAGGTGAAGAATCACAAAGTACTTTCCTAGTGAACGGTAAAAGACTCAAACATTATTGAGGAGGTGACATTGATCGTCAAAAGTCCACCATTTTGTTATTTGACCCGACCTGAAGCAAAGAAAGAGGAAGTCAAGCTGATGACTCTAAATCAAGTGCTTCTTGGGAGGCAACCCATGTGTTTTATTTTTTATTTATTTTACTTAGTTGAATACATATTATTTTGAATATTTCTCTATTTCTCTATTTTGTTTGATAGGTGCAAATTGGAGAAAGTAAAGCTATTGGTAGATTTCAATCTTATAAACCGACTCACTAGCAGGGGAAGTTTCTTTTAACCCATCTCCTTTGTTCTTTAATTTTCATACATTGAGGACAATGTACATAATAAGTTTGAGGGTGGATAGATTAAACTTATTTGAAATATTTGCTTGGTATTGTGCTTGTGTAGCTTTGTTTGTTTGGTTGATCGAAACATGATAATATATTATGATTTTCATTGTGATTTTTTTTTATTTCTTTGGTTTATCTAATGCATAGCTCTTTGAAAAATTTGAATATTGTCTAAGTTTGTGTAATTTTTGAGTAAGTTTCATTTTTACAAGAATATCTATTTATGAGCACTAGTCTTGATCTTTGAGTTGTTATGATAATTTAGAGATGGTTTATGTGAATACGCAATTCGATTGATGTTCTTTGGTGTCACAGTTTTTAGAATTTGTTTGATTTTCTCTCGAGGCAAAATCGTAGACAACACTTAACTAAGGAAATGATTTACGCCATCTTTGGATCGTTTGAGCCTTTTTATCCAACTTTACATGTTTTATCTATAGTATACCCCTTTTGAGTTTTTAAGTTTATATATATATTCTCCTACAAATAAGCCTCGTAAAGAATGATATATATAGATATATCGATTTTTCTTATCTCTCTAACATGTGACCATTGTTAGTAAATTTCTAAAGATATATTGAAAAAAGAGAGGATATTGAAAAAAAAATAGAAAAGAAAAAAAAATGATTGTTGCATGTGAAGGTTAAATCCCAAATTGGGAAGTATTCATTGAGATGTTAGAAGGTATCTTGTTTCAATCCTAAAATGATGTGTTTGGGAAAAAATTGAGCCAACTATTATCTTTTATCTTACCTTTACCTAAGCCATACATTACAAGCTTAATAAGGTCCTATTGATTTTTGGTTTTGTGTTTGTCTACATTAGTGGAGAAAGAAGTGAAAAACGAACTTATGAGATTTGTGATTTCATTAAAAATTAATTGCGTCCATATTTACATAAACTCATATGGATTTCATATGATGAAATTTGAAAAGACTTCACACACACAAGAAAATTCAATGTGAAAATGTAACATACTTTTAAATTGATTTCAATCCTTAGATACAATTCTTGTATTTCTTTGAGTTATGTTATTTATGACCAATTAGAAATGTTTTGAAAATCACTATTTTAAGTGCATGTATCCTACTTTTATTTATTTCCTTTTACTCATTAGACTTGCACGTTCATGTTCTCCTAAATAGACAACACCCACAAATTGTGTTGGTTGATTACAATAGTAGGATGGTTGTCATGAAATTAAAATCTACCAAGGAGTGTTTAACAATTGATCTTCCAAATCAACTAGTTCCAAAAATGGATGGCACTTAAGCATGCAACCAATTCCCAACCGTCGAGGAAAATTCCAACCCAATTAGTAAGAGGATGGGGTAGTGACTTCAAAACCTAGTATGTGAGACCAGAAAAGCGACCATCAATGAAAAGCTTGGTTGTAGTAGCAAATAGTCAAATGAGAACTCTGAAGGAAAAAGAAGGGAAAGCTTTCACATAAACGAAAGTTGTACAAAGGTTGTTTGATCCAAAGGGAATGATAAGTCTATGAAAATAACATTATTTAGTCACTTTAACCTAGCTATTTATCTTATTTTTTTAATAAATATTCTTACAAGGAATATCATATGTTTAACTATGTTAATAGGTGAACTAACATCAAATAGAGAAAAAAATAATCAACTTGGAATAATTGAGGATAAATATGGCTCAATAGATCAAACCATTTCTCGATAGACTCAAAAATGACATAATCAATCGAGGAAGTAGGGCACTATACTGATGAATGAAAAAACATTTCTAGGTCGATCGAAAATGCTATCGATCAATCCAAACGGGTCTCAATTGATCGAGTTTTTCTTGATTGCTCTCAAGTTTGAATGATGTCATTACAAGATAGATTGAGCAAGGTCTCAATTAATCGAGTTTTTCTTGATTGCTCTCAAGTTTGAATGATGTCATTACCAGATCGATTGAGTAAGGGTTTCAATTGATTAAGCCGAGTGGAATTTTACACATAAACCCTGATTTTACATCCAACTATCAATCTCAATGGCTGTATTAAAGCTAATACAAATCCCAAGCCAATTAGGAAGATTTTAAACCTACTTAAACATTATAAAATGGTTATAATTAACACACAATAATACAAACATAATAAAATTCTAAGGAAACAAGAGAAATCAAGCAGAATAAAGTTAAATAGGAAATCAAATAGCTAGTAAGAGAGATTAAAGATTGAGATGGATTCTTCATCAAAGTTGGATTTCTTTCTTCATCATTCTTGTAACTTTCAATCACTCATATATTATGATAATTGTTTTAGAGCTATGAGTGGCTAGGCTCTAAGTTGGGATTTTTGATGAACTTAGCCATGATTCATGTAATTGTTTAGTTGAATGAATTTCTTTACTATTACTTAATATAATAATTTTGATCTTAATGCCTTGATAGTTTGGTGAATAATTATATGATTTAATATTCATGTCTTAGCTAAACAAAGTAGGCATTTGAATTAGTCATGGAATTATTTTTGTATGAATTTAAATAGCACAATAGTACAGTTGATGAATTTATGGCATGCTACATGTGAGGATTGATGTGTGAATGATATAGCATGACAATGTGATTATTTACCTATAGTCAAAATAATGCTTGACAAAAAGTCATAGGTGTTGATACCGATTTTTGTCAATACTAGGTAGGACTATCCTTCGTGGATCTGCAAGATGAATAAGCTATTAGGACCTTGGATAATCTTGTAAGGGTGATTTTTTGCCCTCTGATGCTTAAGTATATAACCGTAATATGAAGGTTTAGAGGAGATCTATGGTCTCACTCTAATATTAGATGGAAAGTGAATCATATGTGATTCTTTGTTGTGAGATTCAAGTTATATTTCAAGTTCAAGTTATTGTAATTATGTACATATATGAGAATATATAAGAGAAGAAATTAATCTGATGCTATCCTTTGTCGGGATAAGATTGGCTTGTAGCTTTATAGACATCTATCCTTAATTATCTCTTTAAGATAATTGAAGGATAATCATTTTGCGTTTATCTCTTCCAAATAAATCATTAGGCCTTTATCACTTTAAGATAAATATCTTGTGATTATACTAATAAGATAACATGGAACTTATTATGCTTGGCACATAATACTCTCTGCTAGGTGGGACCACTCTTTGACTTCCACATCTAATGTATGAAATTACCCCCAATATCTATCCCCAAGACTTTTTGACCTATAGATTAAAAGCTCTAATCATAACTTTTGTCAATATTTGTGTTCAATACCCCTTCGAATTATGTTGGGGACTCTACTTACTCTTGGGTGATTTTTTAAGTATCTAAGTGAAATACTTCATTCCATGCTACTTGAAACATGCATGAAAACATACTGTTGTTGGTGATGTTTTTGTATTTTTGATTTGAATTTCGGTTAGAAATTTACATCAAAGTCAAAGTTTTATAAAGGAGTCAAACCTTCTTTTATTTTTTAGAGGAGCTCAAAATTCAAAACCTAAGCCTACTTACATTGAGATTAGCAAAGTGATTGTGGCCATATATTATGATTTTAGAGGGGTGGATAAGATCACCTCACCACCTCTATAAATACAAGCCCTTATTCCCTTGCATTCTTCATAAGTCATAAAACTTTCTTGGACCTCATATTTTGAGAAGATTAGAGAATCAAAAGAAATTCTCTCAAGGTAATTCTTCTTTATTCTTTATTGATTTTTCTTCACTTATTTTTCTTGTAGTGTAGGATAATTACTTTTTCTTATTATTCAAACATTTTACACTTATACCATTTTTTTTGGCACAAGAATTGACGGATATCAGATATATGGATGTATATGATTGGGTCTGGCTATAGTGGATGCTTACCAAGTTAAAAAAGGGCCAACACAGACAATGCTCTTTGGTGCTAGAGTGGGGGTAAGACAGAGACATGGTGATGAAGCCCTAGTCAATCTCATTCTAGTAGGTAATACACGACTTGGTACTTATCTGGCCGACGATGGCCTAGCTGGTGGTGCCTTGGCCAATGGTGCTTTAGTGGGTGGTGCTCCAATGGCTCCTCCTTGGCTAGTGATCTTCAAGGTAGTAGCCTATGACTATAAATCCTCTTATCTGTGCTTACTTAGGCAGTGGCATTCTGGTCTATAGTAGTCAAAAGTGAGTCATTCCGGGCATTAGCCCTAGGACATCTCGATATCGAGGTTCTTTTTGTTCTATCCGTAGAGCCGTTTAGACATCCATTTGGTAAGAGTTAAGTCTTTAGATGTTAGAGGCATAGCTTTTATTACGACGGGAGTTCCTATATGCTAGTCAAACATTGGTTAGAGCGATATTGACTAATTCTCTATAAACCCTTTAGATTCCCAGATGTCCAATCATTACTTGGACATGGCAAGGAAGATGCTTCATTTTCTAATTCCATTATTTTTATGCATTAGGTCTCAAGAGTAGTTTGGAGTGATTCTTTCCCTAGCAGATTTACTTTATCCACTCATCACTTCTTTGCAGAGTTATAACTCCCATTTTTTTCTATAGTGTAAAAATTCTTGATTGATGTTGGTGTAACTTCAAGATAATTTCCACTTTATTGTTATAGGAAATTTCTTGATTATAGTGTGCTCTAGAAGGATCACGGTAGATAACTTACCATCAAGGAGTTGAAATATTGTTATCATTTATATCTAAGATGATGTAGTAGAAGTTGGTACCACTTTAAGCCTTTTACTAATCGTATCCTAATAAATAAGTTATTAGATACCAACAAGGGGTGGAATAAGGCCCCATTTACTATACTATGGGTGACTTTAATATTCTATCCCTTGATATTCCTCTTACACCTACCTAGTTCAAAAGAGAGGGTAGGGTTTCTGAAACTTAGTCTTTTATTTTAGTTTTTGTAGTGTGATGACTTATTTTTTTTATTTGCAATAAATGGACCATAGATGATATTACTCTTAAGCAAAAGATTTCATCAAGATTGATGCGTATTTTCGCAAGTGTACGAATTGTTCAAGTAATAAAGTGTACAAAAGTACGGATATCGAACCCACAAGGAATGGCGTTACTAAGTACCGAAATTGACTAATCCTAATTTTATTTGAAAACCGAATTTTTGAATTTGTTTAAAAAGTAAATTAACTTAAAACTAAACGCAAATAACAAAATTTAATGTTTTTCACAAATGATTAAAAACGCTAAGGCATTTGATTTCGCTAAATCAATTCAATCTGATTTCAAGTCATGTTATATGAGAATCAAAGTTAAAAGTGATGGTTGAAAAACCCAAATTTACCTAATACTCTCTCTCGAGTTATATTAGAATTACTTATCTATGAAAACCAATATATTTCTATGAAGATTTAATCACAAACAAGCACATTACGATTTATGGAATTTCTAGAATAACCACATACATTATGCATTAGTTCTCACACTCGCATTCAACATACGGTATTTATCACAAGAAGCGTTCATTGCACATCTCCTCTCGGTCTCAATATAATGCAACAAATCATTTAAATCTTGATCAGAAATTTAAAAGCATTAAGCATGGAAATAAATACTCAACTTGAAAACAATGAATTCATATAACGATAACACAAGAAATCAGATTTTCTTGATTCAACTACATCAGAGCCTTAGCAAAAACGAATTAGTTCATAACGAAAATAAGAACAAACATATTCTCAATTGAATCCATGAACAAACAATCTGAATAAAATGCAGAAAATAAAAGCTAAGGAGAAGAGATGAAAAACTCTTGAAGATGAAGACTTGGTAGTAACAATGTTGATGATCCTTCAAGCTTCTCCAACCTTTCTCTCCAAAATTTCCTTTTCTCCTCCAAAAATAACTCAATTCTCCTCTCTCTACCGTCCCCCTCTTTTTCCATCATAATGTATATATAGATCTAGGGTTTGGGGGGCAATTTTGGAACAAAACAACATAAAAAATGTGTTTTCGGACGAAAATCGCCGGCGGTGACATTATTCTAGCCGCGGCGAGATTTCTGGAAAATTAAATTTTGGTTTTTCTGATTTTGGCCGGCGGCCAAATTAATGTGGCCAGCAGCGAGATACTTTGGCCGGCGGTGAGATGAGTTTACCAATATTTGTGCTCTCGGGAAGATTTTCGCCGTGATTTTTGTAGGATTTTTGCCGGCGGCAAGATGAATATGGCCGGCAGTGAGATATTTTGGCTGGCGACGAGAATACTTTGGTCAGCAGCAAGATTCACTTGGCCAAAATCTGTGCTCCCTGCATGATTTTCAACATTTTGTTCTCTTTTTATTTTCATTCAATCCCGATCATTGTACTTTGTCCCCAACTTCTCCAAAATCATGATTTTACCTGAAATTGCACTTTAAACACGAAATACCCATGAAATTACATTTGTGGATTAAATAATCAAATAAACAAAATTTTCACACAAATATCAACATTTAAATCATAACAAAAATGCAATAATTTAGCTCTTATCAAAGACACTCCATCAACTTCCCCTATTGTATGGTGTAGCCATTGACTTATTATCATCTTTGAGTGGATTTATTATTGGGGTATAGACCTAACTATAGCTAATCAAGAGGGAATTAACCTCCTAGACTTGGACAATAAGTACTTCTTGTAACTTAATATCATTAAGTTTTTTAGTTTTGAGTGATTAGGTCACTGTAATAACTTTTAATTACTTGCAATTATAAGTCCTCAACATCTTTTTGGGAAGAATAAAATGACACAAATATTGATCCATTTGAGATTCTAGCTAGAAAGATATGCATAAGAAGGCTAAGGTTGTATAGAATCCTAGGGCTCCCAAGATGAAAAGAGTCCTCATCTGAGCCCTTTACCATTTCAGATGTTTTGGACCTACCAGGCCTATAAATGATGATATATATACCTTGGTGGGTAGATCATGATAGTTTATTGATGATCTGGAATGACCCTTTATAGCACATGCTGCTCTTAAAAGGCATTTGGCGGTCATCGAGGAAGCACTTAGTAGGCTACCCGACATAAGAGACACTATTGAGGCTACCAACCATGAGATAAGGACTTCATTAGAGGAGTATGAGGTTGACCTTTTTGTAACTAGAAAGATGCAGGCCAAGTTCATGGTGGCCATAGAGGTAGCCAATAAGAAGGTTAGTCATCTAAATACTCTCTTACTATAGGAGTAAGCTTCTATGTAGAAGAGAAGGAATGAACTGATGAGGTATATTAGAGCCTTCACTTAGTACAAGGGTAGTTATAGGTGACTACTTATAGCTAGGTCTACCTAGAATCTAGGTCATGGTTGAGTATCATCATTCTCACACGTCTATCAAAGATACATTGGATGCTTAGGTTGATGGTTTTGAGACAATGATGAGGCAATTCAGACATTCCTTCTTGAAGAACATCCTTGAATATACTATTTTCCCATATTGAGAAAGAATTTCTTCTCAGTACAACATATTCACCTTCGGGTGGAAGGATGAAAATTCTGGTAGTTCTAGTAACTCAAGCATTTATGGAAATTCTAATGATTTTGAGAGAACAAAGGATGAATTGTGGATGATGACTAGCTTAGGATGGTGCCATGCTTAGACATTAGATTTACTTATTTCAATCTTAGGTAGTTTGGACTTCATGTATCTCCCCACTAAAGTGAATGTACTTGGTGGATTTATTTTTACTCTTAGACTTATCTTTTTTGTATAGACATTTTGGATATGACTGTCTTTTTTGTTGCATTGGGTTTTGCATTACCTTCCATACTTTGTCTATTGTATTTTGCTTTGTATTTGTACTTTTAATATTATTCCTGAACATGACCATCGTCCAATCTATATAAGAGGTTATGGACCTTTGAGTTGAAATGTGAATGAAAGAGGATGTACTAAAGAAAAAAAGTGCAAATCCTAGACCCAAGGTGTGTATAGATCGAGGATGATTTCTTGACTTATTACTCGGTCTACTAGAGTTAGACATACGCACATCAAACTATATTTTTGGCCAACCATGCTTTGGCCGGCCAACCAGAATCCTAGCTGACCTCTTCCTAGTTGGTTGTAGACACGGCTAGCCACTTCTTGGTTGGTCATACCCCTAGTTAGCCGACCACAATCTTGGAAAGCTATACCTTATAGTCTTAACCTATCTAGCTAAATGATGGTTTTATTTTTTACCCATATTTTTTTGGTTAAGTGGTTGATGGCTTGAATTTTGGGTGATTTTCAACTTGTGTACTCGTGGCCTTGAGTTTCTATTTGAGCCTTGCTATGTTTGCTTGAATTTTTTCTAAGCTAGGGGTGACTTATAGGTCCAAGTGTTTCTTAACTAAGTCCATCATTCTATCAATCTCCTTATTTAGAGTAGTTGAATTTGTTCAAGTGGTCCAAGGATTAGAATTTCTCAACATAAGAAAATTTCAATTACTGCATCATTGGAGATTCATCATCTTATTATTGACGTCTTATAAGGCTAATTCTGGTGTAGGAACTTAATGAAGTTCCTATACCTAATGTGGCATGGCTTTTCTCAAGGTCTATGGCCAACTATGAGGTGATAAGGAACTTAATATATTGTTCTTGATGTTAGTTATGGCTTGGACCATATAAATGATGTTAATATTTTGCAAACAATTTGATGGCCTAGCCTTGAAAACAAAGAGCTCACATGTTAGGATACTTCTTATCCACTACCTTACTAGGAATGTATACCCTAGTTGGGTATTGAGGTTTTTATTGCACTCAGTCCCATTATTGGATATTTGGGTGCTACGACATACGACTCACTAGTTATGATGTTTCTTACTCACTACCTTAGCAAGGGTGCATGCCATAGTGGGGTATTGAGGGCCATAGCCCCCTTTTAAGACCTGAAGCTAATTAGTGGCAATTAGACCAAGTTAAATTATTCTCTATGTTAGTTTTATCTTGGATAGCATAATCTATGATTAGAGTTCATTCTAGTTGTATCTTAGCATGTCCAAATTTTATGGACTTTTCAATGACTTAGGCCCTAAGACGTATAGTTCACTTTTTAGGACACTTCTTATTCATTACCTTTCATGATAGTGTATGTCCTAATGGGGTACTGAGTGCTATTCAGTCCCAGGGTGGCAAAGCTCTCGAGCCATGGCCCCTTTTCAAGGTTGAAGGTCGATTAAGAGGCGATTAGACCAAGTTAAGTTGTTCTCAATGTTACTTTTATTATGGATCATCTAGCCTGTGATTAGGATGCATCCTTGTTGTAAATTAATGTGTCTTACATCTATCGATCATTTGGTAGTCTGGGTATTAAGACGTAAAATTCACTTGCAGGGATGCTTCTTATTCACTACCATTTATAGGGGTGCTCGCCTAGCCTGTGCACTGAAGACTTTATTGTGTGTATCCCTTAGAAATGTCACATTGAGGGCTATGGACCTTTTCAAATTGAGGTGACTCTAGCTCGCTTATAGGTTTGATGCTGGGTTTAATGTCCTATCAAATCTCCTAAGTATGGCCATACTTTCCCTAAGTACCTATAAACAAAATTATTATTAGAACAAAAGTACTAGTAAAGCATTTTCTATCCTTTTATTATAATATAGTAAAGCATTGTCTATCCTTTTATTATAATATAATAAGGCATTGTTTCTTACCAATTTAGATTCTTCATGCTTAGCATCATATGCTACTCTCTATCCTTTTAGGACTATAATTTCATTTAGATCTTCAATACATTATGATATGTAGGAGCGAAAACCTTAGTCATGTATAGAAATGACCTTTTTGAACTTGTATTATAAGGCATTCTTGGCCCATGTTCACTTCTTATGTGTATGTCTTCTAGGCATTATGTGAATCTCCATAGCCAAGGAGGAGTCAAAACATGTTCTGGACTTAAAGTAAGATAGTATGTGAAGGATAAGGCATAATTACTTGGCTTATGACTCGGATATATCAAGTTGGCCACCTATCTATCTAATCATGTTTTTGGCCAGCCATATTCTAGCAAATTGATGACACTCTTGGCCGGCCACACTTGGTTTTGGCTAGCCATTATTGGTCTTGTCCTATCTCGCCAAGCAATGGTTTGATGTCCAGGTGATTATTGATTTGTATGGCCCTGACCATATTTTCTATTCAGGCCTTATTATAGAGGAAAAAAGAGAAAGGGAATGAGGGCTTGTTAGGCCACATGATTCCAATATTAGGGTTAGATCTTATTGATTATCTTTTTCTTTTTAGAAGGACTATCGGTCTTTTGTTTTTTGAAGATCCAATAAATGAAGTTGACCAAAAGAGTAAGTAATATTTTCTCAAAGATTTTGTAGACTCCCTCAATTAATTGAAGGGTAGACGATAGTTTTTTAATGAAAATTATTTACTTGGATGGGTGAATGCTCTTTTCATACATATATTTTTGCAATCTCATCTCCGTACATACACCAAAAAATGTCAAAAATACAACCATTGGAATCGTCTCATCGAGAGGATTTCGAAACTGATCTTTCTTCTCCAATAACTAGTCTAAACATAGATGAACCAAATATAAACATTTTCACTATCTAGTTGACAAATAAGACTAGTTTTTTTCCATCACTTTGCATGGAATTTTTTTTTTCAATGCCCACTCGTATGGACGAAGTGTAAGACTTACTCTTTTGTTTGTTAGTTACCAAATTTTGGCACCTTTTTTTTTATCAATACTTGCTCTTTTTGATGCTGGTCTAATAATTTTTAGGAAATATAAATATTTCTAGATCTATCCAGGGGTTATTCAGCTAGAAAGAAACATATATGTTGAGCCTTATTCATGCAACACCACCACAATTGGTTAGTTGGGATTTTATTTATGGAGATCGAGGATGCCGCACTTATTGAAGGCGTTAAAAAATGAATCATAGTTTGGTAGTGATGATTATGATGCATGTATATCTAACTTGTTGACCAAGTGATTGCATAAGATGATTTTTCTTAGACTCACATGGGACTACAATCTAGGAACTTATAAATTTATTCCTTTGCTATATTTTGGAAGCACCGAGAATTTATCTTATAAAGATCATGTAGAAGTCTAATTTGAATGCCATGAGACACATCTATTCAATTTGTCTAGACGTAAGAATGTACCCTTGACATTGCTCAAGTTCCTGATCAAGGATAATGATAGATGGCACATTATGGGATGGAAACAACTCAAGTTCACCTTGCAAGACCATAGGGTTATTGGTCAGTAAAGGCCATATGATAAAGGGTAACTTGATAGGTGGTTCCAATTTGAGCATGCCTTGGCCTATTGAAGCCTATCTTGAGAAGCTCTCCTTAGCCGGTCATGTCCTGACCGATGATGCTAATCTTGGGTTGTAAGTCCTGGCTAGCCATGTCTTGGTTGATGGTGCTTGACCTATAACTTGGGTCCTATCTTGGATTGTCATCTTGATAGCCAAGCCTTGGATGGTTACGAGCCCAACCTTGTGCACTTTTGGCATTGAACGATTCCACAAGAACATTTTATGTTGTGGTGATTGGTCTAGGAATCGGTGGCTCTAATAGGAATTCTAGGATGACCTAAAGTGTATTGTCTATCAAGTCTAGGTAGGCTTAAACCTAGGGTTACTTGCCTTTTTTTACCTATCATGCCCATTATAGATAGACAGTTCTAGGTGTAGTGTCTATTTTTGATATTCCACGATGGAGCTAGAAGGAATGATGGAAGGATTACCTATTGGTTGGCAGGCTAGACCTCTTGACTAATTATCGAGGTTTGAGGGGTAGAGCTAGTATTCTGATTCATGACCTCTCTTTAACAGTTTAGATAGTTAGTTAGGTAACAGTGGTGGATCAAATGACTTCGAGATGTTCTTTTTACAAAAAAACTATTGCTAAGGTATACAACCTCTTTTTAAATATCTTTACTTTTTTGGTAGATTAAGGACTTAGAGAATTTTTTTGAGAGTCCCACAATTTTTATTTTTTCAATTGAGTAAGACAAACTTCTTTTCCATAGATAGTACGAGATGTTGATATTGGTGTTTTTTCAACACTAAGGTAGAACTATCCTCCGTGGATCTACAAGATGAACAAACTATTAGGATCTTGGACCACCTTGGGGGATGGTCTTTGGCCCTCTGATGCTTAAGTCAATTGTAAGATGAAGGTTTTAAAGAGATATATGATCCCGTTCTAATATTATATGGAAATATCATTTAACTATGATTATTTGTTGTGAGATTCAAGTTATATTTCAAGTTCTAGTTATTGTGATTGTGTACATATAAGAATATATATTAGAGAAGGAATTAACCTGATGGCTATCACTTTTCGGGATAAGATTAACTTATTGTAGTTATGTAGACATATATTATTAATTATCAACTTATGATAATTAAAAAATAATCATTGGGCTTATATCTCTTCAAGATAAATAAAGGATAATCATTGGGCCTTTATCTTTTTAAAATAACTATCTTGTGATTACACTTATTTGATAACTGGATACTTATTGGGCTTGGCACATATGGCTCTCTTTTGACTGGGACCACTTTTTGGCTACCATGTGACTGATAAGTGCTTAAAAAGCACTAAAATTACCATTATTTTATGTACTTTAATTAATTAAACAAAATTTATATTTATATGATTTTATCATATTTTTATTTAAATGTCTTTTTAGAATCACATGTATTTTTATTATTTTTTAGGTATTTTTGCTTCAAAAAAATAACTTAAAGACTCGAAGAAAAATACTACAGACAATACATCACAAATATATTGAGAAAATAAATGAGAAAAAGTCAAAAAGATGGAAAAATTGGACAAAAAGGTCAAAAAAGCCAAAATCGTATGTGCAGCTGCACCGAGCAACGTGCGTAGCAATCCCAATTGTGCCGAGAAACATGCGTAGTGTGCCATACCATGTTGAATATCTGCCTAGGCATCTGGGTGCAGCCCCTGAACAATGCTGAAATTACACGTGCTTCTATGCGCATCCGCTTGAACCCGCGTGCGCCAGTGCACCTATATGGGCACAACTGTGCCCCATCATGCCAAATTTGCACGCACCACTACCTACATCAGCACCTATCCATTTTGCATCAGCGATGATGTCAACGTCCACCTATTACGTGTTTTTCCCATTTTTTTTCATTTTTCCCCATTTTTTTTACTCTTCTTCTCACCTACCCCATCTCTTCCATTAAAAAAAACCAAAAACACACTTCAAACACATTTTCTTAGCTTTTTATTTCTTTAGTTTTCTTAGTTTTTAGTTTTAAAGTTCTTCTCTTTTTGAGAAGAACTAGTTATGTTTTTTTTTGTAAATTTCTAGCTTTTTGATTCAATAAATGGAAATACAAATCCGTTTGGAGGTTTTCAAGTAACAGAATTAGCATCAAAATACTGTAAGGATTATATTTTCTTTACAGGTACTTTTTTTATGTTTTATTTTTATATGTTATATTTAATTTGTTTGTGATTAAATTTAACATTGTTGGCTATTTGTAAACATGATATAATAATAACGTTGTTATTCTTGTGAAATATTAAATAGGTAAAAATATCTATTACATGAATTTATTTTGTTTTTATTCAAGATTTTATATTAAGAATGTTAGAGAGAAATATATTATTTTTCATTACAAATTTAAATCTAAAAATTACATTTTAAGGTTTAGGTATCCGATCTGATTTCGAGTAGTGCTCTTTTATTTGTTGGTACAATCGCTCGGTAGTTAGAGTAAAGCTCTATCTCAAAAGATTTAATAAGAATTGTTTTATGAGAATGTATTGACAACATATTTTCAGTAATAATTTTAAAACTTGAAAGTTAGTACTCAAATAATTAGATTCGTAGTTTTAATTTCGACACCTTGAATAAAGTTTAAACTATCTAACTCCACCAAAGGTGGCATTTAAATGGTTCATTTTCAATCTCTTAAAAAAAGAAATTAATTTAATTAATCAAATTAGTTATTGACCCACCTATAGGTATTAATTGATTTATTTAATTAATAAAGAATATCTAACCCCACTAAAGGTAGTATTCATATAAACAAGAGAGAATCAATAAATATTAATTTATCTCTTAATAACCTAAATAATATGAGCAAGCATAATTAACTTAGTTATTATATCCGTAAATATTCTACTATTATAAATGATAAAATTTGCATAAATATTTATTGAATCCATATCTATGTTTATTTTTATGTTATTAGATTAGAAAATACACAAAACCCAAACTATCGTGACATGATGTTTGGGATTTAATTTTGTTTTTTAAAAGTTTGAATAATAAATTAAAAGAAACATATATTCCTTCCTTAGATCGACCTTGAGAGTATACTTATCATTTTCTATGAAATGATTCGTGCACTTGCGAGAGTTTTATAAATATAAAACCAAAGTATTGGCAAGATCGACGATGCCGGTATATAAGAGCATGTAGCCAATCTATTAGGTACAATATTTTGTTATTAGAAATGGAGTGGTAGGAGGATTCATAGATCCTAAGTTCTCAAACATTTTTTACTTGATTATTATTTGTTTCTTTGAATCAGTTTAGTTTAATTTATAGTTTAGATATTTCTCTCTTATTTCTTGCCTATATAGTATTATGATTTCTACATATTGGTACTTAATTATAGAATACAAACACTTCCTATAGGGTGATAATCATGTTTCACTGAACCTTATTACTTTTACGACCCATATACTTGTGGAATCTTTACCAAGTTTGGTATAATAGTTTGGAAGTAGTAATTTATTTAATAATTAATATCAGTATTAGTATATCAATAATAGTTTAGGTAATTTAATCTTGTTACTTTAGTTTTGTTATAAGCCTAGGGAGACAGGTGCTAATCTTGACCTTTTGATAATGAGATAGAGAGAACCATTTGCAGGTTAAGAAGAAAAAACTTATATGAACCTCAACGTGGAGCTATGGAAAATGTAGGAGATTAATAGGATACCATCATCCCTAAAACTCTTTGGGACTTTGCAATACCATAAATGGATGGGGCTTAGTAATCCATCAATAGAACCCTATAAAAGCAAATAGCTTTAAGTTAAAAGCTACTATCATCCAAGTGGCACAAAATAGTAGTTTAAAGAGCTTAATAATGAGGATCCTAATACCTACTTGGCTATATTCTTTGAGCTATGTAATACCATATAGATGAATAGAGTATCAGAAGATGCTATAGTCTTCATTGTTTCCCTTTCTATCTTAGGGACAAGGCAAAATTATGGTTAAATTCATTACAAAAAAGATCAATCACCATATGGGATGATATGGCTCAAAAATTCTTGACAAAATATTTCTCACCATCAAAGATAGCCAAATATAAGAATGCTATACCTTTCTTGCAATGACTAGATGGAGAACCTTTTCTTGAGTCATGAGAACAGTTCAAAGAGCTATTGAGAAAATGCCAACAACATGGTATTCCTTAATGGTTACAAAATTTAAAGCTTTATTATGGATTATTGGGGTACGTAAGAACTATACTTGATATATCAACTGAAGGTGCTTTAATGGCCTCCAACAGTTATCAATGGCCAGTAGAGAGGTCAAATCCATAAAGAGTTGTTGGAATTGTAGATGTGGATCCCTTTACAACTTTTCATGGATAAATAAATGTATTTTTATTAGGGCTATCAAAGAAACTTTATATTGGACCTATAGAAATTAATATGGTGCAAAACCTCTTTGTTGTTTGTAAGCATTATGGTGAACCTCATCGTAGTGATACATGAGGAAGAAATCCTAAAGTTATGAGTTATGTTACCATCGAAACTGTCAAGAGAATCCTTATTCTAATAAATATAATCTAGGTTGGGGGAACAACCATAACTTATCTTGAACTAATAGCAACCAAAGTGGAGTTTCCAACAATAAGTCATCTTTTAATCCGTCGGGTTCAATCAATTGCATGAACAACCACTAATCAAAGAGTCAAGACTTGATAAATTAGAGAGCTTAATGTAAAGCATATTGTCCAATTTCATTCCAAGGATGGATAGAATGAAGAATAAAGTGGAAGGCTTGATAATAAAGAAAGCCAATAATAGTACTAGTATAAGAAATTTGGAGGTGTAAATGTGACAGCTTGAACGAACATTGCAAGGAAAGAATCAAGGTATGCCTTCTAGTAACACTGGCATGAATCCTATGAAAGATATTAGGGATCACTACAATGCTCTTATAATGAGAAGTGGGCACCTATTAGAAGGTGAGAAAGAGAAGACAACTGAAAAAGAAGAGAAAAAAATAAATTGAGATTGAAAAAGAAAAAGAAGAGAAAAGAGAAAAGATGTAGTAGTGAAGCCTAAGGAAGGAATCAATTAGGGGGAGAGAATATACACTTTAACCTTCCTTTCCCACAAAGACTCCATAATAAAAAGTAAGACAGACAATTCTTCAAATTCTTAGATACTTTTAAAAAGCTGCATATCAATATCCCTTTCATGGAAGCTTTAGAACAAAGGCCATTGTATATGAAATTTATGAAGGAGATTCTTTCAAAGAAGAGGAAGTTTGAAGATTGCAAGACTATTGCCCTTATCAAAGGTTGTAGTGTTATAATTGATCAAGACTACGACCTAAGTTGAAGGACCCCAGTATATTTCACATTCCATGCACAATAGGGGATCATCACTTTGGAAAGACACTTTGTGATTTGGGTAACAACATCAACTTAATACCCTTGTCAATTTTCAAAAAGTTAGGACTTGTAAAAGCATAACCAACCTCAATGACATTGTAAATAGTTAATTGATCTTTGAAAGGACCAAAAGGAATGATTGAGGACATTCTAGTAAAGGTAGGCAAGTTCATCTTCCCCCTTGATTTTATTGTTTTAGACATGGAAAAAGAGAAAGAAGTTTGCATTATTTTAGACCATCCTTTCCTAGATGTGGGAAGGACCTTAATTGATGTATAGTTGAAAGAGTTGACTCTAAGAGTTCAAAATGATGAAGTAAAATTCAAGGTATTCAATCTTTAAAGAAACCCTATAAAGTTAAAGAGTAAGAATAAGTGAAAGCAATATACATAAAAAATAAGAAAGAAGAGGTGAAGAATAAAATCGCAAAGAAGAAGAGAGAATATAGTACAAAGAAGAAGAAGAAAAAGTTGAAAAAGGAATAGAGATGAAGGAAGTATGTGTTAAGCATATATACTATGTTGCTTATAGAGATTGAAAAAATATGGAGAGAATAAACCCTTCAAGGAGGAAAGATAGGTGATAAGCATATGATAATAGTTATATCGATTAGGGAAGTAAAAATTGAGCTAATAATGGTTTCAAGTGGTTAAGGAGAGTTAGGGGTATTGGTACATAGAGTCATCTAGACTACCATATGCTATATCTGAGTTGAAAATCTAGAAGGGTCTAATCAAGGACCTTAAATTTGATGCTTGTTAGGAGGTAACTATATTGTTTTTTTATTAGTATTTATGTTTATTTCTTTTGTAAGAGAATAAAATGTAGAAAGACATGGCAAGCACATGGAAAGATTTGGTGATAAAGACTACCACGTCAATGTTTATGGATTTTCTTTTCCCATATCTTTTACTTATTTTTACTTGTTGCATATTGGGGATAATGTACAATTCAAGTATGGGGTGAGAACTTTGTTCTCTACATTAGGTTATTATTTTGCTATTTTTAGTTAAGATATAGGTATAAATTGATGAATATGTTGAAACCAAATTCATATATGCTTAATATGATATATATGAACCTAATAATAAAATTGGTTATCTAGATTATGATAAGGAATTTAGCATGTAACTATTGAGATGATTATATTAACCATGTGGTATGCTTGCTTGTTTTTAATTGAAACAATTCATTATCTATATACAATGCATGTGATGGATTTCTTGATGTATTTATTGGGAGAACTGTTAGTGCGAGTAATACTACATGACATGGATCTTAAATGTTTTAGAATCCATTTGATCATCCATTGTGGTGAAATTATAGATAGTAAGTATGTGAAATCATGTATAATGTTAAAGAGTTAGATGAAAGGTGATACATTCAAAAATAAAGAAACAAAATAAACCCTCAATACTACAATCCCCATAAAAAGAAAATTAATAAACTTAAAAATAAGATTGGAGTGTTTTGTTACAAAGAAAAAGAAAAGGAAAAGAAATGTGGAAAAAGTAATAAATAAATAAATAGTATTAAAAGGATGCACTAAGTTATTGAAGTAAAACTAAATTCTATGATAATGAAAAGTAGGCTAAGGTGTGGATTCAAGCCTAAATGTTTCCATTTATCTACCCTTACCAAAGTCACATACTACAAGCATACAAAGTCCTTTTGAGTTCTAGTTAAATGCATAACCTACATTAGTAGATAGGGGTGTGAAAAGTTGACACATGAAACTTGTTCTAAAAATTAACGCTATGGCATAGTCATAAAATTTTATCTCATTAGTGCATTAGATGACATCATTTGAAAGTCACACACACATCGAATTTACCCTTCTGTTAGTGTAATATTGACTAATGACCATGTGAACTTCTTTGTCATAAGAATGTACAATCTTTAATGGGAATAGCTCTTGCCAAATATGCATCTATTAGAATATATGTGTTTATGAATATATTGATCATTGATGAGTGCTCAAAAAGCACTAAAATTACCATGATTTTATGCTCATTAATTGATTAAAAATATATATATTTATATGTTTTATCATATATTTATATAAATTTGTCTTTTTCGGAATCACGGGTATTTTTATTGTTTTTCAGGTATTTTCGCTTAAAAACGTAACTTAAAGACTCAAAGAGGAATACTGGAAGCAATACATCACAACTATATTACTAAATAAATGGGGAAAGGTCAACAAATATGGAAAAATTGGACAAAATGGGTCAAAAATGTCAAAAAGGAGAAAATCGCGCCCGGAGTAGCCCATCCCGCCATGACACTACACGCTGGCCACCACACCAGTACAGCAGATCTTTCATCCAAGCACGTATGCTACGGTACTGTTCATCCGTGCACAAATGCGCCGCGAGGGATCGTTCATCCGCGCACGACAAATTGCCCTCCGCTGGCGCTGACGCCATTTCGCCCATTTTTCAAGTGTACCATTGATGATGTCATGTCGACGTCTATCAATGACCTCACCATGTGCACTACGCGTTTTCACCATTTTTTAACATTTGTTTACTCATTTTTTCTCTCCATCCTCACCTATAAATACCCCCATTCTCTTCACTTCATACCACACCTCAAAACACACTTCTCTCTTTCTCTCCATTTCTTAGTTTTTAGGTTTTTTTTTAGTTTTTCTTATGTTTTAGCTAGTTTTGCTTAGTTTTAGAGTTCTTCCCTTTTTGGGAAGAACTAGTTATTTTTTTGTAATTCATTAGTTTTTTTTTATTCAATAAATGGGAGTGCAAATTTCGTTTGGAGGTTTTCTAGCAACGGGAATAGCATCGAAGTACTGTAAGGATTTTATTTTCTTTGCAGTTATTTTTTATGCTTTATTCTTACATGTTATATTTAATTTGTCTATGATTAAATTTAACTGTGCTAGCTATTTGTAAACATAATATAATAATAACGTTGTTATGCTTATAAATATTAAATAGGTAAAAATCAGAAATGAATTGATTTTATTTTTTATTCAAGATTTTATATTAAGAATGTTAGAGAGAAATATATTATTTTTCATTACAAACTTAAATCTGAAAATTAGATTTTAAGGTTTAGTTATCCGGTCTAATTTAGAGTAGTGCTCTTTTATTTGTTGGTACAATCGCTCGGTAGTTAGAGTGAAGCTCTATTTCAAAAGTTTTTATAAGAATTATTATCTAAAAATGTATTGACAACATGTTTTCAATAGTGGTTTTAAAACTTGAAAGTTAGTACTCGGATAACTAAATTCTTAGGTTTAATTTGGACACCTTGAATAAAGTTTAAACTGTCTAACCCCACCAAAGGTGGCATTTAAATGGTTCATTTTCAATCTCTTAGAAAAAGGAATTAATTGAATTAACCAAATTAGTTATCAACCCCACCCATAGGTGTTAATTGATTTGTTTAGTTAACAAAGAATATCTAACCCCACCAAAGGTGGTATTCATACAAAAAAGGGAGAATCAATAAATATCAATTCATATCTTTAATAACCTAAATAATACGAGCAAGCATAATTAACTTAGTTATTATATCCATAAATACTCCACTATTATAAATGATATAATTTGCATAAATGTTTATTGAATCTATGTTTATTTTTATGTAAGTAGAATAGAACACAAAAAACCCAAAATATCGTGACAGGATGTTTAGGATTTAATTTTGTTTTTAAAAGTTTGAATAATAAATTAAAAACCACATACATTCCTTCCTTAGATCGACCTTGGGAGTATACTTATCATTTTCTACGAAATGATTCATGCACTTGCGAGAGTTTTATAAATATAAAACCAAAGTATTGGCAAGAATCGGCGATGCCGGTTTTCGTTCATCAAGTTTTTGGCGCCGTTGCTGGGGATTACTCCGTTGTGGGGATGGCATGAAAGTTTTTGGCAATCCCGATTCTGCTCATCAAGTTTTTGGCGCCGTTTCCGGGATGACTTCTTTGCGGGGATGGCATCAAAGTTTTTGGCAATCCCGATTCTGCTCATCAATCATGTCTTGTTAAAAGTTAGTATTTAATTATTAGAGTTTATCTTTATCTTTACTTAAGGACAAGCAAAGAGTTAAGTTTGAATGTGTTAATAACTCTACAAAAGTAACGTAGATTCGGTTGACGTGTTAAACCGACGCTACACATAGACGTAGCGTCGATTGACGTGGTGAACCGATGCTATCCACATAGCGTAGTGTCGGTTGACACCTGGAACCGACGCTATGTCCACGCATAGAGTCGGTTCGACACCAAAACACTTGATGAGCGAAAACTGGCATCGCCGATTCTCGCAAATACTTTGGTTTTAATATTTGTAAAACTCTCGCAAGTGCACGAATCATTTCGTAGAAAATGATAAGTATACTCCCAAGGTCGATCTAAGGAAGGAATGTATGTGGTTTTTAATTTATTATTCAAACTTTTAAAAACGAAATTAAATCCTAAACATCCTGTCACGATAGTTTGGTTTTTGTGTTCCTAATCTAATAACATAAAATAAACATATATACAGATTAATTAAATATAATCTAAAAAAACATAAAAATAAACATAGATACAAATTCAATAAATATTTATCTAAAAATAAATATAAATACAGATTCAATAAATATTCATGCAAATTTTATCATTTATATTAGTGGAGTATTTATGGATATAATAACTAAATTAATTATGCTTGCTCATACTATCTAGGTTATTAAAGATATAAATTGATATTTTATTGATTCTCTCTTTTTTGTATGAATACCACCTTTGGTGGGGTTAGATATTCTTTGTTAACTAAACAAATCAATTAACACCTATGGGTGGGGTTAATAACTAATTTGGTTAATTAAATTAATTCCTTTTTCTAAGAGATTGAAAATGAACCATTTAAATGCCACCTTTGGTGGGGTTAGACAGTTTAAACTTTATTCAAGGTGTCCAAATTAAACCTAAGAATTTAGTTATCCGAGTACTAACTTTCAAGTTTTAAAACCACTATTGAAAACATGTTGTCAATACATTTTCACATAATAATTCTTATAAAAACTTTTGAAATAGAGTTTCACTCTAACTACCGAGCGATTGTACCAACAAATAAAAGAGCACTACTCTAAATTAGACCGGATAACTAAACCTTAAAATCTAATCTTCAGATTTAAGTTTGTAATGAAAAATAATATATTTCTCTCTAACATCCTTAATATAAAATCTTGAATAAAAATAAAATCAATTCATTTTAGAAATTTTCACCTATTTAATATTTCGCAAGCATAACAACGTTATTATTATATCATGATTATAAATGACTAGTACGCTTAAATTTAATCACAAATTAAATATAACATGTAAGAATAAAGCATAAAAATAATCAGTAAAGAAAATAAAATCCTTACAGAACTTCGATGCTATTCCCGTTGCTAGAAAACCACCAAGTGGAATTTGCACTTCCATTTATTGAATCAAAAATTAAAATATTACAAAAACATTACAAGTTCCTCTCAAAAAGAGAAGAACTCTAAAACTAAGAGAATTGAACTAAAAACTAAGAGAAAAACTAAGAAAAGCTTAGAAACTAAGAAAAACTCAAAAACTAAGAAATGAGAGAAAGAAAGAAGAGAGAAGTGTGGTTTTGAGGTGTGATTTGAAGTGAATGGAAGGGGGTATTTATAGGTGAGGATGGAGAGAAAAAATGAGTAAAAAAATGTTAAAAAAATATTAAAAAATTAAAAAAACGTGTAATGGAAATGCTGAGGTCATCAATGACGTCATCATGACGTCACAGGGGCTGCTGCACGTGAAAAATGGGCTGCTGCAAGTATTCTTCTTTGAGTATTTAAATTGCATTTTTAAGCCAAAATACCTGAAAAACAATAAAAATACCCGTGATTCCGAAAAAGAAAAATTTATATAAATATATGATAAAACATATAAATATATATATTTTTAATCAATTAATGTGCATAAAATCATGGTTATTTTAGTGCTTTTTGAGCACTCATCACACGTCAATCGACATTACATCCTACGTGGATAGCATCGGTTCTACACCGAACCGACTTTAAATTCATTATAAGTCAATTTTTTTCAAAAACCGAATTTACATATCGACTTAAATACCCATTTTCGTAGTAGTGATTATAAAGTAGAATTCACCCATAAAGTGTTGGATTATTCATCTAGTACTAGATTATTTACCCACCAATAAGGAATGTGAGCTGGTTTTATACCATTATGAGAATTGTTAGTTTTACTCTATTGATGAAAGTGTCACTATAATAATTCAACCTTATTAGAGAGAAATTATTGATTTGCACAATTGGTCATCACAATTTGAAAAGCTAGTGGTGAGAAGCCACCATGTGTTGGATTAAGACTAAATGCTTGTAAGTCCAAATTCAGCCTTGAAATGATTATTATGCTTACTATTAATTTTTTGACCTGTAGTAAGGGCCTTGACCCCTAAAGGTGCATGTTATTGGTGAAGCCCTTATGGTGAACTAGTCGTGAGGGCTGCCTTGAAGTGTAATTTTCACCAAGTAGCTAGTAGAGTCTTTATAGATTACTTAAATATATGACGGGGTGTTGTAAGTGATAGAGTGGCCTTCTTTCCACAATTAACTAAGATTCAGTCATAGATCGCATTGATTCATCCCTCTGTTTTTCAATTTTACCCATATGCATTGGAAGGCTTGTACAATGCCCATAAATGCCACAATTACTTTATCCAAATTTCCAAAAGTGGAAAAAACTGTGCAATACCATTTGCCTTAACATGAACCATGCCATTATACCATACCATGAATGCTTGACGGTGCAACATTTGGTTATTTTCATAAGCCACATGCCTTGGCTATTAATAGAGATAATATTAGTGGAAAGCAATATTTGTTCCATGCCATATGCACCACATGCCTTGGTTAGTGATGACACTTTATCAGTCAATCATGTCCATAAATATGAAGCCTTAGATGAGATTGGTTGGTTATTTGTTTAATCTCACAAGTATGGATGCCTTTGCATTAGCCATGTGTGTTTGCTCAATGTGGCATGTGTCATACAACTTTCTTGGTCATGGGAATGTTTGTCTTAAACATGTCCTTGTTGCCTATAAAACTTTGTTTCACTCTTTAGTCTAAAAAAAATCATCATGATATAGACATAATACAAATAAATAAAGTATTTTTACATCCAATGGTTTACACGATGTTAACATGTGTGCCATATCATACATTGTTGGTGGGCACATGTTTCATGTCATGCCTTTTTGGTGGGTATGTGTTCTATGTCATGCCTTATTGGTGGGCATATACACATAAAATGTCTCGTTGGGGGGGGGGCGCATGTGTGTTCCATGTCTTATTAGAGGGCATGGATATGGAATTTAATGCATTTTCATATGCATTGGTGGTGATAGGAACATGTGCCATGGTATATGCCTTATTGATGGGCATGTGTGTACCACAAAATTCCTTGGCATATATGAATTTATATTGGTGGGAATATGGACCATGGAATATGCCTTATTAGTGGGCACAATATAGGTGTATGGCATACCTTTGTGGTGGTAATGGGCATATGTGCCATGAATTATGTCTTGTTGTTAGGAAGTGTGATATTTACATGATTATACAAATACACAAAGTACAATTATGCCTAATGGTTTGCATGATGTAGGCATATGGCTAACCTTAGTTGATCATGGATGTTATTTAGAAGAGTCTCAATCATGACCTTTCTATTCACTAAAAATTGTTTATCCTTTGATTAAAAAAACAAAAAATTGACCCATTATGACATAAATAAACAAAGTATGATTTTGCCTAATTGTTTACATGATGTGGGCATGTGTTCCATGACATGCATTGGTGGTGGGCATATGTGTGCCATAACATTTGTTATGTATGCTTTATTGGTCATGGGAATGTGTGTGGTGTGGTGTATATGCCTTCATAGTGTTAGGCACGTATGTGCCATGATCATATGTCGTGGTAATGGTGGGCACATGTGTGCGATATACCTTGGTAGTGGTAGGAATATGTGTGCCAAGGAATGCCTTTTCATATGCTGTAGTGGTGGGTATATGTATGACATGCCATGCCTTTTTATATGTTTTGATGGTGGTGGGATATGTATGGCTATGTTCATATGCATTGGTGGTGGTAGGTTTATATGTACCAAGGCATGCCTTTGCATATACCTTGGTGGTGATAGGCATGTGTATGGCATGATGCATACACCTTCGTTGTGGTAGACATGTGTGGCATGGTGCATATGCCTTGGTGGTGGTGGGCATATGTATGGCATGGTGCATATGCCTTAATGGTGGTTGGAATGTATGTGCTACGGAGAATATGCCTTAGTGGTGGTGGGAATGTGTATTCCATGATGCATATGCCATGGTGGTGGTGGGCATATGTGTGCCATGTCATGCTTTTGCATATGGCTTGGTGGTGGTGGGTATGTGTATGCCATAGTATGCCTTTGCATATGCATTAGTGGTGTGGGCATGTATGTGCCATGGCTACTACACACAGACATAGCACGAGAGGATTTCACATGCTTTTGGTTGCTACATATATGCTTCCAATACCTACCTTTATTCCACATAGTGACATATGAAAAAAAATATTTTCTTGCAATCTTTCTACTTTCACTTTGACAATCAAATTTTTGTTTTTGCTGAATATGTCAAAGAAATTGAAAGAAATGCACTCCAACAAGAACCACCAGTTTTTGTTGAATTTTTAAATTTTCATGATTTTTCAAAGATTTTGATTTAAAAAAAATTCCCTTCTCTAGAAAATTTTGAAAATTTTTAGAATGAAAAATTACATTTTTCTTAGCATGTATGAAAAATATATCGCTAAATTCCATGTTTTGAACCAAAAAAATGGCCTTATATCTCCTACTACAAAGTGATGTTTCCTCTTACCATAAGTAAAATGATCATAAGAACTCTATATGAAGATGGTGAAGCATGCCCCTACCTTTCAAATCTACCTTATGCCATACGCATACCTTTATAGGCTTTGCATGGCATGGCAAGGTGGGTGGTCAAAAAATTGGAAGACGACTACCTATTGGCTGTTAGTATCCTATGTCCTCAAGCAACCGGTGAGTAGTGTTCGATAACAAAAAAATTATTTCCTTTGTTTTTTCCCTATATAATAAGTGGTATAAGAAAATGGATGAAAAAAGGACACAACTATAAAAGCAAGGTGACAAACATTGATGTTGAAGCTATGAAGCCCAATTTTGGTGGTTCTCTAGGTATGGATGATCCCTATAGGCTACATGTTATCCAACTATGGACTACAATGGTCAGGGTGATATGTTGATGAACACTATTGGGTAAGGGGAAGTTGTTGCACTATATATTGCCTTGAAATGATAAATATGGCATTAGTGGGAAGTGGTAGCTCTTGAATGTGTGATTTCCATGTTTCTTATTGATGAGAATGCTCTCATGAAATATGAGGTGTCATAATGGACCTTTATACTTGGTATTTGCTTCAATTTCTTGTGTATGGTGTGGAAATGACATCTAATTACTATAATATTGCAAAATATGGGCAATTAGGCTTTCTCTTAGGCATGATACATAGTAGATGCATTGTTCTTATTTAGTAGTGTTTTTGAAAATGGAAGGGTGACATGTTGGAACCTAAAGTGTAGGATTAGCTTTAATTATTGGTGTATGGTTATGAAGCAGTATTAAGTTATTATAAAAATAGCCTATGCATTAATGGTTGGGGTTGATCATATGTGATATGGGGAAAATATGTTCTTCTTCCTTACTAATATGGCATGCAATGCAAAGGTGTTTTATTGAAACCTTGTACTTATAGGTGGATTTATCTATTTAACGTGTGATCATTACTTTGCTCGAAGCATCTTGCCTCAGGTTGCTCTTTTAGCTAGTATGGTTTGACATGTTTAGTGATGTTGTACCTATCATATGTAATGGAATATGAATGGTTTTTGGATTATGTTAGTTGGAAAGCTTTATGCTATGGCATAGAGCTATAATTTTCAATTCCCTTCAGTCCATGATTCTTGGTTAACATCTAGGTTCTTGTGCTTCCTACCTATAAAGATAGCAATCGATTTCTCGCATTGCTTAATTTCATCAAACATCAAATTTTGGTGTAGAGTGGACATCAATTTATGTGTCCCTTATGTGTCTTAATGTCCTTTGTAGATTTCATGGTCTATATTTACTTACTCGATCTCTTAGGTGTAGAATTCTAAGTGGACACATGGTCTATGTACTGTTATCCAATAAAAGAAACATTTGCTAAAAATGAATAACTTTCATTCTCGTAGTTGATAGGTGACCCTTTAGTTATCCTTTTAACTCATTTTTGATGTCATTGAAGGTGCTACCTTATTGATTCTACCAGTAGTCACATGCTTATGTAAGTGTTGTGTGTTTTACAACACACAGAAAATCGTGCAAGTATACACGGTCACAAGTAATAATATGATAAGTAAAATATCGTTCCCACAGATATTTGTTACTAGTATTCGTTAATTATTAAAATTATTTCAACCTAATTTTATCCAAACAGTCGATAATTTGATGCAGTTTGACTACTAACTTTTATAACAGATTGCAAGAAAATTCTAGGATTGCTGATTTCACCAAATTAATCCACTTGAATCATTATATTTTATCTTGATTTATGTTATCATATTTTAAGTTGTTAACGAGAACTCCTAATTTATCCATATATCTCTACCGAGTTCGCACAAATCTGAGACACATCCAGGTTTAAATGATTCACTATATTCGTATCGCGAATTAAATTCAACAGTTATTAAGTTCGAGTTCTCGAAACGATTACACATACAATAAAAGTATATTTCTATCTCTTATGTATATACGTTACTTCATCACGAGCAGCACACAAAATGCCTTTTTCAAGTTTATTTAAGTGTCACAAATCAGTTAATTAATCTTCGATAATTAAAAGCACTAAACACGAGATAAAATAAACAACTTAAAAGCAGTTCCATAAATCATTCAAAAATACTTAATTCCAAGTTTCATAATTTACGCTACCTGCAATCCTAGAACAAATAAATTAGTTCATGGCAGAAATTAAAATTACAACACAACAAAAATAAAACATTGCAGAGAAACAAAAATTAAGAGAAAATAGATTAGGAGAAACTCTTTCACGATTCCTCGATGAAAAATAAATTCTTCCCTTTCTTTCTTCTTAGTTGTCTTCTTTCTCTGTAATTTCCCTAAGAAAATACGATACAAAAATGTCAAATAAACATTCTGCGTGTTTTGTGTAACACGCAGGGAGGAAAAGAAATGAAAATGGTGAAGAGAAAAAAATAAGAAGAATTGTGAGTCCAAAACGAAAGAAAAAAAACAACAAAAGAAGAACTCCAACTAATTCCACGCGTACAGAATATATCCCCCTTTCAATTATTCTTTTTATTATTATTATTTTTATTTTTATTTTAAGTGGGGGACAAAAATGTATGGGGAGCAGCACACGTGAAAACACTCTGCACATTTTTTATTCTTTTTTTCGTATGCCACATGTCACCATGTGATTCGCTGAGAGAAATACAGTGACACGTGACCACTTTCCATTGGGTGGTAAGGCCGGACGCATGCAGAACGCGTTGCACAGGATTTCCTCGCATTGGAAGTGATCAACGGCTGGAAGTGGGCGCGGTTTTTGCGTTTTTATTTCACCAAATACATGCCACGTGTCATCATTTTATTCGCTGGAATATTTAGAAGACATGTGGCTGCTCATTTTCCATTTGAAATGTGAGGGTGCACACGGCTTGGATGGACCACATCACAGGTTGTACACGAGCGCCACACGGTCTTATTCTGACTTGGTTCAAGCCTGCCTCAATACGGGCCGTTCAACTCGTATCCAGCGGCGATCGATGCACCTCGAGGGAATCGTGCGGCCGGCATATGGGTCCCACCGCCGGCCGGTCTGCGCGCCGAGCGCCGTGCGAGAAATACTTGAACGCGCTTTCTACTGTCTGGAATGCACTGCCATTCATCGAGGTAGTTGATTCGATGATCGAACGGTGGGTGATGGGCATCGTGATTGGTGCGAGTGTCATTCTTTTCTTGCGTAGAAAATTCAATTTTTTTAATTCTATTTTGACCCACAAATATATTTCAAATTACATGTTCAACTTTATTTAATTGCAATATAGCCCATTTAGTAATTTAAATTAAATTTTAAACTTTTAATAACTGAAATTAAGCCCGATTTTAATTTATATTATATTTTTGACTTTTATAAATTGTAATTAAAAACTCTTTTATTTGAAATTCTATTTTTGGGTACAAATTTGGAATTAAGTACGTTTTCAACGTAATTTACTTAATTTTATTAAAAACAATAAACACTACTTTATTAAACTAAAATTAACTAAAAATACAGAGAACATAGCAATTATAATTAATAAAATAGGTACAAATAACTATATAAAATACAGTTATTAGTAAGTATGAACTAGTTTAGATTGTGAAACTATGAATGGCTCATTAAATCAATTATAGTTAGTTTAATGGTATCTACTATTCAGATAACCATAGTAATTATAAAGCTAATACATGCAACAAACCCTTACTTCTAAAAGGGATGCATTTATTGAATAAAAGGTTGTTACATGCTCTGTTTCTCTAGTGATTCATAATAACTCGATATATCACACAACCATTAAGTCGATGATGCATCATTCAAATTTTTTGCTCTATCAACTTCCATTAGTAGGATAGAGGCCTATTATGGTGGTAATGAGTGATGGAGAATTAGGGTTTCACTATGGAGAAGGAGTATGAGAAATGGCTACCACATATAAGGAAGGAAATAGGTGTACAAATTATCAATCCAGACATAAGAAGATAATAACTATAAATAATAATACTAGACTCATAAAGTTTGGTAATTGGAATTAGTGCAATCTAAATCCATTAACAAAGATCCATTGGAGGATAAATATGGTGTCGACATCTATAGTAATTCCAACTTCAATATGTATATTTAAGTTGCTATAGTTAAAAGCTAGTTGTTGGATCTTAGGCCAAGTCGATCGATTTGCCTCTAGTTGCATCGATCATCTCATCCCTTCTACTGGCAATGCACTTCTGGCCAAGTTGTGCCTCTGGTACTGTTACTTTGAAGAAATTAGAGTGCACAAAGTAAGCCTCAACTCTATATATATTAGCATAGGATTTATGAAAGATAAACATTTTGAAAACATTTACCAAGGGTGTTCTCGTAAATCCAGAATGAAAGTTGTGGCCTCAAAGATGTTCAGATACTCCTAATCTTAACCATAAAAATGTTGACAAGGGATCATAGGATGTTACTTATAGGACTATACCCACACCTTTAGAAAAATATTTTTTTTAAGTTTCAAGGGATTATGGTTACCAGCCTACAATGTAAAGGAGTTTATGGAAGGGCACCACCAGTATGGACCCTCTTAATTTGACTCAACATAGAGAAACTTACCAAGTCTAGACATAGTAAGGATTGAGAGACTAAAAGCTCTTTCTTGATCCTACGGGTAGTGGTGCGTGGCCATTCTTAAATGGTAAGGTGATTTGTCTAATAAATTTTGTTAACAAACGAGGCCTCATCTTGCTAAATAGTTATATAGAGGATCCTTCTATAATCAGCTTCTTAGAGGAATTATGGTTATTTAGGCCAAGGAAGTTTGAGGCAATAACATATGTGATGCCCTTATATGTTCTAGGCCACACACATGCTACACTAATGCATTCAATGAGTTTATAGCCTTACCCAACATGCTTGGGCAATCTTTGAAATGTTATCATGATGGGGATGGATCATTGTAATTATTGGTCTTTAACGAGAAATTTTTTATAAGCAGGAGTCATTAGCTTATATTGAATGGTTTAATGATGTGATCGAATTGCAAAGACATGAGGGTTTTACTGATGAGTGCTCAAAAAACACTAAAATTACCATGATTTTATGCACATTAACTGATTAAAAATATATATATTTATATGTTTTATCATATATTTATATAAATTTGTCTTTTTCGGAATCACGGGTATTTTTATTGTTTTTTAGGTATTTTCGCTTAAAAACGTCACTTAAAGACTCAAAAAGGAATACTGGAAGTAATACATCACAAATATATTAATAAATAAATGGGGAAAGGTCAACAAATATGGAAAAATTGGACAAAATGGGTGGAAAATGTGAAAAATGTCAAAAAGGAGAAAATCGCGCCGGAAAGAAATTTCATGGCTACGGCCAGCGTCAGCGCACGCTGGATGGCCCACGTCCGCGCGCATGCGCGCTTCATCCAGATCCGCGCGCGCAGCACTGTCATCGTTTCACGCGCGGCTGCTTCGCCTTCCACGCGTGCACTGTGCGCGCCCATTGCCTCGCGCACGCAAGCGCCATTTCGCCCCATTTTTCACGTGCAGCCGCCCCCATGACGTCATCAATGACCTCACCCTGTGCACTACGCGTTTTCACCATTTTTTAACATTTTTCACCCACTTTTTCTCTCCATTCTCACCTATAAATACCCCCTCTCTTCACTTCATACCACACCTCAAAACACACTTCTCTCTTCTTTCTTTCTCTCCATTTCTCAGTTTTTAGGTTTTTTTAGTTTTTCTTATGTTTTAGCTAGTTTCTCTTAGTTTTAGAGTTCTTCCCTTTTTGGGAAGAACTAGTTATGTTTTTGTAATTTATTAGCTTTTTGATTCAATAAATGGGAGTGCAAATTCCGTTTGGAGGTTTTCTAGCAACGAGAATGGCATCGAAGTACTGTAAAGATTTTATTTTCTTTGCAGTTATTTTTTATGCTTTATTCTTACATGTTATATTTAATTTGTCTGTGATTAAATTTAACTGTGCTAGCTGTTTTTAAAAATGATATAATAATAATGTTGTTATGCTTGCGAAATATTAAATAGGTAAAAATCTCTATAAAATGAATTGATTTTATTTTTATTCAAGATTTTTTATATTAAGAATATTAAAGAGAAATATATTATTTTTCATTACAAACTTAAATCTGAAATTAGATTTTAAGGTTTAGTTATTCGGTCTGATTTAAAGTATTACTTTTTTATTTGTTGGTATAATCGCCAGTAGTTAGAGTTAAGCTCTATTTCAAAAAAATTTATAAGAATTATTATCTGAGAATGTATTGACAACATATTTTCTATAATGGTTTTAAAACTTGAAAGTTAATACTCGGATAATTAAATTCTTAGGTTTAATTTGGACACCTTGAATAAAGTTTAAACTGTCTAACCCCACCAAAGGTGGCATTTAAATGGTTCATTTTCAATTTCTTAGAAAAATGAATTAATTGAATTAACCAAATTAGTTATCAACCCCACCCATAGGTGTTAATTGATTTGTTTAGTTAACAAAGAATATCTAACCCCACCAAAGTATTGGCAGAATCGGCGATGCCAGTTTTCGCTCATCAAAGTTTTTGACAATCCCGATTCTGCTCATCAAGTTTTTGGCGCCGTTGCCGGGGATGACTCCGTTGCGGGGATGGCATCAAAGTTTTTGGCAATCCCGATTCTGCTCATCATTTACTACCCTTAATGTCATAAGAAGTCCACTTAACCTTACCATATATAGGAAGGAGAACAATATTTCCGTAGATGAACCTAGAAAAGGAACATTGTTGACACTTTCCAAGAAAAACAACCTTCGATGAAATCGTGCCAAGCAACTTAAATGACCATGCTCTCCTTAGCCCAAACGTGGTGCTCTTGTGAGAGTTGCATCATCTTCAATCTATCAAAAATCATTCTTAACAACATTTATCTCCGCTTTCACATCGATAAAAAATGTAGCAAAATGTGGTTCCTGGTTTGTAAGTGCAGAATCCTATGAACCATAGATTCTTTGAACTTAAGTTGTAGTGTAGAATCCTATGAACCATTGATTCTTTGAACTTAAGTTGTGCTTGAATATATCAAGTCGAGGGAACATCTACTTGGGCATCATATATAGTTTCCTTCCCAACACCTCATTCCTTCTTGATACATTGGTTGTAAAGGCATTTATTGGCTTCGTTTGAGCTTTGTCTCATGATTAGCTAAAATTCTAGTCATCATTTACCAGTGCCAAGACAATGATAGTTGTTAACCCTTAGTGTCCCATCATTTTTTTGGGTAATGCATGATGCAAGGATCCTAATGATCAAATGTGATACTTTCATTGAGACCTTGGGATAGGCAGGATGACTCGTTGAGTTTAAGCATATCAATAAGAAGAGGAAAACAAATTTTCAAGGATTTCTCTAATAATAGTGAACAAATCTTAAGAAACTCAAGTTGAGAATTAGATGTACTCAATGTTCAAATTATAGTATGAAGAAGTTGTAAGTCTCTCCCATATGGAAGAGGAAGAAAATAAAAATGTTAGGTATATCCACATTTGACAAAATAAAAATATTAGGTGCAACTATATTTGACAAAATAAAATTAGGTGCAACCATATTTGAAAAATGCATCAAGTATTTTTGTGGCTAAAATTTGGCTAGTTGTGTGGACAATTTCTAGCCACATAAGGGATATGCAATTTTTCTTATATATAGGCAATTTTTTTGCCTTAGAGAGACACATCAAAAGACCAAAAAGAAGAGAAGCAAACCCAAAGGAAAAATGTTCTTTGAAGAAAAATAATGTTGTGTGTGTGAAAGAGTGAATGACAAAATAGTGAGTTTGGGAAACACTTGTGTGACACTATTTTGGATTTATCTCAATTTGTAGTATTGCCTCTCACTTTGTACCCATTAATTTTATTAGTGGAAGAAATATTTTTTGGATTTTGTCCTATGGACTTAGCCTAAATTAAAAGGTGAACCACGCTAAATTACCGGTGTCATTATTTTACTCTATTGAATTTATTTTATTTGTACCTGTTATGACCCAACAGAAGTGTCCTCAGTAGTAGATCAAACTCAAGTCCCTTAGAAGGGAGTACCAAAGAGGGTGAGAGTCCCACCATGCTAAAACCTTATTAGATTGTAAGGTGTTATTAGTGAGATGATTTGTTTGGCAATGCAGCTTAAATTATGTGATAAATCTTGTCCAAGGCTAAATACTGTAGGAATCAAGCCAAAAAAGCCAATGATTAGAGGCATTGAGGGCATAACACCCTAAACCTTTGGCTTAAACATTAAATAAGTAGGATGGTGTAATTGCTTTATTGAGCCATGTCACATAATATGGTGCTCTAAGTGAACCATTTTCGATGAACAAATCAGGCGATGCAAGATGAACTATAAACCAGGTTATAGTGCCTAACTATGAACTAACAAATAGTTTTGTTCAAATAAGACATTAAGTTGGTGATCATAGAAGTCAAAATCTACTAAGGAGTATATAACAACTGATGAACAGAATCGGGATTGCCAAAAATTTTGATGCCATCCCCGCAACGGAGTCATCCCGGGCAACGGCGCCAAAAACTTGATGAACGAAAACCGGCATCGCAAATCCTGCCAATACTTTGGTTTTATATTTATAAAACTCTCGCAAGTGCACGAATCATTTCGTAGAGAATGATAAGTATACTCCCAAGGTCGATCTAAGGAAGGAATGTATGTGGTTTTTAATTTATTATTCAAACTTTTAAAAACGAAATTAAATCCTAAACATCCTGTCACGATATTTTGGGTTTTGTGTTTTTAATCTACTTACATAAAAATAAACATAGATTCAATAAACATTTATGCAAATTTTATATTTTATAAATAGTAGAGTATTTATGGATATAATAACTAAGTTAATTATGCTTGCTCGTATTATTTAGGTTATTAAAGATATGAATTGATATTTATTGATTCTCCATTTTTTGTATGAATACCACCTTTGGTGGGGTTAGATATTCTCTGTTAACTAAACAAATCAATTAACACCTATGGGTGGGGTTGATAACTAATTTTGTTAATTAAATTAATTCCTTTTTCTAAGAGATTGAAAATGAACCATTTAAATGCCACCTTTGGTGGGGTTAGACAGTTTAAACTTTATTCAAGGTGTCCAAATTAAACCTAAGAATTTAGTTATCCGAGTACTAACTTTCAAGTTTTAAAACTACTACTGAAAACATGTTGTCAATACATTTTCAGATAATAATTCTTATAAAAACTTTTGAAATAGAGCTTCACTCTAACTTCCGGGTGATTGTACCAACAAATAAAAGAGCACTACTCTAAATCAGACCGGATAACTAAACCTTAAAATCTAATTTTCAGATTTAAGTTTGTAATGAAAAATAATATATTTCTCTCTAACATTCTTAATATAAAATCTTGAATAAAAATAAAATCAATTCATTTTAGAGATTTTTACCTATTTAATATTTCGCAAGCATAACAACGTTATTATTTTATCATTTTTACAAATAGCTAGCACAGTTAAATTTAATCACAGACAAATTAAATATAACATGTAAGAATAAAGCATAAAAAATAACTGCAAAGAAAATAAAATCCTTACAGTACTTCGATGCCATTCCCGTTGCTAGAAAACCTCCAAACGGAATTTGCACTCCCATTTATTGAATCAAAAAGCTAATAAATTACAAAAACATAACTAGTTCTTCCCAAAAAGGGAAGAACTCTAAAACTAAGAGAAACCAGCTAAAACATAAGAAAAACTAAAAAAAACTAAACACTAAGAAACGGAGAGAAAGAAAGAAGAGAGAAATGTGTTTTTAGGTGTGTTTTGAAGTGAAGGGAATGGGGGTATTTATAAGTGAGGATGGAGAGAAAAAATGAGTAAAAACATGTTAAAAAAATGTTAAAAAATGCAAAAATGCGTAATGGGAATGCTGAGGTCATTAATGACGTTAGCATAACGTCATGGGGGCGGCTGCACGTGAAAAATGGGGCGAAAATGGCGCTTGCGAGGGCAGCTGGTGCGCAATGTGCGCGGATGAACAAGATACCAGCGTCTCAGGTACACGGATGAACAATACCTTAGCGTGCAGCTCGGCGCGGATGAACAGATTGCCACAAGCGCAGTATGGTATTTGGCGCCATGGACGGGTCAAGCTTCCGGCGCGATTTTCTCCTTTTTGACATTTTTGACCTTTTCGACCCATTTTGTCCAATTGTTTTCATATTTGTTGACCTTTCCCCATTTATTTAGTAATATAATTCTGATGTATTGCTTCCAGTATTCCTTTTTGAGTCTTTAAGTTACGTTTTTAAGCGAAAATACCTGAAAAACAATAAAAATACCCGTGATTCCGAAAAAGACAAATTTATATAAATATATGATAAAACATATAAATATATATATTTTTAATCAATTAATGAGCATAAAATCATGGTAATTTTAGTTCTTTTTGAGCACTCATCAACAACTCACCTGGAAAATTAACTAGCCCCAAAAATGGATGGTGCATAAGCATGTGATCTATACCAAACTGTTATAGATCTAAAAAAGTAGAAAGGCATGGAAATTGCTACAAAATTGGAGCCAAACATGAGAAAAACCACCGTTAATATAGATCTTAGAAGTAGTAGCAAATGTTTATATGAAAACTTTGAATGCCAAAGAGGGAAAAGATTTCATGTGAAAGACACTTGCACTTGGGTTAGTTGATCCTAAGAAATGGAGGAAGCCCTTCTGATAGTGTAGTTAGCTTAAGATTCAAAAAGGAATCAAGTTAAAATTCTTAAACCAGGATGTTTCAATTGATGGAAAAATTAGAGAGTCTAGAGATGTCAACATGGTCCTTATAAAGAGTTATCTATTATATTTAACAACTTAGAGATAGGGTCTAATTGTTGGAAGAGCATCAAACTTTGCATGGTGCCTAGTATAATCCCAATGACCCTTGAAAATTTAGAGGATCAAATGCCTCCTATGGAAGTTCATACTCAAAATTGCATCATGTCTTTAATGTTAATAGCCTTTAGTCGATGGAATAATATTGCATCAAAATGGATTTGTAATCTTAAGAAAAGGATTGGCTTTAAAGGTTGGGCATGAGTGTCCTAATCTTAAACCCGTCATTTTTCAATGGACTACTCAAGTTAGTCTCATGACTAATGAGCAGAATCGGGATTGCCAAAAACTTTGATGCCATCCCCGGCAACGGCGACAAAAACTTGATGAGAAAAAACCAGCATCGCCGATCCTGCCAATACTTTGGTTTTATATTTATAAAACTCTTGAAAGTGCACGAATCATTTCGCAGAAAATGATAAGTATACTCCCAAGGTCGATCTAAGGAAGGAATGTATGTGGTTTTTAATTTATTATTCAAACTTTTAAAAACGAAATTAAATCCTAAACATCCTGTCATGATATTTTGGGTTTTGTGTTTTTAATCTACTTACATAAAAATAAACATAGATTCAATAAACATTTATGCAAATTTTATCTTTTATAAATAGTGGAGTATTTATGGATATAATAACTAAGTTAATTATGATTGCTCGTATTATTTAGGTTATTAAAGATATGAATTGATATTTATTGATTCTCCCTTTTTTGTATGAATACCACCTTTGGTGGGGTTAGATATTCTCTGTTAACTAAACAAATCAATTAACACCTATGGGTGGGGTTGATAACTAATTTGGTTAATTAAATTAATTCCCTTTTCTAAGAGATTGAAAATGAACCATTTAAAGGCCACCTTTGGTGCGGTTAGATAGTTTAAACTTTATTCAAGGTGTCCAAATTAAACCTAAGAATTTAATTATCCGAGTACTAACTTTCAAGTTTTAAAACCACTACTGAAAACATGTTGTCAATACATTTTCAAATAATAATTCTCATAAAAACTTTTGAAATAGAGCTTCACTCTAACTACCGGGCGATTGTACCAACAAATAAAATAGCACTACTCTAAATCAGACCAGATAACTAAACCTTAAAATCTAATTTTTAGATTTAAGTTTGTAATGAAAAATAATATATTTCTCTCTAACATTCTTAATATAAAATCTTGAATAAAAATAAAATCAATTCCTTTTAGAGATTTTCACCTATTTAATATTTCGCAAGCATAACAACGTTATTATTATATCATGTTTACAAACAGCGAGCACAGTTAAATTTAATCACAGAAAAATTAAATATAACATGTAAGAATAAAGCATAACAAATAACTGCAAAGAAAATAAAATCTTTACAGAACTTCGATGGTATTCCCGTAGCTGGAAAACCTCCAAACAGAATTTGCACTCCCATTTATTGAATCAAAAGCTAATAAATTACAAAAACATAACTAGTTCTTCCCAAGAAGGGAAGAACTCTAAAACTAAGAGAAATTAACTAAAAACTAAGAAAAAACTAAAAACTAAGAAATGGAGAGAAAGAAAGAAGAGAGAAGTGTGTTTTTAGGTGTGTTTAGAAGTGAAGGGAAGGGGGGTATTTATAGGTGAGGATGGAGAGAAAAAGTGAGTGAAAAAATGTTAAAAAAATGTGAAAACGCGGAGTGCAATTTCTAAGGTCATTGATGACGTCAGCATGACGTCATGGGGTGGCTGCGCACGAAAATGGAGCGAAATGGCAGCGGCGCGCTGATGCGCGCAGACGTAAGGCGTGCTACGCGCTGGCGCACACGCGACTCGGCCCCGTTGGGCGGCGTGGCGGCACAATTTTTTCCTTTTTGACCTTTTTGACCCATTTTGTTCAATTTTTCCATATTTGTTAACCTTTCCCCATTCATTTATTAATATATTTGTGATGTATTGCTTCCAGTATTCCTCTTTGAGTTTTTAAGTTACGTTTTTAAGCCAAAATACCTTAAAAACAATAAAAATACCCGTGATTCCGAAAAAGACAAATTTATATAAATATATGATAAAACATATAAATATATAAATATATATATTTTTAATCAATTAATGTGCATAAAATCATGATAATTTTAGTGCTTTTTGAGCACTCATCAATGATGATAATGGATCCCTCTATATTGACCATGGGATGGATTGGGAATAGCCCACTTGAGGTTCTTTCATAGGTGTTAAATAGGCAACTCATACTCTCTTAAGGTAGTCAAATTCCTCATTATCCAATTAGTTATGTGCATGAATGGATTAATGAGACTTCCATTGTCTCTGTTTACTATACCTTGAACACATGAGCAGGGAAAGAAGACTTTGTTGAGCTTGACTTTTAAAAATGAATTGAAAGGTGTAGTATAAGTGGAAGCTTTGACAGTAATGAAATATCATTTTTAATGTTATTTTACTTTTTTCATGAATCGGAGGTAGGGCACTACCCCTCTTTTGGACCCAAGGCTTTCTTCAATGAGTAGGTCTAAGCGTAAGGCATTACCAGGTTAGGATTTTGGATGAGGCAAAATATTTGTTAAAAGATAATGCATGTGTCCTAAGATGAGCTTAATAAGAACAAAAATCTTGTGTGAAACAAAAGGGTAAAGCTCATTTGATTCTAATGTTTAGTATAAATACGAACAATGAAAGCATAACCTATTGATCCTTTACAACTTCAAAATTTGAACCTAGAGGTGTCAAGGATAAAATCTTGTTCGATTCTAATTTTTAGTACATATATGAATGGTGAAAAAGTGGCCTATCAATCCTTTAGACCTTCAAAACTTTAAGCTAGAAGTGTTATAAAAGTAATTATAGGGATAATTGGTTTATGACAACAAGCAATCATAGTACTTTTGGTCCTTCGATGTCAACTCTCCAATCATTGTGTCGATTTGTTCACCCACCAATACGGAATATGAGTTGGGTTTAAATTTCCATGAGACAAGTTAGTTTTATCCTACTAAAGGTATTGTCACAATAGTAACTCAACCTAGTACTAGAGGATTTGTTGATTTGTTGAAAAGGCATTGGCATTAAGATACCATATGCTGGATTATGACTGAATGACTCTTGTTAAGTGAAGGAAACTTTATGATAAATTTGCTTCAAACTTGCATGCACAATAGTTAAATTGGTGATAGAAAAAATTATGAGCTTAAATTTGGGAATGTTATTGTGAATCTCTTGGAATCTTTCTATAATCTCAATGAATATGAAAAGGATACTAGAACTTTCCTTTAGACTTATCAATGTGAATGCTAAATGTAATTCTTGACAAATGATTAAGACAATATAATTAATCATCAGCTAAAATTTCCAACCCTTAATGTTGTTTTTCTTTTAAGAACAATCCCTTTAGTGAAACAATTTGAACCTACACATCAGACGCTTATTTGTACCAACTCTTTACTATTTGAACCAAACACTTTGACGATGTCATATAATTTAAAAATAAGTAGAGTTACATAAAAGAGAATATACCATATGAAAATGCTAGAATAAGAGTTTAAAATGCCAGTTGGATTATATAGAATATACGTCGAACAAATACAAAACATCAACTACTTTGATATGTGCCCCATGATTCAAAAATAATTAAAATAATTTAAAATATTTTAAAATAAAAAAAATAGAAGTGGACAAGTTGGAAAGAAATATGAAATACCTATGTGTTGGGAAGGACCGATAAAGAAGAAGAAAAATGAAGAAGCTAATTATGAGATTTGGGTCCAAAATAATAAAATTTGAAAATGTATTATTGACATGTTTGGTCTTAGGATAATATTATTTATAGATCTTTTTCTTGTACTCCATGTACTTATGATTTTTTTTTCTTTCATTTGATTGAAACAACGAGCCTAACTCCATTATAACCAAAAGAAATACCTTTTGATTTTAAAGAATACTTTTTGTGAGTTAAGATAGAATTTTAAGAAAAATCCTATAGTATCTAATTCAACACTAGAAAGAATGGTAATGTTCTATAAGGAGGAGAAATATTCTTACTTGTTTTAATTATTGCTAATATATGTTATATCATACACTTTGAGCATGATTATTATACGATAAGTAGAACGAAAAGATGACCAAAGACACTATCTAACATTTATTTAAACTTTAAATTATAATGTTTTTAAGCCCTAAGATGAAATGAAAGAAAACTTATTGTCTCTATTATAAGTTTTGAGTTTGTTTAAGGATTAACAAAGAGTAGTTGTGAGATATTTAATCGTGTTTATTTTATATACATTTTTAGTTATTAATTTTCTCCTATTTATATTATTTTATATTCTAATTATATTTTATTTGTTTATTTTATGTTTTAAAAAAAACATGAAAAAAGGAAAAAACTACAAAAATTAGGAATTTTCTTCTAAAGGATGTATATAGTAATAGGTGGGATACATATAGAAGAAAATGGTTATAATTAGGGATGTACAAAAATTATCCAAACCAAACCAAACCAATTTTACCATTTTAAAGAGCTATTGGGTTGATTTGGTATTAAATTTGAAGAACCAATTAATTATGTGTTAGTTTGGTTTTTAAATTTCAAAAACCAATCAAAATCGAACCAACGAACCAACATATATATTATATATTTTATTTATTTATTTCTTTTTTTATTCATTTGTTTTTAAATTGTTAATCTTTTCTTCAATTGAAAAATTTCAAATCTTAATATATAATCATAGTCATCTACCATCTTAAGTCTTTTTTCTTTTAATTATATTTTGTCATGGTATAAACATAGATATTCAAATTAATATACGTGTATAAATTACTATTTATCTTAAGCATTAATAATTGTGATATATATATATATATATATATATATATATATATATATATATATATATATATATATATATATATATATATATATGTGTGTGTGTGTGTGTGTGTGTGTACAAACAAATTTATATTTAAGGAACAATAATTTATACCATGAATTTATAGAGAAACATAAAAAATTTAAAAATCAACCCAAATTTTTTAGTTTGAATTGGATTGATTTTACACCTTTAAATGGTTTGATTCAATTTTGATTTTTTTAAGAAACAATTAAATTGGGTTAATTTAAATTTTAGTTCAAAAAAGAACCAACCTAACTTTACATATCCTAGACATAATAGTACGAAGCCAGGCATCAAAGAATCGATCGATCAATATGTTTTTATCATTTATCTATTTTTTCATCGACTCAACGTAACTTTGGACTAATTTTATGCATTTTTATTCGGTTCAAACACATTTTTTATTACAAATGTCTATAAACATTTGTAATGAAAAATTATGCCTTTGCTATTTTATTGTTTTTATGTTATTTTTGTTTTATTACGAGTTCAACAAAAATCCCCCACTTTAATTTCAAGTAACTTGCTAACAAACTATTGTTCAGTATTAAATTTGTTTTCAATCGTAAACAAGTAATGATATTTACTTCCATTATGTTATTATCGGCAACCTTTTAGAAAAGTGAGGTTAATCTTTGATAGCCTATTTTGAGATTTTCACACCTTGTTATATTAAATGAAACTTAATTACAAGAAAAGTTGTATTTAAATTATTTTTCAAAATAAAGAATTTATTAGCAATATCAATTATTACTTGATAATCAATATCATATATAATACTTGATAATCAATATCATATATACTTATCAAATTTGAATCACTGACTTATATAAATACCCTAATTCAAAACTAGTATTATAAAATGAGGTAAATATTGAACAGGTTCACTATTTTTACAGTTAAAGTACTTAGGTCTAATAAATTTTTTATGATAATTTAATATATCAGTTTAAAAAATTACAATTTAATCTAAATAATCAAATATTTTAAAAATATCAATTTTTTTAAAATAAAGTTTTAATATGAATATTTATTAAAACATATTTTTTTAAAATCAAAATTTTAAAAAATATAAAAAAAAATAAACAAAAACATCAAATTCATCATTTAAACTTATCATATCACTTTTTCGTTAAAAAAACTACTAGATGGAAGCAATCCATTCCAAAAAACTAATGTACCTACCCAATCAGATGTCCAAATAAAATAGCCATAAACCATTGGAAATCCTTAGCATTATATTTGATTAAATTTAGGAGGGAAAAAGACTAGCGTGCCTTCCAAATATCATATATATTGGGTATGAAATTATGTTTTAAGGAAAACAATGGCAGAAACTCTTTCAAGAATTAGAAAGGACATTTTTTGTTTCTAACAAAACACAAAATTTTTAAGTATTCACAAAAAAAAAAATTTCTTAAACACAAGCAATCATACCCTTTAATAAATATTTTATTTCAATATTTGAGCTTTAAGAGTAGTCATTAGCTATGATCTTAAAATAAAATGAAATTCAAAGCATGTGTAACATAATTACATGGATATGTAAATGATTTGAGATATTTTCGTTATAACATAGACATAACTCAAATTACATTGTAAATTTTTCATTAAATAAGTTTTTTTTCCAAAATACATGCATAATTATAGTCCACTGCATGCCTTAGTTGTGTCTATAAAAAACGACCCTTTTCTCTACGAATAGGTGTGCTGTGTGTGGGGTGCAAAGCAACACAAGGTAATGAATTATGTTCTCTTTATCAATGCTTGTATCATTTGAGGAGTCATAATGCTAATGTTACTGATTAGCTTGGTTATTTTATTTTAATTTTTTCTTTGGTCAAAAAAGGAATTGCGGCTGGCCAGGAAGGGACGCAACCAATACAATCCCAATTTATTTAGGTACCAGCCAAGCGTTAGCAGACGGTCTGTAGCTCAAGCTGAACGGGGAGAGGGAGTCCAACTTTCGAACCGCTAACGTACAGTCCAGTTAGTTGTTATTCCAACTGGATTGCGAGCAGCCGGTGATTGCTTGGTTCATTGGCCCTCAGTGAATAATAAAAAAGCTAATTTTCAGTAATCACATTGAAATATGCATTCTCTACATGGTCAATAACAAAACAATCTAGTATTAATACTCATTATTGCATGTCCAAGAGGAAATTAAATGAGACAAATGCAACATCACATGAAATCTGAATGGATTTCATCTTCTACAACTTCATCATCTGTTAACTCTGCCAACATGTCGTTGCTACAATCAAATCCATGATCTCCAACTCTACCTGGAAAAACCCTAACCTCCAGGACGTCATCGTCTCCGGTTATGCAATCATCCCATTTTGAAGTTTTCTTGGTCTTTAATAATGTCATCTTACACTCATTTGTTTCTACCTCCTCTTTTTTGGAGTTTGTTGTCGACTTAAAACCCCTTGGTTGCTCTTCATAACCCAACCCAACCCCTTATTAGATAATAGATTACAAACAAGCAATTCAGAAATATCAACAAACAGATTGTAGACAAAAATGGAACTTACCTGGGCATGTAGCATTTACGTTCAACTTTCTCTTTGAAAACACTGGTTTATGAAGCTGCTTCACACCAGTACCACCTTCAGAATCACTGCTAACATAAGTCTTATTCAACTTGGGCTTCTTGAACAACTCTGTTATAATCTTGGGTTCAAATTCATCACCTGCTTGTCAAATACAACAAACATACACCAATAAACAACTTGTTCAGATTACAGTTTTAAAAAAACATAAATGTAACTAGTAAATACCAGATTTTTGTCGTTGTTGATCAAATTTGGATTGGAAATCATCTTCAGAATTATCAAGGTATTGAGACCAATCAGTTTGTGGTCTCTTGAACGTCATGATTTGGGAACTGAGATCGAGTGGAGGTTCTCCGTTGTGGTTGAGATGGAAAGTCTGTGATTGTGATTGTGATTGAGATTGAGCACGAGACATGTTGAAGGACTGGACGAAGAGACGGAGGTCCTTCGCCATCGGACCCTGAGCAAACACCTTCCGTACGGATTGCTTTTGGTTGCAGACAACGCATGTCCACTTGTTGTTGATGTTGCTTCCATTTTTCCTCTGCTTTACCTAATTCAATTTGAAAATATAACAATACGACTTCTGATTAATTTTGCAAAATGGATGGAACATTCGAGAACCGAAAAGGAGTACCTGCATTGTGGAGCATTCATAGCATTGCAACGCAACAAAGAAGGTGGCACAGGACATGTTTCACTCTCTCACTCCAACTCTGATTATTCCTTTGCTGTCAAATTCGTTTTTCTTCTCCGGCGTTTTCGTTGGATACCAATATTTTCCAAGTCTGGTATATAAAAAGGTGACTGTTGCCGATAGAATGAGCTTAAGCAAATATTTTTACTAAATACTAAATTATATAACTTTTTAATATATATAAAATTGTAATTAAATATTTTTTTAATTTGAATTATCAATCCTTAATTAAAATTTTTATATTCATTAACATTTATATCTTTAAATAATTTTATTTATATTATTTATCATCAAAACGGATATTATATATATATAAAAGAATTGCTACTTTGTATTTTTTAAAAAATAAATTATATTTGATAATTTTTATTTTCTTTTATTTACATGATTTTTTATTTAAATTTCATTCTATTTTTATTCTTAGTAAAAAAAATTAAAGATAATATAATTAAACCAATCCACTAATTTTAATTCAATTTACACCTGTTTGTGGTTATTAGTATATAAAAGGACATAACATAAACGTTGATTTTAATTCAGTTTGTGTTAAGCTACAACAATCAAAGACTAGTGAGTTTTAACTGAATGATAGACTAATGTACAAGGGAAAGACGATTATGTATGCCAAAAGATGGAAAAATAGTACAATAGATTCGTAAAGTTCATACTTCTAAAATATTAGGATCTTTTCTAGTTGATAAAGTATTATTGAATGTTCTTCATTATGTCTTTTCACCAAAGATGTAACTTGATGTTTCATAGTACATATGAGGTTGGGCTTTATGTAACACATCAAAGCCTTCTAATAAGAAGTTATGATTGTCATCCATTGCCAATACCTTGTCGACCTTGAAAGAGCATTTGTGGACTTTTTGGGGAGGATTGCTAAAATGAAGTCTAGAAATGATTACTTATTCATTGTAGTGAATTGTTTCAGCGAGATGGTAATTCTTATTTCTTGCAAGAAGACAGTAATTGGAGACAAAGTTGTCAAGTTTTTTTCCACCATGTGTGGAAATATTTTGACTTGTCTATGTCTATTATTTCAGAAAATAATAGTACATTCTTAGGCCATTTCTAAGGGATGGATACTAGGTTAAAGCATAAACTGTATTTCATCCATAGATTGATGGACAAACTGAGGTCGTTATTGAACTATGGTACACTTATTAAAGGGTTATAATTCTAAGCATGCAAAAATTTGGATTAATGGCCTCGCTTACTTACGGTTTACTTTTAGTAGAGGAATTCATGGGTCCACACTCAAATCTCCATTCAATGTTTGTTTACAGTTTGCTTTTAGGAAAGGAATTCATGGATCCACACTTAAATCTCCATTCAAGGTTTGTTTAGATTACTTATAACAAAATCCTTTTAATATGATATTTACTATCAATGACAAGCCATTAAATAGAAAAGGAGAAGAACATGTTTAAGCACATACATTTCTCGAATGAGTTCAATTGGTTCATTCAAAAGTGGAAGAACAATTGAAAAATTTTCATTAGTAATATAAAAATTGCCATGATAAGAAATAAGTGTCATGCAATGAGAAAGAAAGAAACGCAAGCCTATTGGCTATGAATCGTTCAAAATCATAAAAACAAATTGGTGACAATGTCTTTCGGCTCAATCTACCACCATACATGAGTGTATACTCAATTATTAATGCCAAGAATTTGAAGCTATTTGAAGGACCTCTATTAGATGATGATCTTTATGAAGACATTTATCTTCCTTCAGTCAAACACCTAAAGATAGAATGAGCTAGAAAATCCTTTACACTAAAACTATATATTGGTGCAAAAAATTCGTGAATCAAGACATGCAAATATGAGTATTTTCGTTGTATCAAGAAAGATGAAGTTTCAAGCGAATCAAAATAGTATATTCAAGACAAGGTAGAAACATAATTTCTTCAACTAACATTCTAACTTTACTAGGAGCTCAAGCTAGAACATGATAATGTAATTGGAATTATTTCAAGTTTTATGACTAATAAGTTAATTATTCCTTTTAAATTATTTAAGTTAAGTAAGTATTTTAAATCATATAACTTTTTATAGTTTTAAAATCCATTCAATAATTTTATATCTCTATTCTAATCATATAGAGTTGTATGTTAATCAAATAAGTAACTTGATTTTAAAGCGTAATACTTATTCTTTTGTTTGTTTAAGAGTTCTCTTAGTAATTCTATCACCTAGAAGTTTTAGATCAAAAAGAAATTATCGATTTTCACATCATTTAATTTTATTTATATTTATATAACTATAATTATAATATTCTTTTACATTAACAATTATTTTGCACATTGATATTGTTATATAGATAAATTATTTTGCAAATTGATATGAGATCTATACTACGAAGAATTTTATTGATCATTTAATTTGTATAATGGATTTAATTTTAAATACCATAGGATAAAGAATCTATTATGATCAATTGAATCTTCAAAGGATATTGAGAGCCTAGAGTGCTAAAAGAAATATATGAAAAATTATATTTAATGTCTTACATGTGCATCGAAATAGCAACACTGATAGTAAGATTGACACAAAAAAATATTTAATATATATGTTATTTCTACGAAGCATGTTATGAAATAGCAACACCTAGAATACAATTGACCCAAAAACAAATATTTCATGTTCTTTATTATGAAGTTTGAAAGTAGAAAGCCTCTTTTGCAATGAAAATGTTGTCTTAAATGTATCTTTCTCCAAAAAAAGCTCCCTACTCCTCATATGCAACAAAATTAATGATAAGAAATTCCAGTATATTCACAAGCATCATTGAGATAATCTTATAGAAAAAATTGCATAGAGCAATATACCTAAATTGACTTGAGGATTTAGGGACATAAACTTTTGGAACTAAGGCAATGGATGTCTCATTCACAAAAAGAGGCAAAAAACCATTCTCAAAGAAGTTTTTGATAGCTTCAAATACATCCACATTGGGAGAGAATTTTCCTACTAAAACTGACTCTAGGCATAGAGTCACAAATTTGTATATTATGGCCAGACCCTATATTGGGAGGAACTTCCACCATTAGGTTAGGAAAATTCATCATCAATGTAAAATTAACAAGTAACCTATCCAGTAGATCCTAAAAAAAATTATCTCTGAACTTCCTTTTGGTTCTCCCCGAATTGTTTTTTCATTTTTTGAACCTATTTTTAAAGAATTAAAAAAAATTATAAAATGGAAAAGAAAAGGTTTTCTAGTTCTAAGTTTTTTAAAAGAAATAACAAATTTTTTTCTAAATATATCAAAAGAAATAAAAAAATGGGTTATTAAAGAAATTCTATTTCTAAAAGAAATAAGAAAAGAATTCATAAAACTAAATCCCATTTTTGGATTGAAAAAAATATATGAATTCAATGAAACAAAAAAGATTCAATAATCATCAATGAGCCAATTCATGAATTGTCTATTCAAATTCAATCTATGGATTGGACAAATTTTTCATTAAAAAAAATGACTAATAGAACAAGCACAATCAAAAATCAAATACAAAAAATTACAAAAGACAATAAAAAGAGAGTTTTAACTTCAGATATTAGTTCTAATAAAATGGGTTATTATGATAAAAAATTAGAAGTGCCAAAAAATATTTTTAAAATATTAAAAAGAAAAAATGAGCGTTCCAATTTCACATCTTAAACGAAATGAGTGTATCATAATTAGCAATATTTTATGAGATCAGTATTCTATAAGAGACGATAATATGGTAGAAAGAAAAATCTTTTTCTTTCTACCATACTAGACCATACTATCTAATATGATTATTGTACTTATAAGGTTTACTATATGAAGATATAGGTTAATTTGATATAGACCAATATACATTATTATTTTCATAAATATTACATATCTAATGTACATAGTATCCCAATTTTCTTTCTTTTCTTCATCCATTTCTATTTGATTCTGTTTAATTTGTCTTGATTCCAATCAATCAGAAATAATTGAAAAATAACTCTTACGATTATAATTCCTAAATTGATTCTTTTTTTTTCCTCTTCCATCCCTCCATGTGTAAAAACAACCATTTGTACTTGCCTTTATAACACCACACTTATTAACAAAATCTCCAAACAGTCTTACTTTTCTACGATCAAAACCTGCACCACCTTTCTTCTCATTACTGCACAAGATTTCATTAAAATCGCTAGTAAAAACCTAAGGCCAATCACAGACTCTATCAAAGTTAGCAATTCTACAGATTTCATCAAAAATAACCTTTTCCTCATGCACCCCACATACAAAATTACATCTTCCAAAATCATTAATCATGTCAATTGTGCTATCATTATTTACCATGGATAATACATTAAAAACATCAGGCCACATCACAACCCTATCCACAAATAACTAAGCATCTCTTGTAAGATTCACAACCAGGGAGTTAGGAAAAGATAATCTTTTGCATAGACATAAGGCTCCTATATGCTTTGCTCTTGTTTCCATTAGACATACCATGTCATGATGCTATTTCAATTTTGCCTCAAATAGAGAATTTATAGTGTCAACTTGGACAATTCCTCGAGCATTTCAAATCAAAATGATCATTGTTGAAGAAAAACACAACACTAGTAGGGAAAACCAAAACTAATGTCCAGTATAAGAAGAAGAAAAAATCAAGTAGGGATATATCTCTTTGTTAGAGATAACAAATTGCACAAAGTACTCTCAAACCAATCAAAGACACTCACAATATATGCAAGCCATAATAGTACAGGCAACTTCAAACTTTAAATAGCATACCATGTCATGACAAGATACTAAAACAAGATAATTACTAAATCTAAAAGATTATGAAAATCCTATTAGATAGTATAATTTGCAAGTAGAGGTACATCATATCAAAATCTAACTTAAAACCAGCTCAAAAATGAGATCACAAAGAAACAGTTAATGCAAGCCTCAAATTGAAGCCAAATATCCGTAGAAATGATAGGCATTATTGATCCTATTACAATCAAGTGTAGAGATGGCTGATCATAGCAAGAAAATCAAGCAAACACTTGTTTGTTTACCTAGAAAACATGAAATACTATTTTTGGCAAGAAAATATAGATAGAAAAAATAAAAAATCCAAGTGAAAGAAATATAACAAAGCCTTATTACGAGAACATGATAATTATGAAGTTTTTAAATTACAAACTTAAATTATGAAAAATTTAGTTGTTATACTAGTGTCTATATTGCACTAATTCAACATATTGAGATTGATCGTCAAACAAAAATAATTTGAAATTGAGTAACTTGGACATTGTTAAGGATAACTAAGCATGCTTTATAATAATTTTGCTCCATTAGAGGGAGGAAAATGTATAACGGCATAAAATTTCTTGAAATAGACTTACGACATGTTTGGTTAACTGGAATAAGATGGAATCAGAATTGATTCATTCCAATTTTATGTTTGGTTAGGCTGAAAAGTGGGAATGAAATTGAATCAATTTCTAAAAGAGAAGGAATCAAAATTCATTCTCCTTCTTAAGGAATCATGATTCCATTTCCATCTCAATTTTGTTTTCCAATTTTACCCCAACCCTAAACATAAACCTAAACCCTAAGCCCCAAATCCTAAACTCTAAATCCTAAATCCTAAATCCTAAAACCCTAAACCCTATTTAGAAAAATAATAATTTTGACCTTAAACCTTAACCTATAAATATAACCTTAACCCCTAAACCCTAAACCCTATTTTGAAAAATAAATAATTGTAACCCTAAATCTTAACCCACAAATATAACCCTAAACCCCAAATCTCAAAACCCTAGACCCTATTTAGTAAAATAATAATTTTAACACTAAACCTTAACTCACAAATATTGCCCTAAACCCTAAATCACTTATACCAAAACCCTAAACCCTATTTTAAAAAATAATAATTTTAACCCTAAATTTTAACCCATAAATATAACCCTAAACCTTAAACCCAAAATCCAAAATCTCAAACCTCAAAACCCTAAACCCTATTTAGAAAAAAAAATTAATAATATATTTTATTTTTAAGTAATAATTACTTAGAAAAATAATGATTTTAATAATGTATTTTGTCTTACGAAAAAACAATAATTAAATATTATTATTTAAACTTTACTGAATATAGGGTATTAAGGTAATATACATTGTTTTCTATTTCATTCCAGTTGTAAACCAAACACAATAATACTGATTCCTTCTTTGATTCCAGTGGTCGAACAAAACAAAACAAAACTATTTCCATTTCATTACATTCCATGAACGAAATGCCACCTTAGGGTTTATAAAAAGTACTTAATGGTAAAGTATTATGAATGATTGATACATTTACTAAAGATTATGATAAATCACATGCATTAGTTGCAGAGTACTTGAGTAATTATTAACATCCTAATAGGACAATAAGAAGACATAATAATAGATATGCATAATTTAGTTAAACATGGTAAATATAATAATGTAAAAATGATAAAGATTATAGAGGGAACATGGGAGTTAATAATTCCAAGAAATGATATCAAAATATTCATGGAAATGATTGATTCTTAAAGAATCTCATGTTTGATAATAAAATTATATCACTTTTATTATGGGAGAATGAAAATACAATATTGTCCTACATGTTTTCTTTGAATTTTTTCCTTGACGTAGCAAGAGATGAAAAGGATCTAAATCAAAATTCATTAAATGTCTACAAATCAAGTTTTGGTGTTCACTTATGGCTTTGATACCATAAAGTGCACCAAGGATATGAGGAGTTAATCAAAGAGGTAATATTAAAGAATAAGACAACAAGATTAATAAACAAGCATATTATATTGATAGATTAGGTGGCTTAGCTGACCATAAGTCTTACAAAAAAATATAGATATCAAAATTGAAATACAGAAAATAAAAGAAATAAGAAAACAAGCTTACTTAATTTACAAAATAAACTGAAGGTAATGAAGGTTACAATGAGAAACTATTATTAGAGAGAATGGGTATGGAAGCTTGAGAGCAATGAGAGTGGGTAAGTGATGATCCCTCTATTTGAGAATGAGCCTTCTATTTATAACTGAGTGATGTACTATTGGAGATGCGTTTACTATACTGTAAATAATATTATTGCCAACTTTCTACTCTAGAAGATGCTTGTATTGTTGTGAATAATGAGCATCTTTTACTATTTTGTGAACAATGGTTTATCTACACCATTATTTGTTTTGTCTTCTTTTTCCAACGCTATAGGGACCTACAACAATACTCTTGAATAGTACTTTATGGGCTGAATATTTTTAATGGGTCGTTGCATGGGTTTTTTACAAATTAAATGAGATTTTAAACCTACATTGATTTTGGGCTATTAACCCTTATACATAACTTGGGTTTTTAACCCTTCATATAAATGGGTTCAAAGACCCGTAATAAGGATGGGTTTGTAAATCCATTTTACAGGTATTTGAATAGTAATATTTCTTCTTTAGTGGCTTTTGGAATTCTTGAAGAAGCATTGGAGATTGGTGATAATGGTGAGACTCTTCTAGTGATTTAGTCTCATCTGAATGCTCATATGATGAGTCCTCAAAAAGTACTAAAATTACCATGATTTTATGCACGTTAATTGATTAAAAATATATATTTATATAATTTTATCATATATTTATATAATTTGTCTTTTTGGAATCACATGTATTTTTATTGTTTTTCACGTATTTTTGCTTAAAAAAGTAACTTAAATACTAAAATAAAAATACCAGAGGCAATACATCACAAATATATTCATAAATTAAATGAGGATAAGTAAAAAAAGATGGAAAAATTGGACAAAATGGGTCAAAAATGTCAAAAAGGAGAGAATCGTGCATGTAGTCGCCCAGCCGCGCCGGCCAACGCGATAGAGGAAATGTTTGAATTCCACACTATTGGAAATTTTCAAAATACTGTGATAGTATTTTGGGGTTTTAGAGACTTTCAAAGGCCAATAAAACCATTTTTTGCGAAAATGTTTTTGTACTATTAAATAAGAAATCTTGTCTTGGAATCTCTTTTCAACAATCATAACCATCTAGGAGTTTGGTTTAAAAAAATACCGAAATGAGAGTTTTGAAATAGATTGGGAAATAATTTCTTTTTTTTCTCAGAGTAGGGATAATTTTCATAGAGGATGTTGCCTCTTTTTTTGAAATAGAAAGTTTTCTAGTTTAAGGTTTTGAAATAATGAGTTTTGATTTGGAATATGGTTCTTTATATTTTACTTGTGCCTTACCTTTTGAGACTAGGGTGTCTAGTGTAGATGATGATGCTCTAAGGCTTTAGAGGCTGTCATAGGCTACCTATAGATATTCTAGGGTTTCTTTAAGGTTGAATATCTAGTCTTTGATCTCTTGATAACGAGCTTCGTCTGAGGATGTTGACTCATCTACTGGTGATAAAGAGGCTACTTGGGACAGGTAATAATGGGTTTTGAGGAAGAAAGGGTTTTGATTAAAGGGTTTGAAAGAGGTTCCTTCTTCTCATTTTCTTTCTTCTTTTTAACATTACGACCTATTTTAGTGGAACTCTCTAGTTAGAAATTCAGGTAATGAATCAGTGTCTCCTATGATAAATTTAATATCAAAATAAAAAACACTTAATAAAGCTTGCCAATACGCAAAAATTTATTTTGATGCAATGTTTTGAACATCTTTTTGTAAAATTTATTTTGCGGATGTGCAATCAATTCTTAGTAAAAAAGTTTGATTTAATAAATCTTTTCGAAACTTTGAAATACAAAGTGATATTGCTAATAATTTTTTTACAGTAGAATAATTCTTTTGACAATCATTCCAACTACCAGAGACAAATTGAATGATGAGTTCTTTATCTTCTTGGACTTCTTTAAGGATTTCTTCGAAACCAACTTCGTTGGCATCAGTTTCTACTATCTTGGGAAGTGTTGGATCTGTTAGATGTAAACAAGGAATGTTTCAGACTTGTGCTTATATTTTTTGCACAATCTTTTGTGTTCTTCTCTCCACAGCTCAAGAGTTTTCTTAAGCCTATTTTGGAGTGGCTTTGCCAATCGATTGATATTAGGATAGAAATTAAGAACAAAATTTAAGCTTCTGAGGAATCTCTAAAGTTGGGTTTTATCGATGATCTTATAAGGACACTTTGTTGTAAACTACAAGGACCTTTCTATAGGAATAATGGTTCCATTAGACACATTATGTCCAATAAACTTGATGTTTGTTTGAAAAAGAGTCATCTTTTTGGAAAATAAAGCTAGACCACTTTACTTAATGATATGAAAGAAGCTTTTGAGATGTCGAATGTATTGTCCGATAGATTTTGAAAATATGAGTACATCGTCAATGTAGACGATTCAAAACTCTGAATAAGGATTAAAAATATCATTCATAATCCTTTGGAATTCAAAAGGTGCATTTTTTAGCCCAAAGGGCATGATATTCCATTCATATTGTCTGAAAGGAATAGTAAATACCATTTTATGTCAAAGTTTTGATTTGATTTGGATTTTCTATACTACTGACTTCATATCAAATGATGAGTGCTCAAAAAGCACTAAAATAACCATGATTTTATGCACATTAATTGATTAAAAATATATATATTTATATGTTTTATCATATATTTATATAAATTTGTCTTTTTCAGAATCACGGGTATTTTTATTGTTTTTCAGGTATTTTGGCTTAAAAACGCAATTTAAAGACTCAAAGAAGAATACATGAAGCAATACATCACAAATAAATTAATAAATAAGTGGGAAAAGGTCAACAAACATGGAAAAATTGGACAAAATGGGTCGAAAAGGTCAAAATGTCAAAAGACGGAAAATCACACACAAGAAATTGTAGCCACACTTGACCAAATTGGCCGTACCAAGGCGCCAATACCATGGCTGTGACGTTGATACCTCCTTCACAAGGCGCAGCGTTGTGCGAACTGCTCACGTCTTGCCGACAACGTTTCAATGCGCCAATACACCACCGCGCCTAAGCGTTTTCACCCCATTTTCACGTGCAGACCAAGCCCATGACGTCATCTTGACGTCATTGATGACCTCAAACATGTCCACTACACGTTTTTAATTTTTTAATATTTTTTTAACATTTTTTACTCATTTTTTCTCTCCATCCTCACCTATAAATACCCCTTCCATTCACTTTAAAAGACACCTCAAAACCACACTTCTCTCTTCTTTCTTTCTCTCATTTCTTAGTTTTGAGTTTTTCTTAGTTTCTTTCTTAGTTTCTAAGCTTTTCTTAGTTTTTCTCTTAGTTTTTAGTTCAATTCTCTTAGGTTTAGAGTTCTTATCTTTTTGAGAGGAACTTGTAATGTTTTTGTAATAATTTAGATTTTTGATTCAATAAATGGAAGTGCAAATTTTGTTTGGAGGTTTTCTAGCAACGGGAATAGCGTCGAAGTTCGTAAGGATTTTATTTTCTTACGCTATTTTTATGCTTTATTCTTACATGTTATATTTAATTTGTCCTGTGATTAAATTTAAGCGTACTTAGCTGCTTATAATCATGATATAATAATAACGTTGTTATGCTTGCGAAATATTAAATAGGTGAAAATTTCTAAAATGAATTGATTTTATTTTTATTCAAGATTTTATATTAAGGATGTTAGAGAGAAATATATTATTTTTCATTACAAACTTAAATCTTAAAATTAGATTTTAAGGTTTAGTTCTCCGGTCTAATTTAGAGTAGTGCTCTTTTATTTTTTGGTACAATCAGCCCAGAAGTTAGAGTAAAGCTCTATTTCAAAAGTTTTTATAAGAATTATTATGTGAAAATGTATTGACAACATGTTTTCAATAGTGGTTTAAAACTTGAAAGTTAGTACTTGATAACTAAATTCTTGGGTTTAATTTGGACACCTTTGAATAAAGTTTAAATCGTCTAACCCACCAAAGGTGGTATTTAAATGGTTCATTTTTAATATCTTAGAAAAATGAATTAATTTAATTAACCGAGTTAATTATCAACCCCACTTGTAGGTATTAATTGATTTGTTTGATTAACAAATAATATCTAACCCTTATGCGAGGTGGTATTAAATACAAAAAGAGAGAATCGATAAAATATCAATTTATATCTTTAATAACCTAGATAATATGAGCAAGCATAATTAATTTAGTTATTATATCCATAAATACTCCACTAATATAAATGATAAAATTTGCATGAATATTTATTGAATCTGTACTTATATTTATTTTTAGCTAAATATTTAATGAATTTGTATCTATGTTTATTTTTATGTTTTTTAGATTATATTTAATTAATGTATATATGTTTATTTTTATGTTATTAGATTAGGAACACAAAAACCAAACTATCGTGACAGGATGTTTAGGATTTAATTTCGTTTTTTAAAAGTTTGAATAATAAATTAAAAACCACATACATTCCTTCCTTAGATCGACCTTGGGAGTATACTTATCATTTTCTGAAATGATTATTGCACTACTTGAGAGTTTTACAAATATTAAAACCAAAGTATTTCTTGAGAATCACATGCCGCTGCTTCATCAAGTTTTTTCTTGTAGTTCTAGGAAGGAATAGCGTTTTTAATTTATTTATCAAAATTTTAAAAATATTTTTGTGTTGTAAATAATTGTGATTTTTTAAAAAAAAATAAAAAATAAATAAATAAATAAAATTTAATCAAATTTCAAATTTCATAAGAAATAATAGAAAAAAAAAATATATATAAAAAAATATAAAATTAAAAAAAAATTAAAAAAAAAATTAAGTTAATAAGAAATAAGATAGCGTGAATAGTAAAATAAAATTACCGTTCGTAAAAAAAAAACAAATGAATTAAAAATTAAAAAAAAAAAATTAAGTTAATAAGAAATAAGATAGCGTGAATAGTAAAATAAAATTACCGTTAAGAAAAAAAAAAAAAAAAAAAACTAAAAGGCATGAAAAGTAAAAATCTAATGGAGTTCTCAGGAGACTAGTTCTTTGAAGCCTTTGTGCCATAGTCTTTCACAGGAACGTTGTTACGGCTAGAGAATGGTTTTTAAGGAGCCACGTTGCACCACCATTCTTTCCCGAGACACTTCTTGGTTAATACTGATTATGTTTTTTAAAAAAAATTAAATTTAAAAAAAAAAAAAATTAACTAGTTTTGTCTAGTGTTTTGTATTAAATGCCATGGAAATTTTCTCTAATTTTTTTATTTTTTGTTGACAGGAATTTTAAATTTCCCCCTAACACCATATGTAAATAATATTCATAAATTTAAACAAGTGTCAACAACACTGGATCCTACCAATCAACCTGATTTTGAGCCAAACATAGAACCAAGTCTTAATCCTTTACTAGAACCAAAAGAAATGGAGGAAAACCAACATGTTAGGGAAACCACGATGAAGGAGTTTGCAAAGGCCGGTGATTGGCACGGCAATGCGCTATCCGAGTTGGGAGAGGCTGCTGAATTATGACCTTAAAAATATTCATTTTTCTACGTTTCCTTCCTTTTATGGGCTACCTAATGAAGATTCTCTTCCTTTATGAGAGATTTCTATGCTACGGTCCAAACATTCCCCTCGGTATTCTAAACGAGGATCGACTTAGAATGACATGTTTTCCTACACCTTAAAGGATAAGGCCAAAGCTTGGTTGATGTCACTTCCCCGTGTTACTCTAATGACATGGGGTAACATTTACACAAATTCATGGGAAAATTCTATTCCCGTCAAAAACATCAGTACAGAGGAAAGATTGCTACTTTCTCTCGGATGGAAGGAGAACCATTCCACGAAGCTTGGGATAGGTTCAAAATGTTTCTCACTCAATGTCCCCATCATAGCTTTCCCCTACGGTTACGAGAACCAATTCTTTTACGATGGACTTACACAACAATGTCGGGTTCATTGTCGACAACGCCATGTGCGGGAGGAGCAATAGGAGAAAAGACCGCATCGAAACGTATAACCTCTTTGAGATGTTGGGTCTTAATTCCCAATGAGAAAAGCTCCCAGTGAGAAAAGGCGGGTGTTCGCGAAATCGACTCCAAGAATGAAGTTCAACAACAACTTGTTCAACTCGGACCAAGCAAGTTGCCCTTCTCGCTACACAAACCAACACCAATAATGAACAATATGGTTTGTCTGACAACATACGGGACATGAGTACTTGAAGCATGTCCATATCAAGGAGATACAACCTGACTGAGTAGGTTAATGTGTTGGGAGCATATCAACGAGACCAAGGTTTGATCCCAATTCAAATACCTATAATCCTCGGGTGGAGAAGTCATCCAAATTTCTCTTGGAGGCAAAACAACCCTCCTTTCCCTCAAAGCTCAAACCAGGCAAAGGCCGTGAATTCCACCCCACCTATTCCAAGAAGCATTCCAAATAAACCAACCCTGGAGGACAACTTGAATTCTTTTATTCAAGTTTGTAGGATAATCAATCTAAAACCAATCAACGGTTGGACTGCGGCAGAAGCTTCTATCAAAAAGGTGGAAGTTCAAGTTGAACAGTTAGTTGAACATTTGCAAAAGGCAAAGACTAATTTGAAACTTAAATGAATTCAATGAAGAGGAGACATTGAGTTTTTCATTCTACAATCTCCAACGCAACGTCTTACTAGAAGAAAACTGATAAATTTTAGTCTACGTGAGGTCACCCATTATTGTATTTTCCTTTGTTTTAGTTTGCGTGTAATAAAAAAAAATATTTCAAATAAAATAAATTCGTTTGTTTCAAAAATTGTGTCCCTTCGTTTAAATTAAAATTAAAAAAAAATAAAAATAAAAAATAAAAAAATAAAAAAATTTTTAGGTTCCTTGCACTTTTTTTTAGAGATATCTACTATTGTTTTTAAGAGCAAAATGTTGATTCACAATAGGAGGAGGATCATTTTCAACTACAAACAACCATGGGAGATGCTGAAGATAGGCGGAAAAAGATGAAAGACTATACAATGCCAATCATTGGCAATGTAACGTCTGGCATCCAATTACAAGAGGCTATAAGGAATTATGAATTGAAAAAGATTCATTATTCTTTGTTACCTTCCTTTTACGGTATCCCTAATGAAGACCCTTTGCATTTCGTTCGAGAATTCTATGCTATTGTCCAAACCTTTCCACTACATGCAATTAATGAAGATCAACTTAAGATGAGGTGTTTTCCTTACACTTTCAAAGATAAAGCTTGGTCATGGTTCATTACTCTACAGTCAGGTTCTCTTAAAACTTGGGAGGCAGTCTATGAAATTTTTATGGGTAGGTTCTATTCCCATCAAAAGACATTGATCTAAGAACAAAGATAGCAACATTTTCTCAAATGAATGAAAGTGCCCTTTCATGAAGCTTGGGAACGATTGAAACTCCTTTTCATTCAATGTCAAAATCATAGCTTTCCACTACAGCTACAAAACCAATTCTTTTACGATGGATTGACACTACAGAGTCAATACATGGTTGATAATCTTCGGAGGTTTGTAGAGAAAAGACCGCGAGGAAACCTATAATCTACATGAGCTATTGGGTTCTAATTCCCAACAAAGAGGTGGTAGAAGGAAAGCAAAGGTCAATGAAGTCGGCTTTGATAATGAGATAACCTTGCAACTTTCTTGAATTGACTAAACAAGTGAAATTCCTCACGTCTCACCAAATTTCAAATCAAGAGGTATATGAAGTGTGGTGTTCAATTGGGTTTGATACTCATTATTGTTCAAATTCTTGTGATACTAGTGTCGATGCCATGTAGGATGTCCAATATTTTCAAAAGTATCATCCAAACACTTATAATCCCCCAACCTACAACCACCCTTACCACCAAGCCAATCTTTTAAACCAACCTTAGAAGATAGCTTGAATGCTTTTATTCAAGTTAGTCGTGACAACCAACCGATGACTAATCAAAGGTTGAACACCATGGAGGCTTCGGTTAAAAAGAATTGAATCTAAAGTTGGGCAACTGTGAACAAATGCAAAAGAAAGAACTGTGGAAAGTTGCCCACCAACGGAAACAAGCAAAAGATGTTAGAACTCTTCGAAGTGGTAAGGTAGTCAATACCGGTTAAATCTCTAAACTACCTTGTAGTTCATGTAACAAAGAAGGCGATATTCTAATCTCGCAAAAAGGAGAAACAAGTGTTAAACTTAACAAGCCTTGAAAAACTCATTGGGGGTCATCTCGACACTCCCGAAATTCAAAAGACAACAGAACCACACAGATGCAAGTACCTTTTCCCCACCTAGGTTGAAAGAATCCAAACAAGATAAGCAATTCAATGATCTTTTTAATATGCTCTCTAAAGTAAATATCAATTCACCATTATTAGAAGTGATCATGAATGTGCCCTCATATGCCAAGTTTTTCAAGGAGTTGAACACTAAGAAAAGGAGGTATGAATCGAATGAACAGTAGTAGTATCGAAATTTCTAGCGTACTTGACAAACTACCCCTAAGTTGAAAGACCCTGGAAGTTTTTATTATAAACATAACTATGGGGGATAGGAAGGTTGCTAAAGCAATGCTTGATTTAGGTGCTAGTATAAATTTGATGCCCTACTGCCTATATTCTTCTGACTCAATCAAAGGGATTTAAAACCCACAACTATGTCCCCCGCAACTGCAGATAGATCTCTTAAATATCCAGAGGAATAGTTGAGGATGTTTTGGCTGCGTAGACAAACTGATAATACACTGTTGACTTTGTGGTTCTGATATGCAAGAAAATCCGGCATTGGACGAGAGCATACAATATTGCTTGGTAGACCATTTATGGCAACTACTAAAACTATTATTGATGTCCAAGATGGAAATTTGACAATGACAAGTCTTAGAGAGACTGCTCATTTCAAAGTTTTTGATTCTTCACCTTTCCTTCTATTTACGCCCATCGATGAAATATTAGAAGTTGATCCTTTGGATAATCTTGTCCTACAACACCTTTTTCCAAACCAGGAATCAGAAGACAAGCTTGAAAACCGTTCTTACACTTGAAAAGATTGAAGAAGATTTAGATGAAGAAATTAAGGGGTACCTTGAACAACTAGACAATAATGAAATGATGACAAAATCTAGTACACTTTTAAATCTACCCGCTCTTCATATGTTAAAAAGGCCAATCCACCCGAACTTGAACTCAAAGACTTACCCGAGCACTTAAAATATGTGTTTTTGGGAGAAGGAGAAACATATCCAAGGATAATTTCTTCAACCTTCACCAAACCTCAAGAAAAAGAACTCATCAAAGTGCTTAAACAGTTTAAGAAATCTATAGGCTGGAGTATAGGGGATATAAGAGGCATTAGTCCAACAATGTGCATGCACAAGATCAACCTGGAGGATGGAGCGAAACCCGGACGAGAGACCCAAACAAGACCAAAACCAAACTTGCAAGAGGTAGTTAAAAAGGAAATCCTTAAATTATTAGAAGAAGGGATTATCTATCCTATCAAGGATAGTAAAGCCGGTTAGTCCAAAGGTAATGGTACCAAAGAAATCTGGGATAACTTGATTGTTAAAAATGATAAAAGTGAATTAGTGCCCACTAGAATAATCACCTGGATGGAGAATGTGTATAGATTTTAGAAACTAAATTTATATACGAAAAAGGATCACTTTCCTCTTCCATTCATTGATCAAATGTTGGAAAGATTAGTCAAGTACCTAATTTTCTTGTTTTTGGATGGGACTGCCTGGATATTATCAAGTACCATAGCACGTAAGATCGTGAAAGACCACATTTACATGTGTCCCCTTTGGGACATTTGCTTCGAGAATGCCATTTTGGGTTATGCAATGCCCCCGCCACTTTCCAGAGATGCATGATATCTATTTTCTCGGACATGGTGGAGAAATTCATTGAAATTTTCATGGGATTTCTCTATCTTTGGGAACTCATTTGATGATTGCTTACATAAATTGACTTTGGTTTTAGAAAGATGCATTGAATGCAATCTAACTCTTAGTTGGGAGAAAAGTCATTTTATGGTTCAACAAGGATAGTTTTAGGACATATAATTTCAAACAAGGGTATTGAAGTTGATAAGGCAAAAGTTGAATTGATATCCAAACTACCTCCCCTACATGTGAAGGGGATAAGAAGCTTCGGGACATGCAGGATTTTTACGGACGATTTATTAAAGATTTTCTAAAATAAGTCGCCCTTTATGTAACTTACTATCCAAAGATCTTTGAATTTGACTTCAACAATGACCGCTTTATTTCCCTTTAATACCTTGAAAGAGAAACTAACATCTACCCCTGTTATAATGGCACCAAACCGGTCTTTACCTTTTGAGATAATGTGTGACGCTTCGATTATGCAATAGGAGCAAATTCACTGGACAAAGAGTGGATACGCGTTTACATGTCATCTACTATGCTAACCAAAACACTCAATGATGCCCAAATGAATTACACCACCATCAAAAGGAATTCTTGGCTATAGTATTCTCTTTTAGAAAAATTTCGGTCTTATTTAGTAGGATCTAAAGTGATTGTACATTCTCGATCATGCCGCTTTAAGATACCTATTAAGTAAACCAAATGCCAAGCCAAGATTAATCGTGGGTCTTACTCTTACAAGAATTTGACCTAGAAATCAAGGATAAGAAAGAAGCGTGAAAACTTAGTAGTGACCATTTGTCTAGGTTGATTTCGACTTCAATTCTCTTAAAGATGAGAGTAATGACGATATAGTTGAAACCTTTCCCGATGAACAGTTATTTTTCATAGGTTCGAACCACGTAGTATGTTGATATTGTAAACTATCTTGCCACGGTGTTTTGCGACCTAACACTTCATATCAGACAAGAAAAGGTTTTTTAAAACTATTAAGGACTATTTCTGGGATGACCCTTATTTATACAAGATTGGTCAAGATCAAGTCATCCGGAGATGTGTACCGAAGAAGAGAACATAAGAGCATTCGACTTTTGTCATGAACTTCATTGTGGGGTCATTTTGGAGGTGAAAAAGACAAAGTAGATATTACAGTCTGGATTCTTTTGGCCCACTCTTTTAAAGATGCTCATATGTTTTGTGCACAATGTGATAGATGTCAAAGAAACAGAAACATAAGCAAAGAGATGAAATGCCTTTGACATCTAATTTAGTTGTTGAACTCTTTGATGTATGGGGGATTGACTTCATGGGTCCTTTTCCCCCATCTAATGGTTTTCAATACATTTTGGTTGCGGTGGATTATGTGTCCAAGTGGGTAGAAGCTATTCCCACCAAAACCAATGATGCTAATGTTGTTGTGAAATTCTTGAAAGATTTCATATTCGAGGTTCGAACGCCAAAGCTATAATAAGTGATGGAGGTAGCCATTTTTGTAACAAACTCTTTGATGGAGTACTAAACAAGTACAACATCGCACATAAAGTAAGCTACTCCATATCATCCTCGAAACTTCCTAGGTTTAGTGGAAGTGAGCAATAGGCAAATTAAGGGAATACCGGAACGCACCTTGTGCGTCCGTCAAGGAAGGATTGGGAATTTAAGCTAAATGATGCCTTATGGGCATACCGCGCCGCTTACAAAACACCTATTGGGATGAGCCACTAGGTTAATCTTTGGGAAACGTGCCACCTTCCGGTTGAACTTGAACACAAAGCTTATTCGGGCAATTAAAGAGTTAAACATGGATTTAGATAAAGCAGGTGAAAACGATTACTCGACTTCACGAGTTGGAAGAAATTAGGAATGAAGCCTATGAGAATGCCTAATTATACAAGGAGCGTACTAAAGCGCTATCATGACAAGAGGCTAGTTCCTAAGACTCTTCACCCTAGAATGAAAGTTCTTTTATTTAACTCTCGTTTGAGATTGTTTCCAGGAAAAATTGAGATCAAGATGGGATGGACCATTCAAAATAGTTCAAGTATTTGAACATGGAGTAGTGGAACTATTGGACTCCAAGACACAAAAAACGTTCAAAGTCAATGGCCATCGTGTCAAGCCTTATTTAGAAGAACCAAACAACATTCCTGAAATGGATTGCATTTGGCTGAGTAACCCTTAGCACCAAAAAGATACGTCTTGCTAAGACGTTAAACTAAGCGCTGGATGGGAGGCAACCCATCATTTTAGGTAAAAAAAAAAAAAGTAAAAAAATAAACAAAAAATAAAAAAATAAAAAAATAAAAAATAAAAAAATTTTTGTTTGTTATTTGTTTTATTTACTTAATTTTATTGTTTATTTCATTTTAATTACATGTGAATAATTTTTAAATTGTTAAAACTAAAAATATTTGTTGAGATGTTAGAAGTTTACGTGATCTTTAAATCTGTATGTATACACTTTAATGATGAATATGATGGATGCACCTGCATTTTCCATTACTACTTGCACATTCTCAGGAAATAGGTAATCTTTCTTCTCTTCTCTCTTTATCTTTAATTTACAGTTGTTACATTGAGGACAATGTAAGTTCTAGGTTGGGGGTGGTGAAAAGTTACCATACTTAATTAAAAAAAATAAATAATAAAAAAATAAATAATAAATAAAAAAACTTTTCTCACAAAAATTTATCATTTCTTTAAATCAAATTTAAGTAAATAGTTAAGTCTTTTGTACTGTTAGATTAATTTTTGAAAACATATCATGAAATATTTTGTAATTATTTTTGATAATTAGTTAGTTTTTGTCATAATTAGTATTTCTTGATAAGATGAAGAAATTATATTAAACCCAAAATCGGTGTTTATGAGTTTTTTTTAGTGGAGACTACCTTTGTGAGATATAATTTGAGCCTAATTTCCTTTATTAATTGAAATATATATTTTTTCTACTCCAAACACATTTCTTATTTCTTCAAATTTTTAGATGATCTACATAGGTATTAGCATTGAATGTATGAATTTTTTCATCTTAATAGAGTATCATATATTTTTTATTATTATTTTTGCTTAGATTAAATGATTTGAGTAGAAATTGATAGTATATGCTTATATCTCATTTATGCATGACTACTACAAAAACAAAAAGACATATCACGTTACCTAAACCAAGATCAAATGAAAAAGCCACAAAATTAACCACTCACCAAAATCCAAAAAAATGTACAACTGCATGGGTTGACTCTCTAAAAATACACATATTGAAAAATATCTACGTAAAAAAAGAGAGATAAAAATAGTATCATCTACATACTATAACCCGCATTGCCTACAAAGTTGTGAGTAAAGGCTAATTACAAAAAAAAGATATAAGAAGTAATTCCCTAAAAAGTCATTGCAATTTCTTCATTTGTAAAAGGCATATATCTTGAAATTCTTTCTTAATGAGTTTGATTTATGCATGAAAATAATTTTTATATATGATATCTTTATAATTTATACATTTGATTTCTTTCATGAGATCAATGTTAAAATAACACTTTGAGCCTTTATTCTTTATACATATGCGAACATATTAGTTCATTTCTATACATCAACTCTTTCGCATATAAATTAGTATGAGTGTTTGAACCCATAGGATTCAGTGTTTTGAGAGTATTGACTTGTGAGGAATAGAGTCGGCAATTCTCGATTCATGACAGAAATTGGGTGAAATTAAATTGATACATTTTTGATATGAAATATGAAAATGATTTTCGACTAATTATTATAATAAATCATGATTGTTTAAAGAGATTAAAATAACTTATGCTTGAGATTTTAATTATGATCTTAAAGGAGATTAAAAAGTATGAGACATTTTTGTGAGATGTTGATAATTTGTGATTTTGTTGTAAATTTAATTTTTAAGTTGTTTGTTTTTATTGTTTCTTTTGTTTTTACATTTAGTACAATGTTTGTGGGTATCATTACTGAAAACCCTCACGAGACTCAAACTCGTCCACTAGGGCAACTTAGGGGTTTAAAATATCAATTTATATCTTTAATAACCTAGATAATATGAGCAAGCATAATTAATTTAGTTATTATATCCATAAATACTCCACTAATATAAATGATAAAATTTGCATGAATATTTATTGAATCTGTATTTATATTTATTTTTAGATAAATATTTATTGAATTTGTATCTATGTTTATTTTTATGTTTTTAGATTATATTTAATTAATCTGTATATATGTTTATTTTATGTTATTAGATTAGGAACACAAAAACCAAACTATCGTGACAGGATGTTTAGGATTTAATTTCGTTTTTAAAAGTTTGAATAATAAATTAAAAACCACATACATTCCTTCCTTAGATCGACCTTGGGAGTATACTTATCATTTTCTACGAAATGATTCGTGCACTTGCGAGAGTTTTACAAATATTAAAACCAAAGTATTTGCGAGAATCGGCGATGCCGGTTTTCGCTCATCATCAAACGTTGAGAATATTGATGAAAAATGGAATTTTTAAAGAAGGTATTTTTTTTTGTTAGAAATAGGGTATCTAATTCATTTCAAAGCCTTGTTAAGGGGTTTGTAATTGACGACCAATCGAGGTGTTCCTCTCTCAATATCAGCTGCTTTGTTAATATAGAAGGTTACATAACTCTATAGTGATCTGGATTTTGAGATTAATTTCTTAAATAGATATCACTGATCTCTTTCTTGCAAAATTATTCGAGGTCAACATTCATTTGTATTGGCCTCACTTTGTAGAGATATCTATTTCATGAAAGATTGGTGCATATGGTAAGTCTACCATACATTCTTTTCTATTCTAGAAAGGATTGGGTAGATTAAAACAAATTTCTTTTTCAAAAGAGTTGTGTAGTTTGGAGATTTTTTGTTGTATCTCCGAGAGTTGAAGTGAACTGAATGAAATTAAATTTTGGTTTTGAGATAGAGAAGGCCCTTTTATCTAGGTCTAATAAGAGTAGAAATATCATTTTGGTAGATGGAGTTGGTTCGAATGATATTGCAATTTCTAGTTTATGTTCATCAAGAAAGAGAAAATTGAGGGTTATCTCATCATATTTAAAGGAAATCTTATCATGTTTGAAAAGATAAGGAGTAATGATATTCATAAATGGTGTGCCTAATATTATGGCTAATATCATATACCATTACGAATGGAGTCTTGATAAGAAAATTCTTTTTTAGGATGGCAACATCAACCTTCCCAGTGATTTTCATTCTTGAACTATAAGTTGAGTTGAGTTGCTCATCTATTTCTTGACACAATTTTCTAGGGACAAGTTTTGAATTGATACAATTGAGACCAGTACCTATATCAAACAATGCTACTGTCTCAAGTTTTGATCTTTTTGGAAATACAAAAGTGACTATGATTCTATACTTCTATACTTCATGCTAGTGATTTCCTTAAGATAGTGGAGAAATGTTCTAGAACCTTGTCTATGTTCTTAAGTACTTATACATTGGGTTCACTAATTTGGTCAAGTTGTTCATCATAATAATTCTCTTGTCTTTGATTACCAATTTTTGTGATGGCAATCACGGTTTTGATTTTTTGAAAGTCATCTTTAAACTGGTGAAGTTCTAGCTTAATTGTTTTAATTTGAACTTTCAAGTCTTTGATTTGACTTTGTGGCTTTGGGGTTTTATCTGTCTTTCTTTCTAGAATAGCAATGAAATCATAATAGCTTGTGCTTGTTGAAAGAAATTCAAATGGTTTTGGTTGTACTTAAGTTTTGGCTAGGGTTTTAGTCAAATGTTCTAGATACAATTAGGTTAGATCAAGGTCATTTGATCTAAGGATTTTATCTTCAAGTTTATTTACTTCCTTAGTTAATATGTTGATCTTTTTTGAGTGACAAGTTTCATAGTCAGTGGTTGCTAAATCCTCAACCCAAGGTTTAGATTTAGATGATGATGTTTCTTCTACCATTAATGTATATATTTTGTTTAGAGTTTCTTCCTCGAGGTTTAGCTCATAAACATTTTTAATTCTTTTGCAATAATTGGCAGTATGGCTTTTCTTACAGCATTTATATAATGTAAACTCTTTAAAGTTTTTGGTAGGTTTATCATGTTTTTAAGAATCTTTCTTAAAAGTTCTTTTATATGATTTTTTTTATCAAAATCCTTCTAGGGTTTATGATATGAAGGTTTTCTATATTTTGAAAATCTTGAAGAATATTTATAAGGTTTTGAAATTAGTTTACTATAGCTTCTACCCTTTTGGAGGTTTTAAGCTCTTTTTTCATTTGTTTTTAAATCGTCAAATCTTGGCAGACCTAAAGACCTTGTTTTTGTATAAAATTGATCAATTCACCGTATGTTAGTTGATCATAAGGGATCATGTGATTTCCACAAGCTTCGTGGATTTTTTTTCCTAACATTATCTCCTAAGAATGGAGGAAGTCTAACTAAGAACTTTTCCTTTCAGAAAGGTTGATTTGAATCTTTTCTTAACATAACCCTAACAAGAAAAGTTGTTTTATAATTTTGAAAATTACTCATCTTCTCACATTGAAGATTGGAGAGAAGATCGTCATTTTTGTCTTTTAAATGGGAACAGTTTCCCATAAAATAATGTGATATGGTGAAGAGTAATATGGAGACTGCATACTGAATAAGTTCTCCATGATGATCGAGTATGGGTTCTCCCTACTCTCAAGTTAGAATAGCATTGAAGATATCTAATTTTTTTTATTTTAATAGGTGGTGGTTCTACTATCCTTTTAGTTGGCCAAAAAATCCACCTATTGATAGCTCAACAACTATTTTGTCCGATGTACCAGACTGGGTTTTGTAAAACTTTAATGCCATTATCATTTGTTGTAATGTGTTTAATATTTGATGTTATATCATGCCATCTATGTTTCATTCATAGATATATCACGCGTTATATTTTGGCTGGATGACCTAGTTTGGTTGGGTACTAACATCTTGCTATGGGTACCTAAATTATGATGGTTGTTGCCAAACTAAATTTTGAATTTGAGGAGTTGGTTCAGAAAATGGTTCATAAAAGGCTTCCTCGTTAAAGGTAGTAGGTTCTATATTATTAAGACTCTAGTACTCTGAACTAGATTTTGACTAGTCTTAGGTGTTTGAGGTGCCTTAAGGACAACTGGACCTATTTTGGAATTTGAATTTTATTGTTCAATTTGAGACTTGTGAATGCCTTTGATGCACTCAATTTTGGATAATAATTCTTTCTGGGCTACTTTTGAGACCTAAAAGGATTTGAACATGAGATTTTTTATTTTACAATCTCTAGCTTTGTTGGAGGTAGAAGGGATATTAGATTTATGATTTTTCTCTATCCTAGTATATTGTTTACCTAAGATACTTAGGTTGATATTGGTAAAGTTGTTTTGGGTAAGTATGTTTTTAAGGTTGGTAGCATGGTCTTCCTAGGGGTTTTTCAGGGGAGATGCTTTAACTGTGGTTTGAGAATATGGAAAAGTAAATGGTCTCAATGGAGAATTTTTAGCCTCGATTGTACCATCTATAATTTTTCATATGGTGTTAATATTTTGTGTTGATCATGTCAATTAATTTTAACTAGTTCAACGTTTTTGGTATCTTTAATTGTTATGGCTTGGAGGTTTTCACCTTTGTCTGAGTAATGTAACTCAAGCCAATCAAAGGATGTGATATTTTGTTGGTAGCAGTTAACATAACTGTGAAGTTTTCTTTTAAAGATTGCTTGTTTTGCTTCAAAGTATTTTTTTATAAACCATGTTTTGATATGGCTATTTTATGGAAAGTCAATGTCTAGACATAGGGTTTCTATATCTAGTAATTTAAATTTCTTTTCTATAATTCATCTTCTTAGGCCACATTAAGAGATGGGACCTGAGACATGGTAGGTGATGATGGAGGTGAATCACTCATCTCATGTGTTGAGTCAATGGTGTAGACTGGTGTAAGTATTGGTGTACTAAAGTCTACTCTTTGAAGTGATTTCCTATGTGTATCTAAGGTTGATTTCCTAGATTTGGTTTTGAGAGTTAGGTTAAGAGATGATAAGTTGGATATATATACCGATGAAATAAAATAATACCTCAAACTTGTGACTCTGTCAAAGCTTATCTTGACAATACCATCGTTACATTGTGTGATATTCCTAAGTTGGGTATTTTTCTCAGGTTCATAAAGTTCAAACTCTATTTGAGTCACACCTTCAAGGAGCCATTCATCTGGTAAGGTAATTTGGTTCCAAGAAATAGGTTTTGGAATAACTTTGTTGGATCTTGTGATATCCTTTTGTAGAAGGAGTGTTTCTCCCTTTTTTGATTGATGAATGTGTCTGGTGTTTAACGTAGACATCATTTCTTTGTAATACACTCTAAAGATTAATGCTATTGGGATGGATTCTAATTTCATGTCATAATTATGGGTTTTAATTTGTAACGTGACTCCATTATATTTTGGTCACTTAAGGAGATTGGTGAGTTAATCAAAGAGAAAATACTAAAAAATAAGAGAACAAGACTAGTGAATAAGCATATTATATTGATAAGTTAGGTAACTCATCCGGCTATAAGTTTACAAATAATATAAATATTAAAATTAGAAAATGAAAACAGAAATAAAGCATACTTACAAAAATAAATAAAACTTACATAAACTAGATGATATACAAGAAGGTTAGTTATGAAGATGGAAGGAGATAGGAGTATAGGAGGTTTTGAGAGAGAATTGTTTGTAGAGTTTAAACAAGGTTTATAATGCTTGTAGGAGTTAAAACAAGACTTGGTTTTGAAAATAGAGGAGCTTTCATTTTATAGCCAAATTTGGCACTGCTAGAGATGCTTACACTATTTTGTGAATAGTATTCTATTGTTAACTTTATACTGTAGAATATGTCATTACTATTGTGAGCAATATTTTGTCTGAAACCTTTTACTATAGAAGATAATTTGCACTATTGCTTGAATAGTACGTTGTCGGCCACTTCTGTAGCCGTTTTGTCTTTGATGCCGACGTATAGTATTGGCTATTGATTTCTTAGTAATGTCCTATTAATGTCACCATGATGCTGATGTCTTAGTGACGTCCAATTGATGTCACTACGATGTTGATGTCTTATTGACGTCACCATTGATGGGCTCTGAACCCTTTTGTGGCCCTATGCTTTTTGGGCTTTAAATTTTACAATCAATTGGATTTTAACCCAGATACATGTAGATGGTCTTCTAATCCCAATAAAACTTATAAGGTCCAAAGGCCATTTTACATGGATAAGGCCCAAAGGCCATTTTACATAAAATTTGGGAAGATATTAAATAGTCTTCCTTGTCTTTCCCAAAGGTGTTGAATTTTTCAATATAGAGTCGTTGGACCTTTTTCTTGGAAGATCATATTTTATCTTCTAATAGTTGATGCATGGTGTCCAAATGTGCATTTGGTCCTGCTGCGGCAAATATTGGATAGGCCTTTTGAGCCAAAAGCTGGTGTTGGGTTGGTTGTATTACAAAGGACAACACTCACTTACGGTATCAGAGCTAGGTTGGATGTTGAATGAGTTATTACAAATTGTAGACAATTATTTCTATATACTAGTTATAATCTAGTTGTGTTATATTAACTTTGTTGAGTTATATAAGGGTATATGAAGATGTAGCTTAGTAATAGTTCTTATTAAACTATATTATTATGTTTAGCTACAACATTTATACTCGAAGCATTTGGTGTAAAAGCCAAAAGGTATATGCAGATGTGGCATAATATAGTCCTTATTAACTATATTATTATTGCTACAATGTTTGTACTTAAGTTTGGTATAAAAACCAGAGGTATGTGAAGACATGGCATATTATGGTTCTTATTAATACTTTTTTTATGTTTAACTTATGAGTGTGTACTGAGTTAATTGGGGTTAAAACCAGTGGGCATTGAAGATTATTTTCAAAGAATAAAACTTATTTTAAAAACATGTCTTTTAAAATAGAGGCACTACTACAATGCATACATATAGCCTCAGTTTTTAACAATGATGGTAGGTCTATGGTCACGGTTATAAGAACCAAGGCTTAAGTAAGAGAGACCATAGACTATTACCTATGACCTCGGTTTCTTACATAACCAAGGCCATATAGTATGTATATGAATTTGGTTTTTCAATAACGGAGGCCATAGGATATGTTTATGACCTAGGTTTTTCAATAACTGAGGCCATAGGGTATGTCTATGGTATCCGTTTTTACATAACCGGGGTCATAGACATACCTTATGGTCATAAATTTAAATAAAAATACAATTATTAATTAAAATATTAAAAATAATATTATATTAAAATTAAAAGTAAAATTATATTTGAGAGTTTATAAACTAAAAAATAATAAAACCTAACTAGCTAATTCTAATATTTTCAATGACTATGAATAATAGCCTAACTATTACAAAATGACTTTTTACTATTACAATCATTTACAAGTGACATTAGTCAAGCTTAGGATTGACATTACCAAAAGATACAGTTATGCTTATGAGTAGGTATAATATCTCAGAAATTAAACTAGATATTAGCACATGATTGGCAATATTCTTTATTCTTCTTCAGCCTATTCCATCCACTTCACAAGAGGTACAAAAGTTTGCATCTTACATATTCCAATACATATTTGAGTCAAAAACAGTTCTATAGAAATAAAATTAAAAAAAGGGTCTATAAAACAACATACCTTCCCTTTGGGTTTGTTCCTTTCCAGAACCAATGGAAAATGGTGTCCTCAACAAGGACAAACAAGGACATCCTGGTCATACTTAGAAATTACAATTTTAGGAAATAATTTAATCAGTTCCAACTCAAGCTTCTTGGTGGTGTAGAATGTGTTCAACAATTGTGTCCATTTTTTCACCTTTACCATAATAAATAATATGTTTGTGAACCAATTTAAACACATAAGTTTTACTCGATACAATGGGACAAAAATGGGTTACAAATTATACCTGGTGAAGAGCTGTATTGTTTCTTTAACACGCTGCTTCACTATTTCTATGATTTCAGAAACAACAGTTTCCTCTATTATCTGAGTTGTCAAGACAGATTTCATAGCCTTAAGCTTCACCTCAAATGTTTTCTTCTCATTGTATTCAATCAAGGTAACAACCAGCCCTTCCTTCCTAAAACAATAACATGAAAGATAACATTTTAGACACAGACAAGCTTAGGAATGACACTTTTCTTCCTCAAAGTTTAATATATATATATATATATAATGTATAACTATTATTGTTCCGCTGTGATACATGAACAGAATTAGATTAAGCCACACCAGTAATAACAAACATTAATAGGAATGAGATGATGATCTCAAAAACAAAAAGACTAAATATGATGTACCTATTTTAGAGGAAGAAAAAGTAATAATGACAGTAGGAGTAAAGTGAGCATCAGAAATATGAATAATAGAATAAATCATAAGCATTGAAATTGACCAGCATGCCAGTACCAACAAACTGCTAAAAAACAATAATTCCAACTCCATTAATTCCATTTGTTCCTTGATCTTTTAATTTTACCACACCTTTTGAATTTTTGGGAACAAGTCCCATAAAATAACATACCACCTATGTATCAAATTATAGATTACAAGTGAGTCGAGTCCATAGTCTCCTGGTAGCCTATAGATTACAAATACCGGATCAATCTTCAAATTCATATTTCTTACATATACAAAACTACATATGTATACATATAGTACCATCTGAATTTAGTAAAGTTTATATATGCATAACAAAGGGTAAGAATCAAGATTATTTTATCTTGATCATCCATGGGCCTAATAGCAGCCAATTCATCAAAAAATGCTTTCATTTTATCAAAATAATCCAATACATATAGATTATCCAAGGATGATTTTATATGAAGTAAGGAACAATCTTTGTATATTTTTAATGTTGAAGGATAAAGCTCTATAATCCTATATCAATATATATCATCATTAACTAATTAAATGGTAACAATTAGAAGAATGTTTGGCAAGAACCACTTATACATTAATTCTCTTACCTGATGCAAGCATATAAAGAACAAGAATCTATTATTGTCCCTTTGAACAACTAATTTGCAACCTTGTATTGAATAATCTACCATCATATAAAGCTAGTGTATATTCATCATCAATATTAGAATAATTGAGCAAACATGACATTACATGCTTATGCTTTACATAAGCTAGATTTCCCTTCTGAATCTAGGGCTGAAAGATCTACATGCAACAATATTAGAATGGAGATTACTCCTTAACTAATTACTTAGGCAAAGAAAGAAGACAAAAATTAATATTTGAGAAAGAAAAAAATATTTAATCTAAGAAATTAAAGATAATAGCTATCTGATAGAAGCTATAAGCAATGAACAAAATAATGCAAACAGAGAGTGAAATCAGAATTGCCAAACGACTTAATTTTTTTTAAAATTCTATTAAACATAATACAACAAACACATAAATAAAAATGAACAACTTTAATTCTAAATCTAAAATTAAATTGTTCTTGAAGACATGCTCTTTTTCATTATTCAGATTCTCAAAACTATCATAACTCTTTCATTACAAATGTCTTCCTATGGCTGATATTTCTATGAGTTAGGTTATTGATTCTATGAGTTAGGTTATTGAGATTTGGCTATATTTACTAAAACTTTCTTGTGTTGATGCATCAAAAGATGGTCTCTCGCTCCAAGTACCACCAATGTGTAGCGAAACTTGATGCTTACCTTTCCATTCATTATAAAGGATAACAAAAATTAACCGAATACCCATACATAAAGTGACAAAACAGAGTCAGAGAGTTGAGAGTTATAACTAGGGGAAGTTGATAAGATCAAGAAGAAGAATTTTAGTATCGAGGACTAACCAAGGGAAGAGCTAAGCACCAGAGAGTTGAAAGCAGCCAAGGGTAGAAGGTAGAGGGTTAAGAGTTGAGATCGGTAGAGAGACCAGAGAGTGAGAAAGGCAAAGGTGAACGTCGAAGTTGAGATAGAGAGTTACGATTCTACGAAATAGAGAAAGTGAAAGTGTGAAATTGAAAAAACCCTAGCTAATGCATAAATAGTATATACCAATTAAATATATAAATTAATTAATTAAATATAATTAATTTTGGGATACATAATTAATTTGGTGTATAGTATAAAAGAGATAAAATATATGAAATTAAATTAATAGAAAAATGAAAAAATTGTAAAGTAATTTTTGTATTTTTTTAAATGAATAACACAATATATTATTTGATTTTGGTTTAAAAAAGATTAGAAACTCTATTATTTTAATTATGATCACGGTTATTTAATAATCATGACTATATAAGTTTATTTATATTTAAATATTTTTTGTAGTTTAAGTTATGGCCACAATTATTGATAAAATCGAGGCTATATGATTCACTTTAGCCTCGATTTTCATAAGATCGTGACCAAAACCTTATGGCCTGAATTTTTAAAATAACCGAGGTTAAATTTCCGAGACCATATGGCACTATTGTAGTAGTGAGGGATGGAAAGCTTGAGTTATAGCTTGCTATAATACTAGTATAGTACTTGATCTATATGTCATGTATAAACTAAGAAAGGACTAACTACAAGAAATAGTTCCTATTTATGGCCAAAAGAGAATTTATATGTGGAATATGACTACTAAGTTGGCTTATTGGTGTATGCCCCAAGGTTAAGGAAATAAATCCATGTTGTTCCAATTAGTATGATTAGATAAAATGGGTAAAGACTCTAATGGCAAGAAGATGGGTATTAAATCTTATAAATCAAAGTCCTAATCTATTTTACAAAACTTACATGGTAGAAGGATGAGTTCTATAAGTTAGAAAACTATGTTTTTATGCAGAGCTTTTCAATCTTCTTGCTTGATAGGCAGAAGAGGAATGAGTCCTAATTCAATGTAAAGAGTCTTCGACCCATTGCCAATTCTAGCTAAAATAAGTACGAACCATTAGTTGAGTAAAAACATACAGTTATTTAAGACCTTTTATGAATTCCTTTTATCCATAAGATCGGTAAAATGATCAATACGAACCATTAGTTGAATAAAAACATAGTTATTTTAAGACCTCTTATGAATTCCTTTGATCCATAAGATCGGTAAAATGATCAATACGAACCATTAGTTGAATAAGAGTATAGTTCTTACACATTAAGACTTATTATGAATTCCTTCAACCCAATATGTCGATAAAATGATCAATGTAGAGTATAAACCATTAGTTAAATTAAATGATACAGTTCTTAAAGAATGGGTTCTATTACTTATGAATTTCTTCAACCCATTAGATTGATAAAACAATCAAAGTACTTGTGATTATAGTTAAATGAAAATTCAAACAGTATATAAGATTAGTTCTATCTTCTATAGAACTACTTCATATTCACTTCTTGATTTTTGTTGTCAAAAGTTACAATTAATTATCTTGATAATTGATTTAAGAAAGTAATATTAAAGATTAAGAATTCATATTTAAAGACTAAGGATATTATATTGATGGTTAGTTTTTACATAAGTTTTACAAGTTTAAATTTTAGTTTTAAAAACTTATAATTATGGTTTTAGTAGAACTTATTCATTTTTTAGTTTAACATCTTTTGATAATAATTTTTCAGATTATGCTTCTATAGATTCTTTTTCTTCTTATCAACACAATGAATCACCTTATGATTCTTTTCAAATCAACGAAAGAGATAACCAACTCTCGTTTGAACAAAACAATTTTGGAACTCAAAACTTCTCTTTTGAAGAAATTCAAAACTATTTTAAAGAAATTCAAAATCCTTTTAAAAGAATTGGTAACACAAAAGCTAATATTAAAAAATAAAAATCTCCTAAAATATATTATTTTGTCAAAACTGCAGAAAGAGATCGAAACCTCTCTTCTGACAAAACATTCTCAAAAGAACAAAGCCTCCTTCTAGACTTTATTTTAAAAATAAATGAATCTGAGCTTACAAAATTGTATATGGAACTTATGACCAATGAAAAACAATATCCACTAAAACCAATAAAATTTCCCTCAACTAGCATAGGCCAAAACGACTTCCCTACTATCTTTGATAGGAAGAACCAAAACAAAGGCCATAAAGTCATATCCAAGACTTACAAGCTAAATACAAAAACAATAGAGGCTGAACAACCTCTGTTCAAACAAAATATTTCTCCTCTTCAAGCCAAAAAGAAGGAGAAAGCTTCAAAAAATCTTTCTGAACAAAACAAGGAAAGAGATATACAAACATATCTACCTTTCTAAACCCAACCTAGGTATTCTACCTTAGAAATACCTAATTCAAAATTCAAAGGAGTAGAAGAAAACCAACATATGAATCAATCACCTCCTGCATCATCTACACCTTCAGTCATAACCTATGAAAAAGGAGTTTAAATTGCTAAATATAGAAGCCCTATGTCTAGACATAAAACTTCCTTAAAATAGCTATATAAAAACTTTTTTTATTAACAAATACTAGGAAGCAAACCAAGCAAGCTTCATGAGAAAACATAATAGGTATGTTAACTATAACCAAAAAAAAATATTATTCTTTGACTGGCGTAAACTCTACTATTCTAACAAAGGGTGGAACTATCCGTTCAAACAAGCCACAAAAACCAAAGAAATCAAAACCGTTGAACCAACTAAAACAATTGACATGGTCAAAACTAAAAGAAAAACACCTATTTGGGAAACCCTAGTTGATACATTTGAGATTGAAAACCCTCCTTTGAAACCTATCAGTGTTCCTTATAGTAAAACCCAAAATACAGAGGCTTCTCCTCTTCAAAACACCCAGGAATATTCCACTTCCAATATTAAAAATATTAAATTTCAAGAAGAGCTTATTAGGCTAGAACATCCAAATGAAAAAAACGGATATTTTCTCCATCTTTAACAAAATCGAATTCCTAGAAGCCATTAGGAATCAAATGAGTGAGTTAGAAACTAATAACTCTAACAAAAATAACACTAGTTCTACATCCACACTTATAGTACTAAAGGAGCCCATTATTGGTCCTAAATCACCTATAGTTCTAAGAAAACCCTCAACACCAGAGAATGTTGACGTCTCCTAAGCAGACCTTAATATCTCTAAAGCCCTTTAGTAATCATCTTTTGAAGAGACATCACAAAAAAATCTAGGAGTTTAGTAACTCACTTCTAGATACAGTTATCTCTGATGAAAAACCTTTTCAGAAACCATCTCCTGAAAGTTCACATTGGCAAAATGAGTTCGAGCTTATTGGATCTAACTCTATAGTGCCAAAAGAATCACAAAAATCACCTAAGGGTATTAATATCTTACACTTAGACTATAATATATTTGATGATAAAGAAATTTAGAAACCATTTCCCAAACTTACACAAACCACTCCCAAAATGAGAGATATCAAACCTTTTTTTGTTGAGATCAGTAGTCAAGAAGTCACCCTTGAATATTTTGAAAACTTGTTGTTTGATGATTAGGAAAACCCTAAAACTCACAATATAGTATCTTTGACAAGGAAATCTTCTAGGCATTTACCAACTCCAATACTGGTCCAATGGTTCCAGAAACTCGTCAAACAAAACCACAAGATGCTAGTATCTTACACTTAGATGCTTGTATTCCAAAATTAGTTAATACATCACAGAGTATCTATATCTTACATAAGGGTGCAAGTAACTTTGATACATGAACATCTCAAGAATTGTCTCCTAAGATTGCTCTATTAAGTTGTCAAATCATATCACCAATGAGCATCATACCAGCTAGGTCCCAGATTTAGGAACCCAACCAAACTAACTCATTCAAAATAGATACAATGCCTCATCCTTTTACAAATGGAATATTGATGGCAACAATGATTATCAAATTTTAAACCTATTACAACAATGACCATGGCGTCAAATGCTTATAAAACCACATCCAAAACCTCAGATAAAAAAAATTGTTAAACTCTTTATAGTTGGCTTCTTAGGCCAACTAAAAGGATGGTGGGACTTCCATCTTACTGATGAGTGCTCAAAAAGCACTAAAATTACCATGATTTTATACACATTAATTGATTAAAAATATATATATTTATATGTTTTATCATATATTTATATAAATTTGTCTTTTTCGGAATCACGGGTATTTTTATTGTTTTTCAGGTATTTTGGCTTAAAAACGTAACTTAAAAAAAGAGGAATACTAGAAGCAATACATCACAAATATATTAATAAATAAATTGGGAAAGGTCAACAAATATGGAAAAATTGGACAAAATGGGTCAAAAAAGGACAAAAATGTCGAAGGAGAAAATCGCGCCCATTTGGCCTAACTCCGCCCAAGTCAGCGCAACACTTCATTCATCTGCGCATCTTGTTCATCCGCGACACTGTTTATCTGCATGGTCTTGTTCATCCGCGGTACTTGCAGCCGTACTGTTCATCCCGTCTTGTACTGGCCGCCCTGTTACGCCGACGTCATCAATGACGTCAAGAATCACTAATCCGCGTTTTTACATTTTTTTAACATTTTTTCTCTATTTTTCTCTCCATCCTCACCTATAAATACCCCTTCCCTTCACTTCAAAACACACCTTCAAAACCTCCAAATACATTCTTTTCCTCTTTCTTTCTCTCTTTTCTTAGATTTTTAGTTTTTCTTATGTTTTCTTAGTTTTTATCTTTTCTTAGTTAATTTCTCTTAGTTTTAGAGTTCTTCCCTTTTAGGGAAGAACTAGTTATGTTTTTGTAATATTTTAGCTTTTTGATTCAATAAATGGGAGTGAAAATTCCGCTTGGAGTTTTTCCAAAGAACGGAATAGCGTCGAAGTTGTAAGGATTTTATTTTCTTTACGCTTATTTTTATGCTTTATTCTTACATGTTATATTTAATTTGTCCGTGGTTAAATTTAATCATTTTGTCAGTTTAGTAAACATGATGTAATAATGACGCGTTGTTATGCTTGCCATAAATATTAAATAGGTAAAAATCTCTAAAATGAATTGATTTTATTTTTATTCATGATTTTATATTAAGAATGTTGAGAGAAATATATTATTTTTCATTACAAACTTAAACACGAAAATTAGATTTTAAGGTTTAGTTATCGATCTGATTTAGAGTAGTGCTCTTTTATTTGATGGTACAATCGCTTCAAAGAGTTAGAGTGAAGCTCTATTTCAAAAGTTTTTATAAGAATTATTATTCAAAATGTATTGGCGACATGTTTTGGGTAGTGGTTTTAAAACTTGAAAGTTAGTACACGGATAACTAAATTCTTAGGTTTAATTTGGACACCTTGAATAAAGTTTAAACTATCTAACCCCACCAAAGGTGGCATTTAAATGGTTCATTTTCAATCTCTTAAAAAAAGGAATTAATTTAATTAACCAAATTAGTTGTCAACCCCATCATAGGTGTTAATTGATTTGTTTAGTTAACAAAGAATATCTAACCCCACCAAAGGTGGTATTCATACAAAAAAGGGAGAATCAATAAATATCAATTCATATCTTTAATAACCTAAATAATACGAGCAAGCATAACTAACTTAGATATTATATCCATAAATACTCCACTATTTATAAAGATAAAATTTGCATGAATGTTTATTGAATCTATGTTTAATTTTCAGAATTAGATTAAAAACACAAAACCCAAAATATCGTGACAGATGTTTAGGATTTAATTTCGTTTTTAAAAGTTTGAATAATAAATTAAAAACCACATACATTCCTTCCTTAGATCGACCTTGGGAGTATACTTATCATTTTCTACGAAATGATTCGTGCACTTGCGAGAGTTTTATAAATATAAAACCAAAGTATTGGCAGGATCGGCGATGCCGGTTTTCGCTCATCAAGTTTTCGTTCATCAAAGTATTTGGCGATCACGATTCTGCTCATCACTTACCAAGCAACAACGATTGGATATCTTAAATTCTATCCAAATTGGAGATGGTAAACCCATTCTCAATCATAATAGAGAAGTTATTCAAGATGAAGTTTCAACTTTGATATTGACAATATCATTGCATTATATGGGTGACTCCTTACATATAAAGGATCAAAACATTGAGCTCCTTCCAAACCTTCGGTGCTCAAAACTTAGTGATTTTCAATGGTACCAAATGAAGAGAAGAACCGGCATCGCCAATCCTGCCAATACTTTGGTTTTATATTTATAAAACTCTCACAAGTGCACAAATCATTTCGTAGAAAATGATAAGTATACTCCCAAAGTCGATCTAAGGAAGGAATATATATGGGTTTTAATTTATTATTCAAACTTTTAAAAACGAAATTAAATCATAAACATCCTCTCATGATATTTGGGTTTTTGTGTTTTTAATCTAATAATATAAAAATAAAAATAGATACAGATTCAATAAATATTTATGCAAATTTTATCATTTATAATATTAGAGTATTTATGGATATAATAACTAAGTAATTATTCTTGCTCATATTATTTAGGTTATTAAAGATATAAATTGATATTTATTAATTCTCACTTTTTTATATGAATACCACTTTTGGTGGGGTTAGATATTCTTTGTTAACTAAACAAATCAATTAACACCTATGGGTGGGGTTGATAACTAATTTGGTTAATTAAATTAATTCCTTTTTCTAAGAGATTGAAAATGTACCATTTTAATGCCACCTTTCATGGGGTTAGACAGTTTAAACTTTATTCAAGGTGTCCAAATTAAACCTAATAATTTAATTATCCGAGTACTAACTTTCAAGTTTTAAAACTACTACTGAAAACATGTTGTCAATACATTTTCAGATAATAATTCTTATAAAAACTTTTGAAATAGAGCTTAACTCTAACTACCGTGCGATTGTATCAACAAGTAAAATAGTACTACTCTAAATCAGACCAGATAACTAAACCTTAAAATCTAATTTTCAAATTTAAGTTTGTAATGAAAAATAATATATTTCTCTCTAACATTCTTAATATAAAATCTTGAATAAAAATAAAATCAATTTATTTTAGAGATTTTTACCTATTTAATATTTCGCAAACATAACAACGTTATTATTATATCATGTTTACAAACAGCGAGCTAAGTTTAATTTAATCACAGACAAATTAAATAGAACAAGTAAGAATAAAGCATAAAAAATAACTATAAAGAAAATAAAATCCTTACAGTACTTTGATGCTAACTCTCTTGCTGGAAAACCTCCAAACAGAATTTGCACTCCTATTTATTGAATCAAAAAACAAATAAATTACAAAAACATAATTAGTTCTTCTCAAAAAGAGAAGAACTCTAAAACTAAGAAAAACTAAAAACTAAAAAAAACTAAAAAACTAAGAAAGGAGAGAAAGAAAGAGATAAGAAGATGTGTTTTTAGGTGTGATTTGAAGTGAAGAGAATGGGGGTATTTATAGGTGAGGAGGGGAAGAAAAAGTGGGTGAAAAAATGATTAAAAATGGAGAAAACGTGGAGTAGTGAATGATGATGTCATATTGCTGACGTCATGGTGGAGTGGGCGCGGCGGCGCACGCATATGGGGCATTTGGGCGCAGCGGTGCACGCAGACTGGGCATGGAAATGCGCGGAATGGGCACGTTGCGCGTGTTGGCCAGCGCAGTTGAGCGGCTACGTGTGCGATTTCCTCCTTTTGTCCCATTTTGTCCACTTTTTCCATCTTATTTGACTTTTTCTCATTTAATTTATTAATATATTTGTGATGTATTGCCTCCGGTATTTTTCTTTCAGTCTTTAAGTTACTTTTTTAAGCGAAAATACCTGAAAAACAATAAAAATACCCGTGATTCCGAAAAGATAGATTTATATAAATATATGATAAAATCATATAAATATATATATATATATATATATATATATATATTTAATCAATTAACATGCATAAAATCATGGTAATTTTAGTGCTTTTTGAGCACTCATCACCAAACAACTTTCCTTAATAGAGTTATGCTACGAGAAGATTCTAACCAACCCTACTGGAAAACAAATTTCTCTGTAGGACTTCCTAACCTCCAATAAGGGAAAGTTAGAAACAAAATTCGTTAAAAATTTGGGATAACCAACCCTACTAGAAAATAAAGTTCTTTTGAGGACTTCCTAACCTCCTAGGAAGGAAAGTTAGAAACAAAATTCGTAAAACATTTGGGATATATATAATCCCTTATGATCAACTCACTTATGGTGAATTGATTAATTTCACCCAAAACCAAGGACTTCAATTTTGCAAAGACTTGAAGTTAAAAAAACCAACTAAAAAAGGGTAATGCTTAAAATTCAAAAAGAACTAGGTTCTAATTGTAACGAGTTCGAAAATTCCCTTACTAAAATGAAATACTGCAATACACTCTCAATTGCAAAACTTCTTCAAAACCATACAAGAGATCTCCCAAATATCTAGAAACCTCTTCAAAAATAATCACTTCTTATAGATGTGGCAAGAAAGGTCATACTTCAGCATACTATCAAGTTTCTAGGAAAGTCTAGATATCAAAACTTGAGAAAGAGACTCTCTAAAATCTCTACTCTCCTCATTAAAACCCCTAAGTCTGAATCCTATTCTGAAGACTCTTCTGATGGTCAAAACCCTCAGAATAATGAATTAGTCACAACTAATTCTACTTCTGAAAAACTAAAACTAGAAAAATTTGTAAAACAAAGAATTTCTATATATCAAAGCTTTTGACAAAATGAAGCTTATAAACCAAACTTCCAAGAAAAAGATGTAAAACTAAAATTGCATTCTACATGCTTATTTTCAAAATATGGGTCTTGAAAGATTCAGGTTGATCCAAAAGACCATTAGAAAACAACATCCACTATTCTAGATAGTATGAATGGAATCATATGCTCTTCGATTTAAAATATGCACCTTCTGAGTTTCAAAAAACTATGAATCATATTTTAAACCTATAATCGAAACACTTCATTATTTATTTCTATGGTATATCTTGCCATAGGAATGCTTATCACAAAGATTGTTTACCAACAATATTATGTATTACCAAAATCCAATCCAATTCATTGTTTTCATTAAGGCAGTGAATCTTTACAAAAGAATTTACCAAACATTACCTCAAATGAGATTCCAACTCAATGGACAAACATATTAAGTATCTCTAAAAAAAAGATACAAATTCATTACTAGATTTCCTAACCTAGGAATCCTCACAAAACCCAGCAATACTAAGAAAAGAAAAGGATAAACCACTAATAAAACCCATTTCTTCTTTCAAACCCATTACTATCACTTAGTCTAAATCAATTAAACTAAGAACCAAAAAAGTCAAGAACACATCTTGAGACTTGCTAAAAACCCTATAGAATTCCCTTCAAAATATTGAAGATCAAAATCAGACAGAGGCCCCAGCCTCCGCAGGTATAACTTCTAAATTTATTACAAAGGAAAAAAACCTCTTCCAAAAATATTTCTCTAACAAAGGAGCCATCCTCATCCATAATCTTTATAAAAGAGAAAGGAGATTCATCCCCAAAATTATTTAAAATAATCTTCAAAACATAGAAAGGAGACTCAACTTCTCCAAAATCATTTTCAAAACCAACTAAGTATATTTCTAAACAAACTACTCATACTATTAAAACAGTTATGCAAGGATTTCATAACAAAAATCTTTATATTTTTGAACCAAAAATATTTTCAAAACAAGAATTGCATAACAATAATTCTTTACAAAATATTTTCAAAAATTGGTTCTATGAAACTTGGAACCTAAACAAAACCCCGGAATACTAGCAGAGTATTTTTGATTCATCCAATCCTCAAAACTTCCATTATTGGAATCATAAATCAAGATGCTTTGGTATATCCTTAATCCAAAACATAGAGTATTCCTCATTTTGGATATTCTATTTTCAAACTATTAAAACCATTAAAATGCCTTGGATGCATACCCACTGGTGGAAGTCTTCTATTTCCCTAACAGGAATCCAAGCAAGATATAACTTGTTCAAAACACTCTTTAAATCCATAAAGAGTGAAATAAGATCCACAACCTTGTGTCTCTTCCCTACAAAACCATACCTTCCTTGGGTATATAATTTGTCCTTTAGACAGGTATATGACTCAAGAATTATGAATAAAACCAAGTGGTGGACAACACTCAATATATATATATATATATATGCTCTTAAAAAGAAATATTATTAATAATTAGATTCGTTACAATAAAACCCTAAACACATCTATTAGAAACCCATTTAACTAAAAAGTGAGCAGTAACATTAACACATTTAGGAATCCAACAAGCAGTAAACATACTAAAATTTTCCATTAACTATTTAACATGGTTTATGAAGATACATGTCTTCCAAGAAATTTGAAAACCATCAAACATCAAAGCCTTTATAACATTTTTTTTATCAATTAAATCCACTTAAATAAAGAAAAGTAAAGTAGACTCTTCATCTAATTCTATACTATTATTCAAAAGGAATTTACTCCATTAATCTAGGATTTTTCCATTCAAATCTCTTATACCACAATAGCAGTAAGATTAGCATTGAAAACAATAATGTCAAAAAAATAAAGTAGCTCCTCTAGGTGGTTCCTTCCAAGATATAGGTGGTGGTACAGATGGATGAGAATCTTCAATGAAAATTCCAAAAAAGCAATTACTTTTCAAATTATAATTAAGAACACTTTTGAAGTTAGAAAATCTTAAATCTAAATTAGATAAGATAAGATCCAAGTTAGGAGATTTGGAATTAAAAATAAGATTATTTCTAATTTTTCAAATATTTTCAAGTGAAAGAAATATAGCAAGGACAAACTCAATATAAGTTAAATTAGTAGGAATAATAATATTTCTAGAATTGAAAATTTCTTTGAAAACACAATGTTCACAGAATTCCAACTTGTTCATTCTCACATCTTTTAACAGGCCTTGCTATGTCCCAAACGCATATACCATAGCTTGGTAGTTTTTGAATCTCTTTCCTCCTCTGAAATTGCTACTAATGTTGTCCTAATAACTGTACTACCAAGGTAGTAGTACAAGTTATTCTTCTAAACACCTTTCATTGCCATAAGTGCTCTAGAAGTAACCATTAATACCCCATTTTGTATGTTCATAGTGAAGCCTTTTGATTCTAAGACTCCCACAACAATGAGATTCTTCTTCATATGTGGAACATAATAAACATCTGTCAAGACCTTGGTTGAACCATCTTGATTCTTCAAACGAATTGTACCGATCCCTGAAAATTTGCATGGATAATCATTACCTATGAAAACAACTCCACTGTCTAGTTCTTCAAAGTTAAAGAACCACTCCTTATTAGGACAAATATGGAAGGTACACGCTGAATCAAAAATCTAATCACCAGGATGGGATGCTATTGACGAACCATCAAGTACAAAATCTGAATTTGAATTGCTTTCAGCTACATATGCATCATATGGCACAAATTTTCCTTTCTTCTGCAACTTCAAAATTTTTTTCTTCCAATGGCCTTTTTCATGAAAAAAGGCATATTCATCTTTACAAAGCCTTCATTTTGATAGAGATCTACCTCTCATTCCTTTCTGTTGTGTTTACGGACGTCCTCTTATAGATAGTGCCTCTGCTGCTTCATTCCTACTTTCCTTTTTATCTTTCTTTCTAATTTCATAACTATACAAAGCAATGCGAAATTCCTAAAAATACACTTTATCCTTCCTAATAAGTAACAACATCAAGCCTAAATCTTCATCTTTAAAATTTTCATCCATATTTAAAAAATCTACTACTAATCGATTAAAAGCAATGATGTAGTCATTTATTGTGGTACTTGGAAGGAATTCAAAACCAAACAACTTCTTCTTCAAATAGAGCCGATTATGTCCACTCTTCTTCATGAATTTTTTCTCCAACGCCTTCCATAACTTACTTGCAGATGTCTACTTTATAAATGTGTACTTTTGTTCTCTTGAGAGACATGAATGGATTGTACCACATGCAAATTGGTTGATATTTTACTACTCAACTTCATCTGCTCCATCTGGTTTCTCTTCTTCAATGGCGATGTCTAGACCTTGTTGAAACATACCATCTAGAACTTCGCCTTGTCATATGCTGAAATGACCAGTTCCATCAAAATTCTCCATCTCGAACCTTGCATTCATCACTATAGTTCTGCCTGACGTGGATGATTGGCCTTTGTTTGAAAGAAATTTTTATTCTGCCATTTCTTCAAATTACAACAACTAGCAACTATGTTCTAATAGCAACAAACAGAATGCAAACAAATTCCTAGGTAGAAACTTTTGGCTAAGATACCAATTGTTGGGAAAATCAAGTATATTTTTCCTATTCTAAGTAGCTACTATTCACTTATGATTTAAATAAATAGAACTTAAACTAACCCGAAAAAATAATGCTAAAATAAATTAAAGCAGATATTGAAGCAAAAATATTCAAACAGAAAAATAAAAACCCAGAAATTTAACGAGGTTTGGTATAAATGTTACCATGGTCCTCGGGCAAATTGATTACAACTAATTGGGAACAATTGAGGTAATCAATTACCCTTACAAAAGAGAGGAAGATTTACAAATTTTGAGATGTTTACAAATGGTGGAGGAGGATTTTATTTATAGCCCAAAATACAACACCCATCTTCATTCCTAACCAATGTGAGACTTTTAAAATTTGCACACTAAAGAGCTATACAACAATAATGATGCAAATTGATTGAGACAAATTAAAGGAAAAGTACAGTTAAAATTAGAAGTCCAAGGAATCTACAAATCACGTCAGATATCAATTGAGTTACTATCTCCAATATTCATAAAGACTCCAGCTTTTAATGACACTCTAAACGAACAAATCCCTTCCAGATGAAAGAATCGAATGGTCTAACTTCATAGTCAAGAAAATCTCAAACTATCCATATTAAAAATGAAACATATGAACTCAATATTTATTATCATTATTGAGAGCCTATCATCCTAATTTATATAATACTTAAATTGATATCTTCAATTTTATGAAAGATTAAACCTCCAACATTCTTAAGAAGACAAATTTGATCCCAATTTTTATAAGCCAAAAATATAGAATTATCATTTTAAGAGTTTGAATTTGACCAAAGTTTTCTTATGATAGCATCACCTTTTTACCATGTATTTTAGGAATTTTGAAAGTTCTCATAGTTAGTAAGGATAAAAGAACAGATTTAATATATATTACCTTACTAGCCTTTGAAAGTAAGTGAAATCTATAGTTATCAATTTTTAAAATAAGTGTATCAATAATTATTTTGAATTATCTACTTCTCTATTTGTGAAGAAAAACATAATGGCCAAGGTATTAAACTCCTCATGAGTCCTCTGGAATACCCAAAAGAGATTGAAATTGTGGTCTCAGGTGTCAAGAAATATTTATTGAATAGAAAATATAAGATTTGGATGAATTTACCTTTTTATCTCACTAGGAAAAATATTTGAAAAATTATTGATGAATAATATTAATCTCTGATATATTTGCCAAACAGAAAAGAATGAAATCGTTTGCATACAATAAATGACTAATAGCTTGAGCACTTCTAGCTATTTTAATCACATGAAAACCCAAATTTGACTCAATAGAGAGAAATCATCTACTCAAAGCTTTAGCTCCAATAATAAACAAGTAGAGAGATAAAGGATCACCTTGTATTAGATCTCTGCGTAGGATAATATTTCCAAAAATAATATCATTCAAGAATAAAGAATAAGATACAATGCTAAGATAAGTATAAATCAGATTGCAAAATTTTTCTGAAAAGATAAGAAGTCTCATAATTTTGATAATAAAGGTCCACTTCATTATATCATAAGCTTTTCAAATATCCATTTTAATTCCTAGTAGACCACATCTTCCTAATTTTTTTTATAGTGTGAACAACTTCTAGAACAATAATCACTTTCAAAAATGCATCTACTAGAAATGAAAGTAGATTGAAAAGGGAAAATAAATTTATTTTGATGACCATTGATTTTGTTGGAAAGAATTTTAGAAATGATCTTATAAATGACATTACACAAACTTATGGAATTAAATTGGTGAACTTGTTAAGGATTATTGAATTTATCAATTAAAATGATAAAAAATTTATTTAGAACTAGATTAAAAAGTTCAGTTTTGAAGAAATCTTGAACAATACTTGTCAAACTTTCATCAAGAATATCCCAATAATTCTTATAAATAAAAGATGGAATACCATCTTAACTAAGAGGCTTAACAGAATATTGAAAAGATCATTATTATCTTCACATGAAATAAATTGAGTAAACAAAAGAGGAAGTTCATTATTTAAATAGGTAGAATCATTAAAAGAATAATTAAAGACATTGTTGCCTCTTTAGGAGAACACGAATGTGCAAGAATACACGGTCACAAATAATAAATAATAAGTAAGATATAGCTCCCATGGAGATTTGTTACTAGTATTTGTCAAGTACTAAAATTCTTTCAATCTGATTTTATCCAAACAATCGAAACGTTGATATAGTTTAACTAACAAATGTTTTATAACAAAATATAAGAAAATTCTAGGATTGCAGTTTCACCAAATTAATCCACTCAAATCATATTATTTTCTCTTGATTTATGTTCTTGAATTTAATTTGTCAACCAAGAACTCCTAATTTATCCAATGTCTCTTCCGAGCTTTGTATAGACATATATCGCTAAAATAATTCACTATATTCCTATGAGAATTAAATTCAACAAGATTCATTAAGTTCAAAGTTCTCAAATAGCTACACGTACAATAAAGGTATATTCATATCCCTTATATATATATATATATTATTCTATCCATGATCAATCACACAAAAATGTATTTTTCGAGTTTATTTAAGTATCACAAAAATGTATTTTCCAAGTTTATTTAAGTATCACAAAAATATTTTTTCAAGTTTATTTAAGTGTCATAGATCAATCGATTAATCTTCCAATAATCAAAAACATTAAGCACAAATAGAATAAACAAATTAAACATCTAATAAATCATTCAAAAATAATTAATCCAAGCTTCATAGATTAAGCTACATGGCAACCCTAGAATAGTTAAATTAGTTCATAGAAAACATTAAAATTACAATACGAAAATATTAAAACATTTAAGGAATAATTAAATGAAGAACAACAAAAAGAATTAAAAGTGTTTCATCTCTACTCTCTAATTTTATCCCTAAGCGTAACCACAACAGAAGCCAAAATGGCTTCCATGTGTTCCACCGTTCACTCCTCTCTCCTCCCTTTTTATCACAATAAACACATATTTATAGCTTCAAGAAAATATAAAAAAATATTACATGTGCAACAAATAGGAGACAAAAATTATTCTTTAGGACATATCGTGCAAAATCTGTGGACATCGTGCACCATTTCTATGTTTTATTTTACAAAACTCATGCCACGTGTCGACATCTGATTCGTTGGAAGAATAATGAGACACATGGCCGCTTAGATGGATCGTGTCGCACGCGAAATAAGTGCACTATTCTAAGCGCGACAACTAGCTTCTACTCGGGTGGTGCGTCAGACAAACACACGATCTAGGCCGTTCAAATTTAATCTGACGGTGAGTGATGGAGACGTGCCTCGGGAAAATGTTTTGCACAACAAACAAGTGGGTCCCACCTTGCACGCTGGCTTGAGCAGACAGATGGATCCCACTCTACGTATTGAGCAGTGTGCCATCCGGGAAAGGCGTCCAAACACCCGTGTCGCGCCTGTATCACACTCACCTGATCGTTACTGTTGATTGTCTGATCTGACAGTGAGTGATGCACATTGATAATGACGCACGTGGTCCTCCTTTTTCAGTGTAGAAAAACAAATTTTATTTAATTGTATTTTAGCCCTCCAATTTAATTCAAATTAACTTTAAAACTTTTGATATTTGCAATTAAGCCCTCTTTTAATTCAAATTATATTTTCAGCTTTTATTATTTGCAATTAAGTCTTTTTCAATTCAAATTCTTTAATTTTCTTTAAAATTATATTTCTTAAAAAATTAACAGTAAATATTAATTTAATACATTAAAATTAACTAAAAACATTAAGAACATAGTAATTATAATTAATTAAATGAACAAAATAACTCTATAATATAGAGTTATCACACCCACAAACTTAGATTTTACTAGTCTTCGGGCAAAAGAAAGAAATAAAACTAGAATACATGTACTTAAAATCGTGATTTTCAAAACATTTCCAATTGGCATACAAATAACATAACTCAAAGAAATACAAGAATTTTATCTAAGCATTGAAATCAATTTAAAAGTATCTTACATTTTCACAATGAATTTTCTTGTGTGTGCCTTCTCTTTTCATATTTCATCACATGAAATCCGGATGAGTTTATGGAAATATGGACGCAATTAATTTTTAATGAAATTACAAATCTCATAAGTTCGTTTTTCATTTCTCTCTCCACTAATGTAGACAAATACAAAACCAAAAATCAATAGGACTTTATTAAGCTTGTAATGTATGGCTTAGGTAAAGGTAGGATAAAAGATAATATTTGGCTCAAATTTTTCCTAAACACATCATTTTAGGATTGAAACAAGATACCTTCTAACATCTCAATGAATACTTCCCAATTTGGGATTTAACTTCACATGCAACAATTATTTTTTCTTCTCTTTTCTGTTTTTTTATTTTTTTATTTCAGAATCTCTTGTCTTCTTTTCTTTTTCTCGAATCTTCTTGTTTTTTTTCTTTTCAGTATCCTCTCTTTTTTCCTGATATATATTTAGACATTTACTAACAATGGTCACATGTTAGTGAGATAAGGAAAATCGATATATATATATATATATATATATATATATATATATATATATATATATATATATATATATATATATATATATATATAATATATATATATATATATATTCACTAGGCTTTTGGTAGGACATAATAAAAAATATATATAAATTTAAAAGCACAAAAGGGGTATATTATGGATAAAACATGTAAAGTTGGACAGAAAGGTTCAAACGATCCAAAAATGACCTAAATCATTTCCTTATTTAAGTGTTGTTTAGTATTGTGCCTTGAGAGAAAATCAAACAAATTCTAAGAACTGTGACACCAAAGAACATCAATCGAATTGCATACTCACATATACTTTCTCTAAATTAGCATAACAACTCAAAGATCAAGACTAGTGCTCATAAATAGACATTCTTGTAAAAATGAAACTTACTCAAAAAATTTCACACCTATGCATTAGTTAAATCGAAGAAATAAAAATAAATCACCATGAAAAGCAAAATATATTCTAATGTTTCAATCAACTAAACAAATAAAGCTACACAAGCAACAATACCAAGAAAATATTTTAACTAAGTTCAATTTCTTCACCACCCCCAAACTTAATATGCACATTGTTCTCAATGTGTGAAAGTTAAAGAACAAATGAGATGAGTTCAAAAAAACTTCCTCGTTTTGGTTTGTAAGGTTGAAACCTGAAAATAGTTTTACTTCCTCGAATTTGCACCTACCAAAACAAATTAACAAAATAAAGAAATATGCAAACTAATACATGTTAAACTAAATAAAAAAATAGAAAATTAAAACACATGGGTTGCCTTCAAAAAAGCGCTTGATTTAGAGTCATCAGCTTGACTTCCCATTTTTTTCTTTTAAGGGGGTCAAATATTGTGCGTCAAATACAAAATCTCAACTTATCAGAAAATTGAAAAATAAATCTAAGCAAGTAACAATAAGCATAAAAAAATAAAAAATAAATTTTTTATTATTATTAATTTTTTTAACTAAAATCATATTGATTGGTATTAATATCAACAAAAATAGTAAAACAAATCCCTGACAATGGCACCAAAAACTTGTTGCCTCTTTAGGACAATACAAACGTGCAAGTATACACGGTCACAAGAAATAAATGATAAGTAAGATATCGTTCCCACGGAGATTTGTTACTAATATTTGTCAAGTAGTAAAATTGTTTTAATCTGATTTTATCTAACCAATCGAAAGGTTGATATAGTTTAACTAACTAATTTTTTATAACAAAATATAAGAAAATTCTAGGATTACATTTTCACAAATTAATCCCCTCAAATCATATTATTTTCTCTTGATTTATGTTCTTGAATTTAATTTGTCAACCAAGAACTCTTAATTTATCCATATGTCTCTTCTGAGCTTTATATAGACACATAACGCTAAAATAATTCACTATATTCCTATTAGAATTAAATTCACCAAGATTCATTAAGTTTAAAGTTCTCAAATAGCTACACGTACAATAAAGATATATTCATATCCCTTATATATATATGTTATTCTATTCACGAGCAATCACACAAAAATGTTTTTTTCGAGTTTATTTAAGTGTCACAAAAATGCATTTTTCAAGTTTATTTAAGTGTCACAGATCAATTGATTAATCTTCCAATAATAAAAAGTATCAAACACAAATAGAATAAACAAATTAAACATCTAATAAATCATTCAAAAATAATTAATCCAAGCTTCATAGAGTAAGCTTCATAGATTAAGCTACATGGTAACCCTAGAACAGTTAAATTAGCTCATAAAAAACATTAAAATTACAATACAAAAATATTAAAACATTTAAGGAATAATTAAACGAAGAATAACAAAAAGAATTAAAAGTGTTACATCTCTACTCTCTAAGTTTCTCTCCCTAAGCAGAACCACAACAGAAGCCAAATGGGAGACAAAAATTATCACAAAAGTTTCCACCGTCCACCCCTCTCTCCTCCCTTTTTATCACAATAAACACATATTTATAGCTTCAAGAAAATATAAAAAAATATTGCACGTGCAACAAATCGGAGACAAATTATTCTTTAGACACACATGTAAAAAGTTGGGACATATCATGCAAAACCCGTGGACAGAGTGTGCCATTTCTACGTTTTTATTTTACAAAACTCATGCCACGTGTCGGCATCTAATTTGCTAGAAGAATAACGAGACATGTCACCGCTTCGTATTGGGTAGGATGAGCTACAAGATATGACAGCATGAAATTTTTGCTGGATCAACTGAGACCCCTTGTTCTAAGATAAGGTGACCTAGGTAATCTACTTGTAATACATCGAATTGACACTTAGATTTTTTTGCAAATAACTGTTAGTAGTTAGCAACTGAAGGACAAATTGTAGCTACAAGATATGATCCTCCCATGAGCTGTAATACATTAGTATGTCATCAAAAAAGACCAAGAAAAATTTCCTAAGGAAGGGTCAGAAGATATCATTCATGAGATTTTGAAAGGTGGCTGGAACATTAGTGAGGCCAAACAGTATTACTAGGAATTTATAGTGACATTTATGTGCCCTGAATGTTGTTTTATGGGTATCCTCCTCATGAACTCTTATATGGTGGTATCATGAACGAAGATCTAGCTTGGAATAAACCGTGGCCCCATGTAGTTCATCCAACAGTTCATCAATGACAAGTATAAGGTATTTGTCTTTGATAGTAATGGCATTTAGAGCTCGATAATCCATACAAAATCTCCAAGTGCCATCTGTTTTCTTAACTAGCAAAACAGGTGAGGAAAATGGGCTATTTCTAGGCTTTATCAAGTGGGATTGCAAGAGTTCCTGCACCATCTTCTCTATCTCAGTTTTTTGATAGTGTGGATAACAATAGGGTCTAACATTCACTTGTCCAGAGCTAGGTTGTAAGGAAAGTTTTTGGTCATGTATCCGTGCAGAGGTAAGTTTATGACTGATTCAAAGATTTTGGGAAATTGAGTCAATCGCTTACTTATCTAAGAAGGCTATGTTTGAGGAGGGGTCTGGTGGTTGTTTGTGGGCCTAATTTGGAGAAGTAGCCCTATGCCTTGTAAACTATAACATTCCTTATGGGTTAGGGCTATCATATTGGCTCTACCCAACCCTTAGAAGGTGTGAGAGTTTCCTTCTGTATTGAAACTTAGGGTAAGTTTCTTGTAGTCCATCTGAATGGGCCCAAGGGTTTCTAGCCATTGAACCCCTAGGACCAGTTGGCATGCTGCCACTAGAAGCACGTAATAATCAGCCTCCACTAGATACCCTTGAATGATGAGAATGAGGTTTCAACATTGTCCAACACATTCTGATTTCTCACGATTAGCAACCATCACTTCCAGTTTCTATACTTTGGCTATAGGTAGATCAAAGTGAGAAGTTAAGGCTTGATCAATAAAGTTATGGGTTGAGGATTGATAACTGTATTTTATATAGTTATTTTCACCTATTTTATTGATTATAAATGCTATGTTCTCTGTATTTTTAGATAATTTTAGTTTAATAAATTAGTATTTACTGTTTTTTATATATTTTAATAAAATTAAGTAAATTGTATCGAAAACGTACTTAAATGTTAATTTGTACCCAAAAATAGAATTTTAAATAAAAGAGTTATTAATTGCAATTTATAAAGTTGAAAATATAATTTAAATTAAAATCGGGCTTAATTTCAGTTATTAAAAGTTTAAAATTTAATTTAAATTACTAAAAGGGTTAGATTGCAATTAAACAAAGTTGAAAATGTAATTTGAAATATATTTGTGGGTGAAAATAGAATTAAAAAAATTTGAATTTTACTGTGAGAAAAGAATCGCACTCATGGCAATCATGGCGTCCATCGTCCCTTGGTTGGATCATCAAAACAACGATCCAGTTTGGCAAGTGCGATCCAGGCAGACACGAAGTGCGTGCCGGTATTTCTCGCACGGCGCGGCGTGCCGGTGGGGCCCGAACTTGCCGTGCGAGCCGGCGTGCGAGTGGGACCAGCGTCGGTGCGTAGATTTCCCGAGGCGCATCGGCCCGGCCGTTGGATCTCTTGAACGGTCCAAATTGAAGTGCGTGGAACAGTACATGCGTCTGTTGAGCCGTTCGTATAGCAAATCGTGTGTGACGCGGGTTATGGAAAGCGGCGTTCATCCTCGGTTTCTGAGAATAAGAATGCGCCACGTATCCAGCATAATATTTAAGCAAATCATATTCCGACAATGATGGCATGTTATCATGGCGCGCGAGCGCGGGATTACGCCCGCGTTTCGGCGTTGTCTCCGTGCGACAATCCGCCCGCCGCCCGTTTCCATGACGGCCCGTGAAATTATGCCACGTGTCGCGTTAAATCCTCGCGGCGGAATCGATGACGACGACCGTGTAAATACTGCCTTTTGTATTTCAAAAAATTAGAGCAATGACCTGTTTCACGCGTAAATTAAAATAATATTATATCAAATATCGATACGCGTCGATTCTATTTTTGATACAAATTCCATACGCGTTTTAAAAAAAAGAAATGTATTATTTTTGAATGTATTTTTTAGTTATAAATAGGAGATAGTTTTTAGTTTTAAAAAAAGTTTTTTTTGGTTTAGAATTTTTGTGTTGTTCGGTTTTGGACTGCAGAACACGTAGAAGCCATTTTTTGGCTTTTGTTGTGTTCTACGTGTGCCAAATATTTGTTCTATGTGATATTTTAATTTTCCTTCTTATTCTTCTAATTTTTCTGCATTTGCTGTAATTTTATTTTAAATTTATGAAGTAATTTAATTTTTCTAGGGTTGCATTTGATCTAAATTTATGAAGCTTTGATTTTAATTATTTTTTTTATAGATTTATAAGACGTTCGATATGTTCGTTCTATTTTGTGCTTAATGCTTTTTGGTTATTTACGAATCTTATCAAAATGATCTGTGGCACATAAATAAACTTGAGAAAGGCATTTGTGTGTGTATTGCTCGTAAATAGAATGACATGTATGATGAAGGATAGGAATATACCCTAATTGTATGTGTGGCCTTTGAAAACTTAGAATGTAATGAATCTTGGTGAATTTAATTCTCATAGAAATATAGTGAATTAATTTAACGAGGTGTGTCTATATGGAGCTCGGAAGAGATGTATGGATAAAATAGAAGTTTTCGGTTGACAAATTAAATGTAATAAAAACATATAAATCAAAAGAAAATAACACGATTTGAGTGGATTAGTTTGGTGAAAAATTGCAATCCTAGAGTTCTCTTATTTTTTTTACCGTTTTCCATATCAACGATTATTTTGGATAAAATCAGAGAGATACAATTTTAGTAATCAACAAACTATAGTAACAAATCTCCGTGGGAACGATCTTTACTTACAAATCTTATTACTTGTGACCGTGTATACTTGCACGATTTTCTGTGTGTTGTAAAACATACAACAAGGATGTTCAGTACCTGCTATAGCATGGAAGGAGATTTCAGGTAGTATTTCTTGATGATCTTGTCCGAATGTAGGTTTTCACACTCATCTGCATCATTCTGATTCACATCTTCCATCATAAAGAGCTGTGATCATGCACAGGGATGGCCAGCAAAAAACTTGTTATAGTAGTAGCATAATCCCTTCTCTCTCCGTTCTCCTGCCTCTTGGTTGGTCAACCTTCGAAATGCTACTGGTTTGGTTGGACTAACGCGCTGAGCAAGTGCTGGGCCTAACAACCCATCGGTGGTTTTAGTCGTTAGTTTGGTTTGGTTAACAGGTAGCTGATAACGTGAGTTGGTCATGGATTTCTTTTGTACGATATTTCTTTCCTCAATTAACCTTGTCACACCAATGGCATTGGCCAGAGATCTCAGTTGCTTGATTTTAACATCAATTTGAATGTCATCTCTTAACCCAGCGATGAAGCAACCAATGAGGATTTCCTCAGGTAATCCATCCACACGATGAGAGAGTTTTTTGAAGGATTCCTAGTAAGTTGCCACACTCGTGGTATGCCTCAGATGAGACAATGCTTCTAAGGGATCCTCATAATCCATAGGTTCAAACCTCAGTTATGCAGCTTTGGTGAATTCCTCCCAGGTGAGTGATCCTCGAAATTTTTTGAGCCACCGATGCCATTGTAACGCAATGTCTTCCAGATGAAAGAAGGCCAATTTCACTTGCTGGTCAGCAGCTATATTAGTGAATTCAAAGCACTGCTCGGCTTTATAAATCCAACCGGTAGAATCCTCTCCAACAAACCTTAGAAATGACAACTTCAGGTGGGGGTGAGTTTTCTTAGTAGCTGATTGCGACGTATGAGGATGTGATTGTATAGTTTCATCCCTAGTGAAAGGGTTATCCTCATGTAAGTTCTGAGCTGCGCACAGCGCCTGCAAATCAGTAAGCAGTGCCTGCATAGTGGTTCCAACTTGATTGAATTTGGTGTCATGACGTGCGAGAGTCTCCATTACATCATTTTGAAACTCAACATTAGATTTTCCTCGAGTATCCATACTCGTAACTAGCTCTGATACCACTGTTAAAGACAATAACAGAGAAGGCAGGGAACAAGAGAGAAGAAGAAGGAAGGAAGCAAAGAATGAGAAAGGATGTTTGTATAATTCTTCTTATCTTTATTGAGTTCATTGAGGGTTATATATAGCCTTATATTTCAATGATTGAAAAGGGAGAAAACGAGTGAAAGAGGTGCGCTAATGCGCTAACTAATTCTGACATTTTAACCAAATTGGTAGTGGTCTTTTCGTGCACCCGTCTTCACACGTTTTGCACCTAGCTACGCCAATCATATGTCCCCGATGCGCCCAACATTGCCTGAGTCGATTCTATTCGTATCAATTGCATGCGGAAATGAGCAACAAATATGAAAGAAAAGCCATCAAATATAGGGGTGGTAATTCGTGCGGTTTGTGTCGACACATTTGATAAATGAGTTATTTTGTGTTAACTGATTAATGAGTGGGATTATATTAATGTTTGTGTCATGTTCATGCCTGATCACAAGTGGTTAACTCAATAAAATAGTCTACCAAAATATATTGTTTTTAGTAGGAAAAAAATAAGTTTTAAATTTGTTCTAATCTAAGCAAAATATATTGTTCTTGGGTATTGAACTTTCTTAATCCAAGTAAGGACTTTTTCTATGTCAATGGAAATATGCCTTAGATCTTTTAGTTGAAACTAGTAATTCATTTAATCCTCCTATAAACATTTCTGAGGTAAATCATGACTTGTCTGTCCATCTTGATCAGATCTCAACTAATAAGGAGATGTATCATAGATTAGTAAAGAAATTGATTTAGTTAATTCATACTCGATTTGACTTGTCATATGTAATTAGTGTGATGAGTCAATTCTTGCATAATTCGAGTAATCGACACATGGATACTATGAACCGAACCTTAGCTTATCTAAAGTCCTCTCCAGAAAAAAAAAAAGGTATTATGTTTTATAAACATAGACACCTAGATATTATGAGTTGCATTGAATCTAATTTTGCGACTTTCAAGAAGAATAAAGAGTCTATTTTAGGATGCCTTATATTTATTGAAGGTAAATTGGTGGCCCAAAGTAATAAGAAACAAAACATGGTATCATTATTTAGTAAAAAGCTAATTACCACACTCCACCATGCTATTACATAGCTTTCTTGGTTGCATAGCTTGATTTTGATCCTAAGAAGCCATTGGTTCTATTATGTGATAGCTACAACTATTAAGATTGGTAATAACACAATATAATATTATTGGACAAAATATATTGAGTTGGACAAAAACTATAGGGACAATTTAGATTCTCATGTCATTAAAGTTCCGTGCATTAAGAGCTTTCACCAACTAGGTGACATTATAACTCATGGTGTAAATGCAAGTTCTTTTCATATCATAATGCCCGAATTGAGCATGCGTGATATCTAGGAAAAAGTTGGGTGTATTTATATATTCTAGGATAATCGTATATGTCATACTTTCTTCGTAATTAGATTATACTCAATTGGGTTAATGAATAAATCAAGATTTTCATAAACAATTGCGCCGGTTAGCGTGTTAAATAATAGTAAAATATTAGTTAAATAGGTTTATTCAAGTTATTGTGTTGGGTCGCATTTAACCTATTTATTAAAGAGGTTAAGCGAGTAGTGTCAATTTCGTGCTGAGTTACTCATTTTTGTATCATTTTCTGGTTATATTACCAGATCGTGTCACTAATTTTTTTTTTGTTTGTAAAAAAATGTTTAGAATAATAACTTAGTGCATTTTGGAGAGCTGAAGCTGCAGACCCACGGTATGCAGGATCTAAAGCAAGAAGAATGCTAAGAAGACTCAAAGAGGAAAAAGGAAAACCCCTAAAAGCTTCAAGAAGAATGGACTTGAACTGTGGCAGCCTGAAGGTTGTGTAAAGTTTCAACTTTTTCCAATATTCCTCTGGTGGTGTACCACAAAGCTTGAAAATCCATTAAAGCTGCTCAATTGATATAGCAAAAAAATAATTCATGTCTAGAGATTCTAGCTAAAAGCACTAGGATCATTAGCTCCAGGTTCTAGTAGATAAACCAATAAAAGAAAATAAGATGACAAGGCTAAATCTTAATCATCAATTTTGTATGAGTGTCTGTTCTTCATATACATGCCTGAGTGTCAAAAGCATCTAGGGCTTAAAGTATTACCGTGAGGTGTATTTCAAAGAAAGGATGATACTGAATTTAGCAATGTGGTTTAATAGCTGACTATTCAGCTATATCAGTTATGAAATCTAGTTAAGATATTTTTTCTTTTTCTTTTTTCAATACGTTTCAAACAATGTTTTATTATAATGTTAAGTTTTATCCTGTCATATACATACATCCATAAATGCATAGACGTTTGTACTGTACTGGTGTTAGTTAGTTACCCACTAAAAAGGAAGAAGACTAACTTCATTGTTACCTCTGTTTGACCCAGTATAATTGGCTTCCCTGAAAACAACCCTGCTAAGAGGCATCCAGCACTCCAAAGATCGATACCCACTCCATAATCCCTAAAGCCTAATAGTAACTCAGGAGCCCGGTACCATAGTGTCACAACTCGGTTAATGAGAGGATGCTTGTTCTTTGGAGCATAGTAATTTGCTAGTCCAAAATCTGCAATCTTTAGTACTCCATTTTTATCAATTAACGTGTTGGAACCTTTAATATCTCAATGTAAAACTCAACCTGCACCAAGAGTTCATACTAGAAACTCAGATGAATTACTCATCCAAGTCCTTAAAACTTTGAAAAAGTCCAAAGCAGGAAAAACAAACCTGGGGTTCAGTCAGCTGTTCTGAGCTGGTAAAAGTAGTCTACCCAAATCTGACCACATGAAAATCGAAATCAAGATAAATACTATATTGCATTCTTGATGTAGCTAATCCTTCAAGTTTCACGATATTAGGATGATCCAGTTTCTGTCATATCATAATTTCTTGAGGCATAAACTTAACAGCCTCAGGTGATGTACTAAAGCGGACCTTCTTCAAGGCGACCAATTTTCCAGTTTCCCTATGTCTTGCCTTGTAGACATTGCTGTAGGTTCCTTCACCTACCTGTAGCACAACATATTGTGATCAAATCAAGCACATATGCCAGTCTCCATCTAACTTACTAATCAATCGTTACTCCGTAAAGCAACAGATCGAGTTTTTGATCATACTTTTTTCACTCCCTTCTTAACAGAGAAAATGCATAGGTACAAGATAAAGTAATAACAACGACTGCATGTAGGAAAACCTAGAGTTTACAACTAGTCTAGCATAACATAGGACAAAGGCCAATTTCTCTTCTTTTTGTTAATTACATTAGGATTGAAACTGCTGCTCCTTTAAGGAAAGTGCTTTGAAATGGACCAAAGTATTTTTAGTGATGGTTAGCAATCTCTAAGTGAAGTATTCTTATTAGTGGTTTTTAAGAATTATTATTAGTGTATTTAAGGTGATACTTACATTTGAGATACTTTTGAAAGAGAAATATTTAGGATGCATGATCATCCTGAAAGAATAACTTATGTTATCGGAAACAATGATAGTTATAAATTTTTGGATAGATATTGGGTAACTATCATCCCTATTTTTCTCAATTTTCTATAAATTTCATAAATTTTTGTATACGCATCTAGGTAACAAACACATCATTTTTCTCAATTTTCTACATATTTTAAACAAAATAGAGCATCCAAGTAGTCACACCAATATCCATGTAATGTCCTTTAGACACGTATACCTTAGGAAAAAAAGGAACATCTCAATTAACATCCATAATAACTAAACTTGTCAAACACCTAGGTTATGTTTTATTAATGGGAATGAAAATTGTAATAAATAATTAAATTCAATAGAAATAATGTTATAAGTGGAAGAATCATTTTAATGATAAATATTATTCAAGAATCAAGAACTAAAGTGCTCAAGAGAAGAGAAACAATTCTGAAGAAGTTTATTATTGTTGAATGAATGAACAACAGTTCACACATTGCTATTATTTATAGAACTCTTATTAGTAAAGGTTGTGCACGTGTAAGACACCTAATGGATGGCTATGACAAACTAGAAACAATGCTTATAAAGCAGAAACTAATTACAACGTCAAAATTTATAAAGTTATAGATAAAACAAAAATAGAAAATAATTTTTATCTTTTATTTTTAAATAGGATAAAATAATAAAAATAATAAAGAATTGTAAAAAAACATTCCGATATATTCTTAAATAATGTGAAAAGAATTAATATTTTTAATATTGTTTGAATACTTTATATTCCATTATAAATTAACATTAAAATCAAATATATAAATATCTAAATTATTCTCATTTTCAAACATATTAGTGTAATACAAACATGACGATGATAAATCTTCTCTTCAAACCACTTTTTAACAAACCATCTATTTTCAAACTACTTTCCTTGAAACTACATCCAGGAGAAACTAGGTCTCAGAATATAAATCCCATAACTGATTACTCTAAAGAAAGACAGCATACAAGTCCCACTAATTCAAAAAATCAAAAGAATTCCAAGCTGAGATGAGAGTAGGGATGCACACCTTATCAACCTTAACATAAGATTAAGCAGTCATTGGAACCAAGCTTGCCAATACTCCTCTAGGAACATTATCAGTGAGCCATTTTGGCCACCCATCAACCACTTGCTCCTCTCCAAACGATACCCTATCCGAAAAATTCCCACTTCTTTCTCTCAAACCACTTCCAATCAACTTTCCATCTGCTTCTTCACTCCCATTAGTATTCCCAAGCTCATTATCATACACCTCTGTTTCAGATTCCCACATACCCATTCTCCATTTTCAATTTCTCTACACCACCAGGTGAACAGTTCAGGACAGTCTTGGTCTGAACACAACCCATTGCTTTGTGGGTCTAGACTAATATGGCGTTTCTGTAAATTGGGCGATTGAGGTAGAAATGGGTGTCATGGAAGTCCAACGGGAATGGAAAACAAAAGGTAAAGGAGGTGGCTTTTGAGAGGAAGAAATACACATTTGGGATACAAAATAACCAATATGAGAGGAACTCGAGCCGTGCATGGCAGGCATCTTATGGAAAAATGCTATGCGATAAAAAACAAATTACCTTCTCATGACCTCCTTGGCTTTCTCCGCCAAGATAAAGACATAGCCAGAGAGTGGGACTGCCGCTTTTAATCACGATTCACGAACGAGTGAGTTCATGTGCAAAACACGCGACAATCAAGTGTAGATTGAATAATCACGAAATGCAAATCTTGCGCAATTTTGTTCTCTTTCCCTCGGCAACAAAAAGTCCAAACCCTTCCTTTGCTCTAAAACCCTTATTTTTCTCCCTCTAGCACAATCGATTTGAAATCTCTATACAAATAATGGAAGGATTAATGTGTATTGAAAAGGATTGAAGTGGACTGAGGTTTAGGATTTGAGTTTTGTGAAGATACCATATAATATTAAAGAGTTCTCTGTAAAAGGGAATCGCACGAAGCTAATATACGACAAGATTCTAATGCTTTTTCATAGTCTTATATTTTCTTCTGGTATATGTGGTTGATGTGATGTTTAAAAGTTGTTTATTCTTCTTCATTTTTGAGTGGGGTGTGCCGAATGCTCCTCGTGGAAATATTTTGCTTCATTTTCAAATGTTTTAAGTGTTACTTATGTCAGTCTAAAATTTTTCCTCAAAATCCAAATAAATAGTGATTGTTTAAAGGAATTAGACTTTTCTACGTGAAAAGGTTATAGAGTGGCCTAGGGATATCTAGAAAGAGTTAGAGTTGGATGAACTCAACTCAAGTTTTGAAGACCCTAGAATGTTCTAGAGCACGTTGGAGGATGCTAGAATGGGTTGGAATATTCTAGAACGTGCCGGATGGTTCTTGAAGGAGGTAGAAGTTGCTGAAAGCTTACGGAGCATCCTAGAACTTGCATGAAGAAGCTAGACACTCATAGAAGACTCTAGAGTTGGCTAGAAAGTCCTAGAACCTTGTGGCATGTTGTACATAACACTAGAGGATTCTTGTACATTCTATAGCTAGAAGGATCTAGAAAGATGTGGCATAATCTTAAGTTTGGTGCCACACTATAAATAGACCTATTGGTCTTCATTTGTAATCATCTTGGAAATTCCTAACAATCTTGGGAAATCTTGGGAATTCTTAGTATCTTGTAACATAAACTCTCTCTAGAGCAATACAAAGCATTCTTTACAAACTCTCTTTCTAGTCTCTTTGGAGTCTCATTCGGATTAAAAGGCAGGCTTAGTGCAACCGACGGTGCTAAGTGACGTATGATCGCTACTTGAAAAATAAGGTTGTGACAGTTGGTATCAGAGCTTTCGATTGAAGCATTTCTACCTTTGGCATAATGAAGAACGCTGCTCTATCTATACCAAGCGTCGATGTTCCATCTATGGAATGTGGGCGTGAGGAAACCAGGAAACCATCAAAGGAATCTCGAGCCAAGTCAAAAGACATACTTTCTAGCTTAGAAGCACGAGTGGGGAGTGTGCAGGACAGCTTAGGGGAGCTGTTTGACAGGGTGGACAACTTAGAAAAACGTTACAATGGCTTAGAGGCCGAGGATGTGGAGATCCACGCAGTGGTTAAGATGTCCCTCAATGAGCTAGATGGTGGGTTAAGGCAAGAGATTGATGGGTTAAAAGCTAAACTTACCAAGGTAAGAGATATCGTCCAAAGAGAACTTGTTAATGTCTTGCTTAGAGTGGAGGACATGGGTGGTGATCTAGCTCTATGTAAGCAGGCGATGGCCGCGGGAATTAGCACAACCACCATCATTGAGGCTAAGAGGGTGGATGTTCCCAAGCCTAAGACCTTCAATGGTATTAGGAATGCTAGGGAGGTGGAGAACTTCCTATGGGGGCTGGAACAATACTTTGAGGCTACTGGCATAACGGACCATGCCAGCAAGATCCAAACTGCTGCCATGTATTTTTCCGACACTGCTATGTTGCAGTGGAGATGGAGGCATGGAGATGTGCAACGAGGGGTTTGCACGATTGAAACCTTTGAAGATTTCAAAAGGGAGTTTAAAATGCAGTTCTTCCCCGTAAATGCTGAAGAGGAGGCAAGAGGTCGATTGCGACGGTTAAAGCAAACGGGTAGTATAAGGGACTACGTGAAGGAGTTCACAACCCTACTGTTGGAAGTTCCTGACACATCAGACAAGGATGCCCTATTCTTGTTCATGGATGGTCTCCAATCATGGGCTAACCTTGAGCTCAAGCGACGTGGTGTCCCAGACTTGTCTTCAGCCATTGCGACTGCAGAAAGCTTTATTGACTACTCCACAAATAAGGAAAGCTCAAAATCCACAGATAAGAAGTTTGTTGGAGGAAAGAGTGGGGTAAGCCACGGTAAAATTCAGGGACCTAAGAATCATAAAGATAACTCCTCATTCAAACCACGAGACAAGGGGAAGGAAAAGGAGGATCGTGGTGCCTCAAAGCCCCGTGTAACGTGATTCATTTGCGATGAGACCGCATTGGGCACGTGAATGTCCGAAAAGAAAGGCATTGAGTGCCTTAGTTGCTTCCACTCATGACCAGAATGGAGGTGAGTCGGACGAAGGTGCAAAGATGGGTTCTTTGCGCCTACTTGGTGCATTGCAGAGCGCCCCAAAGACCCCTAAGGGCTTGATGTACGTAGATGCCACCATCAATGGAAAGGTCGCCAAAGCTTTGGTGGACATAGGTGCATCTCACAATTTTGTTTTAGTGGAAGAAGCAAAAAGACTGGGCCTTAAGGTTGTCCATGGAGGGGGATCTCTGAAAGTAGTTAACTCAACAGCACTACCATTGCATGGAGTCGCTCGAGGAGTTAAGGTCAGTCTTGGTGCTTGGACTGGCCAAGTGGACTTATCAGTGGTGCCTATAGATGACTACTCAATGGTATTCGGCATGGAGTTCTTGGACCAGGTTAGAGCTTTCATAGTGCCATGTTCAAACTCTATGTGCATCATGGATGGTTCGAAGGCTTGCGTGGTACCGAGAGACAGGACCACCAAACGTACGACCCAAGCTCTCTCGGCACTTCAATTCAAGAAGGAATTGAAGAGAGAAAAAGAGAGTTACCCAACCATCTCAAAAGAGTACGATGACGAGGAGTCACCAAAGCCAAGCTTGCCGACAGAAGTGCAAGTTGTCTTAGATAAGTCCCTTGGGGTGATGCATGAGGCTTCGCCCAAATGGTTACCTCCAAGGAGGAAGGTGGACCATGAAGTCGATTTGGAGCTTGACACAAGACCACCAACAATAATCCCTGATCAGGTGGAAAAATCATAGACGCTCAACAGAAGCGTGATGGTTAACCCACCAAGTCGAAAGGCAGAGCTAGCAGCCTTGAGCAGGCCAAGTACCCCTTTGTTGGAAAAGATCAAAGAAGGGTTGGAGCATGATTCCCTTGCTCAAAACCTCCTTGCCCTCATCAAGGAAGGAAAGACAAGACTATTTTGGCTGAGTGACGGACAACTCTATGCCAGACAGAATCGCATCTTCGTGCCAAAATGGGGGAGCTTAAGGAAGGAGCTTATCAAGGAGTCCCATGATTCACTATGGGCTAGACACCCAGGAATGAGGCGCACCCTTGCTTTGATCAAATCAATCTACTACTGGCCTCAGCTATGGGACGATGTTGAAGCCTATGTGAGGACTTGTCTTGTGTGCCAACAGGACAAGATAGAGCAACATGCACCCGGAGGATTGCTAGAACCGCTGCCTATTCCAGAGAGACCATGGGAAAGTGTCTCAATGGATTTCATTACTTGCTTGCCAAAATCAGAGGGCTTTGGTAGCATTATTTTTGTCATTGATCGCTTCAGCAAATATGCAACATTCATACCTGCCTCAACGGATTACACGGCAGATGAGACGGTACATTTATTCCTCAAGAATGTTGTGAAGCATTGGGAAATCTCGTCTAATATCATGAGTGACCGAGACCCACGATTCACAGGGAAATTTTAGACTAAACTATTCAAGCTATTGGGATCAGACTTGAATTTCTCTACCAGTTTTCATCCCCAAAGCGACAGGCAAACAGAGCATGCCAATGCATTGCTGGAGTTGTATCTCAGGCACTTTGTGAGTGCCAATCACATGATTGGGCTAAGTTACTAGATGTAGCCCAATTCTCCTATAACCTACAAAGGAGCGAGTCTACCGCGAAGAGTCCCTTTGAGATCGTTATGGAGTAGCAACCCATGACTCCTCATGCCTTAGCCATGAGTTATGAAGGAAAGAGTTCTGATGCCTTCAAATTTGCCAAGGCGTGGCACGAGCAAGCTGAGTTAGCCCGAGCCTATTTGAACAAGGCATCTAAGAAGATGAAGAAGTGGGCTAACAAGAAAAGAAGGATGGTAGAATTTCAAGAAGGTGATTTGGTTCTTGTCAAACTATTGCCCCAACAGTTTAAGTCCTTGCGGAAGGTTCATAAGGGGTTAGTACGGAAGTATGAAGGACCATTTCCAGTCCTCAAGCAAGTTGGTAAGGTGTCCTACAAGCTGCAACTCCCTCCAAAGCTTAAAATATATCCGGTCTTTCATGTAAGTATGCTAAAACCTTCTCGTGGAGACAAGGAAGACATGAGTCGGGGAGAATCCAAGAGAGCGCCTACCGCAGTGGTAACCTCCTTCGACAAAGAGGTGGACTCAATTTTGGCAGACCGCTTGATCCGACAAAGGGGCATACCAAGTTATCGAGAATACTTGGTCAAATGGAAGAACGTCCCAGATGTAGAGACAAGCTGGGAACCTGAAGATTCTTTGTGGAAATTCAAAGATGACATAGAGAGGTTCAAGCTTGAAGGCGCGATGAGGATGTCACGAATTTGAGTGGGGAAGGGTGTCACGTCCCGCTCAAATTGTCTCTCAAAATCCAAATAAATGGTGCTTGCCTAAAGGATCTAGACTTTTCTACATGAGAAGGTTCTAGAGTGTCCTAGAGATGTCTAGAAAGAGTTAGAGTTGGACGAACTCAACTCAAGCTTTGAAGACCCTAGAATGTTCTAGAGCATGCTGGAGGGTGCTAGAATGGCCTGGAATATTCTAGAACGTGATGGATGGTTCTTGAAGGATGTAGAAGCTGCTGGAAGCTTACGAAACATCCTAGAACTTGCATGAAGAAGCTAGACACTCCTAGAAGACTCTAGAGTTGGCTAGAAGGTCCTAGAACCTTGTGGCATGTTGTAGATAACACTAGAGGATTCTTGTACATTCTAGAGCTAGAAGGATCTAGAAAGATGTGGCATAATCTTAAGCTTGGTACCACACTATAAATAGACCTATTGGTCTTCATTTGTAATCATCTTGGAAATTCCTAACAATCTTGGGAAATCTTGGGAATTATTAGCATCTTGTAACATAAACTCTCTCTAGAGCAATACAAAGCATTCTTTACAAACTCTCTTTCTAGTCTCTTTGGAGTCTCACTCGGATTAAAAGGCAGGCTTAGTGCAACGGACGGTGCTAAGTGCCGCACGATCGCTACTTGAAAAATAAGGTCGTAACACTTAGCCTATATAAAATAATTTTTAGTGATCCAACACTTGTAGGCAAATATTTCACCATTAAGATGCAAATATGTAGGCCATATCTTTTTCTGTTATCGTGTGCAAAACACATTATTTGGACTTTGTTTGATTTTTTTTCCTTTTTAAGATTAATTATTGATAATTTAGTATCTCTTAATACATAATTTTGTTTTTGCTAATTGGTTATACAGACATTCTTTCTTAGATTGCATTTAGTTTGCATTGTTAAATATTTGTGTTTTGTTATCCTATTGTGAACTTTGTTTTTTGTCATGTTATCCGGTTAGGAACTTAGTATTTCTCGATGTTTGAAATGTTTTTTTGTGCTTGCTTGTTGAATTTTTCTCCTATGTGGTTGGCACGTATTGTAACAATTATTATCCTCGCGATTGGTGGTTGTTACCATTGCCAACGTGGTTGGTGAGGGGTTGGTTAGGTGGTTGGTGAGGAATTGACATAGGTGGTTGGTAAGGAATCGACGTGGTTGGGCAGTCTAAAAGGTTGAATTTTTCTATAGATTCCTTGGTTTTTCTTGGTCTATTTTTCTATTGAGTGTCAAGTATGGGAAATTGTGTAGCATCTGTATAATATAGGACATCATAGAAGGATCTCCTATATTTCTCAAACATTAGGTTGAGTAAAAAAATATGAGATTGAGTGAGGTTTTGTTAAGAGTCAAAATAAATGGTTGGCTAGTAAAAAGGCACGCCATTTTGAGGAGTTACTCTCAAAATTGAGTTGTTGTGTATAAAGTGTTAGTTGCAAGAGTGCAACAGTATCTATAGGTGAGAAATCTACGTGGTAATGTGTTGTGTGTCTATTGAAATTTATAAGGATGTAATAGTTTTAATTGGGAGGAGCCTTTATGGTAATGTGTCATGTATTAGCTAGGTGCTACAAGGTTGTAATATGGATCGTAGGTGATGAGCTTATATGTATGTGTGTTGTGTATCAGTTGAGTGTTGCGGGGTTGCAACGAGCATGCATATTAGGAGATTGAGTCATCAATAGTCGTCACATCACGTGGTGATGGAGCTTCATGAACAAATTTAGATATATTTGGATCAAGTGTTGTGTTAACAATAAGTTATGGCATCTTAAGCATAGTTAGGACATATGTCTCAACTGGTAGAGGTCTTTTCATTTATATTTTTATCAAATTGTGTACTATTGATTTACTTTTTAATGAATTTCTTGATACTGAGTGATTGCCTTAAGTAACCTAAGGATGTTACCACATAAGAGTTGGATCCTATGTGAGTTTATCTCGTTACTTGTTTTGTTGTGTTATGTATTGATAACTATATTTTATATAGTTATTTTTATCAATTTTAGTAATGATAATTGCTATGTTCTTTTAATATTTAGTTAATTTTTGTTAAATAAATTAATATTTTCCTTTTTAGGTGCTAAAAATACATTTTTAATAAAATTAAATAATTTGTATCGAAAATGTACTTAATTTCATATTTCTGTCCACAAATATAATTTTAGATAATATAGTTCTTAATTACAATTTATAAATATCGAAAATATAATTTAAATTAAATTTGGGCTTAATTATAATTATCAAAAGTTTAAAAATTTAATTTAAAATTAGCAAAGGGCTTAACTGTAATTTAAAAAAGTTCACAAATGTAATTTGGATTAAATTTGTGGGTCAAAATACAATTAATGGAAGTTTAATTTTCGCGCAGGAGAGATGAAGTCCACACGCAAGATCACACTCACCCAACGTGGACAGTCCGATCAAAGAAGCAACGGCTCAAATTTGCGCGTGTTCATCACACCCGACCAAAGCGAGTGGGTCAGATCTCTGCGTTTTCACGCGGCTTGGCGTCCGAGTGGGGCCCACCTACCGTGCAGGCCGACGTGCAAGTGGGACCCACGTGTCTGACGCGTTGTAGCCGCTGTCCCCCACCTTCGCGCGTGCCTTTTCCAGTGCGGTTATTTCATGTGCGCCCGGTTATTCCACGAACCATAATATGCCACGTGTCCCATGTAAGATTTCTTCAAATGATATGCCGAAACGTGTCATGTTAAAATGAGCGCGACCGCACTGAATCAACCCCCGTTTCCAACCATTGCCGCATTTTTTCGGCTCCCCAATCCCGTGCTTCTGTTCTGCGTGCGCCCGTTCCTTTCAACGAATGAGATCCGGCCACGTGTCCTACTATTTGTTTCAGTGAATCAGCTCGCGACACGTGGCAACATGAAAAGCAAAAGAAAACACAGAATCGTGCAGCCCTCTCCCACGCGTGTCGTAAAATAAGAAATTCGATATTCGCGTGGCGTGGATTTTAAGGGGAATGTCAGGGTGTTATTTTCGATAAAAAATATTATTACGCATTTTATTATTTTTTATATTTCTGATGTATTTTTTTGTCTATAAATAGGAGATATTTTGTGAGAGAAAGAAAGAGTTTTTTGGAGAGTTTGGTTTAGAATTTTTGTGGTATTAGGGGTTGGATTGCAGAACACGCAGAAGCCATTTTTTGGCTTTTGTTATGTTCCGCGTGTGCCAAATATTTGTTCTATGTGATGTTTTAATTTTCCTTCTTGTTCTTCTAATTTTTCTACATCTGTTGTAATTTTAATTTTTAATTAATGAAGTAATTTAATTTTTCTAGGGTTGCATTTGATCTAAATTTATGAAGCTTTGATTTTAACTATTTTTGAAAGATTTATAAGACGTTCGATTTGTTCATTCTATTTTGTGCTTAATGCTTTTTGATTATTTACGAATTTTATCAAAACGATTTGTGGCATAAAAATAAACTTGAGAAAGGCATTTTTGTGTATATTGCTCATAAATAGAATGACATGTATGATGAAGGATATAAATATACCCTAATTGTATATGTGACCATTTGAGAACTTAGAACTTAATGAATCTTATTAAATTTAATTCTCATAGAGATATAGTGAATTAATTTAACGAGGTGTGTTTATACGGAGCTCGGAAGAGATGTATGAATAAAAAAGAAGTTTTCGGTTGATAAATTAAATGTACTAAAAATTATAAATTAAAAGAACATAATATGATTTGAGTGGATTAGTTTGGTGAAAAATTGCAATCCTAGAGTTCTCTTATTTTCTTTTTACCTTTTTCTCAATAAACGATTATTTTGGATAAAATCAGAGAGATACAATTTTAGTACTCAACAAACTATAGTAACAAATCCTCGTGGGAACGATACTTTTCTTACAAATCTTTATTACTTGTGACCGTGTATACTTGCACGATTTATGTGTGTTGCAAAACACACAACATGTATAATCGCATGTTGAAAGATTATAATCATTATTTATCAAATATGTTTTCACATAGGAGGTCTTAAAGTAATTGAAAATCATTTATAATTTTTCTGGTATGCCTGATTTACATGTTATATAATGTTTGTCATGTTAATACATGTTGGTAGCCTAGGAAGGAGCTTATGATGCACATGTCATGCACATGTCACTAATGTGTTTTACTGTATGTTGATTTAAGCATGTTATTTTTATTGTATTTATGTTGTGTTATATGCTTAATTCACGTTGTGAGGTTTGCTTGGTCGAGTTGGACTAGAACTTGCAAAAATATTTCATGGATTGGTGTATCCATCTCTTTGTAAGTCTCAAATGTTTGTTTAAATCGGAAGTACAATTCATATATATGCAATTATTTTGACGTATAGAACTCCCAAATAGATGACTATAATAGTGTGGGAGGTGGAGGTGGAAATGAAAGTGGATAAGAAGGTTGAGATTAATGAGAAAATATATATTCCCATTTTTAAGAAGAATGATATGAGATTTGGAATAATATAATTGAAGCTTCTTATGGTCTTTGAAAATGTTGAAATAATGAAGACTACTACAAAACTTTATTGTTTGAGTCATGGTAGACATATTAAATATAAAACAAATGATAAAAAAAGAATTCATGCTTGTTGTAACAATGTAGGTTGTTTTTGAGAGTTGTTTGTTAGGAAACAATTTGAAATTGGTGTTTTTTTTATTTATAAATGTCAAAATGATGATTTTTATAATTATATAAAAAATCATGCATTGAAGAAAAAAATTACTAATACATTGTGACTAAAAAATTATTAGACTAAGCAAAAGTCAAGTATTAAAAGGTACATGATGTTGTAAGAAAAAAAGTATAATGTGAAAATCACTAAATATGTAGCAAAAGGGGGGAAAAAAAGAGAGACTAAAATACATTTTCGTGGAAAATAATGGTAAAGAGGTAAAAAATTATCATGGTATCACAATACAACTAAAGAGAAAGGACAAAAGAAAAAAAAGTATCATCAAATTCAAGATATTTTATGTATGTTTAGATCCCGTCAAAGAAGTAGAAAGATATTTTAGATGAATGTTATTTAAAATGAAAAAATGTTAGCATTCTTATATGTTTCATGGGTGTAGATGTTAAAATAAAATTTATGCCGTTATTGAATAAGAATTAAAAATAAATAAATTTGTTATATTGTTTATGATTTGTTGAATATGAATTAAAGAAAACATAAAATGGTTAGTAAAGTTGCTATTCAATGGTATTGGGATTAGTGGAGATTATCCTTTCACAATTATGAGTGATTAGATAAAAATGTATAATTATAGTAATGTCAGTGATACCCAACGTGAAACAAATAATTTGCATATGACATATGCACAAAAACTTCACTAAGTATAACAAAAGGCAAAGGTTATGTGAGTTTTTGGAGAGATACCAAGATGACTACTGTGCCTAAATTTGAGTCATGGGTGAACGATATAAAGATTAAATCAAGAAGGGCTCACAAATACTCGACTAACAAACCAGCAAAATCTTAGGCAAAATCTCATTACTGATTATGTTTTCTTTCTTTTTATGTTTTACATTTTTTAAAAAAATTTCATTTTAAATTATAATTTCATATAATTAATTATTTCAAATATTATGTGGGGCATCTTCAAAAGGTTGTCATAATACCCCACAAAAGAAGGATTTCTTGAGCATATGTAATCTAATTTGAATTGTATGGAGCATGGTTATGTAGGGTATTTTGTTTTGTATTTTGCCAATTTGGTTTTAATAGTAAACTATGTTGGGTACGTTTGTTTGGTGTTTAACTAAACTCCAAATTGTTTAGTTAGTGTTTATTTTGAATTTAGATGCGTTAAAGTATGGCACATGTACACTTTTGAAAAGCTGAACAAAAATAGAAATTTAAAGGATGTAAATGAGAGACGTGTGCAATAATTTGATTGTATATTAGTAAACTAATATATCAAAGGTAGATTTGTAACTTTGTAAATTTATAAACCAATATATTGGTGTTAGATTTATAAGTTTATAGTTTGATAATAAATTTGTAAACTCAAAGCCAAATTAAGAATTATAACTAAACTCATTTCTCACCCTCCTCCCCGTACCCGCCTAACAGTTTTAGTATTAAAATAATAATTTTTAAAAATAAATTACATTGTTAAATTTTATAAATTTAAGGGAAAAAAGAGTAAAGTTGTGGCCATTTATGACCTTGCAATGTTTAAAGAAATTATATTTATAAACTGAAAAATGTTTGAACCTTAAAGAAGAAGAAAAAGATAATGCGAGAAATTAAAGGAAATATGTTCCAAGTCCAACGAACATTTTTGATTCCATGATTCTGTGAACATGGGTTAATTTTGACAATTAGAAACATTGCTTGTAATCAAAAAAATAATTACACTTCTCACAAATGCAACCAATTAAGTAAACTCTAAGCATATAATTTTGGAAACCATGCCTACAAAACTGGAAATGAATCAAGACCATCAAAACATGACAGTCATCCTCCACCTGCTAGATAGAAATTTATGAAGTCAATCAGCATGCACAGCCGCCCCTTTGTTCAGACTCTGAAACAACATCAGGGATGCCTTGGAAATACCTGCATAGATTACATAAACTAAGGATCACAAAGGCTGGGGCGTATCAATGGCAGTTCCTATGAACTAACAAACATATCACCTAATCACCTACGTTTTCCTATTTCACCAGCAAATAAGGTTATAGTAGTTATGGAGCATAAATATCAGACACTGTTCAATCCTTCGAACTCAATTTTTGATAAGCTCATCTCAGCTCTAGCTTTTTGAGTATAGTTCTCGAGTTTTCGACCCAATTCAGACAACTTTGGAGATATAAACCTATATCATTGGTTTGGTTTCTTCAAATTATGCCTTGCAATATACATTTTGTCCAAATTAGATTCTTCAAATTATGCCTTGCAATATACATTTTGTCCAAATTAGAAAACCTTAAGGCCAAGTTTAGTTCACATAATGAAAACATAATATGAATGGTAATAGGAATAGGAATAGAATTCAATAATGGAAACAATTTTACTATTATTATGTTTGTTTTTGTTTGAATAGTGTAATCAAAATAATTATAATATTGAAATAAAATTTATAAAATTATAACTGAAATAAAATTTATAAAATTATAAATGAAATAAAATTTTTAAAAAACTTTTTGACTTCTAAATGAGATCAAACGATAAAAAATAATAAATGATTATATAAATATATAAAAAAATAAAGATTTTAACGTATTCTTGAAAGGTGCGGAAGGAATGAACACTCTTACTATTATTAAAATATTTTACATTCTATTACAAGTTAACAATCAAATCAAACACAAGAATATCCATAATCATTCTCATTATCATTGTTATTATTTTCAATCAAACATGACTTAAGAATACCTTTGATGGGAAAGGAAACATGTTGATATGGTTGAACCTATTGGATGTTATTAAAATATAATAAAAATAAGTTAAAAATATAAATGATGAGCTTTATAATAGACAGACTCACACTTTGAGAGGATGTCAGAGATAATATCTTACATTGATTAAAAACAATATTATAATAGATTTTGTAAAACTTATAGGTGCCTTCACCCATTTAGAATTAAAAAACCTATAGTTCTTTTGGATTTTATTACGATATAAGAATTTTAGTGATTGGGCTAAAAATCTTGAGCCACCAAAACAATTAAATGAACCTTTGAAAAGACAAGTGATTCAATATAATAAAATATAAATAAAATAGGTTAAAGGTACAAAATGAAAGACTTTACATGAGACAAAACCGATACTTTGAGGGAATATTAAGAGGTAATTCAAGTCTTACATTGATTAAAAACAAAGATATTATAAAATCTACAAAGATTATAAGTGTTTTCAGTCATTATATTAAGTTTTTGGTATTGAAAGACCCATAGTTTTTATAGACCTTGACACTCTTAGACTTGTATGGTTACTTAGATGCTCAATGTGTTTTTTAAATGCTAGGATGAGATTACTTATTTAAGTATTTTTGGCATGAAGTTCATATTAATAATAGTACAAATGGGTAAAATGCCAATTGAGAGTTCGTCCAGAATGAAATATACATAGATGAAGATATTTATATATATAAATACATATATCTAGGATGAATATCCAACAAAATAAATCACTCACCTATACGAACTCCTATGTGTCATAGTGTGATCCTAAAGTGTCAAATAGTACACATGCACCTCATGCTTCTAGCCAAATTACCCATAGGTCCCACGATTGCCAACTTCTTAATAAGGAAGTTGACCCTTTGGAACGAATGAGATGAATATGTGAGAAAACATGCAAGGAAATTCAAGGGTGCCAAAAAGAAACTCAAGTGTTCAAGATAGAGCTTAAAAATATTGAAAGTGAAGTTGATAAATTCATTCAATAGAAAACCCTGAAAGATAGTGTCAAGTTGCCATAATCTGAACCTAAACCCAACTCTCTCAATGCTCCCTGCACTTCTCCTAAGGGTATGTTAGGTCCTCCACCTCCTAAATTGAATGCAAACCGTTTATTCATTAACATGTTCTTGGTCCACCCCAACCAATCATTCTACCTAACCCACTCCAAGGATACTTGGTCCTGTTCCAAAGAACACTTCCAGAAAAAAAAACTTTCCTTCATCCATTCCTACTAAACCAAAACCTTGTGCTTCATTGGAAGAAAAATCACCCAATACTTGTGTGTTGTTTGAGACTCTTGAGCTTATAGCCTTATATTTTTGTTTTTCATTCTCTTCACTACAAAAACCCAAAGTTTACCTTGCTATTACCCTTGCCATTCCATTTGTTACTACTAATGCATGTTTTCTAAAATTTACCACTCATATGACTTTGCACAGTTCATATAGTGCAAGTTTGGAATGTTCATTTTCACCTTATGGTGTTCTTCATGCATCTTTCAAGGAGGTACAAGAAACTTTTCCTATTCCACTTATTGCTCTATGGTTCTACTAACTTGTCAAAATCAACCTCTTTCATAACCGGGGGAGAGTATTCCGGATAAAAATTAGTAGATTATTATAATTTTAAATAATAAGGTTGTATGTATTTAAAGTTTTACTATTATTAGAGTTAGTTCTCTTATCTATTTAGGATAAGACTTTCTAGCAGACTTTGATTTCTTAAATGATTAGGATTAGGTGCTCTATTTACACAAGCTTGATTAATGAATTATTGATTATTATGGAGTTTTCCCCAACCATCCCTTCTCCCTAGTCTTATTCTTTAAATTCTCTATCTTTTATTCGTCTCCTCTCTTTCTACTTTCCTCTCACCATCCTATATCATTACATTATGACTTCTTCTCCTAGCTTGAGAACAAAGCAAGCAATCTTATTGTGCCACGAATATCTTCCTGTAAGATTTTTTTGTTCTATATAAAAATCACCAACCAATCTTAAGCATGAGTCAATCAATATGGATAAGATTACGTTATTTTTAAATGAAAGTGTCTTAACACTTGAACATGAAAATTATTTATTTATTTTTTTGTCTTGGATAATAGGTAATATGACACACCGATAATGATAATTGATCCATTCTTAGCAGCCTTAGTGGTATGGATGAGATATATGCCAATAATACCATTCTATAAAGGAATAAGTTCAGATCTAGAAGCTATTGTTGAGAAAAAATATAGGGTGGTGATATTACCATAACTTAAATTGTTATTGTTACAATAATTTTTCATTAATGACAATTTTATTTAACAATAATGACACTAAAATATAATTAGTTATAAGAATAAAATAGATAATTCATACATTTTTGTTGTGACAAGTGACCGGCAAATTACCCAAAATATATAATATATGATTCTTTGGGGAACATACACGCTAAGATTTCTTTTATAGGAATTGTGAAAATTATCTTTTCATAGGAAGAGAATCGTTTGATGATAACGTTGTGTAGACCTTTTAGCTAATAGAAGCAGAGAAACAGAACGATGAAAGGTTTTTGAAGCAGTAATAACTAATAAACAATTTAAGGAAATCTAAGGTTTAAATTCCTTTTCAGCGGGTTTAAGGAGTCTGGCCTTCGTAGCTCAATTAAATCCATTTCAGATAACTGATGAAGCCTAGTGTATCACTTTCATATCTGGACATAGTTGTCCACTAGTTGTCCTTATGAAAAGAATTCAGAACTTGTATTAGCTTTTCGAGTCTTGTTTCTCCTGTCTCTCCTCATTCTTTCTTTCTCCTACTTGTTTGTTTATTCTTAACTTTATGTTCAAAGTAGTTATTGTCAAAGAAATAAGATAGACGAAAAGAATGATTCTGCAATCCAAGCATACTTACATATCTTGGTCAAACTCCTTGGCCAAAGCCGTCTTGGCAATACATAAGAATGCAGCATCTACATTATAATCCTCCTTTGCTGATGTCTCAAAGTAAGGTATGTTCCCCTTAGAAGCACACCAGTCCTTTGCTTTCTTCTCAGAAACCTGTAGAGTAATAATTAGACATACATGTTAAAGATAATAGAACTTAAAAGCAGTGAAAGTTCAAATCCTTACCACTCTACTATTCCCACCATCAATGTCCGTCTTATTTCCAAGCAATATAAATGGAAAAGTCCTGGGGTCTGGAGGGTTGGCCTGAAATGATAAGAGAGGTCAGGATAAAAAAAAATAAAACTTAAAGAAACTAAAGATATCAAAATGCTCAAAAAGCGTTACTATATCTGGAGAGACCAGGAATAAAACAAAGCAAAGCAGATAGAAGACTGGGAAACTGTTCAATGTGCTACGTGTGACATTAATAGTGCAGAAAAAACACAGGATCAGTATAACATACCTAGTTAAATGGCCTAGAACCAAAAGGTACTAAAGCGCACTAAGATACTGGAACGTCATTTATCATCTACGTCATTTAGAAGGAATAATGTATCTGATATTGCGTCCAGAACTTTATGGTTATATCTAGAAATGTCAAACCAGCTTTTCACTCTAGTTCAGCTCATTTAAAGTTAGCCCATTGAGCTCATGAGTTAAAAAAACCCAACTCATTTAGCTCACAAATTTAAATAAGCAATTTACTTGAACTCATAAGTAGCTTACTAGTTCATTTGATAAATACATCTTAAATTAAAAGGTTAACAAATAAGAAAGAAAATAAAAAGTTATGAAAATTTAATTGTTAATTATTACTACAAAGTTGACAAAAATATTAATATTAGTCAAATTAATAAATAGAAAAAGTAACAATTGATCTTTTAAAATAAAATAAAACATAAAATTGAATTAAATTTATATTACAATATTTTAATAAATATAGAATTTCAAATAGTAACTTACAAAATATACCCAATATAATTGAACTTAAAGAGATGATTATTATTGACTTAGTTTTAAGATTTAAATTGTATTAAGTTACAATAATTCATAATTAAATTTATATACCATTGAAATTATCAAATAGTCTATTTTATAAAAAAAATGTTACATTTTTAAATTTGAGTTTTATAGTGATTATGCTAATTTTATTAAATATTATTCATATTCTATTAAACATTTTTGAATCATAAACTATACTAATTTCACAAAATATTATAATTCATTTCATATACCAATAGAAAGTTCTAGAAATCTAGGTTTTAATAAATTTTACTGTGATTTCAATTTTTCAATAGAAAGTTATACTAATTTACTAATAATTATTCAGATTTATAAGAATATTTTTTACTCATTTTTAAAATATAAACTGTACTAATGCATAAAATTTTATTAATCATTTCATATACTATTAGAAATTTCAAGATGTCTAATTTCTAATAAATTTTACAGTTTATGGTTTCGAGTTTTCTATAAAAAGTTATGCTCATTTTATTAATAATTGTTCAAATTCACTAGAACATTTTTAAAATATAAACTGTACTATCTCACAAAATATTATGAATAATTTCATATGTTGTTTGAGATTGATCCGGCTTACAGAAAGAAAACTTAGAGAGAAGTTAAGTTGATTGGCAGAATGTGTGGATCTCATAGGAGGTCTATGTATTTATAAAACATTACTCATATAGGTGTCAATTACATAATGAGTACACATATTTACACGTCAAAAGAGTAAAATTGACATCAAGTACAACATATCAAGGGTCAAGGTTGACCTCAGCTCGAGCTAATCGTTGAGCTCGGACTGATCGTTAGCTCGAGCTATCATTGAGCTCGGGCTGATCGTTAGCTCAAGATTTCCAATGGGTAGGACATCTGGGGTGCTTCACCTTCCATCTCGGATTGGTGACTTGGCTTGGGCGATTTGCGTGGATCGACCATCTGGGCGGTCCGGATGTCTAAACATCTAATCCCCTACTCTTTCAGCTTGGGATCTAGTCTGAGGTGAAAGAGCAATTATCAGGCTTGGACTACGAACCGTTCAGCTTTTCTAATAAATGTGTGTTAGTTGATTGGAGAGAGAAACCAAGTGTCTATATAAAAAGATGCTTGGGCTAGGACTTATCAGCATAACCTATGAAATTGAGAAATAATGAATAAAAACGCTCTGTCGCATCACCTCGAGTTTGTAAAAGGCTTTTCAGTTCGATGGTAAGGATTTAGCTCAAACTGTAGTTTTTTATATTCGAGTTTTTAGAGTTCAAGCGTCAAGAACCTAACAATTTTCCATTTTTCTTTTCAAGTCAGTTTTTAAAGGATCATTTTCTTTTATTTTCAAACTCGACCTTAGGCAACCTATTCTTCTTGTACTTTACATGTCGGGTTTACTTTTGTTTTTATGTTTCTGTAGTTCTTCCAGTGGGGAGAGCCGAACTACGCCTCAGCCTTTTGCCTCTACTCCTCATCCTCAAACCACTCCTACTGCTAGATTGAGCATGCCTCAGACTCAAATCTTAGTGGCCAGGACATGGAGAAAGAAAACAAGGAAAGTAGGATCTAGGTAACTCACAAGTCGTACCAGGTATTGGTCGATTGTCTCTAAGCCTTGTGAGTTGGTGTCCCATGATAAAGAGAAATTAAGAAAAACCTATATCCCATCCTCGGTTCATATAATGATTCCTCCAAAGAGAGCCTGTGATAATGATTAACCTCCATATGGTTAGACCATCTTTCATAAAAAGACCTTGTGGTTGGGGATAAGGTTCATCCTATACCCTCTCATTAGGAGATTCTTGATTAGGACGTAGCTCGCGCCAGGGCAATTGATGCCTAGCAAGTGGAGGTATCTGCTCTACCTGATGCTGATCTGCCAAGAACTCGAAGTGGATTTAGAGATGGTCAAGTTTAATGAGACTTATGTTCTGAAGCAAAACCCCACAGATCCTAGGAGGGTATATATGTCAGTGAAGTAGGATCGGGGGATGAACATCACTTCTTGAAAACGAGAAAAATTGAAAAGAGTATTTTTTCTATGTTTTAGGTCGATGGGAGTCTCCTATCAGTGACACTAAGTTGATAAGGAGCGTCTGAAACAACACTAAGGTCGTGATAAGGAATATGGCTTCCTTAATCGCGACCTTGAGCCTGGATGTGAAGCAAAGGTTGGTTGATATCCAAAACTATCTTCCTAAAAAAACCAACTGGAGAACCTTGTTGAACACCCCATGCTTTGTTGCATGTGGGTTGATGAAACATGCTGTAGTGGAGCCTCCCCTAAGGATCAACCATAAACCTTGGGCTTTTCCTAAACGCAGAACTCCTATAGACATTAGGGGTCGATTTGAGGTGGTGGTTGATGATGGTGAACTAGTCCTATGACTTACCTTTTCCCTTTTTTTTGGCGCGACGTGACTAATGTAACATCCTCTTTCTCTTATTTTGCAAATTACATAGATGTTACCGCTGCTCAACTTTTTGCCCGTATGAAGAGTAAGGTCGCACCTGCAGGGGAGAGCACTCTAATAAGTACACCTTTGGCTCTTGGAAAGGGTTCTTCTAGGGGAAAGAAAAAGGGCAAGTCATCTTATGAAGGTCTCCCTTCTTCACTAAAGAAGGAGAAGAAGAAGGTGGTGGTCGACGAGCCTACCCTCAACCTCAAGCCTCTGAATGTTTGCCCACCCGTATCACCCTTGCGAGAACAGCACGTGGCTTCAACTCCTTGCTCAGGTTCTAAAGAATCTGAGGAACATGTAAAGGATTCAAGGAAAGGGAAGGTCGTCCTTAATGATCTTACTACTGATGCAGAGGGCATAGTCTTGAATCGAGGCTTGGCACTAGAGCACCTCGATCATTGTATAAGCCATTGTTTTGCTGCCTCGTACAAGAAACAACTCGAGGCTATCTATGAGAGTATGTACTCTAGTAAGGTCATTTGTTGCCAGATGTACTAGGTGGGTTATCTCGTGTTTTGTTTTTATTCGTCGATTAGCATATGTAAAGTATGAGCTCGAGACTTATTGGTTTGACCTTTTGTTTGCTTCAGTTGAAGTTGCTCTATGACTTTGATAAATCTTACAGCGTGGATTTTTTGAAAGATGAGCTGGTGCAAGAGAAGCAGAGCCATGCATCTACGCGCTCAAAATACACCGTGCTATTGGCGAGAACTACTAAGTGGGAAGGCAAGGCAATTGATGAGGAAAAGCCAAAAAAGGATGCCCTCGAGCTGAATGAGTATACTCGACGCCTTACTGAGGTCGAAGAGGCTCTTAGGCATTCTGAGGAGGCTCTTAGGCGTGCGAAGGAGAGGGCCAGGGAAGCCTAGAGAAGAGCCGAGGCTTCTACCGAGGAGGTCCGTTGTAAGGCGAAGGCCGATGTGGATGCCATGGCTCAGCAGCTCGAATCGAGTGTAAAGAGAGGGCGTACGAGTTGGCCATGGAAACCTTTAAGACTGAGGCCAAGCAGAAGGACCTGGGCGAATATTATTATCGCATTCTAGACATCTCGGTCATTCTTCCATGTATGTAGGTTCTTTCTATAAAGGAGGAAGAAGGAGAAAGCTCGGACTCTTCTGAAGATGAGGATGGCCCTGAGGTCGTGGGGGCAAGGGATAATTGAATTTTAACGACTCAATCCCATTTTGTTTTTCCGAGCTCGACGCCACTTCTGTTTGTGTGGTTGCAAGCTCAAACTTGTAAGAATGTTAATTGAAAAAGTCAAATGAAAAGATCAATTTTATTTATTAATGAAAAGTTAGTTTGCCTCTTTTATTATGTATTTATGCTGTTGACCTACCTACTTGTTTTTTGGAAACCTGGATCATTAATTCCCCTTCCCCTTTTTTTCTATCAACCTTGATCTTCTATAAAAAGGGGTCGAGAACACTTTCTTTAATCCATACATTTAGGGATTTTTGTTCATTCCTAACTTTTTTGGTCGTATTTTATGGATTTTGATCGAACTAGTAGATGCTCAATTCGAGCTTTATGTGTTAAAAATGGTAGACTTAAGGACAAAGCTAGAGTGCTCAGAGCCGAGGTGATTAAACTTGAGTATAATGTAAAAGAGGCCAAGTATGAGATCGCCCCTTGTAAGGAGCAGTTAATCCAAACTCAATCTTGAGAGAAGAGGACCCTGGATAGTATGGCCATGCTTGTAGATAGGGAATCCCATTGGGCAAGCTTCTATATGAAGCGATTTGAAAAAGTCTTCCTTAAGGTAATAGAGGTTATAGAGTAATTGGGGTGAGGATTACTCGTGATGATGACAACTCACCCTAAGCCCGAACCTATGCACAAAAGAAAACTATAGAGATTCAAGCCGAGTTATTACCCTTAGTCGAAGAAACTGATGATCCAGATACTGGTCGCGTGTCCAAGTTTTTAAAGAGTTTTTAGCCTTCTGAGAAGGCCAAGCTTTGTATTAATAATTATCCATAACTTTATAAATTTTAAATAATGAAAACATTCTAGATAGCATGTACTTGTGATGACCTGACATAGTGAGTGTATTTGTATTTATAAATATCCCAAGAGAATTTTTTTATATACATAATGCGACCTGGTTGCTGACCTAAGTGGTTTGCTCGACCCTTGCTCTTATTAGGGAGCTATACTTGGCTCTTTAATAGAAACAGTTGGTTTCGTGGCATAAATTGGTGGTAGAGCGTCGACCTGGTTCCTGACCGAGGTGGACAACATGTGACCTTATGCAAGTGTCAAGACGCTCTACTTAGTTCTTAATCGAGGCGATCAACTCGAGGCTCAAATTTGGTGTAAGAGAGCGCCTCGCCTGGTTTCTGACCGAGATGCTCATCTCCCTTCAATGTTAGTCTCGACCTGGTTCCTAACCGAGGTGGATAACTCATGACCTTATACAAGTGCCAGAGCGCTTTACCTGGTTCCTAAACAAGGTGATCAACCCGTGGCTCAAATTTGGTGGGAGAGAGAGCCTCACATGGTTCCTGACCGAGATGCTCATCTGGTTCCTGACCAAGGTGCTCATCTCTCTTCAATGTCAGAGTGCCGACTTGGTTCCTGACCGAGGTGGACAACTCGTGACCTTATGCAAGTGCCAAGGCGCTCTACCTAGTTCTTAATCGAGGTGATCAACTCGTCACTCAAGTTTGGTGGGAGAGAGAGCCTTACCTGGTTTCTAACCAAGATGCTCATCTCTCTTCAATATCAGAGTGCCAACCTGGTTCCTAACCGAGGTGGACAACTCGTGACCTTATACAAGTACCAAGGGCATTATAGTAGCTTCTGGCTTCTCCTGGTCTCCCTTAATCTCCTCTCGTCCTCCATTAGTGGGAAATTTGATTACTTGGTTGAGGGTGGATGGGACTGCCATCATCTAATGTATCCAAGGTCTTCCCAAGATGGCATTGTAGTGAGCTGAGACATCGATGATTATGAAAGTGGTCATTATTATCATTCCTTTTGCCATAACAGACAACACTACCGTTCCTTTAGCATAGGTAGTACTGCTATTGAACCCTACGAGAGGGAGCTCCATGACTATATCAGGGTTTTTTATACCTAGGGCTCTTGTAGTGCTCATGAAAAGGAGGTTTCCCAAACTTTCCGTATCAATCATTATTCTACAAATGTCGCAAGATCCAATCCTCAAGGTGATCACCAGAAGGTCCTCATGGTGAGATGAGGTCTCATCCTTCTCACTGAAAACAATTTCGGTGGTAGGTCTCTTGTTGTCTAAGGCGTATACTTAGGGGGCATCGCACAATTCTTTGGCAAATCTTTTGCACGAGTTATTGAGTTCCTGCTAACCCCTGGTCCTCTATGTATGGTGTGTATAGTTCTAACATTGGTTTCTTTGGGGGGCTCTCTTCTGCTACTAGTCAGGTTTGTTATTTTTGGCACTACTTGCCTATATTGGTGATTTCTCTGATCCCCATTCTCTGTAACGAGGTCCTTCGAATATCTCATTGCCAATAATTCCTCTCTTTTTCTTGAGGTGTCAACAACCTTTTGTATTGTGGCCCACATCTTTAGGGAAAGCACACCACTTGGACGTGTTTCTAAGCGGGGATTTCATCATGGGTGACCACCTGACATTGGGTTCCTCCTCCATTCTCATCACTGCTTGGGTTAGATTTACTTTCAAAGAGGATCTCTGAAGGGAGAAAGTGATCTCTCCCAAAGTTCTCTATTTCTCGACCAATGTCCGACCGATCTGTTATTTGGTGCGAAACGTTTATTCTTGGTGTTTTGATATGCCCTGTCTGGGCTTATCCTTCTCTTTGTCGGGCACTGCCTCCATATTAGTTCGATGATCTTTAACTGAGCGTAACTCTCTCTTCAGGTTGACAAACTTTCTGGTCTCGTCATAAGCTTCTTCCAAAGCGCGAGGCATTGTCTTGGTTAATTATATAGATAGGTCAGAGTTCTTTGGGAGACCTCTCCAGAATGCTTTTATGGCTATAGAGTTAGAACAATCAATTTTCCCCTCGGAACCATTTCATATACTCCTCAATGGATTCTACCCTCTCCAAGACGATGGAAAAAATATGGTATGATTCTTTCCTCAAGGGTTTGTTGCGGGCATAGTTTGTGATGAAGAGTCGGGTGAACTGTGGAAAAGAGGTTATGGATCGAGGTGCTAGGTTGTTGAACCATTTTTGGGCGCCTTCACAAAGAGTGGCTGCGAATAGCTTGCACATCATAGAATCTCTTTTTTCCTGAGTCAAGCTCATGGGGGCGAAGCCATGGCTGTTTTGAAGTGTTGTACGTGCATCACTAAGTCCATCATCCAAAATAATCAGGGCATTTAGAGGCGTTAAACTTGGATGGTGGTTCGTAATTTTCTATATTATCATAAAAGGGGAAGATACACAATTGTTCACAATCTTTGTCCACATCATAAAGGGCTTTACCCTTCTTGTTTTTCTCTTGAGCTACCTTCAAGGCTAGGTCTTGCTTCTTGTGGGCTTCCTCCAACGCTTGAAATCTACCTCCCAATTCTTCCTTTCCTGGACCCATTGTTCTTCACTAGGTCTCACCAAGCTAGAAAGGTGGTTTCTTTCATCCTTTTGTTCTGCATGATGTGGCTCGGGTTGGCCCTGTCCAATTGTGTTTCTATCAATTGGGTCTGCTGCGTGGTCGTCCAGGACCCTTCCCCCTGACTGAACCGTAGCGCCACATTTTCCCTTTTAGTTTCATCGAGCTCCTTTTTCAGCTCTAGAAGCTGGCGAGCCATCTCCTAGTAGTGCAAGTTTTCTTTTGTCCTAACCTCATCAAGGGGTGGTGTTGTTTCTTCCTAAGCTACTCTCGTTCCCTAGTTAGCCAATTTTGAACGTCTACTAGCACGAGTTCCCACCATATTGATGTGTGTAGAATGGCTAACGTGTTAGGTGCAATTTTGTTAAGAAAGCACGATAGATTTCATAAGCTCCTCTCAAGACTCAAAGTAAAACCCCAAGAAGTACGGGATCAAAAACTTAAGCTCGACCTAAAAATCTAGGCCCTACGGTGGATGCCAAAATGTTTGGGATTGATTCGACTTACAGAGAGAAGTTAAGCTGATTGACAGAATGTGTGGATCTAATAGGAAATCCATGTATTTATAGAACATTACTCATACAGGCATCAATTACATAATGAGTACACATATTTTATAAACAACATGACATCAAGTATAACATATCAGGGGTCGAATTCGACCTCAACTAGGGTTGATCGTTGGCTTGAGCTGTCCTACGGGTAGGACATCTAGGGTGCTTCACCTTCCATCTCGCGTTGGTGACTTACCTTAGGCGATTTGCATAGGTTGGGCATCGGACCGATCCAAATATCCAAACATATACCATTAAAAATTTCTAAAAATCTAGTTCTAAAAACTTTTATAGTTTGTGATTTCATGTTATTTATAAAAAGTTATGTTGAGTCGAGCCCAACCCAATTCAACTAAAAAGGTTAAAAATTTAAAATGAAGAATTAGTTATCAAACAAACAATATCCAATTTTCAATTTTTACTTTTTAAAATTGAAACTAGAGATTAGTTATCAATAACTATTATTTTCTTTTCAAAATATTTTAAAATTAAAAATTTAATTGTAAAACTCAAGAATTAATAATTAGAAATTAAAATGGTTATTAAATATGCTCAAAAATTAAAATAATTTGAATGAGTTCAATAAAATAAAAAATAACTTAAATGTGTTGCACAACTCAGCTTACATGCTTACATATAAATGAACTGAATTCAGTTCACTTAAGATTAACTAAGCTTGAGCGAGCTAAGCCATTCCAAGCCAATTCATTGAACACCTTTAATTATATCTCAATTACTTTGTCATGTATTCAATAACTAAAAGGGCAAAACTATGGCATAGCACCAAAAAAGAAAAAAAGGAAATCAAAATTATAATAATCAAATTCAGCAGCTGAGATTAATGAAGAAACTATGTGCAAGAGGCAAATTTTAACACATAAGATGTAAATTGAAAAGGCATAAAAATGAAAAGAAAAGAAAAGAGGGGAAAGTTGGTATTCAACAGTTAATAGCATCAATTCAAATAGTTGGGGGAAAAAAAACCGAAAAAAAGGAGGAGAATCTCATGGAAGCTCAAACACCTTACGGTAACATTTTACTTGAGACAAGTTGTTTTTGAATTAAGGGCGGTGCTTGCCGGAGCTAATTTTCTATTTTTATAAAGTTTGAATTTTATCAAGTTAAATTTTAAATTTTTTTTTGCAATAGCAATTAAAAAAAAAAGAAAAAATAGTAATATGAACAATCACTAGTTCACTACCTAATTAAGTAATTAACATGCAGCAAAGAAAAAGCAAGAAAAATAATAATAAAACAAGCTAGAATCCAGGACACACAGAAAGCAATTAAAACAAAAGGAACAGAGAAGAACCTGCTTAAGAAACTCTTCATGCCAATTATCAAGAGTGTCAAAAGATCGCATTACATTAACATCATATACAAGAACACAACAATCAGCCCCTCTGTAAAATGCAACTCCAAGACTCTGAAATCTCTCTTGCCCAGCAGTATCCCAAATCTACCAATTAGACCACAATAAGCATTAGAATCGAAATTTCCCTATCCTCACAAATACAACTTTAAGCCATGCTTGAACTTTAAAACCCACTTGCAGAGTGACGAGTCGGTCGTCGATTTGGAGCTCTTTGGTCACAAAATCAGCACCGATCGTAGCTTTATACTGCTGGCTGAACTTCTTATGCACGTATCTAACAAATTTAGTCAAAGAACCACCAAAAAACATAAAGCAGATTCATTAATAACTGTAGAAGAAGTTAAAATTAGCAACAACAACAACAATATATATATATATATATATAAATTGAAGAAGGAAAAGGATACTGATTCATCAACGACGTCTTGCCAACCCTAAATAAAGAGAAACAGTATAATTTATTATAGATAGTTATTATAGAAATTGATTTCGCAGGCTAGTATAAATATTAAAAAAAAAAAAAACCTATACACAAAACAATAAAAACAAATACAACGTACCCACTGTCGCCGAGAACGATGACCTTGAGTAACGTTCGCCTACGAACTGACATGGCAATTGAATTCGTAGCTTTTCAATTACAAGCAAAGTTTATTCGATTTTGACCAAGCTAATTGCTGATCGGTGATTTTGACGGAAGGGTATGTTCTTGATAGTTATTTCGCTCTTTTTTTAATAACTATAAATATAGATTTTATATATATATATAATATGGCCAAATGCTACGACTATTTTTGTTTTGTTTTTTTTTTAATAATTTATCTATATTATTTTAAATTATTAGTTATATAATATAATTTTTTATTCATTTATCAAAACTATTTCTTTATAACTCCACTTAAGGTATAAAGTTATTATCCGATATGTACAGAATAAATTTATATCAATATTTAAAATAATACTTAAATTTGTATCTTGAGATGTATCAACCTAACTATTTTTCATAAACATCACAAAGTTATAAGAAAATTTTGTTTTATTTATATTATTGGTTATTAATATTTGATCAAATTAAGATTAATAAATTATTATATTTTTTATTATATCAATATAACTATTCAAAATATATTACTATTATAATTGAGAAATATACAAGCCAATGGAAAAGGTCTCCAAATTCCTCTCCAACATTTTTTCTTTTCTTTTTTTCCTTTTTTTTTTCTTTCTTTCTTTCTAACAAAAGGCAAATCAAATCATCTAATTTGATTTTTTTTTTGGGCTCAAAAAGAAACTACATATATTAATATTAAGATTCGTTACAAATAATAACAATGACTAAGAAGCTAAACTATAAGTTATTTTATTTAAGTTTTTGAAAATCCAAGAAATAGATAAAATGTTAAAAATTGGTCAGAAGAATTTGGCCCGATTAATGATATTCTGAGCCTCCCAGGAAATGGAGAAATCATCATGCATTACCACCTTAATAACATTCTGGTTATCTCATTTCATATAAGTAAGTTTGTAATTCAATTACAAAGCTATTTGGAAAGTAAGTAATAAACCTTCTACATACGTAGATTTGTAATTCAATTTCAAAGACATCTATCTGGAAGGCAAATCATAAACCTTACACACACATAAGCAGATTTGTAATTCAATTGTAAAACCAGCTAGAAAGCAAACAATAAAGTATTAGTTTCTCCTTCCTCTACATAATCACCCAAAAACAATTTATTTCACCATCCAAATAAATGTCCATCAAAGTCCCTAATGATAAATTGCAGAACTAATATTTTGATTAAAAATAGCTGAGCCAAAAGTTAATTTTAATATAACATTTACCTGGTTTCCTCGTAAAGGAGGGAGAGGGTGATAATTCTTAGTAATAGATGAACCCATTTCTATCGGTATTATTCATATTTCCTTAAATATTTGGAATCTGTGGTTTAATTTAGAAACAATTTAGAAACAATTGAGCTAAAATTTTAACATATAAATTTAAAATTTAAATCATTTTTGTGTTTTTGATAAATTATATAATTTAAAATAATTTATAACTTTTCAATTTTAACTATAGTTTAATTTTATTTATTATTATTATTTAAATTTTATTACATATTCAAATAAAACAAATGTCCAAATTTTTTTGAAACATATCATTTAAAAACTTTCAATGAAGATTTATTAAATCAAATTTAATTTAAGGTTTCTATGTGTGAGAGAGTTGAGAGGATTTTGGGATGAGAATTGGAAAATTACGGACCCTTCTCTTATGAATGAAGTCGTCTTAAATAACCAAGTGATGGAACTGTGCAAAGATGCTATTACTATTCAATAAATAGTGTCTTGTTGTCACTTGATACTGTTTGGAGTTGACTACTGTAGTGAACATTAGATGCTTCATCATTCCAGACATGTAATTGAACAGTACGTTGTCTGGTATTGTTTGGTGAAATAAATAGTAACCTGTCGACACAGTTTCATCTTTTGTCATCTTGTGTGAAAATAACAGTAATTGTTTTCTAATGGTTTTAACGGGCCTTTTGTTGGACCAATAAATAGTAAAGGACACTCAAGCCCAATAATAATCAATAATGGACACACAGACCCAATAATAAATAGTAATGGACACGTAGACCCAATAATAAACAGTAATGGACTTATTTCTTAGTCCAAAAATTCATATATACAATAGAGGTTTCTAAGTCAATAAATCCTCTTCTAAAGTGTTTGATGGGGTAATTATACGATCGGGTGATTGGGTTTCATCCAAATCGGGTTCTTCTTTTCGGACCTGGGAAGTTTGTCCAGATGATAATTGTTTAATAATTTCCAAGAGTTCCTCCTAGGTTTTTGCTTGAGATATTAAAGCATTTGTATGTGCTTTTTTGCTAATAATAGTGAAGAAGCTTTGATTTTCTTCACTTGGGGTTCTCTGTGACCCTTTTGTAGTAGCCATTTATCAATAGCTGGTAATAACAGAGTTTTTGGGATCGTAAATGATGATCACCATTTGATCTGAAATGAATGGTTTATAGTTATTACCTCTGATGCAACAGGATTTAAGACCCATTGACATACCTAAGGAAGGTAGAATTTTGAGCAAAAAATACACAAAGTAGGGAATCTAGCCTCTTATGTGGAAGGTTTATAATGTGTCTGAAAAGATTCATAACTTTCTTTCATAGGTGATATCAGAATACAACTAAGGTTTCCGAATAATTTCCACCACTCTGAAAACCAAGATAAAAATTGGGATGGATTAATAGATTTGTTTACAAAGAAAAATAACCAAGAATGTTGGTTATCTTTGTTTTGGATTAGAAAAGCATTAAACCATGCCTGGTAATTGTCCCAATAATTATACGATGTACAATGTAGGATGGAGGTTGTGATGCTGACTGAAAAAGCAATTGTTTTGATAATTCATTTCCCTAGTCTCTTGGAGATATGATTTTGTGAAGTTTGGCAGTTAAAAACTACACTTCTGGTGATTTAGGATAATGGAAATGTTTGAATTCAACACTTCCAGTGATTTCCAAAATATTTTGGTAGTATTGAGGTGTTTTTGAAATTATTGTTGGCCTATAAAAAATCCATTTTCCAAACATTTTTTGAACGGTCAGGTAAGGGTTTTGATCGAAAATTTGTTTTTCTAAAATAGTTACCACATGAGTTGGTTGTTCTTAAAATACTCAAAGGTTGGTTTTGATTTGAGAATTGCTTCTCTTTCTCTTTTGGAGGAAAATAGGTTGAAGATATAACTCTTCTTTTTGGAATATAAATTATTCCAGATGATTTTTGAGAAAATGATTTAGATTTGGAAGGTACTATTTCCAAATTTGATGAATAAGTTGGTCCCCCTAATCCTGGGATACAACCAAAAACGGTTCGGATCTTCTCCGAATCCATATTTTGCATCCATTCTTGGATACGTTGATATAATTCTACATCCTCAAGGGTTAACTGTGGTGGTAATTCTTCCAAAGTTTGTTGGGAAGATAATGGTTGGTTTTAGGTTCCCTGAGACCAGGTCATAATAGGTTTGGCCGATGAGAAGCTGGTGATGGTAAGGTTTGGAGATTCCCTCTTCTTCTTATCTTCCCTCTTCTTCTTATCTTTCTTTTTCTTACTCATCTTGAAACCTGTTTTGGAGAAATTCTCTGGTTAGAAAATCTAGTAATGAATTATTCTCTCCTCTGATAAATTCAATATCAAAATAAAAAATGCTTAATATTGCTTGCCATCTAGCAAAAAATTATTTTGATGTAATGTTTTTAACATCTTTTAATAAAATTTCTTTTATAGACTTACAATCAATTCTTAATAAAAAAATTGATTTAGTAGATCTGATTGAAACTTGGAAATACAAAGTACTATGGAAAGTACTTCTTTTTTGACAGTGGAATAATTCTTTTGGAAATCATTCCAATGGCCAGAGACAAACTGAACAATTGGTTCACTATTAACTTGGACTTGTTTTAATATCCCACCATATCCGAGTTCACTCGCACAGGTTTCTACTATCTTGGGGAGCGTTGGATTTGCAAGGTGTAAACATGGAATATTCTGTACTTGTGCTTTTATTTTTTGCACAATTTTGGTATGTTCTTTTGTTCATGGCTCAGGGGTTTTCTTAAGCCGGTTGTGTAGTAGCTTTGCCAGTCTACTAATATTTGGACAAAAACTTAGAACATAATTTAAGCTACCAAGAAATCTTTGTAGCTGGGTTTTGTCGATAATCTTGTCAGGAAACTTTGTAGTAAACTGAAGTGATCGATCGATTGGTATAACTATTTCATTGGATAAGTTGTGTCCAAGAAACCTAATATTGGTTTGAAAAGGAGTCATTTTCTTGGCTTATAAAGCCAATCCATTCCTCTTGATGATATAGAAGAAAGTTTTGAGATGTCTGATGTGTTGTCTGACATCTTTTGACAATATAAGTACATCATCGATGTACACAATACAGAATTCTGAGTAAGGATTGAATATGTCATTCATAATCCTCTGAAACTCAAAAGGTGCGCTTTTGAGCCCAAATGGCATAACATTCAACTCAAACTGTCCAAATGGAACAATGAATGCAGTATTTGTACCTATGTTGAGGTTCGATTTGGATTTTCCAAAAGCCTGATTTCATATCAAACTTTGAGAATATTGATGATGAATATAATTTTTGAAGCAAGTCTCTTTTATTAGGGATAGGGTACCTAATCCATTTTAAGGCTTGATTCAAAGGTTTATAGTTGATGACTAGCCGAGGAGTTCCTCTTTCAATCTCGGTAGATTTATTGACATAGAAAGCCGCACAAATCCACGGTGATCTAGATTTTGAAATCAGATTCTTAGATAGGAGATCGTTGATCTCCTTTCAACATAATTGTTCAAGGTTACCATTCATCTGAATAGGCCATGCATTTCTAGGGATATCCTTCTTATTGAAGGACTATTCATATGTTAGTTCTACCATGTGTTGTTTTCTATCCCAGAATGCATTGGGTAATTCAGAACAAACCTCTTTTTCAAAAGAGTTTTATAATTTGGAGATCTTATCTTTGATCTTTGGGATTTGAAGTTCTTTCTCAACAACATGAGACTAAACTCTAGTTTTGAGGTAGAGAAGGTGCTTTTCTCTATGATTGATAAGAACGAAAATCTCCTTTGGAGAGATTAAATGGGTTTTGATGAGATTAAGATCTCTGGTTTTGGCTTCTTCGATGAAAGGGAAACTATAGGTTTCACTTCCAATTTTGAAAGAAATCTTATCATTTTTGACAAGATATGGGGTGATAATGTCCATGAAAGGAGTTCCTAGTATTACTGGGTAACCTATATCACAAACTATCACAAATGGAGTTTTGATGAGATATAGTTCTTTCAAAATGGATACCTCGGTTTTTCCAATAATATTCATATGAGATTTATTAGCAGAATTAAGTTGTTCTTCAGTTGGCTTGTAAAACCTTCTGGGAACAATTGATGGTTTGATGCAATTAAGATCAGTTAAACCTTAACTGGTTAACATAGTATCACCAGTTAAGCCTAAGTCAGTCCAAATAGTAGAACATGTTGACTTAGTCAAACCATTAACGATCTCATTAGGTAACCTTAACCAAGTTATCTTAGAGGAATCAAAACCCAAACCTATAGTCACACCTATAGTTCAAATTGACCCTAAACCAGTCAACAAACCTGTAGAACCCATAGCCAAAGAAACTATAGCTATAGTTCCACATTATAAAAAATTTCCATCACCGAAGCTGACTTCGATATGCTTCTAGAGGATGAAACAGTAGAGTCTTTAGCTAGAGAACCAATAGTTATAACTCCAGAACTCAAAACCTTTTTCAGATATTAACCCTACTGATATCACCGAAGCTGACTTCGATACGTTATTAGAAGAAATCGATGAACCTATTAATTCCCTTAACATGGTTAATATTAAAAAGAAGTTACCCATTTGGGAAACTCCTGATGGATCATTTGAAGTTGAACATCCTCCATTAAGACCTATTACCATCTCTTATCAAGATAGTCAGGTAGAAGCCTTCCCCCTTAACAACCCTCAAGAGAACCAGGAAACTAACCTTAAAAACATTATTACCCAAAATAATCTTACCAATATCAACCTAAATACTTTAGGTAAACAACTTATAAGGATAGAGAAAAATCTAATAATAGATATTCCTCCTACCTCTTATCAAACCATATATAGTAAAGTTAAGAACCATATCTTCAAACCCTTCTAGGTATCCAAACCAACCCAAAAAGAAATAAAATCAAATTTTAAAAAACTTCAAAAATGGAATAGTACCCTTAGGTCCCAATTAGAAGACCAATTTTCAAATAAAATAGGACTAGTTGTTCCTGAGTCACCCTTGACTTCAAAATCAACCCAGAAACCATTACAGGATCTTAGTATTCTTAGTAAACTAGGATTTGATATATCATCTGAGGATATTTCCCAAGAAACCCTTTCTAAACCAATTCCTCACATTCAAAAATTAGCTTGGAAAGAACCTAGCACAAATAGGTACCCTTCTTATCATAGGTACCCAGCCTAGTTAGGTTATCCAATCTAAGTATAACGCATCTTCTATCTATATTTGGAACATAGATGGTATGACTGATCATGAGATATTAAATATCTTAAAGCAAATGACCATGGCGTCAAATGCTTATAAAACCCAAATTGGTACAAATGATAAAACAATTGTTGAATTATTAATAGCTGGCTTTTCAGGCCAACGAAAAGGATGGTGGGATCATCATCTTTCAAAACAACAGTAGTCAGATATCTACAATGCGATATTGAATGATGAGTGTGGTATACCCATACTTGATTATCATAGAGCTCTTATACAGGATGCAGTCTCACATTACTCTTTACCATATCACACCATTTTATGGGAGATCCATCCCATTTAAAAGATAAAACACTGATCTTCTTTCCAACATAAAATGTAGAAAGATGAGCAATTTTCAAAACTATAAAACCACATTTCTGTCTAGAGTTATGTTAAGAGATGACTATATTCAACCATTATGGAAGGAGAAATTCCTAGCAAGACTTCCTCCACTCTTAGGTGAGAAAACCAGAAACAAAATCCGCCAAACTTATGGGAACCATATCATCCTATATGAACAATTAACCTACAGTTAATTGATCAGTTTTACTCAAAACCAGGGTTTTCAAATCTATCATGACTTGAAAATCCAAAAACAAAATGTAATTGAAACAAAAGGTTTCCAAAAGAGAAATTGGATCATTCTTCAAACAGTTTGATGGCAATCTCTCTATTGATAAAACTTGCGAGGGAACTTGCAGTAAATCTAATTCAAAACCTTATAAGAAAAATCATAAAACTTATAAGAACTTTTCAAAATCAAGAAAACCATTCTTTGAAAAAAGAATGAATATTTACAAAAAACCTTCTAAAAGAAATTTTAATAAGGAATCATCAACACATAAGAAACCCTTTAAAAAATTTAAAGAGTTTAAATGTTATAAATGTGGTAAGAAGGGTCACACAGCTAATTACTGCAAAATGTTTAAAAAACTTCATGAATTAAAACTTAAAGAAGACACATTTGCCAAAATATCTGCCCTTATGGTAGATATATCCTCATCATTGGACTTTGAACAATAGACAAACGAATAATCAAATCCCCAAGATGATAAATTTGCAACCAGCAATTCAGATTCCTTTGATAAAAAATATTAACGTATTAACTAAGGAAGAAGATGAACAACTTCAGAATAAAATCCTTAAGTTAAATAATTCATCATTAACCAAATTAAATGTAGAACACTTAGCTACTTCTTTAACTAAATCACAGCTATTATAGAAAAATCTGAACTTCCAAATACCAACACATGCTATTATAACTTCGATGTTGTTTAGGAACGAAAGAACAAAATTATCAAACCAGAAAGTCAAATTCAAGACTTAAAAATAGAAATCAAAACTATTAATCTCTTATATATATATATATAAGAGATTAAAAAAAGTGAAGATAGTATATATATATAAGAGATTAAAAAAAGTGAAGATAGGTGGAGAATAAGAACAGCGGCCAGGGACTATGCAGAATTGAATAAAAAAGAGAAGCACAAAAGTGAGAAAGGGGGAAAATAGAGACTACGCAGGAAAAAAAAAGACACAAAAGGGCAGTACGAAACATAATGGAAGAAAGAGAAACAAAAGAAAAAGCGTCCCCATAGAAAGAAAGAGAGGAACAAAGAAAAGTTGCGCAGATTAAAAAAAAGAACAAGAAGAAAACGCGGGAGAAACGCATATTCTTTTTCGATTCAATTTTGTTTTGTTTTTTTTTTAAGAAAAATTGTGGTTAATTCATTTATGTTAAATTTAATTTTAACATAAATTAATTTTTATTTATTTTAGAAAAAACGCATATTCTTTTTGCGATTCAATTTTCTTTTATTTTTTCTCAGAAAAATTATGGTTAATTCATTTATGTTAAATTTAATTTTAACATAAATTAATTTTTATTTATTTTAGAAAAAAGATGTAATTTAATTTCAAATTATATTTGATTTTCTATGTTAATTTGAATTATTTATCTTCATGTTTGTTTTATTTATTCTAAATTCCTTTTAATTAACTGGTCATTAATTAGATGATTTTATTCTTATGATTTATTATCGAAAGAGGAAATTATAGAATAGATTTGAAATATTTTGACATAAATAAATATAGAGATTGAAAAAAATTTGTATGAACCTTTATAGTTTTAAAATCATTGATTTTAATACATTTTTGCATTATTAAATTATAAACTCTTATGTAAATTAATGAACAAAAATATTTTCAATTAATTATTAAAAGAGACTTTTGGATGATTTTGGGAGATTCCTAACAAATAGAAAGAATTAAATTCTATTAGCTAGATGAGTAAAACATAATGAGGGATTAGGTAAAATCAATTTTCTATAAGTTTTCTTCCTATTAATTTGATCTTTAGATAATATATTTCTTTTCTTTTCTGCATTTTCTTTAAATTTATTTTATTTTAAATTCCAATTACCAAAACTTTAGTGACTTATCAAATTAGCATAATTTTGGTATTGTCAACTCCTATAATCTTAAGTTCTTGGATACTTTTATCAATCATATATTTGAGTATGATTAAATTCCTTATGACTCTTAAAATTTGTGATTGAGGATGGTTTTGAGAAAAAAATTTCAAAATTTGCTATTAAGTTAGTCATAGTTTTGTAGGTACTTTGATTTAAATCTTTATCCTTAAAAATAATTGAACACATAATAAATTTTCTCTACTCCATTTTGCATATGAAGAGAAGGAGTTGAATTAACTAGGTTAGAAAAGTTCAATCTTACTTTGCTCTAGAATCCGTTGATGGATCCTTGAGGCGAAATCCTAGTTGATACTAAATATTAGAGAAATGATCAAGTCAATTTTTTTTTCACAACCCAAAAGCTTTCCCAACCTTCCTAATTATCATGCCATCATTGCATGGTGTATTCCTATAGTTAATCCACTTGAGCCTTATTTTACATAAGCCTTATTTGTTCTTTTAACTACATAAACCACTCATATTCTAAGCTTGAAAAACCATAAATTAACCTTAAATTTTGAGAAAATATTTTGGTGAAAATTTGCATAAAAAAAGAAAGTTAGTTCAAATTAAATAATTCAATTTATGTTTGCTCTATTTGATCAAAGTATGAAAAAAAAGTGAAAGGCAAGAATTGAAAAAAGGGTTAAAGTGGTTGAAATTAGTAAAGACTATGAATGTCGAGACAACCACACGAAAAACAGAGAGAGAGAGAGCATAACACTTATTGAGTATATCAACAATATTATCATCACTATGAGCATATTATCAAGAAAGAGCTATGGTGTGAATCCTATGGATGTCTTTTTTATTGTTTTTTCTACCAAGTATTTTCCCAATTTACTTTGATTTTCCATATCCATTTCTTTCTTAGCCCTCAACCTGTGGCCTGTCATCACAACCCTGATTAAAGACCTTTTGATCTCTGATTTTGGTGTATGATTACATTAATAGAGAGGATTTTTGAAAATTGGACTTATAGAGTTAAGTTTTGAGATAATATTTTTAATCTCATTTGTTCAACTTTATCTAAATTTGTTGGTGGTGTGGAGTTAAATTGAATATTTCACACACACACTCAAGGACTTAACTTTAGGTTGAAGTATATGCTTAACTATTGCTTGACAAATTATTGATTTTTTTTATTGATTTTCTTACTATCTTCGATGTAAAAAGGGTAGGTTATTAGTGATGGAATATAAATTCAGTTTATGGCTTGGTGAGTGATAGTAGTTCTCTATAGGATCTAGTTGATATTGTTTGTAGATCTTTTTTCAACTTTAACTATAGCCAATTTTATTTATTTTTGTTGATTTTAGACTTTATTATTATTATTATTTAAATTTAATTTCAGATTTGAAGAAAATGAAGATCTAAAATTTTAGAAGCATGTCATCTAAGGACTCTCAAATATAAATAAAGATTTATTTAAATCAAATTTAATTTAAGATTTCTCTAAATATATATGAGAGTAAGAAAAATATGAACGCATGAACAAGATATGTGTGTATATATATATATAGGAGACAAAAAAGAAGTTGAGGGAGTAAGAGAATATAAACAATCATTAGGTGATAAGTGCTTAAAAAACACTAAAATTATTATGATCTAATGTACTTTAATTAATTAAATATATTTATATTTGTATGATTTTATCATATTTTTTATATAAATTTGTCTTTTTAGAATAACATATATTTTTATTATTTTTCAGTTATTTTCGTTCAAAAATAACTTAAAGACTCGAAGAAAAATACTAAAGGCAATACATCACAAATATGTTAAGAAAAGAAATGAGGAAAAGTAAAAATGATGGAAAAATTGGATAAAATGAGTCAAAACGGTCAAAAATGTCAAAATATACCGAAATTCCATGGGTAGTTACCCATTCACGCCGAAGTCCCGTGTGTGCCAACACATACCTGTGCCGAGTCCCGCTACACCAGCATGCACATGTGCACACGCCCAGAACACGTAGTGTCAATTTCTGCACACACCCATGTCGTGTCCCGTGCGCACCAGCACACCCCTACGTCATGTCATACGTGCACTCGTGCGTTAGTAAACGCCTACGCCATGTCCCACACGCCCACGCAACAAAAGTCTTTCTTCCATAAATTTTGAGCCCCACATGCGTGCTAGCCTTTTAAACACGTCCAAAATTAATTTTTGAAATATTTTCTCACATTTTTTGTTTTTTCCTCACCAATAAAAGGAGTCTCTCCCCTATGGTAAAACACATAATTTTTTCAGCTCTTTCTCTCTCTAGAAAGTTTTATTTTTTTTGTTTTTAGCTTTAAAGTTCTTCTCTTTTTGAAAAGAACTAACTATGCTTTTATAGATTTTTAGTTTTTGATTCAATAAATGGAAATGCAAATCCATTTGGAGTTTTTCTAGCAACAAAATTAATATCAAATTCTATAAAGATTTTTTTGAGGTTTAATTTTAAAATGAATCATTTACAATTATCTTTTATGTTTTATTCTTATATGTTATGTTTAATTTGTGTGTAATTGAATTTAACATGGTTGGATGTTTGTAAATATGATATAATAATAACGTTGTTATGCTTGCGAAATATTAAATAAGTAAAATATTTCTATAAAATAAATTAATTTTGTTTTTGTTCAACATTTTATATTAAGGATGTCAAAGAAAAATATATTATTTATCATTACAAACTTAAATCTGAAAATTAGATTTTAAGACTTAATTATCCAGTCTGATTTAAAGTAGTGTTATTTTATTTGTTAGTACAATAGTTTGAAAGTTAGTACTCAAATAATTAAATTCTTAGGTTTATTTTGGACAACTTGAATAAAATTTAAAATGTTTAACCCTACCAAAGATGGCATTTAAATGATTCATTTTCAATCTCCTAGAAAAAAATGAATTAATTTAATTAATCAAATTAATTATCAACCTCACCCATAGGTGTTAATTGATTTGTTTAATTAATGAAGAATACCTAACCCCACCAAAGGTGGTATTCATAAAAAAAAAGAATCAATAAATATCAATTTTTATCTTTAATAACCTAAATAATATAAGCAAGCATAATTAACTTAATTATTATATCTATAAATACTCTACTATTACGAATGATAAAAATTTGCATTATTGTTTATTGAATCATATCTATGTTTATTTTTTGTTATTAGATTAGGACACAAAAATCAAAATATCGTGACAAGATGTTTAAGATTTAATTTCTATTTTAAAAGTTTGAATAATAAATTAAAAACTATATATATTCCTTCCTTAGATCGATCTTGGGAGTGTACTTGTTATTTTTTATAAAATGATTCGTGCACTTGCGAGAGTTTTACAAATATAAAATCAAAGTATTTGCAAGATTGACATTGCCGATTTTGCTCATCACCAGGGACAACGTGGAACTGAAAATTGAAGATGAGAAACACAAAATATAGAAAGGGGAAGACACAAACTTCTTAGGAAAAAAAAGAAACAAAAGTGTAAGATGAAACAGAAGGAAAGAAAGAGAAACAAAAGAAAAAATGCTAACATAGAGAGAGGAACAAAGAAAGTTACGTAGATCAGAAAGAAGAAGAAGAAGAAAACGTGGGAGAAGACATGAATTCTTTTTGTGATTTCATTTTCTTTCAATTATTCTCAAAAAAATTTGGTGAATTCGTTTATGTTAAATTTAATTTTTAGCATATACTAATTTTTCTTTATTATAGGAAAAAGATATAATTTAATTCCAAATTATGCTTGATTTTATAGGTTAATTTGAATTATTTCTCTTCATGTGTGTTTTATTTATTTTGAGTTTATTTTTTAATTAAAAAGCCATTAATTAGGTAATTTTAGTCTTGTGATTTACTATCGAAAGAGGGAATTATATGATAGATTTGAAATATTTTGACATAAGTAAATATATAGATAGAAAGACTTGTATTAATCTATATAGTTTTAAAATCATTGGTCTTAATGTTTTCTTACTTTATTAAATTGCATACTATTGTATAAATTAATGAACAAGAATATTTCCAATTAACTGTCGAAAGAGAATTTTGGATGTTTTTTGGAGATTGCTAATAAATAGAGAGAATTAAATTCTATTAGTTAGATGGGTAAAACATAGTGAGAGATTAGATGAAATCGATTTTCTAGAAGTTTTATTCCCATTAATTTGATCTTTGAGCGATATCTTTCTTTTATTTTATGCATTTTCTTTAAATTTATTTTATTTTAAATTCTAATTATAAAAATTTTAGTGACTTCTCTAGATAAAATTGAGATTATTATAATTTTTGTATAATCAACTCCTATAATCTTGAGTTGTTGGATACTCTTATCAAGAATGTAGAATGTGGGCATGCAGTGGCACTTGAAAACGAGCATTCGTCATCTTCGTATTTTTACCATGTCAAACCTAATATTTTGTGATCAATAAGTCATATACGATGAAATGAATGCTCTCCAACAAGACCCAATAATTTTCGTTAAATATTTTGATTTTTTATGATTTTTCGAAGATTTTGACTTAAAAAAAATACTTCCCTTATCCATAAAATTATGAAACTTTCCAGAATGATAGGTCATATTTTTCTAAACATGTCCACAAAACATCTCATCAAAATTACATGTTTTGACATGATTATGCCTACGGGGTGTTAGACATGTGTGCCTTGATGGTGGTAGGAATATGTGTGCCATGACATGCCTTGGTGGTGGTTGAATTTTGCACCTATAGCCACACATGATGTCATTAAAAGCCATTTGTGTTATTTAGACAAGCCTTAAACAAGATGATGACTCATTATGTCACAAATCCCTAACGATTTAAATGATATGGGCGCTATAGCATGACATGTTTGGTAGTGTTATCACATGCTTGTGCCTCAAACATGAATTCCATCAATTTGGCATATCTTCTATTCAACTTGCCTTGACTACTCAAGTGCTTTAAGGATTCTTGATTCATGTGAATATTGAATCCCATCCATGATTTCTTTTGGCCAAAGTAGTTACCACGTCTCAAGTGATCGATTGAAGCATTAACTTGATCGATTGAGCACTAGATTGATATCAAGATTAATAAGTATATCAATCGAGTAGCCACGTTTTAAATTTTTTGAATAGATCAATAAAGCAACCAAGTTTTAAATGTTTTGACTACATCAATCAAGCAGCAAGTTTTAAATTTTTTGACTAGATCAATCGAGCAACCAAGTTTTAAAATTTTTGACTAGATCAATCGAGCAACCAAGTTTTAAATTTTTTTACTAGATCAATCAAGCAGCGAACTTTTAAAAATAAACCTAATTTTTTAATCGAGCAACTAATCTATTTTTAAACTAGTATGATTGAATTCGCCATGACTCTGAAATTTGTGATTGAGGATGGTTTTGAGAAAAAAATTTCAAAATCTACTATTATGTTAGTCAGAGTTTTGTAGGTACTTTGATTTAAATCTTTGTCCTTGAAAATAATTGAGCACTTAGTAAATATTTCTCTACTCCATTTTTCCAAAAAAGAGAAGGAGTTGAATTAGTGGATGGATCCTTCAGGAAAAATCCTAGTTGATACCAAATATTAGAGAAATGATCTAGGAAATTTTTTTGTCACAACCAAAAAGCTTTCCCAACCATCCTAATTATCAGGCCATCATTGCATGGTGTATTCCATCAGTTAACCCCCTTAAGCCTTATATTACATAAGACTTATTTGTTATTTAACTACATAAACCATTCACATTCTAAGTTTAAAAAACCATGAATTGACCTTAAATTTTGAGAAAATACTTTGGTGAAATTTTTTATTTAAAAAGAAAGTTTGTTCAAATTAAATAATCCACATTATGTTTTCTCTATTTGATCAAAATGTGGAAGAAAAAAAAAGAAATTGAAAGGAAAGAATCAAAAAAGGGTTAAAGTGGTTGAAATTAGTAAAGACTATTAGTATTGAGGCAACCACACCAACAAAAAAGAGAGAGAAAAGCATAACACTTATCGAGTATAACTACATTATTATCATCAATATGAACGTATTGTTAAGAAAGAGCTATGGTGTGAATCTTGTGGATATTCTTTTTATTGTTTTTTCTACCAAGTATTTAACCAATTTGTTTTGATTTTCCATATCCATTTCTTTCTTTGCCCTCACCCTGTGGCCTATCATTATAACTCTAATTAAAGAACTTTTGATATTTGATTTTGGTGTTTGATTAAATTAGTGGAGAGGATTTTTGAAAATTGGACTTATGGAGTTATGTTTTGAGAGAATTCTTCTTATCTCAGTTGTTCTACTTTAATATGAATTTGTTTGCGATTTGGAGTTAAATTGAAGTAAATGCTTAACTTTTGCTTGATAAATTATTGAATGTTTGATTTATTTTCTTCCTATCTTCGATGTAAAAAGAGTAAGTTATTAGTGATAAAATCTAAATTCATATCATGGCTTGGTGAGTGATGGTAATTCTCTATAGCGTCTAGTTGATATTATCCATAGGTGTCTCTTATTTTATTTTATTTTTGTTTGAGTACAAACAAAGTTCTAAGTTTGGGGATGTTTGATGACGTGCATAATTTAAAATAATTTAACACTTCTCACCTTTAACTATAGTCTAATTTTATTTATTTTAGACTTCATTATTATTATTTAAATTTTATTGCAGATTTGAAGAAAATGAAGATCCAAAATTTTAAAAGCATATCATTTAAGGACTCTTAAATATAAATGGTGATTTATTTAAATCAAATTTAAATTAAGATTTCTCTAAATATATATATTACATTAATGAAAGAGGATATATATATATGTATGTATATAGGAGGTTAAAAAAAGAAAAGGAAGGAAGAGAACAGAAACAGCCGCCAGGGACTGTGCATAATTGAAAAAAAGAAGAAGAGAAACACAAAATAGAGAAAGGGGAGACATAAAGAAAAAAAGAAACAAAAGCGCAGCGCGCACACACACATATATATTCATACACATATGGGATATTAAAAAAAGCGAAGGAATGAGGAGAATAGAAACAACCGACAAGGACTATTTTTGTTGAGTAATAGTCCGAGTAAGTCTTGAATGGGCCCTCCGAAAGCTTGATGCAAATAAACGAATTTTTATTCTACATCTTCAAGCTATATATCTCTGTTTAATTCTGGTCATTGAATAAATGAAACTTTGATTAATAACTAAATAGTCAATTGATTTCTTTTAGTTATTTTACTTCATTTTTTCTAATCTATTAATAACAAAACGGATTCTTCCATTGTGTAAAATAAAAATTCCAATGGCTTTTGCTACTATAACCTTCTTGAACACTCTTTTTTCCTTTTTACTAGGCTTTTTACTTCGATATAAGAAATTAATAAGAGATATCAAAAAAGAAAAAAAAAGTATTAAATAGAAATGGGTATAATGGGTTCCATCATTTCTATGGTTATTTCTTAAAAGGTAAGGTCCTCTCTATACATCAGATCCCTTATTCCTCATTTAATCAATTATTGTTAACTTGTATAGTTCACACTCTTTGGCTCTACACTTAATTATCCAATAATAGGTCTTTCACAATGAGACCTACCTATATAGTAACAATATTTCATTATGAAGAGTGGTTGAGTAGTTGACCCTATTAGTCTATTCTTACAAGAGTTAAGGATAAGAACATAATCTTTATGCTTTTTTAATAGGATTTCCCTACTTAATGGATACCATTTGCTACCAATGAGAATTCTTTCTCATTTGAAATTAAAATGGAAATGATTGGATTTGCACCATTGGAAACCAAAAATAGGATAGCACAATAGAAATATAGATTTTTTTCTTTCTTTTTTAGATAGGGAGTGGATTCTTTCATTGTATCCTATTCATTGGTACTGATCACTGATACTAGATCAATTTTTTTTTGCTTTTCTTTTATCCCAGTTCAATGATTTGAATGAGTCACACATACACCCTAGTACATGTTCCTCTCCTAAGAAGACATCCTCAAAGAGCGGGGGATTTTGTGACATTTTTGGTAGGCTTTCTTGTGTTTCTAATAAGTTGTTTAATCGTTGGCAAGTTGAATTATATACATAATGAGCTATTTTAGATCAATTCTAACGGGATAATTTTGAATCATTTTTACATTTCTGTATTAATAAATTAATTAATAGAATATTAAATAAACTAGGTAAGAAGATAAAATAGAAAATCGCAGATTTGTATGAAGTCCTTATCTTTTTTGTTATTTTTTACTCAACCTCTACAAGATCAACAATTCCATAAGTTTGGGCTTCTGTTGTTGACATAAAAACATCTCTTTCCATGTCTTCCAAAACAACCCATAAGGATTTTTCTATTCTTTGTATATAAACCCTTGTGATGGTTTCACGTAGTTTCAGCAATTCTTCTACCTCGAGGATAAATTCTCCTGCCTGTGCCTTGTAACAATAACTTGTAGGTTGATGGATCATTGCCCTAATGATATAACATTATAAATAATTCCTCTATCTCGCATGATCAATGTTGAAAAGATAGAAAAAAAATAAAAGATATAATTGAACAACTATACGGGCATTTTTTGCTCATTGCATACAGCTCTACAATAGAATTCACATAGGTAAATGATCCCACAACTACCCTTTTTTTAATATAATAAAATACTATGATGGCTCTATTGCTTTATATATTTATTTCGTCTATTATTTAGAAATCCTAAAGTTTTTTTTAAATCAAGATAATATTGATTTTCATATTCTTTCATAACATAAGTTAAGAGCTCAAAACAAAAAAGTTTGTGACGCTGAAATGGATTTCCTAATAGATCAGATCGAATTGGCCTTTATCATATAGCGTGAAGGCATAATATTCTTTTTGTCTCTCAAATTAAAAAACTCATTGGCGCCAAGCATGAGAGAATGCTAGACGTTTGGTAATTGCCCCTCCGACAAGAATAAAATATCCCATTGCATAGTATCATAATTAACTATTTTGGGTATTATCCATCCATCTTGAGAGTTTATAAATAAATACATATCTTTGGTATCATTCTCTAGACTGAGATATATCATTAGACCAATTAGTTGATTTGAGATCTCACTATCAATCCCTTGACCTAAAAAATGTAATCCTTCTCGATACAATTGGTTGATTGGGATAAAATTGTATCCCTTAGAAACTGTACATGCACCTTTTAATGCATACGGTTCAACACAAATTGCAAAAAAAAAAAAGAATCATTGTGTAGATATATTTATATTCATACACATATAGGAGATTAAAAAAAAGCAAAGGGAGGAGGAGAACAGAAACAACCGCCAAGGACTATGCAGAATTGAAAAAAGAAGAATAGAAACACAAAATAGTTAACGAGGGAGACACAAATTGTGCAGAAAAAAAAGAAACAAAAGCATAGGACGAAACATAAGGGAAGAAGACACAAATGTTTTTTTGCAATTCAATTTTCTTTTGATTCTTCTTAGAAAAATTATGGTGAATTCATTTATGCTAAATTTAATTTTTAGCATGAACTAATTTTTCTTGATTTTCTATTTTAATTTAAATTATTTCTCTTCATGTTTTTATGATATATTCTAAGTTTATTGCTTCTAATTAACTGGTCATTAATTAGATAATTTTAGTCTTGTGATTTACTATCGAAAGAGGGAGTTATAAGATAGATCTAAAATATTTCGACATAGGTAAATATAAAGATCAAAAGACTTGTATAAACCTTTATAGTTTTAAAATAATTGGTATTAATACTTTCATGCTTTATTAAATTGCATATTCTTGTGTAAATTAATGAACAAGAATATTTCCAATTGATTGTCGAAAAAGGCTTTTATATGTTTTTTGGAGATTGCTTACAAACATAAAGAATTAAATTATATTAGCTAGATGATTAAAGCATAACGAGAGATTAGGTGAAATCGATTTCTTAGAAATTTTCTTCCCATTAATTTGATATTTGAATAATATATTTTTTTCTTTTGTGCACTTTTTATATTTATTTTATTTTAAATTTCAATTACAACAACTTTAGTAATTTCTCTAGATAAAATTGAGATTATAATAATTTTGGTATTATCAACTCCTATAATCTTAAGTTGTTGGATAATGTTATCAAGCATGTATTTGAGTATGATTGAATTTTCTATGACTCTAAAATTTGTGATTGAGGATGGTTTTGGGTAAAAATTTCAAAATATGCTATTATGTTAGTCAACATTTTGTGAGTGCTTTGATTTAAATCTTTGTCCTTGTAAATAATTGAGTACTTAGTAAATTTTTCTCTAATATATTTTACCTATGTATAGAATGAGTTGAATTAAATAGGTTAGGAAAGTTTAATCTTGCTTTGCTTTAGAATCCGTTGGTGAATCCTTTAAGCGAAATTCTAGTTGATACCAAATATTAGAGAATGATCGAGGCAAATTTTTCTCACAACCAAAAAGCTTTCCTAACTATCCTAATTATCACACAATCATCACTTGGTATATTCCAATAGTTAACCCTCTTAAGCCTTATTTTACATGAGCCTTATTTTTTTTAACTACATAAACCATTCTCATTCTAAGCCTAAAAAAACCATGAATTGACCTTAAATTTTGAGAAAATACTTTGATGAAAATTGAAATTTAAACATAAAGTTAGCTCAAATTTAAATAATCCATATTATGTTTTCTCTATTTGATCAAAGTGTGAAAAAAAAGAGAAAGTGAAAGGCAAGAATCGAAAAAGTTAAAATTAGTAAAGACTATGAGTGTCGAGGTAACCACACCACCAAAAAAAAGAACAAATAAGGCATAATGGGATATGAGATTATATATATACACACACGAGCATAAAAGAAAGTGGAAGGATTAGAAGAATAGAAACAATTGCCAGGGACTATGCAAAACTGAAAAAAAAGAACACAAAATAGAGAAAGGAGGGAGACGCAAATTGTACAGAAAAAATGAAACAAAAGTGCATGATGAAACATAAGGGAAGAAAGAGAAACAAAAGAAAAAATTCCGCCATAGAGAGAGAGGAACAAAGAAAAGTTGCACAAATAAGAAAAAAGATGAAGAAGAAAACATGGGAGAAGACACAAATTCCCTTTGCGATTCAATTTTCTTTCGATTCTTCTGAGAAAAAATAGGGTGAATTCGTTTATGTTAAATTTAATTTTTAGCATGAACTAAGTTTTCTTTATTGTAGGAAAAATATGTAATTTAATTTCGAACTATGCTTGATTTTCTATATTAATTTGAATTATTTCTCTTCATATTTTTCTGATTTATTCTAAATTTATTGCTTATAATTAATTGGTCATTAATTAGGTAATTTTAATCTCATGATTTACTATTGAAAGAAGAAATTATAGGATAAATCTAGAATATTTTGGCATAAATAAATATAGAGATTGAAAGAAAAAACTTGATAGGAGAGGATAATAATTCTTAGTAATATACGAACCCAAATTATTTGCACTATTAATAATTCCTTAAATACTTGGAATATGTGGTTTAATTTAGAAATAATGAAGTTAAAATTTTGAATATCTAGACTTAAAAGATTAAATCATTTTTGTGTTTTCAAATTTTTTCAAAAGAAATTAACACAACTAGAATGAACTTACGATAGAGTTATCAAAGGCAAAATAAAAGTATTGATCTTATTAAGATAACTATGAAGAAAGGCTCAAGGGAAAGGAAATTTGAATTGGCAAGTAAAGAGTGGGATACCAAGTCGACCATAGGAAAGAAAAAGATGGTTAATAATTAAAGTGGAAGAAAGACAAAAGGGACAAGAGATGTCATGTAACATGTTTCTTTAGTTGATATTGTCTATAGTAAGGAGACAATTCTAAAAATGTCTCAAACAGAAAACTTTCAATCTTTCATGAAACTTCTGTATTCAAAGCCACTTTCAATAAGAATGAAAAGATCTTAGGCATCAAGAAGATATTATTTCCTTATAAGTTGATTTTGAATTGAATTGACCTTTTATGTTATGAATTCAAAACTATGAGTCTAACTTGCTTTAAATTGGTACGGGGAGTTTAGGAATGTAACAACTCATCAAAGGACCCCAAATAGTGCGAATTAATTGAATGTTCTAACTATTATCATTCCGATTGAAAAGATCAATTACTTTAACTGGGCTAAAGTTGAGAAGATTTAAATCTATCACTGATAGATGATAATAAGAATTAAAAGATAAGGAATACATGGGTCTTTTCAAATATCAATGGATTTACCATCACCAACTTAACAACAAACACCTGTTTTAACAGTAGATCTTGAAAAATAAATATCTTTTCAAATAAAGGAATCATAATACTTGATATTATAATCATAGAAATCTTTTTGTGTTGCCATATTTATATTTAAAAAGTTGGACATAATGTCTATTATCATTGTTTAAAAATTTTCAACCAAGTTTAGAAGTAAAGCTAAGATTTATATCTTCAAATTTTTGAAAACCCAAATCCCCAACTTCCTTAGGCAGACAAATCTATTTCCAACATTTGAAAGCCATATATCTTGGACTTGAATTTTCATTTTTAGATCTAGAGTTTCACTAGAATTTCCTTAAAATTGAGTCACCTTTATCACAAATTAAACTTGAAAATGTAAAAGTACTTATAGAATAAGTTAGTATTGTTATAAGGAGTGATTTAATGAAAGTTTCTTTACCAACTTTGGAGAGTAAAAATGATCTCTTACTTTTTCTTCTTGTAGTTAAATTATCAATGACTCTCATGAAATCCTTCCTTTTGTAGTAAAATATGCTAGACTTCAATAAGTTTGCTTTATGTCCAGATCACTTAAAATTGCATTTTAAATTTTAGTGTATCACATTAATCCCAGTTAAGTTAGCCCGGCAAAAAAGAACCATGTCATCAACATAAATAAGGTGACTAATAGAAGAAGCATTTCTAGAAATTTTGATACCATGAAAATTTAAAAAAGGTTCAACTTGGGTTAACAATCTAAAAAGCGTTTCTGCACCAATAATAAATAAATAAAAAGAAATAGGATCACCTTGTCTAATATCTCTCTATGGGATAATATTACCAAAATGGATACCATTTAATAATAGAGAATGTGAGATAGAATTTAAGCAAGCTAAAACTAGATTGTAAACTTGTTCTGAGAAACCCAAATGCCTCATAATCTTGATGATAAATTTTCATTCCATACTATCATAAGCTTTTTCCATATCCAATTTGACTCCTAACAAACTACCTTTACCTTTTTCCCCTTTAATAGTATGGATTATTTTATGAGAAACAATAACATTGCCAGAAATCCATCTATTAAGAATAAAAGCAGACTGAAAAGGTGAAATAAAATCTTTAAGTTTACCTCTAATTCTATTGGAAAATATTTTGTAGATGGCCTTGGGTATAACATTCCATAAACTGATTGGTTTGAATTGTTGAACCAAGGAAGGGTTGTCCACCTTTTTTAATAAGAGTAATAAAAGTCTTGTTTAACTTTGGGTTTAGAAAACTAGTTTTGAAAAAATTCTACACAACATCAATTAAGCTTCCACCTAGAATGTCCAAGTAATTTCTATAAATAAAAGCTAGAAAACCATTAGAACTAGGTGCTTTGAAAGAACCCATAGCAAATAATACATCTTTGGTTTCTTTATGATAAGGAATTATGCATAATGAAATATTATCTTCAGAAGAAATACACTATGAAAGAAGTTGAGATAACTCGGTGTCCATATAATCAAAATTATGGAAAGAAGTCAAATGAAAGACTTCATTAAAATGATTAATAAAACAAGAACCAATATCAGATCTTTAAGTTAACCATCTCCTATCAAGGTCTTTAATATGAAGAATGGACTATATCTTCTTCTAATCATTATGGATGTATGAAAGAATTTTATATTGCGATAACCTTTTAATAACCAAGTTTCCCTAGATATTTTTTACAAAGGTTTTCTAATTTATTTTGATAATAATCAATATTTAGGAGTAATAGTTTTTCATAAGTTGCTCCATCAAGTAAAACCATTTTCCATTTGAAAAAAATTTGCAAGAAGATTATATTGTACACTACTACAAAAATGGGCATTAAAGTCGATTAAAAATGGATTTTAAATCAATTTTAAATAGTTAAAATAAAATAATAATTGACCAAAAAAATAAAATAAAAATTATATTGTGTAATTTTAAATTTAAAAACTATTAAAATAAAAAAATTAACGAGTAATTTTACATAATGTCGGTTGACGTGTTGAACCGACGCTACATGTAGGACGTAACATCGATCTTACGTGTCAACCGAAGCTATCCATGTGTGTAGCATCAGTTTTTCATCGAACTGAATTGATTATAAGTCGGATTTTTTCAAAAATTGACTTTACATATCGACTTAAATGCCATATTTTGTAGTAGTGGTACCTTTTAAGGATCTTTTAGTTTCTAAGCAAGAGTAACCATATCTTTACTAGAAGGATCTCAAAACCAGGCATCAATAAATCTAAATGGCTTAGAAAGATAGGTGGTATGAGCATGAAAATTCCAAAGAATAGAAGCATGATCAAAAGCTCTAATTTGAAGATTATTTACCAAGGCATTAGTAAAAAGAGATAGCCAAGTAAATGGTAAACCCTAATAACTAAGATCAAAAGCTTGTACAAAATCCATAAACTCTTGTAATCTATTTGGCCAAGAAACTATAGATAAGCCACCTCTTTTTTTCATTTTGAGATAAAATTTCATTCAAATCACCCAAACAAATCCAATGGTAATTAGAAATAGAGATAAGAGCAATAAGATTGGTCCAAAAATAATCCTTAAGAACTTCATAAGAAGGAGAGTAGTAACAAAGCATATTCCATATTTTTCCATTAGGAACAATATTACAAAATTCCAAAGATATGATATGATGAACTAAACTAGTAATAGAAAGTTGGATGCCTAACTTCCATATGAGACACATACCACCAGTATTGTCTACTACAGGAATACTATAACTATTAAAAAAAACTAATCTTCTTCGAACATAAGTACAAATTTCACTACTAGTCTTAATTTTAAAAATAAAGATACATTCAGAGTTATAACTTCTAACCAATCTACGTAGATAATTAAAAATCAAGGATTTCACTAATCCACGACAATTCCAGGCTATGAATCTCATTTGGAACTTAGGATCTTGATAAGAGCTACTTTCTCACCCATTTGGATTGAAGGAGAAGTCATCATCGTGGAAGACACATTCAAATATTGAGAGATTGGCATACAATTTTCCAACATGGAAGGTATGATGCAAGTAGTCATTGAAATGATATATTGCTCATTGGAAGATGAAGGCATAATAGAATCAGTACAAGTGGGGTGAGCCAAAGAAGCTTTACAAACCTTTCTAGTAGTAATATTCCCAATAGGCACAGAATCAATATAATTAACTTCATAAGGCACCAATTTTTTATTGCTTGAATTAGCCTTGAAACTAGTTTTATTTTTTAGCATCACTTAGGGTGAAGTTGGATTTAGAGGCCTACAAATTCCTATGCCCTTGTTGCCTTTGATATTTCCTCTTAGGCTTGGAAGCTAAAAAAATATTTAGAGCCAGATTAATGGGGCTTTTTCCTTTGGTATTGGATGATGAATTATTAGGATCAACTGGGGTAGTTTTTGGGTTCAAATTAGATGATATTGGGAAAAGAGATGGTATCGATGTAGGTACATCAACATTTGAAGTGAGGTAAGTGGAATAAGATTAAGATAAGGTTAATTTTGGATATGGATTAAGTATTTGGGTAATAATGCAAGAGTGATCATCATTTGGATGTTATGAGGGTAAGACAGTAGAGGCTTAGATTGCTCGAAGATTCATTGATAGGTATTAGGAAATGGTACTTAGTATGTAATGGGGATAATGTGAAGGTAAAGATATGGCATTTAAGTGAGAAAAACTGTGGGAAAAAAGGATTGAGGCATTACTATTGTCCCAACATGAAGCCTAAATGATGTTAGGTTAGGCTCAAGAGATGTGGATCCTCATTATAAAAAAAAGGAGAAAAATGGTTGTATGATGAGCATAAGATAGAGCTTATTAATTAGTTTTGTAACCATGTAAGTGTCACATACAAGAATTCATTAGTATTTGTATATAATAATGTTTTAAAAAAAATTTTAAGCACATTTCATGTTTTATATGAATATATTCGAGTTGAACTCAACTAACCCAATCAAAAAATAACAGAAACTTTAGAATGGCTTGCACATGGTCCAAAAATCAATGTCAAATCATATTCTAGTTTCACAATTAATGGTTTGAGGTTTTTGACACAAGCAAGGGATAAAGTTAAAGTAAACCAGAATAGCGATGTGAAGATGGTTGCACAAACTAGGTAATTTTCTAGTTCCAAAGACGGTAATTATGTACTTTCTGATAGAACATATAGTTCAAAAGATGGTAATTGTGTACATATTATGGTATAATTCAAGAAATTTGGTTATGAGGACTTCCATGAAACAATAATCATGTGTGATTGTATCAAAGATGATATAAATGTTGGATATAAAATAGATGATCTTGGATTTACTCTTGTAAACTTATCCAAGATAGGTCACACTGATGATCCTTTCATGTTAGCACTTAATGCAAAATAAGTATTTTACGTGAGCAATTACATTGACACAAGATGGTATGTTGTGTTAACGCCTCAACAAAAAGAGCTCTACCATTGTAATGATTTAGAAGATGATTACATGCTTGATACATTATCCAATATTAGTCCTTTCTCAAAATAATTTCCTAATGTATGTGATGATTTAGTTAATGACGATGATTCTTCATCATGGACTCGAAGTGATTGTTAAGGAATATATATACAATCAACAGCCCAATTAAACATAATATATGTGCTATATTATTCTAATAAATCTTGTTTATATGTTTAGACTTAAAGTTATGAATTACTTTTATTTCATGGATCCTAGGTGCCAGAGATTATATATCTAAATGATCCATTGGGGCATTTCAAAAGAATGGATTGGGATAATATACTTGATACTCCACTTAATCCAAATGATAGGATACCTATTCAATTCGATGGGACTGGTAATCCATTAGGAGAAAATGGCCAACAATTGAAATCTTCTATTGGTAGACTTGTGAAGTGTGAAGTCAAGTATACCAATCAATATAAATGATTGGAGTAAGGTTTAAGATGTTAAAAAGTACAAGATATGGAAAACATTTATGTAAGTCTCTTTTGTTTTATAATTAATTACATATTAGATCCTTTTGAATTATATCTCCTCTAAAATATGTTTTTTTACAAAATCGTTTTAAAGTCCCCAATAATTGGATGATCAAGTGCTATAAGATTACAAATAAGGCATGGAAGGAATACAAAACTTTCAAATTGACCAGAAATTATGTGTTTCCATGCTTGGAACCATTTAATGAAGAAGAACTGTACAAAATCCCCAAAGATGACCCATGGATTGAACCCCAAGTATGGAAAGACTTCGTAGATTCTAGATGTATGGATGAATTTCAAATCATTTTGTAAGAATATCAAAATATACAAATATAGAATATTCTTGTTGATTGTACTGGGAGGTTATCAAATCCTGAAGTTAGACAACGAGTGATAATATTAAGTTGTTAATTTATAACTATTTTAATATTTATTTTTATCTAATTTAAGTTAATAAGTTGGTTAATAAATTTATTTAATTTATGTAGGAAGCTAAATTAGGTAGACCGATTACATGAGCTAAATTTTACACAAAAACAAAGACCCAAAAACTAGTCAAAAATAATGAATAAAAGAGGAGAAGAAAAACTCAATAAGTTGGCTGCTAATTTAACTTCATATAAATTCTTTGTTATGATTTTTGTATATTGATGTAATAATGTATGATATAATTTATTTTTTTATTATTTGTAGATAACAATTCAAGAACAAATAAATAGAGGTGAAATAATCTAGCAACGAGGGAAAGATGTGATATATTATGCATTGGGACCTGATCTTCCTGGTCATGTTAGGGGGGAAGCCAATATGATGGTTATATGGAGTTTTTAAATATTCCAAAACAAAGGCATGAGATGGTCAGTAAGAAGAAGTTGAATAAAGTTGAAAAAGAATTGAACTCCCTTAAGGCCATGATGTTGAGTGAGATTGCCAGTTTAAAGCAATTTCAGAGTTTTCAGAGTTATCAAGCTGGGGCATCACAACACATGCATGCATGCCACCATACTAAAATCAAGGCATACCCTATTGGCTAGGCATGCCACCATCCATGCTAGCTAGGTAAGCCACCGTTTATAACAAGCATGTCACCTATACAATCTCATGACCAACCTATGTCCTCTATGGGATATAGTCATCCTATTGGTCCCCTATATATGTCAGCAATGCCAATGCAATCATATGATAGTTCAATGTCTTCAATGCAATATATGCATTCTTACCACCTATCACAATAATACTTTGATGAGAATGTCTTTCCAATAGTTACCCCACGTGAGAGTCCTCCAATTAATGAATCATTTGTGGTAAGATTTAAAACTTATATAGATGGTATATTATTTATTATATATAACAATTAAATTTTTTACAAAATATGAAATGGCTATTGGAAGATCCATCATTTACGGACTATGTTGTTATTGAAACAGTACAACATTTGAGAAATGATTAATAGATTCATAATCAATACTTTCCAAATCATTGGAGAATAGTAATTGATCAATTATTACTTCATCATTGTCCACCACCGGTGTCTTCTGATGCTACCACTATCTAAGAAACTATTGGATAATATGTGACTTTGTCGTCGAATCACGTTGTGATAAAATTTGACATGGTACTAGTTACTTAAGATAATTTTTTTTACTACTTGTATTATATTATTATTCTTTTATTGTTACTAACATAATACCTCTTGTTTAGTTTATTCACTACTACAATATATGTTTTTGGTCTCGGAATTTTAGCCTCAGTTTTTTTAAAAACTGAGGCAATAGGGTTTTTGGCCACGGTTTAATATAAACCGAGACCATAGTGTATATATATACCCTAGGTTTTATTAATAACCGTGGCTATAGGTTAAATTACAAAATATATTTAAATATATATAAATAAATTTATATAACAATTTTTATTAAATAACTGTAATTATAATTAAAATCATAAAAAATTTAATATTTTTAAAACCGAAATGAAATAATATACTATATGTCATTCATTTAAAAAAAATAAAAAAATTACTTTACAATTTTTATTTTTCTCTATTATTAATTTAATGTATTTTATTTCTTTTATAATATATATATATATATATATCAATTTTTTCACTTTTTTTAATCTCTTTCTTCTTTTTCCCATTTTTTCTTTATAATTAAATTCCTATTACTTATATATATTAATATATATATAGAAGCGTATCTCCCATTTTTTTCCTAAAATATATATTATCACCATTCATGTGTTGAATTAGGGTTTTTTCAATTTCGTTGTTTCCAGAATCGAAGCCCTCGCCTCTCAATCTCGCCTTCGCCACTCACCTTTTCCGCTCGCCTTTGCCGCTCTCAATCTCATGAGCTCTCAACCCTCTGCCTTCTACCTCGGCTGCTATCACAATTCACGCATTGCATTTGGGTTTTTTCACTTTCGCTCTTTCCAGAATCGTAGCTCTCAGTCTCGCCTTTATCGCTTGTTTCGCCACTCACCTTTGCCTATCTCAATCTCTAGTCTCTCTACTGTCTGCCCTGTCGATCTCAGCTCTCAACCCTTTGCCTTCTACCTCGGTTTCTCTCAACTCTCCCCCTGGTTAGTGCTCATCAGCTTCTTACCTTCTTCTTCTTATTGATCTTATTAGCTTCCCATAGTTATAACTCTTAGATCTCTAACTCTATGGTAGCAAGAGGAGGTGGGATCTTATCATGTGGAAAATTCGGATTATACAATGTATTTGTATAGGTTCTTATCATGTGTTTTGCAACTTTGATAATTAGACAATGAATAAGATTGGCACATTTTGTTGCTGATTTTGCAGCAAAGGGAAGAGTAATGGTTTTATGTATAAGATCGTAATATTTTGATATTGATTTTGCTGATTGATTAAATTCTAAAGCAGAGAACACAACGAAGCAAAAGGAAAGGTAATGGTTTTATGTATAAGATTGTAATATTTTGTTACTGATTTTGTTGATTGATTAAATTCTAAAATGAAACAGAGAACACAACGAAGCAAAGGGAAGGGTAATGTGTTTGTTGGTGCTGGTGCATTGCATTATACATTGTCTATCTACTTGTGAAAAAAAGAAAAAGATGTAGAGAATGAAGATGAAATTTCTCGAGTCGGGTGCCAGTGCACCGACCGCATCACAGACTGTTGCATCGTGCAATCGCTGCTGGGGCAGGTATCGGTGGCCGCGTAGCGTCAGCGCTGGTGCGCCGGTACGCCAGGCGCCGCTGGCAGGTGCTCGCCCTACTGATTGTACTCATGTCTTTTATTTTATAACAAAAGTGGTTCAGGCTTTCTTCTCTTGCTAGTTTTCAAGTTATATATTCTCCTATTTTTGTCTTCATTTGAGGTTTCGTATGTTGCATACAAGTTAGTGTTATATTGTTGAGTTGTCTTAAGATGAAATGTTTGTTTTTCATTTTTTGTTTTCAACCTACAGGTTGTAACACTAGTCAAAATGACTTTTGAAATGTGAGTGATAGCTTTTTCCTCTTGTTGTGATCCTCCCCTGGATTTTATGTTTGTTTTTAGTTTTTTTCCTTGATGTGCAATCTCAAATTTTTAAAATAATTTTTCTCGCTTACGTATATTGCAATACGTAATACCAATAAGTGCCTTTTTTGCATCAAGTCTTTAGTAAGCATTAAAACACTTGATTATTGTTGGTACTATTGTTATTAAATTGATTTAAATCTCCCCTCGCTACTTACGTCCGTTGAATCATGTTGGTGGTCAAGTGCCGCTAGCGCCGAAATGTGTTGTTGGTGCCGCAATGTATTAAGGCCATGGCGTGTCGTTATCAGGCATTGTTATTGATGGCGATACCGGTGTTATTGATGGCGTTGTGCTGGTGCGCTTCATGTTTGTTATACTAAGTTTTTTGTGTATAATTAACTCTCAAATGTAATTATACTTTTAATATTTGAATTAATAAATTTATTGTAATTTATATTGATTTTAAATTTTGTAATTACTAATTATTGTATTTTTTTAATTTATGTATACCCTATGGCCTCGGTTATTAGAAAACCGAGGCCATATGGTATTTTTTTAATTTATGTGTACCCTATGACCTCGGTTATTAGAAAACCGAGGCCATAGATACACTCTATGGCCTCGGTTATCTAATAATCGAGGTCATAGGTACATCTTATAGCCTCGGTTAAAAATCGAGGTTATAGGTCATTACCTATGGTCTCTCTCACTTAGGCATTGGTTCTTATAACCGTGGCCATAGACTTACGGCCATGATTAAAAACCGAGGTCGTATGCATGTTTTGTAGTAGTGATTATACCAAAATTGGTAAGTATGACACATTTAAGAGATGCAAAGCAAGTATCTCATGGAAAATCTATGTCTAGTGGACAATCATCATGGATTAAGTCATAAGAAGCCATGAAAAAAGTATAATAATGAGTATGCTATAAGCTTCAGTAGAAATCTTAGCTCTTTGATGATTATTGTTCCGAGCAAAAATAACATAAATGATGGATGGACTATGCCACTTCCTAGAGAAATATCTGGCGTAGACATTAGACAATCATATATATCAATCAAGTGCATATTGCAATTATTTGAATTTCAAAAGATCGACTTAAGTACAATTCAAGTGTGGACAATGTGAGTCCTCAATCAATAAATAACTTTAATTTATGTAAAGCAAATAATTATATTTATATTATCCAATTATTTATATATATTTCTTTTATATAGGGCATGTTATTATCAACTTCAAACTAATTACCTATCACATGTAGCAATTTTCTATAATTCATCATGTTTTAATCAATATCAAGAGCATTATGTTAGCATCATAGCTAAACAATTATGTGATAGGGTATTAACACTAGAGAGAAATCAAAAGTTGATAACTCCTTGGCCACTAAATTTTAAACAAGGCCAAGATCATTGGATATTAGTAATCCTTGATCTATATGCCAATCATATTTGGAACTATGACTCAGCTTACATAGAATTGAATAAAGACACAAAAGCAGTTGTTGAAATATTAGAGTTATAACTAGTTATTTTTCTTCTATTGTTCTTTGTAATATTTAGTAAAGAACTACTATTTTAAAATTTGATAGGGCACGGAAGCTATGGAATAAGAGTAATGACATTGCCCTTAAAAAATCATATAAGCTTATATGGGACAAAGTTATGGTATGTACAAACGAATATTAATAAATTAATGAATTTTACTATTGAATAATAAAGATATTCGAATGGATAAACCATATATACTTATTTTTTGTAGGTTCCACAATAAAATGATGGAGTCATGTGTGGCTTCTTTGTCATGAAATTTATGAGCGAAATCATCTCAAATATCAACATGTTAATTAAAGATGTGGTAATCTCTTTTACTAATATACTTTTAACCTATATAAGCTATTTTTTGTGAATTCATAATATTACATTCTTATTTTGAATTCAAATACTTGAAGTTCTTTGGTTGGAGCAAGTGAGGCTATAATATATAAATTTTTGATGATTTATGAGAAGAATGGGTGTAACACATGTTTGAAATTATAAGATCGCAAGAAGAATTAGAAGAAAAATACGATGATATTGAATAGCATAGGTATATTATAATATTTAGTAATATTATAATTAAGTTAAATACACACACATATATATGTATTATATATAACCAAAATATATTTGAAAAAGATATATCATTTTAAGTTGGTTCTAGGCTAGAAATGACAAAGTTTTAAGTAGATTAACACATAGGACGACTTAAAAACCCATCTTTGTAGTATTGATAAAAGATAAAAAATCAAATCAAAATGTAAATATGATCATTGATATTCTAGCAGAGATAGGATTAATGTGTACCACATGTCAAAAAAAAGGATAAGCTCCGATGACTAAAAGGATATGATAAGCTAGGTTATACCCACTTTCTTTCTAAGTTAATCTATCTATAAAACAAAATCCATAAAAATCCCAAAAAATACCCAAAAATCCTAAAAATCAATATTATTTCAATAAATACAAAACTAATAATTTTAACTCATTATAATAATGTAATATATATAAATGTAAAGGAATTGATATATAAAAATATTTATAAAATATCACTTATTAAATGTTTTCATCTACTATTTGCTAGTCTTCGAATAAAGTTAACACCCATAATTAAAAAAGTAAGTTTTTTGACATTTTATCTCAAGGACTTCACAATATTATGGTTTTAAATTCTAATAAATTTTAGATATTATCTCTAATCATTCCTTAGTACAATAATCATGTTAAAAGTTTGTGTGTGATATAGTATCTGTTAGATTAGTTGGACCATCCAACATAAAAAAGTTGAAACATTATTCATCCGTATAAAATATCAGTATTCTTTTTAGAGTTAAATCGAGTACCATATGCTTTTCTTTAAAATTGTATCTCTACTCACCAAAATTATTCCTTAAAATCAAAAAGTCTTTCATTCGATCATAATTTGTGGCTATATTTTTTATTTCAATTAGCTTGTTCCCTTATCATTATATAAATATATAATATATATTCCTTTTTTTGTAAACACATTATTGAAGGGGTTGTTTCTATATATTGGATATTTAATCAATTATAGCACAATTAATACTCTTAAATCTTATTATAGTATTTTTATAGAATTTATTCTCTTTTTATACAACTCTACTTTTCTTGAACTATACGGTATGACCAATGTATTTAGTTCAAAGGGTAAAGAGTGGATACAAATAAGTGGCTCATGAAGGCTCAAATTGGTTTTCTAAAAAGGTTGTTCTTAAAATAACAATAATAATAAAAGTATGACAATTTAGTCAAAGAAGTTAATCATATTGCCTTAATCAATTTTAAAGGAATACATTTATAATTTGCCTCGATGAATTTAAACAAAAGTTATAGCAACCTATTATTATTCATTAAAAGTATAATAATGTTCCAAGAGATTCACAATATGTTTTACAACTTTATGTAAATAGAATATTATATCACCAATTTAACTATTGTGCATGCAAGTCTTGAGTAAAATTATCATAAAATTACCTTCATTAGGAACAAGATCGAGAATCTATCAATATTCATTGTCATTTTTAACCAAATATTGTTTAGCTAATTTCATCATCGATGCTAGAAAATAAAGAGAGCATGTGGTTGATTCTAAGCCCATCTATTAATCCTAGAGAATACTAATCCTAAAACATGCATCACAAAACATACTAAACTAATAAAGCAAAAAAAAAAAAAAGATAGTGATGTGTTAACACATTTCCTCACCTAATTCTTACATTGTCCTCAATATAATATAAAAATAAGAAAAAAGGGAGTATAAAACAAAACTAGTGGGTTGCGTCCCATAAAGCACTTGGATTAATTTCCTTACCCTGACGTTGCTTCATATGTTTCTTTAACCAAATCTATTGGTTTGTGTAAGGTCATCTTCTCTATATTGATTGGTGCAAAAGGTTCATAGTAAAACTTAAATCTGTCTATTAACTTTGAATTATTTTTCTATACTTGGGCTTCATAATTCAATTGTACCATGAGAGAAAACATTAGTGATAATAAATGAGCCAACCCAACAAGAATGTAACTTTCCTAAAAAAAATTAAATCATGAATGAAATAAGATGAATTTATTACTAATAGTGAATTCTTTCCCCAATATCAATACTATCATGAAACGCCTTTGTGTTATCTTTGTAAGCTTTTGAGCTTTCATAGGCATCATTTCTAATTTCATCTGGCTTATTCATTTATCATTTTTGTGTTTTCTGGTTTCGTTTAATTCTATGTTACATTATTTCACTACCCAAAATTCTTGCTGTTCTAACTTAACTGGTAGATGACAAAGTTTATCATACACCAACTAGAACAATGACATCCCAATTGGCATTTTACATGCAGTTTTGTATGCTCACAATGCATCTTCCAGTTTTATACTCCAATCCTTTCTATTGGGTTTGAATATCTTTTAAAGGATAGACTTGATCTCTATATTGGACACTTCAGCTTGTCCATTTGTGTGGTTGACATTGTACTTTTTAAGTAAGGCCTATAAATTCCTACTAAAAAAATTTATTCCACCATCACTAATGATAGCTCTTGATATTTCAAACCTAGCAAAGATGTTAGACTTCATAAAACCCATACCCATAAAAACTTTAGAGTAGTTAGTTCTGGTGGCTTTAGCTTTTACCCATTTAAACACTTAATCCACAGCAAGTAAAATATACATATAACCGTAAGAAGATGGAAAAGGTCCCATGAAATAAATATCCTAAATATCAAAGATTTCAAAAATAAGAATTGGAGCTTGTGGATTTGATTACTAGGGCCTAAGTTACCTATTCGTTGACAACAGTTACATCTTTTGCAAAAGGTGAAGGCATCCTTGAATAGTGTTGGACAATAAAATCCACTCTCTATGAGTTTGAAAGAAGTTCATTTTACTCCAAAAAATCCTTCACGTGAAAAATAGTAACAAAAAGTTAGAATATAAATAAACTCAGTGTTAAGTACATACCTTCTTATCAATTGGTTTGGGTAATGTTTCCAAAGGGAGGAGTCATCCCACATATATTGTTTAGTAGCTTTCTTAAGTTTGAATTTTCTAGCTTGTAATAGGTCTTGTCGGAGCTTTTTGGTGACCAAGTAGTTCACTATATCTACATACCAAGGAATAAACAATGTGGTCTCAAGTAGTTGATCATTTGGAAAGTCCTCTCTTATTGGAAGCGATTCATCTTCTTAAAGTAATCTATTGAAGTAATCTCCTATTACATTTTCACTTCATTTTTTTATCTTTGATTTCAAGATTAAATTCTTGTAAAAGAAGAATCCACTTTATTAGCCTTGGCTTAGCATCTTTCTTCTTGAGTAAGTATCTAAGAGCTACATGATCATAGAAAACAAAAACTTTAGTTCCAATTATATATGATCAAAATTTTCTAAAGTAAAAATTGTAGCTAAAAGCTCTTTGTCAGTAATTAAGTTGGACATCTTTTAAAGTTCGTCATACATAATATATGGTGTTTGGTAGCTTTCCAACCATTTATCCCAAAATATCTCCAATAGTATAGTCACTTATGTCACACATCAACTCAAATGGTATACTCTAGTCAAATACTTTGAGGCACTCTTCATGGAACACAAATACCACATAGTTTTAGAGCAACTGGCATAAAGAAATTTCTATTTTTTTTAAATTCTATATAAATCTTAGATAGAATCGTGCATGTCTAAGAAAAGAATAAACCTCCCTTACACAAGTGAGAGGTGGTAAGGAATGAATGAGATTTATCAACCTTAATTCCCTTTCATGACATCACATGCCCTAAAACTATACCTTGATCTACCATACAATGACATTTTTTCTAATTAAGTACAAGGTTAGTTTCTATGCATCTCTCTAGAATTAATGCAAGGTTACTAAGGAAGTTATCAAATGAGCCTCCATATATAGAAAAATCATTTGTAAATACTTCTATAATATTCTATATATCATCAGAAAATATACTTACCATGTACCTCTGAAAGGTGGCAGGAACATTATAAAGGCCAAATGGCATGCGTTTGTAACCAAAGGTTTCAAAGGGGTAAGTGAATATTTTCTTCTCTTCGACTTTCGATGCAATGACATTCTAATTATAACCTGAAAAACCATCAAGAAAAAATTGTGAGTATGGCCTTATAAATGTTCAAGTATTTGATTAATAAAATGTAAAGGAAAATGATCTTTATGAGTTATAGAGTTGAGCTTTCAAAAATCAATGCAATTTTTCCACTAGATTTAGAGTTGGGTAGGAATAAAATCATTATTATCATTCTAAACTACTATAATTCTTGACTTCTTTAGAACCACTAGGGCTGGTCTAACCCACTTGCTATATGAAATTGAAACAATTACACCCACTTTCAATAGCTTGCTAACTTCTTTCTTTACCAATTTCATCATATGCAGATTCAATCTCTTTTTTGGTTCTCGTTGGTTCAATGTCATCTTCAAGTAATATTCTATGCATGAACATAGAGGTATTGATTCCTCTAATATCGATAATTTTGCACTCAACTACTAATTTGTATTATCTTAAAACAAATATTAAGCTCTCTTATTGAATAGCTAAAAACGTAGGTACTATAATCATGGGAAGTGTGCCCTCATCTCCTAAGTGTGCATAATTTAGATGTTTTGGAAGGGGTTTCAACTCTATGGTGGGTGCCTACACAATGGAAGGTAAAATTTTCTTATTAGACATTGGAAGAGAATTATTGGAAAGATTGTACTTAGGGTTTATCTCTGAAGAAGAGTCAAGAGAAGTGACAATCTCATTCAACTCCCTTACTCTGTCAATATTTGTTTCTTCATTACTAAATAATTCGGTCATCATACTATCTCTTATGACAACCTCCAATAGGGATGTACTTTTGACATCAATCATTTGTTGTACTAAAGAGTATAATATATCAATAGAAAGTTTTCAAGATTTCATATTCGTGTACCTACTTCTTAGATTTGGAAAACCTACAAGGAGAAGAAATAGGAAGTTCATAAGTAGAAATTGGTACTTTAGGTGATGCCTTACACGGTTGTTTTGCTTCCCTGTTTTCCACTTTGTCAAATTTTTTGTTTGTTCTTGATAGCAAATTTTGTGTCTTGCTAAATCCTAAGTGATTCTTATTGAAATTATATAGTATTTCGTTGGAATTGAGTAGTTTTGGATGCTATCATACTTATCAAATTCTAAAAATATTTACCTTGAGGTGGAGTATGATTTTTTGGTCTCACTTGATAAGGTAGTTGACTCCTTGGAAAAGGAAAACTTGGTGGATTACTAAGGGTAGCTACTTGATTGCCTCTAGAATAGCTAAAGTTAGAATGATACCTAAAACTAGGATTGTAAGTATTAGAGTAAGGATCATATTTTTCCCTTTTTTATCCTCAATATCCTCCCATAGAATTTTCTTGTTCAAAATTATGATATTGAATAGTAGGACATATATCTATTGGGTGTCCAATATCAATGCGAATTCTACACGCTTGAACTTATCTAATTGCTAATTGTTGCACAATTGAAATAAGGGTGCTCATTTGTTGTTCATTATTATTAGGAACTCACACTTCAATAATTTTTTATGGTGGGTTAGAATGGGTGTCAAACTGTTAAGCATTTGCTTCCACATTAGGAATGAAATTCCTTGTAGTTTTAGGAATTTTACTAACCAATGCTCCATCATTTGCTGCATCTATCATGCTTATGTCTATGGGTTTCAATCCCTCATGGAAGTATTGAATTAAGAGTTACTCACTTATTTGATGATGGTGATGGAACTTTTCACATAATTTCTTCAACCGCACCCAATACTCGTATAAATTCTTTCCATTGATCTCAGATTGTAACGTGATTTATTCGGTATGCCTCTTAAAAGTATATAAAAATTAGAAAAAAATTAAGTAAAATTAAAACAAACACAAATATAAATAAATCAAAATAAAAAAAAAGTATTTTTTATTTTTAATAAAAAATTTATAATTTTTTTATATTTAGAACTTCTCAAAAATTTAAATTTTTTATATATAAAATACTTTAAAATAAATAAAAGTTAATTTAAAGAAGATCCCCAGTAATATGACGCCAAAAATTAATACGGTTAAGATGAATAATCAATTTAAACCTTAGTTTAAATTTCGTAAAATACCATTGATATTTAATATAGAACAAGTATAAAAATCTAAAAGTAAAAATATTATATTAGAAATTTATATTATACATATAATTTTTCTTAATTATTAAATTTTAATTTATTTTTATCAAGAACGTCTATATATTTTGTCCCATGATTGCTATAAACCAATCTATAACCATGTTCATAAGAACCATAGTCAAATAATTTCCTTCACGAGTCAAATTCGGTGCCACTTATTGTGTCATTGCACGCATTATTAATAGGTAGCAAACACCGATGCAAAAATAGTAGAAAATGTAGACATTTGTCCATGAGGCGAAGATTATATTATATTAATAATCATAATTATTTTATATCATACATTTAAATAATACTTATTAATTATGAATATGTAATATACTTTTTTATTTTTAAATATTTATTTAAAAATATATTTATTTTTAAAAAATTAAATATTAATTAATATAATTCTTACCCTACTATATATTATTTAAAATATTGATATTAATTTATATTTTTTAATTATTTAACACATATTTCTAACTAAAATAAATAATAAATAAATAAGAATAAATAAAATTCAATTTAATTATTTTAAACATTGTATATTTTATTATTAAAAGTGTATTTTTTTATGTAATTATGTATATAAAAAATAATATTAATATATGTTTTGTTTTGGTTAAATATAATTTCAGTATTGCAATAACTATCCTTATTTTATACCTTATCGATTATTGTTATTTTTGAAAAAAAAAACCATTGAATTTTGATGGATAAGTATGTTAAGGAACCTAAAGTTTCACATCGACCAAGAGTTCGACAATAATCCTGCATATAAGTCTAGATAATCATCTATCTCACAAGAAGGCTTTTGGGTCATGAGTTAAGCCCGAGTTTTTATCATAGTATCAAAGCTAGGCTCTTGACTCTCGGACATTCCTGAAGCTCATCCCTCGTTAACACTCAGGGTACACTCTGTCCACTCTTTCTCGCCAATGTGAAAAGAGAGTGTTAAAGAACCTAAAATCTCATATCGGGTAAGAGTTTGACAACAATACTACATATAAGTTCGAACAATACTCTAAATCACAAATTAGTTTTTTTGTTATGGGTTAAACTTGGATTTCTATCAACATACAATTTTAATTATATGCAATTAACATGTTCATCCTTGGTCTATATATTTGTCCTATTATCACTTTTTTAAAACCACCCACCACAATTTTATACATGTAACAAAAGCATGACTACTTAAAGCCAATATACAATAAGAGAGTGGTTGAACTCACGGTAGTTGGGATAAATTTTTAGAGAATCAAGTTGTTGAAATTAAAATTTATTTCATACAAAATTTAGGATAAATTAAATTTTATGTTATAAATTATTTGATGAAAAATAAAGTTATTTTATATGATAGATAAATATAAGATATTTTTTGAAATATAAAAAATTATATTAATTATTTTATTTTTATTTATTTATATAATAATAATAATAATAATTTTATTGTAATAAAATTGATCAAGTATTTTATTTTATTTTCAAAAATATTAAAAGTTATATATTAAGAGAAAAATTTGTCGAGCTAATAACCGTCGCACATCCAATGACCCTTCCTGAACTACAAGTATGTATAAGACCCACTATTCTCCGAGGGGAATATGTCAAATATCATTTTACTATAATAAAAATATTTACAATCGGAGTAAACACAGGATTTTAGGATGTAGTATTTCTTAGAATTTCCTACCGATTTTCAGCAGTGCTCATATTTTGCTCCTAACTAACATCATTATTTTTCAAGTGTTCTCTTGTTCTCCATTTCTAGAAAACTTGATGAGCTTGATACCATGGAGGACTTTTTTTTTTCTTTCCTTTTTCTTTTCTATTCTTATTTTTTTTTTATGATCATTTGCTCTAATGACGTTTACCAATTACACTTAGATAAACTTTGTTATAATATTAACGGGATTAGTATATTAATTAATTACCATTTTCCTGATTTAGTATACCTCTTGACTTATATTATAAATTATGATACATCAAATATCTTTATTTAAGTTATATATATCTATTTGGATCAAATTCAAAAATAATCTCAAGAATTTTAATACCTCATGTGTAACAATTATAGTTAAAATTGATCAAAATAAATACTAATAATTCAAATAGAATTATTTAAAGTGTCATAGTTCAAAATATGAACAAAAAAATACAAAAAAATAATAATAATAAAGATACCCTTATTATAATCATCCTACGACTAAAGAAATAGTTACCTCTAAAATTTCTTTGTTTATTTGCCCCTGCTATTGTATTTTGCTTTGTGATAAAGAGTTTTCTTATGTAGTAACCTGAATTCTGACTTTGTTCATAAATAATCTGGTGCACTAAATTTGTTAGTTTGTTTTGTCAAATTTAATTCTACCCATGCCTGATCTTGTTTGTTTTTGTATTGTGTTCTTGAGTTTTATAGTATTGGGTGACAATATTACTTTTTCTGGTAAAACAAAAAACACTTCCTTTTTATTATAATTAAAAAAGCATCTTACATGAAAGTTCAAGATAGAGTGAGAGGGACAGGCCACGAAGAGTTTTTTTTCTCTCTCAAGAGAGAGCGCTCTGGAGTTCATTTTACTAAGATAATATCTTAAATGTAACTAAATTTTAACATATTTTTACTTATACTTTCAAAGTTTATAAAATATTTCTAAATTTTATGGTTAATACTATTATTGTTTATTCTTAAGTGTGTTAATTTTTCATTCATTGCTATTTATAATACTAATCCTTGGTTTTGATATTAATTTTTTCAAATCCATATAATTTTTAATTGGCAGTTAGTTGATGGTCTTTGTTTATTTATAAAAGATAATAATTTATTTAAAAAGTTTATTATTTGTCGTTATAAATCTAATTTTTTTCTATATTCATTACAATTGCTTAGTATATTATGTTTTTCATTATGTTGATTACTTATACCTAATCTTGAATATATTAATTGTCTTTTAAATTTTAAAATTTATTCTTTCATTTGTTAAATCTAATCTAATTTATGTACTAATGATTCGATGTTTATAAAGTATTATCTTGATAAGTCATAGGTATTGAATGCATATTATTTTGTCCTATTCGTAGTATATAAACATGTTTTTCTTATATACATATAATGTACTTATAATCTTCAAAGATGTAGTATCCAAACATTAAGTTATTGAATTCCGCTTCCTCTATTCTTACATATTTTTAATTAAAATAGTCTTTTAACATCCTTCAAACATGATGGTTTATGATGCTTGTAATAACTTTAATATAATCTATACAGATATCTAATAAGGTGTTAAATTTTTTTAAAATTTTCAAGACAAGTTTCATAATCTTCATCTTTAAAGTATGCATTTAAATGATAGAAATAACATTTATCAAATGTTTCTAATAGAATTAGATTTTTATTTTTGATTTTATTTGGAATTATTAGTTGTTTATTTCTTAAAATAATTTCCATTCCTTTTTGTTTTAGCAGTATTATGACTTGATATAAGCAAATATTTAAACATTCAAGATTCTTAACTGGCTTAAATTTATAATTAGTATACCTAAATTTGATGGGTCTACCACGGTCTTCCCTTCTATTCGTCTTCTTTTGTTGCACTTGTTATGCTTTAGCTTTGCTCAAAGCTCAACGCACTCCAAGCAATGGTGAGCCTTCTGCATCCGTACATAAATGGTGTCCAATAGTTGACTTACTAGAGAAGAGTAATTGTACTCTATTTTATTCATAGGATAATAATTATTACAACTTAAGGCCAACTAAGAACCTCGAAGAGGTGCTTAGCTACTCATAATTACTAGGTAAAACATTATTGGTTTTGAGATTTCTAGATAGAAGGGTTTTCAATGCTAGTGTTTTGTGTGTTTCAGAATAGAAAGCTCTGGATTTCTGTGTGTGTTTTGTGTGTCTTGAAATGAGAATAAGGGTTCCTTTTATAGCACAAGGAATCTCTACTTACAAAATTAAAATTATTATTTTATCCTTGCTTTAATAATTCGTCTGTTTTTCACTTTAAAGGATAGCCACTACTTTTTTCCTTGGCACATGTTGCCGACTAAGATGTGGGATCTAAATTTTTATTTCCTTTGTCACCTTCTACCAACAGTTTCTTTCTTATTTTTTGTCATTTTTTTTCGACGGTTCTTTTGATGACATTAATGATGATGCATCTTTATCTTCTTGGTCTTGATGCAGATGATGCATCTGTGGTCTTTGGTGGCTTTACTGGCATAGAAGTAGAATATCTTTCTTGTTTTTTGACCAATTTCCAAATTATTGCAGTTAAAATTTGTTTTATATTTGGTACTTTTTCACCATCTTCTTCTTATAGAGCCATGCTACTATGGGAAATGATGATGATTTTACTAATTGAATAGTTTACTTTGATCTCAGTGTCAATCTTCCCGAGTTCATAGTAAATTTGACCTAACATTTGACCCCTTAGTACATAGAGTTCTTTTGTGTTGAATTCCTTTTTTTATAAATGCCCTTGGTTTAGGCTTCTCTTTCTATGTTGGAAACCCCTATCTTGATGAAGTGGTAGGGACTGATACATCCTTCCTCATTTCAATTGATTAATGAACTAAAACATTTAAGATAAATAAGTTTGTCACCTACTTTAATCTTCCTTCTAAAGTTCTTGATTAATCTTCTAAATTTCTCTGGGAAATAATTTGATTCACTTAAATTAATTCTTGGATATATATTTTCTATTAGTCTTGCATGAAAATCTTTATACACAAATATTGGATCAATTTCTTCCAAGATATTGCATTTACTTCTTGTAAGAAATTTCTTGTCTGTAGTATAGAACTTTATATCTTCAATATGTTCTTGAGTAGACTTTTTGGCCAAGTTATAGAGATTCAATCATTGTGGTTTGTTGAAATTTCTATATTGGTCTGTCTCATCTTCAATGATTGGAGTATTTTTAGGGGATGTTGATGACTCTACAAAAATAGAGCCATTAACGCACTTTTTTACTTAATATTTACTTGTTTTATTCAATAAATAGTATTTTTGGGTTAAAAATATTAAAATGCAAATTTTTTAGTGAAAATGGATAAAAATATAACTTTTGGGGTTTTTTTTGGATTTTTTATGAATTTTAACGCAAAACCAATCACGAGCTACCACGTGGCCAATCACGTAAGCATGAGAGTTGAATAGGCAAGCCAAGAGGAGGCCAGGTAAGCATGGAGAGCGAATCACGTTACATAGCGTGTGAGAAGGAAGAAACACATGCCACACATCAACATGGCGTTCAATCCACGTGCTCCACCCGTGCGCCAGGTCATCTGTTTCTACAAATCACCTTGCACCACGTGTCATAGACTCAGTGAGCGTTGACTATGATTGGTCTCCCCTGCCAAGCATCGCTCCTTGATTTGGCTAGTTAAATCTTGATGCCACGTGTTGCACTGTGATTGGTTGGCTCTATCAATTTTGCTTGTTTTGATCCTAGCCCTTGATCTAAAGCTAATCTGAAAGTCCAAATCACACCTGAGCAATATATAAGCCCCTAATCACTCCATAAATCCTAAGTGGCCTCCATTAGCATAATTTGGTCAATTTTTGAAGCTAAAAGAGAGAAAAATTAAAGAAGGGACATGATTTTGGTGGAGATTCAAGAGATTGATTGTGTTTCTTCTTCTACTCTTTTCTTTATCAATTTTTATGTCTTCCTTTATGAAAAATATGAGTTTTATGAACACAATTATGTGTAGTTAATTTATTAATATAGAAATCTTATTAACCAAATTTTTACCATGTGATGATTTAATATTTTACTCCAATTTTAATTTTAATTTAATTATATTATTTAATTTGATTTGTATGGTATTAATTGTTTGGCCAATAATTTATCTATAGAGGTAATTAAATATATTTGAGAGAATTATTTAGTTGTTTGTCTTGATTAAATAACACACATAGTTTCTAGACAAAGATGTATGATTATTATGTATGTAATCCATAATTGATGAGTAGTATGCAATTTAATTGACATAAGAGTGTGATTAAATTAATTACTATATGATGTGTAGTTTACTTGATAGAGGAATACATGCTAGGTTAGATTCAATTGATCATGTAATTAATTAATAATTATATTGGAGGGATTTTAGAGATTCGCATGCTTAGAAAATTGAAGAATTATGTATTCCTAGATATTTTCTCATATATCTTTTTAGTTACCAAATTTGATTTAATTAATTGTGCTAGTTACTTTTAGTTATTTTAATTTTTTCTCCTTAAAATATAAAAACACCAAAAAAATTGATTTTTATTTTTTTTAGTTTTAAAAATTAGTTTCTAATAAAATAATCTTTATAGGAATGATATTTTCTTATCATTATATTATTTGTTGGGATACATATACGTGCGTATTTATTACACACACTTCGTGTGTGGCGATCAAGTTTTTGGCACCGTTGTTGGAGATTATAAATATTAAAAATTAAGAGTTATTATTATTATTATTATTCTTTTTTTAATTTATTTTCTTTACTTTAATTTTAATTTTAATTCACTTATTTTCTTTTACTGATTTATTTATTTATTTTAGTTAATTTATTTTATTTATTTATTTTAGTTAATTTATTTTACTTTAATTAATTTATTTATATGTTTATTTTTTTAAATTCTTATTTAGTTTTTATTTAGACATCTCCTTTAATATTGTAGAAACATAGTTAAGTCTATTGCATGAGCAGAGTTCGTGAGGGAGAAATCTTACCTTTAGATCTTGAAACTGAGCTTACTTTGAGATTAATTAGAAAACAATAAGTCACTCAAGAGTAAGAAATGACTAATCCATTAGAAATAAACAATAATGAGTTAAACTTAAACAATCAAATGCATTTGATTGATGGTAAAGATAGAGTTATGAATGAATATGTAATACCTAGGTTGGAAGGGTTGAATCCAAGTATTGCAAGGCCAAACATTGAAGCTATTCACTTTGAATTAAAGCCAGTGATGTTTCAAATGTTACAAATAGTTGGACAATTCAGCAGATTACCAACAGAGGATCATCAACTTTATCTTAGATTTTTTATTGAAGTTGTAGATTCATTTATATTCGTTGGTGTGATTGATAAGGCATTTAGGCTTAGATTGTTCCCTTACTCTTTACGAGACCATGATTGAGCTTGGATAAACTCTTTTCCACTTAATTCCATTACAACTTGGAATGGCTTAGTGGAGAAATTCTTGATGAAATACTTCCCACCAACAAAGAATGTCAAGCTTAGGAATGACATTACTTCCTATCAACAACAAGAAGGATAATCTTTATATGAAGCATGGGAAAGATTCAAGGAATTATTAAGCAAGTGTCCTCATCATGGTATTCCTTCTTGGATTCAAATGAAGACTTTTTACAATAGTCTTAATGCTCAAGCAAGAACTATTGTTGATGTATCTACTAATGGAGCTTTGCTAACCAAATCTTACAATCAAGCTTATGAATTACTTGAGAAAATGGCTAGCAATAGTTATCAATGGCTAATGGACAAAATACAACCACAAGAAGGGTAGCCGAAATGCATGAGGTAAATGATATCACAGCACTTACAGCTCAAGTTTCAACTTTGGTTGATCTTTTGAAGGTTCAAGACTCGCCAGTGAGTATAAACTAGATCTAATATCCAAGAGTGTCATATGTGTTTTGTAGAGGAGCTCATTAGTTTGATAATTATCCAAACAATCTTGAATCCATATGCTATGTGGGTAATATGAATCAAAACAATAATCCATACTCAAAAACATATAACCTAGGATGGAGACAAAATCCAAATTTCACTTGGAGTAATCACAACAGTCAAGGTGGTAATCAATTCAACTATCAATCATTTCCACCACCTGGTTTTCAACAACCACAGCAATCACAAACCCAAAAAAGAAGCCACATACCAAGGAAAATACAAATGCTTTAATGATGATGATGAAAGAATTAATCTAATTAGTAAATACAAAAGTTTCCATTCAAGAGGCTTCAATTTGAAATTTGGAGAACCAAATAAGGAAACTCGCTCAGGCTATAAGTCAAAGGCCTCAAGGTAACCTTCAAAGTGACATAATTGTAAAACCAAGAAGAGAAGGTAAGGACCATTGTAGTGCTATATCCATAAGGAGTGGTAAAACTCTAGAGGGAGATGATACTTAAAAGGATAAGAAGGACTATAAGACCAAAAAGGATAAGGATGAACCAGAAACTCGAAAGAATGAGGAGAACCGTGACATTCCTATCATACTTGATCATCCATTCTTAGCAACCAGAATAGCACTCATTGATGTACAAAAAGTTGAATTTACAATAAGAGTTCAAGATGAACAAGTAACATTTAATGTGTTCAAAGCAATTAAATTTTTTGATGATGATAATGCTAGTGATTACTTTTGAATAGATAGTACTAATGATCTAACCACTGATGTGCTTTATGACATGTGCCCTATTGATGCTTTAGAGTCTATGCTTGTTAATTCTTTAAACACACATACTAATTAATACTATGACACTTATGTAGGGGCATAAATTCATATTGGTAGCTTAACAACACTTGTTGAATCACTCCCACTTATGAATTTAACACATGATGCTATGAATAAGGACATTAAATCAACAGAAAACAACTCAACCTGTTTTCATTTCAAAAATATGAAATCAAAGGTTGATATTGTGAAATTTGTAGAGGACACATCTCTCATGTGTGTATCAAATGCAGTTGTGGAATGTCTTGAAATAAGCTCAAGGTTGAAACCACTCATTGAGAAGCCACCCAAACTAGAGCTTAAACCTTTACCTTCTCATCTTCATTATACATTTTTGGGTGATAACGAGACACTTCTAGTCATTATCTTGACTTATATAAGTATGGAGCAAGTAGAAGCACTACTAAAGGTGCTAAGGAACTTCAAAATAGCTATAGTTTGGTCTATTGTTGACATCAAAGGCATAAGCCCATCTATATGCATGTAAAAAATCTTGCTAGAAAATGGGACTAAACCCATCAGGGACGCACAACGCCGCTTAAATCCCATTATGAAAGAAGTAGTGAAGAAGGAAATTGTTAAGTGTCTTGATATGGGTATTATTTACCCATTATCAGACAGTGAATGGGTAAGTCCAGTCCAATGTGTATTGAAGAAAGGAGGAATCACTGTGGTGGAAAACGGGTCTAATGAGTTAATACCTACTAGGACTGTCACGAGATGAAGAGTATGTATGGATTTTCGTAAAATAAATAAAGATACAAAGAAGGATCATTTTCCTCTCCCATTCATGGATCAAATGCTTGACCGATTAGATGGGCATTTTTTTTTTTGCCTTCTAGATGGATACTATGGTTATAACCAAATTTCTATGGCACATGAAGACCAAGAAAAGACCATCTTCACATGTATTTATGGAACTTTTACTTTCAGGAGAATGTCCTTTGGATTATGTATTACACTTGCTACATTTCAACGCTACATGATGACCATTTTCTCAGACATGGTGGATAAGCATCTAGAAATCTTCATGGATGATTTTTTGGTCTTTGGAAACTTATTTAATGAATGTCTACACTATTTCTCCCTAGTGTTACAAAGATATGAAGAAACAAATATGGTTTTAAACTGGGAGAAATTCCATTTCATGGTACATGAAGGTATAATTTTGGGCCACAAAATCTCAGTTAATGGCATTGAGGTGGATAGAGCTAAGATAGAAGTGGTTGAAAAACTACCACCACCTACCAATGTACGAGGAGTAAGGAGTTTTCTTGGGCATGTAAGCTTTTATCATATATTCATAAAATATTTTTCCCAAATCTCTAAACCCTTGTGTAATCTTTTGGAAAAGGACATGCCTTTCAAGTTCAATGATAAATTTTTAATAGCATTTCAAGTGTTGAAAGAGAGACTAGTCTCAACACCAGTTATAGTCACATCGAATTGAAACAAGCCTTTTGAGCTAATGTATGACGCAAGTGATTTTGCTATTGGAGCTGTTCTTGGAAAATGAAGAGACAAAAATTTTTGTGCCATATACAGTACAATTAAGACACTGAATGAGGCCCAAATGAATTATGCTACTATAGAGAAAGAGCTCATTGCCATTATATATGCCTTTGAGAAATTTAGATCTTACTTGGTTGGCACCATAGTGACTGTCTACACGGATCATTCTACAATAAAGTAATTCATGACAAAGAAGGATGCCAAACCAAGATTGATAGTGCTCCTTTTATAAGAATTTGACTTGGAAATTCGTGATAAAAAAGAATAGAAAATCAGGTAGCAGACCATCTGTCTAAATTAGAGAGGGAAGTAAAAATGGATGATAATATGGTGATTGAAGAATCTTTTCAGATGAGAAATTATTTCCTGTAGCTCAAATAGAAGTCTAATGGTATGGAGACATTGCAAATTTTCTTGCTACCAACATTCTTCCATTGAACCTCACATGGAAACAAAAGAAGAAGTTCTTCCATGACATTAAATAGTATTTTTGGGATGACCCTTACCTCTATAAAGAAAGTGGTGATGGTATTTTGAGAAGATGTGTCCCTAATTATGAAGTTGAAAGTATGCTTTACCATTTCCATAGCTCAGACTATGGAGGTCACTTTGGGGGCACAAAAATAGCAGCTAAGGTACTTCAATCTGTTTATTTTGGCCTACACTCTTTAAAGATGCTTATAATTATGTAAAGATATGTTATAGATGTCAAAGGATATGTAATATTTCAAAAAGAGAAGAGATGCCTCTAAATTGTATACTTCAAGTGGAATTGTTTAATGTATAGGGCATCGACTATATGGGACAATTTCCTCTATCCCTTGGTAACCAATACATACTTGTAGGAGTGGATTACATGTCAAAGTGAGTAGAAGCTATTGCTAGCAACAAATGTGATGCCAAAGTTGTCATGAAATTTCTGAAGAAAAATATTTTCACTAGGTTTGGAACTCCTAGGATCATTATTAGTGATAGAGGAAGTCACTTTTGCAATAACTCATTTAGTTCCTTCTTGTATTAGTATGGGATTAAGCATAAAGTGTCTACCCCTTTCCATCTCCAAACAAGTGGGTAAGTAGAGGTATCCAATAGAGACGTAAAAAGAATTTTGGAGAAAAATGTGAACATCTCTAGGAAGGATTGGTCATCTAAGTTGGATGATGCATTATGGGCATACATAACTTCATTTAAAACACCAATTGGTACCACCCTGTATAAGCTAGTTTATGGAAAATATTGTCACTTACCATTAGAATTGGAGCACAAAGCATATTGGGCATTGAAGCAGTTAAATATGTCTATAGATGCAACTGGTGAGAAAAAAAATGCTTCAAATAAATGAATTGGATGAATTATAGTGGAATTCTTATGAAAATGCCAAGATTTATAAGGAAAAGACAAAAAATGGCATGACAAATAAATTGTGCACCGTATCCTTGAATCGAGTCAGAAAGTGTTACTGTACAACTCAAAACTCAAATTGTTTTTGGGTAAATTCAAGAGTAGATGGTCAAGTCCATTTATCATCACTAAGGTAACCAACCATGGAGCCATTGAATTAGAAAACAAAGATAAATAACGATTTATGGTTAATGGGTATAAGGTGAAGCACTATTATAAAGATCACTTATCAAATGAAACATATGTGATAACCTTAGTGGATGCACCTTAGGACTTGATATGATAGTCTAGTCAAGGACGTTAAACGTAACGCTCATTGAGAGGCAACTCAACGTTATTTTATTTATATTTTCATTATTTTTTTTATAGGTGAATAAATGTGTAAAGCAATGGCTTAACAAGAATGAGCATTCCAATGACAAATGTGGTATGCCATGATTAAGGGAGTTTTCTTTTTATTTTTTCATATTTATATGTGCACATTGAGGATAATGTGTAATTTAAGTTTGGGGGAGGGAAATTCATTCTCTACTTTAGTATTTAGTATGCATTTTTAATTTATAGGGAATTTTTTTTAATTCATAGGGAATTTTTAATCATGATTTGGGTAGATATTGATAAATATATGGAAACTAAATACATGTGTGCATGCTTGATATGAAACATATGAACTCAATGATAAAAATTGGTTGTCATAACTAGAATAAGGAGTGTAACATATTTGTTAAGATATTTACATTAGTCATGTGATATGCTTGCTAGTTTTGATTGGATTGATTCAAATTTTTATTCACATGTTCATGATTGATTTTGGTGTGCTTATTGAGAGAAAATTTGTAGTGAGTTATGCAAGTTGATGAGATTTACTAGGTTTTAGAATCTATTTGATCATCCCTTGAGGTGAAATCCTAAATAGTATTTAGCAAGAGAAATGATTTAGGCCTTATTTGGATCGATCGAGCCTTTCAAGCTACCCATTGTTAATATCTTTAGTCACCCAATTTAGCCTAACAAAGAATCATTCATATTTTTAAGCCACATTTAATGCCTAACTAATAAGTATTACATTTACCCTTGCACCTTTAGCTTGTATGAAAAGAAAAAGAAAAAATGCAATCATATGTTATACTATAGAGTAAGGTGAAATATAATACACCCTATAAAAAAAAGAAAAAAGAAGCAAACTCATAACACAATTATCCCTCTAAAGAAAAAGAAAATAAAATTGAAAATAAGTTTAGGGGTGTTGTGAAGTTACAAAAAAAAAGGAGAAAAGAGATGTGGAATATAAGAATATGAAAAGAAAAAGAAAAAAAGGTGTACTAAAATATTAAATAAAAGCTCAATTCTTGTTAAAAAGTGCCTGATGAAAAAAAAAGCTAAGGTATGGAAAGAGCCTAAAATGTCTTCATTTATTGACCTCCCACCTAAGCCTTACATTACAACTATATAATGGAGAGAGATGTGAAAAATAGACTTACGAGACTTGTTCTAAGATTGAATTAATTAGCATGCTCATATAGGTTCCTTTCATGAGTGCATTGGATGATATCATATGCAGCAGACACACACGAATCAATTTTTTAAAAACCTTACATATCTTTGTATTGATGGAACGTTAATTGATGAATATGTGAACCTCTTTATCATAGAATTGTACAAATTTTGAGATGAATAATTTTCACGAAACATGCATGTAAAAATAGAAGTATACTTATGAATGTACTACCCAAGTTATTTTATTTAGTTATAATTGGCTTTACTTGAGTACAAGCAAAGAGTTAAGTTTGAGGGTGTGATAACTCTACGAGAATAGAGTTATTAGCACATATTCTCACTTAATATTTACTTGTTTTATTCAATAAATAGTATTTTTTGGGTGAAAAATATTAAAATGTAAAATTTTTAACGAAAAGAGGTAAAATATAATTTTTGGGATTTTTTTAGAGTTTAATGGATTTTTTTATGAATTTATAATGTAGGATCAATCAAGAGCTACCACGTGGCTTGCCACATAAGCAGGGGAGCGGACTAGGAAAGCCATACGGATGCCACGTAATCATGAAGAGCAAATCATGTTACACAGCGTGTGAGGAGGAAGAAATGTGCACCACATGTCTGCATGGAGTTTAATCCGAGTTTGGAGATCAACCAACACGCCATGCCATGTGTCGTAACACCATTTCTCCACGCATTCCATCCGTGCGCCATGCCATCCATTTTTGCAAATCACAGCATACCATGTGTTATTGACTCAATGTGTGTTGAATCTGACCGGTCTTCCCTGCCACACATCGCTCCTTGACTCGCATTCCTGATGCCACGTGTCATGTTGTGATTGGTTGGCACTGTCAATTTTGCTTATTTTGATCGTAGCTCTTGATCTGAAGTTGATCTGACCGTCCAAATCACACCTAAGTAATATTTAGGCACCTAATCACTCCATAAACCCTAAGTGACCTCTATTAGCATACTTTTGGTCAATTTTTGGAGCTAAAAAGACAAAAAAAATAGAGAAAAATTCAAGAAGGGATACAATTTTGGTGGAGATTCAAGACAAGATTAACACTACAATTCAAGAGATTGGTTGTATTTTTTCTTCTACTCTTTTCTTTATCAATTTTTATGTCTTCCTTTATGAAAAATACGAGCTTTATGAACACAATTATGTGTAGTTAATTTATTAATCTAAGAATCTTATGAATCCAATTTTCACAATGTAATGATTTAATATTTTATTACAATTATAATTTTAATTTAATTATATTATTTAAACTAATTTGTATGCTATTAATTGTTTGGCCAACAATTTATCTATAGATGTAATTAAATATATTTGAGAGAATTATTTAGTTGTTTGTCTTGATTAAATAACATGCATAGTTTCTATACAGAGATGAATGATTCTTATGTATATGTTCCATAATTGATGAACTTAATGAGTAGTATGCAATTTAATTGGCATGAGAGTGTGATTAAATTAATTACTATATGGTGTGTAGTTTACTTGAGAGTGGGCTACATGCTAGGTTAGATTCAATTGATCATGTAATTAATTGATAATTATATTGGAGGGATTTTAGCGATTCGTATGCTTAGAAAATTGAAGGATTAAGTATTCATAAATATTTTCTCATATATCTTTTTAGTTACCAAATTTGATTTAATTAATTGTGCTAGTTACTTTTAGTTATTTTAATTTTCTCTCCTTAAAATATAAAAACACCAAAAAAATTCATTTTTATTTTTTTTACTTTTAAAAATTAGTTTCTAATAAAATAATCTCTGTGTGAACGATATTTTCTTATCATTATATTACTTGTTGCGATACATATACTTTCGTATTCATTGCACACACTTCTTGTGTGGCGATCAGATGTGTCCCTGAATAGCACTGAATGCTTTACTATTTTTGATGTCTTTGGAGGAGATGTTTAACTAAATAGCACTAGAGGCCTTGCTATCTTTCCAAGATTTGTCAACTTGCTTGGAGCAATTGGTTGTTGTTGTAATGCTGCAGAATAATTTCTTAATATCTCCCTGGAGTTATTAGTTTTGGTGTTTTGTATTTGGCATAACTACCTTCAATTTCTATTATGTTGGTTAAGGCTCTATGAGTTACTCCATTAATTCCTAGAATATATTTACTAGCTTTATCCTAGTTGTTATAAATTCCTGATTTTGGGCCATTATAGACCACATAAACTTTTTTCTATTCTTCTTTTTCTACCTCTTCTACCCAATTGATCTTTTTGGTTTCAAAAGTTTCACCTTCTTTAGATTGAATTTTTAATGAAGATTCCTCTTTTGTGCTTTTAGCCTCTAAAGGTTGTTTTGAACAATTAAGTTCTTCCTATTTCCATAAGATTTTTCTCGAGATATAGCAGCTTGAGTTGATCCTATAGGATTTTATCTCATTTTCCTTTATCTTGATTTTAATGACAAGATGTTTCATTCTTGAAAGCATAAAAATAGTTAGAGATGCTAATTCTCTAGTAAGAGCATCTACTAAGCTATTTTTATAGCCTGGAAGTTGTTCAACATCAAAATTGTAATGATTGAACCATTTTTGTCATCTAACTAATCTTCCTTGTTTGTAATCACCTGTAATATTAGTTCTTAAGAAATAACAAAAATTCTTGTTATTTGTTCTAACAATGAATCTAGAGCTTATAACATATATTGCAAATTTCTTAATAGATTTTTTAACAGCTAAATATTCTTTTTCATTACTATGTTAATTTAATTTTGAACCTTGGAAAGATCATGATGTATATCTACAAATACATTCATCTTTGACATCTACTCTTGCTTTAAGAACTGCTCCCTGATATTCTTGTGAAGTATCTATTTCAATTATTATCTTATCATTTGGTCTTGGATGGTATAAAGTTGGTAAATTTTTTACCTTTGCTTTTACTCTATCCATATATAGAGTATCTTCTTCTATCCATTTCCATATATGATCTTTTTTCAATTTTTCTTGTAATGGTTTTCTCATTTCTACAAGTTTTTTGATGTATGCCTCTACATATGTTAAACATCCTAAAAATCTTTGTAATTGATTTTTGGCTTTTAATTCACTAGGAAAACCTTGAATATTGTTTAGTATATGGGATTGTATATTATATTTTCCGTCTTCAATTTTCAATCCTAAATATTTAATTTTTTGCTACGCAAGTACTACTTTTTTTCAGAGAGTACAATGTCTTCTTTCATACATTCTTGTAAAATGTTGATAATATCCAAATATTGTTTATTTAATTCATTACTGAAAAAAAATATCATCTATATAAACACAGCAAATATCTTGTAATTTCTTGAAAATTTTATTCATATATCTTTGAAAAATACCTGGAGTTTGTTTTAATTAATCCAAATGGTATAAATTTCCATTGGAATTATCCTTGGGGGCAACTAAATTTTGTTAGTTTTTGGGATTCTTCAACCAATCTTACTTGCCAGAATCCATTTTTGCAATCAAAATTCGAAAAGTATTTCTTTTCTTTTATTAATGATAATAGTTCTTTCTTTTTTGAAATGAATTATCCATCATCAATGATTTCTTTATTTAATATTTTAAAGTTTATTACCATTTTCTTTTTCCTCTTCAGCTTCTTTTTAAACTAAAAATGCTAGACTAGAGTAGGGTGAATTACTTGGTATTATGACTTTTAATTCCAAAAATTCTTGAACTTTTTTTCCACATTCAATCATGTATTCTGGAGTATAAATCATTGGTTTTATTCTTATGATCTTATTAGGATCTCTTAATTTTATGTTCACTATTTTCTTAGATTTATTTATTTTTGGATTTAAAGGATTTTCTGAGCTGACTATTTTCAATAGTTTTATGATGCATGTTAGGGGTTTGTCTGCTTGTATTTCATTGAGAAAATAATTTTGTTTCTCTTTTATATATAATGAAATATTTTCTAAAAAGGTTTTTGCTAGTCTATCTCACCACGTTTTTGCTTTTTATGTTGTTGCATAAAAGTTGGGTTTGAGATAGTTAAAGCTTTTCTTATTTTTGAGATATAGATGGTATCTCCTTCTAAGGTTGTGAGATTTATTTTATCAAAATATTGGGTGAAAGGATAATATAAGTTTAGGAAATTATTTTCTATTAACAAATCAACTCTTATTTCTTGTTGATATATGGTATGAATGTGAAACTTTTCTCCTCCTATCATTATATCAGTATCTTTTAATACCTTATTAAGATTTATTGTTACAATTAAATTTGTTGGCGCTTGTTTCTAGTTGTCTTTTGGAAATACATATTTACTGGCTACATACATACTAGCTCCTGTATTTATATATGCATGTAAATGATAAGTAGTATAGCCTTTAAATTTTAGTCATACTTTAATGTAAGTACTATTTGGATTTGTAATACAATACAGATCATTCATCTTCTGATGAAGAATATCCATAATTTGATGGTTTATATTATGAGTCAGTTATTTCTTCCTCAGTTTCTTCTAATAGATAGATACTATAAATATCATCTATATCAAATTCTTCAATTAGTTTTAATTCCATTTTGAAAGCTTCTTCCAAGATTTTTTCTTTTTGTGAAAATTCTTTTTTATGTTGAAGTGTGCTTGAACATTCGATGGCATAATGTCCTTCTTCATTACAAATCCAACATCTGCATTTTTTCTTTCCTAAAGGGCAATAATTCCTGTTTTCATAATGTTTATACTTCTTTCTTCTAAAATATCTTTTATTGTAGTTTTCTTTATTAAATCTCTTTTTATATTTTTGGAAAAAAAATTTCTTTATTTATATTTGTATTTTTGTTTATGATTTTATATTACATCCATAGTTTTTTGGTATTCTAAAATCTTTTGTATCATAGCAAATTTTATCATTTTCTTTTATCTCTTGTTGTTTAATAATGATCCAATTTTTAAGACTTCTTATTTTTTCTCCTAGAGTATCTAGTATAGTTTTTCTATTTCTTTGTTCTCAACTTTATGTTAAGGTCTTATGTAGTGTTCCAAGTAATTTTTTAAAAAACTTTTTTTTATAAGTTGTTTGCATAAAGGGTGGTAATTTATGATACATTTCATATTCATAAATAAAAAAATCTATGTAACACATGTTACAAATTTTCATATTTGTTAAACGCCATTTAGCTTCATTGATTTCATTTTTAGTAGATTCAGTGATAATTCTTCCTTTATCTTCTCCAATAAATTCTTTATATATTTCTTTTATTAATGTATTCAAATATTCCCTTCTTATGGAAGCATTCCCTTGCATTAACAAATGTTATTGGCCTTTAAGTTTGAAAACTAAACTTTAACATTTCCTATCATTTTATGTGCTATAAGTACCCTATAGATTGAAATATTTGTTTGGGTAGTTTGAGAAGTTTGTATGAGCACACTCAGACCACTAGGTCATTCATCTAAGGTTTTCTTTCTATCTCTTATACAATCTAAATCTAGAAGACCAGACTTATAATTATTATGGAGTTTAAATTCTGGTAGAATATTACCTCTAGTTCCCCAATGCAACCCTTTCTCTATTTTAGGTGGTTGTCTTCTTCTATCTGTGGTATCAGGTTGTTCTATTCTTTACCTATTTCTTTCTCCCCTGTATGGGTCAGATGTTTCTTCTTGGTTCTTATTGGTAATGAAATTGGTTTCATATGTATATCTTGCTGTAGTTTATTATAACTACATTCTTTTATTTACTTTAGTAATTCTTTTTATGCATATATTATTTTCTGTAAATATTTTTTGTTTAATTCTTAGACTAAATTCATTTTCTCTGTTAATAATTATACAGTTTCAAATAATGTTGCTTTATTTTTTGCCACGCTTACTAGGCTTCCATTTACTTCCAAATTGAACTATTATGACTATTTATTAAAGAATATGATACTAGATATTGTATTGAAAACAAATGATTTTCTTCTTTCATTACTTCTCTTCTTTCAAATTCATAAACTAAACTTAATACTTGATTTAGATTTTTATAATGTATATTGATAACAAATATAAGATATGTTTGTAAATTTTAACTTTTGGCATCCTAAGTTATCATGAATCATTCCTAATAAGGCATTTTGCCTATTTATTATTTTGTTATCTAATAATATTATTTTTATTGGTGTATTTATCTCTTCTCTAAAATGAGCTTTCATTAATATTTGAATTCTTTCTAAATATATGTATTCAATTTTTTCTTTATCTTTACGAGGAGTTTTTGATATCTTGTTTAATATAATTTTTTTATCAATTAATGATATATTATACTTTTCTTTTGTATCTGTAATCTTAATACTCATTTCTTTAATATTATGCCATAATAAATTATGTTTTTCCTAGGGAATGATTCTTTTAATGAAAATGATGAGATATCTTTAAATTTCTTTTTACTTATTAAAACTTTTTGTGAAAAATATCAAGAGATATCTTCAATTTCTATGTCTATTATTTCTTGGTTTATTTTTCTTCTTCAATTTTAAGAATTTTACCATTCACTTATGTTAGATTTAATTTTCGTTATGTTTCAAGAATATTTTTTAATTTTTTAAAATCTTAAAAATATTTTTAAAAATTCTCCTAAAACTTAGGGATATCTTTGATTTTATTCGGCATTTTATTGAAACATTAAAACTAGTAACTACGACAGAGCAACCCACTAACCAAAACAATATTATCAATAAGTCTATGTTTAACTTAGATAATGTATAATCGATCTACGTTTAATTTGTTTAATTTATAATGTTTAGACCCAACTCTCTACTTCTAAAAATACGACTTAAAAATAAGTAATATTATTTTTATGATTAAAAATTTTAAAATACATTAAAAATGTTATTTTGCCTTAAAAATCTTCCTATAGTCCATTGATAAAATATTATCTCATATTATTTACATATCATATCATCTCATCTCATTTAAATTGTTTAATTTTAAACATATATTGTATCATTTTTCTTATTAAACTTATGTTATAAATAATCATATATCATATTTTGTATTGTTTTGTATTCTAACTTATCTCATTTAGACTCATTAAAACAAAGGAGATTTCAATTAAAATCATCTTATATTACCAAATCAAATTACTCTCATTAAAAATTAAATAAAAAGAGTTATGATAGATTTTAAAATTAACATATTAAGATGTCATCTTAATTTACCCTTCTAATTGTAACCGACTATGCTGCCAATTCACCTACTAAACGACACCCGTATCAATCTCATTTCATTCTCCATTTGATTATGTAAGCAAAAGTACTCCTAAAAAACAACAAAGAAAAACACTAAAACAATCCCACTTTTTAAGGATCATCAAAAATAAGGGATAGTGAAGAAAAACATAAATGCATTGACATCAATCTGCAAATTACCAACTCAGTACATGAAACTTATTCTTCTGCTGTCTTAGACAAACCTTAAACTCATTAAGGTTTAAGAGCCAAAATGATTAATAAAATTCTTCACAAGTGTAGATGGAATCATTGGGGGGGGGGGGGGGGTGGGATGAAGAGTTATTCTTCTTCAGCTACAACACTGATCTCACCTTTGTCCAGCAAATCATAAAAAGCCCTCACTTTCCTCTGTTCATTCCAGTGATGCATTTTCCAGAGGCCACCCGCAGCCAAAGCAAGGACCGCTCCAATACATATCTCCTTGATAACGCTTGGTCCTTTCAAGGTGGCATGAGCAATCTTGTGACCAGCCATTTAAGCTAATCTGCGAATAAACAGCAGAAGGCTTTCATTTCCTTTCTCTTTGGGTCAGCAGTTGGCACATAAGAAGCAAAAATATTCTATCCAACTTAATCAGTACCGAGCAACTAGAACATTTCGTTGCAAAATTTACTCTTCTATTCAAACAACTATGCAGAAGGTATGTATATAACACCTCCCCTCACACCGTTTCAGTTCCCATCCTGTCTTTATTCCATTCCATACATAAGATAGAAATGAAAATAAAATAGGTTTAACTCCCTTATTTTGTTACTTCTCTTTTTCATTTACTTTCTCCGTCCAACTCTGCTTTTCTGAGCATTAAAAAATACTTCAAGCATCAAAAGCATGTAACTAGTTATCAAATCAGATCATAAGACAGCAGAAAAGAACAACATTTTAGAAAACAGAACAAACATGAAAGGGAATAATGCTAGAGGAAAGAAATTTTTCATACGAAAACAACACAAACTAGGGAGCTAGTTTTCCAAAATTTAAGGAAAAAATTATTTTTAAAATGCACACATAATGCAATAAATAAAATGATGGTAAAACATAAGATGAAACTAACAGAAATTAGCAGAGAGGAAGACAGATCACTAGAAACCTGCAGCCAGTGGCACCCTACAGGGTTGCAAGATGAAACTAATAGTAATTAGAAGAGAAAATATCATATCACTAGAACTTACAGCTTGTGGCATCTATGTTATTGGAGACTTCATTTTTTGTGAAGTACCGATGTCCAAACATGACATGAGCATGGTTGTAATTCTAGGAGTCTATGCACTCCAATTAAGTGGAAATTTAAAAACAAACAAAAAAGGGTGTGCACGTCACCTAAATACGTATCCAAAAAATTACGTCTCTTGGTGTCCTAAAAGAGTATGTGTAACATGTGAAGGGCTAGAATCTCAAATTATGAATCAGGTTACAAAGCTATGGAAAAACATTTCTTTACTTCTATCAATATAGACATCAAATGTCTGAGAAGGAACATTGAAGCATTAAACATAGAGTTAAGGATCCTTTTGTCCATTTATCATCAATATGTGGTTCCTTTTTCATTATCAAGATAAGCCATGCTAAATCATTTTATATCACATTTAAAAAGAATATATAATTTAAAAAAGAAGATCATGAATCCAACTTTCAAATGATGAATATTAGCACAAAGCAATAAATAAATAAATAATCTGTGATGAGAAAAAAAAAACTTCTAAAAAAAATGTAAGAAATTATTATGAATTTCAAACATTACCTTTAAGCTCTGTTAAAAATCAAATTGAACCCAGATGACAGAAGTGGTCCACTAAGTAAAAAAAGACATTAGAATGAAAATATTGTAGGCTCCGATACACTTTAACATTACAACATAGATGCTACAGCAAGTAGCAACTTGTTAATGATAAAGAACCAATCTTAAGTAGATAGGCTAGAGATATGGGAGAGGGAGACGGGAAAAAGGGAATGCAAGAACTAGGGTTTGCTTGTGTAATTTCATCCATTATGTAGTTAAGCTTTCTTCTAATTGTTTTAAATATTCTTATACGAAGGCTCAGCTAAATACTAATTTTTTCTCAAGCCCATCATGATAAACACATCAAATAAAAAATAGAAATCCAATTTCAGTCATTTTCTTAAATCTATTCAACGACTAAACTCAAAGCAAAAACAATATTCAAAACGTACCAATCATAATAAAACTTTCAAAAACGTACAACTCACAATTAAACAATCTTTTTTTACCAAATCCTATAGAAAAAAATAATCAACCCCCCAGATGGAAGAAAATAGAGGGAATAAACTGGACATAAACAAGAGAGTAACAAATAGAAAATTCAAAATTGAGAGAGAAAAGGACTGGATCTATGATCGACATGTGGGTTTACCTGATCGAGAGGCTACGGAGGATTGAGATCGAGAACTGGGCAAGAGAAAATGAATTATGGGAATTCTCTCTACCTGACCTATGAATGGAAAACCACTGTATTGAGAAGTTATTTACGACTCCCAAATTTTTTTTCTTTTTCGCGTCCATGAATGAATTGGTTTCATTTTAGATTTAAATCAGAATTAAATTAATATAATGTATAAAATGATGTTTTTATCATTTAAATGTAAGATTCTGATAAAAATATTATCAAATTTTTATTTGTTATTTTATATCATTAAATTTTATAAATATTACAAAAAATATTATTAAATTTTTTTATTATTTTCATAAATTAAATTTTATAAATATAATAAAAATAATATCGATTTACGCGTAACTTATCATTAAATGATCGACATCAATAATATTTTTTGTAACATTTTATAAAGTTTAATGGTATAAAAATAAAATAAAAAATTATTGATATTTTTATAATAATTATAAAATTTAATGATATAAAAATAATAAATCAAAGTTTGATGATACTTCTATAACAATTTTTAAAATTTAATAGTAAAAAAATCCATTTAATCTAATATAATTAATTTTTGAAAAATAAAACAAACTCAAATAAATAAATTTAAAAACAATTCAACTCTAACCATTTTTTTCATTTCGTTGGTTTAGATTAATAACATTTATAAAAAAAATCCTTAATTTTGTGAATTAGTTTTGCTTATTAATTTTTTTTAACTATTATAATAAAATTTAAAATTTAAAAAGAAGATTGAAAAATATTAATAATGATTTATTACCCATATGACAATAGTCATAAAGTATAAAAAATATATTTAAAAGTAAAATAAATAAGTAATAAGAAATATTAATGAATTAGTAAAATTTAGTAATTCTCCGTACCAAAACTATTCATAAAATTGTTAGTGCGAAGTAAATTAACTATTTAAAAGGGGAAGAAAAAATGTTAAAAAGTCCTAAGTGAAATTAAAAAAAAATAATTATTTAAAATTAAAATAAATATACGTGGATTGATTCAATTCTTATAAGAGTGTAAGAAATGAGAATTAAATTAACCTAATATAAGTTAGTTTTATAAATATAAGAAACATTCTAAACCAATAAAAGTGAAAAAAATGAAATTATTAGATTGATTTACTTTGAGTAGTATAAGTTAGGTTGGTTTTATTAAATTTTACACATCTTTACTTTCCAAGTAACTTATGACGTAAATTAGACAATTCTTAAATATTATTGATGATTCATTATGCATATGAGTTATAATACAAGAAATATTTAAAATAAGAAAAATAGAAAATAAAGAATAGTAATGAATTATCTAATAATATTTATTAATTTTTGTATTTAAATTATTTATAAAACTATTAATACGATGCAAATTAATCCCTTTGGAGGGAGGAGAAATACAAAAAAACTCAACGTTAAATTAAAAATAATAATAATTATATAAGATTAAAAGTATGAATATAAAAATAAAAATATATGAGTTTGTTTGGTTCTTGTAAGGGTTTAAGAAATGAGAACTAAATCATCCTATTCTAAGTCATTTTAATAAATATAAAAACCAATCTAAACCAATAAATATCAAAAACTAAAAAATATTGGTTTAATTTGATTTAAGTAATATGAGTTTGATTTGATTTAAGTAAATTTTACACATTTATTTTTGGGCCCCGAAGGGAAGGCGAGAAAGAGAAGTAACTTATGAGGTGAAATTGGTGGTTATTAAATATTATTAATGATTATTATCCATATTAATCATAAATTACAATAAATATTTAAAAGTAATATCATAGATAATAATGATTTATCCAATAATATTTATTAATTGTCATGACAAAGTTATCCATAAAATTGTGAGTGTTATATAAATTAATCCTTCGAGAGGAAATAGATATGCAAACAACCCTAAATAAAATTAAAAAAATAATAATAATTTTATAAAATGAAAAGTATGAATATAAAATAAAAATAAATATATATAAGTTGGTTCTATTTTTATTAAAGTTTAATAAATATGAATTGAAATTATTCAATATAAGCTAATTCTATGAGTATAAGAAACAATTCAAATCAATAAAAGTCAAAAATCAAATATATTGTTTTAGGTTGATTTGAATAATATAGATTGTATTTTTCGTAATAAATTTGAAAAACACTTACCGTACGGTACATCTTGTGATGTAAATTAGGTGGTTCTCAATAAGCCTAAAATTTGGTTTGTCATATGCTTTTTATACTCTTGTGCTATGTTAAATTTTTTTAAATAAAATGTGATGATTTAGTATTTAAATTATGTTTAAAAATACATTTGACTTTTGAAATTATTTTTTTAAGTAATACAAATCTCATTATTTTCGTTAATGAATCAAAATTAGTCTTAAGATGCTAACGGGAATTAGCTAATCATATTAACTATAATGGTTACTCAATAGATGATAAAAGTGTAATATAAATAAAGGCTGTTTTTGTCCTTTTTATCCATAACATTAATAAATTAAAAGAAGGAAAAAATGAAAGAACCCAAGTCCCCTATCTCTCTCGCGTTTATCTCTTTTCTCTCGTCACATCTCTCTCAAACTCATATTCCCTACTATTCTCGCTCTCACTTTCTCTCAATTTCAAAAGTTATAACAAAGAGATTCTATTATAATAGTATTATTAGTTATCAGTGGTGGTTTGTCTCTATTTCTAAGTACACATTTTTTCGTAGGACGTTTTGCCTTGTATTTTGCCACATAGAGACTCTTCTTCATCTTTGTCTTTCATTTCTTGCTCTTGAGATCGGAACCATAACCAGACTTACCAACAAGAACAATATTTACACAAAGTTACTTCCTACCTAACAAACTTTCAACTCTCTTTAGTTTATTCATTAGTTGGGTCAGAGTGAGATTTAACTTATTCATGCTATAACTAATACAAAAGTCATCAAAAATTAGAGGCAAGGACCCTAGGATAAAATCCATCTAAGACTCTCCGTCCATCCCACCACAATCACTCTCAAAATCATAGAAATACTCAATAATTTTGAGTATGTGATCCCTTGCAAGAGTAACCACTGCCATCTTGAAATTCTGGAGTTTGCTTATCGCCTCTTGTAACGCCTCCTAGTTTGTCCTTGTAGGAAATGGTACGTTTTTATTATTTTCTTGATAGAATAATTATACTGTGCAAAAAACTCATTCCTTTATTTAATAATTATTAAAGAAATAATTTACCATTTTATCGTAAAATAATTTTGATAATAACAAATTGAATCAACAAAATTTACGAATAATAAAATAATCATAAGAAAAATGATTTAAAAATACTTTATACTTTTAAAGGTTGATTTGTTTGGAAAATCCATTTACACTATGCATCATGATAAATGTACATGGAAAATCATGCAGTGGATTATATTTTATCATTATATAGATGTCCTCTTTTGGTGAGTGATGAGCGCAAGATTGTCTTTACAAATATCGATCTTATAGAATCTTTTAGTTTTATATTTGTAAAATTCTTACAAATGTATGAATCATTTTATAAAAAATGATAAGTATATTTTCAAGGTCCATATAAAAAAGAAATGTATGTGGTTTTTAATTTATTATTCAAAATCTTAAAAACAAAATTAAATCTTAAACATCTTGTCATGATATTTTGGTTTTGTTTTCTAATCTAATAACAAAAAAAAATAAACATAGATATATATTCAATAAACAATGATGTAAATTTTATCATTCATAACAGTAGAGTATTTAAAGATATAATAATTAAGTTAATTATGTTTGGTCATATTATTTAGGTTATTAAAGATATAAATTGATATTTATTGATTCTCTCTTTTCTATATCAAAGCTGATATTATTTATTAATTAAACAAATCATTTAACACATATAGGTAAGGTTGACAATTAATTATATTAATTAAATTAATTCTTTTTTTAAGAGATAGAAAATGAACCATTTAAATGATAAATTTTGTGAGATTAGACATTTTAAACTTTATTCAAAATATCAAAATTAAACGTAAGAATTTAATTATCCGACTACTAACTTTCAAGTTTTAAAACCATTACTGAAAAATATATCGTCAATATATTTTCAAAATAATAGTTCTTATAAAAAACCTTTTGAAATAGAGTTTCACTATAACTACCAGGCGATTGTACTAACAAGTAAAAGGACACTACTCTAAATCAGACCGAATAATTAAACCTTATAATCTAATTTTCACATTTAAGTTTATAATAAAAAATAATATATTTCTCTCTAACATCCTTAACATAAAATCTTGAATAAAACAAAATCGATTTATTTTATAGAAATGTTTTACCTATTTAATATTCCGTAACCATAACAACGTTATAATTATATCATATTTACAAACAGTCAACCATATTAAATTTAATCACAGATAAATTAAATATAAAATATAAGAATAAAATATAAAAAGATAACTGTAAAGAATCCATTAAAATAATACCTTAAAAGAATCCTTACAACAACTTGATGCTAATTTTGTTGCTAGAAAACCTCCAAACGGATTTACACATCTACTTATTGAATAAAAAAACTAAAAATCTATAAAAACATAACTAGTTCTTCTCAAAAAGAGAACTTAAAAACTAAAAACTAAAAAAATGAAAATTTTTTAAAGAGAAAAAGCTCAGAAAATTGTGCGTTTATCAATGGGGGAAGGCGATCCTTTTATAGGTGAGGAAAAAAAGGGGGGAAAATATTTCAAAATTTAAATTTGGATATGTTTGGACAGGTTGGCATGCGTATGGGGTGCACAAATTTTGGCAGACGGGCAGTTGGCACGATAGATAGGCGTTGGGCGCAAACGAGACATGGTGAAGAGTGTGATGGCGCATGCAGAAATCAACGCGATGTATGTCAGCTGCATGAGGGCTTGTGCTGGGCATGCGTCGGTGTGTCTGGGCATGTGCGTACATTACTATGCATGGGGCTTGGTAGGAATGGGCAGTTGCGCGGGGGACTTGGCTCGGATGGGCGGTTGCACACGTAGTTTCAACATTTTTGACATTTTTGATCATTTTGATCTATTTTGTCCAATTTTTTCATCTTTTTACTTTTCCTTATATCTTTTGATCTAGTATTTTTCTTCGAGTTTTTTTTAAGTTATATTTGAACGAAAACATCTGAAAAATAATGAAAATACCCGTGATTTCTAAAAGATAGGTTTATATAAAAAAAATGATAAAATCATACAAATATGAATCTATTTAATCAATTAAAGTACATTAAATTATGGTAATTTTAGTGCTTTTTATGCACTCATCACAACCCACAACCAACTTCTTGCTAGTTCCTTAGCAAGAGAAGCTATAAAAACTAAAATAAAAACTAAAAATTAAACTATCCTAAATCACTTACGTGGATTGACACAGTTGTATTTAGCGTATGCAACAAGCCTTTAAACCCCGAGGTTGCCCTAGTGGACGAATTAAGTCTCGTGAGGTTTTTCACTAATCATACCCATAAATATTTACAAAAAAATGAAAACAAAATAAAACAAATAAAATAAGAAGTTAACTAAAATTTAAAATAAAATGAACAAATGAAATACAAAAATATCTCATGCTTATAATCTCTTTTAAATTTCATAATTAAAATCTTAAGCAAAGATTATTTCAACTTCCTAAACATTCATGATTTATTATAATAATTAGTTAAAAATTATTTTCATATTTCATATAAAAAATGTATCAATTTAATTTCACCCAAACTTAATTTCAGGAATCAAAATTCACTTCGAATCTATTCCTCATAAGTCAATACTCTCAAAGACACTGAATTCTATAGGTTTAAACACTCATACTAATTTATATGCGAAAGAGTTGATGTATAGAAATGAACTAATATGTTCGCATATGTATAAAGAAGAAAGGCTCAAAGTGTTATTTTAACATTGATCTCATGAAAAGAATCAAATGTAAGGATTTATAAAATATTATACATTACTTTCATGCATCAATCAAATTCATCATATAAAAATATCAAGTAATATGCCTTTTAGAAAATGTAGGAAAATGCAATGACTTCTTAGAGAATTACTTCCTATATTTTCTTTTGCATTAAACCATTTAGGCTTTTTGGATCATAGTATACAAATTATACTATTCATTTTTCTCTCTTTCTTTCTATTTTTTTCTTTCTCTTATATTCTTTTTTTATAAGAGAATCCATTGTTTAGAGTGTGGACCCATGTACAGATTGTACATTTTTTATATGGTAAGGTGAGTGGTTAATATTTGGCTTTTCTGTTTGTATTTGTATAGGTAATCCTAGATATATCTCTTTTTTAATAATTCATGCATGAATGAAGAAAGACATATACTATCAATTTCTATTTAAATCATTTAATCTAAGAAAATGAAAAATAAATATATAAGACTTCATTAAGATGTATAAATTCAGACATTCAATGCTAAGTGCTATAGAGATCATCTAATAATTTGAAGAAATAAGAAATGTGTTGGAGTAGAAAAAATATATTTCACTCAAAATAAAAAAAAAATTAGACTCAAATTATATCTCAGAATGATAGTCTTCACTATTTGATTCCTAAACACTGATTTTGGGTTTAATATAATTTCCATACCTTATCAAGAAATATTAGTCATGACAAAAACTAACTAATAACCATATACTCCATGATATGTTTTCAAAAATTAATCTATTTGTGCAAAAAAATACTTAATCATCGTTTAAATTTAATTTTAAGACATGATCAATTTTTGTAAAAAAATTTGAACACTAGTCTAATTTACCTAAACACACAAATAAAGAAAATAACACACATATATAAAAGAAAAACAAATAAATTAAAGGAAACAATTAGTTTGAAAATGCATAACTAAATAAGCAAAATAAGGGCACATTATTTATAAAAAAAATTAAAATTTTCCTAATTTGTGTAACTTTTAAATCCTATCACCCATAACCTAAAATTTACATTATCCTCAATGTAAAAAAATGCAAATAGTAAAAGAGAAGGGATAGAATATTTACCAAATTGCTTTATGTGTTAAGGATTTTGATGAAAAACGATAGTTGCATCCAACATCAGATTTGAATCATACAAACAGGTACTCTAACACATCTTAACAAGTAATTATTTTATGCAGTAAAATAAACAAAAGTGCTCATAAAAGAAAACAAACTAAATAAAATAAAATTACCTTTCAATAATGGGTTGCCTTCATCCAGGGCTTATTTTAACGTCTTAGCAAGACGCATCATTATGGTGCTAAGGATTACCCATCCATATGCAATCAAATTCGGCAATGTTGTGTGGTCCTTCTAAATAAGGCTTCACATGATGCACATTGACTTTAAATGTTGTTTGTGTCTTGGAATCCAATAGTTCTACTACTCCATAAGTAAATACTTGGACTATTTTGAATGGTCCATCCCATCTTGATCTCAATTTTCCTGGAAACAATCTCAGACGAGAGTTAAATAAAAGAACCTTCATTCCAGGGTGAAGAGTCTTAGGAATTAGCCTCTTGTCATGATAGCATTTAGTATGCTCTTTATACAATTTGGCATTTTCATAGGCTTCGTTCCTAATTTATTCCAACTCATTAAGATGGAGTAACCATTTTTCTCCTACTTTATATAAGTCTATGTTTAACTCTTTAATTTCCCAGTAAGCCTTATGTTCAAGTTCAACGGGAAGGTGACAAGCTTTTTCAAAGATTAACCAATAAGGGCTCATCCTAATGGGTGTTTTGTAAGTTGTACGGTATGCCGATAAGGCATCATTCAACTTAAATTCCCAGTCCTTTGTTTGAAGGATATAGAGTGACTTCTAGGATTCCCTTGATTTGCCTATTACTTACCTCAACTAAACCAAAAGTTTGAGGATGATATGGAGTAACGACTTTATGTGTAATGTTGTACTTTTTCAGTACTCAATCAAAGATTTTATTAAAAAAATGGACACCTTCATCACTTATCATAGCTCTAGGCGTTCTAAACCTACTAAATATTGAATCATTCAAGAATTTTACAACAACATTAGCATCATTGGTTTTAGTGGGGATAACTTCTACCCACTTCGATACATAATCCATAACAACCGAAATATATTGAAAACCATTGGATGGTGGAAAAGGACCTACAAAGTCAATCCATCATACATTAAAGAGTTCAACAACTAAATTAGATGTCAAAGTCATTTCATCTCTTTTGCTTATGTTGCATGTTCTTTGATATCTATCACAATATGCACAAAACATATGAGCATCTTTAAAAAGAGTGGGCCAAAAGAATCTAGACTATAATATCTTACAGGCTCTTTTGGCCACCAAAATGGCCTTCATAATGAAGTTCATGACAAAAAGTTAGAATGCTCTTATGTTCTTCTTCAAGTACACATCCCAGAAATAGTCTTTGATAGTTTTAAAAAACCTTTTCTTGTCCTATTATGAAGTGTTAGGTCTCAAAACCATGGGTTAGGACCTATTGAAAATAATTATTCATCAAGAAAGGTTTCGACTATATCTTCATTACTCTCACCCTTAAGAGAATTGAAGTCAAAAATGAACATAAACAAGTGGTCAGTTACTAAGTTTTCACTACCTTTCTTATCCTTGATTTATAGGTCAAATTATTGTAAGAGTAAGACCCACCTGATTAATCTTGCCTTGGAATTTGGTTTACTTAATAGGTATCTTAAAGTAACATGGTCAGAATGCACAATCACTTTAGATTCTACTAAATAAGACCTGAATTTGTCTAAAGAAAACACTATAGCCAAGAATTGCTTTTCAATGGTGGTATAATTCATCTAGGAATCATTGAGTGTTTTGCTAGCATAATAGATGACATATAAATTCTTATCCACTCTTTGTCCCAAGACTACTTCAATAGCATAATCAGAAGCATCACACATTATTTTAAAGGGTAAAGATCAGTTTGGTGTCATAATGATAGAGGCAGATTTCAAGGTATTATAGGAAATAAGGCAGTCATCATTGAAATAAAAATAAACATCTTTTGATAATAGGTTACATAAAGGATGACTTATTTTAGAGAAATCTTGAATAAATCGTTTGTAAAATCTTACATGTCCTAAGAAGCTTCTTATTTCCTTAATAGATGTAGGGGAGGTAATTTGGAAATCAGTTCAACTTTTGCCTTATCAACTTCAATACCTTTGTTTGAAATGATATGTCCTAACACTATCCCTTGTTGAACCATAAAATGACTTTTCTCCCAACTAAGGTTTAGATTGCATTCAATGCATCTTTCTAAAACCAAAGTCAATTTATTTAAGCAATTATCAAATGAGTTTCCAAAGATAGAGAAATCATCCATGAAAATATCAATGAATTTTTCCACCATGTCTGAGAAGATAAACATCATACATCTCTGGAACGTGGCGGGGGCATTGCATAACCCTAATGGCATTCTTCGAAAAACATTTGTCCCAAAAGGACATGTAAATGTGATCTTTTCCTGATCTTCTAGTGCTGTGGGTACTTGATAATATCCTAACAATCCATCTAGAAAATAGTAAAATTCATGCCTAGCTAATCTTTCCAACATTTGATCTATCAATAAAAGAGGAAAGTAATCTCTTTTAGTAAATAAATTCAGTTTCTTGAAATCTATAGACATCGTCCATCCAATGATTATTCTAGTGGGCACTAATTCACTTTTGTCATTTTTAACAGCTGTTATTCTAGATCTCTTAAATACCACATGCACTAGACTAACCCACTTACTATTGATAATATGGTAGATAATTCCTTCTTCTAAAAATTTAAGAATTTCTTTCTTAACTACCTCTTACATGCTTGGGTTTAGTCTTTTTTTAGGCCTCTCGTACGGGTTTAGCACCATCCTTCAAGTTGATATTATGTATATACATGGTAGGACTAATGCCTCTTATATCCCCGATACTCCAACCTATGGCTTTCTTAAACTTCTTAAGCACTTTTATAAGTTCTTTTTCTAGAGTTTTTGTCAATATTGAAGAAATTATTACTGGATAAGTTTCTCCTTCTCCCAGAAACACGTATTTTAAGTGCTAAGGTAAGTCTTTAAGTTCAAGTTCAGGTGGATTGACCTCTTTACTAGATGAGGAACTAGGTAGATTTAAGAGTGTACTAGATTTTGTCATTAGTTCATCACTATCTGGTTGTTCAAGGTACCCCTTAGTTTCCTCATCTAAATCTTCTTCGACCTCTTCAAGTGTAAGAACATTTTCAAGCTTGTTTTCTATTCTGGTTTGGGAAAAGGTGTTTTGGACAATATTATCCAAAGGGTCAACATCAAATATTTCATCAATGGAAGAAATAGAAGGAAAAGGTGAATAATCAAAAACTTTAAAATGAATAGTTTCTCCTAAGATTTTCATTGTCAAAATTCCATTTTGGACATCAATAATCATCTTGGTAGTTGCCATAAATGGTCTACCAAGCAGTATTATATGCTCTCTGTCCAAGGCTGAATTTTCTTGCATATCAAGAACCACAAAATCAATAGGTATTATTAGTTTGTCTACCCTTACTAACACACCCTCAACTATTCCTTTTGGATACTTAAGAGATCTATCTGCAAGTTGAAGGGACATAGTTGTGGGTTTTAAATCTCCTAAATCAAGCTATAAGAATATAGAGTAAGGCATCAATTTTGTACTAGCACCTAAATCAAGCATTGCTTTAGTGACCTTCCTATCCCCTATAGTTATGTTTATGATAAAACTTCTAGGGTCTTTCAACTTAGGGGAAGTTAGTATTGAAGTATTGCACTAGAAATTTCCGATACCACTACTCGATCATTAAGTTCATACCTTATTTTCTTAGTGTTCAAATCTTTAAAAACTTAGCATAGGAAGGAACATTTATGATAACTTCTAATAATGGTAAATTGATATTTACTTTAGAAAGATATTAAAAAGATCATAGAATTGCTTATCTTGTTTGGATTCTTTCAATTGGTGTGAAAAAGATACTTGCAACTGGTGTGGTTCTATTGTCTTTTGAATTTTGGGGATGTTGGATGACTCCCCAATGAGTTTTTCCAAAGGTTTGTCAAGTTCAGCACTTGTCTCTCCTTTTTACGGACTAGAATTTCACTTTTTTTTGTTACATGAACTAAAAGGTAGATCTTTAGAGATTTTAGGTAAACTAGTATTGACTACCTTATCACTTCGAAGGGTTCTTACATCTTTCACTTTTTCAAGTTGATTAAGCAACTTTCCTGGTTCTTACCTTTGCAGTTCTTTTGCTAGCTACCCAATTTTAGTCTCAATCCTTTTAATCAAAGCCTTCATAGTGCTCAACCTTTGATTATTCATCTATTGGTTATCGTGACTAACTTGAATAAAAGCATTCAAGCTATCCTCTAAGGTTGGATTAAAAGAATGATATGGTGGATAAGGGTGGTATTTATATGGCCTTAGTGTTTGACCTTGTGTGTAAGCTTGGTAATGGTTTGGTGTCCAATGATGGTTAGGGTGATTATTGGTTGTTTGGATGATACCTTTGAAAGGAATTGACTTCCTTTATTGCATCCACACTATAATCACAAGTATATGAACAATTACGAGCATCATGCTCAATTGAAAAACACACTTCACACATCTCTTGATTTGGCATTTGGTGGGTAGTGATAAGTTGCACTTGCTTAGTCAATTCAAAAAGTTGCAAGGTCATTTCATTACTGGAGAAAAATTCATTGACTCCTACACTTCTTCTTCTAATACTTCTTTGTTGGGAATTAGAACCCAATAGCTCATAGAGATTAGGTTTCCTTGGTGGTCTTTTCTCTCACATCTCATCCAGCAGCATTATCAACCATGTATTGACTATGCAATGTCAATCCATCATAAAAGAATTGGTTCTGTAGCTGTAATGGAAAGCTACGATAAGGGCATTAAATGAAAAGGAGTTTGAATATTTCCTAAGCTTCATGAAAGGGATCTTCATCCATTTGAGATAACGTTGCTATCTTAGTCCTTATATTAGTAGTCTTTTGATGGGAATATAACCTACCTATAAACATTTCATAGACTACCTCCCAAGTTGTTAGAGAACCCGGTTGTAGAGTAATGAACCATGACCAAGCTTTATCCTTGAGGGTGCAAGGAAAACACCTCATCCTAAGATGGTCTTCATCAATTCTCTAAAATGGAAAGGTTTGGAAATTAGCATAGAATTCTCTAATGAAATGCAAAGGGCCTTCATTAGGGATACCATAAAAGGAAGGCAACAAATAATAAGGAATCTTTTTCAACTTATAGTTCCTTATAGCCTCTTACAGTTGTATTCCAGAAGTTATATTGCCAATGATGTGTGTTGCATAGTCCTTCATCATTTTCTGCCCATTTCTAGCATCTCCCATGGCTACTTGTAGTTGAAATAGGTCTTCCTCCTTTTGCGTATCTAGCTCCTAAATTGAGAAATAGTAGACTTTTCTAAGAAAAATTTCTCACTTAACAAAATGTATAGGCTTAAAGAAGACGAAAGATGCAGGGAACCTAAATTTTTATTTATTTATTTATTATTTGTTTTTGAAAATCTAAGTTAATTAAGTTAAGTGAAAATATAAATTAATTGAGTTAATGAATTAAGTTTTTTTTGTAATGCAAATTTAAAGAATGAACACAATTTTTGAAACAAATGAATCTCTATTATTTCATTTGAATTTTATTACACACATTTTTAAAATAAAAACAAAACAAACTAAAAGAAAGGAAAATACAATAATGGGTGACCTCCCACTTAGAACTAAAATTTATCGTCTTCTAGTAAGACATTACTTAGAGATATCAGAATGAAAAACTCAATATCTCATCTTCATTGAATTTATTTGATCCACTTTGACCATTCAGTTAGTCTTTGCTTTGTTTTTGCAAATGCTTAGCTAATTGTAACACTTGGACTTTCACCTTTTTTATAAAAGCTTCCACAGAGTTAAACCATTGATTAGTTTTAGATTGGCTATCTCAATAGACTTGAATAAAAGAAATCAAGTTGTCATCCAAGGTTGGTTTACTAGGAATTTGTACCTAACATCTCAAAGCGGTTGTATGTCTCTAAGGCTATCCTCTCTCCTATAGCACCTCCAGTAGCGTTGTCAACAATGAATTGACATTGTTGCATATGTCCATTGTAAAAGAATTGGTTCTGCAATTGTAGAGGGAAGTTGTGATAGAGGCATTTAGTGAGGGATAGTTTGAACCTATCCTAAGCTTCATGGAATGGTTATCCTTACATATGAGAGAAAGTGGCATTCTTTGCTCTCAACTCTGATGTTTTTTGGTGGGACTATAATTTTCCCATGAATTTATTGTAAACATCCTCCCTGGTCCTCAGAGAACTTAGAGGGAGTGACATCAACCAAGCTTTGGCTTTGTCCTTTATGGTGTAGGAGAAACACCTCATTCTAAGACGATCCTCATTTAGAATACCGAAAAGGAAAGTTTGGACAGTGGCATAGAAGTCCCTAATGAAGGAAAGAGAATCTTCATTAGACAGCCTATAGAATGAAGTAAGCATGGAAAAATGAATATTTTTCAAGTCATAATTTTGAGCAGCCTGACCCAACTAGATAGAGGCAGTTTCCATGCCAATTACTGGTCGTGCAAACTCCTTCATGGTGGTTTTCCTAACATGTGGGTTTTCTCCCAATTCGATTGGTTCCAGTAGAGGATTAAGACTTGGTTTTATGTTTGACTCAAAAATAGGCTGATGGTTAGAATCCAGCCTTATGCACAGTTTTTAAATATATGAATATTATTGATGAGTGTTCAAAAAGCACTAAAATTACCATGATTTTATGCACATTAATAGATTAAAAATATATATTTATATGTTTTATCATATATTTATATAAATTTGTCTTTTTCGGAATCACGGGTATTTTTATTGTTTTTCAGGTATTTTCGCTTAAAAACGTCACTTAAAGACTCAAAAGGAATCGAAGCAATACATCAGAAATAAATTAATAAATAAATGGGTAAAGGTCAACAAATATGGAAAAATTGGACAAAATGGGTCAAAAATGTCAAAAATGTCAAAAAGGAGAAAATCGCGCCCGGAGTAGCCACACGATCTGCGCCATACCGCGCGCACGGCACCGTCCGCGCCAGATGCACGCGCTTTCCTCCAGATCCGCGCGTGCAGCGGCTATCGTGTTCACGCGCACGTGCGTGTCTTTCTTCAGTGCCTTCCGCGCGCGCTGTGCGCCTGCCTTGTGGCGACGCCATTCGCCCCATTTTTCACGTGCGACCACCCCATGACGTCATCGACGTCATCAATGACCTTCATCATTGCACTCCGTGTTTCCACCATTTTTTAACATTTTTTCACCCACTTTTTCTCTCCATCCTCACCTATAAATACCCCCTTCTCTTCACTTCAAAACACACCTCAAAACACACTTCTCTCTTCTTTCTTTCTCTCCATTTCTTAGTTTTTAGTTTTTCTTATGTTTTAGTTAGTTTTGCTTAGTTTTAGAGTTCTTCCCTTTTTGCGAAGAACTAGTTATGTTTTTGTAATTTTTTAGCTTTTTGTTTCAATAAATGGGAGTGCAAATTCCGTTTGGAGGTTTTCTAGCAACGAATGGCATCAATCTTGTAAGGATTTTATTTTCTTTGCGGTTATTTTTTATGCTTTATTCTTACATGTTATATTTAATTTTGTCCGTGATTAAATTTAATCGTATATTGTTGTAAAAATGATATAATAATAACGTTGTTATGCTTGAAATATTAAATAGGTAAAAATCTCTAAAATGAATTGATTTTATTTTTGTTCAAGATTTTATATTAAGAATGTTAGAGAGAAATATTTTTTTTTTCATTACAAACTTAAATCTAAAAATTAGATTTTAAGGTTTAGTTATCAGGTGTGATTTAGAGTAGTGCTCTTTTATTTGTTCGTACAATCGCTTAGGTAGTTAGGCGAATCTCTATTTCAAAAGTTTTTATAAGAATTATTATCTGAAAATGTATTGACAACATGTTTTCGGTAGTGGTTTTAAAACTTGAAAGTTAGTACTCGGATAACTAAATTCTTAGGTTTAATTTGGACACCTTGAATAAAGTTTAAATCGCCTAACCCACAAAGATGGCATTTAAATGGTTCATTTTCAATCTCTTAGAAAAAGGAATTAATTTAATTAACCAAATTAGTTATCAACCACTTGTAGGTGTTAATTGATTTGTTTAGTTAACAAAGAATATCTAACCCCACCAAAGGTGGTATTCATACAAAAAAGGGAGAATCAATAAATATCAATTCATATCTTTAATAACCTAAATAATATGAGCAAGCATAATTAACTTAGTTATTATATCCATAAATACTTCACTATTATAAAAGATAAAATTTGCATAAATATTTATTGAATCTATGTTTATTTTTATGTAAGTAGATTAAAAACACAAAATCCCAAAATATCGTGATAGGATGTTTATGATTTAATTTCGTTTTTAAAAGTTTGAATAATAAATTAAAAACCACATACATTCCTTCCTTAGATCGACCTTGGGAGTATACTTATAATTTTCTACGAAATGATTCGTGCACTTGCGAGAGTTTTATAAATATAAAACCAAAGTATTGGTAGGATCAGCGATGCCGGTTTTCGCTCATCAAAGTTTTTGGCAATCCCGATTCTGCTCATCAATTATCTATGTATGGTATAAGACGTTTTTCTAAGGATCTTCTACCATGCATAGACTAGTAAAATCATAAATTTAAAACACCTGTCAAAGGAAAAGAATAATAAAATAACTATACAAAAATAAAAATACTAAACAAACAAGTTAAGTTAACCTCTAAGTTAAATAACATGATCGATATTGATCAAGAGTGCTCCCAGGAAAGAATAAAGGGGCAAATACTTCTTAAAAACCATCCTCCTTGATAGAGCAACATTCCCAGTATAGACTAGTAGCACAAAGACTTCTAAGAACTAGCCTCCTAGATAGAACTCCCTTATATCATTACTTTTCATACTAATATAATCAAAGTTAATTAGTTTTTTTTTTAATTTTTTAATTTGTTTTGTAAATTTTTTTTTGAAAAAAAATCACAATTATTTACGGCACGACAAGTTTTCAAAATTTTGATAAATAATTTAAAAATGCTATTTTTTCCCCGATAACGGTGTCAAAAACTTGATGAGCGTAAGATCGGCATTACAAATACCGATCTTGAGGAATCTTTTGGTTTTATATATGTAAAAATCTCGTAATTACATGAATCATTTTATAGAAAATGATAAGTATACTCCCAAGGTCGATCTAAGGAATTAATATATATGGTTTTTAATTTATTATTCAAAATCTTAAAAAAAAATTAAATCCTAAATATCCCGTCACGATATTTTGGTTTTGTTTTCTAATCTAATAAGATAAAAAAAAATAAACATAGATATTAATTCAATAAACAATAATACAAATTTTATCATTCATAATAGTGGAGTATTTGAGGATATAATAATTAATTTAATTATACTTGCTCATATTATTTAGATTATTAAAAATATAAATTGATATTTATTGATTCTCTTTTTTATATGAATAATATCGTTGGTGAGTTAGATATTATTTGTTAATTAAACAAATCAATTAACACTTATGAGTAGGGTCGATAATTAATTAAATTAATTCCTTTTTTTCTAATAAATTAAAAATGAACCATTTAAATGCCACATTTGGGGAAGTAAGATATTTTTAACTTTATTCAAGGTCTTCAAATTAAACGTAAGAATTTAATTATCCAACTACTAACTTTCAAGTTTTAAAATCATTACTGAAAATATGTCGTCAATACATTTTCAAAATAATAGTTCTTATAAAAAAATTTGAAATAGAGTTTCACTTTAACTACCAGTCGATTGTACCAACAAATAAAAGAGCACTATTCTAAATGAGCCCAAATAATTGAACTTTATAATCTAATTTTCAATAAGTTTGTAACAAAAATAATATATTTCTCTCTAACATCCTTAATATAAAATCTTGAATAAAAACAAAATCGATTTATTATATAGAAATGTTTTACCAATTTAATATTTCGCAAGCATAACAACGTTATAATTATATCATATTTACAAACAGCAAATCATGCTATATTTAATCATAGACAAATTAAATATGACATATAAGAATAAAACATAAAAAAGATAACTCTAAAGAATCCACTAAATTAATACCTTAAAAGAATCCTTACAATAACTTAATGCTAATTATATTGCTAGAAAACCTCCAAACGGATTTTCATCTCTACTTATTGAATAAAAAAAACTAAAAATCTATAAAAACATAGCTAGTTCTTCTAAAAAAGAGAAGAACTTAAAAACTACAAACTAAAAACTAAAAAAATGAAAACTTTCAAGAGAGAGAAAAAGCTCAAAAAATTGTGTTTTACTATGTGGAAAAATGGTCCTTTTATAGGAGGGAAAATATTTCAAAATTTGAATTTGGAAGCGTTTAGACAGGTTGGTACGCGTATGGGGTGCAAAACTTTTGGTAGACGGTTGGTTGGTGTGGCAGGTGAGAATTGGGTTCACGTGAGACACAGTGAGAAGTGTGTTAGTGTGCGTAGAAATCAACACCGGGTGTGTCGGGCATATGCTGGCTGGGCATGTGTCGGTTGCGTACGGGCATATGCTGGGTGTGTGCCGAATTATGTTAGGTATGTGCTAGGCATGTGCCGATGTGTCTGAGCGTGCACGTGGGACTCTATAGGACAAGGCGGTTATGCGCAAGACTGAGTAAGGATGGGCGGTTGCACGTGCGATTTTCTACTTTTTTGACATTTTTTATCGTTTTGACCCATTTTGTCCAATTTTTCCATCTTTTTGACTTTTCCTCATATCTTTTCTCAACATATTTGTGATGTATTGCCTCCAGTATTTTTTTTGAGTTTTTTAAAGTTATTTTTGAATTAAAATACTTGAAAAATAATAAAAATACCTGTGATTCCGAAAAGATAGATTTATATAAAAAATGATAAAATCATACAAATATGAATTTATTTAATTAATTAAAGTACATTAAATCATGGTATCTTTAGTGTTTTTTAAGCACTCATCAGTGGGTATAATGCTTTCATTTGCATTTATTTCCATAATAGAGTCATTGTGTGATACTTATGCTATTGGCAACCAATGGGCCATGGTTTTCAGAACCTCTTTTGAGTATTGGATCCATGGTCATATCATATTTGGGGCATGACATGAATATATACCAACCAAGTCACCACACATACATAAGTGATTTCAAAAAGGCCTACCATTACTTATGGCCGCATGGAGATTCTTCCTACATATGATCAATCATTTATTTAACATTGACAGATCCACCAGTTTCCCGTGTCCTTTGCCTACTCAAATTTCAAGATATAGATACACACAAACTTTAAACCTTTTTATTCCATAAATTTATGGTAATTTATCTTTGTTTTATTACATGTCTATTATTTCATATTCTTACGATATATTTAACATTTCAATCCCTATGTATGGTATAGACATTTGATAATAATCATGTATGCATTATCATAATACAAAATAATTCCAATATTCATATAACATATTCATAACTAAGAGTTCCATATGTCAGAATCATTACACTAAGGTCAATTGAAATTTCGACCCAAATAGGCATCTAGGATCCAGATGAGAGGTGAAAATGCCAACCATGAAATTTTTTCGCGAGCACTATTCTAACTCGACCAAGTAGGCCTCACAACATGAATTAAGTAGATAACACGATGGAGTTATAATAAAAACAACATGTATAATTCAACATACCATAAAACAACAACAAATAACCAAGAATAATTTCCTATAAACACACTAATGACGATGCGCATCACATGCCTCTATCTAGGCTAGAAACATGCATACACATGACAAACATCACACAGTTGATGAATTCGGAAAACATATTGAAAAAGCTATAAGGGATTTTTAATCACTTCAAGACCTCTTGTGTGAAAACATATTTGGTAAATGATTATTGTACTCTCACAGTATGTGATCATACATAACACAACATATAACAAGGTAAACTCACATAAAACCTTTGCCTATTTGATAACATCCTCGGGTTGCTTATGGAAACCACTTAGTAGCAAATAATCCACTAAACAAAATAAAGAGTATACAACTTGATAGATAATATAAACATGAATACTTCTATCAATTGGAACACTTGCCCTAATTGACTATGTTTCCCTTGCTTGTTGTCAACACCTTACCTAATTCAAGCTCATCCCTGGAGCTCTATTAACGCATGATGTGATTGACTACTATTGACATAAACTCCTAACATGCATATATGTTGCAACCTTGCAACACCCAGCCGACACATAGCACACAAATACATAGGCTCATCACCTATATACCACATTGTAACCTCGTAACACTCAACCGACGCATGACACACTACCACATAAGCTCCTCACACATGGGGATTGTTGCATTCTTGTAACTACTAGCCGACATATAGCACACCACCACATAGGATCCTCACCCATAGGAAATGTTGCATACTTGCAACTACTAGTCGACACATGATACATCACCACATAGGCTCCTCTTCTATAGGAATTGTTGCACTCTCTATAGGAATTGTTGCACTCTAGAAACTACCAACTAACACACAGTAACTCAACACTAAGAATAACATCTCAAAATGATGTGGTTCTTTACTAACTAGCCTTATTTTTTACCTCTCATCAAAACCTTACTCAATCTCACATTTTTTTACACTTAACCCAATGATTAAGAAATATAAGAGAGACTCATTTCTAATATCCTACATCACTCAAATGATAATTATTTTCCAAACCTGACACTCAATAGGAAAACAGACCATGAATGAGTTGGAAAAGTTTGGTGCCAAATAGGAAAAGCCTTACCCCCAATTTTGGCCAAGAAAATAAGAAGGATGGGAGATTTTAAAGAAAAAATATAGCCTTACAAACCTTAATTGACCCTTCATCGCCCAAGTCGATGAGGAAACTATATGCTAAACTAATCATTGCACACTCATCTACCAATTTTGGCAAGTGGAGAGTGAGCACCCCAACGACAAAAATGAAAATCTAATGGCAACAACATTTGCGAGTGAGCTTTGACAAGGAGAAATGCCCAATCCCCAATGGGAAAACCTAACACAAACAAGTCATCCAATCACAACATCATCTCAGAGACAAAATCCATTTTCTCGAGCTCATGTTGTATGGTGGGAGAGATGTAGGCTAAGATGTAGTACTTAGCTATGTCATTAGCTTTCTTCCACTTAGTGAATGCATCTCGCTCAACCTTAATGACATCCTCAACAAGCTCGTTTGGCATTCGTGAGGTCAAGACATTTGTAGTCTTCAGCTGTTAGGATAATCGACAAATTTATTTTTCATTGTTTATATCTTGGGCCATCAAATGGAATTTTAGTTAAAAGCATTGGTACATAACTTAAAGTAATCATGTTTCTGAAATTAAATAAATGTAAACTATTCTTAATTCTAATAGTCACAACAATAATTATAAACAAACTCCTTAATTTCATAAAATACATGTAATAATTAAGCAAGTATATAGATCTATTCAATCATGCCTCCACAGGACAATCACAACTGATTGATGTATACTTAACACCCATTGAATTAATTCATTTTCAAGTTCAACCTTATTAGTTGTCACAAGGTAGTACCATACTAGCATTTAATTAATCTTTTAAACTTATCCATAAAGATCAAATATCACTTTGATTTTAACCACTAGAAATTTTGATAGTAGTCCGCAGGGGTAAGTTAATAAAATTTATAATCAGAGTAAACTACCATTACCTATATCGTCTTTATTTCCTCCATTGAATGATCAACCTAATGGTTGACTTGTAAGGCAAATTGATTTCATGAATATTCTAACATTATGTATTGGGAGGTATCCCTTATTCTATTCAACATTTTAAACAAATAATTTCAAAACATACATAATATATAGATCAATAAAAAAACATTTTTTAAAAAAGATATTAAAATTCTAATTTTTTTATTAAATAAAAAAAACATTATACATGTGAGATTCAAACTTAAGTCCTTGGTGATAGGGGTGAGAAGTAATACTATTTGGACCTTAAGTTAATTTCTTGTATTTGTATTAATTAAATCAATTTAGTATATTTATTATTAATTTATTAATTAAAATAAATTTTATTAATCTCAAAATAAAATAAAATTCAAATTTAACTAATTAATATCATATTTTAAAGTAAAATTTTAATATTATTAGAATTTTATTCTAAATTAAAGTCTTCAAAACCAACATTCCCAGTAACGTTCCTTTTATATGTAATTTACATATAACAAATGCTTATGTGCCTTGATGATTATAATGAAATGTTGCATGTGATCGGTCTAAATAGGTTCATTAGTAAATCCTAATTAGGTTAGTATTTCTCTAATACCTTTTTCATCTATCCATCTAATACGAGAATTATTAAATATAGAAAAGGATTTACAAACTAAATTTTAATAAAACCTATAATTCGACTTATTGTTAGCATCCAAATAAACAAAAGTGCTATTAAATAGTGAGACATTTCATCACTAAGTAGCGGTACAAATACAAAGAACTCTAGAGGCTATACTATTAATTACATCATTGTCCTCTCTATAAATATGAGGACAGTAAAATTTCATGCAAGTAATTTTCTTTAAGTAATCAACCCAAGTAGAATATCATCTCCACGGTATTGAAAATGATCAAGTCCAAAAAGAGAATAACAATATAAACAGAGTCCGACTCTAACCAAAGTTTCTACCAAACAAAGGAGGTAGCATACATCATTGCATGAATGATTGCCCTTAGTGTTATCTTAAAACCATATGAGACTCCAAATGGGGTACATAAACACCCGTTAATGAAGGATCTTAATGTTTGAAAAACACCAACATAACTAGATAATCCTAGAAACCCAAAAGTAACACATTTGTATTAGCCGTAATCCATCACGAAGAAGGTGCCTTCCAAGTAACCTTTATAATCTATGGAGCCCATAATGACATGCCTTATATTTATAGATGGTGCAGAACCTAAAAATCATCCATCGTATTTTGCATGGATCCAAGTTATGAAATCGTCGTCTCTCGAATAAATAATCAAATTGTGGCAAATGCTCAAAGGTATATCTCTATCTTCAAATCGATAATCATTTCTAGATGTCTATATCACCCAATGACTAAAAAAATCCCTACTTTTCATAAGTTACCAATATGTGACCAAGGTTAATTTCCATTGTGATTATCCATAAATCAAGGATGAAAGAATATATGCAAGGTTGCTTGCCAAAAATGAGCATAAGAGGTCCTAAATGGCACTAAAAAATGACAACTCAAAAAATGTGAGAGATAGTTTTCTATGCTAGGTCAATTCTTGCCCCAATTCTTGAGTTCCTCGACCACACGAAGGGAAGCATAAGCTTTGCTAGTTGTGACTCATCCCTTTATTGAGCTTGTCTAAATTCTTGAGTTTGTACCTATTTCGATAACCATCGAGTAAATCTCTATAGAATATTTATATAGAGGTCTACAAAAGCTTGTGGTAGATTCCATCCATCCGTCTGTAAATAATCTCCCACTAAAGAAGGCATCAAATGATCTACTAAAGGGCTGCTCATTTTTTCCATAAGAAGAGTGCTTAGCCAATTATCTATCCAAAATCTTACTGAAAAGTCTCTACCAACTAAGCATAAAAATTCCTTCAATAGGGTCAAATAATGAGGTCGTATACTAGCCTAGAAGGAAGAGCAAATATAATAACTCAATGGAGCTTCCTCACTATCCAAGTATCATCTACGTCAGTAAAGCATCATTCTTAAGATTCTTGTGATAACCTATAAGAAAAACTTTCTTAACATGGCCTTATTTAGGAGGTTGAGGTCCCATAAGCTGAGGCTCTTTCTTTAGTGGGCGATAACAATCCCTTCAAACAACCTTAACCAATTTAAGTTTATATGTCTTTTTCAACAAAGAAAATGTTCTAAAGAGAAGGTGAGACATTTCCACACTTCTATTTTTGCATGAATTTTATCAGCTAATCTTTGAAATCAATATTTTCTTAGAGCCCCTTGAAAGAAGGTGACACCTAAGTAGGACAAAGAGATGCCCTTGATACACATCATAACTTTTTTCAAAGTCATGAAATATTATTATGTGGTATACCTTTACCAAAATAAATGAAACACTGAAATTGATTACATATAACCAATATGAGAAATCAATCAATTGTTTTTTAATATTATAAAATAAAAAAATCAATTGTTTGTTAAATTATTAGTTGATAACATTTTAACATATGTTTTATAATAATTTTTTTGAAGTCATATATTCAAATCATATAAAAGTATATATATATGTAATATTTTAAAACGTATATGATATAGTCATCAAACTTTTATACTTTATAATATATCTCTTAACTTTTAGATCGTATGATTTAGTTTCTAAAATTTTAAAACTTCACATATATATTCTAAATTTACTAAAATACATATTTATTATTCATAATTTTTAGATTTATATATGAAATTTTAAAAATATAAAGACTAAATCATTTAACTTAAAATTTTAAGACCTAAGCATAAATTTTTATATGTTTAAGAAATAAATCATATATTTTAAAAGTTTGAAGACAGTAATCTAATCAAAATTTAAAAACTAATAATATAGTTTAACCAAATTTAAATGTTTTAATTATACTTAAAAGAGGAATATTAGGCTCCTTAATTTATAAACATATTTGTATTTACACTAAATATGTTATAACTCAATAATTTCAAAATATATAAATTATTTATTTTTAAGAAAATTTTTCCACATGACACCAAGTTAAAATGGGTGGATAAATTTATATACATTTACTATTTCCACTCAGTAATAACTAAAACAACCAAATACATCCTAATAGGTCTTTACCAATATGGGTCTTTAATAATATATACATCTTATACATAATTGAATTATTTCTAATATAATATTTAAAATGTATTTAATGTATACATATTATATATAACATATATGTAAATAAATAAATTTTATATATACATGAATTAATTATATACGAAAACAAACTATGTAATATGCTTTTTTCTATTGGGTTACAATTGGGTATTTTACTAGAGGTTTTTTATTGTATTACTTTACCCTTTTATGATTTCTTTTGAAGCATATACTCGGGGGTCGAGTGCAGGGCAGACGATTTTAAAGTAGATTCTTCATTCATTAGATAGAGAAGATCACTATGATTTCGTGATCTGTTACCAAACTTATTCCAATTCAATGAGCATTCTCAATATTTAATATTATGCCTTGAAGAGGATTCGAACCATTATGTTTTTTAGCAGAAGATTTTTGGGTCTCGTATGTCTACCATTTCACCACCATGGCATCTTAAAAGTGAATCGTACTCCATGAATAGGATATCTATCCAATGTGATTATGGAATCTATGATAGGCATGGATTGTTAGAGTATTTCTATTGATTGATTATATAGGCTCAAGTTAGACATTCAATTGCTTTAATTTGAATTATCCGAAAGTTGACTTATTTAGATGAATTATTTATCTATATATTATATCAAAAGAATTGACGATCAAGCCTATTTCTCAATTCAATAGAAGTCCAAAGAGAAAAATGGTGCCCTAAATAACAAGAGATATGTAAAAAGCATGTTCAATTACTATTCCTAATCCTAAATAGAATGTAACATAGCAGGAATCCATATGTAAACATAGTACCTAATTAGATACACTCGTATTAGATGCACTCATATTCCTAAGTGGTAAAAGAAAGAATAACTCGTATTTTTTCTTTTTTGATTACCTTTTCCGTGTATATATAAGATCGAATACATACAATTTCTAAAATAAAAAGAATTACGAATTCTTAACTTTTCAAGGAATTTTTCATAAGCGGTTGTGAATGATTGATTTTTTTTTCAATCTTTTCGACCTTGGTTCCGTAGGAGCAAGTTAGAAATATTGAGAAATAAAATTATTTGATTGGATTCATTCTTAATAGCCATAAGATGATTATCTTAGGGTGATCTTTTTGTCGTTGGATGCTCCTATCATACTTATAGTCTTTAAAGGATGAGAACTAATTATGTAGCATCTACATCAAGAATTCAAGTATTATATACATCATTAGTTTGATCCGTTGTAGGAACTATCTATAATAATGAACTTACAAAATAAATCTCTTTATGATAAAGAGATTTATTGTTCCTAACCTTGTTTTGCCTTAATTGTTAATTGAACAAGTAAAAGTTATCTCTTGGTTTGAATGAGGATAACATTTCTCTTTTGCATGCCCATCGAGTGTTAAAAAAATCCAAACATGTCAGAGATAGAGAGGTAATAATTTATCGAACAAACCACATTCCTTCATATACGTCATGAGTCCATTGATGAAAAGGGTTAGGGAAAACTTGAACCTAATTCCTACAGTAATGAACATAAGTGCAATTAAAATTCATGTGGAGTTATATATTTATGTATTGATAAGATCATTCACTGTTTCTTGAAACTCAATCTCTTTCTCAGATGAACCATATAACCAAGGGAAACCATGAACTAGAATAAGAGAGCTTGCCTTACTCATGAGTAAATATTTCATAGTAATATCATCTTTCTTGGTATATCCAGGTAATTGATAAGAGCATAAATTGAAACATTTTGAAGTTATAAAGATTGTTATTAAATTGTTAGCACAGCGTAAAAACATTATCCCTAAAGTAATTTTTAATATAAATAACATAAACTCTTCTGTACATTCATACTCTATGAATAGGAGAATACATAAAGTTTAACATAGTAAAATAAAAAATTGAAAGATTTGATTGAAATTATTTGTTTAAAAATTTCTCTAAAATCTATTAGTAGGTTTTTTCTAAGATTATTATACTTATTATTAAACTTGTTGAAGACATATATAAGTAATATATTTTTGACGCTAATTAATTAATTATATATATATTATATTTATGTTAATTACTATATATAATTTTAAAATTAATTTAATTATATAATTTTTTACGTGATATTATAGTGCTTTAATACACGTTTACGAAAACAGAAAGTAAAAGGGCCCCCCCACAAAGCACTTTTGTTTTTTGTATCCAGAAGCCAGACATCGAACGCTTTTTTTTTTAAAATCAAAACAATTTCTCTAGAAAACTCTCAAAACCTAAAGGGACCTTTCTAAACCCTCCTAAAACCATTCATGATCTGAAAAGATTTCGCCTCTCCTAATGGGTTTCCTCAAAGAACAGCAATCCCCTGTCATCATCTTTCTTCCCCTGTTTCTCTTCTTCTTCTTCACAGTTTTTGTGGTCTTTCCCTTTGTCACAACTGCTGCAGATTTCACAAATTTGGTCTACAAGGGCTGTGCAAACCAGAAATTCGTAGACCCAGCTGGGGTTTACTCCCAAACCCTAAAATCCCTGTTCCAATCTTTGGTTTCCCAATCTTCTCAAAAGAGTTTCTTCACAACTAACTCTGGTCAAGACTCAAATGCAATTATGGGTCTGTATCAATGCAGAGGAGACCTAAATACCAACGAATGCCAAGATTGTGTCAGCAAGATTCCAAAAATTTCCAGCAAACTCTGTGGTGGTGCAGTAGCAGCTCGGGTTCAGCTGATTGGGTGTTACCTCCGCTATGAGGTTGTTGGGTTCAAGCAGGTTTCTGAGACTGATCTGCTTTACAAGGTTTGTGGGTCGATTCAAGCGAGTGGAACTGGGTTTGAACAGAAGAGAGATACAGCTTTTGGAACTTTAGAAAATGGAGTAAAGAGTGGTGGTGGGTTGTTTTACACTGGAACTTACGAATCTGTTTATGTGTTGGGGCAGTGTGAGGGTGATATGAGTAGTGATGATTGTGGAGATTGTGTGAAGAGTGCTGTTCAGAAAGCTACAACTGATTGCGGTGATGCGATTTCTGGCCAAATTTATCTTCACAAGTGTTATATTAGCTATAGCTATTACCCTAATGGAGTGCCCAACATATCTGCTCCTTCAGGTAAAGTTGCCAGAGAGCTTTAAGGCCTTATATTGTACGCTCATACTTGATCTACAACATTCAATTTAGTCACAACTCACTAACTGAATCCTTAATTTGAGAGAAACTAAAAAAAAACCTGTTAGAATAATGCTCTCTACAGTATTGCTCAAGTTCTTTCCTGTTTTTAGAAAGAGTTGTAAATTTGATACGTATTTGGGGTTGGATACCCTTTTTTTTTCTTTCAATTTTCTATAAATTTTCGCTAAATTAGAGAAAGAAAAAACTTAGGTTGCAAGTAACATAGGTTTTTGACTCACTTAGTCAATTATATATGTGGGCAATTTGCTTTTATTAAATTTTGGAATGTGAAAGTTAAAGTTTTATTAAAACAAAGAGAATCAACTAACTAGGTTTGACTTGGAATCTGTATTGACATTGGTTAGTTGTTAAGGTAATATGTTTCTACATTATCGAATCCTAAATGTATATATTATGTTACATATATTCTTTCTTTTTCACGAAGTAACCGTATATGAATGTTTGACACTCTAAATTAGTAGAAATTTAAAGAAATAGATATATATGATACTCGAATATGTATTCAAAAATTTAGTATAATGGTTGTTCAAAATATTACATATAACATAACCATATAATATTTTCTTTATATGGTTAAAAAAAAAAGAGTTTAGTGATTAAAAAACAAATTGAATATTTGCCAATGTTTATGTAGTTATATGGTTTCGTGTGTGTATATACAGAGACAAACTTAAGGTTGTGATATGTTTGATTGACTTAGGGACTGGACAACGCCACACTCAGAGAACTGTAGCTATTGTTCTTGGAGGGATTGCAGCTTTTGGGTTTTTAGTTGTTTGTCTTTTATTTGCTAAGTCTGTGATGAAGAGACGAGGTCGGAAGTCTGAATACTGAGTTTGAGTTCCAGGTTATCAATTTCTGGGTTTCATAAATAAGTTTTTGTATGTACAGATAGTTACTCTGTATAGATATACGCAGTGGGAAAATTGAATGATTTATTGCATATATGTTATGGTGATAAAAAGAAAGAAAGAAAGAAAGAAAGAAATAGATAGTGACTATTGACTAGTGATATTGCAATGCTTTTTTAATATCAGTGGATTTGTCTTTTTTCTTTAATAATATAACTAGCTTAAGATATCTGAATAGGGAGTGAAAGTAAAGCAAAGAGAAGATAGTCATTGTGGATTGTAAAGAGAAAAAAAGTTCCCAAAGACAATCCTTACCAACTTTATTTGGGACTTTTTTTTTATGGGCATTTGGAGATTTCAAGCATCTTTATAAATTGACAAAATGTTCATTAATTTGAAAGTATGAATGATATGTATTTTATATCAATTAAATGTTAGTGTATATATTTTGTTGAAAAGTGTTATAATATAATTACAAAATTAAAATTATTATTAATATGAGAGAAAAATACCCTTAGTATTTTTTTATTTATTGTAAAAATGATTCTTAATTTATTACTATTATTATTAAAAAATAAGACAAAGTTAATTTTTTTTATGTTTTAACTTAAATAAGTTATAATTTAAATAAACAAAGAAAAAGTTATATCAAAATAAAAAAATAAATTAGAACATAAAAAAACTAATTGTTATTTTGAAGTATTTTTATAATAATAGAATTAAATTTAAAAAAATAAGTATAGAAATTAAGTGTTATTTTTAGAATAATTATAAGATATTTATCTCGGGGCATAAACGTTATTGACTAGCTAGCATTCCCGACTGTGAAAATGGGTACGTGGTACTCATATTTTGATATCTTCTTGTTTGGAGCTTGAATTAGAGGTGATATGTTGCGTAAGATTTCCACTATTTTGCATTACTCTTGTACGTTTTAGTAAAATGTTGTGCTGTAAAGCATCTAATGTCGACTTTGATCGGCCACGTCAAATAGAAAATGATACACTACCATTGCCTAACTCTTTGACATGCCTTACAATAAGAAAAATCGAGACTTTTATATTGTGGTCACCTATATATCCTTTTAACATTTTCCCTTTTGATTTTTGTAATATGGTAGTTTTTTTATTGGATATAAGTTTTAATTTTATTTATTAATTATATTATGATATATTAATTATAATTAATAATAAATTTACATAAATAGATTTTGTTTTTGATTGGTTACCATCACCATTTCTCTTCTTTCCTCACCTTTTATAATTTTCTTTTACTTGTTTTTTTTAGCACTAACAAATAATATGTCACTTGTTAACGAAATGGCATAAAACTTACTTGAATTTATAAAAGATTTGGGTTCAAATTTTAATTAAAGTACGTGAATATTGTGTTTTTTTAAGGTCACTTTCATTCTTCTTTTTTTTTTCTCTAAGAAAAGAATAACATAATTATAAAAGAAATTCATCAATGAATCAAAATATTTTTGACTAAATGCTTTAGTCGTGACTTGTCACTACGTTTGACGAAATGTTTTATTCTAAAATCCCTTATGTCAAACACGTTTCTTTCCTTGCATCACATTGCATAATTAATTATTATAATTAATATATAACGTAATAATATTTAATTTGCTTTTTGTAGTTTTTTTTATTTATTAGAATAATTTAATTATAAAAATTTATTTAAATTATTTTTATAAGTTGCTTACATTTTAAAAATAAAAATTATTATTTTATTTTGAGATCAAAGAAAAAAATCAAAACATAAAATTTTATAATTAAAAATTCAAATATATTAAGTTTATTGTCTAGTATGATTTAAATCAATACCTCTTGTAAGGACAAAATTTGTACATAATTATGCAATTTTTGTTATGTATTGAAATTTCATTCATAAAAATAATTATATATAGATGAAATAAACTTTTGACCTAAATAAGTAATTGAAATCTAGAGGAGTGTAAATAGGTCAACTCATGAAATCTTTTCTTGAGCTTTATTCGAACTCAACCAAGCATCATCTTACAATGTGAATTAAGTAAGAAAATAATATAATCAGTTTTCTTAATTTAACACACCATACAAATACAAATATAGAGTTTAATAAAAGATATAACAATTTATTATATGAACTTAGTCCAATAAAAGGATAAGAACAAAATAACGCATTGGACAAACCGAGTCAAATGCATATATTGAAAGCATACAAGATATGAATGTCCCATGGTAATCCTATCTACTAACAATATATATATTGATGGTGTGTCTCATAAACTTTTGTCCAAACTAACAATACTTCTATAAATTTTAATTAAATATCATATACTACTTTGATTATTTCATTTAAAACAAATCATCATGTATATACGCTAATTTACTGAGTTTTGAAGTAGATACCAATAACAATGTATTTTACAATAATTTATTTAAAGATTATAATAATACATGTAAATACATAAAATGTTCATTTTAATTATTCTAATTTCAGCATAATTATCCTAACATTGTAGGCACTTAAAAAGAGAAATAGAAAATATCCTAGCACGTGGGTACGTAAGAGACTTGGTGAAAAGTAATGATAGGCAATCTCTTACAAGAAGTATAGTTCGTCAACAAGGACAAGTACTTGATAATCTTGCTCAAAAAAATGTGTGAATCATCCACTCTATCCATGGTGGAGTCAGATGTATGGTGAGACCAAAAGCATTAGGAAAAAGGTATGCATGTGAAGTAGAAAATGGAAAAGCGAAGCCAATCTTTGAATTGAGAAATCGGTTTGAGGAACCAATGGTTTGTTTCTTGAAGGACCCATTGATCATTGCTGTAAGCATAGGTTCGTGCAATGTTTGGAGAACCTTGGTAGACATTGGAAGTTTGGTGGATCTTTTTTTATTCCCTTATCTATCCTTAGGGAGCTTGATTTTTGATTGGAGATGTGTGATGAGTGCTTGAAGAGGACAAAATATTACATGATTTATATAAATTTGTGTCAAAATAGATTTATATTTGCATAATTTTCATTATTTTAGTAAATCCATGTTTAAAGAATTACAGGTGTATTTTGTTATTTATCAAGAAGTTTTGGCTTTAAAATGATTTAATGATAACACTTCAAGGATTGTACCTAAAAACACTCAATTGTTACTAAGAAAAATAAGAGGATAATATATATAAGCTTCGCATATGTATTAACAAAATGTGAGGGGGTGAAATACAAAAATATTTAGAGACACAGTTAAACATAGGTTATTATGGTGATTAATGTGTGTCGTAATGTGAAATAATTGGATTGTAATTTAAATACATACTAAATCAACGCATGCCGTAGTAGGGATAAAAGTGTACCGTGACGCTTGATTATTTCTCACTAACAATCCATAATTTTTTCTCATTTTAGTGTGTTCCTTCACTTATAAATAGGTGCCCTCACCTCATTGTATATTAATTCTATAGTAGTTATTTTCAATTGTTGTTTTATTTTATTTCAAAGTTCTTTTCTCAATTTTGAAAGTTGAAAAAGTTTTATTTTATAGTTATTTTTTAAAAAGTTTATATTATCTTATTAAAAATAAGTTGTAATATTAAGGATATGTTTCAAATAATAGATTTTTATAAAAATTATCTATAAAAATATAGTTGAGATATTAATTTTAATTATATTAAATTTAAATATTTAATTTTATGTATCTAGTTTGAATATTATTTTTAATTTATTGATTATTTATCAAATCTAAATATGTTTGGCTAATGGTGATAATGAGATTTTAGTTATGTTATTATGCTTATGTAAATTATTTAGGTGAATATTAAACACATTATTTTCTATTAAAAATTTTACAAAATTTGTTATCGATTGTAATAGATTTAAAATATGCGAATTAGATTTTAAAAACATGAATATAGATCTAATTTATAATTTATTCTATTTCAATGTTTTTATTAGATTTATTATTGAAAAATATATTGTCCACATAATTTCATAATAAATTTAAAATATAAAAGATAGATTTCAGATGTATCAATCTAAAAATTAATTTAGATAACTTCCATAGAAGTTTAAATTGTTAGACCATTTCAAAGGATGTAAGTTAAATGGTTTGCTAATTTCATAGAAATTAAAGCATTATTTAATTAAATTAAATGATGGAGTCGATCGACAACGTTAAGTGATTTAATTAAATAATATATAGTAAATCCGACTAAAAGCGCTATTTATACATATAAAAAAGAATCAATAAATCTAGGTTTAAATTTAATTAATCTAATTAACTTTACCAAATATAATTAATTAGTTAAATATCCTATTAATTTTTTATTATTAATCAAATGCATATATGCTTATAATTTGTGTAAACCAACATATTCTTTATCTTTTATTTTTTTTATATTAATAGTGTAGACTTTTCAAACCAAAATTATTTTGACAAAATGTTTAGATTTATTTTTCATTTCTAAGAATGTTATTGAATAATTTTAAAATTATGTAATTCCTCTTTAGACCGACCTTGGTAGTATACTTCATTTTATAAAGTTATTCGTGCATTTACGAGCTTGTTGTAAATTTTGTAAAATTTGATTTTTTTGCATAAAGTTTTTAACACCATTTTGGAGAAGAATATAATTTTTTAATTTTTATTATCAAAAATTTAAAAAAATATTTGTTTTGTAAATATTCCAGATTTGTTTTTAATTTAAAAAAATCTAAAAAATCTTAAAACAAATTAATTTATCATTTATTAGTTGACTTTAAACAAATAAAAAAATAAAAATTACTTAGATTTAATTTTTCAAATAAAAGAAATAAAAAAATATTGCACGTTTTCTCTTTTATTTTTTTTATTTTAACTCAATTCTTTTTAATTTTTATTTTAGTTTTGTTAAATTTTATGTTTAGTATTTTTTCATACTAACATGTATATATTGTATTATAAATCTTAGTAACTTATTGTAATTATGTATTAAACTTTTATTATTATTGTTTGTATCATAAATTATTTATATGTTTATTTTGTCTTTTTATTGTATCATGTAATTATGTATTTATCATAGAATGTTTGTATTATGAATTATTTGTAACATACATTGTATATTTATTTTATCTTTTATTTTTCTACTTGATGGGTGACTTTAATTTATTTTTTTCATAGTTTATGCAAGATAGGAGATCCTTACGGTATCCTCTTATATTTTACATAGATAACTGTTGAGAAGGATGGATATTGAGATCTAATAGTCTTTATTTGAACAAACCTTTGAGCTAGACAAACAGCCTTCTATTGAGCGTTTTAAAATGGGGGAAAACCCACCACTTAGGAAGACTACTATGAAGAAGTATACAAGGCTAGTTATTGACAATACTACTACCTTAATCTAACTAGGCGAGGATGCAAGAAACTATGAATTAAGAAACATTCATTTTTTCATATTACCTCCATTTCATGAACTATCAAATGAAGACTCATTGTCTTTCATAAATGACTTTTATCAATAGTGCAAACCTTCCCTCTAGGTACCAACTAAGGATGGGGTGTTTCCTAATGACCTGGGAGGATATTTATAACAAATTTATGGGAAAATTCTATTTCCTTAAGAAAACATCATAATTGAGAGTAAAGATAGCTACTTTCTTTCGGATGGAGGGAGAACCTTTTCATGAGGCTTAGGATAGGTTAAAAATATTTCTCATTTAATGCCATCATCATAGCTACCCTTTACAACTGTATAATAAATTTTTCTATGATTGATTGACACTATAATGTCAGTTCATCATTGACAACGCTATTGGAGGAACTATAGGAGAAAAGATTGCCTTAGAGATGTACAATCTCTTTGAGATGTTGGGTGCTAATTTCCAACAAAAAAGCTCTCAAGTAAGGATGGGTACGGGTATGGGTAGAGATAGTTTTTGATATAACTGTTCCCAAATCAAATTATAAAATTTGTACTCAAAACTTTCTGAAACCCGTTATAGCTCAAGGACGGTTTTTTACCCGTGGGTAATGGTTTAGGGTGGTTATTAAAAATACAAAAAAAAAAACTGTTTTTCCAAACTTTTTTAAAAATTTCTATTAAAGATATTGACTTACCTTTTTCTATCCATCGTAGGATCGTCAAACAAACAGTCTCGAGTACGTCGACCAACATATCTTGCTCTTAGAACTAATCCATCAGGTAATACTAGTTTTTTGAGGACTTTAATGTCATGATTGCCAGGTTTATCACTGAATTATGTCAATTGTTTAGAAGAGCTATTCTTCTTAAATTTAAGAACAAAAGATAATTACAAATTGGTGCTTTGTATTTTATATAGGTTTATCATTGGAATTATGTCAATTTTTTAGAAGAGCTATTCTTCTTAAATTTAAGAACAAAAGATAATTACAAACTGGTGCTTCATATTTTATGTATTTTAATTCGTGTTCTATGCTTCTCACCTCACATATATTGCATATCCACCTAAAGTTCTTGCTGTAACATGAAATTCAGTTGTTTCATGTCTTCTCTGAAAGCAAAACAAGAATAAGATCAGATTTTATGGACACATGTTATAACAAGAAACAACATTGAAATGGAAGGGGGAATAAATAACAAACAAATGGACGGTAGACTGATGAAGAGAACCGGCATCATCGATCCTACTAATACTTTGATTTATATTTATAAAACTCTCGCAAGTACACGAATCATTTCATAGAAAATGATAAGTATATTCCCAAGGTCGATCTAAGGAAGCAATATATGTGATTTTTAATTTATTATTCAAACTTTTAAAAACGAAATTAAATCTTAAACATCCTGTCACGATATTTGAGTTTTTGTTGTTTCTAATCTAATAACATAAAAATCAACATAGATATAGATTCAATAAACATTTATGCAAATTTTATCTTTTATAATAGTGGAGCATTTATGGATATAATAACTAAGTAATTATGCTTGCTTATATTATTTAGGTTATTAAAAATATATATTGATATTTATTGATTCTCTCTTTTTTATATGAATACCACCTTTGGTGGGATTAGATATTCTTTGTTAACTAAACAAATCAATTAACACCTATAGGTGGGGTTGATAACTAATTTGGTTAATTAAATTAATTCCTTTTTCTAAGAGATTGATTATGAACCATTTAAATGCCATCTTTGGTGGGGTTAGACAGTTTAAACTTTATTCAAGTTGTCCAAATTAAACCTAAGAATTTAATTATCCGAGTACTAACTTTCAAGTTTTAAAACCACTACTGAAAACATATTGTCAATATATTTTCAGATAATAATTCTTATAAAAACTTTTAAAATAGAGCTTTACTCTAACTACCGGGCGATTGTACCAACAAATAAAAGAGCACTACTCTAAATCAGACTGGATAACTAAACCTTAAAATCTAATTTTCAGATTTAAGTTTGTAATGAAAAATAATATATTTCTCTCTAACATTCTTAATATAAAATCTTGAATAAAAATAAAATCAATTCATTTAAGAGATTTTTATTTATTTAATATTTTGTAAGCATAACAACGTTATTATTATATCATGTTTACAAATAGCCAGCAATGTTAAATTTAATCACAGTACTTTGATGCTAACTCTGTTATTGGAAAACCTCCAAACGAAATTTGTACTTCCATTTATTGAATCAAAAAATAAATAAATTACAAAAACATAATTAGTTCTTCTCAAAAAGAGAAGAACTCTAAAACTAAGAAAAAATAACTAAGAAAAGCTAAAAACTAAGAAATGGAGAGAAAGAAAGAGAAGAGAAGATGTGTTTTTAGGTGTGATTTGAAGTGAAGAGAATGGAGGTATTTATAGGTGAGGAGGGGAAGAAAAAGTGGGTGAAAAATGATTAAAAATGGTGCAAACACGTAGTAGTGAATGATGACATCATGCTAACGTGGGGGGCGACGCGTGCAGATTGGGGAAAATGGGCACAACAGCGAGCACGGATTAGGCGTTGATGGGCAGTGGCGCGCGCAGACTGGAGCAGGGATGTGCAGAGGCGCACGTGGATAGGGAAATGCAATGCATGGGACTGGGCGCTGATGTGCACGGCTTCTCGGCGCAGCTGGGTGCGCTGTGCACTTTGGCCAGCGCGGCTGCGTGGGCGATTTCCTCCTTTTTGACATTTTTGACCCTTTTTGTTCAATTTTTCCATATTTGTTGATTTTTCCTCATTTATTTATGAATATATTTGTGATGTATTGCCTCCATTATTCCTCTTTGAGTCTTTAAGTTACATTTTTAAGCGAAAATACTTGAAAAATAATAAAAATACCAGTGATTCCGAAAAGACAGATTTATATAAATATATGATAAAATCATATAAATATATATATTTTTAATCAATTAATGTGCATAAAATCATGATAATTTTAGTGCTTTTTGAGCACTCATCATAGACATAGAGACAAGGACAACGAATTGGTGGTAGATAGAGGGTAGAGCAGCAAAGCGGCAGTCGGAAGAGATGCATAATTTTTGAATCTAATCTTAAGTAGTTAAGCTATTTCCTAACTTTCGTGTATATACCTTTGTCAAAAAGCAAACCCTAATTTTAAATATATTAATTTAATAAATATAATTAATTTGGGGTACGGGCGTATATGGTTATCAATATAATTGTACCTGAACCATACCCATTGCTTTATGTTCGTTTAATACCAAAAATCGTATTCATTCTCAAAATTTATTGCATAAAATCCGAACCAATGGTGCGGATAACCAAACCCACAATATTTTTACCAATTCCTACTCTCAAGTGTGAAGGGTTAGACTTAATGAAATAGACTCTGGTAGATAAGTATCCAAGCTACTTGCATAACTAACCAAGCAAGTTATGATTCTCACTACAAATGCTACTTCTAACAAAGAACAATATGGATTGTGTAGTACATTGGGACATGGTGCTGATACCTGTCCCTACCAAGTAGAAGCAGTTGCTGGACCTAAATAAGTTAATGCATTAAATGAGTACTAAAAAAGATCCAGGTATGACCCCAATGTAAATATTTATAACCCAAGGCAGAGAAATCATTCCAATTTCTCCTGGAGGCAAAATAACCCTCATTTTCACAAATTCAAATCCATAGGCCCAGTAATACCATCAACAAATGCCTCAAAATCCTTCCAAGAACCAACTCACGAGGATAACTTGAATGCTTCCACTCAAGTTAGTAGAGATAATCAATTTAGAACCAATAAAAGTTTGGACTCAGTGTAGGCTTCCATAAAAAAATGTGGATGTATAAGTTGAGTAGTTTCTTGAACACTTGTAAAAGTAAGGGAAAAAAATGTTTCTTGGTCAAAACAACTGAACTTAATTACATGGGGACATAAAGTTTATTAAAAATGAAGTCCCCCAAGCAACGTCTATAGTCCTAAATAGGAGGTAACCTATTTTTCTTTTATTGTACTTTAATTTATTTTTATTTGATAGTCATATTTGTTTTATTAACTATTTTTTTTTAAATTATTTGTATTTATAATTATTCTTAAATATTACTTAGATTTAATTTAATTAGTATTAGGTTAATTATAAATATTAAAATTTTAAAATATCTGTGTATTTATTGTAGTCATTTAAGTATTTTTATTTAATTTATTAATTACTTATAATATTAATAATAAAAAAGAGGTTTCAAATTGTAAAATTAATGTGAAGGATAGTTACGTGTGTCACGACATATTATTTTCTACACTGCGACGCTGGTGTTTCTGTAGGAATTTTCTAGAGTCTCAAAAGGTTCATGTCACAACATACTTTTTACTATATCACAATCTGCGTGTAAATTTAACCTAGAAATACCAACCCTAACGCATCCCAAACATAGTTTCACTCAGATTTTTTTTATCTTTTTCATAAAACCGTTTTTTTCTCCTTTCAAAACACTTGTCAACCTTCAAAAGTCACATTTTTTCCCCAATCTTTCAAATATTTATACAAAAAAACCATTCTTATCTATTTCCTAGTCATTCCATTGATGTTTTTGGAAAACCATCAATAAATCTTGAAAATATTCATCTTCTTCAAATGGATGTTCTTCAAGTTTCATCTTCTTCAAACAACATAAGTAATTAACCAAAGATTTTTAGGAATCAAGTCTTGAAATAAATTCTATGAATTTATGTGGATTATTTCTATAAATTTTGGATTAAAAGGAGTTTTAAATCCTATTTGGATAAAGTAATAATAAGGAATTTGTTTTTGATTAATTAAGTATTGTGTTGTTTTATCTAGATTATCTGTGAACATTTAAATTTTGAGATTTCATTGATTTTTAAAATAACACCTAAAAGTGGTAGAATTAATAAAGAAAAAGAGGCAAAAACCTTTATTGAATATAATAGAGCCAAATTTTCTAGTAAGGCCAAACTCATATTTTATAAGGTTGTTAAGATAAAAAAAATATTTATAGTAGAAAAGGGTATGGACTTTGGACTGGGACAAGATTTCCAATTTGAGTGTATTACTAATGTGATAGCATCTTTAGGATGGAAAAGGTTTGTTAAAGAATTAGAAGCTACCATATAATTAGTAGTTTGGGAATTTTATACAAATATTCCCAATTCTATCGAGAATAGGGTTAAAGTATAGGGTGTACTAGTCTCATTTGGATCGTTTGATAATAACGCTTATTATGGTTTGGGGATATATGCTAGGGAGAGTATGAAACTTATTTGAGTAATATGGACAATATTGCAGTAATAGAAAGCCTAGAAATAGAAGGCGCTGAGTAAGGTTATACTAGTGGGAAGTTAAGGGGATTTAAGCTAAATATTTAGGTAAGGTTCCTAGCATTTAGAAGTATTTTTTTTGTTCAAGATATTGCCCACTACTCATTATAGCTCCGTGGATAGAAATATAGCAATATTATTGTATACTATAACATTCAAAATGATTATGGATATTGGAATAATAATTCACAGTAGGAAGAAATTATCTACTAACAACCATCGATTGAGTTACTTCTTTCTCTAGCTCATTACTACTTAATGTGCAAAAGGGGGGGGGGGTGGTTTACCTAAAACGTGAATTTATGTTTCAATCTGATGAATTATTAATTCTCACATACTATAAGGAACTCACCTTAGGTACTAATATTTCCTAAAGAGAAAGAAGAGTCACTTCTTCATAAAGAATGACAATGAAGGAAGAAATTCATTATATATTTGAAAGAGTCACTTACTTGGAAAATTATGCCCAAGCTTATACTACACAACATTTTGCATTTTCAAATCGATAACATCATGATTAGGTGAATTATAATCATTTATTTTATGAAATACATTGGTTACAATTTAACCATCTTGGGGTGGATTCAAGTCATTTAAGAGAACCCGAGAATCAAGATTATGATTTCATCTTTACACCACCTGAATGATCACAACCACATCATGAAGAACAAGGACCAAATGACATGGAGGATTAAGCTCCAACTCTAGGATTCTTACGAGTTTTTACTATTTTTACATATATATTTTAGCTTGTTTTTATGAACTCTAGTTTTATTATTTTTCGTTTAGGATATTATGTTTGTTTCATGTTATTTGTTTCACTTTATTTTATTTTATCTTCCTATTATGTGAGCTATGGTTATTTCATTTTAGAATTGTTGAAAATTTATAACTGTTTTTTGAACTGTATAAGAAGTACACAACATTCTATTTATGTGAATTAAAATGTTGAAATGATGGATGAACTTGAATTTCTACATCAATACTTGATCACGTATAGCAAATGAGTAAATTTTCTCTTCTTTATTCTTTATCTTTAATTTGCATTTGTTGCATTGAGGTCAAAGTAAATCCATGGGTAGGGGTGAAAAAAGTTGTGTTACATAAATTTGAGCAATTAAATTTTTTTTAAACATGTGTTTACGTTTTTATTTAATTTCTTTTAGTTTAGTATATATTGGTTTAGCGATAGGTTTAATTTTAAATTTTTTCTTGCAAAATCATATGCTTTTAGTTTTTTTAAGCAAATGATTGCGTATTTGCATTGTTAGATTAATATTTTGAATATACCGTGGAGTAATGTGATAATTAATTTGTTTTTGTCATAGTTTGTATTTCATTAATAAAATGTTGAAATTAGGATAAATTTGAAATTGGTGTTTATGAATGAAATTGTAGAGATTACCTTGTGAGAATATTTTGAGATTTTATTTTTATATTTTGAGTGATAATATGTTTCTAATCCTTTAGACACCCTTCTTATTTTTCAAATTGGTAGATGAGCTCTATAGGTTTTTCACTTATTGTTTAGATTTTTACATCTAATATAGTGTCTTATACTTTTTTTATTACTTAAATTGAATTACTTAAGTAGAAATTGAAAGTGTATACCTTCTTCTTTTATGCACGAATTCCACAAAAAAGAGATATTGATGAGTGCTTAAAAGCACTTAATATATTGTTATTTTCTGTAATTTAAAAAATAAAATAGATTTGTATTTTCATAGTTTTATTATCTCTTAAAACAAATTTATCTTTTCGAAATCACAAGTATGTTTTGTTGTTTTTTGAATATTTTAGCTTCAGATTAATTTGATTGATCAACACTCAAAGAATAGTACCTTAAAACACTTCATTACAACATTGAAGCTTAAAAAATAACATATTTAAAACTTATATATGTTTCAAACCATTAAAAAAAGTGTATAAAAATAGGATTTCAGTTATTTAGAGGAACGTGGGCCATGGCTTAAATAATTTTGTGCTATGATGCAAGGCTAATGGAGTGAGATTCACAAATTCCGGAATTATTGCATGCTACCGTGTGAAAACATCATATGCCATGGTACGTGTGTTATTTTTTAAGTTCTAGACATGTACAACCTATTATACCATGGTGTGGGAAAACTTTTGTTGTGCTGCCCACCTTCCAATTTACCATTTTTTCATTTTCAACACCTATAAATTAGATCCAAATTCTTAATTGTAACATATCTCATAGCTTGTTTCTGAGCTAAATTGTTATTTTCTTTGAATCTTTTCTTTTGTTTTGGTAGTTTCAAAGTTCTTCTCTCAAATTGAGAGTTAGGTAAGTTTAGTTTATGTAGTAGCTTTAGTTTCAATTCAATAAACAATATTGGTATTTCTATTTGAAGGTTTTCTAGAGAAATAATGACATCAAAATTCTGTAGGGATACAATTGAGGTATAAATATAATCTTAACATTTTATTGGAAGTCTAATTGCATGCTCGGCCTTAAGCAATAATTAGATGGTTTGTTAATATTTTTAAAAATAAATCAGAGTTTAATAATTAATCAATTGGTAATCCCAAAAATAGGATATTAATTGATTTGTTTTCAACAAAAGAATTTGATCCCTACCTTAGGATATTTTCTTATAAAAAGAGAATCAATAAACATAACTTATATTTTTAAATAAATTAATATTAGGTAATCATAATTAGCTAAGCAATATATCCCATAAATCTTCCACTGAATGTAAATGTCTATTTGCAAATTATTTTATTAAATTTGACTTTATTTTTATGTCATTAGTTTATATTTATCAAACCAATCATTAGTGACAAGATCTTTAGATTCTTATTTTTCGTTTTGAGGAATTTGTTGAATTTGTTGAATTATTTAAAAACACATGATTCTTCTTTAGACCGATTTTGGAAGTATATTTATTATTTATTACTAGTGAATCATATACTTGTGAGCTATTTATAAATCATACAAAATTTGTACACCAAGAATTGGCACATCAAGTTTTTGGCTCCGTTACTTGGGAATTGGTAATAGCATCAAAAACTTGTTAAATTTTGTATAAACAGATATATCTGGGGTTCCCTTAAATCAATACAAAAGAAATCCAAAATTAATCACTCACCAAAATCCTACAAATATATACATGGGTTCACTTTCTAAAAAAAGAAAGAAAAGAATATCTCTTATAAAAAGGAGAGAAAAATAAGAAAGAGAGAGAAAATCAAAAGTATAAACTATATACTATAACCCAAAAATCCTTAAAGTTATGGGAAATAACTATTACAAAAGAGAGATAGGAAATAAATCACATTGAAGTCATTACATTTTCTTCATCGCTAAAGGCATTTACTTGATATTTTTATTGATGAATTTAATTGATGCATGAAATGATATATGATTTTTTTATAAATATTATCATTTGATTCCTTTCATGAGATTGATGTTACACATTATTTTGAGCCTTTTCTTCTTTAAACATATGTGGACATATTAGTTCATTTTTTTACATAAACTCTATTCGTATGTAACTTCGATTGAGTACTTGAACCCCTAGGACTAGTGTAATATTTAGAGTATGACTTGTAAGGATTAGAGTCAAAGTGAATCAGATTCTAAACACTGAATTTAGGCAAATCAATATTGATGCATTTTTTTATGTGAATTACAAATTTGTGATTTTTAATTAATTTTTAACTAATTTTTGCAATAAAATATGAATGTTTAGGATAGTATTTTAACTTATGCTCTTGATTTTAATTTTGAACTTAAAAAATACCAAAAGCATGAGAAGTTTTGTGTTTTTATTTTTATTTAGTGATTTTCATTTTAAGTTTATACTTTGTTAAATTTACTTTTAATTTTTTCATTTTAGGTTGATATTTGTCGGTATCATCTTTGAAATCTCTAACAAGACTTAAACTCCTCCAATAGGACAACCTAGGAGTTTAAATGCTTGTTGCATACGGTAAATGCAGCCATGTCAATTTATGAAAAGGATTTAGGATAATTTAATTTTATTTATTTTAGTTTTTGTTTTTAGTCTTTCGCTTTCCTTGTTAAAAGATTAATAAGAAGTTAGTTGAGGGTTGTGATAAGTATTTGAACACTAAATATTACATGATTTATTTCTACTTTAATGTCAAAAAAGTTTTGTATTTGTATAATTTTATCATTATTTTAACAAATCTATTTTTTTCGAATCATTTGAAGAGTTCTCTAAAAGTACTCAATTGCAATTAAGAAAAATAAGAGGATGTCATATGTAAGCCTTACATATGCATTAACCAAATATCAGGGGGTTGAAATACAAAGAGATTTAGAGACATGCATTTTAACGAGGGTTGCGATGGTGATTAATGTGTGCCTTTGCATGAGATAATTGGATCATAATTTAAATACGTACTAAATCAATGCATGATGCGATGGGGATAAAAGTGTGCTACGGTGCTCGATAATTTCTTGCTCATGATCCATAATTTTTCTAATTTCAGCATATCCATTCACCATTAAATAGGTGCCCTCACCTGCTTGTTTATTCATCTCACCGCAACTACTTTCATCTCTATTTGTTTTATTTTCTTTCAAAATTCCTCTCTCAATTTTCAAAGTTGAATAAATTTTAATTTGTGTTTAGTTTTCAAACATCTTAGATTAGATTATTACAAATAAGTGATAGTATTAAGGAGATTTTTCAGATAATAGATTGTTGTAGAAATTATCTATAAAAATACAATTAAGGTATTAATTTTAGTTGTATTTAATTTATACAATTAATATTATGTATATGTTTTGAATGTTATTTTTAATTTGCTAATCATTTATTAAATCAAAACATGTCTAGTTAATTATGATAATAGAATTTTAATTATGTTATTATGCATGTGTAAATTATTTAGATGAATAATTTTAATAATTAGTAATTAGAAATTATTTTCTAGCTATTAAAGAATTTTATAAATTTTATTATCGATTATAATAGATTTAAAATATGAAAATTGGATTTTAGAAACATAAATCTAGATTTAATTTAGAATTATATTATATTTCAAAGTTTTTATAAGATTTATTATTAGAAAATATTTTGATGACATATTTTTTGTAATAAATTGAACATGGAAGTTAGATTTTGGATACATCGATTTAAAAACTAATTTAAATTGTTTGAATAGAAGTTTAACTCGTGAGACCCGAATGAAGGTGGTAAGTTAAATGATATGTTAATTTCTTAGAAAATAAAACATAATTTAATTAAATTAACCGATAGATTTGATCGAAGGCGTTAAGTGACAAAATGTTTAAGTTTAAGTTTATTTTTCATTTTTAATTTTTTTTTGAATTATTTAAAAATCATGTAATTCCTCTTTAGACTAACCTTGTAAGTATATTTACTACGTTTTATAAAGTAATGTATACTGAGTGTTTTTTATATAGTGATTTATACACTTTCAAGTTTATTATAAATTTTTTAAAATTTGATTATCACATTTTTGTAGATATGATGAATGCTTAAAAAACACTAAAATTACCATGATTTTATATATTTTAATTGATTAAATATATTTATATTTGTATGATTTTATCATATTTTTTATATAAATTTGTCTTTTGGGAAACACAAGTATTTTTATTATTTTCAAGTATTTTCTTTCAAAAATAATTTAATGACTTGAAGAAAAATACTGGAGGCAATACATCCCAAATATGTTGAGAAAAAAATGAGGAGAAGTTAAAAAAATGGAAAAATTAGACAAAATAGATCAAAACGATCAACAATGTCAAAAATGCATAGTCTCGCGTGCGCCCTTCTTGCAACCGTGACACACCTACGTGTAGCCCGCACACGCCTGAGTGTGGTCAACACACACTCATGTCATGTCCCGTGTGAGCCAGCACACGCCCGCGCATGTTCTACGTGCCCCTTGCACATGTCACGTTGAGTCATGCGCTCTGTCGTGTACGCCAACGCCTGTCTGCCGCAAATCTCAAACCCCAAATGCATGCTAGCATCTCTCCCATTGTAAAAATCATCCCTAAAAAATCTCTTCTCTCTCTATCTTTTTCTCTTTAGAAAGTTTAGTTTTTAGTTTTTTAGTTTTAAAGTTCTTCTCTTTCTGAGAAGAATTGGTAATGCTTTTGTAAATTTCTAGTTTTTGATTCAATAAATGGAAATGAAAATTCATTTGGTGGTTTTCTAGAAATATAATTAACATCAAAATTCTCTAAGGATTCCTTTGAGGTATAATTTTAAAATGAATTTATTATAGTTATTTTTATGTTTTATTCTTATATGTTATATTTAATTTGTGTATTATTAAATTTAACATGACTGGTTGTTTGTTAATATGATATAATAATAATGTTGTTATGCTTGCGGAATATTAAATAGGTAAAACATTTCTATAAAAATGAATAGATTTTTTTATTTAATATTTTATATTAAGGATGTAGAAAGAAATATATTATTTTTCATGGTAAACTTAAATCTAAAAATTAGATTTTAAGGTTTAATTATCCGATCTTATTTATAGTAGTGCTATTTTATTTGTTGGTGCAATTGCTTAGTAGTTAGAGTGAATCTGTATTTTAAAAGTTTTTATAAGAACTATTATTTGAAAATGTATTGACAACATATTTTCAGTAATAATTTTAAAACTTGAAAGTTAGTACTCGGATAATTAAATTCTTAGGTTTAATTTGGACACATTGAATAAAGTTTAAAATTTCTAACCCCACTAAAGGTGGCATTTAAATGGTTTATTTTCAATATCTTAGAAAAAAAATTAATTTAATTAAGAAAATTATTTATCCATATCACCCATAGGTGTTAATTGATTTGTTAAATTAATAAAAAATATTTAAATATACTAAAGGTGATATTTATATAAAAAAGAGTGAATCAATAAATATCAATTTATATCATTAATAACCTAAATAATGAGCAAGCATAATTAACTTAATTATTATATTCATAAATACTCAACTGTTATGAATGATAAAAATTTACATTATTGTTTATTGAATCCATATCTATGTTTATTGTTTTATGTTATTAAATTAGGAAATACAAAAAATCAAAATATCGTGACAGGATGTTTATGATTTAATTTCGTTTTTAAAATTTTGAATGATAAATTAAAAACCACATATATTTCTTTCTTAGATCAACCTTGAGAGTATACTTGTCATTTTTTATAAAATGATTCGTGCACTTACGAGAGTTTTACAAATATAAAACCAAAGTATCTGCAAGATAGGTATTGCTAACCCAATACCGGTCTTGTCTTATTGATGAGCGAAAACCAGCATCGCCGATTCTGCCAATACTTTGGTTTTATATTTATAAAACTCTCGCAAGTGCACGAATCATTTCGTAGAAAATGATAAGTATACTCCCTAGGTCGATCTAAGGAAGGAATGTATGTGGTTTTTAATTTATTATTCAAACTTTTTAAAACAAAATTAAATCCTAAACATCCTGTCACGATATTTTGGGTTTTGTGTTTTTAATCTAATAACATAAAATTAAACATAGATTCAATAAACATTCATGCAAATTTTATCTTTTATAAATAGTGGAGTATTTATGGATATAATAACTAAGTTAATTATGCTTGCTCATATTATCTAGGTTATTAAAGATATGAATTGATATTTATTGATTCTACCCTTTTTGGGGTTAGATATTTTTTGTTAACTAAACAAATCAATTATCACCTATGGGTGGGGTTGATAACTAATTTGGTTAATTAAATTAATTGCTTTTTCTAAGAGATTGAAAATGAACCATTTAAATGCCACCTTTGGTGGGGTTAGACAGTTTAAACTTTATTCAAGGTGTCCAAATTAAACCTAAGAATTTAGTTATCCGAGTACTAACTTTCAAGTTTTAAAACTACTACTGAAAACATGTTGTCAATACATTTTCAGATAATAATTCTTATAAAAACTTTTGAAATAGAGATTCACTCTAACTACCTATGATTGTACCAACAAATAAAGAGCACTACTCTAAATTAGACCGGATAACTAAACCTTAAAATCTAATTTTCAGATTTAAGTTTGTAATGAAAAATAATATATTTCTCTCTAACATTCTTAATATAAAATCTTGAATAAAAATAAAATCAATTCATTTTAGAGATTTTTACCTATTTAATATTTCGCAAGCATAACAACGTTATTATTATATCATTTTTACAAAATTAGCACAGTTAAATTTAATCACGGACAAATTAAATATAACATGTAAGAATAAAGCATAAAAAATAACCCAAAGAAAATAAAATCCTTACAAGATTTCGATGCCATTCCCGTTGCTAGAAAACCTCCAAACGGAATTTACACTCCCATTTATTGAATCAAAAAGCTAATAAATTACAAAAACATAACTAGTTCTTCCCAAAAAGGGAAGAACTCTAAAACTAAGCAAAACTAACTAAAACATAAGAAAAAATAAAAAAAAAACTAAAAACTAAGAAATGGAGAGAAAGAAAGAAGAGAGAAGTGTGTTTTGAGGTGTGGTATGAAGTGAAGAGAAGGGGGGTATTTATAGGTGAGAATGGAGAGAAAAAGTGGGTGAAAAAATGGTGAAAACGTGTAGTGCAAATGGTGAGGTCATTGATGACGTCAGCATGACGTCATGGGGGCAGCTGCACGTGAAAAATGTGGCAAAATGGCATCGGCGCGCGCGTGAACAGTGATAGCGCGCTGCGGCGCGCGTGAATATGGAGGAAGGCGCGCGCATCTGCATGCGGACGTGGGCCATGCTGCGCGCGCGGCTCGGCGCGGCTGGGCACTAGCATGCGCGGGGTGGGCTGCTCCGGGCGTGATTTTCTCTTTTTTGACCTTTTCGACCCATTTTGATCAATTTTTCCATATTTATTGACCTTTCCCCATTTATTTATTAATATATTTGTGATGTATTGCTTCCAGTATTCCTTTTTGAGTCTTTAAGTGACGTTTTTAAGCAAAAATACCTGAAAAACAATAAAAATACCCGTGATTCCAAAAAAAAAACAAATTTATATAAATATATGATAAAACATATAAATATATATATTTTCAATCAATTAATGTGTATAAAATCATGGTAATTTTAGTGCTTTTTGAGCACTCATCACTTATCAACATCAATGTGCAAAGAAACGACATGCTACTGGTTGGATTTAATGAAAAACTATTATGTTGTAGGTACTATTGAAAGTCCAATAATGCGTTATAGATATCCCAATGCACTAAGAAGATCTTGGATGCACAAGATGAGAGCAATCTCATTTACTTTTCATTATGTTCTGAAGTATCTAGCTCAAGGAGGAGTCTAGAAGATTCTAAGTGATTAAGACAAGGCCTGAAATTGTCATCTTTTTACCATGAAAGGTTATAAGCATAAATGAGGCAAAAAAAAAAAATGCTTGCTTTGAAGAGTCATCTAAGATGTTCATGTTTTTATTAATATGGGTTTATTTTTTCATTCTTATATTTATTTTCGTATTACTTAAAACTCACCATATGGGTGCTATGATTGTTTCCTTTTTCATCCTAATATCCAAATGGCCTTTTAATTAAATCAAAGAGTTTTATGTTACATGCTAGGAAAAATAAAAATATCATCTTTGATTAGTAGAGCGGGTTGATCACCCTAGTAAAACACCCAAGTTTAACCAATGTTCTTACTAGGGAGAGATACAACTTTATCTTAGCTCCCCATGGGCATAATGAGCTAGCACTTTGGTGACTTAGCTTAAGAAGGATACAATAAGGCCCCATGACAACATTTTCATGGCCTAGCTTAAGGAGGAGACAAGAAGGCCCAATTACAATACATCTCCTCAAGTTGGTCACCTGATGCAACTGGTAAGGTAGATTGCCCAAAAATAGAGTTGCTTGTGAGAAAGACTTGTTTATCTTTTCTCCCTCTAACCAATATATGAATTCGATTTGAGCATCTTAGTTTAAACACCTCGGTAAAAATCCCAAGTTCATTTAATTCCATTTCTTAAATAGAAAGAGCTTTATCTTAGCTCCTTAGGGCAAGATGCAGACATAATTAATTTGCACTTCAGAAGTCCAACCTAAGAAGGAGAAAGTGAGCCCACACGATGGTCCTTCTCCTAAGATTAATAACTTGATTCCACTAATCAGGTAGAGCACTCATATAATATATTTCCTTATGAGAAAGGTAGCTTTATCTTAACTTTCTTAAGCAATGTATGAATTTTGGTTGATCATAGTTTTCAAACACCATTGTAGAGCTCCTATGAAAACATTAAATTGGGGTTGATCACATGACTTAAAAACCAATGTAAAATTCCTAAGAAATTGAAACAAATTAGGGTTGATCATATGACTTGATGATCAATGTAGAACATCCAAGCAATTGGATCAAGCTAAGGTTGATCATACAGTTGAAAAACCAACATAGAGCACCTATGAAATTAAAACAAATGAGGGTTGATCACACGGTTTAAAAAATTTTGTAGAGAGCGTCAAAATGTTAAAGCAATAAGCTAATAAAATTTGTCAAGGTCCAATTATAACACTCGAGCTAATCCCTTGCTTTGAGAAATCAACACACTCAGTCCTTGGCTAAAAGGTTAGTGTCGTCCAAAGTAACAAGTCAATCATATCAAGTATGGAGAAATTAAATGAATAGAAAGAGTTCATCTAAGTAAGAAAAGTTATCACTATGCTAAAATATACCATTTAAGTCGGTTCACGGCTTGGACCAACTTTAAATTCTATATTTTTTACACATTTTACTCATTTTTTACTATCCTCAAAACCTTTATTCGATTACATAATAATAGAGAAAACCAAAATTTATTTAAAAGAGTTTAAATACTACAAATAATTAAAAAATTAAATATTAATTAATTACTTGAGAATTAAATTTATTACAAAAAAATAATTTACATACAATACATATATATATACATTTAACTTAAATTAAAAATAAAATGATGTTGCCTCTTTTGTTATATATTTTGTGATATTTCTACTTTATTTCAAGGAGAGGAAGCTTAGTTTGCTTAGAATCACCTGGAATGTCCCATTCATAGTGACTAGGGAACTAGGAAAGAGAGATAAGATGGAGTTTGGGCAGAAAAATAGGTCCATATAACAATTCATTCTCCTAAATATATGTGCACATAAACATCCATCAACAGGCTACCCAAACTTCAGAGACATAGGGATAGAGAAATTAAAGCATTATAAAAATTACTATAGTATTTTCCTATGCTATTCAAGATCATCAAATTCTTCTCTCGAGTCTTCTTATTATGTTATAATTTAAACCATGTGTTTTGCCCATTCCTTTCGTAAATCATCAAAAAATTTCATATCATAGTCTGACTTGTTCCAACCAAAGAACTATATGTATTTAAATTCAAAATAAGAATGTAATATCATGAATTCACAAAAAATAACTTATATATGTTAAAAAAGTGTATTAGTAAAAGAGATTACCATATCTTTAATTGGAATGTTGATATTTGAAATGATTTCGCTCATAAACTTCATGACAAAGTAACCACATATAACCCCATCATTTTGTTATGAAACCTACAAAAGACAAGTATACATGATTTTTCATATTCGAACATCTTTATTATTTAATAGTAAAATTAATTAAATTATTAATATTCGCTTGTACATACCATAACTTTGTCCCATATAAGCTTATGAGATTTTTTAAGGGCAATGCCCGTACTTTTGTTCTACAGCTTCCATACCTTATCAGAGTTTAAAATAGCTAGTTTTTTTTATTAAATATTACAAAGAAAAATAGAGGAAAAATAGTTGTGTATAACTCTTACATTTCAACAACTACTTTGGTATCTTTACTTAATTATATGGAAGCTAAATCACACTATCAAACACAATTTTCATATAGATAAAGGATTATCAACATCTAATGATCTTGGCCTTGTTCAAACTTTAGTGGCCAAGGGATTATCAACTTCTGATTTCTATTAAGTGTTAATTCCCTATCACATAATTGTTTAGCTTTGATGCTAACATCCTTATCTTGATATTGATTGACAAATGAAGAATCATAGAACATTTCTAAATGTGATGAATGATTAGCTTGAAGTCGATTATAACATGCCCTATATAAAAGAAATTTATATAAATAATTAGATAATACAAATATAATTATATGTTCTACATAAATGAAAGTTATTTACTGATTGAGGACTCACCTTGTCCACACTTGAATTATACTTAAATCGATCATTTGATATTCAAATGGCTACAATATGTACTCGATCGATATATATGTTTTCCTAATGTCTACACCAAAAATTTCTCTAGGAAGTGGCACAATCCATCCATCATTTATGCTAGTCTTCCTCGCAACAATAGTCATCAAAGAGCCAAGATTTCTACTGAAGTTTATAACATATTCATAACTATACTTTTTCCATGGATTCTTCTTGGATGACTTAGTGCACAATGATTGCCCACTAAATAGATTTACCATACGATACTTATTTTGTATCTCTTAAATGTATCACACTTACTAATTATGGTATAATAGACTAAAGAAGAAGTATTATATATGTTAGTAACAATAAAAGAATAATAATATAATAGTAGGAAAAAAAGTGTTATCTTAAGTAAAAAAAATATACCATGTCAAAATTTATCACAACTTGACTCGACGACTAAGCCACATATTGTCCAACTACTTCTTGGATTGTGGTAGCATCAAAAGGCACATGGAGCAATGATTGATTAATTACTATTTTCCAATAATTTGACAAATATTGATTATGAATCATTCGATCGTCGCTCAATTGTTGTACCATTCCAATAGTAACAAAGTCCGTTGATAAAGGATTTTTCAAAAAACATTTCATATTCTAGAAAAATTATAGACTATCTACATAAAATTTAAATCTTACCACAAATAATTCATCAAATAGAGGAGGACTCCCATGTGGGGTAGCTATTGGAAGGACATTCTCATCAAAACATTCATCGTGATGTGATGGATGGTAAGAATGCATAGATTTCATTAGAGAAAATGAACCACTACCCGATTACATTTGCATTCCTAGCATAAAGGAAGGACCAATAGGATGGCTATATCCCATACAGGATATAGGTTGTGCATCAAGAGATTGCATGGGTGGCATACCTGGCATGGATGGTTGCATGCCTAGCCAATAGAGAATGCCCTGATTGTAGTCTGTTGCCATGTGTTGTGATTGATATTCTTTTAATCTGGAAATCTCTCTTAACACTGAGGCCTTAAAAGAGATAAATTCTTCTATAATTTTACAGTACTTCTCCTTACTGACCATCTGAGGCTTTTGTTTTGGAATATTAAAAAACTCCATATAGCCATCATATTAGCTTCCTCCCCTAACATAACCAGAATGCTTGTGTCCAAATGCATGATATATAGCATCTCTCCCTACTATTCGATTATTTCACCGCTAGCTATTTGTTTTTGAACAACTCTCTACAAATAATAAAGAAAACAAACATATCATACATTATTACATCAATTAGAAAAAATCATTAGATATTTGTATCAAGTTAAATTACTAACCAACTTATTGAGTTGTTATTTTCCTCGTTTAATCATTGGTCTTGACTTCTTTATTTTGGGGGTATTTGTTTCTATGTACAATTCATATTGGGTAGTCGGTCTACCCAATTCAACTTCTAACATAAATTAAATAAATTTATTAACTATGACATCAACTTAAATTTGAGGAAAATAAATATAAAAATATTTATAAATTAACAACTTAATAATACAATTCTTTGTCTAACTTCAATATTTGATGGCCTCGATCCATTAATTATGAAACTAAAATATGATTTGACATCAAATTTTGGACCATGTCCAAGCCATTCTAAACTTTTTGTTATTTTATGATTGGGTTTGTTAAGTTCAACTCGAATCTATACATATAAAAACATGAAATGTGTTTAAAACAAAGTTTTAAAACATTATATATATATAGAAGTATTAATGGATTCTTGTATGTGACACTTACATGGTTGTGAAACCAATTAATCAACTCTCGCTTATGTTCATCATACAACCATTTTTCTCCTCCTTTTTTTATAACGAGGATCGTTCTTCAATAAGTTTAAATACATTTTGTAATGTTATTAAAGATATATCAATTAGATATCATTAATAGTTAAATAAAAGATGATTTTATTTTAAATGAAATGGTTGAACCTATCATCACTTACTTTATGTATAGTTATGCCTCATTATTATTTACCAAAATCATTTGGTGTGCTTTTTTCCATCGAGTGTGATCAATAAACAATTTCTTACTTACACCAAGCATAGGGTTACCTATTTGGATCATGTGACATTCTAAGAACAACTTGTGCATAGGATTCCCAATTTCAGTGCAACCACTAAAGTATTATGAACAAAACTTAATGGCCTCTTTAGCAATGTAACGTTCCACCATGCATCCTATAGGACGATTTATATTATTCCTTTAAAGACTTGCATGTATCTCTCAAAAGGATACATCCACTTTAAGTAAGTAGGACCACACAATTGAACCTCTCAAACTAAATGAATACAATTGAATCATTATAACGAAAAAGGAGAAAAATATTTTTCAAGTAGATACAAATTCTGTAACACATCTTTCTGTAAAACGTTTAACTTACCAATTGATATATATTTTTTGCATATTGTATTGAAGAATGAACAAAGATGAATTATTTATAATCGAACATGTTTTGGAAGAATTAACTTAATAGTAACTCGTAATGAATGTTGCATTAAGACATGATAGTCATGTGATTTCAATCTATAAAGTTTCTTATCAATTATAGACACAAAATTTCTTAAGTTGGATAAGTAACCATCATGAACTTTCACACCCGCCAAAAATTTATAAAACACATCCTTCTCTTTTATTGACATTGTATTTGATACTGGTGGCAAGTATGTTCGATTATTATCATTTTCCACCTTTGGTGCCAATTCAGGTCATATGCCTAGTGATAACTGTATTTTATATAGTTATTTTCACCTATTTTATTGATTATATATGCTATGTTCTCTGTATTTTTAGATAATTTTAGTTTAATAAATTAGTATTTACTGTTTTTTATATATTTTAATAAAATTAAGTAAATTGTATCAAAAACGTACTTAAATGCTAATTTGTACCCAAAAATAGAATTTTAAATAAAAGAGTTATTAATTGCAATTTATAAAAGTTGAAAATATAATTTAAATTAAAATCGGGCTTAATTTCAGTTATTAAAAGTTTAAAATTTAATTTAAATTACTAAAAGGGTTGGATTGCAATTAAACAAAGTTGAAAATGTAATTTGAAATATATTTGTGGGTCAAAATAGAATTAAAAAAATTTGAATTTTCTGCGCAGGAAAAGAATCGCACTCGCACAAATCACGACGTCCATCACCCACCGTTCGATCATCAAAACAACGATCCAGATTTGGCGAGTGCAATCCAGACGAGACACAAGTGCGTTCCCGGTATTTCTCGCACGGCGTGGCGTGCCAGTGGGGCCCACCTGCCGCGCAGGCTGGCGTGTAGAGTGGGACCCACATGTCGGCTGCGTAGATTTCCCCGAGGCGCACCGGTGACCGTTGGATCTCTTGAACGGTCCAGATTGAAGCGTGTGGAACCAAGCTGTCGCGCACTGAACCGTTCGTGTAACAATCGTGTGTGACGTGGGTTATGGAAGCAGCGTGCATCCTCAGGTTTTATAGAATAAGAATATGCTACGTGTCCCACTAATATTTAAGCAAATCATATTCCGACACGTGGCATGTTATCATGAGCGCGAGAGCTCAGGATTACGCCCACGTTTCAGCGTTGTCTCCCGTGCGACAATCCTTCGCACGCCCGTTTCCCGCAGCCAATTAAATTCTGCCACGTGTCCGCATTAAATCCTCGCAGCGAATCAGAGGCTGACACGTGGCATGCACTTTGAATTTCAAAAAATCAAAACGGCGGCCCTGTTTCACGCGTAAATTAAAATAATATTATATCGAATATCGATACGCGTCGATTCTATTTTTGATACAAATTCCTTACGCGTTTAAAAAAAAGAAATGTATTATTTTTGGATATATTTTTTAGCTATAAATAGGAGATAGTTTTTAGTTTTAAAAAAGTTTTTTTTGTGTGTATAATTTCTGTGTTCCTCGGTTTTGGACGGCAGAACACGCAGAAGCCATTTTTTGGCTTTTGTTGTGTTCTGTGTGTGCCAAATATTTGTTCTATGTGATGTTTTAATTTTCCTTCTTGTTCTTTTAATTTTTCTGCATCTGTTTTAATTTTTATTTTAAGTTAATGAAGTAATTTAATTTTTCTAGGGTTGCATTTGATCTAAAATTTTGAAGCTTTGATTTTAACTATTTTTTGAAAGATTTATAAGACGTTCGATTTGCTCGTTCTATTTTGTGCTTAATGCTTTTTGATTATTTACGAATTTTATCAAAACGATTTGTGGCATAAAAATAAACTTGAGAAAGGCATTTTTGTGTATATTGCTCGTAAATAGAATGACATGTATGATGAAGGATAGGAATATACCCTAATTGTATGTGCGACCATTTGAGAACTTAGAACTTAATGAATCTTATTAAATTTAATTCTCATAGAGATATAGTGAATTAATTTAACGAGGTGTGTTTATACGGAGCTCGGAAGAGATGTATGAATAAAAAAGAAGTTTTCGGTTGACAAATTAAATGTACTAAAAAATATAAATCAAAAGAAAATAACATGATTTGAGTGGATTAGTTTGGTGAAAAATTGCAATCCTAGAGTTCTCTTATTTTATTTTTAAACCTTTTCTTAATTAACGATTGTTTTTGATAAAATCAGAGCGATACAATTTTAGTACTCAACAAACTATAGTAACAAATCCTCCTGGGAACGATACTCTACTTACAAATCTTTATTACTTGTGACCGTGTATACTTGCACGATTTCTGTGTGTTGCAAAACACACAATACCTAGTTTCTTTAATTACATACATTTTTCCAGGTATATTAAGTAATGTACCAATTAAGCTCTCACATACATTTTTCCCAATGTGCATGACATCTAAGATGTGACGAATGTGTAGGTCTTTCCAATAAGGTAATTCCCAAAATATTGAATTTTTATTCCAAAAACCATGATCTACTGATTCAGTAACATTTTCCTTTTCACCCTTTTTATTAGTTAACCTCTCTCGTTTCCCTCCATCAGTGAGTATTATTTTTTTTGTCTTTTCATATCATTTGAATGTCATACCATTGGATTTCCTTAATATCTCAACACCTCGCAAAGGTCTTGGTGCAGGGTCATGATCTTCTTCAGCATCAAACAATTTGTTTTGGTATCTAAACTTGTGTCTAGATGTAAAGAATCTTCTATGTCTTCTATAAGACATCTTTCATCCGTGAACAATATAAGTTGTATAAGTTCCATCACTACAAATAGGGCATCCCATATAACCTTTTGTTACATGTCCTGATAAGTTCCCATAGGTAGGAAAATCATTAACTGTCCATAAAAGGACCCCCTTTAAGTTAAAGTGTTCTTCTTTATATGCATCGTATATATTTACACCATCATTCCATAATGTCTTTAAATAATTTATCTGAGGTTGCAAATATACATCAATATCAACTCCAGGTTGTTTCGGTCCTGAGATCAATAATGTTAACATCATGAAGTTTATTTTCATACACAACTAGGGAGAAAGGTTGTATGTTACCATAATTATTAGCTAATAACTATATGTACTACTAAGGGAACTGTGTAGATTAATTCCATTAAAGTAATGGAAAGATGAAGATTGTGCGGATTAGATGCAAATTAAAGGGATAAATTATCTACTACTTTCTAATTTGGAGAATCACAAGGATGCCATAGCACCCCATCATCAGATCAATTATCTGAAGTCAACATCTTTGATGTTTCCTTACTTTTGAACAACCTTTGAAAGCGAGGAATCATAGGAAAGTACCAAAGAACCTTTGCAGGCACGCCTTTCTTAGGTGTTGTCTCATTTGTAGCATGATTCCATCTTGATTTTTTACACATTGGATAATCATCTAATGCTTTATATTCTTTTCTATAAAGAATACAATTATTTGGACAAGCATGAATCTTATGATATTCTATGCCAAATTGACTAAGAGATTTCTTCACTTCATACATTGAAGATGACAATTCAATACCTTTAGGAAACATATCTATTAGTACATTTAGTAATTCTTCGAATCCCTTGTCAGAAAAACCATTTTTTTCCTTCACATTGTACAAATGAACCAATCACGAAATTTTAGTATATTTGTTGTACTCTAGATACAACGGTTTTTTGGCATCTTCTAGAAGTTTTTTAAAGGTTTCGGGTTCATCCTCATGTAGTTCATATTCAACACTATGAAGTATATTTTATATCTATACATTATGATAAGATGTATATAATCCACTTACATTCTTATTTATCTCTTCGCATGAGTATTATCAATATTTTCTTCATGATAATACCAACATTTATAACTCAACGGATAAGGTGATATTTAACCTTATCAACATCATGAAATTTCTCATTATTACATTTAACACATGAGTATCGAATCATACTAATATCATTATTACTATTTCAACAAACAAATTTCAATAAACTTTCAACTCTAGAAATGTAATCTTTCTCAATTCTACACTTTGACGTCCAAGATTTGTCCAGTTTCTATTAATGACATTAAGCATATTAAATATGTATCCAACCAATATATTTAAGATATTATTATATATGAATTCCTTAATTATTAGAATATCTATTAAAACATCATATAAAAATAAATACATAAAAACCAAACATAACAAATATATAAAATTAACAATATACAATATATAATAATTTTTATACATATATAAATGCATGCAATTAATAATAATACATATTTTATACATATATATAATAATAAATATTAATAAACCCATTATATATTATATATGTATAAAAATATATCTTATATTATATATATATATATTTCATGTACATGTAAATAATTTTCAAAAAATTTAAGTTTAAAATAAAGTAATATATATCAAAGACCCAAATACAAAAAAATTATTAAAATAAATAAATGAATAAAAATACCTTCTTCTTTTCTAAGCTTGAATAAAAATACAAAACCTACATAACACAAAACATTATACACATAAATAATAACACATAATATACAAAAAATAAATACATATGAATAATAAGTGTAAAATAATTCATAGAAATACTTACAAGAGTAAATGAAGTTACCAAATGAAGAAAATGAAGAAAAAAATGTGTTTTATAAGTGAAAAAATGGGTATAAATTTTTTGAGTATTATGCTAAAAAATAGGGAATCTAGAAGAGAATTTAGAGAGGAATAAAACCCATTAAATGATGTAGGAATTGGTGGTTGGAAGTGGCCGAAAAATGAGATAGAGTGGAGGAGGGAATAGTCGATCATTTTTATGGTTACATAGTAGCTTATGTTCTATTTGGAAAATAGGAGAGAAATAAGAGAAAAGGAAAAAAAAAAACTATATAGCATTGGTTGATACCTAGAACTGACACTACGTCCTACATATAGCATTGGTCCTACGTGTCAACCGACACTATGTCTTACGCATCAAATCTTGCACCAAATTTAATGCGACGAATAGTAATATGTTAAATTTAACTGGATAATACTGTTCATGGTGCATTATCTTTTATTTTTTTAAGAAAAAATTCTAAAAATATTGTTAAATTTAATTATATATAATAAATTAAAATTAATAGATGACATAAAATGACTAAAAGAAATTAATGTTAGAAATGAAACACTCACATAAAGAACTTTTATTCAAACTCAAAGAAATATTACAAAAACACTCTCACTCAAAATACAAGATGCTACAACTCACTCTTATTTAGGATTTGCTTCTTCACTCACTTAGAAGCTCTTAATTTTTCTTGATGCCCAAACTAAAATGGGGAGGAGTATTTTTACTACTTAAGAACAATCCTACACCACCCAAATAAACTAATCCAAAATTATAATAATCACACACCTCATTCTTCTACATCCCTCTAACAATATTTTAAGTTACCAAATGATTCACGTGCACAATTACCACACTCTATAAGATTCTAGGTAAAAGACTTGTAGTTTTGGACCTTAATTTATGGACTTGGGCTTCAATTTGATTGAGTTTGGGTTTGGGCTCTTATAATGGATCAAGTTTATGATCCAACACCCCTCTTAAACTTGATCTTGTGACCCCTAGTAAGTTCCTTAATCATATGAAGTCTTTGCTTGTTAGTGGCTTGGTAAAAATATCGGTAAATTGATCTTGTGACTTCACTTATTCAACTTGCACATCTTTCTTGCAAGACACTCCTTTATATAGTGGTAGAAAATATCGATGTGCTTGCTTCAATTATGGAATACTGGATTCTTTGCTACGACAATGGTTGACTTGTTGTCGACACAAACCTTGGTCAACTTTTCTTGTGCAAAGCCTATCTTCTTCAATAGATTTATAATCCAAATTGCATGACAAACTCATGAGGTAGCAGTAACATATTCCACTTCACAAGTGGACAATGTGACAATCAGTTGTTTCTTTGACATCCATATGAAAGTAGTATCTCCCATGAAAAATATGAATCCAGTAGTGCTCCTTCAATTATCTATGTATCCACCTCAATCACTATCGCTATATCTAACAAGCTTGTAATCATTAGAAATTGAATAGAACATGCTAAAGTCAATTGTACCTTTCATATAGAGAAGAATTCTCTTTGCGGCTTTAAAATGGGTGGTTGTTGGAGATTCCATGTAGCATCTAACCAATCCAACTGGGTGAAGAATATCGGGCCTCATGCAAGTTAAATAGCGTAGAATTCCCACCAAACTTTTGAAGAATTTTGGATCTACACTTTCACCTTCTTTATGTTTGGACATCTTGATCTCATATTCTGTCGGTGTGCTTATCGACTTACAATTCTCCATCTTGAAATTCTTCAAGATCTCTTTTGCATAGCTTTCTTATGAAATGAAAATTCCATCCTTTTTTGCTTAACTTCAATGCCAAGGTAGTATGCCATGAGCCCCATGTCTGTCATCTCGAATTCCTTCGTCATCACTTCCTTGAATTCATTAAAAAAGCTTGGGTTGCTTCCAATGATAATCAAATCATCCAAGAAAAGGTACAAGATCAAAATATCTCCATATTTGATCTTAATATATATAATGTGCTTATAGGGACATTTTTTGAAGCCATTCTCTTTGAATTACTAGTCGATTCGGCTATTCTATGCCCTTGGTGCTCGTTTTAACCCATAAAGAGCCTTCTTCAACTTCAATACCTTGTCTTCATGGCCTTTGACTTTGTAGTATGATGGTTGCTGAATGTAGACTTCCTCTTCAAGAACTCCATTTAGGAAGGAAAATTTTACATCCATTTGATGTATCTTCCACTTGTTTTGAGCTTCCAAAGAAATGATTAGTCTAATATTCTTAAATTGAGCAACAAGAGCAAATACCTTATCATAGTCAATTCCAACCTTTTGACTATAGCCTTTAGCAACTAGTCTCGCCTTGTGCCTTTCAATCTCTCCTTTAGCGTTTTGTTTTGTTTTGTACACACATTTGACACCTATTGTCTTATGTCCCTTGGGAAGTGATATGAGTTCCCATGTGTCATTCTTCTTGATGGCCTTGATTTCTTCATCCATCGTATCTCTCCAATTCTTCTTTTGTACCGCTTCTTAAAAGCTCACTGGTTCATAATCGAAAAATAGACAAAATAATGTAAGGTTATCTTGTCGTTCGGTTACCTCATAGAGATCTCTAAGACTTCGTGTGCGTGACACAACTATTTCATCTTGACTTCCACTTGATGTTAATGAAGGTGATGAATCTCCTTGAGTGGTTGATGTTGGTGAAGTGGGTGGAGTTGCAAGCTCCTATTGAGGTTCACCTAGTTTCTCTCTCATTGTCTGCTCATCTTCTTCAAATTGAGGAAATAAATTGAAGTCATCTGCATGAGGGTTAAAATTCTATTCTCCTTCTTTGTTGAATACCACATCTTGACTAATCACAATCTTCTTATTGTTTGGATTGTACAACTTGTATCCCTTCGAATTAGAATTATAGCTGATGAAGATAAAACTCTCTCTTTTATCATCAAGCTAGCTTTGTTCTTTTCTCATCTGGAATATGAACATGGGCTATACTTCCAAAGATTCTCAGGTGGGAAATGCCAGGATTTTTTCCACATCATGCCTCTTGCAGTGTCTTTCCCTATACATTTTTTATTCAAGATTAGTTTGACAAGTAGACTACACACGCCAATGCTTCCATCCAAAATTCCTTGGGTATTTTCTTGCCTTTGAGTATGCTTCGTGCCATATCAAGGATTATTTTGTTCTTTCTTTTTGCGACGCCATTTTGCTGAGGAGATTTAAGAATTGTCATTGGTTGACGAATTCCATTTTCTTTACAGAACTCTTGAAATTCCCTGGATGTAGATTCTCCACCTCAGTCAGATCTCATGGCATTGATTTTTCTACTACTTTCTCTCTCCACTGTAGCTTTGAACTTCTTGAAAACTTCAAAAACTTCTGAATTGTGTTTCAAGAAATATACCCAGGTTTTTCTTTAAAATCATCAATAAAGAAAAGAAAATAGTTACTGTTACCGAGAGAGCTTAGCTTGATCGGATCACATACATCCATATGGATGAGCTCAAGTGGATTCTTGGCACTTGACTCTGACTCCTTTGGAAAGCTTTTCCTGAATTTCTTTCCGACCAGACACCCTTCACAAAGTTGGTCAGGATGGTTGATGCAAGGTAGTCCTTTCACCATATCCTTCTTAGATAGCAGCTCCAGACCTCCAAAATTGATATGCTTAAATCAAAGATGCCAAAGCCATAATGCATCTTTGTAGCAAGATTTTAGGCACTTTGCAACATCATTTTGTACATTGATCATGAACATTCTATCTTTTGACATAGACACTTAAGCAATGGAGTTATTCTTATCATCTTTTATAGAAAGATTATAATCCTTCATATGAATATCATAACCTTTCTCCAACAGTTCTCCTAAACTCAAGATGTTACTTTTCATATTGGGAACATAGTAGACATTGGAAATAAATTGATGTCTCCCATCTTTCAAATGGATAAAGATGTTACCTCTCTCTTTCACTACTATTGTGCAATAATCTCTAAATGAGACATTTCTGCTTACTGACTCATCTAGCTCCACAAACATCTATTTCCTTCCACACATGTGATTTCTTGCACCATTGTCAAGATACCAGGAATTTTCTTGGCCACCATCAGTTTCCTTTCATGCTAGAAGAAAAGTTTCTTTGCCATCTATCTTCTCCTCCACGTAGTTGACCTTCTCTTCAATTTTGTTGTTAGGAGCTCTATATACTGAAGCATATTGCGCAAACTTTTAAAAATTATAGCATCGAACTTTAGATTTGTCATACCTCGAGTTCAGATTGATTCTTCCACCGCCTCATGTTGAGCTTCCTCCTTTCTCATAGTTGTTGTTGTTGTAATTCCAACCTCGTATATTATCGCAACTTCCACCTTGTCCATAGCCTCTACCTTTACCTTGGCCATATTGGTTTCTATCATTTCTTTTGCTTTCATATATATCCTTGAGTTACAACTTAAGGAGTTGCCCTTGCTTGTTTTTATGCTTCTTTTCATATGCTTGCAATGATCCTTGCTGCTCTTGTTATGCTTGCACCATTGTCAATAGACTCAGATACTTTCATGTGTGAGGAATCAAATTCACCTATTGATGTTTAGAGACAAACCTTCTTTGCCTTTTTGACTCCTTTGTAAGAGGTTTGTAGCTTCTCCTATGCTTTCTTGGTATTGCTTACACACGAAATATTTCAAAGCTATCATCATCTAATGCTTTGTAGAGGAGGTAGAAATCTTTCTTGAATCCTTCCATGTTGTCTTTTGAACTGGTGTAAAAGCAACAAGAGCACCATCATTCACAGGCTTGTTATAGCCTTCCTCTATGATATCCCATACATCTTGTGATCCAAGAAGTGCCTTTATTTTGATACTCCAATTGTTATAGTTTTTTTTGTTGAGTATCGGGACTTGGAATGGTACCATAACATTTTCTATATCTCTCAATATAATGAGAATTTGCAAAATTTGATCGCACCCCTTGAAAGGAACTTTGAAAAAAAATTAAATTTTTTCGATCAAAGTCAACGGTCAACGGCCCGGTCAATGGCTCTAACTTAGCTGACTCAGTTAAACTCAATTTCTAGCATCACTCTTCCAATGATGCATGGTGGAACGTGCAAACTCTGATTGGGGTGATTCTTACGGCATTAAATTTCTCTCATCAAAACCTTCAATTTGATATGAAATAGTGTTTACTTTCAAACTTTGCTCTGATACCACTTTGTTGGAAATGAAACACTCACGCAAACAATTTTATTCAAACTCAAAGAAGTATTAGAAAAGCACTATCACTCAAAATACAAGATACTACAACTCAATCTTATTTAGGCTTTGCTTTTTCACTCAAATAGAAACTAAAATGGGGATAGGTATTTATACTACTTAAGAACAATCCTACGTCACACAAATAAAACTAATCCAAAATTACAATAACCATACACCTCATTCTTCTACATCCTTCTAGCAATATTTTAAGTTATCAAATGATTCACATGCACAATTACCACACCTTAGAAGATTCTAGGTAGAAGACTTGTAGTTTTAGACTTTAATTTGTGAACTTGGGCTCTAATTTGATTGAATTTGGGTTTGGATTTGGGATCTTATAATGGATCATGTTTATGATCCAACAATTACTAATACATCACAGTTAAAAATTTAAAAATATTTGTAAGATAAAAAATATTTGTGAGAAGTTAACATTGTATTTCAAAATGCATTAATTGAATATTTGTATGATGAAGATAGTAATTTATCAAATTAATATTTATTTATATGTATTTTTAATTATGTTTTTTATTTAAATGTAATATTTTATTTAGTGGTACATAATAGTAATATATAATTGTTTAATTGATTTAATATAATAAATGTAAAAGAAAAATAAAAGAAATATTTTATTTTATGAATAAATATACTTTTTAGTGTAATATTTAATTTTATCAGTTAAAAGAGAAATACAAATTTAATGTAACTTTTGATGTAAAATAATATAAAATTTATTACAAAATGGTACAAGAAGGAAGCCACGAGAGAAATTTGCATACCAAGCAAGAGGAGAAGAAAACAATCAAACAATAAATTAAACTAAGAATATTCATAAAATAATATATATATTGCAAAAGCTTAAGGCTTAAATAATAAATTTTTTTAATAATATTTAATTAATTATTTTTATTTTTTTAAAGATAATTATATTAATATAATTAATTGTATGAATATAATATGTAAATTATATGGTTGTTTTTATGATAATCATAGAATAATTGTAAAATATTTGAGAAAATTATAAAAAATAATATTATTTAAATTTGTAACAATAAAAATAATATTATAATAATATTGAATATGATTGAATTGAATGAAGATCATTATTAAAATAATTTAAATATTTAAAATTCAATTTTAACAACATTTAATATGAAATAATATGTAAAAAAATTTAATAATAAAAATATATGAAGTAAATATAAAAGGATTATTTTTATGTTTATAAATTTTAATAGTATTATTTCTTATTTTATCAAATTTTATTTATTTAAATAAATTTTATTTATTTATATAAGTAGTTAACTATTTTTTTTGAGAAATTATTATTTTTAATATGTAATGAGGTTATATTTTTAATCAATATATAAAAAAATTAATGCAATAAATTTTTAAAAAATAAATAAATAATAAAGTAATACAATTAATAGAAAATATATTAACCGTTAGGATTAACAGTTTAACACTGTGACATCCGGCTCTAGTTAATGTGGTTCGGTTTAATTGGATACAAAATTCAATTATTGCGTCGGAAAACTGTAATTGATTCCAAGAATTGGATTCATTGCAAAATGAAGATGAGTCCAAATCTTTTTTCATCCCAACTTCAGCAAGATAAACCATGGTAACGAGGATATTATCATCACTATTAATATTAAACAAAACCGTTGACTCCTAATACAAATACTTTAATATGAGTAGGAAAAAAAAAACTCTAATTTGATATTGGATATTTGATTAAGGATTTGAATTATTTATCCCATTTATCAAGATAATAAAAAAATTGAAAAAATGAATTCATTTTCATTATAATTAGTGTACAACAATCATTATATATCAATAGCAATTAAATACAATATAGAATATGCAAGTTCATGTGTAATTTATAGTCTAATTTGCAACAAGTGACTTTCTTGGTGAGCCTACTCTTTCTTGCTTAGTAGTCGAATCCACAAATCTAATATATGATATATTTTGCACACTTTTGAAATTATCTACCAATTATTAATAATATTCATTCAGCATAATAATCTTCCATGTGACAGAAGCTATCCATGAAATTAAAAAACAAAATCATTAGACTACCACCACCAAATCAATTGAACTATTACCCCTTGAATTTCCCATTATTCTCTAAATCAAATACATTATAGCACCATATATGTGTCCATTATATCTATTGACCCACACACGTCCTACAAACTTCCATGCACATTAATATACAAATACTATAACTTCTACAAAGAGTAACATCATTATTCATATATAACATAACTCGAATGCAAAATAAGAATGACAAAAAAATTAAATTATAAAATGGATACACAAGTTTATAATACCATTGTATTTTTTATTATTATATATAACTTTTAAAAATCTTAAATATTACAACTTTTAGAAAATTTATTAGAATTGTATTTTTTTTCAAATGGTACAATTACTTTTGTAGTTCTTCTAACCATTTGTGTTCTATATACAGATAATAATAAATCGGATCGGATCAGATTTGATTTGATCCATTATTCAAAAGATCCAGTTTGATCTTATACATTTTGATCCGTAAATCAAATGGATTAGATATGTATTGATACGTAGATCAATGCATATCCATGACTCGATTCAAATTGTTTCAATTTTTTTTTCATTTTTTTAAAATTAAAACATTACTTTTTTTAGAAACTTTGTTGTAAAATTATAGCTTTAAATTTTTTTATGTATGGATGGATTCATTCTAACTCGGTCACAAATCTGTCTTGATCTAATTCGATCCGATCTATTGATCTTGTATATAAATCATGATCTAATTCGATCAAAAATAATTTATTTTGATTTGATCTAGAGTGGATTACATAGAATAAATATTCGTAAAGTTCTAATCTAGTGGATCATTTTGCTATTCCTAGTTACACATTAATAAAACTTTGCCATTTTATTTCAATTGTGTCGTGGTCTTTAGACTTGGCTAGAAAACAATTGTTCATTTGTGTTTTGTTTTCCTTTGCAATTACTTTGTAGCGCACAAGCATACTTCACACTCCTATTACTTCGGCGTGCACTTTAGAACTTAGAACCATTCGACATCCAACCCACACTTGAAACTTTGTCACTTGAACCGTTCTAGTATTTAGCCGACACTTGAACAATCTTGTCACTTGAAATGTTGCATATCCAGTCAACACTTGAACAATTTTATCAAACGTTACAAATGTAGAATCGGAACTTGACGTCGCAGTGGAGAGCCAGGGGAACACAAGAAGCACACAAAGAGACGGATGACGATGAAGGCCGGACCGAGTGAGGTGGAGACAGGGAAACTGCCTGATTGGTCGGCTGGTGGCTGGCTGGCCAGCCAGTGGCTGATGGGTGTTGTCTTGTTGGCACAGCGATTCCCCACTCTTGTGCACTCTGTAATCGATGTCTAGTTCTCGTTGGTTCCTGGTAATGATGCGTCATTCTATCTAACTTCCTAATTCTTGTAAATATGTCAAAAAACTTTCCAAGTGTTGGGTGATCAACCGTAAGCACTAAGTATTTACTAGATGTAAACCTAGTCAAAGTGTGGCCTTCAATTTTTATCTAGAGGGAGTGCATGACCAAAGTGATCCAATACAAGTCATGCAAGTCTGGTACTAGATGTCAACCTAGTCAAAGTGTGGCCTTCAATCTTTATCTAGAGGGAGTGCATGACCAAAGTGATCCAATACAAGTCATGCAAGTCTGGTGCGAGTGCACGACCACAATGGTCCAAGCACGAGCCCTAGAATTATAGAGATGCATCATCGTTGGGTATGAAGGAGGTGTGGCCTCACTTCTCTATGCGAGAGACTACTGGTGGTAATCATGTCTGAATCCCTAGAATGATGTCATTGTGTGGTGCAAAAAAGTTGGGTCCTCTCTTTGTGTCTCGAACGATACTTAAGTGAAGAATCGTATCTATGTTCGTTTTGGATCCCATCGTCACTAGGTGTGAAGCATATCTTGGATTTTCCTATTTAATACCTAATGAAATGTTTATTTTGTAGTAATTATAAAAAAGATGAAATTTATTACATATATTTTTATATTTAATTACGTTATAGATTAAGAATAAAATATAATACATTCTAAAAATAGAAATAATAATAATTTGATTATCCCTTCATAATTCTTATTTTATTCACATGCTCATTTTCTATTTTAATTTTTTTCTTAATTTTAAAAACATGTAAATTATATGAAGAAAAATAATTAACAATTAGATGTTATTTTAATAGTATATTTTTTTAATAATAATTCAGAAAAATAAATTATATTAAATAATTTTAAATAAAATTACATAATATTTTTAAATAATAATTATTTAGAAAAATAATAGTTTTAATAATAATTTTAAAAAATAAATAATATGAAATAATATTTTTACGTAATAATTTTTTTAAAATAATAATTTTTTTAATAATAATTTTAAAAAATAAGTAATATTAAATAATATTTTTGAGTAATAATTATTTAGAAAAACAATAATTCTAATGATATATTTTATTTTAATAATAAATTTAATTATAATTAAGAAAAATAAGTAATACTAAATAATATTAAATAATTTTAAATAATATTTTTAAGTAATAATTATTTTAATAATAATTTTAAAGAAAGGTTATCGATTCCATTAGTGGGTTAGATATGTCTATATATATTGGCTCTTCTACCTCTATGTGTTTGCATCCTATTGGAATGATCATATCTAACTTATTCTGACCCAAAGGTTGATTCATTATGCTATAATGAGGTCATGTTCATGCACTTTTGCAATTCATGTTTTCTTGTCTCTTGGATAGATCAATATAGGCACCCCAAGTTATATGCCTTATGGTAGTACACTCCATTACTTAGTCCCATGCATCTCTTAAATATCACATTAACTCTTAGATCTCTTCATACAGGTACCTTGGTATATCTTATTATTGCACACTTTAAGGTACCCCATTTGAATGCACCCTGTGGCTATGAGGTTCCTCGGTCCATACATTTAAACATTAAATCCCCAACCTTTTATCTTGAAGCAAGATGAAAGAATTATATTATTACAAGACCATGTTAATTCTGCAGGCAGTTATAATTCTAATTTTGGGGTTGAAATCTTTTCAACTTCTGAGAGGCAAACCTTCAACTTCTCTTAAGGGTGTAAACCTTTCAAATTCCTGAGGTTATAATCCTTTTAGCTTCCTCTGGGTAATTTAGATCTCTTACCTAGTATATTAAGAGCCCTAGCCTCCCTTTTGAATTCATTTCCAATAAGAGCCTCAAACTTCAAAATCTTCGTTCATAGAAATGTTGTCTATTTGAAGAATTCTAGCCCACGCTTGAGCAATTTAGTCTGCACTTGAGAAAATTCAAACAATTTTTAAGGAATCCTAGACCATGCTTGAGGAAATTCGATTTGTTACATCTTCAGCTACTTTGCTTTGCCTCGTTTTTAATTTTCATAATTGTTTTATCTATAGCTGAGCAATCTAGTTCCAATCTCACTATGGTTCCACCTAAGTCTACCTCCACCACAATAATTGAGGATATCCATCCCCCGATTCTCAGAAGGTAGAATGACTGTTGTTGGGAAGTATTGTAAGAGAAACCATAACATAGGATGGGTTATTGATACTCTTCGTTTCCACCCATGTCCAAGTGATAGGGTCCATGTGCAAGGAACCACATGGTTTCGAAGAAAACATTATGGAACTTTCGAAGAGGTAGGTCAAACATCTTGTGAAACTATCTTGATTCATATTGAACCCATTACCAATGGAGTTCAAGTTCTAACATCCACTAGCACTCTGGTTCAAGATCTATTGGGTGCTTCTACCTTAGGTTCTATACACCCTACCATATCACTATACGTCAAAATATCTAGGGGAAAAAGAAGGTACGTAGTCAACGTACCGGGGAAACCTTTGAAATAACCCTAGGTAAGAAAATTCAAAAACTACCAAGTAGGTTGACCATGGAGGACATGTATGACCTTATGAGGGCATATTCATTTCCACCTCGGGTAGGTATAGCTCTAATCCCATAGCATCTCCTTAAGATAGATGACCTATATAAATCACGATATATACTACACAAGAAAGCCTAATGAATAGGCTTAAGGTTTCATATATCTCAAGTTATTGCTTAATTCTTATCCACATATGACTTAAGTTTGGCACAAATCAACCCCACTTGTTAGAAGACGCTTCTAAGTTTGGCTGTAGTTGTCATAGAGCTTGGCTACGAACTGGAGGAATATGAGATATGCACCATGTACTGTATTAAAAAAAACCGGGTTGGCAAGGGTAAGGTGTACATCTCAGCCATTTTTCTTTAAGGTCTCATCTTGAACTTGACAATAAGGAAAAAGTACATCATCTTGAGTTTCAAAATTCCTTACATATGACCTACAATATAATTCTCATAGAACCTTGTTTCAAGGCCTCTAAGTATGGAAGAACTACCTCGTTGGACCTTTCGGGTTTATACATAGATTACTTATGTTTTTGTTCTTTTACTTTTTTTAATTCTTATTGCTTGTTTCTATCATGCATGTATGAATTTCACTAACATTGGAATTGATGATTTGGTGGTAAATATGGGGGTTGACGAGTTGATTGAAATGTATTCCCCCAACTAGCTTAAAAAGGCTCCCTCAGAGGTAGGGACTAATAATTGTATTTTATACAGTGATTTACGTCTATTTTATTAATTATAATTGCTAGTTATTTACATTTTTAGTTAATTTTTAATTAATTAAATTAATATTTAGTAAATATATTTTAAAGTAAATTAATAAATTTTAATAAAAAGGGGCTTAATTGCAATTATAAAAAGATCACAATTTAATTTGAAATTAAAAATGGGTTAAATTGAAAATATCAAAAGATTAGAAATTAATTTAAATTAAATTTGTGGGTCAAAATGCAATTAATAAAAAGTTGAATTTCCGTGCAGGAGAAGAGCCACTCTCGACATTCACAAAGCTCAACACACACCGCTCGATCAATCCATCAACGGTCAAGATTAGGCACTTGACTTCAAGACGCAACAGGAGCGATTACGCCGGAATTACAGAAAGCATGCAGCTCGACACACATGGGGCTCACTTGCTACACAGACTGGCGTGCAGGGTGGGACCCATATGTCGGCTGCGTAGATTTTCTCCCGAGGCGATCTCTGACCGTTGGATCTATTGGACGGTCCAGATTGAAGCGCGTGAAACCAAGCTGTCGCGCACCGAGCCGCTCCTCTACAAATCTTGTGCGACGCGGTCCAACTGTTCTCCATGCGTCCAATCTTCCCACCTAATGAAAATATGCCACATGTCTCTCTATTTCTCGAAGTCAATCACGTGGAGACACGTGTCATGCGTGAAAAGAAAAAAATTAGAAACGTGTCAATAAACATTTATGCTTATTTTATCATTTATAATAGTGGAGTATTTATGGATATAATAACTAAGTTAATTATGCTTGCTCATATTATTTAGGTTATTAAAGATATGAATTAATATTTATTGATTCTCCTTTTTTTGTATGAATACCACCTTTGGTGGGGTTAGATATTCTTTGTTAACTAAACAAATCAATTAACACTTTATGGATGGGGTTGATAACTAATTTGGTTAATTAAATTAATTCCTTCTTTCTAAGAGATTGAAAATGAACCATTTAAATGCCACCTTTGGTGGGGTTAGATAGTTTAAACTTTATTCAAGGTGTCCAAATTAAACCTAAGCATTTAATTATTCAAGTACCAACTTTCAAGTTTTAAAACCATTACTGAAAACATGTTTTCAATACATTTTCAGATAATAATTTTTATAAAAAATTTTGAAATAGAGCTTCACTCTAACTACCGGGCGATTGTACCAACAAATTAAAGAGCACTACTCTATATCAGACCGGATAACTAAACCTTAAAATCTAATTTTCAGATTTAAGTTTGTAATGAAAAGTAATATATTTCTCTCTAACATTCTTAATATAAAATCTTGAATAAAAATAAAATCAATTCATTTTAAAGATTTTTACCTATTTAATATTTCGCAATCATAATAACGTTATTATTATATCGTGTTTACAAACAGCCAGCACAGTTAAATTTAATCACTGACAAATTAAATATAACATGTAAGAATAAAGCATAAAAAATAACTGCAAAGAAAATAAAATCCTTACATAACTTCGATGATATTCCCGTTGCTGGAAAACCTCCAAATGGAATTTTCACTCTCATTTATTGAATCGAAAAGAAAATAAATTACAAAAACATAACTAGTTTTTCTCAAAAAAGAAAAGAACTCTAAAACTATGAAAAACTAACTAAGAAAAGCTAAAAACTAAGAAAAGAGAGAAAGAAAGAGAGAAGAGAATGTGTTTTGAGGTGTGTTTAGTTGTGAAGAGAATGGGGTTATTTATAGGTGAGGATGGGAAAAACAATTGGGTGAAAAAATGATAAAAAATGGTGGAAACACGGAATGGTGGATGATGATGTCATTTGATGATGTTAGCATGACGTGGGGGCAGCTGCGTGCGAAAATGGGGTGAGATGGAAGTGGCGATCACGGAAGGCACCAGTGGCGCACACAGGCGCGCGCGTGCGGGAGTTGGCGTGGGCGTGGGTGCGGGTGCGCACGGGACAGGGCAGCTGGACGGCGCGGCTCGGCGGTGCAATTTCATCCTTTTTGACATTTTTGATCCATTTTGTCCAATTTTTCCATATTTGTTGACCTTTCCTCATTCATTTATTAATATATTTGTGATGTATTGCTTTCAGTATTCCTCTTTGAGTCTTTAAGTTACGTTTTTAAGTGAAAATACCTAAAAATAATAGAAATACCCGTGATTCCGAAAAAGATAAATTTATATAAATATATGATAAAACATATAAATATATATATTTTTAATCAATTAATGTGCATAAAATCATGGTAGTTTTAGTGCTTTTTGAGCAGTCATCATGTATGCTTAGATATATTTTCTCATACTTGTATAATTTGAACCATGCTTTCTTTGTAGGTTGTTCCCCTTATAAGGAAGGAAGAAATTTCCAACATAGTATACCATGCCTATGCACTCAAGATTGAAGCCCTGATGGATCATACCCAATAGTTGAAAGCCACTTCCAACTTTGTCTTGGGGAGGGATAATTTGGCTAAAAAGGTCGAAGAATGGGCTAGGCCCTCATTGACCCCGTTACAAAATTTATTGTGGAAAAAACCAACATGGTAGAGCCACATGTTCCCGTGGTTGAACAAGATGATTCATATTGTCACACATGGGGTGCAATGTAAACCTCAAATGGAAACAATAAGGTTAATACTAAACAAGTCATGATATCCATTGTGGTTAGTGCTTTGTTGAGTGATATGGACATGGGTAATGTGAGAAACACTAGATATCACCCCATTCAATATGTTCAAGAGGAAACATTTTCATTGTTTATGAAGGGATGAGGCCTGATGTTATAAGATTACCTAATGAGAGCCACCTCAAGGTGCATTAAAAAAATCCTAGCGAAACTCATGCAAAACCTTAAAAAATCCTATAATGAAAGTGATGTACCCTATGTGGTATGTCAAGATAAGCACGTTCCTAATTTGGGAAAGGTATTTTTGGAAATAAGTGACAGAAGATGACATGTTTTATCATTTTGGAAACTCAGAAGACTGTTCAACCATTTAATGAGTAAGAAAAGATGAAGGCTCAATTTGGCATATGAATGAACATCGCTTGCTTGAGGTAAGTATTTGTCACTTATTCTGTTTAACCCAAAGAAGAGGTTCACATTTGTGAACTCACGTTTTTTTCTTAGGATAGGCCATATTCCTATTATACCGACATCTCAAATTGGGGGGGAACATTTGGCCTTCTTACTATATACTTAGGGGTTATCACATTTTTTTATTCTCGAGACAGAAGACAAGAATAAGTCGAAAATTAAATTATTCACTTATTCTATTCAACCCAATGAAGAGATTCACATTTGTGAACTCATAGCCCTTTCTTAGGATAGTCCATTTACCTCTTATACTTGCATCTCAAGTGAGGGGACCAATTGGCATTTTCATTCCATACTTGGGGGTGATTACATTATTTAATTTGTGAAATAGAAGACATAAATAAGTTAGAAAGAAAATTCTTCATTTACCCTATTAAACCCAAAGATAAATTTCATATTTATGAACTCATGACCCTTTCCTAGGATGGGTAATATGTCTTTTATACCTGTATCCCATTTCGAGGGCTATTTTGCCTCTTCCCTCGTACTTGGGGATTACAACATTATTTTATTTGTGTGACATGAGACATAAATAAGTCAAAAAGTAAATTCTTCATTTATTTTATTCAACCCAAAAAGAAGGTTGCGCTATATGCCTCTTATACCTACATTCTAAGTAGGGGGAACCGTTTGGCCTCCTCATATGATACTTGGGGAGTTATCATGTTATTTTATTCACAAGGATGCTTGATTCAAATTTCTTGGAGAGCTTTATTAATTGATTCAAAATACATGGTGTTCTATTAAAAAGTAGTACTTCTTTAGTTGTTCGCTATTCTAATTGAATCATTTTTTCTTTTCATTTCTTATTATTCCTGAGAGCCTTATACAAGACCCAATATCCCACGTTGAAATTGTTAGATTTGATAGATTTATTGTAGGATTGTTGAACAGTCCATTTTTTTCCTCTATCCTTATTAAGGCATTCTCTTTTTTTTTCCTCCACAAGTAGTATGTCCTCCCTCTAGAGATCATTATTATCTTATTGAGAGATATCAAATCTTAAGGCAAATTCTTATATTTAAAAGGGGATAACATCTTCTATTACATCGACTAAGGATAACAAGCACTCTCCTATTACTAACCCTAGGGCTATTCTAGTGTTCCATAAAATTCTTAGTAATTCATCAACCTATTTTTCCTTTGCTCCTTCTAGTCACTTTTTAAAGATATTTATCAGTCTTATTTGAAGACTCCGCTTGGCCATTGGCATGTGGCCAATATAAGGTGGAATGTGATAGCTTGATGTTGAGTTCGTGACAAAAAGATGACAAATCTTGGGTGGTGAATTTCTGTCCATTATCAGTTACTAATTTATATGGTAGACCAAAGCTACATATTATGTTACGCCAAATGAACTTTTGCACATCACTTTCTTGTATTGTTGCTAGTGATTCAACTTCTATCCATTTAGAGAAATAATTGGTGGCCATAATAAATAAATTCTTTTGACTCAGAGTGATAGGTAAGAGACCAACTATGTCTAAATCCCACTTTTGAAAGGGCCAAGAGTTGATGATGGCTTTCATCTCATTTGTAGGTAAGTGGGGTATATTGGAATTCTGTTGGAATCTATCACATTTTCAAGTTTGGTCAATGCAGTCCTTTTGTAAGCTAGGTCAATAATAAACTCATTGCATAATTCTTCATGAAAGTAAACTTTTGCCTGAATATGTACCGTAATATCCCTCATATAGCTCTCTCAATAAGAGTTATGCTTCTTGATCAGGTAAGCACTTAAGCCATAGCCCACCATAATTTTTTTAGTAAAGGGTTTCTTGAATAATGGTGTAATTCTTGGACTTAGTCATAAGTTTTCATGATTCTTCTTTATTCGTAGATATGATCTCTTGAATAAGGTAATCTAAATATGGATTTAGCCATGAGGAATTAGTACTAACGTTAGAAAGTTTAGGCAGAGTTGAAGTCTTAGGATCCTATGCAATGCTAGTGCTTATTAGGCATAATATAAGGATCACTCTCTTTATTTATGTTTTTATCACTACTACCAAATTGGTGAGTGCATCAGCATTTGTGTTCCCTCCCTATGGTACTTGTATGATCTCACATACTTCAAAGGTAGATATTTCTTGGTTTTTTTACTCTAAGTATTTCTTCATTCTTTCCTCCTTAACTTTAGAGGTGTCATTCACCTGGTTAACTGTTAGGCGTGAACCTTATGTATCAATACTATCTTTTCTTCTAGTGACCATAATTGATGGGATGCCAATAAAAGCACTTCATACTCCGTTGCATTGTTTATGGCTGGGAAAATAATTCAAATACACTATTTATTAATCCACCTATGGGGGTGAATATAGCTATTCTGACTCCTGAACCTTTTGAATTACATTCCCCATATAAATATACTTTCCACAAGTTAGGAAAAGGTACTTCTACAAATTCCACTTCCTCATGTGAATGCCTCGTCAATTTGTTAGCTTATTCTCTATCCATTTTGCAATAAACTAGTTTAGAGCTTGTCCTTTGATAACTTATTCTAGCTTGTACTATATCTCAAATTTGCTCAACTTAATGGCTATTTGAGAGAGGAAACTTGATTGTTCTAATTTACGTATAATATTCTTTAGAGGGAAAAATGTCAAGAAAACTATCTTGTGAGCATCGAAATAATGTCTTAGCTTTCTAGAGGCTATCCTTATGCTAAATGTTGCTTTATCTATATAGGTGTACCTTTGTTGTGCTCTGGTCAAAGGATGGCTCATATAGTACACTGATTGTTATCTTTCCACTCTATCTACCACAAGAACAACACTAACTTATTAGGATTCCAAGTTCCTCCAAGTATTCTTTGATGGATTGAAAAGAATTCTCACACTTTTCACTCCATAAATAATCTTTTTTTTTCTTTATAAGTTGAAAGAAGGGTAAACATTTTTACGTGCATTTGGAGACAAAATGGCTTAATGTAACTATTCGCCCATTTAATTGTTGCACCTCTTTAATGCACCATGGACCCTTAATATTGATAAAGGCTATAATCTTATCAGGATTCACCTCAATTCCTTGGGAAGATATTAGGTATCCTTAGGGATTTGCTAGATGTGACCCAAAAAATGCACTTGTTAAGGTTGAGACACATTTCATTGGGCCTTATGATGGTGAAAACCTCTTCAAGGATAGAAAAATGATATATTGTGGCTTTTGTTTTGACCATCATGTCTTCCACATATACTTCCATATTCCTCTCGAACATTCTATTGACCAGTCTCTGATAAATTGCACCTATATTTTTTATCCAAAAAGCAATCTTGTGTATGAAAAAGTTCCTTCCTCCGTGATGAATGTTGTCTTATTCTCATCCCTTGGGTTCATTTAGATTTGATGGTAACTCAAGCATGCATCCATAAAACTCATTATTTTGAATCACTAAGTGGAATGTACTAGTCGATCAATGTTTGGTAGATGAAAGCAATTCTTAGGGATAATAATTTTAACATCAGTGAAATACACACATATGCAGTGATCACCTTTAGCTTTATTCGGTAGCAAAAAATTTGACAGCCATATGGGGAAGTCTACCTTTCACACCCATCCCACTATTTTGAGGAAATTGATTTTGTTATTGATAATGTCACTATTTCCCTTGGAAACCTTACTTTTTCATTATTGTACTATTTTTCCATGTGATCCATAATCCATTCATATGCAATTACCATGACTTAATGTACTTTAAATTAATGAATATATTTATATTTGTATGATTTTATCATATTTTATAGAAATTTGTATTTTCGGAATCACAAGTATTTGTATTATTTTTCAAGTATTTTCGCTTTAAAGAAATAATTTAAAGACTCAAAGAAAAATACTAAAAGAAATACATCATAATATTTAAAGTTTAGTATTCATTTATTATACAAATAAGTAAGAAAACAAATGAGGAAAAGTAAACAAAAAAATGGAAAAACAGACAAAATTGCCCAATCACCTGCATACCTAGCCTATCCCGAGAATAGCCTCACACATATAATGTCGAGATCCACACTGCCATCTACGCCTAACCTTATGCATCTCTGCCCACATTGGTGCCAGCCTATCCAAAACACATCCAACACCCAATTTCAAGATATTTTTCATTTTTTTAGCCTTTTCCTAACCTATTAAAGGACCCACTCCCCCATTGTAAAAATAATCTCTCATAATCCTTGAAAATCCCTCAAATATCACATTTCTCATCTTTTTTTCTCTCTCTCTCTCTTAAGCTTTTCCTTTCTTAAGCTTTCTTAGTTTTTTTAGTTTAAAAGTTCTTTTTTTTATAAGAACTAATTTTGCTTTTGTAAATTTTTAGTTTTTATTCAATAAACATAAATGCAAATCTGTTTGGAGGTTTTCAAGAAACATAATTAACATCAAATTTTTGTAAGAATTGTTTTTAGGTATAATTTTAAAATGAATTTTTTACTGATATTTATATGTTTTATTCTTATATATTATATTTAATTTTTCTACGATCAAATTTAACATGGCTAGCTATTTGTAAATATGATATAATAGTAACGTTATTATGCTTGCAAAATATTAAATAGATAAAACATTTATATAAAATAAATTGATTTTGTTTTTATTTCAGATTTTATATTAAGGATGTTGGAAAGAAATATATTATTTTTCATTACAAACTTAAATGTGAAAATTAAATTTTAGGGTTTAATTATCCGGTCTGATTTAGAATATTGGAAGCCCCTCATATTTTTCTTCATGTCTCTAAGTTTATTTTGGAATGAAAATACTTGAAAACAATAAAAATACCCTTGAATTTTTAGGGATTTACTACCTATAACTTTCTTTTGTAATTAGCATTTTCTCACAACTTTGTAGGCTTTATGGGTCATAGAATGTAGATTATACTATATATTCTTTATCTTTATATTTTTTAAAGAGATTTTTCAACATTTGTTTTAGAGTGGACCCATGTACAAATTGTACATTTTTGTAGGATTTTGGTGATTTGTTAATTTTGTGACTTTTCTGTTTGATTTTGGTTTAGGTAACCCCAAATATGTAGCTTTTTGTTAAAAGTTATGCATGGATAAGATAAAGACATATACTATCAATTTCTACTTAAATTATTAAATCTAAGAAAATGAAAAATAAATATGCAACACTCTATTAAGAAGAGAAAATTCACACATTCAATGTTAATACCTATAAATATCATCTAAAAATTTGAAGAAACAAGAAATGTGTTTGGAGTAGAAAAAATATATTTCAATCAGAATAAAAAAAATTAGGCTCGAATTATATCTCACAAAGATAGTCTCCACTATTTGATTTCTAAACACTGATTTTGGGTTTAAAATAATTTCCACACCTTATCAAGAAATAGTAATCATGACAAAAAACTGTAATCATGACAAAAACTAACTAATTACCATATACTCCCTGATATGTTTTCAACAATTAATCTAATAGTGCAAAAAATTAACTATTTACTTAAATTTGATTTAAAGAAATGATAAATTTTAGTGAGAAATATTTTTAAAAAACTATGCCTAACATTCTAAAAATTACTAAATCACATAAATAAAATTAAATACAATAAAAATGAAAATGTGAACATAAAAATTTTAAAATTGTTAAAGTTTTTGAAATTAAGCATGGTAACTTTTCACCACTCCTAACCTAGAATTACATTGTCCTCAATGTAACGATTGTATATTAAAGATAAAGAGAAAATAGAAGAAAAGTTACACATTTCCTAAGAATATGCAAGTAATGGTGGAGAAATGCAGGTGTACTATCATATTTATTAAACAAATCGTTGTGAACTTCTAACATTTGAACAAATATTTTTAGTTTTAACAATTCTAGGATTATTCACATGAAATTAAACTAAAACAAAAGAAATTAAATAAATAAATATTTTTTTATCTAAAATGATGGGTTGCTTCCCATCTAACGCTTAGTTTAACGTCTTAGTAAGACATAACTTTAGGGATTTCATTTTAAGTAAACTCAATATCCTCATATCATTGAGTTAATCAACTCTACAGGTAGGACAAGTTTGTCTACCTATACTTTTTAAGTCATCCCCTATGGATTTTCAAAATTTTATGTACTTAAAATTAGGGACATGATTGTGAGTGTTAGATAACCTACTTCTAGGTGAAAGTCAAATAATTAAGATATCAAAACACAATTGTAAGTAGATCTAACAAAGAAAATAAATCCTTTTATCACATATTGTAATTTAAAGCTTTGAAATTTTGGAGATAACTTCAGAATTTGTTTATTTTTTTATTATAATTTCTAAGTTAAATAACATAATTATTATTAACCAAGAGTTGTCCCATAAAAGAATGGTGGGGCAAAGCCTCCTTAAAAATCATTATCTTAGAGAGAGTAATGTTTCTAGGAAAGACTAGTGGCACAAAGGCTTCCAAGAACTAATCTGCTAGACATAACTTCCTTAGATCTTTACTTTTCATGCTATTAAAATAAGTTAATTAAGTTAGTTAAGTCAAGTAAAAATCTAAGTTAATTAAGTTAATAAATTAAGTTAAGTGAAAATCTAAGTTAATTAAGTTAATTAAAATATAAGTTAATTAAGTTAATAAATTAGGTTTAGTAAAAATCTAAGTTAATTACTTTTTTTTTCTTCTTCTTATTATTATTTTATTACAGCTCATTATTTAAATAAAGTTTTTAAAATTTTTGTTTTTGATTTTTTTTAAACTCAAACTAAATAAATAAATCATAATTATTTAAAACACACAAATTTTTCAAAATTTTGATAAATAATTTAAAAAAATTATTTCTTCCCTAACAAAGGCGCCAAAAACTTGATGAGCACAAGACCGACATTACAAATATTGATCTTGCAAAATCTTTTAGTTTTATAATTTGTAAAACTCTCGCAAGTGCATGAATCATTTTATACCAAATGATAAATATATTCCTAAGGTCATTCTAATGAAGGAATATATATGGTTTTTAATTTATTATTCAAAGTCTTAAAAATGAAATTAAATCATAAACATCTTGTCACGATATTTTGGTTTTTTTTATTTTCTAATCTAATAACATAAAAATAAACGTAGATATAAATTAAATAAATAATAATTCAAATTTTTATTATTTATAACAGTGAAATATTTAAGGATATAATAATTAAGTTAATTATGTTTACTCATATTATTTAGGTTATTAAAGATATAAATTGATATTTGTTGATTTTCTCTTTTTGGTATGAAAGTGTCCTTAGACGGGCCCAAATTCTGTTGTTTAATTAATTAACTAATATCCTTAGGCGATGCCTATTAATTAATTAAGTATTAAATTTTAGTTTTATTTCTAAGAAAATAGAAAACCATCTAATCACAACTTTAGGCGGAGTCAGTTAATTAGACTTTATTCAAGGTGTCCAAATTTAACTTAAGAATTTAATTATCCAAGTATTAACTTTCAATTTTTAAAACTATTACTAAAAATATATTGTTAATACATTTTTGAATAATAATTCTTATAAAAAAAATTTGAAAAATAGCTTTACTTTAACTACCGAGCGATTATTTTATATAAATGTTTTACCTATTTAATATTTCACAAGGATAACAACGTTATAATTATATCATATTTACAAGCAGCTAACCATGTTAAATTGAATTATAGATAAATTAAATATATCATATAAGAATAAAACATAAAAAGATAAATATAAAGAATCCATTAAAATTATACCTTATTAGAATTCTTACAATAGTTGGATGTTAATTTTGTTGCTAGAAAACCTCCAAACGGATTTGCATCTTTGCTTATTGAATCAAACACTAAGAATCTATAAAAACAACTAGTTCTTTTTAAAAAGAGAAGAACTACAAATCTATAAAATGAAAAATTTCTAGAGAGAAAAAAAGCTTAGAAAATTTATTGTTTCACAATGGAGGAAGAATGTCCTTATATAGGTGAGAAAAAGGCCAAAAAAGGGGGAGAATATTTCAAAAATTGATTTTGGATGTGTTTGGACCAATTGGCACGCATATGGGGGATGAATATTTTGGCAGACGAGTGGTGGACGCAATAGATGGGCGTTGGGCACATGCGGTCACACAAGGAACACGACGAGGAGTGTGTCGGGCATGTGTTGGCTGCGTGTGTTGGCTAGGTGTGTGTTGGCTAGGCGTGTGCCTTCTACTTGTGGGTGTGTGCTGGGTGTGCCGCGTGTGTTGGGCGTGCGTTGCAGTGCTGCGTACTAGACTCGACATGGATGGGCTGTTGAACGTGGGCCTCGACGCGGATGGAGGCTGTGCGTAGGATTTTGGCCTTTTTGACATTTTTGACATTTTTGACCCATTTTGTCCAATATGTTTTTCCATCTTTTTGACTTTTCCTCATTTCTTTTCTAAAAATATTTGTGATGTATTGCCTCCAATATTATTCTTCATGTCTTTAAGTTATTTTCTAATGAAAATACCTAAAAAATAATAAAAATACCCATTATTTTTGAAAAGATAGATTTATATAGAAAAATGATAAAATCATACACATATGAATCTATTTAATCAATTAAAGTACATTAAATCATGATAATTTTAGTGCTTTTAAAGCACTATTCAATACACGGGTCAAACGATTTGACGAGTAGATTGGCAACATGTGTCGTAAAGGTTTTATTATGCTTAAATGTGAAATGAATGGCATGTCGACACATGGCACATGGTTCGTCGCTCCCTCCACGTGCTGATCTATGATTTGTTGTCTCTACTAGCATGGAATCTATGTGGTTTGCCTAGTTAGTTCCTCAACTTGCATGGCAAGCCACATGGCAACTTATGATTGGTTCTGCGTTAAAAATTCATAAAAAATCCAAAAACATTCAAAAAATTATATTTTCACTAAAAATTTTATATTTAATATTTTTAGCCCCAAAAATACTATTTATGGAACAAAACATGTAAATGTTAAATTAAAAAGTGCACTAATAAACTACTAAAAAACATATATATGACCTCGATTTTTAACCGTGATCGTAGGTCTATGATGATAGTTATAAGAACTAAAACCTAAGTAAGAGAGATTGTTACCTATGGCCTCGGTTATTAAAAGACCAAGGCCATAGAATATATCTTTGGCCTCAGTTTTTTAAAAAACTGAGGCCATAAACATGTCTTATAGCCTCGGTCTTAAAATAACCGAGGCCATAGGGTATGCATAAATTAAACAAAAATATAATTGTTAACTACAATATTAAAAATCAATATAAATTATAATAAATTTATTAATTAAAATATTAAAAATGATATTATATTAAAATTAAAAAGTATAATTACATTTGAGAGTTTATTATACACTAAAACATAATATATAGAACCTTACTATTAAAAACAGACTTTTTCCCATTAATTACATGCATTTATAAGTGTACTTCAAATCAAAATAATCAAGTCCACAATGACCTCAACATAAGTGGAAAGAAATTGAAAATTAGAAAGCGCTACTACGTTGAGCTGATGCGCTAGGTGGTGCACTGGTACTGGTACGTTGGGATGGTACGCTGGTTCTAGTGCATTGGGGTGGTACACTAGGGTGGTGCGTTTGTGCTAAGGTTGGTGTTGGTACGCCTAATGCACTAGTGTGCTGGTGCACTGGTGCACTAGTGCTTGGTGCATTAGCTTGTTGGTGCCCTGGTGTATTGGTGCACTGGTTAGCCTAGTATGCTGGTGCGCTAGTATGCCTAGTATGCTGGTATGATGGTACACTTGGTGTACTGGTACACTTGGTGTGCTGATGCACTAGTATGATAATATGCCTAGTGTACTAGTGCACTACTATGCCTGGTGCCTGGTGCCTACCATGAAAGAGAAAAAAACTAGAATAACATGTGTGCATAGATAGAAATCAACCTTTAAGAGGCAACTTGATATTAGCATCAATGAACTTAATTGTGAAATCAACTTTTAATAGGCCACTTGCTCTACAAACAACAAAACTAATTTCACAAAATGGATATTTACTAAATCAATAACATTTCTTCCCAATGGTACCTTCAAGAATCGTTTTTCTTTTTCTTTGATTGAAAGTAATCAATTTTCATGGAAAAATAAAATATCTAGCACCACTTATGTGATCATGTGTAGAAAACAAACTATACTTTGCAAATTAGATAGAAGCCATTACTGACTCATTCCCAAGTCCCAAACCAACCACAAGGGTATAATAATCTAAAAACCTCAACAGGACCACAAGGTTTCATTTTTTCATCCAAACCTCATATAAAATTAACTAGGAAGATTTTTAAGTGGTCCAAAAATGACCACAAAATCCATATTCAATTTGAACTAGCTCTATTTAAGAAGACTAGACAGTATACTATTCATCACAGTTATTGTACAACCTATCTATCATCTAACTGCAAAGGTTTTAAAACATAAATATATATATTGTGAAGAAGTAACTTGGTTAGAAAAACATGGCTAAAACATGCAGTCAGCAAAGCCACAACATGGTGAAACCATCATTCATGATGAACTCAAATTAATATAAAGCAATCTTACAGCAAAAAGAAAAAAAACCCATGTAAAGAAATCACAAGAGAGCAAACTAGTAACAAAAAATTCACTGTAAATTCGCAATCATTCCTATAGCAAATAATACCATACAGTCATGAAACCTATGTGCAACTATATTCCTTTCCAATTCTAGAAGAATTAAATGTTTTTCATCACCTGTTACTAGGGCATAAGTACATAAAACTTTTCTCGAACCCTTTGTGTTCATCATACATTATCATTGTAATCTGAGTGAATAAAACAAACAAAATTATCCTTTTTAATTATACTGACATAATTTAAAATAAAATTTCAGATATAACCATATAACTCTTCTAAAACATATATTAATCAATATAGAACCAAAGCCATATCATATAGAAGATATATCAATTATCAACATCACATTGTTAAATATCAGATATCACCGAGTACCTCTAGAGAGCCATCTTCATATGTTTGTTCATATGTCTTACCATTATCCCATGTCTTAAGTGCTACCAGTTCATCATTGTGTTATTCAATCAGTGGTGAAATTGGGTTCTAGAATATCATCCATAAAACCAGAACTATTGCTACGATCTACATAGAGTCTAAAAAAGCTGAATTATAAAGTCATGTTTGCTTCTATATGAATGTATGAGCACCTTGCCAAACTAACAACTAAAGTGCTATGTTAATTAAAAGAATAGACAATCAATAACTCTGAAACCTTACTTCTACTGTTGGAAGTTTTATCCCATCCCCGAATTAACCAAGCACTGTAAATTAATAATAATTTTCTTACCAAAAAATAGCAAACATGTTGGTTGGTATCCAATCTTGAAAAACCAACAAAATGGGAAAAATATTCAATTACAGAGTTATACACCCAAAAAAATATACAATTATGCATTACAAGATAATTGGTAAATAGTATATCAATAAATTTTTTTGAACATTCTATTTTCGATCCTCTCTATTTATCATTACAGAAATGCTAGGGTGAAATAGGCATAGCACTAGCACCAGGAAACAACACAGGTGATAACTGTATTTTATACAGTTATTTTCATCAATTTTAGTAATGATAATTGCTATGTTCGTTTAATATTTATTAATTTTTGTTAAATAAATTAATATTTTCTTTTTATTTGCTAAAAAATACATTTTTAATAAAATTCAATAATTTGTATCGAAAATGTACTTAATTTCATATTTTTTTGTCCACAAATATAATTTCAAATAGTATAGTTCTTAATTACAATTTATAAAAATTGAAAATATAATTTAAATTAAATTTGGGCTTAATTATAATTATTAAAAGTTTAAAAATTTAATTTAAAATTAGTAAAGGGCTAAACTGTAATTTAAGAAAGTTTAAAATGTAATTTGAAATAAATTTGTGGGTCAAAATATAATTAATAAAAGTTTGAATTTTCTGCGCAGGAAATGAATTGCACTCGCACAAATCACAACGTGCATCACTCACCGTCCGATCAAAGCTTCAAACGGTCCCGGTTGTGAGTCGGCAACCGGACGAGGAAAAATCGCGTGGACGGTCTTCGCGTGGCTCGGCGTGCCAGTGGGCCCCACGTGTCGCGCGGGGCCCGGCGAGTGGGACCCAGTATTGGCATGCGAGATTCCCCACGTGAACGCGGACTATTGGATCGAGATCGACGGTCAGATTGGTCGTCCATCCAAGCTATCGCACCGAGGCTGCCGTGTAAAAATCCCGTGTGTGACGCGGGGTTTGGTAGCGAGAAGGCATCCTCGCATTGCTGCACGAATAAGAATCTGCCACGTGTCCCACGAATATTGAAGCTAATCAAAGTCCAACACGGTGGCTATTTACAATGTGCGCGATCACATGGATCACGCCCCGTTTCACCGGTAGTTGCACTTTTTCTGGGCGCCCCCGTCACCCCGTGCGCCGCTCCTACATTGCAACCGGCTCAGTTTGTGCACCCACCCATGAGCTGCCACGTGGCCCAAGGAATCTTTCAACGAATCGAAAGCGACACGTGGCAGCGTGGAAGAATTAAAACGGAACGCGCAGCCGTCTCGATCCCATTTTTCGATACAATTTTTGTCCCCCACGCGTTTAAATTATTATTTTCGCCACACCTTTTCGTCTCCAGCGTAGATTTAAATTTAATATTTTATTGATGTATTTTTTTGCTATAAATAGGAGATAGTTTTTAGTTGTGTGGTGTTTTTTAGTTTTTAGTTTGGTTGGAGAAAAGTTTTTTAGTTTTTGTTCATGTTCGGTTTTGACTGCGAGAATACGCTGTAAGCCATTTTTTGGCTTTTGTTGTGTTTTCGTGGTACCAAATATTTTCGTTTCTTGATGTTTTAATATTTTTTTTTCTTTCTTTTAATTTTTCTCATACATTGTAATTTTTTATTTTAATTTAATGAAGTAATTTAATTTTTCTAGGGTTGCATTTGATCTAAATTTTATGCGTTGATTTTAATTATGTTTTTTATAGATTTATAAGACGTTCGATTTGTTCATTTTATCTTGTGCTTAATACTTTTGATTATTTACTGAATTTTATCAAAACGATTTGTGTCATAAAATAAACTCGAGAAAGGCATTTTTGTGTATATTGCTCGTAGATAAAATGACATGTATGATGAAGGATAGGAATATACCCTAATTGTATGTGTGGCCTTTGAAAACTTAGAACGTAATGAATCTTGGTGAATTTAATTCTCAATAGAGATATAGTGAATTAATTTAACGAGGTGTGTTTGTACGGAGCTCGGAAGAGATGTATGAATAAAAAAGGGAAGTTTTCGGTTGACAAATTAAATGTATTAAAAAATATAAATCCAAAGAAAATAATATGATTTGAGTGGATTAGTTTGGTAAAGAATTGCAATCCTAGAGTTCTTTTATTTGCTTATTACCTTTTTCTTAAATCAACGATTATTTTGGATAAAATCAGAGAGAAATAATTTTAGTACTCAACAGACTATAGTAACAAATCCTCGTGGGATCGATCTTTACTTATAAATGTTATTACTTGCGACCGTTTATACTTGCACGAGTTCGTGTGTTGAAAAACACGCAACAAGTTTTTGGCGCCATTGCCGGGGATTTGTTTTACTATTTTTATTGTTGATATTAATACCAATCAATTTGATTTTAATTCAAAAAAAAAAAGAAATTATTTTTGCGTGTTTAATTTATTTTTCATTTTTCTATTGGGTTGAGATTTTGTTTGACACACAAATCTTATCTCACATAAAGAAAAATAAATTTGTTATTTTTTATATTGTTTTGTTGTTTTTTTTAATTTTGTAATTTTCTCGTGGGTTGAGATTTTGTTTGACACGCAAATCTTAATTCACAAAAGAAAATAAAAGAAAAATAAAAAAATAATAAAAAGTTATGGTTATTGTTTCTTAATTTAATTTTCAATTTTCTCGTAAGTTGAGATTTTGTTTGACACACAAATCTTAACTTACAAAAAGAAAAACAAATTGAGAAGTCAAGCTGAAGACTATAAAACAATTGCTTCTTGGGAGGCAACCCATGTGTTTTATATTTAATTTGTTTTTATTTTTTTTCGGATGGTTTGTTTTTTTTTATGTATTTTGTTATGTTGTTATTTTATTTCTTTCTTTTTCGTAGGTGCAAAGTGGAGGTCATAAAGCTATTTTGGCTTAACCAATCAAACAAATCAGGAAGTTTCTTAAACCCAACTCATATGTTCTTTAGCTTTCACACATTGAGGACAATGTGTATGTTAAGTTTGGGGGTGGTTGATATATTGAACCTAATTAAAATACTTTCTGGATGTTATTAGTTGTGAAATATTTTTTTGTTTGTTTGGTTGATTGAAGATATGTTGCTATGAATAGTGATTTATTTTTGTTTCTTCGATTTAAATGATGCATATCTCCTTGAAAAATTTGAATGTTGTCTAGGTGATGAATAAGATTTACGTGTATTACATTTTTTACAAGAATAAATATTCATGAGCACTAGTCTTGACCTTTGAATTGCTATGCTAATTTAGAGAATGTTTATGTGAGTATGGAATTTGATTGATTTTTGTGGTGATACAATTCTTAGAATTTGTTTAATTTTCTCTCGAGGCGAAATTATAGATAACATTTAACTAAGAAAATGATGTAGGCCATCTTTGGATGGTTTGAGCCTTTCTATCTACCTTTACATGCATTATCCATAGTGGCCAAGGAACTATTATGGCGAGAATGGAACAGAGGCTGGAACGCGGTGCGAGAGTGGAACAAATGCTAGAACGGGGTGTGAGAGTGGAACATAGGCTAGAAAATGACGCGATAGTGGAACAAAGGTTGGAATGCGATAGCGTGAGAGTGGAACATGGAAAAATGAGAGTGGAACACGACAAAGTGAGGTTGGAACGAAGAAAACGGGGTTTTCTAGTAGAAAAGAGAATATACATAGTTGCTAGGGTCTTGAGAAGGGAAAAATGAGAGATATATATGAGGAAAAAAAAGAAAAAATATTTTGGGAAAAAAGAGAGAAAAAGAGAAAAGAGGAAATTAAAAGAAAAAATAATATTAAAAAATTTGGTGTTTGGTGTAAAAGAGAGAAAATTGAGTGGGAAAAGGGAAAAAAAAGAGGAAAAAAAAAGAGAAAAAAATTGATAAAAATTTGGTGTTTGGTGTAAATTAAAGAGAGAAAATTGAGAGGGTATGTCTATGAAATCAATTTTAAAATAACCAAGGTCATAGGGTATGTTAATAATTGTATTTTATATAGTTATTTTCATCTATTTTATTAATTATAATTGTTATGTTCTTGACATTTTTAGTTAATTTTAATGGAATAAATTAATATTTACCCTTTATTTTTTATGAAATATATTTTTAAGAAAATTAAATAATTTCAATCGAAAAAATACTTAATTACAAATTTATGTCTAAAAATATAATTTAAATTAAAAAAAGTGCTTAATTGCAATTAATAAAAGTCTAAAATATAATTTGAATTAAAATAGGGCTTAATTGTAATTAACAAAAGTGTAAAAGTGAATTTAAATTAGAAAAGGGCTTGATTGCAATTAAAGAAAGTTTAAAAGTTCATTTGAATTAAATTGGAGGGCTAAATTGTAATTAAGAATTTTTTTTTGCGCGGGAAAAGGAGGCAACTCCCACAATCACCAACGCGTGACACCAACCGTTCGATCAGGAAATGAATGGCAATGATGAGGCACGTGAGACCAAACGTGACAAAAGAGAGTGAACACGGGTATTCAGGTGCACGTTACTCGGTGCTGAGTAGGGCCCACCTGCTGCGCAGGTCGACGTGTAGGGTAGGATCCACATGTCTGCCCAAAAAAATTGACCTGTGCTACGCAGTCCAGATGGATATCGTGCACCCCTATATGACAACTAATCAGGAATTTCCACGTGTCTTGAATATTATTTTAGCAATTCAATATCTGACACGTGTCATGTGTTGATTAAAATAAAAACACGAAAACGGCGGACGTATCCAGCCACGCCTGCATCCGCCACATGTCTTCAAAGCATCTCTCCCATGTGCCACATCCCTTGTGAGCCCATTACTCACAACCTATGAATTGCTACCACGTGTCTTGATTATTCTTTCAACCAATCAAATGCTGACATGTGGCATGCATAAATTGAAATGAAAAATCCAGAAACGCGGACGCTTGTCTCCCTCTCAGTTTCAAATAATGTTTTCGATGTACCGGTTTATGTGCCATGCGGGTTTTTATTTTCGATGTAAAATGTCTCCCGCATGTTTAAAAAATGTATTTTTCTAGCTATATAAAGGGATTTATTGCTAAAAAGGGAGTTTTTGTTTTAGGTTTGTTTTGGGGTTGGACTGTGGAACACGCAGAAGCCATTTTTGGCTTCTGTTGTGTTTTGCATATGCCAAATATTTAAGAGCATATAAAGTTTTAATTTTCTTAGTGTTCTGTAACTGATATTCCTTAACTGTTGTAATTGTAATTTATGAAGTAATTTAATTTTTCTAGGGTTGCATTTTATCTAAAATTTATGAAGCTTGAATTTAATTATTTTTGAAAGATTTATAAAACTTTTAATTTGTTTATTCTATTTATGCTTAATGCTTTTGATTATTGGAAAATTTATCAATTGATCCGTGACACTTAAATAAACTTGGAAAAAACATTTTTATGTATATTGCTCATGGATAGAATAACATGTATATATAAAGGATAGGAATATACCTTTATCGTATGTGTGGCCATTTGAGAACTTAGAACAAAATGAATCTTGGTGAATTTAATTCTCATAGGAATATAGTGAATTAATTTAACGAGGTGTGTCTATACGGAGCTCGGAAGAGATGTATGGATAAAATTAGAAGTTCTTGGTTGACAAATTAAATTTACTAAAAAAATATAAATCAAGAGAAAATAATATGATTCGAGTGGATTAATTTGGTGAAAAACTGCAATCCTAGAATTCTTTTATTTTGTTATAAAACTCTTTAGTTAACTTGTTCCAATTAATGATTGTTTTGGATAAAATCAGAGTGAAATAATTTTAGTACTCAACAAACTGTAGTGACAAATCTCCGTGGGAACGATACTTTACTTATCAAATTTTATTATTTGTGACCGTGTATACTTGCATATTTTATTTTCTCCAAAAGAGACAACATATGTCTATAGCCTTAGTTTTATAAAAATCGAGACCAAAACCCTATAGCCTCGGTTTTTAAAAAACTGAGGCTAAATGTCCGAGACTATATGTATGTATTGTAGTAGTGATGCCTCTACTTTCATAGAGTCATCACACCCCCAAACTTAACTCTTTACTTGCTCTCAAGTAAAGCCAAGTATAACTAAATAAAATAACATAGGTATTACACACACATACATATATATATATATTAATACATGCATAGTTCATGAAAACTATCCATCTCAAAAATCGTACAATCCTATAATAGAGAGGTTTACGTATTCATCAATCAATGTTCCATCAATACAAGGATATGCAAGTGTTTTGACAAATTGATTCGTGTATGTGTGTGCTCCACATGATATCATCCAATGCACTCATGAAATCAACCTATACGAGTATGCTAATCAATTCAATCTTAGAACAAATCACATAAGTCTATTTTTCACATCCCTTTCCACTAATATAAATATGAATTTGGCTAAAGATTAATAAGGACTTTACATGTTTTTAATGTAAGGCTTAGGTGGGGAGGTCAATAAAAGACGACATTTAAGTTCTTTCCACACCTTAGCTTACTTTTTGTTCATCATGCACTTTTTAACAATAATTGAGCTTTTACTTGATATTTCAGTGCATACTCTCTTATCATTCTTTTCATATTCTTTTATTCCACATCTCTTTTTTTTCTTTAGAGAGATAATTGTGTTGTGATTTTTTCTTCTTTCTTTTCTCAATTTTTTAATAAGGTGCATTATATATTTCATCTTACTCTATAGCATAACACATGATTGCATTTTTTTTCTTTGCATACAAGCTAAAGGTGAAAGGATAAAGGTAATGCTTATTAGTTAGGCATAAAATGTGGTTTAAAGATATGAATGGTTTTTTGTAAGGCTCAAATGAGTGACTATAGATATGAACAACTGTTAGCTTGAAAGGCTCAATCAATCCAAATAAGGCCTAAATCATTTCTTTTGCTAAATTCTATTTAGGATTTTTCCTCAAGGGATGATCAAATAGATTCTAAAACTTGGTATATCTCATCTACTCATATAAACTACTACAAATTTCCTCTCAATAAGAACACCAACATCAATCATGAACATATGCATAAAAATTTAAATCAATCCAATCAAAACTAGCAAGCCTATAACATGATTAATGTAAATATCTTAACAAATATGTTACATTCCTTATCCTAGTCATGATAGCCAATTTTTATCATTTAGTTCATATGTTTCATATCAAGAATGCATGCATTTAGTTTCTATATATTTATCAATTTCTACCCAAACTATGATTAAAAACATCCTAAGAATTCAAACAATTCCCTAAAAAATTTAAAATGCATGGTAAATACTAAAGTAAAGGATGAAGTTCCCTCCCACAAACATAAAATGTACATTGTCCCCAATGTACACATATAAATATGAAAAGGTAAAAGAAAAGAAAACTCCCTTAATCATGGCACACCACATCTGTCGTTGAAATGCTCGGTCTTATTGTGTCATTTCTCTCTATATTTATTCACCTATAAGTAAAATAACCTTGGGTTGCCTCCCAACCAACATCATGTTTGACGTCCTTGACTAGACGATCATATAAACTCCTAATGTACATCCTTTTGTGTCCATTTACTTTTGAGTTTTCTTGGAGACAGTTTAAGTCTTGATTTGTTCAATAATACTTTTTGTTCTGGTTTGCAAATACGGTATTCAATTCTCTTCTTACGCCATTTTTTTTCATTTTGAACTTTTTGGCATTCTTATAAGAATTCCACCTTAACTCTTCCAATTTATGTATTTCCAATATATTTTTCACCTCTCTATTGGACTCTTTTTCCTTCCTAATTGATTGGGGATGGGATAGTAAAAGTATGAAGTTTAAACTTGGTGGCCCTTCAATTGTTGGTTTGAACTTAGATCCTATCTCAAATTCATCTGTAATTTCCTTTGATACACACATGAGAGGCACATCCTCCAAAAAGTTCACATAGTCCACAATATCAACATTTGATTCCATATTTTCAAAGTTAAAGTAGGTTGATTTTTTTCTGGTGTATTTATGTCCTTCTTCATAGCATAATGTGTTAAAGTTACAAGTATGGTTGACTCAACAGATTATTTTAAGTTTTTCCCACAATCAATAAAATTTATTCTTAAGCATTCATTAGCATTATCAGTATCAGGGGGTTTAGGTGATTTAAAAACTTTAAATGTTACTTGTTCAACTTGCACTCTCATTGAAAGCTCGCCTTTTTGTACATCAATGAGTGCCCTTTTGGTTGCTAAGAATGGATAACCAAGTATAATAGGAATGTCACGGTCTTCCTCCATATCAAGCACAATGAAGTCTACTGGAAAGATGAATTTGTCTACTTTTACTAGCACATCTTCTATCGCACTCCAAGGTCTCTAGATTGATCTATCTACCATTTGTAATGTTACTAAAGTGAGTTTGGTTGCTAAGAATGGATAACCAAGTATAATAGGAATGTCACGGTCTTCCTCCATATCAAGCACAATGAAGTCTACTAGAAAGATGAATTTGTCTACTTTTACTAGCACATCTTCTATCGCACTCCAAGGTCTCTGGATTGATCTATCTACCATTTGTAATGTTACTAAAGTGAGTTTGGCTTTACCAACCCCTAATATCTTGATGATTGATAATGGCATAAGGTTAATGCTAGAACCCAAGTCAAATATTGCTTTCTCAAAATGGATGTTCCCAATAGTGCAAGGGATGTCAAAACTACCTAGATCTTTCAAATTTTGGGGTAGTTTTCTAGCACGGATGGCTTTATAACCTTGAATTAAGGTTATTATTTCATTATCTTCAAATCTCCTTTTGTCCTTCAGAAATTTGGGATAGGAAGGCATATATTCAAGTGCATATGCAAATGATATATTTATGTGCAACTTCTTGAAGATTTCCAAAAATTTTGAAATGTGCATATCTGACTTTTGCTTTTGCAGTCTTTAAGGGAAAATTTGGTGAAAAATATTTGATCATTACATGGTGAAAATTTGGTTCACCAGATCCCTAGATTAATAAATTAATTACACATAATTGTGTTTATAAAATTCATATTTTTCATAAAGAAAGACATAAAATTTGATAAAGAAAAGAATAGAAGAATAAATACAATTAATCTCTTGAATTGTAATATTAATTTTCTCTTGAGAATCCACCAAAATTGTATCCCCTTTTGAATTTTTCTACATTTTTCTCTCTTTTTAGCTCCAAAAACTGAACAAAATTATGCTAATAGAATCTCATTTGGATTTATGGGGTGATTAAGGGCTTAAATATAGCTCAGATGTAATCTAAACATCAAATCAACGTCAGATCAAGGATTGAGATCAAAACAAGAAAAATCAACAGGGCCAGCAAAACATAGTGCTACATATGGCACACAGAATTCACAAGGAAAATAAGAGCACCTTGCATGGCATAGGAGATCGATCCAAGTCAACACATGTTAAGTCAGCATCACACTATGCAATGTTATTCATGGTAATGGATACGGTGGCGCACAGGTTTAACAGTGGATGAGTAGATTAAAGACAAGTGGTGTGAAGGTTTGACCGAACTTAAAATCTAAATGAATGTCATACCGACACATGGCACGCAGTTCATTTCTCAAAGATTCATTGTCTTTGCTAGCATGACATCCACATGGCTTTCCTAGTCAGCTCATCTACTTGCATGGCAGGCCACGTGGTAACTTCCGATTCGTCTGACTTTAAAAATTCATAAAAAATCCAAATAAATTGCAAAACATTTCAAAAATTATATTTTCATCCATTTTCATTTAAAAGATTATATTTAATATTTTTAGCCCCAAAAATACAATTTATTGTACAAAACATTTAAATATTAAGTAAAAAAGTGCGCTAATGACACTATTTTCATAGAGTCATCAGTCCATTAGGGCAACTTGGGGGTTCAATGGCTTGTTGCATACACTAAATACAATCATGTCAATACATGGAAATGATTTAGGATAGTTTAATTTTAATTTTTTATTTAAGTTTTTATCGGTTCTCTTACTCAGGGACTAGTAAGAAGGTGATTGAAAGTTGTGTCCAGTGCTTAAAAAGATTTAAAATAACATGATTTAATGTAATTTAATTGATTAAATAGATTTATATTTGTATTATTTTATCACATTTTATATAAATTTGTATTTTCAAAATCATAGGTATTTAAATTATTTTTTAGGTATTTTCTCTTGAAAAAATAATTTAATGACTCGAAGAAAAATAATAGAAGCAATATATAACAATTTATAAAGTGTAATATTCATTTATTATAAAAATAAGTGAGAAAAAATGTAGAAAGGTAAAACAAAATATGAAAAAATGGAAAAACGAACAAAATTGCCCAATCCCGTGCATGCCCAACCTATCGTCTGTGCAACTGCACTCATGTCACGACGAGCGTCAATGCCCATCCACGCCACCATCTGCTACCAACTGCGTGCATCTCTGCCCACATGCATGCCACCCTATATGAAATGCCTACAACACCTATTTTCAAGATATTTTTCTACCTTTTTAGCATTTTCTTCACCTAAAAAAGGTTTCTCTCCTTCATTGTAAAAATAATCCCTCATGATCCTTGAAAATCCATCAAATCTCACATTTCTCATCTCTTCTCTCTCTAGCTTTCTCTCTCTAGAAAGCTTTCTTAGTTTTTTTAGTTTAAAAGTTATTCTCTTTTTGAGACGAACTAGTTATGCTTTTGTAAATTTCTAGTTTTTGATTCAATAAATAGAAATGTAAATCCGTTTGGAGGTTTTACAGAAATGAAATTAGTATCAAAGTTTTGTAAGGATTCTTTTGAGGTATAATTTTAAAATGAATTCTTTACAGTTATTTTTATGTTTTATTCTTATATGTATATTTAATTTGTCTAAGATTAAATATAACATTGTTATGCTTGCAAAATATTGAATAGGAAAACATATCTATAAAATAAATTGATTTTATTTTTATTCAAGATTTTATATTAAGGATGTTAGAGAGAAATATATTATTTTTCATTACAAACTTAAATCTAAAAATTAGATTTTAAGGTTTAATTATCCAGTCTAATTTAGAGTAGTGCCCTTTTATTTATTGATAAAATCGCCCGGTAGTTAAAGTAAAGCTTTATTTCAAAAAATTTATAAGAACTCTTATTTAAAAATGTATTGACAACATATTTTCAGTAATAATTTTAAAACTTGAAATTTAGTACTCGGATAATTAAATTCTTAGGATTTGATTTGGATATCTTGAATAAAGTTTAAAAATGTCTAACCCCACCAAAGGTGACATTTAAATGGTTCATTTTCAATCTCTTATAAAAAAGGAATTAATTTAATTAAACAAATTAACTATCGACCCAACCCATAGGTGTTAATTGATTTGTTTAATTAACAAAGAATATTTAACTCCACAAAAGATAGTATTTATATAAAAAAAGAATCAAGAAATATCAATTTATATATTTAATAACCTAAACAACATAAGTAAACATAATTAACTTAATAATTATATCCATAAATACTCCATTATTATGAATGATAAAAATTTGCATAATTGTTTATTGAATCCATATTTATGTTTTTTTATGCTATTAGATTAGGAAACATAAAAAAATCAAAATATTGTAACATAATGTTTAGGATTTATATTTTTTAAGAGTTTGAATAATAAATTAAAAATGACATATATTCAATCCTTAGATCGACCTTAGGAGTATACTTGTCATTTTCTATAAAATGATTTTTGCAGTTGCGAGAGTTTTACAAATATAAAACCAAAGTATTTGAAAAAATCAATCTTGATGACCCGATGCTAATTTTGTTCATCAATACTGGGCATATCCTCTAGCTTCCAAGAAAAAGGTCCACATTTCTCTTCAAAAATTCTATCAACTCCTCTTTAATGCCTCTAAAAAGTTTAGAACTAATCTTCAATAATTTGTCCTTCTCTAATGACCCGATAAGGATGACCTCATAATCCTTAAGAGCCATAGTTAATATTCAGTTGCATGGCTGGTGTACGCTAGTAGACCTTCAAAGTTTCCATTTCTTAATTACTATATTGAGCTTAAGGAAGGTTCTATATTTTTCATGATGGTATTGTAGCAACTCCTTGCCCTTTTCTGATTGCCTTTGATTTCTCATATCCCTTTCACCTTTGGATACTTTTCTAGTTGATGGTTGGTTGAAGGGATGACCTTAATCTTATGAATCCAGGGCCTTTCCAATATCGCGTTGTATGAGGTGAAGGTATTCAGAACAAAAACAAATATTGCTCCTTCCATTAATAAAGAAAGACGTTTTATACCCAAAAACATGGTGATGTTGCCATTAAAACCTACCAATGGTATTTTTTATTTAGTTATCACCTTGAGGTTTATCCCCATGTTGAGAAGCTCTAAAAAGTATAGAAAATATGAGGTACTATCATTATCCACCAATACCCCAGAAACCTCATAATGTGTAATTTTAATCGTGACCACCAAAGGATCATCATGAGGTGGTAAAGTTTTTCTTCCTTAAAAAACAATGGAAAAAGTCGGTTCTTTGTGTATAAAGGTATAAATAAGATGATGCATGTCTCTTACTTCCATAGCTTACCTTCCTCATGGATGAGTCCCAACATGGTTGGGACACCATTAATGGTATGAATCACTCAAACTCTCCTTAAGATGGGTAGATATGTTCGCTGTTTTTTCATCAAGGAGGTTATGGGAACCGCCTCCCTTCTCAAATTACCTCCCATATTCTCCTAACTTGGTCCTGTTTCAACTTTCATTATATTCCCCAAATATCCTTATGATAAAATTTGTTCAATCTCCCACTTGAGACGTCTATAGTCCTTGATCCAATGACTTATTTCCTTATAGAAGAAACAATATTTATTATGGTCTCTTTGAAGGGATCTCATGGGTTGTGGTCATCTCACATGGTCAATTCTCTCCATCATTTGTATTGCATTAGCCATGGACATTCATAATAATGGTTCTCTTAAAACAGATATAGCCATCTCCCAAGTCTTTGGTCTTCCCTTGGGTGTTGGCTTGAAATGGGGTGGGTCAATGCATCTATAACCAAATGGTTTTATTTTTCCCATTATCTTTCCTTGTGGTGGATTTTTTTGATAACTTGGACTCCAAAGTTCTTAAAGATTTCAATTCCCTCTCTACATTGACAAATGGACCTTCTCATAAACCATGTCAAGAGAGTGTGGGGTGGTCTTGGTCTGCTCAATATGTCCTTATTTACTCCTTTTCTAAAGGCTTTGATAGCTATATAGTTAGGACATTGTGAGGTCTTTAATTTTTTCTATTTGGAACATTTTCATATAGCTTACATTGTCTCTTTATTTTCTTGGATGATGGAAAATAAGTGGGTGACTCCTTTTGAATTGGTTTGTTGCAATCATTGTTGGTAATGAAAATTTTAACCAATTGGTTCAAATTACTAATGCTTTTAAGAGGAAGCTTTATGAACCATTTTTGCGACGTGTCCTAGACAGTAGAGGCAAAAAAACTTACAAAACATGGTTATCCTCTTTTTTTGGGCATATACACTAGCGCCATAGTCATCTTAAAATATATAACATGAGCTATTTATTCCCTTATAAGGTAGACACTTTAGAAGGGAAAACTTGGATGGTGGAACCATAAACTCCATATCATCTAAAAAAGGTGATGCGAATAATTGATCACACATGGCTTCAATGTCTTTCAGAAAGTATCCCTTACCCTAATTTTTGAGCCAATCATCCATTTTTTTCTTTTATTTTCCTAAATTTTTCATCCTACTTGCTATCGGGATAATCTACTTGAGTCTTGATGGGTGTATGGGTGTCTATACCATGTAACTTAGGTTGGTGAGAGGTGGTTGGTCATGTTGACAAGGGTGGATTTCTCTACTACAAAAAATGATTCTACTAGTTTTCTTGAGGAAAGGTCTTAAATTCTTACAATGGGTACCAATTGTTTAGATAAGTGCAAGTGCTAGTAGGTATTAGAAAGATAGAGGTTATCAATCAAATTAATGGGTTCTATAGGTCCATATGTATAGGCTCTTCTACCATCAAGTGTTGACTCCCTATTGGAATGACCACATCTAACTTATGCTAGCACAAAGGCTAGTTCACTATCCTATAATGAAATCATGTATTTGTATCTTTACAATTCATGTTTTCTTTTCCCTTGGCGAGATCAATCTCAGTCAATGTAGGCACCCTGGGTTATGTACCCCATGGTAATACACGTCATTGCTTAGTACCCACACATATCTTGAACATCACATCAACTCTAAGATCTTATCAAACAAGTACCTCAGTGTACCTTGTTTATTACACATCTAAATGTACCCTATGTGAAAGCACCATGTGGATATAAGGTACCTTGGTCCATATACCCAAACAAAAACTAAATCCTAAATTCCTAGTGTTAAGAGTATCAATTACTTCCCATGATTAAGGCTGTGATTTCTTCCCTAGGAAAACTCTTCCCTAGTTCTACTTTATATGTGAAACTTTAGTGCTAAATGATATATATATATATATATATATATATATATATATATATATATATATAGATAATAGTTCTTATGCAATATGTAAGAAAGGTTGTCCTAAAATGAAGTTGTAGGTTAAGGGGAAATCTACCACTAGAAAATAGACTATAAAGATGCGTCTAGTCTACCATTCCCTTATTGTTACAAGGAGATGTACACTTGATTCTAAAGTATAGGGAATTCCTTAGAATCTATAAAAAGTTGTAGTGACAAGCTAAAGTGGGTGATAGAGCTTTATCTATTTCCAAAAGTCTATAAATAGGACATTGACTGAGCTTTAAGTATACGCCAATATTCTATGCATCTTAACATTGTCAATCTGGAGGGCGAGGACTAGGGCATCAAAATATGTATGTAGGAGGCACCTAGCTTCCTTCTTGGTAAAGACCAACTACTTTCCCATCATCTTGGTTTGTTTTCCCTTATTCTAGTATTGAAATGTGTTAAATATCTCCTAGCCGACACTTAGCCTCGTAACATATGCCTTTTTGGCTTGATTGGAATGTTAGAATAAGTGAACATAATCTAGGGTAACAAATATAGAGACATCTAGTTGGGGTTACTTATAAATGATAGGGAAAATGTAGGACATGGCCAGATATATTAGAAACACTATCATCATCCATTTAGTTATAGATATTGCTTTATGTTACTCGATGATCATATGGGAGATGATCTTAATCCTAAATGATTTAGATGACCCCTTGTTATAGCATCGTGGTATTTGATGTACTCAGCCTCATCGGGTTGTTGGGCGAGATACCTTATATCTTGATGTCTAGGTGTTATGATAGTTAGGAAGCTTTCTCACGAAATTTGGAATCAACTCCATCTATTATCAAATGTTAGATAACAGTTCCCTTGTTTAGAAACTCCAAAGCTTGAATAGCTTTTCACAACCTATGATATAATCATAGGTAGTTATTCATAAGAATTGTAAGTACATAAGAAAAAGATGTAAATAAAGGGGTCAAATGAACACTTGACTCATTTGTAATTATGAATTAGCTGTGGATGATTGAGTTGCATCTAATGATTAGATTAATAAATTACTTAAGTATATGAGATTGACTAAATAACAGCTATATGATTCAAGAGTTCAATTCAATATTTTTAGAACAATAACTTTGGAATTAATAAAAGTGATGATTAATTAATTAATTTATCAAGTTTTATTGAAGCATGAATACATAGCTCCATAGGTACCTGAGTCTACTCCATAACGATGACTTGATGATGTCATAATTCATGAGAAAGAAACGTGATAATGAATTAATTATTTATTTTGATCAGAATTAATCCTTAAAATTATTACATTTTGTGAAGGTCATAAATGTCATTCAGATATACAATAATTCAACTATGAGTGATACAAATAAATATTAAATTAAATTAATTAATTAAATGATATATATTATTTACTACAATTAAATAATTTTTATTTAATCGATGAAGAGCTAAAATTTCAATTACTCACTCTATGGTATACATTAGGTACTTATGTAACAAGTTGAACATTTTGTTAAATAAATGATATTTGATATTTAAATTAAATTAAATAAAAAGATCTTGGACATATAATTGTTTCGAATAGAATTTATTTAGAAATAAAATCTTTTCGCTCTTGGTAGCCTGCTATGGTTCCCTTACAAAACTTTCGTTATTGGGTTAGCCATATACTTCACATGTTTCTAAAGATTCATATGGCATCATCAAATGATACAAGTATTGGATAAGAATCTACAATGTACTAGAATGCCCTTGTTGATGATCCTTTACTCCGACAACATCTAGGGTTCCTCGAACAATGTGATATCTCACTGATGACTCAATCAAAATAGAGTCATTAGTGCAATTTTTTTACTTAATATTTACTTGTTTTATTTACTAGATAGTATTTTTATGGCAAACAAAATTAAGATATAACCATTTTTGGGAAAAGAGTTAAAAATATAATTTTTGGAATATTTAGGGATTTTAATTGAATTTTGATGAATTTTTAATGTAGGATCAATCAGAAGCTATCACGTGGCATGCCACACAAGCAGAGGAGATGACTGGGCAAGCCAGGTGGACACCATGCAAGCACGGAGAGTGAATCACATCGTGCCGCGTGTGAGGAAGATAAACATATACCATATGTCAACACAACATTCAATCCAAGTTCAGAAATTGGTCAATGTGCATGCCACATGTCACCACGCCATTGCTCAGTGCGTTCAACCCATATGCCATGCCATCCATTCTAGAAAATCACGTCATGCCACGTGTTGGTGACTCGGCGAGCGTTGACTCTGACTAGTCTCAACTGCCACGCGTCGCTCCCTAATTTGCCTAATTTATACCTGAGGCCACTTGTCGCACTATGATTGGATGGAATTGTCATTTTTGCTTGTTTTGATCATAGCCCTTGATTTAAAGCTGATCGGATGGTTCAGATCACACTTGAGCTTTATTTAAGCCCCTAATCATTCCATAAACCCTAATTTGGCTCCATTAGCATAATTTTTGTCAAGTTTTAGAGCTAAAAAGAGAGAAAATTTTGAGAGAAGACACAATTTTTGTGGAGATTCAAGAGAAAATTAATTCTACAATTCAAGATATTGATTGTATTTCTTTTTTCTACTCTTTTCTTTATCAATTTTATGTCTTTCTTTATGAAAACATATGAGCTTTATGAACACAATTATGTGTAATTAATTTATTAATCTAGGGATCTTATAAACCAAATTTTCACCATGTGTTGATTTAATATTTTTCTCAATTATACTATTAATTTAATTATATTATTTAATCTAATTTTTATGCTATTAGTTGTTTGGCCAACAATTTATCTATAGTGGCAATTAAATAGATTTGAGAGAATTATTTAGTTGTTTGTCTTGATTAAATAACATGCATAGTTACAAAGTAGAGATGTATGATTTTTATGTATGTGATCCATAATTGATGAACTTAATGAGTAATATGCAATTTAATTGGCATGAGAGTGTGATTAAATTAATTACTATATGGTGTGTAGTTTACTTGAGAGAGGAATACATACTAGGTTAGATTCAATTGATCATGTAATTAATTGATATTATATTGAGGGGATTTTAGCGATTCGCATGTTTAGAAAATTGGGGGATTAAGTATTCCTAGATATTTTCTCATATATCTTTTTAGTCACAAAATCTGATTTAATTAATTATTGCTATTTACTTTTAGTTATTTTAATTTTGCTTCCTTAAAATATAAAAACACCAAAAAAAATTGATTTTTATTATTTTTAGTTTTAAAAATTAGTTTCTAATAAAATAATCTATGTGTGAACGATCTTTACTTATTATTATATTACTTGTTGTGATACGTATACTTGTGTATTCATTGCACACACAATTTGTGTGTCGATCACTCACACCGGATAAATCTTTAACACTTCCTCCTCTTACTAAAACTATAGAATGTTCTTGTAAATTATGGCCAATACTAGGTATATAAGCAATGATTCAAATCCAAAGGTTAAACATACTTTAGAAACTTTACGTAAGGTAGAGTTTGATTTTTAGGGGTGATAATGGTAAAGTTTAAAGATATTTCCACTCTATAAAACTATACATTTCCATCTCATACTACTCCTCATTTAATTATTTTGAAGTCATTGGATCCTTTTCCTTTTTTGAAAATCTCTTCCCTTCTTCCACTACATTTTGAAGAGTAACTAGGACTAATTTAGTCACGTTCTCATTCATTCGGAATCCGAGCTCTTCTACTTTACATATTTTTTTCTTATTTTCCTTCTCTTATTTTTAATTCCTTTCCATCATTCCTTAAGTGCCATAAATTTTATCCAATAAAATCTAACTCATTTTCTCATTGAGCGAAAGGTACGAAATAAATCAGATAAATTTTTCGATCAAAAGTAGGTACTATGTGAAATCTTTCTTTTTTTCCTTTTTCTCTATCCCTATCCCATAGGTACAACATTCATTTGAATCAATAGAGATCATTTTCTTTTGTATCTGTATAAATGTATATCTATAAATCAATCTTATTACATTCTAAGGAAAATCTTGAATTGGATCTTAAATTGACAAGTTAGTGTGAGCTTATCCTTGCGGTTATATAATCTTTGAATAGGAATCCATTTTTTGAAAAATTCTTATTTTCGTGCTTTAATGTGTCTCAGAAATCCTTTCGATGTTCTATGTTGTATTGAGAGGATATCTATATGTTTCAATTGAATGTGTAAAGCTCACGGTAGCAAGGGAATCGGTAAAAAATAAATACAAATCTAATTGTTATTTAGTGATCAATATTAAATTTAAATGTAATTTGGATTTAATTTAGAGTTTGTATCCGAGCATAATTATTATTTACTGATAATTAAGCAATCAAATTGAAAATTGGATTACAAGAATTGCGTGGCACATGGAAAATAAAAGGAAGAATTTGTTTCCTTATGGGAACTAATTTGATAAATGGTTCGTAGAATTTCACTCTCAAATTTGAAAGAGAGAAATTTAGGAGACAAATACTTTCTATAGTTTCTTGGCAATTGGTTGTGACTTGTCCTTGTGAAAGCGTACTTGTCATGCATAAAGGATTTTAGTTGGTAAATGATAACTGTATTTTATAAAGTTATTTTCATCAATTTTAGTAATGATAATTGCTATGTTCTTTTAATATTTAGTTAATTTTTGTTAAATAAATTAATATTTTCCTTTTATGTGCTAAAAATACATTTTTAATATAATTAAATAATTTGTATCGATAATGTACTTAATTTCATATTTCTGTCCACAAATATAATTTCAGATAATATAGTTTCTTAATTACAATTTATAAAAATCGAAAATATAATTTAAATTAAATTTGGGCTTAATTATAATTATTAAAAGTTTAAAAATTTAATTTAAAATTAGCAAAGGGCTTAACTGTAATTTAAGAAAGTGCAAAATGTAATTTCGATTAAATTTGTGGGTCAAAATACAATTAATGGAAGTTTTAAATTCTGCGCAGGTGAGAAGAAGCCACGCGCTATTATTCAAGCGCGCAACCCGGACCGTCCGATAAGAAAATAAACGGCTAAGATGCACGCGTCCAGATCAAGCCTGACCAAATCGCGTGTGCGTAGATTCCTTTACACGGTTCGGCGTGTCAGTGGGGCCCACCTGCCGCGCAGGTTGGCGTGCAGAGTAGGACCCACGTGTTGGCTGCACAGATTTCCCCCGAGGCGCATCGCTGACCGTTGGATCTCTTGAACGGTCCAGATTGAAGCGCATGGAACCAAGCTGTAGCGCACTGAACCATTCGTGTAACAATCTTGTGTGACGCGGGTTATGGAAGCAGCATGCATCCTCAGTTTTTACAGAATAAGAATCTGCCACGTGTCCCACTAATATTTAAGCAAATAATATGTCGACACGTGGCATGTTATCATGAGCGCGAGAGCACAGGATTACGCCCACGTTTCAGCGTTGTCTCCCGTGCGACAATCCTTCGCACGCCCGTTTCCCGCAGCCAATGAAATTCTGCCACGTGTCCGCATTAAATCCTCGCAGTGAATCAGACGCTGACACGTGGCATGCACTTTGAATTTTAAAAAAATCAGAACGGCGGCCCTGTTTCACGTGTAAATTAAAATACAAAATTCTATTTTTACGTGGACACCAATTTAAGGGAAAATGTCGGGTTTTGTTTTCGATATAATTTTTTTTACGCGTTTAAAAAAATGTATCATTTTTGATGTATTTTTTTAGCTATAAATAGGTGATAGTATGATAGAGTTAAGGAGTTTTTTTTGGTGTATAATTTCTGTGTTGCTCGGTTTTGGACGGCAGAACACGCATAAGCCAAATGTATGAATAAAAAAAAGAAGTTTTCGGTTGAAAAATTAAATGTACTAGAAAATATAAATCCAAAGAAAATAATATGATTGGAGTGGATTAGTTTGGTGAAAAATTGCAATCCTAGAGTTCTCTTTTTTTTTGTTACCTTTTTCCATATCAACGATTATTTTGGATAAAATCAGAGAGATACAATTTTAGTACTCAACAAACTATAGTAACAAATCCTCGTGGGAACGATACTCTACTTACAAATCTTTATTACTTGTGACCGTGTATACTTGCACGATTCCTGTGTGTTGCAAAACATACAACAGTAAACTAGAATTTGATGAACTTGAAGAATTATTAACGTCTATTCGTTTCGTCGACAGTTGTTGAAAAAGGTATCGAAGGTATCCATCTCTACTTTAAATATTATTATTTTTTATCGAATATATTTATTTATCTTTATAATTAAGTTAATTTATTTAATTTAAATTATTTTATTGTAACATATTTCGCTTTGCCGACAAACATTCGATCTTTATCACAATATTTGTTTTAAAAATCAACAATTTGTTGAAAATCAACACCAAAATAATGGTTGAAGAGATAGAGAAATAAATGAAATGCTTGAAGAGGTAGAGAAATAAATGAAATGGTTGAGGGTTGTAGAAATAAATGAAGTAGTTGAAGGTTGTAGAAATAAATGAAGTGGTTGAAGGTTGTAGAAAAGAGAAGTGTGTAGATAAGATTTGTATGGCTAGGATTATTTCTTAGTTTTATATTTGTGTGGTGTAGATTGCATGGTGAGGACTATAAATAGCCTACCTTGTATTTGGTTTAATCATTTCATCAAAAACAAATAAGTCTTTGTATTCTTAGTTTGAGTGTGAGTTGAGAGCTTTCTCTTTGAGTGTTTGTATTTCTCTTCAATTTGTGAGTTGCCTTTGAAAAGTGTTATAGTGAGTATAATGCAAGTAGTTTGTTTACTTGTTTGGATCTAATATTAGTAAATTTAGAGTTGTTCATTCTAAATTTTACTTAACAATTGGTATCAGAGCGGGACGGTCAGAGATCGTTCTTAGTGGAGTTATCTTGAGTCGTGAGGAGTTTGGGACTCTGCAAGTTTATTAGTCAAGCTTGTTCGGTATAGTCGAAGTCTTACCGACACGATGGATGATCTTCAAATAGTTGGAGTAATCAAGAAGCTCAACAACAAAAACTCTAACACATGGGCAACATGTATGGATTCTTATCTACAAGGTCAAGACTTGTGGGAGGCTATTGGTGGTGATGAAGTTACACAACCAACAGTGGAAGATGCAAACAGCATCTTGTGGAAGTGGAAAATTAAAGCAGGCAAAGCGATGTTTACTTTGAAGACCATAATTGAAGAAGAAATGTTGGAGCATATTCGGGATGCAAAAATACCAAAGGAAGCATGGGACACTCTTGTTACGCTCTTTTCAAAGAAGAATGATACAAGATTGCAACTTCTGGAGAATGAGTTACTATCGATGGCGCAATGCGACATGACGATTTCCCAATACTTTCACAAGGTAAAGTCATTATGCCGTGAAATTTCAAAGTTAGATCCAAAAGCTCCTATTGGGGAAACGAGAATAAAGAGAATAATTATTCATGGTTTGAGACCCGAATATCGAGGGTTTCTTACCGCTATACAAGGATGGCCGACACAACCATCTCTTGTTGAGTTTGAGAATCTGTTAGCCGGTCAAGAAGCTATATGGCTAAGCAAATGGGAGGAGTCCAACTAAAGGGTGAATAAGAAGCACTCTACACTAGCAAAAGCAAAGGCACTTTCAAGCGGTACAATAGAAATGGATATAAAAATGATGGCGATAAAGGAAAAGTTCCTCAAGGAAAGGGAGGCTTTCATCCAGGGGGAGCTTGGAGGAACCGCAATAACAATAGAAAATTTGACAGTGAATGTTACAACTGCGGAAAGATAGGTCACATGGCAAAAGATTGTTGGAGTAAGAAAAATCCTGTTGAAAGCAATACAACTACTTCTAGTTCTAAGGAGCATAGAAAATATGGTTGGGATGCCGAAGCATTATTCGCTACAGAGGAAGAAGAATTGGCTCTTACGGTGACAACATCAAAACATATTGACTAGAAGAATGACTGGATCATAGATTCGGGCTACTCAAATCATATGACAGGTGATAAACATAAGTTGGAAAGCATGTCTGAGTATAAGAGAGGTCGTGTAGTGGTGACAGTTGACAACTCAAGGTTACCGATAGTCCACATCGGTAAGACAATAGTTACGCCTCGATATAGTACTAACCAAGTACCACTTCAAGATGTTTATCATGTCACAGGAATGAAGAAAAATTTGCTATCTATGGCTCAATTAACATCATCAGGCCACTATGTCTTGTTCGGTCCCCGAGACGTGAAGGTGTATCATGATCTCAAAATCTCAGAAACATCGACAATAGAGGGGCAACGATTGGAATCAGTCTAAGTGATATCAACAGAATCTACATATGTAGACAAGACAAGAAGAAATGAGATAGTAGATCTATGGCATATGTGGTTAGGTCACGTTAGCTATTCCAAGCTAAATATTATGGTGAAGAAGTCGATGGTTAAAGGGCTTCCTCAACTAGACGTGCAAACAGACACAATCTGTGCAGGATGCCAATATGGTAAAGCTCACCAATTTTCATATGAAGAATCAAAGTTTAAAGCAAAAGCACCATTGGAGTTAGTTCACTCTGATGTATTCGGTCCTATTAAGCAACCATCAATTGGCAGTATGCGATACATGGTGACATTCATTCATGACTTCTCAAGGTATGTGTGGATTTTCTTTATGAAAGAAAAATCTGAGGTATTCTCAAAGTTTAAAGAGTTTAGAGAGTCAACTGAAGGAGAATTTGGAAAAAAAATGTGTTGTTTGCGCACAGACAACGGCGGAGAATATAGCTCAGGCGAGTTCTCTCAATACCTAAGGGAATGTCAAATACATCATCAGTACACTTGTGCCAACACGCCACAACAAAATGGTGTAGCAGAAAGAAAGAACCGGCATCTTGCAGAAATTTGTCGGAGTATGCTACATGAAAAGAATGTACCTGGGAGGTTTTGGGCTGAATCGATGAGGACTGTAGCCTTTGTGATGAACAGACTTCCACAACCAAGGTTAGAATTTGTTTCACCCTTTGAGAAACTATGGAACATGAAACCTACAGTTAGCTACTTTCGAGTATTTGGTTGTGTACGTTATGTATTTGTTCTTGATCATTTACGGAGCAAATTTGACAAGAAAGATGTTAGATGTATCTTTGTGGGATATGATAGCCAAAGAAAAGGATGGAAATGATGTGATCCAATGAGTGCAAGATGATACACTTCACGAGATGTGGTGTTCGATGAAGCATCTTCTTGGTGGTCCTCAGAGAAGGAAGCATTGCTAGACTCAAGAGAATTTGGAGATAAGTTGCAAAAAAGATGAAGGAGCATACTATAAAATTTCAACCAAGTTTAGATGAATCCAAAGATCTAGACAATGATGGTGCCGAACAAAGAGTAACTCAAAATCCTTGGCAAACTGGCATATATCAACAACTAAATGAAGAAGGTGGGCCTAGTGAAATAGAAGAATCAACTCCACAATCTCAACTATGTAGGTCAACAAGAACACAAAGGCCAAATCCCAAATATGAAAATGTAGCCATAATTAAAGAAGCAATAGAACCTGAGACATTTGAAGAAGCATCGCAAATATCTGAGTGGATGACAGCTATGAGAGAAGAGATTGATGCATTCAGCAAAATCAAACTTGGGATATGGTGCAAAAGCCAAGAGATGTGAAACCTATATCCTACAAATGGGATTACAAGATAAAGCGTAGACTAGATGGGTCAATCGAGAGATATAAGGCACGATTGGTAGCTCGTGGTTTCTCTCAACAGTATGGACTAGACTATGATGAAACATTTAGTCTAGTGGCGAAACTTACAACTACTCGAGTCCTACTTGCACTTGCAACAAACAAAGATTGAAAGCTGTGGTAGATGGATGTGAAGAATGCTTTTCTTCATGGAGAGTTGGATCGAGAGATCTACATGATCCAACCAATGGGTTTTCAGAGCCAAGATCATCCTGAATATGTGTGTAAGCTGCGGAAAGCACTATACGGATTAAAAAAAGCACCCAGGGCATGGTATGGTAAGATTGCTGGATTTCTAACACAAAGTGGTTATTCAGTAACACCTGCAAATTCCAGCTTGTTAGTTAAAGCCAATGAAGGAAAGCTAGCTATTGTGCTGGTGTATGTGGATGACTTAATCATAACTAGTGATAATGAGGCAGAAATTCTTCAGACAAAGGAGAATTTGTTAGTCCATTTCCAGATGAAAGAACTTGGCCAGTTCAAGCACTTCCTTGGTTTAGAGATTGATCGCACTTAAGAAGGAATATTTCTTTGTCAGCAAAAATATTCTAAAGAATTGATAAAACGGTTCGGAATGCTTGAATGCAAACCAATTTCGAAGCCGATGGAGCCAAATACCAACATGTGTGCACATGAAGGAAAAGATTTGGAAGATACGACAATGTATCAAAAATTGGTAGGCAGTCTGATCTACTTAACCTTAACTCGGCCTGACATTTCTTATGCAGTTAGTGTAATGAGTCGGTACATGCAAAATCCAAAGAAGCCACATTTGGAAGCAGTTCGACGAATATTGAGATATGTGAAGAGTACAATTGACTATGGTCTTTTGTACAAGAAAGGTGGAGACAACAAGTTAGTTGGTTACTGCGATGCAGACTATGCAGGAGATCATGACACCAGGAGATCAACAACTGGGTATGTGTTTAAGCTGGGTTCTGGAACAATTTCTTGGTGTAGCAAAAGACAACCAACAGTATCATTATCAACCACTGAAGCTGAGTATCGAGCAGCGGCAATGGCAGCTCAAGAGTGTACATGGTTGATACAGCTAATGAATAATCTACATCAATTAGTAGATTATGCAGTACCGTTGTATTGTGACAATCAATCAGCAATTCGTTTGGCAGAGAATCTGGTCTTTCATGCAAGAACTAAGCATGTTAAAATACACTATCACTTTATCAGAGAAAAGGTTTTGTAAGAAGAAATTGAAATGAGGAAAATCAAGATAGATAATCAAGTTGCAGACTTGTTCACAAAAGCTTAAGCGTTGGCAAGTTCGAAATGTTTCTCCATCAGCTTGATACAGTAAAAATAGTGAGAGTTGGTGTTGAGGGGGAGTGTTGAAAATCAACACCACAATAATGGTTGAAGAGGTAGAGAAATAAATGAAATGGTTGAAGAGGTAGAGAAATAAATGAAATGGTTGAAGAGGTAGAGAAATAAATGAAATGGTTGAAGGTTATAGAAATAAATGAAGTAGTTGAAGGTTGTAGAAATAAATGAAGTAGTTGAAGGTTGTAGAAATAAATGAAGTGGTTGAAGGTTGTAGAAAAGAGAAGTGTGTAGATAAGATTTGTATGGCTAGGATTATTTCTTAGTTTTATATTTGTGTGGTGTAGATTGCATGGTGAGGACTATAAATAACCTACCTTGCATTTGGTTTAATCATTCCATCAAAAACAAATAAGTCTTTGTATTCTTAGTTTGAGTGTGAGTTGAGAGCTTTCTCTTTGAGTGTTTGTATTTCTCTTCAATTTGTGAGTTGCCTTTGAAAGGTGTTATAGTGAGTATAATACAAGTAGTTTGTTTACTTGTTTGGATCTAATATTAGTAAATTTAGAGTTGTTCATTCTAAATTTTACTCAACACAATTAATTATAGTCCGTAGGTCAGTAAAAATTCAAGCAGACATCATTTATTAAGGATGGCTCTCGAACCTCTGTTTGAGGTCCTGGTCTTGTTGGTGCTTGGTAATTAAGCCTTTTTCTTATACAAATTCTTTCAACAGACCTTTCATTATCCAATACTCAATTTCATCCCTTAACTCAAAACAGTCTTCGGTGTTTCAACCAAAGTAATCGTGGTACTTGCAGTACTTGCCCTTGTTTCTTTCGCTTGTGGGACCTTTCAATTTTTTGGATTCTTTGAAGAGACCCAAACTCTACACTTGCATTAATCTTTGTTTTCAGGTAGTGGGAAGGGAAAAAATTTCTTAAACTCTGTCCATTGGCAGTTAATATCACTTTTTTAGGTTGATCGTTGACCCTAGAGTCCACCATCAACTTCTTTGATTCCTAGAGCTTGGGCTCTTCTTCACCCTTGAGCTTCTAATTATGCTTAGAGGGACTCTTAGCATCACCATGGTGATAAGCCATGTCATCCACATTGATGGCTACCTCCAATATCCTGGTTAATTCCTTACAAGTCAAGATGTGGATCTTCTTGTCCAACAGACGCATCAATGACCTAGATGGAGAACGTTAAGGAAGGTGTTCACTACCAAAGAGTCAGTGTAGTCTTCAACTTGTATCTTTTCATTTCTGAAGCGGTTAAGAGGTCTTTGGGTGATTCGTTGTCTTTTTTCCCAATCTCATTAAATGAGAAGAGGTCTTAGGAAGCTCCCACTTAGGTGAGAAGTGAGTAACTGCTTCTCATATTTCGAGAAGTTTCATATGGTGTTTGATTTCAAAATTCTATACTAGACATGGATCTTCCCTGCAAATGTCAAGAGAAAGGCCTATAATTAATAATAGTGATACTTATAAGAGGTATCTAATTGAGAATACTTTGTATAATATTTGATTATATAAGAAATATTGTTAATAACTATTTATTTATAGTTGTTTCTTCGTGTCACTTAATGATCATGTGTAGGACAATATTAATGCTAAGTGATTTATGTGACTCTTATTGTAAAACTTTGTTATTTGGCTTACTAGGTGATACTTGAAGTGTTGGGCTAAGTACCTTGTATCTTGATATTTATAGTAGGCATATAGGTTATCACAAAAGAATTAGAATCCACTCCATATGTTAGATAGTAGTTCTTTTGTTTAGCAATTCAGAGCTTGAATGATTACACGTAATTTATAATATAATTATTGATTTTTTATATAAAAATAATATGGTTATCGATAGTTATTTATAATATCGTGGTTACTCAAAGAGAATATATAATAAATGAGATAAATCAGATTTATTGACCTCGGTCGTATTACAAATTCATTGTGGAGGGTTGAGCTAGATCTAATGATTATATCAATGGATTACTCATATACATTGAGTTGGGTAAATACTAGCTATGATATTTAAGAGTTTTTAGTTTCAGGCTTATAATGGGGTAACTCTCTTATTAAAAAAGATTGATAATTAATTAACGAGTTAATTAATAGATTAATGCTTTATTTGAACTTGATTTTTTAGTTCCATTAGCCCTCGAGTCTGTTCCATAACAATGATTGAATGATGTTACTTCCCACACAAATGAATGATTAATTTAGAATTAATTATTTCATATGATAAAAATGTACATATATTTATTGAGATTATGATAGTCATAAATATCAAATAAATATGTAAAAGTAAAATAATAAAAAGAATAGCCGAATTAATCCAATTAATTAATGAAATATTAAATGTTTCATAGGCATTTAAATACTTATAGGTTAAAAATATTGTTTTAGCAATTATTTAACTGAATTTGATTTTGGATTAATTATATAATTTAATTTGAAATTAAACTGGAGCATACCAAGAAGTGTAACTCCTTGTGAGGTGTGTAAGGGTTAAAATAATGAGAATGAGATTCTCATTCTAACATTCAATTTGATTGTTTGAATGAATTGTAACGAGAGTATAATTAGAAGTTGTGTTTTACATAAACTATTAGCCATTCTCAGTCATGCTCGAACACTTGAAGAAAAATTAGAGAAATCTTTCAGCACTCAATTAAGAGGATTTTGTGAAAAAAAAATTCAACCCAAAGTCATAGAGTTTCAAGAAGATGTTCTTAATAAACAAATTGTTTTCCAACAATTTACTAAGAGGGAGTTCAAGGTTAATAGATTTAAGTTTCTTGATAAACTTGAGTTTACAAAGATTCTTACCAATCTTGAGAGACAAGGCTTGGAAGCTCAAGGGTTCCAAGCTTTTTTCACACACCATAAATGTATATTTCTTGTTCTACTTTATTATAATTAAATTATTAACATTATAAGAATTTTTTAGAATTTTTTTCCCAATACCAATCAACTTTGCAATCTTTTTAATAAAATTGAATTTTTACTAAATAAGAATTTTCAAAAATAATAATAATGTCAATGTGGGCATGGAGTTTCACCTAATCTTGAAGGATTCTGGATGATCTAATTAATTTGTAGTCCCATTTTAGGTTCCACACATGGCATCAAATTTCATTCCAAGAGGAATGGTCATCGCTTCGGGTGGTAATTTGGACTAAATTTATAGCAAAATTTATTTTTGTAAAGATTTTGAATTTTCTTTCAATTATAAATAATTAAATTTATTAAAAATCATTAATTCTTCCATAATATACAAAAATGTGAATTTGGGTTGAAAAATATGATCACGAACACGTAAGACTCACACGCATTGCCACCACTTCTTGGGTGAAGGGTGTATGGTTGACTCATTGTAGTTCAAATAATTCACTTCTCCATGCAATCTCATCTCCATCTTTTGTGTAGTTTAATGCCCTATATTGAAGGTGTAGCTCCTTCAATATTCTAGTTGTATGCACCAATAGATGTCAAATGAATTAAGCGGACACAACTTTCTAAGGTACAGAGCATCTTAGATAAGCAATAGCTCAACTCAACTAATTTAAATTTTATACGAGCTAGGTGATAACTGTATTTTATACAGTTATTTGCATCAATTTTAGTAATGATAATTGCTATGTTCGTTTAATATTTATTAATTTTTGTTAAATAAATTAATATTTTCCATTTATTTGCTAAAAATACATTTTTAATAAAATTAAATAATTTGTATCGAAAATGTACTTAATTTCATATTTTTGTCCACAAATATAATTTATGGTAATATATGTTCTTAATTACAATTTATATAAATCAAAAATATAATTTAAATTAAATTTGGGCTTAATTGTAATTATTAAAAGTTTAAAAATTTAATTTAAAATTAGTAAAGCGGCTAAATCGTAATTTAAGAAAGTTTAAAATGTAATTTGAAATATATTTGTGGGTGAAAATACAATTAATAAAAGTTTAATTTTCGTGCAGGGGAGATGAAGTCCACGCGCGAAGACACGCTCGCCAAACGTGGACCGTCCGATCAAGTATCCGCGGGCTCGGTGCGCGCGTGTCTATCGAAAGCTCGACAAAAGCGACGTGGGAGACGTAGATATTCCTTTCACGCGGCTCGGCGTGCGGTGGGCCCCACGTGTCGCGCAGTGCGGCGTCGAGTGGGACCCACGTGTCGGCCGCGCGAGATTCCCCGGGCGATGCTCTCGACCGTTGGATCGGTCGACGGCCCAGACAGTTGAGCGCGTCCATCGAAGCCGCCGCGCATCGAGCCTCGTGGTAAAAACTCACGTGTGACGCTGGATTATGGTAGCGGCGTGCATCTTCGGTTTACAGACCAACCGCCACGTGTCCCACGAATATTTAAGCTAATCAAAGTCCGACACGTGGCTATTTACAATGCGTGCGTATGCGCTGGATCACGCCCGTTTCCAGCCGTTATCTCACTTTTTTGCGTCGCAATCCTGTGCGCCGTTCTTACGTGCAAACGGCATGTACCTATCACGTTGATGTCTTTGCCACGTGGCCTTAGAAATCTTTCGGCGAATCGAGATCTTTGCCACGTGGCGTACGCACTTTGAATTTAAAAAAATCGAAGCTGGCGTCTGTTTCACGCGTAAATTAAATAAGATTTTCGATACAAAATTCGATACGCGTGATTTTAATATTTCGATAAAAAAAAATTATTACGCGTTTTCGATAAAAAATTAAAATAAAAATGTAATATTTTAGATGTATTTTTAGCTATAAATAGGAGATAGTTTTTAGGAGTAGAAAAGTTTTTTCCGATTTTTGTTAGAGTTTTAGTTTGGAGTTTAAGTTTTGGTTTGAGAAAAGTTTTTTTAGTTTTTGTTGTGTTCGGTTTTTGGACTGCAGAACACGCGAAGCCATTTTTTGGCTTTTGTTGTGTTACTAGCGTGTGCTAAATATTTCGTTTCGTAATGTTTTAATTTTCCTTCTTGTTCTTCTAATTTTTCTGAATCTGTTGTAATTTTAATTTTATGAAGTAATTTAATTTTTCTAGGGTTGCATTTGATTCAAATTTATGAAGCTTTTATTTTAATTATTTTTTATAGATTTATAAGACGTTCGATTTGTTCGTTTTATCTTGCGCTTAATGCTTTTTGATTATTTACGAATTTTATCAAAACGATTTGTGGCATAAAAATAAACTTGAGAAAGGCATTTTTGTGTATATTGCTCGTAGATAAAATGACATGTATGGTGAAGGATAGGAATATACCCTAATTGTATGTGTGGCCTTTGAAAACTTAGAACTTAATGAATCTTATTGAATTTAATTCTCATAGAGATATAGTGAATTAATTTAACGAGGTGTGTTTGTACGGAGCTCGGAAGAGATGTATGAATAAAAAAGAAGTTTTCGGTTGACAAATTAAATGTACCAAAAAATATAAATCCAAAGGAAATTATATGATTGGAGTGGATTAGTTTGGTGAAAAATTGCAATCCTAGAGTTCTTTTATTTTCTTATTACCTTTTTCTTAAATCAACGATTATTTTGGATAAAATCAGAGAGAAATAATTTTAGTACTCAACAAACTATAGTAACAAATCCTCGTGGGATCGATACTCTACTTATAAATGTTATTACTTGCGACCGTGTATACTTGCACGAGTTCGTGTGTTGAAAAACACGCAACACTAGGTTAAGCTAAAGTCACTTTTAAATGAGTTAGGTTGAGCATCTCATGAGCTAACTCATTTACAATTCTTAAAAAAACTATAATTATGTTTAAAAACAAAAATGTTAACATTTTATTATCTTTTAATTATTTTGTAAAATAAAAGAATAAAAATAATATATTTTAATTGCATTTTTCATAATAACATTATTGTAATTATAAAAATGCTATAATTATAAATGAAATTTTGTTAAATGAACGTGTGAGTGACTCATAAGCTAGTTGAGTTGGAATTTTTAGTTCATCAGATCATTGAATCAATCTTAAAATAAATAAGTTAGGTTAAATTGCTCATTTGATACCATTAATTGTACCCTACTATTTATATCCACACTAGAATCTGCGACTTCCTCAGTAAAGTTCCTCTATTAAAAGAGTGCACGATGCCAAACCTTAAGGTAATCCCTCATATATGGGTAACCATTATACGAGTGCCTATAGTTTAGTTACCTATTTGTAGGCTAGACGGTTATCAATGGTTAGGCTTGAGGTTAGAGGCTAGCTAGTAGCATTCATGTGGAGCAACATATTAATGGACCATGGATCACAAACTACTTTCAATTTGACAAGATGCTCTAGTTTTGTTAGAGTGATATTTGCGGCTAAGATTTGGTCATCCTAGTTCTCTAAATCAACTTGGTTATAAACTTGGTCCTATATCCGAGGAATGCTCGTAGACATTTATTACTACTTCTATGAAAATTTTACTTCATACTGGACTAGTTTCTCTCTAACATTCCCTCTTGGCATTCCAGCGTTATTCCATAATTGGTTTTCTTTGCCTTTTTTTTCACTCATAGTCTTCTTAGGAATTGAAGGATTACTTGTCTAGGTGGCTACCAACTCTTGCTTATGTAGTGGGGGTGGATCCATTTTCGATCAAAAGTTTTCATTGAAGGAAACAAGTGATGAAATGATGAAAGCAGCCAAGAGCACGATTAATGTTCTTGAGTTTTTTGCTTGCTCAAATTGATCAGAACATCAAATATATTTCCCACAGATGGTGTTGATAAGTGCTTAAATAGTACTACTATTTCATAATTTTATTGTACTTAAATGTGAATATATAGTTTTGATTATACATATTTTTATCATTATTTATGTAAATCTAAATGTTCGAAATCACGGATATTTTATATTATATTTCAAGTATTTTTAGCTTTAAATGTATAAATTTATCAAGACATAAAGAACAAAACTTGAAGCACTCAATTCGTACCCTAGAAGCTAAGAAAAATAAGACATGTAAGCCTTACATGAAAAAACCAACTAGTAAGACATACAAGGCACAATTGAAGAAAAGTGAAGCGTGCCATGATGAGGATTATAATGTGTCACAATGCACACTGTTCTGTAGAAACTCATTGGGCACGTAAAGTATCGTGTGCCACAGCATGGAATAAATGTGTTGAGGCATGACCTATTCGAAATGACATTTGACGTAGTTTAACATATTTCATGCAATGGCAAAGGAAAGATTGTTCCACATCTTGCCTTCATTTATTCGGCTTGAAGCCCTTTTGCACCAACCTTCCCTATAAAAACTACAATATACTTGTAGGTTAGGTAGGATTAGATGTAGTTTAATTTTTCCTTTCTTTCGTCCATCTATCCTTAGTTTTAATTGTATAATTAGGTTAGATGTTTTACCCTATACAAATACAAAAATAGATCCTTTTAGTTGTGAAGAAGAATCAAGGATCTAGAGAAATCAGTGATAACTTGTTCAAAGATTTAGAATCGTCTTTAATAAAATGGATATTTTCAATTTCTGTTTTATTTACTTTTTTTTGTAATATAATATCTTTCATAGTTGAATTGACTTTTGTTAATTTAGCTATTATTGGCTAAATTTGTATATGGGATTTTAGTTTATGTTTCCAATAATTAGAATAACAATTTTGTGATTTAAATAAATAAAAGTTTAGATTTATTTTTTGTTCATAAACATCAGATCTTTAATTATAAATTCATGATGGGTCAAGTCTTAATTTATAATTAAAAAGATATTTTAGAATTAAGAATTAGACACATCATATGTGCTTAATTGTACATAATGAATAATAGCCTATTTTAATTTTATTAATTTGTATTAATTTAGATGGTTGAAAAATAATTTTAATTATAATTTAAAGATTGGCCAAATCTTGATTTATAATTAAATAATATATCTACCTTAGATTTATCAATTTTGAATTTCAAGCTTGACTAAACGAAGTTATTAATTAATTAAATATTTTTGGTTTATATATATTTCTTTAACTTTTCAATTAATCAATTTCAACTAGCAAAGGAAGAATTGATTGATTGAATATTATTGTAAACTTACCTTAACTATAGGGGTTTTATTTAAAAAGAAAATAAATCAATAAATCTATCTTTTATTTATATTACCTAATTTGTTCTGTCCATGAAGAGCTATACTTTCTAAAATCCCATATATATTCATCATTCTAGGTTTGACTTTAGTTGAATTTATCGCTTTACTTTATCCGCTTTAATGTACTCACTTTTATTTACTTGCTTTCTTTATATATAATTTAATTTAGAATTTACAATTTTGTTCTGCAAACAACAATTTGTTAGAGTATTTAAGATTTATTTTTCTTAACTATATTAAAAATAATTCAACTTTTTAAAACCATCTTAATTCCTTGAAAGACTATCTTGAGAGTATACTCGTTGCTTTTTATAAGTGATTCCTTCATTGTCGAAGAATTAGCATTTTAAATTGTTTATTTGTTTTCTTTTTAATTAGTTTTTGTGATTTTGTTTTGTTTTGTGATTTTCTTTTTATTTTGTGAATATATGCTATATGTTTTGTTATTTTTATTTGTTTATATTTGTTTATGTATTGCATAACATATTGTTTATTTTAAAAATACATATAACTAAAAAATTTATTTTTATTTTTACTTCTTTTCTATTATTTATTTGTTTTTAGTTATTTACTTTATATTTTTATTGCTTTTATCTGTTTATTTTTTATTTATAATTATTTTTTCTATTTTTTTATTTTATTTATTTTATTTTATTTATTTGTTTTTAGTTGTTAGTTTTATTTTTATTTATTTTTCTTGAACCAAAGCCATTGAAAAATGGGAGATGTTTTACAAGAGGATATTAATTAAGGAGTATGCAATGCCAATCACTGCTATTTTCTCTATATAGTTAGAGGAAGCGGCCAGGATTATGAATTAAAACATATTCATTTTTCTATCTTGCCATTTTTCTATGTTACCATCCTTCAATAGAATTCCTAATCAAGATCAATTGGCCTTCATTAGAGATTTTTATTCAATTGTACAGAATTTTCCTTTACATGATCCTACTAAAGACTAATTAAAAGAGAGGTATTTCACATACACCCTTAAAGAGAAGGCCAAAGTTTGGCTAATGACTCTCCCACCAGATTCTCTGATAACTTGGGATAGAGTTTATAATAAATTTATCTAAAGATACTATTCCTAATAGAAAACTTTTAATTTGAGAGAAAAATCCCAACATTCTCTCAAATGAAAGGAGAAACATTCCACGAAACTTAGGATAGGTTCAAATTTCTTCTCACTCAATGTACAAACCATAGTTTCCCACTACACCTGCAAAATCAATTTTTCCATGATGGATTGACACAACATTATCAATTCACATTTGATAATGCTACATGTGGAGCTATGGGAAAAATAATTACCTTAGAGACTTATAATATATATGAGATGTTGGGCACTAATTCCAAACAAAAGAGCTTTAGAGTCAGAAGAGCTAGAGTCAATAAGATAGGCTATGAGAATGAGATGGCCATACAACTTGTAGAATTAACAAAGTTCAATTCCTAACTACCAAGAACACATCTAACGAATATGTATGTGGAGTTTTTGGTATGTTTGGGAATGGTGCTAATGTTTTCTATTTTGTAGGTAAGTTTATTTTATATGGGAGTGCCAATCTAAACCATGAGTGATTTTTACACCAATGCTTATAATTCTAGGTGGAGAAATCACTCTAAATTCTCAGGGTAAGAAAACAATGACCCATTATATGGACAAAATCAAATGTGAGGCTCAATCCTAAACCAAAACATACCATCTTATTATCCATCTAAAGAGCCAACCTTGGAGGAAAACTTGAGTGCTTTCATTCAAGTAAGTTCAGATAACAAAATGAAGGATGATCAAAGGTTGAACTCTTTAGAGGCATCTGTGAAGAGTGTGGAAGGAAACATTGGACAAATAGCTAAGCAAATGCAAAGACAAGAAAAAGGAAAGCTTCCATGTCAATCTCAACAAGCTCAAACTATGACAACTCTAAAGAGCGGTAAGGTTATGAATAAATATTTTCCTAAAATCTCTAATGATTCATTTAACAATGCAAGAAACACGGGTGGAATGAAAGTTTCACCCAAGAAAGGTATGAACATATATGATGCAATTGTAAAGCCGTTTAAGGGGATTCAAGGAGAGCCATCTGACCCACCTATATTGCACAATGCACCAAAACCATATCAACTACTTATACCATTCCCACACTGTGTTAAGGACATTAAACTGGATAGTAATTTTCTAATTTATTCAATATGCTTTCTAAGTTTAACATTAATTTACCTCTCTTAGATGTCATTTGAAATGTGCCTTGCTATGCAAATGTTTTTGAAAAATTAAATACTAAGAGGATAAAGTATGAGTTAATGAAAGAGTAATTGTTTCTAAAGTTATTTGTGAAATATTTCAACAAAGCCTTCCACCAAAATTAAAGGATCCTGGCAATTTTATTATCAATATTACTATAAGAGATAAAAAGGTTATGAAGGATATTCTAGCTTTAGGTGTAAGTATTAATCTCATGCCTTACACAATATACTTCAAACTAGGTTTGGGGGAGTTAAAGCCCATAACCACATCCCTTCAATTAGCTTATAGGTTTTTCAAATATCCTAAGAGTGTGATTGAGGATTGTTTTTTACAAGTTGATAAATTAATAATACCTATTGATTTTGTGATGATGGATATACATGAAAACCCATCAATGGACAAGGACCACACTATTCTTAATAGTATGTCATTCATGGCCACAACTAAAACTATTATAGATGTTCATAATGGGAAATTAACTATGACACTCTTGGAAGAGATTGTTAATTTAAAATTTTTGATTCCTCTTCTATTTCTTCTCTTCCTATTGAGGCTAGGTGACCATATATTGAATGTTTGGATACACTCTCTTATAATACCTTTTTTGTAGGAAGAGATGAAGGATGAACTTTAACTATTGATAGGATAAAGGAAGACTTAGATGATGAGACTTAGGGATACCATGAACTTTTAAATAGTGTTAAATCAATATAAGAGCCTAGTACACCTTTAGATCTACCTAAGATCCCATATGTGGAATAAATACTCCACCTAAGTTGGAGCCAAAAGAGTTATTTATAAACCTAAAATAATTGTTTTTGGGAGAAAGGGCTACCTATCTAGTTTCATCCATTTTTACCAAAATCTAAGAAAAAGAACTTGTTTAGGTGCTTAAGAAATTCAAAAATGCTATAGGATGTAGTATCGGAGACATTACAGGTATTAACCCAGATATTTGTATACATAAGATTAATTTAGAGAATAATATTAATCCTATGAGAGAAATCTAAAGGAGATTTAACATTACTATGCAATAAGTAGTGAAAATTAAAATTTTGAAACTCTTAGAGGTAGAAGTTATCTATCCTATTGTTGATAACAAGCAGGTTATTCCAGTATATTTTTTACCTAATAAATCAAGCATTATCATGGTAAGAAATGACAGGAATTAGATAGTGCCTACTAGAGTCATCATAAGATGGAGGATGTGTATCGACTTTCAAAAACTAAATCTGTACAAAAAGAAAGACCATGTGTCCCTTCCTTTTTGTTTATCAAATTTTAAAAAGGCTAGATAGGTATAAATTTTATTGTTTTCTTGATAGTCTTTCAGGATATTATTAGGTAACAATTTCCCTAGAAGATCAAGAAAAGACCACATTTCAACTGTCCTTTTGGGACATTTTTTTCAATAGGATGCCATTTAGTCTATGCAATACTCCTGCCACATTCAAAAGATTCATGGTGTATATATTTTTAGATATGGTGGAGAAATTCATTAAGGTATTCTTAGATGAATTTTATGTCTTTGAAACCTCTTTTGATGTTAGAAAATATCATTTCCCCTAGAGTTATAGAAATGGATAAGGAAAAAATTGATGTCATTGCTAAATTAGAACCCCCTAATGATGTAAAAGAAATAAGGAGTTTCTTAGAACATGCATGTTTTTATAAGATATTTATTAAAGATTTTTCTAACATAAGTCATTCTTTATGTAATCTGTTAGCTAAGGATATCTTCCTTGTGTTTGATAATGATTTCTGTATTGCTTTTAATACCTTGAAATAAAAATTAACTTTTGCACCTATTATCATGGAACCTGATTGGTCTTTACCATTTGAAATTATCTACAATGCTTCTCATTTTTCCATAAGGGCTGTTTTGGGATAGTGAGTGGATAAGCGTTTACATGTCATTTATTGTGCTAGTAAAATACTCAATGATGCCCAAATTAATTATTTTACTATCGAAAAGGAATTTTTGTTTATTTGTTTTTCATTGGATAAATTTATATCTTATTTGGTAGGTCTAAAGTTATTGGGCATTCTGATCATACTACTTTGAGATATTTATTGAGTAAATAGAATGCTAAGCCAATATTGATTAGGTGGGTTTTACTTTTGCAATAATTTGACTTAGAGATAAGAGATAAGAAAGGAACTAAAAATGTAATAGCTAATCATTTGTCTAGGTTAATTTCTAATTTTGACACTAATGAGAGTGAGAAGAAAATAGATATTGTTGAAATTTTTCTCATGAACAACTATTTATAATAGGCTTAAACCCATAGTATGCTAAAATTGTCAATTATCTTGCTAGTGGTATTTTGAGGTTTAACATTCCTTTTTAGGAAAAGAAAAAACTTTTCCATGATTGGAGGCACTATTTTTGGTATGACTCCTATTTGTTCAAGTTTTTCCAAGATCAAGTCATCTAGATATGTGTGCCTATGGAGAAGCATGAGTGCATTCTGGTTTTTTTTTCATGAACTCTATTGTAAGGGCCACTTTGGTGATACGAAAATGGCACATAAGGTATTACAATATGGTATTTACTAGTCAACTTTATTTAAAGAAGCTCATAATTTTTTCATGTGATGTGATAGATGTCAAAGAGGTGGTAACATAGGAAAATGTGATGAGATTCCTTTAACATTTAATTTGGTTATTAAAATTTTTGATGTTTAGGGGATTTACTTTATGTGTCCTTTTATCCCTTCTTTTGAATATAAATATAATTTGGTTGCAGTTGACTATGTATCTAAGTTGGTTGAAGCTATACCCACTAAAACTAAACTAAAAATAATGATGCTAATTGTATTGTAAAAATGTTGACGTATTTAATATTTAGAAGCTTTGGGACACCTACAGTAATAATAAATGATGGAGGAACCACTTTTTCAAAAATCTCTTTGATGGTCTACTAAAAAAGTACAATGTAACACATAAGGTAGCCACTCCATACCATCTATGAACTTTCGATCAAGTAAAGGTAAGCAATAGATAAATCAAGGGTATCTTAGAATAAATGGTATGGCCTTTAAGAAAAAATAGAGCAACCAAGTTAAATGTATTATAGGAATACTATACATCTTACATGATACCCACTAGTATAAGTATTTAGTGATTGATTTATGGAAAGGTCTGTCATTTGCCTGCTGAACTTGAGCATAGGGCATATTAAGAAATCAAAAAATCAAACGTGGACCTTGAACAAGCAGGAGAGAAACACTTGCTTCCACTTGATGAGCTAGAAGAGATTAGGAATGAAGCCTTTGAAAACACAAAAATCTAAAAAGAATGCACTAAGAGTTACAATGACAATGGCCTCCATAAGTCTCTTTATCTTAGAATGAAAGTTATCTTATTTCATTCTCATTTTAAAATGTTTCTAGGAGAGTTGAAGTCAAGATGGAGTGGACTATTTCAGGTTGTTCAAGTTTTCCCACATGAATTTGTAGAATTGATAAATCTAAAAACTTAAAACCAATTCAAAGTCAATGGGCATCATGTCAAGCCATACTTGGAGAGAATTGATACAAATGAGAGCATTGAATGCATTAAACTACAAGATCCGTATAGTCTTACTAATACATTAAACTAAGCACTTTGTGAGATACAACCCACCATTTTAGTTAATATTCTTTCTTTTATTTTAATTTTTTTAATTTTATTTATTTTCAGTTAATTTTCTATTTGGACCTTTCATTGCTTTTCTAAACATATGTATAGTTGAGTCTTTGCATTGTTTCTTTTATGTCTTAAACATTTTTTATGGATTATTGTAAGAATTATTTCTATTTATAGTTTGTGTTTCATACTTGGAAGTTGAGATTGTAATAAACCCAAAATTAATGTTTAGGAATCAAATAGTGGATACTACTTTTTGAGAATATTTATGAGCTTCTATCATTTTATTATAAGTGATAATACTTTTTATACTCATTTAAGTACTTTTCTTATTATTTCAAAATGTTAGATGATCTCTATAGGTTTTGCATCGAATAAGAATTTTAAACATCTCATTAAGTATCATGTACTTATTTTCATTTTTTAGATTAAATGATTTGAGTAGAATTTAAAGTATGTGCCTATTTCATTCATACTTGACTTATATACACACATACATATATATACACACATATACATATATGTATATATTTGAGGTTCCCTTAGAACAATAAAAATTTCCAAAATTTAGTCACTCGTCAAAACAAACATATGTATATGGGTCCATTCTAAAAGAAAGAGATGAAAATAAATAGTATAAATATATATTGTGGCTCTAATTTCTTCAACATAGGAGATAGTTATTACAAATAAATAAAAATGATCCCCTTGAAGTCAATTGCATTTTCATTCATCTTGAGGCACATATTTAAAATTTTTGTTTAATGATTCTCATTGATACATGAGATCAGTAATATGATATTTTCATAAATCCTAACATTTAATTCCTTTCATGAGATGAATATTATGCACATTTGATCATTTCTTGTTTATCATAAGTGAACATTTTTGCTTTATTCTTTACATAACTTCTCTTCGCATATATCTTGTTGAGTGGTTGAATCCATAGGATAAGTGTAATATTGAGAGTATATCTTATGAGGATTAGAGTCTAAACAAATTTATATTCCTAACACCAAGATTGGGTGAGTCAAAGTTGATATTTTTTTACAATAGGACATAAATTTGTGATGTGTAATTGGTTTGAAAACCTTTAAAATGTTGAACTAAATTGTGCTTGAGATTTAGATTATAAGCTGAAAAGAAAATAAAGCATGAGAAATTTTATTGATTTTTTATTTTTATTTTTTTATTTTTTTATTTTTTTATTTAGATTTATTTTTTATTTTGTCTTGTTATTCTTTTTAGTTTTAAATTGTTGCATATTATGATGTTTGTGGGTATTATTACTGAGAGCCCTTACAAACTTAAACTCTTTCACTAGAACAACTTAGGGGTTTAAAGTCTTGTTGTATACGTTAAATGCAACTTTGTAAATCTACGAAAATAATATAGGCTCGTTTAATTAGTTTATTTATTTTTGTTTGTAGTTTTTGGATCACTTTCCTTGCTAAATACTAGCAAGAAACTGGTTGGAGGTTATGATAAAATTCTTGAAAAGTACTAATATTTCTTCATTTTATTTTACTTAAATATGAGCAAATAGATTTGATTATGCAAATCTATATATTCAAAATCACTAGTATTTTTTGTTGTGTTTAAAGTGATTGTAACTTCTAATATAAAAATTTATCAACACATAAAGAACAAAACTTGAAGCAATCAAATTTCACCCTATGAGCTTAGAATAATAAGGCATGCGAGCCTTACAAAAAGAACCGACTAGTTGGTACGGTGTACAAGTAACAAATGAAGGATGATGCGGTGAAGATTATATTGTGTCGGAACGCACTCTATTTGGTAGAATGGGCATGAAGAGTATCGTATGCCACAGCATGGAATAAGTGTTTCATGGCATGACTTGTTTAGGATGATATTTGTCATAGCTCAATGTATCTCATGTCGCAGTGGTGGAAAGATTGTGTTGTGACCTGCCTTCATTTATTCAACCCAAAGCCCTTCTGTACAAGCATTCCCTATAAATAATACAATATACTTTTATATTTTTATTCTCTTTCTTTCATCCATTTGTCCTTAGTTTTAATTGTAGAATTAGGTTATTTGTTCCATCATATACAAATGCAGAAAGAAATCCTCTTAATTCCAAAGAAGATCAAAAGATTTGGAGAAACCAATGATAACTTGTTCAAAGATTTGGAACCGTCTTCAACAAAAGGGATATTTTTTATTATTGTATTATTTACTTATTTATACAATCTAATGTCTTTTATAGTTAAATTGATTTTAATTAATTTAGCTATAATTGGATAAATCATTATATGAGATTTTAGTTTCTTCTTTCAATGATTGAAAGAAAAATTTTGTTATTTAAATAAATAAAAGTATAGATTTATTTCTTGTTCATAAACTTCATATCTTTAATCATAAATTTATGATGGATCAAGTCTGGATTTGTGATTAAAGAATATATTTTAGAATTAAGCATTAGACACATCATCCGTGTTTAATTGTGCATAATGAATAATAATCTATTTTAATTTCATTGATTTATATTAATTTATATGATTAAAAAATAGTTTTAATTATAAATTAAAGGTGGGTCAAATATTGATTTATAATTAAAAAATAAATCTACTTTATGTTTATCAATTTTTAATTCCAAGCCTAAATAAACGAAGCTATTAATTAATTGAAGAATGGATTGATTAACATAGGAATATGGTTGTGATTTTATAGAATCGTTCTTATGGCTATTGGAATCAAAACTAATGTAGGAGATGACTTTGAATAGATGTTGAAAAAATGATATTCAAAAGCTATTATAACTCTTCAATAGTCACAAGGAAGTTCAAGAGTTATTTTTACTCAACTGCAAAAGGTCCACCAATTTTGAACAACATATGTGCCCATAGGACGTGTGGGCACACGATTTGAGTTCCAAATTTTTAGGCTTATCATCCGAGGATTTGCACTCCTATGCACATGCAAATGAACAGCCGTCTTACTACACTAGCTTACATTTTAGAAGCCGAATGCTCTATATAGCCTTCAATGTGTTATTCATTTTCTTATGTTAGTTAAACATAAAATAATCATATTTTTCCTTCTCAGTGAATGAACTTTAAAATTCAATTTTTTATAAACCCCAATATCATTTTGAGACTGTAAATATATAATTTCAAAGCCTACATGAAAGAAAATTCAAATCAATCAAGACCACCACTTGTATCAAGTACGTTCCTTTAAAAATGGCACTTCATAATGATTTAAAAACCCCATTTTTCACAATTACCAAATCCTATAATATTTTACTTATTAATTAACTAACATCTTAAAGGAAATTTTTTTCTCTTATGCTCTAATTAATCATATATGATGAATAACTCGTATCTCTTTTAATCAATCAATGATAACGTAGTTCAATAAAAGAGTGTCACATGTACATGATACAAACATGAATATATATATATATATATATATATTATTTGGGGTTGATCTGATTTATAGAGAGAGAACTTAGAGAGAAGTTAAGATATTTGGCTGAAAGTGTGGATTTCATGAAAGATCCCTCTATTTATAGGACATTACACATACAAGTATCGATCACACAATGGGTACATATATATGAGTGTCAAGGGGATACAATCGGTATAAAAATACAACATTTTATGTATCAAGCTTAACCGTAGGCTGAGCTGGTGGTTAACCTTAAAAGGGAAGCATCCTCCAAGATAGACCTCCTACATCGTGAGTGTATTTAAAGTGTACAAAGTTAGATACTTTAATTAGGGTAGTCCTTTTCATGGTTGGGTCATCTTTCATAGGCTCGACTTGATTAAAAGAGCTCAGGCAACTTATTTTTATTTGGACAGATCTACAAGTCAGTCCTTAGTCTCGATCCAGGCTACAGGTCTTGGTCCTTCATCTAGGGTCGGGCTACAAGTCTTGGTCATTTCTATCGTTTTGGGCTACAGGTCTTGGTCCTTCATCTCAGGCCGGGCTACAAGTCGGTTCATATGTCCAAACATCAAGTCCCCCTACTCTTTCAGCTCAAGTTATGGAATGAGGTGGAAGATTAAATACTAGCCAGAGAATACAAAATTTTTAGTTCCTCTAATAAATACATGTCACTTGATTGGAGAGAGAAAATGGGTGTCTCTATGTAAAGAAATATTTTGACTGGGACTTGTCATCATATCCTGCATAGAAAATAAATAGTAAGAAAATTACTCTATCGTGTCAGCACGAGCTATAAAAGCTTTTTTAGTCAGTGGTAAGATTTCAACTCGTACTAGTTTTGTTTGTTTGAGTTTTTATAGTACAAGCTTCGACAATCTAACGCTTTTCTAATTTCTTTTCAGGTCAATTTTTAAAGGATCACTTCCTCTTATTTTCAAACTCGACCCTAGGTAATCCCTTCTTTTTGCATCTTACTCATCTTTTTTGCTTTTATGTTTTGTGGATTTTTACATAAATGCACAGAGAAGATATCTCAGCCTCAAGCTCAGGCTCTTCTAGTGAGGTGAATTGATGAGTGCTCAAAAAGCACTAAAATAACCATGATTTTATACAAATTAATTGATTAAAAATATATATATTTATATGTTTTATCATATATTTATATAAATTTGTCTTTTTCGGAATCCTGGGTATTTTTATTGTTTTTCAGGTATTTTGGCTTAAAAATGCAACTTAAAGACTCAAAGAGTAATACTGGAAGCAATACATCACAAATATATTAATAAATAAATGCGTAAAGGTCGACAAATATGGAAAAATTGGACAAAATGGGTCAAAAAGGTCAAAAATGTCAAAAAGGAGAAAAACGCGCCGCCGCCAAGACTCAGCTCCGCCCCAATGCGCGGGTTACTATTCATGCGCGCAACTGCGCGAGGTTACTGCTCATTCGCGCGGGTACTATTCATCCGGCGCGCAGCCTCCAAAGACTCCCTCCGCGCGCCCAACGCGTTTTTGCCCCATTTTCCACGTGCAGCCGCCCCCATGACGTCATACTGACGTCATTGACGACCTCAGCATTTCCATTACACGTTTTTTTCATTTTTTAACATTTTTTTTACTCATTTTTTCTCTCCATCCTCACCTATAAATACCCACCTTCCCTTCACTTCAAAAACACACCTTAAAAACCTCCAAATACATTCTTTTCTCTCTTTCTTTCTCTCTTTTCTTAGATTTTTAGTTTTTCTTATGTTTTCTTAGTTTTTAGCTTTTCTTAGTTAATTTCTCTTAGTTTTAGAGTTCTTCCCTTTTTGGGAAGAACTAGTTATGTTTTTGTAATATTATTAGCTTTTTGATTCAATAAATGGGAGTGCAAATTCCGCTTGGAGTTTTTCTAGCAACGGGAATGGCATCAATCTTGTAAGGATTTTATTTTCTTTGCGCTATTTTTTATGCTTTATTCTTACATGTTATATTTAATTTTTCGTGATTAAATTTAACGTACTAGCTGTTTGTAAACATGATATAATAATAACGTTGTTATGCTTGCGAAATATTAAATAGGTAAAAATCTATAAAATGAATTGATTTTATTTTTATTCAAGATTTCATATTAAGAATGTTAGAGAGAAATATATTATTTTTCATTACAAACTTAAATCTGAAAATTAGATTTTAAGGTTTAGTTATCCGGTCTGATTTAGAGTAGTGCTCTTTTATTTGATGGTACAATCGCCCGGTAGTTAGAGTGAAGCTCTATTTCAAAAGTTTTTATAATAATTATTATCTGAAAATGTATTGACAACATGTTTTCAGTAGTAGTTTTAAAACTTGAAAGTTAGTACTTGGATAACTAAATTCTTAGGTTTAATTTGGACACTTGAATAAAGTTTAAACTGTCTAACCCCACCAAAGGTGTCATTTAAATGGTTCATTTTAAATCTCTTAGAAAAAGGAATTAATTTAATTAACCAAATTAGTTATCAACCCCACCCATAGGTGTTAATTGATTTGTTTAGTTAACAAAGAATATCTAACTCCACCAAAGGTGGTATTCATACAAAAAGGGAGAATCAATAAATATCAATTCATATCTTTAATAACCTAGATAATATGAGCAAGCATAATTAATTTAGTTATTATATCCATAAATACTCCACTAATATAAATGATAAAATTTGCATGAATATTTATTGAATCTGTATTTATATTTATTTTTAGATAAATATTTATTGAATTTGTATCTATGTTTATTTTTATGTTTTTTTAGATTATATTTAATTAATCTGTATATTTTATGTTATTAGATTAGGAACACAAAAACCAAACTATCGTGACAGGATGTTTAGGATTTAATTTCGTTTTTAAAAGTTTGAATAATAAATTAAAAACCACATACATTCCTTCCTTAGATCGACCTTGGGAGTATACTTATCATTTTCTATGAAATGATTCGGGCACTTGCGAGAGTTTTACAAATATTAAAACCAAAGTATTTGCGAGAATCGGCGATGCCGGTTTTCGCTCATCATGAATCGATCTCCTCATCATCCTTCTACCTCTACCTCTCACCCTCAGACCATTCCAACTATTAGATTAAGCGTGTCCCAAATTGAAATCTAAGTAGCTAGGTTGTGGAGGAAGAAAGCAAGGAATATAGGATCTAGGGAGCCAACAGATCACACCAGGGGTTGTTCGGTCGTGTCTAAGACTTATGAGTTAGTACCCCAGGATGAGGAAAGGTTAAAAAAACCTACAACATAACTTTTTCTTTTCAGATTATGATTCCTCTAGAAGGGGCATCTGATAGTGATCAACCTCCATCTAGTTAGACTGTCTTTCATAATAAGGCATTGTGGTTGTGGCCGAAACAATTGATGCCTAATAAGTAGAGGTATATGCTCTGCCTGATGTTGATCTATCAGGAACTCGAGATAGACTTAAAGATAGCCAAGTTTAATGAGGCTTATTCCTCAAAGTAGAACCCATTGATCCAATAAGGGTATATATATCGATGAAGCAAGATTGGGGTATTAATGTGTCACTCCCTAAGAAGGAGAAAAAATGGAAGGAGTATTTTTTCTATGTTTTAGGCCGATGGAAGTCTTCTACCAGTGACACCAAAATAATAGGAGCATTTGCAATAACACTAAGGCTATGATAAGGAGCATGGGTTCTTTAATCACAACCTCAAGTCTTGACATGAAGCAACAGTTGGCTAATATCCAAAATAATCTTCCTAAAAAACCAACTAGAGGCACTTATTGAACACCCCACACTTTGTCGTGTGTGGGTTGATAAGACATGGTATGGTGGATACCTCTCTTAGGATCATTCATAAACCCTAGTCTCTTCCTAAATCCTGGCCTCTTTCTAAACACAGAACACTCCCCATAAACTTTAGGGGCTGGTTCAAGGTGGTCATTGATGATGGTGAACTAGTCGTAAGACTTACCCTTTTATTTTGTTAAATGCAATGTGATTAACATAAAATCTCCTCACTCTTATGTTGTAGATCCCATGGAATTTATGGCCACCCAGATCTTATCCCATTTGAAGAGTAAGGTCACCTCTGTAGGGGAAAGCTCCCAAAGGTACACCTCCTACTCTTAGAGGGAGCCCACACTTAGCCCAGAGCCAATGAATTTCTACACATCCTTATTGCAGGAACAACATGTGACTCTGCCCTTTGCTCAGGCTTTAAAGAATCTAGTGATCCTATACACGATTCAAAAAGAAGGGGAAGGCTATCCACGATCTCACCATCTATATGAATAGGGTATTTTTAAATCACAGTTGGGGCGCTATAGCACCTCAATTATTTTTTGAGCCACCTTTCTACTGGAACATATGAGAATAAACTCGAGGCTATTTATAAGGCTGCAGATTTTGACGAGGTCATCCGTCACCAATTGTGTCAAGTGAGCTACCTCATGTTATATGTTTATTTATGACTATTGTTTAGTATAAGTTTGAGCTCGGGACTTATTTGTTTGACCTCGTAAATATCTTTTGTTTTAGTTGGTACTACTCTATAACTTTAACAGGATGTGAAGCGTGGGTCATTTGAAAGCCAAACTATTGTAGGAAAAGTAGAGTCACACTTCTACTCATTTAAGACACGTCGTGCTTCTAGCAAGATTAAAAAAATGGGAGGCGAGGCAATTGATAAGGAGGAGAAATTGAAAAAGGCTACCACCAAGCTGAATGAGTATACCCCATGCGTTTCTGAACTCAAGAAGGCTCAAAGGTGAGTTGAAAAAGGCCCCCACTTACAAAAGAGCCAAGGACTCACTATCCCTTTCATGGTATTTAGGGAAGTGTGTGACAAGGGAGTAAAAATTTGGCATTTATTGCATGTCTGGATGTATTTTGTGCAATCTACTAGCATAGTGGACAATAATAGCTCTATCTCATGAGTCATTGTGATAACTTCCCCCTCTTAAATGTGAACCACAGTCCCCTTCGTGTGCTTCATACATTAATCTTTTAAATCCCTCTTTGGCTACACACAAAAGCCTTGAACCGAGTGAAGTTTTCTGGTATAATTTTCCTACTTCTATCATATACCGACCTACCTTAGCCCGGATTTCCTTTGTAGACCATCTATCCTTTGGAAGCTCATTCCTTTCCATGAATTCATAAATTGGGGTGTACCATGGGATATTGGGATCATCTATACATCCAACCCCTTTTCCAACCTCCTAAAAGGATGCTTGTGATAGAATTGTTATCAATACTACTCAATTATGCTTGGCCTCACGTACTAATGCAAAAGTGGCTAAGGCATTGGCATGACCATTATCCTTTCGAGTTATTTGCTTAATCTCAAACTTAGAGAATTTAGAGTGCTCCTTCTTTAACCTTTCTAGGTACCCTTTCATTTTTCCATCTCTAGCTTCAAATGTCCCCGAGAACTGGTTGACCACTAGCCTTGAATGGCTATGTAGGGTGACCCTATCCACTCCCAACTTATTTGCAGTCATGACCCCAAATACGGCCGCCTTATATTTTGCAACATTTTTGGTCACATAGAAATCAATTCTGACTGTGTACTCAAAATAGTTGTTGTTATAGTCTACTAAGACTACTCTTAGCCCTACACCATTGAAGTTATATGCTCTATCAAAAAATACTTTTGAAAATTGCGCTCTCTTTTTGATGTACTCCACATACTCTCTTTCTCTCCTCATTGTCCACAACTTCTGGCTTTTCACAAAACTCAGCCACAAACTCGACTACTACTTGACCTTTGATGGCCATTCTAGCTATGTATTTAATGTTGTATTCCTCCATTTCTATGGCTATATGTCCTCATCTTCTTGCTACATTTGGCCTCGTCAAGACATTCTTGAATGGATGAGAAATGAGTACCACAATTGTGTATGATCCAAAGTAATGCTTGAGCTTTTATGCGCTAGCTTTTAGAGTAAATTCAAACTTGTAAATTGTTAGAAACCTACTTGATAAATGTATTTTATATAGTTATTTTCGTCAATTTTATTAATGATAATTGCTATGTTCTTGACATTTTTGTTTAATTTTATTTAAATAAATTAATATTTACCTTTCTGTGTTAAGAAATACATTTTTAATAAAATTAAACAATTTGAATCGAAATCGTACTTATTTTTCAATATATGTTCACAAATATAATTTCAAATAATAGAGTTTTTAATTACAATTTATAAAAGTTGAAAATGTAATTTAAATTAAATTTGGGCTTAATTTCAATTATTAAAAGTTTGAAAATTTAATTTAAATTTTGAAAAGGGTTTAACTGTAATTAAAGAAAGTTTGAAAATGTAATTGGATTAAATTTGTGGGCCAAAATGCAATTAATTAAAGTTTAATTTTCTACGCAGGTGAGAAGAATCCACGCGCTAATCTACATGCGTGAAACATGGACCGTCCGATCAAAGAAGAAACCGCTGAGATTCACGCGTCCTTATCACACCCGACCAAAGCGAGTGGGTGCAGGTCTTTATTCTTCACGCGGCTCGACACAGTGAGGCCCACCTGCCATGCATGCCGGCGTGCAGGGTGGGACCCATGTGTCTGTTACGTGTCTGCCATAGGTTGTGATCTCGTGCGGTTCAACCACGTGCAATCGTTCCCTCTAGCCATTTAAAGTATGCCACGTGTCTAACGTTCCCCTTGCACGAATCAAGAGCGGACGCGTGGTACATTTCGAGGAATGAAAAAGTGTAGAATCTCACACCCGTTCCAATCGATGTCCCCCACGTTTTGCGCTCTTATCCCGTGCAACAAGTCTGCGTGCGCCCATTCGTGATAACCAATAATTCGCTGCCACATGTCCCACTTTAGCTTTCAACGAATCATATCTCGACATGTGGCAGAGTGATTTCAAAATAAAATCAGAAACCCACGTCTGTCTCCCACTCAGTTTAAAGTAATTTTTTCGATTCAACCGTTTCTCTGGCACACGTTCTTTTATTATTTGCGGTATAAATGTTTCACGTGTGTCCAAAAAATGTATTATTTTAGATGTATTTTTGGCCCTATAAATAGGGCATTTATTGCTAAAATTTACCAGGTTGGGTTTAGGGGTTCATTTTTTGGTTTTGGACTACAGAACACGCAGAAGCCATTTTTTGGCTTTTGTTGTGTTCTGCGTGTGCCAAATATTTTTGCTTCTTGATGTTTTAATTTTTTCCTTTCTTCATCTAATTTTTCTTTAAGTGTTTTAATTTTATTTTAATTTTATGAAGTAATTTAATTTTTCCAAGGTTGCATTTGATCTAAATTTATGAAGCTTTGATTTTAACTATTTTTGATAGATTTATAAGACGTTCGATTTGTTTACTCTATCTTGTGCTTAATGCTTTTTGATTATGTACGAATTTTATCAAAACGATCCATGGCACATAAATAAACTTGGAAGAGGCATTTGTGTGTATATTGCTCGTAGATAGAATGACATGTATGATGAAGGATAGAAATATACCCTAATTATGTGTGGCCATTTGAAAACTTAGAACGTAATGAATCTTAGTGAATTTAATTCTCATAGAGATATAGTGAATTAATTTAATGAGGTGTGTCTATACGGAGCTCGGAAGAGATGTATGGATAAAAATAGAAGTTTTCGGTTGACAAATTAAATGTACTAAAAAATATAAATCAAAAGAAAATAACACGATTTGAGTGGATTAGTTTGGTGAAAAATTGCAATCCTAGATTTCTTTTATTTTATTAACTCTTTTCTTCTTTTATTTTGTTAACTCTTTTGGAGAACATAAAACGTACAAGTATACACGGTCACAAGTAATAAAATTTGTAAGTAAAGATCATTCCCACGGAGATTTGTTACTACAGTTTGTTGAGTACTAAAATTATTTCTCTCTTATTTTATCCAAAACAATCGTTGATTTATAAAATAAAAGTTAAAGGAAAGAGTAAAAAAAATAAAAGAAATATAAGATTGCAATTTTTCACCAAATTATTCCACTCTAATCATATTATTTTCTTTTAATTTAGATTTTTTAGTACATTTAATTTGTCAACCGAAAACTTCTAATTTTATTCATACATCTCTTCCGAGCTCCGTATAAACACACTTCGTTAAATTAATTCACTATATCTCTATGAGAATTAAATTCAATAAGATTCATTAAGTTCTAAGTTCTCAAATGGCCACACATACAATTAGGGTATATTCCTATCCTTCATCATACATGTCATTCTATTCACGAGCAATACGCACACAAATGCCTCTTCCAAGTTTATTTATGTGCCACGAATCGTTTTGATAAGATTCGTAAATAATCAAAAAGCATTAAGCACAAAATAGAATGAACAAATTGAACGTCTTATAAATCTATCAAAAATAATTAAAATCAAAGTTTCATAAATTTAGATCAAATGCAACCTTAGAAAAATTAAATTACTTCATTAATTAAAAATTAAAATTACCACACTTAAAGAAAAATTAGATAAAGAAAAGGAAAAATTAAACCATCAAGAAACGAAAATATTTGCCACACGTAGAACACAACAAAAGCTAAAAAATGGCTTTTACGTGTTCTGCAGTCCAAAACCGAACAACACACAAATTCTAAAACTAAACTCCCAAAAAAACTCTTTAACTCTATCATCTTATCACCTATTTATAGATACAAAAATACATCGAAAATATTAAAATATCATCCACGCGGGGAACAGGGAAATATGGAAAAAATAATAAAATATTACGTGTGGGGAAAAGTGGTATCAAAAACGCGTTCAAAATCTGAGTGGAAGGAGCTGCGCGTTTCTAATTTTATTTTCAATCCACGCTGCCACGTGTCGCGACCTGATTTACTGAAAAAGATAATGGGACACGTGGCATCCTTCAATTGGTGAGGGCAAAATGGGTGCATGGATCTGCGCCGCACGAAAGAATGGCGCGCGGGGACATGTGGCAGACAACGGCGCGCCTGGAAACGAGCGTCGTTTCCGTGCATTTTGGTTCACTTAATGCATGCCACATGTCGTCATGTTACTCGCTGGAATATTTAATAGACATGTGGCTTTTTCTTATTCTGTAAAACGAGAGGGTGCACGCCTCTTGGATGTCGTACACGATTTTTAGGCAAGCGGTTCGGTGCGCGACAGCTTGGATCCACGAGCTTCAATCTGGACCGTTCAGACGATCCAACGGTGAGCGATGCGCCTTAGGGAAACTCTACGCAGCCAACATATGGGTCCCACTCTGCACGCCGGCCTGCACGACATGTGGGCCCCGTTGTGCCGAGCTACGTGCAACAATAATTCTGGGTACTCTCTTTTGTCTCGTCTGAAATGCACTCGCCACATCTGGACCGTTGATTGGATGATCGAACGGTGGCTGTTGAGAGTCCTGAGTGGTGCGCGTGGCATTATTCTCCTGCGCAGAAAATTGAATTTCCTTAATTACATTTTGACCCACAAATTTAATTCAAATAACATTTTAATTTTTCTTTAATTGCAATCAAGCCCAATTTTAATTTAAATTATATTTTTGACGTTTAATAATTGCAATTAAGCACTCATTTATTTGAAATTAGATTTTTGAACAAAAATTTGCAATTAAGTACATTTTCGATACAAATTATTTAATATTCTTAAAAATGTATTTCTCTACATATAAAAGGTGAATATTAATTTATTTAACTAAAATTAAACAAAAATGTCAAGAACATAGCAATTATAATTAATAAAATAGGTGAAAATAACTATATAAAATACAGTTATCACTACTATAGGAATCTGTCAGGACCTGGCTAACGTAGTAAACGGGATGCTAAACCTTGTTTCTTTCAGCTAGGAGTACAACAGTGCACGTATGGGAAGTCACAGCCAAATACAAATAAAGAACCTCACCTAGATAATGGCTAGCTAAGACAGGGGTTACTCAGATACTTCTTGATTTCTTCAAAGGCTCTACTGTAGCTCTCGTCCCAAAAGACTATTATGCCCTTTCTCAACATTTTGAAGAAAGGCAAACACTTATCAGTGCATTTATAAATGAACCTATTCAATGCTACTATTCTTCCATTTAATTGTTGGATTCCCTTAAAGCTAGAAGGTGGTTTCATATTTATCAGGACTTGTATCTTGTCTGGGTTGGCCTCAATCCCTCTGGCTGACATGAGGTACCCTAAGAATTTCCCCACGACAACACCAAATTTGCATTTTTTTTGGGATTGAGCCTCATACCATATCTTTAAATTATTGAGAATACTTCCTCTAGGTCTTTAATGTGATCCATGGGTTGAGCTAAATTTACCACCATATCATCCATGTAGGCTTTTAGGTTTCTTCCCAACTGCTCTTCAAATATTTTGTTTACTAGACATTGATATGTGGCACCCGTACTCTTCCATCCAAATGGCATCCTTTTATAATAGAATGTTCCTTCTTCCATGATAAAAGATGTTTTTTCTTCATCTTCGGGGTGAATCCTAATTTGGTGGTACCTTCAATATACATCCAAGAAACTCAAAATCCTAAAGCCAGTAGAGGCATCTACCAATTGATCAATACGTAGGAGGGGGAACAATCCTTGGGCCATAGCTCGTTTAAATCTATGAATGATACACACATACAAGATGACCCATATGCTTTTTGACTAAAACCACATTTGATAGTTATATGGGATAGTTGACTTCCCTTATGACCCCTACTCTTTAAAAGTAGCCACCTGGTTTTTGATGATCTCGTTCTTTTCTCTTGGGAATTTTCTTTTTCATTTTTGTACTAGTCTAGCCTTTGGATTGACGTTTAATTGGTGTGATATGAATTTTGGATCAATTCCAAGCATGTCAGTTGGAATTCATGCAAAGATATCTGAGTTAGTCTTGAGGAATTGTGAGATTTGTTCCTCTAGATCCATCGTAAAGTCTTCACCCAATTTTAAGGGGTGGCTCTCACCTTTCACCTCCATTGGGAAGTCTCTTACTTCATTTTAGTTGATCAATTTTCTAAGGCCTTTGCTCTGTGGCTTCCTTTGAGAAAGACCTCTTGGTAACTACTATTTGCATGCCACTTCTTTCATAGTAGCATAATAGCATATCTGAGCCTTCTCCTTGTCTCCCCTAATCTCCTTTCGACCCCCATCAGTGGGAAATTTGATTATTTGGTAGAGGGTGGATGGAATTTCCCTCATTTTAAGTATCCAAGGTCTTCTCAAGATGGCATTGTAATAAGCTAGGACATTGATATTTACAAAAGTGGTCATTACTATCACTCCTTTTTTTCTATAATAGATAGCACTACCGTTCCTTTGGCATAAGTAGTACTACTGTTAAACCCTAGGAGAGGGAGCTCCCTCTTAACAATATCAGGATCCTTTATACCTAGAGCTCTTACAATGGTCAAAAAAAGAAGGTCTACTGAACTCCTTGTATCAATCATTATTCTATAAATAGCTGATGAGTGCTCAAAAAGCACTAAAATAACCATGATTTTATGCACATTAATTGATTAAAAATATATATATTTATATGTTTTATCATATATTTATGTAAATTTGTCTTTTTCGGAATCACGGGTATTTTTATTGTTTTTCAGGTATTTTGGCTTAAAAACGCAATTTAAAGACTCAAAGAGGAATACTTGAAGCAATACATCACAAAAATATCAATAAATAAATGGGGAAAGGTCAACAAATATGAAAAAACTGGACAAAATGGGTCAAAAAGGTCAAAAATGTCAAAAAGGAGAAAAAGCATACAGCCACACAGCCCAAGACCACCGCCCTCCGCAGCGGGTTATTGTTCATGCTACAGAAGACAATTGGCGATTATTGTTCACGCCTTGACCCCAGCGCCAGCCAGCCAACGTTTTCACCCCATTTTTCACGTCGTAGACCCTGACGTCATCTTGCCGCGTCATTGATGACCTCAAAGATGTCCATTACACGTTTTTAATTTTTTAATATTTTTTTAACATTTTTTTACTCATTTTTTCTCTCCATCCTCACCTATAAATACCCCTTCCATATACCTTAAAAACACCTCAAAACCATACTTCTCTTCTTTCTTTCTCTCCCATTTCTTAGTTTTTAGTTTTTTTAGTTTTTCTTATGTTTTAGCTAGTTTTTCTTATGTTTTAGCTAGTTTTTCTTAGTTTTAGAGTTCTTCCCTTTTAGGGAAGAACTAGTTATGTTTTTGTAATATTTTAGCTTTTTGATTCAATAAATGGGAGTGCAAATTCGCTTGGAGTTTTTCCAAAGAACGGGAATAGCGTCGAAGTTCTCAGTAAGGATTTTATTTTCTTTCTGCTTATTTTTATGCTTTATTCTTACATGTTATATTTAATTTGTCTGTGGTTAAATTTAAGCGTCTTGTTGTTAGTAAACATGGTGTAATAATGACGTTGTTATGCTTACAAATATTAAATAGGTAAAAATCTCTAAAATGAATTGATTTTATTTTTATTCATGATTTTATATTAAGAATGTTAGAGAGAAATATATTATTTTTCATTACAAACTTAAACACGAAAATTAGATTTTAAGGTTTAGTTATCCGATCGATTTAGCGTAGCGCTCTTTCATTTGTTCGTACAATCGCCCTTTAGTTACAGTGAAGCTCTATTTCAAAAGTTTTTATAAGAATTATTATCTGAAAATGTATTGAGGACATGTTTTCGGTAGTGGTTTTAAAACTTGAAAGTTAGTACTCGGATAACTAAATTCTTAGGTTTAATTTGGACACCTTGAATAAAGTTTAAACTGTCTAACCCCACCAAAGGTGGCATTTAAATGGTTCATTTTCAATCTCTTAGAAAAAGGAATTAATTTAATTAACCAAATTAGTTATCAACCCCACCCATAGGTGTTAATTGATTTGTTTAGTTAACAAATAATATCTAACCCCACCAAAGGTGGTATTCATACAAAAAAGGGAGAATCAATAAATATCAATTCATATCTTTAATAACCTAAATAATACGAGCAAGCATAATTAACTTAGTTATTATATCCATAAATACTCCACTATTTATAAAAGATTAAATTTGCATGAATGTTTATTGAATCTATGTTTAATTTTCTGTAATTAGATTAAAAACACAAAACCCAAAATATCGTGACAGGATGTTTAGGATTTAATTTCGTTTTTAAAAGTTTGAATAATAAATTAAAAACCACATACATTCCTTCCTTAGATCGACCTTGGGAGTATACTTATCATTTTCTACGAAATGATTCGTGCACTTGCGAGAGTTTTATAAATATAAAACCAAAGTATTGGCAGGATCGGCGATGCCGGTTTTCGCTCATCAATAGCATAAGATCCAATCTTCAAAGTGATCACTAGAGGGTCCTCATGATGAGACGAGGTCTCCTCCTTTTAATTGAAAAACATTTTAGTGGCAAGTCTCCCTTTGTCCAAGGTGTATACATGGGGGCACTGTGCAATTCTCTGGAAAACCTTTTGCACAAGTTATTTGAATTTTCGTTAATTCCTGGCCCTTCATGTATGGTGTGTATAGTTCTCATATTGGTTTATTTGTGGGACCCCCTTTCACTACCTATTAGGTTCGTTATTTTTGGCACCTCTCACCTATTGGGATGATTTCTCTGATCTCCATTTTCTGTGACGAGGTCCTTCAGATATCCCTATGCTAATAACTCTTCTATCTCCTTTTAGAGGTGTCTGTAATCTTTTGTCTCATGTCCTATGTCCTTATGGAAGGCACACCATTTAGATGTATCCCTAAGCAAGGATTTCATTTTTGGTGACCACCTGACTTTGGGTTCCTCCTCCATTCTTATTATAGCTTAGGTTAGATTTACTCTCAAGGGAGCCTCTTTAAAAGGAGAAAGGGACCTTTCCCAGGGTCTTTTATTTCTTGACCATCGTCCCGCTCCCTTGTCATTTGGTGCGAAGCATTTACTTTCGCTATTTTGATGTGCCCTATTTGGACTTATCCTTCTCTTTTCCTTTTCCGGCACCACCTCCATATTAGATTACTAGCCTTTGACCTAGCCTAGCTCTCTCTCCAAGTTGACAAACTTTCTTGCCTCGCCATAAGCTTCTTCTAAAGTACGAGGCACTATCTTGGTTAATTCTACAAATAAATTTCAAAAACCTCTCCGAAAGGCCTTTATAGCTATAGAGTTAGGAAATTCAAAGATTTCTAATTTTTTTCTCCCTGAATTATTTCTTGTACTCCTGAGTGGATTCTCCTCCCTCCTGAACAATTGAGAAAAGGTGGTGTTATTCTTTTCTCAAGGGTTTGTTGTAGGCATAGTTTGTGATAAAAAGTCTCACAAACTATGGAAAGGTGGTTATGGATTGGGGCACCAAGTTGTTGAACCATTTTTAGGCATCCTCACAGAGAGTAGCTATGAATAGCTTGCACATCATGGAATCTCTTTTTTCCTTGGGTTAGACTCATGGGAGATATGGCTATTTTGAAATGTTGCACTTGCATTACTAGGTCCTTTGTCCTAAAATAGTCAGGGCATTTGAGAGCGTTGAACTTAGTCGGGGGCTTGTCATTTTCTATATCATCAGAAAAGAAGGATATACATAATCGTTCACAATCCCTGTCCATGTCATAAGGAATTTTACCTTTTTTGTTTTTCTTATTAGCTACCTTCAAAGCTTGGTTTTGCTTCTTATTGGCTTCCTCCAATGCTTGAAAGTGTGCTTCCCAGCTCTTCCTTTCCAAAACCCATTGATCTTCACCAAGTCTCGCCGAGCTAAAAATGGGATCCTTTCATCCTTCTGCTCTGAGTGGTATGGCTCATTCTAACCATGTCTTGCTATGTTTCTGTTGATCGAGTCTACTGCTTCGTCATCAAAGGCCCTTCCCCCTGACTGAGACTCTCCTAATCATACAGGATATCTTCTGCTCTAACCTTATCGAGGGATGGTGCTGCATCTCTCTGAGTTATCCTTGCTTATTTGTTAGCCAACTTGGAACATCTACTACCACGAGTTCCCACCATATTGATGTGTGATAAATGGCTTAGGTACAATTTTTGAACAGAGCACGACAGATTTTCCAAGCTTCTCGCAAGACTCAGAGTAAATCCCAAGAAGTATGGGGTCAAAAATCTAAGCCCCATGGTGGGTACCAAAATGTTTAGAGTTGATCCAATTTATAGAAAGAAAACTTGAAAAGAAATTAAGATATTTGACTAAATGTGTAGATTCCATGAGAGACCCTTATATTTATAGAACATTACATGTACAAGTGTCGATCACACAATAGGTATAAAAATACAACATTTTATGTATCGATCTTGACCTTAGGTTGAGTTGGTGGTCAACCTTATAGGGGAAGCATCCTCTAGAATAGACCTCCTACTTCATAGGTGCATTTAAAGTGTATAGAGTCAGATACGTTAATTAGGGTATTCCTTCTCATAACTAGGTCATCTTTCATAAGCTCGGTCTAATGACAAAAGCTCAGGTTGCTTATTTTGATTTGGACCGTCCTACAAATCAGTCCTTAATCTTAAGTCAGGCTATAGGTTTTGGTCCTTTTTCTCGGACAGAGATAAAAGTCGATCCATATATCCAAATATATATATATATATATATATATATATATGTATATATATATGATTTTAAACAAACATGACAACCCGAAAAACCATTACTACGTTAGTTAAGCAAAATGAAATTTATAAGTTTTGGTATAAACAATGAGATTATATAACTATGGAAATAAATTTAAAAATGTCATACTATTAATGATTAAAATTGTATTATTATGAAACTCTTGGAGTCTTTATTAAAAATACGGTATATATTTATACGATAAAATAATTAATTTTAACTTTTAATATATAGCAAAATAAAGAGTTAACTATATTAAATTTAATAAAGATATATATTCAAGATTTCAAAAATACCAAACTTAAAAAAGGAACCTCAGTATTATTATTACAACTATAACCCCACGTTTGGTTGGAGGGAATAGAATGGAATCAGAATCGATTCTTTCCATTTTGTGTGTTTGGTTGGACGGAATTGAGGATGGAATGGAATCAGATTACTAAAAGAGAAGGAATCACAATTCCTTCTCCCCACCTTGGTAATCATAATTCCATTCCCATCTAAACTTTTTTTTCCAATTTTACCCTCACTTAAAATATAACCTTAAACTCAAATCCCAAATTCTCAAACCCAAAATTCCAAAACCCTAAACCCTAAACCCTAAATCCAAAATTTCAAAACCCAAAACCCTAAATCCCTAAACCCCAGATCCCTAAACCCTAAACCTTAAAACATAAATCCCAAAACCCTAAAACATAAATCCCAAAACCCTAAACCCTAAACCCCAAATTTCAAATCATAAAACCCTAAACCCTAAACCTTAAACCCTAAATCCTAAATCCCCAAATCCCTAAACCCAAAATTCTTAAACCCTAAACCTTAAAACATAAATCCCAAAACCCTAAACCCTAAATCCCAAATTCCAAATCGTAAAACCCTAAACCCCAAATCCCTAAACCCTAAACCTTAAACCCTAAAACCCTAAATCCCAAATCCCCAAATCCCTAAACCCAAAATTCTTAAACCCTAAACCTTAAAACATAAATCCCAAAACCCTAAAACCTTAACCCCAAAATCCCAAACCTAAAACCCTAAAACCCTAAACTCCAAATCCCTAAATCCATAAACCCTAAACCTTAAAACATAAATCCCAAAACCCAAAACCCTAAAACATAAATCCCAAAACCCTAAACCCCAAATTCCAAATCCTAAAACCCTAAACCTCAAATCCAAAATTCTAAAACCCTAAACCATTTTTAGAAAAATAATAATTTTAACCCTAAACCTTAACCTACAAATATAACCCCAAATCCTAAATCCCTAAACCCTAACAAATCCCACATCCCAAACCTCAAAACCCTAAACCCTATTTAAAAAATAATAATTTTAATAATATATTTCTTTTTAATTAAGTAATAATTATTTAGAAAAATAATGATTTCAATAATGTATTTTGTTTGACGAAAAAATAGTAATTAAATGACACTATTTGAACTTTACAGCATGTAGGGGTATTAAGGTCATTTACAGCTTTTTTCATTCTGGCAAACCAAACACTGTAATCCTAATTCCGAGCTTGATTCCAGTGGTCGAACCAAACAAAATTGTTTCCTTTCCATTCTCATTCCGATTCCGATTCCGATTCTATTCTACGAATCAAACGCCACCTAAAAGATGAAAAGCAAGATGATGATCACAATGTGATACGGTCGATTTTTAAGAATAACTAATTACATACACGTGTCTAATGCTTATTTATACAAACCAGAGAAATATATTCTACATAATTTAATATCCCCACTCAATGGATAAAAAAGGACCATTAGTTTGGGACGCATAAACAAGAACTTTGTGACATTAAATTCTATTTTATTATAATAAAGATGAAAGATTTTATTTAAATATAAATTAAAAATATAATATAATATAATATAAAATTTATTTTTTAAAATATATTAAAATTATAGTTAGAAAGATAAGATTTGCCACAAGTGTATTACACAATATATGAGAAAAAAAATCCTGGAGACTTCTTTATTTGTTCTATAGTCTCTTTTGTTTGAGACTTGCCGAATCAACTGATTTAATAATTTTCTAAAAAATATTTAATTATGCTTATGTTAAGAATAAATTTAAAATCTTTCACAACAAATCCATTATTCATAGCTAATATTATATTTTTATTATTTATATCTTTAACAACACAATGGATATCAAAGGATACAAAAAATTATTTCAACAAATACTACAATTTTCTTTATATTTGAATATAGTTAAAATTCACATTGTTTAAAATTTGAAGATATTTACGAGAGTTTTTAGGTGTTTATGGTTTCTAACCAACTTATTACACGTATTTTTTTCGTTGTTCTAAGATTTCGAAACTATATTCATGACCATCCTATGACTTTAACATGATACCAAGTTACTCTTTAATAAAATCTTAAAGATCAAGATCATAGTTCAAAATCTGAAAAAATGAAAAAAAAACACTTGTCATAGATTGGTTAGGAACCATTAATGTTTAGAAGTTTATATAGATATTCTGAAATTTTAAACACCGTAAATTTTAATCAAAATTCAAACATTTTTTATCATTGTCTACGTCATTCTCTCTTACAAATGTCGTCATAATTTTGATGCCAAAATTTAAACTCAACAAATTGGAAGTTGCATATCAAAGGCTAGGTAATATGTCAAACAACAAAAAAAAAATTTAAGGATCAGATGTCATTTAGGCTTCCATGCAAGCCCATGAAGTTTTAGCCAGAGTTAACAAATGGACAATCATGATTATCTCATCCACCCATTACTTCTAGAACCTCGTAATCTTGTCATGCTTCAATGATTTTAACACATGAACTTTTGAAAGTCCATCAACACAGTGAAAAAGAGAGTTGTGAGGAATCCAAATGTGACTTGACCCAAAGATAGAAATAGCATTGCTAACATTATACGTTAACCCTACGACCATCAATGTTCTGCTCACAATTAGCTCATGCTTCAACTGAGATACATAGATCCAAAGCTATTCACAGTTTAAAAAAAATCCACTTGAAGAGAAACCTTGAATAACCTAGTCCCTATAAAACGAACAGTACCCTTTAAGTAGTACAACAACTAAAGAGCTTTCCAGAAGACTTATCATTTATAAGAGCATAAGACTCCAAATATTTAAAAAAAAACAATATATGTAAATATTTTTTTATGGCAAATTATTATTAATTTTTTAAAATATTTTCATATTCAATTTAACATTTTAAAATCTTATTTTAATTTTATTTTAATAATTTAATAAAAAATAATATTTAAAAAAAAATTATTAAAATAATATATTTTATTTTTAATTTACCGATACTATTAATTTTAGTTTAACAAATTAAATAATACTAATAGGTTTATGTAAAGGATCCCACTCCCTTATATTATATCATTACACTTTTATATATGAAAAAACAAATTGCAATATCATTACTTTTCTTGTCGCTTTTGTATAGGATTAAAGCATGCACCGTTGGTTTTGTATATACAAAAAAAGCGCTTCACCAACCATGTAGCCGTTGGCCCTTGGCCATTCTTTGAATTTTGTTTTTTTCACAAAGTACTTGGACAGTTGTCTGCAATAAATTTAAACAACGGATGGCATATCGGGATAAACAACTTTATTAATAATATTAAAATATAATTAATACTAAAGATAAAACTTAATGTTATATTTTTATTATAATAATAATAAAATTTATTGGGATAAAACTGTTACCTAAAGTGAATTATTATTTTTAAAGTATTAAAAATTATTTATGTAATAAAATATATAGTTTTAAAAATATTTGTTTCCAAAAAAGCTTTTTTTCTCATATTTTAATTAAATTTATATAAAAATCTTTAAACTTTTAAAATTTACAATTTATTCTTTAAATTTTTAAAACTTTACCTATAAATCTTTAAACTTTTTAATCATACTATTTAGATACTTAGTTTTTAAAACTTCAAATAGATTTAAAAAAATTATTCACAAATATTTATTTTAGTAATTAAGTTAGTATTTATGTATAAACTTTTAAAAATTTAGAATTAAATTATATGATTTAGAAATTTAGTGATTTTTACATCAAGTTTTAAATATTTAGAAACAAAATCATATGTTTTAAAAATTTAAAAATCTATTAATAATTTTAGTTAAAGTTTGTATACTTGTTCACTTTAACTAATTTTTTTATTGTCATGTTAAAAAATGTACAAGAGATTATTATTTTACTTTTATTATTATTTAAATTTTAATATCATTGTTATTTGATAAACTATTCGTTAATAAATTATTATTGTATAATATTAATTTAAATTTTTTTAAATAATAAAAATATTATTTTAAATCATTATTTTAAATTGATATATAAAATGATATTTTTACAATTTTAAAAGAATTAAATTATTGTTTTATAATAATAATTACACAATAATGATATATATAATGTTTCTAAACAATGCATGACTATTAAAATTTTAAAAGAGAAAAATATGTATAAAAAGTGTTTCCATCTTGGTTTATATATGTGTGATAAAATAGAGAATCTTGCATATAATGGAAGTATGAACACATAATAGAAAAAAAAATCATTTTGATTTTTTATTTTTATAAAAATTAAAAAAGTGTAAATTGATCTATACTTAAAATATCAAGATAGTGAGATTGAAAATTGATCTATACTTAAAAACATGGTTAACATCCAAACCCATTTCACACCATAATCGATTCACATTGGTGAGTTTAGTTTTTCAAATTGCATTGGTAGAGATATATTAAAGACAACAATATATCTCATAAGTTTAGTCCTTCATAAATTATATTTTTTATCAATTAACTTCATTGATATTGAAATATTCACAAAGGAATAAAAGTGCTTAAAAATGTGGTTAACTTCCAAACTCATTTCACTTGAAAATATGTTAACATCCAAACCCATTACACCCTTGAAAATGTGGTTAATATTCAAATCTATTTTACACCAAAATCAATACACATTGGTAAGTTCATTTTTTCAAATTGCAATGGTAGAAATATATCAAAGACAACAATATATCTCATAAGTTGAGCCTTTCACAAAGTATAATTTTTATCCTTTAACTTCATTAACACTGAAACACTCGTAAAGGTAGTAAAAATAACATTCTAAAAATCAATCCTAGAAGTTTGAAAAATTGAAATACCAATACTCTACTCACTAATAAAGTTATGAACATGAAGTTGCTCAAACATCCGTATGAGTACAACAATACTAGATGAAGAATTAGAGATGGAAAATATATCTCTATATGAATCATTACCAGTATTTTTGTTCAACATTATCAAAGAATTAAAGTGAAACAACAAATTCTCAAGATGATAAGTAAGACTACCGCTTTGACCACATTCTCCGTCACAAACAATAACACCAAATAGATGTTGGCTTGATTCCTAAATTAGATGCCAAGAAAATTCTCTCTATAATAACATGAATAACAACTATAATATGTGAAAATCTTAAATAATTTAGAAGATTAGCAGGAGCATGTGAAGAAATCCATGGCCTAACTCCCTCCAAAAGAGCTCTCAAAGAGGAAGGGTTGTCATAGACTTATAAGTGCAGCAGAAACCCAATGCTTAGTCGATGTGGGACTTCAACACTCCCCCTCACATCGATTTCCGATCGGGGATATGGAGTGCCTCCCCCTCACACCGGCGCAGGGTCCATCCCCTACAACCGGCCGGGTACCGACCGAGTCATCTGGCTCTAATACCATGAAGAAATCCATGGCCTAACTCCCTCCAAAAGAGCTCTCAAAGAGGAAGGGTTGTCATAGACTTATAAGTGCAGCAGAAACCCAATGCTTAGTCGATGTGGGACTTCAAGGCACTCCATATCCCCGATCGGAAATCGATGTGAGGGGGAGTGTTGAAGTCCCACATCGACTAAGCATTGGGTTTCTGCTGCACTTATAAGTCTATGACAACCCTTCCTCTTTGAGAGCTCTTTTGGAGGGAGTTAGGCCATGGATTTCTTCAGCATGTCTTCTACCCATATTATCAGATGTTAAACCTCTAACTAAAACTTCATACTTTGGTTTTGGCAACTCAAAGAACTTCAAGAATTTCACAAATAATCAGCCAATTACTATGATACAAACTAGGAAAAATGACTTAAACCCCATTCACATTACAAGTTATGTTTATATTAGTCATACAAGGTAGTTTGTAACACTGACTCATTTTCTAAGTTTTTCAAATCAATCCACTCAAACTTGTAGGAAACAATATTACAGCAAACAAGTGTTAAGTAGTTAGTGAAATTATAAGTGTGGTTTTCCATATCACAGTCCCCTAGAGCAAGAAACATCAATCTAGTTTGGTCTTTATAAATAAGAAAGTACAAATCAAAGAACAACCCAAAAGATGTACTCAGCAAATTGGAACCAAAGAGTTGAAATGGAGCCAAAATTGGCAGCAACCCATTCTCTGATTTCATCTTCTTTACAAGTGCTTTCATGTATTTAGGTCTATCCATTTCCTCAACTATGATATAAATTAGCACTTGTGGAAACGAAGATCGGGTCTAATTTTGGTTGCACAAATATATAATAATGGGTAACAGCAAAATAATAACCAGTAAGAAAAATAAATGTTACACAATGATTTAAGTGGTTCAACTTTTCAATATGAAAAGTCTACTCCACTAACTGTGGCACACCGAGGAAAATTAACTAATAATCAAAATGGAGATACAAACACCAATCTTCAGAGGTTCACAAAATTATACCAAAATTCAAAATACACCTTCAAAATACTAGTAATATATAGCAAGATAAATTAACAAACTTGCTATTTAATCAAATATTACCTTATAAATAATAATAGTTAAAACCTGCTAAAGCTTTTGCCCACTAAGTAGAGAGAAAACTCTAATGGTTTTAGAGGAAATCTTCAATTATTCAAATGATGACAAATGATAGTTATGGGATATGATATTATTGGTTGGTGAAAAGGAAAAATTGGTAGCTCATCTATATCAATTTGGCAACCCTCTCTTTGTAGCAGCTTCTATCTTTTCTAACTCCAATGGCTACTCTTTCTCACACAAAAAGAGAGGAAACTAAGTTAATATATATATAATAAAAAGGGGGCTGAGGGTTTTGTTTGGGTATATGAGCTTTGGGCTCAATTATTATGTTTTGGGCCAAATTTAACAAATCTCCACCTTAGCTCAAAACAAAAAACAAGTTCTTCAAATATAAAATTCCTTAGATTATCAAACAATCTTCGTCCAAAGCCCCGAAGGGTGATCATCTTCTACAAACACCAATCAAGTCCAAACAATGCTTAAACTTGCTAAATGGAACTGGTTTGGTTAACATATCAGCTGGATTCTCGGTAATGACTATCTTATTAACAACAATAGCACCCTAAGAGACAATGTCACGAACAAAGTGATATCTGACATCAATATGTTTGGTTCTTTCATGATACATAGTATTCTTGGTTAAGTGCATCGCACTCTGACTATCACAAAATACAACAGAAGTATCCTGTTGTAAACCCAAATCACAAACCCAAAGCAACTGTAGACTGTAAAGTAGTCTTCCAACTAATGACACAATGAGAAAGAGTGAAGACATAATATGTCATAGATCTTCTTCTATCCAAATCACTAGCATAATCTGAGTCCATATAACCAATAACACTACAACTGGTATTAGAACTTCCATCATTTACCAAACCAAAATTAGATGTACCTCTCAAATGCCAAAGTATCCATTTCACTCCTTGCCAATGACCCTTACCAGGATTACCCATATATCTACTGACTGTATGTGAAATGTCTGGACGAGTGCAAACTATAGCGTACATCAAACTACCAACAACACTAGCATATGGAACCTGATACATGTACCGCTCTTCTTCTTTTGACTGTGATGACAAATCCAAAGAAAGCCTGAAATGTGCAACTAACGGCGTATTCACAAGTTTAGACTCTTTCATACCAAAGCGTTCAAGAACTTTTTCAATATAACTTTTCTGAATCAAATAAAGCTTGCCCGCTTATCTATCCCTGTAAATTTCAATGCCCAAAATTTTCTTCCCTATACCCAAATCTTTAATCTCAAACTCACCACTAAGTTGAGACTTTAATTTCTGAATCTCAAACTTATTCTTGGAAGCAATAAGCATGTCATCAACATAAAGCAACAAATAGATAAATGAACCATCATTGAATCTTTTATGATAAACAAAACTATCATAATCACTCCTAGAGTAACCATGATCAATCATAAAAGAATCAAACTGCTTATACCATTGTCTAGGGGATTGCTTCAACCCATATAAAGACTTTTTCAATAAACAAACATGATCTTCCTTACCTGGAATAACAAACCCCTCTGGTTGATGCATATATATTTGTTCTTCAAGCTCACCATGTAAGAAGGTTGTCTTGACATCAAGTTGTTCTAATTCCATGTCAAACAATGCAACCATAGCAAGCAACACACGAATAGAGCTATGTTTCACAACAAGTGAAAATACTTCATTGAAGTCAATACCTTTCTTCTAACAATAGCCCTTTGCAACAACACGTGCCTTGAACCTAGCTGCTTTCTCAGGTATACCTTCCTTTTTCTTAAAGACCCATTTGTTTCCAACAATCTTCTAGCCCTAAGGCAGTTTCACCAATTCCCAAGTATGATTCTTATGAAGTGATTCAATCTCTTCATTCATAGCAACCAGCCACTGAACAGACTCATCACAAGTGACAACTTCATGATAACTAGAAGGTTCATGCACCTCAATAGACTCTGCCACAGACAATGCAAAAGAAACTAAGTCTGCATCTGCGTACCTCTGAGGGCGTCGAATCTCTCTTATTCCTTTACCCTTAGCGATACTATATGGTTGCTCATGTTGCTCATCTGCTACATCATGAGCAGAATCATCTATCTCATCCACAGATGGATAATCTGAAGTGCCTTCTTGCACTTGACTATGAGCTCCACTCTCAAGCTCCACCTGCTCACTAACACTGTGGTCTTTATCTACAACAATATACTCTTTTTTCTTTTACAACATGGAAAACTCATCAAACTTAACATCTCTGCTAATAAAAAATTTAGGTGACTTGGGTTCAACACACCATAATCTATAACCCTTCACCCTAGAAGGATACCTCAGAAATATGCATTTCAATACCCTAGGCTCAAGTTTACCATCATTAACATGAGCATAAGCAGGACAACCAAAAACTTTCAAATCAGAATAATTAGCAGGAGTACCAAAGAATACCTCAAACAGAGTCTTCAACTCAATTGCAGTTGATGGAGACCGATTCACCAAATAGCAAGCATGGCTACAAGCTTCAGCCCAAAAGGATTTATCCAAGTCAGCTTGAAAGAGCATACAATGAGCTCTTTCTAAGAGAGTCTTATTCATATATTCTGCTACTCCATTTTGCTGTGGTGTATGACGCACAGTGCGGTGTCTCACTATGCCATTTCTTTCACATAACTCATTAAATTGACTGTCACAAAATTCCAAACCATTATCAGTCCTCAAATGCTTGATTTTCTTACATGTTTGATATTCTATACAAGCCTTGAATTTTACAAATTTTGAGAACGCATCATTCTTATTCTTCAGAAAATACACCCAAATATGATGAGAGAAGTCATCAATAAAAGTCAACATATACCGGGCACCACCCTTAGACATAACACGAGAAGGACCCCAAAGATCTGAATGAATATGGATGTACTAAACTTGACCCTGCGATGCTTTCCATAGACACAATGCTCACAGAAATCAAACCTCCCAATTTTCTGACCACAAAGCAAATCTCGTTTGCTCAAAATAGACATCCCTACCTCACTCATATGCCCTAGCCACATATGCCATAATCAAGTAGTGTTTGAATCTTGATCTGACGAGGATTAAACTGATACACTGCCAATAAAAGTGCTACCTTGAAGCATATAGATACCACGCAACAATTTCCCTTTAAAAGCAACGAGAGCACCCTTACTAACTTTTAAAACTCCACCTTCAGCTACATACTTGTAGCCTTGTGAATCAAGAGTATCCAAAGATATCAAGTTCTTTTTCAAATCTAGAACATGGTGAACATCTTTCAGAGTCCTAACAATACCATCATGCATCTTAATTCGGACAGTACAAATACCAACAACCTTACAAGACATATTGTTTCTCATCAAGACAAAACCATCATGAATAGATTGATAAGAAGAAAACCAATCTCTATTGAGGCACATATGGTAAGTGCAACCCGAATCAAGAATCCAAACATCTTCAGGAGAACCAATAGATACTTATAGAACATTTTCACCATCGGAACTAGAAGTATCTACAACACCAGCAACATCATTAATACCAGAAGACGTTGTGCCATTTTTTAGATCACGAATAATTTTAGTAAATTCATCAAGGTGATCATGCAAAGGTGTACCTTCTAACATTCTAAATGTATTCAAACGCTACTTCAAATATAATCAACTTGTCAAAGACTTGGTCATATACAAATTCTCCAATTTAAGCCATAACCTAGTAAGAGTTTCCTCATCACCAACTTCCCGTAATACCTTATCAGACAAGGATAATTGAATAGAACTGAGAGCATTTTCCATCAATGCATCTTTTTCTTCATCAGTTAATTTTTCTGACAATTTATCATTGTATTCAAGTGTCTTAACGAGCCCTTTTTTAACTAATACGGCCCGCATCTTCATACGCCAAAGACTAAAATTATTTCTACCATTGAATTTCTCAATTTCATATTTTGCCGCCATGACAGAAAACCCAATATTAAATAAACAAAAGCACAAACTAGAAAATATGAAACCAATAAGATAACCTGAAGCTCAAAATAAATCCAAAAGAGCAAACTTGATCAGTTCCAATAAATAATAGAATAACCCAATGCTCTGATACCAATTTGTTATGAATTAGCACTTGCGGAAGCGAAGATCAGGTCCAATTTTGGTTGCACAAATATATAATAATGGGTAACAGTAAAATAATAACCAGTAAGAAAAATAAATGGTACACAATGATTTAAGTGGTTCAACTTTTCAATGTGAAAAGTATACTTCACTGACGATGGCACACTGAGAAAAATCCACTAATAATCAAAATGGAGATACAAACACCAATCTTCAGAGGTTCACAAAATTATACCAAAATTCAAAATAACTCCTTCTAATTTATTGGTAATATATATGTTGGAAATGAATTTAAATAAAAAAATATTTTTTATTATTTTATGACCATTATTTCATAAATTATGTAACTGTCATTTTCATAATTATGTGGCCATTAATTTTATGACCGTTATTCTTATAATTATGTGACCGTTACTTTTATGACTGTTATTTTCATAATTATGTGACCGTTACTTTTATGACCGTTATTTTTATAATTATGTGACCGTTACTTTTATGACCGTTATTTTCATAATTATGTGACCGTTATTTTCATAATTATGTGTCCGTTATTTTCATAATTATGTGTCCGTTATTTTCATAATTATATGACCGTTACACATATTTTTTCAACTATAAATAGGGGCAATAGCCCTGAGTTTAGAATATAACTTAACAACTCAAAAAAACAGTTCTACGGTTTTCATAGCAAAATCAAAGAAAAGAAAATTCAGAATTGTTTTCTCAGATTTCCGAGCAACATAAATATTTGAGAGGTGTAGTATTCCGGACTTCATCAGTGCAGTGAAGTTCCGAGACAGAAAAAGATTCTGGGCTGTTTTATCCTGGGGACGACGAGGCTGTATTTGCTTGCACAAGTTTGGGCAGAGCCGCGAAACGTCTTAAAGAGAGCGACCTAGTCCGCGACCAACCTAAAGATATTTCAAAGATATCGGTAATATTGTTCTTACATAGTTTTTTCACATATTTGTTCCAACAATTTTAAGACGAACTCTATCTACCATGTCTACTGAAATGTTAACTGCTGATCTTAACAAACTATTTCGTTTTGAAAAACAACACTTTAAAAAATGGAGACAAAAATTTATTATTTTTCTTAACCATATAAAATGTCACTTTTGTTCTTATTATTGAAAAACCAACACTACCTAATTCTCATACTAAAGCTACAACAAAGGATTTAAACACCAGGATAGAAAATTATTTTCTATGCAAACTTTTTTATTCTTAATGGATTAGCTAATGACTTGTATGACTATTATAATTTTGATAAGTCTGTTAAGGAAATTTGGGAAGTACTTCAAAAGAAGTATGATACTGAGAAAGTTGGAACTAAGAAGTATGATGTCAGTAGATACATGAAGTATCAAATGATTGATGAAAAATCTGTGGAAGCTTAATCACACGAACTGCAGAATATAACACACGAAATAACTTTTGAAGGTATGACTTTAGATGAACAATTTCAAGTAGTTGTTATTATAGATAAATTACCCCATGCTTAGAAAGATTTTAAGAATACACTTAGACATAAAACTAAGAAATTTTCTTTAGAAAGTCTTATAACCAGTTTAAGAATAGAAGAAGAAGTCCGAAAATAAGACCAAAGAGATGAAGTACTCGTTGTCTCAAACAACAATACCAATAAGAAACCCTCATCTGCAATTTGGAAACCTAAAGGTAGAAATATGAAAACTCATAATCATAATAATAACCAAAACCGCAACCACCAAAATAGAAACAAAAACTATCCTCTCTAGAATGGACCTTAACCCCCTTAAGGAATAACACATTCATGTGTTAAAGTTATATGTACCTGGCCACTTGGCTAGGAAGCTGCTGAACAGGAATCGTCCTACCACGTAGACGAACCTTACCGAAGATCAACTTATTGCTATGATTTCTAAAGTCAATTTTGTTGATGGATCCGAGGGGTGTTGGGTGGACACTGGTACTTCTCGCCATGTTCGCTATAATCGAGACATGTTCAAGTCCTACTCTGAGTCTGAGGATAAGAAAGTGTTGTTGGTACTAGTGAGGTGGAATTAAAGTTTACCTTTGGAAAGACTATCATCTTGAAAGATGTCTTGCATACTCCAGAGATGAGAAAGAACTTAGTTTCAGGATATCTTCTTTACAAAAGTGGGTTTACTCAAACTATGAAGTGATTTATATACAATAACTAAAAATAATATTTTTTGTTGGGAAAAGTATGCATGTAATGGCATGTTTAAATTGAATGTTGAGTTCCTTTAATATTTGGCATGCTAGACTTTGTCATGTTAATAAACGCATAATCAAGAATATGAGTAGCTTAGAACTAATTCCAAAACTATCTTTGAATTATTTTGGATAAATGTGACTTTTATAGTCAAGCTAAAATAACAAAAACTTCACATAAGTCAGTAGTTAGAGAATCTGAACCTTTAAAATTATTACATTATGACATATGCGAACTTGATGAAAATTTAACAAGAAATGAAAAACGCTATTTTATAACTTTTATAGATGACTGTTCATATTACACTTATGTATATCTAATGAAAAATAAAAGTGAAGCGTTTGACATGTTTAAAATATTTATGACTGAAATTAAGAATCAACTTAATAGAAAAATAAAAAGGTTTCGAAGTGATAGAGGCACTAAATATGATTCCAATATCTTTAATGATTTTTATAAAACTCATGGAATCATTCATGAAAAAACAGCACCTTATTCTTCTGAAATGAATGGCAAAGTTGAAAGAAAAAAATAGAACTTTTACTAAATCAGTAGTTACAATTTTATTAAACTTTGGTGCTGCTTCCCATTGGTGGGGAGAAATTTTATTAACTGTTTGCTATGTGTTAAATAGAGTGCCTAAATCTACTAGTAAAATTTCATCATCTGAAATTTTGAAAAAAATAAGAAACTTAACTTATTTTAAAACTTGAGATTGTTTAGTCTATGTTAGGATCCCTGATTCTTAAAAGAAATAAAACTTACTAGTAGAACATACGAATGTATATTCATAGGATATGTTATGAATAGTAAAGCTTATAAATTCTATGACTTAAATGATCATAGTTATAGAATCAAATGATGTTGACTACTATGAACATAGATTTTCATTTAAATTGAAGAATAGTGGGGGCTCGTCTTCTAGTCGTTTACCCATAACTAAAATTATTGAACAAAATGAGGAATTAAACACTGCAATTAGAAGAAGTAAACAAGCTTGAACCCTTAAGGATTTTGGGTCAGATTTTTATGCTTATACCTTAGAGGAAGATCCCCAAACTCGTAAAGAATCATTCTCTTCTTTAGATGCCAACTTATGGGAAGAAACCATAACTGATGAAATGGACTCTTATGAGTATAATAAAACTTGGCATTTAGTTAACTTATCTCCTGGTTGCAAGACCTTAGGATGTAAATGGATACAAAAGAAGAAATTAAAACTCGATGGTACTATTGAAAAATACAAAGCTTGTATTGTAGTTAAATGGTATAGGTAAAGGAAAAATGTAGATTTATTTGATACCTTTTCACCAGTCACACGAATAACTTCCATATGTGTACTTTTTCCTCTTACTACCATCCATGATTTAGTAGTACATCAAATGGATGTTAAAACTGCTTTCTTAAATGGTGATTTAGAAGAAGAAATTTATATGGATCAACTTGAAGGTTTTGTTATCCCAGGTCAAGAAAATAAAGTTTGTAAACTAGATAAATATCAGTATGGTCTAAAATAAGCACCTAAGCAATGGCATGGGAAATTTGATAATATAGTTAACCCACATGAATTCAAAATGAATGAAAGTGACAAATGCATTTATTATAAATTAGAAGATAACATTTGCACTATTATATGTTTATATGTGGATGACATGCTTATTTTTGGATCAAATATTCATGTTGTGAATAATGTGAAAACTTTATTAAGTGTTAACTTTGATATGAAAGATCTCAGAGAAGCGAGTGTAATCCTTGGTATAAAGATTACTAGGTCTGAAAAGGGAATTTCTTTAGATCAATCTCATTACATTAAGACGATCTTAAAGAAATATAATTGCTTTAACTGTAAACCTGCATGTATTCCGTATGATCCTAGTGTAAAGTTGTTCAAGAACACCGGAGACGGTGTTAGACAAACTGAGTATGCGAGCATCATTGGTAGCTTACGTTATGCTACTGATTGCACTAGACCAGACAGCTTATGTTGTGGGACTACTATGTAGGTTTACCAGTAGACCTAGTGTAAAGCATTGGAATGATATTGAAAAGGTTATGAGATACCTTAAGAGAACTATATAGCTTGGATTACATTATACAAAGTTTCCCGCTGTTCTAAATGGATACAGCGATGCAGATTGGAACACTTTATCAGAAGACTCCAAAGCAACTAGTGGCTATATATTTAACATAGTTGGTGGAGCTGTTTCCTGGAAGTCTAAGAAATAAACAATATTGGCTTAATCTATGATTGAGTTTGAAATGGTAGCACTAGCTACTGCTAGTGAAGAAGCAGGCTAGTTAAAAAGTTTGTTAGTTGAGATCCCTTTATGGGAAAGATCGATACCAGCTGTCCTGATCCACTGCGATAGTACCGCGGCTATTGCAAAGATTTAGAACCGTTATTACAACGGAAAGAGATGACAGATACACAAGATCGTTAGAGAATTTCTCTCTGAAGATTTGTAAGAATGGATCTTATATGTCTCGATGAAAATTTGGTTGATCCTTTGTGAAAGGATTAACAAGAGAGAAGGTTTTCAAAAACCTCGAAAGGAATGTGGTGATTCCCTTAGAATGAAGAGTCACTCATGATGGTAACCCAACTTATAGGCGGAGATCCCAAGAAATAAGTTCAATGGGTAATAACAAGTCATGAAGTGATATGAGATGAATCATGCTATTTATGAAGTCACAATCTATATTGTTAGAAGCATGAAGTCCTGGCGACGGAAAGGATGAGTTAATTATTAAACTCTTAATGAAGTTCTATACTCTACGTGGAGTGGAGTACGTAGCTACGAGTACTCTTGATAGACTCACCTATGTGAACGTGGAAGTATGGCCGCTTCCTATGAAAATTTTGGGCAAAATTTACTAGAGCATTCACTATATCTTGGGATACACGCGGTAGTAAAGCACGGGCTTTTCGAACTACACCTTGGAAAGATTGTGTGTGTGATGTTGTTAGAGATAGAGTTCAAAACTACGAGTTACTCTAGTATATTCTAAAGCATTAACACTACGCAAAGGTTCAAGTCGATAGACACCTTTTGCTTATGCATAATCTTATACTTTTAATTGATTGGTTGCTCGATGAAACTATTTTTATTTAAAATTCAAGTGGGGATTGTTGGAAATGAATTTAAATAAAAAAATATTTTTTATTATTTTATGACCATTATTTCATAAATTATGTAAGTGTCATTTTCATAATTATGTGGCCATTAATTTTATACGACCGTTATTCTTATAATTATGTGACCGTTACTTTTATGATTTGTTATTTTATAATTATGTGACCGTTACTTTTATGACCGTTATTTTTATAATTATGTGACCGTTACTTTTATGACCATTATTTTCATAATTATGTGACCGTTATTTTCATAATTATGTGTCCGTTATTTTCATAATTATGTGTCCGTTATTTTCATAATTATATGACCGTTACATATATTTTTTTAACTATAAATAAGGGCAATAGTTCTCAGTTTAGAATATAACTTAACAACTCAAAAACAGTTCTACGGTTTTCATAGCAAAATCAAAGAAAAGAAAATTCAGAATTGTTTTCTCACATTTCCGAGCAACATAAATATTTGAGAGGTGTAGTATTAGGACTTCATCGGTCTTGATGAAGTTAGAAGACGGCAGAAAAAGATTCCAGTGTTTTATCCTGGGACGACAGATTTGTATTCTTTACAAGTTTAGAAGCAGAGCAACGTCTTAAAGAAGCGGCGCAATGACTAAATTTCAACCCAAGCTTGATATATTTCGATATATCGGTAATATTGTTCTTACATAGTTTTTTCACATATTTGTTCCAACAATATATAAAGATAAATTAACAAACTTATTATTTAATCAAATATTACCATAAATAATAATAGGTAAAACCTGATAAAGATTTTGCCCAAGAACCGGCGAGAAAACTCTAATGGTGTCAAAGGAAATATTCAATTATTCAAATGATGACAAATGATAGTTATGGGATATGATATTAGTGGCTGGTGAAAAGGACGAATTGGTAGCTCATCTATATCAATTTGGCAGCCTTCTCTTTGTAGTAGCTTCTATCTTTTTTATCTCCAACGTCTTCTTATCTTTTCTATCTACAGCGGCTGCTCTAAAAAAAGAGAGGAAACTAAGTTAATATATATATATATATATATATAATAAAAAGGGGTTGCGTGTTTTGTTTGGGTATATGAGTTTTGGGCTTAATTATTATGTTTTGGGTCAAATTTAAGAAACTAAAATATGGGGAAATTAACGTAATCCCATCTATTCATCTTAATATATATATATATATATATATATATATATATAATAAAAAGGGGCTGTAGGTTTTGTTTAGGTATATGAGTTTTGGGCTTAATTATTATGTTTTGGGTCAAATTTAAGAAATTAAAATACGGGAAAATCAACGTAATCCCATCTATTCATCACATCTTCCAAAAGCTTGAAAGGATGTATCTTATTGTAGTGACACACATAGACATCTCTCAAATCAAACCTAAAAATCTTAAACCCATCTAGTTGAAACCCCACCCACTGTTGCCTCCTTCAAATCGGAAATGACCTTTGGATAATGATAATTGTGATTAGGAGTAGAATGTAGATAATATTAGTAAGAGAAAGCTTGTGAAATAAGATGATATTAAGAGAAGATGCGACAGCATTGAAGTTCTTGAATAAAGAACTTAGAACAAGAAGAATAAAGAAATTAGAGAATTGATTGAGTTGAAATTCATAGGTCTTGAAGACTTTTAATGCTTTGATATCATACAAGAGTTGAAGGGTATACTTCTTTCTTTTATTGAGTTTTTCTGAATGATCTTAACTATAGCCTAATATACATCAATATCTTATAAAGCAAATGTAATAAACACACTATACATAATAAACTCAGACACTCACAATTATGTTAGTTAGTCTTAACATTTATACATTACATAAAATACATGGTATATATTATAGTCAAACATAGAGTCTTTTAATTTTTAAAAGTTCAATGAATTTATTTATAAAAAAAGTTTAATAACTTTAAATTATTTTTTAAAAGTAAACTTGTAATATTAAAAAGGAAAAAAAGTAAAAGAAAATCATAATTTTGAAAAATGTAAAATAATAGATTTTGAAAAAAAGAGAATAAAAATAAAAATTTTAATTTATATTTGAAATAATAAATAAATAAATCTTAATTTTGAAAAATACCGCAAAAGACTAAAAAATTAGAATCTTTTTTTAAATAATTGTACTATTTATATAATTTAAGTGGATTACATGTCATTGATCTACAAGTTCTTTAGTAAAAAAATTGAAATAATACAAAATTGTTTAAAACAATATAAATTACAAAAAATAACATCTCAAAATATTCTTATAACAATAAAAATAACATCCCAATAATATTAAACATTGTTCAATTGTTCGGTGTTAATGTTAAACAATAATCGTAGTTCAATTTGAATAGCATTCCATTAGACATGAAATTATATGTCATATTTTTCTTAATAGTAAAAATGTATAAGGTTGATATAAATGATACTATTTTTGTGGTTATAAGTTTTAAGAGTGTTATTTTATTATTTTCAAACAACAATTGAAATTTTGAAAAATAAAAAATATTAAGTATGTTCTATTTTTATTTTTGATTGAAATGAGTTTTTTTTTAAACCTAATATGAATTAAATCATGTTTTTTTTTCAAAATTTAACTATTGTTAATTTGTATTGTTTTTCACAATTAAGAGTTTTTTTCTTTTTCACTTTTATGTTGTTTTCATCGTATATGTATATTTTAAAATATGTAAAGTTAAAATATAATTATCGATAAATTACGCTAAAAATAAATTTAGTGAAAATTTTAATATAAAGTTATTCTAATTAGTATCAAATTTTACACTAAAAATAATATGATGAATAATATTGTATTACATTTGAAAGTAAAATTGTTCATTTAGCACGATATTGTTCACGTATTAATTTAAAAAAAATTCTATAAATATTATTAAATTTTTTATTCATATAATAAATAAAAATTAATATATTATACAAAATTATTAAACAAATTGAGCTAAAAATATAATTAATTAATTAAAAATAATTATTAAAGGATTAATTAGAAAATAAAAAGAATATTTTAGTTTATAAAAGACTATATTTGTAGTGTAATATTTAATATTATGATTTAGAAAAAAGTAAAAATTTAATTTATTTTTAGTGTAAAATTTAATGTAGAGTACTACTAAAAGTTGGAGATGATCTAAAGGAAATTGACAAACAACCACACAATTGGAATTTAAAAAAGAAAAAAATTATCGCGTATACAATTTTTTTTATTTCAAATCAGCATTGAATTATTATTTTTTTAATAATATTATACAACTTATATATATTAGGATCGAATTTAAAATCTATAATTTATGCCCCATATAAAGAGACTTTTGTTTTATTTCACTACAACAACTCGAACAATCAAATTATTTTTTCAAAAATCTATTTTTAATATTTATACGGGTTTTTTTAATAGAAATATCAAATTTACGCTTGATACCTGCAAATAGGAATAAGAAAAATTCCAGCTGTCATCTCTCGTCTTCTTCTACTTTTATTATTATTTTTATTTTTTTTATTTTAGCTTTGATTAAAATGTGATAAGCCGTAGCGACAGCACTCGTCTTGTGGGAATTTTTTATGTAAGTTTTTTTACTTTTTTTTCATTTCTTTAGATTTAATAAAATCATCATATTTTATGGTATATTTTTTGTTAATACAGATTTTTATTTGATCATATTGTCTGTACACATGGACTTATAAATCATTATAAAATCATACTAAAATGTACGATATTAGGTGTATGGTATGTATAATAATGCTTAGGTCAATTTATGAGAAAAAAGATTAAGATTTTAGAAAATTCGAGAGAATGTATGATATGAGAACATTATCATTACGACCTTAATTTCTCAGTAGCGATGATGCTTTCATTTGCCAATTACACTGCTGCCTTTGAATCCGAATGTAACTCGAAAGAGAATAGAAGAGTTTCAAAAGAATGCTTTGTATTGCTTCTGCAGAGAGCTTTATGATACAATTATTGCAGAATTTGGATTTCCAAGGATTGTTAGGAATTTCCAAGATGAATCAAATGAAGACGAGTGGTCTATTTATAGTGTGGCTCTGGCTTTCAAGAGTACGCCACCACTTTCTGTGAGTCTTCCTAGTCTAGAATGTACTGAGGAGTTCTGGAATTTATATACAATGTGCCACACAAGGCTTTAGGACCTTCTAGCCAACTCCTGAGAGTCTTCTAGGGTTTGTCTAGCTCCTTCATGCACCTTCGGGATGTTCGGTAAGCTTCTGGCGGCTTCTACATCCTTCCCGAACCATCCGGCGCATTCTAGAACGTTTCACCATTCTAGCACTCCCACAGTGTGCTTTGGAACATTCTGGGGTCTTCAAGCTTGAGTTGATCCGTCCAACTCTAGCCCTTTCTAGATTTCTCTAGGCAACTCTAGAACTTTCCATGTGTAGATCCTTTAGGTAGCCAACATTTGGATTTTTGTGGCTGTTTTGGTAGGGATGTGACACCCTCACCTGTTCAAGTTCGCGGCCTCGTCGCGCCTTCAAGTTGAAACCTCTCTATAGCATTTTTGAATTGCCATAAGGAATCCTCAGGTTCCCAACTTGTCTCTTCATCTGGGGCATTTTTCCATTTGACCAAGTATTCCTTATAACTTGGTACGCCCCTTCGTCGGATCAAGCGATCCGCCAAAATTGAGTCCACTTCTTTGTTGAAGGAGGTTACTGGTGTGGTAGACGTCCTCTTGGATTCTCCCCTACTTATGTCTTCCTTATCTCCATGAAAGGATTTTAGCATACTTACATGAAAAACATGATAGATTTTAAGCTTCAGAGGGAGTTGCAGCTTATATGACACCTTACCGACTTTCTTAAGGACAGGAAATGGTCCCTCATATTTCCGCAACAACCCCTTATGAGCCTTCCGCAAGGACTTCAATTGTTAGGGCAATAGTTTGACAAGGACTAGATCTCCTTCCTGAAACTTGATCATCCTTTTTTTCTTGTTAGCCCACCTTTTCATCTTCTTAGATGCCATATGCAAATAGGCTCGGGTCAACTCCACTTGTTCATGCCACGCCTTGGAAAACTTGGCAATGCGGCTCTTCCCTTCATAACTCGTGGCCGTGGCATGGTCATAGGTTGCTTCCCACGACGATCTCGAAGGGACTCTTCTCGGGGTAGACTCGCTCCTTTACAAATTATAGGAAAATTGGGCTACATCCAGAATCCTAGCCCAATCATGCCTTGATTGGCACCGACAAAGCGCCTAAGATACAACTCCGAATGCATTGGCACGTTCCGGGTTCGCCCGTCGACTGGGGGTGGAAACCGGTAGAGAAATTCAAGTCCGATCCTAATAGCTTGAATAGTTCGGTCAAAATTTCCCCATGAATTGTGGGTCTTGGTCACTCCCAATATTAGGCAGGATCCCCGTGCTTCACAACATTCTTGAGGAACAAGCGTGCCATCTCATCTCGCCGTGGGCGATCCCGTTGAGAGTAGGTATGAATGTTGCATATTTGTCAAGCGATCAATCACCACAATAATGCTGCCAAAGCCTCTCGATTTTGGTAGGCAGTGATGAAATCCATAGAGACACTCTCCCATGGTCTCTGCGGGAACGGGCGGCCGCTCTGGCAGACCCTCCTGGGTGTATGCACTTTGTCTTCCCCTTTCGACTCGTGGCATCGGGCCACCACGCCACGTCTGTAACTCGATTTTCCACCTGGCCGTGGCTCATTATTGGTGGTCTTGTGTCGAGCTCCAACTCGACTTTATGGTTCACCTCTCCTCCGAGGTAACTGCGTTTGGGTGAGGGCCCCATGATCACCCTCTGGGGATTCATTCTGGGGTAGCTTGCGCACTTCCGTTGGCAAGCTTGACTTTGGTGACGCCTCAAACATCACCTTGTGGGACTTATACGAGACAACTTGCACGTCCATCGGCAAGCTTGGTTTTGGCGACTCCTCCCATTGTACTCTTTGAGATGGTCGTAATCTCTGTCGTCCCTCTTCAATCCCCTTTTGATTTGAAGTGCTGAGAGAGCTTGGGTTGTGCGTTGGATGGTCCTGTCCGTCGATACCATGCAAGCCTTCGAACCATCCATGATGCACATGGAGTTTGAGTATGGCACCAAGAAATCTCTTACCTGGTCCAAGAACTCCATGCCGAATACAACTGTGAAGTCATCCATCGGCGCCACTGATAAGTCCACTTGCCAGCCCAATGCACAGATCGACCTTAACTCGCGGCGGACTCCATGTAATGGTAGTGCTGCTGAGTTAACTGCCTTCAGAGATCCCCCTCCATTGACAACCTTCAGGCCGAGTCGCTTTGCTTCTTCCACCGAAACAAAGTTGTGAGATGCTCCTATGTCGACCAATGCTTTGGCGACCTTCCCGTTAATGGTGGCATCCATGTACATTAAACCTTGTGGTCTGGGCACTCGCATTGCACCAAGTAGGCGCAAAGAACCCATCTTCGCACCAGCGTCTGACTCGCCTCCATCCTGCTCATGAGTGGAAGCAACTAAGGCACTCAATGCCTTTCTCTTCGGACATTCACGTGCCCAATGCGGTCCGTCGCAAATGAAGCACGTTACACGGGGCTTTGAGGCATTCCGATCCTCCTTCCCCTTATCCCGTGGCTTGAATGAGGAGTTGCCTTTATGATTTTTGGAACCCTAACTTTTGGCATGGCCTCCATTACTCTTCTCTCCACTAAACTTTTTATCTGAGGCCTTTGGACTCTCCTTGTTTGTGGAGTAGTCAATAAAGCTTTCCGCAGTTGCGATGGCCGAAGACAAGTCTTGGACACCACGTCGCTTGAGCTCCAAATTAGCCCATTGGAGAGCCATCCATGAACAAGAATAGGGCATCCTTGTCGGTTGTGTCGGGGACTTCTAAAGAACAAGGTCAGAACTCCCTTCACATAGTCCCTTATGCTACCCGTTTGCTTCAATCGTCGCAATCGGCCCCGCTTGCCTCCTCCTCGCATTTATGAGGAAGAATCGCATCTTGAACTCCCTTTTGAAGTCTTCAAAGGTGTCGGTGTGCAAACCCTCGTTGCACATCTCATGCCTCCTTCTCCACAACATGGCAGCGGTGTCGGTCAAGTACATGGCGGCCGGTTCGGATCTTGCTGCATGGTCCGTTGGCCGCGTAGCCTCGGTATTGTTCTAGCCCCCATAGGAAGTTCTCAACTTCACCTAGCATTCCTAACAACATCGAAGGTCTTAGGCTTGGGAACATCCACCTCTTAGCCTCAATTACGGTGGTTATGCTAGTTCCCGCAGCCCATGCTCTCCTTACAAAGAGCTAGATCACCACCCATATCCTCAACTCTAAGCAAGACATTTTGCGAGTTCTCTTTGACGAGATCTCTTACTCTTGACAAGTTCATCTTTTAACCCATCAATCTCTTGCCTTAGCCCACCATCTAGCTCGTTGAGGACATCTTAACCGCCACGTGGATCTCCACATCCCCGCCTCCAAGCCATTGCAACGCTCCTCTAAGGCTGTCCACTCTCGGTCAAACAGCTCCCTGCCCCGTCTTACGCACTCCCAACTCGTGCCTCAAGCTAGAAAGTATGTCTTTCGCCTTGGCTCGATATTCCTTTGTTGGTTTACGGGTTTCCTCACGTCCACGTTCCATAGGTGGAACATCAACGCTTGGTGTAGATGGACCAACGTTCTTCATTATGCCAAGAGTAAGATTGCTTCAACCTAATGCTTTGATACCAACTATCACGACCTTAATTTCTCAAGTAGCGATCGTGCGGCACTTAGCTCGATCGTTGCCCCAAGCCCTTTGAATCCGAAATGTAACTCCAAAGAGAATAGAAAGAGTTTGCAAAGAATGCTTTGTATTGCTCTAGAGAGAGTTTATGATACAATTGCTAAGAATTCCCAAGGATTTCCAAGGATTGTTAGGAATTTCCAAGATGAATGCAAATGAAGACCAAGTGGTCTATTTATAGTGTGGCTCTAAGCTTAAGAGCATGCCACCACTTTCTAGAGTCTTCCTAGTCTAGAATGTACAAGGGAGTTCTAGATTTATATACAATGTGCCACAAGGCTTTAGGACCTTCTAGCCACTCTAGAGTCTTCTAGGTTTGTCTAGCTCCTCGATGCACCTTCCGGGATGTTAAGTAAGCTTCCAAATGACCGCTTCTACATCCTTCCCGAACCATCTGCATTCTAGAACATTCCAAATTTCATTCTAGCACCCTCCAGTGTGCTCTGGAACATTCTAGGGTCTTCAAACTTGAGTTGAGTCTGTCCAACTCTAGCCCTTTCTAGACTTCTCTAGGCAACTCTAGAACTTTCCATGTGTCTAGATCCTTTAGGCAGCCATCATTTGGATTTTTAGGGGAAGTTTGGGCGGGACATGACATTATGCTATCTTCTCATATTGTAAAGACATATTTAAAGGTTTTGATAAACGTTATAAGTGTAAATAACTAATATCGATTAATTAATATTTAAATAGTAAATTAATTAATATATACTTATTTATGCTATTGATGATATTTCATAAATATAATAGTGTCATTAATATTGACTTTTGGATTTAAATAACAAAAGATATACATGACTATGTATTAATTGTAGTGGCCATTTGATTTTCAATGTCTCTATGAACCAATTAAATGATGTCTCCTATCCAACACAAGTTCCCTAGGCTACTTCGGTTGCTGGTGGGGTAAGTAGTATAGTTATCTCACCTAGGTACAATTGCTCAATGATTGTTGGTTTTGGAGCATCTTATCTTAATTGTGCAACTGATGCCTTATATATCTGTTTGTCGTCGTGAACTTGAGGCCATAAGTTTTTCAATGGCTATATATCTTAATCGAAATCCCGATTGGAATGTTATGGTCTATTAAAATTTGGAAAAAAGTACACTACGGGTCTATTGATTTGACTTTCTCAAATATGATATCGTTATAGCCTAATTTTGTTTGATCTTCTCTCATTCTAGGCCATGGAGTTGTGGGGTGATGGGAGGTTGAGATTGGGCCTGATAGTATCAAGACTTAATTTCTATCAACCTCACTCACAATACTCAATCTGGAATCAAGGTCAAAACTCTAAAGAGAAAGGCTGGAGAACTGTTTCAAGTTCATCCAACTTTAGTAAATGGATCGATACCTCTATTTTTCTAACTTTTTTCCTCAATCTTTCTTGAATTTTCATGAACCTTAGGAACTTGAAGAACACATGTATTCTTAAAACTTTTCTTTTCTTTCCATAATAGTAAACCAAGAATTTTTTATGAGTTTTTTTATCTTTCTACTTTAGCTTTGATAAACCTACTTCTTGAAATGTGATGTTTGGTAGCAAGACCCACAAACATGACCACCATAAAATGGGATATAGGAAAAATCGAGATGTAAGTAAATCCAGAACTGGGAATAGACACCAAGACGAAAATGATTCACACCATCCAAGGTGGGACTGGAAGGACTTACAGGCTATCCAGGATGGGATGGAACAATGGAATCAACAAGAGTCGAGACAGTCAGCTGACTAAGAGAATTGACCACCCCACCTATTAGGAAAGGACAAAACTAATAAATCACACCCTATCATGACAGGAAGTTGGGAGGTCTAACTATTAACCCAACCAATTGATCAGGTGGATGGTGTGGTATCAGTTGGTATTTCCTTCTTTGATGGTAGTGGTGGCTCCGGTGGTGCTTCTAGTAGTAGTTTTGACTCCAAAATCTATTCTGACTCCATTCTTTGGCATGACCCTATCGATCTTGTTAATATTTCTGGATCTCTTTCTTATGAAGATATTCCTGAAGATTTATTGAATTCTAAACCTGAATGTAGAGCCGAATATGAAGTTGATTCAATGGTTACATTCACTATTAAACCCATAATGAATAAACTGAGGGAGAAATCTAAAATTCTTGATGACATTGGAATTATTCTTCTTGGGCAAAACGTGATCCCTATTACTCTTCTACCAAAAAGGATCACCATTTTTATTTATCAACTCTTTATTGGTCTTAGGCTTTCATTCCCCCATTGGTATGTGAGTTCATTTGAAGAGCTAGGGCTTCTCCAAGATAGTTCCCTCCTAATTTTGGGAGATATTTTATGTCCTACTACATCCTGTGGAAGGAAAATGGTAAGCAGTTTACCCTTGTTGAGTTCTATTCTCTGTACTATCTCTATATTAAGAGTGGCAAATGGTTCAATCTGAGGCCATATGACAACCGTAGGTTTATTGATAACTTTCCCAAGTCCAACAAGGGTTGGCATCTTTCATGGTTCATTGTGACTCGTGCCTATGATATTGCATATCATAAACTTAATGTTATGCTCACAAATTTTGTTCCTAGTTGTGAGCCATCCATATGAATACAACTTATACTTTTTAGGTCACTTTACTACTTTGTTTTACTTTTCTAATTCTTTCTCTCTTTGGTGTATTACACTGGAAGAGAGTTAATTTTGATAAGGAGAGGCAAGATTTCATTGATCAGCTATTCACTCTACCTAGCAGAGATCGAAGTTACGAGAGATTGTGGATTGTTGAGAGAATTTCTTAACGTGGATTGCAACTTAATTCAACCATTATTAATACTTTCGAAGGTTCTCTTCCCAAAGGTAAGTGTTCTCTAAGTGCCATTTTTTACTTGGTTGATAACTCCATATGACTTTTATTTCTTTTTTGTAGAGGTGGACTCACAACACGTTTCTTCATAGTAAGGCCTAACTACTAATACCTTTCAATTCATAAGTTAGTTTCTGGATAGCAAAGGTCAAATAGGAGGTGGATGCGCACTTGGAAAGAAATGATCATGCAAAATTTTGGAAGATCATTTGATACATTTACAATCTGTTCTTGAAGTGCTTAGGAAAGAGAAACTATTTCCTAACCTAAAGAAGTGCACATTTTGCCCCGATAAGCTTGTGTTTATGGGTTTCATTATGAGTGCACATGGAGTTCAAGTTGATGAAGAAAAGATTCAAGCTATCCAAGAGTGGCCCAATCCAACAAGTTTAAGTAATGTTCAAAGTTTTCATGGACTTGCTTGCTTTTATCGACAATTTGTGAAATATTTTAGCATAGCAGCACTGATAACCGAAGTCATCAAAAATAATGTTAGGTTCAAATAGGGGGAAGAGCGAGAAATGTCATTCCAAATGCTTAAGGAAAAATTTACTCATACTCCTTTATATTCTTTATCGAACTTTGTAAAAAATTTTGAAAAAAAGAAAGCAAGGCTCAACATTGAGAGGAGGATTGAACAATATATCAAACAAGCCAACAAAGGACATCATAGGATGATATTTGAGCCTAAAGATTGGGTGTGGGTGCATCTAAGAAAAGAGCATTTTATAGGACAAAGAAATCAAAGTATCTACCACGGGGAGATGGTCCATTTCAAGCCATCGAAAGGATAAATGAAAATGCCTACAAGCTATACTTTCATGGTGAGTATAATGTGAGAACCTCCTTTATTGTTTCTGATCTTTCTCCTTTTGATTATGCAGGTGAAGATTCGAGGACGAATCCTCTTGAAGAGTAGGGGAATGATGAGAATCATGGAGCCAAAAAAATCCTAAGTGGACCAATCACAAGGTCTAGGAGGGCACAACTTGAAAAGGCTTTAAATGGGCTCATTAATGAGGTCATGCATAACCAAAGGACCCAAATTGAGAGTGCAAGGATTGGGACAAGCCTAGGGTGAAAATTAAGGCAAATTGGCTAAAGAAAACTAGGAACATTGTTGTGCCATTTGGACTAATTTTGGACAGCTTTCTTTTCAACCCTTGGATGAAAACAAGGGTTAAGATGTAATATTTTATTAGGATTCCTTTGTTCCCAACTACTCCAATTTTGCTCCATATTTTACTCCACATTTTGCTCCATTTTTGCTACATTTTTGTTGTGCCATTTGGACTGATTCTGGACAGCTTTATTTTAAGCTCTTAGATGAAATCAAGGGTTAAGATGTAAGATTTTCTTGGAATTTCTTTGTACTCAACTGCCCTATATTTTATCCATGTTTTGTTGTGCCATTTGGACTAATTTTGGACAGCTTTCTTTTCAGCCCTTTGATGAAAACAAGGGTTAAGATGTAATATTTTATTGGGATTCCTTTGTTCCTAACTGATCCAATTTTGCTCCATGTTTTGCTCCATTTTTGTTGCATTTTTGTTGTGCCATTTAAACTGATTTTGGGCAGCTTTATTTTAAGCTCTTGGATGAAATCAAGGGTTAAGATATAAGATTTTCTTGGAATTTCTTTGTACTCAACTGCCCTATATTTTCTCCATGTTTTGCTATGCCATTTGGACTGATTCTGGGCAACTTTCTTTTCAGTCCTTGGATGAAATCAAGGGTTAAGATGTAATATTTTCATAGGATTCCTTTGTAACCAGCTGCCCCATTTTCTCCATGTTTTGGTCCATATTTTCTGCCACCTTTTTTGCTTTTTTGGTTGTTTTTATTTTCAACCCTTGGATGAGATCAAGGGCTGTGATGTAGTAGTGTTTAGGGTTTATTTGTATCCAATATAAATACTTAAGAGCATCTCAACTATTGGGAATTCTACAATTTGAATGAAATTTGATTTTTCAAATCATTTGAGAGCTCATTCATGCTTTTTGTTCCTCTTTAAGCAACTTATCAAGGGATTGGCAACATTTGTGGCATTGTTTAGCATTCAAGCATTTATGGTAAGTAATATCCATACTTGTTAGGGTGTCATTTATGTTAGACTTATCAAGGAAATAGCACCTCCTTGTGGCGTCTTTCCCCTCAGAAAAATAATGAGTAATATCCACTGATTTGTGGAGAAACCCTTTGCTAAATAATCAAAAATTATTTAGGTTCTAACCCCTTGGTTCATATCATTAGGTTTTGCACCAAACTCTGGCTTTGCCTTCTAGTGTCATGGGAAATGCTTTATAGTTGGGAGCATCGTTGTACGGGTAGCGATTTACCTAATCTCTTAACAGGTCAAGGTGGTCTAAAGGGTCAAAGGACCCGTTGTAAGTCCCAATAGAAGGCTGCTTGAACTTGTTCCCTAGTAGAGTTGATAGTACCTTTGAGGTGAAAGGAGCTTGAGTGGAATTGGTGTAATCTTGATCTTGTCTCTCTCTCTCTATCAAGTCTCAGCTCCATTCTATGGAGGTGGTGTTTCGTTTCCCATTTGAGGAGTTGGAATAGGATAATCACTCACTCCTAGCATCACTTGTTTATTGTAGTTTGAATTCGCAACGTTGCTAGAAAAATTTTCCTTGCTAAAGCGGGCATGATGTTTAAACTCGAAGTGGTTTCTAAAGTCCACACGTTTAGTGTGTAGGTGCTCTAAGTCTAGTCAGCTTCCACCAGTCTACCCAATGACGGCTAAGTTTGTTGGGGGTAGGGTGCCATTGCTATTCCAATTGTTGGTACCCAAGTCTTGTGGATCCTAAATACGAGTTCCAATCTACTATAGACTGGCCCCTTGAGTTGTTGCATACATTGGATGCCTGATGCTGTTCTCTTTTGGCACTAAGACCTAATGGTTGTAAAGACCTTGAGTTACTGAGGTACTAGGGTGTGCTTGTGAATTCATCTAAAGCTGCATCAGTTGCTCCATGTGCTCTAACTTTCCCAACCTTTGATCCATAGTTTGTTTCTTGGATTTGGTGCCCTTCTTGTTTCTTTTAGTCATTTTTGGTGGTTTTTGGTAACTCATTTGGACCTCCACCTGTTATTCATTTAGTGGGAATGTAGAGAGTTTTGAGAACTTTCTTGAAAACTTATTCTAGTAATTTTTTGGATCTAACTCATTATTAGGAGAAAAATGAACGAAGAATGCGATAAATAGAGCGAAAAACATGGATAATATTCTTAAGTTTTCACTAATTCAATTGATTGACCACTAAATTTATTTCTCGCATATGGTTCTAGATGTTGATGTTGAAGTTGATTTTTGTTTGGTTGCTTTCTCTTGACAAGTAAACCTATAAATTATTGAAAAATCACATTAGAATGTATTAAGATTAGGAAAAGTTTAAAATAGTTTATGAACATACTTAAAGTTTTTGGGAAATGATATAACTATAAATAATTAATATCGATTAATTAATATTTAAATTTATAATATTTAAATATTAAAATTAAATAATATATAATTATTTATGATATTAATACCATATTAATAACTAATATTAATTTTTAAATTTAAATAATAAAAAATTTATTTTATTGTACGCTGAACATAATTATTTGATTTTCAATGATACTTGGGCTAATCAAATAATGCCAAATAATTTGTTCCTCCAACCCTTTTACTTAAATCTTAATTTAAAAAAAATAATACATGTTCCTACAGCTATTGAAAAAATTGTATTTAAATTTTTTTATTTTTAATAATACTTTATTCCTATTATTTAAAAAAATAATTAAAAAATCATTTTTATGAAACATTTAAGATCACGAGACATTCAAATTACTATTTGAAGGGACATCTTATTCCCTTGAAAAAAAATGAGGAAATTATTTTTGGTATTTTTAATTGTTAAAAGCTTCAATTCAATCTATTTTTGTTTAATTTTTTCTTAATCGTTTTTCTTTTGCCTTTTCTTCAATTTTTCGGAGTTTATCGTTTTATGATTACTTTTTAAAATAATAGAATTAAAGTGTTATTAAAAATAAATATAATACTAGTACGATTACTTCTTAAATTTAATTTAAATATATTTTTGAATCTAAAAATCTATTATTGAAATTATTGATAGTTTAAAAAGTAAATACATGAACTCAAATATATTAATTCAAGATATGAAAATACTACTAATAACAATCCTACGAGAAAAAAATAATGAAAGCTCATATATATATATATATATATATATATATATATATATATATAAAAGACAGCTATTGCCTATGTATTATCACCAAAGTGATAAAGAAAAATGGTTATGCATTATTAATTTTATTTATTTATATTTTTTAATTAAATTATCCAATATTATACAATTTTAAATAATCAAATTCTTTTAAATAAAAAAAAGTTTATGCTTGATAAAAATATAATCTGAATTTGATTCAAACTTTTTTAATTAGAATTTTACAAGTAAATCATAGAAAACTAAAACACCTTCTTAACCCATCTGATTAATAATATTTAGGAGAGATAGTTAAAAAAAAATAGTTAAGGGAAATTGACAATACAACATACAACATCAAGATATGAATTGTGAATTATGAAAGTTATAATAACAAATAATAAATTAGCTCGCTACAAAAATAATATTTAAGAAAGAATCAAAAAGGGCAGTCGTCTTGAAGTCTAGTACAGGAGTGTGACCTGAATAATAATAATAATAATAATAATAGCTTATTTGGTAGCTTATTTGGCAGTTCTCTGTGTCGAAATTACTTGGAACTTTCACAGTGTCACACTTGGAAAATTGCACGACCCATAACCTGAAACAAAACAAGTAGACAAATATAATAATATATTTCAAAAACCTATCTATAACATTCTAAAATGTCATTTTATGCATAAAATCTAATCTAATTATTTCATAACCTTAAAGTTAAGGAGAAGAAGAAGAAAAAAATAATTATTATAATATTATAAATAAATAATTAAAAAAACAAATATGAAATAACATGTAAACATGATTTAATATTAATGGAACATGTTATTAACATAAAAAAAAACACACGATGACGTATCCTAATTAAAAATTGAAACTTTTATAAGTTACAAAGAAATTCAATATGATTGATACCAACTAGACTAGGTGTGCTTCTTTAACCACGACCTGAAAAGGTTTTCTTATCTCTCTACCTTTACTCAGGCATATCTCCAAAAGTGTACACACACACCAAAAAAAAAAAAAAAACGAACATAAACTTTTCTTTTCTGTCCTTTTTCTTTTCATAGTGCAAGCCCTCCTTCCTAACACACTTTTTGCAATATTCCAAGAAGCTATTTTTCATTTTTATTTTATTTTTCCTTTTATGTTAATCTTCTAAAATAATTTGTTCCTAAAAAAAAAAAATCTTCCAAAATATAAATATTAATGTAGATAATAAAGTTTTTTCCTTTTTTTAATATGAAAAATGACTTACTCGGATCTTCAGCTGTTTGAGCAGCAAGTCCATTGAAGTAACAAGTTCCACCGAGCTTCTTAAACTGAGCCCAATACGAACTAAACGCGTAACTAGCTTGTCGTATTAGCGAATTCGACCGATAACATTTTCCACCGCGCTGAATTGGGTCACAAGTATTATTCCCCTGCGAGCAAGCATACAATAAGGCCGAAACTAACTCACTCCTATTGGCTTCCTTTACCACAACGCACCATATCTTCCCCTTGTAAGGCATATTATTCTCCGGCAAAGGCAACGGCTTGAACTCCGATTCCTGCGTCTTTCCAGTCAGATCAATCTCGTAAACATTCTTCCCATCCGGGTACAACAACCCGAAATGTCTCTCTGTACCCGGACCCGTTTTCTGATTCTCATTGTACAAGGCGAATATGAATGATGGTAGAACCACGCCCGGTCGAGCCGGTGTGCCGACAGCCGGTTTAGTAGTGAACTTTTTCACAACGTTTCGATTGTAAGTGGCAGCATTGTAAATATTTGCTCCAATCTGGTCAACATCTCCAGCATTGGGCCAACCCGTTTCGGCTATCCAAATCCGCATATTTGGGTACCCGATTTTCTTCATAGCGAAAATTACAGAGTCAACCATTTGGTCGAATAGGTTGGTGTAAGTTAAACCGGTTTTTGGGTCCGTGAAAGTTGTGTTCTTAGATTCGAATAAGGCGTAGTCCAATTTGATGTTTGTGGGATCCGTGGACCAAGGAAAATAAGGATAAACATCTAGGAAGAAAAAAGACTTGGTACGATTCAAGAACTGTAACATGGGTCTCATTACCGATTCCGAAATATCGGACCGAAACGTACCGTTCGAAGGTGGAAATGAAGATTGAAGCACATCCATAGCCAATGGGGTACCCACTTTGACCTTGTAGATTTCATGGGTTTTGAGAGCGTATCTTATTTTCCTCATGGCCGGCACGAGATTGGACCAGATTTGTGTATCCGACTGGCTTAGAATTTCGTTTCCGACAAGTAGGTATCGAATTTTGGTTCCTGAGTAAAAAGGAAGGACATTGGTACTGACCCATTGATCGGCAAGTGTTTGACTAGTCGAAATGTTGTTGATGAGCTCATTGGGTACCATGATTGAGACTTGAATATCTGTGTTGTTAAGAGCTCTGAGTATATCGGGATTGGAATCGTAGATTTTGACTCGTTTCGCTTGCAAAGATTGAATCAATTTCACCGATTCTGATGGAGATGGAAGATTGTTTCCAAGCTGGCCATAGTTCACCCCAACTTTGGATGATATCTCCGCACCTGTATAAAACGACAACGTATCAGATCAAAAGCCAACACAATGAATGAATACACATAGCTAAGTTTTCTCACTTACTGGTAATGGAAACGAAGAAGAAACAGAGGAAGATGAAAAACAGGGGACAGAGAGGCTTTTCCATAGAGGCTTTGCGTTTGATGAGATCAGTACAAACTTTGTCTGTCTGAATGAATGGTACCAAATAATAGATAGACTTGGACTAGGAATGGAAAAAATAAAAATAAAAACTAAGAAGTTGGAAGAAAGAGATTGGATGTGTAGGTCAAGTATGTAAAGGAGGTGGGATATAAAGTAATGAATGAACTGAAAAAAGAAACAGAGATCTATGTGCAAAGAGAAAGATGGTGTTGGAATATTAAGTAAAGGGACAGTGGAACAAAACTATTTGCGGAGAGAAATAGGATATTTTTGACTAATAAATTATAATTAATTTTCATAAAATTTTGTGTATATAAAGTATAAATTAATAATAAATATTTTTAAAATGGTATTCATATCTAATTTAATTTTTCTCTATTGCTATTCATAACAACACATAATATTATTATTAAGGAGAAAATATTTTTAATAATAATTTTATTATTATTATAATTTTAATATATAATATTAATTTTAACTATAACATTAATTATACTTAAAAGTAAATTAAAAAACTTATTATTAAATTATCATAAAAATTAAAACATATTATATAATTTAATCATCGCATAAAAATAACATTTATTTATAATTAATTATATAAATTTATTATCAATCTCTTTGTTATTAATACAATTTATTAATAAATTTTTTATTATTGGTATAAATTATTATCAAAATTTTTATTATTTTATAAAATTAAATAATATATTTATAATATTTATAATAATTTAATAAAATATGTATTATTTTAATAAGTTATTAATATTTGATAAAATTATTATTAATGAAATATTTTTATAATAATATCACGTTTATTTAATTGTATCAATATTTTTTATTTATTTATTTATTTAATTAATTAATGTAAAAATATTGTGATATATATATTTAATTATTATATTTATTAATTAATATATTAATTATTAATTAAGTATAAATTGATAATATAAGATGATATAATATTTATATAATTATTTATTAATAATTAATTACCTAAGTTGTACGATGATTAAAAAAAACATTTTGTTTGTTTTGTTATGTTAATGCGGTGTTTCCAAGAACATTAGAAAAAGTTGAAGGTGGGGTCATGTCAAAGAAAATGATGCCCGTATGAAAAGTTCAATTAGCCGTTAGGCTGCTGAAGGTTTGAAATGTGTATGGAAATATAATTTTTGTTATTGGTAGTTAAAATTTTGAAAAAATTATAAATTTTTTATCAAAAAATATAAATTTATTTTACAACAAAAATTTATAAAATATTTATTTTTTAAATTCATTTTTTATTTAATATATATTTTAAAATATTTATATTAATTAATAATTTATCTATTAATTCAAATATTTTAATTAATATATTTTTAATAACAAATATATTTTTATGCTATTATAATTAAAAATTTAAAATAATTAAATATATTAACTAATTGTACTAATTATTATAAATAAATAAATATCGAAGATATAAAAATAAATTTTATTTATTATTTTTTAAAATATTTAGAAAAGTAATTAACATTTCCATTCAATGCAATTTATATATTATAACATTAATAAAAAATAATAAAATAATGTTGATTTTGTACCTTAGAATTGGATTAGATATTATTATTTCACCCAAAGTTCGATTAAATAAAATAATATATGATATAATTTTTTTAATTATTCATTTCGTATGTATAAGTATAACAAATACGCTACAAATAAGAAAAAAAATGAATATATTATCTTCTAAAAAGTAAGAAAAAATTAAATTAAAATGATCGTTCAAAAGGAAGATATTTAAATTATAACATTATTAAACGATATTTTAACAAAATCTTTCATACGTTCGTAATAATTTAGTTAAAATATATGAATATCATGATTTAATGTCTGAATATATAAAAAATAGATATTATCACGATAATATTAATAATATCATGGACATTTTCACTCTTATTTTGAATAATTTTAAATATACTAATATATTATTTTAGTGTAACTTTTATAACAAATTTTATTTTAAAAAACACTCAAAAATTGTATTACGTTTTTAGGATGTGGTATTTTATTTGTTCATATATTAAATTTTTGAGATGAAAGGTAAATGAGGGCCTATAGATTTTATAAAATGAATATTATTTTTTTAAAATAAAATGTTTTAGTAATATAATTTTAAAAAATTATATATTTTAATCTTAAAAGTTTAAAATTATAAGATTTATATGCATTCTTTTTTACATTAAAGTTTTTAAAATTAAAGTGCATATTTTTAGGACTAAAATAATTTTTTTTAATTATGAAACTAAAATACTCATATTTGAAAATTATGATATTAAAATATTCATTTTCTCAAAACCAGGTTACCACTTGTTCCATTGTCCCAAATTTTTAATACCTATTATTGCACAAAAAATTTCAATGTAACTTAAAAGTATTTATCTATTTAATTAAAAAATAGATATGCAAAAAGATGAAACTTTTTTTAAGCATTTAATGTTTAATGCTTATTATTTAAGATTTTAAGATTTTGTGTTTAAGTTTAAAGTTTAGGATATGATTTACCATATAATATTTATAATTTATATTTAATAGTATGATAATAAATGATTTTATACAAATAAGTATAAATACAAGAAAGAGACGAGAGAGAATAAAAATTAAGTAAGAAGATAAAGAAAGAAACTAATAAAAATAAAATAACTATATTATCATTCATGTTTTATGTATAAAATTTATTTTTAATTAAATTGGTATTTTTTTAATAATATGAACATTTTTAAAATAATATTAAAAAATTTAAACAATAATAAATAGCAAAATAATAATATAAATACCAATAAAACATTGAACCCACTTTTTTAGCTAAAACATTGAATAAAATTTTGCATGATATGTTTATTGAGCTATTTTTTTCTCTATTTTGACAATGATTGTAAAAAGAGATATAATTAGTGTATAAATATTATTTTTATTTTTATTTTACTCATTATAAATTTTACTAAAATTATTTTATTTATAATACAAAAGAATATATTAAATTTTTTTAATGTAATAATTATTATAATCGGTTGGAGATTTGAAAAAATAAAAAAAAAGTGAAAATTGCCCTATTTTAATTAACAAAAGTTAAAGCAAACTATAGAGTTCAATTCTCAAAAGTTTAGGATGAGGCTCCCGCTGTCCACCATTCATCTACGATAAAACCCACTAACATATGTATCTAACTCAATTGGATAAGTGGCTTAAATGCCACATTAATACATTAAAAAGGAAAAAAAAAAGATCCTTTGCTGAGCTGTAGCAATTTTATTGAATATAAATTTAATTTTGAGTATAAATTGAATAGAGAGTTGAAAATAAAAATAGGGATAAACGGGTCAAATAATAAAACTTCCCTTAAAAAATGGTTCTAGAGAGTTGAAGATCAAAAATCATATTGATTAATATTGAGTTTAGGAATCTTTAGAAGAGTAAGAAGAATTGTTGTGGGTGTTGTATTAACTTCAGTTAATAGAAGTTATATCATGGTAATAGAAGCAGCAATGTACGTTGATTTGCAATGTTAATTAATTGATCAGTTTTTTTTTCTTTCTAATATTTAAGCATATATATATATTAGAATATATATTAGAATACGAGGGCAGAAGAAAATGTTGACGAACGATTAATTATTTTTTTTGTTTGTCTTGGGCTAATAAAACTGTTGAAGTTGATTTTTTTGTTGTGTTATTTGGACACGTACATCTATAAATTATTAGAAAAATGCATAGGATACGATACTAAGGATGTTGTATATGGTTGTAAGAAAATATTTAAAAGTTTTGATAGATGTTATAATCATAAATAATTAATATCGATTAATTAATTTTAAATTTATAATATGTAATATTAAATTAATTAATATTGATTTTCATATTTAAATAATAAAATATATATTTGATTGTGTTTATTTGATCTTTTAATATTATCGTGCACTAGCCAAATTATTCCATACATATCTAGTGATTTTATTATCCGATATAAGTCCCCTAGGTTTCTTGGGCTGCTTTTCTTAGGGTAAGTAATGTAGTTATCTCATCTAGGTACAATAACTTAGTGACCGTTGGTTATAGAACATCTTAGCTAAGTTTCGTAACTAGTACTCTATATATCTTTATGCCATCATAAACCTTAGGTCATAAGCTTTCCAATGACTGTTTCCATGTCTCAATCATAGTCCTAGTTGAAAAGTTATAGCCGATCAAAATTTGAGAAGAAAGTCAACTATAGATCTGCTGGTTTATTGATATCTTTGTAGCCTGATTCTGCTTAATCTTCTCTCAGTCTGGGCCCTTGAGTTATGGGTTGATGAGAGGTTAAGATTGAGTATGGTAGTCTATATAAAGACTTGATTGCTATCAACCTCACTCACAACACTCAATTTGGAATAAAGGCTAGAGCTTTGAAGAGAAAGAATAGAAAACAATTTCAACTTCATCCAATTCATCGTAAGTGGATCAATACTTTTATTTTTCTAACTTTTTTTTAAGTTTTCCTTAAATTTGCATGAATTCTAAGAACTTGAAGACCTTTTTTTCCTTTTTTCTTTCTGTAGACCCAAAACAGTAGACTAGGAATTTTTTGAAGAGTATTTTTTTGTTTAGGAGCTAGGAATTTATGTCCCACTACTTCAACTTTGATAAACCTGCTACTTGGAATGCAATGTTCGGTAGTGAGACGTACAAACACTACCATGAGAAGGGATCTAGGAAGGAATGAGATGCAAATAAATCCAAAATTGATAGTAGACACACAAACAAAAATGACTTACACCATGCAAAGTGAGACAGGAGGGAACATTGGATGGCACAATGAAACTTAGATCCTATCTCAAAATTTTCATAATTTCCTTTGATACACACATGAGAGTCACTTCCTCCAAAAAGTTCACATAATCCACAATAACAACCTTTGATTAATACATTCAAAGTTAAAACAGGTTGAGTTATTTTCTTGCGAGTTTATGTCCTTGTTCATAGCATCATGTGTAATAGTCTTAAGTGTGGGTGACTCAATAGATTCTTTTACGTTGTCCCCATAATCAGTGACATTTATCCTTAAGCATTCATCAGCATTGTCAATATTAGGAGGTTTAGATACTTTAAACACTTAAAACATTACTTGTTCATCTTGCACTCTCATTGTAAGTTCACCTTTCTATACATTAATGAGTGTTCTTCTGGTTGCTAAGAATGGGCGACCAAGTATAATAGGAATATCATGGTCTTCTTCCATGTCTAGCACAGTGAAGTATGTCAGAAAGATGAATTTGTTTACTTTTACTAGCACATCTTCTACCACACCCCAGGGTCTTTTAATTGATCTATTTGCCATTTGTAATGTTATTGAAGTGGGTTTAGTTTTACCAACTCCTAATCTTTAGAAGATTGATAATGGCATGAGGCTAATGCTAGAATCCAAATCACATAATGCCTTACTAAAACAGATGTTCCCAATAGTGCAAGGGATGTCAAAACTACCTAGATCTTTTAGGTTTTGTGGTAGTTTTCTATCAAGGATGGCGCTACAACCTTCATTTAATGTTATTATTTCATGATCTCCAAGCCTCCTTTTCTTTGATAGTATATCCTTCATGAATTTTCATAAGACAACATTTGTTCGAGTGCTTCTGCAAATGGTATGTTTATGTATAGCTTCTTGAAGACTTTCAAAAAATTTCAAAACTACATATCTGAATTTTGCTTTTGTAGTCTTTAAGGGAAAGGAATAGTGGGTTTGTAAAAGTTGTTTTTCTTTGGCTGAATTATTCCTTTTCAGTGCTCTCTTTATTCACTAGTTTCTCATCATCCTTGTTAATTTCCTATTTCTCCTCATCCTTTTTTTGTCTTATGATCCTATTCTAAAGTTTTACCACTCCTCAAGGCTATGGCATTACACTGGTCCTTACCTTCTCTTCATAAGTTTACAATCATGTCAATTGGAAGGTTACCTTGAGGCCTTTGACTTATATCTTGAGCAAGTTGCCCATTTGGTTCTCCAAATTTTGAATTGAAGCCTCTTGAGTGGACACTTTTGTATTTACTGATTGGATGAAGTCTTTCATCATCCCCATTAAAGCATTTATATTGTCCTCTGTAGGTGGCTTCTTCTTCTAGGCTTGTGATTGTTGTGGTTGTTGAAAACTAGGTGGTGGAAATGATTGATGGTTGAATTGATTACCACTTTGACTGTTGTTATTCCAAGAGAAATTTGGATGTTGTCTCCATCCTAGGTTATATGTGTTTGAGTATGGATTATTGTTTCAATTCACATTACCCACATAGCATATGTATTCATGATTATTTGGACAATTATAAAAAATGAGCCCCTCTACAAAACACACACAACACTCCTGAATCTTGGACCTGGTTTCTCTTTGTCGAGTTTTGAGCCTTCAAAAGATTAACCAAAGATAACACTTTAGCTATAAGTATTGTGATATCATTTACCTCATGCACTCTGGCTACTCTTCTTATGCTTGTCATTCTATCCATTGGTTATTGATAGCCATTTTCTCAAGTAAATCATAAGTTTGATTGTAAGATTTGACTAGCAAAGCTCCATTAGTAGATGCATCAACAATGGTTCTTATTTGAGCATTGAGACGATTGTAAAAAGTCTCAATTTGAATCCAAGAAGGAAAATCATGACGAAGACACTTTATCGCCACACACGAAGTGTGTGAAATGAAAACGCAAGTATACGTATCAAAACAAGTAATATAATGATAAGAAAATATCGTTCCCATCGAGATTATTTTATTAAAAACTAATTTTTAAAAGTAAAAAAATAAAAATCAATTTTTTGTGTTTTTATATTTTAAGGAAGCAAAATTAAAATAACTAAAAGTAAATAGAAATAATTAATTAAATCAGATTTGGTAACTAAGAAGATATATGAGAAAATATCTAGGACTTGATCCCTCAATTTTCTAAATATATGAATTGTTAAAATCACTCCAATATAATTATCAATTAATTACATAATCAATTGAATATAACCTATAATGTATTCCTCTATAAAGCAAACTAAAAATCATATATTAATTAATTTAATCATACTCTCATACCAATTAAATTGCATACTACTAATTAAATTCATCAATTATGGATCACATACATAAGAATCATACATCTCTGCCTAAAAGTTATGCATGTTATTTAATCAAGGTAAACAATTAAATAATTCTCTCAAATCTATTTAATTATTTCTATAGATAAATTATAGGCCAAACAATTAATAGCATAAAAATTAGATTAAATAGTATAATTAAATTAAAACTATAATTAGGGTAAAATATTAGATCATCACATGGTGAAAATTGGGTTTATAAGATCCCTAAATTAATAAATTAATTAAACATAATTGTGTTCATAAAATTCATATTTTTCATAAAGAAAGACATACAATTTGATAAAGAAAAGAATAAAATAAAATAAGAAATAAAATCAATCTCTTGAATTATAATATTAATCTCCTATTGAATCTCCACTAAAGTTGTATCTCCTTTTGAATTTTTCTGTATTTTTATCTTATTTTTAGCTCTGAAAACTGACCAAAATTATACTAATGGTAGCTCATTAGGGTTTAAAGGCTGATTAGGGACTTAAATATAGCTCAGGTGTGATTTGGACTATCAGATCAACTTGATATCAAGGGTTGAGATCAAAACAAGCAAAATGAATAATGCCAACCAATCATAGCACAACACGTGGCGCACAAGATTCATTGTGTGAATCAGAGCGCGATGTGTTGTAAGAGAGACCGACCCGAGTCAACACTTGCTAATTCAGTTCCATGCGGTACAATGTGATTCACCGTAATGGATGGCATGACATACATGTGGAAAGTGGGGAGCAATTGCATGGCGACACGTGGTAATGTTGTTTGACCGCACTCCAAAATCAAATTGAACACCGTGCTGACATATGGAACACAGTTCGTCCTTTTCACACACAAAGATCTATGATTTTTTGTCCTTACTTGTGTGGCATCCGCGTGGCTTATACAGTCAGGTCCTTTGCTTATATTGCAAGCCATGTGATAGCTTCTGATTGGCCTTCCGTTAAAAATTCTTAAAAAATTTCAATAAATTCCAAAAATTATATTTTCACCAATTTTTACTAACAAGTTTATATTTTAATATTTTTGGCCTAAAAATACTAATTATTGAATAAAAAATGAATATTAAGTTAAAAATTGTACTAAAGACTCTACTTTCATAGAGTCATCAATCGATCTTAGGAAGAAATATTTGTAGTTTTTAATTTATTATTCAAACTTTTAAAAACAAAATTAAATCTTAAACATCTTGTCACGATATTTTGATTTTTGTTTCCTAATCTAATGACATAAAAAAATAAACATAGATATGTATTCAATAAAAAATAATGCAAATTTTTATTATTCATAATAGTGGATTATTTATGAATATAATAATTAAGTTAATTATGTTTCCTTGTATTATTTAGGTTATTAAAGATATAAATTCATATTTGTTGATTTTCTCTTTTTGATATGAAAGTGTCTTTAGATGGGTCCCAAATTCTTTTGTTTAATATTAATTAACTAATATCCTTAGACAGTTTATTAATTAATTAGATATTAAATTTTAGCTTTATTTCTAAGAAAATAGCAAACCATCTAATTACAACTTTAGGCAGAGTCATTTAATTAGACTTTATTTAAGGTGTTCAAATTAAACCTAAGAATTTAATTATCTAAGTACTAACTTTCAAGTTTTAAAACAATTATTGAAAATATATATGTTCTCAATACATTTTTTAATAATAATTCTTATAAAAACTTTTGAAATAGAGCTTCACTCTAACTAATGGGCGATTGTACCAAAAAATAAAAGAGTACTACTCTAAATTAGACCGGATAATTAAACCTTAAAATCTAATTTTCATGTTTAAGTTTGTAATGAAAAATAATATATTTCTCTCTAACATTGATGAGTGCTCAAAAATCACTAAAATAACCATGATTTTATGCAAATTAATTGATTAAATATATATATATTTATATGTTTTATCATATATTTATATAAATTTGTCTTTTTCGGAATCACGGGTATTTTTATTGTTTTTCAGGTATTTTGGCTTAAAAATGCAACTTAAAGACTCAAAGAGGAATACTGGAAGCAATACATCACAAATATATTAATAAATAAATGCGTAAAGGTCGACAAATATGGAAAAATTAGACAAAATGGGTCAAAAATGTCAAAAAGGAGAAAAACGCCACCGCGAACTCCGCCCCAAACTGCAGCGGGTTATCTTGTTCATGCGCGCGCGCGTGCGCGAGGTTATCATGCGCGCGACGCGCGGGTTACTGTTCATCCGCGCGCCCCGACACTCATTTTTCACGTGCACCCGCCCCATGACGTCATGCTGACGTCATCAATGACGTCAGCATTTCCATTACGCGTTTTTACATTTTTTTTACATTTTTTTACTCATTTTTTCTCTCCATCCTCACCTATAAATACCCCCCTTCCCTTCACTTCAAAATACACATAAAAAAACACCTCCAAATACATTCTTTTCTCTCTTTTCTTAGATTTTTAGGATTCTTTAGTTTTTCTTAGTTTTTTCTTATGTTTTCTTAGTTTTTAGTTTTTCTTAGTTAATTTCTCTTAGATTTAGAGTTCTTCCCTTTTTGGGAAGAACTAGTTATGTTTTTGTAATATTTTAGCTCTTTGAGTCAATAAATGGGAGTGCAAATTGCGCTTGGAGTTTTTCTAGCAACAGGAATAGCGTCGAAGTTCGTAAGGATTTTATTTTATTTGCGTTATTTTTTATGCTTTATTCTTATATATTATATTTAATTTGTCTGTGATTAAATTTAACTTTGCTAGCTATTTGTAAACATGATATAATAATAATGTTGTTATGCTTGCGAAATATTAAATAGGTGAAAATTTCTAAAATGAATTGATTTTATTTTTATTCAAGATTTTATATTAAGAATGTTAGAGAGATATATTATTTTTCATTACAAACTTAAATTTGAAAATTAGATTTTAAGGTTTAGTTATCCGGTCTAATTTAGAGTAGTGCTCTTTTATTTGTTGGTACAATCGCCCGGTAGTTAGAGTGAAGCTCTATTTCAAAAGTTTTTATAAGAATTATTATCTGAAAATGTATTGACAACATGTTTTCGGTAGTGATTTTAAAACTTGAAAGTTAGTACTCGGATAACTAAATTCTTGGGTTTAATTTGGACACCTTGAATAAAGTTTAAACTGTCTAACCCCACCAAAGGTGGCATTTAAATGGTTCATTTTCAATCTCTTAGAAAAAGGAATTAATTTAATTAACCAAATTAGTTATCAACCCCACCCATAGGTGTTAATTGATTTGTTTAGTTAACAAAGAATATCTAACCCCACCAAAGGTGGTATTCATATAAAAAAGGGAGAATCAATAAATATTAATTTATATCTTTAATAACCTAAATAATATGAGCAAGCATAATTAACTTAGTTATTATATCCATAAATACTCCACTATTATAAATGATAAAATTTGCATCAATGTTTATTGAATCTATATCTATGTTTATTTTTATGTTCTTAGATTAGAAACACAAAAACTCAAATATCGTGACAGGATGTTTAGGATTTAATTTCGTTTTTAAAAGTTTGAATAATAAATTAAAAACCACATACATTCCTTCCTTAGATCGACCTTGGGAGTATACTTATCATTTTCTACGAAATGATTCGTGCACTTGCGAGAGTTTTATAAATATAAAACCAAAGTATTGGCAGGATCGGCGATGCCGGTTTTCACTCATCAAAGTTTTTGACAATCTCGATTCTGCTCATCAAACATCCTTAATATAAAATCGTAAATAAAAACAAAATCAATTTATTTTATAGAAATGTTTTACCTATTTAATATTTCGTAAGCATAATAACGTTATATATCATATTTACAAACAATCAGCCATGTTAAATTTAATCACAGAAAAATAAAACATAAAAAAAGTAATTGTAAATAATTCATTTTAAAATTATATCTCAAAAGAATCCTTATAAAACTTTGATGCTAATTTTGTTACTGGAAAACCTCCAAACAGATTCCGTTTATTGAATCAAAAATTAGAAATCTATAAAATCATGACTAGTTCTTCTCAAAAAGAGAAGAGCTTTAAAACTAAAAAAAAGCTTTCTAGAGAGATAAAGTTGGAGAGAGATAAAAAAGATAAGTTATTGATTTTTGGGATGATTTTTACAATGGGAAAGATGGTCCTTTTATAGATGGGGAAAATGCCAAAAAAGGTGAGAAAATATATCAAAAATTGATTTTGGACGCGTTTGGATAAGTTGGCAAGCGTGTGTGGGTGAGATTAACAACAAACAGGCGATGGCGCACGAGCAATAGGTATGGGTGTCTGCTAGAGTGTGTGGGACTCGATGTAACCATGTTCTTGGCTTATGATGGTGCACCTAGGACTCGGCATGGGCATGTGCTGGCGTGCACGAGACTCAGCATTTTTGACATTTTTAAACGTTTTGACCCACTTTGTCTAATTTTTTCACTTTTTTGTACTTTTTCTTATTTTTTTTCTCAACATATTTGTGATGTATTACCTCCATTATTTTTGTTCGATTCTTTTGTTATTTTTGAACGAAAATACCTATAAAATAATAAAAATACCCTTGATTCCGAAAAGATAAATTTATATAAAAATATGATAAAACCATACAAATATAAATCTATTTAATCAATTAAAGTATATTAAATCATGGTAGTCTTAGTGCTTTTTAATTATTCATCAGACCTCATAATTGAGTTCCCAAATTTCTTGAATTATACCATAATATGTTCTATCAGAAAGTATAGGATTACCATATTTTGAACTAACAAATTGCCTAGTTTGTGCAACCATCTTCACACCACTATTCTGATTTACTTGAACTTTGTCCCTTGCTTGAGTCGTAAACCTCAAACCATTAATTGTGAAACTAGAATATAATTTGACATCGAATTTTGGACCATGTTCAAACCATTCTAAAGTTTCTATTATTTTATGATTGGGTTTGTTAAGTTCAACTCGAATCTATGCATATAAAAACATGAAATGTGTTTAAAACAAATTTTTCAAACATTATATAGAAGTACTAATGAATTCTTGTATGTGACACTTACATGGTTGCAAAACTAATTAATAAGCTCTCGCTTATGTTTATCATACAACAATTTTTCTCTTACTTTTTTTATAACGAGGATCGATCTTCAGTAAGTTTAAACGCATTATGTAATGTTATTCAAGATATATCAATCAGGTATCATTAATAGTTAAATAAAAAATAATTTTATTTTAAATGAAAAGGTTGAACCTATTATCACTTACTCTATGTATGGTTGTGCCTCATTATTATTTACAAAAATGATTCGTTGTGCATTTTTCTATTGAGTGAGATCAATTAATAATTTCTTACTTCCACCGAGCATAGGGTTACCTACTTGGATCATTTTATGTTCTAAAAACAACTTGTGCGTAGGATTCCCAATTTCAATGTAACCACTAAATTTTTCTAAACAAACTCAATGGCCTCTTCAACAATATAACGTTTCACTATGCATCCTTCAGGATGATTTTTATTATTTACATATCCTTTAAGGACTTGCGTGTATTACATCCACCTTAAGTAAGTAGGATCACACAATTGAACCTTTCGAACTAAATGAACACACAAGTGAATCATTATATTGAAAAAAGGAGGAAAATATTTTTCAAGTAGACACAAATTCTTCACAACATCTTTCTATAAAGATTTTAACTCGCCAATTGATATATATATGTCTCATATTGTATTGAAGAATGAACAAAGATGAATTATTAATAATCGAACATGTTTTGGAAGAATTGACCTAATAGCAGCTGGTAATAATTATTGTATTAAGATATGACAGTCATGTGATTTCAATGATCTATAAAGTTTCTAATCAGTGATAGACACAAATTTTTTTAAGTTAGATGAATAACCATCAGGAACTTTCACACCCATCAAAAATTTAAAAAACACATCCTTTTCTTTTGTTGACATTGTATATGATGCTGGTGGCAAGTATGTTCGATTCTTAACATTTTTCACCATTGGTGCCAATTCAGGTCGTATGCCCAGTTTCTTTAAATCCAGTCTTGCTTTAATTCCATCCTTCATTTTTCCAGGTATATTAAGTAATGTATCAATCAAGCTATCACATGCATTTTTCTCAATGTGCATGACATCTAAGAGGTGACAAATGTGTAGGTCTTTCCAATAAGGTAATACCCAAAATATTGATTTTTTATTCCAACAATCATGATCTACTAATTCATTAACATTTTCCTTTTCACCTTTTTTATTAGTTGACCTCTTTCGTTTCCCTTCATTAGTGAGTATTCTTTTTTTCATCTTTCCATATCATTTGAATGTCATACCATACAATTGACTTAATATCTCAATACCTTGCAAAGGTCTTGGTGCAAGATCATGATCTTCTTCACCATCAAAAGGTTTCTTTTGGTATCAACTTTTGTCCAAATGAAAAAAAAAATTCTATAAGACATCTTTCTTTCGTGAATAAGATAAGTTGCAGAAGTGTCATCACTACAAATAAGGCATCCTATATAACCTTTTTTTGGATGTCCTGATAAGTTTCCATAGGTAGATAAATCATTAATTGTCCATAAAATGACCCCCTCAAGTTAATTGTAAATATTTACACCATCATTCCACAATGTTTTTAAATCATCTATCCGAGGCTACAAATATACATCAATATCAACTCTAAGTTGTTTCAATCATGAGATCAATAATGTTAACATCATAAATTTTCTTTTCATACACAATCAAGGAATAAGGTTATATGTTACCATATTTACTTGCCAATAACTATATCTACTACTAAGGGAATTGTGTGGATTAATTCCATCAACAATAATGGCAAGACGAAGATTGCGTGGATCAGATGCAAATTGAAGGGATAAATTATCTACTACTTTCCAATTTGGAGAATCAAAAGGATGACGTAGCATCCTAACCTCATACCGATTATCTGAATCTCAAGTCAACATATTTGATGTTTCTTTACTTTTGAACAAGCTTTGAAAATGAGAAATCAAAGAAAAGTACCAAAGAACCTTTGCAGGCACGCCTTTCTTAGGTATTGTCTCATTTGTAGCATGCTTCTATCACGATTCTTTACACACCAAAAAATCATCTAATGTCTTATATTCTTTTCTATAAAGAATGAAATCATTTGGACAAGCATGAATCTTATGATATTCCATGTCAAATCGACTAAGAGATTTCTTCTCTTCATATATTAAAGATGAAAATTCAATACCCTTAGGAAACATATCTATTAGTATATTTAGAAATTCTATGAATCCCCTGTTAGAAAAACTATTTTTTGCCTTCACATTGTACAAATAAATCAATCCTGACATTTTAGTGTATTTCTTGCACTCTGGATACAATGATTTTTCAGCATCTTCTAGAAGTTTTTTAAAGGTTTCATGATCATCCTTATGTAGTTCATCTTTAACAACATGAAACATATTTTCTGTCTGTACATTTTGATAAGATGTATATAATTCACTCATATTGTTAATTATCTCTTCCCTATGAGTATTATCAATATTTTCTCCATGATAATACCAACATTTATAACTCAAAACAATATCACTCTGAATAAGATGATACTTAACCTCGTCAACATCATAAAATTTCTCATTTTCCATTTTCCATTTAACACATGGGTATCAAATCATACTAATTTCATTATTACTTTCTACGAGCAAATTCCAAGAAACTTTTAACTCCATAAATGTAGTCTTGCTCAATTCAACACTTTGACATCCAATATTTGTTTATTTTCTATTAATGATATTAAGTATATTAAATATGTATCCAACCAATATATTTCAGATATTATTATATATGAATTCTTTAATTATTAGAACATCTATCTAAACTTCATATAAAAATAAATACTTAAAAACCAAAAAAATAATAAAATTAATAAATATATAATATTAACAATATATATATATATGTATGCATGTAACTAATAATAATAAATATTTATACATATATATATATATATATATATATATATATATAATTTTCAAAAATTTTAAGTTTAAAATAAATTAATATATATCAAAAACCTAAATACATAAAATTATTAAAATAAATAAATGAATAAAATACTTTCTTCTCTTCTAAGCTTGAATAAAAATATACAACCTAAATAACACAAATTATTTTACACATAATCAATAACACATCATATACATTAAAATAAAAAATATGAATAATAAGTGTAAAATAATTCATAAAAATACTTAAAAGAGTAAATTAAGTGACAAAATGAAGAAAAAAGAGTGTTTGGTAAGTGAGAAAATGAAGGAAAATGGGTATGAAAAATTTGAGTATTATGCTAAAAAAGTAGGGGATCAAGAAGAGAAATTTGATAGGAAGAAAACCCATTAAACGGTGCCAAAAATGGTTGTTGGAGGTGGTCAAAAAATGAGAAAGAGTATGGAGGAGAATGGTCGGTTTTTTTCAAGCAATGAAGGAAGCATGAGTAGATTGTCTATAAAATGGGGAAGATAAGAGATGAAAGGAAAAAAATAAGGTAGGACATAATATCGGTCCTCTTCCATACTCTTTCTCTAGGACATAATATCGGTCCTCCTCCATCTAGGACATAATATCAGTCCTACTTGTCAACCAATGCTACTTGTGGCTAGCGTTGGTTGACAAGTAGAATTGACACTATGTTTTACGTGTAAATTCCATTGACATGTATTATTGATGCTATTTTTAAAAAATTTTAAGTCAGTCTTTCAGCGTACTGACTTTAAATCCCAACTTAATAGCTCATTTTGTTGTAGTTATTGTTTTGATCTCAATTCTTGATCTGAAGCTTATTTGACAGTCCAGATTGCACATGAGCTTTGTTTAAGCTCATAACCACCATGAGCATAATTTTGGTCAATTTTTGGAGCTAAAAAGAGAGAAAAATTCAAAACATTTAAAAGGAGATACAATTTTGGTGGAGATTCAAGAGGAGATTAGCACTACAATTTAAGAGATTGATTGCATTTCTTCTTTTTCTCTTTTCTTTATCAATTTTTATGTCTTTTTTTTATGAAAAATATGAGCTTTATGAATACAATTATACGTAGTTAATTTATTAAACTAGGGATCTTATGAACCTAATTTTCACTATGTGATGATCTAACATTTTACCCCAATTATAAATTTAATTTATTTATATTATTTAATCTGATTTCTATGCTATTAACTGTTTAGCCAACAATTTATCTATAGAGGCAATTAAATAGATTTAAGAGAATTATTTAATTATTTTTCTTGATTAAATAACATGCATAGTTTATAGGCAAAGATATATGATTCTTATGTATGTGATCCATAATTGATGAACTTAATGAGTAGTATGTAATTTAATTGGCATGAGAGTGTGATTAAATTAATTATTATATGGTGTGTAGTTTACTTGAGAATAGAATACAATATACGTTAGATTCAATTGATCATGTAATTAATTAATGATTATATTGAGAGGATTTTAGCGATTCATATGTTTAGAAAATTGGGAGAATAAATATTCCTAGATATTTTCTTATATATCTTCTTAGTTACAAAATATGATTTAATTAATTATTGCTATTTACTTTTAGTTATTTTAATTTTGCTTTCTTAAAATATAAAACACAAAAAAATTGATTTTTACTTTTTTTAGTTTTAAAAATTAGCGTTTAATAAAATAATCTACGTGAAAACGATATTTTCTTATCATTATATTACTTGTTGCTATATGTATACTTGTGTGTTCATTGCATACATAACTTATGTGGCGATCAGTAGGACAAGTTTGTCTTACTATACTTTTTAAGTCATGTCTTGTGGATTTTTAAAATTTTGTTTACTTAAATCTAGGAATATGATTGTGGGTTTTAGATAACCCACTTCTTGGTACAAGTCAAATAAGTAAGGCATCAAAACACATTTGTACTAAGATATAACAAAGCAAATATCTCTTTTTATTAGAGAATGTGATTAAAAATTTTGAAATTTTAAAAATAGGTTTAGAATTTTTTTTAAAACTAATCTAATATTAAGTATTAAAATAAATACTAAATAATAAAAATTAAAATTAAGTAAAAGAAACAAAAAAAGAAAATAAAAATAAATAAAAATAAATAAAAGAAAAAAAATAAAGTAAAATAAAAATAAAGTTATTAAAATAAATAAATAAATAAAATAATTATATAGATTTTACATTATATATAATATAAACAACTTTTATACAAATTTTGATACATATAATTATATATACTTAAACTATACATATTTATAACACATTTCTATCATATAATACAAACATATTTTTTTACAAATAAATATACATGATTAAATTGTACATAATATAATATATTCTATCTAATATATAATACAAACATATTTTTATACATATTATATCATACAATATTTACAACTTTAAGTTAATCTCTAAGTTAAATAGCATAATCATATTAACCAAGAGTGCTTCTAGAAATAAATGGCGGGACAAAGACTCCTTAAAATAATCCTCCTAAATAGAGCAACATTCACAGGAAAGATTAGTAGTACAAAGGCTTCCAAAAACGTGTCTTCTAGACAAAACTCTCTTACATAGAGCAACGTTCACAGGAAAGATTTGTTATATTTTTTATTAAAAATTAAAAAATTAAGAATTAAAAGAAAATATAAAAAAATTAAAATTAAATGAAAATTAAAACTTAAAAAGTTTTTTTAAATATTTTATTTTTTAAAATTTTTAAATTTTTTTTAGAAAATAAAATAATTAAATAAATTAAAGTTAAATTTTTTTACTAAATAAAAAAATCAAAATTATTTACAACATAATTTTTTTTTTAAATTTTCATAAATAATTTAAAAAAAGTTATTCCTTCTATGACAACGATGCCAAAAATATGATGAGACAAGACTCACATTGGGTTAGTAATACTGATCTTGTAAATACTTTGGTTTTATATATGTAAAAATCTCACAAGTGCACAAATCATTTTATAGAAAATGATGAGTATACTCTCAAGGTCGATTTAATTAAAGAATATATATGTGATTTTTAATTTATTATTCAAACATTTAAAAATGAAATTAAATCCTAAACATCTTGTCAAGATATTTGATTTTTATGTTTCCTAATCTAATAACATAAAAAAATAAACATAGATATGGATTCAATAAACAATTATGTAAATTTTTATCATTTATAACAGTGGATTATTTATGAATACAATAATTAAGTTAATTATACTTGCTCATAATATTTAGATTGTTAAAAATATAAATTGATATTTATTGATTTTTTTCTTTTTTAGTATGAAAGTGACCTTAGGTGGGTCCAAATTATTTTGTTTAATATTAATTAACTAATATCCTTAGGTTGGGTGTATTAATTAATTAAGTATTAAATTTCAACTTTATTTCTAAGAAAATTGCAAACTATTTAATCACACCTTTTGGTGAAATCAGTTAATTAGACTTTATTCAAGGTGTCCATATTAAACCTAAGAATTTAATTATCCGAGTACTAACTTTCAAGTTTTAAAACCATTATTGAAAATATATTGTCAATACATTTTCAAATAATAGTTCTTATAAAAAATTTTAAAATAGAGCTTCATGCTAACTACCGGGTAATTATATCAACAAATAAAATGGTACTACTTTAAATCAGACCGGATAATTAAACCTTAAAATCTAATTTTTCAGATTTAAGTTTATAATGAAAAAAAAACATTTCTCTCTAAAATCCTTAATATAAAATCTTGAATAAAAACAAAATCAATTTATTTTATAGAAATGTTTTACCTATTTAATATTTCGCAAGCATAATAATGTTATTATTATATCATATTTACAAACATGTAGCTATATTAAATTTAATCACAAACAAATTAAATATAACATAAAAATATTTGTAAAGAATTCATTTTAAAATTATAACTCAAAAGAATCCTTACAAAACTTTGATGCTCATTCTGTTTTTGGAAAACCTCCAAACAGATTTACATTTCCATTTATTAGAATAAAAAACTAGAAATCTATAAAAGCATAACTAGTTTTTCTCAAAAAAAAAAAAAGAACTTTAAAACTAAAATATTAAAAAACACTAAGAAAGCTTTCTAGAGAGAGAAATATTGAGAGATAAAGAGAGGAGATTTTTAGGGATGATTTTTAAAATGGCAGAGAGGGTCCCTTTATATATGAGGAAAAGGAAAAAAAAACAAAAAAGTGGTAAATATCTCAAAAATTGATTTTGAACGCGTTTGGATAGGTTAGCACGTGTTTGGGAGGCAAGATTTGCAGATGACGGGCGCTAGCGTGCATGGGATTCAACATGACATGTGTGCGAGATAGGTACACATGGGACTCGGCATAGGTGTGTGATGGCTACGGGCAAGGCACATGCTAGACTTGACATTTTGGACTTTTTTGACTCTTTTGACCCATTTTGTCCACTTTTTCCTTTTTTTGACCTTTTCTCATATTTTTCCCAATATATTTGTGATGTATTGACTCTAGTATTTTTCTTCAAGTCTTTACATTATTTTTTAAATGAAAATACCTGAAAAATAATAAAAATACCCATGATTCTGAAAAGACAAATTTATATAAAAATATGATAAAATCATACAAATATAAATCTATTTAATCAATTAAAGTACATTAAATCATGGTAATTTTAGTTCTTTTTAAGCACTTATCAGGTTACTGTTATTGTGAGTATGGAATGAACATTGAGCCTTGTTTCCTTTCTTACATAGGAAGTAAACCATTGAGGTAATGGTTGCCACTTTCATGATCATGGATCTTGGTCGTTGTGGGTATGCAATGAGAACTGAGCCATGTTTTCTTTCTTGTAGGATGTGATCCACTATGATAGTAGTATTTTATAGCCAATAAAGATCTTGGATTGCATTTGATTTGGATGCAAGGGGTGTAATCGTGCTTCATTACCCATACAGAACTTTTTTCCATTAAGGTGGCTAATTCCCAAGGGAGATGGTTGCTACCTAGTTTTGTATAATGATTGGCCTTTTTGATCTAGTATATGACAAGTTTGAATCTTTTCTTTAACATGATTTGGTTACTAATTTTGAGTGAATAATGTGATCTCTCCCAAGTTATAGTAGCACACGATGGTAGTCTTACCTTGGTGCAAAGCTAATGTTATTATAGGGGATTGGTTGATTCATATTCTGATGTTATAGCCTTTTTGGATGCCAAGAATAAGTTGGGTACTTGGAGAGTTAAGTTACGGAAGTTACATAAATGCCAAGTGGCTAAACTATTTATTTATTATTTATCATTTTTTTCTTTTTGGTGTTGGTGTTGACATGGCCACATAGAACCTCACTTAGCACTTTACAAGAAAATAAATATAAGCTCAAATTAATTAATAACTCTATTCTTAACCTCTTCAAGTCTGATCCTAATAACATATTCTTCCCCTAGTGGATCCACTTGTTGTAGTAGTCCTGTGCTACTTTCTATTCTCTCAAGATAATCCCAATTCCTATTTCTATAAGGAACTTTAGTGTCGGGTGATAAGTTGATAATAATATCTTGGCATTACATAGGAAAGATCATCCCAGGATACCATTATAAGCTTATGGGAAGTTGACTACTAGGAAGTTGATCATAATGGTCATGGTGGTATAGACCCCTCAATAGTAATTGGAAGTTCCACACTTCCATCTGGGGTGAGAGGTTTTTTGGAGAAGCCATAAAAGGGAATGTTGACTTGCTTGAGAGGGTGTTACATCTTCATCTTACTATTGGAGATTTATAAGGTTATGAATAAAGCATTAATGAATGCTTAATATATTGTGATTTTATGCATGATTTATGATTAAAAAGATTTGTATTTTACTTAGTTTTATAATTATTATACACAAATATATCTTTTTGGAATCACAATTATTTTTTTTCCAAGTATTTTAGCATAAAAAGTTAAAAATGATTAGTACTTGAAGAAATACATTTGAGGCACTCCATTGAAAATGCTCCAAACCAATAAAAAAATGATACAAGAAAATAAGAGAGCAAAGTCTCGCAGAATAGAATGTTCCACAACATGGAATTATTATGTATCGTAGCACGATGCTTTTGGACTCAATACAACTATCCTTAATCCTTCATGAGCCACGACATGGAAAATATGTGTGTCACGACGAGAGACGCTCATATCTTATTTAATATGTGTGTTAGTTACATGCATGTCGCGATATGAACTATCATGTAACATGAGGCCAATCTTTCTGAGCTGATTTCTTGAACCTATAAATTGGACCCCTATTCTATTGTATCGATCATTCCTTATTCCTTAATCCTTAATCGTCCGTCTCTTCTTAGTCTCTTTAGTTTCTAGTTTTTCTTTTATTGGTTTTAAGTTATTTTCTTATATGAGAGTTGAACAAATATAGTATATGTAATAGTTTTAGATCCAATTCAATAAAAGTTGGCATTTCTTTTGGAGGTTTTCTAGAACTAATTCAGGAAGACTCTATTGAGGTATATTTATGTACTCTTTCCAGTTATTCTTTGTGTTATTTTTACATACTATGTTTAATTTTATGATCAATTATCAAATTGAGCATGTCTGGCTGAAATTATAATGAAATATTAGTAATATTGTTACGCTTATGAAATATTAATTGGTAAAATATTTTTACACTATTAGGTATTATTTTCTATTCAAGAATTCTATAATGTTTATTTCATAAAATATAGTGATGTTTGAATTTTCATTATAAACCTAAAATATGAAAGTAAGATGTCAGATTTAATTAATTAAATTTTATTTACATTACTACTCTTTTATCAGTGATTTGGGTCACATGTGTAGTTGGAGTATAAACTCTATTTTAAAGATTTTTATAAGAATTATTATTGAAAGATATAACGATGTCATATCTTTTATAGTAGTTTTAAAATCTGAAAGTCATTTATCAGATAGTTAAATTCTTGAACCTAATTTTGACACCTCGAATGAAGTTTAAATTGTCATGCACCACTTAAAGAAGACAATTAAAGAGTTTATTAATCTCTTAAAAAAGAAGAAGAATTTAATAATAAAATTAATTTACAAGCCCCACCTAAGGATTTTAATTGATTTATTATTGATGACGAGAATGATCCATATCCTAGGATATTTTCATACAAAAAGGATAGAATTAATAATCTCAATTCAAATCTTTAATAGTCTATTCAATATCGAGCAAGCATAATCAACTAGCTAATGTATTCCATCTACAACATGATAAATGTCTAAATGCCTGAATATTTATTAAATCTATTTTGTTATCATTAGATTAGGATTTTAAACCCAAACTTTGTAACAAAATGTTTAGGTTTTATTTTCATTTTTAATATTTTTTGAATAATTTAAAAATTACATGATTCTTTTTTAAATTGACCTTGGGAATATGCTTATCATTTTTTATAAGTGATTCGTGCACCTGTGAGCATTTTATAAATTCTATAAAATTTGTACACAATAATATTTATGCATCAAGCGTCATAATAAGGATGCACTAGTCACACTGCTTCCTTCTCAGCGAAGAATAAGTCTTCCCTAACCATTCTTGGCTTCTTACCCTTTCCATGGTTCTGTATGATATAGAAAACCTCTTGGTTGGCTGTCAACCCTTTGGCATGTGATTTCCTAGCATGGTTGATATCCCTACATGTTGGGCCTCCCAAGATAATGCAGAATTCAATCAAGACTGAAGGCCCGCCATCCTTTAGTTGGTTACCTAAGGCTGTTAGAGATGTCTCATGCTTGGCTATCACAAATTTCTTTAGATAACCCTTTTGTATCTAGTCCTCTATTTAGAGCTCCTAGTAATCATGTGTTTTGCAGTCAAAGTCTCAATGGAACATGTAATATAAATTATAGTTCCTACTAGATGGGTTACCTTTGACCTTCCTGGGGTGTCTAAAGAGTCTTGAATCCTAGACCTATATCAAAACTTGTTCCTGTGAAACATTTAAGGGAAAAAACTTTTGTAAGTTGTTGATGAGCGAAAACCGGCATCGCCGATTCTTGCAAATACTTTGGTTTTAATATTTGTAAAACTCTCGCAAGTGCACGAATCTTTTCGTAAAAAATGATAAGTATACTCCCAAGGTCGATCTAAGGAAGGAATGTATGTGGTTTTTAATTTATTATTCAAACTTTTAAAAACGAAATTAAATCCTAAACATCCTGTCACGATAGTTTGGTTTTTTGTGTTCCTAATCTAATAACATAAAATAAACATATATACAGATTAATTAAATATAATCTAAAAACATAAAAATAAACATAGATACAAATTCAAAAAATATTTATCTAAAAATAAATATAAATACAGATTCAATAAATATTCATACAAATTTTATCATTTATATTAGTGGAGTATTTATGGATATAATAACTAAATTAATTATGCTTGCTCATATTATCTAGGTTAATAAAGATATAAATTGATATTTTATTGATTCTCTTTTTTGTATTTAATACCACCTTTGGTGGGTTAGATATTCTTTGTTAACTAAACAAATCAATTAACACCTACGGTGGGGTTGATAACTAATTTGGTTAATTAAATTAATTCCTTTTTCTAAGAGATTGAAAATGAACCATTTAAATGCCACCTTTGGTATGGGTTAGACAATTTAAACTTTATTCAAGGTGTCCAAATTAAACCTAAGAATTTAGTTATCCGAGTACTAACTTTCAAGTTTTAAAACCACTATTGAAAACATGTTGTCAATACATTTTCACATAATAATTCTTATAAAAACTTTTGAAATAGAGTTTCACTCTAACTACCTTGGCGGATTGTACTCAACAAATAAAAGAGCACTACTCTAAATTAGACCGGATAACTAAACCGTAAAATCTAATTTTGATTTAAGTTTGTAATGAAAAAATAATATATTTCTCTCTAACATCCTTAATATAAAATCTTGAATAAAAATAAAATCAATTCATTTTAGAAATTTTCACCTATTTAATATTTTGCAAGCATAACAACGTTATTATTATATCATGATTATAAGCATACTAGCACAGTTAAATTTAATCACAGACAAATTAAATATAACATGTAAAGAATAAAGCATAAAAAATAACTCAGAAGAAAATAAAATCCTTATAGAACTTCGGCCGCTATTCCCGCTAGAAAACCTCCAAGCGGAATTTGCACTTCCATTTATTGAATCAAAAATCTAAATTATTACAAAAACATTACAAGTTCCTCTCAAAAGAAAGAACTCTAAACCTAAGAGAATTGAACTAAAAACTAAGAGAAAAACTAAGAAAAGCTTAGAAACTAAGAAAGAAACTAAGAAAACTCAAAAACTAAGAAATGAGAGAAAGAAAGAAGAGAGAAGTGAGTTTTGAAGGTGTGTTTTGAAGTGAAGGGAAGGGGGGTATTTATAGGTGAGGATGGAGAGAAAAAATGAGTAAAAAAATGTTAAAAAAAATATTAAAAAAATTAAAAAACGTGTAATGGAATTCTTTGAGGTCATCAATGACGCCGTATGACGTCACGAGGCTGCTGCACGTGAAAAATGAGGTGAAACGCGTTGGGCGCGCGAGGGCGAGCTGGCCGGCCGCGCTAGCCTGTCATTGCGCGGCAGCCAGCGTGAACAGTGCCCGTCGCGCAAATGCTGCGCGCATGAACTTAACCTCGTAGCAGCATCACCAACGCATGAACAACGATAACCCGCAGTTTAGGCGGGCGTGAGTCTTTAAGTGCCGGCGCGGTATTGTAAGGCGGCGGCATGTTTTTCTCCTTTTTGACATTTTTGATCTTTTTGACCCATTTTGTCCAATTTTTCCATATTTTTCGACCTTTACGCATTTATTTATTAATATATTTGTGATGTATTGCTTCCAGTATTCCTCTTTGAGTCTTTAAGTTGCATTTTTATGCCAAAATACCTGAAAAACAATAAAAATACCCGTGATTCCGAAAAAGACAAATTTATATAAATATATGATAAAACATATAAATATATATATTTTTAATCAATTAATTTGCATAAAATCATGGTTATTTTAGTGCTTTTTGAACACTCATCAGTTGTTCCCTAGTTATGATGCTCCTGATTCCCTTGAAGGATCTTCTTTTCTAACCTCACTTTTGAATTTCTTAGCCAAAAAATTGATGGGCTCTTCTTCTATCTTCCTCTTTTGAAGGCGGTTCTTGACTCCACTTCAATGATGACTAGCCATATCTTCTACATTAATTGTTATAGCTACAATCCTAGTAATCTCTTTGTAAGACAACTTATGGATATTTTCTACTAGTTTGGTCCATAATGGCCCTATATGGATATCGTAAAGGAATACATTGAATATAAGAAAGTCTGGATAGTCTTGAATCTGAATCTTCTCATTACTAAAATAGTCAAAAAAAATATTTCAATGACTCATTTTCTTTCCAAGTTAGCCTCATTAAATGTGTTGAGATCTTTGGTAGTCCTCTCTTTACTGAGATATGAGTGAGGAACTACTTTGCAAACTTTGAGAAGTTCCCAACTATTCATGGCTTAAGCGTTTTGTAATAGACTCTGGCCTTACTTTCCAGTGTCATGGGAAATGCTCTATAACTAATAGCATCATTATACACATAGAGATTTACCAAATCTCTTAATAGGAAAATGTGGTATAAAGGGTCAGAGAACCAATTGTAAGTCCCAATAGAGGTTACTTGAACTTGCTATTCAGTGGAATTGATAGTACCTTTGAGGGTGAAAATATCCTAGATGGAATCAATATAATTCTAATCCCATCTCTCTCCATTAAGTCTCAACTCTATTTTGTGAAGCTGGTGTTCTAAGTCTCCCATTATTAGAGTTGGAATATAATGATCACCCACTCCTAGTGCTACTAGTTTATTGTGGCTTAAGTACGTGGTGTTTCCATAGAAGCTTTCTTGGCTAGAGTGAGCATAGTGCTTGGCCTCAAGGTGGTTCCTCAAGTTTGCACATTCAGTGCACATGTGCTCAAAGTCCAGTAGGCTTCCACCAACTTGTTAATGAGTGCTTGAAAACTTCTAATATTTCTTGATTTATTTACATTTAAATGTTAATAAATAGATTTAAATATGCATGATTTTATCATTATTTATACAAATTTATATATTCAAAATCACGGGTATTTTCTATTATTTTTTAGTATTTTTAGCTTCAATTTTATAAATAATAACATTTAAATACTCATGTCTCGAGCACTCATTTGTATCTTAGAATAATAAAAGAACAATACATGCAAGGCTTATATATGATCCAACCATTTTGTGAAGGTTGAAAACAAGAAGTGATGTTAAGTATCATGGGCCATGACATGGAATACAGTAGGCTACGATGCACTCCTCGTAGCTTAAAATCAAAGTCATGCAGTTTATTCTGTTCCATGGTGAAGAATTATTAGAATGTGGTGCAAATATTTTGAGGTAAACAAGAGGCGTACCATTACAAGACTTAAGCCACGATGATGGAAACTTTGGGTCATGACGAGCGATTAAAATTTTCACCCAAAGCCCTTTGACTCGAGCCTCAACTATAAATAATTGTTTTAGGTTTTTTGTAAAGTTTTCAGCCATAATAGAGTTTAGGAATTTCATTTTCTTCAGAGTTGAAATACTTTTGTTTCTTAGTTTATAATAGTTTTGATTCAATAATTGTGTAGGCAGATCTTTTGGAGGCATTTAATAACACCAAAAAAAAGTATTTATATGTCAAGTAATACTCTATAGATCAAGATTATAGTTATGGACGAGGAAACACCCGTCTATCTCTAATTGGTATTATAGATCTTATTTATATTCATTTAATTATATATAAAGATTAAATCTTGTGTATTTTCTAGTTGTTATTTTTAATTTATTGGCTATGTATTGAATTTGAGCATGTTTCGCTAATTATTACTCTGGGATATTAGTTATGTTTTCATATTTATGAAAGATTAGTTTAGTGAATATTTTACAAAATAAAATTAGTTTATTTCTTTATTCAAGATTTCTACAAAGTTTATTAATAATTAATATATTGACGACATATTTTTCGTAATAGATCTAATTTTGACACCTTGAATAAGAGTATAAGTTATGTGCTCTACTTAGAGAAGTGATTTAGATGATTTTCTATTTTTTTATAAACAAAACATAATTGAATTTAATTAGTTGATGATCCTCGCCTAAAAATATTAATTGATTTTATTAACAAAGAATCTGATCTCGTCTTAGGATATCTTCATACAAAAAATGAAAAATTAATAATCTTAATTTATATTTTTAATAATATAATTAATTTTGAGCAAACATGATTAACTAGTTGATCATTCTTATAAATTCTCTAGTGAGCCTTAATTATTTATCTTCCTATAATTGTTTAAATAAATCATATTTCTATTTTTTATTATATGCTATTAGATTAGAATTTTCAAAACCAAAATATTGTGATAAAATTGTTAGATTTATTTTTTGTGGTTATTTTTAAGAGATATTTTGAATTATTTAAAACTATATAGTTCCTCTTTAGACGAACTTGGAAGTGTAATAATTGCTTAGTACAAATGATTCGTGTACTTGTAAGCTTATTATAAATTTTACTATGTGACTATCAAGTTGTTTTGGATCACTTTTCCAATGGTGGCTAAGTGTACTAAGGGTGTGGCTTATTCATCACCATTCCCAATGTTAGGACCTAGGTCTTGTGGATCCTGAATACGGGGACCAAATCTTCTATGGATTAAGCCCTTTGAGTTTTTACTGGCACTAGGTGCTTGATGCGGTTATCTTACTGGCACTAGGTGCTTGATGCGGTTATCCTTGGGCACCAAGACCTAATGGTTGTAGTGACCTTAAGTGACTCACTGAGGCACTAGGGTGTGCTTATGAGTTCATCTAGAGCTACATCAATTGCTCTTGCTTTCCAAACCTTTGATCCATGATTGGTTTCTTAGGCTTTATACCCTGTCCTTTTTGTGGTGATTGGTCCTTCACCTGAATCTTCACCTCTCTTCATTCTATGGGAGTGGTGGAGAGTTTGAAAGCTTTCTTAAGAACTCATTCTAGTGATTATTTTTTGGATCTAATGTGTTATTAGGAGAAAAGAAGAAGGAAGAACGCAAAAAACAGAGCGAAGAACATAATGAATGTTCTTAAGTTTCCACTAGCTCAATCGGTTGAACATCAAATTTCTTTTTCTTGGATAGTACTAGTTGTTGAAGTGAATTTCTATTTGGTCATATTCTCTGGACAAGTAGACCTATAAATCACTATAATATCATGTTATAATATATGACACTAGGGGGTGTCATATTCATTTTGATACTTAAGTCAATTTATGAGAGAAAAGATTAAGATCAAAGAAAATTTGAGAGAGTTTGTGGTATACGCTTTAAGTGTACCTTTTCAGGTTGTGATAACCTATTTAAAGGTTTCAACGGATGACAAAATTGTAAATAATTAATATCGATTAATAAATATTTAAATTTATAATATTTAAATATTAAATTAATTAATATATAATTATTTATAATATTAATAATTTTTCATAAATATGATGATATAATTAATATTGATTGTCAGATGTAAATGGTAAAATATACGCTTCATTGTGCGCTTATTATACCCATTCTGACTATCTATGCATCTGGAATTTAAAGCCAATTATTTTAACATAACAACTAGAATAGGTTTCCTTAGTTGTGATTTTTTTTAAATAGAAAGTGGGTGATATTTTTTTAAAATTCAGTTATGATAACTAAAATAAGAACATCATTTATTTAGATGAAATTTACTAATACATGTTCAAAAATTAAATAACAAAGTACACTCAGTAAGAACGATGATTCTGCGAAATCACTTTATTTTCTTATGTTCTTGGTTTACTTTTGCTTCCACATTCATTTCATTTGTGTTGTTTTTGCACTACCATTGTTCCAACAAATGTTAGCTTTGAAACTCCTTTTTCATATAAAAATCCTATTTTTATATACAAATTATGCAGAAGCTATTTTTATAAACAATAAAAAATTTATCAAGAAGATTCTTATGATATTAATAATTTAATTACAACAAATAAAATAAAAAAAACATATTCATATAGGGACGAACAATAAATTAGAACATTAGGACTTCCAAGGCTTGTCTTCCAACGAAGATTAATGGAACATATCAGTATTCTTGCAAACTTCATGAAGTTGATAAAAAATAATTCTAGTTTTCCAACTATAACTCTCATGCATGATCTTGTTCTTCTCCGAGAACAATTGTTTAACCAAACCAAAAACCAATTTCTCATAATAGTATTTGGGTAATTAAGTGATCACAAAATTATCTCAATATTGAGTACAAAAAATTCTCCAATTTTCTCACAAGTGGTCAGCCATGTCGGGGGAGTATGATGTTTAGATTTGTCAGAACATAGCACAAATTGATTAGGAATTCAACTCGTAATTTCCCTTAACTTAGAGAATCATGCACACAACTAATGTGGGTAAAAGTCTTACCATTTACCATAAATCTTTGTAAGGGTATAGATTAATATCAAAATTATACAAAGATATACTATTAGTACCTTATTTTATAAAGTGGTACACCATTAGTCTTTTTTTACCGATGCCGTAAAAAATGTTAAAAAATATAAAATAAAATGCACGTGAGAATTGATAATGATAGAATAGTAAATTTGCCATTAAAAAACCTTTTCATTAATGGTATACATATCTCAAACTTGATCAAAATTGATCAACCATATACTTTGATGAATGTTCAAAAAGTACTAAAATTACCATGATTTTATACACGTTAATTGATTAAAAATATATATATTTATATAAATCTGTCTTTTCGGAATCACGGGTATTTTTATTGTTTTTCAGGTATTTTTACTTAAAAAAGTAACTTAAAAATTGAAAGAAAAATACCGGAGGCAATACATTACAAATATATTCATAAATTAAATAAGAAAAAGTCAAAAAAGATGGAAAAATTGGACAAAATGGGTCAAAATGTCAAAAATGTCAAAAAGTAGGAAATCACGCACGCAACCGCCCAACCGCGCCATTACAACGCCCATTCCGCGCGCGCCTGCGCCCATCTGCCCCATCCGCGCACGCCGCCGCGCCCACACCACCATGACGTTAGTAGTATGACGTCATCATTTACTACTCCACGTTTTTTTCCATTTTTAATCATTTTTTCACCTAGTGTTTTTTCCCCTCTTCACCTATAAATACCCCCATTCTCTTCACTTCAAATAACACATAAAAACCCATCTTCTTCTCTCTTTCTTTCTCTTCATTTCTTAGTTTTTAGTTTTTCTTAGTTTTTAGTCTTTCTTAGTTAATTTTTCTTAGTTTTAGAGTTCTTCTCTTTTTGAGAAGATATAATTATGTTTTTGTAATTTATTTGTTTTTTGATTCAATAAATAGAAGTGCAAATTCCGTTTGGAGGTTTTCTAGCAACAAGAATAACATCAAAGTACTGTAAGGTTTTTTATTTTCTTTATAGTTATTTTTTATGCTTTATTCTTACATGTTATATTTAATTTGTCTGTGATTAAATTTAAATTTGCTGGCTATTTGTAAACATGATATAATAATAACGTTGTTATGCTTGCGAAATATTAAATAGGTAAAAATCTCTAAAATGAATTGATTTCATTTTTATTCAAGATTTTATATTAAGAATGTTATAGAGAAATATATTATTTTTTATTACAAACATAAATCTGAAAATTAGATTTTAAGGTTTAGTTATCTGGTCTGATTTAGAGTAGTGCTCTTTTATTTGTTGGTACAATCGCCCGGTAATTAGAGTGAAGCTCTATTTCAAAAACTTTTATAAGAATTATTATCTGAAAATGTATTGACAACATGTTTTCAGTAATGGTTTTAAAACTTGAAAGTTAGTACTCGGATAATTAAATTCTTAGGTTTAATTTGGACACCTGGAATAAAGTTTAAATTGTTTAACCCCACCAAAGGTGGCATTTAAATGGTTCATTTTCAATATCTTAGAAAAAGGAATTAATTTAATTAACCAAATTAGTTATCAACCCCACCCATAAGTGTTAATTGATTTGTTTAGTTAACAAAGAATATCTAACCCCACCAAAGGTGGTATTCATATAAAAAAGGGAGAATCAATAAATATTAATTTATATCTTTAATAACCTAAATAATATGAGCAAGCATAATTAACTTAGTTATTATATCCATAAATACTCCACTATTATAAATGATAAAATTTGCATCAATGTTTATTGAATCCATATCTATGTTTATTTTTATGTTCTTAGATTAGAAACACAAAAACTCAAATATCGTGACAGGATGTTTAGGATTTAATTTCGTTTTTAAAAGTTTGAATATTAAATTAAAAATCACATATATTTCTTCCTTAGATCGACCTTGGGAGTATACTTATCCTTTTCTATGAAATGATTCACGCACTTACAAGAGTTTTATAAATGTAAAACCAAAGTATTGGCAGGATCAGCGATGCCGGTTCTGCTCATCATCCTTTTATGGTGATTTTGGACTTAATTATATGCAAAAATGACCTAAAATCACCTAATTTTGGATAAGATTTTTTTTTATCAAAATCATTTGGAAGTAAAACTTATCACAATAAGAATAAGCCTTACCTTGTAGCGATTTTGGTAAAAATTTGGATTTGTGGTAAGGCATTAGCTTGATATGGGAAGTCATTTAATTAGTTTGGGAAGCCTTATTATTGGCATCCAATGTCATAATAAGGCTTATTATGAAAATGTAATGCCTTACCACAATAGTAGTGTGCCTTACCTCGGAGCCATTTTCATAAAAATATAATTTCTTGGTAAGCCATTGGCTTGGTATGAGAAGCCATTGGTCCAGTGTAGAAAGACTTATCATTAGTATCCAATGACATGTTAAGTCTTACCATGAGAAAGCAATATCATACCACAACATTGGAAACCTATACATCGTGAGTGATTTTTGTAAAAAATGGAATCTAATCCAAATTCCCGACTAGTTTAGTAAACCACTCTAAATTGTACTTATTTGAAAATAATAGGACTTCTGGTGTACTTTTAGAAAATATAGTACTTTTGTGTGCCTTTCTTAAAGTTATGGTGCCACTTGATACTCAACCGCTAACTAAATTGTGTGCTCTTAGAAATATCATTCCCAACATGAATCATTTTCCCTGTTCCAAATTTAATTCAATTAAATTTAATATTTAATTCAATTTGATTATTACTAAAATATATTTGTGTGTCCCACAAGCTTGTAAATACATACTAAATATTTAAATAATCATTTCAATTTCATAACTAATTTGCATTATTATTTAATCAAACAAGATAAATATTTAATTAATTCCATGGGCTAAATCCTTACACATTTAATTGATATTTATGAATCTCATAAAATGTCTCAATACATAAATATGAATTTTAATAATTAATTTCAAATTAGTTATTTATCTATCCTAGAATCAATATCGTTTATTGGTTGTTATGGAGAAGACTTGAGAACCGATGAAATTATGATTTCAAACTTGAATAAAGACTTGATACATTAATTAACATTTTAATTAATATTATCTTTAATAACCTTAGAGCTACTCTACTATAGTCCTAAGCCTAAACTCTTGAATATCACAACTGATATTTATCTAATTTAATATAATTTGAGTAATATAACCATTGTATGCAACTTATTCCTTCAAAGTTAGTTCTTAATATAACCATGGTCATCAAGTTTGTTTTATTTCTTCTATTACATCTTCTCCTTGAGTACTCACTATACATATAAATAACTTTTGATAACTACTATTTTATTCACATTTTTGGATATTAATTCAATTACATTTACACAGATTTTATTATTATAGTATGTTAAAATTGTTTATTTTGTATTTATGAGAAAATAATTATTTTTAAATTTTTGGGATTCTTGTAAAAAATTTAGGATTTTTTTTGAAATTTTATAAGATCAAATGGATTAACTTAGAAACGCCTAGGGATGAAATTAGAAAGGAAAGTCTAGTCATCATCAATGTAGGATCATGGGCCACATGTCAACCATCCAGAGAGGTACATGAAAGCATGCCATTCTCCAACTCTAGCCAAGCGCGTTCCTTAGCCCAGACACGTGCAAAGCGAGTGTGTAACACATTGTGAGATATCCTTCAGCCACGTCAGGCGCATTTGCGTTACCTCTCCCTACGTGCATGTATTTTTTTTCTGAATGCTTTTTGACCATTTGACCCACTTTTTCTCCCTCTAGGACACGTAACATAGCAGATCTATACTCATTTTACATCATCTAAGGTCAAGATTTAATCTGAGTCCAAAATTTTTTTTTTCTTCGTTATACCAACACCCCATTAAATATAATCAATATCAGAATTGCACAAACAATGGAGAGAATTTAGATAAAATTCAGATTTGGTTCAATGTTGTAAGATCTTTGAGAGGAGATTCAATAACAAGTTGAATATTGATATTTTTTATTCTTTTGTCTCCAATAATTCAACAAAATCAAATTATTTTCTTTACTTTTTTCTTCTTTATAATGAAATATTTTGTTATTTTTAAAGAATTGACAAATTTAATGCCTAGCTATATATTCATTATGATGATGGGTCATTTTTAAGTCATAGATTATGATTTAATTAATTTAATCTTATGAATTATTTTAGTTTCAATTCTTGATTTTTGAAATGTTCATATTTAAATGCCAAAATTATATATGTATGAATTAGAATGATGAATTAGTTTATTGCATGAATATATTTATATCTAGTTCAAGATGTTAATACATAATTGCTAATTTTCTTATTCGAAGTGATACCTTATAGTTTTTGTTATAACTAAGATTGAATATCTATGTCAAAGGTTAAACTATGATTTTGATCTTGCCTAATTTAATTATCATTTTTTAGATCTTAATGCAAAGAATGAATTAAATATAAAATACTATCTCTAGGCTGTTCAAGATTTAAGTTTATTAGCGATCATATTATTAATTCAATAAACGACAAGAAAATGGGAAAAGTCTTAAGCAAATCTAGACTTTTAAAACTAAAGTTAAGAATTCAAGAAAGAATTTAAATTATGAAAGTGATTTAGAATCTAAGAAACTAATTTTCATTCATAAAATGATTAATAAAATTGTAAGCTAGTAATGAGGACAATATTATAATCATATGTCTCACATAATTCTTGTGCAATCTACTTTATTATTTTTTTGTTGTTTTCTTCAAAAATTTCACTTTGTAAATTCTAAGTAATTTACTAATGAACTAGCAATTAGGAGTATACATTGTTATTAATTCTTGTAAGTATCACAATCCTTATTCTTAAACTACTTATCATTTGTGCGTAATCATGTATATTTGCATGTGCTCAAGCATGTCAATTATCTATAGTCATATTCTAGATTGAACATAGTTATTCAAGCTCTAGATCATTAAACAAGAAAACTGCTATAAATAGATGGAGTAGATTCGATATATTGTGAGATAACTCCTAACCCATCATAAATAGTGAGATATCAAGATACAAGACATCTTAGCCCACTAATTCAGAAATTATGGAGTAAGTCAAATACCAAAGTGTTACTACAAGGGGGTAGCCAAATGACTCATGATTAAGATTGTATTGCATATGGTCATCAAGTGACCTATATAGAGACATCTGTGGTTGAACGGATACTAACAATGTATCTAATATATTTGATCTAGTTTTATATAACCAATTATTATATAAAGTATCCCTAACTAGGTTTCTTTATATTAGTTATCCTAAATAATGATTATTCTATTCCCGATGGATATGGGACATTCTAGTGATATACTTAAAGATGCTTTCATATTCCTTAATTAGTTGTCACATACAACTTTGATTATTTCACTTAAACTCAATATTCCCTTAAATACGTTGATACACTGAGTTTACCTCTGGCACTTAGCTTTCTCCTATGCATATTAACTTAGTTGTGCTTAATAGGCTAGTTTGGCTTCCTATCAAACGACCACTTTCCTTACCTTACCCATGATACACTTCCACTAAAATCTATGCATACTGAGTAAGATGCATTGCAATTGGGAGTAATGACTAGCATTATAGGTCATTGGGTGACCGAAAGGATGCCACGAGTAAGTAAGTTTGGGGGATTGTACGTAGTTCTCCTTGCAGTAAACATGTAGCTTATCAAATCTAGTTGCGACATGGATGGGAATGCATGCTATGAAAGATAGAGTCCAAGCTAAGCACAACATCCTTATCCCCAATTTCGCATGTTAGGTGTAGTTGGTGTATTTAGTGGCTCCCTATTCAGTACAATGCATGGTTCCTTGGTAACCTCCAGTTTGATGAATGATACCACAAAAAATGAATCTCCAAATGAAGGTTCTAATTAGTCCTTAATTTGAAGGTAAAGTGAGGCCTCTCTGTTCTTCGATTAACTCCATCCTGTTGGTATAAGCTATTTCCCCATTTTGGACATTGTAGGAACTGATTCTCTGATTCAATCAAATATTCCAAATGTAAAACGAGGCATACACAGATAATCATGGATTTTAATTTATTTATTTGTAGAATATAATAGAAGATGTGAATAAATAAAATGTTTATTTTATTTAATCTAATTCTAGAAAAGTTAAAAAAACATTTGCATTAAGGGCTTCTATCCTAAGAGGGTATGCTCATTGCAACCTTCTAGGACCAAACATTAAACTTCTAAAATTTCTACCAGTATATGATGAGTAAAATGACAACCAAGTAAATCCTTGCTCAATAAACAGGAACTTCAAAATTTATAATTCTTGTTTAGATATGAATTATTTTGGAGTATGTGATTCGGAAAACACTTTAGAGCACCACTGTATTGTTCAATACCACTTACGTTTCACAAAATCTAGTGTTTATTTAGATTTTAATGAAATCTAATCATTAACTAACCTATCCAACTTAGTAGTTTTAGTGCCTCAATCAAACCATATAAAATTACTCTCGTGATTCATTTAGTGCTTTAACAGTAAGAATCACCCTCTACTGTTTCAAGATATAGATTTAAATACCACCTAAGTATGGCCTAATCCTCCAATAGATTTGTTTAAAACAAATTTTGATGAAATTTGGAAGGATGAAAAACATTGTTATAATTTTATTTAATGTTATAGGTAATTTCTGAAAAATATTTTTTATAAGTTTTTGTATAGAATATGGTAGCTTGTGATAATAAATTTCATATTCACAAATAAATAAATCTATATAACACGTCACATATCTTCATATTTGTTAAATTCCATTTAGCATCCTCAATTTCATATATACTGGATTCACAGTTATGTCTACCTTTTTCCTCTCCAATAAATTTTATCTCATTTATTATAGTACCTAGATATTGTCTACTTGTGAGAGCATTTATAAATGTTATTGTTTTGTTAAATTTATAAATCAAAATTTCACATTTCGTGTCATTTGGTGAGCTATTGATACTCTAAAAGTTGAATATTTGATTGTGTGGTTAAAGAAGCTTGTATGATTACACTCATTCTACTAGACCATTCATCTAAAGCTTTTTTTCCTATCTAAAGTTATTTTTTCCTATCTCTTATACAAACTAAATCTAAAATATCAAATTTATAATTTTTATGAAGTTTGATTATGGTGGAATATTACTTCTAGTTCTCTAATATAATCATTCTTCCATTTGGGTTGTTATTTTCTTCTATAAGGAAAGTTAGGTTCTTCTAGACTTTGTTTGTTTCATTATTCCCTATATGGGTCAGATGTTCCTTCTTAATGAGGGCTTGGTAATGTAACAATTTCATAAGGTTTTTTGGGATTATGTTTTATGGTTTAGAATCAATTTTACTAACTATTATCATGTCATCTTCCTAATTGTTTGTATAAATATTTTCCTCATAATGTTTTCATCGTTCTTCATCTATTAGGGTTAACATGCTAACTAAATTTCATGTCCCATTTTTAGGGTTCATAAATTATTATTCTAATTTGTTTCTATATTCTACTAATCTTGGATTATAGTTTCTTCTTTATCTTTGAGTTTTCTTTATTAGTTCTTTTCTCATTCCAAGGTACCAATGCACATGATTTCCTTGGTGGTTCTTCTTTTAATCCTACAAATGGATCAAACTTATAACCTATAATTTTATTGTCTCTAGGTATGTCATTTACATCTCTTCTTAATTCCATAAATATTTTATGTATGTCTTTTTTTTTAATTTCTTATTATACATATTCTCTCATTTCTTTAAGAAGTTCTTTTTGTGTTTCATGTATGTCTTGTAAGAACTTGACGTTTGACTATTTTACTATATCTATTTCTTCTGCTAAAAGAATTAAAACTTTCACTATAGTTATTTGGTTTCTTGATATGTTTGTTCGGCTTCTATTATTATCTAATTTTGTATCTTGTAGTTTCTTTTTTTTTTGACATTATTGGGAGAAGAGTGGTATTATTCTCTTCTTATCATTGCTTCCGGGACCAAATCCTTTATTTCATTAATTTTTTGTTTTAGTTTCATTACTCCTTTTTTTTAGATTATTTTTACTTTCTAGTATCAAAAAAATTTCTTTAACATTTAAGTTCCATTCTTTAGGTACTTCAAAATCTTTTAATATTTCTGGTTTTATTATTTGTCAAATTTATTGAAAAGTTTTATCGATCTTTATGCATTCATTTTATCCATATATTAAACTATTATGACAGTTTGTTAATAAATATCCTACTATATAATATATTGAAAATGGATTATTTCATTTTTTAATTAAATCTCCTCATTCAAACTCATAAGATAAATGTAATACTTGGTTTAAATTTTTATTATTAATATTTATGGTAAACCTTTGGTATGCTATGAATTTTAATTTCTAATATCTTAGATTTTCATTGATCATTCCTAATAAGGCATATTTTTGATTTATTATTCTACTATCTAGCAATCCTAGTTTTGTTGATGTATCAATTACTTCTCAAAATGTGCTTTTATTAATATTTGGATTCCTATTAAATGGATGTATCAATTTTTTTTTATCATTCTAAGAGACTTTTGATAGTTTATCCATGTTTGATCATAAGGATTGACCTAAAGCCCGATCCATGAACAACCCAATCCGTGATGTACCTAGCCCGAGTCTATAGGATGTACTCATGCCTAGAGTGTTGATCTTAAGAGTTTTCTCGCCTGTTTAGAACTTTTTGAAGTATCAAAAGACTAATGTTCGGTGTTGTCTATCGATATGGTCAAGTATAAGTATAAGTCAGTCTATGCTTTTACTAATGTACCCCCTAACACATTGCAACATGTACCCCTTATATAATTGACATGTGTATATGTAATGTTCTATATATATATGAACCTAATATGATATCCACACAATTTACTCTCATTTTTTTTTAATTTTTCTCTAGTTTCTTTCTTTAAAATAGGATAATCCCATAGCACCTACCGTGGGACTTAGGATTTAATGGTCAAGCTTTTATTTTTAACCCCGTATTTTCTAAGGTTTACCTCGAATCTTAAGAGAGAAACCTTGTGAACAAACGCTTCACCTTACACTATTTTAGAACCACATTCATCATGGTTGGAATGCGAGCTGAGAAAAGATTGAGGCTAGCAAATGAAATGGCTCCACCATATAACACCTTACTAATGCGTGAAGAAGCCCAAGCTGAACCATGAGCTAATCTAGCAACTAAGATCGACCTTGAACAAGAGTTGGCTCAATAACTTCTCAAGCTAAGAAGAAAGCTTGAGGAGACAACGCGAGAAAATAGAGTGTTACATATGCGAGTAGATCCAAGTGCCCCCTTAGGTCAAGATAAAGAGTTAAATAAATTGGACCAGCTCCTAAGAGAAATAAACTTTCCCGAGTTAAAGATGTAGTAAACAGTTTCAAATAACATAATGTTGGAATTGAGGTACATTCGGTTCAAAGGCATAATGCAATCATGCACAACAATGAGAAATTATTGAAAGAGTGAAGGATGTGGAAAGCATGCTTCCAAGCCTTAGAATAAATAAATAGAAAGTAATACGATCCCTCAAAGAAACCAACATGAGGCATAAGAAGGGTAAAATACATTATGATATAAATAGAGACTAAAAACATCTATTTGTTTCCCCTATCTCTGATGAAATAGAGAATAGTGAATCACACACCAAATTTAAGGCCCCTAAGTGTCCAGATTATCAAGGAATGAAGAATCATGTGACCTATGTTCTTCATTTCAAAATAGCCATGGTCCTTATAAGCCTCATCCGAGATAAAAAAGATGTTATGATGTGTAAACTATTTGAAACCATTTTATGTGATGGAGCTCAAAAATGATTTAATAACTTGGCACCATGTACCATAACTTCCTTATCTCAGTTTTCTAAGTTGTTCATGACCAACTATGCCAGTAATAAGCTTATGAGGAAAGAATCTCGTCACCTCTTTTCAATCACCTAGGAAATAGAAACTTAATAGAGAATACATAAGGAGGTTTAGAAAAAAGAATTAGAAATTGTGGACTGTCCAAGCTCTATTACAATAGTGAATTCATATGAGATCTATTGAGAAATTCAGATTTGTTTGCTAAATTAACTCAAATTGTGCCATATACTATAGAAGAGGCCTATAGAAAGGCTAGAAGGTTTGTTAACCTCAAGAGAGAGCTAAAGTTAGATAAAAAGAACAAGACTATTATGGAAGTTGCACTAGGAAAAGAAAAAAACAAGGGTAAGTCTAAATAGAATAACTCAAGATAAAGTGGACAAAAAAACCATTTTCCCTAAGTCACAGAGGGGGAGGCCAATGGTCAAGAAACCCTAGACCTCGGGGTAGGTCACTTTCACCCTTTAGAGGTCCACTATTAAGGGTAAGTTTAGCTCAAGTTGTATTAAGGATGGAGAATGAACAAAATTTCATGTGGCCATATAAGATGAGGGCACTCCTTAAACACATATCCAAATGGTGTACCTTTCATAAGGATATTGATCATGAAACATAGGATTGAAGCATTTAAAAAAAGATATAGAAGATTTGTTGTCCAGAGAATACTTGAGTGACCATGTAGGAAATGATAATAGAAGATTAGATTATTAGGCCCAACGTGAAACTTTAATATTGCATGTTCCACTATTTAACTGGGTAGACCCACAAAATGAAGATATTATGAGGACCATTCATACTATATATAGAGAACCTGGGCTCAATGGTACCTTTAATAATACACGTAAAAGATATGCTTAAGACTTGCGTGGGTTACCTCATGTTTATAATTTTCATAGAGAATCATCCTCTACCATAATCACCTTATCCAATAATGAAGAGACCTCGGCTCCTCATGAAGACCTTTTGGTAGTCACTCTACGGGTAGGGTCATGCGATGTTTGCAGAGTCTTGATCGATAATGGGATTTCATTTTATCTTATTTTTCTTGCAAAAATGAAAGCACTAGAGGTGAAAGATGGTGACATCATAAATGAGTTAATTCTAGTAAGATTCAACAATAGCACCATCTATACTATTGGAACAATGATGTTTCCAGTCATGAAAACTGAGTTAATAGTTATGACCAACTTTGTGATTATTGATGTTCTAGCCTACTATAGTGAAATTATGGGGATACCATGGATACATAAGATGAAAGCAATATCATCCACTTTTCATCAAGTCATTAAATACCCAATAAAGTAAGGAATAAAAGAGATAAAGAGGGACCAGGAGAAAGCTAGGAGTTGTTATAATGCGACAATGAAAGAGGTGATTCAAAATTAGCAATTATAGTATGGGTCTCATCAAAAAAGACCTAGGGGCTGGTGCCTGGTAGAATCAATTGATTCAAGTGGAATTTAAGATTTACATGTTGGATATGAAGGGGAGGACCACTCTTTAAAGTTTTGGTACCAACTTAACAATGGAAGTTAGAGAACAAATGTCTCATTTATGAACAACCAACTCTGATGTCTTTGCGTGGAAACCTACAGATATGCCTGGAATTGACCTAAAAGTCATAACCCATAGATTAAATATTGATTCAAATGCTAGACCTATCAAGCAAAAAAAGAAGAAGCAAATTTTCAAGAGAAAAAAATGAGGTGATTAAAGCTTAAGTGACCACACTTAAAGAGATAAAGATCATCAAAGAAATGGATTATCCAATCTGGTTGTCAAACATTGTGTTGGTAAAAATGGCTTGTGTTTCACCCTAAATGTGTGTAGCTTTCACAGATGTGAATGATGCTTACCCAAAATTTTCCTTTGCCAAGTATTGATCAGTTGGTCGATGCCACCTCTAGATTTGATTTGATTAGTTTTCTTATGGCATATTCCGATTATCATCAAATTAGAATGCATCGAAAAGATGAAGAAAAACATCTTTTTATTATTGAATATGGAACTTTTTGTTACACTTGAATGTCTTTTGGTTTAAAGAATGCAGGAGCCATATATCAACATCTCTTCAATAAGATGTTTGCTAACTAACTGGGAAGGAAAATGGAAGAATATGTGGATGATATGGTGATTAGTTCAACATAGCATATAGACCATGTCAAAGACTTGGAATAAATATATGGTGTTATCTGAATGTATGACATAAGACTTAATCCTAAAAAAAGTATTTTTGGTGTTGCATCAGAAAACTTCCTTGGATATCTTATCTCTTTCTAAGAGATTGAGGCTAATCCAAACAAGATACAAGCTTTGGTTAATGTGAAACCTCCCACGGACTCTAAAGAAGTCCAACTATTAAATGAAAGAATTGTGGCACTAAGAGATTCATTTCCAAATGCACCAACAAATGTATACCTTTATTTAAGATTCTAAGAAATAACACATCGGTTTTTTGGAATGAAGACTATGACAAAGCTTTCTAAGGAATCAAGAAATACTTGAGTACGCCTCCCATATTGGTCAACACCATCTTGGGAGAAAAGTTATATTTATATTTAGTTGTTACCTTTCAGACATGCAATGTCGTACTTCTAGTAGAAAGAAACAAGGTCTAACATCCCATCTACTACATCAACTACATCTTGATTGATGCCCAAAATAAATACCCAACAATTGACAAATTGGATTTTACTCTAAAAACAATGACACAAAAACTTAGACATTATTTTGGATCACACACAGTTGTAGAACTCACCTCTCAATCAATAAGAATGTCTTGACAAAACCAAAATTGGTAGGGAAACTGACACATATTGCAATCAAGTTGGGAGAGTATGATATTAAGTATATGTCTAGGACTTTCATAAAAGCTCAAGCATTGGAAGATTTTGTTGCAAAGTTTAGTGAATCAATGGAAGTTACCAACAATGAAGTAATGGTTGAAGTATGTGACATGGATGTAAAATAAATTCCCATTTGGAAAGTGTTCGTCAATGGTACTCACAATTTTAAAGGTGTTAGACTAGGAGTGGTTATAATAGACCTTGGTGGAAATTGTTTCGAATATGCTGTGAGGATGGACTTCCAAGTAACAAACAATATTATAGAATATGAAGTAGCTATCTTTGGTGCTATGACATTGAAGAAACTTGGAATCAATAATATTATAATCTATAGTGACTCACACTTGGTGGTCAATTAATACTTAGGCACGTTCAAAGCCAAAGACAGTAAGCTAAGAAGATATGTAGAGTAGTTAAAGAAAGGAATGTTCAAAATTTGCAAACTTTTAGATTAAGAAAATATCAAGAAATGAGAATGGCCATGCCGATGCTTTGGACACCGTAGCCATTGTACATGATGCTAAGAGCAATAGAGTAATTTCTATAACAATTCTTATAGAAGAAAGTTTAGAAGAAGTAGAAAAAAATTATGGGAAACACAAGTGAAGTCACTAGACTATAGCTCACACCTATTTTTACTTTTCCCAAAGATGGGGACCTACCTAAAGATCAAAAGCAAGTAAAAGAAATCAAGTCAAAGGTCTAGCAACACATGATACAAAACAAAAAGCTATATAGAAAGATAGCCATTGAACCTGGACTCTTGTGCATAGCTAAAGAATGGTTTGAAAGAATCATGTTTGAAGCTCACGAAGGGGAATGCAGTTATTATTAAAGAGGAAGAAAACTATCCCAATGGATTATGAGACAGGATCATTAGTGGCCAATAATGTTAAATCATGTTTGAAGCTCACGAAGGGGAATGCAGTTCTTATTAAAGAGGAAGAAAACTATCCCAATGGATTATGAGACACGATCATTAGTGGCCAATAATGTTAAATCATGTTTGAAGCTCATGAAGGGGAATTCAGTTCTTATTAAAGAGGAAGAAAACTATCCCAATGGATTATGAGACAGGAACATTAGTGGCCAATAACGTTAACATATTGCATAAGGTACACTCAGGCATGTGATAAATGTCAAAGATTTTCCCCATTATCTGATGTGTCACTAACAATGATGACATGGATAATTAGTCCATGGCCTTTCCATAAGTGATGGGTTAAAAGAATTTCTTGTTAGTCACCATAGACTATTTCTCAATATGGATTGAAGCAAAACCTCTTGGAAGTATAAGGGAAGATGAGATAATTCAGTTCATATGGAAGACCCTAATTTGTCACTTTAGCTTGCTTAGGGAGCTTGCCATCGATAATGGGAAGTAGTTAATAAGCCGTAACATCAAAGAATTTACTTCCAAGTATAATATCAAAATGTGTCATTCAACTCCATACTATCCACATGCCAACGGTTAGGCAGAGTCTTCAAATAAATTTGTACTAAATTTATTGAAGAAGAGGCTAGAAAATACTAAATGAAGATGGGTTAAGGAGCTACTTGACACTTTATAGACCCTCAAAACTAGTTCTAGAGGTAGCACCAACAAGACACATTTCTCACTAGTATATGAGACTGAGATTGTAATCCCAAAAGAGATGAAAGTTCCAACTATGAGGTCAGTTCTAACTAAAACCATAACACTTCAAACAAAGAAATCGATATAGCACTAGTAGAGGAAAAATGAAATAAAGCCTTAAGAAGACTGATTGAACAAAAGAGAAGGATGATAGATTACTATAACAAAGTTGTACGCTTTATATCATTCTCTCTAAGCAATTGTGTTCTTAGGAAAGTTTTTCCTAATAAGAAAAAGTGGATGGCTAGAAAGTTAGGCACAAATTGGGAGGAACCATTTCAAATAAGAGTAGTGACACCAGATGGAACTTATTTGTTAAAAATCATCGAAGGAATTGGAATGGGCTGAAGGATCTAAGGATGTACTAGCTAGAATCCTTGACATATAAAAAAGTACAATTTTTAATGTATTTGAATGTATGCTTCAATTTCAATAAATCACCCCATGTATATAAAATATTTTGATGTTTAAAGCACTCTCACTAAAAATTTCACATCGTGAGCTAATCACCTCGGTCAGGAACCAAGTAGAGCATTCTAATAGGTGTATAAAAAGTTGATCACCTTAGTCAAAGACTAGGTAGAATGCTATCACTAAATATTTCTTTTCATGAGCTGATATCCTAGATCAAGAACCACATAAAGTTCTCTAATAGTTGTACAAAGAGTTGATCACCTTAATCGAAGACCAAGTAGAGCGCTCTTACTAAAAAATTCATGTTAAAAGTTGATCACCTAGGTTAAGAAATAACTAAGGTGCTCTATTAGATGTACAAAGAGTTAATCACCTTACTCAAAGACTAGGTAGAGTGCTCTCACTAAGAATTTCAAATCATAAGTGCTTCGATAGATGTACAAAGAGTTGATCACCTCAGATAGGAAATAGTTAGAGCGCTCTGATAGATATATAAAAGGGTTGATCACCTCGGTCAAAGACCAGGTAGAATGCCCTCGTTAAAAAATTAATGTCATAAGTTGATCACCTCGATGAAAGACCAGGTAGATTGTTCTCGCTAAAAATTTTATGTCACAAGTTGATCTCATGAATTAGAAACTAGGCAGAGCACTCTGATAGATGTATAATGAGTTGATCACCTCGGTGAAAGAACATATAGATTGCCCTCGCTAAATTTTTTATGTCACAAGTTGATCACCTCTATTATAGACCAGGTAAATCGCTTTGATGAAAGCCATGATACAATATGGCAATAAAAATAATCAAGGTTAGACTATAGTTCGAGCCAATTCTATGGAATGATAATTTTATATTATATTGATCGAGCTTACAAGGATAGTCTTGGCTTCACATGTTTATTGGAAGAAAGCTCGATGACATAGATACATTTTTAAAAACCTTTGAAGCGTTTGGATATGCGACCAGTGTCCTAGTCCTTTGTTTCTTTCACTAAAGGTAACAACTAGGCTTAAATCTTGACAATTGTTTTACAAATATGTCCTTCTACCTCGGTTGAAACCAAGCTCAAGTTGGCAATCAAATATTCTAATTCCTCAATAGTACTCATTACTTTGAGGAACACTTCTTCTGACTATTTCATGTAAACATTTTCCTAGCAAGATTCTTTGTCATCTAGGGCAACCATCTTAGTCGTGGTTCTTCTTTCACTTGCTTGAGTTTGAGATAAATGCTCCTTGGAAGACTTGAGCTCACACTTAAGCCCTTCATAAAGAGAACCATTATCTTTGTTAGGGGTTAGTTCATCCCTTAATTTAACCACCTCTATGGTAAGCCAAGCATTCTATTGTTTTAAGGCTTAAACTGAGTGTCTATTTTCCCGATCAGATGCGTTAAAGCTTAACAAAAAAGATGGAATAAATATACTAAATTCTCAAAGCAAATAAATCATTTGAGCTACAAGTAACCCTAGTGCTTTTTATAGGACAAGGCATTGGGATGAATAGTTGGACAACTTTCCTAAAATCCATTAGGTAGATCAATATAAATAAATGAATATTATAAATATAAAAATATATGTACAATACATGCATACACTACTTTTGAAGAAAATCAAAAATCACTTGGTGAAGTCATATTTTATTAAATAAAGATTGAGCCTTACAAAAACGGGTCATTCATGCAAAACAAAAGGTCGTGCCTTACAAAAATAAGTTGCCTTGACCCTATTGAAAAATTAAGCATCTCTAGTTTGTTAAGGTTCATCTTCGTCCCCAGGTCCCTCACCAGTTTCCTCAAAGTTTTCACCCTGGTTTCTATCTTTATTCTAAGTTTGAGTAGATGAGTAGGGGGAATAACTGGAATGTTTAGGATCAGATAGTAATATTCACCAAGGCCTTTCTTCTTGGATTCCTTTTTGAATGAATTCAGGGTTAGGTTATAACCAATTTCAACACTCGAGCTGAGCTTCTTGGCTATGACATCGAGCTCATGCTTCATTTTTTCTTATTCACAAGCAAAATCATCTTTTGTAATGTTCAGATCGTGCTTACAAGCATCAATCTCATCCTCAAGTTTTCTTTATGTCTCCTTACACACCTTAAACTACCTCATGTTTGCATTCAGGTCATTCACGATGTTGAACAATTTTTCCTCTTTATCAATGGCCTCACCTTCCCACTTGTTGGCCTTTTCTAGTAGTAGAGAATTTTAGCTCTAGTGGAGGTGTGAATCTCTCTTTCAGTCTCAAGCTCATGCTTCAATTTATCTATGCCATGAAATATACTAAGACCATAAAGCAGTTGAGTCTAAAACAATGTAGTGTACAAAGGGAGTGAGATGCTAAATGAATAGGAAGTACTTGAATAAAATCAAAGCTTGAGGTGATATTTACTTGATAAACTAGTCTACTGATCATAATTGAAGAATACACATCCTTGCTCATGAAATTGAGTTGCTTCTTATGAACCATATGCGAGATTATCTACGTAGTGGTCTAGTCTCTCTAGAGCCATACTTCCATACAAGGCCGCACTTTCAACTTTTGTGGTAAGGTCATAAATAATGCCTTTTCCCCTTCTTGAATCTATTGCATGTAGGGGAAGTGTTTGTTGGCTCGAGGCTATATACATGGGTATATGATGGCCTAGAGAGGAAAGAAAGGGATCAGCCATCTTCATAGAATTTTATGGAGCAGGAATAAGAATGTGGTCCTTAATAGTCACCATTTGTTTCTTCATCTTTTTTTGGGTTGGAATATTATATTTGCAAGAATTTTTGCTCCTCTTTTTTCCTTTAGAAGAGTTCATTCCTTATGAAGGAACTGTACTTTTTTGGGAACCTACCCCTTGTTTTATGACTCTGCTATGAAGCCGAGCTAGTAAAGTATCGGGGTTAAACTCCATAATACCTGCTAAATAAAGAAATAAAAGAGTTAGATTTTTAAAGCGTGAGGTAAACAATATTATTAATTTAAAGCATGAGCTCATTCACCATCATCTTAAACAATTTCAAATCTACCCGCAAAGTCAATAGGATGGGTCTTGGGTTTATTGGGTGCTCGATGCTTGTGAATCATACTATTGGACGGTTCTATTGAGCTCGATCTCATTAGCCCACATGCCACAAAGCATAGGGTATTCAATGATTTCCTTCACGATGTTTTCTAGGGTAGATAGCTTTGAATATTGGCCAATCTTTGCTTTGTTTCTAAACTCAAGGTTGTGATGAAGGAACCCATGTTCTTTATCACAAGCTATGTATTAGCCTAAGTGCTTATTACCAGCCTCTCATCACTATCATTTTTTTCCTACCAATCAACTATATAGAAGAAGTACTCTTTCCAATTCTTCTCATTCTTAGGAAGGATCACATTAATACCTTGATCTTGTTTAACTGATATGTATACTCTCCTAGTATTGGTGGGGCATTAGTTTAACATATATGCGTCATTGAACTCAATCATTTCCAAATCCACCCTAAGTTCTTTGCATATTAGGGTGAGGCAAAGCACATACCTCTACCCATTGGGCATGAATTATCTTGGTACAAACTATGTTCTCATCAGGAATTTTCTAATGAATGGATACAAGGAAAATCTAACCTCGTGCCATAAAGCCTTCTTATGAATGGTTGTTCACCTAGTAGGAGGAGATGTACTATCAAAAACACTCGGCTGTGAATCATTATCTAAATAAAGGAGAGAATGTCATACATTTATCTGAGCCTTTCGTCATCCTTTGGAGCTAGGGCACTTGTCTCAACCTTAGCCTCCCAACCTTTTGTCCAACACATGGGTTCCCGAGTTCTCGGGTTCCCTTTTTTTGGACTTCTTTCTCCATATCCTTGGAATAAATACTTGTGTTTATGGCATACTCAACCTGATTGTCTGAGTAGTTTAAAGTAGTGGGAAGCTTAGGTATCTCTTCATTATCAGGTGGTTGTTTAAGATGTAGAGCTTGATTCTTCACTTTCCTCTTGTCCCGAGTAACTTGAATATTGAAGGCTCTCTAAGAAGAAGAGCTTGAGGAATATGAAGATAAAATTACCTTACCTATAGCCCTTGATGATACCTCATTATGTATGTTTACTACAAGAAGTTAGAGAAAATAAAAAATAAAAAAGGTACTAGGAAATAGAAGTTACCTAAAGTTGAGTTTTCAAAGTAAAAGGCGAGGAATGAATTTAATAACTGACTTGAAAAGAAATCAGAAAATGGTTAAGCACGTAGACAAATCTCTAAAGCCCAAGAAAAAATATTTAATGTTGAGTTATGTATCTTACCACCCGAACAAAGAAATTACAAGGTACAAGCTAAAAAGACTTAGCGTTCTTGTTCAAATTTTGGTTAGATATCTAGAAAATAATGAAATCGACGATAACTTGGCTCCTTCTTATATAAAGAGTCAAATTCTCTTTCTCTAATAAACTAATAAACATTTATTAAGGTGTACAAAACATTTCGTGTTCCTAGTTGTTTTGATTGACCAATTGCTAATTTTCCAATCCAGTTGAAGAATTGAGCTGAAAAAGTATAAGGACTTGATGTTTAAGCATAAGGATCAACCTAAAGTTCGATCCTTGAAAAACCCTATCCTTAGCCCGAGACTGTAGGATGTGCTCGTGCCTAGAGTGTCCTCACATGTCCAAAAAGTTCTAAAGTATTAAAAGATCGACCATTAGCTCGGTCTATCAACATGGTTGAGCTTAAGTTAGTCTCTGCTTTTACTAATGTATCCCTTGACATGCTATGACATATATCCCTTATATAATTGACACATGTACATGTAATGTTCTATATATATATATATGAAACTAATATGAGATCTACACAATTTACTCTCATCTTTTTACTTCTCTCTAGTTTGTCATAACATAAAGGGAAAGTTTTGTTCATGTCATTCTCATTAAACTATTTTATCTTATTTCATAACTTATTTAGTATTATTAATAAACTTATAATATAATATTATCTCATTTTATTTAACTATTATATCATCTTATTTAAATTTTAATGTTAATGTATCTAATTATAAACTAATATTATATTATTTTTTATTATACTTATAATATAAATAATCATATATCATATTTTCTATTATTTTCTATTTTTATTTGTCTCATTTATATTTATTAAAAAAAAGATAAGATATCTTAATTGATACCATCTTATTAACATATAATTTTATTAAAAATTAAATAAAATAAGATAAAATAAATTTTAAAAATAATATATTTATTAATAAATCTTATTAATATTATGTATAAATTTACACCCTTAATAACCACTAAATATAATAAATATTATGTATCTTGTTATGAGTTACACGTGACCGTAAGGAACCATATATATCTAAAAGATCGATAAGCATGAGGCACGTGAAAAGTATTTTTTTTAAACCGGTGATTAAGAATTAACACTAGAGAATTGCTAGTAAGAAAACCACGCACTCAAGTTACTTCACTAATTGGATCTTAGGTGACGTTTGGTTCGTAGAATGGAATTAGAATGAGAATAGGAATGAGAATGGAATGAAAACAATGTTATTTGGTTTGACCACTAGAATCGAGCTCAGAATCAGAATTATAGTGTTTGGTTCGCCACTGGAATGGAATGCAAAAAACTGCAAATTACCTTAATTCCCCTACATTCAATAAAGTTCAAATAATATCATTTAATTACTATTTTTTTCGTCACACAAAATACATTATTGAAATCATTATTTTTTAAATAATTATTACTTAATTAAAAAGAAAATATATTATTAAAATTATTATTTTTCTAAATAGCATTTAGGGTTTTGAGGTTTGGGATTTAGGATTTGGGGTTTAGGGTTTAGGGATATATTTGTGGGTTAAGGTTTAGGATTAAAATTATTATTTTCTAAAAAGGGTTTAGGGTTTTAGAATTTGGGATTTTGGATTTAGGGTTTAGGGTTTCAGGATTTGGGGTTTAGGGTTTAGTGTTTAGTGTTTTGGGATTTGGGATTTATGGTTTAGGATTTTGGAATTTAGGTTTTAGGGTTTAGGGTTTTGGGATTTGAGATTTGGAATTTGGGGTTTAGGGTTTTAGGATTTTGATTTAGGGTTTAGGGATTTGGGATTTGATTTTAGGTTATATTTGAGGTGAGGATAAAATTGGAAAAAAAAATTTGAGATGATAATAAAATCATGATTTCTAAAGGAGAGCTAAAAATTTGATTCCTTCTCCTTTAGTAATCGATTTCATTCCGTACCCTCCATTTAGCCCAACCAAATACACAAATGAAAGAAATCAATTATGATTCCTTTACATTCTCTCCAACAAAACATCACCTTAATGTTTAAAAATTAGCTAAAAAGTGGCTAAATTTGAGACTTATATTAAGTGGGATAAAAGGGCAGCTAGAAAATGTAGGAGTTGTGTAATAGTTTTATTATATTTTATATTTTGTTATAATAATATTTTTTTTATGTGTATTGTAATATCATAATTCGGATTTATCTTTGTAGGATTTCTGAATAACATTATTTTTATTTTAAAATTTTAAAAATATATTTTTTAATTTAAGATTTTAATAAGTTATCGATCATTGTTAATATGTTTTATGTTAAAATTTTTAAATGGACTCTAAATTAAGAAACATACTTTTAAGTCTTAAAATAAAATAGCACCCTTTAGAAATATTATATAGATAAAATCCCATCATAATTCCGAATAATGTATAACTCCTCTGTCTAGTAGTGTATTTATAGGCTCAAAATTGTGTATAATTGAATGAGAATCCAAGTTCATACGAAACCCTAATAAACTAAGTAAACGTAGGTCACCATATTTTGTGGTTAGTAAACAAACTATACCAATGATCCTCAACGAAGAACATGAATCCATATAATATTTTTTTTTAAAATTTTTTAGTATTTTTTATTATAAATAAATTATAAAAAATTAATTCAATGATAAATATTTTATGATGAAATTGAAAAAAATAGAGCTAATAAAGAATAAAAAATATTTATATAATAAGAAAAAATAAAATATATCTTACAAAAATTACATAATATTTTATATTAAATAATTTTGATAGTATCTTATTATAAAGTAATTTAAAATAATAAAATATATTATAAATAATTATAAGATTTTTAAGTTTTAAAATTGAAGTAAATAATTAATTTTTATAAAAGAAAAACTATATATGCTTTAAAATAATAAAAAAAGATAAATTAAAACGAAATATAATATATATTATATTACATAAGAATAATTTTAATTTTAACTTAATTAAATTTATTAAAAAATTAAAAATATAAATAAATTTATAAATTTATACTTTTGAGAAACTGCTTGGGAATTACTATCGTTCATCATTATCTCATTTTGTATAGTAAAAATACATCTTTATTTTTAATTATCTATTTTATTATATGTATCATTGCTTTTAATTGAATAATACTACTCCTAAGAATTTATCCTATCACAAAAAATTAACAAATCCTATGTGACTAAACCTAGTTAAGTTTATAAAAATATTAAAAAATTATAAATTTATAGTTTTAAAAAACTGATAGAAGATTATGATCCCGTTTTAGTCCCCACCTTTTATAGTAGAATACATATTCTTGTACTCATTTCTTTATTTTATTTTATTTTTATTAAAAAGAATCTTAATACATTTAATCTATATTCCAAAAAAAGAAGTGCTTTAATTAAAATTAAAATTAAAAAAACACGTGAATTGAAGGTGAAGCCGCCTCTCCATGGATAACCACAAAAACAGAAAAGTCAAAGTCAAAGTGTTCAAGCTTCAAAACGAAACCTCACACGCTATCAAAATAGCATTTAAGTCAAATTTGTTCCCCCCACCCACCACTCCATCCCCCAATAATTGAAGTCATATTAACAAACGAAATTACACCCACATCCCTCTTTATAAAATCACAAACATTAATTTTTGTACCATCCAAAAAAGGTTAAAATTGTCAATTAATAGTTGGTTGGCAAATAACAACAAATACCTACTCCCAAATAAAAGTCATATTCATAATGTAGTAGTAATCTTCAATATTATTATTATAACTATTCTACTACTACTATTATTATTATTATTATTATTATTATTATTATTATTATTATTATTATTATTATTATTATTATTATTATCAAACAAAACATCTTATAACTCAAACATATCATCTCATAACTACTCATCGAACATCGATTATAGTAAAGCAAAAAAGAAAGTTTAGAAAGAAAGAGGAGTTGGAGATGGAAGGTTTAATTCCATATCTTCTAAAAGCAATGAAGAAACCAAGGCCTCATCAAAAGAGATCATATCGAAGTATGTCATTGGGTAATTCAATTTCAAGTCGTCATAGTAGTTACCAACTTTTAAATGGCAAGGAATCCTCGTATGAAGGTTCATCTCACCGTCGAACAAGATCAGATTTTCATCCTCCCAATAACTATGAGTTGCAACTTGCAGGATCCTCTAATTTCAACAACAATTATAAGGCTTCTGCTTCTACAACGAAGGCTAGTAGTAACCAAAATATGGGCTCTTATGCTTTTCAATCTGTATCTCCCAAGATTCTTTACAAGTAGAAATAGGTTTGATCTGTTTAATGATTGCTTAACAATTAATTGCAAATTGGCAAAAAAGTTGTAATTGAAATTAAGTTGAAGAAATATATGATATACCCTTAATTTTGTTTCTTATTTTACTTAAAAAGAGTTTTTACTTTTTACTTTTTTATGGCCTTAATTAAAAAAGTTTTTACTTTTTACTTTTTTATGGCCTTAATTAAAAAAGTTTTTACTTTTTACTTTTTTATGGCCTTAATTAAAAAAGTTTTTACTTTTTACTTTTTTATGGCCTTAATTAAAAAAGTTTTTTACTTTTCGCTCCATATTGGTCATTTAAAGCATAGCTGTTCTGGGCTGGGCTGGGCTGGGCTGAGGTGGGCAAATATGTAGTTGTGTTCTTATAGAGGGAGGGCTAATTAGTAATCACTAGTTTTAAGATATAGTACTACTAAAGCTTCCAGTATTGCTTCCGGCAATTAAAGAAATAGTTTCTCATCACTTATTGGTTTTTGAGTTGGGTGGGTACCCGTGCACTATCATCTAATTATAATTAGATGCCTATTTTACTTCATTTTATTGTTGAGTGTCGTTTGTGAGTGGCTATTGTCGTTAAGGTTTTTTTTTTTAAAAAAAAAAAATTATTTATTCTCTATTTAGACAATAAGGAGATAGATAGGAAATAGGGTAAAAATATGAATGACACGCTCAAGATTTGCTCAAATATCAATGAAATTTTTTAATTAAAAAATACTTGGAAATTGCATAACATCCAAATGCAATCTAATCTTCTCTTTTATATTAAAATTTTGAATTAATAAAATACTTAAAATTAAAAAAATTTATATTTTAGTTAAATATAAAAAAAAAAATTTGTTAATAAAACAGAAATTAAAAAATATATAATAAACCATCAGTTTCTTACCCATAAACAATTTCTCTCTTTAATTTCATCTCTCTCATAGTTTAAAAAATACTTAATTTTCACAATTTATTAATTTCGATGTATATTTATTTTTTGTTATTATGTTTTTTTTTTAACTAAAGAGTGTCGTTATTATTATGAATCCCTTCTATTGTTTCTTTAAATTATTTTACATTTGTTATTTTTAAATTGTGTTTTAATTTATTTAAATTTTTTTTGTTCTTTTTTATTATTATATAAACTATTACTCATAAAGTCATACTATTTTTTTGTATTATTTTATTTTTCTAGGTGACTATTTGTCAAGACTTACGAATTTTTTAATATTAAATTATATTTCAAGAAAGTTCATTAATAATACAAAGCAAACTAATTAAGACCTCTTTGCTATTTGAACAACAACTTCATTATTGATATTTAGCCATAGAGAGTATATATCATGCAATTGTAATTGTATTCCTTTACATTTTCCCTGAAAATTCTATGACAGTTTATGGGATTGAATCCATTTGTAAGGTTATTTTAATTCCTTGCAGTTAAAATTTAGGCTTCTAGGCCAACTTGGTACCACAGCTTCAGGTATACTCACTCATAATGGTCTCGCTATAAAACTCATTCCATACTATCGTCTATCAAAAAGGAACATTTATGCCCTTTTTGAAATTAAGGTTGGTTGCCAAAAACAGCTGGAGTAGATAATAATTCTCACTACCAAGATCACGAAGGAAATGAAAAACACTTTCCAAAAGAAAACAAATATACGAAACGAGCTTAGGATTAATTAGGAAGACTAAGTTGAAAAGTAGAAATATAAAATGTCTTATCTCATCTCATGTTCAATTTAGTCTCTAATAAACTCATAATATAATATTATCTTATTTTATCATTTCAATTGTAATAGTAATAAACCTACATATGTTATATTATTTTTCTTATTCTCCTTTACAAATAATCATATATAATATTTTTTACTTTTACTTATCTTATTTGCACCCAAGATATCTCTTTTAGTATTGTTTTATAACCATTCATCTTATTAAAAATTAAATGAGACAATTTGAGATAAGTTCTGAAAATTAATGAATTCTATCTTGAATCTCATTAACATCTCGTCTCAATTTACACCGTAAAATTTGAACGAACTTGATAAATCTATATGGGAATTCAACCAGAGGTTCAGTACATGCAATCAGTGAACTGATTGTTGATAGAATCACCTGTATGAATACAACAGGACCTTAAGAAGTTAAACATCACAACCAAGACTAAACACATGGAATATCAAATTCGTTAGCATAACTGGCACCAAAACACATGGAATATCAAATTCGTTAGCATAACTGGCACCAAAACACATGGAATATCAAATTCGTGAGCATAACTGGCACACAAAACACAACGTTCACTCACAAGCTACACTACTAACCCATCATATATGTTGATTTCAACCCTCATTCAGATTTATATGCCCAACCATGCTTGTTCAGAAAAGCTTGGACTGCTTCTTTTAAGGCCAAGTTTGATACAAGCTGGGATTCATCTAGGCACTCTCTCGTGGTTGGATCAAATTCGCCAACCTAGAATGCCAGCATCACTTATCAAGGATGGGTTCAAGCTAAATATAGATGACATATTTTGAGGACATCAATATTACCTTTTGAAGATGGTCGAGAATTATGGATCTTTCATAAGAAATACCACTGGGAGTAATGACAGGATCACGAAATATCTCAAGTGAGATTTTACAGCATAAATAATCGGGCACCTACATATTTTGTACAGAAAAACCCATTTAGTTACCCTAATAGAAGTTCGTGAATAAAATGGCGTATAGAAACATAAATCACTTAATACCTCAGTTGGCGTGTCCGCCTCAGCAACCATGCTGAACACTCTATCTAAATCATCTAGCTGTTTCTCATGGGATCTATCAGCTTCATCCAAGAACCCTTCTCTTTCAGAAGATTCAAGGAAGCGTTTCTCTGTAAGAGCAATCACACAGGCTTCTCTGCAGCGCAAAACATAAAAACCTTTAGAATTCTGGCTGATAACAGAATGCAAATAGTCATGACTCGATCATAGATCACAAATTCATAGGAAAACATACTTCAAGTTTTGCAAATCCCATGAACGCATAGTAGATGTATGCTCCCACTCCTTATATTTTGCTTTTGCTAGTTCTTGCCAGATCTCTTCTACCATGTAACTCTTTGGATCAGCACCTCTCCCAAGATCTAAGGCCTATATAAGAAAGTTAAACTAAATTAAGATATAATCAGAATCTTTCTACAAAGTATTCCAAAGAAATATGGATTTATTACAAAGAAAGTATCAAAGGATTAAAAATTGTCAATGACGTCTCTTATGTTACATGGACACTAATTTTTTGTGAAGTGTCAATATCCAAGTGACACGACATGGAAATGGGTGGGGGTTACTCCAATTTAGTGGAAATTTATGAAACTCTGACAAGAATGGACTTATCCAACACCTGGATACGTATCCAACTATTTACGATACCCGGTATCCTAAAAGAGTCCCGTGTAACATATATGACTTCCATACCCTATTTATCAGACACTACCCTTATGCATTACTCTCACAGGGAAGATAGGTTGATTTCAACAATTTTTACCAGCTTAGTCCACCAGCATATATGCATTAGCCTATAGTCACCAACATATTATCAGCAAGATCCGGTGTCCTACAGAACCAATCAATCAAGCAACCATCCCCTCAATATTTACTCAGACAAGGCAAATCATTTATCCACTCCATTTGTTTTTTTCCCACTATTCTACTTGTTTCACATCAAACTCTTAACGAATTCAATATATGTTACTGCTTTATTGTATTTTGCCTGGTTCATATGGTGACCCATTCATAAACATGGTTTGACTTTTGTTAAAAGTTGTTGAGAAACCAATTCTCCAAAAAACTTAAGTTATTGGAAGAATAACTAACAATACTTTCATAAATCTATCACTTCTCACAAATATGAGCTCTATGCACCATGCAATCCCAACACTTTAAATTCAACAATTCATTTACATAAGTTTAAACAAAGAACCTCCAGCTCCGCTATCATAAAGAAGTATCAAATATCAATTCTCTCAAAAGTTCAAACTTGTAAGAAGTGCACCTAACCATCCATTTTTACTCTTCAATAACCTTTAATCCTACTAATATCAAAGAAACAATTCAATATATGATATTGCTCTATTGTATTTTCCTGGTTGCTTTCATTAACCAACCATCAATCCTAATTATTCAATGTATGCCACTACTCCATTATATTTTCCCCTTTATAGAACTATTCACAAACGAAACCTTCAAATTTGTTTCACCACATGTTGGAACCTTCAAACCCCAAAACTCACAAGTTTATGAACTACTGAGAGGGAGATATATCTTGTTTCAAATTTGTTTATTTTCCTTGATGTATGTCATTGTCAAAAAGAAAAATAATAACAATTAAGACTCTTAATAAAAGAGGGATAGATATCTGATAAACCTGGTAAAAATCTAATAAAGAAAATAGTGAGGATAACAATGCTGCAAGGTGCACACAAAGAAATATGACGATAAACAGTGTACAAAAGTCCTAAGTTTTGCATGGTTAAGTCAGCTATAACAACTAAAGTGCAAAAGAATATCAAAGCCTTTAACCTGGCATTAATGAATGGAAAATAGTATTTGTCCAATATGTTCACACTTAAAAGCTATTGATGAAAAGAACGTCCTGAATCAATTAATTAAAAAACAGAGAACTTTGCTTAAATCCGCCAACTCAAAGATAGATACTAAGAACTTCATACCTTCTGCAATTCCTTAACTCCTACAGCAAAATCTTCTCGCTCTAATAATGCAAGTCCCAACATATAGTGCCCCTGCATAACCGGAATGAAGATTAGATTCTATGATATCATATTGATGAATAAAATGATTTACACAAGAAAAGAGTTACAACTTACAATAACTAAATCAAAAAAAGACTCTTGTAACAAAAAGGGACTACATAAATAGATTTTGAAAATATACCATCTGGGTTCAAACTTTATTTCATGTTGATTTCAACTATAAATATGATATTCACATTTCTCACAGCCAATCAAATAAAAAAGTTATTTGGTAGGATGATCCTTACAGATATAAATGGTTTAACCTCTGCATTTGTCGAAAACAACACAAGTAAATAAGCTTCTCAAGGTTATGATAAACCAAAAATAAAATCACATCCACTATGAACTAATATAATCAAATCATTCTGCTTATAAAATCAAACTTTGCAAACTGATCGCCATTAGACCTTCAAGATATCCGTTAAGAGAGTGATACAAAGATCCTACAATAAGAAAAGCATCCACACATGACCACTATAGGATCACATTCTAAAATGACTCAGCCTAGTGAAGACAAAAATAATCCTTGAATGCCCATTTGACATAAATGAAACCGATTAATTCCAAAAGCAAGAGCAGAAAGGAGGCAAAACCATATCCAATTTAAGGTTAATCTACAAGTCTCCAAACATGTCACTCAAATCAACTTATTTAAAGATAACACAAACATTTCTAGCAATATGTCTTATGGCCATGGGAATCGTGGTATGCATAGCCAGTTCATGATCTCATTATCAAGTTTCCACCTATGGAATTCTCGTGGATTATCCACACTGAAATACATAACCGTTACAAATAACACGCTACAAAATCATATCCAACATCCACGAACCTCCAAGGAAAAACTTACAGGTTTATCTAAAAAGTCTCAAAACATGTCACTCAAGTCAACTTATTCATAGATAGCACAAACATATGGTGATACTTACGTTATTTGTAACTGTTATCCATTTCAGCGTGGATAATCCACGATCACTCCATAGGTGGAAGCACCATAATTAGATCAAGAACTGACTATTCGTGTCATGATGCCAATAAAACATGTTGCAAATAATACATACCTTAACAGAAGTGTTGTTAAGCGCAATAGCTTTCCGAGAATCCTCTTCCACTCTGGCCCAATTACTGCATTCATAAAGTACAAACAATAAAATAAAAATGAACAAAAAAATCTAGAAATTGAAAGCAAAGAACAACTAGGTCAGCAGCAGTACATACTTCTTCTTGAGATGGCAAAGAGCACGATTCGTCCAATATATGGCAACATTTGGACACAGCGTAATTGCCTTCAAATTCAAAACCCAGAAAGAAAATATAATTAGGAGAAAAATATATAGCAAAGACCAATTAAAAGATTAAGGAATCCCATTCCAGAAAAAAAACAATGTAAATAGAAAATGACTTGTTGGGTTGGGAGGAAAATTAACAATAACCCATGACTAGATTCGGAGTATAGAACAATAAAGGTTAATGCGATTGGGAAAAGAAAATAGGGCACCTCCGTATAAGCATCAATGGCTGCTCCGAAGCGATTTTTGCTGAAAAAAACGTTGCCATCATTTTTAAGCTGTTCAGCCTGATTTAGCGGCGAAAATTTCGTATTTGTTCCCATTGACTTTGCGATTCCTTGGCTAAACGAGTCTCTCTACCTCCCCAGACCCAGTCACCAAATCCTTCCTTTACTTCTTAGCAACAAAATAAAAATAAATAAATGAAAAATCGATCCTTCTCTCAGTCTAAATGTTCTTTGTTTTCCTGTTCCGGACTCAAAAAGTCCAAAACATTGATTGAAGATAGCTTAGGAAAATGGTGACTGACAATTCATGGGAAGATTCACGAGGTTTCTAGGAAAATCCATGCCAATTGAAAGATTGGAAGTCTTGAAAACTTTAACAAATTTGGGATATATGTGAAGTGACGAGCGAATTTATAAAACTATTTAGAATATTTATTTTGTTAGGATTATGTTTATAATTTATTAGTAATTGTAAAATAAATTTAATTTTAAATTTGATTTTAAATATAATTTTATTATTATTTATATATTTTAAATTATAATTTAATTTTTATTCGTATGTAATATAATTTTAATAAAATAAATATTTAAAATATTTTTATAAATTAAGATATAATAAGTAATTAATACTTAAAGGGTAAGAGAACTACAAAAATTTATGTTAATTATGTAGTTATTAAGTGAGCACTGAGCAGTATAAATTTGGTATCGGTTACAGTAATCCTTTTAAAAAATGCGCATGAAATTTTTCAAAATAAAATTAATATTTTACAAAAATATTTTTTTATTTTATTAAATTAATTAAAATAAATATTAAAAAATAAAGTATTTATTTTTTTAAAATAAATAATTTATATTTTAAAATAATAAATAATTAAATATTAAAAGTACATGTTGAGATTATTTGTTATAAAATATAATTATAAATAAAAAATAATTATTAAAAATATTTTGATAAAAAAAATATTTTCTAAAATATTAATTTTATTTTTAAAAAATTAGTATAAATTTTTCGAATAAATTAAAGTGATAGATATAATAAAATTATAATATTTTATTTAATAATTAATAAATTTTTGTTTAAATTACATTTATAATATATTTATGATTGATGATAATATATAAAATCCTTCAATTATATACGGAACGAGTGCTTGACTTTACTTTCTTGCTTTTTTTTAAAAAAATAAAGGGTAACTTCTTGATTAAGCTGTTTAAAAAAAAAAATTTAAAGAGAGGCGTCAACTTCTTAGGAAGTTGGTAAACATATATTAAAAGGATTAATATCATTATTACATTCAAGTTTTAAAAAAAAATTAAAAATATCTTTAAGATTTTAAAAATATTCTTTAACGAAAATTAAATGTAACGTAAATAAATAATAATATTTTTAAAATGAAAGAAAAAAATAAATCAAAAATTAATATACATAGAAATATAAGAAATCTTAAGATGTTTTTCATAGAAAATAGTAATAAGTAAAGATAAATTTAAAAAAAAATCAAAAAATAAAATTAAATATTAAAGAAAGATATGTATTCAAAGACTGATCATTTTTATTAAGAAAATTATTCATTAAAAAAACATAATTTATTATGGCATAAGTAATAAAGAAATTAGTATTGTTAAAAATACTTAATGATTGTATTATATACTGTGTTTAAAGAAATGTACATAATATTTTTATATAGAAGTTACAAGTAAACTAGATATGCCTAAAGTAAATAGATATACATTAGCAAATATATACATTATAAGATATACATTAATCACTTACTAGATATACATTAACAACTCCCTTCAAACTCAAGGAGTAGACTGAGAAAAGCTTGAGAGCACCATGGATAAGATGAGAATGAATAAAGTGACAATCAATCTCAATGTGTTTAGTTCGTTCATGTAAAACATTGTTGTGAGCAATATCAATGACATTTTAATTGTCACAATAAAAGGGAGTAGCAGAGGATGTGGACACACCCAAATCCTTAAGAAGCCATCGTAGCCAAATGAGCTCAGATGTGGTATCAATAAGAGCACGATATTCTGCTTTAATACTAGAGTGGGCCACGAAAGTTTGTTTCTTACTTCGCCAAAAAATCAAAGAAGAACCAAAGAGAAAGCAATAACCTATAGTGGACTTGCAATCAGTGGGATCTCTTGCCCAATCCGCATCAAAGAATGCACGAAGTACTAGAGGAGGTTGAACTGAGTAGAAAAGGCCATGGAGGATAGTGCCTTTCAAGTATCGTAGAATACGTAGAACAAAAACATAGTGAGTCGATCGTGGAGCAGACAAATATTGGCTCACCTGATGAATAGCAGAAGAAATGTCTGGACGAGTAATTGTAAGATAAACCAAGCTGCCAACCAATCGTCTGTAAAGAGAGGGACTAGATAATGGTTTCCCTCATGAGGGTGTCAGATGTGTATTGAGTTCAACTGGGGTGTCAACAGTCTTGCTGTCAGTGAGTCTAGCTTGAGATAAGAGGTCAAATGCATACTTGGCTTAAGTAATATGAAGACCATATGTGGAACGAGTGATCTTAAGACCCAAGAAATAGCTAAGATGTCCAAGGTCTTTCATCTCAAACTACTAACTAAGAAAATCCTTGAGTTCTTGAATGCCACTGAGGTCATCACCAGTTATTATCATATCATCCACATATAAGAGAAGCAAAATGGTGCCTTTATCATTGCGATGAAGAAATAAGGCAGAATCATAAGGACTGGCAGTGTAACCCAAACGAAGGATGGTGGAGCTGAACTTGGCAAACCATGCTCATGGAGTTTGTTTAAGGCCATAAAGTGCACATCAAAGGTGACAAACCTTGTTTGTTTCAATAAAAAGACCAGGAGGAGGTTGCATATAGAATTTTTCATGTAGATCCCTATTAAGGAATGCATTTTTAACATCCATCTGAAATAGGTCCCATTTATTAGCAGTGACAACAACTAAGAGGGTACAAACAGAGGAAATACGGGTAACTGGAGCAAAAGTCTCTTCATAATCAATCTCATACTCTTGTGTAAAACCTTTTGCTACAAGACGAGTCTTGTAGCACTCGATGGACCCATCAGAGTGAGTCTTGATCTTATAGATCCACTTACATCCAACCATAGACTAACTAGGAGGGAGAGTAACTAGATCCCAAGTATGGTTTTTTGTTAATGCATCAATTTCTTCTTTCATTGCAATCTACCATAAAGGGTTAGTAGATGCCTCACAATAGGTGTGAGGCTCATGGAGTGTAGCAAAGGCAGTGTAACAATGATAGTCAAGTAAATGTGTAGGAATGGATCTTACCTAGGTTGAGTGGCGAGGTGGAATCTCATGTGGAGGATCTTTAGGCAGAGTAGGAGTAGGGGACCTATGCTTAAGGTGGGGTAGCTCGTCATCAACATGTTCTTCTACAACCTGTTTAGGAGAATCATAAAAAATATCTTAAGATTGAATAGAGAAGTCCAAAAGAGGATTGAGAGTATCTGTAGAAGGAACATGAGACTCATCTGGAAAGATTTCTAAAACATTTGGGTTAATTAGGGAAGAACGAAAGTGAGAAAGTTCAACAAATAAGTTGTGTTCCCAAAAGACAATGTTATGGGAAACACGAAGATGATGCAAGACAGAATCATAGCATTGATACCCTTTTCGAGTTTCACCATAACCAAGAAAGTAACAAAGTCTAGATCGAGGCTCAAGTTTGTTGTGTTCATGAGGCTAAAGAAGAACGAAACATGCAGATCTGAATGAGAGAAGATAATGATAGTCAGGGGATGACCCAAAAATGTGCTTATACAAAGTCTGTTTATGAATGATAAAATTTGGAATGCGATTAATGGCATGAACAACATGAAGAGCGGCTTCACCCCAAAATGGGGTAGGAACTTTGGCAGAAAGAAGAAGAGCATATACAGTGTCAATAATATGATGAAGTTTTGTTTTGGCTCGACCATTTTATTGAGAGGTTCCTGGACATGTTAGATGATGTACAATTCCATAGGATTGTAACAGAGCTTGAAAAGCATTTTGAGTATATTCAAGAGCATTATCAGATTGAAAAGTTTTGATATGTTTGGAGAATTGTGTTTCAACAATTTTTGCAAAGTTACTGTATATTGGTAAGATTTAAGAACGAGATTTCATTGGAAATATCCAATTATAACGAGAATAATCATCAATAAAACAAAAAAATATCAAGTGATGTGTAGTTTTGCAAGTGTACGAATCGTTCAAGTAATAAAGTGTACAAAAGTACGGATATCGAACCCACAAGGAATGGCGTTACTAAGTACCGAAATTGACTAATCCTAATTTTATTTGAAGACCGAATTTTTGAATTTGTTTAAGAAGTAAATTAACTTAAAACTAACGCAAATAACAAAATTTAATGTTGTTCACAAATGATTAAAAACGCTAAGGCATTTAATTTCGCTAAATCAATTCAATCCGATTTCAAGTCATGTTATATGAAAATCAAAGTTAGAAGTGATGGTTGAAAAACCCAAACTTATCTAATACTCTCTCTCGAGTTATATTAGAATTACTTATCTATGAAAACCAACTATATTTCTATGAAGATTTAATCACAAATAAGCACATTACGATTTATGGAATTTCTAGAATAACCATATACATCATGCATTAGGTGTCAAACTCGCATTCAACATACGATATTTATCACAAGAAGCATTCATTACACATCTCCTCTCGGTCTCAATATAATGCAACAAATCATCTAAATCTTGATCAGAAATTTAAAAGCATTAAGCATGGAAATAAATACTCAACTTGAAAACAATGAATTCATATAACGATAACACAAGAAATCATATTTTCTTGATTCAACTACATCATAGCCTTAGCAAAAACGAATTAGTTCATAACGAAAATAAGAACAAACATATTCTCAATTGAATCCATGAACAAACAATCTGAATAATATGCAGAAAATAAAAGCTAAGGAGAAGAGATGAAAAACTCTTGAAGATGAAGACTTGGTAGCAACAATGGTGATGATCCTTCAAGCTTCTCCAACCTTTCTCTCCAAAATTTCCTTTTCTCCTCCAAAAATAACTCAATTCTGCTCTCTCTGCCATCTCCCTCTTTTTCCATCATAATGTATATATAGATCTAGGGTTTGGGGGGCAATTTTGGAACAAAACAAAATAAAAAATGTGTTGTCGGACGAAACTTGCTGACGGTGACATTATTCTCGTCGCGGCGAGATTTCTGGAAAATTAAATTTTGGTTTTTTCTAATTTTGGCCGGTGGCCAAATTAATGTGGCCAGCGGCGAGATACTTTGGCCGGAGGCCAACTTAATGTTGCAGGTGGCGAAAATTATTTGGCCGACGGCGAGATGAGTTTACCAAAATTTGTGCTCTCGGGAAGATTTTCGCCGTGATTTCTGTAGGATTTTCACCGGCGGCGAGATGAATATGGCCGGCAGTGAGATACTTTGGCCGGCGACGAGATTACTTTGACCAGTGGCGAGATTCACTTGGCCAAAATCCGTGCTCTCTGCATGATTTTCAACATTTTCTCCGTATGGTTCTCGCCGGCGGCGAAATTCCAAATTTTGAAATTTTGTTCTCTTTTTATTTTCATTAAATCCCGATCATTGTACTTTGTCCCTAACTTCTCCAAAATCATGATTTTACCTGAAATTGCACTTTAAACACGAAATACCCATGAAATGACATTTGTGGATTAAATAATCAAATAAACACAATTTTCACACAAATATCAACATTTAAATCATAACAAAACCCAACAGACCTTTAGAAGATAACTGTTGTATCCGAGTGGATGGGGCATAACCAAGATGAGAATGGAAAAGTGCGAGAGAAGGTAAGGAAGAAACTACAGCATCTACAGTAGTAAGAGAAGTAGGAGCAACATGTGGAAGATAAAGATTGTTCACGGGAAACATACGCCCGACCCTAAAACCGATCCCAAGATACTACCCCATCCTTAGATCCTACATAATACACCCAAAATAGTCAAAAATAAGGTGATATCCTAGTTCAGCTAATTTTCCCACAAAGCATAAATTATAGGATAAGTCAGGTACATGGAAGACCCCAAGAACAGAGAGGGTAGAGGTCAAAACAAAACCTAGACTATTCGTATGAATGGTGGAACCATCAGCTATATGAATATTAAGAGGAAGTGGTGCAGGGTCAAGTTTGGAGAATAAAGATGAGTGAGGTGCCATGTGATTACAACATGTAGAATCAAAAGGCCAAGTTTGAGACTTACCGGGCAGAACTGAGAGAGTAGTGGAAAGAGATGCATTACTAGCCATTTGAACAGTTTGAGTTATGATCTTCTATAGTTTAGTGAAGGAGAGGTTGATAGTTAATCCAAAAGACTGGGACTCTGCTGAACTGGAAGGCATCAGTGGGGTAGGCTCAATATTAGCAAAAGTAGTAGTAGATTTGTTGTGATGGTAACAAGTCTCAATGGTATGGTCATGACGCTTGCAATAATTGCAAAACCTTTTGTTGCTCTGCCTGTGACGATTGTTAGGGCCAGAGGAATCACCTGATTACTAAGGTTGCTCAATGGCAGGAGTAGAAGGAGTAATAGGCAAAACATTGAACTTATTATGGGCTTAAAGGATTACAAGACGAGCTTCTTCTCTAACCAACTTTTTTACAGTAGTATCAAAATAGGGAAGATGACTGTGATTAAGAAGCTAACCTCAGATGGGCTCAAAGTCCTTGTGAAGTGACATCAGGAACTTATAGAGACGAAATTCATCCCTAACTATAGCATATTGTTGAGCATCCATTGACCATGTCCAAATTGGATCACAAGGGTCAATTTGGTCCCAAAGGAAGCGAAGCTGATCATAGTAGTCATTGATGGATTGCCCTGGTTCCTATAGAGGTTGAAGCAATTCAACTACTAACTGATATTTCATGGATCCGTGAGTAGTGGAGTACCTTTTGGCCAACATATCCTATGCTGATTTGGCACTATCAAAGCTGCATAACAGATTAGAGATTGAAGGAATGGAAGTATTCTGAATCCATGTGAGGATCATATGGTTATGACTATCCCATTCAATCATGCGACCAAGGAAGGTAGCATCTTATTCACTTGCTCCTTTGACAGGAATGATAATTACACCGGTATAGTAATGCCAGAGCATGCGACTCTTAAGAAAACTACGCATAGCTTGAGACCATGATAAGTAATTCTTGGTCCCATCTAATATAGTATTGATGGGGCAAGGAAGAAAAACATCTTTTTTATCCATTTGGAAACACAATGTGCAAAAACGGAATTCAAAAACGAGGTCTACGGGAAAAACTGAGTAGAGAGGGCCGATCTGTAAAAATTCAATGGTCAATAGTCAAGTCAATGGTCAACCGGTCATGTTAACAGCGACAACGAAAGTCAACATAAAGGTAATGGTGACGTCAATAGAAGGCATTGATGACATCAACCTTAGGGATGTGTCATTGATGATGTCACCTAAGAAGAGTGTGGCGCGTGAATCTGATGCGCGATTTATATTGGTGGCGCGTGCAGACTCTGATGATTGCGAGACTTCCATGATTGTGTAGATCTGGTCAAGACGATCACAGTGGTATCTGCAGAAAGGTTGTCGGAGCAGGATGCATGACGACGTTTGGTTTCAGTGGTGGCATGTGAAAAAGATGTGTAGTTCCTATGAACGGCACGTGAGGGAGCGTGCAGACTCCGATGGTTGCGAGACTTCCACGGTTGTGTAGATCTGGTCGAGCCGATCATAGTGGTATCTATAGAAAGGTTGTTGGAGCAAGATGCATAGTAGTGACGGTGATTGCAGTGGTCTGTGTGGTATGGGACTCCTCAACAACTGTGACTATTGTCTCAAAACCTAAGGACAATGGTTGAAAGACGTCAGAGGTTCAACAATGAGTGGTTACAACAACTGTTGTGACAACGGAAGTTATAAGGGTGGAGTAACACCAGAAAAGAAAAGATTGCTAATAGAAAGATAAGAGCAGTGACTCTGATACCATGTTAGAAATACTTAATGATTGTATTCTATTCTGCCTTTATATAGGATTTACAAGTAAACTAGATATGTCTAAAGTAACTAGATATACATTAGCAGATATATACATTGTAAGATATACATTAATTAGTTACTAGATATACATTAACAAGTATTAAGATTATAGATACGAAGAGAATGTATAATATATCATTAATTGATAAAGAAACTATATTAAACAAGCTATCAAAATTCCTCATAGAAATAAAAAAAAAATTGGATACATCTATTTAAGAGAAATTTAAATATTAAAAAAACTCATTTTAGAGAAGGAATACACAAATAAAAATAGGATTGTTAGATAACAAAATAATAAATAAGAAAGATGCCTTATTAGGAATGATTCATGGTAACTTAGGATAACAAAAGTTAAAATTTACAACATATCATACATTTGCTATTAATATACATGATAAAAATCTAAATCACCTATTAATTTTAGTTTATGAATTTGAAAGATGAGAATTAATTAAAGAAGGAAATCATCCATTTTTAATACATTATCTAGTAGCATATTCTTTAACAAATAGTCATAATAGTTCAATATAAGGATAAAATGAATTTATAGAAATAGACAAAAAATTTAAGGAACTTGAACAAATAATAAAACTAGAAATACTAATAGATTTTAAAATACCAGAAGAATATCAATTATATACCAAAGAAAAACCCCTGATAACAGGAAGAAAAAGTAATTTTGTTAGATAACATGCTAAGGTTTTACTTTTTATAAACAATGAAGGAGAAACTTCTTACCAAAAAGAAGTTAAAAAACTAGAATATGGAGTTAAAATAATGAAGACATTAGTTCATAACTGTATATTAAGAAATAAGATAATAATGTTTAGAGATAAAATAAAAAAATATATATTTGGAAGTAAATGGAAGCCTAGTAGGCGTAGCAAAAAATCAAGCAATATTATTTGAAACTGTATAATTATTAACAGAGGAAATTGATTTATTCCAAGAATCAAATACAAAATATTTACAGGAAATAATAGGTGCACAAAAAGAATTACTAAACGAAATAAATGAATGTGATTATAATAAACTATAACAAGCTATATCCAAGAATCAAACACAAAATATTTACAGGAAATAATAGATGCACAAAAAGAATTACTAAACGAAATAAATGAATGTGATTCTAATAAACTACAACAAGATATACACAAGGAATTTTCATAGCTAAGGAAAAATGTATACATCATACATAGAAATAATGAAATAATAGGTCATAAATATGATCCCTTAGAAGGACTAAAAGAAGAACCATCTAGGAGATCAAATTCCTTGATTCCTATAATTGATAAAAGAAAAAATGAAGGGCAATTTGAGAAAAAAAAGAGATAATTACAATTTAGTGGAATATATAAAAGAATTAGAAAGAAAATTCATAAACCTTGAAAATAAGAATATAGAAAAATTAGTTAGTTTATTGACACTAACTAATGAAGAAATAGAAAAAAACATTATAATGAAAAACTTTGTGTGAACAAAGAAGATGATGATATGACAATAATCAGTGAAACTAATCTTGAACAAGAAAACATGACCCCAAAAGGTCATATGAAACCAATTTTATTACCAATCTCTTACCAAGAAGGAACATCTGACCTATATAAGGGAGAAAGAATTAGGCAAAGGACATTACAACCTGATACCACACATAGAAGAAGACAAACACCTAAAATGGAGGAAGGATTGCATTGGGGAACTAGAGGTAGTATTTTACTAGAATTCAAACTCCATGATAATTATAAGTTTGATCTTTTAGATTTAGACTATATAAGAGAGAGAGAAAGAAAGCCTTAAATGAATTGGCTAGTGGTATGAGTGTACTCATACAAACCTCTCAAACTACCCAAACAAATCCTTCAATCTTTAGGGTACTTATAGCACATAAAATGATAGGAAATGTTAAAGTTTGGTTTTCAAACTTAATAGACCAACAAAATTTGTTAATTCAAGGGAATACTTCCACAAGAAGAGAATAATTAGATACAGTAATAAATGAAATATATAAAAAAATTATTGGAGAAGATAAAGGGAGAACTATCACTGAATCCAGTGAAAATGGAATCAATGAAGCTAAATGGCATCTAACAAATATGGAAATTTGTAACATGTGTTACATAAATTCTTTTATTTGTGAATATGAAATGTATTACCATAAATTATCACTCTTTATGCAAACAACTTATAAAGAAATGTTGTTTTTCCAAAAATTACCTGGAACACTACATAAGACCTTAACAGAAAATTAGGAACAAAGAAATAGAGAAACTATAACAAATACTCTAGAAGGAAGAATAAGAAGCCTTAAAAATTGGATCATTATTAAATGTCAAGAAATAAAAGAATATAAATAAATAAGAGAAAATGATAAAATTTGCTATGATACAAAAGGTTTTAGAATACCAGGAAAATATGAATGTAATATAAAATCTTCTAAATAAAAATAAAAATATAAAAAATATAAAAGATTTTAAAAATATAAATTCAGAAAATAAAATTTCCAAAAATAAAAAAAATATTTAATAGAGAAACCTACAAGAAAAGATATTTTAGAAGAATGAAGTATAAACTTTCTTAAAATAGGAATTATTGCCATTTAGGAAAGAAAAAAATGTAGATATTGGATTTGTAATGAAGAAGGACATTATGGCAATGAATGTCCAAGCATACTTCAACATAAAAAGGAACTTAAAAGAAATTTTCACAAAAAGCAAAAACCTTGGAAGAAGATATCAAAATGGAATTAGAACCAATTGAGAAATTTGATGTAGATAATACTTATAGTTTCTATCTATTGGAAGAAACTGAGGAAGAGAAAACTAACTCAGAATATGAACACTTAAATTATGGATATTCTTCATCAAAAGATGAATGATTTGTATAGTATTATAAATTCAAATAGTACTTACATTAAAGTAGGACTAAAATTTAAAGGCTATACCACTTATCATTTACATGCATATATAGATATAGGAGCTAGTATATGCGTAGCTAGTAAATATGTATTTCCATAAGACAACTAGAAACAAGCGCCAAAAAATTTAATTATGAATTGCTAATAATACTACAATAAATCTTAATAAGGTATTAAAAGATACTGATATAATGATAGGAGGAGAAAAGTTTTACATTCATACCATATATCAACAGGAAACATGAGTTGATTTGTTAATAAGAAATAATTTCCTAATTTATATCAACATTTCACACAATATTTTGACAAAATAAGTCTCACAACCTTAGAAGGAGATACCATCTATGTCTCAAAAATAAGACAAGCTTTAACTATCTCAAACCCAACTTTTATGCAGCAACATAAAAAACGAAAACGTGGTGAGATAGACCAGCAAAAACTTTATTTATAACATATTTCATTAGATATAGAAGATAAACAAAACTCTTTTCTCAATGAAATATAAGAAGACTAATATGCATTAGAAAACTATTAAAAATAGTCAATTCAGAAAATCTTTTGGATACAAAAATAAATAAATCTAAAATAATAGCCAACATAAAATTAAGAGATCTTAATAAAGTCATAAGAGTAAAACCAATGATTTATACTCTAGAAGATAGGATTGAATTTGGAAAACAAATTCAAGAACTTTTGGAATTAAAAGTCATAATACTAATTAATTTGCCTCACTCTAGTCCATCATTTTTAGTTGAAAAAAAGAGAAAAAAAGAGAATGGTAAAGAAATTTAAAACATTAAATAAAGAAACCATTAACGATGGATACTTCATTCCAAAAAAGGAAGAACTACTATCATTAATAAAAGGAAAGAAATACTTTTCAAGTTTTGATTGCAAAAGTGGATTTTGGCAAATAAGATTGAATGAAGAATCCTAAAAAATAAGGACATTTAGTTGCCCCCAAGGATAATTCCAATGGACAGTTATACCATTTGGATTAAAACAAGCTCCAGGTATTTTTTTCAAAGATATATGGATAAAATTTTCAAGAAATTATAAGATATTTGCTGTGTTTACATATATGATATTTTGGTTTTCAGTAATGAATTAAATAAAAATTATTTGGAATTATCAATATTCTACAATAATGAGGAAATAAGGCATCGTACTATCTAAAAAAAGCAGTACTTGCTCAACAAAAAAATTAAATATTTAGAGTTGGAAATTGAGGATGGAAAACATAACCTACAACCCCATATACTAAATAATATTCAAGGTTTTTCTAGTTAATTAAAAGATAAAAACCAATTACAAATATTTTTAGGATGCTTAACATATGCAAAAGTATATATCAAAAAACTTGGACAAATGTGAAAACCTTTACAAGAAAAATTGAAAAAAGATCATATATGGAAATGGATAGTAGAAAATACTCTGTATATTGATAAAGTAAAAGCAAAGGTAAATAAATTTCCAAATTTATATCACTTAGGACCAGATGATAAAATGATAGTTGAAATAGATGCTTCACAAGAATATTAGAGAGCAATTTTGAAAGCAATAGCAGATGACAAAAAAGAATATCTTTGTAGATATACATAAGGATCTTTCTAAAGTCCAAAATTAAATTACCATAGTAATGAAAAAGAATATTTAGCTGTCAAAAAAGTCATTAAGAAATTTGCGATATATGTTATAAGTTCCAAATTCATTATTATAACAGATAACAAGAATTTTGGTTATTTCTTAAGAATTAATATTACAAGTGATTACAAACAAGGAAGATTAGTCAGATGACAACAATGGTTCAACCATTACAATTTTGATGTTGAACATCTTCCATGCCATAAAATAACTTAGCAGATGCTCTTACCAGAGAATTAGCACCTCCAACTATTTTTATGCTTTTAGGAATGGAACATCTTGACATCAAAATCAAGATAAAGGAAAAGGAGATAAAAATCCTATAGGAACAACTTGAGCTGCTATATCTCGAGAAATCTCTTCTAGAGACAGGAAATAAACAAGAAGAACTTAATTGTTCAACACAACCTCTAGAGACCAAAAGCTCAAAAGAAGAATCTTCATTAAAAATTCAATCTAAAGAAGGAGAAACTTCTAAATAAAGAATTCAAAATAAAAAGGAAAGACCTAACAGTTCACAAAAAACTTCTGAAACCAAAAAGCTCAATTGGGTAGATGAGGTAGAAAAGAAGAACATAAAAAAGTTTATATGGTCTATAATGTCCCAAAACCACGAATTTATAACAACTAGGTAGAAGCTAGTAAGTATATTCTAGGAATTAGTGGAGTAACTCATAGAGCCTTCACCAACAGAATAGAAACCGAAGGTAGTTATGCTAACTAGAAAACACCAAAAATAATAACTCTAGAGGAGATAGTAAGAAATTATTTTACAGTATTACAACAAAAACCAACAGCTCCAAGAAGATTGAAAAATCTTGGAAAGATAGCAAGGCCTTCAATGTTATTTAGAGAAGCATTTCATCTAGAGACATCAAAATTAGTAAAGCATTTCATCTAGAGACATCAAAATTAGTAAAGCATTTAGTGTTATTCAGGGCGACATCCCATAGAAATACTCTAATAATTGAAGTTAAGAAGGACCAATATAGAAACCTCAACAAACCACAATGGTTGAGTCTCTATAACTTGCCCAGAAAGTCTACCCAAGAACATATTGAAGATATGAAGTTCTATACTATAGACAAGGAATTTCCTATATGAAGTAAATTCAATATCTTGGAAGGAGCTGATTCAATATTTATGTATAAAGCTTTTCATGTAGGACTAATAGAAAATATATATCCATAAATTAATTTAAGTGAATTAAATTATTTCCCATAGAATTTTAAAAGAGTAATCAAGAATTTTAGAAAGAGGATTAAAGTAGGAGAAAAACTTATTTATCTTAGAGTTTTTAGTTCATTAATGGACTAGAATGAGGAAGGATGTATTACTTGATGAGTGCTCAAAAAACACTAAAATTACCATGATTTTATGCACGTTAATTGATTAAAAATATATATATTTATATGATTTTATCATATATTTATATAAATCTATCTTTTCGGAATCACATGTATTTTTATTGTTTTTAAGATATTTTCGCTTAAAAAAGTAACTTAAAGACTCAAAGAAAAATACTAGAGGCAATACATCACAAATATATTCATAAAATAAATGAGAAAAAGTCAAGAAATATGAAAAAAATGGATCACAAGGGTCAAAAAGGGTGGAATCGTGCACGCAACCGCCCAGTTGTGCCGGACAACATGCACAGCACGCCTAGTAGTGCCGGATAACGTGCGCACATCACCCGTACAATGCCTAGACCGCGCGCGCCCTTGCTCCATTCCACACACGCCCGAGCTTATCTTCTTCTCAATGTTGATAGGTTAGAAGATCTGGCATGTAGAGGGACTACGATGATAAATACATAGTTCGTTCATCTATAGCAAGGTATAAAATTATTTAGGATCTGATTCATTAACTAAAAGAATACTTCTTTATTTTTGAAGGTGTAGACTACTCTAATGTGGATTTAAAAGGCCTGATTGACACATATGGTGTTCGCGACCTGGAGCTCATATACCTAAGGGTCATCCACACTTTGCCCTCCCAAACAAAAGACTCAGTTCATTTGGATGATGAACCAATTGAAGCTCCACCCATCCTACAAATGACATATCAAGCATCCCTAACTCATCCTCTTTACCACCTTTTGTTAGACCTCTAGAAAGAGGAAAGTAGGTGAGACTTTAAATCCTTAGATGCAAGCTATGGATCTAGATGACTTTGAGTTTGATATGGTCATTTTGAAGGACATTGTGGCGCTGAATACCCTAGTTACTTACTTTGATGAAGGCATCTTTGGGTTTCTTGATTTGATAAGGGATATCTTTAATCACTTCAAGAGTGATGCTAAACGGGTTAGAATTAGACTAGCTCGTAAGAGTGAAGAAGCCTCTAATGTAGAGATGATGGCAGATCATCTAATAGAGGTAAACATTTTTCACTTCACCATTGCACCTCTCCTTGAGATTCTATTTTCACTTGCACTTGTTTTTTTCAAGTTTTATCATTGGCCATGGAAGGTGAGCTGTCACTCAGAGTGTACAAATGCAAAGTGCAAGCTAGTAGCATGCAAATAGCAAAGTATCAGAAGGCCATAGAGGATAAGGATGCTCTCCTTGTTGAGAATAAGGCAAATACTTTAAAGTTAAAAGGTAACCTACTTGAAAAATCTGTGACGTTGACAAAGCAATAGTTATTACTTCTGGTAGGGTCAATGAGCAACCTATTTTGAAAAGGAGGCCAAAGAGACTAAAGTTGCAACAAGCTCCCTGTGAGATCAAATGACTTCACCGAAGGAGTAGGTGAGCTCGTCATCCGAATTGGTAGAGTGATTGGACATGAATTGTATTAAATGAATTCACAAGTAATATAATGATAAGAAAAGATCATTCTCATAGAGATTATGTTATTGGAAACTAATTTTTAAAACAAAAAAATAAAAATCAAATTTTTTGGTGTTTTTATATTTTAAGAAACCAAAATTAAAAGAACAAAAAATAATTAGCAATTATTAGTTACCTTAGATTTGGAAACTAAGAAGATATATGAGAAAATATCTAGGAATACTTAATTTCCCAATTTTTTAAACATGTGATTCACTAAAATTCCCCTAATATAATTATCAATTAATTACATAATCAATTGAATCTAACCTAATATGTATTCATCTCTCAAATAAACCACACACCATATAGTAATTAATATAATCACACTTTCATGTCAACTAAATTTCATATTACTCATTAAGTTCATCAATTATGGATCACATACATAAAAATCATACATCTCTATCTAGAAACTATATATGTTATTTAATTAAGACAAAAAATTAAATAATTATCTCAATTCTATTTAATTGCTTCTATAGATGAATTATTTTCCAAATAATTAATAGCATAAAAATTAGATTAAATAATATAATTAAATTAAAATCATAATTGGGGTAAAATATTAGATTATTACATGTTGAAAATTGGATTCATAAGACTCCTAGATTAATAAATGCACCAATCTTCTCTTGAATCTCAACCAAAATTGTATATCTTTTTGATTTTTTCTATATTTGTTTCTCTTATTGCCTCCAAAAATTGATAAAAACTATGTTAATTTTGGCTCATTTGGATTTATGGGAAAATTAGGGGATTACATTAAGCTCAGGTGGAATCTAGATCGTCAGATTATCTTCTGATCAAGGGCTCGGATGAAAAAATAAAAAATTAATAGCACCAACCAATAGAAGAATGCCATATGGCATGGAAAAGAGACAGAACTAATGAGCTCTCGAAGTGTGGCATGGGAGACTGATCTCGATCTACGCATGATAAATTAGCACCACATGGCGTATTATGATTTGCAGTTATGGATTGCATGGTGCCCCGGTGGAATGAATGGACGAATCAGGTGACAACGTATGGCAAGCACGTTGACCAAGTGGAAAACTTAGAATGAATGTTATGTTGACACATGGCATAGCACTACATCACTTGGTACATAGAGCATTGTGCGATTATCTCTCTCCTCTTTTATATCATCCATGTGGTATAGTTGGTTAGCTTCCTTGATTTCATGGCATCCACATGGAAACTTCTAATTGGTAATGCATTAAAAAATTCATAAAAATCCAAAAATATTCCAGAAAATTTTCAAAAATTATATTTTTATCCTTTTTCACTAGAAAGTTCATATTTTAATATTTTTAACCCCAAAATACTACTTATTGCATAAAATGAGTAAATATTAAGTAGAAAAGTACACTGATGACTCTACTTTCATATAGTCATCACAGAGACAATAAAAGCAAAGTGTACCAAGGCTTATAAAAGCAGGGTGACTGATACAAGTAGAGAAGGTGGACTTGAATAATTCTTACCCCACACTGATGCTAGCATTTTAAAGTAGTATCAGTAAGGCACCTCCAACCATCACCTTACAACCATCACCTCATGCAGAGGAAACTAGTCAAGGGGTCAAGCAGAAGGATAGGTTGAGGAAGCTATCCCTTAGTTTCTTTTTTATTCTTGAAACCTTTTCTTAGTGAAGCCTTCTTCTTTTATGATATCATTATCAATAACTGAGCCATTGATAGTCTCATTTTTTTAGGATTGTGTAGTGATTTTGATGTAATTAGTGGTTCTTTTTTAAATACGCTTTGTACACCTATGACATATTTTGAAGTGTACAACTAGCATATATGTTTGTATTTGGACAATTATAAATTTATCTGATTTATCACTTTACATTTGTCTAGTAGTGATTTAATGGTCCATAAATGCATTCAATATTTCCTCTATTTATTTTGTGTTTTTCCATTTGATTTCCTCTTTTTGAAATTTCTTCAACCGTCAACTTGATTTTGGGTCTTTATTTTGGAATTTTGAGTCCAATAGTTGAATTTTATCACGTATTGGTCTAAGAAACCATCCTGTATTAGATAAAAATTAGGCTGTAAACCACATATATTACTCATAATTCAATCTTGATGACCTAATAGGAATGGGGTTATGTTCTTCTTGCACTTCGAACACCTTTCGAGAAGACAATAAAAATCACTTTGTTTCATCATTATTAAGTGATGAGGTGAACCAAACACCTCCTCATTAATGGAAAAAAACTATGAGGTCCCCTATCTTCCTCGCTTCCTACATGGAGTGTAATAAAGATGTGGTCTTGGACCTACCTTTGATGAAAATAGTGACCAAATGACAAGGTTGGAACCTTAAAGTGAATTGTTAACATTAGCCTGCTTAAGAATGTTGTTCCTATTACGTTCGAGAGGGGTGAAAATAGTAGGCTAAAGAACCTATTTGAAAATGAGAGTCCTAGTAATACCATCACCCATGATGACCTTTATTACCATTTTAGGGTTCCTGCAGACTGTTCTACCATATATATAACTCGTTAGAGAGAGAAAAGGACTATATAGAACCTAATGGCAAGACATATTCTTGATGTAAGTAAGTCTTTGTGCTATTACATGTATCTTCTAATTCCTTTTGTTAATATATTGTGCATTCATACTATATTAGCCTTGTCCCTTGGCATTAATTTAGAACGGGAAGTAGAGACCTTTCATGAAACTTCCAAATTTGTTGATCAAGAACTATGTAGACTGAAGGCTCACTTTGAAGCCATGAAACAAGAGTTGAATAACATCTATAATGAATTGAGTAAAGCACTTGGTGAAAGAGATACATATAAAGGAGAAAGGGATGAGATCCACAAATTTGTAGAATATTGGAAAGAGTAGGCATTGGAGAAAATTACTCGAAAGACCCTTGTTTCTAAAAGTATTGGCTCATATCCCTGTTCATTAAGTTGAAAATGTAATAGTTAGAACTTGTATTGGTTTGCAACCTTTTTCATCTACAAAATGTAATTCAAAATTTGAAATTTTCTAGGATTGAATTATTTTTCCTTGGTTTATATTGTGAAAGAGAAGATCCGTATTTATGAACTCAATACCCTTTCTTAGGATGAGTATCATGCCTCATATCCTACATCCCAAGAGGGTCATATTAGTTACCTCAGTCCGTACTTGAGGGTTATAGCATTAATTTTTAATGAGACAAGAGAACTACAATAAAATTAAATTCAACTGTTGTATGCAATTCACAAAGAGAGGGTTCACTTTTATGAACTTAAGACCCTATCTTAGGATAGACATTATACCTCTTATGCCACATCCCAAGTGAGGGTTCCATTTGGTCACCTTAATCCTTATTTAGTTGTTATGGAGTTAATTTTTAACCAGACAAGAGACATACCAAGGTGAAATTGAATCCAACCCACATATGTACTTCCCAAAGAGGGGGGGTCAATTTTGTAAACACACAACCCTTTCTTAGGATAGGGTCATGCCTCTTGTCTTGCATCCTAAGTGAGGGGTCTATTTGGCCACCTCACTCCATACTTGAGGATTATCACATTAATTTTTTTAAAGATAGGATACATACAAGGGTGAAATTGAATCCAACCCTTATATGAAATTCCCAAAATGGGTTCACTTTTGTGAACTCAAGACCCTTTCTAGAGACATGCATCATGCCGATGCCTCTTATCCCCCATCCAGAGTAGGGGGTCCATTTGGCCACCTTAATTCATACTTGGGGGTTATCCCATTAATTTTTCGTGAGATAGGAGACATACAAGGGTAAAATTCAATTCATCCCAGTATGCAATTCCCAAAGATAGAGTTCACTTTTGTGAAATCAAGAATGTTTTTGAGGATGGGCATCATACCTCTTATCCCACATCCCAAGTAAGGGGTCCATTTGGCCACTTCACTCCATACTTATGGGTTATCACATTAATATTTTGTGATATAGGAGACATACAAGGGTGAAATTGAAACCAACCCCTATATTCAATTTCCAAAGTTGGTGTTCACTTTTGTGAACTAAAAACTCTTTCTTAGGATGGGCTTCACGTCTCTTATCTCACATCCTAGATATAGATTTCATTTGGCCACCTCACTATAGATTTAAAGGTTATTACATTAATTTTCACTAGATAAGAGACATACAAGGGTGAAATTGAATCTAACCCCTCGATATGATTCACAAAGATGGGATTCACTTTTGTGAACTCAAGACCCTTTTTTATGATGGTCACCCGACCTCTTATCATGCATGTTAAATGGGAGGTCCATTTGGCTACCTCCTCCATACGTGGGGGTTATCACATTAAATTTTTATGATATAGGAAACATACAAGGGTGAAATTGAATCCAATTCTTGATGCGATTCCCAAAGAAGGTGTTCACTTTTGTGAACTTAAGACCCTTTCTTAAGATAAACGTCACGCCTCTTATTCTACATCCCATCTTAGGGGTCTACATACCTACCTCACTTCGTACTTGGGTGTTATTGGGTTAATTTTTTGCAAGACAAAAGACATACAAGGGTGAAATTGAATCCAACCCTATATGTAATTCCCAAAAAGAGGGATCACTTTTATGAACTGAAGATCCTTTCTTAGGACGAGCATCATGCCTCTTATCCTGCATCCCAAGTGGGGAGTCCATTTTTCCACCTCACTCTTTACTTGGGGGTTATTGCGTTAATTTTTCATAAGATAAGATACATACAAGGGTGAAATTGAATCAAGCCTTGTATGCAATTCCCAAAGATGTGGTTTACTTTTGTGAACTTAAGATCATTTCTTAGGATGGACACACTATGCCAAAAATGACTTTTAAAGTTGGTTCGGTGAACCAACTTTAAATGCTATGACTTAAAAATGTAAAGTTGGTTCAGTACATGAAACGACTTTAAACATAAATTATGTTCACGTGTTGAACCGACTTTTTGAATCGACTTTTTGAATCGACTTTAAATGTAAAGTCGGTTCATGCATTGAACCGACTTTAAACGTAAATTCGGTTCTACGCATGAATCGACTTTAAATTTTTAATTTGTTTTTACAAAATTTACTCATTTTCTATTATACTCAAATTAAAACATGTATTCGATCACTACATAATAACAGAAAAAGAACCAAAATCTATTTAACAAATATTTTAAATAATATAAATAATTGAAAAATTAAATATTAATTAATTACTTGAGAATTAAATTTTTTACAAAGAAAAACAATTTATATACAATACATATATATTTAACTTTTTTACAAATAAAATGATTTATCTTTTGTCATGGATTTTGTGATATTCAAACTTTATTTCAAGGAGATGAAGCTTGGTTGGCTTAGAATCACGAGTATAGTGATCAAGAAACTGGACAAAAAACAGCTAGTCCATATAACAATTCATTCCCCTAAATACATGAGCATATAAACATCTATCAAACAAGTAGTCCAAACTTTAGAGATATAGGAATGGAGAAATTAAAGAATTATAAAAATTACCATGGTGTTGTCCTATGTTATTCAAGATCATCAGATTCTTCTCCTAATGTTATAATTTGAACAAAGTATTATGTCCATTCTTCTCATAAATCATCAAAAATTTGCATATCATAGCCCCACTTGTTCCAACCCAAGAACTATATGTAATTAAATTCAAAATAAGAATGTAATATCATGAATTTACAAAAAATAACTTATATATGTTAAAAGATTAGTAAAAGAGATTACCACATCGACACTAGAGTGATATAATAATAACATTATCCCTTCGAAATCATATTAGCATTGTATTAATCTTTTGTCTATAAATATGAAGCTATATGGAATCAAGTTGGTATTTTTAATGCTATAATGAGCTCTAAATATGAATTCAAGTGTAACTTCGATTTGTTACTTGGGTAGGTTGAGTTTTGGTGCCCATAAACTTATGGAACAACTATTTTTTGCCTAACCAACCCAAGTAACAAATCAGAGTTACATTTAACTTCATATTTATAGCTCATTATAACATTAAAAATATCAGCTTGATTCCAAATAGCTTCATATTTATAGACAAAAGATTGATACAGTGTTAAAGTGATTTTGAAGGGATAAAGTTATTATTATATCACTCCGGTGTCGATGTGGTAATTTCTTTTACTAATCTTTTAACATATATAAGTTATTTTTTGTAAATTCATGATATTACATTCTTATTTTGAATTTAATTACATATAGTTCTTGGGTTGGAACAAGTGGGGCTATGATATGCAAATTTTTGATGATTTATGAGAAGAATGGACATAATACTTTCTTCAAATTATAACATTAGGAGAAGAATCTGATGATCTTGAATAACATAGGACAACACCATGGTAATTTTTATAATTCTTTAATTTCTCCATTCCTATATCTCTAAAGTTTGGACTACTTGTTTGATAGATGTTTATATGCTCATGTATTTAGGGGAATGAATTGTTATATGGACTAGCTGTTTTCCTATACACCGGAATGAATTGTTATATTACACCGGAATGATGATTCTTGGTAGTTTTCCTATACTTGGCTAGCCAATGACTACCATGATATTGTCATACAAGGGAACTTGGCAAGAGAGATGAAATGATGTTTGGCCAAAAAAAAGGTCCATATAACAATTCATTCCCCTAAATACATGAGCACATAAAAATCTTTCAAACAAAATATCCATCAAACAAGTTGCCCAAACTTCAAACAGAAGAATAGAGAAATTAAAGCAATATAAAAATTATCATTATATTGTCATATGCTATTCAAGATCATCATAATTTTCTACTGATTCTTCTTATGATGATATAATTTGAACCTCATGTTCTGTCCATTCCACTCGTAAATCATCAATAATTTACTGGTCATAGCCCGACTTGTTCCAACCAAAGAATTTCATGTATTTAAATTTAAAATAAGAATGTAATTTCATGAATTCACAAAAAATAACTCATATATGTTAAAAAGGTATATTGGTAAAAAAGATTACCACATCTTTAACTGGAATTTTGATATTTGTGATGATTTTTCTCATAAACTTCATGACATAGTAACCATACATGACTCCATCATTTTGTTGTAGAACCTACAAACAAAAGTGTACATAATTTTACATATGTGAACATCTTTATTATTCAATAGTAAAATTAATAAAATTATTAATATTCATGTGTACATACCATAACTTTATCCCATATAAACTTATGAGATTTTTTAAAGGCAATACCCCTACTCTTGTTCCACAGCTTTCATGCCTTATCAAAGTTTATAATGATTAGTTTTTTTATTAAATATCACAAATAACAATGGAAGAAAAATAGATAGCTATAACTCTTATATTTCAACAATTTTTTTTGTATCTTTACCCAATTCTATGACAGCCGAGTCACAGTACCAAACATGATTACCATATAGATCAAGAATTACCAACATCCAATGTTCTTGGCCTTGTTCATTAGTGGCCAATATCAACTTCTGATTTTGTTAAGTGTTAATGCCCTATCATATAATTATTTAGCTCTGATGCTAACATCCTTCTCTTGATATTGATTGAAAAATGAAGAATCATAGAACATTGTTAAATGTGATGAGTGATTAGGTTGAAGTTGATAATAACATGCCCTATATAAAAAGAAATATATATAAATAATTAGCTAATATAAATATAATTATATATGTTCTACATAAATAAAAGTTATTTATCGATTAAGGACTCACCTTATCCACACTTGAATTATACTTAAATAAATCATTTGATATTCAAATAGCTACAATATACACTCGATCAATATATAGGTTTGGTCAAGTCAACATCTTTGATGTCTCTTTACTTTTGAACAACCTTTGAAAGCGAGGAGTTAGAGGAAAGTACCAAAGAACCTTTACGGGCATGCCTTTCTTAGGTGTTATCTCATTTGTAGCATGCTTACATCTTGATTCTTTACACATTGGTCAATCATTTATTGTATCATATTATTTTCTATAAAAAATGAAATCATTGGACAGGCATGAATCTTATGATATTCTATGCCAAATTGACTAAGAGATTTTTTCACTTCATACATTGTATATGCCAATTCAATACCCTCAGAAAACATATATATTAGTACATTTAGTAATTATGTGAATCCCTTGTTAGAAAAACCATTTTTTCCTTCATATTATACAAATGAACCAATCTTGATATTTTAGTGTATTTTTTGCATTCTGGATACAACGGTTTTTTGACATCTTCTAGAAGTTTTTTAAAGGTTTCAAGATCATCCTTATGTAGTTCATCTTCAACACCATGAAACATATTTTATGTCTGTACATTATGATAAGATGTATATAATCTACTCATATTTTTATTTATCTCTTCCTCATGAGTATTATCAATATTTTCTCCATGATAATACCAACATTTATAACTCAAAAGAATACCATTATGGATAAGGTGATACTTAACCTCATCAACATCATGAAATCGCTCATTTTTACATTTAACACATGGGCATCGAATCATACTAATTTCATTACTACTGTTTCTACAAGCAAATTTCAAGAAACTTTCAACTCCAGAAATGTAGTCCTGCTCAATTCTACACTTTGACATCCACGATTTGTCTATTTTCTATTAATGAAATTAACCATATTAAATATGTATCCAACCAATATATTTCAGATATTATTATATATGAATTCCCTAATTATTAGAATATCTATCAAAGCATCATATAAAAAAATACATAAAAATCAAACATAACAAATATATACACATAAATATAATTATATGAGATTGATTGTAATTACTAATAATAATATGCCACATCATTTGAGTTGATTTTAAATTTAAGATATATAAAACAAAATTTATATAACAATTTTGTGATGATTAATATATTTTTTTAAATAAATACACTACTTCAAATCTAAATTTTTAATGAGAATCATATTGTTGAATCATGTTTTTCCCATTTCATATTAAGAAAAATAAATAAATTAAAAACCAACCTTAAATCACAGTCATAAATATTTAAATTTATTTCATTATGAAAATTTATACAAAACCTACATAATAAAAATAATAACATACATATAATACAAAACCTACATATATAATACAAATATTTATACACATAAATAATAACACATAATATACAAAATAAATAAATAAATATGAATAATAAGTATGTAGGATTAATATAAATACTTACAAGAGTAAATGAAGTGACAAAATGAAGGAAATGAAGAAAAAGTGTTGTTTTGTAAGTAAGAAAATGGGTATAAAAAATTGAGTATTTTTCTTAAAAAAATAGGGGATCTAGAAGATAAGTTAGAGAGGAGGAGGTTTTGGGTTTTTGAGAGTTATGCAGTGCTTGGAATAGTTTCAGTCTGAGAAAGAAAGAAGAGAAAAGGAAAATATTCACGGGTGTAGTGTAGGTTGACACGTAGAACCAACGCTATACATAGGACTGACGCTACATCCTACGTGTAGCATCATTTCTATGTGTCAACCGATGCTTGGGTGTAGCATCGATTGACACATAGAATCGATGCTATGTCCTATGTGTAGCGTTAGTTCTATATGTCAACCGACACTACAATCTACGTGTTTTAAATTCATTTTAAGTCAATTTTTTAACGAATTGACTTTAAATTCTTTATCAGTCGGGTTTAACCAAAAATTGACATTAAATCTTGACTTAAATGACCACTTTTGTAGTAGTGACATCACGTCTCTTATCTCATCTCCCAACTAGGGGGTCCATTTGGCCACCTTACTCTATACTTGTGATTATCCCTTCAATTTTTTGCGAGACAGGAGACATATAAGGGTGAAATTAAATCCAATATCTGTATGTAAATCCCAAATATGGGGCTCAATTTTTTTTAACTCAAGACCCTTTCTTAGGATGGACGTCATGCCTTATATCCATATCCTAAATTATGGATCTATTTGGACATCTCATTCCATACTTGGGGGTTATTGCTTTAATTTTTTGTAAGACATGAGACATATAAGGGTAAAATTGAATCAAACCCCTCTATATGTGATTCCCAAAGAAGGGTTTCATTTTAGTGAAGTCCATACCCTTTCTTAGGATGGGTATCTTGCCTCTTATCTTGCATCCCAAGTGGGGGGTCCATTTGGCCATCTCACTCCACACTTAGGGGTTATCACGTTAATTTTTTGCGAGAGAGGAGACATACAAGGGTGAAGTTGAATCCAACCCTTATATGATTCCTAAAGATAGGGTTCACTTTTGTGAACGAAAGACTCTTTCGTAGGACAAGCATTATGCTTCTTATCTTGCATCTTTAAGTAGGGAGTCCATTTGTACACCTCATCGCATACATAGGGATTATTGCATTAGTTTTTTGCGAGGCAGGAGACATACAAAGGTGAAATTGAATCCAAATCCTATGTGATTCACAAAGATAGGGTTCACTTTTGTGAACTCAAGACCCTTTTTAGGACGATCATCATGCCTCTTATCATGTATCCCAAATAAGCGGTCTATTTGTCCACCTTACTCCATACTTGGTGGTTATCGTGTTAATTTTTTGTGAGGTAAAAGACATATAAGAGTGAAATTCAATCCAACCCCTGTATGCAATTCTTAAAGAGGGGATTCACTTTTTTGAATTCAAGACCCTTTCTTAGGATGGATGTCACACCTCTTATCTTACATCCCAGGTGGGGAGGGGGGGTCTATTTGACTACCTCACTTCATACTTTGGGGTTATCGAGTTAAGTTTTTAAGTGATTGGAGATAAATAAGGGTAAAATTGAATACAACCCCTATATGTGAATCCTAAAGAGGGGGTTCAATTTTTTTAACTCAAGACCCTTTCTAAATGGACCTCATGCCTCATATCATATATCCCTATCCCAAGTGGTGGGTCCATTTAGCCACCTCACTTTGTAATTAGGGGTTATCACACTAATATTTTGCTATACAAGAGCCATACAATGGTGAAATTTAATCCAAACTTGTATGAGATTCCCAAAGAAGGGGTTCACTTTTGTGAACTCAAGACCATTTCTTAGGATGTATGTCCCACCTCTTATAATGTATCCCAAGTGGGGGGTCTATTTGGCCATCTCACTCTATGCTTAGGGGTTATCATATTTATTTTTTGCAAGATAGGAGATATATAAGGGTGAAATAAAATCCAACAATTGTATGTGATTCCAAAAGAGAGGGTTCAATTTTTGGAAATCAAGACCCTTACATAGGATGGGCGTCATGCCTCAAATCTAGCATCCCAAATGGTTGGTCCATTTCGCCACATCACTCTATACTTAGAGGTTATCGCTTTAAATTTTTGCAAGGTAGGAGACATAAAAGGGTAAATTGAATCCAACACTTATATGTGATTCCCAAAGAATGGGTTCACTTTTATGAAGTCAATACCCTTTCTTACGATGGGCGTTACACCTCTTGTCATGCATCTCAAGTAGGGTCCATTTTGATCACTTTACTTCGTACATTGAGGTTATCACATTAATTTTTCATACAAGAGAGACATGCAAGAGTGAAATTTAATCCAACCCTTGTATGTGATTCCCCAAGAGAGGGTTCACTTTTGTGAACTCAAGAACTTTTCTTAAGAAAGGCATCGCGCCTCCTATCCCACATCCCAAATAAGGGGTCCATTTGGAAACCTTACTCCATACTCAGAGGTTATTACATAAATTTTTCTTGAGATAGGAGACAAATAAGGGTAAAATTGAATCCAAACCCCGTATGCAATTCCTAAAGAAAAGGTTCACTTTTGTGAACTCAAGACATTTTCTTAGGATGGGCGACATGTCTCTTATCTCGCATCCTAAGTGGGTGGTCCATTTGGAGGTCATCACATTAATGTTTTGTGAGATAAGAGACATACAAGGGTGAAATTGAATCCATTCCTTATATGCAATTGCCAAAGATATGGTTCACATTTATGAACTCAAATCCCTTTCTTAGGATAGGCGTCGCATCTCTTATCCCACGTCTCAAGTGAGAGGTTCTATTTGGCCACCTCACTCCTTACTTGGGGGGTTATCGCGTTAATGTTTCACAAGTTTAATGTGAACACCTGAAAATTGAATTTAAGATATGTTTATTTGTAATTCAAACTTGATTAACATTTCATACATAGTATTCTTTAGATACTCTCCTTCCCAACTTAATTCTTCTCTTCTTCTTTGACTCTCTATCAGGTACGAAACCCTTATAATGTATTCATATATTTTATATGGGCCTTCTCATGTTACGACAAACATTTCATAGGTAGTTTCTATCTTATTTCCTAAAGCTTACCACATGATCTAATCCCCTACACTAATTTTTTTGTGTTTAATGGATCAGTTATATGATTTTTGGAATGTTATTTTTTGTGACTCAATCTATATCCAAGTGATCTCCTTTTTCTCTTAAGATCATCATTGTTATCTTGTATTATTTCATATTTAAGGATAGGTTCTTATATTTTAAAAGGGATCATTGCTTCCATTCTATGTATGGGAGAGAATGGGCTTTCCCTTGTTTTCATCTTAGGGGTCATTCTTGTTGCCTAAAGAACGCTCGATAACTCATCAACCCGCTTGCCTTTCCTCCAACTACTCTAATAATATATTGATAAGTGTTTTGTTTGATGATTCTGTTTGGCCATTAGCTTATGGACTGTGAGGAGATGAATGCGATAATTTGACCCACATCTCCTTACAAAATGAAACTAGGCTCTAACTTAAGAATTACCTACCATTATTTGTAACTAGCTGACAAGGTAAGCCAAACCTGCATATTATGTTATGCCAAATAAACTTACGAACATTATTTTCTTGGATTCTCACCAATGGTTCCACTTCTATCAATTTCAAAAAGTAATTTGTTGCTACTATTAATTGTTTTTGTTATATTGGAGCAAAAGGAAATGGGCCGACTATATGCAAACCCCATGTTTGGAATGGCCATGGGCTGACTATAGATTTCATGTTGCTAGTTAGTTAATGATGGATATTAGTGTATCTCTGGCAGCTTTCACACTTTTTGGCATGGCTTATGCAATCCTTTTGATATTTAGGCCAATAATACCTTCTCGGATGATTAATTGAGAAAGTGTTCTACTTCCTATATGGGTGCCACACTGCCCTTTATGGAGTTCTCCACAAATTTCCTATGCTTCATGAATAGGTAAAATTTTTAACCATGGTCCATTGTAGTTTTTCCTATAGATTTCTCCTTAGATAATGGTGTAGTTTTTTGACTTTGTTACTATTTTCCTACCTCTTCTTTGTTGGCAGGAAAAATGCCTTACATGAGATATTCTAGGTATGAGGTCAACCATGAAGTGTGTGCTGTGGTATTGGTACTTGTTTGTCCTTTCTCCCAATCCACTCCTTTAGTTATACTAGGATTGGATAGGCATGAAATGGGAATTACTCTTTTTCAATTCCATACTTACCACAGATGCCAAAGTGGCCAAAGAGTTTGCGTGCATATTCCTCCCTTTTGGTATTTGTTTCATATAAAATGTTTTGAAAGTTTAAATATCTTGTTTCATTCTTCCTTGGCCTCAAAATTATCATTGAATTGATTTACTAAAAGTCGTGAATCACTATAGATCAATACCTTTTTTATTTCTAAGGACCTCAATTGGCGTAGAGCTAGTAGTAGTGCTTCATATTTTGCAACGTTATTATTGGTCACCTGAAAAGTGATATAGATACACTACTCTATTAGTCCTTCTATGAGAGTGAACACAACAATTTTGGCCCCACATCCCTTCATGTTACTTGCTCTATCTATATATACCTTCCACAAATCCGAGATTGGAATGGCTACGACTACAATTGGAAACTAAGCTACTGATTTGATTGTCCTTTGATTGTTGATAGTGGTTTATACTATATATCAAAGTCAATCAACTCAATGGTTATCTGTGAAATGTGACCATATTGGTATGGCTTCCTTAAAATATTTTTCATTGGGTAAGATGTAAGGATTACCTTCTTATGAGCCCCAAAATAATGCCTGAGTTTTCTTGTGGCCATTCTTATTGTGAAAGCTTCCTTATCCAAATGGGGATATCATTGTTGTCCTCTTGTTAAGGAATGACTCACTTAGTATACTGGGTGTTGTTTTCCTTCTCTATCAACTATAAGTACATCACTGTCCGCTTTGTTTCTGAAACCCATATACATATGAAAAATCTAGCCAACATTAGGATTTGTTAAAATGGGTGATTTTTTGAGGTACCCTTTGATGGATTGGAAAGGTAGTTCACATTCTTCACTCCACATATATTCTTTGTTTTTCTTCAACAACTGAAAAAAATGGTAGACATTTTTTATGCATTTTAAAATGAAATGAGTCAATGCTGTTATACTCCCGTTTAGTTGTTGGACCTCTTTAATACAATTTGGTGACCTCATATTCATGAGAGCTATAAATTTGTCAAGATTAGCCTATATTCCTTAAGACGACACTAAATACCCCAAGAACTTCCCTAATGTTACTCCAAAGACACTTTTTTTTATTGAGTCGTGTTTCATAGCCCCTTATAATAGCAAATACTTCATCCAAATATGAGAGTGATATTTATTGATTTTCATTTTAACCATCACGTCATCTATATAGATTTCTTTGTTTCAACCATTCTGGTCTTCGAACATCTTATTTACCAACCTTTGATAAGTAGCTCCAGCATTCTTTAAACCAAAGGCATCCTTATATAACAATATGTCCTTTTTCATTGAGGTCCTTTTTTTCTTCATCTATGGTATGCATTCAGATATGATGGTATCTTGAGTATATGTCCATAAAACTTATTATTCAAAACCATATCTGGCTTTTACTAATTGATCAATGTTCGGCAAAGGAAAACAATCTTTCATCATAACTGTGTTGACATCTATGAGGTCAATACACATTTTGTTGTCTCTTTCAGCCTTGTTTGCTAAAACAACGTTGGAGAACCATGTTGGGTAATCAACTTTACAAACCTGATCTACATTCTTTAAAGAGTTGACCTTCTTCTTTATGATGTCACTTTTTTCTCATACAAATATCCTCTTTTGTTGTTGGACAGGTTTTTTGGTATGGTCAATATTTAATTCATGAGAAAGGATGGATGAATCAATACCTGGCATGTATTCTTGTTTCTAAGAAAAAATGTTGATATTACTCTTCAAAAACTCAATCAAAAAAGCTCTTATCTTAGTCTTAAGCTTGGAGCTAATTTTTAAAGACTGATCTTTTCCTGAATCTCCTACTAATATTATTTCATAGTCTTTTGGTGCTACATTCATAACCTAATTTTTACTAGTTGTGCAATCTTTAGGTTCAAACGTCGCCTGCTCTTTGTAACAATTCCTTACCTTATCTTGTTCTCCTATTATTTATTTTATCCCATCGACTATGGGGTACTTAATAAGTTGATGGTAAGTGGATGGGTCAACTCTCATCTTATGGATCCAAGGTCTACCCAATATCATAATATAAGAAATGAGGGTGTTCAATACTAAAAAAATTATGTGGATGATTGCTCCTTCCATAAAAATTGAGAGATGTATATTCCTCACAGACAGGGTCATACTACCATTGAACCCCACCAACATTATTTATTGTTGTGTAATTTCCTTGGGATCTATTCCCATGTCTAATAATGTAGACAACAACAAATCAGAAGAGCAACCATTGTCCACCAAAATCCTAGCCACTTCATAATGTGTGATCTTGATGACCAAAGGATCATTATGAGGTGGTAGAACTTCCTTCCTTTGAAAAGGACTAGAAAGATAGGTCCTTCTCATTTCAAACTTTAAACAAGTTGATGTAAATCCCTCACTTTGCATGCATATCTCTTTCTTAAATTGTTGGAGTGACTTGACATTAATTATCCACCATGAATGGTCTCAATTAAATACACAGCTCTTTATGGAGGCTAATTAGGCTTATCATTTTCTTAGGGAATAGGATTAGAAGGGAAAATTCTCTTCAATTATGAGGATTATTCAACTCCTTATTCTCTCCCCTGGGACCTTTATTCCTATCAACTAAATCTCTCAAATTTCCTTCGGATAGAAGATGTTAGATCTCCCACTTAAGATGTCTAAATCTTTGGTGCAATGAGTAGTGTCTTTGAGAAAATCGTAATACTTGTTGGGTCTTTGAATGGAGCCCTCATAGGTTAGGTCCAATTTACTTGATTCAATCGTTCCATTCGTTGTATAGCTTCAATTAGTGATACATGAAATAAAAAACCTCTAAAAAGAGATAACACTCTCCTTCACACCCTTGGTCTTCCTATGGGAACTATCATTGGTCTAAATAGGGGAGAATTATGCTATCAATCTACATAAGGTTTTCTTTCTTCATCCTTTTTAATAGGGATGGGTTTATACGAAGTTTGATTTATTAAGCTTTTTGTTGACTTCAATTCTATTTCCATATTAACAACCTTTTGAGCCATTTCATACACTATATCCAGAGATGGTAGAGTAGTTTTAGTCAGCTCAATGAATATGATTGTATCCCTCTTAATTCTCTTACGGAAACCCTTAATAGAAATAGAGTTTGGGCACTATGAGATTTCCATTTTTTCTATTTTAAACCTCTTCATGTAGGTTTCAATGGTCTCATTATTCTTCTAGACGATGGAAAATAGATGGTGTGACTTATTTCTAATCGGCTTGTTGTATTCATAGTTGATGATGAACATTTTTACCAAACCATCAAAACTCTATACTTTGGGCAGTATTCAATGAACCATTATTGTGTTTTTTGCTGAAATGTAGCAGTGAATAATTAACAATACATAGGATCCTTCTTATTTTATGGGACACTTATAGTATTCATAGCCATTTTAAAGTGAATAATGCCCACCTTTGGATCTTTTATCCCCTTGTAGGAAAGGAATTTTACAGCAGACAAATTTTGAGGCTGGCTTCACTAGCTGAATATCATTAGGAAAAGGTGATGTCAACAACTAGTGACACACAGTTTCAATATTGGTCCAAGGACATAACATTCCTTGACTTTTCAGTCAATCATTCACCTTTGCTTCTATTTTTTCTTTCATCTCCTTAAATTTTTCATCAAATTCACTACTAAGAGTTTTTGATTGAGCTTGGTGTACACTTGGAGTGGAGTTTTCCAAACCAGAAGGTCTTGATAATTGTTGAGATGTATCTCATTCAGAATGTTAATGGGTTATGTATATAGGTTTTAGAGCTAGAGCTACATGTGTGTGGTGTTCATAAATTATATTAGGTTAGTATTGATTGGAATATCTCAATGGATCCTGGGAGGTATATTTTGATATCATCGGTTAACTTGGTCTTACTAGAGGGGTAGTTGTATGGAATGCACTCTCTGCCTCCTATGAGTAATCTTCTTATATCAATCATGATCTGAGTTCCTTATTATCATTATGTGATATGGTGAAAGCTTGTTTTAGTTCTCTTAGTTGTTGTTGGAGTGTCTCTAGTTTAGCATCTTTTTCATGAGATATGCTTTCAAAACTAAAACTAACAAAATTGGTCATGCGAGGAATTATTCTAGTAGTTTTGGGTGTGCTATTAGGGGCTGTACGTTGAGTAGAGTCATACCATAGACCATGATATATTTTTATTACTGGTGTGATATAAGGTAAATGATCATTGAGGGAAAACTCTAGGATTGGTTGAACATGACTATTTCTTGATTTGGGATGGAAACGAGGACTGGTTATGATCACATAAGTGAATTTCCTTACTACATGGGCTAATTTTCCTTGGATGTAAAATTTAAGGTCTGAAATACTAACTATGGATTAGAAAGATTTAAATCCCTACAATGGGCACCAATTCACTATGCCAAAATGGGACTTTTAAGTTGGTTAGTAACCAACTTAAAAGTCGTTTAAAGTTAGTTACGTGAATTGACTTAGAATGAGGTAACTTTAAATTTAAAGTCAATTCGACCTATGAACGGACTTTTTGAGACCATTTTTCCTGTTGAGGAGAGGCATGTTATGGTTAGGTCACTCCTAATTAAGAGGATAATGGTTCTAACTAGTATGATAGTGAGGACTCTAAAAAGACCAAGAATAGCAATGCATCAAGTGGTAACATTATTTAAGAATCCCAAGGGGATGGATATCGGTAGATCATCTATTACATTTATGTTCTTCTAACTTAACCTAGCTTGATGTATTTTTTGTATTAGTGTATGTACTTTGTGGGTTTACTTTTTTCATATACTTTTTATTTTTGTATAGTTATTTGAAAGATATATATATATATATATATATATATACCAATTGTTCTAATCTTTGGGCTTAGTTACTTGTGCTGCTACTTGTGTTTTACTTTTGACTATGATTTTATCACAAATCCTAGATGTGATCTCATATATTTTTGAGATTGTATTCTTTTCAAATTCCATCTAACATTGAAGACTATAGCCCATTGAGTTGGAGCATAAGGATAGGTAACATACTTGTAAAGGATGGAACACAAATTGGGTACCCACAGTGAGATGATGTATGGAGAACATGGCATGGTTTCTTGGCTTACGACTTTAGCATGTTTGGCTTAATAGAGTTTGTTAGGCCTCACATCAAACTGACCATATCCTTTATGACTAACCATACTCCATTCATCCACATACATGTCCAGTCGGTCACATATTGTTCGATCAACCATACCTTTTTTGACATTATTCCACTTGATCGGATGGCTATTTGGTTTACAATTTATGCACCTATCTTGTTGGATAAATCTTGGTTGGGTGTTCAAGAGGTCTTAACTTGCATGCTTCTACCCCTGTTGGGTTGCTTTTTATCTAGACCTCATCATGCTTGTGTGACTTGATTTAATTGTTTTTATGTTGGGTGATTTATTTGACTAGATGTTAATGGTAAAAGCCCTAGTCTATCAAAAATTTGCTTGATGTGCTTGAAATTATTATTCGTCTAAGCATGATATGTTTCTTAACATAGAAAAATCTCTCAAAACTTTGATGGATTTTTACACCTTATTGGGAGCATTGATGAACTCTATGCTTTTTTCCCACAATGTTTTATTGCCATTTTTTCTTAGACCTTTGGTCCATTTTTCAAAACTACCTAAACTTAGGTTTGCATTTTGGTAGGGTGTAGGAACATGAAAGGATTCCTAAACCTTAGGGGGCGTGGTGTATAAGCCAAGCTAACCTGTTAGGGTTTGTGGCCAATTAAGGGGAGATAAAAAAAACTTGTTAAGTTGCTATCCATGGCTATTGTAGTGTGTATCATAGAGCCTATGGTTAGGTTGTGTCTTATATATAACATAATGTGCCATACTTTTGTTGACTATTTGGTGGCCTTTTCCCAATTGGAGAAGAGCACACATGCTAATATGTTTTTTATTTCTAGCCTTGCATAGGTATTCCTTTAGGGTATTGAGGGTCTCTTTGACTACTTAGAGTTTGGGCAACTCAACCCCTCTATCATTTTGTCATTGTACTCTTCCATCTTGTCAAATGCAACAAATGTAGAATGATATCTTATTATGGCCTTATGTGGCCTAAGTGCTCCATTTATTTGATAAAAAAAATTAAAGTACATATGAATTTCAAATATAAAAATAATTAAAATTTGGCCAACTAGGGATCTTTATTTCTCTAAGAGTTCCAACATTCTAAAAGGATGATAAATTTTAAGGAAAAACTAGTTGAATGAGTGATGTCTGGTATCATATTTGTGGGACTATTTTTGTCCCGTATGGATCCTTATGGCTTAGGATTCCTTTGTTACGTTTTGTTCTCTAATCACAATTCAAGTTCCCATATATGTTTGGAATTGGATGGCGAGATGATAAGTTGAAGCTATGGCCTTGGTCATATTTAGAAATGAACTTCCTAGAATTCCATCTTATGATGATGGGAAATCCACTATGAGAAAGTTCACCATGACTATTCTTGTGTTGGTGCACTATCAAATTTTGACTGATTGGGTCACATTACCTTTTAGGATGAGTGGAAGTCTAGATAATCCTTACCAAGGGAGTTTTTACTAACCATAGTGCGTCTGAGAGCTTTATATGTTTCTAGGCTTTGAAGAATAGGACATCGGTCAAGTTGCAAGTGTTAGTTAATATTCGATGTATATTTATGTTAAACATAAGAAAGGTGACCACCAAGGTATCAATATAAGGATAGAGCAACTTGCTAGATTTTCTTCATGAAAATGTTATATGTTCCCATCAGTTTTGGTCCTTCCTCGAGTTTCATATGGAGGTAATATGTAGGACCTCTTGGCCTAAACTCACCTCACATGTGTGTGCCCTATGAACAAAAAATCCCTTGTTGCATTAATATGGGTGTAAGTTTAGAAGCCATGTCTAGAGTGATTAAGATTTCTCTCCCTAGTCTTCTTCTTATATTTTTGGTTTGATATATCTTTAAATATTTACTAACAACTTTCACATGTTAGTGAGATAAGAAAAATAGATATATCTACACACACACATATATATTTTTTTGGTAGGCTTTTGAAATGAGAAAAATATATATATAAACTTTGAAGCTCAAAAGGGGTATACTATGGATAATGCATGTAAAGGTAGATAGAAAGGTTCAAACGATCCAAAGATGGCCTAAATCATTTTCTTAGTTAAATGTTATCTATAATTTTGCCTCGAGAGAAAATCAAACAAATTCTAAGAATTGTGACACCACAAATATCAATCGAATTCCATACTCACATAAACCTTCTCTAAATTATCATAGCAACTCAAAAATCAAGACTAGTGCTCATAAATATTTATCCTTGTAAAAATGAAACATACGTAAAAATTATTTATAACTTAGACAATATTCAAATGTTTCAAGGAGACATGCACCATTTAAACAGATGAAATAAAAATAAATCACTATTCATAGCAAAATATCTTCAATTAACCAAACAAACAAAAAAAAATTTCACAAGCAAGAACATCTAGAAAGTATTTCAATTAAGTTCAATATATCTACTACTCCCAAACTTAATATACACATTGTCCTCAATGTGTTAGAGTTGAACATATGAGATGGGTTTAAAGAAACTTCCTGGTTTGGTTTGAATGGTTAATCCCAAAATAGCTTCACTTCCTCCAATTTGCACCTACGAAAAAAAAGAAATAAAATAACAACATAACAAAAAAAATAAAACACATGGGTTGCCTCCCAAGAAGCGCTTGATTTATAGTCTTCAGCTTGACTTCTCAATTTGTTTTTCTTTTTATAAGTTAAGATTTGTGTGTCAAACAAAATCTCAACTTACGAGAAAATTGAAAAATAAATTAAGCAAGCATTAATAACAATAAAAAAATTTTGTTTTTTTTTCTTATTGTGAGTTAAGATTTGTGTGTCAAACAAAATCTCAACCCACGAGAAAATTGAAAAATAAAATAAACCAACAATATGCAAATATTTTTTTTTCTTTTTGTGAGTTAAGATTTGTGTGTCAAAAAAAAAATTAAGCACGCAACAATAAAAAAAACAAGAATTTTTTTTTGAATTAAAATCAGATTGATTGGTATTAATATCAACAATGAAAATAGTAAACAAATCCCCGGCAACGGCGCCAAAAACTTGTTGTCTCTTTTATAGAACATAAAATCGTGCAAGCATACACGGTCACAAGTAATAAAGATTTGTAAGTAAAGTATCGTTCCCACGGAGATTTGTTACTATAGTTTTTTGATTACTAAAATTATCTCTCTCTGATTTTATCCAAAACGATCGTTCATTGTAAAAACTTTAAGAAAATAGTTTAATAAGAAAATAAAAGAAATCTAGGATTGCAGTTTTTCACCAAATTAATCCACTCTAATCATATTATTTTCTCTTGATTTATGTTTTTTAGTACATTTAATTGGTCAACCGAAAACTTCTAATTTTATTCATACATCTCTTCTGAGCTCTGTATAAACGCACCTCGTTAAACTAATTCACTAGATCTCTATGAGATTAAATTCACCAAGATTCATTACGTTCTAAGTTTTCAAATAGCCATACATACAATTAGGGTATATTTCTATCCTTCATCATACATGTCATTCTATCCATGAGCAATACACACACAAATGCCTCTTCCACGTTTATTTATGTGCCACAGATCGTTTTGATAAAATTCATAAATAATCAAAAAGCATTAAGCACGAGATAGAGTGAACAAATCGAACGTCTTATAAATCTTTCAAAAATAGTTAAAATCAAAGCTTCATAAATTTATGATCAAATGCAACCCTAGAAAAATTAAATTACTTCATTAATTAAAATTAAAATTACAACAATTCAAGAAAATGAGATGAAGAACAAAAGAAAATTAAACCATTTCGGATCGTAAATATTTGGCACATGTAGAACACAACAGAAGCCAAAAATGGCTTCTGCGTGTTCCACCGTCCACCCCCAAACACTACAGAAAATCCAAAACTAAACTCTCCAAAAAACTTTCTAACTCTATCATCTTATCACCTATTTATAGCTACAAAAATACATCTAAAATATTACAATATAATACACGCGTAACAGAGAGATATGACAAAAATAATAAAATATTACGCGTGGGGACAAAAATGTATCGAAACGCAAAAACTGATATCGAGAACGCAAACTGCGATCATTCGCGTCTCTGTTTTTTTTTTAATTCACACTGCTATGTGTCGGCTTCTGATTGGCTACAAGGATTAATACAGACACGCGGCATCCTTTCATTAGCGGAAGAATCAGTTGCACGCAGAGATCAGCGTAGAGGAGTAGAGGCGCGCGAAGGTGGGGGACAGCGGCTGGAATGCGTGTGAGATTCTATGCTTTTACATTCACCGAAATGTACCACGCGTCCGCTCTTGATTCGTTCAAGGGGAAAGTGGGACATGTGGCATACTTTAAATGGCTAGAGGGAACGATTGCACATGGTTCAGCCGCACGAGATCACAACCTTTGGCAGACGCGTAACAGACACGTGGGTCCCACCCTACACGCCAGTTTGCACGGCAGGTGAGCCCCATTGGTGCCGAGCCGCGTGAACTTGATATCCAGCGTCCAATCTCTTTTGTTGTGTCTGATCTCACGCACTTCATCTCAGCCATCGGTGCCTGATCGCACGATTGGTGATGCGCGATTGTGATGGAGCGCGTGGCCTATTTTTCCTACGCAGAAAATAAATTTTCTTAATTGCATTTTAACCCACAAATATATTTCAAATTACATTATAAACTTTGATTAATTACAATATAGCCCTTTTCTAATTTAAATTAAATTTTAAACTTTTAATTATTAAGATTAAGCCTGATTTTAATTTAAATTATATTTTCGACTTTTATAAATTGCAATTAGGAACTTATTTACTTGAAATTATATTTTTGGACACAAATTTGCAAATAAGTACGTTTTCGATACAAATTATTTAATTTTCTTAAAATATATAATAAACAGTAAATACTAATTTATTAAACTAAAATTAACTAAAAATAGAAAGAACATAGCAATTATAATCAATAAAATAGGTGAAAATAACTGTATAAAATACAGTTATCAGGGTTCATTGTTCTTTCTATTGTTGGACATCTCTTTCATGTTTAGGTACATGTTGATTAATTAGGTGGCCTCTACCTAATTAATGGGGAAATAATTTACCATGTCCCTCTTTATGGCTCTTTATAGGGCTTGATGCAAGGTAGTAATGACTACCAAATGTAGGCAGTTAATGACTTGTTTCTTTTTTGGGTTGAATCTTTCAAAAAGGTCTTTTAGGAATTCATACATTCCATGTTGCAATATCATTAGATGTGCGGTAGTCTTTGGCCTTCTCTTCTAGGTAGAGAAGTGTGAGATAAATTATTTCCAAACTCCTAAAAGAGATCGATAGTATTGGGCTTGAGGTTATGCTACAAAGTTCAAGTCTTATCACTCAATGTCAATCAAAACATATAGGTCTAATCAACCTTTGAAGTTCTCAAGGTGCTTTAAAGGCCTTTAGTACTATCACAGGTGCTCATGTTAGGCATCTTGAATTTGCTAGATAGTGGAATGGCCAAGATGTCTGGCATGAGTGTCGATTTAGTAGAGATTACAAAGTCTAAGAGTCTACCTCAGCTCAGCCTTTGTTACACTTCTTGTAGTTGCATAGCTGATCATTATAAAACTACAAATATAGAGTATCATATTTTTATAATAAAGCGATAAGAAGAGTACCGTCCTCGAGGATTGGTAACTTATTTTTAAAAAATACCAAAATTATACTAATATCAATTTTATCTAAAAAACATCACTAAGGTTGTTGTAATTGGAATTTAAAATAAAATCAATTCAAAGAAAATGCGTAAAATAAAAGAAATATATTGTTTAAAGATCAAATTAATGGGAAGAAAACTTCTAGCAAATCGATTTCACTGAATTTCTCACTATACTTTACTCATCTAGCTAATTGAATTTTAATTCTCTCTATTTGTTAGCAATCTCCAAAAACATCCAAAAGCCTCTTTCAATAGTCAATTGGAAACATTCTTGTTCATCATTTTACATAAGAGTATGCAATTTAACAAAGCAAGAAAGCATTAAGACCAATGATTTTAATACTACACAGGTTTATATAATTCTTTTGATCTCTATATTTACCTATGCTGGAATATTCTAGATTTATCCTATAATTCCCTCTTTCGATAGTAAATCACAAGACTAAAATCATCTAATTAATAGCCATTTAATTAGAAGCAATGAAACTCAGAATAAATTAGACAAACATGAAGAGAAATAATTTAAATTAACATAAAAAATCAAGCATAGTTTGGAATTAAATTACATCCTTTTCGTGGAATAAAGATAAATTAGTTCATGCTAAAACCTAAATTAAACAAAAATGAATTCACCATAATTTTTGAGAAGAATTGAAAGAAAAATGAATCACAAAAAGAATCTACTTCCGTGTTATTCTATTGTGCGATTTTCTAATCAGGTACAGTTATTACTGCTCCAATTGCAAAGTCACTTGCATCACACATGACTTCAAAAGATTGAATCTAATCAGGTACAATCATTATTGGTGCTGAAATTAGTTTCTCCTTGATTGCATTAAAGGCCTGCAACCAAATATCATCAATGTCAAATGCAGAATTTTTTTCAAGAAGATTATATAAAGGTTTAGAGAGTTTAGAAAAATCCTTTATAAATCTTCTATAAAATCCCGCATGTCCTAAAAACCTTTTGATTCCCTTCACATTCCTTAGAGGTGGTAGTTTTTCTATGGTTGCAATTTTAGCTCGATCAACTTCAATTCCTTTAGATGAAACTCTATAAAAAAGCACAATCCTTTCTTGAACCATGAAATTACACTTCTCCCATTTTAAGATCCCATTTTAAGATAATTTTTATCTTCACATCTTTGCAAAACAAGAGCTAAATTATGCAAACAGTGATCAAAAGATGTACCAAAAACCGAAAAGTTGTCCATGAAAATTTTCATTATATCTTCCACCATATCAAAAAAGATAGCCATCATGCAACGTTGAAATGTTGCTGGGGCATTGCATAATTCAAATGACATCCTCGAAAATAAAATGTTGCATAAGGGCATGTGAATATAGTTTTCTCCTAATCTTTAGGAGCTATGGAAATCTGGTTATACCCCAAATAACCATCTAAGAAGCAATAATAAGGATATCCATCCAATCGATCTAACATTTGATCAATGAATGGAAGTGGAAAATGATCCTTCCTTATTTCTTTGATCAAGTTGGGGTAATCTATACATACACGCAAACCTGTGATTGTTTTTGTAGGAATATGCTCATTGTTTTCATTTTTCACCACCTCTATTCCACCTTTTTTTAGTACAACATGCACTGGACTTACCCATGAGCAATCTGAAATAGCATAAATAATTTCATCATTGAAGAGCTTCAAAATTTCAGCTCTCACAACTTCCTTCATTACTGGATTTAATCTTCTTTAAGGCTTAATTGATGGTTTATAAGGTTCTTTCATTAGAATCTTGTGCATGAAAATGGATGGACTTATACCTTTAATGTCAGAGATAGTCTATCCCAATGTTGTTCTATGCTCCCTTAATACACACAGTAACGTTTCCTCTTTTTTGGGTGTAAGTAATGCCACAACAATCATTGGAAAGGTGTAACTATCACCCAAAAATGCATAGCAAAGATGCTCAGGTAATTGCTTCAACTATAGAGTTGTAGTTTGTAGCAATTTTTATGTAGAGATTCCAGAAACCATCTTTGCTACCATTAGCTCCAACCTATCCACTTATTTTCTAAATGATGTAACCTACTACAATGCTTCAAAGAAAAATACATAATGGAGAAATTATTCACTAACAAAAGTTAAATCAGATTCATAAACAATAGAGTTATTTAATCATAAGAATGAGATGAAGTGGTGATACATCGTTTTAGGTGATCAGCTAACATATCTTCTTGAAAGGCTTCTACTTCACATTGTTCAATGATATCAACCAAAAATAAAGTGCTTGGATCTTCTAGAAATCTCATGGCTTGGTAGATGTTGAATATAACCTCTTCCTTGTTCAATCTCAATGTTAACTCACCCTTTTGAACATCGATTAGAGCCCTTCCTGTAACCAAGAATGGTCGGCCAAGAATTAATGGGATATCTTGGTCTTCATCCATATCTAACACCATAAAATCAACTAGAATTTTTTTTCCACTTTTACCAATACATATACTATGATTCCCTATGGATACTTGATGGATCGATTTGCTAGTTGCAAAGAAATTGTTTTTTGTTTCATCTCTCCAAGAAACTTGAGTTGAATGGGCAGCAAACGGCTCCAAATCATGAATCTCGACAACTTTCTTAGCTATAGATCCTTCAGTTGGCCATTGACAGTTGTTTGAGGCCATTTCTTCCAAAAGAGAAGTATCACCTTTAGTTGTCTTTGACAACAAAGTTCCATAAGAAGCAGCATCAACTATAGTTCTAGTTTTCCCATTTAACCTATTTTAAAATATCTGAACTTGCAACCAATCTGGAAATCCATGTTGGGGGAAATGTTGAATCAGATCTTTATACCTTTCCCAGCTTCATAGAGTGTCTCAAAATCATTTTGTCTGAATTGACCAACCTTACTCCTGAGTTGGGTTATTTTTGTAGGTGGAAAGAATTTAGTAAGAAACATTTCTACCATGTCCTGCCAACTAGTGATGCTTCCTAGTTGTAGAGATTGTATCCAACCTCTGGCCTTGTGATGAGCAGAATCGGGATTTTCAAAAAACTTTGATAAGCCAAAACCGGCATCGCCGATCCTGCCAATACTTTGGTTTTATATTTATAAAACTCTCGCAAGTGCACGAATCATTTCGTAGAAAATGATAAGTATACTCCCAAGGTCGATCCAAGGAAGGAATGTATGTGGTTTTTAATTTATTATTCAAACTTTTAAAAACGAAATTAAATCCTAAACATCCTGTCACGATATTTTGGGGTTTTGTGTTTTTAATCTACTTACATAAAAATAAACATAGATTCAATAAATATTTATGCAAATTTTATCATTTATAATAGTGGAGTATTTATGTATATAATAACTAAGTTAATTATGCTTGCTCATATTATTTAGGTTATTAAAGATATGAATTGATATTTATTGATTCTCCCTTTTTTGTATGAATACCACCTTTGGTGGGGTTAGATATTCTTTGTTAACTAAACAAATCAATTAACACCTATGGGTGGGGTTGATAACTAATTTGGTTAATTAAATTAATTCCTTTTTCTAAGAGATTGAAAATGAACCATTTAAATGCCACCTTTGGTGAGGTTAGGCAGTTTAAAACTTTATTGAGGTGTCAAAATTAAGCGCAGAATTTAGTTATCAAGTACTAACTTTCAAATTTTAAAACTACTACGAAAACATATTGTCGATACATTTTCGGATAATAATTCTTATAAATACTTTTGAAATAGAGCTTAACTAACTAGAGGCGATTATACCAACAAATAAAGAGCATTACTCTAAATCAATGGATAACTAAACCTTAAAATCTAATTTTTGATTTAAGTTTGTAATGAAAAATAATATATTTCTCTAACATTCTTAATATAAAATCTTGAATAAAAATAAAATCAATTCATTTTAGAGATTTTTTACCTATTTAATATTTAAGCATAACAACATTATTATTATATCATGTTTACAAATAGCTAACGAGTTAAATTTAATCACGGACAAATTAAATATAACATGTAAGAATAAAGCATAAAAAATAAGCTGCAAAGAAAATAAAATCCTTCTGATCTTGATGCCATTCCGGGTTGCTAGAAAACCTCCGAAGCGAATTTGCACTCCCATTTATTGAATCAAAAGCTAATAAATTACAAAAAAACATAACTAGTTCTTCCCAAAAAAGGGAAGAACTCTAAAACTAAGAAGAAACTAGCTAAAACATAAGAAAAACTAAAAAAAACTAAAAACTAAGAAATGAAGAAAGAAAAGAAGAGAAGTGTGTTTTTGAAGTGAAGGGAATGGGGTATTTATAGGTACAGGATGGAGAGAAAAAATGAGTAAAAAAAAATGTTAAAAATGAAAAAAAGCAGCGTATGGTCAATTAATGGTCGAGGTCATTGATGACGTCGGCGTAGCGTCATCGAATTTCGGGTACCACCGTGAAAAATGGAAGCAGCGTTGGCCGCGGTATCTGTGATGAGCAGACAGCGCGTGATCGTAGCGGATGAAACGATGCAGTCGTAGCTCGGTCGCGGCTAAGCGTGTGTAGCGGGATGGAGTTCTTCCGGCCGATTTTTCTCCTTTTGACATTTTTGACCTTTTTCGACCCATTTTGTCCAATTTTTTCATATTTGTTGACCTTGCCCTATTTATTTAGTAATATAATTGTGATGTATTGCTTCCAGTATTCCTCTTTGAGTCTTTATGTTACGTTTTTAAGCGAAAATACCTGAAAAACAATAAAAATACCCGTGATTCCGAAAAAGACAAATTTATATAAATATATGATAAAACATATAAATATATATATTTTTAATCAATTAATGAGCATAAAGTTTTTGACAATCCCGATTCTATTCATCAAGTTTTTGGCGCCGTTACCGGGGAAGGAATAGCGTTTTCAATTTATTTATCAAAATTTTAAAAATATTTTTCTGGTGTAAATATTTGTGATTTTTTTTTGTTTTTGTAAAAAACAAAAAAAAATAAAAAATTTAATCAAATTTCAAATTTCATAAGATAATAAAAAAAATAAAAAAAAAATTAATTATAGCATAAATAGTAAAATAATTTAGAAAATTGAAATTTGAAGTAAAAATTTTTTACCGTTCATGAATAGTAAAAAATAATTAACAAAAAAAAAGAACATTTTTAAATAAAAATTGTATCGTGAATAATAAAATAATTTAGAAATTTAAAATTTGTATTAAAAATAAAATTTACCGTACATGAATAGTAAAAAAAAAATCAAAAATTTTAAGTTAAAAAAAAAACAAATTCAAAAAAAAATTATATTGTAAATAGTAAAATAAAGTTACCATTCATAAATAGTTAAAAAAAGGTTTTAAAAATAAAAAAATAAAAAAAAATTCTAATTTTAAATTGTTTAATAAATATAGTGTTAATAGTAAAATAATTTTAGAATTTGAAATTTCGAAAAAATAAAATAAAAAAAAAAAAAAAAAAGTAAAAAAAAAAAAAATAAAAAAAACAAAAATAAAAAAATAAAAATAAAAAAATAATAAAAATAATAAAAATAATAAAAATAATAAAAATAAAAATAATTAATTAAAAATAAATAAAAGTTTTTTTTACTTAACTTAATTAACCTAGATTTTTACTTTAATTAACTTAGATTTTTATTTAATTTAACCTAATTAACTTAGATTTTCATTAACTTAATTAACTTAGATTTTTTTTACTTCACTTAACTTAATTAAATTAGATTTTTTACTTACTTAACTTAATTAACTTAGATTTTTTTTACTTTACTTAACTTAATTAACTTTTTTTTCACTTAACTTAATTAACTTAGATTTTTTTACTTCACTTAGCTTAATTAACTTTTTTTTACTAACTTAATTAACTTAGATTTTTTTTAACTTAACTTAATTAACTTAGATTTTTTAATTCACTTAACTTAATTAACCTTTTCTTTAAACTTAATTAACTTAGATTTTCATTAACTTAAATTTTTATTTAACTTAACTTAATAACATGAAAAGTAAAGATCTAGGGAGTTAAATAGGAGACTAGTTCTTGGAAGCCTTTGCCATGCTACTAGTCTTTATTGGGAAAGTTATTGCAATGCAGGAGGATGGTTTTTAAGGAGCTGGCACTTTCAGAATTCTTTCTGAGAACCTTTCTTAGTTATCTTGATTATGTTATTTTAAAAAAAAAACAAAAAATTCAACTATCTCGAAATTTTAAAGTTTTAATTACAATCTAAGAGTTAGTTGCTTTGTTTGATCTAGGTACAATTGTGTTTTAATGACTTAATTATTTGATTTGCACCTTTAGATGTGGGTTATCTAAAAGCGATCAAAGTATGCCTCTAGTTTTAAGTACAAAAGAAATTTGAAAATCAATAGGGCATGGTAGAAAAAGTATGAGTGAACAACCTTGTCTTACTTGAAGGTTTGATTGACTCAATGATGAGGGGACATTAAGTTTACTTAAAAATGCAATCCGAGTTACGTCTTGCTAAGGCATTAAACTAAGCGGATGGGAGGCAATACCCATCATTTTAGGTAATTTTCTTTTATTTACTTAATTATTTCATTTTAATTACATGTGAATAATTTTTAAATTGTTAAAACTAAAAATATTTGTTGAGATGTTAGGAAGTTATGACGATTTGTCGTATACTGCTTTAATGATGAATATGATGGATGCGCGCATTTTCCATTACTACTTGCATTCTTAGGAAATAGGTAATCTTTCTTCTCTTTTCTCTTTATCTTTAATTAACAATTGTTACATTGAGGACAATGTAAGTTCTAGGTTGAAATTGGTGAAAAGTTACCATGCTTAATTAAAAAAAGTTTTAACAATTTAAAAATAAAAAATATACTTTTCATTTTTTGTGTGTTTGGTTTTTATTTCTATTTTTGTGTGATTTAGTAATTTTTGGAATAAAAAAAAAAATTTCACAAAAATTTATCATTTCTTTAAATCAAATTTAAGTAAATAGTTAAGTCTTTTGTCTTGTTAGATTAATTTTGAAAACATATCATGAAATTTTTTGTAATTCTTTTTTGATAATTAGTTAGTTTTTGTCATAACTAGTATTTCTTGATAAGATGTAGAAATTATATTAAACCCAAAATCGATGTTTATGAATATTTTTTTAGTGGAGACTACCTTTGTGAGATATAATTTGAGCCTAATTTCTTTTATTCAGAGTGAAATATATATTTTCTCTTTCCGGAACACATTTCTTATTTCTTCAAATTTTTAGATGATCTACATAGGTATTAGCATTGAATGTATGAATTTTTTCTCATCTTAATAGAGTATCGTATATTTTTTTATTATTATTTTTTGCTTAGATTAAATAATTTGAGTAGAAATTGATAGTATATGCTTATATCTCGTTCATGCATGTATTTGCTATAAAAAAAAAAGACATATACGGGGTTACCTAAACCACGATCAAACGAGAAAAGCCACAAAATTAAAGCACTACTTCAAAATCCAAAAAACAAAAAAATGTACAATATGTACATTGGGTTGACTCTCTAAAAATACATATATTGAGAAATATCTTGAGAAAAAAAAATAGAGATAAAGAATATATAGTATAATCTACATTATTATAACCACAGCATTGCCTACAAAGTTGTGAGTAAAGGTTAATTACAAAAGAAAGATATAGGAAATAATTCCACTAAAAAGTCATTGCACTATTTCATTTGTAAAGGCATATATCTTGAAATTCTTTCTTAATGAGTTTGATTTATGCTTGAAAATAATTTTTACATATATGATATCTTTATAATTTATACATTTGATTCCTTTCGTAGAGATCAATGTTAAAATAACACTTTGAGCCTTTATTCTTTATACATGTCACGAACATATTAGTTCATTTCTATACATCAACTCTTTTGCATATAAAATAGTATGAGTGTTTGAACCCTTAGGATTCATGTTTTAGAGTATTGACTTGTGAGGAATAGAGTCGAAGCCGAATTGATTCATGACAAGCGAAATTGGGTGAAATTAAATTGATACATTTTTGACATGAAATATGAAAATGATTTTCGACTAATTATTTTAATAAATCATGATTGTTTAAGAGATAAAAATAACTTATGCTTGAGATTTTAATTATGATCTTAAGGAGATTAAAAAGTATGACACATTTTTTGTGATATGTTGTTTACTCTTATTCTTAAAAATTAAATTTTGATTTTGTTGTAATTTTAGTTTTTGAGTTGATTGTTTTTATTGTTTCTTTTGATTTTTACATTTAGTTCAATGTTTGTAGGTATCATTCGAAAACCCTCCACGAGACTCGAGCTTCGTCCACTTAGGGCAACCCTAGGGGTTTAACGACTTATTGCATAGGCTAAATGCAACCGTTCAATCCACGAAGTGATTTAGGATAGTTTAATTTTTAGTTTTTATCGGCTTTCTCTTGCTAGAGACTATCAGCTTGGTTGGGGGTTGTGATGAGTGCTGAAAAGCACTAAAATTACCATGATTTTATGCCACGTTAATTGATTAAAAATATATATATTTATATGTTTTATCATATATTTATATAAATTTGTCTTTTTTGAATCACGGGTATTTTATTGTTTTTAATTATTTTGGTTTAAAAAGCATGATTTAAAGACTCAAAGAGGAATACTTGAAGCGATACATCACAAATATATTAATAAATAAGTGAGAAAAGGTCAACAAGCAAATATTGGACAAAATGGGTCGAAAAGGTCAAAAATGTCAAAAAGGCAATCGCCCGTACCTTGACGCGTTTTCGCCCGATTTTCACGTGCGTAGCCTTCGTGATGTCATCTGGCGTCATTGATGACTTCGCCCGTATCCATTCTGGCGTTTTACATTTTTAACATTTTTTTACTCATTTTTTCTCTCCATCCTCACCTATAAATACCCCTTTCCCTTCACTTCAAAAACACACCTCAAAACACACTTCTCTCTTCTTTCTTTCTCTCCATTTCTTAGTTTTTAGTTTTTTTTAGTTTTTCTTATGTTTTAGCTAGTTTTTCTTATGTTTTAGCTAGTTTCTCTTAGTTTTAGAGTTCTTCCCTCTTTGGGAAGAACTAGTTATGTTTTTTTGTAATTTAATAGCTTTTTGATTCAATAAATGGGAGTGGAAATTCCGTTTGGAGGTTTTCTAGCAACGGGAATGGCATCAATCTTGTAAGGATTTTATTTTCTTTAGAGTTATTTTTATGCTTTATTCTTACATGTTATATTTAATTTGTCTTTGATTAAATTTAAGCGTACTCAACATTTATAATTATGATGTAATAATAACGTTGTTATGCTTGCGAAATATTAAATAGGTAAAAATCTCTAAAATGAATTGATTTTATTTTTATTCAAGATTTTATATTAAGAATGTTAGAGAGAAATATATTATTTTTCATTACAAACTTAAATCTGAAAATTAGATTTTAAGGTTTAGTTATCCGGTCTGATTTAGAGATAGTGCTCTTTTATTTGTTGGTACAATCGCCGGTAGTTAGAGTGAAGCTCTATTTCAAAAGTTTTATAAGAATTATTATGCGAAAATGTATTGACAACATGTTTTCGGTAGTGGTTTTAAAACTTGAAAGTTAGTACTCGGATAACTAAATTCTTAGGTTTAATTTGGAAACCTTGAATAAAGTTTAAAAACATGTCAAACCAAGGTGGCATTTAAATGGTTCATTTTCAATCTCTTAGAAAAAGGAATTAATTTAATTAACCAAATTAGTTATCAACCCGCTTGTAGGTGTTAATTGATTTGTTTAGTTAACAAAGAATATCTAACCCCACCAAAGGTGGTATTTATACAAAAAAGGGAGAATCAATAAATATCAATTCATATCTTTAATAACCTAGATAACTATGGGTGGGGTTAGACAGTTTAAACTTTATTCATGGTGTCCAAATTAAACCTAAGAATTTAATTATTCGAGTACTAACTTTCAAGTTTTAGAACTACTACTGAAAACATGTTGTCAATACATTTTCAGATAATAATTCTTATAAATACTTTTGAAATAGAGCTTCACTCTAACTACCGGGCGATTATACCAACAAATAAAAGAGCATTACTCTAAATCGGAGTGGATAGCTAAACCTTAAAATGTAATTTTCAGATTTAAGTTTGTAATGAGAAATAATATATTTCTCTCTAACATTCTTAATATAAAATCTTGAATAAAAATAAAGTCAATTCATTTTAGAGATTTTTACCTATTTAATATTTACATGGCTTATAACAACATTATTATTATATCATGTTTACAAATAGCTAAGCTTACAGTTAAATTTAATCACCAGGACAAATTAAATATAACATGTAAGAATAAAACATAAAAAATAAGCGCAAAGAAAATAAAATCCTTACGAGTACTTGATGCCATTCCCGTTGCTAGAAAACCTCCAAACGAATTTGCACTCCCGTTTATTGAATCAAAAAGCTAATAAAATTACAAAAACATAACTAGTTCTTCCCAAAGAGGAAGAACTCTAAAACTAAGAGAAACTATCTAAAAGCATAAGAAAAACTAGCTAAAACATAAGAAAAACTAAAAAAACTAAAAACTAAGAAATGATGAGAAAGAAAGAAGAGAGAAGTGTGTTTTGAGGTGTGTTTTGAAGTGAAGGGAAGGGGGTATTTATAGGTGAGGATGGAGAGAAAAAATGAGTAAAAAAATGTTAAAAAAAATGTGAAAAAAATGAAAAAATGCGTAATGGACATGGTGAGGCCATTGATGACGTTAGCATGATGTCATGGGGGCGGATGCACGTGAAAAATGGGCAGCGTGTTGAAGCGCGCCATGTGCGCGGATGAGAACGATCTGTAGCGCATCTTGCGGATGAGCATTCCCACGTCTTGTAGTATGAGGATGAAACCAGCGGCCTACGTGCGGATGAAACGGGACCAGCGCGCGGTCAGCGCGGATGAAACGATACCGGTCTTGCGCTTGACTGGCCAGTGGTAGCGCGCACGGGATGGGTTGCTCCGGGCGCGATTTTCTCCTTTTTGACATTTTTGACCTTTTCGACCCATTTTGTCCAATTTTTCCCATATTTGTTGACCTTGCCCCATTTATTTAGTAATATAATTGTGATGTATTGCTTCTAGTATTCATCTTTGAGTCTTTAAGTTACGTTTTTAAGCGAAAATATTTGAAAAACAATAAAAATACCCGTGATTCCTAAAAAGACAAATTTATATAAATATATGATAAAACATATAAATATATATATTTTTAATCAATTAATGAGCATAAAATAATGGTAATTTTAGTGCTTTTTGAGCACTCATCACCTTGTCCCTTAATGAAAAAGAAAACAATTTCTATCTAATGGTGTCTTTAGTAATACCATTCATATTTACAGTGTCACAAATCTCCAAGAACATTTCCAAATGAATATTGGGATCATGAAGTGGTGATATGCTAAATTAGGCTTGTTATACCATGTTAATTAACGCAGGTTTGAGCTCAAAATTACTGGCATTAATGGTCTATCATCTTACACCTAAGTATTTTTCATTCACAATTGGCATTACATAATCCTTCAAGGTGCATGGTGATGCATTATGTTCTTTTTTAACCATATCTAGTACTTTCTTCTTTCTTTGTGATCTAAAGGTTCTTTCAATCTTCGAATCAAAAGGAATAATATTTTGAGTTTTAGCATAGCGCATCCAATGACAAAAACACACCTAAAAAAAGAAAAAAAAATATAATTCTAAATTAAAACCAAGATTACTCTAAGAAAAATCAATCCCCAACAACGACGCCAAAAACCTGATCATTGCAAACCTACAAGTGCACAATATCATAGTTTTATAATAAAGTGATAAGAAGAGTATCGTCCTCAGGGATTGATAACTTATTTTTAACAAATATCAAATTTATAGTAATCTCAATTTTATCTAGAAAATTCACTAAGGTTGTTGTAATTAGAATTTAAAATAAAATCAATTTAAAGAAAATGCATAAAATAAAAGAAAGATATTGTTCAAAGATCAAATTAATTGGAAGAAAACTTATAGGAATCACTTTCACCAAATCCCTCTTTCGATAGTCAATTAGAAACATTCTTGTTCACCATTTTACACAAGAGTATGCAATTTAACAAAGCAAGAAAATATTAAGACCAATGATTTTAATACTACATAGGTTTATATAAGTCTTTTGATCTCTATATTTACCTATGCTGAAATATTCAAGATCTATCTTATAATTCCCTCTATCGATAGTAAATCACAAGACTAAAATCATCTCATTAATGACCTGTTAATTAGAAGCAATAAACTCAGAATAAATGAGACAAACATAAAAAGTCTTATTTATATATATATAAACCTATCCCTTGCTAATCATTTGTTATATATATTATGTTCCTACGATCCTTAATATAATTAATATATATATATATATATATATATATTAATTTAAATCTAATTTAAATAAATCTTAATTTAAAGTTAAGAGCCTTTAGATGATATGCTTTTAAAATTTTAAATCTTCAATATCTTCAAATTAGACTAAAGTTAAAGTTGAAAAGTAATAAATTATGTCAAATTATGCAAGTCATCAACAACAAGCTAGTCAATGGTTGGATGAAGGACCATTAGTACATACTTTGGTGATCGTTTTTTGGACGGCCATTGGCTATATAAGTTGTATGGTCAGTATGGCTTACTTGGACAAAGTGATTGTGTTTACAGGCCTTAAAGTGGTTGCATAGATAATGATGGATAAAAGTTGTTTGAGATGATTCCAATTGGTCTAATATAGGTTGGAAAAGGGAGGTGTTCGGGATTTTATGGTTGGATGACTTTGTATGGTTTAAACAAACTCTGTTTGGCCCTTTGCGGGGCTTGTTTCCCCGTGTGTTTGATCAAATTGCTGAATAAACTTTGTTTAGTTGTGTGTCCTACCTTCTGCGTTATAAGCATTGGAGGATGTCACATAGACGTCTTCTAGGAATGGAACTAGCTCGGGAGTTGATGATTTTAGTGGGCGTTATAAGATGGGATAGAGCATGTCCTTCATCATGTTTAGATGGGCTTCCATTTGGGCTTTCCTTCTCTGGGCGAACTAGGCTGGTTGTGGATGAGCTGGCGTAAGTAAGTGGCTTTTCGCTCTAATAGGTCATGGGATAACCAAAGGGACTCATGGCTGAGCAACTAGTTGGACCTCATGATTCTTGATCGAGGCTTAGGCATTGGTAATTGTTAATTGGTTCATCATTCATCTTGGAATCACATAGGATTAAGTCAAGTAAAGACTTTGTAGATCAGATGGGTGGAAGACCTTTTATTTAGAAAGCCTTGCAGAACTTTAGTTGGAACACAATCTTTTTCCAAAGACCTATACAACTTTGCGTATGATTGTTAGGAGAACACTTATGAATCTCTTTTTAAAGATTTTATTTTTCGCCCAATAGAATACACTAATTTCCCATAAATGGTGCTAAGTGTTGACACTGATTTTCATCAACACTACATAGAATGATTCTCCTGGGATCTACGTGAGAGAGAAACCCGTTTGGACCTCTAACCACCAAAGGGGTGGTGGCCTTTGTCACTTCAACACTTGAGTTAGTTATGGAATTTGTTGAAAGTAGAGGAACTTAAGGTCTCGCTCTATAATAAATAGAAAAGATATTGTTTTTGGTTGTTAGATTTGAGATGAAATATTAGATTCTATTTATGATATAAGAGTTATTGTCTGAACTATATAATAGTGAATATATATAATTGAAAATAACTTATGTGAATCCTTTATCAATGTAGATAGACTTGCTGTAGCATTGTGATTAACTCTTCATAATTATCTCTTACGAACAATTATAAGATAATTATCGATAATTTATACTTTATAGTGATTATCTAACATATATGTTGATTTGATACTCTGTTTTTTTTTGGTTGGCCCACGAAGTATTCTATTGAATATGGTCATTGTAGTATGTTATGTTGAATATGGTCATTGTAGTATGTTATGTGACATATTAAATTACACCCAAAAATATTTATTTGTATTTTGTAAAAAGTTTATATAGAGATTAGTACTTATGAAGATTATTCTTTCTTATAAAATTGTGAATAAAATACGCAATCAAAAAATGAGAATACAAAAGACAACCAAAAAAGAAGATAAATTGCAAGTTTTGTTCCAATCTGGAATGTTTTTTTTTTCCTTAATGAAGCGTATGCATAGAATGATTAATACTAATCATAAATCATTATTATGTTTTTCATAAAATGGATTTGTTTTACTCATGTATACAAGGAGGGATATATTATTGACGAAAGATATAATTCATAATTTCAAGTACATTTATGTTCTGTTGAACCTATTCTCTTCTCACTTTTACTTTTTATTTTGTTTCAAATATTTTTAATATTTTTATTTAAATAAATTAAAAATTTATAACAAAAAATGACAATAAAATATTTTTAATTGTTTGATGACACAAATATTATTTTAAAACCTTGTAAGATCCATTTATATTATTATTATTATTATTATTATATACTTGAATTTGGTGTCAAAATTTATACTTTTAAATGATATCATAATAAAAGAAATCATTATTTAGAAAAATTTTAAGGTTTGTGAATAACATAAATAGAATTGTTTAAAAAAGAAGAAGAAAAAAATTAACAATAGAATTGATGCAATAAAAAATATCTGCAGAATAATATAAAAGTATATTATTATGACTCATTAATCAAGGAAAAATAAGTATAAAATATTTGTTTCTACTAGCACAAGAAAAGAACAAAGTCGATATTTCCCCCAAAGTTGAAGATTCTTGAGCTATATTTCTTCTTTAGTTCTATGTTTTTCCTTTCTTATTAAATTTCACGAATCACATATACTTTAGTCTATTACTCAAAATGAGTACTTATGATTAAACTTTAAAAAAATGTTATTGCTAACTCAGGCTAGTATGTTGTAATAGCAAAGAAGAACACATACATAGTAACAAATAATCAACCTAAAAATGAGTGAGCACAAATCAGTACGTTTTCTCATGTTATTGTTCTTAATGAACTAAAAAAAAATTAATCAAAATTGAATCTTATAATCTGAGAGATAATTAACCTGAATGCTTTGTGACAACAAATTAAGTAGAAATTATTTATTTGTCTATAGGATATTTTCTACGTTGCAAATAGTATGGTTAAACTCCGTCTTAGATGGTCCATAGGGAAAAAAAATATCATGAGAATTATTTACTATTAATTGTTTCGATTATCTTTAAAAAAACTGAGAAAATCATGATATTAATTATAAAAAATAAGTTAATCTTAGTTATAAATATCTAGTTATTTAAAAAAACAAAAATGAAAAATAAGTGTTTGTAAAAACAAATTAACAATATGCATGCATTATTAATTAGATACCAATTACACTAGAGAAGAACTACCCACGATAAATTAATGCAATGTAAAGAATTTTTTTTTTCTCAACCATAAACATGACACGCACAAAGGAAAAGGGTTAAGAGTAGGGATAAGTACATTTCACTATACCTCTCTCACTCTCTTTTCTCCCTCTTTCTTTCTATCTCTCCCTCTCCCATTCTCTTTCCCTCTCCCTTTCTCATTCTCATTCATTCTCCCTCTTACGTTCAATCTTTCTCTCTCCATGTCCCTTCTCTCTCCTACACAATCTTTCTCTCTCTTGATTTTTGATTTTTTTTATTGATAAATATTGATGAGAGAAGGGAGGAGAGAGAGAATGAAGATGTTGATGAAATATTATTCCATTTTTAAAAAATTTAAATTTTTAAATTTTTTAATTTAATTGACAATACTTTTAAATTACAGAACTAAACAAGTTCGTAGTTATAATCACAAATAACTTTATTATGTCACGGAAGATTATCCAAATAACTCCAAACAACACATTAATGTAAAAAATATTTGAAGATGAAAAATATCACACCTTTTCACCTCGTAAATGTTACTTAAAATAGGAAAAAGTATTAATTGAATGAACCAAAAACTTAGTTTACATTGATGTTGGGAAGTCTTGAACCGTTGGAAAATACTTTAGTATGCCATGATAGAAAAAATCTGTATATAATTATTGTGACTTGTGAGAAAGTTTTGAGGTAAGTGTTGTTGGATATTTAATTCAACATTGTACTTATATATAAATAATTGTATTATTGATTGTTATATAAAATAATTCTATTTAAAAATGATATGTTAAGATTTGAATAATTTAAATTTTAATGTATCTAATACGGTATAATCATTTAATATGTAGAGACCTAAAATTAATTTATATTTTAATGATGGGTTAAAATAAAGATATAATTGTTTTATATAAATAGTATATATGGTTTCCAAATCACACATTATATTATAATTTTATCTAATATCTCATCATAAAATAGAGTAGAGAAAGGATTCTCTAAGAAAAATGTGTAGATGTAGAAAGTCAATTACTTAGTTGCAAAAATTAATGAATGGTTATGGATTTAGGTATGTTTTTACGTATTTATTTTTTTATTTTTGATAATACATCATGAATATTTATAAGTTATTTTTTAAGAAATGATTTTCATTAAAAGTTATTTTTCAAACAAGTAATATCAGAGCTTCTTCGAGTTAAATTATTGAGAATCAAATTTATTTTTGATCTATGATAATTTAGTTGTTTCCAAATCTAATGATTTTTGGTTTTAATATTATTAGATTTGAGAACAATTGTGATAGTTTTTTAAAATTATGGATTCATATACAAGAATAGTTTATAATTGTAATTATTTAATCTCGTATTTGATAAGAATAATTGATATGTAAATTCTTTTACCATTAAAGACACGTTGAGAAAGTTATTTTCAAAAAATTTCATATTTAGAATCAGATCAAAAATTTTGATTTAAAAAAAGATCAGCATTGGTAGCGCTAACATTAATAAATGTTAGGGTTTCTTTCGTTTTTCTTTTTTTAATAGATTCAGTAAATAAAGCCTATAATTAAAAGCCTAAGAGGCGAAGGACCGGTAATATATGTAATGGGCTTAAGAAATATTTTGGGCTTAAACCAAGGATTATGGGTTAAGACATGGATATGAGTTTTTTTTGCCCAAATGAGCGTTGAACTATCTAGTTTTTAGCAATTAGTGTTGGCTTTTGTTATTGAAGTTGATTGTAATTGACCACTTTTGATCAACTTTAAATTCAAATTGGTGTGTTTATATATATATATTGAGATTAATAAATTGAAACCATATGTCGTAAAAGTTTCATCTTTCATTGAAATTAATTTATTTTAAAATATAAATAATTATATGCATGTCATTTATATAAATATTGACCGACATAAAGAAAGGTTGATATTTAAGAGAAATGCAATTACACCTATGATAATAAAGCGTGATAATTATTCATTTTTTTACATATGAAAAATAATTTAGCACAAAAGAAGATTTATTGTTTGCATGTTCTTATTGTCAGTATTTGATTCTAAGATAATAATTGGTAGTTAATAATTTTTTCTAAAGATAAATTATAAATAGAGTGCAAGATATCTTGAGATGAGATTTATCTTTATTTGAATTTACTATTTTGGTTAATTCTCTTGCACTTCTCAAGTATAAGGGTACTTCTGATGAAAAGAAGGAAAAGGAAAGGGGGAAAAGATCAAATTTCATGTGTATGATAATAATGAGAAGGCCATTATGGAAGTATTTAGAGCATAATGTATGAAAAGATCATTACTACTAAAGAGTTCCTTACAGACATTAAAAAAAGCTTTGTCAATAACGAAAAAGTTGAAATACGTACACTCTTGAAAAATCCAATTTTCAATGAGGTATAGGGAAAAAGGAAATATCAATGAGTACATCATAGAGATATCTCATCTTGCTTTCAAGTTGAAAGTATTTAAGCTAGAACTATCCAAGGATTTGCTAGTGCATTTATTTTTGATATCTCTTTCGACACAGTTTAGCTAGTTTAAGGTGAGCTACAACGGTCAGAAAGAGATTTGGTCTGTAAATGAGCTCATCTCACACTATGTTTAAGAGGAGAAATGACTAGAGTAAAATGAGACGGAGAGTGCTCACTTGTCCTCAAAATCCAATTACAAGGACAAGGGAAATAAATGGAAGAAGGATAAGGAAGCTGTAAATATGGCACCTCAAAAGAAACCAAATCAAATGAAAGGTATTGGTTGTTTCTTATATTGAGTTGAAGGGCACAAGAAGAAGCATTGCACCATCACACATGACGTGCTAAGAAAGGTATGCTTCTTAATTTTTTTGTTTTAAGGTCAATCTAACTTCTTAAAGATACATCTATGGATGATGGAAAGACGGTTCAAGCTAAGACAATCAGCAAATTAGATTATTATTAAAGACTGAATTTTATTTGAATCTTATTGAGACATTTATTGTAATACTTTTTAGACAAAATTTGATTTCTATTTCTACTTTGACAAATTTGGTTATTCTTATTCATATGTAATGGAATATTTATTTTGTTTCATGATTCAAATTTGGTTGGTTCCAATTCTTTGTTAGGTTATGATAATCTTTATTTAATTTAGACAATTGCTTCATTTAATAAATCCCTCCAATTAAGTACATGAGGTATAAAAAGAAAATTACCAGACAAAGAATTAAAAAAATTAAAAAAATGGTACATGAGATTAGGTCATATCTATAGATAAATTAAAAACATTGTGTTTTACAAAATTTTAGACTCCTTAAATTTCATAGATTTTGATGTTTGTATTAACTGTATAAATGAAAAATAAACTAATAAAAGGATATTTGAAGCCAACAAGACTATAAAAGTCTTAGAACTTATACATAAATATATCTATGATCCATTTCCTATAGTTACTTGGAATAATTAATAATATTTTATAACGTTTATAGATAATTTTTCTATGTATTTCTATTTATTTCTCATTTATGAAAAACCACAGTTGATGGATGTATTCCAAAGTTATAAAGATAAAGTTGAGAACTAACTCAGTAAAAGGATCAAATGCATCAGATTTGATCATGATGGTGAATACTATGGTATATATGATGGTTCAAATAGACAACATATAGGATCGTTTACTAAGTTCCTAGAAAAATGCAGTAATATCCTATAGTACACTATATAGGGTTTGCCCACTATACATGGTATTATTGAAAGACAAAACATTACACTTAAGGACATAGTAAGAAGTATGATTTTTCATTCTACCGTATAGGAATCACTCTAGGAAAAGCACTTAAGACTACATCAGATATCCTTAATGAGGTTCTAACTAAAGGAACAAGCAAAACCCTTTATGAACTTTGGACGGGAAAGAACCTTACTTTATGTATAATTGAGGCAAAGCCCTATAGGTAATATTGATGACTTTTTTTATCAACACTAATGATTGGTGCACTTCTTGCTTTCTATGTACTTAAGAGTAGAGAATACATTGTTAGAACCTTGGATCAACATGGGTTTTGGTGGCCTTTGGCCCTCCAAGGCTTAAGTGAGTCCATGTAATGAGGAAAAGGAGGTTGATATCTCTCCTAATGATGTAGAGAGATGTAGGGAGATATTTAGGAAAAGAGAGTTTAGATCTTAGTGTATGTAAATGAGAGAAGAAGTTGTATTTGTAGTAGTAGTTAATTGATTCTCTTTAATTTGGAACAGTGGTAAATATTTATAGGGAAAGAATATACCTACTAATTACTCTTACCTATAGAGATTGACTTATATTCACATGTCAGAGCTTTATCTCCTTAATTTTCTCTTTTTTTGGGATAATTATGGATTTAAATATCGATCAATTATTAGCTAGATATTTAACTAATATTGATGCTTATTTGCTAACTCAACATCGATTGGGCTAGCTTATGAGTCGTGTTATTGACTAGGATCTCTCATATCATATCACATGATGTGAATTATTTTACACCTAACATCAACCCCGTAGACTTACTAGGCCTGGGTACATGGGCTAAGAGGTCTATTTTGCCATTATGCCAACTTCTGGGTTCACTATTTTTTGAACCTCACTAGTAGGGTCAATTCCATTCTTATGTGACCATTGTTGGTCCGTATGATGAATTTCTCATTTTTTTCAAGCACTCAAAATGTGCATGGTGATGTCCTATTGCTAGTTGTTTGTATAGATTCTCAATCGGACTCTTGGTTAGGAATTTATGTCAACATCAAAACCGCTACTCATTAGGTTCACTTTCTTGTTTTTGAAGAAAGAACATGGATCCAAGTGTGTGGGCCTTCAAGCCCATAGGCTATCCAATTAACTTGGATGTTTGGATGGGTCCTTTTATGAATGGATGAGATCTCATCTTATCACTTATATGAAGAGATTTCTTTCCTCATTCTTTCATTCCACTCTTCAAAGCACACTTTTGAGCGATAGGAAAAAAAGGTAGGGGAACTTGGTTCAAGGTTTGGTGAGTATTTTCTTTTCTTTTTCTATTTTTATTTATTTTCCAAGTTCCTTGTAAAAATTATAGGATTTTTATTTCTCTACTATGCAAATACCTCACACCGTATGATGCTTACACTTATCCTTCCCTGCACATGAAGTGATGAAGGATGAGATGATTGATGTACATGCTCAGACTTGGCCATCATAGAGACGAGAAAACATGGGTCAAGATGGATTGTGTGAGGTGGTCATCAAGTTAAGAACCACCAAAAGAGGTAGGGACCCATGCTTGGTAGGCCATAGTGATCTAGTAATGAGGGTTTTACCATGGTCCAACCACCTATAGTGTGATTATTTATGGTATATCCATTGATGGCATGTTCAGCCATGGTCTGATTGACCATGGAGAGTCCAGCTATAGTGGTAGCCTGGGTCCACCTGGCAATAGCTTGGGTCCAAGAAGTGGCGATTGGGTGCATTTTGAGTCAGTGGTGATTTTGGATTATCCCAATGATGTGATTCTATCTGTAGGTGTATTTTGGATGTTTCTAACCCTTCTGGTAATAAAGACTTGGATTTTATCCCTATTAGTAATCCTAAGTACCAATTAGGTCCTAATGAAGAAGACATTACTTTCTTTTCTATAAACATGGTCCATTCTAGGACGATAGATCCTTATTAGACAAAGTAAGGGAAATATTTAACATATAAGAATAAATACGTTTGATACCATAAGTTCCAAGTATGAGTTAGAGAAATCCTATTTTAGGTATTGTCACTTTATCAGCTAATCAACTCTTTATTGGATTGAGACTACCCCAGCATAAGTTTTTAGCATACATTAGAGCTACACCATCCCAGTTTCCCCTAAACTATTATTGGATACTATTATCTTTTTGGTGATCTATAAGGATTACAGACATAAGCTAATGGTGGAGTTCACTTACTACTACTTTTTGCAACTTCAATGTGGGAGTCGTGGTTGGTTTTACCTTAAACCCTTTGCCAACCGCATTTTGATTGAGAATATTCTATACATTGATAAAGGGTTATAGGACTCACTCTTTATAATGGATGGAGATTTTAATTTAGATCTCCTAAGGGTCCATTCCATGCCCTTATTGTACAATAAGCGTTAGAGAAACTTCAAGAGGCATATCGTGTATCCCAACTTGACCATATAGTATCAATGGAGACATTGATGACTACCTTGGTGGACCGATATAATGCCCTGGCCTATGAGAAAGAGCAAAACTAAGAGTTATTTGTGGGCCTTAATTCATCTCGAGAGTGAGTACGTAAGCTCAATATTAAGAACATGTTAGATCAGTGGGCTCACATTTTTAGGAATACAAAATGATAATTCTGGAAGATTTATCTTGTTATAACCCTTTCTACCACCATATTTCTACATTCAAAAGAGAGGGCCTCTCATTATGGTGTGATCATTTCTAGTTGGGATAAGAAGGACCAGGATCGATCTAAATGTGATGGTCCAAAGGTGATTGAGGAGGAAGCTAGTATAGAAGATAATGCTAGTGATCAGTAGGTTATTGTTTTATGTTCCTTTTGTTTTACTTCTCACCAAAGTGCATAAACTTGGTAGTTTTTCTTTCTAGTAGTAGGCTCAATCTTTGTGATAAGAGCTAAATTATTGCATTTTTGTTATGATTTAAATGTTGATATTTGTGTGAAAATTGTGTTTATTTGATTATTTAATCCACAAATGTCATTTCACGGGTATTTCGTGTTTAAAGTGTAATTTCAGGTAAAATCATGATTTTAGAGAAGTTAGGGACAAAGTACAATGATCGGGATTGAATGAAATTAAAAAGAAAACAAAGTTTCAAAATTTAGAAATCCCGCCACCGGCGAGAATATTCTACCGTCGATGAGAATGTTCTTGCTGCTGGCGAAAATGTTATTCAGAGCACGGCAAAATTCTTCCCGAGAGCATGGATTTTGGCCAAGTGAATCTCGCTGCCGGCCAAATTCATCTCGCCGCCGGCGAAAATCCTACAGAAAGCACGGCGAAAATCTTCCCGAGAGCACAAATTTTGGTAAACTCTTCTCACCGCCGACCAAATAATTCTCACCGCCGGCCAAATAATTCTCTCCGCCGACCACATTAATTTGGCCGCCGGCCAAAATCAGAAAAACAAAAAATTTATTTTCCAGAAATCTCATCGCGACGAGAATAATGTCGCCGCCATCGAGTTTCGTTAGAAAACCCATTTTTTATGTTGTTTTGTTCCAAAATTGTCCCCCAAACCCTAGATCTATATATACATTATGATGGAGAAAGAGGGGGATGGCAGAGAGAGCAAATCTAAGTTATTTTTGGAGGAGAGAAGGAAATTTTGGAGAGAGGTTGGATAAGCTTGAAGGATCATCACCATTGTTGCTACCAAGTCTTCATCTTCAAGAGTTTTTCATCTCTCCTCCTTAGCTTTATTTTCTGCATTTTATTCAGATTGTTTTTTCATGGATTCAATTGAGAATATGTTTGTTCTTATTTTCGTTATGAACTAATTCCTTTTTGCTAAGGCTATGATGTAGTTGAATCAAGAAAATATGATTTCTTTTGTTATCGTTATATGAATTCATTGTTTTCAAGTTGAGTATTTATTTCCATGCTTAATGCTTTTAAATTTCTGATCAAGATTTAGATGATTTGTTGCATTATGTTGAGACCGAGAGGAGATGTGTAATGAATGCTTCTTGTGATAAATACCGTATGTTGAATGCGAGTGTGAGAACTAATGCATGATGTATGTGGTTATTCTAGAAATTCCATAAATCGTAATGTGTTTATTTGTGATTAAATCTTCATAGAAATATAGTTGGTTTTCATAGATAAGTAATTCTAATATAACTCGAGAGAGAGTATTAGATAAGTTTGGGTTTTGGAACCATCACTTTTAACTTTGATTCTCATATAACATGACTTGAAATCGGATTGATTGATTTAGCGAAATCAAATGCCTTAGCATTTTTAATCATTTCTGAAAAACATTTGACTTGAAATCGGATTGAATTGATTTAGCGAAATCAAATGCTTTAGCGTTTTTAATCATTTGTAAAAAACATTAAATTTTGTTATTTGAATTTAGTCTTAAGTTAATTTACTTTTTAAACAAATTCAACAATTCGGTTTTCAAATAAAATTAGGATTAGTCAATTTTGGTACTTAATAACGCCATTCCTTGTAGGATTGTTGTATGAGACGTACAAGAAGCCTTAACCATTTTCCATTTGATCCGGAGATTGATAGAACATATAGGCGTCTAAACCAAGAGAGAAGGCATTCAACCTCACCTCCTAATAGACAATCAGCTATGGATCCACCATTTGTTGAGGGAGGTGGAAATCATAGAGCTTTGAGGGATTATGCTGTGCCTAATGTGTCTGGAACTACTTCGGGTATAAGGAGGCCAACTATTCAAGCAAATAACTTTGAGATAAAACCATCCTTTATCCAAATGGTTCAATCAAATCAATTTGGGGGAATGTCAAAGGATGATCCAAATGCACATATTGCTTACTTTCTAGAGGTGTGTGATCTTTACAAGATAAATGGTGTGTCTGAAGATGCTATAAGATTGAGGGTTTTTCCTTTTTCACTTCGGGATAAAGCCAAGGAGTGGCTAAATTCATTACCACCGGGATCAATTACAACATGGAATGAGTTGGTTCAGAAATTCTTGTCCAAGTTCTTTCCTCTTGCTAAGATGGAAAAATTGAGGAATGAAATCACATCTTTTACACAGTATGACCAAGAATCATTGTATGAAGCTTGAGAAAGATTCAAAGAAATGTTGAGAAAGTGCCCACATCATGGTATACCAATTTGGCTACAAGTCTCTACATTTTATAATGGGTTGGTTTCAAACTATCGTGCAATGATTGATGCTGCAGCTGGAGGGACTGTAATGGGAAAAACACCGGAGGATGCTCATGAGTTATTAGAGATTATGGCAGAAAACAACAATCAATGGCATCTAGAGCGGGTAATTGCAAAAATACCAGCAGTAGTGCATGAAATTGATTTAGTGAATGCTTTGTCGGCTCAAGTTGCTTCTCTTTCAAGAAATATGGATTCTTTGTCATAAAAATTTGAATCCAAACCAACTACGCAATGTGATTTATGTGGTGGAAATAATGCTAGTATCGAGTGCCAAGTTGGAAATCCATTTGCTTTACCAAATGCTGAGCAAGCAAATTATGTTTCAAATTTCCAAAAACCTCAACATAACCCATATTCGAACACCTACAATCCAGGTTGGAGAAATCATCCAAATTTGTCATGGGGAAATAACCAAGGGGGATTCAAACTGTCATCATCTTCCTGCCAACCTCAAGAGAAGAAACAAACAGATTTGGAAGGAATTTTGGGAAAGTTTATTCAGGAGACAAGAACACATTTCAGAAATCAAGAGGCAATAAACAGGGACATCCAAAACCAACTAGGGTAGCTTTCAAAGTAGATTGCAGAAAGGTCTCAAGGATCGTTGCCTAGTGACACAATAAATCCCAAAGAGCATGTAAAGGCTATCACATTGAGAAGCGGTAAAGAACTTGAATGGCAGGGGAAATGGGGGGAAAAGATGGAAAAATCTAAAGAAAAGCCATCAACATCCCAAGATGTTCAACCTTCCCCAAATGCGAAATATGAGCCTCCTATCCCATATCCTCAAAGATTGAATAAGAAAAAGCTTGATAATCAATTTGATAAATTTTTGGATATTTTTAAGAAATTGCATATTAACATTCCTTTTGCAGAGATGTTGGAACAAATGCCCAAGTATGCAAAATTCATGAAAGAAATTCTATCAAAGAAAAGGAAGCTGGGAGATTATGAAACTGTCATGCTAAATGAGGAGTGCAGTGCAGTTCTTCAAAGAAAACTGCCACTGAAATTGAAATACCCAGGGAGTTTTACTATACCTTGTACTATAGGAAGTTGCAATTTTGATAAAGTCGTGTGTGATTTAGGAGCAAGCATTAATTTGATGACACTTTCTATTTTCAGGAAACTAGGCCTGGGAGAAGTGAAGCCCACTTCAATCTCTCTACAATTAGTGGATCGATCGGTGAAATATCCTCGAGGGGTAATTGAGGATGTTTTAATTAAAGTTGATAAATTTATTTTCCCTGTAGATTTCGTGGTGCTTGACATGGAGAAAGATAGAGAGGTACCCTTGATATTGGGGAGACCGTTCTTTGCAACTGGAAGAACATTAATTGATGTTCAACAAGGAAAGCTCATTCTACGGGTGCAAGATGAACAAGTGACTTTTGATGTTTTTGAAGCAATGAAATTTCCAAGTGAGGAACATTCTTGTTTTCGAATTAACACTCTTGATAGGTTAATCTCAGAAACTTTTGAGGAGAGAACTCCATTGCTACCACTAGAAGCTTGCCTTGTGAAATCTGCAATAAATGAGATAGATGAAATGAGGAATGATGCTTATGAGAATTCCCAAATATACAAGGACAAGACGAAGGTTTGGCATGATAAGCACATTTTGAGGCAAAATTTTAAGGTGGGACAGAAAGTGCTGCTTTATAAATCTCGTCTCAGACTTTTTCCACCAAAGCTAAAATCTCGTTGATCAGGACCTTTTCTAGTAACCAAGGTGTTTCCTTATGGAACAATTGAGATCAGTCATGAAACAAAAGGAACTTTCAAGGTAAATGGACAACGGTTGAGGCCATATTTGGACGGAGAATTCAACAAGCAGAAAGAATGACATAAAGTCTAGCTAATGACTATAACTTAAAGCGCTTAATGGGAGGCAACCCATCATATTTGTTTTCTCATCTTTTATCTCATTTTATTTTAGAAATTTTAAATTCTGCACTTCATTTTATGATAATTTTATTTTTAATTAAATTTGCTTATTTTATTTGTCTTGCAGGTAAAAAAAAATATACCTTTGCAGTTTTTCTTTCTTACATTGAGGACAATGTAAGATTTTGGTTGGGGGTGCGGTAAACGGTAAATCTTTCCTTCCCTTCATTTTTTTAATTGTTTTGTTTGTGTGTTTATTTGTATTTAATTTTGATTTTTCATTTATTTTTCTGCATCTTGATTTAATTTATTTTATTTGTTTATTATCTTATTTTTATTTATTTATGTTTATGTTTATGTTTATTTTTCTCTCAATTTCAATTTTACTTGTTTTAATTTGCACGTTGATGATAATAATGTGATTGTGATAACAAGTAGCTTTTAGAAGACATTAAATTTTGCTTCGGTTTAAAGATAATTTCAAATGTTGATTTTACCAAGTTGGCGACTCTTTTGGTATGTGGTATGATTTGGTTGATTTGTCTAAATGCTTAGAGAAGTCTTATGTGTGAATTTTTCATGGACATTTTTATGATCTCAACAAACTCTAGAACTCATTTGAAAACCTCTTGAGGCAAAATAATTTGGAATTACACTGTTTAGGATATGATGTAGGCCATTTTTGGATCGATTGTGCCATTTTAATCCTACCTTGTTATCTTTATATCACTAGTTACCTCCTTGAGCCTATTTAAATATATTGTTAGCCTTATTTTTCTTTCTTTTTGCCTTCTATAACCTACCTTTTATTTAGCCAGTATATATATATATATATATATATATATAAATTCCTACCTTATTTGTTAAGAGCATTTAATTTTGAACACAAACTTTTCAAGAGTAACTAGAGTAAGGATGAAATAATATTAAAAAAAATAAGACATCTTCCACATATATTGGAAGAAATTGGTTGGGGGTTGTGTTTAAAAAAAAGAAAAGAAAAGAAAAGAAAAGAAAAAGAAAAAAAGAGGGCCTTCACACTCTAGTAAATAAAAGAGTGTTAGTGATGGATGTACTAAAGTGAAAGATTGAGGAAGAATTTTGTTTATCTTTGGAAAAATGGGTTATGATCGGAAGAAAAAATTTGGGTTAAATGGTGTTATTCTTTTACTTAATTGGTTGTGTTTAATTTAATAAGTGCTATTATTTGTATTTTGACACTTCCCGTTCTTTCTTAACCAAATACCTAAGCCTAACATTATAAGCCTCATAAAGTCCTATTGATCCGAAGTGGTGTATTTTCCTTCATTAGTGGAGAGAGTTTTGAAAGGTGAGCCTATGGATTTTGAGATTTCACCTTTTTGTTTTGTGGATGTTATGCATAATATTATCCGGGCATTATGGCTATTGGTTGGTGGTTTGATGGATGTTTAAGAGTCAAAAATAAAAGTGAAATTGGCATTTGAGATTTCTTAAAGCTTAGGTGACATTTAATTATTCTATGTGTTGTGTGTTATTTACAATTTTTGAGACATTTGTGCAAATTAATTTTTGTGTGATTTTATTGTTTTGAGTTAGAATAGTTATAGGTAAGATGTTTGTGGGTATCATCACTAGAAGCCCTCACGAGACTACAACTCGTCCTACTAGGGCCGCCTAGGGGTTTAAAGGCTTATTGCATACGCATAATGTAATTTTGTGAATAGAATAAATTTTCTTTGAAGTTTCTCTTAATGTATCCTTTGAATTTATTAAATAGATCGGTTTTCTTGATAGAGACTAGTAAGAAGCTGGTTGGGGGTTGTTGATAAGAGCTAAATTATTGCATTTTTGTTATGATTTCAATGTTGATATTTGTGTGAAAATTGTGTTTATTTGATTATTTAATCCACAAATGTCATTTCACGGGTATTTTGTGTTTAAAGTGCAATTTTAGGTAAAATCATGATTTTGGAGAAGTTAGGGACAAAGTACAATGATCGGGATTGAATGAAATTAAAAAGAAAACAAATTTTCAAAATTTAGAAATCCCGCCGTCGGTGAGAATATTCTCGCCGCCGGCGAAAATCTTATTCAGAGCACGGAGAAATTCTTCCCGAGAGCACGGATTTTGGCCAAGTGAATCTCGCCGTCAGCCAAAGTTTTCTCGCCGCCGGTCAAAGTATCTCGCTACAGGCCATATTCATCTCGCCACCGGCGAAAATCTTCCCGAGAGCACAAATTTTGGTCAACTCATCTCGCCGCCGGACAAATAATTCTCGCCGCCGGTCACATTAATTTGGTCGCCGGCCAAAATCAGAAAAACAAATATTTTATTTTCCAGAAATCTCGCAGTGGCAAGAATAATGTCGCCACCGACGAGTTTCGTCCGAAAACACATTTTTTATGTTGTTTTGTTCCAAAATTGCCCCCCAAACCTTAGATCTATATATACATTATTATGGAGAATGAGGGGGACGGCAGAGAGAGCAGATCTAAGTTATTTTTGGAGGAGAAAAGGAAATTTTGGAGAAGCTTGAAGGATCATCACCATTGTTGCTACCAAGTCTTCATCTTCCAGAGTTTTTCATCTCTCCTCCTTAGCGTTTATTTTCTGCATTTTATTCAGATTTTTTTTCATGGGTTCAATTGAGAATATGTTTGTTCTTATTTTGGTTATGAACTAATTCCTTTTTGCTAAGGCTATGATGTAGTTGAATCAAGAATATCTGATTTCTTTTGTTATCGTTATATGAATTCATTGTTTTCAAGTTGAGTATTTATTTCCATGTTTAATACTTTTAAATTTCTGATCAAGATTTAGATGATTTATTGCATTATATTGAGACCGAGAGGAGATGTGTAATGAATGCTTCTTGTGATAAATACCGTATGTTGAATGCGAGTGTGAGAACTAATGCATGATGTATGTGGTTATTCTAGAAATTCCATAAATTGTAATGTGCTTATTTGTGATTAAATCTTCATAGAAATATAGTTGGTTTTCATAGATAAGTAATTCTAATATAACTCGAGAGAGAGTATTAGATAAGTTTGGGTTTTTGAACCATCACTTTTAACTTTGATTCTCATATAACATGAATTGAAATCGGATTTAATTGATTTAGCAAAATCAAATGCCTTAGTATTTTTAATCATTTGTGAAAAAAATTTGACTTGAAATCGGATTGAATTGATTTAGCGAAATCAAATGCCTTAGCATTTTTAATCATTTGTGAAAAACATTAAATTTTGTTATTTGCATTTGGTTTTCAGTTAATTTACTTTTTAAAAAAATTCAACAATTCGGTTTTCAAATAAAATTAGGATTAGTCAATTTCGGTACTTAATAACTCCCTTTCTTGTGGGTTCGATATCCTTACTTTTGTACACTTTATTACTTGAACGATTCATACACTTGCGAAATTAAGCATCAATTTGTATAGAACCTTTGGACATATACACATACACACACACACACACACATACACACACACACACACACACACACATATATATACATATATTTTGTTACCTCATTGATAACTGTATTTTATATAGTTATTTACACCTATTTTATTAATTATAATTGCTATCTTCTCTCTATTTTTAGTTAATATTAGTTTAATAAATTAGTATTTACTGTTTTTAATGTTTTTTATGAAAAATAAATAATTTGTATCGAAAACGTAATTAAATTGCAAGTTTTCGTCCAAAAAATTAATTTCAAAATAAATGAGTATTTAATTGCAATTTAGAAATGTTGAAAATATAAATTAAATTAAATTTGGGCTTAATTTTAATTATTAAAAGTTTAAAATTTAATTTAAAATTACTAAAGGGCTGTATTGCAATTAAACAAAGTTTAAAATGTAAATTGAAATATATTTGTGGGTGAAAACATAATAAATAGAAGTTATTTGTCTTCGCAGGAGAGAAGTTCCACGCGTCAACATCCACGCGTACAACATGGTCCGTCCGATCAAAGCATAAACGGTCAAGATTGGCGCGTGTAGTTCAAGCCCGACCAAAGCGAATGCATGCAGACTCTGCGCTTTCACGCGACTCGGCGTCCGAGTGGGGCCCACCTGCCGCGCAAGCCGGCGTGCAGGGTAGGACCCATGTGTCCGTTACACGTCTGCCAAAGGGTGTTGTTCTTTGCGGCTGAACCACGTGCAATCATTCTTCCAGCGAATTAAAGTCTTCCACATGTCCCAATTTCCCCTTGAACGAATCATCAGAGGACGCGTGGCACATATCGGTGAACGCAAAAGCGTAGAATCTCGCCCTCGTTCCAGCCATTGCCTCACGTTTTTCCCGCCCCAATTCCGTGCGACAAGTTCTACGTACGCCCATTCCCTTCAACGAATGAGATGCTGCCACGTGTCCCACTAATTGTTTCCGCGAATCATAACGCGACACGTAGTAGCGTGGAAGAAAAAAAAATAGAAACGTGCAGCATCTCCACTCACTTTTTCGATTCCGTTTTTGATACAATTTTTGTCCCCCACGCGTGTGATTTATTATTTTCGCCATACTTCATTGTCCCCCACGTGTATTAATTTTAAATATTTTTGATGTATTTTTTTTAGCTATAAATAGGTGATATTATGATAGAGTTAAAGAGTTTTTTTTTGGTTTAGAACTTTTGTGTTGTTCGGTTTTGGACTGCATAACACGCAGAAGCCATTTTTTGGCTTTTGTTGTGTTCTGCGTGTACCAAATATTTGTTCTATGTGATGTTTTAATTTTCCTTCTTGTTCTTCTAATTTTTCTGCATCTGTTGTAATTTTAATTTTTAATTAATGAAGTAATTTAATTTTCTAGGGTTGCATTTGATCTAAATTTATGAAGCTTTGATTTTAACTATTTTTGAAATATTTATAAGACGTTCGATTAGTTCATTCTATTTTGTTCTTAATGCTTTTTGATTATTTACGAATTTTATCAAAACGATTTATGGCATAAAAATAAACTTGAGAAAGGCATTTTTGTGTATATTGCTCGTAAATAGAATGACATGTATGATGAGGGATAGGAATATACCCTAATTGTATGTGTGACCGTTTGAAAACTTAGAATGTAATGAATCTTGGTAAATTTAATTCTCATAGAGATATAGTGAATTAATTTAACTAGGTTATTTTATACGGAGCTCGGAAGAGATGTATGAATAAAAAAAGAAGTTTTCGGTTAACAAATTAAATGTACTAAAAAATATAAATCAAAAGAAAATAACATGATTCGAGTGGAATAATTTGGTGAAAAATTGCAATCCTAGAGTTCTCTTATTTTCTTTTTACCTTTTTCTCAATTAACGATTATTTTGGATAAAACAGAGAGATACAATTTTAGTAATCAACAAACTATAGTAACAAATCTCCGTGGGAACGATCTTTACTTACAAATCTTATTACTTGTAACCGTGTATACTTGCACGATTTATGTGTGTTGCAAAACACACAACACTCATCATGCTTTAACCTTTGAGTTATGTACTTTACTTTTGAGTTCTTGTGCTTTACTTTTGTATTTTAGTAGCAACTCTTCAGCAAGTTTTGTCAGTGATCTCATATGTTTTGATATGAAAGGTTCTCTTTAAGCACATACTTTGTTGAGATATGTGATCCATTATATTGTTACACTATAATGTGTAATTGTTAGGAAGCAGGTCAAAAATGATATGTGATCCACTATTTTGGTACACTATAGTGTGTACTATAGTTAGACACATACATTATGTTCCACCATGTATGTTGCATCTGGTTATGTTCCCTTTGTTTGGCCACGTGGGCCATGTTTGACCATGTGTACCATCTTGGGCCATATGTACCATGTTCGATAGTTAATCTAGTCACTTTTGATTTAACCACGTACCTATTAGGTTTGTGCCTAGAATATGTCATTTTATGACTTGTGTTCATTTTGTCTAAGAAATGGTGATTTTTTTGAAATAAGATATGCTTGGCATACAAGCCCCTACTTAGTGTCCTTAAGTACTTCAAGTCATCCAAGCATTAGGTCTTGAGACTTAGAAAACTTTGGTAGTCCTTGGTGGATTATTTCATCCTGTCATAAGTATTGTTGCACTCTGATCATTCCCAATAGTTTTTATCAATGGTTGAGGTTGGATACTCAGGGTCTCCAATATAAAAAAAAAATTTGTATGGATATAGTGCAAAATTTGAAGCAACTCCTAGACCCAGGGCGTGGTCGCTACCTATTCAAAGGTTCAATATGGCCCGTAGAGATTGGGTGTAGAAGTTATAGTAACTTCTGCACCCGGGGGATGATTGTTACCTATTCAAAGGTCCAGTATGAATTGTAGAGGTGAGGTGTAGAATTTGTAGCAACTTCCAAACCTAGTGCATACTTGTTACATATTCAAAGGTCTAGCATGGCTCATAAAGGTAGGGTGTAGAAGTTGTAGTAACTTTTGATACCGAGGCAGAGTTACTGTCTAATTAAAGGTCCAGTACAGCACGTAGAACTATTCAAAGAGCATATTTTTTCTCATTCAAAGGTCCCACTTTTGACCTTGAGGGTACTGGTGTGTGAGCTTTCATAGTTGGCACTCTTCAATCCCTTTACAGTTTTGGACTTTTCATCCATGTTGAGTTTCATAAATATAGATCAAGTGTAGTCTTCAGCCATTCAATATACAAGTGTCCTATTTATTTAAGAATTTCAAAGTACAAAATTAAAACAAAGCATAGGTCTATGAATTTAAAATGCAAAAATTTTAAATGAAGGAAGAAATAAAAATAAGACTATTAGGGTAGACTTTGCTTCTATCCTTTGGGATCTCATTTTTGTCCCATACGAACCCCTAAGGTATAGCCCTATCCACTTTTTGTTCTCTTGGCACTATTCATGTTCCATTTTATGTGGGAAACTTTAGGGTGAAGATGGTAAGCGGAGGCCACAGCTCGTGCTACATGTATGAATGGTCATTCCAAAATCCTATTGTATGGTGATGAGTAGTTTACTAAAGGAAGTACACCATTAATGTTTTCATGTTAGTTCCTTACCCTATCGTGACTGGTAAAGTCACATACCCTTTAGGGGTCATTAAAGCTTAGGTGAATCCCACTAATGTGGTGGTCTTTAGGCCAATGGATAAGTGAGCTTTATAGCTTTTCATGCCTTAGAGAATAGGATGTCAACTAAAGGACCAATGTCAATCAGAATTATGTGTAAGTTTATATTTGAACTAGAAGGGTGACCACTAATGCATCTATGTGGGGGTGGCATAACCTGCGGGCTTCCTTAAACAAAAAGATATATTTCTCAACCCGTTATCCTAAGATCCTTATTTAAGCCATGCACAAAGATGATGTGGAAGGTCTCTTGGTAGGCCTCCCTGATATGTGCCTTGCAGGTATTATTAGAGTCCCCTCCTATAAACCACCCATGATGACCCAAACCTCTCGCACTTCTTGTACAGAAGCATGTTCTCACACTCTTGATGGAGAGGCCATCCATTGTTCTAGTCTTTCATCTCTTCGAAGGTAGTGATCTTATGTTTTCATTAATAGGAAGGCCATTGAACCTCCAATTGTTGGCCATTCTTCGATGTTAAGGTATGTGTTTACTATTTGAGTGGCCTTTATATATTTGGTTGGAAAGTCTTTTTCCATGTCCCTCCAAAGGGATCCTTGGTGAATAGCTTGGTGTGGTGTACTCAAAGCCACCAAATCAGAACAGTTGGTCACTTGAAATTTCTCGTTGTTGAACCTGTCAAAGAAATTCTTCAAGCTCTCATCCTTCCCTTAATGTAGGAACATCAAATGTATCATTGTAAGCATTAAGGTTTATCCAACCTTGAGAGTTCTCAAGGTGCTCAAGTGGGTCCTTGTTACCATCATAAGAGCTCACACTATGCATCTTGAATTTGTTTATAAGTGATATGGACATGACTTCAGGGTTGAACAGAGACTCATTAGAAACAATCAAGTCTGGGATTCTACCCCTATTCAACCTTTGTTGTACCTCTTGCAATTAGATAGCTAATCGTTTGATGGTAGGAAAGAAGACTATAGATACATCTCTAGATTGATTGTCCTTTTGGTGCAAACTGGCCACTAGGGCTAAATTATCTCCATATGTGACCTCAATAAAGTGATCCCACCTATGAGATTCAAGGTATTCATACATGTCAGAATAAGCGGATCCTAAGTGGTCCAAAATGGAGGGAGATATGGATGGGGTTCAAACCTTAATGAATGAATAACTCTAGACTATATGGGCCAAAATTTCCATCCAATTAGTAGACTCTTACCTCACTAGGGTTGATTGCGTCTCCAAACTGAGCCTATATGGTTATGAGCTAGATCCAATGCACTCTGAGCATTGGAAGGTGTCGTAGAGACATCTTCAAGTTTAGGGGCTTGATGCCCTACTAGACATTCCAAGATAGTTTGGAATATATTCTCCATTGTGTTCAAAAAGACTTATATTCATGCCTTTTAGATCTATTCTTACCCACTATGGCCATAACAACACAAGGTTGAAAACCTATATAAGTGGTTGCAGAACTTGTTAGACATGACATGGGACCTCATTGTCCCTTGCAAAAACTTGGCTATTTGATTCAAGAGGTTGAATGGAAAGGTTTGGCCTTTGGAGATTGTGGAGAATAAACTTCTTTTGGAGTAGTTTTTTTTTCAACTTTACCCTTTTTTCAAAGACCACCTAATTCAGAATGTTGGAGAGTAGTGTAGGTTTTTCTCTTAGTTTTGATTCAACTAGCAAAGCACACTCGTTCCCATAGACGATGTCAGATGTTGATGTCGTTTTTGTCAACATCTTGATTGGTACACATCTTCTTTCCTATGACTCTGAGATTAGATAACACATCATTAGAACCTTGGACCACCAGGGATATAGTGGCCTTTTGATGCTTAAGTAAGTTCGGTTAATGAGGAGAAAAATGAGATTAATGTCTCCCCTTAGATCTCAGTATTTGTAAATGAGAGAAAAAGTTGTATGTGTTGTAATAGTTAATTGATTCTCTTTAATAGTGAATAATCGTGAATATTTATAGGAAAAAATATATATGTTGATGATTCTTACCTATAGAGATAGACTTATATTCAAATGATGGAGTTTTATCTCCTTAATTATCTCATTGTAAGATAATTAAGGGTTTAAATATAAATCATTTATCCATTAGATATTTGACTAATACTAAAGCTTATTTATTAACTCAGTGCTAATTGGGCTAGTTTGTGAGTCATATTGTTAACTAGGACATCTCATATCATGCCATATGACATTACTAATTTTACACCCAATAAGTTTAATGAAAAGAAACTCAACTCAAGGACAGTGAGTTGCTATTTTATTGGATACTCTAAAAGATCAGGGGGTACAAGTTTTATGATCCCATATTTAAGTCAATTTTTGAGTTGGGAAATGTCAGTTGTTTGAGAATAAAGAGTTTATTGGGGGAGATTCAGTTAGGGACTTTGTTTTTAAAGATGAATATATTGATATTCCCATATATGTTATTAACATTGTTTAAGATCCCATTCCAAAATTTGATCAAGGCACAATAGATTAAGATAGTCTTGGAGAACCTCCCATTTAAAAAATTATTCCAAAAGGACAAACTCTCACTACTACAAAAAGGGGTATTTAAGTCGATATGTAAAGTCTGTTTTTGAAAAAAATGACTTATAATGAATTTAAAGTCGTTTCGATGTAGAACCGATACTATCCACATAAGACGTAGTGTTGATTCACCCCGTCAACCGACGCTACGTCCTACATGTATTTGTTTTATTAAAAAATCCAATTTACAATTGAAATTTTTTTTAGGTACAATGTTTTTTTAGGTCAATTATTATTTTATTTGACTCTTTAAAATTTAAGTTGGATATATATATATATATAGTATAATTTTTTTAAGACAATTGGTTTTCAAAATTATATAATTTTGTGTATTTGTTTACGTACGTACAATATATTTTTATTTAATTTTGAATATTTTTTTTTGCATATTATTTTAAAATTATTATTTTTTCTTTTTTTATACTATATATATATATTCAAGTTAAATTTTAAAAAGTTCAAATAAAATAATAATTGACAAAAACAAATTTCAATTTTAAACTGCATAGATAGCGTCGTTCGCTCCGTCAAACGATGCTATGTCCTATGTGTATTTTTTTATTAAAAAATACAGTTTACAATTGAAATTTTTTTTAAGTACAATGTTTTTATAGGTCAATTGTTATTTTATTTGACTCTTTAAAATTTAAAATTTAAGTTAGATATATATATATATATATATATAGATAGTATAATTTACTTTTTTGATAAAATTGATTTTTAAAATTATATAATTTTGTGTATTTGTTAGGATATTATTTTAAAATTATTATTTTTTTCTTTTTTATACTATATATATATTCAAATTAAATTTTAAAGAGTTCAAATAAAATAATAATTGATCAATTAAAAAAAAATTCAATTTTAAACTACATGGATAGCGTCTGTTCACCACGTCAACCAACGCTACGTCGCGTTTATTACCGTTTCTCTTTCTCTTTTCTCTTCTTTACCACTAGAATTCCAAATTTCAATTTGTGCATCAATCCCCTTATCCCAAAACCGAGCTCACCCTCCACTCTTTCTCACTTTTCGGCCACCTCTGACCACCATTTCTAACGCCATTTTGTGGGTTATTGATAACTGTATTTTATATAGTTATTTTCATCAATTTTAGTAATGATAATTGCTATGTTCTTTTAATATTTAGTTAATTTTTGTTAAATAAATTAATATTTTCCTTTTATGTGCTAAAAATACATTTTTAATATAATTAAATAATTTGTATCGAAAATGTACTTAATTTCATATTTCTGTCCACAAATATAATTTTAGATAATATAGTTTCTTAATTACAATTTATAAAAATCGAATATATAATTTCAATTAAATTTGGGCTTAATTATAATTATTAAAATTTTAAAAATTTAATTTAAAATTAGCAAAGGGCTTAACTGTAATTTAAGAAAGTTCAAAATGTAATTTGGATTAAATTTGTGGGGGAAAATATAATTAATAAAAGTTATTATTCTTCGCAGATTAGAGGAATCACGCGCGCAGCACAACGCGCATGTCGTGGACCGTCGATCAAATAAGAAACGGCTACGATGCGCGCGTTACGATCACGTCACTGCCAAATCACGTGTTCCCCGGGTTCATTCACGCGGCTCGGTCCACGAGTGGGGCCGCTGCAGCTTGGCCAGCGTGCGAGTGGGACCCGCTGTCCGCGTCCGGCCAGTCCCCGCGCACGCCGCATCTCACTGCGATCCCGTGCGTTGATCTGCGTGCGGCCAGGGTTTCAACGAATCGAGTCTGCGGCGTGCCCACACTGAATCCATTCTAAAATCGAATTGCCACGTGTCCCGGCTCCATATTTCATCCAATAATGTGATGATACGTGGCATGTTATCATGGCCTTGTAGCGCGGGATCAAGTCCCGTTCGGCCGTTGTCTCCCACGTTCGGCGTGCCATATTCCCGTGCGTTGTTCTGCGTGCGGCCGGTTTGTTCACGCGATGATATCTTTGCCACGTGGCCCTTAGTAAATCTTGTAGCGAATCATATTGTGACCACGTGTACGCATTGAATTTAAAATGTCGAAAGCGGCACCCTACTGTTTCCTCTTGCACGTGTGTATTAAAATACGAAATTCTATTTTCGCGTGGACACCGATTTGAGGGAAAATATCGGGTTTTGTTTTCGATATAATTTTTTTTTGCGCGTTTAAAAAAATGTATTATTTTTGATGTATTTTTTAGCTATAAATAGGTGATATTATGATAGAGTTTAAAAGTTTTTTTGGTTTAGAATTTTTGTGTTGTTCAGTTTTGGAATTTTGCGAGAACACGCGAAAGCTCATTTTTTGGCATTTGTTGTGTTCTGCGTGTGCCAAATATTTGTTCTATGTGATGTTTTAATTTTCCTTCTTGTTCTTCTAATTTTTCTGCATCTGTTTTAATTTTATTTTAAGTTAATGAAGTAATTTAATTTTTCTAGGGTTGCATTTGATCTAAATTTTTGAAGCTTTGATTTTAACTATTTTTTGAAAGATTTATAAGACGTTCAATTTGTTCATTCTATTTTGTGCTTAATGCTTTTTGATTATTTACGAATTTTATCAAAACGATTTGTGACATAAAAATAAACTTGAGAAAGGCATTTTTGTGTATATTGCTCATAAATAGAATGACATGTATGATGAAGGATAGGAATATACCCTAATTGTATGTGTGACCATTTGAAAATTTAGAACGTAATGAATCTTGGTGGATTTAATTCTCATAGAGATATAGTGAATTAATTTAACAAGGTGTGTTTATACGGAGCTCGGAAGAGATGTATGGATAAAAATAGAAGTTTTCGGTTAACAAATTAAATGTACTAAAAAATATAAATCTAAAGAAAATAACATGATTTGAGTGGAATAATTTGGTGAAAAACTGCAATCCTAGAGTTCTCTTATTTTATTTTATTACCTTTTTGTTAAATCAATGATTGTTTTGGATAAAATCAGAGAAATACAATTTTAGTACTCAACAAACTATAGTAACAAATCCTCGTGGGAATGATACTCTACTTACAAATCTTTATTACTTGTGACCGTGTATACTTGCCGCGATTTACGTGTGTTGCAAAACACTGACAAGTTTTAGCGCCCGATTCTTGCAAAGTGATTTGTTTACTATTTTCATTGTTGATATTAATACCAATCAATTTGATTTTAATTCAAAAAAAAATTATTATTGCGTTTTAATTTATTTTTCAATTTTCTCGTGGGTTGAGATTTTGTTTGACACACAAATCTTAATCCACAAAAAGAAAAAAATAAAAATAAAAATAAATAAATTGTTTTTTATGGTTATTGTTTCTTAATTTTTTTTTTCAATTTTCTTGTAAGTGGAGATTTTGTTTGACACACAAATATTAACTTACACACAGAAAAACAATTTGAGAAGTCAAGCTGAAGACTATAAAACAAGCGCTTCTTGGGAGGCAACCCATGTCTTTTATTTTTTTATTTATCGCATGTATTAGTTTTTCTATTTTGTTATGTAATTTTTTTTTTGTTTCGTTGGTGCAAATTGGAGGTAATGAAGCTATTTTGTCTTAACCAATCAAACAAACCAGGAAGTCTCTTTAAACGCATCTCAAATGTTATTTAATTTTCACACATTGAGGACAATGTGTATATTAAGTTTGGGGGTAGTGTATATACTGAACCAAGTTGAAATACTTTCTGGATGTTTTTGCTCGTGAAATTTTTTTTTGTTTTGCTTGTTTGGTTGATTGAAGATATTTTGCTATGAATAGTGATATATTTTTGTTTCTTAAATTTAAATGATGCATATCTCCTTGAAAAATTTGAATATTGTCTAAGCGATGAATAATTTTTACGTATGTTTCATTTTTACAAGAATAATTATTCATGGGCACTAGTCTTGATTTTTGATTTGCTATGATAATTTAGAGAAGGTTTATATGAGTATGGAATTCGATTGATTTTTGTGGTGTCACAATTCTTAGAATTTGTTTGATTTTCTCTCGAGGCGAAATTATAGATAGCATTTAACTAAGAAAATGATTTAGGCCATCTCTGGATCGTTTGAGCCTTTCTATCTACCTTCACATACATTATCTGTAGTATACCCCTTTTGAGCTTCAAAGTTTATATATATATATATTTTTCTCATTTCAAAAGCCTACCAAAATATATATATATATATATGTGTGTGTGTGTGTGTGTGTGTGTGTGTGTGTAGTTTATCTATTTTTCTTATCTCACTAGCATATGAAAATTGTTAGTAAATATTTAAAGATATGTCGAAAAAAAAGAGGGTACACAAAAAATCAAAAAAAAAAAACAGATTCTGAAAAAAAAAAAAAAAAACAGATTCTGAAAAAAAAGAAAAAAAAACAGATTCTAAAAAAAAGAAAAAAAAGAGAGGATGGTATGTGATGATAAATCCCAAATTGGGAAGTAATTATTGTGATGATAGAAGTTATCTTTTTCAATTCTAAAATGTTATGCTTTGGAAAAGTTTTTGAGCTAAATATTATCCTTTATCCTACCTTTACCTAAGCCATACATTACAAGCTTAATAAAGTCCTATTGATTTTGTGTTTTGTGTTTGTCTACATTAGTGGAGAGAGAAATGAAAAATAGACTATGAGATTTGTGATTTCATGATAATTTGTTTGATTTTATATTTATATAAAGCTGATCAGGATTGCATGTGATGAAATTTGAAAAGACTTGTGCCTTACTGCTAAAATTCATTGTGAAAATGTAATATACTTTTAAATTGATTTTGATGCTTAGATAGAATTCTTTTATTTCTTTGAGTTATGTAATTTCGAAAGATTAAAAAAAATATTTTGAAAATCACTATTTTAAATGCAATTATCTTTGTTTTATTTCCTTCCTTTTGCTCGAGGACTAGCAAAAACTTAAGTTTGGGGGTGTTGATAACTGTATTTTATATAGTTATTTTCATCAATTTTAGTAATGATAATTGATATGTTCTTTTAATATTTAGTTAATTTTTGTTAAATAAATTAATATTTTCCTTTTATGTGCTAAAAATACATTTTTAATATAATTAAATAATTTGTATCGAAAATGTACTTAATTTCATATTTCTGTCCACAAATATAATTTCAGATAATATAGTTTATTAATTACAATTTATAAAAATCGAAAATATAATTTCAATTAAATTTGGACTTAATTATAATTATTAAAAGTTTAAACATTTAATTTAAAATTAGAAAAGGGCTTAACTGTAATTTAAGAAAGTTCAAAATGTAACTTGGATTAAATTTGTGGGGGAAAATATAATTAATAAAAGTTATTATTCTTCGCAGATTAGAGGAACCACACGCCTGCCGCCCAATGACACGCGTAGTGGGACCGTCCGATCAAATAAGAAACGGCTACGATGCGTGCGTTCCGATCACGTCCTACCAAATCGCGTGTTCCTAGGTTCATTCATGCGGCTCGGTGCCCGAGTGGGGCCCACCTTCCGTGCAGGCGGCGTGCGAGCCGGGACCAGCTGTACGACGCGTCTGGCACGGCATCCCGCGCACGCCCTCTATACGATCCCGTGCGTTGATCTCTGCGTGCCAGGAGTTTCGGTAGAATCGGAATCTGCGACATGTCCACACGAATCCATTTCTAAAATCATAAATTGCCCGTGTCCCACTCTATATTTCATCCAATAATGTGATGATCGTGGCATGTTATCATATTGTAGCGCGGATCAGAATCCCAGATTCTAGCCGTTGTCTCCCACGTTTGGCATGCCATATTCCCGTGCGTTATTTTTATGTATTTTTTTAGCTATAAATAGGTGATATTATGATAGAGTTTAAAATTTTTTTTGGTTTAGAATTTTTGTGTTGTTCGGTTTTGAATTTCGAGAACACGCGAAGCTAGTTTTGGCATTTGTTGTGTTACTGCGTGTGCCAAATATTTGTTCTATGTGATGTTTTAATTTTCCTTCTTGTTCTTTAATTTTTACGCTGTTTTTAATTTTATTTTAAGTTAATGAAGTAATTTAATTTTTCTAGGGTTGCATTTGATCTAAATTTTGAAGCTTTGATTTTAACTATTTTTGAAAGATTTATAAGGCGTTCAATTTGTTCATTCTATTTTGTGCTTAATGCTTTTTGATTATTTACAATTTTATCAAAGCGATTTGTGACGTAAAAATAAACTTGAGAAAGAGCATTTTTGTGTATATTGCTCATCTAAATAGAATGACATGTATGATGAAGCATACCAATATACCCTAATTGTATGTGTGACCATTTGAAAATTTAGAACGTAATGAATCTTGGTGAATTTAATTCTCATAGAGATATAGTGAATTAATTTAACAAGGTGTGTTTATACGGAGTTCGGAAGAGATGTATGGATAAAAATAGAAGTTTTCGGTTGACAAATTAAATGTACTAAAAAATATAAATCTAAAGAAAATAACATGATTTGAGTGGAATAATTTGGTGAAAAACTGCAATCCTAGAGTTCTCTTATTTTCCTTTATTACCTTTTTGTTAAATCAACGATTGTTTTGGATAAAATCAGAGAGATACAATTTTAGTACTCAACAAACTATAGTAACAAATCCTCGTGGGAATGATACTCTACTTACAAATCTTTATTACTTGTGACCGTGTATACTTGCACGATTTCTGTGTGTTGCAAAACACACAACAGTTATATTCCTCAATCATTACTTCATGATTGTCTACTACCTGTGCCTTCTGATGCTACCAAAGTCCAAGAGGCGGTTGGACAGTATGTGGCTTGGCCTTCGATTCAAGTTGTTCTAAATTTTGACGTGGTACTATTTTTTAACTTAAAAGATAACACTTGTTTACTACTATTAATTTATTATATCTTTTATTGTTACTAACATACATAATACTTTTTTTTAGTCTATTATACCATAATTCTTAAATGCGGCACATTTAAGAGATACGAAGCAAGTATCTCGTGCTAAATCTATGTCTAGTGGTCAATCATCGTGCACCAAGTCATTCAAGAAGAAACCTTGGAAAAAGTATAGTTATGATTATGCTTTAAACTTCAGCAGAAATCTTGGTGCTTTGATTACTATTGTTGCGAGGGCTTCTAGCATAAATGATGGATGGACTGTGCCACTTCTTATAGAAATTTTTGGTGTAGACCTCGGCCAAACTTATATATCGATCGAGTGCATATTGCAACTATTTGAATATCAAATGATCGATTTAAGTATAATTTAAGTGTGGACAAGATGAGTCCTCAATCTATTTAATTTTCTTTCATTTATGTAGAACATATATAATTATATTTATATTATATAATTACTTATATATATATTTCTTTTATATAGGGCGTGTTATAATCAAATTTAACATAATAACTCATCACATTTAGCAATGTTCTATGATTCTTCATATGTCAATCAATATCAAGAGAAGGATGTTAGCATCAGAGCCAAACAATTATGTGATAAGGCATTAACGCTTAACACAAATCAAAAGTTGATAATCCCTTGGCCACTAAGGTTTGAACAAGGCCAAGATTATTAGATGTTGGTAATCCTTGATCTATTCAATAATCATGCTTGGTACTGTGACTCAGCTTCCATAGAACTGAGTAAAGATACAAAAGCAGTTGTTGAAATGTAAGAGTTATAGCTAGCTATTGGTTTCTTCTATTATTTTTTGTAATATTTAATAAAAAACTAAACATTTTAAACCTCAATAGGGCATGAAAGTTGTGGAACAAGTTTAGGGACATTGCCCTTAAAAACTCTCATAAGCTTATATGGCAAAAGTTATGGTATGTACAAGCGAATATTAATAATTTTATTGATTTTACTATTGAATAATAAAGATGTTCGAATATGGAAAATCATGTACACTTATTTTTTGTAAGTTCCACAACAAAATAATGGAGTCATGTGTGGTTATTATGCCATGAAGTTTATGAGCAAAATCATCACAAATATCAAAATTCCAATTGATGATGTGGTAATATCTTTTACCCATATACATAATTTTTTTAACATATTTGATTTATTTTTTTGTAAATACATTAAATTACATTCTTATTTTGATTTTTAAATACATGTAGTTCTTTGGTTGGAACAAGACAGGCTATGACTAGAAATGTTTTGATGATTTACAAGAGGAATGGACAGAACATATGGTTCAAATTATATCATCACAAGAAGAATCAGGAGAAGATTGTGATGATCTTCAATAGCATATGACAACATAACGGTAATTTTTTTAATGATTTAATTTCTCTATTCCTGTGTCTGAAGTCCCTTGTTTGATGGATGTTTGTTTGATGGATGGTTATGTGCTCATGTATTTAGGAGAATGCATTGTTTTATGGACCTGTTTTTGGCCCAAACTTCATCTCATCTCTCTTGCCTACTTTTCTTATGAAAACATCATGGTAGCACTTTATTAATCATTTGTCTATAAATATGAATTTATCTGGAATCTGTGCTAATATTTTTAATGCTATAATGAGCTCTAAATATCAAGTCATGTGTAACTCCTATTTTGTTACTTGGCTTGTATGAGTTTTGGTCCCCATAAACGTATTACAAAATTGTTCCATACGTTTAAGGGCACCAAAACTCATACAAGTCAAGTAACAAATTGGAGTTACACTTGATTTCATATTTAGAGTTCATTATAGCATTAAAAATACCAATAGAGATTCCAGATAACTTCATATTTATAGACAAATGATTAATAAAGTGCTAATATGAGTTCAAAGGGATAAGGTTATTATTATATCACTCGGATGTCATTGTAGTAATCTCTTTTTTATGGTAATATTTATAATGATTTAATTTCTCCATTCGCATATCTCTAAAGTTTAGATTGCTTGTTTGATGGATGTTTACGTACTCATGTATGTAGGGAAATTAATTTTTATTTGGATTGGCTGTGTTTTGCCTAGTTTCCTTGTCACAATGCTGGTGATTCTAAGCCAACCAAGCTTGCTCGCATAATCCAATTACACTTTGACGACATTATTTTATTTATAATTTAAGTTAACTATATATGTATATGTATTGTATATACATTATTTGTTTTTGTAATAAATTTAATTATCAAGTAATTAATTATATTTAAATTTTCAATTATTTGTATTATTATTTATATTTTTGTTTTCTTATGCTATATTGAATATAGGTTAGTGGAGTGAAAAATGAGAATAAAAATATTAAAGGTTCAGATTCTCTAACTACTAATTAATGGGAAGTTTTGGTTATTTTAACTTTACTACAAAAATCACATTTTTCAAAATCATTTAAAGATAGTTTAGGAATTAGTTCTAAGGTATTCATGTTCTTGATTATGCGTTTATTAACATGACAAAGTCTAGTATGCCAAATATTAAAAGAACTCAACATATAAGCAGAAGAAGAAGTTTTATTGATTTCAACATTTAATTTAAACATGCCATCAGTGGCGTACCCTTTCCCAACAAATATATTATTTTTAGTTATAGTATATAAATCAGCCCCTATAGTTTGAGTAAACCCAATTTTGTTAAGAAGATAGCCTGAAATTAAGTTCTTTCTCATCTATGGAGTATGCAAGACATCCTTCAAGATGATAGTCTTTCCAAAGGTAAACTTTAATACTACCTTACTAGTACCATCAACTTTAGTGGAGTGGGAGTCGCCCAGGAGCACTTTCTTATCCTCAGAATCAGAATAGGAATTGAACATGTCTCACTCATAGCAAACATGTCAAGAAGCACCAGTGTCCACCCACCATCCCTCGGATCCACCAACAAAATTGACTTAAGATATCATAGCAATAAGTTGATCTTCGGTAAGGTTTGCCTATGGGGTAGGACGATTCCTGTTCCAGCAGTTCCTAGCCAAGTGGCCAGGTCTATTAAAACTATAACATATGAATGTGTTATTCCTTAAGGGGGTTGAGATCTATTCTAGAAAGGATAGTTTATGTTTCTATTTTGGTGGTTGTGGTTTTAGTTATTATTACGATTCTTAGTTTTCATATTTCTACCTTTAGGTTTTAGAATTGCATAGAAGAGTTTCTTATTGGTACTGTTGTTTAAGACTACAAGTACTTCATCTCTTTGGTCTTGTTTTCAAGCTTCTTCTATTCTTAAACGGAATATGAGACTTTCTAAATAAAATTCCTTAGTTTTATGCCTAAGTGTATTCTTAAAATCCTTACAAGCTGGGGGTAATTTATCTATAATAACAGCTACTTGAAATTGTTCATCTAAAGTCATACCTTCAGAAGTTATTTCGCGAGCTATCTTCTGCAGTTCGTGTGATTAAGCTTGCACTAATTTTCCATCAATCATTTAAAACTTCATGTATCTACTGAAATCATACTTCTTAGTTCCAGCTTCCTCAGTGTCATACTTCTTTTGAAGTGCTTCCCAAATTTCCTTAGCAGACGTATCAGAGTTATAATAATCATACAAGTCATCAGCTAAACCATTAAGAATATAATTTTTGCACAGAAAATCATTTTCCATCCAGGTGTCTAAATCCTTAGTTGCAGCTTTAGTAGGAGGATTAGACAATATTAGTTTTTCAATAGTAAGAGCATAAACGATTGTTTTCATGGTTAAGAAAAATAACATTTTTTGTCTCCATCTTTTAAAGTGTAGTCCCTCAAAACAGAATGATTTGTTGAGACCAGTAGTTAGCATTTCAGTAGACATGGCAGATATAATTCATCTTAAAATTGTTGAAACAAGTACGTTAAAACAGTGTTGGAACAATATTACTAATAACTTGAAATGAACTGTTTGGTTTGACTCGCGGATTAGGTCGTTCTCTTTAAGACGTTTCACGGCTCTGTTGAAATTTGTGCAAGCAAATACAGTCCCATCGTCCCCAGGATAAAACAACACAGAATCTTTGTTTTTTTTGTCTTAGAACTTCACTGCACTAATGAAGACCAGAATGTTACACCTGAAAAATTTGTTGCTCGAAAAACTCAAAAGTAATTTAGGATTGTTGAGAGAATTGTTTTCTTAGTAAGATGAGTTTGCAGATTGTTGTGTTAAAATTTACAAAAAATAAAATGCCACCTCACCTCATGGACGACGACGACGCGTGCGTGTGGTATCACATTTGCCTAAGTCTTTTCCTCTTACACAAAGGTGGGTACCCTTTGAGATCTAATCCGGCTCTTTACTATTTATACATTTTTTAAAAAATGTAAAAAAAATAATGTGATATAAAACTTAACTAACTTTTTTTATAAACATTCGTCTTTTCCAACGACTAGTAAAATGGGAAAGGAAACGATAATATCTACTGGAAGCTTTCTGCATAGTGATCGTAGTGATCCTCGTATTATTATTATTTACTTGTTCCATCAATGGTTTTTTAGACTTTTTTGCTATTTTATATTTTACATTGATTTTAAATAACATGGTATACTCTATTGTTGATCCATAAAATCATATTCATTGAGAAATGTGATACATAACCGTATTCTTTTATTTTTCTTTTACTTTAGTCTTATATTTTCATCTAATATTATTTGTATATTTTTTATCATTTATTTAAAGTTTTATATTTGCAATATTTTGAATATTTTTCTAGCTATTATATTTAATTTTTAAAATATATTTTTTTAACTCTTTGATTTTTTTTACTTGTTAAATATATCATTTTTAGGTTGCATATCAAGATGTATTGCTAAAAGTAATATCTTTTTTAAAGCTAATTTATACGTTGCTTTTTATTAATTAATTGTGCCTCTTTTAGTATTAGATTTTAATACTTACAAATTTTTTAAATTCCTTCTCACTTAAAAGATATCATGTGTCCGTGATTGAGGTTAAATGACGATAACACACGTTATTTATGTTATATATATATATATATATGATGTGTAATTATTATTTATAATCACTTAATAAAATTTAAATAATATATTATTATTATATATAAGTGTTTGATATAAAATAAATTAATAAACTTATATTTTCTTATATAATATGTCCTAACATTATCACTTAATATATGCATACAAAATGTTTTGTATTTTTTAGATACTAATCAACCTCACATATTTTAATACAAGTCAATGTATTTTTTAATTGATAAAATATAATATTAATCATAAATATTATTTATACTACAAAAGATAAATAACTTTATATATAAAAAAAAAGATAAATAATAATAATCTATTTTTTAGTATTTTAAATATAAATAATTTATTATTTAATCGATAAAAAATAAGAATTAAGATAAATATTTCACATGTTAATTTATTACTTAATTGATAAAAAATAAGACTTAAGATAATTAACAAATAAATATTTTCTATTACTTAATATAAATATAAAAAATATAAATAACTATATTTTAAAAAATTGTAATATTTTAGATATTAAAAATTTATTATTTAATTTATATTACATAATTGATAAAAAAATAGGATTTAAAATAACTAACTAGAAACAATCATAATTGCTTATGTTATTTAAGGTAAATAACATTGTATAAAAATGATAAATAATTGTAATTTAGATAAATGTTAATATTTTATATATTAATAATTTATTACTTATTTGATAAACACATTAGAATCATAAATAAATTATACAATAATTAGGGGTAAAAATAGTCATTATTTTAAAATATTTAGACAATTTTATTAGAAATTTATAAGGTATGAATTATACTTTTAAATATATCATAAATATGCACAAGTTTTTGTCTCTTAACAATTAATAATTCAAATATATTATAATTTGATAAATTCTGTTGGTTTGTAGTTATACAGATAAAATATAATGATATTTTCTAATTTTTTTTATAGTGGAGATATTATTTAAAGGAAATTAATTTAAGAATTCGGTTTCTATGTAATTTTTAACTCTATCAAATAAAAATTTTGAAATTGCTAATTAAAAAATTATCTTGCCATCAGTAAGAAGAAAAACATTTCAAAATATAGAAGGAAATTTTTTTTAGATCGATATAAAGAATAGTACCCTTGTAAACCAATACAATATCGATGGTTATGAAACATAGACATTAAATTCTGATATTTTTTATAATAAATTTGTAATTTTGGTTAAAAATAAAATAGAACATAAACATTATATATCCTAATCTTTTAAAGAAAAATTCTAGCTTTGTTTAAATTAAAATAAGAATAGTTAATATTTTAGATCTACGTGCACACTCTCACTAAAATTTAATATCCTCAAATTACATGATATCAATATAAACAATATGTTAATGAAACTCTTTGGATAGCAACCCTTAGTAGGTGTATCCATAATCATGAAATTTGTAACAATGTACTATATAGACACTTGCCCACTTTGAACTCTTTCCTTAACAACCAAGAAATTGATGTTTATATGCTTCAACTTTGTTGAGCTCTTGTTGTTAGTAGAATATAACATTGTTGACTTATTATCACAAAATTAATTAAGTAGTCTTTTAATACCACCACTATGCGTAGCCCCATGAAAAAATTCCACAACCATATTTCGTGATTGGATGCCTCATAATATGTTATGAACTCTGCCACCATGGTAGAAGAGGCTATAAGAGATTGTTTAACACTCTTCCAAGAGATAGCACCCCCAGCCAATAGGTAGACATAGCTCGATGTAGATTTCATAATGTCTTAGCATCCTGCTAAATCAAATTCAATATACCCAACAATCTTAGGATGATTCGATGTTCAATACTTGAGCATGTACACTTTTTTTTCTATACAAGTATTGCATGACACGTTTGACAACCTTCCAATGGTCTATTCCTAGATGGCTTAAATATCTGCTCAACATCCCAATAATGTATGAAACGTGTGCATACCAAAGAATATATCAGACTCCCTACTACTGATGCATGAGGAATCTTGTGTATTTCTTTTTCATCAAAATCATACTTAGGGCACTGATTGATGCTAAATTTGTCTTCCTTAGCTATAAAGTATCACCTGGTTTGAAATTTTGCATGTCATATCTCTTGAGAACTTTTCCATAGAGCTATTTTGTGATAATCCTAGAATACTCTTCAAGAAATCTTAGAATATATGTATGCCTAATACGAAAGAGGCATCATCAAGATCTTTCATCTCAAAATTCTTAGCTAGAAATCTCTTCATTTTGTGCAATAAGATTATATCATTTCTGGTAAGCAAAATGTTATCGACATATAAAACTAGAAAAATATACTTATTCCTACATAACTTATGGTATATGCAATCATTGACCAATTTTATCTCAAAACCAAACGAGATGATCACTTGATAAAACTTGAAATACCATTGTCGAGATGCTTGCTTTAGCCCATAGATAAATTTCTTAAGTTTTTAAACCATATTCTTTGTTTCTCCTATCATAAAGTTTTCTAGTTGCATCACATAAATTGTCTCATCAATGTCACCATTGAGAAATGTCGTGTTTATATCCATCTAATATAACTCAAGATCGAAATGCATGGCCAATTCCATTATAATTCTAAAGAGTCTTTTGAAGAAGCTGGTGATAAATTATCTTTAAAATCAATGCATTCTTTTGTGTGAAAGCCCTATGCGACAGTATGAGCCCTACATCTTTCCACATTGCTTTTTGAACCCCTCTTAGTCTTAAATATCCATTTGTAGCAAATGGGTTTTGCACGTTTTGACAAGAGGTCAAGATCACACACATCATTTTCCTTCATGAACTTAATCTCATCATTTATGGCATCAATACACTTTTTAGAGTTAAAACTTTCCATGGTTTGATGAAATTTGATCGAATCCTCTTCCATCACTTCAATATCAACCTCGTGTTTTGGGAGAAATACAATGTAATCATCTGGCATTGCACTTCTCCTTTCTCTAGTGGATCTCTTCAATGGCATGAGTTCTAGAGGTAGTAGATATTAATACACTCTAACATATATGAACTTGATAAAAATTTAACAAGAAATAGAAAATGCTATTTTATAACTTTTATAGATGACTGTTCAGATTACACTTATGTATATCTAATGAAAATTAAAAGTGAAGCATTTGACATGTTTAAAATATTTATGACTGAGATTGAGAATCAACTTAACAGAAAAATAAAAAGGTTTCAAAGTGATAGAGGCACTGAATATGATTCCAATAATAAAAAGGTTTCGAAGTGATAGAGTCACTAAATATGATTCCAATATCTTCAATGATTTTTATAAAACTCATGGAATCATTCATGAAAAAACTGCACCTTATTCTCTTGAAATGAATGACAAAGCTAAAAGAAAAAATAGAAATTTTACTGAATCGGTTGTTGTAATTTTATTAAACTCTGATGTTGCTTCCCATTGGTGGGGAGAAATTTTATTAACTGTTTGCTATGTGCTAAATAGAGTGCCTAAATCTACAAGTAAAATTTCACCATATGAAATTTTGAAAAATAAGAAACCTAGTTTAACTTTTTTTAAAACTTAGGGTTGTTTAGCCTATGTTTGGATCCTTGATCCTAAAATAATCATGTAGTTATAGAATCAAATGATGTTGACTTCTATGAACATAGATTTCCTTTTAAGTTGAAAAATAATGGGGACTCATCTTCTAGTAGTTTACCCATAACTAGAACTAGTGAACAAAATCAAGAATTAAACACTAAAATTAGGAGAAGTAAACGAGCTCGAACCCTTAAGGATTTTGGGTCTGATTTTTATGCTTATACCTTAGAGGAAGATCCACAAACTCTTAAAGAAGCATTATCTTCTTTAGATGCCAACTTATGGGAAGAAGCCATAAATGATGAAATGGACTCTCTTGAGTATAATAAGACTTGGCATTTAGTTAACTTACCTCCTGGTTGCAAAACCATTGGATGTAAATGGATACTAAAGAAGAAATTAAAACCCGATGGTACTATTGAAAAGTACAAAGCTCGTCTTATAGTTAAAGGGTATAGGCAAAGGGAAAATGTAGATTTCTTTGATACCTTTTCACCAGTCACACGAATAACTTCTATACGTATATTTTTTTCTCTTGCTACTATCCATGATTTAGTAGTACACCAAATGGATATTAAAACTGCTTTCTTAAATGGTGACTTAGTAGAAGAAATTTATACGGACCAACCTGAAGGTTTTGTTATCCCAGGTTAAGAAAATAAAGTTTGTAAACTAGATAAATCCCTTTTATGGTCTAAAACAAGCACCTAAGCAATATCATGAAAAAATTTGATAATCTAGTTATCTCACATGAAATAAATGAAAGTGACAAATGCATTTATTATAAATTATAAGGTAACATTTGAACTATTATATGTTTATATGTGGATGACATGCTTATTTTTGGATCAAATATTCATGTTGTGAATAATGTGAAAACTTTGTTAAGTGGTAACTTTGATATGAAAGATCTTAGAGAAGTGAGTGTAATCCTTGGTATAAAGTTTACTAGGTCTGAAAAGGGAATTTCTCTAGATTAATCTCATCACATTGATAAGATCTTAAATAAATATAATTACTTTAACTACAAACCTGCATGTACTCCTTATGATCCTAGTGTAAAGTTGTTCAAGAGCACCAGAGACGGTGTTAGACAAACTGAGTATATGAGCATCATTGGTAGCTTACGTTATACTACTGATTACACTAGACCAGACATAGCTTATGTTGTAGGACTACTATGTAGGTTTACCAGTAGACCTAGTATAGAGCATTGGAATGCTATTGAAAGGGTTATGAGATACCTTAAGAGAACTATGTACCTTGGATTACATTATAAAAAGTTTCCCGCTATTTTAGAAGGATATAGAAATGCAGATTGTAACACTTTATTAGAAGACTCCAAAGTAACTAGCAGCTACATATTTAACATAGCTAGTGGAGCTATTTCTTGGAAGTCTAAAAAACAAACAATATTGGCTCAATCTACAATGGATTTTGAAATGATAGCACTAGCCACTGCTAGTGAAGACGTAGGCTGGTTAAGAAGTCGGTTAGCTGAGATCCCTTTTATGGGAAAGACCGATACCAGCTATCTTGATCCATCACGATAGTACTGCGGCTATTGCAAAGATTCAAAACTGTTACTACAATTGCAAGAGATGATAGATACATCGTAAGCATAGTATTGTTAGAGAATTTCTTTCTATAAGAGTTGTAAGAGTAGATGATGTACGTTTTGATGAAAATTTGATAGATCCTTTGACAAAAGGATTACTGAGAGAGATGGTTTTCAAAACCTCAAAAGGAATGGGACTAATGATCTTAGAATGAGACTAATGCCCTTAGAATGAAGAGTCACTCATGATGGTAACCGAACTTATAGACTGGAGATCCCAAGAAATAAGTTCAAAGGGTAATAACAAGTCATGAAGTGATATGAGATGAATCATGATCTTTTGAAATCCCATTCTATATTGATAAAAGCATGAAGTCTTGAAGCAATAGAAAAGGATGATTTAATTGTTAAACTCTTAATGAGTTCTATACTCTGTGTGGAGTGGAGTACATAACTACATGAGTGCTCTTGATAAACTCACCTATGTGAATGAAGAAGTTTGGTTGCTTCCTATGGAAATTTTTTGGGCAAAATTTACTAGAGTGTTTACTATACTGGAATACACGTGCATGGCCATAAAACACGGGCTTTTCGAACTACACCTTGGAAAGGTTATATAGGTAATAATTGTTAGAGATAGAATTCGAAACTATGAGTTACTCTAGTATATTCTAAAGCATCAACACTATGAAAATGTTCAAGTCGATAGAAACCTTTTGCTTATGCACAATCTTATATTTTTAATTGATCGGTTGCTCAATGAAAATTGTTTTTATATAAAATTCAAGTGGGGATTGTTAGAAAATATGAATGTTTATAATAAAAACTAGTGAAGCCTTGTCCCACATTGCTTTTTTACATTTCTTAAAAGATGTATAAATAGTAAAGAGTTGGGTATTGGGATTGGGCCCTAAGGGGTACCCACTTTTGTTGAAGGGGAGAGGACTTAGGAAAATATGATACCACACGCGCGTACACACGCGCCATAGCCATTCGTCCGTCCGACCAACTGTGCCGTGCTGAGCTAAGCTCAGTCCGAGTACATGTGCGTGAGGTGGCATTTTATTTTTTGGAAAAATTTTTTATTAGAATACTTTTCCACTCAAAAATAGTCATTATTTTCTTTTACTCACAATATGGCCGTTGTTTTCTTTTACTTAGAATATGACCGTTAAATGATTCTTACTCTTCTTTATTCAGAAAATGGTTGTTACTCTTCATTACTCAGAATGGTTGTTACGCTCTCCATCCCCAGACATTATCGTTATTATCATAATGACCACACAGTTTCTTAAACTTATAAATAGAGGGCCTCAACTCTCAGTTTTAACACAACAATCTGGAAACTCATCTCACTAAGAAAACAATTCTCTCAACAATCCTAAATTACTTTTGAATTTTCCGAGCAACAAATTTTTCAAGTGTAGCATTCCGGTCTTCATTAGTGCAGTGAAGTTCCGAGATAAAGAAAAAAAAGATTCTAGGTTATTTTATCCTGGGGACGACGGGGTTGTGTTTGCTTGAACAAATTTGGGCAGAGCCGCGAAATGTCTTAAAGATACCAACCTAGTCCACGACTCAACCCAAGCAATTCATTTTAGGTTATTGGTAATATTGTTCCAACACTATTTTAACGTACTTGTTTCAACACAAATTAAATCAATTAATTCTCATATTATCAAGATCTATTCAATTTCGTCCTTCTCAAAAAAGTTTATCACATTTCACCCTTGCAACTTGTGTCCAATTTCATCCTCGTTTTGTTAACTTCTATTAAATTTTATTCCCTACAAAATTTACACATAAGATTTACATAAGTGTGGTATTATCATGATATTTACCAATAACTTGAAATGAACTACTTGAGTTGAGTCGCGGACTTGGTTGTTCTCTTTAAGACATTTCATGGCTCTGCCCAAACTTGTACAAGCAAACACAGCCTCGTCATGCCCACGATAAAACATACCATGAAAGTTTATAAGATATGGACCTAATTAACCTAGAGAGGGGCGAATAGGTTATTTTTAATTTTTATCAATTTATAACTTAATAACCTAAACAAAGTGGCTAGACATGCAATCGCGTGTAAGAATAAAATGAGGAAATAAAATAATAACACATGATATTTTTAGGTAGAAACAACCTAGGCCACAACCATGACCTAAGAGGAAAACCACTGATCCATCGGAACACCTAACTTTCCACTATGAAAATCAAATGTTCAAGTACAAACTCGGTCTTATGCTACCCTCCCTAGGATACTGCCCCAATATACTTTACTTATGAGCCCCTGCTCTATTTTCATAGTTTCCAATATTAGTGTGAGCGGTTTCCAAACCAACGTTCCAATAAGCCCCCCGCCAATCAGACCGTTCACAAATAAATTGTAAAAAGAGTTGTCACAAAAACATAAGTGCCCATGTGTGTTCTAAAACGGATTTAATAATGAATAATCCTAACTAGATGATTCAAAACATATATCACCTAAATCAAATCAACTAGCAAATTATAGAGCAAAATGATTAAGCCCAAGTTCAATAAAACTAGCTTCTTTAAAGATTAATAATAAAATCAAATAACTATGATATGATAAAAATAATTATTTGATCTAACAATTTTAGAACAAAAATAAAGAAGAAGCCATAAAAACATATTATCAAAATATCATAAAATAATTAGTCTTATTAATCAATCAAACATAACCACCAATATTTCATAGATTAACTAAATAAAGAAGCCTAAAGAATTATGATCTTATATTTTTAAAACAATAGAGAGAAATTAAGAAGAATAGAAGAATGCTCTTGTATGGTTGATTGAAACAATAAATAATGAGTTTTATTTATAGGAAAAATTAGAATCCTTAATCCTATGTAATTGATAAATATCTTTTCTATTACAAATAGGATTAGTAATACTAATTAATTAAGATAACTCCTATATGATTGATAAATATTTTTTCTATTACAAATAGGATTAATAATACTCATTAATTAAGATAACTCTTTTATATTACAAATAGGATTAGTAATACTCACTAATTAAAAAGACTCCTATTTAAAATAGATTTATTTTAAAATAGATTTTATGCTATCTTTTATGCTAAAGATTTCAGTAATAATTTAGAGTACATTTTATCTAATATCTTTTAAAATAGATTTTATGCTATCTTTTATGCTAAAGATTCCAACTATAATTTAGATTATATCTTATCTAATATTTTAGCATATCTTATTCCATATTTTAGCACCAAAAATAATTTTAGATTTATAAGCATGTGCTATTAAATACATAAATGTAATCTTACATGTCATAATTATCAAAGATAAACCTGAAGTACAATTATCTAAAACTTGAGCATTTGTTTTACTTTTTTTGATAGACTTGATAACAGGCTTAAAAACAAATTTATAGATAAATATTTATTCACAAAATTAGCCAACACTCATAGTCCTTATAGCCCAGAATCTTTTTTCTGTCTCGGAACTTCACTGAACTAATGAAGTCTAGAATACTACACCTCTCAAATATTTATGATCCTCGAAAATCTGATAAAACAATTCTGAACTTTCTTTTCTTTGATTTTGCTGGGAAAAACCATAGAATCGTTATTTTGAGTTGTTAAGTTGGGTCTTAAAATGAGGGCTATTGCCCACTATTTATAGATGAAAAAAGATGTGTAAAAGTCACATAATTATGAAAATAATGGTTATAAAAGTAATGGTTACATAATTATGAAAATAACGGTCATAAAAGTAACAGTTATAAAAATAACGGACACATAATTATGAAAATAACGATTACATAATTATGAAATAACGGTCATAAAATATTAAAAATATTTTTTATTTAAATTCATTTTCAACAATTTCTATGAACAAAGGTTAAGATTTTATTCATATTAAAATCCATCTAAAATACATATGGACAATTGTATTCTTGTGTTACCGATTTGCAAGTTGTCTCAAAGGATGAGTTCAATTAGTTGTGTTCAAGTTGATCGGAATGTCGGTCTGGATTAGTACATATACCTTAGAGGCCATAAAGTGGAACAATTACTTGTAAGTAACCTAAATTGGTGCTTTATATGTGTAAAGATAGTTTAAGACATTTCTCTATGCTTGAACATTTGATCCATTGAGCTCGTGTATTAAGATAGAACTCTAAATGTAAATAAGTTTGTATTTTAATTAATGTTAAAATTAAAATAAATAAAAGAACATTTAATTTATTCACTCATGCTATTATATTCTTTAAATATTATTACAAAATTATTGATTATTCATATCTACTAAAAACTCAATATATTAGTATATGTACAAGAGGAATGGTTTTAAATAAAATAATCAAATTAGTATGTAACAATTAATTAAATTTTGTAAATGGATATTTAATTAAATCAATATTACGAACTATATCCATTTAAAATAGAGTGGCCCTTATCCAAGATAATTGGTGTGGAGAAATCCAGTTTTCCACTTGTATAAGAGTTAATAATATAGGGCTAGACTAGACATATTAGAAACATTACTAATATAAGTTTACCCACATATGTTTTCATATATGTCACTCGATGACTATGTGCAGGATGATCTTAATCTTGAGTGTTTTAGATGGCCCTTGTTGTGGCACCTTGGTATTTGATTTACTTGTGATGCTTGTATTAGTAGGCTAAGGTGCCTTGTATATTTGTACCTCAGTGTTCATGGTAGGCTGCGAGATTATTTTACAAGATATAAAATCCATACCATTGGTTCTTAGATCTTAGATAATTGTTCTCTTATTGAGTGATTTAGAGATTCAATAACTCCACATAATCTATAATATAATTATAGATAGTTATTCATATGCATTACATGTACTTAAGAAAAAGATATAATAGATGACTTAAAATAGACTTAATGACCTTGGTCGTACAATGAACTGACTGTGGAGGATTAAGCTACACTTAATGGTTATATTAATGGAATACTCATAAGTGTAATGTCGAATAAATATCAGTTTTAATATTCTAAAATTCAATCTCATGTCTATAGTAGAGTGACATGGATATTAATAAAGAATAATGATTAACTAAATGGTTAAATAATATATTAACACTTTATTCGAGTTTGAATTCATAGTTCCATCGGTTCCCAAGTTTTCTCTATAATAGCGACTAAACAATGTTGTTTTTAAGATAAATATGAATAATTAATCTTGATCAAATTGGAGATTACAAGGATTCCTACAAATCCTTGAACAATTTTTTCTATTCATTCACATATAAGGGGGTTTAAGTTAGGAAACTTGAACAAATTATTGATAAATTTAGAGATTGCAATGATTCCTAATCCTGTTCGTCCTTGTTAAGATGTAAGATTTAGTTAACCCAAAGATTATAGGAATTTTTAGCAAACTACAAATATAATATTTTTTTTCTACTTTGTAAGTAAATTGTAAATATTATATATATTGAGAAAACAATTGTTGCCCAATATCACAAAATTCTGCAATTTTATTTTAAAGATTAGATTTTTATCAAAAGCTTTTTATTAAAAAAACAATACCGTGGTTTTCCTATAAGTTATTGTTGTGACCTAAATTATTTTTAAGCAAAAATTACATGTATTTTATTTTTAATTTTCTGCATTTATTGCATGTGTTTTTTAATTACTAGTCATTCACTATGAATTGCTTATTCACTACTCCAAACTTAATCAATTTGAATTAGAGTTTTTAAGTAGTTTCCATATTTACCAAAATGTAACTTTTAGGACTCCTATTATCAAGGTGGCACATTTTTTGTTCACATTTAATTAAAGGTATTGTACCGGTTTGATTTTAAGCACTAACTTTTTGATCAATTGGGAAATGGTAATAATTTTCACAAATCTCGTTTATGCTCATGGGAGATAAGATTTGTAAGTTTTAAGGTTCCAATAATTGTTCACAAACTACAAAGATAATTAAATATTATTCTATTTTGTAATTAAATTACAAATATATAAGGATCATATTGAGAAAATATTTTGAAAGTTTCATATGCAGATAAATTTCACATATGTATATTGAACTTCTGGTACATATAGGCATCCATGACCTATAAAGAAGGTGGATATGCCAACCTATAGAACCTTTTCATGACCTCTATTGTAACTCAACCAAGTACGTCTCACAATGTGAATAAAGTAGATACCATAGTGTAGATAAAAATAATATGCTTATTCAGCACAACACAAAAAGAACCAATTGATAAGAAAGAAGATCTAGGGTAAACATATAAGTGATAGTGTGCCTCATAGGCTCCTATCCACTCTAGTAACATGCATTAACATGGAGCACTACACATAATGTGAATCAAGTAAACGTACTAGAAATTTGTAAAGGATTTCCAATCATTTCAAGACCTTCTATTTGCAAACAAATTAGTAAATGATGATTATACTCTCACAACATGTAATGAGATAAACCAACATACAATCCTTTCCTATGTTGAAACATCCTCAGGTTTCTTAAGGAAACCACTCGATAATATGCAATTCAATAATAGGGAAAACAATAGTATACAACTTGATAAAAGTATAAACATAAATACCTCTACCAGTGGGGATACCTGTCCACTCTATGTCTAAGATGCCTTCATTCGCTATCAACATAATAGCTTATCCAAGTAGATCTACGATTATCCTTGAAGCTCCATCACCATGTGATGTGATCAAATAATAATGGCTCAACCTTCTAACATGAAAACACGTTGTGATCGACAACACCCAGTCGGCACATGATACATAAAACCATAGGCTCTTCATATGAAACACTACCACATATGTTTCTCAACTATGGACAATGTTGCAACCTTTCAACACCCAACCGATACACAACACACTACTAAATAGGCTCCTCTCCAATGAGAACTATTGCACTGTTCTACTAGCCAACATATAACAAAACAACACTATGAATAACTCCTAAGAATGATGTGGCTCTCTACTAGCCAACTATACATTTTACCTCTCCACAAATCCTCTATCAATCTCACATTTTTTACACTAAACCAGTGTCTGGGAAATATGATAAAGACTCCCCAATGATTTTCTACATCTTATAGATAACACAATGTTTCTCCAACACAACACTCAAAAGGAAAACGAACTAATAATGGACTAAAAAAGTCTAGTGCCAAATAGATAGAGCCTCCCCACAGATTCTAGCCAAGAAAAGAATAAGGAAGATAAGGGAATTTATAGAAAAAATCAACCTCTCGAACCCTCGTAGGCTAGGGTTTTGAGGACATGGTGAAAACCTCGACAAAATGAGGTTGTACACAGAAAACCATTTCAGAATCAATCAGATTGAAGCTATATCATAATTCACTGGAGTCAAAATATCTGCTAGATCTGGGTCATAGTTTCTATCGCAACAAATGAATTACATTTTAAAATAAAATAAAAATAAAATGAAATAGGATGAAGATGGTATCCAACAAGTTCTACCTATTATTTTATTTGAACCAATAAGTCCCGCCGTATGAAAGCAATACTTTAAACACTGAATTACGTAGGTCATTTACCATCACAAAGAGATAACACAGCCGAAAAACAAAGTCCTCAATAAGACACCACGGCAACAAACAAAGTACCCATCAAAATAAAATAATTAAAAGAGTTTAGAACCTGATACATCACAGGGTAATAAGATACAAACTCCTTAACGACTCAATCCTAAATCATACAAATACAAAAGAATATGATTAAAAGATAATGCAATATAAGCATAGATAATATAATATCAGATAAGCATATAACTTTTCTCGACAGATATTATATAATCAATAGAAAGTAGAAATAGAGGTAATGCTTTCTAATAAGAGTTTAAGCTACAATATGTTGTAATATATACACCTTAAAATATGATTGTACTAACACAATAAGTGATCACGTATAATAAGCGATGTGATGAGGTAAACCCACATAGAGTTTGTATCTATGTGGTAATGTCCTCGGGTTGCTTAAGGCAACTACTTAGTAGCAAAAAAATCACTAATTAATAAAACAGTTTTAAGTTTGAAAGAAATAAAACCATTATACCTCTTCTATTAGTTGGAACCTCTATCCAAACTGCTTATTACTGTTCTTACTTGTTGCTTCCATAATGACATGGTTTGACACACAAACCCAGCTTTCTTCCATAGCTAAGACCACCCAAAGTGATGTGATCAGTACCCATAGATTAGTAAATTGAAATATTTATAGAATGAGAAACCTTAAGGATTACACTCAATCTTAAGGCATCAAAGGACACACTTTCTTCCACACATCTCAAATTATGGACGAGAGACACATAACCAAGCCACATATACACATAGACTATGATTTCATAACTATACTTACTAAATGACCTACACTCAAATGTAAGCTCTACAAAATTATTTCAAAAATAGATATAAATCTTAGTATGAATTTTGGTAGAGTTTTGGAAATAAAAACATGGGTATAGAATTGAGAGAAGGAGGTATTTATAGAACTCAAATAATCACCTCGCCAACCACCTCACCAAAGGTGGTGGCGAGGTTGGTAGCGATGTACCAAAAAATAGATTTTTTTGTTTCAGAAAATGTCGAGTAAATTTCATAAATATCTACATCTGATGCGAACCAAAATCCACCACTCTCAACCTAGCATGAATATTAAAAGCAACCAAACCCATGGTGTGTGAAAACATACTTTTAATCATAGTGTTCTTAACTATATGTGTGTATGCATTACTAATCTATAGTAACCAACCTTACACAAAGAAAGATAGAACACTAAATAAAAATAAATAAAATCATGTTTTGTACATAAGAAGCTAACACACAAAAACAAAGTAAAATAATGCTTAAGACTCCCCCTTTGGCTTTTCATGTCCAAACACTGCACAACTAAATACATATTCACTTCTATAATGAGATGATCATAAATATATTTAAGATGTTTTCTCCCATGAACAAAACATCAACGCATACCAAAACCCGACAGATACACCTACATCATGTGCATCCACCTTGTGCACTCCATTCATCTTCATGTATCAACTCATCCACTTTGAAACACAAGGGTCTCAGCACCATTGCACATAACACACATAAAGCTTGAAGACTTCAATCTACACCTATAGCCTGTACACATGAAACAAACACACATTTTGTGAATGTATTATGTAGAAATAACATACATTCTAAGCACATATTATGATGTCACCCTTATACAGGTAAACATCAATAACTAACCAACACAAGAAAAGTACAAAACTCCCCCTAACTTTATCCAATACACCTTCTAAGTGTATGCAAGTAAAGTATATAGATGTAGTGCCTCCCCTCCCCCCTCTCCATTTTAACACAAAATGTTAAAGTACGACCCCTATATGAGGGAGAGAAGACATACAAATATGTAATATTTATAATAAATATGCAATAATGCAGATGGAATTAAGAAAAATTAAACTAAAGTACATATTAATAAGTAATATTAACCTCATACTCATTAAACAAACTTTATTTTACAAAGATAAGTTCATAAATAAAAGAAACATATGGAATAAATGAAAGAAAAAAGTCATAAAGGAGATCAACATACACCGTGTCCCTCTCTACCACCATCATCCCCTTGAACATGACTACAAGAAGATTGTCTAAAGGGGTAGTAGGAGGTATGTAGTAGCTTGTGGATTGCAAATGTTATTAGTAAACTGTTCAAAGTAATAATTGGTCTCAAAAAGGATATTGAACTCATCTCTTCCAAATATAGTAAGCAAATTGTACAATGACCCAAGAGATGAAGCAATAAAGGAAAGAGGTCTAATTGGGGCAGGATAAGGTCTGGCTAGGGTAGGATGAGGTCTGATTGAGGTAGATGAAATCAATGAACCATGAAAAGGCATACAATAAGATGATAAGAAGCTGCAATACCTTGAGTGAAATCATGATAATGCATATCAATGACATTTTTGTTCCAAGTTTGTAACTTCTGAAAAATATTAAAGAAAATTTGGGTAGACTCTTCAACTAGAGAGACAAATGTGGAAGGAGTAGGAGAAACAGGAGATGAGTCATAATAAGTCGAGACCCATGACTGTTAGAAACAATAATGTGAAAAAGAACAAGCTTGCTCATACAATTGAAATAAATGTTATGAAAAATAATGGAATCCCACCTAGAAATCAAAGATGGATAGTGGATGATGAGTGCTCAAAAAGCACTAAAATAACCATGATTTTATGTACATTAATTGATTAAAAATATATACATTTATATGTTTTATCATATATTTATATAAATTAGTCTTTTTTCGGAATCACGGGTATTTTTATTGTTTTTCAGGTATTTTGGCTTAAAAACGCAATTTAAAGACTCAAAGAGGAATACTTGAAGCAATACATCACAAATATATTAATAAATAAGTGGGAAAAGGTCAACAAATATGGAAAAATTGGACAAAATGGGTCGAAAAGGTCAAAAATGTCAAAAAGGAGAAAAATGCGCCGGAGCGACCCGTCCATGTGTGACGCTGACCAGCGTGTGTGGCAGCGGCTCTTGTTCATCGTCCGCAGCGCCAGCGGCCCAGCCTCCGCGCAGCGCGTTTTGTCCCATTTTCCGCGATGCCCGCCAATGGCGTCATCTTGGCGTCATTGATGACCTCGGCATTTCCATTACCGTTTTTTAATTTTTTTAATATTTTTTAACATTTTTCACCCCTTTTTCTCTCCATCCTACTTTATAAATACCCCGCTTCTCTTCGCCAACACACCTCAAAACACACTTCTCTCTTTCTTTCTCTCCCGTTTCTTAGTTTTAGTTTTTTTAGTTTTTCTTATGTTTTAGCTAGTTTCTCTTAGTTTTAGAGTTCTTCCACTTTTTGGGAAGAACTAGTTATATTTTGTAATTTATTAGCTTTTTTGATTCAATAAAAGGGAGTGCAAATTCCGTTTGGAGGTTTTCTAGCAGCGGAATGGCATCAATCTTGTAAGGATTTTATTTTCTTTCTGGAGTTATTTTTATGCTTTATTTTCTTACATGTTATATTTAATTTGTTTGTGATTAAATTTAAGCTGTGCAATTTGTTGTAAAAAATGATATAATAATAACGTTGTTATGCTTGCGAAATATTAAATAGGTAAAAATCTACTAAAATGAATTGATTTTATTTTTATTCAAGATTTTATATTAAGAATGTTGAGAGAAATATATTATTTTTCATTACAAACTTAAATCTGAAAATTAGATTTTAAGGTTTAGTTATCGTCGATTTAGAGTAGTGCTCTTTTATTTGTTAATTACAATCGCGGTAGTTAGAGTGAAGCTACATTTCAAAAGTTTTATAAGAATTATTATACTGAAAATGTATTGACAACATGTTTTGTTAGTAGTTTTTAAAACTTGAAAGTTAGTACTTTCGGATACCTAAATTCTTAGGTTTAATTTGGACACCTTATTGAATAAAGTTTAAAGCTATGCAATCAAGGTGGCATTTAAATGGTTCATTTTCAATCTCTTAGAAAAAGGAATTAATTTAATTAACCAAATTAGTTATCAACCCGCTTCGTAGGTGTTAATTGATTTGTTTAGTTAGCAAAGAATATCTAACCGTAAGGTGGTATTAAATACAAAAGGAGAATCAATAAATATCGAATTGTCTTTAATAACCTAAATAATACAATGACATAAGTAACTTAGTTATTATATCCATAAATACTCCCTTATTTATAAAGATAAAATTTGCATGAATGTTTATTGAATCTATGTTTATTTTATGTAAGTAGATTAAAAACACAAAACTCAAATATCGTAATAGGGATGTTTAGGATTTAATTTGATTTTTAAAAGTTTGAATAATAAATTAAAAAACCATGCATTCCTTCCTTAGATCGACGCCCAGGAGTATACTTATCATTTCTCCACGAAATTATTAGGTGCACTTACTTGAAAGTTTTATAAATATAAAACCAAAGTATTAGCGAGATCGGCGATCTGGGTTTAGATTCATCAAAGTATTGGCGATCACGATTACGCTCATCAAGTTTTTGGCCTTTACTTGGATGACTCAGATTCTTGAGGATGGCGTCAAGTTTTTAGCGTAGATTCTTGCAATGGAAGGAATAAGCGTTTTTAATTTATTTATCAAAATTTTAAAAATATTTTTGTGCTGTAAATAATTGTGATTTGTTTTGTAAAAAAATAAAAAATAAAACATTTAATCAAATTTCAAATTTCTTAAGAAATAATAAAAAAATATAAAAATAAATATAAAAAATATAAAAAATAAATATAAAAAATAAAAAATAAATAAAAAAAATTAAATAAATTTTTAATAAAAATAAAAAAATAAAAAAAATAAAAAAAAACATTTCAAAAATTTTAAGTTAAAAAATAAAAGAAATAAATAAATAAATAAATAAATAAATAAAGACAAAATAAAAAAAATAAAAAAAAAACAAAATTTTTAATTTTTTGAGTTTAATTTTTATTATTATTTTTTAAATCCTAATTTTATTTTCTTTTTATTTTATTTTACCTTTTTCAATTTTATTTTATTTTATTATTTTTTATTTTTCTTTCTTTAGCTATTTTTTTTTCTTCTTGATTTTTATTTAACTTAATTAACTTAGATTGCTTTTATCATTAACTTAGGTTTTTACTTAAATTTTCATTAACTTAATTAACTTAATTTTTTTTACTTCACTTAACTTAACTTAATTATTTTTTTTCTTTTTCTTTTTTTTCACTTAACTTAATTAACCTTTTCTTTAAACTTAATTAACTTAGATTTTCATTAACTTAAATTTTTATTTAATTTAACTTGATAACATGAAAAGTAAAGATCTAAGGAGTTAAATACAGGAGACTAGTTCTTGAAACCTTTGTGCCATAATCTTTCCTGTGACGTTAATTGTCTAGGAGGATGGTTTTTAAGGAGCCTTTGCACCAATTCTTTCTTTGGGAGTACTCTTAGTTATCTTGATTATGTTATTTTTTTCTTAAAAACAAAAAAAAAAAAAAATTAGGAAACTACCTCCAAAATTTTAAAGTTTTTAATTATAATCTAAGGAGTTAGTTGCTTTGTTTAATCTAGGTACAATTGTGTTTTTATGCCTTAATTATTTGATTTGTACCTAGATGTGGGTTATCTAAGAACTTCAAGTATGCCTCTAGTTCTAGAAATCTGAAGAAATCGAAAATCAATAGGGCGTAGTGAAAAAGTATAGGTAGACAACGCTTGTCTTATAAGCGAAGGTTTGATTGACTCGATGATGAGGGGACATTGAGTTTACTTAAAATACAATCCCCAGATTCGTCTTGCTAAGGCGTTAAACTAACTTATTTGGATGGGAAAGCTGACCCGTCATTTTAGGTAATTTTCTTTTATTTCTTTTATTTACTTAATTATTTCATTTTAATTACATGTGAATAATTTTAAAATTGTTAAAAATAAAAATATTTGTTGAGATATTTAGAAGTTCAGTGATTTTTACGTATACACTTTAATGATGAATATGATGGATGTACTGCGTGTTCCATTACTACTTGCACTTTCTCAAGAAATAGGTAATCTTTCTTCTCTTTTCTCTTTATCTTTAATTTCTGATTGTTACATTGAGGACAATGTAAGTTCTAGGTTGGGGGTGGTGAAAAGTTACCATGCTTAATTAAAAAAAAGTTTTAACAATTTAAAAATAAAAAAAAATTTAAAAATAAAAAAATATACTTTTTTATTTTTGTGTGGTTGGTTTTATTTCTATTTTATGTGATTTAGTAATTTTTGGAATTAAAAAAAAACTTTTTCACAAAAATTTATCATTTCTTTAAATCAAATTTAAGTAAATAGTTAAGTCTTTTGTACTGTTAGATTAATTTTTGAAAACATATCATGAAATATTTTGTAATTATTTTTGAGAATTAGTTAGTTTTTGTCATAACTAGTATTTCTTGATAAGATGTAGAAATTATATTAAACCCAAAATCGGTGTTTATGAATTTTTTTTAGTGGAGACTACCTTTGTGAGATATAATTTGAGCCTAATTTCCTTTATTCAGAGTGAAATATATATTTTTCTACTCGAACACATTTCTTATTTCTTCAAATTTTAGATGATCTACATAGGTATTAGCATTGAATGTATGAATTTTTTCTCATCTTAATAGAGTATCATATATTTTTTATTATTTTTGCTTAGATTAAATGATTTGAGTAGAAATTGATAGTATATGCTTATATCTACGTTCATTGCATTTACAAAAAAAAGACATATCTGGGGTTACCTAAACCAAGATCAAACAGAAAAAGCCACAAAATTAACCCTTTCACTTCAAAATAAAAAAAATGTACTGATCTACGTGGGTTGACTCTCTAAAATACATATATTGAGAAATATCTTGAGAAAAAAAATAGGCGATAAAGAATATATAGTATAATCTACATCTTATAACTTGCATTACTGAAAGTTGTGGAAGTAAAAGTTAATTACAAAGAAATATATAGGAAATAATTCACTAAAAGTCATTCATTCTTCGTTTGTAAAAGGCATATATCTTGAAATTCTTTCTTAATGATTTTGATTTATGCATGAAAATAATTTTTATATATGATATCTTTATAATTTATACATTTGATTCCTTTCATGAGATCAATGTTAAAATAGCACTTTGAGCCTTTATTCTTTATACATATGCGAACATATTAGTTCATTTCTATACATCAACTTTTTCGCATATAAATTAGTATGAGTGTTTGAACCCATAGGATTCAGTGTTTCGAGAGTATTGACTTGTGAGGAATAGAGTCGAGCGAATTGATTCATGACAGAAATTGGGTGAAATTAAATTGATACATTTTTGACATGAAATATGAAAATGATTTTCGACTAATTATTGTAATAAAATCATGATTGTTTAAAGAGATTAAAATAACTTATGCTTGAGATTTTAATTATGATCTTAAAAGAGATTAAAAAGTATGAGACATTTTTGTGATATATTTGTTTTCTTTTATTCTTAAATTAATTTTTGATTTTGTTGTAATTTTAGTTTTTGATTTGATTCTTTTGATTTTTACATTTAGTTCAATGTTTGTGGGTATCATTTCTGAAAACCCTCGCGAGACTCAGGCTTCGTCACTAGAGCTGACCTAGGGGTTTAAAGGCTTGTTGCATGGCTAAATGCAGCGTGTCAATCCACGGAAGTGATTTAGGATAGTTTAATTTTTAGTTTTTTATCGCTTCTCTTGCTAAGGGACTAGCAGAAGCTGGTTCAGGAGTTGTGATGAGTGCAAAAAGCACTAAAATAACAATGATTTTATGTACATTAATTGATTAAAAATATATATATTTATATGTTTTATCATATATTTATATAAATTAGTCTTTTTGAATCACGGGTATTTTTATTGTTTTTGGTATTTTGGCTTAAAAGCATGATTTAAAGACTCAAGAGAATACTTGAAGCAATACATCACAAATATATTAATAAATAAGTGGGAAAAGGTCACAAATATGGAAAAATTGGACAAAATGGGTCGAAAAGCTCAAAAATGTCAAAAAAGGAGAAAATCGCGCCGGAGCGACCGTCGCCGTGCATGGCGCGCCAATGCGCCCGGTACGCACGCGACTCTTGTTCATCCAGCGCCTGGCTAACGTGGAAAATCTTGTTCATTCAGCGGCGCGGCGTCCCCACTCCGTCGCCAATGACGCGTTTTGCCCCGTTTTCCGCGTCTGGTAGCCCAATGGCGTCATGCGGCGTCATTGATGACCTCGGCATTTCCATTACCACGTTTTTAATTTTTTTAATATTTTTTTAACATTGTTTTACTCATTTTTTCTCTCCGTCCTACTTTATAAATACCCCTTCTCTTGACGAAAACACATCTCAAAACACAACTTCTCTCTTCTTTCTTTCTATCCATTTCTTAGTTTTAGTTTTTTAGTTTTCTTATGTTTTAGCTAGTTTCTATTAGTTTTAGAGTTCTTCCCTTTTTGGGAAGAACTAGTTATGTTTTTTGTAATTTATTAGCTTTTGATTCAATAAATGGGAGTCGCAAATTTCGTTTGGAGGTTTTCAAGGAATGGCATCAATCTTTGTAAGGATTTTATTTTCTTTTGAGTTATTTTTTATGCTTTATTCTTACATGTTATATTTAATTTATACGTGATTAAATTTAAGCGTAAATTTGTTGTAAAAATGATGTAATAATAAGCGTTGTTATGCTTGCGAAAATATTAAATAGGTAAAAATCTCTAACATGAATTGATTTTATTTTTATTCAAGATTTTATATTAAGAATGTTAGAGAAATATATTATTTTTCATTACAAACTTAAATACGAAAATTAGATTTTAAGGTTTAGTTATCAGGTCGATTTAGAGTAGTGCTCTTTTATTTGTTAATGTCCTTGATGTAGTTAGAGTGAAGCTATATTTCAAAATTTTTATAAAAAATTATTATACGAAAATGTATTGACAACATGTTTTGATTAGTGGTTCTGAAACTTGAAAGTTAGTACTCGGATAACTAAATTCTTAGGTTTAATTTGGACATCTTGAATAAAGTTTAATGTCTAACCCTTTAAAGGTGGCATTTAAATAGTTCATTTTTAATCTCTTAGAAAAAAAATTAATTTAATTAGCAAATTAGTTATCAAACCCGCCCGTAGGTGTTAATTGATTGTTTAGTTAACAAAGAATATCTAACCCGCTTAAAGGTGGTATTAAATACAAAAAAGGGAGAATCAATAAATATCAATTCATATCTTTAATAACCTAAATAATACGAGCAAGCATAATTAACTTAGTTATTATATCCGTAAATACTCGCCATTATAAAAGATAAAATTTGCATGAATGTTTATTGAATCTATGTTTATTTTTATGTAAGTAGATTAAAAACACAAAAACCCCAAAATATCGTGACGGGATGTTTAGGATTTAATTTCGTTTTTAAAAGTTTGAATAATAAATTAAAAACCACGTACATTTTCCTTAGATCGACCTTGGGAGTATACTTATCATTTTCTACGAAATGATTAGGTACCTTTCTTGAGAGTTTTATAAATATTAAAACCAAAGTATTGGCAGGATCGGTGATGCCGATTTTCGTTCATCAAGTTTTCGTTCATCAAAGTATTTGGCGATCACGATTCTGCTCATCAGTGGATTATAGAAGAAGGTGAAACAATGGTACCGAAAATGATAATTCTATAGATTATACCAACAAGATCTATATCATCACTGTTCAGAATCTCACAGAGAAAGTGTTCTCGACACGAAGGAGATAGTATGAAGATGGGAACGGGGTTGAATAACAACCTTTACAACAATATTAAGAGAACAACCAAGGGAATAACAGTTAACAACAAGGGAATTACCAACATATGTGTGGTTAGGCTCAGCCAACTAGCTTGACATTTAAATAATGTTGCAAGTATTCACACTATAAAATTCAAAGAGGTAGGAGGCAGCAATAATTTCAAATTCAAAAAGGATAACAAGAAATGTCGAAAATTGAACATCAGGATGAGATAATAAAACATGAATATCATCTTTGGAGAAAGTAACCCTTTGTCCTCTAAGGACAAAAGAGGTAGATAAATCAATAGTAGAAACACAAAGAAGGGCAACATAAAGCTCCCTAACAAACTCATTATTATAAGAAAATATCAAAGAAGAAAGAGAAATCTAGGAAAAGTAAGAAAATCTTTGTTCAATTTCAGTAAACTCATGAATATTGATAGGACACTCAGTAAGAATGGGCGCACTATGAGATGCATTGGTAGGCTCTGGTTTTTTTGACTTCTTATCACTTCTAATATACTTTGGGGCCATATTTGGTAAAAAAAATAGAAGGTAGGATATATTGGTAGAGCGAGAAGAGAAGGAAACTATTTCGAAGTTGAAGAAAGTAAGAACTAGGGAGTTCTATATATAGAAATACGAGCATCTTGCTACATAACTTGCCAACCCCTTGCTAGAGTGATTGGTAAGGTGATAGCGAACTATATAGCGAGGTGGGATTTTTTGGGAGCAAATAGTTTAGCAAAATCAATCGATACACTCAACATAAACATCCACATGGAAATTAATCCATAATGCATTCATTCAAATGTAATGACTAAATGTTTAGATGACATGCACTTTGTGTTATGCTAAACTTATTTAGTCTATATGCTATCAAGATATGCTTATGCGAACCAAGAAAATAGAAATTTAGACTCAAGTAGAACCAAACTTTATATGTCCATATTTAGCCTCTCTCTCCAACAATATAGGTGCCAAACTAGAAGAAATCAAAAGGTCTTTCAAAGCTTGTAAAGATAGGAATAATAAACATTTAAGCTTAAACACACCTTTAAACGACCAAAACATACACTTTAAGTAATGATCTCATAATCATAAGTAGAAAACCTTCAAACTTATGTTATTTTTCTTTTACTTCATAATTTTAAAAAACTGATAATCCCAAGCTTAGGATTTTTTTCCTTTACTTCTTAGCTTTCACTCACCGATACCCTCCTTTTTTTTCTTTAACAAGAGGGTTACATAGATATTCCCAAATCATGTAAGCTTAAAAATTAACATAATTGAAACTCAACTGAATGTGTGCAAGGTAAGTGGGATTTAACATTTTGGCTAAGCTAATAGGTGCAAATAAATGAAGAGATTATGAAATGGCTCAAAAGGGAAAACTAAGAACAAGTAAGCATTGATGGCTTCAAAAGTTCAAACAATTCGAATAAGGCCTAAATCCTATTTCTATCTAAGTAGAACCTAGGATACCACCTCAAGAGATATTGAAGTAGATTATAGAGCTTGTTAGAGACATACAAATCATCTAAGCATGAAATCAACACAAACTTCTCAAATCCATACAAATTCAAATAGTTATAACATGTGTAAAAGTTTGTTTTCTCAAATTCAACACAAGAATTTATCCATACAAACACTTAAGGAATGAATATGTTAAAATAGCCATACCTCAATTCAAGTTAAAAGCATCCTAAACATAAAATATCATTAGTCCTTCTAAAATTTTCAAAACACTAGTAGAAGATAACTGGTCAGAGAGACTTGTAGGATAGTCCCGGGTAGATAGAGAGAGAAAAAAAAGAGTGCCAATACAACAAATATAGTATTTTTTATTTTTATTAAAGCATTAAAAGGAGATACATAAGTAGGTAGAAAACAGAATACAAAGAAAGACTACAAACATAAGAGAGAAAAGAGATGAACAATTCAACCTAATACAAATCACCAAAAAATAGTGATCAAACAATATCTCTAAGTTTAAAGTATTTGTGAGGCACAACTAATTTAGGAAATAATCTTGGTGTTATATGAGCATACAGATTATACGGTACTCGAGGTTTTTTTTTTGTTTATTATTTCTTGAAAATCCTATTGAGTTACGCATATAAACGAGACGACAAACTTTTAGAAGCTAAATTATTTTTTTTTACACTGTGTCTTAAGTGCATAATGCAACCTACTTGGATATGCTCAAATAAGCCACAATAATTACAGCCTATCATAGGAGATGGGAGTGAATGAGGTGGAGAACTTGAAGTAGTACTTTTCACATATCTAAGACACTACCTGGCAAGGTAACTAGCAATGCCACACAGATAAAAAGCACGAACAATGGAGTTAGATAATCTAGTCCTGGACTCTGAGAAGTAGTACATGGAAGAAAGGAGGAAGAAGTACTCATATTGAATTTCACACAAGGATAAATAGTCAATTTCTTATAGTATGGTCTCAAATACCCAAGTTCACCACAATGGTGACAAGTAGGAACAACATTAGGTAGAGGTAATAGACTAATACTATAGCAACATAAAGTGTTGGCCTTAGGTGAAGGATTCACCTTGCTAGAAGAATATAGCTGAGTAGACACAGTAGACTTACCTTTCGGTTAGTGGCAACAGACTTCAACTTTGGATCTTGATCAAAAGTTTTAACAAACTTAACAAAACCCATCTTAGAGGTTGAAACCTTTTCACTGTAACCAATACCATGCTTGTCCCCAAACATCTTTGTGTTGTTGAGGATTTCATTTAGGTTCTTAGAGTTACTCATCATTTTGTTCAAGCTTGAGTTAGAGTAAGCTAGTTTCTTCACACTAACTCTGAGTTTATCTTTTAAGGAAATAATCAAATATTATTTTTCATTAAGAAATTATTCAAGATAATCTACACAATTCTTTAGAATCCCAACTTTCTCATTTAGTTGATCAATTTTAGCTTCCTTTTTGGTAAGTGAATGAAGTCTTTGTGAAAGTAAAGTCATTAGTACACTTTTCTCCTTAATATTTGCTCATTTTATTCAATAAGTAGTATTTTGGGATTAAAAATATTAAAATATGAACTTTCTAGTGAAAAAGGGTAAAAATATAATTTTTAAATTGTTTTGGGATTTTTATGAATTTTTATTGCATGATCAATTAGAAGTTTTCATAGAGAAGCCACTTAAGCAGGGGAGCAAATCGGGCTAGCCACGTCGAACGAAAATAAACAGAGAGAGCAAATCACACAACAATGCATGTTCCAAGTGACACACACGTGTTATAAATCAATTAATACATTCCTTCCACCATCTTACCATGCCATTCGTAACTATGAATATTATCATGCCATATGGCATTGACATCCATCCGTTGACTAGACTAGTCCTCCAGTGCCATATGTCATGCACTAATTCACCTTGGAAAACCCGTGTGCCATATGTCATGCTTCTCTTGGATAGCACTATTAATTTTTCCTATTTTCATCTCAGCTATTGATCTAAAGCTAATCTGATGGTATAGATTCCACCTAAGCTTAATTTAACCCCCTAATTGCTCCATAAATCCTAATTAGTCAAAATTAACATAATTTTTATTAGATTTTGGAGCCAAGAGAGAAAAATACAAAAAAATCCAAAAGAGATACAATTTTGGTGGAGATTCAAGAGGAGATTTGTATTTCTTCTTTTTTTCCTTACCTTATCAATTGTTATATCTTTTTTTATGAAAAATATGAGCTTTATGAACAAAATTATGTCTATTTATTAATCTAGGGGTCTTATGAACCCAATTTTACCATATGATGATCTAATATTTTACCCAATTATGATTTCAATTTAATTATATTATTTAATCTGATTTTCATGCTATTAATTGTTTGGTCAACAATTGATCTATAGAGATAATTAAATAGATTTGAGAGAATTATTTAATTTTTTGTCTTGATTAAATAACATGCATAGTTTTTAGGTATAGATGTATGATTCTTATGTATGTGATCCATAATTGATGAAATTAATTAGTATGCAATTTAATTGACATAAGGGTGTGATTAGGTTAATTACTATATGGTATATAATTTATTTGAGAAAGTAACACATGCTAGGTTAACTTTAATTGATCATGTAATTGGTTGATAATTATATTGGGGGATTTTAGTGATTCACATGCTTAGAAAACTGAGAGATTAAGTATCCTTAGATATTTTCTTATATATCGTCTTAGTTGCCAATTCTAATTTAATTAATTATTGCTATTTATTTTTAGTTTTTTTAATTTTTCTTTCTTAAAAAATAAGAACACAAAAAAATTGTTTTTTATTTTTTTTAGTTTTAAAAATTAGTTTTTAATAACATAAGCTCCATGAGAACGATATTTTCTTATCATTATATTACTTGTTGCAATACGATTTACTACATTGGGATGTCTGGAAGAGGAATACCAGGAATTGCATCAGATGTTGAGCATATAGCAAATGATATTAACTACATTCTAAAGCATAAGGAGAAATTACTCCAACAACCAAAACCCAAAAGCACCCTTCTTTCCAAGTTTCTCAGTGCTTATTACTATTTGACTACTTTCTTGCATTTTAATAAGCCTCAATAATATGTAATATTTCTAATTAAGTGCTTTCTAAGTGGGTTCAATTTCTATGTTATTAAGTGGTTTTGGCTTTGATCTTTGTTAGTGCTAGCCAGTAGTTTGGTTTCTAAATTTATTATGCATATAATTCGTCTTTGGTCAAGTTTTTATCACCGTTGTTGGGATTATAAATATTATTAATTAATTATTTTATTTTAACTATTTTTCTTTATTTAATTTTTTTAGTTATTTATGTTTATTTATGTTTATTCATTTACTTATTTATTTATTTATTTTAGTTATTTATTTTTTGTTATTTATTTGTCATAATTTTAATTTATATATTTAGTTATTTATTTTAAATTTAGACATCTTATTTGGTGCTATTAGAAACACAATTGTGACTATTGCATGAGTAGAGTTCATAGGGGAAATTTTTTGCCTTTAAATCTCGAAATTGAGCATACTTTCACATCATAAGAAAACAACAAGTTGTCACCCAAGTGAAAGAAATGGCTAATCCATTAGAAATAAACAATAATGAGATAAATTTGAACAACCAGATACCTTCGATGGATGATAACGATAGAGCTATGAATGAATATGAATTACCTATATTAAAAGAAATGAAACAAAGTATTATAAGACCAAACATTCAAGCTAATCAATTTGAGCTAAAGCTGGTGATATTTCAAATGCTACAAAAAATTGGACAATTTAGCAGATTACCAACCGAGGATCCTCACCTTCATCTAAGATTGTTTATTGAAGTTGGAGATTCATTCAAATTTAATGGTATAATCGAAGAGGCATTTAGGCTTAAATTATTCCCTTACTCTTTGCGAGACCATGCTCAACCTTGTCTAAACTCTTTTCCATCTAATTACATTACAACTTGGAATGATTTGATGAAAAAATTCTTCATCAAATATTTCCCACCAATAAAAAATACCAAGCTTACGAATGACATTACCTCCTATCAATAATATGAAGGAGAATCTTTATATGAAGCATAGGAAAGATTCAAAGAATTGTTCAGAAAATGTAATCAGTATGGTATCCCTCATTGTATCCAAATGAAGGCTTTCTACAATTGTCTCAATGCTAAAACAATAACCATTATTGAAGCATCTGCTAATGGAGCTCTACTAGCCAAATCTTATAGTCAAACTTATGATATATGATAAGAGCTAAATTATTGCATTTTTGTTATGATTTAAATGTTGATAATTGTGTGATAATTGTGCTTATTTAATTATTTAATCCACAAATGTCATTTCACGGGTATTTCGTGTTTAAAGTGCAATTTCAGATAAAATCATGATTTTGGAAAAGTTAGGGAAAAAGTACAATGATCGGGATTGAATGAAAATAAAAAGAGAACAAAATTTCAAAATTTGGAATTTCACCGCCGGCGAGAGTATTTTCGCCGCCGGCGAAAACCTTACGGAGAAAATGTTGAAAATCATGCAGGAAGCACGGATTTTGGCCAAGTGAATCTCGTCGCCGGCCAAATTATTCTCGTCGCCGGCCAAAGTATTCTCGCCACCGGTCATATTCATCTCGCCACCGGCTAAAATCATGGCAAAAATCTTCCCGAGAGCACAAATTTTGGTAAGCTCATATCGCCGCCGACCAAATAATTCTTGCCGCCGGCCAAAGAATCTCGCCGCCGGCCAAAGTATCTATCCGTTGGCCACATTATTATGGCCGCCGGCCAAAATCCAAAAACCCAAAATTTAATTTTCCAGAAATCTCGCCGCGGCAAGAATAATGTCGCCGTCGGCAAGTTTCGTCCGAAAACACATTTTTTATGTTGTTTTGTTCCAAAATTGCCCCCCAAACCCTAGATCTATATATACATTATGATGGAAAAAGAGGGAGATGGCAGAGAGAGCAGAATTGAGTTATTTTGGGAGGAGAAAAGGAAATTTTGGAGAGAAAGGTTGGAGAAGCTTGAAGGATCATCACCATTGTTGCTACCAAGTCTTCATCTTCAAGAGTTTTTCATCTCTTCTCCTTAGCTTTTATTTTCTGCATATTATTCAGATTGTTTGTTCATGGATTCAATTGAGAATATGTTTGTTCTTATTTTCGTTATGAACTAATTCATTTTTGCTAAGGCTATGATGTAGTTGAATCAAGAAAATTTGATTTCTTGTGTTATCGTTATATGAATTCATTGTTTTCAAGTTGAGTATTTATTTCCATGCTTAATGTTTTTAAATTTCTGATCAAGATTTAAATGATTTGTTGCATTATATTGAGACCGAGAGGAGATGTGTAATGAATGCTTCTTGTGATAAATACCGTATGTTGAATGCGAGTGTGAGAACTAATGCATGATGTATGTGGTTATTCTAGAAATTCCATAAATCGTAATGTGCTTGTTTTTGATTAAATCTTCATAGAAATATAGTCGGTTTTCATAGATAAGTAATTCTAATATAACTCGAGACAGAGTATTAGGTAAATTTGGGTTTTTCAACCATTACTTTTAACTTTGATTTTCATATAACGTGACTTGAAATCGGATTGAATTGATTTAGCGAAATCAAATGCCTTAGTGTTTTTATTCATTTGTGAACAACATTAAATTTTGTTATTTGCGTTTAGTTTTAAGTTAATTTACTTTTTAAACAAATTCAAAAATTCGGTTTTCAAATAAAATTAGGGTTAGTCAATTTCGGTACTTAGTAACGCCATTCCTTGTGGGTTTGATATCCGTACTTTTGTACACTTTATTACTTGAACGATTCGTACACTTGCAAAATTATGCATCAAGTTTTTGGTGCCGTTGCCGGGGAATGGTTTGATTTTATTAATATCGATACTACCTAATCTTAGTCTTAATTTAAAGTTAATTTGCTTTATCATTGTTTCATTTTTAATTTTTTTATTTTGCTCTTTTATTTCATTTATCATAAAAAAAAGGTAACTTTGTGTTGTTTTTGTGCTAGTTAATTTTCTGGTTGTTGGATTGTTGTATGAGACGTACAAGAAGCATTAACCATTTTCCATTTGATCCGGAGATTGATAGAAAATTTAGGCGTCTAAACCGAGAGAGAAGGCATTCAACCTCACCTCCTAATAGACAATCAACTATGGATCCACCATTTGTTGAGGGAGGTGGAAATCATAGAGCTTTGAGGGATTATGTTGTGCCTAATGTTGTTGGAACTACTTCGGGTATAAGGAGGCCAACTGTTCAAGCAAATAACTTTGAGATAAAACCATCCTTTATCCAAATGGTTCAATCAAATCAGTTTGGGGGAATGTCAAAGGATGATCCAAATGCACATATTGCTTACTTTCTGGAGGTGAGTGATTTTTACAAGATAAATGGTGTGTTTGAAGATGCTATAAGATTGAGGGTTTTTCCTTTTTCACTTCGGGATAAAGCCAAGGAGTGGCTAAACTCATTACCATCGGGATCAATTACAACATGGAATGAATTGGTTCAGAAATTCTTGTCCAAGTTCTTTCCTCTTGCTAAGACGGAAAAATTGAGGAATGAAATCACATCTTTTACACAGTATGACCAAGAATCATTGTATGATACTTGGGAAAGATTCAAAGAAATGTTGAGGAAGTGCCCACATCATGGTATACCAATTTGGCTGCAAGTCTCTACATTTTATAATGGGTTGATTTCAATCTATCATGCAATGATTGATGCTGTAGCTAGAGGGTCTTTAATGGGAAAAACACCGAAGGATGCTCATGAGTTGTTAGAGATTATGGCAGAAAACAATAATCAGTGGCATTCAGAGCGGGTAATTGCAAAAAGACCAGCAGTAGTGCATGAAATTGATTCAGTGAATGCTTTGTCAGCTCAAGTTGTTGCTCTTTCAAGAAAGATGGATTCTTTGTCATCAAAATTCGAATCCAAACCAACTGTACAATGTGATTTATGTGGTGGAAATCATGCTAGTATCGAGTGCCAAGCTGAAAATCCATTTGCTTCACCAAATGCTGAGCAAGCAAATTATGTTTCAAATTTCCAAAAACCTCAACATAACCCATATTCGAACACCTACAATCCAGGTTGGAGAAATCATCCAAATTTGTCATGGGGAAATAACCAAGGGGGATTCAAACCGTCATCATCTTCCTACCATCCCCAAGAGAAAAAACAAACAAATTTGGAAGGAATTTTGGGAAAGTTCATTGAGGAGACAAGAAAAAATTTCAGAAATCAAGAGGCAATAAACAGGGACATCCAAAACCAACTAGGGCAGCTTTCAAAGCAGATTGCAGAAAGGTCTCAAGGATCATTGACTGGTGACACAATAAATCCAAAAGAACATATAAAGGCTATCACATTGAGAAGCGGTAAAGAACTTGAATGGCAGGGGAAATCGGAGAAAAAGATGGAAAAATTTAAAGAAAAGCCATCAACATCCCAAGATGTTCAACCTTCCCTAAATGCGAAATGTGAGCCTCCTATCCCATATCCTCAAAGATTTAATAAGAAAAAGCTTGATAATCAATTTGATAAATTTTTGGATATTTTTAAGAAATTGCATATTAACATTCCTTTTGCAGAGATGTTGGAACAAATGCCCAAGTATGCAAAATTCATGAAGGAAATTCTATCAAAGAAGAGGAAGCTGGGAGATTATGAAACTATCATGCTAAATGAAGAGTGCAGTGCAGTTCTTCAAAGAAAACTGCCACAGAAATTGAAAGACCCAGGGAGTTTTACTATACCTTGTACTATAGGAAGTTGCAATTTTGATAAAGTCCTGTGTGATTTAGGAGCAAGCATTAATTTGATGCCACTTTCTATTTTCAGAAAACTAGGCCTGGGAGAAGTAAAACCCACTTCAATCTCTCTACAATTAGCGGATCGATCGGTGAAATATCCTCGAGGGGTAATTGAGGATGTTTTAATTAAAGTTGACAAATTTATTTTCCTTTTAGATTTCTTGGTGCTTGACATGGAGGAAGATAGAGAGGTACCGTTGATATTGGGGAGACCGTTCCTTGCAACTGGAAGAACATTGATTGATGTTCAGCAAGGAAAGCTCATTCTACGGGTGCAAGATGAACAAGTGACTTTTGATGTTTTTGAAGCAATGAAATTTCCAAGTGAGGTACATTCTTGTTTTCAAATTAACACTCTTGACAAGTTAATCTCGGAAACTTTTGAGGAGAGAACTCCATTGCTACCACTAGAAGCTTGCCTTGTGAAATCTGCAACAAATGAGATGGATGAAATGAGGAATGATGCTTATGAGAATGCCCGAATATACAAGGACAAGATGAAGGTTTGGCATGATAAGCACATTTTGAGGCAAAACTTTGAGGTGGGACAAAAAGTGCTGCTTTATAAATCCCGTCTCAGACTTTTTCCAAGAAAGCTAAAATCTCGTTGGTCAGGACCTTTTCTAGTAACCAAGGTGTTTCCTTATGGAACAATTGAGATCAGTCATGAAACAAAGGGAACTTTCAAGGTAAATGGACAACGGTTGAGGCCATATTTTGATGGAGAATTTAGCAAGCAGAAAGATGACATAAAGTCTAGCTAATGACTATAACTTAAAACGCTTAATGGGAGACAACCCATCAGATTTGTTTTCTCATATTTTATCTCATTTTATTTTATTTTAAATTATGCACTTCATTTTATGATAATTTTATTTTTAATTAAATTTGCTTACTTTATTTGTCTTGCAGGTAAAAAAAGAGCCATTTGTAGTTTTTCTTTCTTACATTGAGGAAAATGTAAGGTTTTGGTTGGGGTGTGGTAAATGGTAATCTTTTCTTCCCTTCATTTTTATTAGTTTTGTTTGTGTGTTTATTTGTGTTTAATTTTGATTTTCCATTTATTTTTCTACATTTTGATTTAATTTCTTTTATTTGTTTATTGTCTTATTTTTATTTTTATTTTTTATTTTATTTTCATTTTACTTATTTTAATTTGCACGTTGATGATAATAATGTGATTGTGATAACAAATAGCTTTTAGAAGACATTAAATTTTGCTTCGGTTTAAAGATAATTTCAAATGCTGATTTTACCTAGTTGGCGACTCTTTTGGTATGTGGTATGATTTGGTTGATTAGTCTAAATGTTGAGAGAAGTCTTATGTGCGAATTTTTCATGGACATTTTTGTGATCTCAACAAACTCTAGAACTCATTTGAAAACCTCTTGAGGCGAAATAATTTGGGATTGCACTGTTTAGGAGATGATGTAGGCCATTTTTGGATCGATTGTGCCATTTTAAGCCTACCTTGTTATCCTTATATCACTAGTTACCTCTTTGAGCCTATTTAAATATATTGTTAGCCTTACTTTTCTTTCTTTTTGCCTTCTATAACCTACCTTTTACTGAGCCAAATATATATATATATATATATATATATATATATATATATATATATATATAATTCCTACCTTATTTGTTAAGAGCACTTAATTTTGAACACAAACTTTTCAAGAGCAATTGGAGTAAGGATGGAATAAAAAAAATAAGACATCTTCCACATATATTGGAAGAAATTGGTTGGGGTTGTGTTTAAAAAAAAAGAAAAAAAGAGAAAAAATGGCCTTCACACTCTAGTAAATAAAAGAGTGTTAGTGATGGATGTACTAAAGTGAAAGATTGAGGAAGAATTTTGTTTATCTTTGGAAAAATGGGTTATGATCGGAATAAACAATTTGGGTTAAATGGTGTTACTCTTTTACTTAATTGGTTGTGTTTAATCTAATAAGTGCTATTATTTGTATTTTGACACTTCCCGTTCTTTCTTAACCAAATACCTAAGCCTAACATTACAAGCCTCATAAAGTCCTATTGATCCGAAGTTTTGTATTTTCCTTCATTAGTGGATAGAGTTTTGAAAAGTGAGCTTATGGAGTTTGAGATTTCACCTTTTTGTTTGCGGATGTTATGCATAATATAATCCGAGCATTATGGCAATTGGTTTGTGGTTTGATGGATGTTTAAGAGTCAATAACAAAAGTGAAATTTGCATTTGAGATTTCTTAAAGCTTAGGTGACATTTAATTATTCTATGTGTTGTGTGTTATTTACAATTTTTGAGACATTTGTGCAAATTAATTTTTGTGTGATTTTATTGTTTTAAGTTAGGATAGTTATAGGTAAGATGTTTATGGGTATCATCACTGGAAGCCCTCACGAGACTACAACTTGTCCTACTAGGGCCGCCTAGGGGTTTAAAGGCTTATTGCATACGCTTAATGTAATTTTGTAAATAGAATAAAATTTTCTTTGAAGTTTCTCTTAATGTCTCCTTTGAATTTATTAAATAGATCGCTTTTCTTGCTAGAGACTAGCAAGAAGATGGTTGGGGGTTGTTGATAAGAGCTAAATTATTGCATTTTTGTTATGATTTAAATGTTGATATTTGTGTGAAAATTGTGTTTATTTGATTATTTAATCCACAAATGTCATTTCACGGGTATTTCGTGTTTAAAGTGCAATTTCAGGTAAAATCATGATTTTGGAGAAGTTAGGGACAAAGTATAATGATAGGGATTGAATGAAAATAAAAAGAGAACAAAATTTCAAAATTTGGAATTTTGCCGCCGGCGAGAGTATTTTCGCCGCCAACGAAAACCTTACGAAGAAAATGTTGAAAATCTTGCAGGAAGCACGGATTTTGGCCAAGTGAATATCACCGCCAGCCAAAGTATTCTCGCCACCGGCCAAAGTATCTCGCCGCCGGCCATATTCATCTTGCCGCCGGCTAAAATCTTGGCAAAAATCTTCCCGAGATCACAAATTTTGGTAAGCTCATCTCGCCGCCGACCAAATAATTCTTGCCGCCGGCCAAAGAATCTCGCCGCCAGCCACATTAAGTTGGCCGCCGGCCAAAGTATCTATCCGCTGGCCACATTATTTTGGCCGCCGGCCAAAATCCGAAAACCCAAAATTTAATTTTCCAGAAATCTCGCCGCGGCAAGAATAATGTCGCCGCCGGCAAGTTTCGTCCGAAAACACATTTTTTATGTTGTTTTGTTCCAAAATTGCCCCCCAAACCCTAGATCTATATATACATTATGATGGAAAAAGAGGGAGACGGCAGAGAGAGTAGAATTGAGTTATTTTTGGAGGAGAAAGGAAATTTTGGAGAGAAAGGTTGGATAAGCTTGAAGGATCATCACCATTGTTGCTACCAAGTCTTCATCTTCAAGAGTTTTTCATCTCTTCTCCTTAGCTTTTATTTTCTGCATATTATTCAAATTGTTTGTTCATGGATTCAATTGAGAATATGTTTGTTCTTATTTTCGTTATGAACTAATTCGTTTTTGCTAAGGCTATGATGTAGTTAAATCAAGAAAATCTGATTTCTTGTGTTATCGTTATATGAATTCATCGTTTTCAAGTTGAGTATTTATTTCCATGCTTAATGCTTTTAAATTTCTGATCAAGATTTAAATGATTTGTTGCATTATATTGAGACCGAGAGGAGATGTGTAATGAACGCTTCTTGTGATAAATACCGTATGTTGAATGCGAGTGTGAGAACTTATGCATGATGTATGTGGTTATTCTAGAAATTCCATAAATCGTAATGTGCTTGTTTTTGAATAAATCTTCATAGAAATATAGTCGGTTTTCATAGATAAGTAATTCTAATATAACTCGAGAGAGAGTATTAGGTAAATTTGGGTTTTTCAACCATCACTTTTAACTTTGATTTTCATATAACGTGACTTGAAATCGGATTGAATTGATTTAGCGAAATCAAATGCCTTAGAATTTTTAATCATTTGTGAACAATATTAAATTTTGTTATTTGCGTTTAGTTTTAAGTTAATTTATTTTTAAACAAATTCAAAAATTCAGTTTTCAAATAAAATTAGGGTTAGTCAATTTCTGTACTTAGTAACGCCATTCCTTGTGGGTTCGATATCCGTACTTTTGTATACTTTATTACCAACCAAGGATCCTCACCTTCATCTAAGATTGTTTATTGAAGTTGGAGATTCATTCAAATTTAATGGTATAATCGAAGAGGCATTTAGGCTTAAATTATTCCCTTACTCTTTGCGAGACCATGCTCAACCTTGTCTAAACTCTTTTCCATATAATTACATTACAACTTGGAATGATTTGATGGAAAAATTCTTCATAAAATATTTCCCACCAATAAAAAATACCAAGCTTAGGAATGACATTACCTCCTATCAATAATATAAAGGAGAATCTTTATATGAAGCATAGGAAAGATTCAAAGAATTGTTCAGAAAGTGTCATCAGTATGGTATCCCTCATTGTATCCAAATGAAGGCTTTCTACAATGGTCTCAATGCTAAAACAATAACCATTATTGAAGCATCTGCCAATGGATCTCTACTAGCCAAATCTTACAGTCAAACTTATGATATACTTTAGAAAATGGCTAGCAATAATTATCAATAGCCAATGGATAGAATGATAACCTCAAGAAGAGTAGCCAGAGTGTATGACTTAAATGATATCACAGCACTTATAGCTCAAGTGTCATCTTTGGTTAATCTTTTAAAGGCTCAAAACTTGCCAGTGAGTATAAACCAGGTCCAAGATTTAGGAGTTTCATATGTATTTTGTGGAGGAGCTCATTTGTTTTATAATTGTCCAAATAATCCTGAATAAGCATTCTATGTTGGTAATGTGAACTGAAACGATAAGCCATACTAGAACACATATAACCCAGAATGAAGATAACATCCAAATTTATTTTCGAATAACAACAATTAGGGTGGTAATTAATTCAATTGTCAATCATTTTCACCACTTGGTTTCCAACAATCATAAGCCCAAGAGAAGAAGCCATCTATTGAAGACAATATAAATACTTTAATGGGGATGAATAAAGACTTCATCAAATCTGTGAACACAAAAATGTCCACTCAAGAGGTTTCAATTCAAAATTTAGAGACTCAAATGGTGCAACTTGCCCAGGCTATATGCTAAACTCCTCAAGATAACCTTCAAAGTGACACAATTTTAAACCCAAGAAGAGAAGGAAAAAAGCATTGCAATGCCATAGCCTTGAGGAGTGGTAAAACTTTAGAGGAGGAAGATGAGACTAAAAAGGATGAGGTGAAATTAGTGGATAAAGAGAGTAATGGAAAGGAAATAATTCAGCCAAAAAAGAGTAGCATCTACAAACTCACAATTATTTTCCCTCAAAGACTTCAAAAGCAAAGTTAGATACGCATTTTTCAAAAACTTTAGATGTCTTCAAGAAGCTGCACACAAATATAACATTTATAGATGCACTTGAACATATGTCATCTTATGCTAAATTCATAAAAGATATAGGATATCATGAAACAATAACCTTGGTTGAAGGTTATAATGCCATCCTTTCTAGAAAATTATCCCAAAAATTAAAAGATCTAGGTAGCTTTAACATACCTTGCACTATTTGGAACATCGATTTTGAAAAGGAAAACACACTTCAATAACCTTATGCCATTATTGGTTTTCAAGAAATTAGGGGTTGGTAAAGCCAAACACACTTCAATAACATTACAATTGAAAGATAGATCAATTAAGAAACCTTAGGGTGTAATAGATGATGTACTAGTAAAAATAGACAAGTTCATCAAATTGGCGGATTTCATTGTACTATACATGGAAGATGACCATAACATTCCTATCATACTTGGTCATCCATTCTTACCAACAAGAAGAGCACTTATTGATGTACAAAAAAGTGAGCTTATAATGAAAGTTCAAGATGAACAAGTGACATTTAAAGTTTTTAAAGCATTTGAACCCCTTGATATTGATAATGCTAGTGAATGCTTAAGGAAAAATGTTACTGATTATAATGACAAATTAAAAGAAATTGTTGAGTAACTTACACTTAAGACTTTAACATATAATGCTATGAACAAGAAAATAAACTCGTCAAAAAATTACTCAACCTATTTTGAATTTAAAAGTATAGAATCAAAGATTAATATTGTGAATTGTGTGAAATTTTTGGAAGACATGCCTCTCATGTATGTATCAACTGTGTTTGTGGAATGTCTTGAGATAAGATCAAGGCTCAAACCATTTATTGAAGGGCCACTAAATTTAGACCTTATACCTTTATTCTACCATCCCTAATCAAGTAGGCAAGTGGAAGAGTCTAATAGAAAGGTTAAAAGATGTTGAAAATACATAAATTTGATTAGTTACGGTGAAATTCTTATAAAAATGTCAAAAAGTACAAAAAGAAAACAAAATTATAGAATTATAAGATAATTCAGCACTATATTATTAAACTAAAACATAAAGTATTATTTAACAAATCAAGACTCAAACTGCTTTCGAGAAAACTCAAAAGTAAATGGACACAGAGGGAGGTATCTTAGGACTTGATATGACTATCTAGCCAATGACATTAAATGTGACGCTCGTTAGGAGGCAACCCAACATTATTTGACTTATAATTTTATTATTTTTTGTTTTTAGGTGAATTAATGTGGAGTAATAGTGCAATAAGATTGAGCATTTTGACGACGAATGTGGTGTGCCAAGACTAAGGGAGTTTTATTTCCTTTTACTTTTCATATTTATACATGCACACTAGGGACAAGGTGAAATTTAATTTTAAGGTAAGGAATTTCATTCTCTACTTCAGCATTTAGTATACATTTTTAATTTTTGGGGAATTTTTTATTTTTATGATGTTTATAATCATGATTTGGGTAGAAATTGATAAATATATGGAAACTAAATGCATGCATGCTTGTTACGAAACATATGAACTCAATGATAAAAATTGGTTGTCATGACTAGGATAAGGAATGTAACATGCTTATTAAGATACTTACATTAATCATGTGCTATGTTTGCTAGTTTTGATTGGATTGATTCAAATTTTTATGCACATGTTCATGATTGATTTTGGTGCTCTTATTGAGAGAAAATTTGTAGTAAGTTATATGATTTGATGAGATCTACCAGGTTTTAAAATCTATTTGATCATCCTTTGAAGAAAAATTCTAAATAGTAATCAACAAAAAAAGATGATTTTGGCCTTATTTAGATCGATTGAGCTTTTCAAGCTAACAATTGTTAATACTCGTAGTCACTCACTTGAGCCCAAAAAATAAAGCCACATTTTATGCCTATCCAATAAGAATTATATTTACCCTTGGACCTTTAGCTTGTATGAAAAGAAAAAAATGCAATTATGTGTTATGCTATAGAGTAAGGTGAAATGTAATGTGATGAGTACTCAAAAAGCACTAAAATTACCATGATTTTATGCACATTAATTGATTAAAAATATATATATTTATATGTTTTATCATATATTTATATAAATTTGTCTTTTTCGGAATCACGGGTATTTTTATTGTTTTTCAGGTATTTTCGCTTAAAAACGTCACTTAAAGACTCAAATAGGAATACTGGAAGCAATACATCACAAATATATTAATAAATAAATGAGGAAAGGTCAACAAATATGGAAAAATTGGACAAGATGGGTCAAAAAGGTCAAAAATGTCAAAAAGGAGAAGATCGTGCCGCCCAGTCGCCGCGCCCCAACGCCCAGCCGCACGCGCTGCTACTGTTCATACACGTAAAGCTGCGCGCACTAGTACTGTTCATCTGCACGCGCCGACACCATTTCGCCCCATTTTTCACGTGCAGCCGCCCCCATGACGTCATGCTGACGTCATCAATGACCTCACTATTTGCACTATGCGTTTTCACCATTTTTTAACATTTTTTCACCCACTTTTTCTCTCCATCCTCACCTATAAATACCCATCTTCCCTTCACTTCATAACACACCTCAAAACACACTTCTCTCTTCTTTCTTTCTCTCCATTTCTTAGTTTTTAGTTTTTCTTATGTTTTAGCTAGTTTCTCTTAGTTTTAGAGTTCTTCCCTTTTTGGGAAGAACTAGTTATGTTTTTGTAATTTATTAGCTTTTTGATTCAATAAATGGGAGTGAAAATTCTGTTTAGAGGTTTTCTAGCAACGGGAATGGCATCAATCTTGTAAGGATTTTATTTTCTTTGCGCTATTTTTTATGCTTTATTCTTACATGTTATATTTAATTTGTTTGTGATTAAATTTAAGCGTACTTGTTTGTAAAAATGATATAATAATAACGTTGTTATGCTTGCGAAATATTAAATAGGTAAAAATCTCTAAAATGAATTGATTTTATTTTTATTCAAGATTTTATATTAAGAATGTTAGAGAGAAATATATTATTTTTCATTACAAACTTAAATCTGAAAATTAGATTTTAAGGTTTAGTTATCCGGTCTAATTTAGAGTAGTGCTCTTTTATTTGTTGGTACAATCGCCCGGTAGTTAGAGTGAAGCTCTATTTCAAAAGTTTTTATAAGAATTATTATCTGAAAATGTATTGACAACATATTTTCAGTAGTAGTTTTAAAACTTGAAAGTTAGTACTCGGATAACTAAATTCTTAGGTTTAATTTGGACACCTTGAATAAAGTTTAAACTGTCTAACCCCACCAAAGGTGTCATTTAAATGGTTCATTTTCAATCTCTTAGAAAAAGGAATTAATTTAATTAACCAAATTAGTTATCAACCCCACCCATAGGTGTTAATTGATTTGTTTAGTTAACAAAGAATATCTAACCCCACCAAAGGTGGTATTCATACAAAAAGGGAGAATCAATAAATATCAATTCATATCTTTAATAACCTAAATAATACGAGCAAGCATAATTAACTTAGTTATTATATCCATAAATACTCCACTATTTATAAAAGATAAAATTTGCATAAATGTTTATTGAATCTATGTTTATTTTTATGTAAGTAGATTAAAACACAAAAAACCCAAAATATCGTGACAGGATGTTTAGGATTTAATTTCGTTTTTAAAAGTTTGAATAATAAATTAAAAACCACATACATTCCTTCCTTAGATCGACCTTGGGAGTATACTTATCATTTTCTACGAAATGATTCGTGCACTTGCGAGAGTTTTATAAATATAAAACCAAAGTATTGGCAGAATCGGCGATGCCGGTTTTTGCTCATCATAATGCACCCTATAAAATAGAAGAAAAAAAAACTCACAACACAATTATCCCTCTAAATAAAAATAAAATAAAATTGAAAATAAGTTTAGGTGTTGTGAAATTACAAAAAAAAATGTGGAATAAAAGAATATGAAAAGAATAATAAGAAATGGTGTACTAAAATATCAAGTTAAACTCAATTGCAGTTAAAAAGTGCATGATGAACAAAAAGAAAGATAAGGTGTGGAAAGAGCCTAAAATTCTTCATTTATCAACCTCACCTAAGTCTTGCATTACAAGCATGTAAAGTCCTTATTAATTTTTAACTAAGTACATATTTATATTAGAGGAGATGGATGTGAAAAATAGACTTATGAGACTTGTTCTAAGATTATGTTAATTAGCATGTTCATATAAGTTAATTTCACGAGTGCATTGGATGATATTATGTGCAACATACACATTAATTAATTTTTCAAAAACCTTGCATATCCTTGTATTGATGAATATTGATTGATGAATATGTGAACCTCCTTGTCATAGAATTGTACAACTTTTGAGGGGATAGTTTTCACTAAATATGCATGTATTAATATATATATATATATATATATATACTATCCATTATCATTTTACTTAGTTAGACTTGACTTTACTTGAGGATGAGCAAGAGTTAAGTCTAGGGTGTGATGACTATATGAAAGTAAAGTAATGAGTACACTTATCTCTTTAATATTTACTCTTTTACTCAAAAAGTAGTATGTTTAGGGTTAAAAATATTAAAATATGAATTTTATAGTGAAAAGGGGTGGAAATAAAATTTTGGATTTTTTTGGAATTTTATGAATTTGTGTATGAATTTTTAACTCATGACCAATCAAAAGCTACTACATGGAAGCCACACAAGTATGGGAGTTGATTGAGCAAGCCATAAGGATTCCATGTAAGCAAAGAGAGTGAATCACATAATGCCACATGTTCCCAATGATGTAGTTCCATGTCACGTGTCAATATGGCATTCATTCTGAGTTGGTCACATGATCAAAGGTCTTACCACATGTCGTAAATTGATTCGTCCATTCCTTCCACCATCGCTCCATGCCATCCATAACTGAAAATCATGTCACACCTTATGGTACTGAATTAGTATGCGTTGACTAGACCAATCCTTCCATGCCACACATCTAATACTATAATTTTTTCTTTTTTCATCTCAGCCTTTGATTTGAAGCCGATCTGATGGTCCAAGTTCCACCCAAGCTTCTTTTAAGCCTATAATTGTCCCATAAACCCTAATAAGCCAAAATTAACATAATTTTTATTATATTTTGGAGCCAATAAGAGAGAAAAATATAGAAAAATCCAAAATGAGGTACAATTATGGTGAAGATTCAAAAGGAGATTGGTGCTACAATTCAAAAGATTGATTGTATTTCTTCTTCTTCTCCTTTCTTTATCAATTTTTCTTTATGAAAAATATTAGCTTTATGAACAAAATTATATCTAGCTAATTTATTAATCTAGGGGTCTTATGAACCCAATTTTTACCATATGATGATTTGATATTTTACCCCAATTATTATTTCAATTTAATTATATTATTTAATCAGATTTTTATGCTATTAATTATTTAGCTAACAATTGATCTATAAAGACAATTAAATATATTTGAGAGAATTATTTAATTGTTTGTCTTGATTAATAATATGCATACTTTTTAGGAAGATATGTATGATTCTTATGTATGTGATCTATAATCGATGAACTTAATGAGTAGTATGAAATTTAAATTACATAAGAGTGTGATTACATTAATTACTTTGTGATGTATAGTTTACTTGAGAAAGGAATGCATGTTAGGTTAGATTCAATTAATCATGTAATTGGTTGATAATTATATTAGAGGGATTTTAGTGATTCGCATACTTATAAAATTGGAGGATTAAGCATTCCTAGATATTTTCTCATATATTTTCTTAGCTGCCAATTCTGATTTAATTAATTTTTACTATTTATTTTTAGTTCTTTTAATTTTTCTTTCTTAAAATATAAAACACCAAAAAATTGATTTTTTAGCTTTAAAAATTAGTTTCTAATAACATAATCTCCATGGAAACGATATTTTTTATCATTATATTAATTGTTACAATACGTATACTTGCGTATTAATTACACACAATTCTTGTCCGATTAGTGAATAGGCTCTATATTCCTTTGTACTCTTAAGGATTGTAACCTACTTCTTCAATATTTCAATCTCAATATTCTAATCAGAAAAGAAATTAGGGCTAACAAATAGTTGTGTAACTTTATCAAAGATGGGTACCTTCATTCGTTCCTCAACTTATTCACCTTTTCATGATTTACATTAAATTTCTCAAGTAAATTCAAATATCTACTTCGAATGGCATCATATGTTTTGGTGAGATCATGTTATTGACTATTAATGGAGGACTTATTTTCCTATAGATTTTTCTTAAATTTGCATATCTCATGTTCCTTTTCGTCAAGGCTTTTCAAAGCCTTTTTCTTTGCTTTTTAAGATTTGATATGCTCTAACAAAAGTACATTATAGGAGTCAAGTGATTCATGTTGTTCATTATCATCATCATCAGCTTCATTTGTCACCTCTTGAACATATAAGGCAATAGTCGAAGGATCAATGACATTATTAAAGGCAACGAAAGCTAGAAAATTAGTGTCATCCTTATCACCACGACTAGTACTACCACAAACAGTAACCTCAACTTTCATAAAATGCTTATTCGTGCAATTTTGTTTCTAAAAGTACTTTTCAAATGTGTCCTGGCTTCTCATATTTGAAGCATCTGATTTTATGCAAATGGCCATTGCTCAACTTATCAGATTCATTTTCTGTTTCTTCATCAAATTTTATAGATTTTGATGCTTTGGAACTTGAAGTATCTCTTCTAGTAATCCCAAATGCGGATTTCTTCTTTATAAAGAATCTAGTGAATATATAGGCAAGATAATCCATCTCTTCATCATCCAGATTAGAGTCATCATTACCCCCAAACATGGTACAATCATCTTTGCTTGGATCACTTCCTTTGGTTGTCTTAAGGGATAAACTTTTTTCCTCTCAGAGGTAATTTGCTCTTGTCTAGATAACAAGTGATGCAGTTTTAAGACTTATAGGTCACTAATTAGCTCATTCACTGTGAGCTCACCAAATTTGTACATTGACTCAAGTATAGTAATTTAACATGAAACCTATATGGTAGATTGGCTATGATCTTTTAAATTTATTTTTCTTCGCTAATAGGTCTACCAAAGTCGTAAGAAAAATTAACAATGTTAGAGAATCATGCATAAAACTTATCAAAAATCTCATCTTTATGCATAATGCTCAGTTCAAAGTCTCTACTTAATTTAAGTAGTCTAGATTTCTTCATGACAAATGTACCTTCATGAGTTGTCTCAAGGATATCCTAAGCTTGTTTTGACATTGTACAACTCTGAATCCTTCTATACTTACCAGGCGTTACAACCCTAATGATAGCATATAAACCCTTACAATTCCATTCAGACTCCTTGGATTCTTCCTTAGTCCATTCAGTCATTGGTTTTGGAATAACAGTATTATATAGTAGGATTTTAGTTGGGTATGTTCATCCATTCTCAACAAGAAACCATACACAGTCTCTTTGAGACCATAAGAAGGCTCTCATTTATGATTTCCAGTAGGTGTAGTTTAGCCCATTGAAGAGTATAGGTCTACCTATATTGCCTTATTCTCCTAAATCCATTGGAGAGAAAGTATGTGTGTGAAAAGCGAGTTAACAGAATCTACATCGGATCGGTTAAGCCCAAAAAGGGTGCACCCACTTTGATACCAATTGAAAAAGTCTACGACCTAGTACAACAATAGGATAAGGAGATATAGACTCCTTAAAGACTCAACCCTAATTTTCACAAGTAGAAAAAATACACTTAAAAGATAATGCAGTAAAAGCACATATAATATAATATCATATAAGTAAATAATTTTCATAACATGTACTATATAATCAATAGAAAGTAGAAAAATAGTTAACGCTTTCAAATCAGAGTTTAAGCTATAGTATGTTGTAACATACACATAGTAAAATATTATTGTACTAATACAATAAAGGATCATGCATAATATGAAATGTAGCAAGGTAAACCCACATATGGATTGTATCTATATGGTAACGTCCTTGGGTTGCTTAGGCCAACCACTCAGCAGTAAATAATTTACTAATAAATAAAACAATTACAATTCTAAAAAATTTACTATTACCTCTATCAGTTGAGACCTCTGTTCGAACTGCCTATTACTGCTCTTGCTTGTTGCTGCTACAATAACCTGGTTGGACACACAAACCCAGCTCTCTTCCACAACCAACACTACTCAAAGTGGTGCGATCAATAGTCATAGATTAGTAAAGTGAAATATTCATAGGATGAGAAACCTTGAGGAGCAAACTCAATCTCATGGAACCAAAGGAGATACTATCTACCGTAAAACTCAAATCGTGTATAGGAGACACACAATCAAGTCACGTATGCACACAGACTATGATTTGATAACTATACTCACTAAATGACCCACACTCACATATAAGCTCTCCAAAATGATTTAAAAAACAAATATAAATCTCAATATGAATTTTGGTAGAATCTCGGTACTAAATTATAGGTAAATAGTTAAGAGAAGTAGAGGGTCTTTATAAAACTCGATCGTCTACCTTGCTAACCACCTTGCCTAATGTGGTGGCGATATTGGTGATGAGGTACCAAAAAAAAAGATATTTTTTGTTTCCAAAAGTGTCGAGTAAATTTCATAAATACCCATATCCGCAATGAACCAAAATCCACTACTCTTAATCTAACCTACATAATAATAACAACCAATCTTGTGATGTGTGAAAATATGCTTTTAATCATAGTGTTCTTAACTATGTGTGTGTGCATTATTCATCAGTAATAACCAACCTTATACAAAGGAAGATAAAACACTGAGTAAAAATAAACAGATACTCAACACACAGAAACATAATGTACAACATGACTTACAATAATAACATATACCCAACAATGCAAACTATATGTAATCTAAAAGAGTAAATATGCTTAAAGATTTGGTTTTTATTGAAAAAGTTTTCAAAAAAAATAAATACTATGATTTTTCTTTTAGATCATTGTTATGACTTATGTTGTTTTCGCATAAAATTGCATGTATTTTATTTTTATTTTTCCACATTTACTTTAAGGTGATTTTTAATTATTTATCACTCACTACAAATTACTTATTTATCCTCTACACTTATCGATTTGAATTAGGCTTTTCAAGTAGTTTTTCCTATTTAATAAAATGTACCTTTTACTACCCCTATTATCAAGATGGTATTTTGTTTTCTCCCACATTTAATTAAAGAGATTATATTGGCCGGATTTTGAACATTGAACCCATTAAATTTGGAATTTGTTTTGTTATTATAGGCAACTACTTCGTCCAGATAACTTTAAATAAATATAGAATTAAAATTACAACTTCTTAACAATACGAGAATAAATAGATACATTTTGTTAAATAAACATAGGGTTATCACATTTCATGCTCACAACGAATAGAGTTATAATAATACTCAAAATATTTGAATAATTATAATTAACACACAACGTTATGTGTAATGATAAAAATATATTTAATCGATAATTTTTGTTTAATTTTTAATAGAATTGTATCACATGCATTTCATGTGCATTTTTTGAAAATATTATGATAAAATATTAAGTTTGTTAGCTACGTTTTACACTTATAACGTATGTGACGGGTTAAAAAAATACCTAAAACGCTTAAATAGATGTAATTATGCACATAAGATAATACATATGAAAGGCACATTATACAATTATATTAAAAAATTAAATAACACTTATTTTTAGTATTTTTATAATTCACTTGTATAAAATATAATGAACCCAATAAAAATAATAAGCGCAACAACCAGTCAGGTACCAAAATGTTATCTAAGTTTTAGTAAATTGGACCAATTTTTATCATTTTTGTACATGCTATTAAAAAAAGTTCAATTTAATATACATATTTGTTAAATGATTTTAATGTATTACCTTAATCTATACAAAAGTTCCAATTATTTTCGTATTTCATAAACTTATTATCCAATTTTTTTTTTTTGTACATAATTGTTAATATTGAAACTGTTTAAAAAATATAAGTATTAAATTAAAACTTTAACTAAATGAGTGAAAATTGATATCAATTGCTGAACTTAGGTACAGGTACCTAACCTCCAAACAACTAATAAAAGAAGTAAAAAGAGAAGGACATTTAAGTAATTGTATTAAAAGATTCGAGTATTCCCACCGTGGGGTCAACAAGAATAGGCAATCCGTCCGAAGAGATCCTATAGGTGTGCTACTCTAGGGCTAAATTTTCAGAGTTTTTGTCAATATCTTTTTTATAGTCACTAGCTGACCACAACAACAACAATCCCTTCTCTTCCCTAGCTAGCCTTCTTTGTTCTTCTCTTAGCTTATCCTTTCATTATATTGACCACATACAATTTCTGTTCTTCATTCAAACTAGCTACTTAATTAATTCCAAACACCATTGAAACTAATTAAGATAATAATAATAATAATAATGGCCAAAGCAGCTTCATACTTTATTAGATTACTACTTTTCTTCACTTTAATTATTTCAGCATGTTCCATTAATAATCAAGGTTTAGACTACTCTTTTACTTCTTATCTTTCTCTTATAATTAAATCTTATCAAATTATTAATATCTTCTTTTGTTATTAATTACAGTGGCCAGAAGAAATCATCAATATCAAAAGGTTCATCACTCTTTTTCGTCAAAAAGAGAACTGCTTATGCAGGTTAGCAGTAACGAACTCTCTTTTTTTAAGTGTATTTTCCGAGAAAATTACGAGTCTTTACTACACTAAGGCGGTTAGTAGCAGTACTGACTACTGAGATGCCTAGTACCGGAAAAATATGGCATGTTTAATATATATATATTTATGGGGTGATATGTAATTTTAGAACATTATTTTATTTTAAGTGTAATATTTGTGAAATTATTGTATTGATTTGGATTCTTCTTGTTTCGAATCATATATTTACGTGTTGAAATTGTCAACGAATAAATAAAAAATTGAATTTTCTCAAAATTCATCGATAAAAATGAAAAAAGTGTGGATATTTTACTTGTCCCACCATTAATTAAAAAAAAAAAAAACTTTTAACGAAAGGTTTTATATACTATGCACTTTCAAAATTGTTGAAAAATGGTTAGTAATAAGTCTCTCTTGCTCAAGTATTTCAAATCCTTTGTGTTTGAGAACATGCTATCTAGTTAACTTATGTTTACAATTTTATTTTTATTTTTATTGTATTATTGTTTCTTTTTACAATATTTTACTACCACTTAGAAGAATGACAAATATTTTTTACATTGAGTTTAATAAGCTGAAGTTAGATTGACACAAACTCTGATCATGTTTTGATATACTTTTGTGGGTTTTATTTAATTGATTAATGAAGAACTATAGGAGGCTGATGATAGGATCAACGGCACCAACATGCACATATAATGAATGTAGAGGATGCAGATACAAATGCAGAGCTAAGCAAGTACCTGTTGAAGGAAATGATCCAATGAATAGTCCTTATCATTATAGATGTGTTTGTCTTAGGTAATTAATTCATCTATGTTATGTTAATAGCTAGAGTTTTACTCTATTTTACAATGTGGTTTTTTAAGTTATTGATAAAATTATGATAAGTAAATATGGCACGTGAGAAGAAGAAAAAATGAATCAAAATTCTACCCTTAAATAGATGGTTTATTTTCTATAATTAGTACAAAGCAAGTGATGACTGTTAATCTTACAAAACATGTCCATTAAAGAGTATATTGACTAGCCATAAGTTTTGGGATATACACTCTCTTAAAAGATGACGAGACACGTTTTATGTATGCCTGAATTGAAAGTAAAATGGGTAGTTACAAATTTTTTCCTCTTCATATCTCTGCTTCTGTCGTTGAGATCGTTGACATTTAATATGTAAAAGGTTTTAAGTTTTGAGTTTTAATCACGTGATGATGTGTGCATGAATTTTGTATTAATTTTTTTGTTTTCTTTTTCAAATGAACATATTATAATCCATATCCCGCAAAACTCTTTGTAAGATTCGATACAATTATCGAAGCTTTGATAACATTTTTTTTAACTTGTAAACATAAAACAGTAAGGTTTTTTTTTTCTTTCTTTCTAACATTTAATCAAAACAATGATGGACCAAAATTAAAGAATCATTAAGGAGGATCGTCCCAAGCAATAATATTCCAAGTACAATTATGAAAGTTGAGGGGTGATATTGTTATTTTTATTTTTATTTATTTTTAAGGATTGAGTGCACTTTAATTTTAGGGAAAAGAAAATCTTGTGTAATAAACAAGTGCACCTGCTTATTGTAATTATGTAAAACTATTTATTTATAAAATTCATTTTCAAAAATAATTATAGTATTAAAATACACATTTTAAAATAAAAAGTAAATTTTTTTTCAAAAAATTATAAAAAATAACATTCTTAAAATTTATATAAAAAATAGTATCCAATAAAATTAAACAGAATATAATCGAACCGTATTTAACATTAAAGGGTTTAAATTGTTATAATTCAATTTGAATCAAGTTTAATATAAAATCATATGTTAGTTTTTTTTTTTTAACAGTGAAAATATATGACTTAATCATAAATGGTACTATTTTTATAGTTATAAATTTAAAAAGTTATTTTTGTTATTCCTTTTTTTTTACAAACTTGAGTAAAGTTATATATATATTCTACAAACTTTTACAATTTCACGTGTATATTTTATTTTGATTTTTAAAATATATATTTTAAATCAAAAATTTAGAATCTAATTTTAAAAATATAAGATTAAATCGTATTATTTAAAAGTTTAAAGGTGTATGTGTGAAATTTTAAAAAATTTAAAACTAAACTGTAAGTTTTAAAAGTTACAAAAAATCAATTTAAAAATTTAGTTAAAATTTAAATACTAATAATACACTTTTAACCTAAAAATTAATACAATTCATTTGCATAATAAAAGAATTTCACAAATTAAGAAATTTGTTTTATTGAAACTATCAGTATCTATTTTAAATGTAAAACGTAAGCAGTGAGATTCAAATTTTCAAACTTTTGCAAAGACAGAATTCGATCGTACGCACGTAAGGACCCTATCTCTAACTAGATGACCAACGTTTAATGGTTTGAATAAGTACTTGCCCATATTAGGGCAATTTTATTTTTTTTAAGTTTCTTTTTCATGTTGGACCACACCTTTTTGGATGACAATGAAGAACCGATTTTTCTTTTCAGATCCTATCCTCTGTCTCTTTTTCTTTTTTTAATAATTATCCTCTTCCTCCACTCAGTTAGTCTTAAACAATTTTTCAAAAACAATAGTACTTTTAAAATTTATAACTATACAAATAAAACTTATTACATAAACATCATATATTTTTTTATTAAAAAAAATTATATATTATTTTATTTTAAATATTATTCAAATTAAAATACAAATATTGATATATTTAATATGTTTATCCTCCAATTAAATCTTATTCAATATTATTGAATGCTATTTTTTATAATTATAAATTTTAGAGTTATTATTATTATTTTTTAAATTTTCCAACAATTTTTAAGAAATACATAGTATTGTTGCTAGTGACAAATATAGAAGAGAAAACAATGTTGTTTGCTTGAACGGAGAATGAGAGAGAAAATAATGAGTATTGATTCTCATTGATTATGAAAATTACATAGCTAATGCATTGCTTACTCTTCTTATTTATAGAAAAGAAGGATGTTGTAATAAGATTGTTTACATGTGATTACATCTCTTAACATATACACATTTTTATGTAATAAACTCTATAACAACCTCAATACAAATTAGCTACACACTTCCTATTGTAACTACCATGTGTACAATGTTGCTCTAAGCACATCAACGTATGTGCATGTATTGGCTTGCACACCAAGCACTCCATTTCTCTTACCATTTCTTGCACCATCAACGACACTAGCACACATTGCACTCTTTTGTTTGGCACTAGCATGTATTGGCTTGCACAACAAGCACTCTATTTCTCTTACCATTTCCTGCACCATCAAGACACTAGCACACATTGCACTCTTTTGTTTGGCACTAGCACTTGATTGAACAACCTACACTTGATCAGCCAACATTCGATAAGCTTTGCTATCAACTACCACTTGAACATTAGCCTTACCATGTGCATGATCAGCTAAACAATACATGTTTTGCTACTTGTATGATCAACCACCACTTGATCAACCTTACCGCACTACTACAATATGTACATATGGCCTCAGTTTTTGACCGTGACCATAGGCCTATGGCCACGGTTATAAGAACCAAGGCCAAAGTGAGAGAGACCATAGATTGTTACCTATGACCTCGGTCTTTCAATAACCGAGGCCATAGGGTATACATAAATTAAAAAAAATACATTTTTTACTACAATATTAAAAATCAATATAAATTAAAATAAATTTATTAATTACAATATTAAAAATCATATTATATTAAAATTAAAAGTATAATTACATTTGAGAGTTTATTATACACTAAAACATAATAAAAACTTACTATTACAAACTGATTTTTTACTATTAATTATAAGTATTTACAAGTGTACTTCAAATCAACATAGGTGTTGGTGCGTTGGGCTAGCTGGTGCATTAGGGTATTGCGTTGGGCTTTGTGCGTTGGGATGTTGTGTTGGGGCTGGGGCTGGAGCTGGTACTGATGTATAAACAGCCTCTGGCTATTTTCTCACGGATCGATTGGGCATAACTCTTCTTCGGGATGTGATTTAATAAGAAGCTTCCTGGGAACTACATCAAATTTGTAATAACTGCAGCAAGACTGCATATTTAATATTAAAACAAAACAAACAATTATACATTTGTGCATCTGAGAAGCTCAAACAAGTACAAACCATTAGGAATGATGCACCAATAGTTATTATAGACCAGTTGCTTAGGATCAGCACTAGCGCACCAATACCAACACCGGATAAGGTGCCCAGTACCGGCCAGTAGCACACCAACACCAAGATCTATACGGTAACGCACTGAGACCAAGACTACCGGCCCGCCCAGAATAAGACCAACACTAGCAACAACGCCAACGCTAAAGCACCAGCGTAGAGTAGGGTACCAGGCTCCACATATTGGAAATACTCCACCTGAAGAATAAATAAAAATAGTCATAAGAATCAGAACGCAGTCAAAAGTTCTCCATAATTTATGTACCTATTAAAAGATGCATTCAGATTCTACAACTGAGGATTAAAATAATATTATCAGTATCAAAAAATGTATAAATAGAGAAAATAAAGAGTTGGTTCATAAATAACCTATTTTTTGTTCACCTTACACATCCATGTAATGTTAAAAAATGTTCACCTTACCATCACTTAACTTGGTTTTTGTTCATAAATAATACTCAATGCTTTAAAAGTAGCAATATTCTACAAAATTCAATACAAACTTATAGACAATGGGATTAATGGCTGCCCAAAACAATGGGATTGCCTTATTTGGATCCTTATCAACCAACTAAACAGAACCCAGAAGGAAAACACATAATCAAACAAAATAAGAAAGTGAAAAAAAGAGCATAAATATAATCAGCCAAAACAAAGAGTAATTTTATGGTACCCCAAAAGTTAGGACATTCCCTCCAGCTCAAGTGACAAATGATCATTGGTACCTTTCCTATCACAAGAAAACATAGCAATCATAAATAATAGTTATAGAGCAGCAAACTTTTGCTTACACCCAGCATACCTATGCAGAATCAGAAATAAGTAGTAGAACAAGGTCACTTCCTAAGACGATTTTCCATATATCACCCAGAGTCTCATTCTCTTCAATAAATCCAGCAACACGAGCTTCAGCAAAAGAGCGAGAGCCCTTTCTCAGGCCAATTTGAAAACATAAGTAACTAGAAAAGTATAAACATACAGCTGGAAAAATAACCTATTTAATAGCCAAAGCTTCAATTATAATTACCATAAAAAAGAATCAAATGATAAAAAAATTGAAAAAAATATGATTTCACCTTAACCACTATATCAAATTTTGCTTCAGTGATAGAGTCTCTTAAATTCTGAGCTTGTGCAAGTCCCTACACAAATAAATGGCTAAAGTTTGTCATTAAGATTTAGCAAAACACAAAGAGTACTAATATGCATAGAGAAGGAAAGGGTGAATATCAAAATTAAGACGTCTTCTCTACACACACACACACAGAGATAGAGATTTAACCTAAGAAGTGAGAACCCTAACCGATTACCTCAATCTGCTTGATACTCTTGAAAGCATGGGGCAGCAAAGGGAACGAAGATGTATTTCTGAAGATGAGAGATGGAAGAGCAAGAGACGCAAACGATAGATGTAAAGACGAGGACTGCAAGAGCAACAGAGCGAAGACGGGAGCGACAAAGCTATGACGAGATAGCGAAGACGAGAGCAACAGTATGTAGAAAACCCTAATTAATTTGTTTATATACCCTACAGTAGAGAAAACCCTAATTAATAAAATAATATATAATTTAATTTAATTAATATATAAATTAATTAAATAAATATGATTAATAAAAAAGAGAGAAAAAGAATAAGAAAAAAAGTAAAAAAATTTGATATGTGGTGTAAAGAATTAATAGGGTATATCTATGGCCTCAGTTTTTAAATAACTGAGGCAGGGTATGTCTATAGCCTCGGTTTTTAAATAACCGAGGCCAAAACCATATAGCCTAAGTGTTTATAAAAACCGAGGCTAAATATCTGAGACTAAATGTATGTATTGTAGTAGTTTCATATGCATCGTCAACTTAAACAACTTCTCTAACCATGCTATTTTCATTGATCTTAGCCCCTTCCTTCAAATTAAGTGGTATGAGTATGACATTTAATTTGCTTTGTAAAGGTACAAATGAAGCAACTAGTAAAGCCTTTGTTAGCATGTCTGCTGATTACTCCATAGAATCAATATGTTTCATAATGATATGTTCAGCTTGAACCTTTTCTCTCATAAAATAAAATTCCAATTCTATATGTTTTATGCAAGAGTGAATAATGGGATTAACAGTAAGTAGAATAGTACTCAAATTATCACATCAAATGACAGGAGTAACTGGTAAAAGAATATGCAATCCATGAAGTAAAGCTTGAATCCACACAATCTCAGAAGTGGAATTGGCTAGAGATTGATATTCAACTTCCATTGTACCAGATGTAGACCACCTATCATCAGGGCAAGAATCCCAATCTGCATCAACAAAGCCCTATGAATAAGTTGAGAGAAAGGTATTATCAGCAAGCCATGGCAAATTGTATCCTATAGGTATCTCAAGGTTCTTTTAACAACCAACTAGTTTGGTTCTCAAGTAGCTACCATAAATTGCCAAGCCATATTCACAATAAAAGAAATATATGATCTTATGATAGTGATGTACTAAAGAACATTGATGAGTGTTCAAAAAGTACTAAAATTACGATGATTTTATGCACGTTAATTGATTAAAAATATATATATTTATATGATTTTATCATATATTTATATAAATCTGTCTTTTTGGAATCACGGGTATTTTTATTATTTTTTAGGTATTTTCACTTAAAAAAGTAACTTAAAGACTCAAATAAAAATACTGGAGGCAATACATCGCAAATATATTCATAAATTAAATGAGGAAAGGTCAATAAATATGAAAAAAAATGAATAAAATAGGTCAAACGGGTGAGGAAATCGCGCACGCAGCCGCCTAGCCGCGTCTGCCAACGCATGCAACACACTCAGCTGCACCGAGCAACGTGCGTGCCGCGCCAGCAAAACGCCAGTCCACGCATGCCCCTGCTCCATTTCATTCACGCCTGCGCTCATCAGCACCCAGTCTGCATGCGCCAGAGTCCATCTGCCCCATCCGCGCGTGCCGCCGCACCCACACCACCTACCCGCTAATGTCAGCTGACGTCATCATCACCTACTACGAGTTTCCTCACTTTTTAATGATTTTTTCACCCACTTTTTATTCCTTTCCTCACCTATAAATACCATCATTCTCTTCATAACAAAACACACTTCAAAACACATCTTCTTTCTCTTTCTTTCTCTCCATTTCTTATTTTTTTAGTTTTTAGTTTTTCCTTAGTTCTTAGTTTTAGAATTATTCTCTTTCTGAGGAGAACTAATTATGTTTTTGTAATTTATTTTCTTTTTGATTCAATAAATGGGAGTGCAAATTCCGTTTGGAGGTTTTCCAGCAACAGGAATAGCATCAAAGTACTATAAGGATTTTATTTTCTTTACAGTTATTTTTTTATGTTTTATTCTTACATGTTATATTTAATTTGTCTATGATTAAATTTAACTTTGTTGGCTGTTTGTAAACATGATATAATAATAACGTTGTTATGCTTACGAAATATTAAATAAGTAAAAATCTCTAAAATGAATTGATTTTATTTTTATTCAAGATTTTATATTAAGAATGTTAGAGAGAACTATATTATTTTTCATTACAAACTTAAATCTGAAAATTAGATTTTATGGTTTAGTTATCCGGTCTAATTTAGAGTAGTGCTTTTTTATTTGTTGGTACAATCGCTTGGTAGTTAGAGTGAAGCTCTATTTCAAAAGTTTTTATAAGAATTATTATCTGAAAATGTATTGACAACATGTTTTCAGTAGTAATTTTAAAACTTGAAAGTTAGTACTCAGATAATTAAATTCTTAGGTTTAATTTGGACACCTTGAATAAAGTTTAAAGTGTCTAACCCCACCAAAGGTGGCATTTAAATGGTTCATTTTAAATCTCTTAGAAAAAAGGAATTAATTTAATTAACCAAATTAGTTATCAACCCCACCCATAGGTGTTAATTGATTTGTTTAGTTAACAAAGAATATCTAACCCCACCAAAGGTGGTATTCATATAAAAAAGAGAGAATCAATAAATATCAATTTATATCTTTAATAACCTAAATAATATGAGCAAACATACTTAACTTAGTTATTATATCCATAAATACTCCACTATTATAAATGATAAAATTTGCATCAATATTTATTGAATCTGTATCTATGTTTATTTTTATGTTATTAGATTAGAAACACAAAAACCCAAATATCGTGACAGGATGTTTAAGATTTAATTTTGTTTTTAAAAGTTTGAATAATAAATTAAAAACCACATATATTTCTTCCTTAGATCGACCTTGGGAGTATACTTATCATTTTCTACGAAATGAATCATGCACTTGCGAGAGTTTTATAAATATAAAATCAAAGTATTGGCAAGATCGACGATGCTAATTCTATCATCAAGTTTTTGGCGCCGTTTCCGGGGAAGGAATATCGTTTTTAAATTATTTATCAAAATTTTAAAAACTTTTTGTGCGGTAAATAATTGTGATTTTGTTTTTATTTTGAGTTAAAAAAAATGAAAATATAAGTTAATTAAGTTAGTAAAAAAAATTAAGTTAATTAAGTTAAACGAAAATTTAATTAGTAAAAACCTAAGTTATTTAAGTTAAACAAAAATTCAAATAAAAATAATTAAAGGAAAAAAAATTAAATTAAAAATTAAACCAAAAATAAAGAAAAAAAGAAAACAATTCTGAAACTGTGTCCAAAATTTTAAAATTTTAATTAGAATCTAAGGACTTAGTTGCTTTGTTTGATCTAGGTAATATTTTGTTTTGATGCCTTAATTATTTGATTTGTACCTAGATGTGGGTTATCTAAAACCTCAAGCATGCCCCTAGTTTTAAGTATAGAAGAATTTGAAAATCAAATGGGCATGATTGAAAAAGTATAGGTAGATAACATTGTCTTACCTGTAGGTTCGATTGACTCAATGATGTAGGGACATTGAGTTTATTAAAAAAGAAATCCTCAAGTTACGTCTTGCTAAGACGTTAAACTAAGCGCTCGATGGGAGGCAACCCATCATTTTTGGTAATTTTATTTATTTAATTTTTTTTGTTTATTTTTGTTTAATTACATATGAATAATTTTAAAATTGTTAAAACTAAAAATATTTGTTGAGATGTTACAAGTTCACAGCGATCTGTTTGTGTGAACTTTAATGATGAATATGATGGATGCGCCTGCATTTCTCCATTACTACTTGTACATTCTCAGGAAATAGGTAATCTTTCTTCTCTTTTCTCTTTATCTTTAATTTACAGGTGTTACATTGAGGACAATGTAAGTTCTAGGTTAGGGGTGGTGAAAAGTTATCATGCTTAATTTGAAAAAAAAAAGATTTAATAATTTAAAAATAAAAAAATAATATTTTTTTCTTTTTTATGTTCACATTTTCATTTTTTGTGTTTGGTTTTTTTTTTTTTGTGATTTAGTAATTTTTGGAATTAAAAAAAAATTTCTCACAAAAATTTATCATTTCTTTAAATCAAATTTAAGTAAATAGTTAAGTCTTTTGTACTATTAGATTAATTTTTGAAAACATATCATGATATATTTTGTAATTGTTTTTGGTAATTAGTTAGTTTTTATCATAACTAGTATTTCTTAATAAGATGTAAAAATTATATTAAACCCAAAATCGGTGTTTATGATTTTTTTTTTAGTGAAGACTACCTTTGTGAGATATAATTTAAGCCTAATTTCCTTTATTTAGAATGAAATATATATTTTTTACTCCAAACATATTTCTTATTTCTTCAAATTTTTAGATGATCTCTATAGGTATTAGCATTGAATGTATGAATTATTTTTCTCATCTTAATAGAATGTCGTATATTTTTTTTTATTATTTTTGCTTAGATTAAATGATTTAAGTAGAAATTGATAGTATATATTTTTATCTCATTTGTGCATGATTGTTACAAAAAAAAGAGACATATGGGGTAACCTAAACCAAAATCAAACAGAAAAGACACAAAATTAACCACTCACCAAAATCCTAAAAATAATGTACAATTTGTACATGGGTTGACTCTCTAAAAAATATATTTATTGAAAAAAAAAATTTCAGAAAAAAATAGAGAGATAAAGAATATATAATATAAGCTACATACTATGACCCATATTGCCTACAAAGTTGTGAGTACAGGATAATTACAAAAAGAAAGATATAGGAAGTAATTCCCTAAAAAGTCATTGCATTCTCTTCATTTGTAAAAAGCATATATCTTGAAATTCTTTCTTAATGAGTTTGATTTATGCATGAAAATAATTTTTATATATGATATCTTTATAAATTTATATATTTGATTCCTTTCATGAGATCAATGTTAAAATAACACTTTGAGCCTTTATTCTTTATACATATGCGAAAATATTAGTTCATTTCTATACATCAACTCTTTCGTATATAAATTAGTATGAGTGTTTGAACCCATAGGATTCAGTGTTTTGAGAGTATTGACTAGCGAGGAATAGAGTCGAAGTGAATTCGGATTCTAGATACTTAAATTGGGTGAAATTAAATTGATACATTTTTATATAAAATACGAAAATGATTTTCGACTAATTATTATAATAAATCATGATTGTTTAAGAAGATTAAAATAACTTATGTTTGAAATTTTAATTATGATCTTAAAGGAGATTAAAAAGTATAAGACATTTTTGTGTTATGTTGTTTTCTTTTATTCTTAAAAGTTAATTTTTGATTTTGTTATAATTTTAGTTTTTAAGTTGATTGTTTTTATTATTTCTTTTAATTTTTACATTTATTTCAATGTTTGTGGGTATCATTACTGAAAACCCTCACAAGACTCCAACTCGTCCACTAGGGCAACCTAGGGGTTTAAAGGCTTGTTCCATAGGTTAAATGCAACCGTGTCAATCCACGGAAGTGATTTAGGATAGTTTAATTTTTAGTTTTTATCGCTTCTCTTGCTAAGGGACTAGCAAGTTGGTTGGGAATTATGATGAGTGCTCAAAAAGTATTAAAATTATCATGATTTTATGCACTTTAATTGATTAAAAATATATATATTTATATGATTTTATCATATATTTATATAAATCTGTCTTTTCGGAATCACGGGTATTTTTGTTATTTTTCAGGTATTTTCGCTTAAAAAGTAACTTAAAGACACAAAGAAAAATATCGGAGGTAATACATCGCAAATATATTCATAAATTAAATGAGGAAAGGTCAACAAATATGAAAACATTGGACAAAATAGGTCAAAAATGACAAAAAGGAGAAAATCGCGCCTTGATCGCGCCCGTATGCCTTGATCCGCACAGCGTGTAGTACACCCAATCCGTACGTGCCAGTGTCCATCGCCCGTTCCGCGTCTTGCCGCTGCTCAATCCTCCCCATCCGCCGCGTCATGGCGCCCGCACCTACCGGCCTTGGTGACATCATCATCACCTACTATGTGTTTCCTCCATTTTTAATCATTTTTTCACCCACTTTTTATTCCTTTCCTCACCTACAAATATCCCCATACTCTTCATAACAAAACATATCTTCTTTTTCTTTCTTTCTCTCCATTTCTTAGTTTTTTAGTTTTTTTTAGTTTTTAGTTTTTCCTTAGTTCTTAGTTTTAGAATTCTTCTCTTTTTAAGAAGAACTAATTATATTTTTGTAATTTATTTGTTTTTTTATTCAATAAATGAGAGTGCAAATTTCGTTTGGAGGTTTTCTAACAACATGAATAGCATCAAAGTACTATAAGGATTTTTATTTTCTTTACAGTTATTTTTTTATGTTTTATTCTTACATGTTATATTTAATTTGTCTATGATTAAATTTAACTTTGTTGGCTGTTTGTAAACATCATATAATAATAACGTTGTTATGCTTACGAAATATTAAATAAATAAAAATCTCTAAAATGAATTGATTTTATTTTTATTTAAGATTTTATATTAAGAATGTTAGAGAGAACTATATTATTTTTCATTACAAACTTAAATCTGAAAATTAGATTTTATGGTTTAGTTATCCGGTTTAATTTAGAGTAGTGCTTTTTTATTTGTTGGTACAATCGGTTGGTAGTTAGAGTGAAGCTCTATTTCAAATTTTTTTATAAGAATTATTATCTGAAAATGTATTGACAACATGTTTTCAGTAGTAATTTTAAAACTTGAAAGTTAGTACTCAGATAATTAAATTCTTAGGTTTAATTTGGACACCTTGAATAAAGTTTAAAGTATCTAACCCCACCAAAGGTGGCATTTAAATGGTTCATTTTCAATCTCTTAGAAAAAAGGAATTAATTTAATTAACCAAATTAGTTATCAACCCCACCCATAGGTGTTAATTGATTTGTTTAGTTAACAAAGAATATCTAACCCCACCAAAGGTGGTATTCATATAAAAAAGAGAGAATCAATAAATATCAATTTATATCTTTAATAACCTAAATAATATGAGCAAGCATACTTAACTTAGTTATTATATCCATAAATACTCCACTATTATAAATGATAAAATTTGCATCAATATTTATTCAATCTGTATCTATGTTTATTTTTATGTTATTAGATTAGAAACATAAAAACCCGAATATCGTGACAGGATGTTTAAGATTTAATTTTGTTTTTAAAAGTTTGAATAATAAATTAAAAACCACATATATTTCTTCCTTAGATCGACCTTGGGAGTATACTTATCATTTTCTATGAAATGATTCATTCACTTGCGAGAGTTTTATAAATATAAAATCAAAGTATTGGCAGGATCGGCAATGTCGGTTCTGCCTATCAATCACCAATAATGCTCCCATACAATGTTGGCCTTAACTAGTAGTTCTTTGATATATTTTTGTTGCATGAGTAGAATGTCACCATTATTTAGCTTACTAACCTCAATCCTTATAAAGTAACTCGATATACCTTTATACTTTAAGACAAACTATGTGTGTAAGGTGGAAATAAGAGTTTGAATAACTTATTCATTGTTTCCCGTGATGATAATATCATCAACATATACCAAGAGATAAATAGTGGAGGCAAAAGATGCTTGAAAAAATAATGAGAAATATACCTTTGATCCTATAAATAGCATACAATGCATTGCTAAGAGTATCAAACCATGCTCTTAGAGCCTATTTCAAGCCATAAATGGATTTTTGTAATTTGCACACATAACTTGGATATTGAGGATGCTCAAACCCCTTAGGCTATTGCATAAACACTTCTTCTTGCAAATTTCCATTTCAAAGTGCATTGTTGATGTCCAATTGGTAGAGATTTGAACCATTAGAAAAGGAAAAAGTAAGAACTATGTGAATGGTGACCTATTTAACCACAAGATTGAAGGTTTCAGAGAAATAAAAGCCAAGCACCTGTTTGTATCCTTGAGCTACTACTCTAGACTTTCTTTTGTCCAAGATACCAAAATAAAGTGTTCTAACACAAAAAATTTCATTGTTGCCAATGGTAGTTCTATTAGAAGGTAAAGAAACCAATACCCAAGTTTTATTTCTGAGTAAAGCATTAAATTTTGTCTTTAATGAACCAAACCACTCAGCATTATATAGAAATTGCTTCACTAATAGGGATTAATTTTTAGAACAGTCAGTAGACAAACTCATATAAGCCTTTGGTTTAAAAACACCTTTCCTGGACCTAGTGACCATTAGATGATCATTTATAGTAAATGACTAAATAATAGACTCAATTTGTGAGGAAGAAGAAATAGAATGAGGTAAAGGATCATAAGGAACTATATAGTCATGAATGATAGAAATAGAAGTATGCTCTAAACCTAGCATAACACTAACTAAACAGAGAAGTGAATGAAAAATTCTTCACCCTAATAACTTTGCAAAACTTTAATTTTGTAATTTTTTTGAAGTTCAAATTGATCTTTGAACTGATCAAATGCTTGATAAGCAACAGATTTATGCTTTAAAAAACATATCCATGAAAAGTAAGAGAAAGCATCAATGAAGTAGATGTAATACTAATGACCATTTGTGGAAGTCATAGGTGACACTTAAATGTCCGAATGAAAAAATTCAAGAGGTTTAGTAGCTTTGTGCAAGGGAAAAAAAGAAGTTTATAAGATTTTTTATTATGGTAAGAAACACATAATGAATCATAGTCATTACTAGTAGAAGAAAAAGGAATCTTGTATTGAGTTAAAGCTCTTTTTACAACAGGAAATGATGCATGATCTAATCTCTAGTGTCATAGAGAAATGTCAACAATATTAGCAACATAAGCAACAGTTTTATTTGATGAATTAGTAGGCATCTTATCGATAGAAAAAAATGAAATTACATTCTTATTTCCCTTGCACACGTGAGACTAAACTTGTACAAGCCATCACTAAGTGTGCCCTAAAGTAGCACCTCTCCCATGGTATTGTCCTTAATGTAACAAGAACAAGAATTAAACTCAAGGAAACTAAATTTTCTTTAGAAAATCGAGACACATTAGTAGATTTTTAGCAATATTAAGAATAGAAAGAATATTATTTATTTTTAGTGTTCGATCAAGAGAAAAGGTAGAGTTTATTTGATTATGACCTATGTTAGATATAGAAAAATTGTCACTATTTCCTATAATTAAAGATTGATAACCCGTATAAGGATGAGTTGAAGCTAAATTTCTCAGTTCAACTATCACATGATGACTAGCTCTAGAATCAAGGAACCAATAAGGTTCCTAAGGAGTTAAAGAAAGAATATGTGACTAGAAATCTGTTGCAAATGCCACAAATCCATAGACTTGATTTGAAGATAGGGAAGAATATGTAGGTTAAGACACAAGTGTAGTAAAACCATTTGCAGCAAGCATATCATGCATATGTGGTGGTAGTGGTTATTACGAAAAGACAATTAACCAGGATTTTTGTAATTAGCTTGAAAAATTGATGTGTTTTTGTTATTACTATTCTGATTAGGCTAAAAGTTTCAATCATACCTAACAACCACTTGAAGGCTATATGTCCCAATTTTCCACACACTTGATATTGGGGCTTGTTACCAAATCGACCTCTACCATAGCCACATCCTTGACCACCTAATTGAAAGTTGTTATTCATATTGTAGTTTTGAGAAGAATCTACAACATTCTAACACCTTGTTGATTATGATCTGTAACAGTCAATTGTTGCATTTATGATAATGTATCATTATTCACAAAAAAACCTTTACATTATTTATGGCTACATTCACACTAGGTAATGGTGATATTATCGTTGCTCTCCTACATTCAAGTTTTCTCCCATAGAATAGCATCAAGGATTTTGCATCATTTATGGTTGTTTTCTCTGTTAATATTTTCTCAATTAGCATAGAGAATACATTGTCGAAAGTTTCATCAAGACCTCGTAAAACATACATGAGTTTTTTTCTTGTCAATCATTGTGCAACAAGTAGATTCTAACTCATTAAAAAGAATTTTTATTTTTATCACGCAGTCATTAACTTTCAAATCTCTTTTCTTGAAATTCTGAAGTTCTTCTTTCAATTGTATCATTCGAGCTCATGATTTGAAGGCAAATTTTTTATCTAACATACACCAAGGTTCCCTTGATGTTTCAAAACCAAATAATTGTTTCATGAGTTCATTTATCATACAATTCATCAACCAATACCAAGCATATCATTGTACCTTTTCCACTGCCCAAACTCATCTTTTACACTTCCATCTTCAAGAAATTTTTCTGGTTAATCTTTAAAGATGTAGCTATTTAACTATAGGCTTCTCAAAAATTTCAAGATTTGATGCTTCCATATAGTAAAGTTACTAGTATTGAGTTTGATTGTAAGTAAAACATTATGGAAAGGGCAGAGCTCACGTTTTTTATCAATAACTATTACAAGATTAGGCATTTACTATTGAACTACCTTTGGTAGTTCAGCCATAGAATTTTTTCTTCACAACTAGAAGCTAGCATATCTTCTAGGCTCTGTTACTATGACAAATTTTGAAAAGAAAACAATTTTGTTTGCTTGAATGGAAAATTAGAGATAAATAATGAATATTACTTCTCATTGATTGTGAAAATCACATGGCTCATATATTGTTTACTCTTCTTATTTATAGAAGAGAAGGCTACTACAATAAGATTGTTTACATGTGATTACATCACTTAACATACACACATGTTTATGTAACAAACTCTATAACAACCTTAAGTACAAATTAGCTACATGTTTCCTATTGTATAGTAAGCACTTCATTTCCCTTGCCATTTACTGGACCATCAACAGCACTAGCACACATTGCACTCTTTTGTTTAGCAGTAGAACTTGATTGGGAAAACTCCACTTGATCAACCAACATTCATAAGATTTTCTATCAACTACTACTTGATCAGCCTTACCATGTGCATGATCACCTGGAACAGTACTTGCTTTGCTTCTTGCATAATCAGCCAACACTTAATCAACCTTGACATGTGTATGATCAGCTTGAACAATATCTTCAACCTTGTTATCTTCATTAATCCTAACAGTTGGTACAAACTAATTAAGTCTACATTACAATCTGTATCCCTTTTGAGATATTGCTAGAAGGAGGGTTCAAAACAATAATTCTTTGAAAACAATAATATTAGAAAATAAATAAAAAATTTTAAACTTGCAATCATAAAAGTAGTTTTTATTATATCCATCTCATATATTTTAATTATTTAAAAAATTTCTAATATATCATTTCATTATGAATATCGTCTCTCGTTCAATATTATTAAAGTTATTATTTTTTATTATAAGTTTTATGGATATTATTTTTATAGTTTCTCTAACATCTTTACTAAGTGCATTATAATTTATAAAATATGTTTTTTAGTCCCAGAGATTTGAAAAAATAGGTTAATTAAAGACGAATTGGTTACTGATTCTACCGAAAAAAAACTTTTGAATACTTTTTGAAAGTATATGAGTTAAATTATGGTTCTTTATGATTTCTAATAGCAATCAAATGCACTTTTTAGTGTAATTATTTATTCTTGACCTATAGATAGAAATAAATTATTGTAATATGTGTAAAAATAATTCTAATTGACATTTTCATATTTTGTATCTTCATACAATTTTATTTAATTATTTTCTATTTTAAAAATTATCAAAGTATCAATTTAGTTTTCAACAGTAACTTTTCATTTGAGCAATTCTAACCCTTTGATTTGAAGATAAGTAATATTATTTTAATGACTTCTATATTAAAAAGATTAATTTTTATATCAAATGATTAAAATCTGATAAAAAAATGAGTCATTAACAAAGGTTAATATATATATTATTTTTATTTTAAAATAAAAATCAATAAAATATTAAAATAAAAATAACTATAACAACCAAAATATTAAAATGAATGTGAAAAAAATTCATATTAACTATCATTTTACCATTGTTAATGACTTGAGTTTTAATTATATTTTAAACACTTGATATTAAAGAATAATATTTTATTAAAATATTATTATTTATCTTAATTGACCCATTTTTTAAACACATTTTTAAATATGAGTAATTAAATACACGCTAATACTTAATACGAGGGACTTAGTTGAGAATTTTGTCTAATTTATAAAATTACTAACATTATAAGTCCTTGTCTGTTTTATGTCTTTAATCAACTAATAAATTTTTGAAAAATTATAACAAATAACAATACAATTAGATGAATGGTCAATTTAAATATTATTATAAATAGCTTAAGATATAGTTATTTAGTATATAATAAGTAAGGGTCTTTTCCACAAAAGATTTTAAAAACTAATTTTTATTTATTAAAATTGGAGGTTTTAGTTTTGTAAACTGAATACTAAATCTAATAAATAAAAATTAATAATAATAAAAATAAAATATAAAGATTATGATAAGGATTTGAATAAAAAAACGATTGTATGATCATTCTTCACTAATAATATATAATGCAAATCAACAAAAGTATATATTAATATCTTATTATATGATTATATCATCTTAAAGAAATTCTCAAGTTTGAAAATCTCGAGACCTTTTCACATATTTGTTTAATTAAATAAGTTTTTAATCGAAACTATTTGTAATAGACAACTTAGAATAATCTTTTTAAATTTAATCTATCGAAAATATTCAATTTTAAGAAGCAAATTGTATCAAGTTTAAACACACAAGTTATTTTTAATTATCTTGAGTATTAATTCTTATTATAAGTAATTTATCACTAATTATTTAAATTGATCAAAAAATTATATACCCAATCAATTTAATTTATTAATGAATGAATTAATTTGATTATTTAATATTACACTTAAATAATCATAAAAAGATTAAAATTAAAAATTAATACAATATCAAAAAAAAAATTAAATAAAATATTACAGATCTTATTAAATATTACCATCTATGTTTAGGATTTTGAAATCATTTACGATAAAAAAAAATCATAGAATTTTTGTATTTAATTCTGATCTTTAACTTCTTTAATTGTCTTTTGAATTTTTTTTTCTTTTTTACCTCTAGTTTAATTTTATAAATTTTGTATTTTTTTTTTACTTTTTCTTTTAGTTTACTTATAATTTTGATATTAATTGTATTTTATAGAGTGTTGTAACGTAGATATTTATATTGAAAAAAACAGATTTGTTTTAAAGATGGATTAGAATTACTGCTCTCAGAATCACACCTGTCACACGATTCACGCTGCTTAAAGGAAGGGGGCGTGATTTTAAATAGTGATAATTTATTCAATTGACACGTGGTGATAAGAGAGTTACGAAGAGGTGAGGCTATTTTTTTATTTGACACGTGGTCGTATTGTGATGCAATAGACGTTGGATTTGACTTGCTAAGTAAATCACTTATTTTTAAAAAATATATCTATTTATTAAATAAAATTCATAAAAAAATCAATAAATATTTTTAAAAAATCTAAAAAATTAATATTTTTCAATAAATATAAAATAAATAATTTTAACTTATTATAATAATAAAATATATATAAATATCAAAAATATATGTATAAAATAATATTTATTAAATTCTCCTATACTTACTCTTTGATAGTATCGGAGCAAAGTCAAGACTTACGAGTGATAGAATAAGTTTTTTGTCTTTTGTCTCGGGAGAGCTTAACATTATTATGGTTTCAAATTATAATAAATATAAGATAACTTTAGCCATCACTTTATTATAGTTATTGTAATATATTAATTTTCAAGATGTGTATGAGGTATTATTAATTAATAATAATTAAATCATATCATATAAAGAAATTGAAATATTATTTCTTCTTATAAAATATCACGATTTCTTTAAAGTTGAATTAAATATAGTATATTTTTTCTTAAAATTATATCTCTATTAATCAAAAATATTCCTTAAAATCAAAATCTCTTTTATTTGATTATAATATGACCATGTTTGTTTATTCAATCAAATGAAAGAGAAAAAGAAGAAAAAAAATTCATAAGTCAGTGTAGTAAGTTAATGAAACTTATAAATAATACTATTATAAGATCAATTATGTCAATAAATGACCAAATTTTATTGTTTTGGATCCTAACATTACTATTGTCTTCTTTTCTTTTGATGCTTTTCCATTTAACATAATCTTTTTATAATTATGTTCATCTTGTCCCATTTATATATATATATTATATGTGGATTATATATTGTACAATTCCACTTATTTTTAAACTATAGGATATGTCCCATGTGTTTAGTTTAAAAGGTAAAGAGTGTATACACACAATTAACTCATATATGTTCAAATTGGTTCTCTATAAAAAGGTTGGTCTTGAAATAACAACAACAATAAATACATTTAATATTCGTCTTAATAAAATTAAAGAAAATTTCTAACAAACTATTCTTTTGTGTTGAAAGTATAACAAAGTTTCAAAGAATTTATAACATTTTTTTACAAATTCATGCATATAGATTATTCTATCATCATTTAGTTACTATGGATGTAAATTTTGAGAAAAATTATAATAAAGTTACATTCATTTAAGAATAAGGTCCCTCTGTAAAAATTTATTCTCTTTATTTATGTTAATTTTTTTTAAAATACAATTAAAAATAAATCTAATTAACTTAAATACTCTAACTATAATCGCTAGTCAAGTTACCTAACAGTTATCCCTTTAAACACATACCCTATTAATCTTCTAACTCACCACCCTTGTTTTTTTTTTACATGTCATATAACTTAATTAACATATTTATAGTATATCCAGTTGCCACAAAGGATTTCAACAAAATTAGAAGGGTAATTCTATTTGTATTAGTGAGTCAGGAATTATTCTAATGTTTCAATTTTATGTTGGTTTTTAAACACCAGTTTTGTTATTAATCATGTGAAACCCATAAACATTTATGAAACATGTGATTTATTTTTAAATGATGATGCAATGGGATGCAATACCCCATTTTGAATTGTTTCCTTTCTTTGTTGGTTTTTCAAAACGTAATTAATTCTGTTCGTTCTTTTGATATGTTTTGAATGTGATTGACTATATGATTTATTCTTCCGCAAGGGATGCTAATTGAGGTTGAGATGGTTGTTAAAGTTAAGTCAGTTCTTACAGGAGTCGCTTCACACATCTTAATAAGCTTAATTGTCTTCTTTTTGTAATATCCTAATCTATGTTGGGATTAAATGTTTTTTAATAACATATTAGACACTCTCATTCATTTATCTTTGGCAAAATTCGAACCCACGTCCTCCTGATGATTGTAACTTAAAACATATATCATTATACTAAATTGCAATTAATAGGGTTTTAAATGCTTTTGTCAATGAAATTTATGCCTTAACTATGTAGTCTTAGAGGCAACTAACTTCTATAATACTATATAAAAGAGAGTTAAGAGCATTTTATTTATTTGACAACAATTTGTTTGACATTTTTTTTCTTTTTTATGACCTACCTTATTTAAGAAGCCCTTTTATTTTTTTGTACTTATTTTTGGAAGTGGCACGATGTAAACCACCCAAATATACATATTATGTATAAATGATAAGTAATTTAAGAATATAAATTTTCATAACTAGAGAATTGGTAACAATTAATATAGACTCTTAATTACTAGTTTGTTAGTAAGTTACTTAAAATTAATAAAATAAGTTTTTGATTATTTTGAATAAAATAATGTAAAACAACAGAGATGAATGTACAAGAATATTAATAAATTTGTGATTATGAGACTATCCTGTAGTTTAATTAAACATGTGAAAATTACTTTCTTAAGTTTTAAATCACTTTTATAATTTAAAATAATTTTTAAATTCTTAACTTCTACTTTAAAAGTCTATATTCACTTAAGGCTTCTCACCTTTTCTTAGCCTTTAATTGATTCAAAATACCAGTATACATCAAGTTAAATCTTAAGCAACCTCTAGATTTTCCTTTCATGATTCAACTTCGTTGAATTATTGAACTTGTTGGAAAAAGATAAAGCATGATCATTAGTAAAAAAGAAAGGTTCAGGTACTACATTTGGCTCCACATTGTGTTCTTTGGGGTGATGGTTTTTTCTTTCTCACTAGTCCTTTCTTCAAATATATCATTTGTAGGGACTTTTTGAGACTCTTCTAATTACTTACTACTCTCCAAAGTAATGGCATTGATGGTCTCTCTAGGTTAGCATCTATTTAGAAAGGGAGCTCAACAACTGCATGTACTTTTAGTCTTTCTACAGCTATGACTAATGGGTCAATTTGAGTCTTAAGGTTTTTACTAGCAGTATTGATTTTCTGCTAAAATTTAATATTGTCAGTAACGATAGAAATTATCAAGTCGTCTAGAGACTTACCTTCAATAGGTGGGTGGAGTGGGTTGTGACATTGGGAATAAGAAGCTAGGTGTGATGTTAAACTCCTCTATTGAATTTCTCATTAAAATTTGTTAATTATATCTCAAGATTTCTCTTTAAATTTTGAGTTTCCTTGATAAAAGCTTGGTTATCTCTCCATAATTTTAGAGTGTTGTAGTGATTGTATTTATTAAATAGTTAAGAGACTTACCTTGAGTAGTTGGAGTATATTGTTGTATTGAAATTGGAAAGCTAAGTGTGATCTTGAAATCATCTGCTAGAGTTCTATACTAATAGTTTGGGTATTGATGATTTCACCATCTTGCATTATAAATGTTAGAATATTGATCATTCTTAGGCCACTAGCATTCAAATTCACCCATTGTATTAGTGTAATCCCAATTGCATTGGTAATGTTCAAAGTATGGCGTAGGAAATCTATTATATGTAGGATATGCTGCATCTATGTGTATACCTTTTCCTTAACATTTAACACTTTAAGAGAATTAGTTCATAAAATAATAAAAAATAAAATAAAACTAATCCTAAACCTAAAAACTAAAATAATAAAAAAAGATGAAAAACTAAAAGTTAAAAGAACTAGCAATTATTAATAAATATTTTAAAATAATCCTCAACAATGACACCAAAAACTTGACACAACTGAAAACATGTGAGTATATCTGATCATGTACAAGTAATAATAAATTTAAAAAAATTGTTTCTTATGCCCATGAGAATCGGTAACAATATTTACTCATAATTACTAGTTTGTTAGTAAATTAGTTAAAGTTAGTAAAAGAGGAATTTTAATTGTTTTTGAAGAAAATAATATAAAACAATAAAGAAGAATTTCATAAGAATATTGAGGGATATGTGATTATATTAATACCTTAACCATTATCTTACAATTTAATTAAATATGTCATCAATAAAAATTAGTTTCTTAAGTTCTAAATCATTTTCATGATTTAAAATTATTCTTGAATTATTAACTTTAGTTTTAGAAAACCAGGTCTACTTAAGACTTTTCATTTTTTATTACTATGTAATTCATTCAAAATATCATTATAAATTAACCTAAACCTTGAAAAACATGGAAGTACTCTTACTATATTTAATTCATTCATTATATTATGATCTAAAAAGATAATAACTAAACTAGACAAGATTAGAACAATCGTTTAACCTTTAACATAGGCATTCAACCCTACTTAGGGGTAAACATGGATTAAGGTGGAGATCCTTCATTCCTACTGTACAGGAGTAAGAGTTCTTTACTTCTATTACAGGCTCTGATACCAATTTTTGTTTTCAATCGCTAGAGACTACTATGGTAGAATTTTAGTCAATTTAATCTTAATGTACTGGCTAAGTTATTAGAACCTTGATAAATCGTGTGTTGAATGCATATTTTTTCCCATTCTTAATATACAAACATGTTTTTTGTGTACGTATAGTGTACTTGTAATCTTCAAAGAAGTATCTAAACATTAAGTTGTTGAATTCCTCTTCTTATATTTTTACATATTTTTGGCTAAAATAGTCTCTTAATATTCTTGAAATATAATGATTTATTATGCTTGTGATAACTTTAATATAATATGTATAGATATCTAATAAGAAGTTGAATCTTTTAAAATTTTCAAGACAAGTTTCATAATCCTCATTTTTTAAATAATCATTTAAGGCTAAGAGATAGCCTCTATCAAAATTTTCTAATAGAATTAGATTTTCATCTTAATTTATTTTGGAAATAGTTGTTTATTCATGTATTTAAAATAATTATTTTATTTTATTTTTCTTTCTATTTCCATTTGATTATGAGTATTATAACTTGATTTAAGCAAATATCTAAGCAATCAAGATTCATATATTCATTTCATTTTGTTACATCGGTTATGCCTTAGCTTTGCCCAAACCTCAACACCCTCCTGGTAATGGTGAGCCTTATACATCCGTACATAGATAATGTCCAATTTGTGACTTATTAGGAAAGGGTAAATGAACTCCATTTTATTCATAAGATAATAATTAGTACAAACTTAAGGCCAACTAAGAACCTTGAAGGGATTCTTATCCACTCATACTTATTAGGTATATTATTTTTGGTTTTGGATTTTCTAGATATAAGGGATTTTTATGCTAGAGTTTATGTGTTTTTTCAGAGTAAAGTGCTATGGTTTTCTGTGTGTGTTTTGTGATAAGTGCTCAAAAAGCACTAAAATAACCATGATTTTATGTACATTAATTGATTAAAAATATATATATTTATATGTTTTATCATATATTTATATAAATTTGTCTTTTTCGGAATCACGTGTATTTTTATTGTTTTTCAGGTATTTTGGCTTAAAAATGCAATTTAAAGACTCAAAAAGGAATACTAGAAGCAATACATCACAAATATATTAATAAATAAGTGGGAAAAGGTCAACAAACATGGAAAAATTGGACAAAATGGGTCGAAAAGGTCAAAAATGTCAAAAAAATGGAAATCGTGCCCCGTTGCCCAGTAGTGCGCGCGCCCGGCACAGCTGTTCACGCGCGCCGAGTGCGTGCGGCGACAACCCGCGCGTGCGGTGCCCAGCGGCCCCTCCGCGCGCCTTACCCCTTTTCGCCCCATTTTTCACGTGCAGCCACCCCCATGACGTCATGTTCCATTACGCGTTTTTACATTTTTTAACATTTTTTTTACTCATTTTTTCTCTCCATCCTCACCTATAAATACCCCCCTTCCCTTCACATCAAAACACACCTCAAAACACACTTCTCTCTTCTTTCTTTCTCTCCATTCCTTAGTTTTTAGTTTTTTTAGTTTTTCTTATGTTTTAGTTAGTTTTGCTTAGTTTTAGAGTTCTTCCCTTTTTGGGAAGAACTAGTTATGTTTTTGTAATTTATTAGCTTTTTGATTCAATAAATGGGAGTGCAAATTCCGTTTGGAGGTTTTCAAGCAACGGGAATGGCATCGAAGTACTGTAAGGATTTTATTTTCTTTACAGTTATTTTTTATGCTTTATTCTTACATGCTATATTTAATTTGTCTGTGATTAAATTTAACTGTGCTAGCTGTTTGTAAACATGATATAATAATAACGTTGTTATTCTTGCGAAATATTAAATAGGTAAAAATCTCTAAAATGAATTGATTTTATTTTTATTCAAGATTTTATATTAAGAATGTTAGAGAGAAATATATTATTTTTCATTACAAACTTAAATCTGACAATTAGAGTTTGAGGTTTCATTATCCGGTTTGATTTAGAATATTTCTCTTTTATTTGTTGGTACAATCGCTTGGTACTTAGAGTGAAGCTCTATTTCAAAAGTTTTTATAAGAACTATTATTCGAAAATGTATTGAAAACATATTTTGAGTCATGGTTTTCAAACTTGAAATTTAGTACTCAGATAATTAAATTCTAGGTTTGATTTAGACACCTTGAATAAAGTTTAAAATTTCTAACCCCACCAAAAATTGAATTTAAATGGTTCAATTTCAATCTCTTAGAAAAAAAGAATTAATTTAATTAACCAAATTAATTATCTACCCCACCCATAGGTGTTAATTGATTTTTTTAATTAACAAAGAATATCTAACTCCACCAAAGGTGGTATTTATATGAAAAAGACAGAATTAATAAATATCAATTCATATATTTAATAACCTAGATAATACGAGCAAGCATAATTAACTTAGTTATTATATCCATAAATACTCCACTATTTATAAAAGATAAAATTTGCATGAATGTTTATTGAATCTATGTTTAATTTTCTGTAATTAGATTAAAAACACAAAAACCCCAAAATATCGTGACAGGATGTTTAGGATTTAATTTCGTTTTTAAAAGTTTGAATAATAAATTAAAAACCACATACATTCCTTCCTTAGATCGACCTTGGGAGTATACTTATCATTTTCTACGAAATGATTTGTGCACTTGCGAGAGTTTTATAAATATAAAACCAAAGTATTGGCAGGATCGGCGATGCCGGTTTTCGTTCATCAAGTTTTTGGCACCGTTGCCGGGGATGGCATCAAGTTTTTGGCGCCGTTTCCGGGGATGGCATCAAAGTTTTTGGCAATCCCGATTCTGCTCATCATTTTGAAATAAAAATAAGTTCCTTTTATAGCACAAGGAATCCTTATTTACAAGAATAAAATTACTATTTTCTCCTTGCTTTAATTATTTATCTACTTTTTTGCTTTTCATAATAGCCACTGTTTTTTTCCTTAGCACATGTTGTCGATTAAGATGTGAGACTACATCTTTATTTTCTTTGTCATCTTTTGCCGATAGTTCTTTTCTTTATTCTTCTTTGTTATTTTCTAACAACAATCCTTTTGATGATGTTGATGATGACAAATCTTTGTCTTCTCTATCTTTGATGCAATAAATCCATCTGTGATCTTTGGTGGCTTTTCTGGCATAAAAGCATAATATCTTCCTTGTTTCTTGACCAATTTTCATGATGTTGCTGTTAAAATTGGCTTTATATTTGGTAATTTTTTCACCATCTTCCTTTGAAAGGGCCATGCTACTATGATAAATAATGATGATTTTAATAATTGAATAGTTTACTTTGATCACAATAGAGTTATCAATGTTCCTCAGTTCAGAGTAAATTTGGCCTAACATTTGACCCCTTAGTACACAAAGTTCTTCTATATTGAATTCTTTTTCTAGAAGCACCTTTGGTTTGAGAACTTCTTTGTATGTTTCGAAAATCCTTATATTGATGAAGTGGTAGGGACTAATACACCATTCCTCATTCCAATCCATTAATGAACTGAAAAATCTAAGATGAATAGGCTTGTCACCTACTTTGATCTTTTTTCTAAAGTTTTTGATCTTTTTTGAAGTTTTCTAGGAAATAATTTAATTCACTTAAATTAATTCCTGGATATATTTTTTCTATTAGTCTTGCATGAAAAGCTTTGTAAACAAATATTGGATCAACTCCTTCCAAGATATTGAATTTACTTCCTATAGGAAATTCCTTGTCTATAGTGTAGAACTTCCTATCTTCAATATATTCATGAGTAGATTTTCTGGCCAAGTTGTAAAGACTCAACCATTGTGGTTTGTTGAGGTTTCTATATTGATCATTTTTATCTTCAATGATTGGTGAATTTCTAGGGGATGTCTCCTTAAAGAGCACTAAATACTTTACTGTCTTTTATGTCTTCGGGAAAGATGCGTCTCTAAATAATACTAGAGACCTTACTATTTTTCCCAAATATGTCAATCTATTTGGTGCTATTGGTTATTGTTGTAATATTGTAGAATAATTTCTTACTATCTCTTATAGAGTTATTAGTTCTGGTGTTTTGTAATTGGCATAGAGGCCTTTAGCTGTTATTCTATTGGTGAAGGTTCTATGTGTTACTCCATTACTTCATAGAATAGATTTACTGGCTTCTAACCAGTTGTTATAGATTCTTGGTTTTGGGCTATTATAAACGACATAAGTCTTTTTATGTTCTTCTTTTTCTGCTTCATCTACCAAATTGAGCTTTTTGTTTCAAAGATTTTACTCTCTTTTGAACTGTTAGGTGCTTCATTTTCATTTTGAATTTTTTATTTAGAAGTTTCACCTTCTTTAGATTGAATTTTTAATGAAGATTCCTCTTTTGATTTTTTGGACTCTAAGAGTTGTTTTGAATAATTAAGTTCTTCCTATTTATTTTCTGTCTCCATAAGAGATTTATTGAGGCATAACAACTCAAGTTGTTACTATAGGAATTTTATCTTCTTTTCCTTTATCTTGATCTTGATATCAAGATGTTCGATTTCTAAAATCATAAAAATAGTTAGAGGTTCTAATTCTCTAGTAAGAGCATCTGCTAATCTATTCTTATTTTCTAGAAGATGCTCAACATAAAAATTGTAATGGTTGAACCATTGTTTTCATCACACTAATTTTTCTTATTTGTAATCCCCTACAATATTAGTTCTTAAAAAAACCAAAATTCTTATTATCTATTATGACAATGAATCTGGAACTTATAACATATATTTCAAATTTCTTAATAGCTCTTTTAATTGCTAAATATTCTTATTCATTACTATGATAATTTAACTCTGGACCTTAAAAATATCCTGATATATATTTGCAAAGATATTCATCTTTTTCATCTACTCTTGCTATCAAAACTACTCCCCAATATTCTTGTGAAGCATTTGTTTTAATTTTCATTTTATCATCTAGCTCTAGATGGTATAACATTGGCAAATTTTTTACTTTTTCTTTTATCTTATCCATAAACAGAGTATCTTGTTCTATCCATTTTCATAAATGATCTTTTTTCAATTTTCCTTGTAAAGGTTTACTCATTTATACAAGTTTTTGATATATACTTTTGTATATGTCAAGCATCCTAAAATCTTTGTAATTTATATTTGTCTTTTAATTCACTAGGAAAACCTTGAATGTTGTTTAGTATATGAGGTTGTAGATTATGCTTTTCATCTTTAATTTCCAACCCTAAATACTTAATTTTTTTGCTAAGCAAATATTGCTTTCTTTTAAGATAGTACAATGCCTTATTTCCTGCATTTTTGTAGAATATTAATAATATCTAAATAGTATTTATTTAATTCATTACTGAAAACCAAAATATCAACTATATAGACACAAAAATATTTTGTAATTTTTTAAAGTTGTTATCCATGTATCTTTGAAAGATGACTAGAGCTTTTTTAATCCAAATGGAATGACAGTCTATTGAAAATTTCCTTTAAGGTAACTAATTACCGTTAATTTTTGAGATTCTTTACTCAATGTTAAAATTCATTTTTATAATCAAAACTTGCGAAGTATTTCTTTCATTTTATTAATGATAATAATTATTCTTTCTTTAGAATAAAGTATCCATTATCAATGGTTTATTTATTCAATACTTTAAATTTTATTATCATTATCTTTTTTCCTCTTCTTTTTTCAGCTTCGTTTTCAACTAGGAATGTTGGACTAGAATATGATGAATTAATTGGTATTATGACTTTTAGTTCCAAAAGTTCTTGAATTTGTTTTTCAAATATAATCCCATCTTTTGGAGTATAAATCATTAATTTTTCTCTTATAATATTTTCAGGGTCTTTTAATTTTATGTTGATAATTGTCTTAGATTTATTTATTTTTTGATCCAAAGGATTTTCTAGGCTTACTATTTTTAATAGTTTTTTTATGCCTGTTAGGGCTTTATCTTCCTATAATTCATTGAGAAAATACTTTTATTTTTCTTTTATATCTAATAAAATATTTTCTAAATAAGGTTTTCGCTATTTGATATCACCATGTTTTCGCTTTTTATGTTGTTGTATAAAAGTTGGGTTTGATATAGTCAAAGATTTTCTTATTTTTGATACATCAATGGTATCACCATCTAATGTTGTTAAACTTATTTTATCTAAATATTATGTAAAAGGTTAACACAATTTTAGGAAATTACTCCTTATTAATAAATCAACTCCAATTTCTTGATGATATATGGTAGGAATATGGAAATTTTCTCCTCTTATCATTATATCTGTATCTTTTGAAACTTTATTAAGATTTATTGTAGTATTGTTATAAATTCTTACAACTAAATCTTTTAGTGCCTAGTTCCAATGTTCTTCTAGAAACACATATACTAGCTCTTATTTCTATACATGTATGTAGATGATAGTTGGCATAACCTTTGAATTTTATTCCTACTTTGATGTAGATACTATTTGGATTTATAATACTATATAAATCATTTATTTTCTAATGAAGAACATTCATAATCTAAGTGTTCACATTCTGAGTCAGTTATTTCTTTCTCGGTTGCTTTTAATAGATAAATACTGTGAAAATTCCTATTTAAACTATTTCCTATGTGATCACCACACACGAAGTGTGTACAATGAATACGTAAGTATACATATCGCAATAAGTAATACAATGATAAAAAAAGATCATTCCAAGAGATTATTTTATTAGAAACTAATTTTTAAAACTAAAAAATAAAAATCAATTTTTTTTATGTTTTTATGTTTTAAGGAAGCAAAATTAAAATAACTAAAAGTAAATAGAAATAATTAATTAAATCAATTTTTGGTAACTAAGAAGATATATGAGAAAATATTTAGAAATACTTAATCTCCCAATTTTCTAAACATATGAATCGCTTAAATTCCCCCAAAATAATTATCACTTAATTAAATGATCCATTGAATCTAACCTAGCATGTATTCCTCTCTCAAGTAAACTACAAACCATATAGTAATTAATTTAATCACAGTCTCAAGTCAATTAAATTGCATACCACTCATTAAGTTCATCAATTATGGATCACATACATAAGAATCATACATTTCTGCCTAGAAACTATACATGTTATTTAATCAAGACAAACAATTAAATAATTCTCTCAAATCTATTTAATTGCCTCTAATGATAAATTGTTGGCCAAACAATTAATAACATACAAATAATATTAAATAATATAATTAAATTAAAATTTTCATTGGGGTAAAATATTAGATCATCACATGGTGAAAATTGGATTCATAAGATCCCTAGATTAATAAATTAACTACACATAATTGTGTTCATAAAGCTCATATTTTTCATAAATAAAGACATAACAATTGATAAAGAAAAGAGTAGAAGAAGAAATCCAATATCTCTTGAATTGTAGTGTTAATCTCTTTTTGAATCTCTACCAAAATTATGTCATCTATTGAATTCTTCTTTATTTTTGTCTCTTTTTAGCTCCAAAAACTAACCAAAATTATGCTAATGATGGTCACTTAGGGTTTAAATGGTCATTAGGGGCTTAAACATTATTTGTTCATCTTTCACTCTCATTGATAGTTCATATTTTTGTACATCAATGAGTGCTCTTCCGGTTGCTAAGAATGGATGAAAAAGTATGATAGGAACGTCATGGTCTTCCTCCATGTCTAGCACAATGAAATCAGTTGGAAAAATGAATTTTTCTACTTTTACTAGCACATCTTGTACCACATCCCAAGGTCTCTTAATTGATCTACCTATTATTTGTAATGTTATTGAAATGGATTTGGCTTTAACAACCCCCAATATCTTGAAGACTGATAATGACATAAGGTTAATGCTAGAACCCAAGTCACATAATGCTTTCTCAAAACAGATATTCCCAATTGTATAAGGAATGTCAAAACTACCTAGATCTTTCAACTTTTGGGATAGCTTTCTAGCAAGGATGGCACTATAACCTTTATTTAAGGTTATTATTTCATTTTCTCCAAGCCTCATTTTCTTAAACAATATGTCCTTTAAAAATTTGGCATAAGAAGACATCTGTTCAAGTGCATCTGCAAATGATATGTGTATGTGCAACTTCTTGAAGACTTTCAAAAAATTTGAAAGCTGTGTATACGAATTTTTCTTTTCCAATCTTTGAGGGAAAGGAATCATGGGTTTGTAGAGGTTGCTCTTTTTTGGCTGAATTATTTCATTTCCATTACTCTCTTTATCCACTAATTTCTCCTCATCTTTTTTATTTTTTGGTTCCTCCTTATCCTTTTTAGTCTCATAGTCCTCCTTATCTTTTTTAGTCTCATTTTTCTGCTCTAAATTTTTACCACTCCTCAAGGATAATGATTTACAATGGCCCTCACCTTTTCTTCTTGGGTTTATAGTTGTGTCACTTTGAAGGTTACCTTGAGGCCTTTGACTTATAGCTTGAGTAAGTTGCCCCATTTGGTTCTCTAAATTTTGAATTGAAGTCTCTTGAGTTGACACTTTTGTATTAAATTATTGGATGAAGTCTTTCATCATCCCCATTAAGGCTTTTGTATTGTCCTTAGTAGGTGGCTTCTTTTCTTGGGCTTGTAATTGTTGTGGTTGTGGGAAACTAGGTGGTGAAAATGATTGATAGTTGAATTTATTATCACCTTGACTAATGTTATTCCAAGAGAAATTTGGATATTGTCTCCATCCTGGGTTATATGTGTTTGAGTATGGATTATTGTTTCAATTCACATTAACAACATAGCAAATGGATTCAAGATTATTTGGACAATTATCAAACAAATGAACTCCTCCATAAAACACACATGACACTCCTTAATCTTAGACCTAGTTTATAATCATTGGCAAGTTTTGAGCCTTAAAAATATTAACCAAAGATGAAACTTGAGCTATAAGTGTTGTGATATCATTTATCTCATGCACTCTAGCTACTCTTCTTGTGGCTTTCATTCTATGCATTAGCCATTGATAATTATTGCTAGCCATTTTCTCAAGTAAATCATAAGCTTGATTGTAAGATTTGGCTAGTGATGCTCCATTAGCAAATGCATCAACAATAGTTCTTATTTGAGCATTGAGACCATTGTAAAAAGTCTCCATTTAAATCCAAGAAGGAATACCATGATGAGGACACTTCCTTAGCAATTCCTTGAATCTTTTTCATGTTTTATATAAAGATTCTCCTTCGTATTGTTGATAGGAAGTAATATCACTCCTAAGCTTGGCATTCTTTGTTGGTGGGAAGTATTTCATCATGAATTTCTCCACTAAACCATTCCAAGTTGTAATGGAATTAGGTGGCAAAGAGTTTATCCAAGCTCGAGCACAATCTCGTAAAGAGTAAGGGAACAATCTAAGCCTAAATGCCTCATCGGTCACACCACTGAACTTAAATGAATCTACCACTTCAATAAAAAAATTGAGATGAAGATGAGGATCCTTTGTTGGTAATCCGCTAAATTGTCCAATTATTTGTAGCATTTGAAACATCTTTGGCTTTAGTTCAAACTAATTAACTTGAATGCTTGGTCTTCTAATACCATGATTCAACCCTTCCAATGTAGGTATTGCATATTCATTCATAGCTCTATCTCTATCATCCATCAAAAGCATTTGATTGCTCAAGTTTAACTTATTATTATTTATTTCTAATAGATTAGCCATTTTTTTCTCTTGGGTGACTTGTTGTTTTCTAATTGATTTTAAAATACGTTCAATTTCAAGATCTAAATGTAAGACTTCTCCCTCACGAACTCTACTTATGCAATAAACTCAACTATGTCTCTACAATATTAAAGAAGATATCTAAATAAAAAAATAAATAACTAAATAAATAAATTAAAGTTAAAAAATAAATAAATAAAATAACTAAAATAAAAATGTTATTAATTTTTAATATTTATAATCCCTAGCAATGATTGCCATATACGAAATGTGTGCAATGAATACGTAAGTATACGTATCGCAACAAGTAATATAATGATAAAAAAATATCATTTCCATGAAAATTATTTTATTATAAACTAATTTTTAAAACTAAAAAAATAAAAATCAATTTTTTTGGGTTTTTATATTTTGAAGAAGCAAAATTAAAATAACTAAAAGTAAATAGTAATAATTAATTAAATCAATTTTTAGTAACTAAGAAAATATATGACAAAATATATAGAAATACTTAATCTCTCAATTTTCTAAACATGTGAATCACTAAAATCCCCCTAAAATAATTATCAATTAACTAAAGGATCAATTGAATCTAACCTAGCATGTATTCCTCTCTCAAGTAAACTACTCACTGTATAGTAATTAATTTAATCACAGCCTCATACCAATTAAATTGCATGCTACTCATTAAGTTCATCAATTATGGATCACATACATAAGAATCATACATCTCTGTCTAGAAACTATGCATGTTATTTAATCAAGACAAACAATTAAATAATTCTCTCAAATCTATTTAATTGTCTCTATTGATAAATTGTCAGCCAAATAATTAATAGCATACAAATAAGATTAAATAATATAATTAAATTATAATTATAATTGGGGTAAAATATTAGATCATCACATGGTGAAAATTGGATTCATAAGATCACAAGATTAATAAATTAACTACACATAATTATGTTCATAAAGCTTATATTTTTCATAAATAAGGACATAAAATTTGATAAAGAAAAGAGTAGAAGAAGAAATACAATCAATCTTTTGAATTGTAGTGTTAATCTTCTTTTGAATCTCCACCAAAATTGTGTCATCTCTTGAATTTTTCTATATTTTTTTTTCTCTTTTTAGCTTCAAATATTGGCCAAAATTATGCTAATGATAGCCACTTAGGGTTTATGGGGTGATTAGAGGCTTAAATATAGTTCAGGTGTGATTTGGACCATTAGATTAGCTTCTGATCAAGAGCTACGATTAAAACAAACAAAACTGATAATGTCAGCCAATCATAGGGTAACACATGGCATACAGAATTCAATGGTCGAATCATAGAGTGATGCGTAGTAGGGGAGACTGGTTAGAGTCAATGCTCACTGAGTCAACGCTATGTAGTGCAACATGATTCGTGAAAACGGATGGTGTGGTGCATGAGTGGAATGTGGCAAGCAATAACATGGAGACATGTGGCACGATGGGTTGACCAATCTTCGAACTCGAATTGAACGTTATGCTAACATAGGGCGAGTAGTTCATCTTCCTCACATGCGACATAACGTGATTTGTTGTCACTGCTTACATGGCTTGCCCAATCAACTCCTCTGCTTGCGTAGCATGCCACGTGGTAGCTCTTGATTGACCCTGCGTTACAAATTCATAAAAAAATTGAAAAAATCCCAAAAAATTTATTTTTACTTCTTTTCACTAAAAATTTTATATTTTAATATTTTTTCCATAAAAATATTATTTATTGAATAAAATAAGTAAATATTAAGTAAAAAAATGTGTTATTGACTCTACTTTCCTAAAGTCATCACTATGTTGAAGCCTACTTGGACATGTTTTGGCATAATGTCCTTCTTCATTATAGATCCAATATCTGCATTTTTCTTTCCTTAAGGACAATAATTTCTTTTTTCAGGAGGTTTCTATTTCTTTTTTTTTAATATCTCTTCGTATAGCTTTCACTATTAAATTTTCTTTTATATTTTTGAAAATTTTGTTTTCTAAATTTATATTTTTAAATCTTTTGTATTGTTTATATTTTTTGTATTTTTGTTTGTATGATTTTATGTTACATCCATATTTTCTTGGTATTTTAAATTCTTTTGCAACACAACAGATTTTTATCATTTTCTCTTATTTTTTTATATTTCTTTTTTTCTTGATATTTAATAATTATCTAACTTTTAAGACTTTTTATTCTTTCTTCTAGAGCGCTGGAATAGTTTCCCTATTTCTCTAATTCCAACTCATGTTCTAGATAATTTTTGAAAAAAACATTTCCTTATAATTTGTTTGTATAGAGGGTAGTAATTTATGATAATACATTTCACATTCATAAATAAAAGAATCTATGTAACATATGTTACAAATTTTCATATTTGTTAGATGTCATTTGGGTTCATTTATTTCATTTTCACTGGATTTAGTAATAGTTGTTCATTTATCTTCTCCAATAAATTCCTTGTATATTTCATTTATTACTATATCTAAGTATTCTCTTACTGTGGAAGCATTACCTTGCATTAATAAATGTTGTTGGTCTGTTAAATTTGAAAACCAAATTTTAACATTTCCAATCATTTTATGAGCTATTAAATACCCTATAGATTGAAAAGTTTGTTTGTGTAGTTTGAGAGGTTAGTATGAGCACACTTATACTACTAGCCAATTCATCTAAGGTTTTTTTTCATCTCTTATACAATCTAGATCTAATAGATCATATTTGTAATTATTATAGAGTTTGAATTCTGGTGGAATACTACCTCTAGTTCCCCAATGCAGCCATTCTTTCATTTTGGGTGGTTGTCTTCTTCTACTTGTGGTGTCAGGCTCTTCAAACCTTTACCCATTGATTTCCTCCCTATGTGGATTATATGTTCCTTCTTGGTAAGGAATTGATAATAAAATTGGTTTCATATGACTTTTTTGGTTCATAATCAATCTTACTGATTATTGTCATATCATCTTCTTCTTTGTTTGTACAAATTTTTCATCTCGGTGTTCTTTTAATTCTTTATTAATTAATGTTAATAAACTAACTAATTTTTTTATATCCCTATTTTCGAGGTTTATGAATTGTTTTTAAATTTGTTTTTCCTATATTCCATTAAATTGAAATTATATCTATTTCATTAGATTTTTCTTTATTTTTTCATTTCTCATTTTTAGGAAGCAGGGCATATGATCTCCTAAGTAGTTCTATTTCTAGTCCTTTAGGGGATCATATTTATGATCTACAATATCATTGTTTCTATGTATGTTATATACATCTTTGCTTAGTTATATAAAATTCATATGTATATCTTGTTGAAGTTTATTATAACCACGTTCATTTATTTCCTTTAATAATTCTTTTTCTATTTCTATTATTTCTTTTAGGATTTTATGTTTTCTTCTTGGAAAAAATTCATTTTCTCTGTTAAATGTTTCAAGGTATCAAGTAATATTGCTTGATTTTTTGCTATCTTCCATTTATTTCTAACCGTATATTTTTTAATTTATCTTTAAACATTATTATTTTCTTAATATGGAATCATGAATTAATGCATTCAATACTTGGACTTCATTTTTTAGTTTTTTTTACTTCTTCTTGGTTAAAAATTTATTCTTCATTCAATACTTGGACTTCATTCTTTAGTTTTTTTTTTACTTCTTCTTGGTTAGAAATTTATTATTCATAGACTATAAAAGTAAATCTTGGTATATTATTGGTTTTAACAACATTATTTTTTCTTCTTGTTATCAGAGGTTCTTCCTTAATATCTAAGTGTCATTCTTCTGGTATTTCAAAATCTATTAGTATTTTTAGTTTTATTATTTATCCAAGTTCCTGAAAGGTTTTTTCTATTTCTATAAATTCATTTTGTTTATTTATTAAACTATTATGGTTGTTTATTAAAGAATATCCTACTAAGTAGTGTATTGAAAATGAATAATTTCATTCTTTTATTAAATCTCCTCTTTTAAATTAATAAAGTTGACTTAATATTTTTGGTTTAAGTTTTTTATCATGATATTAATAGCAAACTAGTGATATGCTGTAAATTTTAGTTTTTGATATCTTAAATTACCATAGATCATTCCTAGTAAAGCATATTTCTTATTTATTATTAAGTTATCTAGTAATGCTATTTTTATTAGTGTATTTATTCCTTCTCTAAAATGAAACTATATTAGTATTTGAATTCCTCCTAAATGAATGTCTCAAATTTTTTCTTTATCCTCTAGGGGAATTTTGGATAGTTTATTCAATATAGTTCATTTGTCAATTAATGATATATTATACTTATTTTTTTGCATCTGTGTTATTAATACTCATTTTTTTATTACTTATTCCATAATAAATTATATATTGACTTTTATTTCTAATTCTACTATTTCTTGGTTTATCATTTCTTGACTTTCTTTTATTTTTTTCTTCCATTTTAAGAATGCCACTGTGTACTTCCGTTAGATTTAACTTACGTTATGTTTGGAAGGCTATTTTTGAATTTTTCAAAACCTTAAGCGTATTTTTAAAGATACCTTAAAGCTTGAGGATAATTTTTTGATATTATCCTCTTAAACTATATCTAAACATATTAATGCAATAAATTAGTTGTACAGTTTAAATATTTAAATGTATAATTGAAACTAAAATTATTCATAATATTAAATTAGTTTAGGTATATTCACCTAATATTTTTGAGTATATTCACCTCTCAAATAAAAATAAAATTCCTAAAAATTTCAAAAAAAATCTAAAAAAATTAATTTTTTTTTTCGATAAATACAAAAAATATAATTTTAATTCATTATAAAATTAAAATATGTATAAATATAAATAAATTAATACTTAAAAAGGAGTATAAAACAGCAATTATCTTTTAAGTCTTAAATAATTCTATTTCATAATTTTTTTTAACTATTTTGATTGCACGAAAAGTTGAAAGACTCCACGACTCATGCATAGTGGCATTTATGTTTTAATAAAAAATAAATAAAGACTTAACATAATATAATCCTTTTTTATGCATGGAATTTTATTTTTGATTCCTTAGTATATATTAGGCATATTTTTTAGATAATTTTCTTTTCTTTTTAATCTCTTGATACATTATTTTTTTTATTAATTTTTGACCTCATAGTTAATTTATTCTCAAAATTATATATATATGTGCAATACAATAGTGAGGGGTCAAAAATGAAACCAACCCTTTCAAGAGCTCATCATCTTATGCAATTTTTTTTAACTTAATATATATATTTTAAAGAATTAAAAATAAAATATTTAAATAAATGAATATATATGAAATGAAAGGAAAAGTAGAAGACTTGTATTGAAGATAGAAAATATAAAATGAATGAGAGGTTTTAACATCTAGCAGTATTTAGGTCAATGAGTGATTGAAGAGTAAGTGACGTATTAGAAAGTATGATTACTTTCTTTCTTCATACCAAAATATTGAGTCATCGTACATTCAAACAAATAAAAGCTATAAAATGCTAAAAATAAACCTAAGTTTGTGGGTATTTATGAATGATGAGGTTTTATCTGTATAAAATTTTTGGAAGGTGACAATTTCGTTTCAAGACCCAAAATTGTTTTTCATTTTTGATTTTTAGCAAGTTATCAACCCTTAATAATTTAACTCCCTCGGATTTTTAGCCACTATATTCCTATATAGTGGAACAAATTATGCAAAAAAAATAATTTAATAATTTGAAATTAAACCTAAATTGAGAATAAATATTTTGAATTTTGAAATAAAAATGACACTCTTAATTGTCTACGAACGAAGACACAAATATATAATGATTTATTTTCTCCAAGTAGTACAAGTGAGGCTCCCCTTTTAAAGAATTCAATATAAAAATAAACATTTTATGGAAATTCATTAGTTAGATGTTAAATAAGTTTCACACAAGTTTCTTTTCCAATTAAAATAGTTTGGGAGAGATTTTTAAGAGTTTTAAGAACTATATTATAGATTTAATTTTCAAATCTCATCTTATCTAATATATTTGTAGTTCTTTAATTTAAAATTATGCTAGGCATGAGCTTTGTTTGTTTATAATTCTTAAGACACTATTTAGTGTTAAATTTTTAAATTATAGTTAAGAATAGTAGGTGTTGTGTTTTCATTTAGTGAGAAATGGAAATAAAGAAAGAAATTGAAACAAGAGTTAGGAAAAAGTTCAAAAGAAAACCACTAAAGATCATCAGGAGTCCTTTAAAAAAGAAAAGAAATCAAAACAAAAAAGAAATTTCAAGAATCTATCAATATCAAAAATGGACACTAGATTAACAGTTTTCTTATTCATTTTTTTCTTTCCGAATTGATATTTGCTAACCACATCGATTGATATTTCTCAACATCTCAGGATTTGAACCTATGTCCCTCTGTGCTCAAATGACTTAGGGAGATATGTGGTTACGTGTGCACAATGACAAATTTTGTTAAGAAAATTTGGCAAAAGAGTATTGTTTAAATATTGAATATAACATTATAATTAAACCTTGCATGCACAACTGATTTTATAAATTAAGTTTCCTTAAATTTAAAAAAATATCACTGAATTATTGTATACAATCGATTACACTTAATTCATAAAAAAATTTATTTGTACCATTCAATTAATTTTCGTCTAATGGTATTACACTTAGTAGTAGATTTGAATAACTCAAATAGTTAAATGATAGATTTAAAACAAGTCAAATCATTAAATAGTAGATTTAAAATAACTCAAATAATTAAGTGATATATTTGAAACAATAATAAATATATTTATTAAAAATATATTAATTAACTATTTGTTTTGTTCTAAATTATTGTGCTCTTAGATAGAGACAAATATAATAGTATAAATAAAACTTTTATAAGATAGATGGTATAAACGAAACGAAAAATAATTCAATGCTATGAACGAAATAAATACAATAATTTGATGATATTTTTGTAGTTTACTCGTTTATGTTTTTTGGAATGAAATTATAATTCTACTTTAATTTATTTAAATTGCATATTAAAACTTATTTTAACTCATAATTAATATATAATTTAAGAATATTAGAAGTTTTTGTTGTTTGCTTATATTTGGGAGTGTCGTCCGAAATTTAATTTAATAAAGATAGTAGCTTGTTTATCTACGACACAAACTTTATTATTATAAAATAAATTAAAAGAGCATTCCCAAAACTAGACTCTATAATAAAAGCGTGAATAGATTTGTTGGCTGGTTTTGTACATAAATTTGACCATATTACTGTTTGGGGTTGGTACGTAATTAATATTTAAAACAGGTACATAAAATAACTATATTTATTAAGGGTAGTTAGATGTTTTTTTTTTTTTTAAATATAGTGTAATAAAATATGATTGATTAAGTTTGATATCAATATAAAACAATAATAAAAAAATTGTAAATTTACTATTTTGTTATTACCAATTTTATCTTGTATTTCATTTCATATTTTTTTATAATAAGATCACTTATATACTCCTCACTAACATAAAATATTAATGATATATCCCTTATAATTTTAATACTAATTTGTATATTTGTGAAAATTTAAAATATCATATAGAACTTTTAACTAATTTATGTTTTTTTATATTTTTTTTCCTTTATGTAAATAAATATGAAGGTGTCTCTAGAATAAAAATATTGTACTCTTAGATAACAAAAAATAAAATAAGAAAAACAAAATCTTTAATAAATAATTATATTTGATAATTTTATTATTATAATTTATTTTGTACACTAAATTTATAATATTACCATTTAGTTCGTTATTCTCTCTTTTTTTAAATATCTTTATAATAAATACATTTCACACTCTTTATAATAATTATATTTAATAATTTTATTCTGCATTGTTTTTGCATTGTTATCTTTAAATAATTATTACACATAATCATCGACAATAAAGGCAACGATTTATGCTTTTCATTTCATTTACGAATAAATTATACTTAGGTGATGTTTGGTTGGAGTGAATGGAAAGGAATCAGAATTGATTCTTTCCATTTGTGTGTTTAGTTGGGCTAAATGAAGGGTACGGAATGAAATTGATTATTAAATAAGAAGAAATCACAATTCCTTCTTCTCTTTAGGAAACATGATTTCATTCCCATCTCAATTTTTTTTCTAATTTTACTTTCACCTTAAATATAACCTTAAACTCAAATCCCATATCCTAAATCCCTAAATTCCCAATCCCAAAACCCAAAATTAAAACCCTAAATCCTAAATCTCAAAACTCTAAACTTAAACCCTAAACCCCAAAATCCTAAACCTTAAAACCTAAATCCTTAAACCCTAAATCCAAAATCCCAAAACCCTAATCCCTAAATCCAAAATCTCAAATTCTAAAACCCTAAACCCTTTTAGAAAAATAATAATTTTAACCATAAACCTTAACCCATTAATATAGCCCTAAACCCTAAATCCCAAATCCCTAACCTCAAAACCCTAAAAACTATTTAAAAAAATAATAATTTTAATAATATATTTTCTTTTTAATTAAGTAATAATTATTTAGAAAAATAGTGATTTCAATAATATATTTTGTTTGACGAAAAAATAGTAATTAAATGAAATTATTTGAACTTGACTAAATGTGGGGTATTAAGATAATTTACAATTTTTTTCATTTCATTCCAATAGTAAACCAAACACTGTAATCCTGATTTCGAGCTTGATTTCAGTAATCAAACCAAACAACATTGTTTCTTTTCCATTCCATTCTGATTCTGATTCTGATTCTGATTCTACTCTATGAATCAAACGCTGCCTTATATTAAACTCATTATTTTCATCGAGATGACGTGCATTACTTTATAAATATACACTATTTTATAAACAAACTAAAAAAAAGATTCATCTACTAATATACATTATTTTACAGGAAAAATCAAACTAAAAAAATAATCAATAACATACAATTTGTATTTTAAAAATGCTTAATCAGTTCGATCTTGAAAGTGCATATTACGTTATTGTTATATTTAAATTATTTATTAAATGAAGTTGCAAACACCATTCAGTGAAAGAAAAAATAACACCTAACATGAACAAAAGAATCAAAGATAATCTATTATGTACGCTTTAGATCTAGAATGGTACTGTAACACAAGAAACTCATAATGTCGAAAAATATAAAATAGAAGAAACACAACTATATCTAAGAGTGTCTAAATAACTGAACGATCAGATCGGATCAGACCGAATTAAACGGTTTTATAAATCAAACGATCCAATTCGATTTGTATTAATTCAAACCATTTTTCAAACGATCCAGTTCAATTATATTAATTTTTAAACTGATTGTAAATAATATATTAAATTTTTTATATTATTCTTCACAAACCTTTTATTAAATTTCTCATATTTTAATTAAAAGTATATAATTAAATATATCATATTTATGTATTATTAACTGGACCAAATTGTTGAAAATCGTTAAACAAACCGTACCAAACTATTTGATCCAATATTTTTAATAATCATACGGTCCAATCCGATCTGATTTGAATAATAATATAAACGGTCCAATCTGGTCCGATTTATTTTACCAAATATGGAACCAAACCGGACCGTATACACCCTACTATCTATATTAAACTGAACCTGCAAATGCTATTTGCCTTATGAAAGCATAAATAAACACAGCTATATCAAACTGAACCTATTATAGTCAAATAAAGCATACCCACGAAATAGACATTTACATGGATAAGTTTTAACATGAACAGAAATTCCCAACGAAACAGTATTTCAAGAAACCACAAAACAAATTAAAATTACATGTATCTCAAAAAGGCTTTACAGAACAAAGAAGACCAAAATTAGTCTTCCACAAGAAAACAAAACTTGATTGTTTCTCTGATAGATCGAATAACCGTTTCCACGCCGCTGCGCTTTCCCGTTATTGGAATTACATGAAATACAATATAGCTTTGTGTTGCAATAGTTCTTCGAAATCTTTCCACAAGCGCCTTTGATGAGAAAACTCTGTTCTTAGTAGGTGGAATCATTACCAGGACTATAAGCATGCATGTCCATTGAAGAATCATTAGAACTTGGAAGATTAGAATCCTGATTCTGGTGATGAAGAAAGTTGGTTTCGTTATTCCTGGCTCCATTTCCAGAAGACAAAATAGTGTTTGGTAGGTAGCCACCTTGAGCAATGTGATAGTGTTGAAGACTCCGGCAAACAGGACTTGACAAAGCATTTGAGAAGACAGAACTCTTAGATTGATTGTCACAATGCTCAGAACGGATTCCCTGTCCAACATTTGTCGGGATGGATGAGCCTGATGAAACTGGAAAACCTGTACTTGTGAAATGAATAGGGGCTTCAGCATGTTGATGCTGCACTTGCAATCTCGGAGACGTTGATGGCTCCTCTCCACAATAGTCCAGTTCGTTCTAAGGGGACCAGAATTCTATCAGTAACTTGAATAATGTTTAGAGGAAACTAACAGCTAATAGTGGAGAACATTGATGCAATAACAAAATACATGCTACATATTTCATTACAACCGTGACAGATGTCGGCAAATGTTGTCAAAGAAAATAGACAGATTTTATGAGGCTACCATTGCAAAAATCTCACATTTTACTTGGGATAAAAGCATTTAACCAGTTCAACAAAAAGCCAGAAAGAGAAACATGACAGTGTATAGTGGGCAGAGCGCAAAGCAGCAATAGCAGCATGACAATCAAAGATAAACTTAGAACTCCTTCCACATCGTTACTGCTATTTGCTCTTATTATGACTCCTTCAAGCTCACATCATGCTTAGAACTCCTCAACTTTTCAACCATTCAAGCTTCTTCTAAATTTGAAATTCTCACCTTCAAGTGAATGCAATATCCTAATAGGAACATTGTGCTCCAAGCATAACCATATAACCTTGAAACTCTTGTTGAAAGAGATTCACCTTCCAATCTAGGATACTCCCAAAAGCGGAATTTATCTTCATCTCCAGCATTATATCTCAAGTTAAAAAACAAGAATTAAAGTCTTTTTAACAATTTCCCTAAGTACTACAACATACTCGTTGTAAAGCACGAACCACATTGCACCTATTACCATTCAATCCTCATCTACTTTAATGACAGAGTTTCTTCTAGGAGAACTCCAAAGATAAAAATATCCACAGTACACAATCACACAAAATTTGTCAATGACAGATTCTGACACAAATATTCTTAACTAGAAACCAAAAGTGAGAATCATTTAATAAATTTGATCATGTTTCTATTTCAGACTCAAGTAACAAGAAAAAACATAAAAGACTGTAACTTATGTGTGAATCTGGAGCAACAACAAAATATGAATGCAAATGGAGCATCTCCAAAAGTTTCATTTGGAAATAAACAGAGAGGACTTTAATTAGTATGGCCTTGTAAAAACTATTAATTAACCAATGTTCCAAAAAGTTTGAAACATAACACTAGCTTATGGAGTATAAATTCAATTATTTTCTAAAACCCATCTCTCTGAATAAAATTTATATGTAGATGAACTGGACATAATTAGAACACTACTCATATAACTACCTCCCAGATAAAGAATAAAAAATCACAAATGAATGAGGAAGGAGCATATTAAACAAACCTGAAGATAATTGAGTATGTCAACTGCTGTTACCCTTGATCCCCCATCTTGCTGCCGGCAAATCCACTGATAAAATTTCTCCTGAAAAAACATAATGACAAGGCCCACAATTGAAATATACAGATTTGTACGCTTCTCTTCATGCAAAATATATGGATATTTTTTAATAACAATAAGACTAAACTGTAACAAAAAATAAGTATGAGACTTAATTGTCATTTTTGCAAAAAGTAAGGGTCATTTTTGCAATGAAAACCCTTCTTAAGCGAATATACCACCTTTGTAATATGCCAATCAGATCAACAACTGGGAAATTATATTTAAAAATATAATAATAAAGATAGAAATCAAAACACTGATTATTTTATATGAAAAACCGCGCTGCCAAATCATATAGCAAGTCATACTCTAAGCAAGTTAATAATTGTGAAGTAAATAAAAATGCAATCCCAATAAAAATATATCATATATGTAAAAGTATTAGCAGATTTTTCAATTTGTGCTATGTTAATAATATCTGAGGTACGATTATATGAACCAAACACACTATGATTCTCCCCAAAAAAAAATCAAACCGATAACCCAAAACTGGCAATTTGGTGCTTTATCATTCCATCTTTGCATTCTCATCCAAAAAGCAAGTAAACAGAAAATGCTCTATTCAAAGAACAATCCATATTGAAAGAAAACATGAGAATTGTCAGATTCCAAAACAAAAACCCGTGAAAAAGTATAGAAAGTCCCCTATAAACTCAATCGAAAGAACACATAGAAAGAATGATTTGATTCTAGATATGAATTAATACTAAGATAATCGTGCAAAAATTAAAAAAGAAGAAGATAAAATAGAAGAAACTTACAAAAGCATGGCGTTCACCAGCTTGGAAGGAGAGCTTGTGGTGGTTCATAGCTTGGGTGTAAAGCTGTGACAGTGAGTTGGCACCGCTGCAAAACGAAGCGTACATGGTTCGATCGACCTCGTCAAGGCTTGTGGCTATGGACTTCCTCTTTTTCCCCATAATTACTCCCTCGAAACCCTAATCCCTGTAACCGATTATCTGAAATTCATACAGAAACGGTTAGACAGAAATCGAAATAGAAAGAGATTAATAAAAAGAGAGAAAGATGAACATTGTTTTAGGGAAATTGATGAACGTGATTATCAGAACGACAGAAAGCAAAATAATTTAGATGTGAGAGAGAGATCTAGATAAGGAAAAAGAGGTGTGGGTTTGGATTTTCTAGTACTATGGAGAGAGACACCAAAAGTTTCAGTGAAGGGACACATGCTAACATTTTAAAAAATATATATGACAGATCGTAAACGATAAACTTGAGATATAAAAGAAATTTTTATTAGATTTACACCTTATTATTACCATTTTTTATTTATTCTATTAATTTTAATGAGTGTTAAAATGATAATAAAAGTTAATACTTGTTGAATTCATGCTCTATTTGATCGAAACTCGGTTCGAAAACCTTCTCTCATAGATTTTCTTCACTAAGTCATAGCCATAAATTTGTTCTTATTGTTACTAGAAGTTTAGTCTCTCTCAAGTCCAATTTTGATCTCGAAGTAACTTACTTTACCATGTTATTGTACATATATTAAGTAATTCTGTAGATTATACAATCAATTATTATGTTGTCTTTCCTAAAAATACGAGACCAATGAAAATTTAAGTAATCTTTTCAAAGGAGTTATCCTTAACAAAATACTATCTCTATGATCCCCATGATGATCTAATGCGAAAAAGAGTTCCCACATAGGTAGAGTTTGATTCCAATCATAGTTTTTATGAGTGAAGACATTCAAAACTATATGAATAATTACCACGAGCTCTGTCTCAAAAACAAATACAATATTAAGTAGAATACAAAAATAACATTTGACAAAAATTTTAATATCTAAAATACCTAGGCACAACTTATTAAACCAAGTTATTTAAAAGTGGCATTATTCAAGTGTTGACCTTTATCCACCCTTACAATAGCAATCTTCAAGTTACATATAAGATTCGTGGTGCTCATCGTAAAATTCCTTACACTTGCAAACGTTATAGAATAACAAGATTTTTCACCGTATTTCGCATTGACCTATACTATAATATGACCACTTTACAAATAAAATGTCAAATTGTGAGAGATACGTACTAACATGAATGAGAGAAATGTTTGTAACATGTAAATTTTTATTTATATTTATTTTCGTGACATATGATTAAACAATTTTAAAAATAAAAATTTATACAATTGTCACATTATAATTAATATAAGTAAAAATATAAGTATAAATTTATTTGACCATAGTATTTATGATATAGTGTCATGTGTTAATTTAACGTCTTATAATTATTTTATTTTATTTTTTATTAAATATTTCTTGTGATTCAATAGATGCAAGACGGATAATAAACTTTAAGAAAAATTTATTTATAATAGATTTGGGGTAAATTATAATTATTATAGTGTGATATTAATGGAAAATACAATTAAATTTACCTAATTGTATTTAAAAAAATTATAATATTTTGATTATGATATAATTGTAATGTATAAAAATATTTTAAACTTTATACAATAAATTCTTTGTCTTCTCTTGTGTTGTGTAAAATAATAGCAATCTTGTACATCCGAATTAAGATACTTGATAATTATTCTATACAATATTTAAGTGATAATTTGTATAATATAATAAAATAAAATTAATAATAAATATTTTAATAAAATAATTTATATTTAAAATAATATTTAATTTATTTTATGTAGTTTTCTTACGTATCAATATAATTTTATTATAAAATTTTATTTTATATTTTTTAATATTTTAAAAATAAAAATAAAATTATTTTTAATTTAAAATGAAAGAAAAAAATTAAAACATACAAGTTTAGAATTGAAATTTCAAACAGGTTAAATAAAACGTTCATTACAATTTAAATCCACATTTGTTACAGGTACTACATTTTTATATAACCATACAATTTTCGTTATAATTTATATGTAACACAATCTTATTTTACATCTAAATATAAATGAATAATTATGCATATTCTCTATATATTTTTTTAAGGGATAGCCTTAAAATGATCATAATTATCTAGAGTGTTGAAAAAAATAATTAATAACTCAAGATAATCGTGATATCTACTCAGACCCAAAAAAGAAATTGAGGATAATGTAACTGAATAATATATTTCTCTTTCGTATAAATATGCAGATACATAAGTAGGACACATAACTCAAAACTTATAACTAATATGTACCTACATTATGGGATCACAATTATTGAATATTAGATGCTAGATTTCTCTAGCTTCTTCCTAACATAGCTACATTCCATGCATGTCACAAACTTAAGCAATGGAAAGCCTTTGGCTGCCACCGAGGGGTAGAGGTTAATTAGGGACTACATTGAAATACATTTTTTTAAATTATATATTTATTGTTTGTTTCACCGATAGAATTTTAATATATAAGAAATTTAAGCAGTTAATTTACTATTTTATTCATTTTTTTAAGTACTCGTTTTCAAATTTATGTAATTATTAGTTACATTTATAATGATAAATCAAAATGATACAAAAAAAAAATTAACTCAAAATAATTTTAATACATATCTTTTAAGAGAAAATTGTATATGAAACAAGATATTATTACTTAGTGTAACCGTTAATCCTATTTATTTACTTTTATAATAAAATAATAAAAGCATAATAATTAAAGACTACATCATTGATGCTACTAAAAGGAGCGTTAAACATGTAATATAAAATATTTTATTTTCTTTTAGTTTTAAATATTAGTATTTTATTCACAAATATATATAATATGGTAATTTTTTTGAAATCTTGACTTATAATATATTAAAACCAAAAATTAGTTGAAATATATAATTTTGGTCTATATATTAATAAAACTTTACTTATTTTTCTTTTCTCACATAAAAAATTTTCAGGATATTTTTCTCTTTTAGTTTTAACAATACGTTGAATTATATTATTTGATAACTTATTTCAATATTTTTTTTAATTTATTTGAAGTCTTTTGAAAATTTTAATATTTTTTTCGATTACTCTTATTATTTTTTTCTTCGTCAATTTTCTATAATTGTCAATTTTAAATTGTTGAATAAAATATATCTTTAATTTGAATACTTAAATTATATTTTATATTTTAGACTTTAATATGTTTATTTTATTTTAAATTTTAAAATTATAATTAATTAATTAATTTAATATGTATGAACTTTATTATATTTTACATTTTATTTAAAATAAGTTTCATAAAATGTTACAATAAAATATTAAGCTAAATGCTCTAAGTTTTGTATTGCAATATGACAGAAAAAAAACTTAATCTTTAACCCTTGTATGAATAGTTTTATGGCTTTGCCATGTGCCACCCGGTGTTCCAAGGTAGTAACAAGTTTCTTTTATAATATGACACAATAGGAAGGAGTATCAAAAACCTGCATTAATATTTGGCGACACATGTGTGAATAGAATAATTGTGTTTTACCATAAAACAAAAATTCTTCCGCACATTCATGTTAGCACTTCATTCAAAACAAGTATTTTATGTGAGCGATCAAATTGACACAAGATGGTCTGTTATGTTAATGCCTCCACAAAAATAGTTCTACCATTATGATGCTTTAGAAGATGATGACATACTTGATACATTATCCAATATTAGTCATTTCTCAAACAAATTGCCTAATGTATGTGATGATCTAGTTGATGACAATGATTCTTCGTCATGAAATCGAAGTGATTGTGAAGGAATATATATACTATCAACAACCTAATTAAACATAATGTATGTTATATATTATTCGATTAACTCTTGCATGTTTATATGTTTTGAATTAAAATTGTCAGTTAATTTCTATTTCATCATTGTTTTCAAATATTTCATGGATCCTAGGGTACCAGAGATTGTAGATCCAAATGATCCATTAGGGCATTTAAAAAGAAAGGGTTTGAAGAATATATCTTATGCTCCACTTAACCCAGATGATAGAGTACCCATTCTATTTTATGCTACTAGTAATCCATTAGGAGAAAGTGACTAACAATTGAAATCCTCTATTGGTAGACTAGTGAAGTCAAGTATACCAATAAATATAAATGATTGGACTAAGGTTTACGAACATGAAATTCATTGTGAAAATGTAATATACTTTTAAATTGATTTTGATACTTAGATAAAATTCTTTTATTTCTTTGAGTTATGTTATTTGGAATGTTTAAAAAGAAATATTTTGAAAATCACTATTTTAAATGCAGTTATCTTTGTTTTATTTCATTCCTTTTGCTCGAGGACTAGCAAAAACTTAAGTTTGGGGGTGTTGATAACTGTATTTTATATAGTTATTTTCATCAATTTTAGTAATGATAATTGCTATGTTCTTTTAATATTTAGTTAATTTTTGTTAAATAAATTAATATTTTCCTTTTATGTGCTAAAAATACATTTTTAATATAATTAAATAATTTGTATCGAAAATCTACTTAATTTCATATTTCTGTCCACAAATATAATTTCAGATAATATAGTTTCTTAATTACAATTTATAAAAATCAAAAATATAATTTAAATTAAATTTGGGCTTAATTATAATTATTAAAAATTTAAAAATTTAATTTAAAATTAGCAAAGAGCTTAACTGTAATTTAAGAAAGTGCAAAATGTAATTTGGATTAAATTTGTGGGTCAAAATACAATTAATGGAAGTTTTAAATTCTGCGCAGGTGAGAAGAAGCCACGCGCTATTATTCAAGCGCGCAACCCGGACCGTCCGATCAGAAAATAAACGGCTAAGATGCGCGCGTCCAGATCAAGCCCGACCAAATCGCGTGTGCTCAGATTCCTTTACGCGGTTCGGCGTGTCAGTGGGGCCCACCTGCCGCGCAGGCCGGCGTGCAGAGTGGGACCCACATGTCGGCTACGCAGATTTCCCCGAGGCGCATCGCTGACCGTTGGATCTCTTGAACGGTCCAGATTGAAGCGCGTGGAACCAAGCTGTCGCGCACTGAACCGTTCGTGTAACAATCGTGTGTGACGCGGGTTATGGAAGCAGCGTGCATCCTCAGTTTTTACAGAATAAGAATCTGCCACGTGTCCCACTAATATTTAAGCAAATCATATGCCGACACGTGGCATGTTATCATGAGCGCGAGAGCGCAGGATTACGCCCACGTTTCAGCGTTGTCTCCCGTGCGACAATCCTTCGCACGCCCGTTTCCCGCAGCCAATGAAATTCTGCCACGTGTCCGCATTAAATCCTCGCAGCGAATCAGACGCTGACACGTGGCATGCACTTTGAATTTCAAAAAATTAGAACGGCGGCCCTGTTTCACGCGTAAATTAAAATAATATTATATCGAATATCGATACGCGTCGATTCTATTTTCGATACAAATTCTTTACGCGTTTTAAAAAAAAGAAATGTATTATTTTTGGATGTATTTTTTAGCTATAAATAGGAGATAGTTTTTAGTTTTAAAAAAGTTTTTTTTGGTTTAGAATTTTTGTGTTGTTCGGTTTTGGACTGCAGAACACGCAGAAGCCATTTTTTGGCTTTTGTTGTGTTCTGCGTGTGCCAAAAATTTGTTCTATGTGATGTTTTAATTTTCCTTCTTGTTCTTCTAATTTTTCTGCATTTGCTGTAATTTTTATTTTAAATTTATGAAGTAATTTAATTTTTCTAGGGTTGCATTTGATTCAAATATATGAAGCTTTGATTTTAATTATTTTTGATAGATTTATAAGACGTTCGATTTGTTCGTTCTATTTTGTGCTTAATGCTTTTTGATTATTTACGAATTTTATCAAAACGATTTGTGGCATAAAAATAAACTTGGGAAAGGCATTTTGTGTATATTTCTCGTAAATAGAATGACATGTATGATGAAGGATAGGAATATACTCTAATTGTATGTGTGACCATTTGAGACCTTAGACCTTAATGAATCTTATTAAATTTAATTCTCATAGAGATATAGTGAATTAATTTAACGAGGTGTGTTTATACAGAGCTCGGAAGAGATGTATGAATAAAAAAGAAGTTTTCGGTTGACAAATTAAATGTACTAAAAAATATAAATCCAAAGAAAATAATATGATTGGAGTGAATTAATTTGGTGAAAAGTTGCAATCCTAGAGTTCTCTTATTTTCTTTTTACCTTTTTCTTAATCATCGATTGTTTTGGATAAAATCAGAGAGATACAATTTTAGTACTCAAGAAACTGTAGTAACAAATCTCCGTGGGAACGATCTGTACTTACAAATCTTTATTACTTGTGACCGTGTATACTTGCACGATTTTCTGTGTGTTGCAAAACATACAACAAGAATCAAATGCTAGAATTAAGGAGAAATCATATTACTAATATCTTACTTCAATTAACATCATTAATCAAGCAATATCAAATATGTGTCTATAGAAGAATGAAAATGCATTTAACTTGAAGTGGTTATTCCTACTAATTAGTAGTAGCCATATCACTACTTTCAAGAATTTAGGATCATAGTTTTTAGTTATATTATTTTTTTGTTTTCTCTCTCTCTTTCTTTATTATTTTTTCTTTTTCTCTTTTTTTTAGACAACAAACTTGTGTATATATTATGGTGAGTAGATATTTTTTCTTCTTTTATTTTTATAAGGGAATTCCATATATAACATTTTTTTACTAGAAATTAAGCATGAATAAAGATAGGCACATACTTTCAATTACTACTTAAGTCATTTAATCAAAAAATAAAAATAAGTAAATTATAATTCATTAGATATTTAATATTTTAACATTTAATGTAAAGCCTATATAAATCATCTAACAATTTAAAATAATAGAAAATGATTTTAAAAGAGTAAAAGAAGATTATCACTAGAATATAATGATATTGGTTGAATAATCATTTCACAAGTAGTCTTCCCTGTTTGATTCTTATACATCAAATTTTGATTCATCTCAATTTTAACATCCAAGCATGAAATATAAACTATAAATAGAACTAATTTTTACAATAATCCTTGAATATTCTTAAGACATAAAACAAACAAAAATACATAAACTCAATTACTCACCTTAAATTAACTAAAAGCACAATAATTTTGTATCAATTTTTTTATTGGATCTATTTTTGCACCCCTCCAAACTTAAACTAAACAATTTTCTCAATGTTTTTAACTATACATTTGTTCATAAAATCGTTTAAAATGGGAAAATTAGAAATTAAATATTAATAAATAAATGAAAAAAAACTAAAACAAAAGAAAATTATATACAAAAAATGGTGGGTTGCCTCCCACCAAGCGCTTTATTTAACGTCTTAGCAAGATGTTGCTTGAGACTAATGCTCTTGCACTTCAATACACACAGTGTCCTCATTTGTATTAACTCCTTCCAACTAAGGCTTTACACATTGTCCATTCACATCGAATGACATTTGAGTCTTTAGGTCCATTAATTCTACAACTCAATGTGGAAAGACTTGAACAACTTGAAATGTTCCACTCCATCTTGTCTTCAACTTTCCTAGAAACAATTTAAAATGAGAATTAAATAAGAGTACTTTTATTCCAAGATAAGGAGACCTATGGATTAGGCCTTTTTTATGGTAACACTTAGTGTGTTCTTTGTATATTTTTGCATTTTTATAGGCTTCATCCCTAATCTCTTCTAGTTCATCAAGTTGAAGGTTTCTCTCCTACTTGGTTAAGGTCTATGTTCAACTACTTGATTACCCAATATGCCCTATGCTTAAGCATAACAGAAAAATGGCATGCCTTTCCAAAAATCAACCGGTAAGAACTCATACCAATGGGTGTCTTATAAGTTATACGGAATGCCAATAATGCATCATTTAACTTGGTTGCCCAATCTTTCCTTGAAGGTTACACCATTAGTTCCAAGATAACATTGATTTTTCTATTGTTTACATCTACTTGACAGAAAGCTTGTGGATGGTACAAAGTTGCCACCTTGTGTATGATATTATACTTTTAAAGTAACCAATCAAAGAGATTATTGCAAAAGTGGCTCCCTTTATCACTAATTATGGCCTTAGATGTCTAAACCTACTAAATATCACATCCTTCCAAAAATTTACAACATAATTAGCATCATTAGTTTTAGTGAGTATAGCTTGAACCCACTTAGACACATGTCAACTACAACTAATGTATATTCATACCTAAAAGAAGGGAGAAAATGGACCCATAAAGTTAATCTTTCAAATATCAAAAAGTTCAACAACCAAAGTAGATGTCCAAGGCATCTTATCACATTTTCCTATGTTACTAGTCCTTTGATATCTATCACAATGCATGCAAAATTATGAGTATCTTTAAAACAAATTAACCAGTAAAAACCATATTGCAATATCTTCAAGGATTTTTTATTTCCGTCAAAATGATCCCTTCAATGAAGCTCCTATTAGAAGGAAAACAATTCTCTTATACTCCCTCTCATGGACATATCTTTGGATGGCTTAATCTTTACTAAGCTTGAACAAGTAAGGATCATCCAAAAAATAATGCTTGCAATAATGGAAAAATCTTTTCTTTTCCTGAAAAGAAATGTTAGGCCTCAAAATACATCTAGCAAGATAATTGACTATGTTAGCATACCATGGGTTAGGATCTACCATAATCAATTGTTCATCAAGAAAAGTTTCAACAATATCCATTCCATTTTCATCCTTAATAGTGTCAAACTCAAAAATTAACCTAAAACAATAACCGGTTACTATATTTTTAGTTTGTTTCTCATCTCTAATCTTTAAGTCAAATTCTTACAAAAGAACACCCTCCTAATCAATCTTGGTTTAACATTCAGTTTACATAATAAATATCTCAAAGTAGTATGATTAGAATACACAATTACTTTAAACCTTACCAAATAAGATCTAAATTTATCCAATATACAACAACCAAAAATTCCTTTCAATGGTAGAATAATTAAGTTGGACATCATTAACTGTTTTACTATTATAATAAATGAAATATAAATACTTATCCACTCTTTTCACTTAAACAACCTCTATAGTAAATGAGAAGCATCACACATATTTTTAAAAGGTAAAGGCCAATCAGGTTCCATGATAATAGGTGCAGAAGTTAATTTCTTTTTTAAGGTATTAAAAGTAATAAGGTAATCATTATCAAACACAAATGAGAGATCATTGGCTAACAGATTACATAAAGGATGACTTATTTTAGAAAAATCTTTAATAAATCTTCTATCAAAACCTATATATCCTAAGAAACTCCTAATACCCTTTTATATTATTAGGGGTGGAAATTTAGCATCGATTTTAGCCTTATCCACTTCTATACCATTACTTGAAATAACATGTCCTAATATAATGCCTCGTTTAACCACAAAGTGACCCTTTTTCTAACTAAGAGTTAAGTTGAATTCAATATCTAGAACTAAAGTTAACTTATGAAAACAATCATTAAATGAGGTTCTAAAGATAGAAAAGTCATCCATGAGTACCTCAATGAATTTTTCCACCATATCCAAAAATATAGACATCATGCATCTTTGGAATGCAGTGGGAGTATTACATAGACTGAATGGAATCCTCCTGAAGCAAAATTTCGCAAATAGACAAGTGAATGGGGTCTTCTCTTGATCTTCTAGTGCAACTAGTGCCTGATAATATCCAAAAGACCATGAAGAAAACAATAAGTCATGTCTAGCTAATATTTCTATCATTTGACCAATTAAATGAATAGGATAGTGATCTTTTTAGTATACAAATTTAGTTTTCGAAAGTCAATACATATCCTCCATCCCATGATGATTCTAGTAGGTATTAACGCATTCTTATCATTTCTTACCACGGTAATGCCTGACTTATTGGGTAGCACATGTACCAAACTAATCCATTTACTATCAAAAATAGGATAAATAACTCCTATCTCTAAGAATTTTAAAATTTTAATTTTCATTACTTCTTGAATAAGTGGATTAAGTCTTCTTTGGGCTTCTTTCAATGGTTTGTTATTGTCTTCTAAATTAATCTTATGCATACACATAACCTAACTAATATCTCTAATGCCTCAAATACTCCAACCTATAGCTTTCTTGAATTTATTAAGCTGCTTCACTAGCTTTTCTTCTTGGGTTGGCATTAAAATAGAAGAAATAATGACTGAGTAAGTCTCCCCCTCTCCTAAAAACACATATTTAAGATGCTTAGGTAACTCTTTTAGCTCCACCTTAGTTGTAGTGTCTCTTTTCCAAATGGGGTCCTAAGTAGATCTAAGGGTGTACTAGGCTCTTTTATTGGTTTAGTAGTATCTAATAATTTATAGTACATTTTATTCTCCTCATCTAAATCTTACTCTATCCTATCAATAGTTAAAATATATTAAAGTTTATCCTTTATCTTGTTTGGTAAAATAGTGTTATGAGCAAGTGTATTCACACAATCAATATATGAGTACTCATCAATAATAGAAATAGAAGGAATAGGAGAGGAATCAAGAAATTTAAAATTGATAGTCTCTTCCAAAACTGTCATGGTTAATCTCCTACTAGGGACATCAATAATAGGCTTGGTAATGGTCATGAATGGAATACCAAAAAGAATAGTGTGCTCATTGTCCATTGATGGGTTTTCCTACATATCCATTATAACAAAATCAATAGATATTATTAGTTTATTTACCTATACAAGCAAATCCTCAACCATGCCCTTAGGGTATTTGACAAACCTATCACTAATTGAAGGGACACAATTGTGGGCTTCTACTATCCTAAACATAGTTGCAAGTATATTGAGGAAGGCACGAGAATAATATTTTCACCTAAATATAGCATAGCCTTAACCACCTTTTTATTCCCATAGTAATATTAATATTTCAACTACAAGGATCCTTCAATTTTAGTGGAAGGTTTTGTTGAAGTAATGCACTAGAAACTTCTAATACAATTACTATTTTAGTAACTTCATTTTCTCTTATTAGTGTTCAATTCCTTAAATTGTTTTGCATAGGATGGCATATTCCTAATGACATCTAAGGGAGGTGAATTAGTGTTAACCTAAAAGAGCATATCAAACAAATTAGGAAATCACTTATCCTATTTAATGTCCTTAAGATGATATGGAATGGTATATGCAGTTGGTATGGTTTGGATGCCTTGTACAAAATAAATTGGTTAGATGAATCTCCTTGAATCTCCTTAAAAGGATTTGCAATTATATCATTTATGTCCACAATTTCCTTGGGTGCTACTTGCACTTCACCTATGTTTCCTACATTATCAAGCAACTCATTAGAAATTTCATGAAATGTTTTATTCAAAACCTTACCACTTCGAAGAATTGTAATATTATGAGCTTGTTGAGATATTTCCTTTCTCTTGCCTTTGCATTTTCTCAACTATTTTCCCAACTTATCATTTCATCTTCTTTATAGATGTCCCTAAATAGTCCAATCTATAATTATTTTTCATGTGGTTTTCTCTACTTACTTGAATAAAAGCATTCAAGTTATCCTCCAAGGTTAGTTTATTAGGTGGATAGGGTGGCATGTTTTGGTTTAAATTTGGGCCTTGCATTTGGTTTTGAGGATAAGGTGGGTTAGTGTTTGCTTTCCTTGAGAAATTAGTACGATTTCTCCACCCAAGATATAGGTGTTGGAAAAAGGATCACTTCTAGGTCTAGCCTAGTACCTCTACATAATATTAACTTCTAAACTTGTACCTATATAGAAATCACTAGCAAAAGAGGAAATATTAGCATCATGCCCATATATACCATAAACTACACATACCTTTTGGCTTGGTTTTTTCTTGGTAGTTAGGAATTGACCTTTCTTTGGAAGTTTTGCAAGTTGCATGGCCATCTTGTTCTTGAAGCCTATCTCATTAACTCTAGCTCTTCTTAGTCTAGTACTCTTATGTTGGGAATTAGCAGTTAATATATCATAAAGATCATAAGTCTCTAAGGTTATCTTTATCCCCATAGCTCCACCTACAACATTTTTAATTATAAATTGACACTTTTGTGTTAGCCCATAATAGAAAAATTGATTTTGCAGCTGTAGTTGGAAGCTATGGTGTAGGCAATGAGTGAGAAATAAATTGAACATATCTTAAGCTTCATGGAATGACACTCCTTCCATTTGAGAGAATGTAGCAATTTTTGTTCTCAAATTAGAAGTTTTTTAATAAGAATAATATTTTCTCATAAATTGTTGTAGACTTCATCCTAGATCATCAGGGGACCCGATAGGAAAGCCATTAGCCAAGCCTTAGTACTATCTTTGAGGATGAATGGAAAACACCTCATTTTAAGATGGTCATCATTAAGTCCATGCAAATGAAATGTCTAGATAATTGAGTAGAAATCCCTAATAAAAGTTAAAGATCTTTATTAGGAATTCCATAGAAGGATGATAATATGAAGTAATGAATAATTTTCAATTCATAATTCTTAGCTGTCTGCCCCAACTGTATAGAGACAATAGTAGTGCCAATGATTGATTTTGCATACTCTTTCATTGCAATCTCCTTTGGTAAATCTAAAGCCTCTTGTATAAATCAAAACAAAAAAGAATGAACAAAGGAAGTAAAAAAAACAACTAAAAGAAAATAAATAAATATAAATAAATAAGAAACAAAATAATTGAAATAAACAAAATATAGATATTAACAAAAATATAGAAATAAAAAGAAAATCACAAAAATAAAAAAAATATGAAAAATAACTAAAAAACAAACAAATAATTTAAAATGTCAATTTTTCTACAACGATGCCAACAACTTGATATCCAATTTTTAATTGCTCACAGGTGCACGAATCATTAGTAGACTAATAATAAATTATCTCGGGATCGGTCTCTAAAGAAATTGATCGGTTGTTTTAAAAAGTTAAATTATTTTCTAAATTAGTTAAGAAAAACAATCCTAAACACTAACAATGATCAATTAATAGAAAGATCGTAAAATTTAAATTAATGGCCATAATTAAATTAAGCAAGTAAATTAAATTAAAGTCGAAAATATGATGATGAACTAATATGGGATTTTAGCCAACATAACCTTTAATGGAAAGAACAAATTAAATGACTCAAATAACAAGTTACATTTAGTGATTTTTTCTTTTTTAAATATGCAAACCCTTACGGTCATGGTAAGTCTACACAATTCTCAATTAATTAGTGACATTTTGGGTTGTGCTTGAAATTGATTAATTGACAAACTAAGGAGAATATATAAACCAAGATTTTCAATTAGTTATTAACTTCCTTGATCTAGCTTGAAATTAATTAATTGATAAATCTAAGGTAAATATATTTTATAATTATAAATCAAGATTTGGTTCATCACTAATTTATAATTAAAGATATTTTTAACCATATAATTTAATCTCAATTAATCAATAACTTCCTTGGTCAAGTTTGAAATTGATTAATGAACTTAAATTACACTCATTTATTAATGCACAACTAAGTACATATGATATTTGTAATGCTTAATTCTAAAATATTTTCTTTAATTACAAATCAAGACTTAGTTCATCATTAATTTATATTTAAAGATTTTAAGAACATGAACAAAAAATAAATAAAACTTCTATTTATTCAAACCATAAAATTATTCTTCGAATCATTAGAAGCAAAAACTAAAATCTCATATTATAAAATTAGTCAATTATAGTTAAATTAACAAAATTTAATTCAATTATAAAAGACATCAAGTTACAAAGAGAAAAATAAGATATAACAATAAAAATACCTCCTCTTGATAAAGATGATTCTAGATCTATAAATGGATTGTCACTACCTTTTTCAATTCCTTAGATATTCTTTGCAATTGAGAGGTTTTTCTCTTTGTATCTATATATGAATGATGTATAATGGTGCAGGTCAATTTTTGTTTCTTCAAATTCAACCCAAAAGGACCATGCTATGGCATGGAAACAATTGGGCCACGACGTGCATATATCTTAAAAAAACACAAGTGGACCTGAGAACCTTGTGTCACGGCATGGATAATTTCTTGCTGCGACACACATAGAAATCCCAGAATGTGCAATTTGAACTCGAGAGCATCTCGTTGCAACACGACTAATTTATCACTGTGATGCACACATAATTTTTGGAATTTGACAATTTCATTCGTTTTCATTTGTGTGAATTGCCATTAATTACCCCCTTTTCACTCTCTTTGTGTTTGTCCAAAATTCTTCATAAGCACTTTAACCTATAAAACACATAAATATCCTCAAAAAGGAGATAAAAGAAAAGTAAAATATAAAATAAATACTTAAAAACATAGCAAATAATAGGTTAAAATAGTGTTAGTCAAACCATTGTCAATTATTACATCATATCTTGCCATTAATAGTGCACCTGGTTTTTAATACGACATTCCTTTGAGAGGTTTCTTGTTGTTGGAGATTGCTATAAAGCTCCTTAATTTAAGGAGCAAATTAAGGAGCAAAACATGGAGAAAAATATGGAGCAAAACAAGGAGCTTAATTCAAGAAACTATTAATTTAAGAAGTAATTTAAGGGATAAATTTTCCTATAAATAGATGTGTAATTGTAATGAATTAATCAACCAAGTGTTCATTCCAATTGAGAGAAAAAATTTTGTGACAGAAAATTGAAAGTAATTTTCTTGGGTGTAATTGGGTTGTGGGTTGTGGGTTGTGAGTTGTGAGTGTTGTAGACAACTTATGTAATTTCTCCCCTTTGAGTAAAAATATCTGCAACAGGTTCAGAGACATAAGAAAGATTGGCCGAACTCCGTTATAAAATTTGTATGTTATTTTTCTATTCTTGCTTTCTCATAAATATGGCTTATCAAGAATTTGCGTAATTTCCCAAAATTGGTATCAGAGCTTTTGGTGGTGATTTCTGTCTATTTCCTACAAGATTACTATTCACATGAATAGTGAATTACGTGAATAGTAAAATTTTGTCGACCATATCACGGAGGTGTTCTAATACACGGTAATTTGTAGAAATAGTTAGAAATGATCCGGTGGAAGTCAGATTTGAGTGGGAGCAATGACCGCAAATGAAGGAAGGGTGAAACTCGAGAAATTTGATGGCACATATTTCGGGTTTTAGAAAATGCAGATAGAGGATTATCTATATCAAAGAAATCTATATCAACCTCTCTTAGGGAAGAAGCCAGAGGCTATGAAGGAAGAAGATTGGAATCTTCTAGATAGACAAGCCCTTGGAGTTATTCGATTGATGATATCCCGTAATGTTGCTTTCAACATAGCAAAGGAAAAGACCATGGTGGGTCTTATGGTAGCTCTCTCCAATATGTATGAGAAGCCATCATCCTAAAAAAAATGCACTTGATGAGGCATTTGTTCAATTTGCGGATGAATGAAGGTGCATCGGTAGCTCAACATCTCAATGAACTCAACACAGTCACAACCCAGTTGAGTTCAGTATTGAATTCGATGAAGAAGTATGAGCATTGATACTTTTGTCTTCTGTACCAAAAAGCTGGAATGCTATTGTCACGGTTGTGAGTAGCTCGTCAGGAAGCAATAATTTAAAATTTTCCAATGTTCGTGATCTGGTTCTCAGATCATCAACCTCTTCAGTTTTGCATACAGATTCAAGAGGAATAAATTCAACCAAAAGGAATGAACGTGTTAAAATAGACTACCGTGGTAGATCAAAGGACAGGAAGTCCAAATCCAGGAATCCTAATAATTCCCATAGCTCGAAGACTATTGAGTGTTGGAATTGTGGAAGAACCGGGCACTACAAAAATCAGTGCAAGAGTGCACCGAAGGACAAACAAGTGAAGACAGAGGAAAATGTTACTTCCACCTCAGAAGGAGATGATGTATTGATATGCTCTTTAGAGAGCAAGGAAGAATCTTGGGGGTTAGACTCTAGAGCATCGTTCCATGCTACTTCACAGAAAGAATTCTTCAAGAAATATGTCCCCAGAAACCTTGGAAAGGTATATATTGGTGATGACTAACCATGTGCTATTATTGGAAAAGATGTAGTAAAGATTAAGTTGAATGGGTCTATTTGGGAGCTGAAGGATGTCAGGTATATTCCTGAACTCAGAAGGAAGTTAATCTTAGTAGGGCAATTGGCCAGTTAAGGCTACACTATGATCTTCCATGGTGATGATTGGAAGATTTCAAAGGGTGCAATGATAGTTGCTCGAGGTAAGAAGAATGGTACTCTTTACATGACAATAGGGGCACGTTGTTCAATTACAGTTGTAGTAGGCAATGAAACACCAAATCTGTGGCACCAGAGACTAGGCCACATGAGTGAGAAGGGGATGAAGATTATGCACTAAAAGGGAAAAATTCTAGGCCTACAGTCTACGGAGATAGACATGTGTGAAGATTGCATACTTGGAAAGCAAAAGAGAGTCAGCTTTCAAACAAGTTACAAAACCCCAAAGAAGGAAAGGCTAGAGCTTATCCACTTTGATGTTTGGGGATCGACAACCGTCTCATCCATTGGTGGGAAACACTACTTCGTGACTTTCATCGATGATCACTCTCGAAAGGTATGGGTTTACTTTCTAAAGCATAAGTATGAAGTATTTGAGGCTTTTAGAAGATGGAAAGCTATGGTGGAAAATGAGATGAGTTTGAAGATCAAAAAGCTCAGAACCGATAATGGTGGTGAATATGAAGACACTAGATTCAAAAATTTCTACTATGAGCATGAGATCAGAATGGAAAGAACTATGCCAGACACACCTCAACACAATGGTGTAGCTGAGTGTATGAACTGAATGTTGACAGAAAGAGCAAGAAGCATTGTGTATAATCAGGTCTACTGAAGTAGTTCTGGGTAGAAGCAGTCAACATGGTAGCTTATTTAATCAATCAAGGTCCATATATTCCATTGGAGCATAGAATACCAAATGAGATATGGAGCGAAAAAGAGGTGAAACTATCACATCTAAAAGTTTTTGGCTGTGTAGTATTCGTGCATATCAGTGATCAAGACAGGAATAAGCTTGATCCCAAATCCAAGAAATGCACATTCATCGGTTATGGTGAGAATGAGTTTGGCTACCACATTTGGGATGACGAAAACAAGAAGGTGATATGTAGTAGATATGTGATTTTTAACGAAAGGGTGATGTATAAGGACATGCATAAAATAGATGCCAACGACTCAGAGCAGAATGAGTCAATATTTGTAGATGTAGATGATGTCCCATATAGTTCTGCAATGGAACCAATTGTAACAAGTCCTCAACCAGAGGAACTTGTTGGACAGAGCAATACACAACAGTCTGACACACCACAACCTCCTACTCCAGCTCCTGTATTGAGAAGATCTTCTTGACCTCATGTGCCTAATAGGAGATACATGAACTATATGTTGTTGACTGATGGAGGGGAACCTGAATGCTATGAAGAAGCTTGTCAGACTCGAGATTCCAGCAAGTGGGAGCTTGCAATGAAAGAAGAAATGAAATCTCTTATCTCTAACCAGACATGAGAACTAGCTAAGTTACTTATGGGAAAGAAGGCACTTCACAAGAAATGGGTGTACTGGGTTGTGCAGAGATTCAACATGGGCGATGCCAAGCCAGTTAGCACACCCTTGGCCAGTCATTTTTTCCTATCCAAGGATTAGTCCCCTCAAACATAGGAAGAGAGAGAATTCATGGTTAAGGTTCCTTATGCCTCATCCTTTGGAAGTTTGATGTACACAATGGTTTGTACAAGACCATACATTGTCCATGTAGTGGGAGTTGTTATCAGATTTATGTCAAACCCAGGGAAAACTTATTGGGAAGTAGTCAAGTGGATTTTGAGGTATCTGTGAGGCACCATAGAAAAGTTCTTGGAGAAAATATAAACATATAATTTATTTTCCTCACCTTGCCAATTGTTAATTTAATGGAATAAAAAACACAGCATTCCCATGAAAACTTCCTTCCCTCCCAATTTTATTTAATGGAATATCAATCTTCCTTTACATTGCAGGAGATATATCAATATATAGAGGAGTCATGCGTAAGAAGGCAACAATCTACCTTATTCTACTTTCCAGACTTAGCTTCCACTAATTCTATGTTTACATAATATTATAATGCAACAAATAATAATGATATACATCAAAGATTTATCTTCAGCTTGCCTTCCACTAGTTCTATGTTTACAACAAATAATAACGGTATACAATAGATCTTCTATGGCACTTCAACAATCCTCCTCAAGTTGGTATGTACGGATCTATCATGGCCAACTTGCTTAGTATGTCATAGAATATCTTGCTTGAGGTTTCCTTAGTGATAATGTTAGAACGCTATTCTTCCGACTTCACCTGTATTAGTTGGATTATCCTTGCTTCAATATTTTCACAAATATAGTGTCTACTAACCCCAACATGTTTGGTCCGATCATGTTGAATAGGGTTATAAGATATATCTATTTTTGCTTTGTTATCACAGAACAAATCCATCTCCTTTGTCAAAGGCAAACCAAGTTCCGACATTAGTTTCCTGAGCCACATTAGCTCACAAACCCCGTTAACTACTCTTTTTAATTCAAAATCAACACTGGACAAGGCAACCATTTTTTGCTTCTTGCTTCTCCAAGTAACTAAGTTCCCTCCTATGAATGTGAAGTATCCAGATGTTGATCTCCTGTATGTAACATCCCTAGCCCAGTCAGCATCTATATATCCCACAAAATCTAAGTGCCCATTGCTTAGGAATTGAATCCCTTTCCTTGGAGCTCCCTTCAAATACCTTATTATTCTTATGACGAATTCCATGTGTTCTTTACTTGGGTTATGCATAAATTGACTTACCAGGCTTATGATGCGTATTTTCGCAAGTGTACAAATCGTTCAAGTAATAAAGTGTACAAAAGTACGGATATCGAACCCATAAGGAATGGCGTTACTAAGTACCAAAATTGACTAACCCAAATTTTATTTGAAAACCGAATTGTTGAAATTGTTTTAAAAGAAAATTAACATAAAACTAAACGCAAATAACAAAATTTAATGTTGTTCACAAATGATTAAAAACGCTAAGGCATTTGATTTCGCTAAATCAATTCAATCCGATTTCAAGTTATGTTATATGAGAATCAAAGTTAAAAGTGATGGTTGAAAAACCCAAACTTATCTAATACTCTTTCTCAAGTTATATTAGAATTACTTATCTATGAAAACCAACTATATTTCTATGAAGATTTAATCACAAACAAGCACATTACGATTTATGGAATTTCTAGAATAACCACATACATCATGCATTAGTTCTCACACTCGCATTCAACATACGGTATTTATCACAAGAAGCGTTCATTACACATCTCCTCTCGGTCTCAATATAATGCAACAAATCATTTAAATCTTGATCAGAAATTGAAAAGCATTAAGCATGGAAATAAATACTCAACTTGAAAACAATGAATTCATATAACGATAACACAAGAAATCAGATTTTCATGATCTAACTACATCATAGCCTTAGCAAAAACTAATTAGTTCATAACGGAAATAAGAACAACCATTATTTCAATTGAATCCATGAATAACAAATATCAATAAACTGCAGAATATAAAAACTCAGGAGAAGAGATGAAAAACTCTAGAAGATGAAGGCTTGGTAGCAAGAATGGTGAAGATCCTTTAAGTTTCTCCAAAATTTCCTTCTCTTCTCCAAAAATGCCTTTGAACTCTGCTTTTTGCCGTCCCCTCCTTCTCCATCATAATGTATATATAGATCTAGGGTTTTGGAGAGCAATTTTGGAACAAAATAGCATAAAAAATTGTTTTCGAACGAAACTCGCCGGCGGCGAAGTTATTCTCGCCTAGGCGAGATTTCTGGAAAACTTACGATTTCGGTTCCGCTAAATCTCTCCGACGGTGGGATTATTGTGGCCGGCGGCGAGATGCACTTGGCCGGCGGCGAGATTCACTTGGCCGGCGGCGAGATTGCTTTGCCAAAATCTGTGCTCCCTGCGTGATTTTCAACATTTTCTCGGTAAGATTTTCGCCGGCGGCGAGAATATTCTCGCCGGTGGCAAAATTCCAAATGTTGAACATTTGTTTTTTTTTATTTGCACTCAATCCTGGTCATTGAAATTTGTCTCAAACTTCTCCATAATTATGATTTTACCTGAAATTGCACTTTAAACACGAAATACCCGTGAAATGACATTTGTGGATTAAATAATAAAATAAAACACAATTTTCACACAAATATCAACCTTTAAATCATAACAAAAATGCAATAATTTGACTCCTATCAACAACCCCCAACCAGCTTCTTTCTAGTCTCTAGCAAGAAAAGCGATCTATGAAAAATTTCAAAGGAGACATTAAAAGAAAAATTCAAAGGAAATTTATTCTATTTACAACATTACATTAAGCGTATGCAATAAGCCTTTAAACCCCTAGGCGGCCCTAGTAGGACGAGTTGTAGTCTCGTGAGGGCTTCCAGTGATGACACCCACAAACATCTTACCTATAACTATCCTAACCTAAAACAATAGGACTTATTAGGCTTGTAATGTTAGGCTTAGGTATTTGGTTAAGAAAGAACGGGAAGTGTCAAAATACAAATAATAGCACTTATTAGATTAAACACAACCAATTAAGTAAAAGAGTAATACCATTTAACCCAAATTGTTTCTTCCGATCATAACCCATTTTTCCAAAGATAAACAATAATTCTTCCTCAATCTTTCACCTCAGTACATCCATTACTAACACTCTTTTATTTACTAGAGTGTGAAGGCCCTTTTTTCTCTTTTTTTTTTCTTTTTTCTTTCTTTTTTCTTTCTTTTTTTTTCTTTTCTTTTTTTTAAACATAACCTCAACCAATTTCTTCCAATATATGTGGAAGATGTCTTATTTTTTTTTATTATTCCATCCTTACTCCAATTGCTCTTGAAAAGTTTGTGTTCAAAATTAAGTGCTCTTAACAAATAAGGTAGGAATTATATATATATATATATTTTTGGCTCAGTAAAAGGTAGGTTATAGAAGGCAAAAAGAAAGAAAAATAAGGCTAACAATATATTTAAATAATTTCAAAGAGGTAACTAGTGATATAAGGATAACAAGGTAGGCTTAAAATGGCACAATCGATCCAAAAATGGCCTACATCATCTCCTAAATAGTGCAATCCCAAATTATTTCGCCTCAAGAGGTTTTCAAATGAGTTCTAGAGTTTGTTGAGATCACAAAAATGTCCATGAAAAATTCGCACATAAGACTTCTCTAAGAATTTAGACTAATCAACCAAATCATACCACATACCAAAAGAGTCGCCAACTAGGTAAAATCAACATTTGAAATTATCTTTAAACCGAAGCAAAATTTAATGTCTTCTAAAAGCTACTTGTTATCACAATCACATTATTATCATCAACGTGCAAATTAAAATAAGTAAAATGCAAATAAAATAAAAAATAAAAATAAAAGAAATTAAATCAAAATGCAGAAAAATAAATGGAAAATCAAAATTAAACACAAATAAACACACAAAAAAAAACTAATAAAAATGAAGGGAAGAAAAGATTTACCGTTTATCGCACCCCCAACCAAAACCTTACATTGCCCTCAATGTAAGAAAGAAAAACTGTAAATGGCTTTTTTTTATTTTTTTTACCTGCAAGACAAATAAAATAAGCAAATTTAATTAAAAATAAAATTATCATAAAATGAAGTGCAGAATTTAAAATTTCTAAAATGAAATGAGATAAAAGATGAGAAAACAAATCTCATGGGTTGCCTCCCATTAAGAGCTTTAAGTTATAGTCATTAGCTAGACTTTATGTCATATTTCTGCTTGTTGAATTCTCCGTCAAAATATGGCCTCAACTGTTGTCCATTTACCTTGAAAGTTCCCTTTGTTTCATGACTGATCTCAATTGTTCCATAAGGAAACACCTTGGTTACTAGAAAAGGTCCTGACCAACGAGATTTTAGTTTTCTTGGAAAAAGTCTGAGACGAGATTTATAAAGTAGCACTTTTTGTCCCACCTCAAAGTTTTGCCTCAAAATGTGCTTATCATGCCAAACCTTCATCTTGTCCTTGTATATTCGGTCATTCTCATAAGCATAATTCCTCATTTCATCCATCTCATATGTTGCAGATTTCACAAGGCAAGCTTCTAGTGGTAGCAATGGAGTTCTCTCCTCAAAAGTTTCCGAGATTAACTTCTCAAGAGTGTTAATTTGAAAACAAGAATGTACTTCACTTGGAAATTTCATTGCTTCAAAAACATCAAAGGTCACTTGTTCATCTTGCACCCGTAGAATGAGCTTTCCTTGTTGAACATCGATCAATGTTCTTCCAGTCGCAAGGAATGGTCTCCCCAATATCAATGGTACCTCTCTATCTTCCTCCATGTCAAGCACCACGAAATCTACAGGGAAAATAAATTTATCAACTTTAATTAAAACATCCTCAATTACTCCTCGAGGATATTTCACCGATCGATCCGCTAATTGTAGAGAGATTGAAGTGGGCTTCACTTCTCCCAGGCCTAGTTTCTTGAAAATAGAAAGCGGCATCAAATTAATGCTTGCTCCTAAATCACATAGGACTTTATCAAAATTACAACTTCCTATAGTACAAGGTATAGTAAAACTCCCTGGGTCTTTCAATTTCTATGGCAGTTTTCTTTGAATAACTGCACTGCACTCCTCATTTAGCATGACAGTTTCATAATCTCCCAGCTTCCTCTTCTTTGATAGAATTTCCTTCATGAATTTTGCATACTTGGGCATTTGTTCCAACATCTCTGCAAAAGGAATGTTAATATGAAATTTCTTAAAAATATCCAAAAATTTATCAAATTGATTATCAAGCTTTTTCTTATTCAATCTTTGAGGATATGGGATAGGAGGCTCATATTTCGCATTTGGGGAAAGTTGAACATCTTGGGATGTTGATGGCTTTTCTTTAGATTTTTCCATCATTTTCTTTGATTTCCCTAGCCATTCAAGCTCTTTACCGCTTCTCAATGTGATAGCCTTTACATGCTCTTTGGGATTTATTATGTCACTAGGCAATGATCCTTGAGACCTTTCTGCAATCTGCTTTGAAAGCTGCCCTAGTTGGTTTTGGATATCCTTGTTAATTGCCTCTTGATTTCTGAAATTTGTTCTAGACTCCTCAATGAACTTTCCTAAAATTTCTTCCAAATTTGTTTGTTTTTTCTCTTGGGGTTGGTAGGAAGATGATGACGGTTTGAATCCCCCTTGGTTATTTCCCCATGACAAATTAGGATGATTTCTCCAACCTGGATTATAGGTGTTCGAGTATGGTTTATATTGAGCTTTTTGGAAATTTGAAACATAATTTGCTTGTTCAGCATTTGGTGAAGCAAATGGATTTCCAACTTGGCACTCAATACTAGCATGATTTCCACCACATAAATCACATTGTGTAGTTGGTTTGGATTCAAATTTAGAGGACAAAGAATCCATCTTTCTTGAAAGAACAGCAACTTGAGCCGAAAAAGAATTCACTGAATCAATTTCATGCACTACTGCTGGTCTTTTTGCAATTACCCGCTCTGAATGCCACTGATTGTTGTTTTCTGCCATAACCTCTAACAACTCATGAGCATCCTCCGGTGTTTTTCCCATTAAAGATCCTCCAGCTGCAGCATCAATCATTGCACGATAGTTTGAAACCAACCCATTATAAAATGTAGAGACTTGCAGCCAAATTGGTATACCATGATGTGGGCACTTCCTCAACATTTCTTTGAATCTTTCCCAAGCTTCATACAATGATTCTTGGTCATTTTGTGTAAAAGATGTGATTTCATTTCTCAATTTTGCTATCTTAGCAGGAGGAAAGAACTTGGACAAGAATTTCTGAACCAATTCATTCCATGTTGTAATTGATCCCGGTGGTAATGAGTTTAGCCACTCCTTGGCTTTATCCCGAAGTGAAAAAGGAAAAACCCTCAATCTTATAGCATCTTCAGACACACCATTTATCTTGTAAAGATCACTCACCTCCAAAAAGTAAGCAATATGTGCATTTGGATCATCCTTTGACATTCCCCCAAACTGATTTGATTGAACCATTTGGATAAAGGATGGTTTTATCTCAAAGTTATTTTCTTGAACAACTGGCCTCCTTATACCCGAAGTAGTTCCAGCAACATTAGGCACAGCATAATCCCTAAAAGCTCTATGATTTCCACCTCCCTCAACAAATGGTGGATCCATAGTTGATTGTCTATTAGAAGGTGAGGTTGAACGTCTTCTCTCTCGGTTTAGACGCCTAAATGTTCTATCAATCTCTGGATCAAATGGAAATTGGTTAAGGCTTCTTGTACGTCTCATACAACAATCCTACAACTAGAAAATTAACTAGCACAAAAACAACACAAAGTTAACTTTTTTTATGATAAATAAAATAAAAGATCAAAATAAACAAAATTAAAAATGCAACAATGATAAAGCAAATTAACTTCAAATTAAAACTAAGATTAGGTAGTATCGATATTAATAAAATCAAACCATTCCCTGGCAACTGCGCCAAAAACTTGATGCGTATTTTCACAAGTGTACGAATCGTTCAAGTAATAAAGTGTACAAAAGTACGGATATCGAACCCATAAGGAATGGCGTTACTAAGTACCAAAATTGACTAACCCTAATTTTATTTGAAAACCAAATTGTTGAAATTGTTTTAAAAGAAAATTAACATAAAACTAAACGCAAATAACAAAATTTAATGTTGTTCACAAATGATTAAAAACACTAAGGCATTTGATTTCGCTAAATCAATTCAATCTGATTTCAAGTTATGTTATATGAGAATCAAAGTTAAAAGTGATGGTTGAAAAACCCAAACTTATCTAATACTCTTTCTCAAGTTATATTAGAATTACTTATCTATGAAAACTGACTATATTTCTATGAAGATTTAATCACAAACAAGCACATTACGATTTATGGAATTTCTAGAATAACCACATACATCATGCATTAGTTCTCACACTCGCATTCAACATACGGTATTTATCACAAGAAGCGTTCATTACACATCTCCTCTCGGTCTCAATATAATGCAACAAATCATTTAAATCTTGATCAGAAATTTAAAAGCATTAGGCATGAAAATAAATACTCAACTTGAAAACAATGAATTCATATAACGATAACACAAGAAATCAGATTTTCATGATCTAACTACATCATAGCCAAATGTTGAACATTTGTTTTCTTTTTATTTGCACTCAATCCCGGTCATTGAAATTTGTCCCAAACTTCTCCATAATTATGATTTTACATGAAATTGCACTTTAAACACGAAATACCCGTGAAATGACATTTGTGGATTAAATAATAAAATAAAACGCAATTTTCACACAAATATCAACCTTTAAATCATAACAAAAATGCAATAATTTTACTCCTATCAGCTTACTACATAGGCAATGTCCGATCTAGTGTGTGATAGATATATCAGTTTCCCTACTAACTTTTGGTATCTTTCTTTGTTCTCGGGTGCTTGACCTGAATTCTCTTCCATCTTTAGATTTTGTACCACTGGTGTGTCTGCTGGTTTACAGTCAAGCATCCCAACCTCTGCTAGTAGATCTAGAATATACCTCCTCTCAGAGAGAGTAATACATTGCTTTGACCTCATCACTTCAATTCCAAGGAAGTACTTGAGCCCTCCTAAGCTCTTCATTTCGAACTCCTTTGAGAGTCTTTCTTCAAGCCTCTTCATTTTATCCCTGTCATTACCTATAATGATCATATCATCCACATATATTATCAAAATAATTAGTTTCTCTTGTTTCCTTTTAAAGAATAGAGTATGATCAGAATCACTCTATTCAAACTCATATTTTTTCATAGCATGACAAAATCGATCAAACCATGCTCTAGGTGGCTGTTTAAGACCATACAACGCCTTATGAAACTGGAAAACTATTGGTTTTGATCCCGTATTTATCACTACTTCAAAATGGGGTATTTAAGTCGATATGTAAAGTCAGTTTTTGGAAAAAAATTGACTTATAATGAATTTAAAGTCAGTTTGGTGTAGAATCGATGCTATCCACGTAGGACGTAGCGTCGGTTGACATGATGAACTGAAGTTATGCTATGTGGATAGCGTCAGCTCCACGTGTCAACCAATGCTACGCTATGTGGATAACGTCGGTTCACCATATCAACCTATACTATCCACGTAGTGTAGCATCGGTTGACACCTGGAATCGATGCTACACACGTGGAGGTAGCGTCGATTGATGTGGTGAACCGACGCAATCCACGTAGAGTACCGTAGGTTGACACATGGAATCGAATCTACACACGTGGATAGCATCGGTTGACATGTAGAACTGACGCTACACACGTGGATAAATTCTTTTCTTTTCTTTCTACCCCAGACATAAACTATTCCAAGCGTTGCATAACTCTCAAAAACCCCAAACTTCCTCTACTTCTCCTCCACTCTTTCTCATTTTCTGGCCACCTACGACTACCAATTCCAATGCTGGTTCGTGGGTTTTCTTCCTCTCTAACTAATCTTTTAGATTCCCTATTTTTTTGAGCAAAATACTCAAATTTGTTATACCCATTTCTCAGTTACAAAACACCATTTTTTCTTGATTTTCTTCATTTTGTCACTTCATTTACTCTTGTAAGTATTTCTATTAATTCTACGCACTTATTATTCATATTTTTTCTGTTATTATGTGTTATTATTTATGTGTATAAATTTTTGTATTATATATGTAGGTTTGTATTATAACATCCGGAGAAGAATATGATGATCTTGAATAATATAGAACAATACCATGGTAATTTTTTGCTATTAATTAATATTTTATTTTTCAATTATTTGTATTATTTAAACTATTTGTTAAACAAATTTTTTTCCTGTTATTATTTATTGATCGAATATAGGTTTTAATTTGAGTATAATAGAAAATGAGTAAAAATACCCGTTTTTATAGTAGTGTATGTACCCAGGAGGGGGTCCATGTAGATTTCTTCCTTTAATTCGTCATGTAAAAATACATTTTTCACATCAAATTGATGTAACTGCCAGCCTAAATTTGTTGCAAGAGATAGTAAAACCCTAATAGTATTGAGTTTAGCAACTGCAGAGAAGGTTTCCTGAAAATCAATAGCATAAGTTTGTGTGAATCCCTCCGTGACTAACCTTTCTTTATACCTTTCAACTTCACCATTAGTACCAAACTTTATTGTATAAACCCACTTACACCCAACAGTTTCTTTTCCTTTTGGTAACTCTACCAGGGACTAAGTTCTGTTTTTTGTTTAAAGCTTCCATTTCTATATCCATGGCATTCACCCATTTTGTATCTTTTAGAGCTTCTTCAACATTTTTTGGTACCTCTAAGGACAATATTTTTTCACTAAAAGTTCTTGAAGGTTTAATTAAATTCTTTGTCCTCACATAATTTTCTATTGGGTAGTTAGTAACACTTGTTCCATCTTCTGGAACATACCGGGCTGGTGGTTTTCCCCTATTCTTTCTTGGAGGTGAAGTATAGTTAGAGTTACTTACCTGTGGATGATCCTCAGGAGATCCAGGCTCTTGTGGTATCTGATCCGTTTGTATCATTTCTTCGGTTGTGTTTACCCAAACTTCTCTGTTCTCACCTCTCCTAAACACCTTTTACTGCATACTTGGTTCAAACCCAAGTGGTTCTAAGTGCTATGGTTCTTCAGACCCAACCTGAATGGAACTCGGATCAGACCCGAGTGGTTCATAACGTGTCAAACTAGAATTTGGATATTGTAAAACTTTCATAATTGCCTTCTCAAAATATTCGCTCTCCTTAACTCTCTCCCTCTGAGGCGAATATGTAGAAAAAAAAAACAATTCTGTTTCAATAAAAGTCACATCCATGGTAACATACCATTTTTTTCCAATCGGGTCATAGCACTTATACCCCTTTTTATGTAATCCAATGCCCAAAGAAACACACTTAATTGCATGAGGCTCGATTTTAGATCTTTGGTGTTTTGGAATATGGACAAAGGAAACACACCCGAATATCTTTGGAGGTAAGCTTTGAATAGAAGCTATTGAGACGAATGTTTCAAGAGTTTTTAGTGGATTTTGAAAGTTATTCGCTTTTGTGGGTAGCCGATTAATCACATAGACAACCAGATTAACAACACTATCCCAAAAAACTTGTGGTACATTATATTTAAACAACAATGCCCTAGCTGTTTCAAGAATGTGTCTATTTTTTCTCCCTACTCCATTCTGTTATGGTGTTCCAACACAGGTTGTCTCATGAATTATTCCTTTCTCAACAAAAAATTCTTTAAGAACCCCATTCACAAACTCACCCACATTATCACTTCTAAAAACTTTAATGCCTTTTCCAAATTGGTTCCGTATCATATTATAAAATTTGTTAAAGACCCAAGATACCTCGCTCTTCTCCTTTAATAAATATACCCAAGTCATTCGAGTACAATCATCAATAAACAAAACAAACCATTTATACCCACAAACTGAGATTACTGGGGATGGTTTCCAAACATCAGAATGAATTAGATCAAAAGGAGCAACACTTTTATTAATACTAGTTGGATATGAAACACGATGACTTTTTGCTTTTATGCAAGTTTCACATGAAAACATAGAACTCTTAAAGCTAGTAAAAAAAGAGGGTAACAGTTTTTTCATATAGTTAAAAGAAGGGTGCTCTAACCATCGATGCTATATCCAAATCTGTGTTTTTGAACATGACCCCCCTAATTGTTACACTTGCCTTTCCAATCTCAACTCTTCTAAATGATACAAACTAACTTTCTTAATACCACGACCAATGATCTCCTTCGTGAGGATATCCTGAAATATGCAATAATTGGGAAACATGAGAACAACACAATTCAATTCCTTAATTAATTGACCAACAGAAAGAAGCTTCATAGACAAGGATGGCACCAATAGTGTATTGTTAAGACTAAGAAATTTTGACAAACACACATCTCCTGTGCTTTCCACTGGGTATTCCATTCCATTTGCATTTAGAATCCCATCTCGTATAGGTTTTCTTAAATTAGTTAGATCAGGTTTTGAAAATTTCATATGATCAGTTGCTCCATAATCGATAACCCAATTATTTAAATTATTACTTGAGAATAATTTCATACCTTGGCCCACTTGTTTACCCGTTGTTTCAGTTTGCAACGCAAAGCTTACAGTACCTGAGTTTTTTGCCAGAATTAGGTGTACCTGACCTGAACCAGAGTTAGATGCAGCTTCCTGGTTTGTGTGGCCTGTATGCACTGGTGGTAGAAAAGCATGGGGTTCGGCCTAGTTGCGGCCTTGGTTGGAAATAGGGTAGTTCGAGCCTGGATGACCCGAGTTGGAGCCTATATGACCCACATTTGAATTGGTTACTGCTCAATTTTCCTTTCCCTTTAGTTTTTCTCCTTATTGTTTTTCCCGCTTCTCTTGATACCAATCAGGGTATCCAATTATTTTGAAACATCCTTTCTTTAGGTGTCCAGTTCCACCACAATGATTGCATTTTAATTTTGCTTTTTCCTGTTTAGATAGATATTTGTTTGGAGCAGAATTTACCTCAAAGTGTCAATGGTCATGGAGCTGTCAATTCCTTCTCCCTTTAGCATAATCCCTTGTCGTGAGGTCTCTCTTCTGACTATTGCATATGCTTGTTCTACTGAAGGAAATGAGGTCATCTACAAGACAATAGCTCTCACGTTGTCTAGCCGATCATCTAGGCCATCTAAGAAAGTATAGACACGAGTTTCTTGAACAAACTCATTAAATTTTGTGATATTCTCCGCATGCACCATAGGATTAAGATGACGATAGTCAATCTCATGCCATAACCCTTGCAGTTCATGATAGTACTCTTCTATAGTTCTACCCGACTATTTGAGCCGAGTTACTCTCTTGTTCAAGTTATATACTTGAGCCTTGTCATTTCCATCATAGAAAGTTGTGGCAACTGCATCCTATACTTCTTTTGCAGTAGGATACATAATAAAAATGTGCTGTAGTTTTGGATCTAGAGAGTTAATTAACCACCCCTTTACTACAACATCATCAATATCCCATCTCTGAAATAGTAGGTCAATCGAGAGTGGTGGATGAGGGTTTTCGATGATGTGTTTCATTTTGTCACGGCCTTTCACATACATCTGCACTGCTTGGAACCAAAGGGTGTAGTTTGCTTCATCTAATTTGATGGAAATCAGGTTTGGCTGTATTGGTGCTTCTATTATAGTTGCAACAGGTGGTAGGGTATTAATCTATGGTTGTTGTAAGGCCATGATCTGATTTTGTTGCATGGCTACTAGTTGGGTCAATTTTTCCAAAAGTGTAGCGATATTTGTTGCTTCTCCTGATTCTGAGGTTTTTCCAGACATTGTTTTGGATCAAGGACTTTTGGTTTTGGAGGAAAAGAAAAAACCGAGAGCTATTGCCAATTTTTTTTTAAGAAAAGAGAAAAAAAAATTGTTTGTTACCTCCCAGGATTGATTCTGGGCTTTGATACCATGTTAATTTAATGGAATAAAAAACATAGCATTCCCATGAAAACTCCCTTCCCTCCCAATTTTATTTAATGGAATATCAATCCTCCTTTACATTGTAGGAGATATATCAATATATAGATGAGTCATGCGTAAGAAGACAACAATCTACCTTATTTTACTTTCCTGACTTAGCTTCCATTAATTCTATGTTTACATAATATTATAATGCAATAAATAATAATGATATACAACAAATATTTATCTCCCACTTAACTTCTACTAATTCTATGTTTACAACAACTAATAATAGTATACAATAGATCTTTTGTGGCATTTCAACACCAATTTCAAATATTCGAAAAGTTATAACTGTTTCAAAGTTGTTTAATGCTAAGCATTGAGAGAGCTTTTAGTAATTCAATGGGGCTGTTAACCTGCAAATGCATTGGAGAAAATAAAGCATTACAATTTCCCCCCATCAAAAAAGTAAAAAAAGAAATTAAAATATATTCTAAAAGTTAATTTGTATTGAAGTTGTTTAATGTCAATCATTGAGAGTGATCTTTTTAGTAATCTGGTGGGGCAAATAAATGTGAGATGGACCAAGAGTTTTAGGATTAAAGCTGAATGAGATATTTGGCCGCTTCTGCTAGATGTAAATACTGCATACTTTATTAAGCACTTACCTGTTGTCTGTGAAACATCAATTCAAATACTCTAAAGACTTTTAATATCGTGGTTGATCAAGCTTGGTATTTTGTTTAAACTTGTCCCTGAAGTTCTCTAAATCTAAGTTCTCTGTGAAATTTTGATTATAACGTTTTCCGCAGCTTATCTCCTGCTTCTATACAATCTTTATTTGCAGTATGTTCATTTTCTTCAGCGGAAGTATGCACTTAGTTCTTTCAACCTCTTGGGACATACTGCTCCAGCTCAGGCTGCATCACTTCTGCTAGTGGGTCCCTTTCTAGACTATTGGTTGTTGAAAATGAATTTAAATAAAAAAATATTTTTTATTATTTTAGGGCCATTATTTCATAAATTATGTAATTGTCATTTTCATAATTATATGGCCGTTATTTTTATGGCCGTTATTTTCATAATTATGTGACCGTTACTTTTATGACCGTTATTTTCATAATTATGTGACCGTTACTTTTATGACCGTTATTTTTATAATTATGTGACCGTTACTTTTATGACCGTTATTTTCATAATTATGTGACCGTTATTTTCATAATTATGTGTCCGTTATTTTCATAGTTATCTGTCCGATTATTTTCATAATTATATGGCCAATTATATTTTTTCAACTATAAATAAATGATAGTATAGTTTAGAAGATAACTTAACAACTCAAAAAGCAGTTCTACGGTTTTCATAGCAAAATCAAAGAAAAGAAAATTCAGAATTGTTTTCTGATTCGAGCAACGTAAATATTTGAGAGGTGTAGTATTAGGACTTCATCAGTCTGAGATTCCGAGAAGTAAAAGATTACGGGTCATTTTATCCTGGGGGACGACGATTTGTGTTTGCTTGCACAAATTTGGTGAGCCGCAAAACGTCTTAAAGAGAGCGACCTAGTCCGCGACTCAACCCAAGCAATTCATTTCAGGTTATCGGTAATATTGTTCTTACATAGTTTTTCACATATTTGTTCCAACAATTTTAAGACGTATTCTATCTGCCATGTCTACTGAAATGTTAACTGGTGATCTTAAAAATGGAGACAAAAAAAAATGTTATTCTTCTTAACCATGTAAAATGTCACTTTTGTTTTTATTATTGAAAAACCAACACTGCCTAATTCTACATCTTCTGATAAAGGATTTAAACACCTGGATAGAAAATTATTTTCTATTCAATTTTTTTTTTATTCTTAATGGATTAGCTAATGACTTGTATGATTATTATAACTCTGATATCGTCTGCTAAGGAAATTTGGGAAGTACTTCAAAAGAAGTATGATACTGAGGAAGCTGGAACTAAGAAGTATGATGTTAGTAGATACATGAAGTATGAAATGATTGATGACAAATCTGTGGAAGCTCAATCACACGAACTGCAGAAGATAGCACATGAAATAACTTCTGAAGGTATGACTTTAACAATTTAAAGTAGCTGTTATTATAGATAAATTACCCCATGCTTAGAAAGATTTTAAGAATACACTTAGACATAAAACTAAAGAATTTTCTTTAGAAAGTCTTATAATCCGTTTAAGAATAGAAGAAGAAGCCCGAAAATAAGACCAAAGAGATGAAGTACTTGTTCTCTCAAACAACAGTACCAATAAGAAACCCTCATCTACAATTTTGAAACCTAAAGGTAGAAATATGAAAACTCAGAATCATGATAACCAAACCAAGAACCACCAAAATAAAAACAAAAAAACTACCTCCGTAACATGGACCTCAAGCTCCCTAGGAATAACACATTCATGTGTTATAGTTGTAATATACTTGGCCACTGCTAGAACTACTGCAGAATGAATCGTCGCCACGTAGGCGAACCTTACCGAAGATCAACTTATTGCTATTATTTATGAAGTCAATTTTGTTGATGGATCCGAGGGGTGTTGGGTGGACACTGGTACTTCTTGCCATGTTCACTATAATCGAGACATGTTCAAGACCCTCTCACGAGTCGAGGATAAGAAAGTGTTATTGGGTGACTCCCACTCCACTAAAGTTGTTGGTACTAGTGAGGTGGAATTAAAGTTTACCTCTGGAAAGACTATCATCTTGAAAGATGTCTTGTATACTCCAGAGATGAGAAAGAACTTAGTTTCAGGATATCTTCTTTACAAAGCTGGGTTTACTCAAACTATAGGGGCTGATTTATATACAATAACTAAAAATAATATTTTTTGTTGGAAAGAATTACCAATGGCATGTTTAAATTGAATGTTGAGTTCCTTTAATATTTGGCATGCTAGAATTTGTCATGTTAATAAGCGCATAATCAAGAAATACTTAGTAGCTTAGAACTAATTCCAAAACTATCTTTGAATTATTTTGGATAAATGCGACTTTTATAGTCAAGCTAAAATAACAAAAACTTCACGTAAGTCATTAGTTAAAGAATCTAAATCTTTAGAATTTAATACATTATGACATATGTGAACTTGATGGAAATTTAACAAGAAATGAAAAACACTATTTTATAACTTTTATAGATGACTTGTTCGGATTACACTTATGTATATCTAATGAAAAATAAAAGTGAAGCATTTGACATGTTTAAAATATTTATAACTGAAATTAAGAATTAACTTAACAGACAAATAAAAAGGTTTCGAAGTGATAGAGGCACTAAAAATGATTCCAATATCTTCAATGATTTTTATAAAACTCATGGAATCATTCATGAAAAAACAACACCTTATTCTTTTGAAATAAATGGCAAAGCTGAAAGAAAAAAAAATAGAACTTTTACTGAATCAGTAGTTACAATTTTATTAAACTTTGGTGCTGCTTCCCATTGGTGGGGAGAAATTTTATTAACTGTTTGCTATGTGTTAAATAGAGTTCCTAAATCTACTAGTAAAATTTCATCATCTGAAATTTTGAAAAAATAAGAAACTTAACTTATTTTAAAACTTGAGATTGTTTAGTCTATGTTAGGATCATTGATCCTTAAAAGAAATAAACTTACTAGTAGAACATACGAATGTGTATTCATAGGATATGTTGTGAATAGTAAAGCTTATAAATTCTATGACTTAAATGATCATGTGCATTATAGAATCAAATGATGTTGACTACTATGAACATAGGTTTTCATTTAAATTGAAGAATATATTGGGGCTAGATCTTCTAGTGGTTTACCCATAACTAGAACTATTAAACAAAATGAATAATTAAACACTTGCAATTAGAAGAAGTAAACGAGCTCGAACCCTTAAGGATTTTTGGGTCAGATTTTTATGCTTATACCTTGGGAAGATCCCAAACTCGTAAAGAATCATTCTCTTCTTTAGATGCCAACTTATGGGAAGAAACCATAAATGATGAAATGGACTCTTATGAGTATAATAAAACTTGGCATTTAGTTGACTTACCTTATGGTTGTAAAACCATAGGATGTAAATGGATACAAAAGAAGAAATTAAAACTCGATGGTAATATTGAAAAGTACAAAGCTTGTATTGTAGTTAAATGGTATAGGTAAAGGGAAAATGTAGATTTATTTGATACCTTTTCACCAGTCACACGAATAACTTCCATACGTGTATTTTTTCCTCTTACTACCATCCATGATTTAGTAGTACATCAAATGGATGTTAAAAATGCTTTCTTAAATGGTGATTTAGAAGAAGAAATTTATATGGATCAACCTGAAGGTTTTGTTATCCCAAGTCAAGAAAATAAAGTTTGTAAACTAGATAAATATCTGTATGGTCTAAAATAAGCACCTAAGAAATGGCATGAGAAATTTGATAATATAGTTAACCCACATGAATTCAAAATGAATGAAAGTGACAAATGTATTTATTATAAATTAGAAGATAACATTTACACTATTATATGTTTATATGTGGATGACATGCTTATTTTTGGATCAAATATTCATGTTGTGAATAATGTGAAAACTTTATTAAGTGTTAACATTGATATGAAAGATCTCAGAAGAAGCAAGTGTAATCCTTGGTATAAAGATTACTAGGTCTGAAAAGGGAATTTCTTTAGATCAATCTCATTACATTGAGAAGATCTTAAAGAAATATAATTGCTTTAACTGTAAACCTGCATGTACTCCGTATGATCCTAGTGTAAAGTTGTTCAAGAACACCGGAGACGGTGTTAGACAAACTGAGTATGCGAGCATCATTGGTAGCTTACATTATGCTACTGATTGCACTAGACCAGACATATCTTATGTTGTGGGACTACTATGTAGGTTTACCAATAGACCTAGTGTAGAGCATTGGAATGCTATTGAAAGTTATGAGATACCCAAGAGAACTATATACCTTGGATTACATTATACAAAGTTTCCACGTGTTCTAGAAGGATACTGGCGATGCGGTGGAACATTTTATTAAAAAACTCCAAATCAACTAGCAGCTATATATTTAACATAGCTAGTGGAGTTGTTTCTTGGAAGTCTAAGTAATAGACAATATTGGCTCAATTTATGATGGAGGTTGAAATGATAGCACTAGCTGCTAAGTGAAGCGAGCTAGTTAAGAGTCCTGTTAACCGAGATCCCTTTATGGGAAAGATCGATACTAGTTGTCATATCCACCGCGATAACATCGCGGCTATTGCACAGATTTAGAACCGTTATTACAATGGCAAGAGACGACAGATACATAGTACTATTAGAGAATTTCTCTCTACAGAAACTGTAAGAATGGATCATATATGTACTGATGAAAATTTGGTTGATCCTTTGACGAAAGGATTAACAAAAGAGAAGGTTTTCAAAAACCTAGAAGGAATGTGACTCATGCCTCTTAGAATGAAGAGTCACTCATGATGGTAACCCAACTTATGTATCTGGAGATCCCAAGAAATAAGTTCAACGGGTAATAACAAGTCATGAAGTGATATGAGATGAATCATGCTATTTACAAAGTCACAATCTATATTGTTAAGCATGAAGTACGAAGCCGAAAGGATGAGTTAATTATTAAACTCTTAATGAGTTATATACTCTACATGTGGAGTGGAGTGACGTAGCTGTGAGTACTCTTGATAGACTCACCTATGTGAATGTGGAAGTATAGCCGCTTTCTATGAAAATTTTGGGCAAAATTTACTAGAGCATTCACTATATCTTGGGATACACGTGCACGGTAATTAAGTAAAGCACGGGCTTTTCGAACTACACCTTGGAAAGATTGTGTGTGTGATGTTGTTAGAGATGTAGTTCAAAACTATGAGTTACTCTAGTATATTCTAAAGCATTAACACTACGCAAAGGTTCAAGTCGATAGACACCTTTTGCTTATGCATAATCTTATACTTTTAATTGATTGGTTGCTCGATGAAACTATTTTTATTTAAAATTCAAGTGAGGGGATTGTTGAAATGAATTTAAATAAAAAATATTTTTTATTATTTTATGACCATTATTTCATAAATTATGTAACGTCATTCATAATTATATGGCCGTTATTTTTATGGCCGTTATTTTCATAATTATGTGACCGTTACTTTTATGACTAGATTATTTTTATAATTATGTGACCAATTACTTTTATGACCGTTATTTTCATAATTATGTAGCCGTTATTTTCATAATTATGTGTCCGTTATTTTCATAATTATGTGTCCGTTATTTTCATAATTATATGACCGTTACACATATTTTTTCAACTATAAATAGGGGCAATAGCCTCAGTTTAGAAGATAACTTAACAACTCAAAAAACAGTTCTACGGTTTCAATAGCAAAATCAAAGAAAAGAAAATTCATAATTGTTTTCTCAGATTTCCGAGCAACATAAATATTTGAGAGGTGTAGTATTCCGGACTTCATCAGTCAGTTCCGAGGCAGAAAAAGATTATAGGCTGTTTTATCCCAGATCAACGAGGCCGTGTTTGCTTGCACAAATTTAGGCAGAGCCGAAACGTCTTAAAGAGAGCGACTCACTTCGACTCAACCCAAGCAGTTCATTTCAGGTTATCGGTAATATTGTTCTTACATAGTTTTTCACATATTTGTTCCAACATTGGTTGACTAATAAAAGAGTTGACGCCTACGAGTATAATATGGCCTCTTTGGTATGTAGTATAGCAATCTATGATTTCATGCTTTTGGTGCTCACTGACTTCTTTTCTGCATAATGCTCTGGGACATATAGGGATAGTTGTGTTAAATTAGCAACTCAGTTTATTTAAAGTTAATCTAATGAATTAGTGAACTGAAAAATGCATCTTCTTTGACGGATGAGTTCAAAATGAGTTAGCTCATTAACTTATTAGCAACTTGTGAGTTCATTTAAAAAATAATTACTATATACGATGGAAGAACATATTTAAAAGATTTTTTTTTATTTTACGAAAATATAACAAAAAAAATATATATTTATACTAGGAAAATTCTACATTACAAACTCGTATCTTACATCCACTCACCCACCATATATGTTTGGTAGATATATATTTTTAATTTTTTTTTTCTCAAAGAGGACTTAATGGATGAGATTGATCTAAAAAAGTCTAACAAATTTTTTTTTTATTTTTTTTCAAAAATGTAAATGTGTTATCACGTAACTTCCTTAACCCAACTTATATAAAAATTAGTTGAGTTAAGTTAACTTAAAATTTAAATGACTAAATTGGGCTACATATCACCTAAGTTTAGCTAATCTCATTTGATATCTAGATAGGAATTAGGAACTCCAGTATTTTATTTCCATTATTCTAAACTTTTGAAACTAATCACATTTTTCCTGATATCTATGTCTCGTGCAGACGTTTATGTTTCTTTCATGCACTATTGCAATCGGTACCAACCTCGATCAGCCAGTTCATTTGCATCAGCAGATTTACTGCCGTCTCTTTCCAAGTGCTGGGCCATATGAAGACAATACTTGTTTTGATGATGGGGTTCTTTTTCTTTGGGAAAGAGGGACTCAATTTACATGTAGTTTCTGGGATGGTGATAACTGTAGCTGGAATGGTTTGGTATTTCAATGCCTCATCTAAGCCTGGTGGGAAAGAGCGCAGGAGTCTTTCACTCCCTACAATCAAACAACAAAACTTGGTGGTTTATCAGAATACACCGAACACAATCCGAAAGTCTAAGTGTTCATTTGGGAAAACTAGGAAGTGACTGAATATCATGGAAAATCTTAAAAACATTCAATGTTTAGAAACCACATCAACTTATAAATTATTTCATCCTTGTTTATGTAACTTGTATAGTTTGTTATGGTTTCTCAAGCCATTAGAGGGAGGATATATATATAACAGGATAGGGAAGTAGTTTTTATTGGGTTTGCATTTTTGTCTCAATGATCACAAATCAGTCCTAACCGAAAACGTCTTGTTTTTTTTTTTTTTGTTTTTTGAAAAACCTACTACTAAAGAACTCAATTGGCTATTTGCATGGCTCTGGCGATCTATTTTGTTGAAGAAATGATAAAGAAAAATGAATTATATAAGAAATAAGATCATGTTTGGTTTTCTTAGTGACAAAGAAAAAAGGTTCACTTCATGTAATAAAACTTTTGATGATCATGATTAGTAGTTCACTACTGCGTCTTAGAAGACCACGACATGAAATTTTCTCACTTTTTTTTCCCTGATCTAATATAAATGTGACAACAAAAATAATAATTTTTAAACTTATAATTATAAAAATAACATGTTTACTTCATATATTTTTTTTATTAAAAAAAAATATATTACATTATTTTATTTTGAACGTCATTTAATTGTAATCATTTAAATATTATCAAGTATAATTTTGATTGCTATAAGTTTTAGAGTGTTATTTTTGATAATTTTAAATGGATCATCTCTTATACTACTTACAAATTACAAAAAGAATAATATTATACTACTTACATATATGATCTTTTATTTTGGATGGTCCTATAGCAAGAGAAAAATGTCTATTTTAGAAATATATATTTTATATATTTTAGAAATAAACAATTTGTCATGACATATTGTTTAATTCTAAAAAAATAGCAATTTCCTATAAGTAATTGATATAAAAGGTATTTTACATGTTTTAGAATACATGTAACCCGACATCGGTGACTCAAATTCGTTTGAGCAAAATAATTAGAATTTAGAAACTTTTGTTATATTATTTATAATAATAAGATTTCATGTTTTACCAATATTTCTACAAATACTAAAAAATAAGAAGGTATTACTATTGCTCAAGCACTAAATATTATTTGCAAAATAAAAACATTTATTTTTAAAAATATACATCGGGCTATGACAATAGTATTTACTGTAATGGCAATAAGGTTACCCATAGGTATATTGTTTTACCATTTATAACTAGGGTAACTGTTATTAGCATACCCAAATATCAATAGTCCGTTCCAAGTTTTATTTTGATTAACTGATACACCACCTCCTTTATATTAAGTTCATATAAAGGCCTTAATTCCAGAAACAACGTACTGGATTCAGAAAAAGCATGTGTAACCTTATACTTCTCTAAGTTGTTGAATTTGAAAATAAAAAAAAAAGCATATTTACGATTATTTTATTTTATAAAATTAGTTACATTTATCTTTTTTTTAAATAAATATATATTGATTACCTAACTATTACAAATATAAACACTTTAGTTATTTTTGATATTTGAATGTTAAAAAATATTAAATTAATATAAAACCTCAAAACTTGACATAGGTAGTCCCGATCAAAAGAAACATGAGAGATTCTAGAAAATGTGTACATGTCAAAGAACTTTGTCAATGAATTTTATTTGTGGAAGAAGCTTTATCAGATTAGGAAGGAAGATAATGTGAGCATGATGCAGCACGTTAATGATTTCAACAACAAGTTTTCTCACTTAGCAAGATTCAATGTGAGTTTCGACGATGAAGAGAAAGATGTGATGTTATTGACATTACTACCCTCATCATATAATCATCTCATAACAACTCTGACTTATGTGAAAGAAAGATGATTTTGAAATTGTTGTAGAAGCCCTTTTATCATATGAGAAACATAATAGGGAGAGAGATTCAGAAGTACAAGCCTTTATTACAAAATCCAGAGAAAGAAGACAGTATAGAGAACAGAAACCCAAAGACAAGAGCAGAGGCAGATCAAACAAATATGACAATGTTGAATGCCATCACTGTAAGAGAAGTGTCACATTAAGAAATTTTCCCGGGGGTTCAAGAAGGAATAGGAAACGAACAAAGGCAAAACAATGAAGAAAGATCACAATAGTGATGATAAGTGGTGATTGATAGTGATGTCACAATTCATGCTACATTGAGTAATTTTTCTCATCATATTATACACACTTGGAAGTTTTGGTGTTATTAGAATGAGAAATGAAAGTCTGTCAAAGGTTATTGGCAAATGATATGCTTTCTTGGAAACAGAGAATGAAACCATACTATTTTTGAAAGATGTTAGGCATATTCCAAATATGTGCCTGAATTTGATCTTTGTATGCAAACTTGCAAATGAAGGATATTGTAGCTCCTTCATTTATGAAAAATGGAAACTTAAAAAAGGCTCCTTATTAGTGGCTAGAGGTGAGAAGCATACAACTCTATATATAACGCAAGAGAAGCTCTCTATCAACATAGTAAATTTCGTCTAGAAAGACAGTGCATCTAAATTATGGCATAGGAGACTCAATCACTTGGGTGAAAAAGGTATGACAAGTCTAGACAAGAAGAAGATACTTCTCGGAATGGATGAAGTAAATTTGGAGAAATGTGTTGATTGTCTAGTAGGAAAGAAAAACGAAGTTGCTTTCAAAAGTTCCCCTCATTCAAGAATGAATAATATTTTAGATCTAATTCATTCAGATTTGTGTGGACCAATGCCAAAGTCACTTGGTGGTGCTAAATACTTTATGACTTTCATTGATGATCATTCAAGGAAGATGTTGATATATCTTCTGAAGACAAAGGATCAGGTTTTAGATGTCTCATGCCTCAGTTGAGAGATAGATTGGGAAGAAGCTAAAATGCATTCAGTTAGACAATGATGGAGAATACACAAGTCCTTTTCTTGCTTACTATAAAAAGCATGGTATTCAGCATCAGATGGAACTTCCAAAGATACCGTAATTGAATGTCTTAGCTGAGAGGATGAACATAACTTTGATGGAGAGAGTCAGATGCCTACTCTCACATGCAAAGTTGCCTAAAAATTTCTTGGGTGAAGCCATACTCACAGTTGTACATGTGTTGAATATTTCACCCTGTACTTCTCTCAAGATGGATGTTCCAGATAAAGTGTGGACAAGAAAAGATGTTTCTTATGATCATCTCCGGGTGTTTGGCTGCAAAGCATTTGTTCATATCCCCAAGGATGAGAGATCCAAAATTGATGCCAAGATAAGATCAACTTGGCTATATATTTTATGATCCGGTTGCAAAGAGACTTGTCAGGAGTTGTGATGTTGTATTTGTTGAAGATGAGATCATTGAAGATATTGTCAAAATGAAGAAGGATGTTTCTAATTCCAATGGTGACTCATCAGATTTGGAATTAATTCCTCTAACATTAGTGCCAAGACAAGTTGGATGAAGACCAGGTTTATCCACTTGATTAAGATGATGCTCCCATAGAAGTTGGTTTTGAAGACGAGGGAGATGATGATGTTCATTATCTAGCACCAACACCTACGGCTTCCCCTGTTCCATTAAGAAGAAGTGATATACTGAGATGACCCTCTACCACATATGCCTACCACATTTTCTCACTAGTTATGAAAATGAAATCTATTTGTACTATGTTGGGGTTAGTAGCAAGTCTTGACTTGGAGGTTGAGCAAATGGATGTTAAAACTACCTTCCTACATGGTGAATTGGAAAAAGAGATATACATAGAGTAGCTAGAGGGTTTCAAGCAAAAGGGAAAAGATGATTATGTTTTCATATTGAAGAAAAGCCTTTATGGCTTAAAAGAGCCACCGAGACAATGGTACAATAAGTTTGAGTTATTTATGTGGGAGCAAGGCTATAAAAAGACTACTTAAAACAATTGTGTTTTTGTGTAGAAATTCTCTGATGATGATTTCGTTATTCTTTTGCTCTATATGGATGATTTCATTAATTCCATGAAATAATTAAGGCCAACAAAATAGATTCTTGGCATGTGTATTATTAGAGACAAAGGTGCCAAGAAATTATGGCTGTCACAAGAAAAGTATATTGAGAAAGTACTTTAGAGATTTCATATAGACAATGCTAAAGCAATTACTTGTCCTCTTCCTAATCACTTTAATCTAAGATCTAAAAAGAGACCTTCTACAGACAAAGAGAAGAGATGGAAAATGTTCCATATGCTTTAATAGTTAGAAGTCTAATATATGTCATAGTTTGTACACAGCCAGATATCCCTCATGCAGTTGAAGTTGTGAGTAGATTCCTTTCAAATCCTGGAAAGGAACATTAGGCTGTAGTGAAATGGATTTTCATTTATCTTCAAGGTTCTTCCAAAATATGCCTATGTTTTGGAAATGGAAAACATATGTTAGTTGGATACAAAAATGTAGATATGGTTGGCGATGTGGATTCCAGAAAATCCACTTTATGTTACTTGATTACATTTGTAGGGGGAGTTGTGTCATGACACTCAAAGTTACAAAAATGTGTTTCACTATCCACTACAGAAGTAGATTTTATAGCAATAATGGAAGCATGTAAAGAGTTGCTATGGATGGAAATTTTCTTCAAAGAACTTAGGTTGTAGCAAGACAGTTACCAGTTATTTTGTGATAGTTAGAGTGCTATCCAAATTGAAAAGAATGCCTTATTTCATTCAAGATCAAAACATATTGATATGATATATCACTAGATTAAGGATGTAATGGAGAAAAAGCTACTACATCTTGAGAAGATCTATAAAGGAAAATGGATTAGACATCTTGACAAAAATTCTTCAAAGATAGAATTTTGAATATTGTCGTTTAGTTGTTGGATTGGTGGAACTCTCCATAGAGTCGGGAGGGGGAGATTTTTACGTCCTACTTACATGGAAGGGGAATAAAATTAAAATTTTAGGTGAAACCACATTTGAAAAATTCTTCAAATAAAAACAAATATATATTTTTGTGCCTAAAATTTGGCCAACTACATGGCCAATTTTTGGTCACATAAGAGATAGACAATTTTTCCTATAAATAGGCAATGTTTTTACCTTAAATAGACACACAAAAGAGAAGAGAAGCAAAGCAAAGCCAAAGGAATAATTTTCTTTGATGAAAAATAATGTTGTGTGTGTGAGAGTGGGAGAAAATATTTTAGAAAAATATTTGGGATATTTTTCTAAAAAGGGAATGATAAAATAGTAAGTTTGGGAAATACTTGTATGCCACTATTTGGGGTTTATCTCAATTTTTTGTATTTCCCCTCACTTTGTACTCATTAAGTTTATTAGTGAAAAAAATATTTTTGGAGTTTGTCCCATGGATGTTGCCCAAATTAAAGTATGAACCACATTAAATTACTGATGTTATTGTTTTACTCTGTTGAATTTATTTTATTTTTATCCGTTGTGTCCCAACATGATTATGGTTTATATATGTGTGGGACATTGGATGAAAGATATTTACTAGAAAAATAAAAGGACTCTACCTCAATGGTAGTTACTTACTATGGAGGTTATTTTTTAGGTTAGTTTGAACAATAATGAGACAATGTCTCTTGAATTACGAAAAAGAACATGCACTTGTAGATAATGGAAAGTAACTAGGATTCCTTGTCCAATGAGGAGCATCAATATGCATAAAGATGATCCTATGAAATATGTACATAATATTCTAAAAAGACTTGCATTTCAGATGTCACATGGACAAAATTTTCCACCAATCGAGTCTCAAAAACATTGGCCAATAGTTATTGGGGATAAGGTGCATCCTTTTTTTTCAAAAATCAAACTAGTAGACCAAGGATTTCAACATAAAAGAGTGAATTGGAGAGAGGGAATAAGAAAAGGAAGGAAAATGATGTCATTATGGGTGGTAAAGATGGTATTCCTTCTAAAATGGGGAGAACCAGGATTGTTGTGACTTGTATGATATGTGGTGTAGAAGTCATAATGAGACTTCATGCATAAGAAAAATGAAATAAGTTGCAACTAAATCTGTAAAAGAATCTACATTTTCAAATCAAGTTGAAATTGTTAATGCAATTGGTTCACCTATGTGAGCTGTAAATAAGGAGGAAACACTCGTTCATTTTAACCATTTTTTTAATTTTTGTTATTTCAGTTTTCAATTATATATTGTTATGATTGTCATTTGATGTAACATGGTGTAGGTTGTGAACCATTAGGCTTCTTAAGTTGGGTAATTTTCTGTAGTGCAATATGCCAGCTTGAGAAGTCCAATGCTCAACAACCTACACCATGTTACATCAGGTGGTAAAAGTGCACCTATGGTCAATTTTCTTTGTAAAATTGGATACATTTTTCACATAACTATTACAAATGTGGATACTTTAGTCACTTTTGATATTTAAATGTTAAAAGTAATAATGTAAGATTTATGAGTATTGGCGATATTTGTGAACAAAACATTTAATGTAATTTTAATTTCTAAGAGTGTCTTTTAAGAATATTTTCAACCTAAAGAAACTATTTAGCTCCAAGATCACATCTTAGGTATTTTTCTATTCTTGTGCACATTAAATTTCATATAAGACACATAGAAACATTGTGCATATAGGCTGCTCGATCGATTTAGACATGATCGAGCCATGTCAAGATTAATTAAGCTTAATTACTTGATTGAATTAATTTTTACATGACTAGATCGATCGAAATTGATGAGTAGAGCGATCCACTTATTTCAAAATGAATTAATTGTTTTCACTAGATTGATCGAGTAGCCTTGTTCAATCGATCCATCTAGTTCTATATCAATAAAGTGGTCAGGTTTTTTAATTTTACCTAATTTTTACTAGAACCAATTTTTTTTATTACTATTTTGTTCTTATGTTTTAAAGCTCTATTAAATATGTTCAAGGATATATTTGTAATAGACTTTTGATCTAGGGTTTCTACTCATGTTATTTAATCATACTGTTGACTCACAATTTTGTTAATCACACAAGAGAATTATTCTCTTCATTTTAATCTTTTTTTTTTGCAAATATAAGTTCATAATCCTTTAGGCTTCTTTATTTAATTAATCTATCAAACATTAGTGGTTGTGTTTAAATGATTAATAAGCCTAATTGGTTTATGATATTTTGATCATATGTTCTTATAGCTTTTTTTATTCTTGTTATTGAATTGTTGGATCAAATAATCGTATGTTTCATATGATAATTACTTGGTTTGATTATTAATATTTAAAGAAGCTATCTTTATTATACTTTTTATTTAACATCTATTTTAGGGTTTCTAGTTGATTTTGATTTAACTGATAATTTATTAAATCATCTAGTTAAGGTTATTCATTATTTAATTTTCTCTAGTATACATTTTCACTTGTGTTATTGTGCTAACTTTTAAGGCTCCAACTTTACGGGTTCAATTAACTCGTGTGACTCAAGTTCATCGAAATGTTGGTCTGGATTCAAAAACTTTTTTTGTAGAGACTATGATGAAATCAGTGGCTTGTAAGTAGATTATTTGGGGGCATTGCCTTGGTGGGTAATTTGAGTCTTAGCCTTGTAATTAGATCTTATTTTACATAGTAAATAGTTAGGTGATCCGGTGGATCAATGATTTTCCTCTTAGGTCGTTGGTGTGATCTAGGTTGTTTCTATCTAAAAGTCTCATGTGTTAACTTTATATTTCTGCATCACTTTATTTACACATGATTACAAGTCTAGTCGTTCTGCAAATTTTTATTTTTCATGCTTCCATTGATATTCTTTTCACTCCCTTTCTAGGTAATTAGGTCTGTAACTAAAAAAGAAACTTTTCATCTAGTATTAGAATAGTCATTAGATATACTTAGTGTGCCTAGAATCTTGTTATAGATAATTCAAGAGAGGATTCATTGACAACCCTTGCACCTTACTTTGATGGGTCTAATTACCTATATTGGAAGGCTTGTATGAGAGATTTTTTACGATCTATAGATGGGAGTGTCTAGAACTCTGTGATTTATGGTTAGGAACCACCTACAATTACTAAAGATAATATAGTCACTCTTTAACCTAGGAACGAATGGACCAATCAAGATAAAACTGCTAGCAACTAGAATCAAAAGGGTATCAATGCTATTTTTAGTGTTGTCTACTGATAAGTTTTGTCGTATTTCTATTATTGATACTGCTAAAAATTACTAGGATAATTTACATATTGCTTATGAGGGCATCACACAAGTTAAATGAACTAAACTTTGCATGTTTGATAGTTCATTTGAAATTCTTAGGACGAAAGAAGATGAAACTTTTTCCAAATTTTATATTAGATTATATGATATTACCAACACCTATGTCAATCTTGGAGAGAAAATTGATGGTTTCAAGATAATTCGAAAGATTATCTTCTAATTACTAGATTTCTTCCATGAAAAGGTCGCTGCCATTGATGAAAGTAAGGATATAGACACCATTAAAATAGAGGAACTCATTGGATCACTTCAAATCTTTGATATGAGTTTTTGAAAACCTCCAAAGAATAAAGATATCGCTTTCAAAATTGCTATAATTGAAGAAAATGACAATGATGATGAAGAATTGGTGCTCTTAACTAAAAGATTGAACAAATTCCTTTAATAAAAGAATCATTGAAACATATGATAATTAATTTATCAAAAGGATTAGAATCTAACAGAACTCAAATCTGTGAGTTTTAATGGTGAGAAATCTAAGCCTTGGACTTGAATATTTTGAATGTATGAGTTTTGGTCATCTCGTAGCTGACTGTACAAATAAGAATAACCAAATGGTAGATATTTCAATGCTACACTTACTAACTCTAAAAATGATAATGAAAATCCAGTTGAATCATAAAATTATGCATCAACTATCGGACATTTACTGTAACTACTGGTGGACATTTTAATAAGTCTAACAATGATTCAGATGATGAGGAAAGTGATGCTAGATTTTTACTTAATAAATTTAATGTCACTAGTATCGAAGAAGTATTCATAGATTATGTAAGATGCAAAAAATAAAAAGATAGGTTGCTTGTAAATGTAACTAAACTAAATCATAAGCTAAAATGGTATGAAATAAGTTCCCTAGTACTGGGAAAATAAAATAAAAATTGATTTTTCTAAGCATATTAATTATATGAATTTGAGTCTTATAGGTTTAGAACAAGAAAAAATAAATCTGGTGTATGAACTTAAACAATTCAAGGAAGTTGTAAACATTCTAATCATTGGAGCTGAAAGGCTAAACAAAATTCTAGATTATGAAAAACCTGTTGGAAATAAGATAGAACTAAGCCATGTGGATGAGGATTCTAGGCCATCATCTTCAAAAACAACCCTTATTCTTCATAGGCTGCATATACATCTTCAACATCAAAAACTACATCCGTAAGGCTTAGGCTTTCTAACACTTCTCCTAATGTTACATGATCATTACCTATTCCATTTATATTTTTTTTACTATGCGTTCTGCAAATGGATATTTAGACTTATATATTTACGTATTTCTCATATCTAGTGATTGATGTCAACATGAACCTACTCACACACTCATTGGACACATAAGTATGTCATGCTAGAAGTTTGTAATTAATTATGTGAGATTTTAGAGCATGATATAACCTTGATTGTGAAAATTATGGTTGATTTGTCTTTCATTTAATAAAGTGCTACTATATAGAGACACCTAGTTTTGAGAGGGTTACCTATTATGACGTGTGTAAGCTACTATAGTGAATGGATGGAGCTACCTCAAAACTAGTGTGAAATTTATCATGCTAGATGTATTAGCTCGTGCATATTTCCAAAATATAAAAACTTTTGCATGCATAAAAAAAGTCACAAATATTTATATAAAAGGAAAATAAATAATCAATCCCTCACACAAAAAATAAATAATAAATACAAGAGGGAAATAAAAAAATTAATTAATTTCTCTCTTCATAAGTAAAATTTTACTATGGCCAAGTATGAATTTTAATTGTAATTTTTCATAATAGATGATACTTTTTCTTTAAATCTTTCATAACTAATCATATATGAAAAAATTGACATCCTATTATAGTTTCAACACATATTTTACTTTTGGTGATTTTCGATATATCATCATATGTGTTAGTATGTTTGTGTGTCTTATTTACATATATTTATGTTATCAATGGATAGTCACACTTTGAATAAAATTAATTTCATCTTTTGTGTGTACTGTTATAATTATGTTTAACTAAGTATTCTACCCTAAATTCAATATATATATATATATATATTATACATTTTTTATCTTAATTTATTCAGGAGAGTTATAGAACTTAGAGGGAGTTTATTCATTTTTATAAAATATATTGTTTTTAACTCTCTGTTTTGAATGTGTACTCTTTTGTTTTAGTTATTAAATACACTACTTGCTTGTTCAATCTGTTGTCATTGCTTCATGATTATATTATTTATTCGTATGATAAAAAGGGAGTGAAAAATTGACACATTAATTGAAAATATACAAAAGGGGAGCTAATTTATTGAAAATTACTTTGAAAATTCTTTTTGAAGTATTACACATAGGTAGTGTTATATTTTTAAATTCTATCTGACAATTACTCACACTCATGAATATTCTTTTCTTTTTAATTATATACACTGAACTAATTAATAATGAATCTTTTGGGACAAGTTGTTTGGATATATATGTTTTTTACTTTCAATGTAGACATGAGCTTTCAAGATTCAAGCGAAGATGGTTTTACTAGATCATCGGATAATACTATTATGTAAAATTTATTTTTCCTATGAGTGTTATGTAGTGACAAAGTGGTTTTGTCACACGAATGTGTCGAAGGGGGAGATTTAAGGTTTATGAGTGTTGTCGATATTTGTAAACACAACATTTGAATGTAATTTTAATTTCTAAGTGTGTATTTCAAGAATATTTTCAAGCCAAAAAAATATTGAGTTTCAATGATCACATCTTAGGCATATCTCTATTCCCATGCATGTTAGATTTTATATTAGACACGTAGAAACATTGTGCATATAAGCTATTCAATCAATAAAACCATGTCTAGATCGATCAAGCTTAATTATATGGCTGAATTAATTTTTACATGACTAGATCAATCGAGGAATTAATACTTGATTGATCGAGCACTAGATTGATTATGATTAGATCGATCGAGATTAATGAGTACATTGATCCACTTATTTCAAAATAAATTAATTTTTTCACTAGAATGATCAAATATTGAGTAGATCGATCAATAGAAACATTGTGCATGTAAGCTATTTGATCAATCGAACCATGTCTATATTGATTGAACTTAATTACATGGTTGAATTAAGTTTTACATGACTAGATTGATTGAGATTAGATTGATTAAGATTAATGAGTATATCAATCCACTTATTTCAAAATAAATTAATTATTTTCACTAGAATTATCGAAGATTGACTAGATCGATCAAGCTATTCATAATCAATCGATCGGATTGATTGAGCTTGATTAAATCAATCGAGAGGCCATATTTGATCGATCAAGTTAGTTCTAGATCAATTGAGCAACCAAGTTTTTCAAGTTTAATCTAATATTTACTCGAGCTAATTTGTTTTATTACTATATTATACTTATGTTTTAAATCTCTTTTAAATATTTTCAAGGACATATTTGTAATAGAACTTTGACTTAGGGTTTCTACTCATGCTATTTAATCATAACATTGGCTCACAATTTTATGAACCACATATGAACATTATTCTCTTCATTTTAATCTCTCTTTTTTTTTTTGCAAAGATAAGTTCATAATTCTTTATGCTTCTTTATTTAATTCATCTATCAAAATATTAGTGGTTGTGTTTGATTGATTAACAAGCCTAATTAGTTTATGATATTTTGATCATATGTTCTTATAGCTTCTTTATTTATATTCTTGAATTGTTAAATAAAATAATTGTGTGTTTCATATCATTATTATTTTGTTTGATTATTAATCTTTAAAGAAGTTATCTTTACTAAACTTGTGCTTTAACATCTGTTCTAGAGTTGTTAGTTGATTTTAATTTAATTGATAATTTATTAAATCATCTAGTTAGGGTTATTCATTATTGAATCTATTCTAGGATACACATTTTCACTTGAGTTATTGTGCTAACTTTTGAGGTGCTAGCTATACAGGTTCGATTAATTAGTATGACTTGAGTTCATCGGAATGTTGGCTCAAATCTTTAACCTTTATTGTAGAGATTATGATGAAAGCAATGGCTTGTAAGTGGATTTCTTTGGGGCATTACCTTGGTGGGTAATTTAAGTCCGAGCCTTGTAATTGGACCTTATTTTTCATTGTGGTAATCTATTTTATGAATATACTCTTTAACATATATGAGTTATTTTTTTACGGATTCATGATATTACATTCTTATTTTAAATTTAAATACATGTAGTTCTTTTGTTAGAACAAATTGGGCTTTGACATGCAAATTTTTGATGATTTACAAAAAGAATGAGTGTAAAACATGCTTGATATTATAAGTTCACAAGAAGAATTAAAACAAGAATGTGATGATATTAAATAACATAGATATCTCATAATATTTAATGATATTGTAATTAAGTTATATATGTATAGTAGATAAGTTATATATGTATTGTATTATCAATATATTTAAAACTCTTTTTAAACATATTTTGGTTTTTTATGCTATTATGTGATCAAAAACATGCATTTAGGTTAACATAAAATAAACCAAAATATGTTTAAAAAGAGTTATAGAATTTTAAGTCAGTTCTACCAGTGAACCAACTTAAATTTTTACGTCGGTTGACATGTAAGACTAACTTAAAATTTAAAGTCAGTTCTACCCGTAAACCAACTTTAAAATTTAAAGTTGGTTCTACCCATGATCCAACTTTAAATTTAAATTCTCCTCATTTTAAGTTAGTTCACCCAACCGACTTTAAATTCCTTTTAAGTCCGTTAATAACTGACTTAAAAGCTTTTATTTGTAGTAGTTATATAAATATTTCAATTTTTATACTTAATTTAAATATTTGGTATTATTTAAAAAGAGGACATAAACAACATATATATATATATATATCAAATTGAGTATTTTACATTGTAGATAAAATAAAAACAACTTGTGAAATAATTATTTTAATAATTATATTTCTAAAAGTTATACTTTTTAGAATTTAAGAAAAATTTATAAAGTTAGAGTGCATGTTAAAATTAATCCAATCCTAGTATTTTATTGACGAGGGTGAAGAGTCGTAGTTTCTTATGTTAGGTTATTTGGATCATTTAGTCTAATAGTTTGAAAATAACATTTTTTTACCTATTGCTTCTAAGAATAGGGTTGAAGAAGGACACATTAATTTTTTAGCATTTTTAATTTAACTTATCACATGATTTGTATATGACTTCAATAATAGGGCTAGAGTTGTCATTTTAATCACTATTCTTTCTATTCAACAATATTCTAACACTTTATTGTGTCATTCTTTCTTTATCTTATTTATTTTTTAGTTTTAATCTTTGTATTAGTCTCACCTTAATAATAATATTCTAAAAACATGTGTTAAATACTAATATTTTATTATAAATTTCACTAAAATATGATTTATTTTTTCATTCTATGGTCTCTTTTGCAATAACAACACAAAAAAACTTATTTTCTATTCTAAAGGACTAATGGTCGCTTGAGACCTAACCTACAAGACTTTCGTGACCATTTTTTCTATTAAACCATTCTATTTTGTCTTAAAATAAAAATTATTTGATAAAATTTTAATTTTTAAATTGTTTATGAAATTTGATAAGTATATACTAGTGATCATTGTCGAGTATAATTTGTTATTACTTTGAAATTCAATGAGCAATAAAGGTAATAATTTGTAACAAAATTATACAATACAAACTAAGTGAATTTAACATGATGTTGAAATACTTTCATAATCTTATTTAATAAATAGGTCAAATATAATGTAAGATGATATAAATGAATATTTTAAATATTTTGCTATTATTATTTAAGAAGCTAATCTAACATGATTACGATTGGCACCACTTATGTGATTTATTACACTGAAACATAGCACCGATGGCTACAATAAATGTTATTCATGTAGTCCTTTATTTCTGTGTTGGCTTTATGTGTGCAAAATGTTTATTTTACTTAGTCTTCTTTCTTTCTCTATGTAAGGTTGGTTACTACTAAACAACAATACATACACATACATAGGTAGGTACACTTTGTATGTGAGCGTGTTTACGCACATTAGAAGGTTGATTTTCATAGTGTGCATACTAGGTTAAGAGTTATGGTTTATGGCAAGTTATCCAATGTTGTCGCTTGTGTTTTTGGTTTGAATAAAAAAGGTATTTTTTTTGGAACCTTGTCATACTCTTGGTGAGGTGGTCGACCAGGTTTAAGAAGAGGATCATGGTGAGGTGGTCTATTCATTGGGTAACTTATATAAATACCATTCCCTTCTTGTTTCTTATCTAGAAAATATGTAGTAGAGCTTGATCAAATTGACATATCATGTTTTCTATTTTTGGATCACTATTACCTTGAGTATTGTAAGGTATTAGTGATTCGTGATTGCTTGAGCCATGTGTCAACTACTAGTTTTCCTAGTGTAACTTTTTTTGATGTGAGGAGCCTCTATGGTGATGAGGCATATGCTAGTTGGTAGTTTCCTTCATACAACTATTTTTTAAGTGGTGAGCCATGTATTGGCTAGTTGGGTATTAGAGGTTTGTGATATATGGCTGAATGTGTATCCATGTTAGTTGTTTGTGAATTTATGAGTGATCGTAGTTCATTAGTTTTCCTCATTGGGTGTTCAAGTCTTGTTCGCTTTACTAATCAATGGTAGCTGATTGCACTACATTGAGTGGTGCTAGATTCAGAGGAAAGCCAGGTTCATATGTCAAACCAAGTCATTATGGAGGCAGAAAACGAGGGTAATAATAGGTAGTTCGGATAGAGTTCTCAACTAATAGAGGTAATATGGTTTTATTTTTGTTAAGGTTGTAATTTTTTTATTACTTAATGGATTTATTTGTTGACAAGTGGTTGCCATGAGAAACCTGAGAATGTCACCACATGGATAGGGTTTCTATATGGGTTTACCTTATTGTATCTAATGTTATGCATGCTCTAATGTATGGCCAGTACAATTAGAGTTTAAATGTTGTATGTTTCTACATACTAAAGTTTAAACTTTGATTAGAAAGCTTTTAATTTTTATCAATTGCTTTTTGATTACTGTATAACATATATGTTGCTTGTTACTGGCTGTCTATCATTAATTTTTAATGCATTCATTGCTTTATATTAAGTGATTTACTTATTGTTGTTTGCCTGCTTGGGAAGAGTCCTTAAGGAGTTAGTATCTCTTTAAGCTAATTGTACACTGGGTCTTAGACTTCTTCTTTGTAGTTCTACATGCAAGTTTAGTGTAAGTCTCCAAGAAGTCTGTATCTCCTTACCTTAGTAGTGCACTAGGTGTTAGATTCTTTATTATGGTTTTCTATGTATGTTTGTTTGCATGCTATGATAGTACAATCATCATGTACCCAATATGTTTCCACATATGAGGTCTTGAAGTAATTGAAAATCCTTTATGGATTTTCAGTATGTATGACTATTTTGTATGTTGTGTGATGTATGATGTTTGATATATTCATGCATACTACTAGCTTGGATAGGAGCTTGTCAAGCATACCATCACTAATGTGTTTATCGTAGTTTGTTCCTTCTTATAGCTAGCTATTTTTGTTATGTTGAATTCAACACTTTGTTTTGTACTTTTGCTTTTTAATTTATGTTTGTAAGGCCTACTTGACTGAATTGGTATAGAGATCATAAAAAAATTCTATAAGTTGACATCTTCACCTCATATCTAACCCCAATTACCTATTTATATTAAAAGAACAATTGATCTTTATATAACTATACCTACATATGGAATTCTTTAATTGGTATCAGAGCGGGTTACCCTCTGTTTAGGCTTAATGAACTGAGTGGTTATCCTATAGCTTTATCCATATATACACACATCTTGTATGTTTGTGCCCTTTGTCACCAATAGTGTAGGCTATTGTTGTTTTGTGAGGTTGTTTATCTTTGTGAAATTGTGTTGTTTGCATGTTCCTTATTTTCTTGTTCATGCATATTTATTTCTCACTACTTGTGTGTCATGCATAATATGTTGATTTCCATATTTTTTTATTATGCCTAATTGTTTGATCCTTTACCAGTATTCTTCCTTATTAGTTGCTTTGGCATGCTCTTTTGTGTGTTTGACTTGCTTACCATTTACTTCTTGTTCTGTGGCTGTTTGCATGAGCATCATGTCACATATTTATTATGTAGTATCAAAGTATTAGGATTTTTCTATCTATAGTCTTATCATTCATATGCCATGACATATAGATTGCATATCTTATTTATACTAGGTTGTTCTTTCTTGTATTTAGTATATTAGGTGTTGGTTCTCTATTTGTCTCATGTTGTTCATCTTTTGTCTACACTTCCTTCTCTTATACTTTAGATGTATACTTGAAGAAAACTAATGTGATGTTACAAGCTTATGTACAAGATTGTTTCTTTTTCTTCTTCTTTATATTATGCTTGTTTGGGTTTTTCTAGTGCATTTGTATGTCATATAAATTATTTACCTATCTTGAGGAGTCTTTACTTACATTATTATTGTGAGTAGACTTTTGTGTTTAATTGTCTTTCCTAATGGTTATGATGTTCACCCTGTCTAAGCATGTGTCTTGCTTCTGTGTTTGAAACTATCTCTTCTTCGCATGCTTAGATGAGTAACATTCCTTATTTATTCTCTCTCTTGAGGGTGTTACTTGTATTGCTCACTAGTTAGTTTCTTTCCTTTTCTTGACTAGCGATGATGTGAGTGTTGCCGATGATAGCTAATAATATATTTTGAGGCAATAATGTACAGTTTGTTTCCATTTCTCTCTCTAGAGGTAATACTATAGGGTTTATGCTAATGATCTCTCTTAAGGCACATCCATGTCTTTTTGGCCTATGATCTCCTTTAAGGCCATCCTTTTCATCTCAATCGTTGGTTATTGTGTTTCGTGAGCTTGAATGTTTCTCTCTCTTGCTAGCTTGTTTCTCTTGTATGAGTTTATGAACTAAACATATCTTTACTTGCTTAGTATTATTCTCTACTTCCGTATTATTTGTGTTTTATTTTATGTAGATTCTTTTCTTTTAAGGGAGATTTGAAAGTGTAGGATGAATAACATGTTTATTGCTTAACATGCTTACATTTAGAGGGAGAGTTATGTGTTTGTTGCATGATGTTAGAAGGAGTGTAGTGTTTGTTCTGTTTATGAGTTAATGTTATGTTGTATGTTCTTATAATGTTTCCTTCTTCTTGACATCACTTTGTATGAACTTTGCACAAATATGACTGTTAGTATGACATGTTGCATGCATTGTATGCAATCACTTGCTTCACATGTCTACATATGTTTACTAGCTTTCTTGTTATAGTGAGTTATTGTAAGTTTCCTACATGTCATTATTTGCTTGATATTTGCTGTTAGAATGTAGACATATGTTTTCTTTGGTAGATTATGATGTTTTTTTATATGTGTGTGCATAGTATGGGGTGAGATTGCAAGATTGAATACACTTAAGTGTTGTTGGGAAAAGATAGTTAAGTCACTAGGAATGTGTCAGTTTGGAAAATAGTTGGACTCTTAGTCAACTTCTTCTTGGGGATTCGTTGACACATTTATATGGCATTGGTGTTTGAGGGAAGATAGTTGAGCCACTAAGAGTGTGTCAATTTGTAAGATAGTTGTACTCCTAGTTGAGCAATTAGGAGCCTGTCAACTTGGAAGATAGTTGGACTCCTAGTCAATGTCTTCTTACATATTTGTTGACACATTTATATTGCATTGTGTTTAACCACCAGTCCTGCCATTATGTCATAAGTATATTGTGAATCATCTTATGCCCTTCCATAACACGTATATATATGAGGTTTCATGCTATGTATAGCATTAGAGAGATATTTTATGTCTATACTTCTCTCGGTTTGTCTATGCATTTAGTTTTTTATTTGTTGCATATTTTTACCTTGATGTTGCCTTAGTGTTGCTCTTTGTCTATTTTGTGTGACAATATATGTTACTTCTTATTGTGTTTTCTCTAATCTTCTCTACTTTGTTGCATGTGTGTTAGGGTTATTGCATTTCTATCTAATATCTCTCCTTCATATATGGTTATGGTATGTAGTACACTATGTGTGTGTTTTGCTTGACTTTTTATGTCAAAAAGACGGAGAAGTATACACAACTTATATTTTTTTGTGCATTATACTTGTTTTTTAACATGTTATTTGATGTATAGGATGGTGAGTGTAGTTTGAGTTGCATCATGATTGCTTGATAATCATACACTTAGGAGAAGTTTGCATATTTTGTGTTGCATGTAGATTGTGTTGTTTGTGATGCATGTTGACTATGTTTATCCTATCAATATGTACGTGTGTGGGGTAACACGATAGTATTTGGATAGAATATATGATGTTTTTGTATGATACATTCATATAGTAAATGTTTGTTTCATATATGTAAGTTATAGGTGTATATTAAAGTCATCAAACTTCAGGCTTGTAGTGTGCAGACATGTTGAAACCCTCATGTTTCAAGTTAATAGAGTACAAATGAGTAAATTTTATAAGATGGATGCATTTGGACTAGGTGTGTTTCTTGGTATTGGGTATGCATCGATGTTTTATTCATTAGAACAAAAATCTTTATGTCATCTTCATGATCATTTTATGATTGATGTGTCTTTGTACTTAGTTGTGTTATGTTTTGACAAGGAAAGCCAAAGGAAAAGAATATAAGTTCTATAGTTCATTGTATCTATGTTGGCTTCACGTGTGCAAAACATGAAGTCTATTTATTTTACATGGCGTACTATCTTCCTCTGTGTAAGGTTGGTTACTGTGGATAAAAAATGCACACACACATACATAACAAGAACGTTTACATACACATGAGGTTGGTTTTTTATATTGTACATGCTAGGTTAAGAGTTTTAGTTTTCAAGGAGCGAACATGCAAGCGAGCCAATGTTGTCATTTGTTTTTATGTTCAGTTTTGGTACTAGTATTTATGAACATTACTTGACAATATGTGGATCAAAAAAATGTGTTTTTTAGCAACTTGCCAGACCCCTCGTTATACCCTTTGTGAGGTCTATGGCGAGAACCATGGCAAGGTGTTCCGATCATTGGCTAACTTTGATAAATATCTTCTTTTCTTGGTTCTTATCTAGAAAATATGTACTAGAGCTCTGTCAATTTGACATGTTGTTTTCTATTTCGGGATTAGTATTACTTTGAGTGTTGTTAGGTATTAGTGATTCTTGATTGTGTAAGGCATGTGTTGGCTACTAGTTTCCTTTTGCAACCTTTTCTTAAGTGGTAAGTCATGAGTCAGCTGGTTAGATGTTAAAGGTTGGTGATATGTGGGTGAATGTGTATCCTACATTAGTTGTTTATGAGTTTGTGAGTGATTATGGTTGAGCAGTTTCCCAAGTTGGATGTTCAAATCTTGTTTACTTTATTGATCTATGGTAGTTGATCGCACTAAATCGAGTGATGCTAGCTTTGGATAAAAGTTGGGTTCATGTGTCAAACCAAGTTATAACGGAGGTAGTAAGGGAGGGCAGCAATAAGCAGTTTGGATAGAGGTCCCAACTTATAGAGGTAATGGGGGTTTTATTTATGTTAGGATTGTAATTATTTTATTTCTTAGTGGATTTGCTTACTACCAAGTGGTTTCCATAAGAAACCAAAGGATGTTAACATATATATAGGGTTTCTATATGGGTTTACCTCATTATATTTGATGTTATGCATGCTCTAATGTATGGCTAGTTCAATAAGAGTTTAAATGGTGTATGTATTGACATACCAAAGTTTAAACTCTGATTAAAAACCTTTTAATATTTATCACCTACTTTTTGATTACTATTTAAGATATCTTTTGGCTATTGCAAGTTGTCTGTGATTAATGTTTACTACATTAATTGCCTTCTATTAAGTGTTTTACATATTGTTGGTTGCATGTGTTGGACAAGTCTTAAAGTGTTAGTATCTCTCTAACTTGATTGTATATTAGGTCTTGGAGTTCTTCAATGTTGCTATGTATATTTAGATTGCTACAATTGTATAATTTGAGTTGCTATCTTTGTATGTTGATGCATGCTTATAGCTTTTTAATCATTGCTTATGTTGTAGTAAATTAATCTATCTGCTCCCTCATAACTGTATTTTATATAATTATTTTCACCTATTTTATTAATTATAATTGTTATTTTCTTGACATTTTTGTTTAATTTTAGTTAAATAAATTAATATTCACCATTTATATGTAGAGAAATACATTTTTAAGAATATTAAATAATTTGTATCGAAAATGTACTTAATTGCAAATTTTTGTCCAAAACTCTAATTTCAAATAAATGAGTGCTTAATTGCAATTATTAAACGTCAAAAATATAATTTAAATTAAAATTGGGCTTGATTGCAATTAAAGAAAGATTAAAATGTTATTTGAATTAAATTTGTGGGTCAAAATGTAATTAAGGAAATTCAATTTTCTGCGCAGGAGAATAATGCCACGCGCACCACTCACGACTCTCAACACCCACCGTTCGATCATCCAATCAATGGTCCAGATGTGGCGAGTGCATTTCAGACGAGACAAAAGAGAGTACCCAGAATTATTGTTGCACGCAGCTCGGCACAGTGGGGCCCACCTACCGTGCAGGCCGGCGTGTAGAGTGGGACCCACATGTCGGCTGCGCAGAGTTTCACCGAGGCGCATCGCTCACCATTGGATCGTCTGAACGGTCCAGATTGAAGCGCGTGGAACCAAGCTATCGCGCACCAAACCGCTTGCCTAAAAATCGTGTGCGATGCGGGACATCCAAGTGGCATGCACCATCTCGTTTTATAGAATAAGAAGAAGCCACGTGTCTATTAAATATTTCAGCGAGTAACATGACGACAACTTTCATGCATTAAGTGAACAAAAATGCACAGAAACGGTGCTCGTTTCCAGGCGCGCCGTTTGTGCCACATGTTCCCATGCGCCATTCTTTCGTGCAACATAGATCCATGCACCCATTTTGCCCTCACCAATTGAAGGATTCCACATGTCCCATTGTCTTTTTCGGTAAATCAAGTCGCAACACGTGGCAGCGTGGATTGAAAATAAAATTAGAAACGCGCAACTCCTTCCACTCAGATTTTGAACGCTCTTTCGATACTGCTTTTCCCCACGCGTAATATTTTATTATTTTTTCCATATTTTCCTATTCCCCGCGTGTATGATATTTTAATATTTTCGATGTATTTTTGTAGCTATAAATAGGTGATAAGATGATAGAGTTCAGAAATTGTTTTTTAGAGTTTTAGTTTTGGATTTTCTGTAGTGTTTGGGGTTGGACGGTGGAACACGCAGAAGCCATTTTTGGCTTCTGTTTTGTTCTACATGTGCCAAATATTTACGATCTGAAAAGTTTTAATTTTCTTTGTTCTTTATCTCATTTTCCTTATCTCTTATAATTTTCATTTTAATTTTATGAAGTAATTTAATTTTTCTAGGGTTGCATTTGATCTAAATTTATGAAACTTTGATTTTAATTATTTTTGATAGATTTATAAGATGTTCGATTTGTTCATTCTATTTTGTGCTTAATGCTTTTTGATTATTTACAAATTTTATCAAAACGATCCGTGGCACATAAATAAACTTGGAAGAGGCATTTGTGTGTATATTGCTCGTAGATAGAATGACATGTATAATGAAGGATAGGAATATACCCTAATTGTATGTGTGGCCATTTGAAAACTTAGAACGTAATGAATCTTGGTAAATTTAATTCTCATAGAGATATAGTGAATTAATTTAACGAGGTGTGTTTATATGGAGCTCGGAAGAGATGTATGAATAAAATTAGAAGTTTTCGGTTGACAAATTAAATGTACTAAAAAATATAAATCAATATAAAATAATATGATTTGAGTGGATTAATTTGGTGAAAAATTGAAATCCTAGATTTCTTTTATTTTGTTGACTCTTTTCTTTAAATTTGTTTCAATCAACGATCATTTTGGATAAAAACAGATGGAAATAATTTTAGTACTCAACAAACTGTAGTAACAAATCTCTATGAGAACGATACTTTACTTACAAATCTTATTACTTGTGACCGTGTATGCTTGCACGTTTTATGTTCTACAAGTAATAAAACGTGCAAGCATACACGGTCACAAGTAATAAGATTTGTAAGTAAAGTATCGTTCCCACAGAGATTTGTTACTACAGTTTGTTGAGTACTAAAATTATTTCGCTCTGATTTTATCCAAATCGATCGTTGATTGGAACAAATTTAAAGAAAAGAGTTAACAAAATAAAAGAAATCTAGGATTTTAATTTTTCACCAAATTAATCCACTCAAATCATATTATTTTATCTTGATTTATATTTTTTAATACATTTAATTTGTCAACCGAAAACTTCTAATTTTATTCATACATCTCTTCCAAGCTCCATATAAACACACCTCATTAAATTAATTTACTATATCTCTATGAGAATTAAATTCACCAAGATTCATTACGTTCTAAGTTTTCAAATGGCCACACATACAATTAGGGTATATTCCTATCCTTCATCATGCATGTCATTCTTTCTACGAGCAATATACACACAAATGCCTCTTCCAAATTTATTTATGTGCCATGGATCGTTTTGATAAAATTCATAAATAATCAAAAAGCATTAAGCACAAAATAGAATGAACAAATCAAACGTCTTATAAATCTATCAAAAATAATTAAAATCAAAGCTTCATAAATTTTGATCAAATGCAACCCTAGAAAAATTAAATTACTTCATAAAATTAAAATTAAAATTACAACAGATAAAAAAAATGAGATGAAGAACAAAGAAAATTAAAACATTTTAGATCGTAAATATTTGGCACATGTAGAACACAACAGAAGCCAAAAATGGCTTCTGCGTGTTCCACCGTCCAGCCCCAAACACTATAGAAAATCCAAAACTAAAACTCTAAATTTTTTTTTCTTAACTTCATCATCTTATCACCTATTTATAGCTACAAAAATACATCGAAAATATTAAAATATCATACACGCGGGGAATAGGGAAATATGGCAAAAATAATAAAATATTACGCGTGGGGAACAGTGGTATCAAAAATGCGTTCAAAATCTGAGTGGAAGGAGCTGCGTGTTTCTAATTTTATTTTCAATCCACGCTGCCACGTGTCGCGACCTGATTTACTGAAAAAGATAATGGGACACGTGGCATCCTTCAATTTGTGAGGGCAAAACGAGTGCATGGATCTACGCCGCACGAAAGAATGGCGCGCGGGGACATATGGCAGACAACGACGCGCCTGGAAACGAGTGTTGTTTCCGTGCGTTTTGGTTCACTTAATGCATGAAACGTGTCGTCATGTTACTCACTAGAATATTTAATAGACACGTGGCTTCTTCTTATTCTGTAGAACGAGAGGGTGCACGCCGCTTGCATGTCCCGCGTTGCACACAATTTTTAGGCAAGCGGTTCGGTGCGCGATAACTTGGTTTCACGCGCTTCAATCTGGACCGTTCAGACGATCCAACGGTGAGCGATGTGCCTCGGTGAAACTCTGCGCAGCCAACATGTGGGTCCCACTCTGCACGCCGGCCTGCACGGCAGGTGGGCCCCGCTGTGCCGAGCTGCGTGCAACAATAATTCTGGGTGCTCTCTTTTGTCTCATCTGAAATGCACTCGCCACATCTGGACCGTTGATTGGATGATCGAATGGTGGGTGTTGAGAGTCGTGAGTGGTGCGCGTGGCATTATTCTCCTGCGGAGAAAATTGAATTTCCTTAATTACATTTTGACCCACAAATTTAATTCAAATAACATTTTAATCTTTCTTTAATTGCAATCAAGCCCAATTTTAATTTAAATTATATTTTTGACGTTTAATGATTGCAATTAAGCACTCATTTATTTGAAATTAGATTTTTGGACAAAAATTTGCAATTAAGTACATTTTCGATACAAATTATTTAATATTCTTAAAAATGTATTTCTCTACATATAAAAGGTGAATATTAATTTATTTAACTAAAATTAAACAAAAATTTCAAGAACATAGCAATTATAATTAATAAAATAGGTGAAAATAACTATATAAAATACAGTTATCACTCCCTAATTAATTTATATTACTTATGACTATTATGTTCATGAGTTTGTTGTGAGTCTCTAAGAAGTCTGTATCTTCTAACCCTTGTTATGTCCTTGGTGTCAAACTCTTTAATTAGTTTGCTAGGTTTAGTTTAATTGCATGTTAAGAGAGTACAATCATTATTTATTTAATATGTTCCCACATATGAGGTATTGAAGAGATTCAAAATTCCTTATAGCTTTTAAGTATGTATGACTAATTTTGTATGCTATGTGATGTTTGTTATGTTTATGCATGTTGTTAACCTATATAGTAGTATGTGAGGTACATTGTCACTAGTGTATTTACTACAAATTCTTCATTCTTACTGTAGGTTGTTTTTATTATGTGTTGAATGAAGAATGTTGTTTTGTACTTCCGCCGTGTTGATTGCTCAATTCATGTTGTGTGGCCTACTTGGCCAAATCGATATATAGCTTACCAAAGAATTCCATGGGTTGCCATTTTCATCTCTTATCTAGGTCTCAGTTACCCATTTCAATCAGAAGAACAATTAAACTTCGTGTAATTTTTGCTATGGAAGGGAATCTTCAGTATTTATTGTAACAATCCTCGTGGATTCGACAACCTTTGTTCTTAAATTACCTATCACTTGTAGTGTTTGATCATGTATACTTGCTTATTTCCAAGTGTATCACACACTATTGGAGAAGGAAACATCATCTATCTATTGTTGGTATTTAGGCCTAATTAGGAATCCTTTTATTTCTAGATTCATATAGATTTCTTGTCTTGGATGAATGCTTATTTTAATCGAATCATGAATATTAATCTAAGCATGTTTGGCTAATTTTACTATGAGGATTTAGCTTTTTCACTATGATTTCTAAGATTATTTGGGTGAATATTTTTATAATTAATTAAATGAAGATTGTTTCTTAATTCAAGGTTTTGTTACAAGATTTATTTGTGAAAAATTTATTGAACATTCATTCTTTCTTGATAGATTAAAAATTTGAGAATTACTTTTCAAACACACCATCTAGATCTAATTTAAATTGGTGACTTAAACATTTCATTGATTTAAACGGTTGTAATTTCATTGGGAATAATTTAATCAATATTTTAATCGTCCCAACCATACGACATTAAGTGGTTCATTAATAAAGAAAATAATCCATTATCTAGCTAATTAATTTTCCATGTATTCTCCATTGATTTACAACTTTTTTGATTTTTTTTAGTTGAATCTATATTTAATTATTTTTTATTATTTTAAGATTTTTAACCCTACTATTGTTATAGAGTGTATAGGTTAAATTTTTCGTTTAATTGTTTGATTAGGTTTTAATGAAAAGTTAAAAATTATCTAAAATCACTGCAATTTCTTGAGAGATCGACCTTGGAGGTATACTTTTTGATTATTGTATTTTACAGAATGTATAATCAGAGGTCGCAATTGATAGTGTTAGACAGTGTGAATGTATGTACTACTCTGACGAGGCTAAAGTGAGTGAAATTAGTCAAATTTCTATTTGTAATTTTGTTTCTGTACCTAGTAATAATGAAATGTTATTATGGCATAATAGAATAGGGCATCCAGATTTTTATTAACTGAAACTGTTATTTCCTTCCATATTTTCAAATAATAAAATAGTTAAATTTCGGTGTAAGATTTGTGAGTTTACTAAATGATAACTGTATTTTATATAGCTATTTTCACCTATTTTATTAATAGTAATTGCTATGTTTTCTTTATTTTTAGTTAATTTTAGTTTAATTAATTAGTATTTTCTGTTTTTTATATATTTTAAGAAAATTAAATAAATTGTATCGAAAACGTTCTTAATTGTAAATTTTTGTCCAAAAATATAATTTCAAATAAAAGAGTGTTTAATTGCAATTTATAAAAGTTGAAAATATAATTTAAATTAAAATCGGGCTTAATTTTAATTATTAAAAGTTTAAAATTTAATTTAAATTAACAAAAGGGCTATACTGCAATTAAACAAAGTTTAAAATGTAATTTGAAATATATTTGTGGGTGAAAATGGAATTAACAAAAGTTATTTATTTTGCGCAGTAGGGAAGAAGCCACGCAGCAATCTGCACGCGTGGCACGTGGACCGTCCGATCAAATCATAAACGGCTAGGATTGGCGCGTGTTGATCACATCCGACCAAAGCGAGTGGATGCAGAAAATTCTCTTTCACGCGGCTCGGCGTCCGAGTGGGGCCCACCTGCCGCGCAGGCCGGCGTGCATGTGGGACCCACGTGTCTGACGCGTTGCAGCTGTTGTCCCCCACGTCGCGCGCCTCTCATCCCGTGCACCGATCCCTTCGTGCAACCGGATCTTCAACTAATAAAATGGTGCCACGTGTTTGCACTAATCCGTTGGGCGAGTCAGATAAGGCCACGTGTCCCACTTACAATTTCAGCAAATAATCTTCCTACACGTGGCATGGTACAATAGGCGCGACCGCACTGGATGGCACCCCTCGATGCAACCATTGGCTCCCGTACGACAAGCAATCGTGTGCCCGTTTTCCCGCAACTGATGAGTGCTCAAAAAGCACTAAAATTACCATGATTTTATGCTCATTAATTGATTAAAAATATATATATTTATATGTTTTATCATATATTTATATAAATTTGTCTTTTTCGGAATCACGGGTATTTTTATTATTTTTCAGTTATTTTGGCTTAAAAACGCAATTTAAAGACTCAAAGAGGAATACTTGAAGCAATACATCACAAGTATATTAATAAATAAGTGGGAAAAAGTCAACAAACATGGAAAAATTGGACAAAATGGGTCGAAAAGGTCAAAAATGTCAAAAAGATGGAAATCACGCCCGCCGTGCCGCTGCGCGTAAGACCCATGCCGCGCGTGCCGCACGCACCGGCACCGTTCACGTGCGCCGAGGCTGCGTTGACGCCCCAAAGCCCCCTCCATGCGCCCCACGCGTTTTTGCCCCACTTTTCTCGTGCAGCCGCCCAGCGACGTCATCTTTGGCGTCATTGATGACCTCACCATGTCCATTACGCGTCTTTGCATTTTTTAACATCTTTTTAATATTGTTTTACTCATTTTTTCTCTCCATCCTCACCTACAAATACCCCCTTCCCTTCACTTCAAAAACACACCTCAAAACACACTTCTCTCTTCTTTCTTTCTCTCCATTTCTTAGTTTTTAGGTTTTTTTAGTTTTTTTATGTTTTAGCTAGTTTCTCTTATGTTTTAGCTAGTTTCTCTTAGTTTTAGAGTTCTTCCCTCTTTGGGAAGAACTAGTTATGTTTTTTTGTAATTTATTAGCTTTTTGATTCAATAAATGGGAGTGCAAATTCCGCTTGGAGGTTTTCTAGCAACGGGAATAGCATCGAAGTTCTGTAAGGATTTTATTTTCTTTACAGTTATTTTTTATGCTTTATTCTTACATGTTATATTTAATTTGTCTGTGATTAAATTTAACTGTGCTAGCTATTTGTAAACATGATATAATAATAACGTTGTTATGCTTGCGAAATATTAAATAGGTAAAAATCTCTAAAATGAATTGATTTTATTTTTATTCAAGATTTTATATTAAGAATGTTAGAGAGAAATATATTATTTTTCATTACAAACTTAAATCTGAAAATTAGATTTTAAGGTTTAGTTATCCGATCTGATTTAGAGTAGTGCTCTTTTATTTGTTGGTACAATCGCCCGGTAGTTAGAGTGAAGCTCTATTTCAAAAGTTTTTATAAGAATTATTATCTGAAAATGTATTGACAACATGTTTTCAGTAGTGGTTTTAAAACTTGAAAGTTAGTACTCGGATAACTAAATTCTTAGGTTTAATTTGGACACCTTGAATAAAGTTTAAACTGTCTAACCCCACCAAAGGTGGCATTTAAATGGTTCATTTTCAATCTCTTAGAAAAATGAATTAATTTAGTTAACCAAATTAGTTATCAACCCCACCCATAGGTGTTAATTGATTTGTTTAGTTAACAAAGAATATCTAACCCCACCAAAGGTGGTATTCATACAAAAAAGGGAGAATCAATAAATATCAATTCATATCTTTAATAACCTAAATAATACGAGCAAGCATAATTAACTTAGTTATTATATCCATAAATACTCCACTATTTATAAAATATAAAATTTGCATGAATGTTTATTGAATCTATGTTTATTTTTATGTAAGTAGATTAAAAACACAAAACCCCAAAATATCGTGACAGGATGTTTAGGATTTAATTTCATTTTTAAAAGTTTGAATAATAAATTAAAAACCACATACATTCCTTCCTTAGATCGACCTTGGGAGTATACTTATCATTTTCTACAAAATGATTCGTGCACTTGCGAGAGTTTTATAAATATAAAACCAAAGTATTGGTAGGATCGGCAATGTCGGTTTTCGTTCATCAAGTTTTCGTTCATCAAAGTATTTGGCGATCACGATTCTGCTCATCAAGTTTTTGGCACCGTTGCTGGGGATGGCATCAAGTTTTTGGAGCCGTTGCCGAGGAAGGAATAGCGTTTTTAATTTATTTATCAAAATTTTAAAAATATTTTTGTGCTGTAAATAATTGTGATTTTTTTTTGTAAAAAAAAATAAAAAAAATAAAACATTTAATCAAATTTCAAATTTCATAAGAAATAATAAAAAAATTTAACATATCTTTTAGGTGTTACTGGCTGTCTTAAAGGGTCAATATCTCCTTAACCTAATTGTAAATCGGGTCTTGGACTCTTTCTTTGTAGTTCTACATGTGATTTTAGTACGAGTATCTAAGGAATCTATATCTCATTACCCTAGTAATGTACTAGGTTTCAGACTTTTTATTAAGGTTTGCTATATATGTTTGTTTGCATGCTATGAGAGGACAATCATCATTTACTAAATATGTTCCTGATGAACGAAAACCGGCATCGCCAATTCTCGCAAATACTTTGGTTTTAATATTTGTAAAACTCTCGCAAGTGCACGAATCATTTCGTAGAAAATGATAAGTATACTCCCAAGGTCGATCTAAGGAAGGAATGTATGTGGTTTTTAATTTATTATTCAAACTTTTAAAAACGAAATTAAATCCTAAACATCCTGTCACGATAGTTTTGGTTTTTGTGTTCCTAATCTAATAACATAAAATAAACATATATACAAATTAATTAAATATAATCTAAAAAGAATAAACATAGATACAAATTGAATAAATAAATATAAATACAGATTCAATAAATATTCATGCAAATTTTATCATTTATATTAGTGGAGTATTTATGGATATAATAACTAAGTTAATTATGCTTGCTCATATTATCTAGGTTATTAAAGATATAAATTGATATTTTATTGATTCTCTCTTTTTTGTATGAATACCACCTTTGGTGGGGTTAGATACTCTTTGTTAACTAAACAAATCAATTAACACCTATGGGTGGGGTTGATAACTAATTTGGTTAATTAAATTAATTCCTTTTTCTAAGAGATTGAAAATGAACCATTTAAATGCCACCTTTGGTGGGGTTAGACAGTTTAAACTTTATTCAAGGTGTCCAAATTAAACTTAAGAATTTAGTTATCCGAGTACTAACTTTCAAGTTTTAAAATCACTATTGAAAACATGTTGTCAATACATTTCCACATAATAATTCTTATAAAAACTTTTGAAATAGAGCTTCACTCTAACTACCGGGCGATTGTACCAACAAATAAAAGAGCACTACTCTAAATAGGACCGGATAACTAAACCTTAAAGTCTAACTTTCAGATTTAAGTTTGTAATGAAAAATAATATATTTCTCTCTAACATCCTTAATATAAAATCTTGAATAAAAATAAAATCAATTCATTTTAGAAATTTTCACCTATTTAATATTTCGCAAGCATAACAACGTTATTATTATATCATGATTATAAACACCTAGCACAGTTAAATTTAATCACAGACAAATTAAATATAACATGTAAGAATAAAGCATAAAAATAACTGTAAAGAAAATAAAATCCTTACAGAACTTCGACGCTATTCCCGTTGCTAGAAAACCTCCAAGCGGAATTTGCACTTCCATTTATTGAATCAAAAATCTAAATTATTACAAAAACATTACAAGTTCCTCTCAAAAAGAGAAGAACTCTAAACCTAAGACAATTGAACTAAAAACTAAGAGAAAAACTAAGAAAAGCTTAGAAACTAAGAAAGAAACTAAAGAAAACTCAAAAACTAAGAAATGAGAGAAAGAAAGAAGAGAGATGTGAGGTTTTTGAGGTGTGTTTTGAAGTGAATGGAAGGGGGGTATTTATAGGTGAGGATGGAGAGAAAAAATGATTAAAAAATGTTAAAAAAATATTAAAAAATAAAAAACGTGTTTTGGACCTCTTTGAGGTCATCAATGACGTCAATGACGTCACGTAGGGCGGCACGTGAAAAATGGGTCAAAAACGCGTTGGGTGCGCGCTGGCCGCTGGCTGGCGCCGCGCGCAGCTCGGCGCGCGTGAATACAGTGCCTGCGCTGCAGCGCGCGCGAAGCAGGATCAACGCGCGCGGGCGCGCGTGGTCCGGGCGTTGGCGCGCGCGGCTGGCGCATGCCGCGCGGCTGGGCGCTGGGCCGGGCTGCGGCGCGCGATTTTCCGTCTTTTGACATTTTTGACCTTTTCGACCCATTTTGTCCAATTTTTCCATGTTTGTTGACCTTTTTCTACTTATTTATTAATTTATTTGTGATGTATTGCTTCAAGTATTCTTCTTTGAGTCTTTACATTGCGTTTTTAGGCCAAAATTCCTGAAAAACAATAAAAATACCCGTGATTCCGAAAAAGACAAATTTATATAAATATATGATAAAACATATAAATATATATATTTTTAATCAATTAATGTGCATAAAATCATGGTTATTTTAGTGCTTTTTGAGCACTCATCACAACCCCCAACCAGCTTCTTGCTAGTCCCTTAGCAAGAGAAGCGATAAAAACTAAAAATTAAACTATCCTAAATCACTTCCGTGGATTGACACGGTTGCATTTAGCCTATGCAACAAGCCTTTAAACCCCTAGGTTGCCCTAGTGGATGAGTTTGAGTCTCGTGAGGGTTTTCAGTAATGATACCCACAAACATTGCACTAAATGTAAAAACAAAAGAAACAATAAAAACAAACAACTTAAAAATTAAATTTACAACAAAATCACAAATTATCAACATTTCACAAAAATGTCTCATACTTTTTAATCTCCTTTAAGATCATAATTAAAATCTCAAGCATAAGTTATCTTAATCTCTTTAAACAATCATGATTTATTATAATAATTAGTCGAAAATCATTTTCATATTTCATATCAAAAATGTATCCATTTAATTTCACCCAATTTCAGTGTCATGAATCAGAATTCGCTTCGACTCTATTCCTCACAAGTCAATACTCTCAAAACACTGAATCCTATGGGTTCAAACACTCATACTAATTTATATGCGAAAGAGTTGATGTATAGAAATGAACTAATATGTTCGCATATGTATAAAGAATAAAGGCTCAAAGTGTTATTTTAACATTGATCTCATGAAAGGAATCAAATGTATAAATTATAAAGATATCATATATAAAAATTATTTTCATGCATAAATCAAACTCATTAAGAAAGAATTTCAAGATATATGCCTTTTACAAATGAAGAAATTGCAATGACTTTTTGGGGAATTACTTCTTATATCTTTCTTTTGTAATTAGCCTTTACTCACAACTTTGTAGGCAATGCGGGTTATAGTATGTAGATGATACTATTTTTATCTCTCTCTTTTTTTTTTCTGTAGATATTTCTCAATATGTGTATTTCTTAGAGAGTCAACCCATGTACAGATTGTACATATTTTGGATTTTGGTGAGTGGTTAATTTTGTGGCTTTTCTGTTTGATCTTGGTTTAGGTAACCCCAGATATGTCTTTTTGTTTTTGTAGTAGTCATGCATAAATGAGATATAAGCATATACTATCAACTTCTACTCAAATCATTTAATCTAAGCAAAAATAATAATCAAAAATATATGATACTCTATTAAAATGAAAAAAAATTCATACATTCAATGCTAATACCTATAGAGATCATCTAAAAATTTGAAGAAATAAGAAATGTGTTTGGAGTAGAAAAAATATATATTTCACTCTGAATAAAGGAAATTAGGCTCAAATTATATCTCACAAAGGTAGTCTCCACTAAAAAAAAAAAACTCATAAACACCGATTTTGGGTTTAATATAATTTCAACATCTTATCAAGAAATACTAATTATGACAAAAACTAACTAATTATCAAAAATAATTACAAAATATTTCATGATATGTTTTCAAAAATTAATCTAACAGTACAAAAGACTTAACTATTTACTTAAATTTGATTTAAAGAAATGATAAACTTTTGTGAAACTTTCTCTTTTTTTTTATTTATTTTTTATTCCAAAAATTACTAAATCACACAGAATAGAAATAAAACCAAACACACAAAAAGTATATATATATATTTTTTTTTTAATTAAGCATGGTAACTTTTCACCACCCCCAACCTAGAACTTACATTGTCCTCAATGTAACAACTGTAAATTAAAGATAAAGAGAGAAGAGAAGAAAGATTACCTATTTCCTGAGAATGTGCAAGTAGTAATGGAAAATGTAGGTGCATCCATCATATTCATCATTAAAGTGTATACAGACAGATCGCTGTAAACTTCTAACATCTCAACAAATATTTTTAGTTCTAACAATTTAAAAATTATTCACATGCAATTAAAATGAAATAAACAATAAAATTAAGTAAATAAAACAAATAACAAGCAAAAAAAATTTTTATTTTTTATTTTTTTTACCTTTTATGTTTTTATTGTTTGTTTTTGTTTTTTACCTAAAATGATGGGTTGCCTCCCATCCAGCGCTTAGTTTAACGTCTTAGCAAGACGTATCTTTTTGGTGCTAAGGGTTACTCAGCCAAATGCAATCCATTTCAGCAATGTTGTTTGGTTCTTCTAAATAAGGCTTGACACGATGGCCATTGACTTTGAACGTTTTTTGTGTCTTGGAGTCCAATAGTTCCACTACTCCATGTTCAAATACTTGAACTATTTTGAATGGTCCATCCCATCTTGATCTCAGCTTTCCTGGAAACAATCTCAAACGAGAGTTAAATAAAAGAACTTTCATTCCAGGGTGAAGAGTCTTAGGAACTAGCCTCTTGTCATGATAGCGCTTAGTACGCTCCTTGTATAATTTGGCATTCTCATAGGCCTCATTCCTAATTTCTTCCAACTCATGAAGCTGGAGGAAGCGTTTTCCACCGGCTTTATCTAAATGCAAGTTTATCTCTTTAATTGTCCAATAAGCTTTGTGTTCATGTTCTACTGGAAGGTGGCACGCTTTCCCCAAGATTAACCGGTGAGGGCTCTTCCCAATAGGTGTTTTGTAAGCGGTGCGGTATGCCCCTAAGGCTTCATTTAGCTTAAATGCCCAATCCTTCCTTGACGGACGCACGGTGCGTTCAAGATTCCCCTTAATTTGCCTATTGCTCACTTCCACTAAACCTAAGTTTGAGGATGATATGGAGTAGCTACTTTATGTGTGATGTTGTACTTGTTTAGTACTCCATCAAAGAGTTTGTTACAAAAATGGCTACCTCCATCACTTATTATAGCTCTAGGCGTTCGAACCTATCAATATGAAATCTTTCAAGAATTTCACAACAACATTAGCATCATTGGTCTTGGTGGGGATAGCTTCTACCCACTTGGACACATAATCCACAAAGAACCAAAATGTATTGAAAACCATTAGATGGGGGAAAAGGACCCGTGAAGTCAATCCCATACATCAAAGAGTTCAACAACTAAATTAGATGTCAAAGGCATTTCATCTCTTTTGCTTATGTTTCCTGTTCTTTGACATCTATCACATTGTGCACAAAACATATGAGCATCTTTAAAAAGAGTGGGCCAAAAGAATCCAGATCATAATATCTTACGGGCTGTCTTTTTCACCTCCAAAATGACCCCCACAATGAAGTTCATGACAAAAAGTCTAATGCTCTTATGTTCTTCTTCCGTACACATCTCCTGATGACTTGATCTTGACCAATCTTGTATAAATAAGGGTCATCCTTAAATAGTCCTTAATAGTTTTAAAAAACCTTTTCTTGTCCTGATATGAAGTGTTAGGTCGCAAAACACCAAAGTGGCAAGATAGTTTACAATATCAAAGATACCATGGGTTCGGACCTATGAAAAATAACTGCTCATCGGAAAGGTTTCAACTATATCATCATTACTCTCATCTTTAAGAGAATTGAAGTCGGAAATCAACCTAGACAAATGGTCGGCTACTAAGTTTTCAACGCCTTTCTTATCCTTGATTTCTAGGTCAAATTCTTGTAAGAGTAAGACCCACGATTAATCTTGGCTTGGCATTTGGTTTACTTAATAGGTATCTTAAGCGGCATGATCAGAATGTACAATCACTTTAGATCCTACTAAATAAGACCGAAATTTGTCTAAAGAGAATACTATAGCCAAGAATTCTTTTTCGATGGTGGTGTAATTCATTTGGGCATCATTGAGTGTTTTGCTAGCATAGTAGATGGCATGTAAACGCTTATCCACTCTTTGTCCCAGGACTGCTCCTATTGCATAATCAGAAGCGTCACACATTATCTCAAAAGGTAAAGACCAGTTTGGTGCCATTATAACAGGGGTAGATGACAGTTTCTCTTTGAAGGTATGAAAGGAAATAAAATGGAGTCATTGTTGAAGTCAAATTCAGCATCTTTGGATAATAAGTTACATAAAGGACGACTTATTTTAGAGAAATCTTTAATAAATCGTCTGTTAAATCCTGCATGTCCCATGAAGCTTCTTATCCCCTTCACGGATGTAGGGAGGTAGTTTGGATATCAATTCAACTTTTGCCTTATCAACTTCAATACCCTTGTTTGAAATTATATGTCCCAAAACTATCCCTTGTTGAACCATAAAATGACTTTTCTCCCAACTAAGGGTTAGATTGCATTCAATGCATCTTTCTAAAACCAAAGTCAATTTATGTAAGCAATCATCAAATGAGTTCCCAAAGACAGAGAAATCGTCCATGAAAATTTCAATGAATTTCTCCACCATGTCCGAGAAAATAGATATCATGCATCTCTGGAAAGTGGCAGGGGCATTGCATAACCCAAATGGCATTCTGCGAAAAGCAAATGTCCCAAAAGGACATGTAAATGTGGTCTTTTCCTAATCTTCTGGTGCTATGGGTACTTGATAATATCCAGACAAATCCATCCAAAAACAAGAAAATTCGTACCCACTAATCTTTCCAACATTTGATCAATGAATGGAAGAGGAAAGTGTTCCTTTTTCGTATATAAATTTAGTTTCCTAAAATCTATACACATTCTCCATCCAGTGATTATTCTAGTGGGCACTAATTCACTTTTATCATTTTTAACAACTGTTATCCCAGATTTCTTTGGTACCACATGCACCCAACTAACCCACTTACTATCCGCAATAGGATAGATAATCCCTTCTCCTAACAATTTAAGGATTTCCTTTTTAACTACCTCTTGCATGTTTGGGTTTAGTCTTCTTTGGGCCTCTCGTACAGGTTTAGCACCATCCTCCAAGTTGATCTTGTGCATACACATTGTTGGGCTAATGCCTCTTATATCCCCTATACTCCAACCTATAGATTTCTTAAACTGTTTAAGCACTTTGATGAGTTCCTTTTCTTGTGGTTTGGTCAAGGTTGAAGAAATTATCACTGGATATGTTTCTCCTTCTCCCAAAAACACATATTTTAAGTGCTCGTGTAAGTCTTTGAGTTCAAGTTCGGTGGATTGGCCTCTTTAATGTATGAAGAAGCTGGGTAGATTTGAAAGTGCACTAGATTTTGTCATCACTTCATTATTGTCTAGTTGTTCAAGGTACCCCTTAATTTCTTCATCTAAATCTTCTTCAACCTTTTCAAGTGTAAGAACAGGTTTCAAGCTTGTCTTCTATTCTCGGTTTGGAAAAAAGTGTTTTGGATAAGATTATCCAAAGGATCAACTTCGAATATTTCATCGATGGCGTAAATAGAAGGGAAAGGTGAAGAATCAAAAACTTTGAAATGAACAGTCTCTCCTAAGACCTGTCATTGTCAAATTTCCATCTTGGACATCAATAATAGTTTTAGTAGTTGCCATAAATGGTCTACCAAGCAATATTGTATGCTTCTCTCATTCAATGCCGGATTTTCTTGCATATCCAGAACCACAAAGTCAACAGGTATTATCGGTTTGTCTACCTGTACCAAAACATCCTCAACTATTCCCTCTGGATATTTAAGAGATCTATCTGCAAGTTGCGGGGACATAGTTGTGGGTTTTAAATCCCCTAGATTGAAATGTGAGAATATAGAGTAGGGCATCAAATTTATACTAGCACCTAAATCAAGCATTGCCTTAGCAACCTTCCTATCCCCCATAGTTATGTTTATAATAAAACTTCCAGGGTCTTTCAACTTAAGGGTAGTTTGTCAAGTACAGTACTAGAAATTTCTCGACACTACTACTCGTTCATTCGGTTCATACCTCCTTTTCTTAGTGTTCAACTCTTTGAAAAACTTGGCATATGAGGCACATTCATGATCACTTCTAATAATGGTAAATTGATATTTACTTTAGAGAGCATATTAAAAAGATCATTGAATTGCTTATCTTGTTTGGATTCTTTCAACCGGTGGGGAAAAGGTACTTGCATCTGGTGTGGTTTTGTTGTCTTTTGAATTTTGGGAGTGTCAGATGACCCCCCAATGAGTTTTTCAGAAAGCTTGTGAAGTTTAACACTTGTTTCTCCTTTTTGCGAGATTAGAATGTCGCCTTCTTTGTTAGAGATTTCGTGTACACCGGTATTGACTACCTTACCACTTCGGGCGGTTCTAACATCTTTTGCTTGTTCTCGTTGACCGGCAACTTTCCTGGTTCTTTCTTTTGCATTTGTTCAGCCAGTTGCCCAACTTTAGATTCAATTCTTTTAACCGAAGCCTCCATGGTGTTCAACCTTTGATTAGTCATCAGTTGGTTGTCACGACTAACTTGAATAAAAGCATTCAAGCTATCTTCTAAGGTTGGTTTAAAAGATTGGCTTGGTGGGTAAGGGTGGTTGTAGGTTGGGTGATTATAGGTGTTTGGATGATACTTTTGAAAATATTGGACTTCCTCTATGGCATCGACACTAGAATCACAAGTATTTGAATAATTATGAGTACCATGCCCAATTGAACAACACACTCCACATACCTCTTGATTTGAAATTTGGTGAGACGTGAGGAATTTCACTTGTTTAGTCAATTCAGCAATTTGCAAGGTTATCTCATCATCAAAGCTGACTTCATTGACCTTTGCTTTCCTTCTACCACCTCTTTGTTGGGAATTAGAACCCAATAGCTCATAGAGATTATAGGCTTCCTCTCATTGTCTTTTCTCCTACAAAGACCTCCAAGAAGATTATCAACCATGTATTGACTCTGCAGTGTCAATCCATCGTAAAAGAATTGGTTTTGTAGCTGTAATGGAAAGCTATGATTTTGACATTGAATGAAAAGGAGTTTGAATCGTTCCCAAGCTTCATGAAAGGGCTCTTCATTCATTTGAGAAAATGTTGCTATCTTTGTTCTTAGATCAACAGTCTTTTGATGGGAATAGAACCTACCCATAAAAATTTCATAGACTGCCTCCCAAGTTTTAAGACAACCTCGTTGTAGAGTAATGAACCATGACCAAGCTTTATCTTTGAGAGTGTAAGGAAAACACCTCATCCTAAGTTGATCTTCACTAATTGCATGTAGTGGAAAGGTTTGGACAATAGCATAGAATTCTCGAATGAAATGCAAAGGATCTTCATTAGGGATACCGTGAAAGGAAGGCAACAAAGAATAATGAATCTTTTTCAATTCATAATTCCTTGCAGCCTCTTGCAATTGGATGCCGGAAGTTACATTGCTAATGATTGGCATTGTATAGTCTTTCATCTTTTTCCGCCTATCTTCAGCATCTCCCATGGTTGTTTGTAGTTGAAAATGATCCTCCTCCTATTGTGAATCAGCATTTTGCTTTTAAAAACAATGGTAGATATCTCTAAAAAAATGCAAGGAACCTAAATTATTATTATTATTATTATTATTTTTTTTTAATTTAAACGAAGGGACACAATTTTTGAAACAAACGAATTTATTTTATTTGAAATATATATATATATATATATTTTTTTTATTACACGCAAACTAAAACAAAGGAAAATACAATAATGGGTGACCTCCCATGTAGGACTAAAATTTATCGTCTTCTAGTAAGACGTTGCTTGGAGATTGCAGAATGAAAAACTCAATGTCTCCTCTTCATTGAATTCATTTAAGTTTCAATTTTGCCTTTTTGCAAATGTTCAACTAATTGTTCAACTTGAACTTCCACCTTTTTGATTGAAGCTTCCACAGAGTCCAACCGTTGATTGGTTTTGATTGATTGTCCTACAAACTTGAATAAAAGAATTCAAGTTGTCCTCCAGGGTTGGTTTATTTGGAATGCTTCGTGGAATAGGTGGGTGGAATTCTTGGCCTGCCTGGTTTGAGCTTTGAGGAAAGGAGGGTTATTTTGCCTCCAAGAGAAATTTGGATGACTTCTCCACCCAGGATTATAGGTATTTGAATTGGGATCAAACCTTGGTCTTTGTTGATATGCTCCCAACACATTAACCTGCTCGTGTCCAATGTATCTCCTTGATATGGACAAAGCTTGAGTACCTTGTCCCACGTTGTCTTTGTACAAACCATATTGTTCATTATTTGTGTTGGTTTGTGTAGCGAGAAGGGCAACTTGCTTAGTCAGTTGAACAAGCTGTTGTTGAACTTCATTACCGGAGTCAATCTCATGAACACCGCCTTTTCTCACTCCTGGAGCTTTTCTCACTGGGAATTAGCACCCAACATCTCAAAGAGATTATACGTTTACGATGCAGTCTTTTCTCCTATTGCTCCTCCCGCAGCGTTGTCGACAATGAACTGACATTGTTGTGTAAGTCCATCGTAAAAGAATTGGTTCTGCAACTGTAGGGGAAAGCTATGATGGGGACATTGAGTGAGAAACATTTTGAACCTATCCCAAGCTTCATGGAATGGTTCTCCTTCCATCTGAGAGAAAGTAGCAATCTTTCCTCTCAGCTCTGATGTTTTTTGATGGGAATAGAATTTTCCCATGAATTTATTGTAAATTTGACCCCATGTCATCAGAGAACCAGGGGGAAGTGACATCAACCAAGCTTTAGCCTTATCCTTTAAGGTGTACGGAAAACATCTCATTCTAAGCTGATCCTCGTTTAGAATACCGAGGGGGAATGTTTGGACCGTAGCATAGAAATCTCTCATAAAGGAAAGAGAATCTTCATTAGGTAGCCCATAGAAGGAAGGAAGCATAGAAAAATGAATATTTTTAAGGTCATAGTTCCTAGCAGCCTCTCCCAACTGGATAGCGGCAGTTGCCGTGCCAATCACCGGTCTTGCAAACTCTTTCATCGTGGTTTCCCTAACATGTTGGTTTTCCTCCATTTCTTTTGGTTCTAGTAAAGGATTAAGACGTTCTATGTTTGGCTCAAAATCAGGTTGATGGGTAGGATCCAGTGTTGTTGACACTTGTTTAAATTTATGAATATTATTTACATATGGTGTTAGGGGGTTTCCTAAGGATCTCCTACCACGCATAGACTATTTTTAAACGTAAATTTAAAACTCCTGTCAACAAAAATAAAGAAATTAGAAAATTTCCATGGCATTTAATACAAAACACTAGATTATTTTTTTTTTTTTTTTTTTTTTTTTTTTTACGAACATAATTAGTATTAACCAAGAGTGTTCCCAGGAAAGAATGGTGGTGCTATGGCTCCTTAAAAACCATTCTCCTAGCCAGAACAACGTTCCCAGGAAAGACTAGTGGCACAAAGGCTTCAAAGAACTAGTCTCCTAGATAGAACTCCCTTAGATTTTTACTTTTCATGCCTTTTAGTTTTTTTTTTTTTTTTTTTTTACGAACGGTAATTTTATTTTACTATTCACGCTATCTTATTTCTTATTAACTTAAAAATTTAATTTTTTTTTTTTTTTTTTTTTTACGTACGGTAATTTTATTTTACTATTCACACTATCTTATTTCTTATTAACTTAAAATTTTAAAATTTTAAATTTTTTTTTTTTTTTTTTTTTTACGGTAAAAACTTTTTTACTTCAAATTTCAAATTTCTAAATTATTTACTTTTTATGCTATAATAAAAAAAATTTATATTTTTTTTATTTTTTTTATTTTTTTTTATTTATTTATTTTTATTTATTTTTTTTATGAAATTTGAAATTTGATTAAATTTTATTTTATTTTATTTATTTAGTATTATTTATTTATTTTTATTTTTATTTTTTTATTTTTTATTTTTTATTTTTTTTTTTTAAAAAAAATATCACAATTATTTACAACACAAAAATATTTTTAAAATTTTGATAAATAAATTAAAAACGCAATTCCTTCACTGCAAGAATGGCCAAAAACTTGATGAATCGAAAAACCCAGATCGCCAATTCTCGCAAATACTTTGGTTTTAATATTTGTAAAACTCTCATGAAGTGCACGAATCATTTCGTGAAAATGATAAGTATACTCCTACGAGTCGATCTAAGGAAGGAAAGTATGTGGGTAGTAATTTCTCATTCAAACTCTTAAGAGCGAAATTAAATCCTAAACATCCTGTCACGATAGTTTTGGTTTTTGTGTTCCTAATCTAATAACATAAAATAAACATATATACAAATTAATTAAATATAATCTAAAAAGAATAAACATAGATACAAATTGAATAAATAAATATAAATACAGATTCAATAAATATTCATGCAAATTTTATCATTTATATTAGTGGAGTATTTATGGATATAATAACTAAGTTAATTATGCTTGCTCATATTATCTAGGTTATTAAAGATATAAATTGATATTTTATTGATTCTCTCTTTTGTATGAATACCACCTTTGGTGGGTTAGATACTTTCTTTGTTAACTAAACAAATCAATTAACACCTATGGGTGGGGTTGATAACTAATTTGGTTAATTAAATTAATTCCTTTTTCTAAGAGATTGAAAATGAACCATTTAAATGCCACCTTTGGTGAGTTAGACGATTTAAACTTTATTCAAGGTGTCCAAATTAAACATAAGAATTTAGTTATCCGAGTACTAACTTTCAAGTTTTAAAATCACTATTGAAAACATGTTGTCAATACATTTCCACATAATAATTCTTATAAAAACTTTTGAAATAGAGCTTCACTCTAACTAAGGCGATTGTATGCAACAAATAAAAGAAAGCACTACTCTAAATTAGACAGGATAACTAAACCTTAAAGTCTAACTTTCAGATTTAAGTTTGTAATGAAAAATAATATATTTCTCTAACATCCTTAATATAAAATCTTGAATAAAAATAAAATCAATTCATTTTAGAAATTTTCACCTATTTAATATTTCGCAAGCATAACAACGTTATTATTATATCATGATTATAAACAGCTAACACAGTTAAATTTAATCACAGACAAATTAAATATAACATGTAAGAATAAAGCATAAAAATAAGTGTAAAGAAAATAAAATCCTTACAGAAGTTGGAGCGTATTGCCGTTGCTAGAAAACCTCCAAGCGGAATTTGCACTTCCATTTATTGAATCAAAAATCTAAATTATTACAAAAACATTACAAGTTCCTCTCAAAAAGAGAAGAACTCTAAACCTAAGACAATTGAACTAAAAACTAAGAGAAAAACTAAGAAAAGCTTAGAAACTAAGAAAGAAACTAAAGAAAACTCAAAAACTAAGAAATGAGAGAAAGAAAGAAGAGAGATGTGAGGTGTTTGAGGTGTGTTTTGAAGTGAATGGAAGGGGTATTTATAGGTGAGGATGGAGAGAAAAAATGATTAAAAAAATTCTAAAAACAATATTAAAAAAATAAAAACCGTGTTTTGGACCTCCTGAGGTCCTTAATGACGTCAGCGTGACGTCATGGGGTCGGCTGCACGTGAAAAATGGGTCAAAAGCGCGTTGGGCGCGCGCCGGGCTGGGCCGCGCCTACGGCGCGTGAAACAGTGCCGCCCAGCGCCGCAGCGGCCGCGAATGAGATCAACCCGCGCGCGCGCGGCTCTGGGCGTTGGCGCGCGCGGCTCTGGGCGCTGGGCTGGGCTGCGACGCGCGATTTTCCGTCTTTTGACATTTTTGACCTTTTCGACCCATTTTGTCCAATTTTTCCATGTTTGTTGACCTTTTTCCACTTATTTATTAATTTATTTGTGATGTATTGCTTCAAGTATTCTTCTTTGAGTCTTTACATTGCGTTTTTAGGCCAAAATTCCTGAAAAACAATAAAAATACCCGTGATTCCGAAAAAGACAAATTTATATAAATATATGATAAAACATATAAATATATATATTTTTAATCAATTAATGTGCATAAAATCATGGTTATTTTAGTGCTTTTTGAGCACTCATCAGTTCCTACATATAAGGTCTTGAAGTGGTCAAAAGTATTTATGGATTTTTAGTAAGTATGATTGTTTCACATGTTGTATGATGTTTGATAAGTTTATGCATACTGTTAGTCTGGACAGAAGCTTGTGAGGCACGCCATCACTAGTACGTTTACTATAGTTGGTTCCTTCTTACTATTGGTTGTTTTTGTTATGTGTTGAATTGAGCATGTTATTTTGTACTTTTGCTATATAATTTTCTCAATTCATGTTTGTTAGGTCTGCCTTGCCGAATTAGTATATGACTCACAAAAAGATTCAATGGGTTGGTATCTCTACCCCTAATCTAGGTCCCGGTTACTTATTTGAATTAAGAAACAATCATTCTTTCATATAGGATTCTTCACTAAGTATAGTATGGGTTCTTTTATGCATAGCAGTAAATTTAGATTGTTCCATTTATCAATTAGACATAAAAGAATGCATTCTTAAGTGGAGAATTAAAAATGAAGTCTTTTTAACCATGTCTCTAGGTTATGCAAATGAGAAAATATCATGTGTAAAAGAAAAAAAAAGCACTCTATGGCCTTAAACATTAGCTTAGACCTTGGTTTGATTGATTTTTAAAGGTGATGAAAAAACAAGGATACTAATAGAGACAATCAAATCACACTATGTTTTTCTGACACACAAAATTGAGAGAAGCACTTTTGATAGTATATGTCAATGATATAATCTTGACTGGAGATAATTTGGATGAAATCAAGAGATTGAATAAAATAATGTCCACAAAACTTGATGTCAAACATCTAGAATAAATGGTATATATTTTAAGGATGATAGTTACAAGATCAAAAAAGAGAAATTAGTGTATCTCGAAAATACATCATCGATCTCCTCACCGAAATCGTCAATCTGATAAAGACTAGGAAGAATAATGAAGATTTTGAAAACCAAATGACAAACAAAAATATCAAAGATTAGTAGGAAAGTTGTATTTGTCTCACATCAAACTTGACATTGCGTTTGCAGTTAGTGTCGTAAACATGCACTCTCCAAAAGAAGTCCATTTGGATGCTGTTTATAATATTCTCAAGTATATCAAAGGTTTGCTAAGTAGAGGATTTTTTTCAAGAAAAGTAAAAATAATAATATATATTCTTTACTTGTATAGATTAGGCTAGTTCAATACAAGATAGAAGGTCTACTAATGAGTATTTTTCCTTTTTTTTGGAGTATTCTAAAGTACAGCTTAGTGCAATTGCATAATAATATTTTATAGCCTTATGGTTAAAAAACTCTTGGATGAACTTTAGGTTGCAATAAAATCTCCAATTAAACTTTATTGTAGCAATAAAATCACGATTAATATCTCTTTTAATCTAGTTCAACATGACAAGACCAAACATATAAAAGTAGATAGACATTTCATGAAAGAGAAAATTGAACATAAGATTATCTGCATGACTTATGTTACCAAAAAAGAACAAATAGTACATATATTCACTAAATGACTTCCATTACCTAACTTTGATGATTTTATTTGCAAATTAGATATGATTAATATTTATAATACAACTTGAGAAGAAGTGTTGAAATCCCTAGGGAATAATTATACATTAATTAGCCATTTTAGTGTTTTATTTGTATTATAAATTTGAACTAATCTATGTATAAAACATACATCAGAAATATATTTTTATATATCATTTTAATTCTACATCTATCCATAGCAATTCTATAATTATCTGTTGAGTGACTGTATATCCTAGATGATGATTCATCTCAATTCTAAGATTGCTTAATTTAAATAAAACAATTTTCTGTCTTTTATTTTAAAAATAATTAGCTAATAGATAAGGCTTTTTTTTAATACTGAATTAGAAACATTTCATTCAAAAATTATAGAAGAAGAGTATAAAGAAAATCAAAGTCAAAATTTTCACATACATCAAAATTTCATTTGAGAAATTAAAATTGACAAATGAATATATTACATGATCTACAAGAGAATACTCTTATGAATTCTTTGTTTGTTATGTATTTGTTTCGCCTTAGTACTTCACAGAATCAATTGACACAATGAGTTTTTAGAAAACATGAAGTAACGATTTATGTTTCTACTCTTTATAATAGAAAACCAAAAATATTCCTCATCTGACCATTTATTCATGGTAGAAAATGTCTCTTCACTATGTTCATTATAGTTGATATTATAGATGTTGGAATTTAGAACTCGAATGAAGAACAACTACCTCACCTAACCAAAGGTTGTATTTTCATCATCTTCTGAATCCTACATCTGAGCTTTCATGTGAATGAGTTCAAGATAAAACAACAAGCTAAATGCGATTTTTTAAAATAGGACAATTGTAAAAAGTAGTATTGGAATCTTATGGAAGAGAATAAGATGAATCTAATCTAAAGAACTAAAATTTTAACGATCAAAGCACTAAAATGCTTACATACAAAGCTTCTAGAGAGAGTACTATGGAATGAATAGTAGGATTAAGGGAGACTAGGACAAATATGTTCTATTAAATTTTCTGAATGAATTTGTACACAATTCTACTCTTAATTTGTAACACAAGTAAATGATAAAAAAATCTAATTAAGGAAAAATATCCTCTTAATAATTCAAATGATATCCTAATCATGCAACTCATTAGAATCATTATACTAAATACAAAATCAATGTACATTTAAATTCAAACTTTCAAAATTTCCTCTCAAGTTGGATCATAAATGTTAATCATATCCAACTTACACTTAAAATCATTGAGTTTGGTTGGTGAAGTTCTTTTGTGAATATATATACTCTTTATTTTTTTTGTAGGAACATAAGTTATGCATATAGTTTTGTCTTTTATCTTCTCTTTGATGAAATGTTTATCCATTTATACTTGCTTAGTTATGTGATGTTGAGCTAGATTAAGAGATATATACATGGAAGCTTGTTGTCAATATGAGTTTCATCGAAGACTATACTATGATCCAAAGTTCATTCAAAAGTTTCTTAACCATAAAACTTCACAAATTCCTTGTGAAATTGCTCTAAACTATGATTTAGCATTGATCCTCACCAACACATTTTTTTTACTTCTCTAGGTTACAAAGCTTCCAAAAACAAAGGTACAATATTCTATAATGGATCTTCCATCTTCTATAGAGCTAGCCCAGTATGCATCAATAAAGATTTTTATATCTCTAGTTTAACTTCTTTTGAAGAATAAACTAATGATTGATGACCCTTTTAGATACCTGAGAATTCTATACATAGCATCCAAGTATACTCCCTTCGAAGAGTGCATGTGTTGATTTATGAAATTAACTAAAAATGTGATGTTAGGCCTAATGTTAGACAAATAGATCATTTTTCCTATTAATCTTTGATATCTCTATATGTCTACTAGTTTTCCTTGATTTTCATTCTGTTTTTAGCCTCTAACTACGTGTCACACTAATTCCCTATTTTTTTATTTTGCAACTTCCATCCTTATAAAATACCTCATTTGTCCTAGATTCTTGACTTCAAATTTTGTTGACATTGTTTTTTCAATATTTTTATTTCAACTGGATCATCCCCAGTCATGATTATATCATCAATATATATAATCAAGATAGTTTTGCTCCCATTTCCAATGTTGCGAAAAAAAATTGTATGACATGATTTCCCCTAATAATATTCTTATTTCTTCATCACTTTTGCAAATATATCAAACCTATACTATCAAGATAGTTTTCTTCCCATTTCCAGTGTTACGAAAAAACATTGTATGACATGATTGCCCATATTGATATTCTTATTTCTTCATCACTTTTGAAAATATATCAAACCAAACTCTAGGTGATTGTTTAAATCTGATGCGTAATTTCGCAAGTGTACGAATCGTTCAAGTAATAAAGTGTACAAAAGTATGGATATCGAACCCACAAGGAATGGCGTTACTAAGTACTGAAATTGACTAATCCTAATTTTATTTGAATATTGAATTTTTGAATTTGTTTAAAAAGTAAATTAACTTAAAACTAAACGCAAATAACAAAATTTAATATTGTTCACAAATGATTAAAAACGCTAAGGCATTTGATTTCGCTAAATCAATTCAATCCGATTTCAAATCACGTTATATGAAAATCAAAGTTAGAAGTGATGGTTGAAAAACCCAAACTTATCTAATACTCTCTCTCGAGTTATATTAGAATTACTTATCTATGAAAACCAACTATATTTCTATGAAGATTTAATCATAAATAAGCACATTACGATTTATGGAATTTCTAGAATAACCACATACATCATGCATTAGGTGTCAAACTCGCATTCAACATATGGTATTTATCACAAGAAGCATTCATTACACATCTCCTCTCGGTCTCAATATAATGTAACAAATCATCTAAATCTTGATAAAAAATTTAAAAGCATTAAGCATGGAAATAAATACTAAACTTGAAAACAATGAATTCATATAACGATAACAAAAGAAATCAGATTTTCTTGATTCAACTACATCGTAGCCTTAGCAAAAAAAATTAGTTCATAACGGAAATAAGAACAAACATTATTTCAATTGAATCCATGAATAACAAATCTAAATAAAATGCAGAAAATAAAAGATAAGGAGAAGACATGAAAAACTCTTGAAGATGAAGACTTGGTAGCAACAATGGTGATGATCCTTCAAGCTTCTCCAACCTTTCTCTCCAAAATTTCCTTTTCTCCTCCAAAAATAACTCAGATCAACTCTATCTGCCACCCCCCTCTTTCTCCATCATAATGTATATATGGATCTAGGGTTTGAGGGGCAATTTTGAAACAAAACAACATAAAAAATGTGTTTTCGGACAAAACTCATCGGCGGCGACATTATTCTCGCCGCGGCGAGATTTCTGGCAAATTAAATTTTTGTTTTTTTGATTTTGGCCAACGGCCAAATTAATGTGGCCGGCGGCGATAATTATTTGGCTGGTGGCGAGATGAGTTTACCAAAATTTTGTGCTCTCGGGAAGATTTTCGCCGTGATTTCTGTAGTATTTTTACCGGCGGTGAGATTCTAAATTTTGAAACTTTGTTTTCTTTTTAATTTCATTCAATCCCGATCATTGTACTTTGTCCATAACTTCTCCAAAATCATGATTTTACCTAAAATTGCACTTTAAACACGAAATACTCGTGAAATGACATTTGTGGATTAAACAATCAAATATACACAAATTTTCACACAAATATCAACATTTAAATCATAACAAAAATTCAATAATTTAGCTCTATGGAGTGGTTTCTTTGGTTTGCATACGCTTCTCCTTTGTAGAACCCTAGAGGCATTATCATATAGACTTATTCTTCTAATTCTCTATTAAGGAATGCTTTTTTTATGTAGAAGTGGTTTAGTGATCAATATAAATTGGCTGCTAAGGATAAAATAACCCTAACTATATTGAGTTTAGCCACTAGTGCCAATGTTTCAGTATAATCAATTTCTAAGGTTTATGTAAATCCTTTTGTAATCAGACGAGCTTTCTACATTTCTATTGTCCTATCAACTTTATACTTTATTGTGAAAATCAACTTACAACCAATATGAGTATTTCCTTTTGGTAGTTCTGTCATATCCCATGTTTCATTTTTTGATTGCCTATATTTCTTCCCTAGCAGCTTCATTCCATTCTAGGATTCTCAAAACCTCATGAATATCTTTGGGTGTTTTTATTCTGTCAAGGTTAATTGTAAAAGCATGAAATCTAGATGAATTTTTTATCTATAAATTGGTTAAATACTATAAGATCGTGTTTTTTTCTAAGAGAAATGGGTAACTTAAAAGATTTAATAGATTTAGAGTTACTTAGATTCAATATAGACTTATAGGTATTTTGATCTATCACTGGTTCTCACTCTTGAAGTGCTTTAAGTATGAAATTCTCCCTATCTTTTAATCTTGACTTCCATAAATAAGTAATTAACATATTGTTTTGTTGTTTATTTGTTTCTTCATTTGAGTTCAAGTTACTCTCTATGGTACAACAAGGTGTGTTCGGCTCACAATGAGGCTTAGACTATCTATTTGGGTCATTACTTTGGTTATGAATAATATTGGGTTCAAAAAGAGAATCAAGAGTAAGATAATAGTTCAAGTATTGATCAAAAGTTTTATCCTTTGTTGTACCATTATGATTAATGAGATATGCAGAAGTGGGAGCAACATCTCCTTAAACAATTTTTGGCATGTTGGTGATAATCATTAAAGCCAGTGCTAATTCGAGGAGATGATTATTATTATGTTTAGCTATCCCATTTTGTTGGGGTGTGCCCACACAAGAACTCTAGTGGATTATCTATCCCATGATTTTGAGGATAATCTTGTAGGGTATGATTGGAGTACTCAGTGCCATTATCAGTGTAAAGAATTTGTATTTATGTTAGAAATTTGGTTTGAATCATTGTATGAAAGTTAATGAAAGTATTTCGAACCTCAATTTTTTATTTTACCAGATACACCCAACTAACATGAATATGATCATCAATAAAGGCGATGAACTATATATTGTGAGTATGATTAGGGATATAGGATGCCCCCATACACATCACTATGGATCAAAGCAAAAGGTTAAGAGGATTTATATGGTACTTGTGGAAGGGAAGTCTACTTATATTTCGTAAACCCACAAATTCTACACTGAAATTTCACTGTTTTATTATTTGAAAATTTGAAAGGAAATAACAGTTTTAGTGAATAAAAAATTGGATGCCCTATTCTATTATGCCATAATAATATTTCATTATCACTAGGTATAGAAACAAAATTACAAATAGCAATTTTACTAATTTTACTAACTTTAGCCTCATCAAAGTAGTATATACATTCACATTCTATAGCACTATCAATCAAGGTCTCTAATTATACATTATGTAAAATACAATAATTAGAAAGTATACCTCCAAGGTCGAATCCCAGGAAATTGCAGTAATTTTAGATAATTTTTAACTATTCTTTAAAAGTTAATCAAACGATTAAACGAAAAATTAAACCTAAACACTCTATCTTAATGGTTGGGTTAAAAATCCTAAAATTATAACAAATAATTAAATATAGATTCAACTCAAAATGATATCAAGAAAGTTGAAAAATCAGTAAAGAATATATGTAAAATTTAGCTAGTTAACTATGCTTACTTCGAAAGATGTAGATGAATTAAAGTGAATGAACATATAAACTCGGATTATTAGCTTTCCTTTAAAATATAAAATCCATAGATTATGGATTATTTTCTATATTAATGAACCACTTAATGTCCTTTGGTCGGGGAAATATACTAATTGATTAAATTATTTTTAATGAAATTACAATCGTTTAAATTAATGCAATGTTTAAGGCACCAATTTAAATTAGATTTGGATGGTGTGTCTAAAACTTAATTCTCAAATTTTCAATCTATCAAGGAAAAATAAATGTCCAATAAATTTTTCATAAATAAATCTTGTAATAAATCCTTGAATCAAGAAACAATATTTATTTAATTAATTATAAAAATATTCACCTAAATAATCTAAGAAATTAGGACAAGAAAGCTAAATCCTCGTATTAAAATTAGCCATACATGCTCAAATTAATATTCATGATCCAATTAAAATAAGAATTTATCCAAGACAAGATGTTTCCTTCTCCGATATGTGGATGATGCTTCCTTCTCCAATATTGTGTGATATGCTCGGAAATACGCAAGTATACATGATTAAATTTTACAGGTGATAAGTAATTTAAGAACAAAGGTTGTTGAACCCATGAGGATTGTTACAATAATTACTAAAGATTTCCATCCATAGCAACAATTACACGAAGGCCAATTGGGTAACTGAGATCTAGATGAAGGGTGAAAATTCCAACTCATGGAATCTTTTAGCAAGATCTATATCAATTCGGCCAAGCAGGTCTCACATCATAAATTGAGCAATCAATACAACGGAAGTACAAAACAATATTCTCAAATCAACATATAATAAAAACAACCATCAGTAAGAATTAAGAAAATATAGTAAACACACTATTGATAACGTGCTTCATAGGCTCTAGTTCAAGCTAGAAACATGCCTAAACATAGAAAACATCACACAATATACAAAATAGTCATACATACTGAAAAGCTATAAGGGATTTGAATCTCTTTGATATCTCATATATGAGAAAATATTCGATAAATGATAATTGTACTCTCTTAGTATGCAATCAATCTAAACCTTGCAAACCAATTAAAGAGTGGAAAATTAATTTACTACCATGTAAGCAATGATTAGAACACTATAGGCATGCAACAGGAAATAAATAAGGCATGCAAAAACATATAAAAATACACTTTTTAAATAGAGTCTACATCTAGTATGTTAGCACATACAAGATAGTAACTTAAATTATACAAATGCAGTAATCTAAACATTCATGTAAACATTGAAAAGTCCAAGACCCAATATACAATCAACATTGAAGAAAGCTATTAATGTATAAATCACTAACAGCTAGACATAAGAAGTAGATAATTTATACAATCCTCAGAAAGCTGATAGTAATAAAGAAGCAGATAGAGAACTTGTTAAATGGAAAGCAGGTGATAAATAAAAGAAGCTTTATAATAAGAGTTTAAACTTCAGTGTGTAGAAACATACACCATTTAAACTCTTATTATACTAGCCATACACTCGAGCATTCATAACACCAAATATAATGAGATAAAGCCACATACAAACCCTATCCATGTGGTAATATCCTTGGGTTACTTAAGGCAACCATTTTATAGTAAACAATCCATTAAATACAATCTTTATCTAACACTACCCTAACTACCTATTATTACTCTTGTATACTGCCTTCGTATAAACTTGGTTCAACACACAAACTTGGCTCTCCTACAAAGCCTAGACCACCTAAAATTGTGTGATTAGTAACCAAAGATGAGTAATGTGTAAAGTGAATAAGAAAAAATTGCATGAATGCAACCACCAGCCGACACACAGCTCACAACCACACATGCTCCTCATATAAGAAAAAGTTGAATGAGGGTTTCTACCAATTGACACATAACTCAAATATAACCCATTCACAAACACCATATTGAGTTTTTACCAATCATAGGCACGATTTTTCTCATACATTCATGAATCATTAATACCTAGCAATACACAAGGTATTAGTGATCTAGAAATAGAAAGACAAGACGTCAATTTAATAGAGCTAAATTACCGCTTTTTTGGATTCCAAAAGAGAAGAAATGATGGGGGTATTTATAGAAAATGGATTGTTACTTTGCCAATAACCTCACCAGTCACCTTGCCAAGGATGGTGGTGAGGTCTATAGAAAGTGTGTTGGCGAGGTGCTAAAAAATCATATTTTTTGGTTCCAAAAATTACCAACTATTATCCATAAATACTCGTACCATAAACGAACTAAAAATGAAAGTGATAATGTCAGCTTACCCATATACTTTATCATCAAAAAACACAACCCTAAACATACAATGCACAATATGAAAACCAACTACATAGTGTGTGTAAACATGCTTGTATACAAAGTGTACCTAATTGTAGTAACCGACCTTACACAAACAAAGGAAAATACACTTAGTAAAATAAACAAACACCATGTTTTGAACATGGAAAGCCAACATATAGACATGAGTACAATGGGAGTTACGTTCTCTCCCTTTGGCTTCTCATGTCAAAATATTGCACAACTAAACACATACACACATCCATCATGAGATGATCATGAAGAAGATCTAAAGATGTTTGTTCTCATGAACAAAACATCGACACACACCCAAATTCAAAGAACATACCTAAACCAAGTGCATCCAACTTATCCGCTCCATCTATCTTCATGTAATATCTCATCGAATCTGTCACACTAAAACATGAGGATCTTAGTACCACTACATATAGTACAATGAAGTATGAAGACTTCACTCTACACTTATAACCTATACACATGAAACAAACATATACTCTGGGAATGTATCATATAAAAATAGAGTGTAGTCTAAGAACTTACTATCGTGTTACCCCTACTTAGGTAAAACATAATAGGCTAAGCACATTCAACATATAGCACAAACAAACACAATCTACATGCAACATAAAAATGCAAACTCCTCCTGAATATATGCAACACTCTCTCTTTATGTATGCATATCAGATAATCATGATGCAATTAAAGGAGAAAAATGGTTACTTTATCTTAATGAGTTGGAAGAAACTAGGAATGAGGCTCATGAGAATGCCAAATTCTACATAAAGCATACTAAGCACCATTATGACAAGAGGCTAGTTCCTAAGACTATTCACCTTGGAATGATAGTTCTTTTATTTAACTCCAGTCTGAGATTGTTGCTAAGAAAATTAAGATCAAGATGGGATGGACCATTCAAGATAGTCAAAGTATTTGCATATGGATAATTATAACCATTGGATTCCAAGACACAAACAACAATCAAAGTCAATGGGCATCATGTAAATCCTTATTTAGAAGGACCAAATGACACTGTCGAATTTGATTGCATTTGGCTGAGTAATCCTTAGCACCATAATGATGCGTCTTGCTAAGGCGTTAAACTAAGCACTAGATGAGAGGCAACTCATCATTTAAAGGTAATTTTATTTGTTTTATTAACTTGTTTTCTTTTATGAGCACTATGATTTTTTATTGTATAAAATATTTTCTCTGAAGATGTGTTAGAGTACCTATTTGTATGATTCAAATCTTTTGTTGGATGCAACTACCGTTTTACATCAAAATCCTTAACACATAAAGAAATTTGATAACTTTTCTATCCCTTATCTTTTTACAATTTGCATTTGTTACTTTAGGACAATGTAGATTTTAGGTTGGGGGTGGTAGGATTTAAAAGTTACACAAATTAGGCAAAATTTAAATTTTTTATAAATAATGTGCCCTTATTTTGCTTATTTAGTTATGTATTTTCATATTAAGTGTTTCCTTTAATTTATGTGTTTAGGTAAATTAGAGTAGTGTTCAAGTTTTTGTTACAAAATAATCATGTCTTAAAAATTAAGTTTAAGCAATGATTCGGTCTTTTTGCATTATTAGATTAATTTCCAAAATTATATCATGAAGTAATATGATAATTAGTAAGTTTGTGTCATAACTAATATTTTATGATAAAATTTTGAAATGAAGCGAACCCAAAATCAGTGTTTAGGGATCAAATAGTGGAGACTATCCTTGGAGTTATTATTTTTTCCTTAATTTCCTTTATTCTTAGTGAAATATTTTCTTTATACTCAAAACGTTTATTCTATTTCTTCAAACTTTTAGATGATCTCTATAGGTATTAGCATTGAATTTATTAATTTTCTCATCTTAATAGAGTGTTGTATATTTATTTTTCATTTTCTTAGATTAAATGATTTAAGTAGAAATTGATAGTATATGTATTTATCTCATTCATGCGTGACTTCTACCAAAAATATACATATCTAGGGTTACCTAAGCCAAAATTAATCATAAAAGCCACAAAATTAACCACTCACCAAATTCCTACAAAAATGTATAATTTGTACATGGATCCACTCTCTAAAACAATATGTTGAAAAATCCCTTAAAAAATAGAGTTAAAGAAAATATAGTATAATCTACACATTACGGTCTTTTTAGCCTTAAACAGTTGTGAGAGTTGGTTAGTACAAAATAAATATAAGAAATAATTCCCTTAAAAGTCATTGCATTTATTTTTCGTACACTTCTAAAAGGCATACATATTGAAATTTTTGCTTAATGAGTTTGATTGATGCATGAAAATAATATATTTGATATCTTTATAATTTATACATTCGGTTCCTTTCATGAGATTAAAGTTATGTACTATTTTGAACCTTTTCTTCTTTTATAAGTTTGCAGACTTATTAGTTCATTTCTAATCATAAATACTATTCTCATATACCTTAGTACGAGTGCTTGAACCAATAGGATTTAGTGAATTGAGAGTATTGACTTGTGAGGAGTAGATTCGAAGCGAATTTGGATTCCAAACATTAAAATTGGGTGAATTGAAAGCAAAAAATCTCTTATTAAAATATGAAATTGATTTTTGACTAATTATTGTAAAAATCATGAATGTTTAATAAATTAGAATAATCTATGCTTAAATTTTTTAATTATATAACTTAAATGAAATTTTAAGAATGAAATTTGTTGTGTTTTATTTTACTTTGTTATTTACTTGTTCTACTTGTTTTTTATTTAGTTTAACATTTGTGGGTATCATTATTGAAAACCCTGATGAGACTTAAACTCCTCTAGTAGGGCAACTTAGGATTTTAAAGGATTGTTGCATACACTAAAAGCAACCGTGTCAATCCACGAAAGTGATTTAGGATATTTAGTTTTTATTTTAGTTTTTACCACTTCTCTTGCCAATAGACTACCAAGAAACTAGTTTGGGGTTGTGATGAGTGCTTAAAAAGTACTAAAATTATCATGATTTAATGTACTTTAATTAATTAAATAGATTTATATTTGTATGATTTTATTGTATTTTATATAAATTTTTATTTTTAGAATCACAAGTATTTTATTTTTTTAAGGTATTTTCGCTTAAAAAATAATTTAAAGACTCGAAAAAAATGAAAAAATGGACAAAATTGCCCAATTATGCTCACGCCTTTTCCACATCGTGCATGCACCAGCGTTCGTCCTACTATACGTGCCAGTTCCCACACACACGTGCCAACATGTCTTAACACGTCCAAGGCAAATTTTGAGATATTTTTCCATTTTTTTAATCTTTTCTTCACCTATAAAAAAACCATCTCCTTGAATCTCAAAACACTCAATTTCTCAGCTATTCTCTCTCTAGCTTTCTTAGTTTTATTTAGTTTCTTTAGTTTTAAAGTTCTTCTCTTTTTGAGAATAACTAGTTATGCTTTTATAAATTTCTAGTTTTTTATTCAATAAATGAAAATGCAAATCCGCGTAGAGGTTTTTCCATAAACGAATTTAGCATCAAAGTTCTACAAGGATTCTTTTGAGGTATAATTTTAAAATGAATTTTTTATAGTTATTTTTATGTTTTATGTTTTATATGTCATATTTAATTTTTCTATGATTAAATTTAACATGACTGGTTGTTTGTAAATATGATATAATAATAATGTTGTTATGCTTCTGAAATATTAAATGGGTAAAATATTTCTATAAAATAAATTGATTTTGTTTTTATTCAAAATTTTATATTAAGGATGTTAGAGAGAAATATATTATTTTTCATTACAAAATTAAATCTGAAAATTAGATTTTAAGTTTTAATTATCCGTTCGGATTTAGAGTAGTATGCTTTTATTTGTTGGTACAATCGTGTGGTAGTTAGAGTGAAGCTCTTTTTCAAAAACTTTTATAAGAACTATTATTCAAAAATATATTAACAACACATATTTTCAGTAATGGTTTTAAAACTTAAAAGTTAGTACTCGGATAATTAAATTCTTAGGTTTAATTTGGACACCTTGAATAAAGTTTAAATATCTAACCCGAGCAAAGGTTCCAATTAAATGGTTCATTTTCAATCTCTTAGAAGAAAGAAATTAATTTAATTAACCAAATTAATTATCGACCCAACCCATAAGTGTTAATTGATTTGTTTAATTAAGAAAGAATATCAAACCCCACCAAAGGTGATATTTATATATAAAAAAGAATCAATAAATATCTTTAATAACCTAAATAATATGAGTAAACATAATCAACTTAATTATTATATCCATAAATACTTCATTGTTATGAATGATAAAAATTTGCATAATTATTTATTGAATCCATATCTATGTTTTTTTTTTGGTTATTGGATTAGGAAACACAAAAAAAATCAAAATGTCATGATAAGATGTTTAGGATTTAATTTAATTTTTAAAAGTTTGAATAATAAATTAAAAACCAAATATATTTCTTCCTTAAATCGACCTTGGGAGTATACTTGTCATTTTCTATAAATGATTCGTGCACTTGCGAGAGTTTTACAAATATAAAACAAAAGTACTTACAAAATTAGTATTGCTAACCCGATGTTGATTTTGTTCATCAACAAAGATGGATCAAACGATTCAAAGATGGCATAAATCCTCTTTCTATCCAAGTAGCACTTAGGTTTTTTCCTTAAGAGACGATAAAAGTGGATTTTAGAGCTTGTTAGAGACATACAAATTGTCAAAGCATGAAATCCACACAATCTTCTCAAAATATCCATACAAATTCATCGAGTTATGACATGTGTAAGAAAAAGTTCATTTCAAATAAAATACAAAAATTTAGCCCAGCATACATTCAATGAATACACATATCAAGACAATCATATTTTAATTTAAGTGAAAAGTATGTTAGTCATATATCATCAATGGTCCATGTAAAATTAATTTTACATGCAAAATGACAGTAGGATAGAAGAACATATACAAATATCATGGGAAAAGATAGTAAAAGAAAAGTAGTGAAAGAGAATGTCAAAAAGTCAAATACAATAAATAAGTGAGATGACAAGTATGGCCTCAAAGGAGATCATAGGCTGAAAAGACAAGACTGTGCCTCAAGAGAGAATAATAGCACAAACCATACAGTGCTTGTAACACCACCTCAGTTATATCCAAAGACACATCTAAAGCACTAAAAAATAAAAAGTAGGTGAAAGATGAATATAAATCAATATGAGACAAATAGAGAGTCAACAATCAACAAACTAGTATAGGAAAGTAGAAACTAGTAAAACAAGTGAGATACATTCTATATGATAAGGCATATGAATGATAAGACATGCAAATAGAAATATCCTAATGCATTGACACCACAAGATGAAAAAATGTCAAGTGAATCAACATACTATGCACGACAAAGAAGCAAAGAGCGAGAAAGAGATATGCATGAATAAGTAAACAAGGAACATACTATCAACAAAAGTTCATGGAGATAAATAACCTCATAGAACAACAATAGCCTACACCATTGGTGACACAGGGCACAGACATACAAGGTGTGTATATGTGTCGATAAAGCTCAAGATTGAGCACACATGTGGTTAATCCTAAATAGAGGTGACCCGATCTGATATCAAATGAAGATTACCATTTGCATGAATGATTACAAGAAGGAAAATTGTTATTTTGACTCAAATTGGTAATCAGGACCTAGATGAGGGTGGAAATTCCAACCCATAGAATCTTTTCTTGAGCTCTATATCAATTAGGCCAAGTAGACCTCACAATGTGAATTGAGCAATCAACACAATGAAAGTAAAAAATGACATTCTCAATTCAACACATAATAAAAACAATATGCAGTAAGAAAGAAGAAACCATAGTAAAAACACTAGTGATAGTGTATCTCACTAGCTTCTATCTAGGATAGAAACATGCATAAACATAGTAAACAAAGACCTCATATAAAGGAACATATACGTTGAATGAAAATTGTAGTCCCATAACATGGAATCAAGCTAAACCTAGCAAACCTACTAAAGAGTCTCACAACTAGAGTAAGGAGATATAAACTCCTTAGAGACTCATAAAAAATTGACATACACATAATAGACATAAGTAATATAAATTAATTAGAGAGTAAGAAATTAATTTGCTACAACATAAGAAATGATTAGAAAGCTACATGTATGCAACAAAGAAAAGAAAGAAGGCATGCGACAACATATAGAAAATATTCTTTCTATTCAAAGTATATATCTAGAATGTTAGCACATATAAGATAGTAACTCAAATTATACTAATACAACAATCTAAATGTACATAGCAATATTGAAGGAGTCCAAGACCTGATACACAGTTAGGTTAAGGAGATACTGACTCTTTAAGGACTCATCACTTAATAGAAAGCTATTAATGTATGAATCATAGATAGCGAGACACAAGCAACATATAAGCTATACAATACTTTAAAAGCTAGCAATAAAAACGAAGTTGATAGAGAACTTAGCAAATTAAAAGCAGATGATAAATAATAGGAGTTTCCTAATAAAATTTTAAACTCTTATTAAACTAGCACACATTTGAGCATTCATAACACCACATATAAAGAGGTAAAATCATATAGAAACCCTATCTAAGTGGTAACATCCTTAGGTTGCTTAAGGTAAACATTTAGTAGCAAGTAATCCACTAAAAACAATAGACAAATACAATTCGATAGAATGTTATAAACCCAAATACCCCTATCAATTGGGACACCTACCCTAACTATCTATTATGCTCTCACTTGCTACCTTTATAACAACCTGGTTTTACACAAAAATTTGGCTCTCTTTCTAAGCCTACACCACTCAAAGTAGTGTGATCTATAACTAATAATTTGTAAAGTGAATATGAAAATATTGCACGAATGTAACCACTAACTAACATATGGCTCACAGCTACACAAGCTTCTCACATAAGAAAAAGTTACATGAGGGTAACTACTAGCCAATACAAACCTCATATACAACCCACTCAGAAACATCATATTGAGTACTTACCACTCACAAGCACAATTTTTCTCACACAATCACAAATCCCTAATATCGAGCAATGTACAAAGTATTAGTGATAAAAAAAGAAAAAAAAGAATTTAATTTGATAAAGCTCTGCTACCTCTTTTTCTGGATGCTAAATAAGAAGAAATGAAAGGGGTATTTATAGAAAATATATTATCACATCACCATCCATCTTGCTATCCACTTCACCAATGGTGGTGGTGAGGTCCATGGTGAGCTTGTTGGTGAGGTGCTAAAGAGTCACTTTTTCTTAAAAAAAACTAAAATTACCCATAAATACCAACACCAACAACAAACTAAAAATGAAAGTGACAGCATCGAATCACCCACATGCTCTAAAATTGAAAACCATAACCCTAAAATTAGCATGCACACTACGAAAACCAATCCCATGGTGTGTTTAAACATACTTGCATGCAAAGTGTACTCAACTATCTACATGTGTGAATTGTTAATTTGTAATAACAAACCTTACACAAAGGAAGACAAATGCACTCAGGATAATAAATAGACATCTTGTTTTGTACATGAGAAGCCAACACACAGACATAAGTAAAATAGGACTTACAAATACAACTATTTATTAGCTTGTTAGTAAATTAGTAAATGGGGTTTTAAAGAACTTTTTAACTAAAATACATGAGCATACAGATTGAGAAAAACATATGATTATGGGACTATCCTCACCACTAACCTATTATCTAACCAATTATATCATGAATCAATATTAGAATTATCCTTGACTTCTTAACTTTTAACTTGGAAAATCTTGGCAATTAATACTAGACTTCATAATGCACCTTTTCTTAGTTTGTAATTTACTAAAGGTTTAGTTATTAACTAACCTAAATTACGAACAACCTAGTCATATTGCTAGACAATTCATTCATTACATTAAAAAGAAAAAGACTAAGTTCTCCAAGATTACAATTCTTAGTAACCTTTAACTAAGGTATCAACCCTACTTGTCACACTATCACAAAGCAACACATTACCAATTTGAAAAGAATATTAGCAATTATATTCTTATAATTTACTAAAATTCTTATACTATTATTTAACATATACATGCAATAACCTAGTTAGCTACTCTAATTCATATATACATATCCATGGCATTTAAACATAAAATTGACCACATCAAAAAAATCAAGGATTGAGTTTGAAAATCATCATAACGTTTTATTCATTAAAATAATAGTCTAGGGCTTTGAAATTTCTCACAATCACATAAATAAATAAGCTAGGCATGGACTCTGAAAGTGATTGAATTAAAATAATAGAAAACATAAAACAAAAATAAGAATAAGAAGAATTAGCTACTCATTAATAGTAGTAGTTGAATTCAAACTCCGTAATTTCCTATTTGAATTCTATGTTGCCTTTAGCCTTCAAATTTTTTGTACGCCGACATATTTTTCATAAATTTCTATATTTACAATTTATGGCTCCTTTTGTTATAAACCCTAGCTACATATTTATAGTAAAATAGTACACTAACATATTCTTTTACATTACTATGATAATTTAATTATGGACCATGGAAAGATCATGATGTATGTTGATAACTCTATGAAAATAGAGTCATTAGCGCACTTTTTTATTTAATATTTACTTATTTTATTTAATAAATAGTATTTTTATGGTAAAAAATATTAAAATACAAACTTTTTAATGAAAAAGGGTGAAAATATAATTTTTAGAATTTTTTGGGATTGTTTTGGAATTTTTATGAAGTTTTTACATAGGACCAATTAGGAGATACCACATGGCATGCGATGCAGGTAGAAGAGACGATTGGAAAAGCCACACAGATACCAAGTAAGCATGGAGAGTGAATCATGTGTCACCATAGCATTCAATCTGAGTTTGGAAATCAATTAACGTGCCTTGCCATATGTTGCTACGCCATTGCTCCATGCATTCCATCCGTGTGTCATACCATCCCTTTCCATAAATCACATCGTGCCACATGTCGCTAACTCTGACCGATTTCCCCTGCCACACGTCACTCCCTGATTTGCCCAAAATTTTTTGATGCCATGTGTCACGTTATGATTGGCTAGAATTATCCGTTTTGCTTATTTTGATCATAGCCCTTGATTTGAAGTTGATCTGATGGTCCAGATTGCACCTAAGCTTTATTTAAGCCCCTTATCACTCCATAAACCCTAATTTTCCTCCAATAGCATAATTTTGGTCAATTTTTGGAGCTAATAAGAGAAAAACATTATAGAAAAATTCAAGAAAAGACACAATTTTGGTGGAGATTCAAGAAGAAATTAGTACAACAATTTAAGATATTGATTCTATTTCTTTTTCTACGCTTTTCTTTATCAATTTTTATGTCTTTCTTTATGAAAAATATGAGCTTTATGAACACAATTATGTGTAATTAATTTATTAATATAGGGATCAATTAAATAGATTTGAGAGAATTATTTAATTGTTTGTCTTGATTAAATAACATGCATAGTTTCTAAGTAGAGATGTATGATGCTTATGTATGTGATCTATAATTGATGAACTTAATAAATAGTATACAATTTAATTAGCATGAGAGTGTGATTAAATTAATTACTATATGTTGTGTAGTTTACTTGAGAGATGAATACATGCTAGATTAGATTCAATTGATCATGTCATTAATTGATAATTATATTGGGAGGATTTTAGTGATTTACATGTTTAGAAAATTAGGGGATTGAGTATTACTAGATATTTTCTCATATATCTTTTTAGTTATCAAATTTGATTTAATGAATTATTGCTATTTATTTTTAGTTATTTTAATTTTGCTTTACTAAAATATAAAAACACAAAAAAAATTGCTTTTTATTTTTTTAAGTTTTAAAAATTAGTTTTTAATAAAATAATCTTCGGGGAAATGATTTTTTCTAATCATTATATTACTTGTTGCAATACGTATATTTGTGTATTCGTTGTACACACTTCGTGTGTTGCGATCAAGTTTTTGGCGCCATTATCGAGGATTATTAATATTAGAAATTAATTTTTTTAATTTGTTTTCTTAATTTTTTTAATTTACTTTAATTTTAATCTTAATTTACTTATTTTCTTTTAGTGACTTATTTATTTATTTATTCTAGTTAATTTATTTTATTTATTTTCTTTACTTATTTATTTATTTTTTTAACTTTAATTTATTTATTTAGTTGTTAATTTTTTTCTTTTATTTTTTATTTAGACATCTCTTATAGTATTGTAGAAAGATAATTGAGTATATTGCATGAGCAGAGTTTGTGAGGGAAAAATCTTTCCTTTAGATCTTGAAATTGAGCGTACTTTGAGATCAATTAGAAAACAAAAGGTCACCCAAGAGGAAAAAATGGCTAATCCATTAGAAATAAACAACAATGAGCTAAACTTGAACAATCAAATTCTTTTGATGGATGATAGAGATAAAGCTATGAATGAATATGCAAGTATTATGAGGATAAATATTCAAGCTAATTAGTTTGAACTAAAGCCAGTGATGTTTTAAATGCTATAAACAGTTGGACAATTCAGCAGATTATCAACAGAGGATCCTCACCTTCATCTCCAATTGTTTATTAAAGTTGTAGATTCATTTAAGTTTAATGGTGTTACAGATGAGGCATTTAGGCTTAAATTATTCCCTTATTATTTGCGAGACCGTGCTCAAGCTTGGCTAAAATCTTTGCCACCTGATTCCATTACAACTTGGAATGGTTTGGGGGAGAAATTCTTGATGAAATACTTCCCACCAATAAAGAATTCCAAGCTTAGAAATCATATTACTTCCTACCAACAATATGAAGGAGAATCTCTATATGAAGCATAGGAAAGATTCAAGGAATTGCTAAGGAAGTGCCCTCATCATGGTATTCCTTTTTGGATTCAAATGGAGACTTTTTATAATGGTTTCAATGCTCACACAAGAACTATTGTTGATGCATCTGCTAATGAAACTTTGCTAGCTAAATCTTACAATCAAGCTTATGATTTACTTGAGAAAATAGCAAGCAATAATTATCCATGGCCAATGGACAGAATGATAGCCACGAGAAAAGTAGCCAGAATGCATGAGGTAAATGATATCACAACACTTACAGCTCAAGTTTCATCTTTGGTTAATCTTTTGAAGGTACAAAACATGCCAACGAGTATAAACCAAGTCCAAAATTCAGGAGTGTCATGTGTGTTTTGTGGAAGAGCTCATTTGTTTGATAATTGTCCAAATAATCCTGAATCCATTTTCTATATAGGTAATATGAATCGAAACAATAATCTATACTCGAACACATATAACCCAAGATGGAAACAAAATCTAAATTTCTCTTAGAGTAATAACAACATTCAAGGTGGTAATCAATTCAACCATCAATCATTTCTACCACCTGGTTTTCAACAACCACAATAATCACAAGTCCAAGAGAAGAAGCCACATACTTAGGACAATACAAGTACCTTAATAGGGATGATGAAAGACTTCATCCAATTAGTGATTACAAAAGTGTCAACTCAAGGGACTTTAATTCAAAATTTGGAGAACCAAATGGGGCAACTTTCTCTGGCTATAAGTCAAAGGCTTCAAGGTAACCTTCCAAGTGACATAATTGTAAACCCAAGAAGAGAAGGTAAGGACCAATGCAACGCCATATCCTTGAGGAGTGGTAAAACTTTAGAACAAGAACATAAGACATAAAAGGATAAGGAGAAACAAGAAATTAAAAAGGATAAAGAGGACTATAAAACTAAAAAGGATAAGGAGGAACCATAAACCAAAAAAGGAGGAGGAATTAGTGGATAAAGAGAGTAATGGAAATGAAATAATTTAGCCAAAAAATAGAAACCTCTACAAACATACTATTCCTTTCCCTCAAAGACTATAAAAGCAAAAGTCAGATATGCAGTTTTCAAAATTTCCAAAAGTCTTCAAGAATCTACACATAAACATACCATTTGTAGATGCATTTGAACAAATGCCATCTTATGCCAAATTCATGAAGGATATACTATTAAAGAAAAGGAGGCTTGGAGATCATGAAACAATAACCTTGACTGAAAGTTATAGTGCCATCCTTAATAGAAAACTACCACAAAAATTGAAAAATCCAAGAAGTTTTGACATCCCTTGCACTATTGGGAACATCTGTTTTGGCAAGGCACTATATGACTTGGGTTCTAGCATTAAGCTCATGCCATTATCGGTCTTCAAGAGATTGGGGGTTGGTAAAGCAAAACCCACTTTGGTAACATTACAAATGATAGATAGATCAATTAAGAGACCTCGGGGTGTGGTAGATGATTGTTTTAATAAAAGTAGACAAATTCATATTTCTGGTGGACTTCATTGTGCTAGCCATGGAAGAGGACCGTGAAATTCGTATCATACTTGGTCATCCATTCTTAGCAACCAGAAAGGCACTCATTGATGTACAAAAAGGTGAACTTACAATGAGAGTCCAAGATGAGCAAGTAATATTTAAAGTTTTTAAAGAATCTGAACCCCCTGATATTGTTAATGCTAATGAATGTTTAAGGATAAATGTTACTGATTGTGGGAATAACTTAAAAGAATATGTTGAGTCACCCAAACTTAATACTTTAACATATGCTGCTATAAACAATGACATAAACTCACCAGAAAACAACTCAACCTATTATAACTTTGAAAGTATGGCATTGAAAGTTGATATTTTATAATGTGTGAAATTTTTGGAGGACACAAATCTCATGTATATATCAAAGGCGATTATGGAAAATTTTGTGATAGGATCTAAACTCAAACCATCAATTGAAGAGCCACCAAGTTTAGACCCTATACTTCTACCATCCTATCCCCAATCAAGTATGAAAGGTGAAAAAGTCCAATGGAGAGGTGAAAAAGGTGATGGAAATACATAAATTGGATGAGTTACGATGAAGTGCTTATAAGAATGCCAAGAAGTTCAAAAGGAAAACAAAAATATGGCATGAGAAGAGAATTGAGCACTGTGTTTGCAAGCCAAAACATAAAGTATTATTGAACAAATCAAGACTCAACTTGTTTCCAGGCAAACTCAAAAGTAAATGGATACAAAGGGATGTGCCTTAGGACTTGATAGAAGGGTCTAGTCAAGGACGTTAAATGTGACGCTAGTTGGCTGGCAACCCAACGTTATTTTACTTATATTTTCATTGTTTTTATTTTGTAGGTGAATAAATGTGGAGAACAATGACGTAACAAGAATGAGCATTTTGGTCATAGATGTGGTGTGTCATGATTAAGGGATTTTTCTTTTCTTTTACCTTTTCATATTTATATGTGCACATTGGGGACAATGTGTAATTTAAGTTTAGGGGATGGAACTTCATTCTCTACATTAGTATTTAGTATGCATTTTAAATTTTGAAGGAATTTTTTTAATTATTAGGATGTTTTTTTTAAATCATGATTTTTGTAGAAATTGATAAATATATGGAAACTAAATGCATGCATGCTTGATATGAAACATATGAACTCAATGACAAAAATTGGTTTTCATGACTAGGATAAAGAATGTAACATATTTGTTAAGATATTTACATTAATCATATTATATGCTTGCTAGTTTTGATTTGATTGATTCAATTTTTTATGCACATGTTCGTGATTGATTTTGGTGTGCTTATTGAGAGAAAATTTGTAATGGGCTATGGGAGTTGATGATATCTACCAAGTTTTAGAATCTATTTGATTATTCCCTTAAGGAGAAATCCCAAATAGTATTTAGCAAGAGAAATGATTTAGGCTTTATTTGGATTGATTGAGCCTTTCAATCTAACCATTGTCAATATCTTTAGTTACCTATTTGAGCCTAACAAAGAACCATTCATATCTTTAACCCACATTTAATGCCTAACTAATAAGTATTACCTTTACCCTTGCACCTTTAGCTTTTATGAAAAAAAATTTATTTTAATTTTTATCAAAGTTTTTTTTACTGTAAATTTCAAATTTCAAAATTATTTTTCTATTCACGTTATAATTATTATCATTATTATTAATTTTTTTTTAATTTCTATGAAATTTGGAATTTGAATTTTTTGTTTTTTTGTTTTTTTTTAAACCCAAAAAAAATTACAAATATTTATATCACAAAAAGTTTTTACAATTTTGATAAATAATTTAAAAACGATATTCCTTCGCCGGCAATGGCGCCAAAAACATGATGAATAGACCCGGCATCGTCGATCCTACCAATAATTTGGTTTTATATTTATAAAACTCTCATAAGTGTACGAATCATTTCATAGAAAATGATAAGTATACTCTCAAAGTCGATCTAAAGAAAGAATATATGTGGTTTTTAATTTATTATTCAAACTTTTAAAAACGAAATTAAATCCTAAACATCCTGCCACCATATTTGGGTTTTTGTTGTTTCTAATCTAATAACATAAAAATAAACATAGATATCTTTTATGCAATAAACATTTATGCAAATTTTATCTTTTATAATAGTAGAGTATTTATGGATATAATAACTAAGTAATTATGCTTGCTAATATTATTTAGGTTATTAAAGATATAAATTGCTATTTATTAATTCTTTCTTTTTTATATGAATACCACATTTGGTGTGGTTAGATATTCTTTGTTAACTAAACAAATCAATTAACACCAGTGGGTGCGGTTGATAACTAATTTGGTTAATTAAATTAATTCTATTTTTTAAGAGAATGAAAATGAACCATTTAAATGCCACATTTGGTGGGGTTAGACAGTTTAAACTTTATTCAAGGTGTCCAAATTAAACCTAAGAATTTAATTATCCGAGTACTAACTTTCAAGTTTTAAAACCACTATTGAAAACATGTTGTCAATACATTTTCAGATAATAATTCTTATAAAAACTTTTGAAATAGAGCTTCACTCTAACTACCGGTCGATTGTACCAATAAATAAAAGAGCACTACTCTAAATCAGACCGAATAACTAAACTTTAAAATCTAATTTTCAGATTTAAGTTTGTAATGAAAAATAATATATTTCTCTCTAACATTCTTAATATAAAATCTTGAATAAAAATAAAATCAATTCATTTTAGAGATTTTTACCTATTTAATATTTCGCAAGCATAACAACGTTATTATTAGATCATGTTTACAAATAGCCAGCAATGTTAAATTTAATCACAGACAAAGTAAATATAACATATAAGAATAAAACATAAAAAATAACGACAAAGAAAATAAAATCCTTACAGTATTTTGATGCTAACTATGTTGCTGGAAAACCTCCAAACGGAATTTGTACTTCCATTTATTGAATCAAAAAGCAAATAAATTATAAAAACATAATTAGTTCTTATGAAAAAGTGAAGAACTATAAAACTAAGAAAAATTAACTAAGAAACGCTAAAAACTAAGAAATGGAGAGAAAGAAAGAGAAGAGAAGATGTGTTTTGAGATGTGATTTGAAGTTAAGAGAATGAGGGTATTTATAGGTGAGGAGAGGAAGGAAACGTGGGTGAAAAATTGATTAAAAATGGAGTAGTGAATGATGACATCATACTGTTGACGTTATGGTGATGTGGGGCGAGTTGGCGCATGCAAATGGGCAGATGGGAGCAGCGGCGCGCGCGGACTGGGCGTAGATTGGCAGTGGCGCGCGCAGACTGGAGTAGGGGCGCACGTGGAAAGGAGCAGGGATACACGCGGAAAGGAGAGTAGGCGCACGCGGATAGGGAAATGTGGCGCGCGGGACCAGGTGCTTATAAGTGTGGGCACACATGGAATGAAGCGTCTGCGGTACTTTCAGCCTTGACTAGCGCGCTGGGTGCATTGGCCTGGGCGGTTTGGTGCACGATTTCCTTCTTTTTGACATTTTTGACCTTTTTGTCTAATTTTTCCATATTTGTTGACTTTTCCTCATTTATTTTATGAATATATTTGTGATGTATTGCCTCCAGTATTCCTCTTTGAGTCTTTAAGTTACATTTTTAAGTGAAAATACCTGAAAAACAATAAAAATATCAGTGATTCCGAAAAGACAGATTTATATAAATATATGATAAAATCATATAAATATATATATTTTTAATCAATTAATGTGCATAAAATCATGGTAATTTTAGTTCTTTTTGAGTACTCATCACTTACTAAGTTGGAGTAACTACTTCTCTCTTACTCTATTCATGTCCATGTTTAGCTTCTCAATTACCCAATATGCCTTATGCTTGAGTTTAATAGGTAGGGGCATACCTTCTCAAAGATTAACTAGTAAGGACTCATCCCAATATGTCTTTTGTAAGCCATGTGGTATACCCATAGGGCCTTATTCAACTTGATTTCCCAATCCTTCCTTAAAGGCTACATAATGCATTCCAAAACCCCTTTGCTTTGCCTATTTCTCACCTCCAGTTGACTGAAAGTTTGTGAATAGTATGGAGTGGCTACCTTGTGTGTGACGTTGTACATCTTCATAAAACCATCAAAGATCTTAGTGCAAAAATGGCTCATTCGATCACTAATTATGGCTCTAGGCATCCGAAACCTACTAAATATCACATCCTTTAAAATATTTCCAACAACATTAGTTCTATTGGGTATAGCTTTAACCCACTTTGAAACATAGTCAATGACAATCATAATTTATTCATAACCATAACAGAGGGGAAATGGACACATAAAATCAATCCCCCATGCATCAAATATTTCAACATATATTACTAGTTCTTTGACATATATTACAATGCATGCAAAACATGTGAGCATCCTCAAACAAAATTGGCCAATAAAATCCAAATTGCAATACTTAAGGGTTATTTTCTTACCACTAAAATGACCCTCTCACATTGAAGCTCAAGAGAAAAGGACAAAATGTTCCTACACACTTCCTCAAGCATACATCTCTGAATGACTTGATCTTAACAAAGCTTGAAAAAATAAGGGTCATCCTAAAAGTATTGCTTGCAAAAAAGGTAAAAACCTTTCCTTTTCTTAAAAAGAAATATTATGCCTCAAAACACCAATAGTAAGATAATTAATTATATTAGCATAACATGGATTTAGACCTACTATAAATAAAATTGTTCATCATGAAATTTTTCAATAATTTCTTCTTTACTCTCACAACTACTATAAAATGGGGTATTTAAGTCAATATATAAAGTTAGTTTTTGGAAAAAATTGACTTTTAATGAATTTAAAGTCGGTTCGGTGTAGAACCGATGCTATCAATGTAGGACATAGCGTTAGTTGAAGTTTTGAACCAACGCTACACGTAGACGTAGCGTCGGTTCCAGGTGTCAACCGATGCTACGCTACGTGGAAAAGACTAAGGCGTAAAATGATACGAACTCCACCAACAATTGTGATGAAACCTGATAAAAATACCCCAAGATTGTGAAGATAAGATTTGTTGAGTCTTAACCGATCACCTAACAAGATGAAAATCAAGACTATAAAGGATTGAAATGCCACACCAAGAAAACCTAAGAATTCAAGGTGATAAGTTTGGTTGTTTGAATTCCACAATTCATGAGTTCTTTTTAAAAACTAAAAGGAAAACAAGACCTCACAAGATGATAATTTTTTGAATAATCCAATATATCTTTAAAATTTGTAGTACTCATCTATATATTTGGAGCAACCCCCTAAGAATAGGCAAATTCATAACTAGATAACTAGATTCAATGTATTTTAACATGCCTAGCCACGACCAAGTTATTTTTCTATATAATATCCTTTAAATTCTTCAAATTCACACCTATTAATGGTCAAACCATGATGGTTACCAATTTGCATGCTAATTAGCCTCTTCAATTGATTTGATGACATGGACTAGGCCTTGATTATTATTTGAGCCCATTTGGGTCTTTTTAGAATCAACCCAATTCTCTTAGATTATCCCATTTAGTGCTTGCTAGAATCATTTGGCTCTAAGTCTTGTATTTGGGCCACTGGAAAGAGACAAATGGTCTTGTGCAAATTCAGCTATGTTCCTAGTTGTATGATTAACATGTCTAGCTCCTTAGTTTGCATCATTTTGCTCTTCTTGAGAAGGATTTGTCCTCAAATCATCACTTACATCAAAATGAGACAAATTAGCAACATTAAAGCTTGCCTTAACACCATACTCACCTGGTAAGTCAAGCTTATAGGCATTATAATTGATGTGTTAAATTACTTGAAATGGTCTGTCACCCTAAGGTAGGAGTTTTGAATGTCATTTTTCTGGAAAATGGTCCTTTATATGCAACCAAACCCAATCTCCTGGTTCAAACACTACCTTCTTATGTCCCTTGTTGGTTTATTGAACATATTATTTAGTACTCTTTTCCATGTTTAGTTGTGCCTTTTCATGAATCATCTTTAAAAATTCTACTTTCTTCATACCATCTAATTATACAGGTTCATACAAGTCTTTCGGTTGACACCTAAAACCGACACTATCCACGTAGCGTAGTGTCGGTTGACACCTGGAACCAACGCTACATCTACATGTAGTATCCGTTTGACACGTCAACCGACACTACACATATAGATAAATTCTTTTCTCTTCTTTCTTCCCCAGATAGAAACTATTCTAAGCGATATATAACTCTCAAAAACCCAAAACCGCTTTCACTTCTCCTCCACTCTTTCTCATTTTTTGGCCACCTACGACCACCAATTCCATCGTCGGTTATTGGGTTTTCTTCCTCTCTAACTAATCTTTTAGATCATCTATTTTTATGAGCAAAATACTCAAAAAATTTATACGCATTTTTCACTTACAAAACATGATTTTTCTTTATTTCCTTCATTTTGTCACTTCATTTAATCTTGTAAGTATTTCTATTAATCCTACGCACTTATTATTCATATTTGTTTATATTATTATGTGTTATTATTTATGTGTATAAATTTTTGTATTTCTGTTATTATGTGTATAAATTTTTGTATTTCTGTTATTATGTGTTAGTATTTATGTGTATAGATTTTTGTATTATATATGTAAGTTTGTATTATAACATCAGGAGAAGAATATGATGATCTTGAATAACATAGAACAATACCATGGTAATTTTTCTACTATTAAGTAATATTTTATTTTTCAATTATTTCCATTATTTAAACTATTTGTTAAACTGATTTTCTTTTTTTCTGCTATTATTTAGTGATAGAATACAGGTTTTAATTTGAGTATAATAGAAAATGAGTAAATTTTGTAAAAAAAAAATTTAAAGTCGGTTCAGCAAACCGACTTTAATACCCCTTTTTGTAGTAGTGCACCCTCAAAAGTATTAAATTCAAAAATTAACCTAGACAGATGATCAACTACTACATTTTTGTTACCTTTGTTATCTTTGATCTCTAGGTCAAAGCATCATTATCATAATACACAATTATTTTTGACCCTTCCAAGTAAGACCTAAATTTATCTAATGAAAACACAATAACCAAGAATTCTTTCTCAGTGGTGGAATAATTAATTTGGGCATCATTGAGTGTTTTACTAGTATAATAAATGACATGTAAGCACTTATCCACTTTTTGCCCCAAAACAACTCCTATAGAAAAATCAAAATAAAACACATTATCATCAAATGTATAGACTAATCAGCTGCCATGATAATAGGAGCAAAAGTTAAATTATACGTCAAAGTACTAAAGACAATAAGGCAATCATCATTAAAATTGAACAAATCATCTTTTGAAAGCAAGCTATTTAGAGGATGACTTATTTTTGAAATCATTTAATAAATCACCTATAGAAACCTGTGTTTTCTAAGAAGCTCCTAATCCCCTTAATATATGTAGGGATGATAGTTTAGAAAATAAATCTATTTTTTCTTTATCATCCTCAATTCCCTTGTTAGAAATTATATATCTTAGCACAATCCCTTGTTGGACCATAAATTGACTTTTTTCCTAACTAAGTGTTAAGTTATATTCAATGCAACACTCTGAAACTAAAGTCAATTTTAGGCAATCATCAAATAAGGTTCCAAAATAATGTTTTGGATTTGAGTCTTACAGGTTTGAAAAAAGAAAATAATAAGCTTCCTGTAGATAATAAAAAATTGGTGTAAAAGCTCAAAGAATCATGTGAAGAAATGGTGAGATTTACTATTGGAGCTCAATATTTAGATAAAATTTTGTGCATTGATAAGTCACACAGTGATGATATATGTGGCCTTGGTTATAGGGATGAGAGTTCCACACCTTCAACATCAAAGACCACATTTCTACTATTACTAATTATGCACAAATAACCATTGCACATAAAATATAAAAAACTATTAAATTTGTGCCTACCTATTATCATTGTGGTAAGAAGGTCATTTAAGGCCCAAGTGTAGATTCTTATTGACATCTACCCAGTCTAATAATTCTTTCCATGCTTATAGTTATATGACTCATCAATATGGTAGGAAAGATCATATAAGCATCATGTGTAGATTCTTATTGATAACTACCCAATCTAATAACTCTTTCCATGCTTCTAGTTATAGGACTCATTATTGTCATCATCCATATATGCATATCATGTCCAATAATTCTACTAGAAATCATGAAGTTAGAGGTCCAAAAAGGAAAGTTAAACTCAATACATTTAATTCTATGACTCATTATCATCATTCTACCATGCATATTACATCTTCATTTAGAATGAATGTAAAAAGTAAAGCTGAGTTTATGAATATGCCTATGAAGACTAAGGTAGTTGAGTCCTAACCCAAAAATATAAAGAAACCAAAATTCAAGAAAATATGGGTTAGGAAAGATTATCTTTTTTTGTTCACCTAATTGTCTTTTATTATTTCACCTAGATACTTTTGTTAGAATACTTAAATGACACTTGGTGAGCAATATCATAGGATTGCATCTATTTTATTTTAAATTTTTTTTCAATTGTTAAGATTTAAAAAATTTGATAAGTAAAATTTTTTTTGGCCAACAAAGTAATGGCCTTAAACAACATTTACACATATACAACCTTATCTTTAGTGGCTCAACCCGTTTTGACTTTTGTTGTATAAATTATTCTACAATTTTGACTTTTGCACACATATATTGTTTTACATGTGATGATTAATATTGATATGAACTTATTCACACACTCATGAAGTTGTGTGTATGTTATGCTTGAAGGTTATGATTTCTCTTGAAGTACTCTAGTTATTCAACTAATCTTGACTATAAATTGTGTTGAGTTCTATCACTTGCTTTCTATAATTTTACAGTATGGAGGCACCTAATATTGAAAGGGCTACCTACTGTAATGTGTGAAGCTATTGCAATGAGCAAGAGGGCCACCTTACAACTAGTATGGAAGTCCTTATGGGAGGTTTATGGATTATGCAAGTAAAAAATAAATTAAAAGATTATGTAAAAAGTGACTATGCATGTAAAAAATGTACTTGGCATGCACAAAAAGAAAGAGCCAAAAGAGGTTAAAAATAAATAAATAATCATTTTCCTCATTTATAAAATATAAAATAAATAAAAAATTTTAGTCCTCAACTGGTATATATATTTATTTTGTGAGATTGAAGACTCAATTGCAATTTAACATAAAAGATGATACTTTTTTATTTTGAGTCCTTCATGATTGATCATAAATGAATTAATTGGCATATTAGTGGAGTTCAATCATGCATACACTTTTTAAGTAAATGTCAATATGTAATTATATGTGCTAAGTGTGTTTATGTGCTTCTACTCTACTTGCTTATTTATGCAATAGATAATCAAAATTTGAGCAAAAATGAGTTCTCAATTGATTATAGGCTTGTTTGTGATCAAATGAATTTATTACCTTATGTGGCTATTTATGGAAAAACAATTCAGGTTTTAATTTTTTTTCTTTACCTCTTATCCTTATTTATTATTTATTTAATTACTTTTACAATTAAGGATTCATAAGACTTAAGAAGAGTTAGACAACCTTGCACTTTTGCATTGATTTTTCTTTACATTGCACTTAAGTTGATAATTTCTCTTAACTACTTTGTCCTTTTCATATGTCTAAAAGTGAGAGAGTGATTTACACCATTTCATTATCATGTTTTATGTTGTTGTGCATATAATGGAGAAATTGTATATAGGGGTGAATGCTTTTGTCATTCTATTTTATTATGAGAAGGATTGACGTGAATGCATACACTACATGATTTCTATCTACACTTAGCTTATTTATATATAAACTGAAATAATGTACAATGAATCATCCAAGCCAAGTTGTCATATGTTTTGTCTATATGATTTCAGTTACATACAAGTTTGTCTTATTGCAACAAAGTTGGATTCACCAAATCATAGGATAGTTCCACTATGAATTCTAGGACATCAATGTATTTTTACTTTATTCCTATGAGTGTCATATAGTGAGAGAGAGGTTTTATCATACAAAATTATCAAAGTGGAAGTTTGTAAAGACTATAAGTGTTGGCTATTTTTGTGGATAAAAAGATTCTTGTTGCAGCAAAGTTGGATTCACCAAATCAGAGGATGGTTCCACTATGAATTCTAGGACATCAATGTATTTTTACTTTATTCCTATGAGTGTCATATGGTGAGATAGAGGTTTTTCCATACAAAATTACCAAAGTGGAAGTTTGTAAAGACTTTGAGTGTTGGCTATTTTTTTGGACACAAAGTTTGCCTATAAATTTGTTTCTAGGATTGTTATCAAGTCTATCAAGCAAAGTCAAAGAAACATCAAAGTTTTGAATAGTTGTACTTCAATTATATCTTTTATAAATATCACACTTAGTAATGCACTCATGTATTCAAAAGCACATGTTCATAACACTTAGAATTATTTTTATTCCTAAAGTATTTATTTAAACTTGAGTCAATTTATGAAATTAACACTTAGTGTTTTCTTGAATGTGCTTCAATGTTTTTAGGATGTGTCCTGATAAGAGCCAAATTATTGCATTTTTGTTATGATTTAAATGTTGATATTAGTGTGAAAATTGTGTTTATTTGATTATTTAATCCACAAATGTCATTTCACGGGTATTTCGTGTTGAAAATGCAATTTCAGGTAAAATCATGATTTTGGAGAAGTTTTGGACAAAGTACAATGATCGGGATTGAGTGAAAATAAAAAGAAAACAAAGTTTCAAAATTTAGAAATCTCGCCGTCGGCAAAAATCTCACGGCAAAAATCTTCCCGAGAGCACAAATTTTGGCAAAGTGATCTCGCTGCTGGCCAACATAATCTCGCCGTCGGCCAAGGGATCTCATCGCCGGCCACATTCATCTCACCGCCGGCCAAAATCAGCGGAACCAAAATCGTAACTTTTCCAGAAATCTCGCCGCGGCGAGAATAATGTTGCCGCTGGCGAGTTTCGTCCGAAAACACATTTTTTATGTTGTTTTGTTCCAAAATTTCCCCCAAAACCCTAGATCTATATATACAATATGATGGAGAAAGATTTCACGACAGAGAGAGCAGATATGAGTCATTTTTGGAAGAGAAAAGGAAATTTTGGAGAGAAAGGTTGGAGAAGCTTGAAGGATCATCACCATTGTTGCTACCAAGTCTTCATCTTCAAGATTTTTTCATCTCTTCTCCTTATCTTTTATTTTCTGCATTTTATTTAGATTTGTTATTCATGGATTCAATTGAAATAATGTTTGTTCTTATTTCTGTTATGAACTAATTCATTTTTGCTAAGGCTATGATGTAGTTGAATCAAGAAAATTTGATTTCTTTTGTTATCGTTATATGAATTCATTGTTTTCAAGTTGAGTATTTATTTCCATGCTTAATGCTTTTAAATTTCTGATCAAGATTTAGATGATTTGTTGCATTATATTGAGACCGAGAGGAGATGTGTAATGAATGCTTCTTGTGATAAATATCGTATGTTGAATGCGAGTTTGACACCTAATGCATGATGTATGTGGTTATTCTAGAAATTTCATAAATCGTAATGTGATTATTTGTGATTAAATCTTCAAAGAAATATAGTTGGTTTTCTTAGATAAGTAATTCTAATATAACTCGAGAGAGAGTATTAGATAAGTTTGGGTTTTTCAACCATCACTTTTAACTTTAATTCTAATATAACATGACTTGAAATCGGATTGAATTGATTTAGCGAAATCAAATGCCTTAGCGTTTTTAATCATTTGTGAACAACATTAAATTTTGTTATTTGCGTTTAGTTTTAAGTTAATTTACTTCTTAAACAAATTCAAAAATTCGATTTTCAAATAAAATTAGGATTAGTTAATTTCGGTACTTAGTAACGCTATTCCTTATGGTTCGATATCCATACTTTTGTACACTTTATTACTTGAATGATTTGCATACTTGCGAAATTATGCATCATGTCCCAAAGTTGATGAATTATTTAATTGATATTTTTAACGGACTTTAGGTAATTAAACCTAAAAATAATTAACCATAAAATTACTAGGTTATTATTACCATGTATATATACACATTAATTGGTTAGACTTTAAAATGTGTCAAAACATTGAAGAAGCTACATGTATATTTAATGGCATCAAAGGTTATATCGAATTGGCACCAGCTAAGGAATTGAAATACATATTCAAGGTTGATTTAGGGGTTGATTCATTAGTTGAGAAGGTTTATCATATTCCCACGAGAGAATTCACCAATTAGAGGGAGATTGATTTGTACTTGCTATTATATGGAAAGTAGTAAAGTTAATTAGGTTGTCAACGTATATCATAGAGAAATTAAATTATGATATATTAGTTGAGTATTTTATTATTTTTTTAAACATACTCTCATATTTATATGCACTTTGTTTTATATTTTCATGTTCATATACCTTCTTTTTAATTAGGTTCTTGCATGTTTAGATCAAGTAATTTTGTGTGTGATCATAATTATTTTATTTATTATTAAATTTTAAAGAAGCTATTTTTATTGAATTTATGCTTAATTTTCTTGTTTTAATATTTGCTAGTTGATTTGATTTATTTCATATATGTTTTGAATCACCTAGTTAGTATTATTCGTTATTAAATTTATTTTAGAACACACATAGGCACTTGTATATTTTGTGCTAACCCTATTGGTAGGTTGATCCATGAATGTGACTGACTTGTGAGGAACTAATTAGAATGTTGGTATAGATACCGTTCACGCTAATCTTGAAAAATGAGAAAATAAATCAATGACTCATAGGTAAGGTACATAGAGGTAGTATCCTAAAAGGATAGCATAAAACTGAGTATGTACTTGTACATTTGATTTTCATAGTGGAAAGGTTTGGTGGTTTGGACTAGTGGTTTTCCTTTTAGGTTATTATTGTGGCTTATGTTATTTTCACCTAAAAATCTCATATGTCATTTACCTATGTTCGCATTTAATTTTGATACATGATTACTTTTCTAGCCGTTGTGATTAGGTTATGAAATTATAATTTTAGAAAATTAAAAATAACCTATTCATCCCTTCTAGGCTTCTAGATCCATATTGTGAACTCTCACTTGGGAATGTCAATTGACTCTGCATTTCTTTCTTCAGAAGGCTTATCATCTTTGGCACTTGTCTTTCCACATTCTTGGGAAACTATATTTTCAACTTCCATTATACCTACACTAGATGGTAAGTATTGGAAATCTTACGTAAAATTTACTAACCACCTTACTACTTCGAAGGACTGTGATAGCCTTTACTTGTTCTTTTGACTATGAAGCTTTCCTTTTTTCTACTTCTACATAAGTTCAACTAGCTGCCCCACTTGAACTTCCACCCTTTTCATGGAAGCTTCTAAGGAATCAAACCTTTGATTATTTTTAATCTGGTTATCTTTATTAACTTAAATAAAGGTATTTAAGTTATCCTCTAAGTTAATTGAGTGGAAAATATTGGTTTAGATTTGGCCCTTACATTTGGTTTTGGGCAAAAGGTGGGTTTATTTTTTGCCTTCCATGAAAAGTTAAGGTGATTTTTCCACTAAAGATCATGAGTGTTGGAAAATGGATCATTTTTGGTTCTACGTTAGTACCCTTGTATAAGATTACCTTCCTGCCTAGTACTTACACAAGAATTACTTGTAAAAGAACAAAAACACCATGCCAATATGTATCATAAACTCCACATACCTCTTGATTTGGCTTATTCTTGGTAGTAAGGAGTTGCATTTGCTTAGTTAATTCTACAAGTTGCATGACCATTTATTTTCTTTCAAAGCCTATCACATTGAATCTTGTTCTTCTTCCCCTGGTACTCTTTTGATAAGAATTATCATCCAATAACTCATATAACTCATAAGCATGCTCTGCTATCTTTTATCCCATAGCTTCTCCTACAACATTATCAACTATGTATTGACATTGTTGTGTCAATCCATCATAGAAAAAATGGTTTTGTAGCTATAGCAAGAAGCTATAATGTGGGAACTATATCAAAAGAGGTTTGAATCTCTCCCAAGATTCATGGAAAAGCTCTCCATCCATCTACGAGAATGTGGCAATCTGTGTGTCAACAATATTTGGATGGGAATAGAACTTACCTATAAACTTGTTATAGACTGCCTCTCATATTGGTAAGGAGCACGGTGGTAGAGTCATGAGCCAAGACATGGCTCTATCCTTGAGTGTGTATGGGAAACACCTCGTCCTAAGCTTGTCTTCGTCAAGTCTCTATAATGAAAATTTTTGCATAGTAGCATAAAAATCTCTAATAAAATTTAAAGGGTCTTCATTAAGGATACCATAAAATGAAGTCAACATGAAATAATGAATGTTTTTCAATTTATAATTCCTATCCACCTCTCTTAGTAGTATGCAAGAAGTAGCAGTGCCAATGATTGTACTTGTGTACTTCATCATTATCTACCTAGCTCAATCTTCACTCATGTCTACATGAACTTGAGGTTGTTCTTTCTATTATTGATTGACAAAAATCCAGATTTCTTAAAAGATGTTTAATCATGTGGATGTTGTCAATAAAAGGTGCGAGTCCCTTGAGCATTTTCAAAATAAAAGACAACTTGAGCAAACCTTGAGAAGTTACCACTAACTTAGAGCACTTTAAAAATAAAAGAGAACATAAAATAAAAATAAACAACTAAACTAGCAAAGAAATAAAATAGACAAAAATAAAACTAATTAAAATGAAAAAACAAAGCTAAAAAAACACATATATTAATAAATGGTTTTTAGGAAGTTTGATAAATAATCTAAAATGCCAATTCCCCAAAAACTTGATGCAAAAATTTTGTATTAATAGCTCATAGTGCACAAGTCTCACAAGTGTACGAGTCACATATAGTAAGTGACAAGTATACTTCCAAGGTTAGTCTCTCAAAGAATTGCATTGGCTTTAAATAATTTCACTTTCTTAAAAAATTTAACAAAGAATTTAATAAAAAATTAAACCTAAGAATTATATCACAATGGTTGGGTTCAAAATCTTAAAATAATAACAAATAATTAAATATAGACCCAACCCAAAAACGAAATCAAGAAGCTGTAAAATCAATGAAGAATACATAGGGAAGTTTAGCTAGTTAATCATGTTTACTTTGAAAGATTAGGTGAATTATAGTAAATGAACATATAAATTCAAATTATTTGTTTTCCTTTAAAATAAGAAAACTCCTAGATCAAGAATTATTTTCTTATTAATCAACAAAATAATGTACTATGATGGAGACAATAAGCTAATTGATTAAATTAAGCCTAAGAAAATTACAACCATTTAAATCAATGCAATGGTCAAGCACTAATTTAATCTCTTATTCAAGTGTCCAAATTAGATCTAGATAATTTGCTTGAAATTTACCTCTCAAATTTTCAATCTATCTATGAAGAATAAATGACCAATACATTGTTCATAAAAAAATCTTGTAACAAAACCTTTAATAAAGAAACATTCTTTATTTAATTAATTATAAAAACATTTACCCAAATAATGTAAATAATCATGATAACAAAGTTAAATCCCTATAGTAAATTTAACCAGAGATGCTCACATTAATATCCATGATTAGATAAGAATAAGCATTCATCCAAGAAAAGAAAAGGAATATGAATCTAGAAATAAAAAGATTATTAATTAGATCTAAATGCCAATAATGGGTGGATGATGTTTCCTTTTCAAATAGTGTGTAATCTTGATCTTCAAAGGGCTCTTAAAATCTCCCACAGTTGTCATCAAATTTGTTGTAAGTCTAATAATAACCCTAATGAACAATTTCAAACTATTTATATGTATAATACTGGTTAGAATTTAGAGCCAATTTTTTTATATGTGTCGCAGCACACAGTTTTTCCTGCCGTGGATCACATCTCAAAATCATCCTATAGTAAAACCTGAGGCTCATTTATCACGGAACACATTTTCTTCCACTATGGTACGCAATGTTTAATTGACCCAGTAGTAGAACTTATGGGCTAACTACCATGGTGCACATTTTATTCTTCTATAGCACGCATTGTGTGAGTTGACATTGTTTATACTCCTTACAAAGTGGTTGATTATTGATGTAAGGCTTACATGCCTTAGTCTCTTTCACTCTTAGGGTTCTATTTGAGTTCTCTAAGTGTTGTCTCTTTAAGTGTTGAAATTATTTATCTCTTTTGAAGTTAAAAACACATAAAATACATCAAAACATATCCGTGATTCTAAAAATATAGATTTGTATAAATAATCAAACCTATTCATTCCAAATAAGCACATTAAATCACAGAATATGAGTGTTTTTTAGGCAGTTATCATCCCCACACATCAATATGGATCGAAGTAAAGGGCATAAAGGGTTTATATGATACTCGAGGAAAGGAAGCCCGCTTATGTTTTTTCAAACCCACAAATTTTACATTGAAATTTAACTATTTTATTATTTGAAAATATGGAAGGAAATAATTGTTTCAATTAATAAAAATCTAAATGCCTTATATTATCATGCCATAATAATATTTCACTAACTTTAGCTTCATCAAAGTAATACAGACATTCGCATTCTCAAGCACTATCAATAGTCGTCTCCGATGATATGTCCTGAAAAACACAATTAGATGGAAAACAAATAACTAGTGGAATAGTGAAAGAGTTTTTACAATTGACTAATAGAAATTAGTTTACAAGATATGTTCAAAATTGAGAGTTATAGAATTTGAGATTTGAATAATCTATTTTCCATTAATAGATGACACATATCAATCTGCCATTATAACTTTAAAATTTCCAGCACAAGATGCAAAAGTCATAACTAATTTATATGCATTAATTATATGATCTAACACTATAAAATCAATAATCCAAGAGATTTTGGTTTGAAAGGTGGTAACGAGGGATTGTAAATGATTACCTTTATAAGCTAATGAGGCATATGAATGACAAACATTTTGAAAGAAAATCATTTATAAAGGTAATCTACTTGAGCTGGATTGAAAGCTTCCACTATCTAGTGGCCAACTAAGGTTTATAGCTTCAAAATATATTGTCTCGGTTTTCAATCCATGTGTATTTTCATGTATTTTTCACAAACTTCTTTTATGTGTTCGGGTTTTGACAATGCTTACAAAATATTCTTTTCCACTGTGGATTTGAGCCTAGCCTAACTTGGTTTTCCTATGGCCCTATAGAGTGCTTAAAAGCACTAAATATTATGTGATTTATTTGAAGTTTAAATGTCAAAAATAGATTTGTATTTACACAATTTTATCATTATTTTAACATATCTATGTTTCAGGTATTTATAATTTCAAATTTATTAAAAAGATCAACATACGAAGAACCATACCTAAAAGTACTCAAATGCAACTTAAGATAATTAAAGACAAAAAACATGTAAGTCTTACATATGTACCAATCAAGATATAAGAGGGTAAAATACAAAAATAAATTAGAGACAAATAGAACAACAGGGGATGTGACAATGAATAATGTGTGTCGTGGTACGAGTGTCTCAAATTGCAATTGAATGCGTCCAAAATCAATGCATGTCGTAGCAGTAGAATAATGTGTGCTACAACTCGCAACCTCACAATCTATTTTTCTCTCCTTTTTTCAGCGTTTAATTTATACCTATATAAACTCCTTCGCTTGCTATTATAATGATCTGTGCAAAACTGCAAGTGCACAGTATCGTAATTTTATAATATAATGATAAGAAAAGTATTGTCCTTAAGGATTGGTAACTTATTTTTGACAAATACAAAAATTATACTAATTTCAATTTTATCTAGAGAAGGCACTACGATTGTTGAAATTGGAATTTAAAATAAAATTAATTTAAAGAAAATAACTATGTTGTTCAAAGATCAAATTAATAGAAAGAAAACTTCTAGAAAATCGACTTCACCTAATCACTCACTATGCCTTACTCATCTATCTAATTGAATTAATTTCTCTCTATTTATTAGCAATCTCCAAAATTCTTCCCAAAACCTCTTTCGACAATCAATTGAAAATATTCTTGTTTATTAATTTACATAAGAGTATGCATTTTAATAAAGCAAGGAAGCATTAAGACCAATGATTTTTAAACCTATACAAGTTCATACAAGTCTTCCGATCTCTATATTTAACTATACCGAAATGTTCCAATCTATCATATAATTCCCTCTTTGGATAGTAAATCACAAGACTAAAATCATTTAATTAATGGTTAGTTAATTAGAAGCAATAAACTCATAATAAATTAGACAAACATGAAGATAAATAATTCAAATTAACATAGAAAATCAAGCATAATTCAAAATTAAATTACATCTTTTTTCTAGAATAAAGAAAAATTAGTTCATGCTAACAATTAAATTTAACATAAATAAATTCACCATAATTTTCTGAGAGAAATTAAAAGAAGATTGAATCACAAGAAGAATTTGTTCTCATGTCTTCTCTTGTGTTCTCTTTTTTCTTTTTCCACCACTTTCAACGTTTTCTCTTCCTTTTTTGTTTCGGTCCTTGTGGTTGTTCTTCCTTCCCATTTGTTCATTTTCCTTCCTTTATATATATATATATATATATATATATATATATATCTATAAACCCTAGTTGCCCTATTTTCTTTTCTTGTTTTTTTCTCTCGATATTTTCCTCTTCCCCGGTATATATATAATATATAATGTAAATACAATAATATATTATATATATAGAGAGAGAGAGAGAAAGAGAGAAAGAGACATTTTAATTTTAATTTATTTTAAATAAATCTTCATTTAAATTTAAGAATCCTTAGATGATATGCGTCTAAAATTTTGGATCTTCATTATCTTCAAATCTACAATAAAATTTAAATAATAATGATGAAGTCTACATTCCATAAAAAATAAATAAAGTTAGACTAAAGTTAAAGTTGAGAAATGATAAATTATGTCAAATTATGTAAGTCATTGTTGGGAAAATCGGGTATATTTTTCCTATTCTAAGTAGTTACTATTCACTTATGATTTAAATGAATAAAACTCAAATTAACTCAACAAAATAATGCTATTGAAAATATAATGTTAAAATAAACTAAAGTAGATATTGAAGCAGAAATATTAAAATCGAAAAAATGAAAACACCAAAAAATTAACGAGGTTTGGTATAAATGTTACCTAGGTCATTGGGCATCGCTGACCACTTCCACTATCTTTAAATGGATGAACTCTAAAATTATAACTAATTGGGCAAAATTGAGCTAATCAATTACCCTTAAAAAAAGAGAGGAAGATTTACAAATTTTGGGATGTTTACAAATGGTGGAGGAGGGCTTTATTTCTAGCCCAAAATACAACACACATCTTCATTCCTAATCAATGTGGGACTTTTCCGATTTGCTCACTAAGAAACTATACAAAAAATCTCCACCTTAGCAACTTAGTGATTCTTAAATGGTTTCTTCAATCACTAGATCAGCGACGCTAGTGCCAATTCAAATTTGCAGGATGTTAATGAAGTCCAAACAATGTTTGAACTTGATTACTGTTATCACCTTGGTCATCATATTTGCGGGATTCTCTATAGTACTAATCTTCTGAAGTAGTACTCCACCTTCTTCAATAATTTCTTGCAAGAAATGATAACAAACGTCAATGTGCTTTGTACATGCATGGTAGACTTGGTTCTTTGCTAAATGAATAGCGCTCTAACTGTCACAAAATACCTTAATATATTTTTGACCAACCCCCAAGTCTTCAAGGAAACCTCGTAACCAAATAGCTTCCTTCATAACCTCTATAACTGCCATATACTCTACCTCTATAGTAGACAAAGCAACTATGGATTGCAAGGTAGACTTTCAACTAACTGGAGCTCTTGCAAGAGTAAACACATAACCCGTAGTTGACCAATGCTTATCTAAATGTTCTGCATAGTTGGAATCACAATATCCAACTACACATTGACTAATGGTATTATATTACTGAAATACTAAACCAACATCTACAGTATTTAGAATATACCGTGGAATCCATTTCACAACCAACCAATGTCCTTTACCAGGATCATGCATAGACCTACTTACATACACCAATAGCATATGAAATGGCAGGTCTTGTACACACCATTGCATACATCAAGCTACCAACCATATTTGCAAACGGTACCTTTGCCATGTATTCTCATTCTGCATCATTCTTAGGAGATAATTGAGCACTAAGCTTGTAATAAGGAACAAGCAGAGTACTTACAGTTTTTGTCTGTTTATTCATACCAAAACGTTGTAGTACCTTCTTCAAATATTGACTCTGAGTGAAATTAAGCTCCCCTTTCTTTCTGTCTCTGCTTATCTCCATGCCAAGAATCTTCTTAGCTTCTCTAGATCTTTCATCTCGAACTCCTGATTTAGTTGAGCCTTCAAATTCTCAATTTCTTCTTGGCTCTTCGATGCAATCAACATATCATCGATATACAATAGGAGATAGATGAAAGACTAATCTTGTAGCTTGCAAAAATACACACAATGATCATGTGTACTTCTGGTGTACTTCTACTGCAACATAAACTAATCAAATCATTTGTTCCACTTCCTCAGAGATTGCTTCAATCCATACAATCATTTTTTCAGCTTACAAGCCCAATTCTCTTTACCAGCAACATTAAACCCTTCTGGCTTAGATATATAGATTTCCTCTTCTAAGTCGCAGTGTAGAAACACGGTTTTCACATCAAGTTGAACTAGTTCCAAATCCAACTATGCTACCAAGGCCAACAAAATTCTAATGGTAGAATGTTTTACAATTGGAGAAAATACCTCATTATAATCAATTCCCTCATTCTGAGTATAGCCCTTAGCCACCAACCTTGCCTTGTAGTGAACACAATCTTTGTTAATAAATCCTTCTTTCTTTGCAAACACCCATTTACAGCCAATTGCCTTCTTGCCCTTAGGTAGTTGTGTCAACTTCCATGTCTTATTCTTCTGAAGGGACAGAAGTTCTTCGCCCATGGCTTCCTTCCAACTTTAAACTTCAGGGCTATTGATTGCTTCTTTATATCTAGAAGGAACATCATCATTCACAACTAAAAGTGCACATGCTATCATATTCTTAAACTAAGCAGGTAGGTCTTCAAAATCTTTGTATCGAGTAAACACCTTGACATTTTGTCATTGTGGTTTATCAACTATAGTTTCTTCTTATTGTTGTGGAGGTTCTTGGGTTAAAACCTATTCATCTGATTCAACTTCTATTAATGGAGGATCAACTTTTTTTTATCTTCACTAACTAGATTAACAATTCTGCTTTCAAACTCCACCTGCTCCAAAGTATCATCAATCATCTCAGTTACCTTTTTTAGCAAGGTAGACTCATCAAAGGTAATATCTCTGCTGAAGATTATATTTTTGTTTCAAGGTACCATAGTCAATATCCTTTAGAACCAGAGGGATCCCCAAAAAAATAGCTTTCTTAGCTTTAGGATCCAACTTTGATTCTGTTACATGGTAGTATGCAATAGAACCAAACACATGTAAGAAATCGTAATCTCTAGTAGGTTTTCTAGACCATACCTTCATAGGCGTTTTTCCTTCAAGAGTAGATGATGGTAGACGGTTGACAAGATGACATGCATACATCATAGCCTCAGCCCAATACTGCTTGACTAACCCAGCATTTGAAAACATACATCGAACCTTCTCCAGCAAAGTCTAGTTCATACATTCTGTAACTTCATTTTGTTGTGGTGTTTTTCGAATAGTGAAATGTCGCATTATCCTTTTTCTTCACAAACTTTCATAAATGGATCTTTTATGTACTCAGTGCCATCATCAGACCTCAGACGCTTGATCTTTCTACCAGTCTGAGTCTTGATCATCTTCTTTCAATTGAGAAAAATTCCCAACACTTCATCCTTCTTCTTCATAAGATACACCCAAACTCTTCCGAAAAAGTCATCAACAAAGGTAACATAATAATTTTTGCCACTCATGGATGGAGTTCTTGTTGGCCCCCATACATCAGTATGGATATAATCCAAAATGCCTTTTTGTATTATGGAGAGTAGTGCCAAAGCTTACTCTTTTCTGCTTCCCTAATACACAATGCTCACAGAATTCCAACATGTCAATTCTCGCACCTTTTAGCAGACCTTGTTTTACCAGCATCTGTAAAGCTTTTTCACCAGTATGTCCCAAACGCATATGCCACAACTTGGTAGTTTTTAAATCTCTTTATTCCTCTGAAACTACTATTGATGCTGTCCCAATAAGTGTACTACAAAGATAGTAGTACAAGTTATTTTTCCGAACACCTTTCATCACTACAAGTGCTCCAGAAGTAACCTTCAATGCCCCATTTTGTATGGTCACAATGAAGCCTTTTGATTCTAAGAATCCCACAACAATGAGATTCTTCTTCATATTTGGAACATAATGAACATCCTTCAAGACTATGGTTGAACCATCTTGATTCTTCAAATGAATTGTATGATCCCCAAAACTTTGCATGGATAATCATTACCCATGAAAACAACTCCACCGTCTAGTTCTTCAAAGTTAAAGAACCATTCTTTATTAGGAGACATATGGAAGGTACACGCTGAATCAAAAATCCAATCACTAGGATGGGATGCTGTTGATGAACCAACCAATGAAAAATATGAATTTGAATTACTTTCAGCTACACATGCATCAAACGACACAGTTTTTCCTTTCTTCTACAGCTTCGGACAATTTTTCTTCCAATGGCCTTTTTCATGATAAAAAGCACATTCATCTTTATTGAGCCTTCCTTTTGACAGAGATCTACCTCTCCTTCCTTTCTGTTGTGTTTGTGGATGTCCTTTTACAGACAGTGCCTCTACTGCTTCATTCTTGCTTTATTTTTTATCTTTTTTTTCTAATTTCATAACTATACAAAGCAGTGCAAACATCCTCAAAAGAAACTTTATCCTTCCCAGTGAGTAAGATCATAACAAGGTGATCAAACTCATTAGGAATGAAAGCTAACAACATCAAGGCTAAATCTTCATCTATAAAAGTTTCATCCATATTTAACAAATCTGTTACTAATCGATTAAAAGTAGTAATGTGGTTGTTTATTGTGGTACCTGGAAGGTATTCAAAATGGAACAACTTCTTCTTCAAATAGAGCTGATTATGTCCATTCTTCTTCATGAACTTATTCACCAATGCCTTCCACAACTTACTTGCGAATTTCTACGTCATGAACGTGTACTTTTTTCTCTTGAGAGACACGAATGGATTGTATCACATGCCAATCGGTTGATATTTTTCCACTTGACTTCATTTGCTCCATATGATTTCTCTTCTTCAATGGCGATGTCTAGACCTTGTTGAAACAAAGCATCTAGAAATTCGCCTTTCCATATGCCGAAATGACAGGTTCCATCAAACTTCTCCACCTCGAACCTTGCATTTATCACCATAGTTCTACTTGATGTGGATGATTGGCCTTTGTAAGAAATTTTTCTTCCCCTATTTCTTCAAATTACAACAACTAGCAACTATATTCCATTAGCAAACAAACAGAATATAAAAAAATGTCTAAGTAAAAACCTTCGACTCTGATACCAATTGTTGGGAAAATTGGGTATATTTTCCCTATTATAAGTAGTTGATATTCACTTATGATTTAAATGAATAGAACTCAAAATAACCCGACAAAATAATGTTATTGGAAATTTAATGCTAAAATAAACTAAAGTAGATATTGAAACAGAAATATTAAAATAGAAAAAATAAAAACACCAGAAATTTAACGAGGTTCGGTATAAATGTTACCTAGCTCCTCGGGCGTCGTTGAGCACTTTTACTATCACCAAATGGATGAACTCCAAAATTACAACTAATTGAACAAAATTGAGCTAATCAATTACTCTTACAAAAATGAGAAAGATTTACAAATTTTGAGATGTTTACAAATGGTATAAGAGACTTTATTTATAGTACAAAATATAACACACATTTTCATTCCTAATCAACTTGAAACTTTTACAATTTGCTCACTAAGGAGCTAACTATACAAGAGTCATCATATATACATGGACAACAATTCTGAAATTTCTAACAATTTTGTCTGAATTGTTATACTTTTTAGGCTATGCTTTTCTTAGTTTAGTGTAGTAATTTTTGATTCAATAAGCAATTAGTCAAATATGTTTGGAAGTTTTTCAAAGATATATGAGTATTGAAATTCTGTACCTTGAAGGATAAGTTTGAGATATAAATTTTAAATGTATTCTTTTAAATTCATAATTAATTTATACAATCGTTTACCTCTGGTTGTGGTAAAGTCCAAGCCTCCCCAATCAGCAAGCACACCATCTGTTGCGCGTAAAAGAAGATCTGATGCACTCGCTAATATTACCAATGACTCCAGGTTATCATGATTTTTATTAGCTCCATAATCACTTTTACAATCCTCTGGTTGATGGTTGATTCTCCACATCTTCTGACCTTGATCGTCATCTTTGGCAATCCACGGCTTTAGTTCCCTCTCCGCCTGACAAGCATTACAAAGCAATGAATGAAAGTGACTAAAAGACTAAAGAAGTTGAAAACTTAATAACCCGAATGTGCCACTGAAATGAACAGCACCAAACAAAAGCCTTCATCCAGTGTTACTTCAAGTATTCTATGATTTTGCATAGCAGTAGAACTAGTTTGATACTATACTTTAAAGATGGTATGTAAAAAATTGGGGATCAGAGCCCCAGATATTTTTATCAGTGTTTTGATACCTGTGACTAGGGTGTATATTCTCTGGTCCAGCTGGCTTATTGATTTGCTGCATCATCAAAGAAATATTCAAAGCTGCTAACATCAAACGTTCTTGGTATCCCTTTTAAAAATACATGGAAAAATAATAAAAATAATAATTTTTAAAATTTATAGTTATAAAAAAATTATTTATGACTAATTAATTCATATATTTTTATTATTATAAAAGATCAAATAAATCATTTAACATTTAGTTTCATTATATTATTCAAATTGAATTATAATAATTTAATTTCATTTATTGCTAACATCATTTAATTTTTTTATTTAATATTATTAAGTTGTTATTTTAGGATGTTAATTTTGTTATTATATATTTTTCTTAGTTTATGTAAATTCTTAAAAATTATTTAATGTTACGTAGTTTATCTTATTTATTTGCAATAATTTTTCAATTATATGAAATCTTTTGAAAAGTGATATAAACAAGTAGAAAAAGATGTTAAAAAAAAGTAGAAGTATAAGAAGGAGGAGGAGGTTGTGAGATGTATAAATTTATATCTTTGATCAAAAGTATACATTTTTTAGTTTTCTTGGATTTGTTTTAAATATACTTCTTTGCATGATTTAGGGACTAAAAATGGGCACTTTAGTTGAGTTAAATTACTGTTTTTTTTCAATATTGTATGTAACACTATTAGGTTTTGGTACATGCATCGTGTTACTTTTTTAATATTAAATTATTTTTTAAATTATTATTAATAGAAGTAAAAATATATAATTAATATAAATATGTAGTTTTTTTTAAAAAAATTATCTATGAAATATGTTATGAACTTAATGACTTTATCTCTATAATATAAATAGAATTAAAAGGAAAAAAATACAAGATAGTAATAAAGTGTACAAAAGTACGGATATCGAATCCATAAGGAATGACGTTACTAAGTACCGAAATTGACTAATCCTAATTTTATTTGAAAACCGAATTGTTGAATTTGTTTAAGAAGTAAATTAACTTAAAACTAAACGCAAATAACAAAATTTAATGTTGTTCACAAATGATTAAAAACGCTAAGACATTTGATTTCGCTAAATCAATTTTATCCGATTTCAAGTCATGTTATATGAGAATTAAAGTTAAAAGTGATAGTTGAAAAACTCAAACTTATCTAATACTCTCTCTCGAGTTATATTAGAATTACTTATCTATGAAAAACAACTATATTTCTATGAAGATTTAATCACAAATAAGCACATTACGATTTATGGAATCTCTAGAATAACCACATACATCATGCATTAGGTGTCAAACTCGCATTCAATATACGTTATTTATCACAAGAACATTCATTACACATCTCCTCTCAGTCTCAATATAATGCAACAAATCATCTAAATCTTGATAAGAAATTTAAAAGCATTAAGCATGGAAATAAATACTCAACTTGAAAACAATGAACTCATATAACAATAACAAAAGAAATCATATTTTCTTGATTCAACTACATCATAGCCTTAGCAAAAACGAATTAGTTCATAACGGAAATAAGAATAAACATTATTTCAATTGAATCCATGAATAACAAACCTAATAAAATGCAGAAAATAAAAGCTAAGGAGAAGAGATAAATGGTGATGATCCTTCAAGCTTCTCCAATCTTTCTCTCCAAGATTTCCTTTTCTCCTCCAAAAATAACTCAAATCTGCTCTCTCTCTGTGGCCTCTTTCTCCATCATATTGTATATATAGATCTAGGGTTTTGGGGGCAATTTTGGAACAAAACAACATAAAAAATGTGTTTTCGGACGAAACTCGCCGGTGGCGACATTATTCTTGCCGCGGTGAGATTTCTAGAAAAGTTATGATTTTGGTTCCGCTAATTCTCACCAGCGACGAGCTGAATGTGGCCGGCGGTGAGATTATGTTGTCCGGCAACAAGATGAATTTGCCAAAATCTGTGCTCTCGGGAAAATTTTTGCCGTGAGATTTTGGTTGACGGCGAGAATATTCTGGCTCGCGGTGGGATTTCTAAATTTTGAAACTTTGTTTTCCTTTTATTTTCACTCAATCCCGATCATTGTATTTTGTCCAAAACTTTTCCAAAATCATGATTTACTTGAAATTGCACTTTAAACACGAAATATCCGTGAAATGACATTTGTGGATTAAATAATCAAATAAACACAATTTTCACACTAATATCAACATTTAAATCATAACAAAAATACAATAATTTGGCTCTTATCAATGGTAATTAGGAAAATTTATAGGAAATATTCTTTAAAAAATGGAGAGGGTGACAATATAGATTAATTTCTTTTTTAACTTGAACACAAAGGTTATTTAATTAGTTTAATTTAATCCACTTGTTTAAAAGGAGACACTGTAGAGAAAATTAATTTTTTAATTTTTGATAATGATTATTTTGACATAAAGAACTGTAAAAAGGAAAATTTGAAGGGAAAAAATATATTTAAAATTTTAAAACATAATAAATAGTTATATCTCCTACTTAAAAATAAAGTTAAATATGAAGTACTTTAGTTGAAATAATTAGTAAATTTTGAATTATTTTTTTATGAAATGAATGTATGTCATGATTTCTATTTCTTATTTTACCTCTAGGTGAAACGGTATCCCATGATGCCTCTCATCTAGGGCATGATCGAGTTCACCTGTACTCTGTTTAAGCATATTTCTTTACGCTTATTAAAATAAAATAAAAAAATTATAAGACAAAGTCATAAAATAATTGAAGTATCAAATTATAAAAGGAATTCTCATTTGAACTGAAAGATGTAAAAATACAAGTTTGAGTGTTATCTTGAATATTGATTTAAAATTTATTCTTTATACATAAATATTAAATTATAATACTCCTATCATATTTCTGCATATAACTATGAAAATAAAGCTTTGATATGAAAGTAAAAAATTATATTATATAATTAGTAATTTATAATAATAGAGATAAACTATCTGTTCCCATGATTTTTTACCAGAACATACTATAAAAGGGTCGCGTTCCCTTAAAATACTAATATTATATTATGACATTGGATATAAAATTTTAAGTAAATATTCTTAAGTTTTAATATAATTTTATCAATGAAGAATATGATGACATAAAAACGTTCATATTAGAGCATCTCTAATCTATTATTTTATTTTATTTTAAATTTATTTCATTTTAATTAAAAATTACATAAAAAGTTTACTCTTTTTCGACTCACAATATCAAATGTTACATTAAAAATATTAGAAATACTTAATGATTGTATTGTATTGTCTGTGTTAAGGAATATACATGGTGTCTTTATATATAAGTTACAAGTAAACTAGATATACTTAAAGTAAACTAAATATACATTAGCAGATATGATATACATTAATAGATATACATTAATCTGTTAATAAATATACATTAACAGCTCCCTTAAAATTCATGGTGGATGTGAGACTAGCTTGAGGTTGTCAACCAAATTATGAGGGCGTCCTTTAAGAAGTGCCTTAGTGAAGATATATGCAAGTTGATTGTTGTAGGAGACGGGAAAAAACTTGAGAGTACCATGGACAAGATGAGAACGAATAAAGTGACAATCAATCTCAATGTGTTTAGTTTGTTCATGAAAGACATCATTATGAGCAATATGAATGGCACTCTAATTATCACAATAAAGAGGAGTAGCAGAGGATGTGGACACACTCAAATCCTTAAGAAGTCATCGTAGCTAAAGGAGCTCAGATGTGGTATCAACAAGAGCATGATATTCTGCTACAGTGTTGGAACGGGCCACAAAAAATTGTTTCTTACTTCGCCAAGAAATCAAAGAAGAACCAAGGAGAAAGCAATAACCTGTAGTGAACCTGCGATTAGTGGGATCTCCTGCGCAATCAGCATCAGAGAAAGCACGAAGTATAAGAGGAGACTGAGCTAAGTAGAAAAGGCCATGGAAGAGAGTGCCCTTCAAGTATCATAGAATGCATAGAATAACAACATAGTGAATCGATTGTGGAGTAGACAGATACTAGCTCACCTAATGAATAGCATAAGAAATGTCTGGACGAGTAACTGTAAGATAAACCAAGCTAAGAGAGGTTGATAGTGGATCCAGAAGACTGGGATTCAATTGAAATGGAAGGCATTAGCGGAGTCGGCTCAGTATTAGCAACAGTAGTAGTAGATTTATTGCGATGGTAACAAGTCTTAATGATGTAGCTATGATGCTTGCAATAATTGTAGAACTTTTTTTTGGTCTACCTACGACGATTGCTAGAGTAAGAGGAATCACCTGATTGCTGAGGTTGCTCAATGGTAGGAGCAGAGAAGTAATAGCCAAAACATTGAACTTATTCTGGGCTTGTAGGGTTGCAAGCTAAGCTTTTTCTCTAACCACCTCGTTTACGGCAGTATCAAGAGAGGGAGGATGACTGCAATTGAGAAGCTGACCCCAGATGGGCTCAAATTCCTTATGAAGTGACATCAAGAATTCATAGAGACGAAACTCATTTCTAACTACAACATATTGTTGAGCATCTTTTGAGCATGCCCAAATTGGATCACAAAGGTCAATTTGGTCCTAAAGAAAGAAAAGCTGATAATTGTAGTCATTGATGGATAGTCTTGGTTCTGGTCGAAGTTGATGCAATTTAACTACTAATTGATATTTCATAGATCTGTGAGTAGTGGAGTACCTTTTGGCCAATATATCCCATGCTGATTTTGCATCATCAAAGCTACCCAATAGATTAGAGATGGAAGGAACAGAAGTATTTTGAATCCATATGAGGATCATGTGGTTGTGACTATCTCATTCAATCATGAGAACAAGCTAAGTAGGCAACATCTTCTTCACTTACTCCTTTGATAGGAATGGTAATTGCACCAGTATAGTAATTCCAAATCATGCAACCTTTAAGAAAGCTACGTATAGCTTAAGACCATGATAAGTAATTCTTGGTCCCCTCCAATACAGTATTGATGGGGCGAGGAAGAAAAGCATCATTTTTATACATTTAGAAACATAATATGCAAAAAAGGATGGCAAAAATGAGGTTTACATGAAAAACTGTGTAGGGCGAACCTGATTTGCAAAAAATTCAACAGTCACGGTCAATGGTCAAACAGTAGCGACGGCGACGGTCAACGGTAATGGTGAGATCATGTCAATAGAAGGCAATAATGATTTCAACCCTAGGGATGTGTCATTGATGACGTCACAGGCTAGAGTGCGGCGTATGCGGTGCATGAATCTGAGGTGCAGTTTATGTTGGCAGGGCATGAAGGCGCGTGCAGGCTCCAATGCTTGTGAGACTTCCACGAATTTGTAGATATGGTCGAGCCGATCACAGTGGTATCTGCAGAAAGGTTGTCAGAGCAAGATTCATGGCAGCACTTAGTTTTCTGTGGGCAGCGCGTGAGGAAGAGGTGTGATTCCTATGAGAAGCGCATGAAAGAGCGTGCAAACTTTGATGGTTGCAAGACTTTCATGGTTGTGTAGATCGGAGATGGTGATTGTAGTGGTCTGTGTGGGATGAGACTCCTCAACAATGGCGACTACAGGCCCAGAACCTAAGGACAACGGTTGAAAGACGTCAGAGGTTCAACGGTGAGTGGCTAGAGGCGCATTTGTGATAGGGGAAGTGATAAGGGTGGAGTAACACCAGAAGAGACAAGACTATTAAGAGAAAGGTCAAAGCAATGGTTCTGATATCATGTTAGAAATACTTAATGATTGTATTGTATTATGTGTGTTAAGGAATATGCATTGTGCCTTTATATAAGAGTTACAAGTAAACTACATATACCTAAAGTAAACTAGATAAATATTAGCATATATGATATACATTATCAGATATACATTAATCTGTTAATATATATACATTAACAAAAAAATATATTCTTTTATAAAATAGAATATTCTCTTTATTTTTATTTTATTAATTATTATAATCAATTAAACAATTATATATTACTATTAATTAATTAAAAATTAAAAATTAAAAAAAATCATTAATTAATAAAATTATATTTAATTAAAAGTATATATAGATAGATATTAATTTGATGAATTATTATATTCATCTTATAAATGTTCAATTAATACATTTCAAGTGCAACATAACTTCCTATACTTAGATATGTTTATGTCTAAAAATAAATTGTTGAAATCAAGTGTTTATCTACCACAATCTCAACTCCTAGAATTAGCAATGTTTTGATCAATATTTTAATAATATTGAAGAATTTGAAAATAATTTATTCGATTATTAAATCATTACTTTACATATCATATCTATATGGATTAAATCCCAATGAAAAAATATGCAATAATCAAATCTAAAAAACATACCAAAAATTTACAAAAAAATCCAAATATGCACATAACATCTAGAGAGGTAAATATGTTATCGTTTAAAAATTCTTGCCATCAGAAAACAACAGACATAATTATAGAATAATAAAGCACCTTGAATAACATGTAAAAAAAGATTATCCATAACATGGAAAACTTATAAGATATATAAATCAAGAAAATACTAGTAAATTTTCAATCATAGGTTATTTAATATATTCAATAATTCATGATTGTACTCTCAAACATGTAAGCATACTTGCATTAAATGTGGTAAAACTACATGAACTTCTCACCTTGTGAAAACATATAGGGGTTTCAATGGAAACTAGCAACAACAAATAATTCACTAATAGAAAACAATTATGCAACTTAGAGACACAATATGATATATCTCTACAAGTTGTGATCGCCCCCTCCAACAATTCCTACTATTGTCTACACTATCAACACAATGCCTTTCCAATTGAAGAATTGATTGTTCCAAAAGCTCCATCGTCACGTGATGAAAAGCTTATTACTAACGGGTCATTATAGGTGTAATCTTAAACAGGTATAACAAATCTCATATACACAAACCTAATAGCTTAACTATGTCTTGGCTTAAATTTATTTTTCAAATTAACCTACTTAAAAACAAGTTCGTAAATCTCAAATGTGTCAAATTCTAAGCAAACTAAACTAGAGTGAAAATAATTCGAAGGGTGAAGGGCTTTGTTGTTTCCCAAATTATGTGTTCATTGACAGAAAGGTCTTTAAACAAAAAAGTAAACACTTTCGTCTCCAAACTCTTAAAAGTTAACACTTCAATTTATCTTCCACATTTATCAAACCAGTATTTTAAAATTAGAATTCAATTTTCCACTCACGTAGACGACTTTAATTCTTATTAAGATTTAGCCTATACAAAATAATAAATTACATCTACTGTTAACATTTAACTAAACCCTAAAACACAAATTTTTATTATGGTTAATTGTGACTAACATTAACTAGTGTTAAATGATTGTCCATGTGAGTGGATGTTGGATACATTAAAACGTTGACTTGATAAACATAAAAGATAAAATGTAATTTAAGTTTTAACTATTAAAGTTTGGAAAGAAAGTGTTGATTTTTTTTGGGACCTTATATCAATGAAGGCATAGTTTAGGAACCAACAAAATCCTTCACCCTAATTAAAAAAATTAAGTTTTCAAAATGTCATAGTTTCTCCATATTTTCTGATTAAGAAACATATTTATGAAGAGGTATTTATAGTTAAGTTCTTAGATTAAGGGACCTTTATTGACCCTTTTTTGAAGTTTGCTGAGCAAGTCAGTGTAACCCATTTTCAAATAAGATGGTTACATAACCTCCATTCAAAAATCCAAAGCGATATACATTTACTACTCAATGAGCCCTGGTAATCATCATTAGTGTAGGTCAGGGAAAAGTTGATGAACCTCCCCAAATGGCTTTAAAATATCGCAATCAAATGGAGACAAGTGTGTATACATACATATACATATGTACATATATACATATATACATATACATATACATACATACATACATATGTATGTATACATGTATATATGCAATATGAAGTAGGTAAATGTGTGAAATCATAATTATGCAAGTGTGTCATAAAACTAATCGAGTGTATCATACTAAAGCCATCGATCATTAATTGTACACAAAGCCAATAAAAACATAATAAAAATACAAATTATGTAGTTTGCATATGAGAATGCTAACATAACAATAAAGGACTTTATAATCTCTCTTTTTAGCTTTTTGTGAAAAAATACTGCACAATAAACACACAAACATGAGCGTCTACACAATATATATGTTTGATGAAACTTAAGAAATCCATTCTCAATAATGAATTTCAACTAAGATAAGACATACCAAACAATCCTACTTATCCTTTTTGAAGCACTCCATCTTGTTGAATCTTCACAACTCAAATCAAACATCAATTGTATCAATTGCACCAGACGAGCATCCAATTCTACAAGACCTCATTATGATTTATGTCTTTGCAAATATTACAGCATACACTAAATAATATAGCCATGAAAAGTATCATGCAGAAAAACAAAGTAATCTATCATAGAAACTATCAAGTCACCCCTTTATTAGTGAGAAATGATAGATAAATAAATCATAATGAATGGATACTCTCCCTAACTATATGTAACACTCTCTCTAAACATATGCATTAGGTAAACATAAAAATACAATCTATAATCACAATATCCGTGCAAGAAAAATGTATAAACCACAAAGAACTATGCTATACACACAAACTTCTTCCTCTTTTTAACATGAAAAGTGAAACAAAGCATAGAAGAAAACAACCATGCAGTATGAGAGAAATTCAGAATGATGGATCTTTTCTTTTGTACTCTTCACCCTTCTCGTTCTCTCTCCCACCATGTACATCAGGCTCACAGTACTACAAAAAGTACATATGGTCTCGATTTTTAACTATGATCGTAGCTCTATGGTCACAGTTATAAGAACCGAGACCTAAGTGATAAAGAGACTATAGATAACGACCTATGGCCTCGGTTTGTTAATTGAGGCCATAGGGTATACATAAATTAAAAATATATAATTATTAATTACAATATTAAAAATCAATATAAATTACAATAAATTTATTAAAAAATATATTAAAAATCATATTATATTAAAATTAAAAGTATAATTACATTCGAGAATTTATTGTACACTAAAAATTAATAAACATAGTGTACAATAGAAATAACTTGAGCATAGTATTTATTTTTATATATTTTGAGACTCAAAACACAATGCGCCTACTGAATAGTGCACAGGTGCGCCTGCTACCTAGTGCACTGGTTTGCCTGTTGTGCTGGTACGCTGGCACCTACCATGAAAAAGAAAAAAAAAACTAGAATAGCATGTGATCATCCATAGGCCTAATAGCAACCAATTCATCAGAAAATGCTTTCATTTTATCAAAATAATCCAATACATATAGATTATATTAAAAAGTGCATAACATAGGTACTAATATATTCAACAATTAATTAATATAATTAAAAAAACAATGTATTAGTACATGATCAAACCAAAGTTTTTTTTTTAAAATAGAACTATACTTGACCCTATTGCACTATTGGCTTGATGAATCCTTTTTATTTTTTGCTCTTGTTTGAGAAAAAAATGGCGCTTCATTTGTGCCTATTTTTCATCAAATGATGCATATGTTTGAACAGATGCAAGAACTACTTATTGGATTCACCAATTCAGCTATGTTGGTGTTCATGTGAAGAAGAAGAAATTAGAACATTAAGTATAGCTTTGGTTATGTTAACATCTTCAGTCAACACCAAGCACCAGTATAAGTACCAGCACCAGGCACCCGATACTAGCACATGCACAACCCCAGGACCTGGCCCAGTGCCTATGTACCAGCACCAACAAACTGTTGAAGTTAAAGATTTATGAGCAGAAAAGACAAATATAATTTTTAGACAACCACCTACATATACAAATCAAAAGGGGGGAAAACAAACTTAGAGCAAGAATAGTGAAGTAAATCTCAATTACAATCAACCATATGCTACAAAATTAGTGAATAGAAAAATAAAATGTCTAATTCAATTCAAATTAACAGTGAACAACCTTATTAACATAAAGTAAAGTAAAGGGAATCAGACGGTCAGATCCAGAACTATAGAAGATAATAAGGAAAAAAAGAAAAAATCTAGTACCCAAAATTCCATTCTACACAAACATAAGGTCCAATGCGAAGTTGAGCATAGAGTCCAGCTTTCTGAATTGTTTTTATGAACCTTACTAGATGATATCTGCCTTTAAATTTGTAATAAGAAACACATAAAATAGCTTAAGCATACAAAGAAAATAATCCAGAGGGGAAAATAATAATAAAGCACAGAAGTAAAACCATTGAAGAAGAAGAATGTCCACTTCCACCATGTGCTAGCTTTACCTATAAGGAGAAGGTTAGAACATATGCCATTAAATTACTATTGTTAAAATATGAGGGAACAGATGAAGCCAAGGAATCCAAAAACAAAAACTCTAGACCAAACACTCTCAGGGGAATCATCTTTCATTCCAAGTACAAATTGCTTAAGCATCTTGCATATAAGAGCAAGAGGTTGCATTAATTCATAGGCCAAACTTGCCCAACCAGAAATTAAAAGAAATTAAACCCACACTTCTTAATTCACAGCAAAAAATAAAAGAAATTAAACAAGCTATAGAACAAGTTACCTCAAATAGAAGTTTTCAATCCAAATAGAAACAAGTAGCAACTAGGATCCTACAAACCCATACTAACTCAAGTTAACCCTAAAATACAAAACAAAAGTAAAACACAAGAAAAATCGGACAACAAAACAAACCCTAGATCTTGAAAAAAATCAAATCAAGTTAACCACGAAATCTAAGATCGAACTAGATTTTGGAAACAATACTTACCCAGATCTGGGTCGCGAACGATGACAGTACAAATGACCGGTCGACAAGGTGCGAACATGGGAATATGAACAGAAAAAACAGAGGGAAAAGAAGAAGAAAGGGAAAAAGAGTTACTGTAAATGTTGAGCAAGGTGCTGGAAAAGAGGAGCTACTAAGAAAGGTCGTCAGAAATTTCTTAAGGCGTGGTGCGGCATGACGCGACGCTACTCGGAGAAAGAGACGAATGATGAGAGCTTGGGAAGCCATAAATGATTTATGAAAATATATTTGAGATTGAGCCGCAGGGGGAATTAAGAAATTATATATATTATATATATTATATATATATAATAATTGACGAATTATAAATCCTTATATTTACATAATTATATGTCTAAAAATACTTAATTTTTATATTAATAAAATTAAAAGTATCAAAACCAATAATATCAAGACTAAAACACAAAAAAAATAAAGGATAACTAGTGTTATGCACCTTTAAAATAAATATTTCTATAATTTTGCATCATTATATATAGAGGTGGGGATAGGTTGGCTTGGTCGTTTCTACCTTATTTTATAAGCCGACTTTATTCTTACGTTTTAAAAAAAATTAAAACTTTAATATACATATGATACAAAAAATTTGATATTCAAACCAAGCAATCGATTTGGTAGTTTTTAACCTATAATAATAATAATAAGTGTTATTTAAAATTCCATAGAATATTTACTTACATAGTACATGATGTCAGGTTAATTTACTGCATATATATAGTGGGAGTTAATGAGCATACTATGTCTAGAAATTAATTTTATTGCATTTATATTTTGACTTAAACTATATATTGTGTTGAAGTTGATTTCTATTAAGTGGTGTTCTCTTGACACAAAAACCTGTAAATCATTAAAAAATCACTTAATAAGTGACGACACCAATGGGTGTTATATTTACTCTGATGTTTAAATTAGTTTATAAGAGAAAAATTTAAATCAGAGGGATTTTGAGGGGGTTGAGTGGTGAGCTCTAGTAAATTATAAATACCTTTTCTTTTCGTGAGGATCTATTTAAATGTTTTGACAAATATCATAATCGTGAATAATTAATATCGATTAATTAATATTTAAATATAAAATTAATTAAAATATAATTATTTAGAATATTAATGACTATCCTTAAGTATAGATTTTATCCTTAATATTTATTTCTAATTTAAATAATATTATATACACCTCATTGTGCGCTGATAGTACTCATTTTGTTTTTTAATATCCCGTGGACCAATTAATGAACATTATTTTGACATATATTTTACTATGTTTTTAAGTGTTAATTTTAAATTTTATTTTAATATTACCTTATTTTGGAGGGTATTTTCTTGTTTTGTAGGTTAAAATATTTTTAGAATAATCTTGGATAAACACGAGCAAAAAGAGTGAAAATGGAGTAATTAATAGTAACTCACAAGTTAGAACAAAACAAAACGTGAAAAACCAGGAATTCTATGCACGACACGGTCTATATATCTTCCATGCTACAGTGAGGTGATCTCAAGTTCCAACAAGTGATTCTTAGATTTCTATGTGCGTCATGGCTCCACAATTGTGAAGCCTTAGCACAATGCTCTCATATCCAATTGTATGTTTTCTAAAAATCAATGCATACCGGGGCCCAACATATTCCATATTACGGGATAAGCCTCTTAGGTTTCAATTGAAGATTCAAAATTTAAGTAGTATCACAACACAGAATAAAGCAAGTCGCGACCTAAGTGTCAAAAATTATCAAAAACCCTAATACGCATAATGTACATGTTTGACCCCTAAATTCCTCACAAATAATATCAAGCCATATATCTAGCCACCATCTCTCATAGCCATTCTCCACCATCTATAATACAGATATAGGGAGAAAACCTCTCAATTATGAAGTAGATCCAAGGATTTGAAGAAGATAATGGAAACCAATTTAAGATTTGGAATCACAGATCGATAAGGGATTTTATTATTATTATATCTTATTTTTCTCTCTATAATTTGAATGTCTTTTGTAGTTAAACTAATTTTGGTTAATTTAACTATCATCTACGAAATTTTGTGATTTGAGGCTTTAGTGTGGCTTCCAATGATTAGAAGGACAATTTTTTCATTTAAATAAATAAAAAAATTTGAATTTATTTCTTATTCATATTCTTCATATCTTTAATCATAAATTAATGATGTACCAAGTATTGATTTAAAATTAAGGAAAATATTTTAGAACTAAGTGTACATTAATGAATAAGAGTCTAATTTAATTTTATTGATCAACTTCAAGCCTCATTCCAGAAGTTATTACTTAATTGAGAATAAATTAGAGGGTTCAAATTATATTTAATTATATATCAATGATGGGTCAAATTTTGATCTATAATTAAAGAATATATTTACCTTAGTTTTATCAATTAATTAATTTCAAGCTTGATCAAAGAAGTGGTTAATTAATTGGGAATCCTGGTATATTTCTTTAGGTTTATCCATTAATCAATCTCAAGCCCGATCGAGGAAGGTATTGAATAATTGAGAATTTTATGGACACATCATGATCATTAGAGGTTCATTTATTTAAAAAGGAAAAACCCACAAATCTAATTTTTATTTACTTGCTTAATTTTAATTACTAGATTAATTTATAATTTGTGGTATTTTTCTCTCAACCGATACCTAATAGAATCTTTAAAAATATTCATTTGAACTAATTTATAAAATAATTTGACTTTTTAAAATAACATGTTAATTCCTTTATAGGCCAACCTCATGATAAACTTATCATTAGTCTGCTAGTGATTTGTATACTTGCAAGTAATTAAAATTTATGCATTAAAGTTTTGGTATTATTGCTAGGAAATTGGTGTTTAAATTGTTTATTTGTTTTCTTTTTAGTTTGTTTTTGTAGTTTTTTATTTTTGTGATTTTCTTTTTATTTTGTGAATTTGTTAATATTTATGTTTTTCTTAGTTATTCTTTGTTTATTTCAATTAGTTTTGTTTCTTGTCTATTTTTATTTATTTTCTTTTAGTTGTTTATTTTCTATTTTTAATTATTTTTTTTTCTTGTGGTATTTTTCTGGTGCTTTGATTTCTATATTATTTTTATTAGTATATGCAAGGTAGGAGATTCCTTGGGAATCAACTTTTACCTTTCGTAGAAATTGTTAACAGATCCAAATAGCACTTAAATAGGCTAGATATTCTAGATATTGAAATCTAAGAGCCATTAGAAGAACAACTGCAAGAGCCATTACAAGAGCAATTAATCATGTGAGATGTTTTTCAAAGAGGATGACAATGAATCAATATGTAAGGCCAATCATTAGCATTATTACTTTCTCTATACAATTGGAAGAGGCAATTAGGAACTATGAATTAAAAAATATTACATCATTCCATATAATCCTCCTTTTATGGAATTCATAATGAAGATCCTTTGACTTTCATTAGGGATTTCTATTCAATTATGACTCTTCTATTAGGTTCCTTGATATTTTGGAAGGCAGTCTATAACAAGTTTATAGGAAAATTCTATTATGATAAAAAGACTTTCGATTTGAGAACTAAAATTTCTATATTTTCTCTAGTGGAAGGAAAGCCATTCTATGAAGCTTGAGAAATGTTCAAATTATTCTCATTTAGTGCCCACATCATAGTTTCCTACTACAGCTGCAAAATTAATTATTCTTTGATGGGTTGACACAATAGTGTCAATTCACAGTTGACAATGCTGCAAGTGAAATGTGTGCAAGCAATTAACCAAAAACATCTTCACACCAATCAATTATTCCTAACGTAAGAACTTACAATTAAGGGTGGAGAAATCATCCCAATTTCTCTTAGAGAGAAAACAATCCTATCAATGCCCAAAACCAAAACCATATAGAGGGCTAGCAATTCAACCAAAACATGCCATATAACCTACCAAATAAACCAACCTTGGAGGATAACTTCAATGCTTTCATTCAAGTGGGCAAAGACAACAAGGTGAAAACCAATCAACGGTTGGATTCTTTGGTGGCATTAATCAAGAAAGTGAAAATGCAAGTAGGACAACTAGCTGAGCATATGCAAAAGCAAGGAAGGGAGAAGATAAAGTGTTTCTTGAATTTTTTGATTATTTATGTAATGCTGTAGGAAACAAAAGTGAAATTCAAGCAACCTCTAAGGATCTTAGAAGCTTTAATGTTACATCACAATTGGTAATAAAAATGAGGTAAAAGCTATGTTAGATCTAATCCAAGTATCAATTTAATGTCTTATCTATTATACTTGTAGTTAGGATTGGGGGAATTGAAACCCATAACCATGTCCCTACAATTAGTTGATAAATCTATCATATATCCAAAGAGCATGGTAGAGGACTTAGATAAGCTTACCGTACCTGTAGATTTTGTGATTTTAGATGTGTAAGAGATTGTAAAACTTAACAAGGGGCATAATATACTTCTTGGTAGGCCATTCATGGCCCCAATCAAGACAATTGTCGCGGTTTATAATGTGAGTCTAAAAATGACAATCTTGAGAGAGACTATACATGTTAAAGCATATTGAGACAAGGACTCAATGACGAGGGAAACATTGAGTGAATTAAAAGTGCACAAACCATCCTCTCAAGCAGCATCTTGCTAAGACGTTAAACCAATCCTTAAATGGGAGGTAACCCATTAAACATTTTCTCATCTTTTAACATTTTCTCATCTTTTATTTTTATTTGTTAGTTATAGTTATTTTTATTTTTATCTTATAGTTATTTTTATTTAGTATTGTTTAGTATTATTTTTGTTCTATGCCATTTTTTGTTTAGAATTATATTGTGTTTTGATATATTTATTAAAAAAATTGAATTGAGTCATGGTACGTTTTCTTTGCGCTGCTTTATAGGCTCTTGGATCAAATTTTTGACTAGAAGAAATTTTTATCACATTGCAGCATGACTCTATTGTGCACTAGGTACACTGGTCTCGAATCATTTAGGTTGGATAATTTTCAATGCATGTCACAACATGAAAAAAATGTGCACCATGGCCTATGATCAAGTTTCACACTAAAACCATAAGTCATGATTTTCATATCAGAATCCAGACACAAAAATTCTCTCTTCTTCTCCATCCCTAAATTTTATCACTTCAATCAATATTTTCTCACTAAATTTCATAATCCTCTCAAAATCTCCTTAAATTTCTTCTCAATTTTTCATCCCTATGAATTTTTGAGCTATTTTTGAAGGATATTTTTCTTCAATCTTCAATATTCTTCAAAAGAGGGTTTGCAAAAATAAAAGAAAGTAACCTATATTCTCATAATAATTATTAGGTTTATTTTATGATATTTTTTCAAATTTTCATGGATATTTATTTTTATAAATTGAAAGTAATGGCACCTAAAAGAAAGAATAGTGAGAAAGACAAGGGGAAAGAGGTTCCACGAGAATTTAATAAAGTTAGATTTGTTAGTTTTTAGGAAAAATTAAAATTTGATAAAGTTGTTGAGATTTACCAAAATTTCATTATGTAAAGGGGATTAGATTTCGATGAGCATCTATTCTTTAATGTAATTGATAAAATAATGACCCTGGTTATAGACGATTTGTTAAGAGACCAGGGTCGTTGTTAAGTCCATAGTAAGGAAATTTTATGCTAATATCACTGATGTTATGAATAAAAAATCTATAATAAGGGTGTGTTTTTCCTATTTGGTATATCTAATACAACTGTTTTCTATAGTATGAGAGATGTAGGCCAAAGGGAATATAAGGATTATTTGAAAAATATGGATTATGACAACATAATACAAGAATTAACTATAGAGGGGGTAGAGTGGGATATAGTCAATGGGAGACGTAAATCATTTGATGCTAAGGACTTAACAAATATCTCCTAGATTTGGCAATACTTTATTTAATTTAGAGTGATACCTACCACACATTATGGTATAGTAAATAGAGAAAGGACTATATTACTGTATGACATACAATATACCAAACTAATGGATGTTGAGGCAAAAATAAATCAACGGATCAGATTATTAGTAAATAATCCCTAACTATGTTATTTCTTTCCCCAACTCATCATAGCCTTATATGCTAAAGTTGGGGAAAAATTCCCCAAAGGTGAGGATTTACTATAACCTAGTGACTTCTTAACCATAAACTACATGAAAAATCTCACTAGTAGGAAAAATGCTACACAAGCTATTAAAAGAACTACCTCTTCTTCAAAAGCAATAATTAATTATCAAGTTAACAAGTTGCAAGAAAAGGTAAATTATATGAAATATTACCATGCCCATTATACATAATGGTTAAGTAGGCATACTTACTTTCAAGCTAAGTACATACAATCTCTTCATGATGCAAAAGTTTCAACTCTTCTGATCCAGAGTTGATTGTAGTCAATTTAGGGGAGTACCTGAGCCTCTTGGTTATGATTTTGTCTATAGGCCACTTAAACATGAGAATGAAGAAGGAACGAGATGATATGGAAGATTAAGTTCCAATTTTTTCTAGCTAATTTTTATATATTTTTATTATGTTTTAAATTTAATTTAATTATTTTATTTTTATTTATGTTATTGTGAACAATATTTTTGTTATTTGGAGCTTTTAATTTCATAAATGTTTTGTAATGTGTGATACATAAGAGGTACATAGTGATTATCTCTTTAGGATAGAACTTGAATTAGATAATGGATGTAACAAGAGTAGTAACCACATCACCATGCTTAATCATAATCACATTATGCTATTTCAAGAAGTGTAACTTTTCTTTTTTTTTCTTCTTTTTTCTTTATTTACATTTGAACATTAGGGATAATGTAGATTGTAGACTTGCGGTGAAAGAAAATTTCCTTATGAAGTTATGAATTCTAAATATTCTCATAAACATTTATTTTTTATTTTTTAGTTTATTATGAAAAATAGGCCTAATAAAAAACTTTTTGAGACAAAATTATCATGATTTTAGTCAATTTAAAGGGAGTAATATTTGTGCAGTTTTTGTTTGATTTCTTTAACATGTTCAAGGATTATTATAAAAATCAGTTATGTTTCTAGTTTATGTTTTTTGCTTGAATGTTGAAATTGAGATGAACCAAAATTTGGTATATAGGAATTAAACATCGAAGTCTACCTTGTGAGATTATTGAGCAAATAACATTTTATTTTGAGTGATAATATTTCTTCTATTCTTTTAAATACTTTATCTATGATTTAAATTGTTAGATAAACTCAATAATTTTTGCATTAAATATTAGGATTTTAAGCAATCTAATAAAGTCTCTTTTACTTATTTTCATTGTTTTAATTAAATGTCTTGAGAAGGAATTAAAAGTGTGCGCATATCTTTATTTTATACTTGACTTCTAAGTAAAAAATGCATGTGAGGTTCCCTTAGGAATATATATATATATATATATATATATATATATATATATATATATATATATATATGGATTATATTGGGGAAGAGCTAGGCCCGAGACTCTCTTTTACTTATTTGTATATTATTCACTATTTTAATTTAGTCTATTTTCATATTAATATATATATATATATATATATATATATATATATATATATATATATATATTATTTTATATTTTATATCTAATTGAAAAAATAAGAAATTATAATATTTTATACATATTTCTTTTTCGATTCGTCCCTAGGGTTGAATACCTCATTCAAGAATTATTTTTTATCCAATATGTAAGAATCAATAGAAAAGGCAAATCCCTTATGATAAACCAGATCCAGCTTGGTTATTGATAGTGTGAATAGATCTACCATTTCTGAAACTAAATAGAAATAAATAAGAATATAAAATTCAATGAAAATATAAAAAATACAGTGTTTTTATTTGAAACGCTCTCTTATCTTCAAGAAAAAAAAATATTTCTTTTGGAATTCTATTTCTGTATTCTCTATATTTTTTCATATAAAATAATATGAAATAAATTAGAAATGAAAGTCATTTTTGATTGGATCCGAAATCCACTTTTGAATTCGGTATGGGTAAAAAGTCTTTCTATGTTATACTATTTAATTCTGATAAAGAGATTCGTTGTTCCTGATCCTGCTTCACCTTAATTATTATTTGAACAAGTAAAAGTTATTTATTGGTCCGAGTTAGGATAACATTTCTCTTCTACATACCCATGGAGTTTTGAAAAATCCAAACATCTCAAAGATAGAGAGATAGGAATTTATCGAACGAACTACACTCATTCGTATACGTTAAGAGTTCATTGATGAAAAAGGGTTAGGGAAAGCTTGAACCCAATTCCTACAGTGTTAGTCAGATTAATCAATATTTATATGTTTCAATGTAACAACAAGATGTTATTAGTAACAAGTAGTTTTATTGGTTGGTTAATTGGTCACATTTTATTCATGAAATAGGTTGGATTGGTATTAGTCTAGATATAGAAAAACCATTATATTAGATCTAATGTAAATGCTCCTCAGCTTCTACTTCTTCTCTTCATCATGGGGTAGCGCATCTTGGTAGCTCGCAAGGCTCATAACCTTGAGGTCACAGGTTCAAATTTCATCTCCATAACATTTTTTTGACAAAAAATGTTGAAGTTTGATTCTGCTAACTAATAATTAATTGATTGCTTACCATTTTTCTTTTGGGGTGGTAGGAAAAGAAGGCGAAGATAGAACCACTATATTATCGTGATAAATTATTATCCATCCTATTTAACCTATTAAATAAAATGCATTAACCCATAACCCATTATCTCGGGCCAATAGCAGGAAACAAACTTGTATTTTCTCCTTGGCAAGGAGAAATTTTACCATTCAACTATATCTTCATTTTTCATTCCTAAAATGTATGGATTATATTGGGGAAGAGTTAGGCCTGAGACTCTCTTTCATGTTATATATTGTTCTATAAAAAAAGAAAAAAAAGAAACAAAATAGTATAGCTAAATAATATGACCCTGAAATCTTGAAAGTAATGATGTTGTTATGAAAAAATAATAGGAATAACTCCTTGAAGTCAAATGCATTTTCATTATTCTATAGGCACATATTTGATATTTCTTGCTTGATGATTTTGATTGAAGTATAATATGAGCAATTTAATGTGTTCTTAATCATAGCATTTGATTACTTTCATGAGATCTATATCATGCACATGTGAGCCTTTCTTGTTTATAAACATATACGAACCTATTTGTTTTCTTCTTTATATAACTTTTGTTTGCATATACTCTATTGAGTACTTGAACCTATAGAATCAGTGTGATATTAAGAGTGTATCTTGTGAGAAATAAAATTAAAGTGTATTCGAATTCTTCACATTAGATTTGAGGGAATTAATGTTGATATGTTTCTAGTAATAGGGCATGAATTTGTTTATGTGATGAACCTTGATACTTTGAGATTTTGAATGAACTTGTGCTTGAGTTTTTAATCATGATCTGAAAAGAAACTAAAATATGAGAAATTTTGAAAAATTAAGTTAATAGTTTCGTTATTTATCTTTTTAGTTTAGTTTTGCTTGAGGACTAGAAAAATATAGGTTTGTGGGTATTTGATAAACATTATTTTGACCTATAATTTGTTATGTTTTTAAGTTTTAATTTTAAGTTTTATTTTATTATTACCTTGTTTTGGAGGGTATTTTTGGGTTTAATAGGTTAAAGTGCTTTTATAAGAATCCTGGGCAAACACAAGTAAAAAGAGTGAAAAGTAGGTAATTAAGGGTAATTCATATAAGTCAGAACGAACCAGAATGTCAAAAACAATAAATTCTATGTGTCGCGGCCTAGACATTTTTCATGTGGAAATAAGGTACTTTCCTATTCTAATTGATGATTCTAGAATTTCTTTGCCCGTCATGGCTCAACAATTGTTAATTTGCGGTACTAATGGACTTGGATTGTACTAACACAATATCAAATTATGCATAACAATTGGTATAATAAGGTAAACCCATATATAAATCGTATTTATATGGTGACATCCTTGGGTTGCTTAAGGTAATCACTCAACAATAAATAATTTACTAAATAGTAAACATGTTACAACACTAATGGATGGAGGTCCTGACTGATAGAGGTAATAATGATTTTACTTTCTATTAGTGCTGTAACATTTTTACTATTTAGTGAATTATTTGTTGTTGAATGGTTTCCTTAAGCAACCTTAGGATATTACCATATAAATACAATCTCTATATGGGTTTACCTTATTATACCAATTGTTATGCATAATCTGATATTGTGTTAGTACAATCCAAGTCTAAAGTGTCTATGTTTTAACATACTATAAGCTTATACTTTGATTAGAAAGCATTTATTGTTCTCCTAATTATCACTTTTTATTAACTGCTATTATATTTTTTGTGCTTATGTTGTATTATCTATTTAAGTGTGTTCTTTTATATTTGTGAAAGCTAAATGTGAGTCACTAAGGAATCTGTATCTACTTACCCTGGTAGTATACCAGGTCATTGACTCTTTCACTTCCAATGATTGGAAAAACAATTTTATGGTTTAAATAAATAAATAAATTTGGATTTATTTCTTGTTCACGTTCTTCATACTTTTATTTATAAATTAATAATGAGACAAGTCTTGATATATAATTAAAGAAAATATTTTAAAATTAAGCATTAGACACATCATATGTGCTTGGTTGCATACTAATAAATAAGAGTCTATTTTAATTTCATTGATCAATTTCATGCCTGATCCAAGAAGTTATTGATTAATTGAGATTAAATTAGATGGTTCAAATTATCTTTAATTATAAATTAATGATGAGTCAAATCTTGATTTATAATTAAAAAATTTATTTAACTTAGATTTATCAATTAATATATTTCAAGCCCGATCAAGAAAATTATTAACTTATTGGGAATTGTGGTATATATATTTTCTTTCAGTTTTCTACTTAATCAATTTCAATCTTAATCCAAGAAGTTGTTAATTAATTGAGAATTGTAGAGACTTACAATGATCATTAGAGATCCTTCATTTAAAAAGGAAAAAGTCTGTAAATGTAAATTTTTATTTAAATAATTTAATTCATTTTTTTCTATGAAGTGACATGCAAACTAATTTTTCACATTTGTTTATCATCCTTATTTTCTGTTATAATTCAATTTACTTGCTCAATTTTAATTATTATATTAATTTAGAATTATAGTCTTTTTCTCTCAAATGATACCTGATAGAATGTTTAGGATTTTTCATTTTAACTAATTTAAAAAATAATTTTACTTTTTAAAATAACTGATCAATTCCTTTAGAGATCAACCTTGAGATAAACTTATCACGAGTCTGTTAGTTATTTGTATACTTGCAAGCAATTAAAATATATGTATCACCTATCAAATAGGGCCATACCTCTCAGTGATTTTCCTATCCAAATCATTGTATTTCTTATTAACTAAGTAGTACAATTCTAAACATGGTATAGTCATACGTGAATGCATATTAAAAAAACACATAAATGGTTCAACAAACAACTAAATGAATAAATAAATAAAAATTATAATATATAATATAAATGATATTAAAAAATTAATATATATTTAAAGTGTATGTTGATTCGGTTTAATAAGTTTCATTTTTCAAGCAACCTAAAATCAAACTAATTATAATGTTGGTTTTAGTATTTTTTGAACCTATGTAAACCAACCATTTTAAAAAAATATAGATTTAATTTGACCTTGGATTAAGTCGGTTGGACGATTTTTTTAAAAAGTGTCCAACCCTAATCATATGTATGCAAGTCATGGCATATCTTATTATTTATGAGACATATGGATAGAAATTTTTGTTATAATTCGATTAAATGAATCAAACTCAAATCGAAAAACCAGAATTAAATTAAATTTGGGCCATTGAAATAGTTCGAAAAAATCAAGTTGGATTCGAGCTAGCCTATATTAACCAAAAATTAAATTAAAATTGTTGTGATTTTGTGATACATGTTTAAAATGTTATGGATGATTGTATGACTTGAATTTACTAAAATTTAAAATGTGTTGTAGATTGTTTTTAATCTTAATGTTTGAATGATGATATAATAGGATGTTATTAACGTATTTTTTTATGATTGACTAGTTATTATAATATTATTTTTCCTATTTTTTTTGTTTTATATAATGATGTTTGTATTAATAAACTTTAATATCATTAAAAATAAGTTTGTACTAATAAGCTTTAGAAGCTTTTTTATTTGTTTTAGATTCGGTTTTATTTTTATTAACTTAAATTAAATTTGAGTTAAAATTAGATTTTGTTTTTCAAGAATTATCAGCCTAAGAATCACCAAAATTTGATAACTTGATATCATATGCCCAGGCGCATTTGTTCGATACTAACGCACGTGATTGGTGGGTTATGTTAGTAAATATGCACATTATATGAATAATGCCTTGCATTAAAATTTTATCAAAATAATGATGATGATGATGATGCATTGATATTTAAGCATTACGGGTCCATCATTCGTCTTTCACTAAATACCCATTTTTTTCTCGGGTCTTTTTTTTTCCACGTACTTATAATATTTTTAAAAATAATATTTATAAGATTTCTTAAAATTTAAAATTATAAAAATAATATTATTTATATACACCTCAAAGTTTATAAATTACAGACCTAATTAACTTAGAGAGGAATAAATATGTTATTTTTAATTTTTATCGATTTATAATTTAATAACATAAACAAAGCGGTTATACATACAATCGTGTGTAAAATAAAAATGTGAAAATAAAATAATAACATAAAATATTTTTAAGTAAAAATAATTTAGGTCACAACAATGACTTAAGAAAAAAACCAACGATCCACCAGACTACTTAACTTTACACTATGAAAATCAAATGTTTAAATACAAATTCTGTCTTATGCTACCCTCCCTAGTATATTGCCCCAATGTACTTTATTTATGAGTTATTGCTCTGTTTTCACAGTTTCTAAAATTAGCGTGAGTAATTTTCACACCAACGTTCCAATAAGCTTCCCGCCAATCAGATACGTTCACGATTCGAATGCAAAAGAGTTTGCACAAAAACACAAGTTCCTGTGTGTGTTCTAGAATGGATTTAATAATTAATAATCATAACTAGATGATTTAAAACATGTCACTTAAATTAAATCAACTATTAAATCTTAGAACAAATAGATTAGACACAAGTTCAATAAAAATAACTTCTTTAAAATTTAATAATCAAATCAAATAATTATGATCACACATAAACAAATTTATTAATAAATACCTCTATTATGATACCAATTTAATATTAATCAATCTATTTAATTTATTGTTCTTCATTTATTTAATTTGATATTGTAACTCACAAATATATACGTATATATATTGATAGCTTTTTTTTTCTTCTCTTCACAGCGCATGTGTGTATATATATACGGTGAAAAAAATTGAAGAGGATAATATATATATATATATATATATATATATATATATATATAATAACATATTAGTATTAAGGTTAAATATGTTTTGTAATTAATTTTTCAAAACCTATTAAAAAACTTAATATAATAAAAATTTAATTTTTAAAACATATCTTAAAAATATTAACACATCTAAGAATTATTTAATTAGTAATTTCATAAATTTATTCAAGTTTAAATAAATATTTTAGCACAAAAAAAATTAAATTTATGAATATGTGCTATTAAATGCATGAATATAATTTTATGTGTCGTAGTTATAAAAGATATACTTAAAGTACAATTATCTGTAATTCGATTATTTGTTCGACTTTTCTCGATTAACTTGATAGTAGACCTAAAAACAGGTAAATATTTTGTCCACAAGAATAACTAATATTCATAGTTCTTACAAACTCTCCCGTTTTACATTTTCGTGTGGCAAAACCTCTTACTCATTACATGACACTTATAAAAATAAGATAAAAAAAACAATGATGTCTCATGCTCCATAATGGAACTATTCTATGATCTAGTGAATCATTCTTTACTGCAACTTGATAAGCTTGTAAACAACTGAAATGACATAAACAAGGCATACGACAATTTGGCTTGAAGGCCTTATTGTACATTAGTTTACATAGAAATAAGCAAAGTATAAAGAATAATCATGTAATATGCATTCATACTAATCAAGGTAATAAATGAAAAGAAGATGTAAATGAAAACACATTATTCTCTCCCCCTTTTTGTCATCCGAGAAGGAAAAAGCAATGAAGCTAAAATCCTTCTAAAGTTATAGCAATGTAAAAATATAGTAATGCAGAAGTGAAATGTGCTTTAAACCCACCTAATTAAGTTATATGACTTTATAACTTAAAAACCAATTAAAAAAGGTAATAAATGAAAAGAAGATGTAAATGAAAAAAAAATCTGATTTTTTTTTATTTTCATAAATTGCCACATAAGGTATTAAATTTATTTAATCACAAATGAGCACACAACCAATTGAGAACTCATCATTTTTTAACGCAAATTTTGATTATCTATCATATAAATAAACAAGTAGAGTAGAAGAGGTACACAAGCACACTTCGCACATATAATGACATATTAACATTTACTTAAAGCAGTGTATATATTTAAACTCTACAAATATGTCAATTAATTCATTATCACCAATCAAGAAAGACTAAAAATAAAAAAATATCATCTATCATATAAAATTATAATCGACTTTTCAATCTCATAAAATAAAATATATCTACCAAAAGAGGACTTAATTTTTTTCTTTATTTTATAAATGAGGAACATGATATATATATATATATATAAACCTCTATTGGCTCTTTCTTTTTGTGCATTCCAAGTACAAGTTTTATAATTAATTGTCTTTTGCACAATCATTTTTTTTTGCACGAGCCATAAACCTAGTATGATAACTTTCACACTAGTTGTGAGGTAGCCCTATCCGCTCACTACAGTAGCTTCACACATCACAGTAGATAGTCCTCTCAATACTAGGTACCTTCATACGGTAAATTTTTAAAAAGTAAGAAATAGAACTCAACACAATTTTACAGTCAAGATTAGTTGAAGTCCTAAAGTCTTTCAAGAAAATTCATAAACTTCAAGCATATCATATGTGTATTTACAAGTGTGTGAATAAGTTTATGTCAATATATTAAGACAATTCCTTTTTATCTTTCTCTAGACTAGAGGAATTTGTTTTGTGAACATTGATGATATCATAGTGTTTATTTACTTCCATAAGTTGTTTATCTCTCTCTTCCCTGGCACCTAGACAATCCATGAATAGTTCCTCATAATTTGATACATTAAACTTAGACAATAAGAAAGAAGAGTTGACTTCCTCATTTTCTTCATCCGAGCTAGAGTCGGAGTCATTGTGGTATGCTTTGGTAATTACAGTGAATGCATTTTAGTTAGTGTCATCATTTTTTGAGTTACTAGCATTATCCTGCTCACTTTTGTGTCACTGGGTGTAGTATTAAAGGTTTTTCCAAATTTCTTTTTATTATTTACACATTTTATAGAAATATGACCAAAGCCCTCATAAATATAGCATTGATGACTAGTGAGCTTAGTTTTCTTACCATTAAACCTAGGAGGCTTCATTTTTTTTAATTTTGGTCCCTCGAACAACTACATTGTCCCTTGTTAGATTGATTATTCTGTTAACCCTTCTTTTTCATAAACTCTTTCAATTTTTGTGCTAGCAAGACTAGTGACTCATCATTCCTATCCTCATCACTATCATTGATGTTTGTTTTGTAGCTTTTGAATGTCACATCCTTGATTTTCTTGGGTTGATCAAGAGTAAACTCATAGGTTTAGATTGACCTGACAAGTTCATCAATGTTTAATGTGTCCACATTCTTGCTTTCCTCAATCACTGTAACTTTCATCTTGTAGTCTATTGTTATAGAGCTTAGGAGTTAGTGTACTTGTATTGGTTGTGGAATTTTCTCACCAAGGTTAGAACAAGCATTCGTGACATCATAAAAGTGAGCATAGAATTGACCAAAAGTTTCATTGTTGCTCATTTTAATGGAATTAAGCTTAGATGTTAGCAATCTCAATTTTGTTTCTTCTACTTGGGAAGCTCCCTCATGACCAAGACCAAGTGCATTTCATGCATCTTTAGTAGTCTCACAGTTAGAGATGCAACAAAGATTGAGCTTAGACCTTTTTGGTTTGCCCTACTAAGGGTGCGTTCTTGAGTGGTCTAATCTTTTCTTGGCTTTATTATTCTTACTCCATTTTTTGTTACCGAAGGTGGTTCTCGACCATCAAGAATAGCATCTCATACTTTTTCATCTTGTCTGAGAAAGGCTTTCATTTGAGCCTTCCAATCAGTGTAATTATACCCATCAAAGAGTGGGGGTCTAACAGATGACCTACCTTTTTTCATTTCGTCCATAAATAGAAGTGTATATCTCTAAGGATCAAACTCACTAAGTGTGTCTAGTGTTCGCTCTGATGCCAATTGAAAGTTTATAAATTACGAACATAATTAACCAAGAATGGGGTGAATATGTTATTTTTAATTTTTATCAATTTATAATTTGATCTTATGCTACTCTCCCTAAGTTACTACCTCAATGTACTTTACTTATGAGCTATTGTTCTATTTTCACAGTTCCTAAAATTAGCATGAGCGGTTTTTAGACCAACGTTTTAATAAGTTTCCTGACAATCAAATACGTTCGCAGTTCAAGTGCAAGAGGGTTAGCACAAAAACACATGTACTCGTGTGTTGTAGAATGGATTTAATAACGAATAATCATAATTAGATTATTTAAAACATATCTCATTTAAATTAAATAAATTAACAAATCTTAGAACAAATAGATTAAGCACAAGTTTAATAAAAATAACTTCTTTGAAATTTAATAATCAAATCAAATAATTATTAAATAACACGTAAAATTATTTAATCTAAATATATAAAAATCTAATTAAAAAGAAGCTATATAAAGATAAAACATACCAGACAAATTTATTAATAAATAACTCTGATATGATATCAATTTATTATTAACCAATATATTTAATTTCTTGTACTTCAATTATTTTATTTGTTATCATATTACTCACAAATAAATAAATAAATATATATATATATATACACATTGGAGATGAAAATGGGTATCAAACCGAAAGCTTCTTGCCACCAATACCAAATATATATAAACAGTGAACAAAATTGAAGATGATCGCTTATTACTTTGCATGCAATTAATGGGGATGAAACTGGGTATCAAACCGAAAGCTTCTTTTTTCTCTCTAAGGATGTAGTTCCTTTCTTTTCGGAGCCTTTTTTTTTTAACTTCGGCTAATCCCTCTTTTCAACCCTTTTTGGAATTTTGATTAATACTCTTTTCAACCCTTTTTTGGAATTCCGACTAATCCATCTTTTCAACCCTTTTTTGGAATTCCGACTAATCCATCTTTTCAACTCTAATGTTATATAGTAATAATAATATTATTATTTGTTATATAATAATAATAATAATAAGGAGAAGAATAACCTATTAATATTAGGGTTGAATATATTTTGAACTTAATTTTTTAAAGCTCATTAAAAATCTTAATATTATATAAAAAAATTTAAAACACATCTTAAAAATATTAAACCACATCTAAAAAATATTTAATTAGTAATTTTATAAATTGATTCAAGTTTAAATAAATATTTTAGTACAAAAAATAATTTTAAATTTATGAACATATTTATTTAATGCATGAATATAATCTTATGTGTCATAGTTATAAAAAGATATACTTGAAATACGAATATTTAAAACTCGAATATTTGTTAAATTTTTCTTAATAGACTTGATAACAGACTTAAAAACATTAATGAATAATTGTTTTAAAAAAATTAATGATAAACTTACTATTTTATTATTTTCAATTCTTACGTGTATTCTATTTCATATTTGATTTTTCAAAAGAACACAAGTTTATTAAAATAATGTACTAATAATGTATCATTCTTTAATTTTAGTATTAATTTATACTTTTACAAAAATTTAAATTATTATATAAAACATTCAACCATAAAAAGGAGACGTAAAATTCATGTTTCTAGGGCTGTTAGAAGACTATATATAGTTTCCCAAACCCCTAAGGTTCATCCTATACGAGTTCTAAAGAACCAATTGTAACATTTTTCTTCTTGCATTTAAATAAAGTATATAGGTAAATGTATATTTATAATGTTATTAAAATATTAGTCTCAACACAATATATATTTAAATATGATGGTTGAAGGTTGTAGAAAAGAGAAGTATGTAGATAATATTTGTTTGGCTAGAATTATTTCTTAGTTTTATATTTGTGTGGTATAGATTGCATGGTGGGGACTATAAATAGCCTACCTTGCATTTGGTTTAATCATCACATCAAAAATAAATAAGTCTTTGTATTTTTAGTTTGAGTGTGAGTTGAGAGCTTTCTCTTTGAGTGTTTTTATTTCTCTTCAATTTATGAGTTGCCTTTGAAAGGTGTTATAGTGGGTATAATACAAGTAGTTTGTTTACTTGTTTAGATCTAATATTAGTAAATTTAGAGTTGTGTATTCTAAATTTTTCTCAACAGAAATGGCCATTGATGAACTCAATGGGTCAATACAAGCATATGAATAAAAGCATAAGAAGAAGCAAGGGATCATTGAACAACTCTTCAAGATGTAATTCAAGGATAAGCATGAAAGCCAAGGCAATGACAAAAACCAACGTGGCTGAGGTAGAAGTAGAGGTCGTGGATGAGGTTGGAATTACAACAACAAGTCCAACAACTTTGAAAGAGCGGAAAGCTCAACACGAAGTCGTAGAAGAGGCAATATAAACTCAAGGTATGAAAAATCTCAAGTTCAATGCTATAATTGTCAGAAATTTAGACATTATGCTTCAGAATGTATAGCTCCCAACAATAGAGTAGATGAGAAAATCAACTACATAAAGGAGAAGACCGATGAGAAAGAAACTTTTTTTCTAGCATGGTAGGAGGGTGATGGTAGTCAACCAAATGCTTTGTATCTTGACAGCGGTGTAAGCAACCATATGTGTGGAAGGAAAGGCATATTCATGGAACAAGATGAGCCAGTAAGCGGAAATGTCTCATTTGGAGATGATTCTAACGTAGCAGTAAAAGGAAGAGGTAACATTCTGATTCGCTTGAAAGATAGGCGACATCAATTTATTTCCAATGTTTACTATGTCCCAAATATGAAAAGTAACATCTTGAGTTTAGGACAACTGTTAGAGAAAGGTTGTGATATTCATATGAAGGATTGTAATCTTTCTATAAAAGATGATAAGAATAACCTCATTGCTAACGTGTCGATGTCAAAGAATAGAATATTCTTGATCAACATATAAAATGACATTGCAAAGTGTCTAAAAGCCTGCTACAAAGATGCATCGTGGCTATGACATCTTCGATTCGGGCATCTCAATTTTGGAGGATTGGAGCTACTGTCTAAGAAGGAGATAGTGAAGGGACTACCTTGCATTAACCATCCTGCTCAACTTTGTGAAGGGTGTCTACTCGGGAAGCCATTCAGAAAAAACTTTCCAAATGAGTCAGACTCAAGAGCTAAGAAGTAACTCTTGCTAATTCATATTGATGTGTGCAGATCGATCAAGCTTAGCTCTCTCGGTAACAGTAACTATTTTCTTTTTTTATTGATGATTTTTTAAGAAAACCTTGGGTATATTTCTTGAATTAGAAATCATAAGTTGTTGAAGTATTCAAAAGGTTCAAAGCTATAGTGGAGAAAGAAAGCAATAGAAAAATCAAAGCCGTGAGATCCGACCGAGGTGGAGAATTTACATCCAAAGAGTTTCAAGAGTTCTGTGAAGCAAATGAAATTCATCAATCTTTAATAGTACCAAGATCCCCCCAACAAAATGGTGTAGCTGAAAGAAAGAACCAAACAATCCTCAACATGCACGAAGTATGCTCAAAAGCAAGAAACTACCCAAAGAGTTTTGGGCAGAAGTAGTAGCATGTGCAGTTTACTTGTCAAACCGATCTCCAACAAGAAGTGTATAGGAAAAGACACTACAAGAGGCATGGAGTGGAAAAAAGCCTAGTATTTCCCATCTAAAAGTCTTTGGAAGTATAGCTCATATTCATGTACCAGATGAGAGAAGAATGATGCTTGATGATAAAAGTGAGAGTTTTATCTTCATCGGCTATGATTCTAATTCAAAGGGCTATAAGTTGTACAACCTACACAATAAGAAAATTGTGATTAGTCGAGATGTGGTATTCGACGAAGAAGGAGAATGAGATTTTAACTCTCATGAAGATAACTTCAATTTCTTTCCTCAGTTTAAAGAAGATGAGCAGACAATGAGGGAGCAACCTATAGAAATTCAACAAGAGCCAATGACTCCACCTATTTCACTAATGCCAACTGATGAGTGCTCAAAAAGCACTAAAATTACCATGATTTTATATTCATTAATTGATTAAAAATATATATATTTATATGTTTTATCATATATTTATATAAATTTGTCTTTTTCGGAATCACGGGTATTTTTATTGTTTTTCAGGTATTTTGGCTTAAAAACGCAATTTAAAGACTCAAAGAGGAATACTTGAAGCAATACATCACAAATATATTAATAAATAAGTGGGAAAAGGTCAACAAATATGGAAAAATTGGACAAAATGGGTCGAAAAGGTCAAAAATGTCAAAAAGGAGAAAATCGCTACCGAGTGTCCATCCGCGCGCGCTCACCGCATGGTAGCGCGGTTACTCGTTCATCCGCGCACAACTGCGCGCGCGGGTACTGTTCATCCGCGCGCAGCGCAGCGCCCCAGCAGCCCCCCTCCGCGCGCCCAACGCGTTTTTGCCCCATTTTTCACGTGCAGCCGCCCCCATGACGTCATCAATGACCTCACTATGTCCATTACGCGTTTTTACATTTTTTGACATTTTTTTTACTCATTTTTTCTCTCCATCCTCACCTATAAATACCTTCCCTTCACTTCAAAAACACACCTCAAAATACATTTCTCTCTTCTTTCTTTCTCTCAATTTCTTAGTTTTTAGTTTTTTTAGTTTTTCTTATGTTTTAGCTAGTTTCTCTTAGTTTTAGAGTTCTTCCCTTTTTTGGGAAGAACTAGTTATATTTTTTGTAATTTATTAGCTTTTTTTGATTCAATAAATGGGAGTGCAAATTCCGTTTGGAGGTTTTCTAGCAAAGGGAATAGCGTCGAAGTTCTGTAAGGATTTTATTTTCTTTACAGTTATTTTTATGCTTTATTCTTACATGTTATATTTAATTTGTCTGTGATTAAATTTAACTGTGCTAGCTGTTTATAATTATGATGTAATAATAACGTTGTTATGCTTGCGAAATATTAAATAGGTGAAAATTTCTAAAATGAATTGATTTTATTTTTATTCAAGATTTTATATTAAGAATGTTAGAGAGAAATATATTATTTTTCATTACAAACTTAGATCTGAAAATTAGATTTTAAGGTTTAGTTATCCGGTCTGATTTATAGTACTGCTCTTTTATTTGTTGGTACAATCGCCCGGTAGTTAGAGTGAAGCTCTATTTCAAAAGTTTTTATAAGAATTATTATCTGAAAATGTATTGACAACATGTTTTCAGTAGTAGTTTTAAAACTTGAAAGTTAGCACTCGGATAACTAAATTCTTAGGTTTAATTTGGACACCTTGAATAAAGTTTAAACTGTCTAACCCCACCAAAGTTGGTATTCATACAAAAAAGGGAGAATTAATAAATATCAATTCATATCTTTAATAACCTAGATAATACGAGCAAGCATAATTAACTTAGTTATTATATCCATAAATACTCCACCATTATAAAAGATAAAATTTGCATGAATGTTTATTGAATCTATGTTTAATTTTTTATAATTAGATTAAAAACACAAAAACCCCAAAATATCGTGAGAGGATGTTTAGGATTTAATTTCGTTTTTAAAAGTTTGAATAATAAATTAAAAACCACATACATTCCTTCCTTAGATCGGCCTTGGGAGTATACTTATCAATTTCTACGAAATGATTCGTGCACTTGCGAGAGTTTTATAAATATAAAACCAAAGTATTGGCAGGATCGGCGATGCCGGTTTTCGTTCATCAAAGTATTTGGCGATCACGATTCTACTCATGAAATTTTTGGTGCCGTTGCCGGGGAAGGTTTAGCGTTTTTAATTTATTTATCAAAATTTAAAAAAAAAATTTGTGCTGTAAATAATTGTGATTTTTTTTTGTTTTTGTAAAAAAATAAAAAAAAATAAAAAAAATTTAATCAAATTTCAAATTTCATAAGAAATAGTAAAAAAAATAAAAAAAAAATAAAAAAAAAATAAAAAAAATTAATTATAGCATAAATAGTAAAATAATTTAGAAATTTGAAATTTGAAGTAAAATGTTTTTACCGTTCATGAATAGTAAAAAACATTTAAAAAAAATTAAAATAAAAATTGTACCGTGAATAATAAAATAATTTAGAAATTTAAAATTTGAATTAAAAAAAAAGAGTTTTACCGTTCATGAATAGTAAAAAAAAACATTTCAAAAATTTTAAGTTAAAAAATAAAACAAATAAATAAATAATAAAGAAAAAAATCAAAAAAATCAAAAATATCAAAAATATCAAAAAAATCAAAAAAATCAAAAAAATCAAAAAAATCAAAAAAATCAAAAAAATAAAAAAAAATCAAAATTTTAATTTTTTGAGTTTAATTTTTACTATTTTTTTTATTTATTTTAAATCATAATTTTATTTTATTTTTTATTTTGCTTTTAACTTTTTCAATTTTATTTTATTATTTTTCTTTCTTTAGCTTTTTTTTTCTTGATTTTTATTTAACTTACTTAATTTTTTTTTTACTAACTTAATTAACTTAGATTGCTTTTAACATTAACTTAGGTTTTTACATAAATTTTCATTAACTTAATTAACTTAATTTTTTTTTACTTCACTTAACTTAATTAACTTAGATTTTTGTAACTTAACTTAATTAACTTTTTTTTTCACTTAACTTAATTAACTTAGATTTTTTACTTCACTTAGATTAATTAATTTTTTTTACTAACTTAATTAGCTTAGATTTTTTTTAACTTAACTTAATTAACTTAGATTTTTTTTAACTTAACTTAATTAACTTAGATTTTTTTAACTTAACTTAATTAACTTAGATTTTGTTTTTTAACTTAACTTAATTAACTTAGATTTGTTTTACTTCACTTAACTTAATTAACCTTTTTTTTAACTTAGATTTTTACTTAACTTAATTTAATTAACTTAATAGCATGAAAAGTAAAGATCTAAGGGAGTTCTGTCTAGGAGACTAGTTCTTGGAAGCCTTTGTGCCACTAGTCTTTCCTGGGAACGTTGTTCTGTCTAGGAGGATGGTTTTTAAGGAGCCTTTGCACCACCATTCTTTCCTGGGAGCACTCTTGGTTAATACGGATTATGTTATTTTTTTTTCTTAAAAACAAAAACAAAAAAAAATTTCTGAACTATCTCCAAAATTTTAAAGTTTTAATTACAATCTAAGGAGTTAGTTGCTTTGTTTGATCTAGGTACAATTGTGTTTTAATGACTTAATTATTTGATTTGCACCTAGATGTGGGTTATCTAAAACTCAAAGTATGCCTCTAGTTTTAAGTACAGAAAGAAATCTGAAAATCAATAGGGCATGACTGAAAAAGTATAGGTAGACAACCTTGTCTTACCTTAAGGTTTGATTGACTCAATGATGAGGGGACATTGAGTTTACTTAAAATGCAATCCCCAAGTTACGTCTTACTAAGACGTTAAACTAAGCGCTGGATGGGAGGCAACCCATCATTTTAGGTAATTTTCTTTTATTTCTTTTATTTACTTAATTTTATTGTTTATTTCATTTTAGTTACATGTGAATAATTTTTAAATTGTTAAAACTAAAGATATTTGTTGAGATGTTAGAAGTTCACAACGATTTGTCTGTATACACTTTAATGATGAATATGATGGATGCAACTGCATTTTCCATTACTACTTGCACCTTCTCAAGAAATAGGTAATCTTTCTTCTCTTTTCTCTTTATCTTTAATTTACAGTTGTTACATTGAGGACAATGTAAGTTCTAGGTTGGGGGTGGTGAAAAGTTACCATGCTTAATTAAAAAAATTTGACAATTTAAAAATAAAAAATATATATAATAATTTTTTTTATTTTATTTTTATGTTCACATTTTCATTTTTTTGTGTGTTTGGTTTTATTTCTATTTTGTGTGATTTAGTAATTTTTGGAATTAAAAAAAAAACTTTTTCACAAAAATTTATCTTTTCTTTAAATCAAATTTAAGTAAATAGTTAAGTCTTTTTGTACTGTTAGATTAATTTTTGAAAACATATCATGAAATATTTTGTAATTATTTTTTATAATTAGTTAGTTTTTGTCATAACTAGTATTTCTTGATAAGATGTAGAAATTATATTAAACCCAAAATCGGTGTTTATGAATTTGTTTTAGTAGAGACTACCTTTGTGAGATATAATTTGAGCCTAATTTCCTTTATTCAGAGTGAAATATATATTTTTTCTACTCCAAACACATTTCTTATTGCTTCAAATTTTTAGATGATCTCTATAGGTATTAGCATTGAATGTATGAATTTTTTGACTCATCTTAATAGAGTATCATATATTTTTTTATTATTATTATTGCTTAGATTAAATGATTTGAGTAGAAATTGATAGTATATGCTTATATCTCGTTCATGCATGACTGCTACAAAAAAAAAGAGACATATATGGGGTTACCTAAACCAATATCAAACAGAAAAGCCACAAAATTAACCACTCACCAAAATAAAAAAAATGTACAATCTGTACATGGGTTGACTCTCTAAAATACATATATTGAGAAATATCTTCAGAAAAAAATAGAGAGATAAAGAATATATAGTATAATCTACATACTATAACCCACATTGCCTACAAAGTTGTGAGTAAAGGCTAATTACAAAAGAAGGATATAGGAAATAATTCCCTAAAAAAAGTCATTGCACTCTCTTCATTTGTAAAAGGCATATATCTTGAAATTCTTTCTTAATGAGTTTGATTTATGCATGAAAATAATTTTTATATATGATATCTTTATAATTTATACATTTGATTCCTTTCATGAGATCAATGTTAAAATAACACTTTGAGCCTTTATTCTTTATACATATGCGAACATATTAGTTCATTTCTATACATCAACTCTTTCGCATATAAATTAGTATGAGTGTTTGAACCCATAGGATTCAGTGTTTCGAGAGTATTGACTTGTGAGGAATAGAGTCGAAGCGAATTCTGATTCATGACGCTGAAATTGGGTGAAATTAAATTGATACATTTTTGACATGAAATATGAAAATGATTTTCGACTAATTATTATAATAAAATCATGATTGTTTAAAGAGATTAAAATAACTTATGCTTGAGATTTTAATTATGATCTTAAAAGAGATTAAAAAGTATGAGACATTTTTGTGATATGTTGTTTTCTTTTATTCTTAAATTAATTTTTGATTTTGTTGTAATTTTAGTTTTTGATTTGATTCTTTTGATTTTTACATTTAGTTCAATGTTTGTGGGTATCATTACTGAAAACCCTCACGAGACTCAAACTCGTCCACTAGGGCAACCTAGGGGTTTAAAGGCTTGTTGCATAGGCTAAATGCAACCGTGTCAATCCACGGAAGTGATTTAGGATAATTTAATCTTTAGTTTTTATCGCTTCTCTTGCTAAGGGACTAGCAAGAAGCTGGTTGGGGGTTGTGATGAGTGCTCAAAAAGCACTAAAATTACCAAGCTTTTATCCACATTAATTGATTAAAAATATATATATTTATATGTTTTATCATATATTTATATAAATTTGTCTTTTTCGGAATCACGGGTATTTTTATTGTTTTTCAGGTATTTTGGCTTAAAAACGCAATTTAAAGACTCAAAGAGGAATACTTGAAGCAATACATCACAAATATATTAATAAATAAGTGGGAAAAGGTCAACAAATATGGAAAAATTGGACAAAATGGGTCGAAAAGGTCAAAAATGTCAAAAATGTCAAAAAGGAGAAAATCGCGCCGAAAGAAATTTCATCTCAGCGCGCGCCAAATACGTCAGCTGCGCACGCTGCTCTTCGTTTCATCTGCGAGCTGCGCGCGACTCGTTCATCCGCGCCTGCGCTACAAGGTATCTGTTCATCTGCCATGTCAGTCGCCCCCCTCCGCGCGCCCAACGCGTTTTTGCCCCATTTTTCACGTGCAGCCGCCCCCATGACGTCATGCTGACGTCATCAATGACCTCACCATGTCCATTACGCGTTTTTACATTTTTTAACATTTTTTTTACTCATTTTTTCTCTCCATCCTCACCTATAAATACCCCCTTCCCTTCACTTCAAAAACACACCTCAAAATACACTTCTCTCTTCTTTCTTTCTCTCCATTTCTTAGTTTTCAGTTTTTTTAGTTTTTCTTATGTTTTAGCTAGTTTCTCTTAGTTTTAGAGTTCTTCCCTTTTTTGGGAAGAACTAGTTATGTTTTTTGTAATTTATTAGCTTTTTTTGATTCAATAAATGGGAGTGCAAATTCTGTTTGGAGGTTTTCTAGCAAAGGGAATAGCGTCGAAGTTCTGTAAGGATTTTATTTTCTTTACAGTTATTTTTATGCTTTATTCTTACATGTTATATTTAATTTGTCTGTGATTAAATTTAACTGTGCTAGCTGTTTATAATTATGATGTAATAATAACGTTCTTATGCTTGCGAAATATTAAATAGGTGAAAATTTCTAAAATGAATTGATTTTATTTTTATTCAAGATTTTATATTAAGAATGTTAGAGAGAAATATATTATTTTTCATTACAAACTTAAATCTGAAAATTAGATTTTAAGGTTTAATTATCCTGGTCGATTTATAGTAACTTTCTTTTATTTGTTGGTACAATCGCCTCTAGTTAGAGTGAAGCTCTATTTCAAAATTTTTATAAGAACTATTATTCGAAAATGTATTGACAACATATTTTACGTAATAGTTTAAAAACTTGAAAGTTAGTATTCGGATAACTAAATTCTTAGGTTTAATTTGGACACCTTGAATAAAGTTTAAATCGTCTAACCCACCAAAGGTGGCATTTAAATGGTTCATTTTCAATCTCTTAGAAAAAGGAATTAATTTAATTAACCAAATTAGTTATCAACCCCACCCATAGGTGTTAATTGATTTGTTTAGTTAACAAAGAATATCTAACCCCACCAAAGGTGGTATTCATACAAAATAGGGAGAATCAATAAATATCAATTCATATCTTTAATAACCTAGATAATACGAGCAAGCATAATTAACTTAGTTACTATATCCATAAATACTCCACCATTATAAAAGATAAAATTTGCATGAATGTTTATTGAATCTATGTTTAATTTTCTGTAATTAGATTAAAAACACAAAAACCCCAAAATATCGTGACAGGATGTTTAGGATTTAATTTCGTTTTTAAAAGTTTGAATAATAAATTAAAAACCACATACATTCCTTCCTTAGATCGACCTTGGGAGTATACTTATCATTTTCTACGAAATGATTCATGCACTTGCGAGAGTTTTATAAATATAAAACCAAAGTATTGGCAGGATCGGCGATGCCGGTTTTCGTTCATCAAGTTTTCGTTCATCAAAGTATTTGGCGATCACGATTCTGCTCATCACCAACCACTCCTGAAGACCCATCACCTTCATCATCTTTGAGTGGAAGTGAAAGAGCCGTAACACGTACATGAAATCTCCAAGATCTTTATGAGGTAATAGAACAACAAGATAATCTTACCTTATTCTGTCTCTTTGTTGATTGTGAACCAATGAGCTTTTAAGAAGCTACACAAGAAAAGAAGTGGAGAGATGCAATGAACGAAGAAATCAATGCAATTGAGAAGAATGGTACATTGGAACTTGTTGCACTTCCCAAAAGGCATAAGGAAATAGGTGTCAAATGGGTGTATAAGACAAAGAGGAATGATAAGGGAGATATTGAAAGGCACAAGACGAGGCTAGTAGCAAAAGGATGTACAACTCGAGTATGTAAAATCACAAGATCAAATTGCCAACATCTTCACTAAACCGCTCAAGCAAGAAGACTTTGTCAGATTGAGAAATTTTCTTGGCATCATAAAACAAGTTTAAGGAGGAGTTTTGGTTTGTAAACTTGTTTACAAGCCCAAAGAAATAAAAGAAATATTTGAAATATTCTAGCCCATTTGAAGTCCAGCTCATGGAAGCTTCTATGGTGATGATCTGGATTGATAAGGATATAGCTCATGGTAGGTGGGAAGAAGAAAATAAATGGGTTAGATAAGGAGATATGTGTATGATTTAGATTGTTTTGGTAGGTTTATGTTTTATGGATTAGATTTATTAGTTGTTTCTATAAATACTTCTCAGTAGCAATGTAATAATCAAGTTAAAAAGAAATCAGAAACAAAAGTTTGAGAGTTTTTGAGTGTTTTGAAAAAAAAATTAGTGTTCTTGAGTTTTGAGAGTTTTAATCTATAATATTCCAACACAGTATTGGTAAAAGATGTTAGATGACATCTTAGTTAAAATGGAAGCACCACCTTCTGGTGAACTGAATAACGAAATGTTAAATACTAGTAATCTGAATGCTAACTTTGCTAGTAAAATGCTGATTTTGTCAGTAGAAAATTGACGTTGCATCTGGTTCTACTAGATTCCTCGTTCTGGAAAACATATTAATGTTAAAGATCAACCTAATCAATATTACGATTATTGTCGCTTAGATGTTCTTTCGTATGAAATGATAATCAACGAAAAAAAATATTGTTCCTGATCATACTGGAATTTATCCTAGAATACATATATTTTTTTACCCGAAATTAATCCAGAAATTGATTTTAACATTTACAAAACCATTTTTTGTGGTAATATTTATCTTTTTCATGATTTTCAAGAGATAAAATTCTTCCCTGAAATTAAAGAAGCTTGTCGTGAATTTGTTAACATTACAAGCAATGAAATTTTTTTTAAAGATTTTAACTACAAGTGCTAATTTTGAAGGACAAAAATGGTTTGAGTATGAATCTTTTTACTCAGGCATACCTTGCCAAAAAAAAGAGTCTGCGGGTTCAAAATTTTAATGAAGATGGGAGAAAATCTCCTCGAAATAAATTTATGTCTCTATCAGAGGAAAAGGACTAGGAACCCATGAAAAACTTATAGTTTCTTACTATCACCAATAATGGTTGATATTACAATTCAAACTGATGAAAAAAAGGAGAGTTGTTGAATCAACTAAAGAAGCTTATAATCCTAATGGAAATCTCTATTTTCTACAAAGTTCATATCAACTTGGAATGGTGTTTGTAAGAGCACATCTGATTGGATGTAAGTATCTCACTTGGAGCTGATCTATGAAGATTGTCCTTGAAGCCAAACTAAAGCTAGGTTTTGTTAATGGTAGGCTTTCTATGACTAATAAAGAAAATATAGACCAAAGAGTTGTTGGATGTGATAGTTGAAAGATAGGACTGAAGCACCTATGGGATGAATTTTCTTTCCTTATGCCTTTACCTCCGTACACATGTGGAGTTACAAAGAAATCAAATTCTGGTCATGGATTCATTACCAATTGTGAGCTACAATAGGTTTCATATATTTTGAAAGACTTCAAGATTAATTTTGATGCTCCTATCCCACTCTAGTGCGACAACAAAGTTGCAATTCACATCATAGCAAATCAAGTGTTCCATGAAAGAACAAAGCACTTGGATATTGACTGTCGATTGGTTATCAATCATTTCAAAGAATGGTTCATTAAACCGTAACATGTATTCTCTCAAGAACAAGTAGATCATTATCAACTCTTTAATTTAGCAAGTTAATGTTCAAGTACTTGGAGTTTGAGAGATATCATACAAACCCAACTTGAGGAGGGGATGAAGAATTATCATGGTGGTATGTTGCAAAAATGCAACAATCAATAGCACAACAAATAGCAGTAGGTATAGGCACAACAATAAGGTATGGGTGCAACAGCAGAGAACGACATGTCTGGAGCAACAACACCAAACAACATGCTTTTAGTGGAGTAGTAGCAACAACATGCTTTTCTTCCTTGTTTTCATAGTATATATATAATCATTCATTGTATATTAAAACTTAAGAAAAATATAAATCAAATACTAGAGAAAATTCCTTTTCTTATGATTTTGTTCTATCTTTATTTTTTGTTTTGATTTGTTTAGTTAATGTTTTAAATTTTCAAACTATCTTTTCTTTTATTTTTTATAATTTGATTTATGTATTTTCTAATTTTTATATATTTTATTTAAAATTAGAATATATAAAAATAAATTGTATAACTCACCCGTTATACTAATTATCTATTAGTGCACAAGAGAAGATAATTATCCATTCATTGTTTTAGGTCACTTATAAATACCGGAGGATGTAGGATTACGGTTTGACGATCGCTATAAAATTAATAAAACATAATAAATTTTTTTTTCAGTTATTGCTTCTTCTTTTTTTCTTTTTTGAATAATTATATTATTGATATATTATTTAAATTGAATTTATAATAAATTTTTGACTAATAAAAACTTAAAATTTAAAATTCAAACAAATATACAGTTTTATTTTTATAAATAAATTTATCTATATGTTTATAATATTATATCTAAAAAAACAAAAAAATTACACGTCCCGAACTTTCTAGATATCCTTCCATGCTTATCAGCCCATTGTCAGTGTCATGTTTGGCTATCAATTTAATGATGCTGGTCAGGACATAACTCGCATCATATTAAGGGAAGTGTCATCGTACACACAAGATATTAATTTTATATCTTTAAAATAATTTAATTTTCTAAATGTATCTTTAAAAATAAAATTTTACTGAAGCTTAAGAATTATAATGTCTTTTTTTATTCACTCATATCCTAAACTCTTAAAATATATATAAAAAAGTATATTATTTAAAAATTTAGCAATTAAAAGGTACCAAGATATAAGATTTAGGTACACATGAATACATTTTCCTAAGAAAAGATACTAGTCATTAACTCCTCAAAATCAGATAATGCACATCTTATTTTTCCTTCATTTCCATGGATATGTCCTCTTATAATTGGCCTACATATCTAGAGGCTAAAATATGTGACCTATGTAGTGTTAGTAAGAGCCCGTAGTAATTTTATTTAGTTTAATCGTATAATATAATCTTTTAAGGTTTATAATGATAATTAAAGAGACAATGTGTCTCTATTTATTTAATTAAAAATATAATTTTATATTTAAATTTCTATAATTTTCATAAAAATTAGATTATAGTTAATGTTCATCTTAATTTTATTTTAAGTTTATATTCTAAGTGAAAAATGTTTTAAGTTTAAATTTTATATATAAACTAGATTATGTTTTTAATTAAAATCCATAGAAATTGTTCCAAATATCTCACATTTTGATAATTATTTGATATAAAATTTATTCGTCAATCTCTAATGTTATTTTTTATTTATAAAATTTTATAATAAATTTATATTATTAATTATTGATCCGTGTCCTCTTTGAGTTTGAAGAAAAGATTCTTCTTTGAAGTTTCATTTTTCACACCCATAAAAAATATATTTATTTTTCTTAATAAATATATTTTGTAATATTTTAAGAAAATAAACATATATTTTTATTATTTATTTACGAACTCCTCAAGAAAACATATGTTTGTTTTTCTTATAATATTAATGAATATATATTTTTAATATTTTAAGAAAATAATCATATATTTTTATTGAGTTCAAAATGTTACAATATAATTAAGATTTTATTTCTAATAGAATTATGAATATAAAATATATTGTTCTCTTTTCAAAGTTAGGATACTATTATTAAGTTTCCTATTTGAATTAGTTATTGGTAAAACTTACATGCATAAATAACAATAAAATAAAAGAGTTGTTGTCAAGCCAAAAACACAAGAAAATGGAATGGATGGTGCATCCTTTTGTTGAGAAAGAAGGAAAATCAATTAAGAATTAGTTGGCAAAACATGTAGAAGGGGGGTTTCTATATCTATATCTATAAATAGAGCACCTCAATAGGTACTTTGTATTATCCAATAGAGAGAAAAGCTTAGAGAAAAAAGACTTTAGTGAGAGAAAATTGAGAGTAATTTTCTTGAATGTAACTAGGTTGTAGGTTGTGAGTGTTGTAAACACTTTGTATAATTTCTCATTTTTAATAAAAAAGATCTATAGTAGGTTCAGAGACATAGGCAAAATTGGTTGAACTCTATTATCAAAATTTTGTATCATTTTATTTATTTTTGCTTTCTCATAAATCTGATTTATCGAGAATTTATATAATTTTTCAACAACTTGTATCAGAGCATTTTGTGGTGATTTTTATCAATTTTTTATAAGGTTACTATTCACATAAATAGTGAATTACATGAATAGTAAATTTTGTCAGAGATATTGGTTTGTCAACGGAGGTGTTCTAATACACGGTGGTTAATAAAAATGATCCAAAATAAGTCAGATTTGAGTGGGAGCAATGACCGTATACGAAAGAAAGGGAAAACTCGAAAACTTTAATGGTATAGATTTTGGGGTATTGGAAAATACAAATAGAGGATTATATATATCAAAAACGTTTGTATTAACCTCTCTCAAGAAAAAAGCCAAACGCTATTGATGAGCAGAATCGGGATTGCCAAAAAACTTTGATGCCATCCCTGACAACGGCGCCAAAAACTTGATGAGCAAAAACCGGCATCGCCAATACTTGCCAATACTTTGGTTTTATATTTATAAAACTCTCGCAAGTGCACGAATCATTTCGTAGAAAATGATAAGTATACTCCCAAGGTCGATCTAAGGAAGGAATGTATGTGGTTTTTAATTTATTATTCAAAATTTTAAAAATGAAATTAAATCCTAAACATCCTGTCACGACATTTTGGGGTTTTGTGTTTTTAATCTACTGACATAAAAATAAACATAGATATGGATTCAATAAACATTTATGCAAATTTTATCTTTTATAAATAATGGAGTATTTATGGATATAATAACTAAATTAATTATGCTTGCTCGTATTATTTAGGTTATTAAAGATATGAATTGATATTTATTGATTCTCCCTTTTTTGTATGAATACCACCATTGGTGGGGTTAGATATTCTTTGTTAACTAAACAAATCAATTAACACCTATGGGTGGGATTGATAACTGATTTGGTTAATTAAATTAATTCCTTTTTCTAAGAGATTGAAAATGAACCATTTAAATGCCACCTTTGGTGGGGTTAGACAGTTTAAACTTTATTCAAGGTGTCCAAATTAAACCTAAGAATTTAATTATCCGAGTACTAACTTTCAAGTTTTAAAATTACTACTGAAAACATGTTGTCAATACATTTTCAGATAATAATTCTTATAAAAACTTTTGAAATAGAGCTTCACTCTAACTACCGTGGGATTGTACCAACAAATAAAAGAGCACTACTCTAAATCAGACCGGATAACTAAACCTTAAAATCTAATTTTCAGATTTAAGTTTGTAATGAAAAATAATATATTTCTCTCTAAAATTCTTAATATAAAATCTTGAATAAAAATAAAATCAATTCATTTTAGAGATTTTCACCTATTTAATATTTCGCAAGCATAACAACGTTATTATTAAATCATGTTTACAACAAACAAAGACGCTTAAATTTAATCACAGACAAATTAAATATAACATGTAAGAATAAAGCATAAAAAATAACTGCAAAGAAAATAAAATCCTTACAGAACTTTGATGCTATTCCCGTAGCTGGAAAACCTGCAAACGGAATTTGCACTCCCATTTATTGAATCAAAAGCAAATAAATTACAAAAACATAACTAGTTGGGAAGAACTCTAAAACTAAGAGAAATTAACTAAAAACTAAGAAAAAAAACTAAAAACTAAGAAATGGAAGAAAGAAAGAGAGAAGAGAATGTGTTTTGAGGTGTGGTATGAAGTGAAGAGAAAGGGGTATTTATAGGTGAGGATGGGGAGAAAAAGTGAGTGAAAAAATGTTAAAAAAGTGTGAAAACGCGGAGTGCAATTGCTGAGGTCATTGATGACGTCAGCATGACGTCATTGGGGCGGCTGCGTGCGAAAATGGGGCGAAATGGCAGCAGCACACGCGGAGAGCAGCTGGGGCGCGCACAGGCACACACGGGAATAGTAACAGCGCGCTGGAGCGCACGCAGATCTGGAGCAAGGCGTGCGCTGATGCGCGCAGACGTGGGGTGTGCTGTGCGCTGGCGTGCGCGCGACTCGGCGCAGGTGGGCGGATGGGCGGCATAATTTTCTCCTTTTTTGACATTTTTGACCCATTTTGTCCAATGTTTCCATATTTGTTGACCTTTCCCCATTTATTTATTAATATATTTGTGATGTATTGCCTCCAGTATTCTTCTTTGAGTCTTTAAGTTACATTTTTAAGTGAAAATACCTGAAAAACAATAGAAATACCCATGATTCCGAAAAAGACAAATTTATACAAATATATGATAAAATCATATATATATATATATATATTAATCAATTAATGTGCATAAAATCATGGTAATTTTAGTGCTTTTTGAGCACTCATCAACTATAAAGGAAGAAAATTGGAAATCTTCTAAACAGACCTCAAAGTTATTCGATTGACACTATCCCGCAATGTTTCTTTCAACATAGCAAAGTAAAAGACCACGATGGGTCTTATGGCATCTCTCTCCAATATGTATGAGAAGCCATCGACCTCAAACAAAGTGCACCTGATAAGGCGTTTGTTCAATTTGCAGATGGAAAAAGGCGCATTGATAGCTCAACATCTCAATGAACTCAACACAATCACAACCTAATTAAGTTCAATTAGAGAATTCGATGAAGAAGTAAGAGCATTGATACTTTTGTCTTCTCTACCAGAAAGTTAGAATGCTACTGTCACGGCTGTGAGTAGCTCGTCAAGAAGCAATAAGTTGAAATTTGATGATGTTCGTGTTTTGATTCTTAGTGAAGAGATCCGACGTAGAGAGTCAAGTGAATCGTCAACCTTTTCAATTTTGCATACAGAGTCAAGAGGAAGAAATTCAACCAAAGGGAAAGGACGTGGTAGAACAAACTACTGAGGTATATCAAAGGATAAGAGGTCCAAGAGTGCACCAAAGGACCAATAAGTGAAGACAGAGACAAATGTTAATTTCACTTCAAAAGGAGATGATGCATTGATATGCTCTTTGGAGAGCAAGGAAGAATCTTTAGTGTTAGACTCTGGAACATCATTCCATGTTAAGTCATAGAAAGAATTCTTTGAGAAATATTTCCCCAAAAACTTTGGAAAGGTATATCTTGGTGATGATCAACCGTGTGCTATTATTGGCAAATGAATAGTAAAGATTAAGTTGAACGGGTCTGTTTGGGAGGTGAAGGATGTCAAGCATATTCCCAAACTTAGTCTTAGTAGGAAAGTTGGCTAGTGAAGGCTACACTATGATCTTCCATGGTGATGATTGGAAGATTTCAAAGGGTGTAATGGCATTTTCTCAAGGCAAGAATAGTGGTACTCTTTACATGATAGTAGGGACATGTTGTTTGATCGAAATTGTAGTAGGTAATGAAACAAAAAAATCTATGGCACACTTGCCCACATGAGTAAGAATTTAATTAAGATTATGCACTCAAAGGGAAAACTTTCAGGTCTACAGTCAGCGGAGATAGACATGTGAAAAGATTGCATACTTGGAAAGAAAAAGAGAGTCAACTTTCAAACAAGTGGCAGAACCCCAAAGAAGGAAAGGCTAGAGCTCATTCACTCTGATGTTTGGGGGGCAACAACCATCTCATCCATTGGTGGGAAACATTACTTCGTGACTTTTATCGATGATCACTGTTGGAAGGTATGTGTTTAATTTCTAAAGCATAAGTTTGAATTGTTTGAGTCTTTTAGGAGATGGAAAGTTATGGTTGAAAATAAGATAGGTTTGAAGATCAAAAAGCTCAGAACCGATAATGGTGATGAATATGAAGACACTAGATTCAAAATTTTATGCTATGAGCACATGATCAAAATGGAGAGAAATGTGCCACGCACACTGCAACACAATAGGGTAGCTGAGCATATGAACTGGACAATCAGGTCTACCAAAGTAGTTCTAGACAGAAGCAGTCAACACGACAACTTATTTGATTAATGGAGGCCCATTTGTTACATTGGAGCACAAAATACCAAAGGAGATATGGAGTAGAAAAGAGGTAAAACTATCACATGTAAAAGTTTTCGGTTGTGTACCATTTGTGCATATCAATGATCAAGGCAAGAATAAGTTTGATCCTAAATCCAAGAAATGCATTTGGGATGACGAAAACAATAAAGTGATATGTAGTAGAGATGTGATTTTCAATGAAAGGGTAATGTATAAAGACAAGTTTAAAATAGATGCCAATGGCTTAGAGAAGAATGATTCAATATTTGTAGATGCAGATGATGTCCTAGATAGTCCCGTGATGGAACCAATTGTAGCAAGTCCTTAGCCAGAGGAATGTGTTGGGCAGAGCAGTGTGCAACAGTCTAACACACTACAGTCTCATGCTCAACCCCCTGTATTGAGAAGGTCTTCTCAACCTCATGTGCCTAACATGAGATACATGAACTATATGTTGTTGATTGATGGAGGGGAGCCTGAATGCTATGATGAAGTTTGTCAGATTTGAGATGCCAGCAAATGAAAGCTTACCATGAAAGAAGAAATGAAATTTCTCATCTCCAACCAGACATGGAAACTAGCTGAGTTACCCATGAGGAAGAAGACATTTCACAACAAATGGGTGTATCGGGTGAAAGCGGAGAAAATTATCAAAGGAGTTTGATATTTGAACATTATTATCCAAAATTAGCATTTCATAAACTCAAAGACACAAAGTGATATAATCATCTTCAGTGTCCTTGATCTAACCATCTTGGCCCTGACTATCTTTATTTATAGTCTCATATATTCGTTTAAATAAACTTTATTTCTCTTATGACATACAAGCAACAATATGTTCAAAGAACAACAAATATCTTAATTCCATTATCAATATCTTGTGTTATCTTTGAAATGTGCACTAGAAATTGATAAGCACTGATATGATACTCGTATCCAATAAAATGTAATCTATTTTTTCAAGACCTATCTTCATTTTCTTAGGTGTAAATACTGTCACTTTTATAAGACACCTTACACTTATAAGTATTCGTAGGAATCCACCATCCTTTCAATAACTCATATGGTGTCTCATGTGGCTTCTTTCGTGATACCTTATTAAAAAATAATTAGTCAATAACATGACTTCCCTCATAAGTTATGAGGTAACGTAGAACTTAATTGTATTGTATTCATCATTTATATCAAGGAATATTCGTTAATGTTTAATAACAACATTTTGGTTTCATTTATGATTCCATGTTATGGATGGAGTTCACCAAATAATGTTTTATACTTACCACCATGATCACTTTACAAAACCTTGACTTTTTTGTTGAATTGATTCTCAACTTCAACTTTATAAAGAATAAATTTCGTTATAGCAATGCTATTGCTTATTTGCAAATATATAATAGTAATATTTCATGCTATCATTGATAAAAGTAATGAACATCTATTGTCATCCATTGTTCAAACAAATTTCAAATCACATAGAACATTATAAATCATATAAGGGGTTTCATGTTCTTTTCAATTGATTAAAAAGATGACATAATCATTTTACCTCTACATAAGTCTAGCACTTATATTTGTAACCAATTTATAAAAATAGCATATAATCTTATGTTATTTAACATGCGCAAATGATCTAGTTTTCATTCTACAATTTGGATGACAAACATGTAAATAGATAGATGAATAACATAATTAATCTATGGCTTATAGTTCACTACATGGACCTTACATAGTCCCTCAATTACATAGCTATTTAATACAAACATTGTATTCTTGGTTATTATGACCTTGCTAGATTCAACATCCATTTAGAATCCATACTTCTCAAACAATAAACCTCACAAGGCTCTTCTAGATCTCTAATACATACAATACGTTGTTTAGAGTTAACTCTTTTCCAAAGGTCATCTTTAGAATCACTTTTTCTACTCTCAAAGTTAGCTTCCAATTCATAACTTCTCCTAAATCTTAAACGATTTGTCACTCTTTTGAGTTAGACTCAACCAAATTCACATAAGAAAATAATTGTCAACATGTTCATATCATAACCAACGTGGTAATATCATCTAAAAAATGAATGCTTTTAGATCCACCGATCTAGAAAACAAAAATTAAATTTCATAATATAATAATAAATCTAAGAATTTAATTTAATTAATTTAATTAATTTAACATAAAAATTAATTTTTTCAAAAATTTAATTTTTTAAAAACTCAGTTTTCGTTATTCAATAAATATGAAACCTAAAAATGCATAGATTTATAAAATTAGATACTTTAAAATCAATGATACAAAATTTATTATATATATATTATTTACTTATTTCAAAACTTCAAATCAAATAATTTTATCAAATGAAAATTTTCATTTTTTACGCATACAAAACTACATTATTTCGTCAAATATGAAGTTAAAATATTTCGTAAATTGCAAAACCATAGTTCATAAAATCTGAATTATTTTGGAAACAAAATTTCTAAAATTTTTGAATTCTTCTCGATACCAAATATTTCAAAAAAAAAAACTATTTTTTTTCTATTCACCCGAACAATAATTAAACCATTTTAACTTCACTTTATACAAATCTGATTACTTGTAAATTAATCATCAAAGTAACTTATCAATCCAAAATTTCAGCATAATAAGTAACATATATTTATCAAATTAATTAAGCATTCAACATACTTAGCAGAAAGGTTTCAACATAATCACAAACGAGAATTTTTTCAAAATCATATGTTATACAAGTATTCCACTCTCAATATAATTGTACATGCAATTAGTCTAGTATCAATTATGCAATATAAGCTTCAATACAAACAATATCAAATCAAGCATTAAGTGATCAACCAAAACACGAAAACTAGTCTCATATAACACCACCCATGAGTAACCGTAAAAATAAACTAAAACAATTTCCGGTACAAGTATTAAAACACATTTAAAAAGATGAACAAATAAAAAAAAAAGTAAAAAGATGAGAAACTGTAAAAAGACAAAAAACCATGTTATGAACATAATTAAGATAAAAATAAGGAAGTTTAAGAAAAACTTTAAAGATTGAAAATTAACATTAAAGTAATTAAAAATAAAGCAGTAAAGAAAAAAAAAACATTAAAGCAAATATATAAGATAATAATAATCAATGGTGAACGTATATGCAAACAAAAAACAAAATCTACACATTAAGAAAAACGTAATAACTGAATATTATCTAGTTATTAAACTAAACAGTATACCACACTGAATATGCCACCTGAGAGATTATGATGCTTTAACACCACAAATAAAAAAATCGGCATGAGAACTAGTAAAATAATATTGAATTAATACTGCAGGCACAAATTTAAGAAAAAAACCTGTCGAAGTAATACTGCAGCAAACTAATTAATATTAAGAACAAACAGAAGAATCTGTTAAAAACATAAACATAATGCAATAATGAACATTTAAAAGTAAATTATGAACCTGAAAAAAAGACAATTGATAAAAGACGTAAAATCAAGTAACACCTGCAAAGTAATTTAAGTACCGTGACATATTTCACAAAAAGCAATATTAGAACCAAGGTATTAATGAAAACAACACATTAATAAAATGATCTGAAAGAAATTACAAGCAATATAAATTTAGAATATAAAACAAATTCAAATAAATAAATATATAGTTACAAAGGCTATCCACGTAGTGTAGTGACAGAAAAATATATTGTTGATACTGATTTTTGAATATCTCAATGATTAGATGCACATTTATTTTCTGTTGATATGATAGTAAAGAACACAACATTAAGACCTTGGACCATCGCATGATATGGCAACCTTTGGCTCTCCAATGCTTAAGTAAGTTTGAGTAGTGATAAGAAAGAGATTAGTGTCTCTCCTCATGATGTAGAAAGATATTTAAGAAGAGAGTATAGATTTCAATGTCTATAGTTATTTCCAATTTTCTCAAATTATAAGACGAAGTTATGTTTAATGTTGAGTAATGGTGAATATTCATAGGAGAAAATATACATATTGATGACCATTACCCATAGTGATAAACTTAATTTTAAATGTCAGAGTTTTATATACTTAATTATCTTATTATTGGGTAATTAAGAGTTTGAATGCTGATCGTTTATTCCATTAGATATTTAACTGATATTGATGCTTATCTACTGACTTAGCACTGACTAGGTTAGTCTGTGAGTTACATATTGACTAGGATCTCTTATATCACATCACATAGCATGAACTATTTTACACTCAACATTAACCTTTTTAGACTTGTTAGGTCTAGATATATGGGCTAGGAAGTTTATTTTTCCATTCCATCATCACCCTGGTTCATTATTTTTTGAACCTCACTAGTGGTGTCAAGTCCAATCCTACATGATGATTAGTTACCCGTATCATGAATTTCTTATTTCCCTAAGCACAAGAAATGTGCACAATGATGTATTGTTATTAGTGTTTTTTACGAATTCTCAATTAGACCCCTATTAAGAGAGTTATGTCGATGTCAAACCCACTACTCAATGGATTTATTTTCATATTTATTGAGGGAGATCATGGATCCAAGTGTGTGAGCTTTAAGCCCATTGGCTACCCAGTAGCTTGGAACCCTTGAATGGGTTCCTTGATGAACAGATGAGATCCTATCTTATCCCCTATCTAAAGAAAGCTCCTTCATCTCACTTTTTCATTATAATCTTCAAAAATCACTTTTGAAAGGAAATGTAGGGGAGCTTGCATCAAGGTTTGGTAAGTCTTTATTTTTTTCTTCAAATCTTTATTTATTTATTTTCCTAGCACTTTGTAGAAATTGTTAGATTTTTTATTTTCTTGCTATCCAAACACCTTGCACTCCACGACACTTACACTAATCCTTTCCTACAAAAGTAGTGATGAAGGATGAAATGATTAATGGATAGGATTAGAATTTTCTATCGTAGGGACAAGCGAGCATAGATCGAAATGGTGTGGATGGCTTGGGTCCACGTAATGGTGTTTGTGTGGGCATTGAGTTGGGATCATCCTCATGATGTAGTTCTATTTGTGGAGTTGTTTGGATGCTCGTTCATTAAAAATTGACTCTTCGAGTGATCAAGAATTAAACTTTATCCCGGTTGGTATTCTTAAGTACCAACTGGGTCCTAATGAAGAAGATCACACTTTCTTTTCAATGAACAAAGTCCGTTCTCAGATGACGGATCCTTTATTGGACAAAGTCAAGGAGAATTTTAATATACCAAAATCAATGAGGTCGATACTTGATAAATGCTCAAAAAGCACTAAAATTATCATGATTTTATGCACTATAATTTATTAAAATAATATATATTTATATGATTTTATCATATTTTTATATATTTTTGTCTTTTTGAAATTACGAGTATTTTTATTGTTTTTTAGGTATTTTCACTTAAAAAAGTAACTTAAAGACTCAAAGAAAAATACTGGAGGCAATACATCACAAATATATTCATAAAATAAATAAATAAAAGTCAAGAAAGATGGAAAAATTGGATAAAATGGATCAAAAGGGTCAAAAAAGATGAAATTGTGCACGCATCGCTTAAACCACTCCGAAGTCGCACGCCTCTCCCTCATTCCAAGCGCCCATCTGTGCCCAATCCACGCTTGCCTTTGCTCCATTTTGTCACGCCCCACCTACCAATGACGTCAGTTGATGTCATCATTCACCTACTGCGCTTTTCCTCTATTTTTAATCATTTTTCCACCCATAAGTCTTCTTCTCCTCACCTATAAATACCCCCATTCTCTTCACACCAAAAACACACCTCAAAAACATCTTCTTCTCTCTTTCTTTCTCTCCATTTCTTAGTTTTAGGGTTTTTCTCTTTTTAAGAAGAACTAATTATGATTTTGTAATTTATTTTCCTTTTGATTCAATAAATGGAAATACAAATTTTGTATGGAGGTTTTCCAACAACAGGATTAGCATCAAAGTACTGTAAGGATTTTATTTTCTTTACAATTATTTTTTATGTTTTATTCTTATATTTTATATTTAATTTGGATGTGATTAAATTTAATATTGCTGGCTATTTGTTAACATGATATAATAATAATGTTGTTATTCTTGCGAAATATTAAATAGGTAAAAATCTCTAAAATGAATTGATTTTATTTTTATTCAAGATTTTATATTAAGAATGTTAGAGAGAAATATATTATTTTTCATTACAAACTTAAATCTGAAAATTAGATTTTAAGTTTTAGTTATCCGGTTTGATTTAGAGTAGTGCTCTTCTATTTGTTGATACAATCGCCCCGTAGTTAGAGTGAAGCTCTATTTTTTATAAGAATTATTATTTGAAAATGTATTGATAACATGTTTTCAGTAGTAGTTTTAAAACTTGAAAGTTAGTACTCGGATAATTAAATTCTTATGTTTAATTTGGACACCATGAATAAAGTTTACACTGTTTAAACCCACCAAAGGTGGCATTTAAATGGTTCATTTTCAATCTCTTAAAAAAAGAAATTAATTTAATTAACCAAATTAGTTATCAATCACACTCATAGATGTTAATTGATTTGTTTAGTTAATAAAGAATATATAACCCCATCAAAGGTGGTATTCATATAAAAAAGAGAGAATCAATAAATATCAATTTATATATTTAATAACCTAAATAATATGAGCAAGCATAATTTACTTAGTTATTATATCCATAAATACTCCATTATTATAAATGATAAAATTTGCATCAATATTTATTGAATCTATATCTATGTTTATTTTTATGTTATTAGATTAGAAACACAAAAAAAAAACCAAATAACGTGACATGATGTTTAGGATTTAATTTCGTTTTTGAAAGTTTGAATAATAAATTAAAAACCACATATATTCCTTCCTTAGATCGACCTTGTGAGTATACTTATCATTTTCTATGAAAAGATTCGTGCACTTGCAAGAGTTTTATAAATAAAAAACCAAAGTATTGTCAGGATCGATGATCCGAGTTCTACTCATCAAGTTTTTGGCATCGTTGCGGGGGATGGAATCAAGCTTTTGGCGCCATTGCCAGGGATGAAATCAAGTTTTTGGCGCTGTTGCCAGGGAATGAATAGTATTTTTAAAACCTTTTATGTTGTAAATAATTGTGATTTATTTTATTTTGATTTAAAAATAATAATAATAAATAAATAATTATCATTCATGAATAGTAAAAAAAATCAAATTTCAAATTTCATAATAAATAAAAAACAATTATAGCATGAATAATAAAATAATTTTGAAATTTAAAATTTGAAGTAAAAAAACTTTAATAAATTTTAAATAAACAAAATATGAAAAAAAAATAATAAATAAATAAAATTTTAAATTTAAATTTAAATTTTCATTTAATTTTAATTTTTTTTTAAATAAACAAATAAAAAAAATAAATGAATAAAAAAAAATTATTTTCAATGTTTTATTTATTTTTTTCTTTTACCTTTTTCAATTTTTTTATTTTATTTTTGGTTGAATTTTTAATTTAATTTTTTTATCTTATTTTTCGTTTAACTTAATTAACTTAGGGTTTTATTATCTTAATTTACTAACTTAATTAACTTGGATTTTCATTAACTTAATTAACCTACTTTTTTTAACTCAATTGACTTAAATTTTTACTTAACTTAACTTAACTTAATTAACTTAATTTTAATAGCATAAAAAGTAAAGATCTAAAGGAGTTTTGTCTAGGAGACTAGTTCTCTGAAGCTTTTGTGCCACAAGTATTTTTTAGGAACGCTGTTCTGTCTAGAAGTATGGTTTTTAAGAAGCCTTTTCACCACCATTCTTTTTCGGAGCACTCTTGGTTAATACTGATTATGTTATTTTAACTTAGATATTGTACTTAAAAAAAGGAATAAAAAAAATATTCTGAAACTATCTCCAAATTTTTAAAGTTTTAATTACAATTTAAGGAGTTATTTGCTTTGTTAGATCTAGGTACAATTGTATTTTGATGTCTTAATTATTTGAGTTGCACCTAGACGTGGGTTATCTAAAACCCTCAAGCATACCCCTAGTTTTAAGTACAAAATAATTTGAAAATCCACAAGGTACAGAAAAAATTTGAAAATCCATAAGGCATGATTGAAAATATATAGGTAGACAACCTTGTGTTACTTGTAGGTTTGATTGACTCAATGATGTGGGGACATTGAGTTTACTTAAAATGAAATCCCCAAGTTACGTCTTGCTAAGACTTTAAACTAAGTACTGGATGTGAGACAACCCATCATTTTAGGTCATTTTCATTTATTTGTCGTTTATTTTAGTTTAATCGCATATGAATAAATTTAAAATTGTTAAAACTAAAAATATTTGTTTAGATGTTAGAAGTTCACAGCGATCTGTCTGTGTGAACTTTAATGATGAATATGATGAATGCACATGCATTTCTCCATTACTACTTGCACATTCTCAAGAAATAGGTAATCTTTCTTTTCTTTTCTCTTTATCTTTAATTTACAGTTGTTACATTGAGGATAATGTAAGTTCTAGGTTGAGGGTGGTGAAAAGTTACCATGCTTAATTTAAAAAAAAAATTTAACAATTTTAAAAAATAAAAATAAAAAAAATAATTTTATTTTATTTTTTTATGTTCAAATTTTCATTTTTATTGTGTTTGGTTTTATTTTCTTTATGTGATTTAGTAAATTTTGGAAACTTAGAATTAGTTTTTTAAAAAAAAAACATTTCTCACGAAAATTTATTATTTCTTTAAATTAAATTTAAGTAAATAGTTAAGTCTTTTGGACTCTTAGATTAATTTTTGAAAACATATCATGAATTTTGTTTTTGGTAATTAGTTAGTTTTTGTCATAACTAGTATTTCTTGATAAGATGTGGACATTATATTAAACCCAAAATCGGTGTTTATGAATTTTTTTAGTGGAGATTATCTTTGTGAGATATAATTTGACCTAATTTCCTTTATTTAGAGTGAAATATATATTTTTTCTACTCCAAACACATTTCTTATTTCTTCAAAATTTTAGATGATCTCTATAGGTATTAACATTGAATGTATGAATTTTTTTCTTATCTTAATAGAGTGTCGTATATTTTTTATTACTATTTTTGCTTAAATTAAATTATTTAAGTACAAATTGATAGTATATGCTTTTATCTCATTTATGTATGACTGTTACAAAAAAAAGACATATATGGGGAGACTTAAACCAAAATCAAACAGAAAAGCCACAAAATTAACCTCTCATCAAAATCCTAAAAAAATGTACAATTTGTACACGGGTTGACTCTCTAAAAAATATATATATTGAAAAATATCTTTAGAAAAAAATATAGAGATACAGAATATATAGTATAATCTACATACTATGACCCACATTGCCTACAAAGTTATGAGTAAAGGCTAATTACAAAAGAAAGATATGGGAAGTAATTCCCTAAAAAGTCATTGCACTTTCTTCATTTGTAAAAGGCATATATCTTGAAATTTTTTTCTTAATAAGTTTGATTTATACATGAAAGTAATTTTTATATATGATATCTTTATAATATATACATTCCATTCCTTTCATGAGATCAACGTCAAAATAACACTTTGAGCCTTTATTCTTTATACATATGCGAACATATTAGTTCATTTTTATACATAAACTCTTTCGCATATAAATTAGTATGATTTTTTGAACTCATAGGATTCAGTGTTTTGAGAGTATTGACTAATGAGGAATAGAGTCAAAATGAATTCGAATTCTAGACACTGAAATTGGGTGAAATTAAATTTATACATTTTTGATATGAAATATGAAAATGATTTTCAACTAATTATTATAATAAATCATGATTTTTAAGAAGATTAAAATAACTTATGCTTTATATTTTAATTATGATCTTAAAGGAAATTAAATGTATGAGACATTTTTGTGTTATGTTTCATGTTGTTTTCTTTTATTTTATTCTGAAAAGTTAATTTTTTATTTTGTTGTAATTTTAGTTTTTAAGTTGTTATTTTTATTAATTTTTACATTTAGTTCAATGTTTGTGGGTATTATTACTGAAAACCCTCACAAGACTCAACTCGTCCACTAGGACAACCTCAAGTTTTAAAGGCTTGTTGCATACACTAAATACAACTGTGTCAATCCACGGAAGTAATTTAGGATAGATTAATTTTTAGTTTTTATCGCTTTTCTTGCTAAGGGGTATTCAACTGACAACCACCCATAGTGTGTCCGGCCAACCAAGGGATGTTCGACCATGGTGTGGATGGTTTGGGTCCACGTAATTGTGTTTGTGTGGGCATTAAGTTGGGATCATCCTAATGATGTAGTTCTATTTGTGGGGTTGTTTGGATGCTCGTTCATTGAAAATTGACTCTTCCAGTGATCAAGAATTAAACTTTATCCCGGTTGGTATTCCTAAGTACCAACTGGGTTCTAATGAAGAAGATCACACTTTCTTTTCAATGAATAAAGTCCGTTCTCAGATGAAGGATCCTTTATTGGATAGAGTTAAGGAGATTTTTAATATACCAAAATCAATAAGGTTGATACCTCAACTTTTGGGTATGAGTTTGAGTAACCCCATTTCGGATAAGGTCACTTTATCTACAGATCATCACTTTGTTAAACTGAGACTACCCTTTCCATCTATAGTGCAAAATTGTTTTGCATATATTGGTACTACTCCATCCTAGTTTCCCCCAACTATAGAAAGAATATGGATGTGAGTTAACCATGAAAGATTTCACTTACTACTATTTTTTGTAGCTTAAAGGTGGTAGTCGCGATTGATTTTATCTTAGACCTTATGCCATCTTTATTTTGATTGAGAAGCTTCTGAACAATAATAAGGGGTGTTATGACTTACTTTTCAAGGTGGATGAATATTTTTACTTAAATCTCCTGGGGGTCCCTACTATGATCACTCAATATAAGAGGAATGGTAGGACACTTTTGGGACTTATCCTCACTGTGGTATTCTTTATTTGTTTCTAACATCTTCTACTTTTGTTTCCAGATTGTTGGTTGCAAGATCATCATTCCAAAAAGCAACTGAAGTTTATCAATTATCTATATATCACACCTTTTGAGGAGTAACATAGTGAAAAAATAATCCTTTTGGAGAGGATCACTTACTGGTATTTAGACCCTACAGTAGTTGAGCCAGAGGGCATTGATCTTCCATATCCTAATAGTGAGTATTGACCTTTTCTCTTTAGTATCTTATTTTGAACACTTAGTTGATAATTGTGTTCTTTTCATAGGTATAACCTCTGTTCTTCTAGTTGGTAGGAAAAATAGGAGCATGAAAACTTTTAGGTTTCTTATGGACTATAGTCAAGGGAAAGCTCCTTTAGAAACCAAAGGGATTCAAAGTTCATGGGATTCAAAAATGAAATAAGCCACCATTTATGGAATGAAGGTCGTTGGAGCACCTTTTATGAAGATGGGGTCCCCCATCAAGGTTTCATCAATGTCGGTTATAAGTGGTACAAGTCACAACCTGTGGACTTAGATGTTCCTCCCATGAGCTCACCCACACCCAATAATTTTTTAAGCTTTCCAAAATCTACAAAAGTTAAGGGTTCAGATTTGCACAAGATTGATATTATAGCCCATACACTTACCTCAAATCTAGGCTATACTACTAAGATCATCCATTATGAGGTGAAGTGGGAGTTATAAAAAGTTCAAGAGGCATATCATATATCTCAATTGGCTTATGTGACATCAATGGCAGAATCAAAGGTTGCCTTAGTGTCTCGAGATTCTATTTTGATCCAAGGGAATGAGTTAACTTAGGAGTTATCTACGAGCCTTTATTCATCTCGAGAGAGAACACTTGGGATCGTTAAATGACGACTTCGAAAGGTTTATCCTAACACAACTCTTTCCATCACTGTCTTTTCAGATTCGAAAGAGAAGGTTTCCAACCATGGTGTAATCACTTCTGACAGGGAGGAGGAAAGCCAAAATGATGGTTCTAAAGTGATTGAGGGAAAAGCTAACACAAAAGATGATGTTTCTTAGAGCATGTGTAGATGAGAAGATCAGTAGGCTACCACATTGTGTAGTTTTGATTTTAGTTCCCACCAAAATGCTTGTACTTGGTGGCTTTACTTTCTAACAACAAGATGAGCTTTTGTATGGACTTTTTGAATATATATATTTGCACATGCATACATACATATAAACATCATATGTTTTGTTACTTTATCATGCTTACACCTTTGAGTTATGTACTTTACTTTTATGTTTTAATAGTGAATCTTTGGCGAGGTTTATTAGTGATCTCATCTATTTCGAGATGAAAGGTGATCCTTGAGTACATCCCTTGTTGGGATCTAGGATCCACTATATTGGTACACTATGGTGTATACTTATTGAGGAGCCAATCCAAAGTGATCCAGAAAGTTACAATTCCATGCATGTGTGCCGTAACTTGGCCATACATTTTATATCTAGCCACATATGTCTCTGACCATCTATACCATGTTCAACTGTACTTTTTTATATCCAGGCACATGTCTTATGTCTGGCCATGTATGCATGTCAAGTCACATGTGCTATTCTGTAGGCTAATTAATCGCCACACAAATTATGTGTGCAATGAATAGGCAAGTATATGTATCACAAAAAGTAATATAATGATAAGAAAAGATCGTTCCCACAAATACTATTTTATTAGAAACTAATTTTTAAAACTAAAAAAATAAATTTTTTTTTTGTGTTTTTATATTTTAAGGAAGCAAAATTAAAATAATTAAAAGTAAATAGAAATAATAAATTAAATCACATTTAGTAACTAAGAAGATAAATGAGAAAATATCTGGAAATACTTAATCCCCTAATTTTTTTATCATGTGAATCGTTAAAATCCCTCCAATATAATTATTAATTAATTACATGATCAATTGAATCTAGCCTATCATGTATTCCTCTTTCAAGTAAACTACACATCATATAGTAATTAATTTAATCACACTCTCATGCCAATTAAATTGCATACTACTCATTAAGTTCATCAATTATGGATCACATACATAAGAATCATACATTTTTTGTCTAGAAACTATGCATGTTATTTAATCAAGACAAACAATTAAATAATTCTCTCAAATATATGTAATTGCCTCTATAGATAAATTACTGGCCAAACAATTAATAGCATAAAAATTAGAGTCATTACACCCCCAAACTTAACTCTTTTCTTGTCCTCAAGTAAAGCCAAGTATAACCAAATAAAGTGATATGGGTAGTATATTCATAAATATACTTCTATTAGTACATACACATTTGACGAAAACTATTCCTTTCAAAATTCGTACAATCCTATGATAAGAATGTTCACATATTCATCAATCAATGTTCCATAAACATAAGGATATGCAAGGTTTTTTACAAATTGATTCGTCTGTGTGTGCGCTACATATGATATCATCCAATACACACATGAAATCAATTTGTACGAGCATGATAATCAATTAAATATTAGAACAAGTCTCATAAGTTTATTTTTCGCATCCCTTTCCATTAATATAAATATGCACTTAGCTCAAGATCAATAAGGACTTTATATGGTTGTAATGTAAGTCTTAAGTGGGGGTTGAAAAATGAAGACATTTAGGCTCTTTCCACACCTTATTTTTCTTTTTGTTCATCATGCAATTTTTAATTGTAATTGAAATTTTACTTGATATTTGAGTGCACCATATTTTGTCATTCTTTTCATATTCTTTTATTCCACATCTTTTTTCTCTTTTTTTATTGTAACTTCACAACACTCCCAAACTTATTTTCAATTCTATTTTATTTTTCTTTAGAGAGATAATTGTGCTAAGTTTTTCTTCTTCTTTTTTATAGGGTGCATTATATTTCACCTTACTTTATACCATAACACATGATTGCATTTTTTTTTCTTTTCATACAAGCTAAAGGTGCAAGGATAAAGGTAATGCTTATTGGTTATGCATAAAAGGTGGCTAAAAGATATGAATGGTTCTTTGTTAGGCTCAAATGGGTGACTACGAATATTAAAAATGGTTAGCATGAAAGGTTCAATCAATCATAATAAGGCCTAAATCATTTCTCTTGCTAAATAATATTTAGGATTTCGCCTCAAGGGATGATCAAATAGATTCTAAAACTTAGTAGATCTCATTGACTCACATAAACTACTACAAATTTTCTCTCAATAAGAACACCAAAATCAATCATGAACTTGTGCATAAAACTTTGAATCCATTCAATCAAAACTTATAAGTATATCACATGATTAATGTATGTATCTTAGCAAATAAGTTACATTAAACCAATTTTTATCATACATACATTCACATGTTTCATATTAAGCATACATGCATTTAGTTTCCATATATTTATCAATTTTTACCCAAATCATGATTAAAATCATCTTAAAAATAAACAAATATTCCCTAAAACATTCCTAAAAATTTAAAATGCATAGTAGAAGAAAAATGTAGAGAATAAAGTTCTCTCTCCCAAACTTAAATTACACATTGTCCCCAATGTGCACATATAAATATGAAAAGGTAAAAGGAAATATAACTCCCTTAGCTTTAGCACACTACATCTGTCATTGAAATGCTCAATCTTGTTGATTCATTGCTCTCCAAATATATTCACCTACAAAACAAAAACAATGAAAATATATGTAACATAACATTGGATTTCCTCACAACCAACGTCACGTTTAACGTCTTTGACTAGATAGTCATATCAAGTCCTGAGGCACATCACTTTGTGTCCATTTACTTTTGAGTTTGCCTAGAAATAATTTGAGTCTTGATTTGTTCAATAATACCTTATGTTCTTGTTGAAACAATTTGAGTCTTGATTTGTTCAATAATACCATATGTTCTTGTTTTTTGGTGAGTTTATGTCTTTATTCATAGCATCATGTGTTACAAGGTTAAGTATAGGTAACTCAATAGATTCTTTTAAGTTATCCCTACATTTAGTAACATTTATCCTTAAGCATTCATTAGCACTATCAATGTCGGGGGTTCAGATGCTTTAAAAACTTTAAACATTACTTGTTCATCTTGTATTCTCATTATAAGTTCACCTTTTTATACATCAATGATTGATTTCCTGTTGCTAAGAATAGACGACCAAGTATGATAGGAATTTCACGGTCCTCTTCCATGTCTAGCACAATAAAGTCTATGAAAAGATGAATTTGTCTAATTTTACTAGCATATATTCTACCACACCCTGAGGTCTCATAATTGATCTATCTACCATTTGTAATGTTACTGAAGTGGGTTTGGCTTTACCAACCCCCAATCTCTTGAAGACTGATTATGGCATAAGGTTAATATTGGAACCCAAGTCACATAATATTTTCTTAAAATGGATCTTCCCAATAGTATAAGGGATGTCAAAACTACCTGGATCTTTCAGTTTTGGTGGTAGTTTTCTATCCAAGATGGTGCTACAACCTTCAGTCAAGATTATTGTTTCATGATCTCCAAGCCTTCTTTTCTTTGATAGTATATCCTTCATGAATTCGAAAAAAGCTGACATTTTTTCAAGTGCCTGTACAAATGGTATGTTTATGTGCTACTTCTTGAAAACTTTCAAAAAATTTGAAAATTGCATATCATACTTTTTCTTTTGTAGTCTTTGAGGGAAAGGAATAGTGGGTTTGTAAAATTTATTTTTCTTTCACTAAATTATTTCCTTTTTAATGCTCTCTTTATCCACTAATTCCTCCTCATCCTTGTTAATTTCCCATTTCTCCTCATCCTTTTCAGTCTTTTTTTTATGTTCTAAAGTTTTATCACTCCTCAAGGCTATGGAGTTGCACTGGTCTTTACCTTCTCTTTGTAGGTTTATAATCGTGTCACTTGGAAGGTTACCTTGAGGCTTTTGACTTATAGCCTGAGCAAGTTGCCCCATTTGGTTCTCCAAATTTTGAATTGAAGCTTCTTGAGTGGACACTTTTGTATTTACTGATATGATGAAGTCTTTCATCATCCCCATTAAAGCATTTGTATTGTCCTTAGAAGGTGGTTCTTCTCTTGGGCTTGTGAATGATGTAGTTGTTGAAAATCATGTGGTGATTGATGGTTGAATTGATTACCACCTTGACTATTGCTATTACTCCAAGAGAAATTTGGATGTCGTCTCCATCCTGGGTTATATGTGTTCGAGTATGGATTATTGTTTCGATTCACATTACCCACATAGCATACTAATTTAGGATTATTTGGACAATTATCAAACAAATGAGCTCCTCCACAAAACACAAACGACACTCCTAAATTTTGGACATATTTTATACTCGAGGGCGATTTTGATCCTTCAAAAGATTAACCAAAGATGACACTTAAGCTGTAAGTGTTGTGATATCATTTACCTCATACACTCTAGCTACTCTTCTTGTGGCTGTCATTATATCCATTGGCCATTAATAATTATTGCTGTCCATTTTCTCAAGTAAATAATAAGCTTGATTATAATATTTGGCTAGCAAAACTCCATTAGCAGATGCATCAACAATAGTTCTTGTTTGAGCATTGAGACAATTGTAAAAAGTCTCCATTTCAATCTAAGAAGGAATACTATGATCAAAACACTTCCTTAGCAATTCCTTGAATCTTTCCTATGCTTTATACAAAGATTCTCCTTCCTATTATTGGTAGGAAGTAATGTCATTTCTAAGCTTGGTATGCATTCTTTGTTGGTGCGATGTATTTCATCAAGAATTTCTTCGCCAAACCATTCCAAGTTGTAATGGAATTAGGTGGAAAAGAGTTTAACCAAGCTCGAGTACAGTCTCATAAAGAGTAAGGGAAAAATCTAAGCCTAAATGCCTCATCGGTCATACCACTAAACTTAAATGAATCTATAACTTCAATAAAAAATATGAGATGAAGATGAGAACCCTATGTTGGTAATCCACTGAATTGTCCAACAATTTGTAGCATTTGAAATATCATTGGATTTAAATCAAACTGATTAGCTTGAATGTTTGGCCTTGTAATACTTGGATTTAACACTTCCAACGTAGGTATTGTATATTCATTCATAGTTATATCCCTATTATCCATCAAAAGTACCAGATTGTTCAAGTGTAGCTCCATTTCTCCCTCACGAACTCTGCTCATGCAATAGATTCAATTATGTTTCTACACTACTAAAGGAAATTTCTAAATTAAAACTAAATAAAAATTAAAAATAAATAACTAAATAAAAAAGTTAAATAAGTAAAGAAAATTAACTAAAATAAATCAACAGATAAATACATAAATAACTATATAACTAAAAAATAAAAATAAAAATAAAAATAAAATATGAAAAATAAATAAATAAAATAAAAGTAAAAAAAAAATTAATGTCTAATATTTATAATCCTCGGCAATAGGGCGCCAAAAACTAGATCGGCACACACTTGAATATGCAAGTATACATATCGCAACAAATAATATAATTATAAAAAAAGATCACTCCGATGGAGATTATTTTATTATAAACTAATTTTTTAAAAATAAAAAAAATCAATTTTTTTATGATTTTTATATGTTAAGGAAACAAAATTAAAATAATTAAAAGTAAATAGAAATAATTAATTGAATCAAATTTGGTAACTAAAAAGATATATGAGAAAATATCTATGAATACTTAATTCTCCAATTTTCTAAACATGCGAATCACTAAAATTTCCCAAATATAATTATCAATTAATTAAATAATCAATTGATTTTAACCTAGCATGTATTCCTCTCTAAAGTAAACTATACACCATATAGTAATTAATTTAATCACACTCCCATGTCAACTAAATTGCATACTATTCATGAAGTTTATCAATTATGGATAACATACATAAGAATCATACATCTCTGCTTAGAAATTATGCATGTTATTTAATCAAGATAAATAATTAACTAATTCTCTCGAATATATTTAATTGACTCTATAGATAAATTTTTGGCCAAACAATTAATAGCATACAAATCAGGTTAAATAATATAATTAAATTATAATTATAATTGGGGTAAAATATTAAATCATCACATGGCAAAAATTGGGTTCATAAGATCCCTAGATTAATAAATTAACTACACATAAATGTGTTCATAAAGTTCATATTTTTCATAAAGAAAATAGTAGAAAAAGAAATACAATCAATCTCTTGAATTGTAGAATTAATCTCATCTTGAATCTCTACCAAAATTGTGCCTTCTCTTAAATGTTTCTGTATTTTTATCTCTTTTTAGCTTCAAAAATTGACAAAATTTTGCTAATGGAGGCCACTTGGGGTTTATGTAGTGATAAGGGGCTTAAATAATGCTTAAGAGCGATCTGGACCGCAGATCAACTTCAAATCAAGGACTACGATCAAAACAAGCAAAACTGATAGTTCCAGCCAATCATAGTGTGACATGTGGCATCAGAAATACATTGGGTGAATCAAGGAGCGACGTGTGTTAGGGGAGACCGATCAGAGTCAATGACATGCGATGCGAAATGATTTGTAAAAATGGATGGCATGGCGCATGGGTGGCACGAGCAGAGCAATGGCATGGTGACACATGGTGACAAAGGTTGACCAATTTCCAAACTCGGATTGAACATCGTTCTAACACATGGCGTAAGATTTGTTCTCCTCCCACGTGACATGACATGATTCGCACTCTGTGCTTATATGGTGTCCACGTGGCTTGCCCAATCAACTCATCTTCTTGCGTAGTAGGCCATGTGGCAACTCTTGATTGGTCGTACCTTAAAAATTCATAAAAAATCCATAAAAATCTCAAAAAATTTCAAAAATTATATTTTACCCTTTTTCACTAAAACATTTACATTTTAATAAAGTGATATGGGTAGTATATTCATAAATATACTTCTATTAGTACATACACATTTGACAAAAACTATTCCTTTCAAAAGTTGTACAACCTATGATAAAAAGGTTCACATATTCATCAATCAATGTTCCATATACACAAGGATATGCAAGGCTTTTGACAAATTGATTTGTGTGTGTGTGCGTGCTACATATGATATCATCCAATACACTTATGAAATCAATTCATAAAATCCACAAAAATTCCAAAACAATCCCAAAAAATTCAATAAATTATATTTTCATCTCTTTTCACTAAAAAGTTTATATTTTAATTTTTTTTTATTCCAAAAATACTATTTATTGAAAAAGTAAATATTAAGTAAAAAAATGCGCCAATGACTTTACTTTTATAAAGTAATCATTTCATATTGGCCCAATTTGTTATGTGTCCATCAATTTGATTGTGTACCCATTTGGCTTATGCCTGTACTTTGTCAATTTCATATTACTTGTTTTCATTTTGTCTAAGTAAGATGGATTGTTTGAACTAAGGTGTTCTTAGTATACCAGCCTCCCTACTTGGACTGCTTGAGTTTATCAAGCCTTCCAAGCATTATGTCTTGAGATCTAGAAAATCATTTTAGTCCTTGGTGGATAATTTCATCCTGTTATAATTATCATTGCAACATATTAATGACTAATAGTTTTTTATCAATGGCCAGGGTTGTAGACTCAAGGTCCTCAACACCAGGAAATCTATATTTGTATGGATAAGTTTCTACCTTTCCAAAGGTTAGTCACGGCTTGTAGAGGGGTGTAAAGGTTGTAGCAACTTCTGAACCTAGGGAGTAGTTGCTACTTTGTCAAAGGTCAAGCATATCCCGTAATTGCAGGGCATAGAGGCTTTAGAAACTCTTGAACCTGGGGATAGTTATTGCTTTTTCAAAGGTCAAGAATGGATCATAGAGGTGGGCATTTAAGTTGTGGCAACTCTTGAACTCATGGTATAGTTGTTGCCTTTTAAAAGTTCAAGCATGGCTCGTACAGGTGAGGCACAAAAGTTGTAGCAACTCCTAATCATAGTGCATACTTGCTACTATTTCAAAGATTAAGCATGGCTTGTAAAGATGGGGCATAGAAGTTGTAGCAAGTCTTGAACTCGTGATATATATATACTACCTTTTCAAAGGTCAAACATGGCCCATAGAGGTAGGGCACACAAGTTTTATTAACTCTTGAACCCAGAGCATAGTTGCTATTAGTCATGGCAAGTAGAGGTGGGGTTCAAAAGTTGTAGGAATTCTTGAACTTAAGGCATAGTTTCTTTCATTTTCAAAAGTAAAGCATAGCCCATAGAGGTGGTGTGTAGAAGTGGTAGCAACTTCTAATCTTAATGATACTAGTGTTTGACCTTTTATAGTCCACACCTTTCAATCCTTTATAATTTAGACTTCTCTATCCTTTTTGAATTCCATGAGGGCCTATGAAGTGCAACTCCTTTTAGCCGTTCAAGGTAGAAGTGCTTCCTTTATTTATGAATTCAAATTACAAAATTGAAACGAAAGCTAAGTCTATGAATTTAAAATGCAACAACTTTAAATGAAGAAAAAGTAGAACAAAACTAATAGGATACACTTTATTTTTGTCCAATCTAGACTCTCAAGGAATAGTATTTTCTTACGACTGTTTGTTCTCATAGCAATCTCTCCATTCCACTTTCTATGGGGAACTTTAGGGTAAGATGATAAGTAGAGACCACAACTCGAACCGTATATAAGAATGATCATCCCAAAATCCTGTTGTATGGTAATGGGCAATTTATTATGACCAAATCCACCATAAATGTCTTTATATCAATTCCCTACCTCATTGTGACTTGTAGAGTCTCATATCTTTTATGGGTCATTAAAGATCCAAAGAATCGCACTAATGGGGTAGCCACTGGGTCTAGTGGATAAGTGAGCTTAATAGCTTTCCATGCCTCAAAGAATAGGATCTCAACTAAGTTTCTAGTGTCAATTAGACTTTTTTTTAGGTTTTGGGAGGGTGATTCTCAATGCATCAGTGTGAGGATGAAGTAACCTGTAGGCTTCCATCTCTAAAAATGTTATTTCTAAGCATGTTTACTCAGAATCTTTATTTGGGCCATGCACAGAAATGGTGTAGATAGCCTTTTGTTAGGCCTCCCTAATATGTGCCTTGTGGCCATTATTAGAGTTCCCATATGCGGGACCATTCATGATGACCCAAATCTCTCGCACTTCCTATTTAGGAGTGTGTTCTCGCTCCTTTGAAAAAGAGACCCACATTTTTATGGTCTTTCATAGACAAACTCTCTTAATTTTCCTCTCCTAATGAGGTACTCAATTTCATTTTTCACATCTTGACACTATTTAGTTGAGTGCCCTGAGTCCTTGTGGAAAGAATCTTTTGACTAAATGGTTATGTTATAGATAACAATTAATTGATTTTTGTTATGGCCAACATCCTTCATTTTCTTAGGCCAACATATTATTTGTTGGTTTTCAACTTGCATAAGGAGTGTTCCCTTGGCACTGTCAATGGTGCATATGTATGAAAATTAGGCCCATGTAGCCCAGACCTCATTCTCTATCCTTTTCATCTTTATGGTCTTGATGCGGACTTTTGCTCCTTGAAGGTTTGGGCTTATCCTTGACTTTGGGTGGTGGTTTTATGCTTTCATTAGTAGAGAGGTCATTGACTCTCCTATTGTTGGCCATCTCTTGGCATTGAGATACGTGTTCACCAATTAAGTGGCCTCTGTATACGTGGTTGTAAAATCTTATGAAGAGCTTAGTGTAGTGCACTCTCAACCACTGAGTTAGAATAGTTTTCACTTGGATTTTTTTTCTATTAAACATATCGAAGAAATCCTTTACGGTTTCATCTTTCCTATGATGCAAAGTCATCAAGTGTGATACTATTTTTAATCTTTTTTCTTTTTTCCGAAAAGTGTGAAAAGGGATTGTTTTTTGAACTCAGTGAATGTACCAATTGTGTTGGCTTAAGCGTATGATACCAAGCCCAGACGTTGTTTGTTAGGGTGAGCTGGATAGCTTGACCCCTTACTACATCACTATAAGTATAAAAGTCCATCCAACCTTTAAAGTTCTTATAGGTCCTTGTTACCATTAGGAGCCCACATTAGGCATCTTGGATTTATCTATGAGTAGGATGAGCATGACTTTTGGAGTGAATAGGGACTCATTAGAGACAAAAAGGAATATGAGTCTACCCTTGTTCAGTCTTTGGTGTACCTATTGTAATTGGATAGCTAACTAGTCGTTGATGGGATATAGGAGAATATAGGTAATCATTTAAAATAATAAAAGAGTGAGAGACCTAAACATTTAATGAATGACAAATAAATATGAAGTTGAAATAAAATATTTAGCTAATAGAGGAAGAAAAATAATCTCAATCGTTAAAACTAAAGTCTCTAAAGTCTTAGAACTTGCCAACATTATACAAGACTATCCTTTGTGAATCTACGATATAAACAAACCATTAAAAACTATGTCCACTATATGGGGTGCTGATTTTTGACCCTCTGATCATAATCAAGATTTGTTTCAAACACCTCTTGAACATTGTTATCACCAATTGATGATTGATTCTATTTCTTAAGGAAATGTAGTGGTATTGAGAAAGATCCATAAATTTGAGCATGAAGCCCATACATAGTGATAAGTTGGTATAACACAAGAGTTCACAGATATAATTGGAAATTGAGATAGAGAAATCGTTGTGATTGAAATGGATTCATTGTTCACCCCAGGTGAATGATTTGTATCACCTTCATCATCAGATGAGTTATTAGTGGAAGCCATGAGAGAATTCTGATAATAACATAATAGAAAAGAAATATGAAGAAAAGAGAGATGGATGAGAAGAATGAATAAATAGAATAATGCTAAAAATACTTGATAGCATTTGTGATAATATTGATAGTCTATACAAGGAATGCATACACAATGATGAGTACTAGCTGCACATTGGCATTCGGTTACAACAACCTACTACTAGTTAGGTACCTAGGCACATGCCAATATGGAATAAGAAACTCTAATTATAATAACAATATTTATTCTAAATTTAACTATGATTTTTTATACTTATTTAATATTGAACGATGTACAATTGGATTTCGTCCAATATTATTGAAGTGTTATTTTTGTTGTTATAAGTTTAGAGGTGTTATTTTTCATAATTTCTCAAATTACTTCCTACAAAAATAAGTACTTCTTATCTATATTGTATATAAAGGTTTAAATCATGCCTTATATATTTTTGGACAAAATTACCACGTATTTTAGAATAATGACTATCATTATTGATAAGAGTTCAGATAAACAGTCAATTTAAACCTTACTTTAAATTGCTTAAGATGTCATGAATTACTATATGGCAAGTAAGGATTTTTCCTGTAGAGGATTTTGGATACTAAATCTTATTTATTAAAAAGGAGAGTTTTGGTTTTCTAAACCGAAAATTAAATCCAACAACAAAAGAGTAATAAAGATAGAACCAAAATATACATATTATGATAAAGATTCGAATAAAAGAACGATTATATGATCATTCTCTATCACTAGCATATATTTCAAATCAACAAGTGTATATCATATTCTCCTATAGAAATTCACAAAGGAAAAAATCTACACCTCTTCTTACCTATTCACTGAATATTAATTCTTATTATAAATAACTTATCACTAATTATTTAAATTGATCAACCGATTGCATACCTAATCAATTAAATTGATTAATGTTGAATTAATTTGATTATGTAATTGTACACTTAAATGATTAATCAAATAAATTCATACAAAAATTAAAACTTAAAATTACTACATAATCAAAAAGAATAGGTGAACAAAATATTACAGATCCTATTAAATATTGCAATCCATGTTTTGGACTTTGAAATTACCGACAGTCAATTATAAAATTAGTTACTAATTGAAAATAATAAATTAAGAAAAATATTCATGAAAATAATAAAAGAAAGGAAAAGAAATTTTAGAATTTTTATTCTTGAATCTAATCTTTAATTATTTTGATTGTCTTTTGAATATTATTCTCAATTATTGCCTCTAGTTTAATTCTATAATTTTTTTATTTTTTTATTAATTTTTGATTAATTCTGATATTGCTTGTATTTTGCTTGTATTTTATGTGATGTTTTGTATTTACATAGAGAAAAACTAATATGTTAATGAGTTTGAGTAGGACTAGTACGCGAAAATCACACATTATGCGAGATTCTCGTTGAAAACAAAAAGAATATGTGAAGCTTAAATGGTGACAATTCTATTATCTGAAACTTGTCGGCCTAATGTGACGCAACGGAGAAATGGATTATATTACCAAGTAAATCAACTTACTTTTCTAAATACATCAACTTATCAAATAAAAATCAAAAAAATTAGAAGATTAATATTTCTCAATAAATATAAAATAAATAATTTTAGCTCATGTAATAAAAAAATATATAAAAATATAAAGAAATTCATATATGAAAAGGTGTATTAAATAACACTTTTCACTCTCACATATGTCTTCCTTGTTAGTCCTTGATCAAAGTCAACACTCATAGTTAAGAGAATGAGATTTTTAATATTTCATCTTGAGGCTTAATAATATTATGGTTTCAAATTATAATAATCATGCTTAAAGTATGTGTGTGATTTAGTGTCAATTAGCAATAGTTAAATCATCTAACATAAACATGTTGAAACATTGTTCCTCCTTATAAAATAACACTATAAGGTTTAGAGTTGAATTGGATGCCATAGGATTTTTCTAAAAATACTATCTCCATTTACCAAAAGTATTGCTTAAATTCAAAAGGTCTTTCATTTAGTTATAATATGGTTATGTTTGTTGATTTAATCAAATGAAAATAAAAAAATGAGATCCAAAAGTTCATGAGTCTATAGAATAAGAGAAAGAGACCTATAAATAATACTATCCTATGACCAATCATGTCAATAAAATAAGTTAGATTTTATTTTTTTGAACCCAAACATCATTGTTGGCTTTTTTTTATTTTTGTCACTTTTTTTAACAGACATTCCTTCTTATAATTCTTTTTAGATTGTCCCCTTATTATTATATATATAATTATTTTTATAGGTTTGCAGGGGTTCTTTTCTATATGTTGGACATTTAATAAATTATAACACAATTGATACTTTTAAATCTTATTCTAACATTTTTATAGAATCTATTATTTTTTTGGGTAACTCCACTTTTCTTGAACTATAGGGTATGGCCAATGTGTTCGTTTCAAAGGGTAAGAAATGGGAACAAATAATTGGCTTATGTAGGTTAAAATTGATTATCTTAAAAGGTTGTTTAAGGGTAGAGAATTTAGCTAAAGAAGTTAATTATATTGCCTTAATCATTTTTCAATAAATACATTTAGAATTTAACTTGATAAACTTAAAGAAAATTTCTAACAACTTATTCTTATTCATTAAAAATATAGCAGAGTTCCTAGGGATTCACAATATTTTTCACAAGTTCATGTATAAAAATTCTTCTATCACCAATTTAACTATTGTGCGTGCAAATTTGGGGAAAAACTATCATAAGTTACTTTCACTTAGGAACAAGGTCAAAACTCTATCAATATTGATTATCATTTTTGACCTAACATTCTTTAGCTAATTTCATCACAAATGCCAGAAAAACAAAGAGAGAACATGTGATTGATTCTAAACCCATCTATTAATCCTAAATATCCTAAGAAATGCAATAAAAAAATACTAAAAATGAAAAAATTATGCTACCTAGATCATACTCATCCTAAAACATGCTAAACTAATAAAGCATAAAAAATAAATATAGTGATGTGTTAACACTCACCCACACCTAATTCTTACATGATCCTCAATATAAGTACATGCATGTATGTAATATAAAAATAAGTAAAAATGGAGAATAAAATAAATCTGGTGAGTTGTCTCCCACAAAGCAATTGGTTTAACATCACTAGTTTGAAGCTACCTCATATGTTTCTTTAACCATCCAAACTTATTAGTTCGTGTAGAGTCACCTCCTTGAAATTGATATTTACGAAAGGTTTGTAGTGAGGCTTCAACCTATGTCCATTAACCTTGAATTTTTTATGGTACTTGGGCTTTATATTTCAGCTACATCATAGAGAAAACATTTGTAATAATAAATGAACTGACCTAACGAGAATACAACTTACCTAAAAAATATTAAGTTATGAATGGAATAAGAGAACTTTATCACTAATGGTGAACTTTTTCTTGATATAATACAATCATAAAACACCTTTGTTTTATCTTTATAAACTTTTGAGTTTTGATAGACATCATTTCTAATTTCTTATGCATTCATTTGTAATTTTTGGTGTCTTCCAGCTTTGTCTAAGTCCATATTATTTTATTTCACTGCCCAAAATTCTTGATACTCTAACTCAACTAGTAGATGACAAGGTTTACCATACACCAACTAAAATGGTGACATCATAATTAGAATTTTGTATGCAGGTCTACATGCCCACAATGCATCATCCAATTTTAAGCTCAAATCCTTTCTATTAGGTTTGATTATCTTTTTACAGATGGACTTGATCTATCTATTGGACACTTTATCTTGTCCACTTGTCTATGGGTGATAAGGGGTGGTGATTCTATGGTTAATATTGTACTTTTTAAGTAAGGCCCAAAAAGTCCTATTGCAAAAGTCCACAATGATTCTGTCGTTAATATTGTACTTTTTAAGTAAGGCCAAAAAAGTCCTATTTCAAAAATGTAGTCCACCATCACTAATGATAACCCTTGGTGTTTCAAACTAAGTAAATATGTTAGACTTCACAAAATCCATAAGAACTATAGAGTCTGTGGTTCTAGTGGCTTTAGCTTCCATCTATTTAGACATGTAATCCACAGTAAGTAATATATATATATATATATATATATATATATATATATATATATATATATATATAATCTTAAGAAGATGAAAATGGTCCTATGAAATCAATATCGTAAACATTAAATATTTCAACAATAATAATTATAGTTTCAAAGAGTCCACGACCCAAAACTCACCCAAGGTAAAGAGATGTAGACTCCTAACAGACTCCTCCCTACAAGTAGGGTAAAGAAGAAAATCTTAAAATAAAACACTCAGTAGAAGCAATAACAATATAATATCAAATCAATAGAAAATATTCAATAACATATATTATATATAAACTAAAAAACAATATAGAGTAAAAAGCTTTCTAATTAGAGTTTAAATAACAGTATGTTTCAACATATACAATACAAAATCAGATTATACCAACACCACAACAGAGCATGCATAATACACGATATAATAAGGTAATCCTAAATAGAAACCGTATCTATGTGTTAACGTCTTTAGGTTACTTAAGACAACTACTCAGTAGCATATAATATACTAAACAATAAAACAGTTACAACTTTGATAAAAATAAAATCACTATTACCTCTATCTGTTGGGACCTCTCTCCTAACTACCTACTACTACTCTTACTTGCTACTTTCACAACATATTAGTTTGACACACCAACTCTACTATCCTCCACAGCCAACACCAACCAAAGTAATGTGATTAGATACCATTGAACAGAAATGCATAAAATAAACTAACACAACCTTTGAATACTACTCACACATAAGTGTATTCATTTCAAGAACGTATCACAATTATAGAAATAATTAGTGAATACGAAATCCAAATCAATAGAAATTTTGACCTAGTTTTGGTTGATTTTTGAATTAAAGAACCAATTAATGAGGGAGATATTTATAGAAATTGACTAGCTACCTTGCCAAGGGTGGTTGTAAGTGTGGTGACGAGGTGCCATAAAGTTATTTTTTTGTTTCCAAAAATTTCAAGTAAAATATACAAATACCTATACTCGAAACAAGCTAAACACATGAGTAAAAACATCATCTCACTTGAACACTCGCTCACTAAAAACCAACACTCCACCTAGCATGAACACTACAAAAACCAACCCCATAGTATGTGTAAACATGCTAGCATATAGAGTGAATTCACTACTACAAAAGGGGGTATTTAAGTCGATATGTAAAGTCAGTTTTTGGAAAAAAAACTAACTTATAATGAATTTAAAGTCGATTTGGTGTAAAACCGATGCTATTCAAGTAAGACGTAGCATCGGTAAGATACTACACATGTGGATAGCGTTGGTCCACCACGTCAAACGACGCTACGTCCTACGTGTATTTCTTTAATTAAAAAATGCAATTTAAAATTAAAATTAATTATATAGTACAATGTTTTTTAGGTCAATTATTATTTTATTTGACTCTTTAAAATTTAATTTGGATATATATAGTATAAATTTTTCTTTTTTTTAGACAATTGATTTTTAAAATTATATAATTAATTTTTTGTATTTGTTTGGATATTGAATTTTATGTACGTATGTACATGTATATCTCTATTTAATTTTTTGTATTTGTTTGGATATTATTTTAAAATTATTATTTTTCTTTTTTATACTATATATATATATATATATATATATATATATATTCAAATTAAATTTTAAAGATTTCAAATAAAATAATAATTGACAAAAAAAATTTCAATTTTAAACTGCATTTTTTTAAAATAAAAAAATATACATAGGACGTAGCGTCGGTTGACGTGTTGAACCGACACTATCTATGTATATAGTGTCGGTTGACGTGGTGAACCGACCTAACACACGTGTGTATTCGGTTCACCACGTCAACCGACCCTACCTCCTACGGGTATTTTTTTTATTAAAAAATGCAGTTTAAAATTGAAAAAAACAAATTAGGTTCAATGTTCTTTTTTAGGTCAATTATTATTTTATTTGACTATTTAAAATTTAAGTTGGATATATATATAGTATAATTTATTTTTATTTTTTTTTGACATAATTGGTTTTTAAAATTATATAATTTTGTTTATTTGTTTGGATATTATTTTAAAATTATTATTTTTTCTTTTTTATCCAATATATATATATATATTCAAATTAAATTTTAAAGAGTTTAAATAAAATAATAATTGACCAAAAAAAAATATTTTCAATTTTAAACTGCATTTTTTAAAATAAAAAAATACACATAGGACGTAGCGTCGATTCGCCACGTCAACCGACACTATCCATGCGTATTAATCCATTTTTATTCTCTCTTCTTCACCAGAATTTCTTTTTCAATTTGTGTAGCAACAACTTCAAAACCGAGCTCACCCTCCATTTTTTCTCATTTTTCGGCCACCTCCAACCACCATCTCCAACGTCATTTTGTGGGTTATATCTCTCTTCTTATTATCTTTCAGATCTCCTATTTTTTGAACGAAATACTCAAATTTTTTATACCCATTTTTTCTTTATTTCCTTCATTTAGTCACTTCATTTACTCTTGTAAGTATTTCTATTAATCCTATGCAATTATTATTTAGTTTGCTTTATTTTTTGTATAAATTTTTTATTTATGTATGTTTGGTATTATGCTTGTTATTATATGTTTAGCTTATTTTCTATGGAAATAATATCTAGATGTTGTGGGCTTGAGGGACTATAATTATATTTTATTAAGTAAAAGTAATACAATGTAAAATGATTAAAATGATAAATGTTTTTATTATGTATGTTTTGGTATATATTCTAATAATTAGGGAATTTATATATAATAATACTTAAAATATATTGATTGGATACATAATTAATATGCTTAATTAATGTCATTAATAGAAAATGAACAAATCTTGGATATCAAAGTGTAGAATTGAGCAGGACTATATTTTTGGAGTTGAAAGTTTCATGGAATTTGCTTGTAGAAATAGTAATAATGGAATTAGTATGATTCGATACACATGTGTTAAATGTAAAACTGAACGATTTCATGAAGTTGACGAGGTTAAGTATCACCTTATCCATAGTGGTATTCTTTTGAGCTATAAATGTTGGTATTATCATGGAGAAAATATTGATAATACACATGGAAAAGAGATAAATAAGAATGTGAGTGGATTACATACATCTTATCATAATGTATAGACAGAAAATATGTTTCATGGTATTAAAGATGAATTACGTGAGGATGATCCCGAAACCTTTAAAAAACTTCTAGAAGATGCCAAAAAACCGTTGTATCCAAAATGCAAGAAATACACTAAAATGTCGGGATTGGTTCATTTGTACAATGTGAAGGCAAAACATGGTTTCTCTCACAAGGGATTCACAGAATTACTAAAGCTACTAGTCGATATGTTTCCTGAGGGTATTGAATTGCCATCTTCAATATATGAAGTGAATAAATCTCTTAGTCGATTTGGCATGGAATATCATAAGATTCATGCTTGTTCAAATGATTGCATTCTTTATAGAAAATAATATGAGACATTAAATGATTGTTCGATGTGTCGAGATAAAAGTATGATACAAATGAGACAGCACATAAGAAAGGCGTGCCCGTAAAGGTTATTTAGTACTTTCCACCGATTACTCGCTTTCAAAGGTTGTTCAAAAGTAAAGAGACATTAAAGATGTTAACTTGGCATTCAGATAATCGATCTAGTGATGGGGTACTACGTTATCCTTGTGATTCTCCAAATTGGAAAGTAGTAGATAATTTATCTCCTCAATTTGCATCTAATCCACGCAATCTTCGTCTTGCCATTGTTGCTGATGGAATTAATCCACATAGTCCCCTTAGTAGTAGATATAGTTGTTGGCCAGTAATTATGGTAACATACAATCTTACTCCATGGTTATGTATGAAAAGAAAATTCATGATGTTAACATTATTGATCTCAGGATCGAAATAACCCGGTGTTGATATTGATGTATATTTGCAGCCTTTGATAGATTATTTAAAGACGTTGTGAAATGATGGTGTAAATTTTTATGATGCACATAAAGAAGAACACTTTAACTTGAGGGGAGTCCTTTTATGGATAATTAATGATTTTCTTGCCTATGAAAACTTATAAGGACATGCAATAAAAAGTTACAAAGAATGCCCTATATGTAGGGATGGAACTTCTACAACTTATCTTGTTCATGAATGAAAGATGTCTTATAAAAGACATAGAAGATTTATCCATCTGGACATAAGTTTAGATACCAAAAGAAATCGTTCAATGGTGAAGAAGATCAGGATCATGCACTCGACCTTTGCAAGGTGTTAAGATATTAAGGCAATTGAATGGTATGACATTCAAACGATATGGAAAGATAAAAAAACTCACTAAGGTAGGGAAATGAAAAAGGTCAACTAATGAAATGGGTGAAAATGAAAAAGAGTTTGAATCACTATACCATGGTTGTTGGAATAAAAAATCAATATTTTGGGAATTACCTTATTGGAAAGACCTACACATTCTTCACATCTTAGATGTCATGCACATTGAGAAAAATATATGTGAGAGCTTGATTGGTACTTTACTTAATATACCTGGAAAAACAAAGGATGGAATTAAAGTAAGATTGGATTTAAAGAAACTAGACATACGACCTGAATTGGCACCAAAGGTAAAAAATGATAAAAATCGAACATACTTGCCACCAGCATCACATACAATGTCAACAAAAGATAAGGATGTGTTTTGTAAATGTTTGGAGGGTGTGAAAGTTCTTGATGGTTACTTATCCAACTTAAAAAATTTTGTGTCTATCACGATAAGAAATTTTATGGATTGAAATCACATGACTGTCATATCTTAATGCAACAGTTATTACCAGTTGTTATTAGATCAATTCTTCCAAAACATGTTTGATTATCAATAATTCATCTTTATTCATTCTTCAATACAATATACAAGAAATCTATATCAAATGGCGAGTTAAACTAGTTACAGAAAGATATTGCAGAGACTTTGTGTCTAATTGAAAAATATTTTCCTCTTGCTTTCTTAGATATAATGATTCATTTGTGTGTTCATTTAGTTCGAGAGATTGAATTGTGTGGTCCTAACTTATGTTAACATGTGAGCCTAACTTGTCATCTTCATTGACATCTCTTGGTCTTAGTGAAACAGGTCTTAAAGGGAAATTCCCAGAATTCATTTGGCGCTTACCAAACCTCCAAGAACTTGATCTAAGCAACAACCAAAACCTTACAGGTACATTTCCTAAACATAATTGGAATAGTCCACTTACACACTTAGCCTTTCTTCCACTAGATTCTACATAGATTTACCTTATCTGACTAGAAGCTTGAAATCTTTGAGTATTTTATATCTCAGAAATTGAAAGTTTATAGGATCATATCCTAGACTTCTTGGCAACCTGTCTCAAATCACAGATTTGAACCTTTCAGATAACAACTTTGGTGGTCAGATCCCTTGGTCCTATCTGAATCTAGAGAAACTCACCTCTTTGTATCTTTCAGGTAACAATTTCATAGGACAGATCCCAGAAATATGTGACTCAACCCAATTATCTTCTCCGTGCAACTCCTCAAAAGATCCATTGCTCGGCCATATTCCGTTGAATTTGCAAATTCTCTACTTATATGATAATTTGCTCAATGGGACAATCCCTTCTTGGTTACATGCCCTTCCATCTTTAATGATGTTAAGCCTTAAAAATAATCAACTCAGTGGTTATATTGGGGAATTCAAATATAACTCCTTTGTGCACCTTAGTTTAGGTGGTAACCAATTTAATGGTCCGATTCCGAGATCAATCTTTCAACAAGTGAACCTCATTCAGCTAGATCTTTCATCAAATCAATTAAGTGGTATTGTGGGGCTAGACCAGTTTTCAAAATTAGAATATCTCTTGTATCGTGATCTTTCTTTTAATAAATTAGCTTTGACTTCTGGCAACTTGATGAATCACACATTGCCTAAACTTAGATACCTGGCCCTGTCTTCTTGCAACATTACTAAATTCCCACACTCTTTAAGAAACTTGGAGAATTTAGAGTCCTTGGATATTTCCCACAACCAAATTGAAGGCAAGGTTCCTGAATGGCTATGGAATGTGAGTAAAAATTCATTGCGTAATCTGAATCTTTCTCACAATTTATTGGCCAATGTTGAGCAGCTTCCTTGGAAGCAATTACAATTTGTTGATCTTCGCTCTAATCAGATTAAAGGGCATCTTCCAAGTCCACCACCATCCATAGTTGTCTTTCTAGTCTCTAACAATCAATTGACTGGAAAAATTGCTTCACACTTTTGTAACATGAGTTCGCTTTGAGTCCTTGATTTATCTAACAATAGTTTGAGTGGGGAAATTCTTAAATGCATTGCAAATCTTAGGGAGAGCCTCTTGGCGTTGGACCTTGGGATGAATATGTTTAATGGGACAATTCCAGAAATGTTTGCCAAGGGAAACTCATTGAGAAATTTAAACCTGAATGGCAATCAGTTTGAAGGGTCATTACCACAATCCTTTCTTAATTGTGATAAACTGGAAGTTTTAGACCTTGGAAACAACAAGTTAACTGGCAGCTTTCCTCACTGGTTGGAATCTCTTCCCATGTTGTAAGTTCTTATCTTGAGATCTAACAGATTCTTTGGTTCCATTGTTAATCCTACGGTTAGATTTCCTTTTCTAAAGCTGCAAATCATGGACCTCTCTGACAATAAATTCAATGGTTCTTTGCCAACTCCATATTTTGAAAATTTACAGGCAATGATGAATCCAAATTCAAATAAGCTGAACAACACAGAGCAAGATTATTATAAGGATTCAACTGCGGTGGCAATAGAGTATCCCAATGTTGAAGTACTGAGAGTCAAAACCATTTTTCCAACAATTGATTTCTCAAGAAATAATTTCCAAGGAGAAATCCCTGAGTTATTTGGAAAGCTCAAATCACTCAAAGGTCTCAACTTTTCTTATAATAGTTTAACTGATTTCATTCCATCATCATTAGGAAATTTGACAAATCTTGAATGGTTATCGCTCTCCTCAAACAAGCTTTTCGGAGAGATTCCTAGGCAGTTTTCTCAGTTGACATGACTGAAAGTCCTTGATTTGTCAAATAATAACGTGAGTGGTAACATTCCTTCATATGTTGGGAATTTTAGTCTCAGCCTTTCTGTGCTAGACCTAAGGATGAATGAACTTCACAGATCAATCCCAGCGACATTTGCAAAGGGCAACTCTTTAAGGAATATAAACCTTAACAAAAACCAACTAGAGGGGTCAGTGCCAAAGTCTTTGCTAACTGTGAAAACTTAGAAATTCTAGACTTGGGAAACAACAAGATAAATGATGCTTTCCCAGTGGTTGGAATCTCTTCCAATGTTTCAGGTTCTCATTTTGAGATCTAACAGATTGCATGGTCCCATAGGCACACCCAAGACTAGATCCCCTTTTTCAAAAGTTACGAATCATGGACCTTTCGGGCAACAAATTCAAGAGACTTTTGCCAACTGAATATTTCAAAAACATGATAGCAATGATGGATGGTCATGCAGACAAGTTGAGATACATGGGAGAAGGAGAACCCTATTATCGAGATTCTGTCATGGTGGTAATGAAGGGCTTTTATGTTGAGTCGGTGAAAATCCAAACCATCTTTACGACAATTGATTTATCAGAAAATGACTTTGAAGGAATGATTCCACGTGTTATTGGAAAGCTTAAATCACTAAAAGTATTAAACTTTTCTCACGACTAACTATCCGTTAAATATTTACTCTAAAAGTAATAAACTATTGATATAATTTAATAAAATTTGTATTATAATTTAAGTAAATTAATTATCTAATTTAAGCCTTAAATTATGATACAATTTAAGGCTTAAATTATAAAACAATTTAAATAAAATGAGTCTTGCTTCATCTATATAAAAAAGGAGGAGTTCATGCATTAAAGAATAAGGCAAAAATAAAAAAAAATAAAAATTAGAGAGATCATAAGCAAACTCAAAGAGAAAAATACTAACTGAGTTTGAGAATTTTCTATGAGTTTGGGAATCACTTCAGAGATATTATTAGTTAAAAAAACTGTATACTTCCTACTTAGTTCAAATAATATCTGATGCCTCCCGTAAACCTAGACAAATTGCCGAACCACGTAAATTCTATGTGTTCATTTTACCGCTTTGATATATTAATATATCGCTATTTATTGCTTCCGTGCACAACAAATTGGTATCAGAGTCAAATATAGCAGTATTATATATCAAATTGAAGCTCTCGACGAGACGAACGCAACGGTGAAAGAATCGCTCAAATCGAAAGTCAAAATCACCACCAGAAGCCACCGGAGTGATGCTACCAACAACTGAGTTAAGTCACTGAGTTAGACCGAGTCAACTCAGTCACTAGTGATATTTGGACCGAGTTGGTATGTTTTTCATCCGTTTTCAACTAAGTCAGACCTATTCCTAACTATTTGGACCATTCTAGATTCAACTACGGACTCCGTTTTTTCAATTAAGGTATAAAATTTGGAAAAACATAGTTTTAAGTTGTAAGTGCAAAATTTCTATTATTCGTTTGTACTTATGGCTGATAAAAGAGAGATCGAAAAAGGTGAACAAGCTAACCTTAGAATTTCTGGCAAACCAAGTTGTTCTACTCGAAGAACTATGTTTTCCAACGCAAAGTTTGAGGTGGAGAAATTTGACGACACCAATAACTTTGGCATGTGGTAATGTGAAGTATTAGATCTATTGTTCTGAGAATGATCTAATATAACCTTGGAGACCAAGCTAGGAGATTATTCAAATGAAGATTGGAATTATGTCAAAAAACAAGCTTGTGGCACAATTCGACTGTGCTTAGGAAAAGATCAGAAGTACTTTGTCATGAAAGAGAATGTAGCGCAGTTCTCTAGAAAAAACTAGAGGACAAGTACATGACGAAAAGTATTGAGAACAGACCATACTTGAAGAAGAAACTTTTCCGTTTCCAGTATAAGAAAGGTACCCCTATGATTGAGTACTTAGATAATTTCAATAAAATTTTGGCCAATCTACAAAATGTAGATGTTGAAATTATCGATGAAGATAAAGCTTTGTTGTTGTTGAATTCATTACATGAGTGCTATGAGCATTTCACCACAACACTATTATATAGAAAAGATGAGGTTAAGTTTGTAAATGTTTCAAATACTTTGGTAAATACTGGGTATCGGAAGAAGGATCCATATGATCACAAAGACTCAATATCAGAAGCATTGATAGCAGCCAGAGGTAGGACGAACAACAAAAAAATCTAACAGATTAAATAATAGGGGACGATCCAGATCAAAGTCTAGAAGAGAGTCGTCCAGAAGATGTCCTGCGAAGGACGAGTGTGCCTATTGTCACTAGAAAGGGCACTGGAAGAAAGATTTCCCAAACAAGGACATGTCAAATGCAAATGTTGCACAAAAGGTCGATGAAGATGAAGAATCATCCTTTTCAGTTTCATCATCAGAAACCTATTCAGATAAGTGGATTCTTGATTCTGGATGTTCTTAACATATGTGTCCAAATAGACATTGGTTTTCGAGTTTTGAGGAACTCAATGGAGGAGTTGTGCTTATGGGTAATAACAATGCCTGTCAGACAAAAGGGATCAGAAAAACATGACTAAAGATGCACGATGGTATAATCAGATGACTTACAAATGTAAGGTATATTCCTGACCTAATGAAAAACCTCATTTCTTTAGTTGTTTTAGATTCTAATGGTTACAAGGTAACATTGGAAAATAGAGTCTTGAAAGTTATACGAGGTGCATTTGTAGAGATGAAGGATACTCGGAAGACAAATGATTTTTCACGCTTATGGCACATGTGCTTAGGGCATGTTGGTGAAAAGGCTTTGCAAGGCTTAATGAAGCAAGGTCTTTTGAAAGGTGCTAAGACTGGAAAGTTTCATTTCTACTAGCATTGTGTAATGGGAAAACAAACAAGAGTTAAGTTTGTGACTTTTATTGATGATTTCTTTAGATATGTTTGGATATACACCATCAGTCACGAAGATGAAATTCATGATATCTTTCTTAAATGGAAGAAAATGATTGAGACTTAGACATGTAGGAAAATTAAGAGGCTCATATCTGATAATGGTGGTGAGTATAAATCAGATCCCTTCTTCAAAGTTTGTCAAGATGAAGGGATAATCAGACATTTTTCAGTTCCTTGTACACCATAGTAGAATGGATTTGCAGAACGAAAGAATTATACTTTGGTTGAGAAAGTTCGATGTATGCTATCTCAATCCAAATTGAGCAAGGCATTTTGGGCTGAGGCTTTATCATATGCAACTCATATAGTCGACAGACTTCCTGCGACTGTATTAGATGGGAAAACTCCTAAAGAGGTATAGTATGTAAAACCTGCTTCTGATTATGATTTATTGTGAATATTTGGATGTCCTGCATATTTTCATGTTAGTGAATCCAAACTGGATCCTAGAGCAAAGAAAACTGTTTTCTTGGGCTTTAAGGAAGGAGTTAAAGGATTTTAACTTTGGTGTGGTGAATCAAAGAAGATCGTCTTAAGCTAAGATGTCACATTCGATGAGTTTGTTATGCTGAAACAAACAAATTCATAGAAAGATAATGAAAGTCCAAATACTCTTTCTAAGGTGATGCTTGAGGCTCTGGAAGATCCAAAAAAGATTGTACCGACTACCGATCATGGTGAAGATGAAATTGATGATCAAGAAGAGATCTCAGTTGAGGTGGAGTATCTCTCACCATCACCAGCGATCAATCAACATCCAGAATCTATTTCCACTACTCGACCCAGAAGGGAGATTAGGAAGCCTACCAGATACACAGATATGGTAGCATTCACACTTCCAGTAATTGATGGTTATGTCCCTTGCACTTACATAAAAGCCGTACAAAGAGTGGATAGTATGAAGTGCAAGATGGCAATGGATGAAGAGATGAAGTCTCTACACCAGAATCAGACTTGGGAGTTGGTTCAAATTCCCAAAAAAAAAAAAAACTATCAGCAGCAAAAGGGTCTATGCCAAGAAAGAAGGTGTTCCTGGTAAAGACAACATCATATACAAAGCCAGACTGGTAGCAAAAGGCTATGCTCAGAAAGAAGGAATAGACTACAATAAGGTATTCTCAACTGTTGTTAAGCATTCATCTATTCGGATACTATTGGCTTTGGTAGCATAGTTTGATCTCGAGTTAACTCAACTCGATGTCAAAACAAATTTTCTCCATGGTACTTTGAACGAAAAGATCTACATGTCTTAACCGGATGGCTTCAAAGTTCCAAGACGAGATTATTGGGCTTGCAAGCTGAGCAAGTCAATTTATGTTTTGAAGCAATCACCACGACAGTGGTACAAGCGCTTTGATAGCTTCATCAGAGAGTAGAAGTACACACGTAGTGAGTTTGATCACTGTGTATACTTTCGGAAACTCCAAGATGGTACCTTTATTTATTTGCTCTTATATGTTGATGATATGTTGATTGTATCAAAGAGCAAGGTGGAGATCGACAGATTGAAGGCTCTGTTGAGTTCAAAATTTGAAATGAAAGATCTTGGAGATGCTAAGAAAATTCTTGGGATGGAAATCACAAGAGATATAGTTGCAAGCACAGTCTGTTTGACACAAACTCAATATCTGAAGAAAGTACTACAAAGGTTTGATATTGATTTAAAAACCAAACCAGTAAGTACACCACTTGCTCCTCACTTTCAGTTTAGTGCATTGATGTCACCTAGCACCACCGATGAGAAGAAGCAAATGGAATGTGTTACATATGAAAATGTCGTTGGTGCCTTGATGTATTCAATGGTTTACACCAGACCTGATATTTCTCACACTGTTAGTATGGTGAGTCGGTACATGCATAATTCGGGTAAAGGACACTGGCAAGCAGTGAAGTGGATTCTACGGTACATCTATGGTACTATGGATATTGGTTTGAAGTTTAAGAGAGACAAGATTGAAGGAAAACACTTAGTCAGATGTATGGATTCTCAGATGTATGGATTCTGACTATGCTGGAGATTTGGATAAGCATCAATCTACAACTGATTATGTGTTCACAATGGCAGGAGGACCAGTTTGTTGGCGATCAACATTGCAGTCAACTGTAGCTTTGTCTACTACAGAGGCAGAGTATATGGTTGTAATAGAAGCATTCAAAGAAGTTATTTGGCTTCTTGGATTGACCAAGAATTTGGGTATTGTTCAGAAGAACGTGGAGGTTTTCTACGACAACTAGAGTGCCATTTGTTTGGCAAAGAACCAAGTTCATCATGGTCGCACCAAGCACATCGATGTTCAATTTCATTTTGTTAGGGAAATCATCGATGAAGGGAATACTATAATCCAGAAAGTCAGAACTGCAGATAAACCTGCAAATATGCTTACAAAGGTGGTTACAGGGATCAAGTTTCAACACTGCTTGAACTTGATCAACATCTCTCGAGCTTAGAGTAACAAATTAGTGGCATAATTTAGGAAAATTAGTGGCCTAATATGTGGCATGATTTAAGGAAATTAGTAACATAATTTAAGAAAATTAACTATCTAATTTAAGGCTTAAATTATGGAACAATTTAGGGAAAGTGAGTCTTGCTTCATCTATAAATAGGGAAGAGTTCATGCATTGAAGAATAAGGGAAAAATAAAAAAAAATCAGAGAAAGCATAAGCAAACTCAAAGAGAGAAAATACTTAGTGAGTTTGAGAATTTTCTATGAGTTTGAGTAAATACTTGAGAGATATTATTAGTGAGAAAATTTGTATCTGTATTCTGTATATTTCCTACTCTAAAATATAATATATATGTTGTCTCTCGTGGACTATGGCGAATTGTCGAATCACGTAAATTTTGTATTTTTTTACCGCTTTGATATATATCGTTATTTATTGCTTCCGTACACAAGACTATCTAATTATATTTACTCGTTTATCAATTTGACAAACCTTGAATGGTTAGACTTTTCATCGAATAAGCTTGTCGGAGAGATTCCTTCAGAGTTGAGTGAAATAACTTCAATAGCTGTTATGAATTTGTCATACAATTAACTAGTGGGAGCAATACCTAGGGGCAATCAATTTGACACATTTGAGAATAGTTCGTACATTGGAAATGTGGGATTGTGTGGATTTCCATTGTCTAGAAAGTGCAACAATGATGAGACAGAGCAACCATCAACAACAAATTTGAACGAAGAAGGTGATTCAGAGTCGGGAATAGAAATTGATTGGAAATTTGTTGTGATAGGATACGGATGTGGAACTGTATTTGGGATATCTATGGGATATATTGTGCTTTCGCATTATAAAGTTGATTGGGTTTTGACAAAGATGGTAGAAAAATGGAAAAACAGGCTGAGAAGACCAACGGGAAGCAAAGCTGTGAACAACGGAATCAGAAGAAGATAGCTGTTATTTGATAACTTACATTCGTTTTTTATTTACGGCTGATATGAATTTTAAGATTTATAATTTAGTTATTAAATTTTTAAAAATTTATTTATAAATCTATAAATTTTTAAATCTTATAATATAATTTCTCAAAATTTAAAAAATTTACACATATATATGCTAAATTTTTTATTCATAAATTTATATTTAATAACTAAATTAAAATTTATGTGTAAAAGTTAAAAGTAAAAACACTAAGTTATAAGATCTAAAAATTTATAGATTTATATATGAAGTTATAAAAATTTAAAATTAAATTATATATTTTAAAATTTTAAAAATATATATATTACGTAATTAAAATTTAATTTAAAGTTTTACATTTTTAAGCTTACCTCTTGTAAATCTAAATAAATCAATCTGCATGTTAAGTATTTTACTTTTTTCTTTTGTTTAATTCTACTATGTATTAGAAATAAAAATAAAATTTTAAATTTTTTAAGATTTTAAATTAATTATAAAATTATATTTATTAATAACGGTATGTTTTTGTATTAATTAAAATAACACGATAAAAACTCTTTAATTAAAAATATACATATATAATATAATAGAATATAAATATAATAAATATGTGTATACATGTGAATAATTGTTTTACTAATAAGCTATAAATAAAAATGTAAATATAAGATATCTATTAAAAAGTACATACCTTAATATTATACAAATCTTTTTTTTATTTATTTAATTACTTATCTTAACTTTTCCATCAATTTAAACAAAATATAAATTACGCTAGATAAAATATAAGAATATTTGTTCATTTAAAATTAGCTTAAGTATAATTTAGAATTTTATATTATATATTATTTAGAATTATACAATAGTTAGAAATATAATAATTAAATTATATTGAAAGCCATAAATAAATTTTAGATGCAAACAAAAAATATAAGATCTACATTATGCCATATTATTAAAGATTTAATGATTCAAGTGTTATACCTGGATCAATTGAGAATGATTACATGTTATTATAAAAATATTACGACAATCGATCATAAATAGATGAACACAAACGCAAATGGGACAAGAGACAGACAATTTGTGATCTTCTTTAAATAAATCGACTTAGTTCCTTAATGTGATTATCGTCGTCTCTCTTCTACATCATAAAAGAGAAATTGTATTATAATTTGGTATATTAGGAAACATAATCAAAAGGATCTTTATATTAGTTAATTAGAGTTCTCGTAATTCCTCTAATTATGACACAATTAGTAAGTACTCAATCAACTCATATCAATTTGGGCAATTTAAAGACTTATCAAAATTAAATCACTTAATTTCAACCCATTAATTGAATAAGAAAATATATATTGGCTAATTTAGTATAAAAATGAAATTTTCTAACAATCTTTCACTTGTAGTACAAATTATTTATCAAGCAATTATATCACAAAATTTCTTAAGCACGCATTTGTATATTATTTATCCTTAGGCTTCTCTTTAAACAATTTGATTCATCTTGTATATTAGTAATGAAGCCAAGTGCGGTTTTTATCACAATACAACTATAATGATTAGGATACTAATATATTCAATGATATAGATCAAATATAGATGAGTAGCATGAAAATTACATGCTATGTGATCTCAGACATGCATATTTTCAATTGGTTATTTTTCAATTTTTATTGAGATCAATCCAAAGTTCTTAATACAATGTAAACATTGTCCGTAGAAAAGATAAGTAAGCTTATAAATAAAATCATAAACCATCAATTTTAATAGGTAGAAAACTAAACAATCTAATGTCTAAAGTAAAATATATAGAACATAAAAATAACTCTCACTACACCAAGGTATTATCAAAAACAATACCCATATAAGCAATGTGTTCGTGAAAGATCTTAGGCATTAAGCCCTCAATTAATGGATCCATTTGCATAGAATCTGTTCCTATATGTTCTATAAAAATCTATTATCGTGAACTCTCTCTTTAACGACTAGAAACTTGATGTCAATAAACTTCAACTTCGTCAAGCTTATGTTGTTGTTTGAGTAAAGCACCATCAAGTTATTGTCACAATGAATCTTCAATGGCTTGTTAATGTCATCTATTACACACAGTCTAATGACAAAGTTTCATAGCCATATCTTATGGTTGAATGTCACATAACAAGCATTGAACTCAACAACCACAGTTGACGAAGTTATGAGAATCTACTTAGCAGACTTCCATGAGATAGCTCCCCTAGCTAACATAAAGATATAGCCTGATGTGGAGTGCCTACTATCCTAATATCCCACAAAATTGGAGTTAAAGGACCCGATGACCTCCAAAATTCTTGATCTCCAATAAATGATCATGTAATCTTTTGTTCTCTTCGAATAACACATCATGCATTTGGTTTCAATGTTGTATACATGGATTACTCAAATATTTACCTAAAATTCCCATTATAAATGCTATGTCGGGATGAGTACAAACTTGAACAAACCCTCTACTATTGATCCGTATGAAATCTTTTGCATCTCTTTCCTTTTAAGATCATTATAAGATCCTATTTGAGACTTGACTCATTTAGCCATAAACATGTTTCCTGGTTTACTATATTTCATGCCATAACTACTAGGAATCTTATCGATATAGGTCTCTTATGACAACCCAAAGATACCATGAGAACTATCTCTCATTATCTTAATACCTAAAACAAAAGAGGTGTCACCAAGATATTGCCTTTCAAATTTCTTCATCAGAAATTTCTTAGTTTCATATAGTAAGCCTATATCACTGCTAGTGAGCATAATGTCATCGATATATAATACCAGGAAAATATATCTACTTCCATTGAACTTGTGATATACATAGTCATTAACGACATTTGACTCAAAACAATATAAGGTAATTACTTGATGAAACTTGTGATACCATTGATCGAAAACATGTTTGAGACCATAGATATATTTCTTTAACTTGCAGACTATAGACTCTGGATTTCCCAATATAAAGTTTTCTAATTGTACCATATAAATCATCTAATTAATTTTTCCATTGAGAAACACAGTCTTAATATTCATCTGAAGTAACTCTAGATCAAAATGAGTCACTAGGGCCATTATAGTTCTAAAGGAGTCTTTCAAAGGTACCATAGCAAAAGTTTCTTTGTAATCTATGCCTTTCATTTGAGTAAAGCCTTTTGGAAACTAGATGTGTTAAATGTCTCTCGACATTACCCTTCAAACCCCTCTTGGTTTTAAATATCCATCTACAACTAATGAGCTTTGTACCTTTAGGCAACTCAATGACATCTCAAACATCATTATCTTTCATATATTTCATGTTTTCTTTCATGGCATCAATCCAATTTTGGAAGTTAGAATTGCACATAGCTTGACATAATTTGATCAAGTCATCCTATGTTAAACCAACACTATTATCATGTTCTTGGATAAAGGTGATATAACCATATGGAATCACACTTTTACTTTTTTTAACGGATCTTCTTAACCACATTTCTTGAGGTAGTTAAGTTTGTTTTTTAAGCGGTGCTCAAAGAATCTCATTGTTGTCTTAATCTAGAACAATGTCAGGAATAAGAACCTGAACATTGTTATTTAGTGTTAGAACTGTGTCTTGAACAACAATAAGTATAGAAGCCTGATCACTGTCAATAATAGATTCTTCTTCAGAGACAACATTCTTTATGTTTTCTTTCCCCCAAACTCAATATCCTTAAGGAATCTTGCATTTTCGTTTCAAAGAAGAATCTTGTCGTGGGATTGTAAAACATATAGTCTCGAGAATGTTCAGTATAGCCAATGAAATAGCAACTAATCATTCTTGAATCTAGTTTTATTTCATGTGGCCCTAAGGTAGTGACTCAAACGGACAAACCCAAGTATGCAAATGCTTAATGCTATGCCTTTTACCTGTCCAAAGCTCATAGGGGGTTTTGGAAACAATTTTGCTTGGTACCTTATTAAAGATGTATATTATGATCTTTAAAGCTTTTTTCCAAAGTGAATATAGGAAAGAGTCATACTCCTTACCATATGCTTAAGAGTTCGACTTCATCACTATGCAACACTGTTCATGTTGGGTTTTCCTGGTATGGTGTATTGCGGAATAATTTTACACTCATTGAGGAAAATTATAAACGGTCTTGGAAGTTGTTCTCCTGATTCTCCATACCTCTTGTAAGTACTAACCACCATGGTTTGATTTGATAACTTGAATTTTCTTTTTGAGTTGTTCAACTTCAGCTTTGAAAGACTTGAAAACGTCAAGAGATTACAACTTCTCATTTATCAAATATAGGTAAATATACATAGAGTAGTTATTTATAAATGTAATGAAGTACTACTATTGTCCATTCCAAATAATATATATAAGTTCTAAGACGTTTGTAGCTCTCTTAGCACGTATTTTTGTAATATTTGTTCGTTTTTTCCTTAAGGCACCCAACATATTCTTGAAAGTCTTTCAAATCTAGGGGTTCAATAATTTCATTCCACACAAGCCTATGAATTTTTGGCTTAGAGATATGACCTCAATGCTTATTCCATGAAGTGTCAGAATTCTCACTTAATTTTCGTTTTGTACTAAGAACTAACAATATCAAGCATGTACAGATTATCAATTGAACCTGAACTAATAAAATTTCAATTTTTGATAGAAACTAAATTTATTATTTCACTAGAAATAAAAACTAAATTCCATGTAAAAATAGTGCAATAAATGTCTCGAACAAATACAAATAATATCCAATTTCTAATTGTAATATGAAAATCTCTATAACCTCTACCACAAATTTATTGACGTCGCCCATAAAAATGAATATTTCAACATTACCTTATAGTTAGCTTCACAGGCAACCCTGCATAGACATACTTATATGAATAGTAGCACTAGAATCTACCCATCAAGTTTCTTTAGGTACAAAGTTAAATTAACTAGCATAAGATTAATTTTTAGTCTTTAAATAGAGAAATGAACTATAAGTGGCACTTTCAATGCAGTTATCAAATACTTACAATTAGTTATGTCAAACAATAGGCTTTTTTGGACTCACTATTGTTCCCGTGAAAAAAAGTCTTTATAATAATCACACATTTATCATCATAGGCAAATTATTGTTTACCCAAACTGTCTCATCCTTTGGACCGAGTATAGTTTACATAAGAAACTCCGTACATATATTTAGTTAAAATAATCTTCACAATAGAGATTATTTTAAAAATATATTGTTTTAATCAATTTAATTGAAAACATTCGCCTAATTGGATAAAATAATAAAACAACCATATAAAAAACTTGAAACTAAGGATATATATATATATATATAATCAAATCACTTAAAAAACATAATTAAAAAACCCCCAAAATTTGTTGAGTCTTTTAATCCTAAATTAAAAAACCCTCCAAAATCTTAAAACTCAAAGCATTTTACACAAAATATAATTATTCTAATCAAGAAAAATAATCAAAACATCATTCAAACACTACTACAAAATGGGTAGTAGCTTTGGTTCACCACATTCACTGACGGTATGTCCTACGTGGATAGTGTCGGTTGACAGGGCGAACCAACGCTACACACGTAGATAGCGTCAGTTCGCCATGTCAACCGACGTTACGTCCTACGTGTATTTTTTAAATTAAAAAATGAATGCAGTTTACAATTGAAATTTTTTTTAGGTACAATGTTTTTTAGGTCAATTATTATTTTATTTGACTCTATAAAATTTAAGTTGGATATATATATATATATATATATGTGTATATAGTATAGTTTTTTCTTTTTTTTAGACAATTGGTTTTTAAAATTATATAATTTTGTGTATTTGTTTTGGATATTATTTTAAAACTATTATTTTTTCTTTTTCTATAATACATATATATATATAAGAGTTTAAATAAAATAATAATTGACAAAAAAATTAATTTTAAATTACGTGGATAGCTTCGGTTGACAGGGCGAACCGATGCTAGCCACATGTGTAGCATTGGTTCACCCCATCAACCGACACTACGCCCACGTGGATAGCATCGGTTTGCCACGTCAATCGATGCTATCCACATAATATTTTTGTTATGCTATCTTCTTCACCGCAGAAAGCCAAAAATATTCATTTCTCTTTCCCCTTCTCCCAAAATCGAGCTCACACACACTCTTTCTCAATTTACAGCCACCTCCGACCACTATTTCCAACGCCATTTTATGGGTTATATTCCTCTTCTCATTATCTTTCAGATCCACTATTTTTTGAGCGAAATACTCAAAAACTTTATACCTATTTTCTCACTTAATCTCACTTACAAAACACCCATTTCTTTTTCACTTCCTTCATTTAGTCACTTCATAACATTCTTGTAAGTATTTCTATTAATTGTTTTACTTATTATTCAGTTTGCTTTATTTTTTTTATAAATTTTTGATTTATGTATGTTTTGTATTATGCTTGTTATTATATGTTTGGCTTATATTATATGAAAATAATATCTGCATGTTGTGGGTTTGAGAGACTATAATATATATCGTACGGGGATAAATTTATTTACATATAAATAATTATATTTTTTTAAGTAAAAGTAATACATTTGTAAAATGATTAAAATGATAAATGTTTTGTATTATATATGTTTTGGTATATATTCTAATAATTAGGAAATTTATATATAATAATACTTTAAATATATTCATTGGATACATAATTAATTAATATGCTTAATTAATGTTATTAATAGAAAATGAACAAATTTTAGATGTCAAAGTGTAAAATTGAGCAAGACTTCATTTCTCGAGTTGAAAGTTTCATGGAATTGACTTGTAGAAATAGTAAAACTGGAACTAGTATGATTCGATGCCCATGTGTTAAATGGAAAAATGAGTGATTTCATGAATTTAACGAGGTTAAGTATCATATTATCCATAATGGTATTCTTTTGAGCTATATATGTTGGTATTATCATGGAGAAAATATTGATAATACTCATGGGGAAGAGATAAATAAGAATGTGAGTGAATTACATACATCTTATCATAATGTACAGACAAAAAATATGTTTCATGATGTTGAAGATGAACTACGTGAGGATGATCCGGAAATCTTTAAAAAACTTCTAGAAGATGCCGAAAAACCGTTGTATCCAAAATGAAAAAAATACACTAAAATGTGAGGATTAGTTCATTTGTACAGTATGAAGGCAAAACATGGTTTTTTTGACAAGGGATTCACAGAATTACTAAATCTACTAGTTGATATGTTTCCTGAGGGTATTGAATTGCCATCTTCAATGTATGAAGTGAAGAAATCTCTTAGTCAATTTGGCATGGAATATCATAAGATTCATGCTTGTCCAAATGATTGCATTCTTTATAGAAAAGAATATGAGACATTAGATGATTTTCTGATGTATAAAGAATCGAGATGGAAGCATGGTACAAATGAGACAAGATATAAGAAAGGCGTGCCTACAAAGTTTCTTTGGTATTTTCCTCCGATTCCTCGCTTTGAAAGGTTGTTCAAAAGTAAAGAGACATCAAAGATATTGACTTGTCATTCAGATAATCGATTTGATGATGGGGTGCTACGTCATCCTTATGATTCTCCAAATTGGAAAGTAGTAGATAATTTATCTCCTCAATTTTCTCTTATCCGAGCAATCTTCATCTTGCCATTGTTGCTAATAGAATTAATCCACATAGTTCCCTTAGTAGTAGATATAGTTGTTGGCCAGTAATTATGGTAACATACAACCTTTCTACCTGGTTGTGTATGAAAAGAAAATTCATGATGTTAACATTATTGATCTCAGGACCGAAACAACCCGGTATTGATTTTGATGTATATTTGTAGCCTCTAATAGATGATTTAAAGCAAGATTGGATTTAAAGAAACTAGGCATACGACCTGAATTGGCACCAAGGGTGGAAAATGATAAGAATCGAACATACTTGCCACCAGCATCATATACAATGTCAAAAAAAGTGAAGGATGTGTTTTGTAAATTTTTGGAGGGTGTGAAAGTTCCTGATGGTTACTCATCCAACTTAAAACTTTTTATGTCAATCACCGATAAGAAACTTTATGGATTGAAATCATATGACTATCATATCTTAATGCAACAGTTATTACTAGTTGCTATTATATAAATTCATCCAAAACATGTTTGATTATCTATAATTCGGCTTTGTTCATTCTTCAATACATTATGCAAGAAATCTATATCAATTGGCGAGTTAAATTCTTTACAGAAAGATGTTGTAGAGACTTTGTTTCTAATTGAAAAATATTTTCCTCCTTATTTCTTCGATATAATGATTCACTTGTGTGTTCATTTAGTTCAAGAGGTTCAATTTTGTAGTCCTACTTACTTAAGGTGGATGTATCCTTTTGAGAAATATATGCAAGTCCTTAAAGGATATGTAAATTATAGAAATTGACCTGAAGGATGCATGGTGAAATGCTACATTACTGAAGAGGCCATTGAGTTTTGTTCTGAATACTTTAGTGGTTGCACTGAAATTAGGATTCCTATGCACAAACTGGAACTAGAACGTCACATGATCCAAGTAGTTAACCCTATGCCTGGTGGAAGTGAGAAATTGTTTATTGATCGTACTCGATGGGAAAAAGCACACTGAATCATTTTGGTAAATAATAATGAGGCACAACCGTACATAGAGTAAGTGATGTTCAACCTTTCCATTTATACAAAAATCATTTTTTATTTAACTATTAATGATGATATATACTTCATATATATTTAATAACATTATAGGATCCATTTAAGCTTATTGAAGATCGATCCTCGTTATAAAAAAAAGATGAGAATAATGGTTGTATGGTGAACATAAGCGAGAGCTTATTAATTGGTTTCGCAACCATGTAAGTGTCACAAACAAAAATTCATGCCTGTATTTTCCTAGATCTATGAAATGTTTTAAAACTTTGCTCTAAACACATTTCATGTTTTTATATACATAGATTCGAGATGAACTCAAGAAACCCAATTATAAAATAACAGAAAGTTTAGAATGGCTTACACATGGTCCAAAATCCGATATCAAATCATTTTCTAGTTTCACAATAAATGGATCGAGGTTTATGACTCAAGCTAGGGACAAAGTCCGAGTAAATCAGAATAGTGGTGTGAAGATGGTTGCACAAACTATGCAATTTTCCAGTTCATAAGATGGTAATCCTGTACTTTCTGATAAAACATATTATGGTATAATTCAAGAGATTTGGGAGTTGGATTATGAGGTCTTCATTGAAACATTTTTCTTGTGTGATTGGATCGAAGATGTTATCAATGTTGGATATAAAATAGATGATTTTGGATTTACCCTTGTAAATTTATCCAAGATAAGTCATACTGATAATCCTTTCACGTTAGCACTTCATGCAAAACAAGTATTTTATGTGAGTGATCAAATTGACACAAGATAGTATGTTGTGTTAACGCCTCCACAGAAAGAGTTTTACCATTGTGATGCTTTAGAAGATGATGACCCTATGCTTGACACATTAACCAATATTAGTAATTTCTCAAAACAAATTGCCTAATGTATGTGATTATCTAGTTGATGATTCTTCATCATGGGCTCGAAGTGATTGTGAAGGAATATATGTATATGATCAACAACCTAATTAAACATAACATATGTTCTATATTGTTGTAATAACTCTTGGATGTTTATATATATGTATGTTCCTAAAATTGTCAATTAATTTATATTTCTTCATTGTTTGCATATATTTCATGGATCCTCGGGTAACAGAGCTTGTAGATCAAAATGATCCATTGGGGCATTTGAAAAGAAGGGGTTGGACGAATATACCTGATGCTCCACTTAACCCAAATGATAGAGTACCCATTCTATTTGATGCTATTAGCAATCCAATAAGGGAAAATGGCCAACAATTAAAATCCTCTATTGGTAGACTTGTGAAGTCAAGTATACCAATCAATATAAATGATTGGACTCAGGTTGACAAAGATGAAAAGTTCAAAATATGGAAAACCATTTGTGTAAGTCTCTTATATTTTATAATCAATTACATATATTATATATTTTTTGTATTATATCTAATCTTTTGTAGTGTGTTTTTATAGAATCATTACAAAGTCGATGACACTTGGAAGAGCAAGTGTTATAAGATTACAAATAAGACGTGGAAGGAATACAAGACTTCCAGATTGGCAAGAAATTATGTGTTTCCATATTTGGAACCACTTGATGAAGTAGAGCTCTACAAAATCCCTGAAGGACACCATTGGATTACACCTCAAGTTTGGAAAGACTTTGTGGATTATAGACGTATGGATGAATTTCAAATTATTAGGGAAGAATATCAGAATATACAAATGCATAACATTCTTTCTAACCGTACTAGAAGATCTTCAAATCCTGAAGTTAGATATAGAATGGTATTATTAATTTAGTTGATTTATAAATATTTTTATATTTATTTTCCTCAATTTAATTTCATGTTATGGTTAATAATTTTTTCATAATTTATGTAGGAAGTTGAATTGGGTAGACCGGTTATCCGAACTAAATTATACATAGAAACAAAGATTCCCAAAATGAAGAAGTCAAGACCAATGACTAAGTGAGGAGAAGAATAACTAAATAAGTTGGTTAGTAATTTCGGTTCACACAAAGTCCATATGATTTTTAATAATTGATGTAATAATACATGATATGTTTGTGTGCTTTATTATTTGTATAGATATGTTCAAGAACAAATATCTAGGGGTGAAATAATCGAAGAGCTTGGAAGAGATGCTATATATCATACATTCGGACGCGAGCATCCTAATCATGTTAAGGGAGGTAGCCAATATGATGGTTATATGGAGTATTTTAACATTCCAAAACAAAAGCCGCAGATGGTCAGTAAAGAGAAGTACACTAAAATTGAAGAATAACTCAACTCAATTAAGGCCTCAATGTTAAGTGAGATTGCCACTATAAAAGAATATCAATCATAACACATGTCAAACATGGCATCATTCTACAATTAAGTCATGCCATATTGGCCAAGCATGGAACCATCCACACTAGGCATGCCACCATCCATGCCAAGCATTCCACCATCTATGATAGGCATGCCACACACGTAATCTCATGGCACTCAAACTATATCCGGTATGGGATATAGTCATCCTATTGGTCCTCCTTATATGCTAGGAATGCATATGCAATCAAGTAGTGGTTCATTTTCTCCAATGCAATCTGTGCATTCTTACCATCAATCACATCACGATGAACGTTTTGGTGAGAATGTACATCCAATAGCTACCCCACATGGGAGTCCTCCTCTATTTGTTGAATCATAAGTGGTAAGATTTTAATTCTAGGTGTAGATAATCTATTTTTTTCTTATTATATGTTTTATTTATTATATATAACACTAAAGTTTTTACAGAATATGAAATGTTTGTTAAAACATCCTTCATCAACGGACTTTGTTGCTATTGAAATGGTACAACAATTGAGCGATGATCAGATGATTCATAATAAATATTTTCCTAATCATTGGTGAATAGTAATTGATCAATCATTGCTCCATAATTGTCCACTACATGTTCCTTTTGAGGCTACCACAATCCAAGAGGCGGTTGGACAATATGTGGCTTGGCCATCGATTCAAGTTGTTCTAAATTTTTACGTGGTACTAATTTTTAACTTAAAAGATAACACTTGTTTACTACTATTATTTTATTATATATTTTATTGTTACTAACATACATAATACTTTTTCTTTAGTCTATTATACTATAACTCTTAAATGCGGCACATTTAAGAGATACGAAGTAAGTATATCATGATAAATCTATATCTAGTGGCCAATCACCGTGCACTAAGTCATTCAAGAAGAAACCTTGGAAAAAGTATAGTTATGATTATGCTTTAAACTTCAGCAAAAATATTGGCACTTTGAAGACTATTGTTGCGAGGGCATCTAGCATAAATGATGGATGGACTGTGCCACTTCCAATAGAAATTTCTGGTATAGACCTCGGCCAAAGTTATATATCAATGGAATGCATATTGTAACTATTTGAATATCAAATAATTGATTTAAGTATAATTCAAGTGTGGACAAGGTGAGTCCTCAATCTATTCATTTTCTTTCATTTATGTAGAACATATATAATTATATTTATATTATCTAATTACTTATATATATTTATTTTATATAGGGTGTGTTATTATCGACTACAACATAATCACTCATCATATTTAGCAATGTTCTATGATTCTTCAAATGTTAATCAATATCAAGAGAAGGATGTTAGCATCAGAGCGAAACAATTATGTGATAGGGCATTAACGCCTAATAGAAATCAAAAGTTGATAATCCCTTGGCCACTAAGGTTTGAAGAAGGCCAAGATTATTGGATGTTGGTAATCCTTGATCTCTTCAATAATTATGCTTGGTACTGTGACTCAACTTCCATAAAACTGAGTAAAGATACAAAAGCAGTTGTTGAAATGTAAGAGTTATAGCTAGCTAGCTATTGGTTTCTTCTATTATTTTTTGTAATATTTAATAAAAAAACTAATCATTTTAATCCTTGATAAGGCATGGAAGCTGTGGAACAAGTTTAGGAGCATTACCCTTAAAAAATCTCATAAGTTTATATGGAAAAAAGTTATGATATGTACAAATGAATATTAATAATTTTATTAATTTTACTATTGAATAATAAAGATGTTCGAATATGGAAAATCATGTACACCTATTTTTTGTAGGTTCTACAACAAAATAATGGAGTCATGTGTGGTTATTATGTCATGAAGTTTATAAGAGAAATCATCACAAATATCAAAATTCCAATTGATGACGTGGTAATATCTTTTACCCATATACATAATTGTTTTTAATATATTTGAGTTATTTTTTGTAAATACATGAAATTACATTCTTATTTTGATTTTAAATACATGTAGTTCTTTGGTTGGAACAAGACAAGCTATGACCAGCAAATTTTTAATGATTTACGAGAGGAATGGGCAAAACACATGGTTCAAATTATATCATCACAAGAAGAATCAAGAGAAGATTTTGATGATATTGAATATCATATGACAACATAACGGTAATTTTTTAATGATTTAATTTCTCTATTCCCGTGTCTGAAGTCCCTTGTTTGATGGATGTTTTGTTTGATGGATGGTTATGTTCTCATGTATTTAGGGGACTGCATTGTTTTTTGGACCTATTTTTTCCCCAAACTACATCTCATCTCTCTTGCCTACTTTCCTTATGACAACATCATGGTAGCACTTTAATTAATCATTTGTCTATAAATATGAAGCTATCTGGAATCTCTTATGGTATTTTTAATGCTATAATGAGCTCTAAATATGAAGTTGAGTGTAACTCCTATTTTGTTACTTGGCTTGTATGAGTTTTGATGCCCATAAACGTATTACAAAATTGTTATGTATGTTTAAGGGCACCAAAACTCATACAAGCCAAGTAAAAAATTGGAGTTACACTTGATTTCATATTTAGAGCTCATTATAGCATTAAAAATACTAGCTTGATTCCAAATAGCTTCATATTTTGATGATTTACAAAAAGAATGGACAAAACAGTTTGTTCAAACATCAGGAGAAGAATATAATCTTGAATAAAATAGGACAACACCATGGTAATATTTATAATGATCTAATTTCTCCATTCGTATGTCTCTTAAGTTTAGACTACTTTTTTGATGGATGTTTACGTGCTCATGTATGTAGGAGAATAAATTGTTATATGGACTAGCTAGTTTTTGCCTAGTTTCCTTGTCACAATGCTAGTGATTCTAAGCCAACCAAGCGTGCTTGCACAATCCAATTACACTTTGACGATATTATTTTATTTATAATTTAAGTTAACTATATATATATATATATGTATATATATATGTATATATATATATGTGTATATATGTATGTATGTATTGTATATAAATTATTTGTTTTTGTAATAAATTTAATTATCAAGTAATTAATTATATTTAAAATTTCAATTATTTGTATTATTATTTATATTTTGGTTTTTTATGCTATATTGAATACGGGTTAGTAGAGTGAAAAATGAGAATAAAAATAAATAAAAAATCAATACATGCAGCGTTGGTTCAACGCGTGAACCAACTTTACATGTGTTGAACTCACTTTAATAGTTCATTTTGTAGTAATCAACCTTACATAGAGGAATAAAAAAACACATTAAAATAAACAAACATCATGTTTTGTAAATGAAAGACATGAGTAATGGAACTTATAAAGTTTGTGGCATTTGATTCCTATGGCTTATGTTACCTATTTGTTGACAATGGTCACATGTTTTGAAAAAGGTGAAAGCATCCTTGAAAATTGATACCATTAGAATCCACTCTCTAAGACTTTGAGGGTTATTCGTTTAACTAAAAAATATCCCCCACATGCATAAGAATGACAAAAAGGTTAGAACATAAGTAAACTCAACGTTAGGTAGACACCTTCTTATCAGTTGGTCATAGGAATATTTCCAAAGGTAGGGGTCATCCCACACATATTTTTTAGCAACCTTCTTGAGTTTAAATTTGCTAACTTGTAATAAGTCTTGTGGAAACTTTTTCGTGACCAAATAACTCACTATATTTGTATACCAAAGAATGAATAATGTGGTCTTGAGTAGTTGCTCATCCGAAAAGTCCTCTCTTATTAGAAGTGATTCATCCTCTTGAATTAATCAACTAAGGGTGATATACTACTACATTTTCACTTCTTTTTTTTCTTTGATTTCAAGGTCAAATTATTGTAGAAGAAGAATCCACCTTGTTAGCCTTGGTTAGCATCTTTCTTTATGAGTAAGTACTTAAGAGCTATATGATCAGAGAAAGCAGTTACTTTAGTTCCAATTAGATATGATAAAAAATTCTAAAGTAAAAATCATAGCTAAATCCTCTTTCTCCATTGTTGAGTAGTTAATTTAGGCATCGTTTAGAATTTGTGATGCATAATATATAGCATTTGGAATCTTTCCAAACCTTTGTCCCAAACAACTCCAACTGCATAGTCACTTGCATCACACATCAACTCAAATAGTAGACTCTTGAGGTGGCTTAATGATAGAAATCTATTAAATACTTTGAGGCACTCTTCATTAAACATAAATAACACATTTTTTTTGAAAAAACTGGCAAAGAGGACTTGCTATTTTTGAGAAATCCTATATAAATCTTCTATAGAATCCTCTATGACCAAGAAAAGAATGAACCTCTCTCACATAAGTGGGAGGTGGTAAGGTACGAATAAGATCTATCTTAGATTTATCAACTTCAATTCATGTAAATGGTATAACATGCCATAGAACTATACCTTGATCTACCATAAAACTGCATTTTCCCAATTAAGTAACAAGTTAGTTTCTACGCATATCTCTAGAATTAATGTAAGGATACTGAGGCATTTATCAAATGAATCTCCATATACAATAAAATCATCCATTAACAATTCTATAATGATCTCTATAAAATCAAAAAATATACTTATCATACACCTCTGAAAGAAAGTGGGGGCATTACAGAGGCCAAATGGTATCTACCTATAAGTAAAGGTTTCAAAGGGGAAAGTAAATGTTGTCTTCTCTTGGTCTTCTAGTGCAATGACAATATTATTTATAACCTAAAATACCATCAAGAAAAAAATATTGAGTATGGATTACTAAATTTTCAAGTATTTGATCAATAAAATATAAAGGAAAATGATATTTATGAGTTATAAAGTTGAGCTATCGAAAATCAATGCAAATTTTCCACCCAGTTTGAAGTTGAGTAGGAATTAAATTATTATCCTCATTCTTAACCATTGTAACTCTTCACTTCTTTGGAACCACTTAGACTTAGAAAATCCATTAATCATTGATGGATTCACTAACCTTTGGGGTTTTCTTGTTGGTTTGGCCTCATCTTGAAGTAATATTTAGTGCATGCACATATAGGCATTGATTCCCTTAATGTTGGCAATTGTCCACTCAATAACTTATTTGTATTTTTTCAAAACACAGATTAAGCTCTCCCCTTGAATATTGGAAAGCTTAGATGCTATAATCATAGGAATTTTGTCTCTGTCTCCTAAGCATACATATTTGATATGTTCGGGGAGAGGTTTGAGCTCTAAGGTAGGTACATGTACAATGGAAGGCAAAAGTTTCCCATTAGACATAGGAAGAGAAATATAGGAAATAGTGTACCTTAAGTTTATTTCTAGAGAGAGAGTTAAGAGAGGTGAAAATCTCCTTCAATTCTTCTACACTACCAATATCCCTTTTTTTATCACTTAAATATTTGATCATCATATTGTCTCTTATGGTAACCCCTAATAGGTTTGTACTTTCGACATCAATCATTTTCTATGCTAAAGATTCAAGTACATTAATAGAAAAATAATAATTATAATCAATAGGTCCCTCATTGCTTCAAAGATATTGAAGCGAATAACCTATCTATCAAACTCTACAATTAGTGTTATATTATGCACATCTATCTTTGACCAAGCGGTTTTCATGAATGGCTTACCCAAAAGTAAGGGTGTGGACTTAATAGTGGAGTCATCTCTCATATATAGCACATAAAAATCAATGATAAAATAAGCTCATTAACCTACACTAAAACATCTTCCAAATCTCCCTTAGGATAAGTATTGGATCTGTTGGCAAGTTGGATAATTATGCTAGTTCCTTTAAGGGGACCCAGATTTAAAGTAACATAAATTGACTAAGTAAAGGTTTGTTTAGTTATGGATCTAAATATCTAGTTAGTAAAAATATGATAAATTAAAATTTTGTAAGCAACTAAACTACAAATCATTTGTATATAAAGTAATGTAGAAATAAAAAAAATTAACAAACAAGATATTTTGGTGGAAACAACCTAAGCCATAATAATAACCTAAAAGGAAAACCACCAATCTACTATACCACCTAACTATCCACTATGAAAAATAAGTATCCAGTTACAAGGATTGGATTCAATCTACCCACTTAGGTAATATCCCCAAGTAACCTACTTACAAGCCGCTACTTTGATCACAATCTCTACAAGATAGACACTCAAATCTGAACCAACATTCTGACAAACTTGAGTCCCATGAGTTAATCAAACTTGCACTACTATCACCTAAAAATTTAACACATAAATATAAATGCAAGTGTGTGTCCTAGAGTAGATTCAATAATAAACAACCCTAGCTAGTTGATTTAAATAATATATCGTATAAATTGAAATCAACTAACAACCCTAGAATAATCAAGTTAAGCATAAGTTCAATAAATATATCTTTTTAAAAAGTTAATAATCAAACCAAATAATTGTGATATGACACACAATTATTTGATCTAACAATTCAAGGAAAAAAGTAAAGAAGAAGCAATAAGAACATATGACCAAAATGCCAAAAACCAATTAGGCTTATTAATTAATCAAACACAACCAATGTTTAATAGAATAAATAAATAAAGAAATCAAAATAATTATGATCTTATATTTGCAAAATAAGAGAGAATAAAAAATGAAGAGAATAGGCACAATAGCTCTTGTATGGTTAGTTTCAATTATATGCTTAGTTTTATATTTATAGAATATTTTGAACCGCTTAGGTTGAAGTAAAATTACCACTTTATACATAAAATCAGTTAAATGAGTTTTATAGAATAAGGATAATATAGTAAAAATCCAATCCAATTAATATTACAAATACATTTTAAAATAAGATAACTAGCTGCTCGATCGATCTAACCATGTGCTCGATCAATTGAGTACATTGTTTGATTGATCGAACACCTTCTCGATCGATCTAGTGATCATTTAATTAATACTAAGAAAAAGTGGATCGATATAGTGATTTAACTCGATCAATTTAGTCTTCAATTAATTGAGTAAATCCCTCGATCAATTTACTCATGTGCTAAAATTAATTCAATCAGGTTGTATTACTCGACCGATCTAGTCACTAATCAATCATTGAGTAGCCTATTTTCACATTGTTCCTATTGTATCTAATATACATTCTAACATGCACGGGTATAGAAATATACTTGATATGTACCCATTGGGGCTCGATAGTTTCTTTAGCTTCAAATATATTCTTCTAAGATACACTTAAATCCCTCGATCAATTTACTCATAGTTTCTAAGTGTATCTTAGAAATTAAAAATACAAATATATGTTTTATTAACGAATATTGCTAACACTAACATAATCCTTACAAACCTCTCTCTCACTACATAACACTCATAGGAAAATTAGATTTCTTTTATAGTGGTACTATCTTATGATCTAGTGAAATCATCTTCGCTCAAATCTTAAAAGCTCATGTTTACACTAAAAGTCAAAAATATAAATACCTAAACAACATATCCCGAAAGACTCATTGTTCATTAGTTCAATTTATGTAATAATAGAAAGGGGAAGAATGTTCAAAAGAAAATTAAACAATTGATAGTAATTTAAAACAACCCTTATATGTCAAATATCTCTTCTTATATCAAATATCTCAAAAAAAATTAAAAGAATTCAACTCCCTCTAAATTACCTATCCCTTATTTTCAATTATCATGTTTTTAATTTTTTTCCAATTTTTTTAATTGGAATATAATAAATTTCAATTTTATCTCCCTTTTTTGTTATACGACTAAACAATATAATCATGAAGTTAAGCAAGCAAGCAATGTATTTAATAACTGAAAAAAAGTGTACACATTCTAAAAAACTCGAAGTAATCAAAACTTAGAGCTAAAAACAATATGTTTTCCAAAGATGAATAAATTCCTTTAAGTTCTGCAACTCTTTTAAATAAATTATAATAAAACAAAAATTTATAAAATTTGATATATAATTGTTTTTAATTGAAGGTAGTAAACTTAGTTAACTATGACTACAATAGTATACACAAAAATCAAATTATTTTTGTTCAAAGTGTGACTATCTATTAATAAGAAAAATATATATAGACAAGACACACAAATATACTAACACATATGGTGACATATCGATAATCACCAAAAGTAAAATAAATGTTGGAACTACAATAGGATATCAATTTGTTCATTTATAATCAATTATGAAAGATTCAAAAGGAGTATCACTAATTACCAAAAATTGCAATTAAATTCATATTTTCAAAAAATTAAATTTACTTACCAAAAGAGAAATTTAATCTATTTTTTTTTGTATTTTCCTCTTGTATAAGTAATTTTTTATGAGAAATTGATTATTTATTTTCTTTTTATATAACCATTTATGGCTCCCTCTTTTGTGCATGCAAAAGCTTTCATATTTTTTTACAACTATTTTCTTTATCATATTATTTTTTATTTTGCAAAGGAAATATGCACGAACCAATATACTTAACATGATGACTTTCACACTAGTTATGAGGTGATCCTCTCTACTCACTATGGTAGCTTTCATACATCATAGTAGGTAATCCTCTAAAAACTAAGTGTATCTCTATAGCAACATTTTATATAGTGAAAGACAGAATTCAACCATAGTTTTCACAGTTAAGGTTATGTCATGCCCTAAAATTATAATCAATTATAACTTTCAAGCATGACATACTTATGTGTCTAGTGAGTATGTGAATAGATTCATATTGACACCAATTACCAAATGTGAGAAATATATAAATGTACAAGTTAAAATATCCATTTGTATAATATATAACCAATCAAAATGAATATAAATGGAGTTTGTAATGGTCATATCAATGATAAAGAATGTCTATTTTCCTCCTTTTTATTTTTTCTTAATTTTGGAAACTAAAGAAACATCAATAAAAATAAAAACAAAAAATTAACGATATTCACCTAGGGTCAATTAAGAACTAAAAAAAATTATCCAAGTAAAACAATAAAAAACGACAATCAGATGGCTGAAAAGAGATAATTTTTCCTAACCTATTCTTGAATTTTGGTTTCTTTATATCTTTGGGTTATAAATCAACTAACTTAGTTGTGATGCGTAGAATCGTGATCGCCAAATACTTTGATGAACAAAAACTTGATGAACGAAAACCGGCATCGCCGATCCTGCCAATACTTTGGTTTTATATTTATAAAACTCTCGCAAGGGCACGAATCATTTCGTAGAAAATGATAAGTATACTCCCAAGGTCGATCTAAGGAAGGAATGTATGTGGTTTTTAATTTATTATTCAAACTTTTAAAAACGAAATTAAATCCTAAACATCCTGTCACGATATTTTGGGGTTTTTGTGTTTTTAATCTAATTACAGAAAAATAAACATAGATTCAATAAACATTCATGCAAATTTTATCTTTTATAAATAGTGGAGTATTTATGGATATAATAACTAAGTTAATTATACTTTCTCGTATTATTTAGGTTATTAAAGATATGAATTGATATTTATTGATTCTCCCTTTTTTGTATGAATACCACCTTTGGTGGGGTTAGATATTCTTTGTTAACTAAACAAATCAATTAACACCTATGGGTGGGGTTGATAACTAATCTGGTTAATTAAATTAATTCCCTTTTCTAAGAGATTGAAAATGAACCATTTAAATGCCACCTTTGGTGGGGTTAGACAGTTTAAACTTTATTCAAGGAGTCCAAATTAAACCTAAGAATTTAGTTAACCGAGTACTAACTTTCAAGTTTTAAAACCACTACTGAAAACATGTTGTCAATACATTTTCAGATAATAATTCTTATAAAAACTTTTGAAATAGAGCTTCACTCTAACTACCGGGCGATTGTACCAACAAATAAAAGAGCACTACTCTAAATCGGGACCGGATAACTAAACCTTAAAATCTAATTTTTGATTTAAGTTTGTAATGAAAAATAATATATTTCTCTCTAACATTCTTAATATAAAATCTTGAATAAAAATAAAATCAATTCATTTTAGAGATTTTTACCTATTTAATATTTCTGACAGCATAACAACGTTATTATTATATCATATTTACAACAGCTAGCACAGCTTAAATTTAATCACGGACAAATTAAATATAACATGTAAGAATAAAGCATAAAAAAATAACTGTAAAGAAAATAAAATCCTTACAAGATTGATGCCATTCCTTTGTTGCTAGAAAACCTCCAAACGGAATTTGCACTCCCATTTATTGAATCAAAAGCTAATAAATTACAAAAACATAACTAGTTCTTCCAAAAAGGGAAGAACTCTAAAACTAAGACAAACCAGCTAAAACATAAGAACAACTAGCTAAAACATAAGAAAAACTAAAAACTAAGAAATGGAGAAAAAGAAAGAAGAGAGAAGTGAGTTTTGAAGATATTTTGAAGTGAAGGGAAGGGGGGTATTTATAGGTGAGGATGGAGAGAAAAAATGAGTAAAAAATGTTAAAAAAATATTAAAAAATTAAAAAACGTGTAATGGAAATGCTGAGGTCATCAATGACGTCAACATGACGTCACGTGAAGCGGTTTGCACGTGGAAAATGGGGCAAAAACGCATTGGGCGCGAGGAGGGCTGCTGGAAGCTACCGGGTTGTCGGGCCTATCGCTACGCGTGCCGGTGCGTGAAGAATGCTGCGCGGCCGGGGCAACAGGCATGATTTCCGTCTTTGACATTTTTGACCTTTTCGACCCATTTTGTCCAATTGTTCCATGTTTGTTGACCTTTTCCCACTTATTTATTAATATATTTGTGATGTATTGCTTCAAGTATTCCTCTTTGAGTCTTTAATTATGCGTTTTTAAGCCAAAATAATTCGAAAAGAATAAAAATACCCCATTGCGGATTCCAAAAAAGACAAATTTATATAAATATATGATAAAACATATAAATATATATATTTTTAATCAATTAATGTATATAAAATCATGGTTATTTTTGTGCTTTTTGAAAGCACTCATCACAACCTCAACCACCTTCTAGTCCCTTAGCAAGAGAAGCGATAAAAACTAAAAATTAAACTATCCTAAATCACTTCATGGATTGTCACGGTTGCATTTAGCCTATGCAACAAGTCTTTAAACCCCTAGGTTGCCCTGATGGACGAGGTTTGAGTCTCGTGAGGGTTTTCAAGAATGATACCCACAAACATTGAACTAAATGTAAAAATCAAAAGAATCAAATCAAAAACTAAAATTACAACAAAATCAAAAATTAATTTAAAAATAAAAGAAAACAACATATCACAAAAATGTCTCATACTTTTTAATCTCTTTTAAGATCATAATTAAAATCTCAAGCATAAGTTATTTTAATCTCTTTAAACAATCATGATTTTATTATAATAATTAGTCGAAAATCATTTTCATATTTCATGTCAAAAATGTATCAATTTAATTTCACCCAATTTCAGCGTCATGAATCAGAATTCGCTTCGACTCTATTCCTCACAAGTCAATACTCTTGAAACACTTAATCATATGGGTTCAAACACTCATACTAATTTATATGCGAAAGAGTTGATGTATAGAAATGAACTAATATGTTCGCATATGTATAAAGAATAAAGGCTCAAAGTGTTATTTTAACATTGATCTCATGAAATGAATCAAATGTATAAATTATAAAGATATCATATATAAAAATTATTTTCATGCATAAATCAAAATCATTAAGAAAGAATTTCAAGATATATGCCTTTTACAAATGAAGAGAGTGCAATGACTTTTTAGGAAATTATTTCCTATATCTTTCTTTTGTAATTAACTTTTACTCACAACTTTGTAGGCAATGTGGGTTATAGTATGTAGATTATACTATATATTCTTTATCTCTCTATTTTTTTCTCAAGATATTTCTCAATATATGTATTTTAGAGAGTCAACCCACGTATTTATTGTACATTTTTTTTTTATTTTGGTGATGGTTAATTTTGAGGATTTTTGTTTGATCTTGGTTTAGGTAACCCCATATATGTCTTTTTTTGTGTAGCAATCATGCATTTGAGCGAGATATAAGCATATACTATCAATTTCTACTCAAATCATTTAATCTAAGCAAAAATAATAAAAAATATATGATACTCTATTAAGATGAGAAAAAAATTCATACATTCAATGCTAATACCTATAGAGATCATCTAAAAATTTGAAGAAATAAGAAATGTGTTTGGAGTAGAAAAAATATATATTTCACTCTGAATAAAGGAAATTAGGCTCAAATTATATCTCACAAAGGTAGTCTCCACTAAAAAAAATTCATAAACACCGATTTTGGGTTTAATATAATTTATACATCTTATCAAGAAATACTAGTTATAACAAAAACTAACTAATTATAAAAAATAATTACAAAATATTTCATGATATGTTTTCAAAAATTAATCTAACAGTACAAGAGACTTAACTATTTACTTAAATTTGATTTAAAGAAATGATAATTTTTGTGAGAAATTTTTTTTTAAATTACTAAATCACACAAAATAGAAATAAAACCAAACACACAAAAAAATGAAAAAGTATATTTTTTTATTTTTTTTATTATTTTATTTTATTTTTATTTTTTTATTTTTAAATTGTTAAAACTTTTTTTTTAATTAAGCATGGTAACTTTTCACCACCCCCAACCTAGAACTTACATTGTCCTCAATGTAACAACTGTAAATTAAAGAATAAGAGAAAAAAGAAGAAAGATTACCTATTTCCTGAGAATGTGCAAGCAGTAATGGAAAATGCAAGTGCATCCATCATATTCATCATTAAAGTGTATATAGACAAATCGCTGTGAACTTCTAACATCTCAACAAATATTTTTAGTTTTAACAATTTAAAAATTATTCACATGAAATTAAAATGAAATAATTAAGTAAATAAAAGAAATAAAAGAAAATTACCTAAAATGATGGGTTGCTTCCCATCCAGCGCTTAGTTTAACGTCTTAGCAAGACGTAACTTAGGATTGCATTTTAAGTAAACTCAATGTTCCTCATCATTGAAGTCAATCAAACCTTCAATTGACAAGGTTGTCTACCTATACTTTTTCGCCATGCCCTATTGATTTTCAAATTTCTTTTTGTACTTAAAACTAGAGGCATACTTGACGGTTTTAGATAACCCACATCTAGGTGCAAATCAAATAATTAAGTCATTAAAACACAATTGTACCTAGATCAAACAAAGTAACTAACTCCTTAGATTGTAATTAAAACTTTAAAATTTTGGAGATAGTTTAGAAATTTTTGTTTTTAAGAAAAAAATTAACATAATCAATATTAACCAAGAGTGCTCCTAGGAAAGAATGGTGGTGCAAAGGCTCCTTAAAAACCATCCTCCTGACGAACAACGCTCCCGTGAAAGACTAATGCTGCACAAAGGCTTCCAAGAACTAGTCTCCTAGACAGAACTCCCTTAGATCTTTACTTTTCATGTTATCAAGTTAAATTAAATACAAATTTAAGTTAATAAAAATCTAAGTTAATTAAGTTTAAAGAAAAGGTTAATTAAGTTAAGTGAATCAAAAAAAATCTAAGTTAATTAAGTTAAGTTAAAAAAAATCTAAGTTAATTAAGTTAGTAAAAAAAGGGTTAATTAAGTTAAGTGAAGTAAAAAATCTAAGTTAATTAAGTTAAGTGAAAAAAAAAGTTAATTAAGTTAAGTAAATTAAAACAAATCTAAGTTAATTAAGTTAATAAAAAAAACTAAGTTAGGTAAGTTAAATAAAAATCAAGAAGAAAAAAAAATAGGTAAAAAAAGAAAAATAATAAAATAATAAAATAAAATAAAATTGAAAAAGGTAAAAGAAAATAAAAAAAATTATGATTTCAAATAAATAAAAAAATAGTAAAAATTAAACTAAAAAAAAATTAAAATTTTGGTTTTTTTTTTATTTTTTTATTTTTTTATTTTTTTTTTATTTTTTTTTCGAAATTTCAAATTCCAAAATTATTTTACTATTAACACTATATTTATTAAACAATTTAAAATTAGAATTTTTTTTATTTTTAAAACTTTTTTTTATGAATGGTAACTTTATTTTACTATTTACAATATAAATTTTGTTTTTTGAATTTGTTTTTTTTTTAACTCAATATTTTTGATTTTTTTTACTATTCATGAACGGTAAATTTTTTTTTAATTCAAATTTTAAATTTCTAAATTATTTTATTATTCACGGTACAATTTTTATTTAAAAATGTTCTTTTTTTTGTTAATTTTTTTTTACTATTCATGAACGGTAAAAACTTTTTACTTCAAATTTCAAATTTCTAAATTATTTTACTATTTATGCTATAATAAATTTTTTGTTATTTTTTTATTTTTTTTTTAATTTTTTTTTAATTTTTTAATTTTTTATAATTTTTTAATTTTTTTTAATTTTTTTTAATTTTTTTTAATTTTTTTTAATTTTTTATAATTTTTTATAATTTTTTATAATTTTTTTTATTTTTTTTTATGAAATTTGAAATTTGAAATTTGATTAAATTTTTTTTTATTTTATTTTTATTTTTTTACAAAAAAAAATCACAATTATTTACAACACAAAAATATTTTTAAAATTTTGATAAATAAATTAAAAACGCTATTCCTTCCCCAGCAACGACGCCAAAAACTTGATGCGCAGAATCGTGATCGCAAATACTTTGATGAACAAAAACTTGATGAAAAACCGACGCCTGATCCTGCCAATACTTTGGTTTTATATTTATAAAACTCTCGCAAGTGCAAGAATCATTTCGTAGAAAATGATAAGTATACTCCCAAGGTCGATCTAAGGAAGGAATGTATGTGGTTTTTAATTTATTATTCAAACTTTTAAAAACGAAATTAAATCCTAAATATCCTGTCACGATATTTTGGGTTTTTGTGTTTTTAATCTAATTACAGAAAAATAAACATAGATTCAATAAACATTCATGCAAATTTTATCTTTTATAAATAATGGAGTATTTATGGATATAATAACCAAGTTAATTACGCCGTTTATTATTTAGGTTATTAAAGATATGAATTGATATTTATTGATTCTCCTTTTTTGTATTTAATACCACCTTTTGGTAGATATTCTTTCGTTAACTAAACAAATCAATTAACACCTATGGGTGGTTGATAACTAATTTGGTTAATTAAATTAATTCCTTTTCTAAGAGATTGAAAATGAGCCATTTAAATCGCCACCCTTAAATAAGGTTAGGCAGGTTTAAACTTTATTCAACGGTCAAATTAAACCTAAGAATTTAGTTATCCGAAGTACTAACTTTCAAGTTTTAAAACCACTACCGAAAACATGTCGATACATTTTTAGATAATAATTCTTATAAAAACTTTTGAAATAGAAACTTCACAACTACCTAAGATTTGTACCAACAAATAAAAGAAGACTACTCTAAATCGACCGATAACTAAACCTTAAAATCTAATTTTCAGATTTAAGTTTGTAATGAAAAATAATATATTTCTCTCTAACATTCTTAATATAAAATCTTGAATAAAATAAAATCAATTCATTTTAGAGATTTTTACCTATTTAATATTTCATGAAAGCATAACAACGTTATTATTATATCATGTTTACAAGCTTAAAGTACGCTTAAATTTAATCACAGCATAAATTAAATATAACATGTAAGAATAAAGCATAAAAAATAAATCGCAAAGAAAATAAAATCCTTACAAGATCTTGATGCCATTCCCGTTCCTAGAAACCCTCCAAACGGAATTTGCACCCCCACTTATTGAATCAAAAAGCTAATAAATTACAAAAACATAACTAGTTCTTCCCAAAAGCGACGAACTCTAAAACTAAGAGACACAAGCTAAAACATAAGAAAAACTAAAAACTAAAAACTAAGAAATGAGAAAGAAAGAAGAGAGAAGTGTGTTTTGAGGTGTATTTTTGAAGTGAAGGAAAGGTATTTATAGGTGAGGATGGAGAGAAAAAATGAGTAAAAAAATGTTAAAAAAATATTAAAAAATTAAAAAACGTGTAATGGAAATCTTGAGGTCATCAACGACGTCGGCGTGACGTCACAAGGGCCGCACGTGGAAAATGGGGCAAAAACACGTTGGGCGCGCGGAGGGGTCACTGAGCCGCGCGCGCCTGAAGGCTATCGCTACGCGACAGCCGGCGCGCGTGAACGATTGCCGCTGTCGCGCCGGGCATGATTTCCGTCTTTTTGACATTTTTTACCTTTTCGACCCATTTTGTCCAATTTTTCCATGTTTATTGACCTTTTCCCACTTATTTATTAATATATTTGTGATGTATTGCTTCAAGTATTCCTCTTTGAGTTTTTAAATTGCGTTTTTAAGCCAAAATACCTGAAAAACAATAAAAATACCTGTGATTCCGAAAAAGACAAATTTATATAAATATATGATAAAACATATAAATATATATATTTTTAATCAATTAATGTACATAAAATCATGGTTATTTTAGTGCTTTTTGAGCACTCATCAAGTTGTCGTAGGCATATTCTTGAACTTACCTATAGATTTATCATTTATCCTAAATGAAAATGCAACATGCGTGGTAGGATAATGATTATTAGTCATAGAATTAAATGCATTGAACTTTACTTGTCTCTTTGAACCAACTTCATGGTATCTAGTAAAAATTTTGAACATGTTATTATAATTTCCATTCATCCTAAAATAACATGCAACATGCATAGATGGATGATGGTTATGAGTGCTACTATGTAAAGCATGGAAAGTATTATTAGATTTACGAATATTCAACAAAAATCTAAACTTTGGCCTAATATGACCTTTCCTACCATAATAATGATAGACATGCACAAACTTGACAAATTTTTCAATCACAAGTACAACTATTCTTATGTATAATAAGTAACATTAGTAGTAGAGTTAGATGGCCTTACCACAATAGTCTTTAATGTTGAATCTTTGTTTCTAGCTTGTTAAAAAGAGTGTTTTACAAACGCAATTGTTTTGAAGGTGTAGAACCCTCATCTACATAACCTAATCCTCTCTTATCTCTAACAGGTTTTCCATAATCTAGAATTTTGTTTAGTCTTTCAATTCCAATGGTTAACCTCTTCATAACATATTTTTATGTTCAAGTTACTGCATAAGATTCTTGTTTTCCTATTTAACATTTGCAAGACTTGAATTCAAAATATTAGCATGTTTCTTTTTCTATAATTGAGAAATTTATTTCAATGGATTTTTATTTTTCATTTAGTATACCTACTTCCTTTTGCATCTTACATAACCTATGAACACTTCATTAATACCAATGACATTAAATCTATTGAGTAAAAATTTAGCATCACTTTTCTCATCATCTGAATCAATGTTAGACTTACTAGATTGTACACTAGGAGTTATAGTAAATGCCAAATAATTGGTGCCAAATTGAATTGGATTATCGTTATCACTTTCAGAGTCAGAAAGTGTAGCGTTGAAAGCTCTTCTAGTTTTGTTCTTCTTGTTTACACAATCAACTGCAAAGTGACTAAAACCCATGCATTCAAAACATTAAAGTCTAGTAGGTTTAGATTTATTGCCATCATAACTCACATATTTGAATTCCCTTAGATTATGATCATTTTGACAACTTAATTGTCCTTTGTTTCGAGGATCCTTGTTATTAAGGATTTTGTTCAATCTTTTGGTTAAAATGGTCATTTCTTCATCATCATTGTCACTGTCTTTAATCATAGTAGTTTTGAAAGCAATACTTTTTTCCTTTGGAGTTCTTCGAAAGCTTATCCCATATGTTTGAAGTGAACTGACAAGTTCTTCAAATTTTGATATTGTCCATGTCCTTGCTTTCATAAATTAAAGTGACCTTTATATGAAAGCGATCTGGTAATGAGCAGAGAATTTTTTAAACTATCATGAAATAATCAATTTTCTGTACAAGATTGATAGATATGTTAATAATATCACATAATTTAATATAAAATTCAGAGAAAGTTTTATCTCCTTTCATCCTAATATTCTCAAATTGAGTACTAAACATGGGAAGTGTTGTTCATTTAACTTGTGAGGTACCTTATAGGTAACCTTCAAAATATCCCAAGCATGCTTAGTAGTTTCAATATGAGAAATATGACGAAACTGATAAGTAGACACATCACTGAAAATAGCATTAATACATTTTTTATTATAATTACTACCAATCTTATCTTGATTGGTCCATCCGTTCCTAGACTTAGGAGTGACTACATTATCTTTGGTAACTATAGGTGATTCCCAATCATAAAGCATAGAGTTTCAGATGCTTTCATCTATAAACCATAAAAAGGCTTTCATATGAGCCTTCCAATATGGGTAATTAGATCCATTAAAGTAACGGGCATGGGTTGTAGATGAACCCTCTCTTAAATGATCCATAACAAAGTCTTAGGCACACTAAGTTTATCTAGTGACCAATCTAATACCAAATAAAGGTTCGTTTAGTTATGGATCTAAATATCTAGTCAACAAAAGTATGGTAAATTAAAATTTGGTAAGCGGCCAAACAATCAATTACGTGTACTTAAAGTAATGTGAAAATTAAAAAAAGCAACACACAATATTTTTAGATGGAAACAACCTAGACCACACCAATGACCTAAGAGGAAAACCACTATTCCACCAAACCATCTAACTATACACTATGAAAAATAAGTATCAAGTCACAAGCCTAGGACTCAAACTGGGTTAGGTAATGCCCCTAAGTAACCTACTGATGAGTCCTCAAAAATTACTAAAATTACTATGATTTTATGCACATTAATTGATTAAAAATATATCTATTTATATGATTTTATCATATATTTATATAAATTTTTCTTTTTCGGAATCACAGGTATTTTTATTGTTTTTTAGGTATTTTCACTTAAAAACGTAACTTAAAGACTCAAAAAGGAATACATCACAAATATATTAATAAATAAATGAGGAAAGGTCAACAAATATGGAAAAATTGGACAAAATGGGTCAAAAATGTCAAAAAGGAGGAAATTGTGCCGCCGTACCGAGCAGCCGCCTAGTCCCGCGCCCACCAGCCTCTTTATGCCCGTGCATGTGCGCGTGCCTGTGCACGCCACTGGTGCCTTCCGCGCGTGCCGCTGCCATCTCATCCCATTTTAGGGTGCAACCGCTCCCACGTCATGCTGACGTCATCAAATGACATCATCATCCACCACTCCGCGTTTCCACCATTTTTTCACCCACTTTTTCTCCCCATCCTCACCTATAAATACCCCCTTTCTCTTCACTTCTAAACACACCTCAAAAACACATTCTCTTATCTCTTTCTTTCTCTCATTTCCTAGTTTTTAGGTTTTTTCTTAGTTTTTACTCTTTTCTTAGTTTTTAGTTTTCCTTAGTTAGTTCGCCTTAGTTTTAGAGTTCTTCTCTTTTTGAGAAGAACTAGTTATGTTTTTGTAATTTATTTGCTTTTCGATTCAATAAATGGGAGTGCAAATTCCGTTTGGAGGTTTTCTAGCAACGGAAATAGCATCGAAGTTCTGTAAGAATTTTATTTTCTTTGCAGTTATTTTTTTATGCTTTTTTCTTACATGTTATATTTAATTTGTTTGTGATTAAATTTAACTGTGCTAACTATTTGTAAACATGGTATAATAATAACGTTATTATGCTTACGAAATATTAAATAGGTAAAAATCTCTAAAATGAATTGATTTTATTTTTATTCAAGAATTTATATTAAGAATGTTAAAGAGAAATATATTATTTTTCATTACAAACTTAAATCTGAAAATTAGATTTTAAGGTTTAGTTATCCGGTCTAATTTAGAGTAGTGTTCTTTTATTTGTTAGTATAATCGCCCGATAGTTAGAGTGAAGCTCTATTTCAAAAGTTTTTATAAAAATTATTATGTGAAAATGTATTGACAACATGTTTTCAGTAGTGGTTTTAAAACTTAAAAGTTCGTACTCGGATAATTAAATTCTTAGGTCTAATTTGGACACCTTGAATAAAGTTTAAACTGTCTAACCCCACCAAAGGTGGCATTTAAATGGTTCATTTTCAATCTCTTATAAAAAGGAATTAATTTAATTAAAATTAGTTATCAACCTCACCCATAGGTGTTCATTGATCTGTTTAGTTAACAAAAAATATCTAACCCCACCAAAAGTGGTATTCATATAAAAAAGAAAGAATCAATAAAATATCAATTTATATCTTTAATAACCTAGATAATATGAGCAAGCATAATTAACTTAGTTATTATATCTATAAATACTCCACTATTTTAACTGATAACATTTGCATAAATGTTTATTGAATCCATATATATGTTTATTTTTATGTTCTTAAATTAAAAAAACACAAAAACCCAAAAGATCGTGACATGATGTTTAGGATTTAATTTCGTTTTTAAAAGTTTGAATAATAAATTAAAAACCACATACATTCCTTCCTTAGATCGACCTTGGAAGTATACTTATCATTTTCTACGAAATGATTCGTGCACTTGCGAGAGTTTTATAAATATAAAACCAAAGTATTGGCAGAATCGGCAACGCTAGTTTTGCTCATCACCTACTTACAAACCACTGCTTTAAACACAGTCTTTACAAGATAGGCGTTTGAATCCAAACCAACATTCTGACAAACTTGAGTCCTACGAGTTAATTGAACTTGTACTACTATCACCTAAAAAATTAACATATAAATAAAAATGTAAGTGTGTTTCCTATAGTAGATTCAATAATGAACAACCATAACTAGTTGATTTAAACAATATATCAGATAAATCAAAATCAACTAACCCTAAAATAATCACTTTAAGTACAAGTTCAATAAAGATAGCTTCTTCAAAGATTAATAATCAAACCAAATAATTATGATATTACATATACAATTATTTAATCTAATAATTTAAGAACAAAAATAAAGAAGAAACTATAAGAACATATGACTAAAATATCATAAACCAATTAGGCTTATTAATCAATCAAACACAACCACCAACGTTTGATAAATTAACTAAATAAAGAAACCTAAAGAACTATAATCTTATATTTGCAAAATAATAAGGAATAAGCACAATAGCTCTTATGTGGTTTAAATTTATAGAATATTTTGAAACACTTAGGTGAAAGTAAAATTATCATCTTGTCCATAAAATTAATTAAATGAGTTTTAAATAATAAATACAATATAGTAAAATACCAATCAAATTCGTATAGGAAATATGTTTTAAAATTAGATAATTGGTTGCTCGATCGATCTAACACTACTACAAAACATACATACGGCCTTGGTTTTTAACCATGACCGTAGGTCTATGGCTACAGTTATAAGAACCAATGCCTAAGTGGGAGAGGCCATAGGTCGTTTCCTATGGTCTCGATTTTTTAACCGAGGCCATAGGTACATCCTATAGCCTCAGTTTTCTAATAATTGAGGCCATAGGTACACCCTATAGCCTCGGTTTTCTAATAACCGTAGCCATAGGTACACCCTATGGCCTCGATTTTCTAATAACCGAAGTCATAGACTTGTAATCAAAATGATATCTATTGACCATATACATCTCAATTAACCTCATTTTTAAATATAAATTAAGAAAATTAAGAGTCATTATATTAAACTTAAGAAGGATATTACATTAATTAAGAGTTTAATAGATACATTAAACATAATAAAACCTTAATATAACTAACTAATTAAAATGTTCCAAAAATATAAAAATATAAATGAAAAAACTTTACTAATATAACTAATCAAATTGTCTACAATCTAAATCAATCTAAAAATATTTTACATGTCCTATTGTAATGTTTTTCTTCAAAATCTTCTTCCTTGACAGCATCTACTATGAGCATACAAACACGCAGATTTCATTAATATAATTCTACATATACAACATCTAAAACACAAGATTCTTCTCAACTTATTATTATTTAGTACTACTTATATCAATAACAATAGCAAAATTATTATCATTAGATCGAGTAGCTTCAAAAAGGAAACAATAGTGGTAGGAAAAATAAGGAAAAAAAGTAAAGGAATAATAAAATGAGGAATTCCAAATTGCTGGACAACGTGTAAACATTGTTGATCAAATTAGTACAAAGGTTAACTTAATATAAAAGCAAGAAATTAAGACGTAGGTAGTAGGATAGTGTGCATAACCTCTACCAGATGGGTAATAATGTTTCTCATCAGCATCAAAGTAAGACATTTTTAGTGATTGTTGTGACATCACTTACACTTGAAGAAGAGGAAAAGTTACTATATGTGTTAAGGGAGCATAGAACAGCCTGCGAATGGATTATCTCTGACATAAAAGGTATAAGTCCATCCATTTGCATGCATAAGATTCTAATGGAGAAACCTTACAAACCATCAATTGAGCCCCAAATAAGATTAAATCTAGCAATAAAGGAAGTTGTGAGAGCTAAAATTTTAAAGCTCTTAAATGTTGGCATTATTTATGCTATTTCAAATAGCTCATGGGTAAGTCCAGTGCAAGTTGTACCAAAAACGGGTGGAATAACGGTGGTGAAAAATGACAACAATGAGCTTATTCCTACAAGAATAATCATTGGTTGGCGTGTATGTATGGATTACCGCAAGTTGAAAAAAGCAATAAGGAATGATCATTTTCACTTCCATTCATTCATCAAGTGTTAGATTGATGGGTCAAATATCCCTATTATTCCTTCATAGATGGTTATTCGAGGTATAACCATATTGCCATATGATGAGTGTGATGAGTGCTCAAAAAGCACTAAAACGACTTAGATTTTTACTTAACTTAATTAACTTAGATTTTTACTTAAATTAACTAAGATTTTCATTAACTTAATTTAACTTAAATTTCTACTTAATTTAATTAACTTAATTTTAATAACATGAAAAGTAAAGATCTAAGGGAGTTCTGTCTAGGAGACTAGTTCTTGGAAGCCTTTGTGCCATTAGTCTTTCCTGGGAACGTTGTTCTGTTTAGGATGATGGTGTTTAAGGAGCCTTTACACCACCATTCTTTCCTGGGAGCACTCTTGGTTATTACTGATTATGTTATTTTAACTTAAAAAAACAACAATTTTTTTGAAACTATCTCTAAAATTTTAAAGTTTTACTTACAATCTAAAGAGTTAGTTGCTTTTTTTGATCTAGGTACAATTGTGTTTTGATGCCTTAATTATTTGATTTGCACCTAGATGTGGGTTATCTAAAATCCTCAAGCATGCCCACAGTTTTAAGTACAGAAAAATTTGAAAATCAATAGGGCATGACTGAAAAAGTATAGGTAGACAACCTTGTCTTACCTATAGGTTTGATTGACTCAATGATGAAGGGACATTGAGTTTACTTAAAATGCAATCCCCAAGTTACGTCTTGCTAAGACGTTAAACTGAGCGCTGGATGGAAGGCAACCCATCATTTTAGGTAATTTTATTTATTTAATTTTTATTGTTTATTTTAATTTAATTACATGTGAATAATTTTTAAATTGTTAAAACTAAAAATATTTATTGAGATGTTAGAAGTTCACATCGATATGTCTGTATAAACATTAATGATGAATATGATGGATGCACCTGCATTTCTCCATTACTACTTGCACATTCTCAGGAAATAGGTAATCTTTCTTCTCTTTTCTCTTAATCTTTAATTTACAGTTGTTACATTGAGGACAATGTAAGTTCTATGTTGGGGGTGGTGAAAAGTTACTATGTTTAATTAGAAAAAAAAAGATTTAACAATTTAAAAATAAAAAAAATAAATACAAAATAATAATTTTTTATGTTCACTTTTTCATTTTTTTGGTTTTATTTTTCTTTTGTGTGATTTAGTAATTTTTGGAATTTAAAAAAATAAAAAATAAAAAATTTCTCACAAAAATTTATCATTTCTTTAAATCAAATTTAAGTAAATAGTTAAGTCTTTTGTACTATTAGATTAATTTTTGAAAACATATCATGAAATATTTTGTAATTATTTTTGATAATTAGTTAGTTTTTGTAATAACTAGTATTTCTTGATAAGATGTGGAAATTACATTAAACCCAAAATCGATGTTTATGAATTTTTTTTAGACTACCTTGGTGAGATATAACTTGAGCCTAATTTCCTTTATTTAGAGTGAAATATATATTTTTTCTACTCAAAACACATTTCTTATTTCTTCAATTTTTTTAGATGATCTCTATAGGTATTAGCATTGAATGTATGAATTATTTTTTTCTCATCTTAATAGAGTATCATATATTTTTTATTATTATTTTTGCTTAGATTAAATGATTTGAATAGAAATTGATAGTATATACTTATATCTCATTCATGCATGACTACTACACAAAAAACATATCTCTGGTTACCTAAACCAAGATCAAATAGAAAAGCCACAAAATTAACCACTCACCAAAATCCTAAAAAAAATGTACAATCTGTACATGGGTTGACTCTCTAAAAAATGATATATATTGAGAAGTATTATCAGAAAAAAAAATAGAGAGATAAAGAATATATAGTATAATCTACATACTATGACCCACATTGCCTACAAAGTTGTGAGTAAAGACTAATTACAAAGCAAAGATATAGGAAGTAATTCCCTAAAAGTCATTGCACTTTCTTCATTTGTAAAAGGCATATATCTTGAAATTTTTTCTTAATGAGTGTGATTTATGCATGAAAATAATTTTTATATATGATATCTTTATAATTTATACATTCGATTCATTTCATGAGATCAACGTCAAAATAACACTTTGAGCCTTTATTTTTTATACATATGCGAACATATTAGTTCATTTCTATACATAAACTCTTTCGCATATAAATTAGTATGAGTGTTTGAACCCATATGATTAAGTGTTTTGAGAGTATTGACTAGTAAGGAATATAATCGAAGCGAATTCAAATTCTAGACACTGAAATTGGGTGAAATTAAATTGATACATTTTTTATATGAAATATGAAAATGATTTTTGACTAATTATTATAATAAATCATGATTGTTTAAAGAGATTAAAATAACTTATGCTTGAGATTTTAATTATGATCTTAAAAGAGATTAAAAAGTATGAGACATTTTTGTGATATGTTGTTTTCTTTAATTCTAAAAAGTTAAATTTTTGATTTGGTTGGAATTTTAGTTTTTGAGTTGACTGTTTTTATTATTTCTTTTAATTTTTACATTTAGTTCAATGTTTGTGGGTATCATTACTGAAAACCCTCACGAGACTCAAACTCGTCCACTAGGACAACATAGGGGTTTAAAGGCTTGTTGCATAGGCTAAATGCAACCGTGTCAATCCACGAAAGTGATTTAGGATAGTTTAATGTTTAGTTTTTATCGCTTCTCTTGCTAAGGGACTAACAAGAAGCTGGTTGGAGGTTATGATGAGTGCTCAAAAAGCACTAAAATTACCATGATTTTATGCACATTAATTGATTAAAAATATATATATTTATATGATTTTATCATATATTTATATAAATTTATCTTTTTCAGGTATTTTCGCTTAAAAACGTAACTTAAAGACTCAAAGAGGAATATTGGAGGCAATACATCACAAATATATTCAAAAATAAAGGAGGAAAAGTCAACAAATATGGAAAAATTGGACAAAATGGGTTAAAAATGTCAAAAATGTCAACAAGGAGGAAATCGTGTCAAGCAGCCGCCTAGCCGCCATAGCACGCCCACTCCCGCGTGCACCCCTGCTGCTTCACGCGCGCACCCTGCGTGCTCTTACTGCTATCGGCATGCATCGTTGCCCATCTACGCCCCATCTATGCGCGCAGCCGCCCCCACGTCAGCATGATGTCATCAAATAACGTCATCATTCACTACTCCGCGTTTCTATTAAATAACGTCATCACCCACTTTTTCTTCCCATCCCCACCTATAAATACCCCCATTCTCTTCACAACTAAACACACCTAAAACACATTATCTTATCTCTTTCTTTCTCTCTTTTCTTAGTTTTTTTAGTTTTTCTAGTTTTTTCTTAGTTTTTAGTTTTTCCTTAGTTAGTTCTTCTTACTTTCAGAGTTCTTCTCTTTTTGAGAAGAACTAGTTATGTTTTTGTAATTTATTTGCTTTTCGATTCAATAAATGGGAGTGCAAATTCCATTTGGAGGTTTTCTAGCAACGGGAATAGCATCGAAGTTCTATAAGGATTTTATTTTCTTTGCAATTATTTTTTTATGCTTTATTCTTACATGTTATATTTAATTTGTCTGTGATTAAATTTAACTGTGCTGGCTATTTGTAAACATGGTATAATAATAACGTTATTAACGGGAATAGCATCGAAGTTCTGTAAGGATTTTATTTTCTTTGCAGTTATTTTTTTATGCTTTATTCTTACATGTTATATTTAATTTGTCTGTGATTAAATTTAACTGTGCTGGCTATTTGTAAACTTGGTATAATAATAACGTTATTATGCTTGCAAAATATTAAATAGGTAAAAATCTCTAAAATGAATTGATTTTATTTTTATTCAAGATTTTATATTAAGAATGTTAAAGAGAAATATATTATTTTTCATTACAAACTTAAATCTGAAAATTAGATTTTAAGGTTTAGTTATCCGGTCTGATTTAGAGTAGTGCTATTTTATTTGTTGGTACAATCGCCTGGTAGTTAGAGTGAAGCTCTATTTCAAAAGTTTTTATAAGAATTATTATCTAAAAATGTATTGACAACATGTTTTCAGTAGTGGTTTTAAACTTGAAAGTTAGTACTCGGATAATTAAATTCTTAGATTTAATTTGGACACTTTGAATAAAGTTTAAACTGTCTAACCCCACCAAAGGGTGGCATTTAAATGGTTCATTTTCAATCTCTTAGAAAAAAGGAAGTAATTTAATTAACCAAATTAGTTATCAACCCCACTCATAGGTGTTAATTGATTTGTTTAGTTAACAAAAAATATCTAACCCCACCAAAGGTGGTATTCATATATAAAAGAGAGAATCAATAAATATCAATTCATATATTTAATAACCTAAATAATATGAGCTAGCATAATTAACTTAGTTATTATATGCATAAATACTCTACTATTATAAATAATAAAATTTGCATAAATATTTATTGAATCTGTATATCTGTTTATTTTTATGTTCTTACATTAGAAACACAAAAACCCAAATATCGTGACAGGATGTTTAGGATTTAATTTTGTTTTTAAAAGTTTGAATAATAAATTAAAAACCACATATATTCCTTCCTTAGATCGACCTTGGGAGTATACTTATCATTTTCTACGAAATGATTCGTGCACTTGCGAGAGTTTTATAAATATAAAACTAAAATATTGGCAGGATCGGCGATGTCGGCTTTGCTCATCACCATAACCCCCGAAGATCAAGAGAAAACTACATTCACCAGCCTTTATGGAACATTTTCATTTAAAAGGATGCTCTTTTTATTGTTTAATGCCTCAATAACATTTCAACGTTGCATGATGGCTATTTTTTAGATATGGTGAAGATATAATTGAAATTTTCATGGATGACTTTTCAATTTTTGGTACATTTTTTAATCATTGTTTGCATAATTTATCTCTTGTTTTACAGAGATGAGAAGATAAAAATCTTGTCCTAAACTAGGAGAAATGTAATTTCATGGTTCAAGAATGGATTGTGCTTGGCCATAGAGTGTCATCTAAAGGAATTAAGGTTGATTCAACTAAAATTGCAACCATAGAAAAATAATCACCTCCAAAGAATACGAAGGGAATCATAAGCTTTTGGGACATGCAAAATTTTATAGAAGATTTATAAAGGATTTTTCCAAACTCTCTAAACCTTTATGTAATCTTCTTGAAAAAAATTATGCATTTGACTTTGATGACGTTTGTTTGTAGGCCTTTAATGCAATCAAGGAGAAACTGATTTCAACACCAATAATGACTGCACCTAATTAGAGTCAGCATTTTGAAGTCATATGTGATGCAAACTACTTTGCAATTGGAACAGTGTTAGTACAAAAGTGAGACAATTTTTTTAGGGCCATATAATATGTAAGTTAGACATTGAATGAAGCCCAATTGAATTATACAACAACTGAGAAGAAAATGATTGATGTGGTGTTTACTTGTGACAAATTTTGGTCTTACTTCATTGCTACAAAGGTGATAGTGTTCACTAATCATGCAACACTTCATTATTTGTTTGGCAAGAAGGATGCTAAGCCTAGACTAATTCGTTAGATCCTTCTTCTTCAAGAATTTGATTTGGAAGTTCAAGATAAGAAAGGAAGTGAAAATTCATTTGCTCACCATCTCTCTCAATTGGAGCAAGAGGAAGTAAAACCATATTTAGTGATCCAAGAGGTATTCCCTGATAAGCAGTTGTTTGCATGTAAGATCAAGCTTCCTTGGTATATTGATATTGTAAACTACCTAACTTGTCGGATATTTCCACCATATCTTACTGGCCACCAATGTAAGAAGTTTTTGCATTATGTGAAATATTACTTTTGGGATGAGCCTTTCCTTTTCAAAAGATGCCCTGATCAAATCATTCGAAGATATGTGCCTAAAGAGGAGATGCAAGCCATTCTCCATCATTGTCGTTCCTCATCATATGGATAATATTTTGAAGTAACACGAACATCAACTAAGGTACTTCAAAGTGGTTTCTTTTGGCCCTCTATTTTTCATGATAGTTATACTTTGGTGAAAACTTATTATCAGTGCCAACATATGGGAAATATTTCAAGACATTAGGAGCTACCATCAAAAAATATCTTAGAGATTGAGTTATTTGATGTTTGGAGAATTGATTTTATGGGTCCTTTTCCTCCTCCTTTTGGCTTTCTTTATATCTTGTTAGTAGTTGATTATGTGTCAAAGTGGGGTGGAGGCAATTATTGCAACAATAAATTATGCAAAGGTAGTGCTCAAATTTCTACATAACATATTCACTAGATTTGGCACTCCACGAGCTATTATTAGTGATGAAAGGACCCATTTTTGCAACAAGTTGTTTGACAACCTTATCTTTAAATTTGGTATGAAGCACAAGATAGCACTTGCATACCATCCTCAAACTAATGGCCAAGTTGAAATTTCAAATCGAAAAATCAAGAATATCCTTGAGAAGACGGCCAACACCAATAGAAATGATTGGGTAAAGAAGCTTGATGATGCTTTGTAGGTATACCATACAACTTTTAAAACACCTATTGGGATGTCTTCTCATCAATTAGTGTTTGGAAAAGCATTTCATCTCTCTATTGATTTGGAGCATAAAGCTTATTAGGTTGTAAAGAAGTTTAATTTTGATTTGAAGGCAGTAGAGGAAAATCAATTTCTTCAATTAAATGAGATGGATGAGTTTTGGAACGATGCTTATGAAAATGCAAAGATCTACAAAAAACAAACAAAGAAGTGGCATGACAAACAGATTCTTAGGCATGAGTTTTCTCTAGGACAACAGGTTTTGCTTTTCAATTCATAACTAAAACTCTTCCTAGGTAAGTTAAAAAATAGTACCATATCAAAATTTAGCACAACTTGAATCGACGGCCAAGCCACATACTGTCCAACCACTTCTTGGACTGTGGTAGCATCAGAAGGCACAGGTAGTGGACAATCATGAAGCAATGATTGATAAATTACTATTCACCAATGATTAGGCAAATATTGATTATGAATCATCTGATCATCACTTAATTGATGTACCATTATGATAGTAACAAAGTTGTTGATGAAGGATGTTTCAACAAACATTTCATATTCTATAAAACAATTTAAGTGTTATATATAAAAAATAAAACATAAAATAAGAAATAAAAATAATAGATTATATACACCAGAAATTAAAATCTTACCACATATGATTCATCAAATAGAGGAGGACTCCCATGTGGGGTAGCTATTGGATGTATATTCTCACCAAAACGTTCATCGTGGTTTGATTGATGGTAAGAATGTGCAGATTGCATTGGAGAAAATGAACCATGGCCATTACTTGATTGCATATGCATTCCTGGCATATATGGAGGACCAATAGGATGACTATATCCTATATTGGATATAGTTTGAGCGCTATGAGATTGCGTGGGTGGCATGCCTGGCATGGATGGTTGCATTCTTGGCCAATATGGCATGCCCTAGTTGTAGAATGATTTCATGCTTGACATGTGTTATGATTGATATTCTTTTAGAGTGGCAATCTTACTTAACATTGAGGCCTTAAAGGAGTTGAGTTCTTCTTCAATTTTAGTGTACTTCTCCTTACTGACCGCCAGAGGCTTTTGTTTTGGAATGTTAAAATACTTCATATAACCATCATATTGGCTACCTCCCCTAACACGACCAGGATGGTCGCGTCCAAATGCATGATATAGAGAATATCTCCCATGCTCTTCGATTATTTCATCCCTGGATATTTGTTCTTGAATAGCTCTCTACAAATAATAAAGCACACAAACATATCATGCATTATTACATCAATTATTAAAAATCATTAAGACTTTTTATCAACCAAAATTACTAACCAACCTATTTAGTTGTTCTTCTCCTCGCTTAGACATCGGTCTTGACTTTTTCATTTTGGGAGTCTTTGTTTCTATGTACAATTCAGTTCGGGTAATAGGTCTACCCAATTCAACTTCCTACATAAATTATGAAAAATTTATTAAGTAAGACATGAAATTAAATTGAGGACAATAAATATAAAAATATTTATAAATTAACACAAATTAATAATATCATTCTATATCTAACTTCAGGATTTGAAGACCTCCCAGTACGGTTAGGAAGAATGTTATGTATTTTTATATTCTTATGGTCTTCCCTAATAATTTGAAATTCATCTGAATGTCTATAATCCACAAAATCTTTCCAAACATGAGGTGTAATCCAAGGGTGTCCTTTAGGTATTTTGTAGAGCTCTACCTCATCAAGTGGTTCCAAGTATGGAAACACATAATTTCTTGCCAATCTAGAAGTATTGTAATCTTATAACACTTGCTCTTCCAATTGTCTTTGACTTTGTAACAATTCTGTAAAAATAGACTACAAAAAATTAGATATAATACGAAAAAGATATAATATATGTACATAATTGATTATAAAATATAAGAGACTTACACAAATGGTTATCCATATTTTAAACTTTTCTACATCGTCAACCTGAGACCAATCATTTATATTGATTGGTATACTGGACTTCACATGTCGACCAATAGAGGATTTCAATTGTTGGCCATTTTCCCCTATTAGATTACTAGTAGCATCAAATAGAACAAATATTCTATCATCTTGGTTAAGTGGAGCATTAGGTATATTCGCCCAACCCCTTCTTTTCAAATACCCCAATGGATCATTTGGATCTATAAGCTCTGTTACCCGAGGATCCATGAAATATCTACAAACAATGAAGAAATATAAATTAATTGACAATTTTAGGAACATACATACATACATATATATATATATAAGAGTTATTACAAAAATATAGAACATACGTTATGTTTAATTAGGTTGTTGATCGTATACATATATTCCTTCACAATCACTTCGAGCCCATGATGAAGAATCATCGTCATCAACTAGATCATCACATACATTAGGCAATTTATTTGAAAAATTACTAATATTGGTTAATGTATCAAGCATAGTGTCGTCATCTTCTACAAAATCACAATGGTAAAACTCTTTTTATGGAGGCGTTAACACAACAGACCATCTTGTGTCAATTTGATCGCTCACGTAAAATACTTATTTTGCACGAAGTACTAACGTGAAAGGATCATCAGTGTGACTTATCTTTGATAAATTTACAAGGGTAAATCCAAAATCATCTATTTTATATCCAATATTGATAACATCTTCGACCCAATCACACAAGAAAACTATTTCATGGAAGACCTCATAATCCAATTCCCAAATCTCTTGTATTATACCATAATATGTTCTATCAGAAAGTACAGGATTACCATCTTTTGTACTGGCAAATTTCCTAGTTTGTGCAACCTTCTTCACACCACTATTTTGATTTACTCGAACTTTGTACCTAGCTTGAGTCGTAAACCTCGATCCATTTATTGTGAAACTAGAAAATGATTTGACATCGAATTTTGGCCCATGTGTAAGCCATTGTAAAATTTCTGATATTTTATGATTGGGTTTCTTGAGTTCCTCTTGAATCTATGTATACAAAAACATGAAATGTGTTTAGAGCAAAGCTTTAAAACATTGCATAGATTTAGGAACATACATGCATGAATTTTTGTTTGTGACACTTACATGGTTGCGAAACAAATTAATAAGCTCTCGCTTATGTTCATCATACAACCATTTTTCTCCTCATTTTTTTTATAACGAGGATCGATCTTCAATAAGTTTAAATGCATCTTGTAATGTTATTAAATATATATGAAGTATATATCATTATTAATAGTTAAATAAAAAATGATTTTTGCATAAATGAAAAAGGTTGAACATCACTTACTCTATGTACGGTTGTGCCTCATTATTATTTACCAAAATGATTTGGTAGGATTTTTCCCATCAAGTGTGATCAATAAACAATTTCTTACTTCCACCAAGCATAGGGTTACCTATTTGGATCATGTGACGTTCTAAGAACAACTTGTGCATAGGATTCCCAATTTCAGTGTAACCACTAAAGTATTTAGAACAAAACTCAATGGCCTCTTCAGCAATGTAGCGTTCCACCATGCATTCTTCAGGTCGATTTATATTATTTACATATCCTTTAAGGACTTACATATATCTCTCAAAAGGATACATCCACCTTAAGTAAGTAGGACCACACAATTGAATCTCTCGAACTAAATGAACACACAAGTGAATCATTATATCGAATCAAGAAGGAGGAAAATATTTTTCAATTAGACACAAAGTCTCTACAACATCTTTCTGTAAAGAATTTAACTCACCAATTGATATGGATTTCTTGCATATTATATTGAAGAATGAACAAAGCTGAATTATTGATAATCGAACATGTTTTGGAAGAATTGATTTAATAGCAACTGGTAATAACTGTTGCATTAAGATATGACAGTCATGTGATTTCAATCCATAAAGTTTCTTATCGGTGATAGACACCAAATTTCTTAAGTTGGATGAGTAACCATCAGGAACTTTCACACCCTCCAAACATTTACAAAACAAATCCTTATCTTTTTTTGACATTGTATATGATGTTGGTGGCAAGTATGTTCGATTCTTATCATTTTCCACCCTTGGTGCCAATTCAGGTCATATGCCTGGTTTCTTTAAATCCAGTCTTGCTTTAATTCCATCCTTTGTTTTTCCAGGTATATTAAGTAAAGTACCAATCAAGCTCTCACATATATTTTTCACAATGTGCATGACATCTAAGATGTGACGAATGTGTAGGCCTTTCCAATAAGATAATTCCCAAAATATTGATTTTTTATTCCAAAAACCATGGTAAGTCGGTTCAAACTCTTTTTCATTTTCACTCATTTCATTAGTTGACCTCTTTCGTTTCCCTACCTTAGTGATTTTTTTTCATCTTTTCATATCGTTTGAATGTCATACCATTCAATTACCTTAATATCTCAACACCTCGCAAAGGTCGGGTTGCATGATCATGATCTTCTTCACCATCGAACGGTTTCTTTTGGTATCTAAACTTGTGTCCAAATGGCAAAAAATTTCTATAAGACATCTTTCATCCCTGAACATGATAAGTTGCAGAAGTTCCATCACTATATATAGGGCATCCCTTGTAACCTTTTGTTGCATGTCCTGATAAGTTTCCATAGGCAGGAAAATCATTAATTGTTCATAAAAGGACCCCTCTCAAGTTAAAGTGTTCTTCTTTATGTGCATCGTAAACATTTACACCATCATTCCACAACGTCTTTAAATCATCTATCAGAGACTGCAAAATATACATCAATATCAACACCAGGTTGTTTCGGTCTTGAGATCAATAATGTTAACATCATGAATTTTCTTTTCATACACAACCAAGGAGGAAGGTTATATGTTACCATAATTACTGGCCAACAGCTATATCTACTACTAAGGGAACTATGTGGATTAATTCCATTAATAACAATGGCAAGACGAAGATTGCGCGGTTAGATTGAAAATTGAGGAGATGAATTATCTACTACTTTCCAATTTGGAGAATCACAAGGATGACGTAGCACCCCATCATCATATCGATTATCTAAATGCCAAGTCAACATATTTGATGTCTCTTTACTTTTGAACAACCTTTGAAAGTGAGGAATCGGAGGAAAGTACCAAAGAACCTTTGCAGGCACACCTTTCTTATGTGTTGTCTCATTTGTACCATGCTTCCATCTCGATTCTTTACACATCAGATAATCATCTAATGTCTTATATTCTTTTCTATAAAAAATGAAATCATTTGGAAAAGCATGAATCTTATGATATTCCATGCCAAATCGACTAAGAGATTTCTTCACTTCATACATTGAAGATGACAATTCAATACCTTCAGGAAACATATAGACTAGTAGATTTAGTAATTCTGTGAATCCCTTGTAAAAAAAAAACCATGTTTTGCCTTCACATTATACAAATGAAACAATCCCAATATTTTAGTGTATTTTTTTGCATTTTGGATATAATGGTTTTTCGGCATCTTCTAGAAGTTTTTTAAAGATTTCGTGATCATCCTCACGTAGTTCATCTTCAACACCATGAAACATATTTTTTGTCTGTACATTATGATAAGATGTATGTAATCCACTCACATTCTTATTTTTCTCTTACCCATAAGTATTATCAATATTTTCTCCATAATAATACCAACATTTATAACTCAAAAGAATACCATTACGGATAAGGTGATACTTAACCCTATCAAATTCATGAAATCGCTCATTTTTACATTTAACACATGGACATCGAATCGTACTAGTTCTAGTATTATTATTTCTACAAGCAAATTCCATGAAACTTTCAACTCCAGAAATAAAATCCTACTCAATTCTACACGTTGACATCTAAGATTTGTCTATTTTCTATTAATAACATTAATTAAAATATTAATTAATTATGTATCCAATGAATATATTTCAAGTATTATTATATATAAATTAAGAGATGCTATAATTAAGAGATATATTTTTTATACAAATAATATATATATTGCTTTAATAATCTTAAAAAATATGTATTAAATAAATAAATAGTTAAAAATTATAAGACAAACTTATAAATCATAATTTTTTAATATTTAGTTATTGTCACTATTTTTATTTGAACATTTTATTATTTTTATTTTTAAATAAATAATATATTTAAATAATTTTATGTTAGAATTTATTATTAAATTTTTTAAAATAATTTTATATTAAAATTTTATTTTATCTCGTATTTTATCCATTTTAATTATTTAATTTTTAAAAAATATTATTTTAATAATAATAATTTATTTTATTTTATAAAAAAATTAGAAAACTACTCTTTAAACACAACTTATAGTTTTTATAAAATGAATTCTTCAATTATGTTATTTTCAACTAAAACATTCCAACCCCGGCCATGACTAAAATATTATATAATTAAATCTTAAAAATTCAAAATAATAAGTATTACTTTAAACTTTTAACAGTAAATATATCTTTTTTAAAACTAAAACACAATTATTTTAAATTATAAAAATAAAATACTTCAATTTCTATACTAGTATACACTATTCCTTTAAAGTTGCAATACAATAACATAAAAGCTCATAATAATATTATAATTTTCACACAACAACTGAACGATCACTCATTTGAATGTATATATTATTTCCACATAAAATAAGTCAAACATATAATAACAAGCATAATATAAAACATACATAAATCAAAAATTTATACAAAAAATAAAACAAATTGAATAATAAGAAAAAATTAATAGAAATACTTACAAAAGTAAATGAAGTGACTAAATGAAGGAAATTGAGAAAAATTGGTGTTTTGTAAGTGAAAATGGGTGAGAAAATGGGTATAAAAAATTTGAGTATTTCGCTCAATAAAATAGGGGATCTGAAAGATAATGAGAAGAGAAATATAACTCAAAAAATGGCGTTGGAAATGGTGGTCAGAAGTTGCCGAAAATTGAAAAAGAGTGGGGAAGCTCGGTTTTGGGAGAAGGGGGGGAAGAAATCTGAAAAACTTTTGTGAAGAAGATAGCGTAGAATGGTAATATTATGTGGCTAGCGTCAGTTTGCCCCGTCAATCGACGCTAGCCATGCAATTTAAAATTGATTTTTTTATTATTTATTATTTTAATCTATTTAACCTCATATATATATATATGTATTATAGAAAAAGAAAAAAATAATTTTTAAATAATATCCAAAACAAATACACAAAATATTAAATAAAGATATACTGTACGTATGTATATAAAATCCAAACAAATACACAAAATTATATAATTTTAAAAACTAATTGTCTAAAACAAAAAGAAAAAATTACACTATATATATATATATATCCAACTATATTTTAAAGAGTCAAATAAAATAATAATTGACCTAAAAAAACATTGTACCTAAAAAAAATTTCAATTATAAACTTCATGCATTTTTTAATTTAAAAAAATATACGTCAGACGTAGCATCAGTTGACATGGCAAACCGACGCTATCCACGCGTGTAACATCGGTTCTCCATGTCAACTGATGCTACATCCTACGTGGATAGCGACAGTTCTACACCAAACCGACTTTAAATTCATTATAAGTCAGTTTTTTTCCAAAAACCGACTTTACATAACGACTTAAATACTCCTTTTTGTAGTAGTGGAAACTCATCCATTGACACTGCAGCATCCAAAGGTAGTTCCAAACTATCAAGAAGCATCCAGACATTATCATCTTATTTGAGAAAGGCTTGCATGCGAGCCTTCCAGTAAGGGTAATTATACCTATTAAAGAGTGGGGGCCTAATAGATGACCTATCTTCTTTCATTTGGTCCTTAAGTAGGAATATGTGTCCCTAAGGATCAAACTCACTAAGTATTTCTAGTGTTGGCTCTGATACCAATTGAAAGTTGATAAATTACGGACCTAATTAATTTAGAGGGGGGTGAATAAGTTATTTCCAATTTTTATCAATTTATAATTTAATAACCTAAACAAAGCTGTCATGCATGCAATCATGTGTAAGAATAAAGTGCAGAAATAAAATAATAACAAACAATATTTTTTAGGTGGAAACAACTTAGGCCACAACCATGACCTAAGAGGAAAACCACCGATCCACCATATCACCTAACTTTTCATTATGAAAACTAAATATTCAAGTACAAACTAGGTCTTATGCTACTCTTTCTATGATACTACCTCAATGTACTTTACTTATGAGCCATTGGTCTATTTTCATAGTTTCTAAAATTAGCGTGAGTAGTTTCTAAACTAACATTTCAATAACTTTCTCGCCTATCAGACACATTCACGAATCAATTGTAAAAAAAGGATTAGCATAAAAATACAACTGTCCATATGTGTTCTAGAACAGATTTAATAATAAATAATCTTAACTAGATGATTCAAAATATATGTCACTTAAATTAAATCAACTAGAAAATAATAGAGCAAATAAATTAAGAACAAGTTTTATAAAAATAGTTTCTTTAAATTTTAATAATTATATCAAATAATCATGATCTTGCACACAATTATTTAATCTAAATATATAAAAACTTAATCAAGAAGAAGCTATATGTTCTTAAAAATATAAAAAGTGTATAAAAACAAATCTTACTACAAAGTGTATAAAAACAAATCTTACTACAAATAAATTTCCAAGATGAATAACCATTTAAATGCATAAAACAATTTAATGGTTGTTGTGTATCAAATAATAAGATTAATTACCTTTGTCAAATTACGCAAATGAATAATGTTGTCGTGTATCATATAATATGATTAATTTACCTTTTCCAAATTACTGAAAGTTGGTGAACCCTTTTTTTTATTTTGGTTGCTCATCCTTGACGTCAATATCAATATATATATATTCTTAACTCGGCGTTACTCACCCCACTTAAACCCTAATATATATAGATAATAATAACATCTAGTAATATTAGGGAAATGTATTTTTAGCTTAATTTTTTAAAACCAATTAAAAACCTTAATATTATAAAAAAATCATTTTTTTAGAACACAACACACATTTAAAAATATTTATTTAGTAATTTCATAAATTGATTCAAATTTAAATAATTATTTTAGTACAAAAAATAATTCCAATTTTATGAACATATGTTATTAAATGTATGAGTGTAATTTTATGTGTCTTAGTTATAAAGAATATACTTAAAGTACGACTATTTGATAGTAGACCTAAAAATAAGTTTACAAGTAACTATTTTGTTTACGAAAATAACCAACACTCATAATCTTTATAATATGTAACATGTTATATCCAACTCTATCATTATATGTAATATGTTATATCCAATTTTATCATTATATGTAACATGTTATATCCAACTCTATCATTATATGTAACATGTTATATTTACTCTTCCAATAACATCCAGAATAATATGTTACTTTCACATGTATATTTATATGTTACTTATTACATTTGTTGATAATTTGTTGCACTATCATACCCACCTAAGAAAAAAAGTAAGTTAATGACAAAAAGTAAAGTTAATAAATTGCATGAGTATAATAGTGATTGAAAATATATTAAAATCAATTAGGATTAATATTTAATGAGTTACATTCACTTATATCTTTGTTTATATTCATCTATATTTTTATATATAATATGTTACATTTACATCTATTTTTATATGTAAAAGTATCTCAATTTTTAGATGTAGTATGTTACATTACCTCTGTCTTTGAATGTAACATATTACATCATCTCTATTTTTAGATGTAATATGTTACATTATCGAATGATCTAACTGGAGCTCCAGTGAAATCGTTGGTGGGTGGTCGAAGCTTTGGTGAGATTGTTGTTTGTAGTCGTTAGATAAGTGGTTCGGTCTTACCTTGATCCCATTTTATTGAAGTTATGAAATAAGTAAATTTTAATCTATTTGTTAAATAGTTTGATTTAAAACTATGAGTTTTGAGAAAAATTACTGGTGACTAGAAAAAATTGATCAATTTATCAAAATAGATGCTATTTAGGCAAAATTCTTATTTTTGTAAGTGTTACAAAATTTAATATAAAACTTATAAGTCTTACATCAAGAAAAATAAAAGGAAAGGTATCTATATAAAGATACACGTGAGATTTTATTAGAGTTAATCTTTTAAAAGATTTCCTTAATCGAAACAAATTGAATTAGTTAAAAACTTAAATAATACATTCTTGTTTGGTTTTGGTTAAACCATTCAAATAATTTGCTTTAAAATATCCAAATATATTTTATATTCTTATAACGTTTAACTTCTTGTAAAAATACCTATAATGTTTAGTTATGCAAACATTTATTTTCTTTTAATAATTTCCTTTAAGAAAGTTTGCTTTTAAATATCACATTTAACCATTAGTGTTTTTAGCGAAAAATGCTTAAAAGAATATAAATGTTAACCAAATTATATGTTAGAGGGCATTTTGCAATAAAGTAAATGTTGGGGTAATTTTATTATGGATCTAAAACATTGATGATATAAAATATACTTAAGCTTTAAAATATGGGAAATAATAATAATAAGACAAGAATTCATAATTATTAACATGAAATGATGAAATAAGTATTTTTTTAATCGTATTTTTCAAGTTAGTAAAAATTTATCTAAAAACTTATAATTTTACCTAAAATGACATAATGTAAAGATTAAAACATTCTTACTACATAACTTTAATGAAATGATAATAAAATTATATCCAATAATATATTCAATAATTACTACTAATAAAGTTTAAACAACCTTGACAGAATTTTATAGACCATTGTAAGATGTAATAACATAAGATAGAAGACCTTATATATGATAAACCCTATTATAATTCTAAAGATCAACATTAAAGGTAAGATCTTACATATTTAAGTCTAAATATAAGGACTACATCTAGTGACTTGGTGGTGGTCGTTCGAACTTTGACGAGATTGATGAAGACGATTGTTGGAACTTTGATATGGTAGCTATTCGTGTTGGTTTTTAAATCAGTTTTCATGATTAAAAATGAATTTTTATTAAATAAAATACGAAGAAGTTTTTATTTAATTGAATCTTTATGTATCAATAATTTAATTAGAACAAGTAGAGATAAAAAATTTAATCAAAATAAAAAACTAAATTAATTTAATAAATTTAAAACATCAATCTAATTGAAATTTAATTTGATTTGGATTATGTTAGTTAAACTATTTTTATTCTCTCCAACTATAAGTGTTGTTTGTTAATTTTATTTAAGTTTTGTTTGTTAATTTTATAACTTTTTTATTATAAATTTTGATATTTTTGATATTAATTTGATAATAATATTTAAATTTAAAAGTTTTAGATTTCAATTATTTATTTATTATCTTTAATGTTAAGTAATTAAAATTTAAAATTTTAAAATTAAAATATAATTCTAAAAATAAATAAAATTAACACTAATTATTCATTACCTATATTAATTATAAAATATAAATAATATTTAAAAATAAGAAAAATAGATAATAAAGAATAGAAATAACTTATCCAATAAAATCTACTAATAATCATACTTAAATAAAGTAACAATATAAAAATAAATATATATGAATTATTTAGTTTATATGAGATTTTAAAAAATAAAAAATAAATAATTTAACATAAATAGATTTTATAAAAATAAAAATTACTTTAAATCAATAAATTAATATAATTGGGATACTTAGGGTTGGTTAGTTCCAATAAATTTTACGTTACCACGATCCGAGCCTCCACCGCCAAACCTCAGTATAAAATGCAAGGAATAGAACTCAAATTAGGTTTGAAATAGGGTTTTGTCGGATAAGCAAAGGCATCATCAGTTAAATCAACAGCGACAATGATCTACGACGTTAACTCACCTCTCTTCCGATCATTCCTCAGCCAGAAGGGAAGCACCTCAGATAAAAGGTATTTACTTCTTTTCTTTATCGCTTGTCAAGCACGAAGGTCAATTTGAGAAATCGAAGAAATTTAATAGTTCACGTTCATATAATTGTTAGACAATTTCAGTTTTTATTTTCCCCTAATCTGGTATCTCTTTTTTTCGCTATATTCATTTTGTATTCGATTTTTTTCTTTTTGTATTTATAGTTTATCTTTCACCTTTTTTATTCCATGTTTAAGAATTGAAACTTTTTCATAGTTGTCCCAGTCTTATTTGAATATTTCATTCTTTCAGTTAACTTGTTTGATTAAATTAGCATTGCTCGGAAATATTTCCAATCCTGATGATTAGGGATTTAGTTTGTGCTAGTTGTAGAATGCAGATTGTATCTTTGTTTGTGCCATGGTGAAATGTTCTCAAGTCACATGGATCTCATGATCTACAGTAATGTTAGCCGTTAGTTTTTTTGGTATTATGCCAATAAGTTTGCTAAATTACAACAGATTGATAATGGCTGAAATGTGTAGGCCTCTTTGATGTGAAACTGACAGGAGACAATGGGGAGATATCATGGGCTGTTACAATGTAGTAGCAGCCCTTTATTTTTGCTATCTCTGTAGCTTTTAATCTGGTTTTAATGATGTTTTAGATTATTCTGTTATTGCAAGTTTTTAATTTGGATAATGCCACCACCGAGAGTTGATATTTATATTGTGGGAACATGGTAGAAGATTTCTCTAGGAATTGCTTCTTTTGTTTGACATAGAATATAATGCTTGAAAAGCTTTAATTTTGCTTTCAGTACTGTTTTTGCTTCCTGAATGTTTTTCCCCTCCCTGCTTATTCGTTTAATTTTCTACATTATTTGCAAGTTATGCTTTCAATTCTTCTATTATGTTTTCTTTGTAATAACTGTTGTAAATGGTGTTAAGCAAGTTATTATTATTGTTATTATTTTATTTTTTTTGCCTTTTTGATGCCATTTATGAACATTTTTTTTATTGCTTTTGTTTTTCCAAGTCACTTGTGGCTGATGAGATTAATGTTCAAGATTAACAACTGCACGAGATAAAATCATTAATTGAAAAGATTGACTTCTCTAGTTCTTCCAAATTGCATTGTGTTTACATATAGTATTTGAAATAGGGAGACATCTTTATAGACAAGACTAATCACACTTGCATATTCAACAAAAGGTGAGGCATTACTGTGAATTGTACTCTTTTCTAGTGGGGTTTTGATTTTTCTCTTTCTACATTTGATCTTGGTTTATGATCATAATTTATCTATTCATATTCATAAATCATAAAAAATCAAGGGGCTTTCTTTTCCTTGTTTAGTACTCCATGAGTGTTTTTCATGAATGTTTCTTGCTAATATTCGCCTTTATTTTTTCTCTTCCAGAAAAGGAGAAGATCAAAAACCAAAGGAACAGAGACCCAAGGCAAACGAGAATAAGCCTGTCATGAATGAGTGACAGTTAGTGGAGATATAACATTAGAATGGAATAGGTTGGTTGACTTTTGAACTCTTTTATTAGAGTCAGTTATTTCCTTCAAAAGTACACTCACTATGTCTTGGTCTACCTTTCTAGTGATTTATGCTTGGATATGATTGTAATGGTAATATTATTGATATCCTATGATACCAGAGTTGTGGTAATTTCTAAGAAAGGACACGGCCTTAAATATATTCCTTATACTTGCATTTTATTTAAAGGTAGTCTATATCAATTATCTTTCCATATGTTGCATCTTTTACCCTTCTAGCGTGATTGTGTGAAAATAATGGGAAACACAATTTGTGAAAGGCATCGTTTATCTTGGGATTTAAACTAAAAATGATATTGTATTTGATAAGTCCCAAATACATCTTGTGTTTTTTTTCGGGTGAGAAAGGTATCCAATTTGAATTCACTAAGTTTTTGTTTGCTTTCATTGATGTTAGTGGCTATCTTAAATAGGCAAAACCTTACACATAAATTGAATATAATTCTACTTGCACACCACTCTCATACAACTACCTCACTCAAGCATGATTACTAAAAGCATGCATACATGAATTGTTGGAAATAACTCACCTAATTATTGAAAACATGAAAGAAGCATACATAACTAACTGTTGAACATAACTGCCACTCTACTAGCCTTCACTCCCTGCCATTCAACCCACTAAGTAAGGACCCATGTCTTTGGGGTTTGGCTTATGCATTCTTTGTGAATGTTGTGGCCTTGCAATACCCCCATTAATTGGATCCTTGTCCTCAAGGTCCATCTGTGGAAATTGGTCCTGCAGTAGGTGCTTCCATTTCACCAAGCTTTTTCAACAAGCTGTGTTCCACATATGTTTGATCCAACAATTGTCTAAAATAGTTTGAGGTTCTAATATAATTACCCCTTCATCGATGAATGGTGGTAACTCGATTTGTGTCGTTCTTGGAGTTTCGTTGTTGGTCTGGTATCGTTTTAGTAGTGATACATGGAACACTGGATGAGTTCATACCCCCTCTGGTAACTGTAATTTGTATGCCGTTGGGTCGAGCTTCTCTAAAATCTGATAGGGTCCATAAAAATTGTGAGCTAATTTCTGAGCACTCGTTTGAAGACAGTTTGTCGGCAATATGGGTGTAGTTTCAAGAGTAACATGTCGCCTACGTCGAAGGAAATGTCTCTTTTCTTATCGACCATCTGATTCATTTTATTCATTGAGCTCTCTAAGTTGGCTTTAAGTTGCCTTAACAGCTCATCACGAGTTATGGGCTGTTGATCAACCTTATGTATTGGTGATAGTCCATCCTTGTATGTTGGAATGGAGGGTGGCAACTTGCCTTACAGTGCTTGAAAAGGGATCATTCGTGTGGACATGTGGTAGGTTGTATTATACCAGTATTTTGCCCACGGTAAATAGTTGCACCATCGTTTTGGCCATTGGTGAACAAAACATCGAAGATATTGTTCAACGCAACGATTAGTGACTTTTGTTTGGCCATTTGTTTGTGGGTGGTATGCGGAACTGAGCTGTAATTTGGTGCTTGACAACTTGAAGAATTCCTTCCAGAAATTACTGATGAAGATTGGGTCTCGATCATTGACAATTGATTTAGGCATGCCATGTAGCTTGATGACACCTTCCACAAATCTTTCTGTTACTGTTCGTGTAGTAAAAGGATGACTTAAAGTAGGGAAATGAGCATACTTACTCAATCTGTTGACCACTACCATGATGGTTTCTTTTTCTTGAGAAACCGATAAGCCTTCAATAAAGTCTAACGTGATGTCGTCCTATACCTAACATGGCATTGGCAGGGGTTGAAGAAGCCTAACTAGTGCTAATGTCTCGGTTTTCACCTTTTGGCAGACCTTGCATCCTTTTATGTAGTCTTGTATTGATTTATGCATCTCAGGCCAATAAAATTGTTGTCACAACTTCTTGAATGTTCGTAGAACGTCCTAGTGACCCCCTATTTTGGTGTCATGCATTTCGTGTAACAGTTGGCTCCTTAAGGTGGCATTATTTGGGACAATGACTCTTTCTTTGTATAGTAAGAGCCCTTGGCACCATGTATATGATCTTTTAGGTTGGATTGGGATTTCACGGGCTTTAGATTGGATGTATTGGTCTTCTTTGGTAGCCTTTTTGATATCTTCCCATAAGTTAACCCGTGGAAAGAAAATATGGTTAAGAAGGGGACTACCTTGTTTTCTTGAGAGAGCATCAGCTGTAGAGTTTTCATGGCTTGGTTTGTAATGGATTTCGTACTCATAGCCTAATAGTTTAGCCACCCACTTTTGTTATTTTGGTATAGCTATGTGTTGCTCTAAGAAATACTTGAGGTTGCGTTGATCGGTCTAAATGTAAAACTTTTTTCCTAGAAGGTAAGGCCGCTTGATGCGTATGGCTTCAATGATAGCTAACATTTCTTTCGTATGCGATGACCAGGATTGCTTAGTTACGTCAAGAGCGCTAGTCATGTAAGCTACTAGTTTGCCTTGTTGAGACAAGACTGTCCCAATTCTTTCCCCGGTTGCATCTGTTTCAATAGTGAAGGCTTCATTGAAATTTGGCATGGGTAATATAGGAGTAGTTGTCATGGCCTGTTTAAGAGCAAGAAAGACAATTTTTGCTTCTTTGTGCCACCCAAATTGGCCTTTTTTGAGAAGATTGGTGAGAGGCCGAGCGATAATGTCGTAATCCCTAACAAACTTCCTGTAATAGCTAATCAAACCTAAAAACCCACGCAATTATGAAATTGTAGTAGGGCGAGGCCAGGCTATCATAACAACAATTTTATTTTGGTCCACTTTCACGCCCTGACTAGTGATGATGTGCCCTAAGTACTATAATTCTTGTTGCCCAAATGCGCATTTGATAGCCTTAACAAAGAAGATGTGTTGTCTCAATATTGCTAAGGTCTGTCTTATATGCACTACATGTTGATCTCAATCCAGACTATAGATTAAGATGTCATCAAAGAAGACTAATATGAATTTGCAAAGGTGCTGTCGAAAGATGGAGTTTATGATAGATAGGAATGTGGATGGTGCATTACATAAGCCAAACAACATAATCAAGTGTTTGTAATGTCCATTGTGTGTGCGAAAATCAATTTTATGTAATGTTCATTGTGTGCGAAAAGCAATTTTATGAATATCACTTGGTTTGACTCGTACCTGGTGGTAGCCTACCCTAAGATCAAGTTTTGTAAAATAAGATGCACCGTAGAGCTCATCCAACATATCATCTATGGTAGGTATTGGAAACCAGTCTTTAATGGTTACAGCGATGAGCATGCGATAATCTGTCTATGGTAGGTATTGGAAACCAGTCTTTAATGATTACAGCGATGAGCATGCGATAATCTGTCTATGGTAGGTATTGGAAACCAATCTTTAATGGTTACAGCGATGAACATGTGATAATCTGTGCAAAAGTGCCAATTCCCACCTTTCTTTTTTACAAGTAGTACATGTGAAGAAAAAGGACTAGTGTTGGGTCGCACAAGTCCAGGTTGCAGCATATCTTGCACCTGTTTCTCAATTTCATTTTTTTTATAATGTGCATACCTATAAGGTCGGACATTAATTGGTTCAGTATCTTCCTTACGGGTAATTCCGTGGTTAATTTCCCTTAATGGTGGTAAATTGGTAGGTTCTATGAACAAATATGCAAACTCTTGCAATATCTTTCTCATGCTTGGGTGAATACATAAACGAAACAGAGCATGGCTAGGACAAGTCTCTTTAGTTATTTCTTTCATTAACGTCGGTTGGATGTGTTGCCCATCAATGCCTAGCAACCTCTTGGTCTGATTTTTCCATATGAATTCCATGGTTAACTTTTTCCAATCACAAATAATTGAACCCAATTGCTCCAACTGTTGTATTCCCAACACCATATCCAAATCGGTTAGCGTCAAAGCATAAAGAGAGAGAAAAAGGAATTCCTTGGAGAAGTACGTGCACATGCTCGTATCTCCCTTGACATTGTAGACGATTTCCATTAGTAACTCGTACAATGAATGGATCAGTGGCAATCACAAGTAAGTGAAGCAAATTAGCCACTTTTGCACTGTTAAAATTATGGGTAGACCCATTATCAAAAAGCACAATAACTTCGAGAGACCCAATCTTAGTTGTAACATGCATGGTTTTGGAGAAGGACCATCCAGTTAAGGCATGCAATGATATTTTTGGTGTAATTTGAGGGTTGGATATAGCCATTGCTGCTGCTTCATCAATACCCTCTTCACATATTAAATCACCGGTGCTTCCTTCAAGTAGCAAGAGTTGTGGATCCTGACATTTATGTCTCACAGTGAACTTGTCGTTGCAATTGAAACATAAACCCTAAGCACGTCGTTTCTGCATTTCGTCCCATGTTGCCTTATTGGAGATGCTAGTGTGGTACGTGCATGAGCGGATAGGGTCAACTGTGTTTGGTTGGTTTGTGATCGTCTTGTGAATTTCCTCTGGTGAAGGAGCTGGTCATCTCTCATGCGTGCAAGGTTGATGGCTTCCTTCAGCGTTTTTGGCTTGAACATTTGAGTAGCGTTAGCGGTACCAAGCTTAAGACCACCCATAAAGGTGCCAACCAACGCTTTTTGTGTCCACCCATGCACTTGGTTGCCTAACCTCTCAAATTCCTTCTGGTAGTCCCTTAAGGAACCCACTTGTCGAACCCTTGACAGAGCTTCATCAAAGTCCTCGCATTTAGGAGGTTCGAATCGAGCCCACAACTCCTCTTCAAAAAATGCCCATGTCATTGCTTGTACTTCTTCCCTGTGAGCTTGGCGTAGCCATTGCCACCATTGGTTCGCTTCATCCTCGAGATGAAATGATACCAAGGAAACTTTTTGAGCCTTCGTGGTGCCTTGATACTCGAAGAACTGATCAACCCTATTGAACCATTCTGTCGGAGTACATGGGAAACTCTAGCTTGGTCATTTTGGACGAAAAACCCTGTCGGTTATCGTCTGTTTCTTCTCTGTTCTCCTCCTTATTGAAACGATAATGGCCAATTCGATCATAGTTGTTGATGCTGGACCCTTCCTTGTTGGACAACAAAGTCTCAGTCGTGATGGTTTCTTCCTATTGTTATATTTTGTCAGTAATGCCAAGTTCCATTTTGCTCATACCATTTTGAAGTCCACCAAGCCCTACTTCCAAATTCTTGATTCTCTCCTTGTTGGTGGTCATTGTAACCTGGCTTTTATACCAATGATAGGTCCCAAATGCATCTTGTGTTTCTCTTAGGGTAAAAAAGGTACCCAATCTGTATTTACAAAGTTTTTGCTTACTTTTATTGATATTGGTGGTTGCCTTAAATAGGCAAAAGCCTTGCACATAAACTGAATACAATTCTACTTACACATTATTCTCATATAACTATTTCACTCAGTATGATTGCTAAAAACATGTATACATGAACTGTGGGAAATAACTCACACCTAATTACTTAAAACATGAAAGAAGAATACATAACTAACTGTTAACATAATAGCCACTCCAGTAGCCTTTATTTCATGCCATTCATCCCACTAAGGACCCCATGTATTTGGGGTTTGGCTTATGCATTCTTTGTGAATGTTGTAACCTATCAGTATTTTATGGAGGTAGTGATGTAACAAATTTAAAGAGTAATGCCATGCGTGTCATGTTGGTATCTAAATCCTAACTCACTATATATGGCGTATTATTATAGATCGGTTAGTTTGATTTTGCCATTTCTGCTCGGAATTATCCCAATTTTAGGGTTCATAGCATTTTCAAAACATTACCTATTTGTACATAATTGCTATAATGGACATGATGATCTGAGAACGTACCTCTCTTTGTACCTAAGGTATTTATTCCCTCCTCTTTGTTTTATTCTTAATGTTTTCACTGTTTGGTGTCTTGAAGGATATTTGGGTTTAGACATTTTTCAGTAACGAGTGTTTTTGATGGAGTAATATTTCAATGGAATTTGATTTGGCAAGTACCCAAATGGTGGAATTGAGATATTTGACGAAATCTAAGAATTGAAACGATGAATTTGGGATATTTACATTGTTGATTGTTTGGCTTTTGGATTGATATTTTGGGTTTTCCTTGCTTATATTTTGTTGAAGTTGATTTTTTGTTTTTATCACGTTCTTAGATCCTGTTCTTGAAAAGTTGGGAAAATACTTGCCATCAGTGTGGTGTTTGCCAAATACCCTATGATGTTTAAGATATCACAATAATATGGAGAAAAATTGATAAAGAAAATAGTTTTTTTTTTTAGAGAAAGCGTAGTTGAGATATGTGAATGTGAATGGGGTTAAACGAAATTAGGGTTGTATTAATAATCAGAATTGGGGTTATATTATCCAAAATCGAAATCAAAAACCCATGTTGCACCCGAAACTAAAATCAAAATCGGTGGCTATAAATTTATGGAATCCTCATCAGGTAAAGGTTATCAACTGGAAGCTTCAAAAGTCAAATTTGAACTTTTTTTCTAATTTAAAATGTTTTGATATATATTAAATTGAACAAGTAGTATCTTTTACAAATTTAAAAATAATGTGTATTATATATTTAAGTTTTTGGTTTTTATTTATATTGTTTAATTATAAGTATTTTTATCGTTAGATATGTAAAATATAAATTTATAATTTAAAAATAATGTGTATTATATATTTAATTTTTGGCTTTTATTTATAATATTAATTATAAATCTTTTTATTGTTAGGTATGAAAATATAAATTTATAATTTTTGGATTGAATTACCCCTTGTTCGAAATAGAAACTTTAAATTGGGAATAACCAGTGTCAATCACTTTACATCTCTAGGTGCAATTTGTCTACCGGTTCATAATGGCAATTACTTTGGCAATCAAGAGTTATTTGTTATTTCGGAGAGTAGATAGTTTTGCTATAATTGAATAAAATTAAAATATATTAAATCATCATAAAAATTAATAAAAAATCATACATGTTTAAAGATTTTTTCTATAGTTATTTTAATTCTCAAAACATATACAACTCTTTATATGGATAAGATAATAGATGTTTAATAAAACTTTCATTTATATTTTAATATCTTTACGTTTTGAATTCTAAAAATACTTAAATAAAAAATATAAAATTTAGATTTAATGCCTACAATTATCCTTAGATGCAAATCTAGTAGAAAGAAAAACTATACTAAATTAAAATTTAACAAATTAAATGAAATAGATGATCTATTGGAGAGCAGATAAAAAAATAAAAACAAAAACTATTAGGTTTTTTCAAGAAAATAAAATAAAAGAAGTAGATGACTTTACTATTGAGATTTTTGGCGAGTTTAACATTGGTAACTAGTTCACCATTTATTTGAATAACGATTTCTCATTTCTCTTCTAATGATTGGGAGCTTTTATAATTTTATATTTTTTTAAACAGTATTTAAAGTTAGGGATTCAAATTAGGGGTTACAAACATGTTATGTTAACCTTTTTGGGTTGTTTGAAGGTATCAATTATGTTCATTTTTTATACATGAAAAAAAGTTATCTAATTTATTTTCGACGTTAACTATTTATAATAGTAAAAAATAATAAAATATTTAAAGAGATAAAAAAAATTAAATTTTTTTTTATTTTTGATGATAGACATTGCTCTGTCATTGATATACCCTTAATTTAAGTTAATTATATTATTTGAAAAAGAAAAAGAAAAAAAAACTAGGTATATCGTTACAAAATACAAGTTTTCACTTTTGTGCAGTGAAAGAGGGATCAAGTGTTTCGTTTAGGGGGGCAAGTCCTATATGTGGAATACTCTTTACTGATTGAGTCTTTAGCTTTATTAATGCCATCGTGAGGAGATAAGATAAGATGCTCCCTATGCACGGTCAAAATCAAATGAGACTTTTTATGGTTTTTGACATAGAATAAAAAGAGACACTAAAGATATTATAATTATTAATCATGAATATTTTAATTTTGTTATTATCAGTATTTTTATTTTTATAATTATTAAAAATAAATATTTTAATTATGATTTTACAATAGATTAAAAATGAAACCATCTTTATTTTAAATAATTGTAAGATTAAAATTTTTATAGATAATAACAATAGTAATAAAAATAATTATTTTAACCTATTAAGTAACAACTACTTTAAACCCTTTTCTCTTTGGGTAATTCTAACTCACTGATTATAGTCTCACTGATCTATGCTTGCGATCAAGTGTTTTTGTTTCTTTTTAAAAAACCTTTCTTTATGAATGCATTTTTATTCATGCACTTGTTTTCGGGTACATATGGAAATGGTCCATAGCTTGATGTAAATCAGCCAACGATTATTTAACTTTTAATCTCTCTGACCCACTCTCTAGCAAGTATTTATAGTTTGAATTGTGATTAATATACCATGAAAGGAGAATAGTCAATCATTGAGAACAACTGTCGGTGAGGACATTATTCACCCAAACTAAACTACGGATTTTAATTAGTTGAAAACAGTTGAAATTATTTTTATAATTTAATTAAATTCTGATTTATTAATTGAAATATCATCTTAAATTGAGATAATAATAATAATAAAAAAAATGCTTCACGTGAGGTCCATTTAAGGTAAAAAAGAAAAAAAAAAGGGATACTGCAGCTCACTTGCTTGCGTAGGAAGTACTTAAGTATGAACCTGTGACTTGGTGGTGGTAAATAATGGGAAGTCAAGAAGAAGGTTGGTAGATGGACTATAAGGGTACCTCAGTCCAAGGCCCATAGTTAAGCTAGGGTCTCTTGCAACGTCAAAACATGGAATCCCATCCGGTGATGAAAATATGACGTTATCGGTAATATTATCACATAATATCATTTTTTATATATATTTAGGTCAAATTACCCCAAAAATATTGATAATATTGTTAAAATACTGTCGTTAAAATGTCCCTCGAATTTTTTTTATTACTAAAATGTCTACATTTAATTAATAATTTCATAAATTAATTCAAGTTTAAAAATTAAAAATCATTTTTTCCTTCTTATCTTGATATATTTTTCTCTTTTTTGTAGTAGATAATATATTATTTTTTTAGCATGTTTGCGATATATATAAGTACTTTTAAAAATAATTCATTAATAAAATTTATTTTCATACTATTTACATTTATTTATTTATTTATAGTAGTTACGATTAAATAGTATACTTAATTATTTCAAATATTTTAACTATTTATTCTAAAATATTTAGCAAAAAATAATATATATTTTATTATACAATATTTTAATTAATTAATCAACTTATTAATTAATATAAATATTTTTTATTTAAAAATACACATATTAAATAATAAAATAGTTAGTAATTGATTGTTTTGAAATTTTATAAAAAAATTCATATTTTTGGTAGAATTTTAAAAATTTTCATAATTGCTTTTCAAAGTTTTCATCAGAAACTATAACATCTTTAAAATTTTCATAAAATTTATATATCGACATCTTTGTTACTATCAATATTTCAAACTTTGGTCCCATCTTCTTTTAGTTTTGTCGATAAGTAATGTGAAAGAGTAATATAAATTTGAATCTCAAGATAGGCTAAAATTAATTACTATTACCCAATTTAAAATTTGTCTTCTATTTTCACTTAAAATTCTTGTAGAAATATATCGAATGTTCTTAATAAAAAATAGATATTCCAAAACGAGGAATGAATATCCATTTAATATTAAATATTAATTTTTATGATGAGAAGGAAAAGAAAATTTTGAACCAATAAATAATATTTATATGATAAAATAAAATATATGTAACAATAAATACACTATCTTTTAATAATAAATAAAATTGATAGAATAATCTTACAAACTAATTTAAAATAATAAGAACAAACCATAAAATAATTATAAGATATATATTTTTTGAATTTAAGTAAATATTTTAAATAATTTATATAAAAGAAAAATTATTGATATTTTAAAAGAATAAACATTATAATTTAAAGATCAAATATAAAATATATAATACATTATTTGATATTAGTATGAGTTTCAATATAATTAAATCTAAAAATAGAAAATAAAAATAAATTTATATATTTATTAAAATGGTATATATAGTTCCGAGAGATGGGACAAGGAATGCAATCATTTCTTGCCACATTTTATATTATAAAATATAGATATCCGTTCTCCATTTTTTCATTTTTTATCACTTATTTGTATAATAAATGAATACTACACTTTAAATATTGTGAGCTTCTAGTATTTTTATTTGAATCTTTAAATTATTTTTTTGAAGAAAAAATAATTGAAAAATAATATAAATACTCGTGATTCCGAAAATACAAAATAATATAAAATATGATAAAATCATACAAATATAAACCTATTTAATCAATTAAAGTACATTTAAATCATGATAATTTTAGTGCTTTTTTAGCACTCATCTATGGTTATGGTCAAAAAACAATGATCATTTGTAAGAGTCTATAGTCTCTCCCACTTAGATCTAAGTTTTTATAACCTTGATCATAGATCTACAGTTATGATTAAAAATTCATAGCTATATATCAATATTGTAGTTGTGTAAATGACCTATTTATACAATGCTAGCACTCATTTAACTTGGGTTACAACTCTTTGAAAAGTTGTGACTTCAACAAAAGTCATGTCTCTTTTGAATCAAAATGATTATTCACAAATAATTATAACTCATCCAAAAGCCATGTCTCTTTACAAAATGTCATAACATTTCAACATAAATCATAGCATTTAACTTTCAAAAATTGTAACTCTTTAACATGTCTTTTACCGAAATACATATACTAAACCATTGTAACTTTCTATCCAAATGTTATGAGTTGGATCAAGTACACCTATGGGTGACTCGTTTGGATCCAAGTCCAAAATCTAACATCTCACACTCGTACATAGAGTACATAATATTATGTCATTTCTTCTTATATCTACTTCACTCACAAAAGAAGTTCATACAAGCTAATGGATTGTGCGACCGTTGAAAAACACCTACATATAGGAGCTTTATATTAACAACTTAGTTCTGAGTCAATATAGAGAAATGAACCCTTATCACTACAAATAAGAATGTTAGTGTATATATAGTGTCTCTAAATGCCCCATATTCATCTAATCACATTAGGTTCAAGTAACTCTAATCCTTTATAAAAGAATCATACTTAACCTGTCCAGAGTTCAATTTCATAATCATACATATATTACATCTCAATTGATATGATACAAGTTATCAACAACGAATATAAAATGCATATGTGATCTCAGATAATCTTTCATTTCCCTCATGTCACTTTGCTTAGAATTGGAAGCTTTCCCAACAAAGTCTCATAAAGTCAAATCAAGTATGGCCATAGGTAATATGCTAAAACAACTTAACACAAATTCCTTACTTCTGACATAGTCAAAGGTAATAAAAGGTGCAATGATCATTTATAATGATTTATAGGACTCAAATGGTGATGAAGTAAGGATTCATTTGCTCACCTCCATATATGGTCACAAGCACATGTAATATGAAATACATGCTACAATGGAGTAATCTTTCTAGTATAGGACGTCAATACTCAAAAGATTGTATAGATCTTGATTTCTTCTACAGAGTCTAATTTGAGTTCCCAAATATACCATCATTGATAAAAACCAAAGGGTTAGGACCTAGCTAATTTCACATTATATAGCAAAGGGTTTCTCCACAAATCAATGGATATTATTCACCATTTTTCTGAGAGGAAAAGATGCCACAAGGAGCTGCTATTTTCTTGATAAGTCTAGCATAAATGACACCCTAACAAGTATGGATATTACTCACCACAAATGCTTGGATGCTAAACAACGCCACAAAGGTTGCCAATCCCTTGATAAGTTTCTTAAAGAGGAACAAAGAGCTAGAATGAGCTCTCAAATGATTTGAAAATTCAAACTTCATTCAAAATTGTATTTTACAGCAGTTGAGCTGCTCTTAATAGGATACAAACCAACCCTAAGCTCTATTACATCATAGCCCTTAATCTCATCCAAGGGTTGAAAATAAAAACAGCCAAAAAGCACAAAAGGTAGTAGAAAACATTGACCAAAACATGGAAAAAATGGGGCAACTGACCACATAGAAATCCAATAAAATATTACATCTTAACCCTTAATTTCATCCAAGGGCTGAAAAGAAAGCTGCCTAAAATAATTCCAAATGGCACTCCAAAATTGGAGCAAAATATTGAGCAGTTGAGAACAAAAGAAACCCTATAAAATATTACATCTTAACCCTTGTTTCCATCTAAGGGCTAAAAATGAAGCTGCCCAAAAACGTCCAAATGGCATAACAATGTGCCTAGTTTTATTTTGCCAATCTTGCCCTAATTTCCATCCTAGGATTGTCCCAAGAGGATTCTTCCTTGAATCATCACATGCATAATCAAAAGGAGAAAGATCAGAAACATTAAAAGAGGTAATTACATTATACTCACCAGGAAAGTCTAGCTTGTAAGCATTTTCATTAATCCTTTCGATGGCTTCAAATGGACCATTTCCCCATGATAGATAATTTGATTTTCTTTGTTCTATAAAATGCTCTTTTCTCATGTGCACCCACACCCAATCTCCAGGCTCAAAGATCATCCTATGACGTCCTTTGTTGGCTTGTTTTATATATTGTTCAATCCTCCTCTCAATGTTGAGCCTTGCTTTCTCTTTTTCAATAGTTTTTGCAAAGTTCGTTAAAGACAATAAAGGAGCACGAGTCAATTTTTCCTTAAGCAGTTGGAATGAAATTTCTTTCTCTTCTCCCCATTTGAACCTAACATTCTTTTTGATGACTTTGGTTATCGGTGCTGCTATGCTAAAATCTTTCACAAATCACCGATAAAAGCAAGCAAGTCCATGAAAACTTCGAACATTACTTAAACTTGTTGGGTTGGGCCACTCCTGGATAGCTCGAATCGTTTCTTCATCAACCTGAACTCCTTTTGCACTCACAATTAAACCCATCAACATAAGCTTATAGGTGCAAAATGTGCACTTCTTTAGCTTAGGAAATAGTTTCTCTTTCCTAAGCACTTCAAGAATAGATTGTAAATGTTTCAAATGGTCTTCCAAATTTTTGCTATAAATAAGAATATGATAAAAATAGATAACTACAAATTTTCCAATAAAATCATGCAAAACATGGTTCATTAATCTTGTGAAAGTACTTGGAGTATTAGTTAAACCAAATGGCATGACTAACCACTCATATAAACCATATTTTATCTTAAATACATTTTTTCATTCATCACATTCTTTCAATCTAATTGGATGATATCCACTTTTCAAATCAAATTTAGAAAAGACACAAGAGCCATGAACCTCATCTAACATATCAACTAACCGGGGAATAGAGTGACGATAATTTACCTTGATATTTTTGATTACTCGGTAGTCTACACAATCCTCCATGCCCCATCCTTCTTAGGGACCAAAATTACTAGAAAAATGGGTGGACACATTCGTTCTCTCACGTACCCCTTTTTCATCAACTCACTAACCTGTGATTGTAGTTCCTTCATCTCCTCAGGATTACTCCTACAGGATAGTCGGGTTGGAATGTTAGCACCAGGTACAAAATCAATTTGATGTTCAATCCCCCTAATTGGTGGCACCCCATCCGGAATCTCTTCAAGGAACACATCCTCAAATTCCTGCAAAAGAGAAATAACGGTACTAGGAAAAGACTGGTTAAGATCATTAATAGAAAAATTAGCCTCCTTGTACAAAAGTACAAGTATGGGCTGTTTTGAATAAAAAGCCTTCTTGACCTCACTTGCCTTAGTATAAAAATTCACATTTTTTTTCTCTATTATTTTTCCACTCTCCTCTCCTTTTTCTTCACTCTTTTTTTTTCTTTCACTCTTTTTTTTTCTTTCACTCTTCTTTTTTTGTTCTTGTCCCCTAACCATCCTCAATTGATCTTCAAAGACTTGCTTGGGTGAAAGGGGTACAAGTGTGGTGTTTCTACCATTCTTCACAAACGAATACTTGTTTCTATATCCGTCATGTGTAACCCTCCTATAGCCAAGGCCTACCTAGCAAGATGTGTCCGGCTTGCATGGGTACCACATCACACATCACCTCATCCTTGTACTTTCCAATGGATAAGCTCACTAATACTTGCTTATTAACCTTCACCTCCCCACTATAATTTAACCATTTCAACTTGTAAGGCTTAGGGTGTTCAAATATAGGCAACCCTAATTTCTCAACTAAGGTAGTACTAGCCACATTGGTGCAACTTCCCCTATCTATGATAACACTACACACTTTGTTACTCACATGACATTTTGTGTGAAAGATTTTATCTCTTTGTTGTTCAAGGTCATCCTCCTTGACTTGAGTGCTCAAAGATTGCCTTATTACAAGTGCTTCCCCATCCACGGGTCCTATCTCCTCTTCACTAGCTTCCCCTACAGATGGCATCTCATCTTCTTCACTTTCATTATCGGTTCCAACCTCACCACTTGCTAAGGTGATCATTGCCTTCTTGTTGGGACATTGAGAGGCTATATGACCATTACCAAGACACCGAAAACACCTTAAGTCATGATTACGAATTTGGGTGTCGATTTTACCTTTGTCCTTGCTAGCCCCCATCTCTTTGGCTTTGTAAGGCTCAAATCTTGGTTTGGATGTAGCAATTTCATCTTTTTTCTCATTGGACTTCCAAGGACTTGTAAGGTTTGGTTTTGGAGTAATGGGACTAGACCTTAATGGTTGGGATCGAAAACTCCATTTCTTTAATTGCCTTTCCACCTTGATTTCCATGTGGACCATGTCCTCCATCTCCATATAATGATGAAGTTCCACAATGTTGGCAATGTCTGGATTCAACCCACTAAGAAACCTAGCCATGGTTGCCTCTCTATCTTCCTCGACATTATCTCTTACCATAGCTAGTTCCATTTCCTTGTAGTACTCATCAACACATTTATATCCTTAAGTCAATCTTTATAGGCGTTGGTGTAACTCTCTATAGTAGTAGCTAGGCACAAATCTCTTTCTCATGATGGGCTTCATGTCTTCCCAATTATCTATGGGCCTTTCACGGTTTCTCCTCCTACTAATGACCAATTGATCCCACCAATTCAATGCATAGTCAGAAAACTCAATTACAACAAGTTTTACTTTTTTCTCCGTGGGGTAATTGTGGCATTCAAAAATATGCTCCACTTTCTTCTCCCACTCCAAATACAACTCCGGGTCATTCTTTCCTTGGAATTGTGGTATCTTCATTTTTATACTACTTAGATCTCTATCAACTCCATCATGAGCTCTAGGTGGGGGTCTCCACATACCTCCTTTACCATTTCTTCCCCCTTATTCCTCCAATTCTTCTTCCCAATCTTCTTTCTCTATATCATCCCCAACATGAGCTTGCCTATTAACCCTGCTAACATTGGGTGGAGGGGTTTCTCGTTGTAAAGCTGCTAAGGAGTTTTCTTGCCTTTCCAATCTTTCATTCATATCAACCACCAAGTCGTTCATCCTCTCAAAATATTGTTGCAGCGCCCTCATCATGAATATCATATCCGGTCTTCCTTCGAAACTACTGTTTTGACATTTTTTTTTGCAATTCTACACAACAAGAGATTAGTGTAATAAAATAGAACTAATGTAAATTCACACAATACCTCACGTGTTTAGCGCTCGGATTGATCGCTCAAACTCTCTTAGTTCCTAATCAAAGCAACCAAATCCAGGAATTCCAACCAATTTGTAGAATTATCAAACACAAAAAAATAGTTCACAATATCCCATTTGTTAAAGCACAAAGGAAACTAACTCAAAGTGTTTAGAGTAGTAAGCACAAGGAAAAAAAATAGGTCAACACGATTGGAAAACAACAATTTTCCCAAAGGAACTAAGCACACAATGGAAGATTTATAATCAAAGTGTAAAATCCTTGAAACTATCAGTTATAATACTCACTAGAAATTAGCAAATGCAATTTGGCCTCTCTTTTTTTCTACCTTTTTTTTTGAATTAATTCTGACCACTCTTTTTCTATTTTTTTTCTTTTTGGAACAAATATGCTAACAACTCAAGAGTAAATCAATACAATACTTTCAATATGAGTTTAAGGAATTTTTAAGATAGGTAAAATAACATATAAATTACGACTAAATTTTTGCAGGAACTACCATAGAAATACTATAAAACAACCAAAAATTGCAGAATATATCAGATATTGTAGAATAAGCAAGGAAAAATGCAGAATAGATTCAGAAATTGTAGAATTTGCAAGGAAAATGCAGAATATGAAAGGAAAATTCAGAATACTTTCAGAAACAACAGGATATGCAAGGTTACTACTGAAAAACTTTGGACACAATAAAATTTGAAAGGAAAATGAAGAAAAAATGTGAAAATAAAGAAGAGCAATATTTTTAGGATCTGGAGAATAAATTTCAGTAAGAACACAACAGAATGATATTTTTTTTGTTTTTTTTATGTATCAGAAATACAACAAGAACACAAGAATAAGAACAAATATAAAGGATATGAATTTGAAAATTAGAACCAAAAGCTCTGATACCAAATGAAAAAACTAAGGGGTTAGGACCTAGTTAATTTCAGATTATATAGCAAAGGGTTTCTCCACAAATCAATGGATATTACTCACCATTTTTCTGAGGGGAAAAGACGCCACAAGGAGCTGCTATTTCCTTGATAAGTCTAGCACAAATGACACCCTAAAAAGTATGGATATTACTCACCACAAATGCTTGTATGCTAAACAACGCCACAAAGGTTGCCAATCTCTTGATAAGTTGCTTGAAGAGGAACAAAGAGTAAGAATGAGCTCTCAAATGATCTGAATATTCAAACTTCATTCAAAATTATGTTTTACAGTAGCTGAGCTGCTCTTAATAGGATACAAACCAACCCTAAGCTCTACTACATCATAGCCCTTGATCTTATCCAAGGGTTGAAAATAAAAAGAGCCAAAAAGCACAAAAGGTAGCAGAAAACATTGACCAAAACATGGAAAAATGGGGCAACTGACCACAAAGAAATCCTATAAAATATTACATCTTAACCCTTGATTTCATCCAAGGGCTGAAAAGAAAGCTGCCCAAAATCAGTCCAAATGGCACTCCAAAATTGGAGCAAAATATGAAGCAGTTGAGAACAAAAGAAACCCTATAAAATATTACATCTTAACCATTGTTTCCATCTAAGGGCTGAAAATGAAGCTGCCCAAAAAAGTCCAAATGGCACAACAATGTGCCTAGTTTTATTTTGCCAATTTTGCCCTAATTTCCATCCTAGGATTGTGCCAATCCTTGCACTCCAAATTTAGGTCCCCTTGATTATGCATGACCTCTTGAATGAGCCCATTTAAAGCCTTTTTGAGTTGTGTCTTCCTAGACCTTGTGATTGGTCCACATAGAATTTGTAAAGCTTGATGATTCTCATCAATCATGGTAATAAATTCCTTTGGAATTCACATCCGATAATTAGTATAGTTTTAATAGGTAATGGGTATACTCATTATCGATCATTTCTATATAGATCTCATCTAGGTCTCAAAAAGAAAACCAAGGTGATTTTACTCAATTAGCTATTATCGTACTAATAACTTATTGTGTCTCATCTTTGCTTACTCCCCCTTAAGTGCCATAAAGTGATTACTTATACGAGAAAGCCAATCTAACCTATCGATCATTTACCAAATATGTTTTCACTTATGAGATCTTAAAGTGATTGGAAATCCTTTATAACCTTTTAGTATGTATAATTATTTCACATGTTGTGTGTTGTTTGTCATGTATGCATGTCGCTAGCCTAAGTAGGAGCCTATGGGGTACATCGTCACTAGTGTGTTTACTACAAATTGTTGTTTTTGTCTTTATTGATTATTTTTGTTGTGTGTTGTAGAGCTCACAAAAAGATTCTATGAGTTGACATTTTCACTTCTCATTTAGATCTTGTTTACTTATTTGATTTAGAAGAATAATTAACCCTCGTGTTATTGTTCCTATGTATAAGATTCTTTATATATGTATATAAGAAAATATAATTAATTTCAAATATTATTCACGCTTTTCACAAGAGTCACGACTTTCATCAAGAGTTATAGCCTTTTACCAAGAATATTGACCTTTCACCAAAGTTAACGCCCTCATCAATAATCACAACTTTTCAAGAGTTATAACCCTTCAACAAGAGTCATAACCATTTACTAACAATTAGAACTCTTCATCAAGACTCACACCTTTTCACCAAACATCTTGACTCTATACATAAGATCACAACCAAGTCATGACTTTTTATCAAAAGTCAAGACAATTTTAACATATATCATTAATTCTGATGATATTTTATCAAAAATTACTATTTCACCAATAGTGATGATAATTTATACATTCAAGCTACGTACAATAATTCATAAACAATTATAACACATCCAATAGTCACGTTTATTTACAAAAGCTGTTAACATTTCAACATAAGTTATAGCATTTAATTTTTAAAATTTGTAATTCTTTAACATATCTTTTATTAAAATACACATATTAAACTATTGTAATTTTTCTTCAAAATATTATGAGTTATCAGGTACACCCAGTTTGAACCTAATTCCAAAATCCAACATGACCTTGAGAAAAAAATGAATAACCATATGACCCTGCAAGTCGCATCTCCATGCACGTCCTTCCAAAGACAACATCCTTAGGCGCATCTTTGTGCATCCCTCACTCTCACATATCTATTAAAGGTTCCAAGATAATTCCACCGACTTATTGCTTGAAAGCACATTCGTGCTTCGTTAATCTAAAAAGGGCACACCTATGGTTATCCAGGATATGACCTCTACACCTCCTAAGTCCAACCCTCTACGCATACTAGGTATGGGCACAGGATGGATGAGGAAAATTTTTAGTATATTGTACTTAAAATTAAACATTTAACTACTTCTTCGAAACTTCCTGAAAATCAGAGCAGTTTGGGAACATATATTAACTGTCAGGTATTAGACTAGATCGTGTACAAAAAAAAAAAAAATCCATTGTATAACCATTATGCTTGTAATTTTCCCAAAATCATAAATATATATATTCAACCTAATTTGAAATCTAAAATACAAAGGATCATCGTAGTTAAATGCATCGTAAATTAAGTAGGGTTAGGTTTTTTATTATTTAAAATTAATTCATTTAATCCATTGTAAATTTAAGAAAGTAAATAAATTAATATGATTATGTTAATAACAATTGATACTTACCTTAATAGTTAATAAAGAATGTTAGAAATTTTGGAGTGGAGGTTCAAATCTCTTTTTATATTATATTAAATTAAAGTATAATTATATTAAATAGATATAAAATATGTATAATTGTTCCCCCACATTCTGCCTAATAGATTTTCCTCAAAATCGTCCCTATCTTTGAATTTATAGAATATTAATTGAATTGTCGGGTCAAATATACCCAAGTAATAACTTAATTAGTAGATAAAATGATTATTCTTAATGCATACTATATATATATATATATATATATATATATATATATATATATATATATATATATATATATATATATATATATATATATATTTTATAGAAAGTGATTGACACGTAAACCCCCCTCACCAAAAGTAAAGAAAGTCCCACTACTTGAATATTTTCTACTTAGGATCTTGGCTATATCTTCTTAGGAATAAATTCCATAGTCTAAAAGATGAAAGACAAAACTTTCATAGTTTTTCACAAAGTTTAACAAAGTTGACTTTTGTGTAGAAAGTTTCACTGCTCACCTTAATGAGAGTCAGAATCAAGCTTGAAACATATATATCGTTTAAAAGCTTAGGAACTCCTGCTTGATAGTCAATCAAACATGCAAGCAATCTTGCTACATAAAAGAAGGAAAGTTTGGTATGACAGATAAACCTTCTCGCTTGCTGTTTGGAGTCTTTTTGTCTAAGAACACATGATGTATATGACTACTTGTGATTGAGTAGTCATGTCATCAAAGCTTGCCAATTGACAAACTTAGTCAGCTAGCTGTCAATTGGTGAGTCATCATTCCAATTGACTCAAGATAATATGTATTCATATCCCGTAACTGTAGTTGGATTCCTTTATTTCTTTGAATACTATTTTTTTTTTACAGTACAATTTGTGGTTATGTAAATCTAAAGCTGTAAGAAAACACAAACGTACGGGTAGTCATGTAGTCATATAGCCATAGTGAAAGTAAAAGATTTTGTTTTTTTTTTCTATTTCTTTTAGGGGGAATAAATTCTGAAAGTGCTTTTTGTTTTTTAGCCAATTAGTTAATCACTTTTCTTGGCCTAATTCTTTCTTTTTATTCTCTTTCCTATATTCATCAACTCTTCTATCCTCGCTCTTTTTTCCTTTAGTCAAGCCGGTCTCACCTCACTCTTTAGTTTCACATGTTTTCTCTTCCATCACTATAATAAAAACAAGTCACCTAAAAGCTTTCCTAAATTCTTCATTTTCATTACCAAACACTACTATAACAAGTAGAACAACAAAAGCTTGCCACAATTCTTATTCGTTTATTTTCTTTCTCTCTAGATCTTTTGGTTTAAAAAGAGCAAATTTTCTTTTAAATACTCTCATAGTATCAATAGGTAGGTAGGTATATATATAGATTCATAATATAGTATCGATGTTACAATTCTCTCACTCCTACTTGTATTTTCATTTGTTCTTTTCTCTTTAAAGGAGTATGTATTCTTGGAGTAGAAAAAAATTCTCCAAAAGTAGAAGATGTATGAATTTTTTTTCCTCAAACAACTCCACAAAGAATACTAAATTTTCAACTACTCTTCTCTCCTATAGCTTGCTTAAATTTGGTTTATTCATTATCTCACACCCTCTTTACTTTTAATGTTTCCTTATATTCTCACCATATCTCCTAAAGCTTGTATCTTTTTTCTCACCTCTCTTTATCACTACTTTTCTTCTTCTCTTGCCTTTGCTCACTTTCTCTCTCTCCCACCCTTGATCAAGACAATGATTCCAAGCTTGGATTTTTTACAAGCATATACCAAATAATTGTCTTAGAAATATCAAGGTATAGATCAGTTGACAATGATGAGAAAGAGTTTGAAAAGTTTGAAGAGCTTGAGATTTTTCAAATTGTTTTTGACACATCACTTTTGGAGATTAAAGAAAACCTAGTTGAAGATTTGGAGGAGGTAGTGAAAGAAACTTGTTATGAATCACTTGAAGAGCCAGTACTTGAGGAGTGTTACGTGGTTCACAACATTATGTTTGACACATCCAATTTTGAAATTAAAGAAAACCCAATTGAAGATTTGGAAGTTGAAGTGATGAAAGAAGCTTGCTTAGAATCTCTCCAAGAAGGACAAGAGTTGAAGCAAAACCAAGGTAAAATCTCTGATCATGAGCCTAAAATTGTACAGCCAATAGGGAAAGTAAAGAGGTTGAAGCAGTTTTGGCAAGAAATGGAAAATTTTGAAAATATGTCAAGCAAAAGGGAAGACAAGGATGTCGAGCCTTTGCCTCGGATTATAGAATTGAAAAAAGTTGAAGATCGAAAAGGAAATTCTCCGTCCATAAGAATCGAATCGAAAGAAATAGCTGCAAGTAAAATGAAAGTGAAGGTGAATTCTTCTCCAAATGTAGTTGGAGAAAATGTTGCAGGTTCAAATAAAATTCATGGTGATGATAGTTGTTTAAAAGTTAAGGAAGATTCTCAAAAAAGTGCAAATTTGGGTTCAATGAGAAAAGAAAAAGAATGGAGGAAAACATTAGCATGTAAGCTTTTTGAAGAAAGACATAACAACAATGTGGAGGGAAGTGAAGGAATGGATATGCTTTGGGAGAAAAATGAGATTGAGTATTCAAATAATAAATCCAATAATATTAACACAAATGTGGTGAAGAAAGGTGAAATAATATCAGTTGAATACAAACATGATGATGATGATGATGATGAAGGGTTAGATGAAGAGTTTGATGAAAATTTTACAGATGGGCAATTGTGTTGTATGCAAGCTTTGAAATTCTCAGTTGGAAAAATGAAATTGGGAATGAGAAGACCTAATCTTTTAAAGATATCTAAGACATTGAAAGGGTTTGGATGGTTGCACCATGTAACCAAGCACAACAACAAGAAAGGTTACCATTGAATTATTAGATTTTAATTGCTTTGTTTTTTTTACTGAAGATGTTGTATTTAGGTACAAATATGTATCTCTTCTATGTTAAGAATCACTTATATTTATGTTCCTTTGTTTTCCATAAGTAATTTCCTCTTTTTATTGGGTTATTTGGCTTAATGAGATACTCACAAACATACTGAAACTGGTTACTATATTCTACATATTCAAACTACAAACAAAACATCAACAACCATGCTATCGGAATTAGATCACACGTACCACTTTTATTGTGTCATCTTATATTCTACTAATAGTTGGCAAACACACATCGACAGAACATCCACCTTTAATGCAACAAGAGCACATATTTTGAACCACTTTTGTCCATGTGTTTGTTGGTATTGGTGGCACTTGCAGTTACACACCAAAAATAACACAGGAGAATTGTACTCGTTACTATCTATGTTTTGCAGACATTTACTATTGGTTTTCCTCGAATTCATCTTCTCTTGCTAACAAGCTCTGAAGATGAATGCTGTTTAAAGCTATGTTAATCAAATTCTTTATTTTTCGTGCAACTTCGGTGTCGAACACCTTATACATATTCAAAAAAAAAAATTAACTATTCTAAAACAGTCAATGTAACATAAATTTACATAAGGAGAAAAGAAGACTAATAATTCAAATTCAGCACGACTCAAATCTGAAAATGGAGATTACAATGAGATCCATGCAATTATTTTCAAATAAACAAAAAAGAATTAAATTATATGTTATAAACTTGTGTTAGGAGAATCATAATATCAATGCAAACTTAATCAAGTTTTAAACAGCGGAATAAAACTTATTATCTTTCTTTGTGTGAATCTTTTAGGAAGCAAATAAATAGAGTTCAAAATAAAACATGCATAAAATCAACACAATCAATTTACGTAAAAAAATGTTCCATGTATAGGAAGGAAAAACCATGGCACTCTATCTCCAAAACTTTTTCTATCAAGAAACAATTATACAAAAGTTCTCTCTAGATAAAACTAGAGGCAAACAATCAATAATATAATCAAGAATATAACTTCTTAGAAACTAACAATTATTTCAAGAAAATGGATAAATCTAACTCAATTTTGTAGTCACTGTTCACAGCCAATATTTCCTAAACCGGTGAGCAAAATCCAAATCCCACCCTTCATATTGAAGAGTCTTGAGTCATGAACCTTCCTGCAAAATTTCAACTCAATTGGACCACAAGAAACTCTCTATCGGAGCACTTGATGAAGGCTTGCTAGAAAAGAAAAACTAAAAAATTGCTCTCTGTTTTTCTTTTTTCTTTTTTCCTTGTTGTTGCCGATTGAATTCCTTCTCAACAATCCCTAAATAGATTGATTAATGAAGCAATCAAATGGACAAAATTATACCTTCTTTCACATAAATAGAAACTGCATTGATCTCATAATAACTTGAACAAAATTACAACAATTGGCATGAAACTTCAATTCTAGGTTGTCATTTCTTTGTTGTGAATCCTTGCTCCTATAGCAAATACTTTCAACTTAAATTCATGAATTTCATGGCTTCCACTTGATGTTGGATTTCTTGTATTAGCATATGCATATTCGTATCTTACTTAGGATTCCAAAATGCATAGAACCTACTGCTTGGTACTAACCATGTGGCAATCTTAATGACTTGGGTAACTTCCAATCATCAACAAAGGCTTGTTGTGCAACTTAGTCCCCACTTCAACACGTGTCTTTGTCCCGCCGGTGATTATGCCAATCATTTGCATACGTTGTATTGGATAGATATGTCAAGTAGACTAAGTCAAGAAAACTAAGACAAATGAATTAAGTATAATTCTCATATCTATGGAGGACATATACTTAATTATGATTGATACAACTTACGTAAAGTGACATGTTTAAGCAAGTGATCTGATGAGTAATGACCTAGACATAGTTTATCCATTCAAGGTCAATGTCTTCTAGCATACGATCTAATTGATACGACTTAAGTAAAGTGACATGTTTAAGTGACATGACATCTAAGGTACATCATGTACAACCATTTGTACGTGACTTCCTCTTATACTAGACCAGTTCTATTACACCTTAAGCATAATGTCCTCCAATCGATCAATGACACTTATAAGGTTTCATGTCTATATATACTTGCACAAATTTTAATTGCTTGAAGTGTACGAATCATTAGTAAACTAATGATAAGATTAACCCGAGATTAGTCTTTAAAGGAATTGGAAAATGATTAAAACATAAAATTGTTTTCTTAATTAGCTAAAACAAACAATCATAAACCTTTTAATTCAGTTAATGAGAAAAATAGTAAATTCTAAAAACAACTAAAATAAAGAAAGTAAATTATAACCGAATTGATATGGATGAAAAAAAATGAAAAATTAGTTAGCTATTAATTCATGGAAAGAAAAAATTAAATGATTTTCACAAAAAGTTAGAATTATTGTTTTTTTTTTGCTTTTTACATAAGCAAACCCCATGATGAGCTCTCATAATTCTCAATTAACTAATAACTTATTGGATTGGGCTTAAAATAAGTTAATAGACAAACCTAAGAGAAATAAATAAACCATATAATTTAATACAAATCAATGAAATTAAATTATATTCTTGTTCATAAATGCAAGGCTAAAAATAGATAATAGGCCTAATGTTTAGTTCTAAAATATTTTATTTAATTATAAATCAAGATTTAGTCCATCATTAATGCACAATTAAAGATGTGAAAAACATGGAGAAAAAATAAATCAACTTTTATTTAAATAAAATCATAAAAGTTTTATTCCACTCATGGGAGCAAAACCAAAATCCCATACACAAAATTTAGCATAATATAAATAAATTAATTACAATTAACTCAATTACAAAGGACATATTCAGATTCAGAGAAAAATAGATCTAACAATAAAAATAAACCTTTTTGATATGCAATTCCAAATCTTTGAATTGATTGATCCCTTTCTTCAAATCCTTTGAAAGAATTCACAATTGAGAGTTGTTTCTCTAAATTTTGTATTATGAAGTGGTGGATTACGACTATGGTGGTTGTATATGTTTAAGAGAGGTTTTAGAGTGCATTTATAGGTTAGGTTTGAGGTAAAACATGTTTTGTATCTATACTAGGGTTTTTGGCCAATAAGAAAACGCGGGCCATGACACGCTTTCATATGTGCCATGGCATGAATAATTTTGCACCTTGGCGCAATTTGAAATTCCAGAATCACCAAATGCCACTTGAGGCCCTCTCCTAGTGGTATACATGTATCTGGGCCGTGACACACAAATTCAACCTGTTTTTATATGTCTCTCATGAGTCCTTTTCCATCACATACTTGTATATAGGCTATGATGCTCATTGGTTTTATGATTTTTGATATTTTGGTTCATTTTGACCTATCTAAGTTACCATTTTTCACCCTGTTTTCACTCTTTTTGCTTGTGCTTGTCCAAGATTTTTCCAAAAGCACATTAACTTACAAAACACAAAAATACCTTTCAAAACAACATAGTACTAAAATAAAATACAAATTTAACGCTTAAAAGCATAGCAAATTATAGGTCAAAATAATGTTCATCACCCTACCCATTAAGAAAGGATTTAAACACTCATTACTTATATCCTATAAAATTATTTATTCTCTTACCAATAAGTGCCTATAGTGGAACCTCGAGTTTTTTTTCCAACTACAATAATTTGAGACTTTTAACTTTATGTAATAAGGAGAACCACTTCATGCCCTACTAAAATTACTCCAATCTTATGAGCATAATCATGACTAGTCATTCCCTTAACACTTACCAACTAAGGGATCAATCCTAGTTCAAGAATCTTCAAACCCTAACACCGATCACTTTAAACCTTATCCCAACCTGGGGTACGACCCCACACCTCCACTTGTTGATTAAGTGAAAAAAATGCTAATCTAGAAGTTTTGGAGTGCATCTAGCCTTAGAGACTCTACTAGTTAAATCTCGGAACAAGTAGTGATAAAAAAGAAGGCTAGGATGGATCTATTTTAAAGATAAGTGATCGATTTACAACAATTTTTCCTGAGGTCACAAGAGGACAATAGTGAAGTGAAGGCTCATTTGATTCATAAATAACCCCTATGAGAGGTGTGATATGGAGCACTTGTGAGGCAAGGAAATTTTGGCTAGTTTCTTATAAGAGGATGAGATTTAGGACTATAAATCCCCCACCTGGACCATCCCATAAGGAAAGATCACGTAAAATACCTTATGAATCTCAAAGAAACTATGAGAAATATCAACCAAGACAACCATGTAAACTACAAAAGCCTGTTAATGAACTACACCAACCCTATGAATGTCAGTAACCTTTGTTCTTACATGTTTTTATCCTAAAACAATTTTAGAGTTAAATGAAGCATTAAAGATAATTTACCTACCAAAAAGTTAAAAAAATATAACATCTCTTGAATAATGTATCAATTAAAATCTTCATAAATTGGTCCATTCAAAAATGCCAAATGTACACAATTCAAAGATCACAAGTTTATAAGTACAAATTTTACAATAAAAATATATATAAAAAAACAACAAGGACCAACAAAAAATTGGAGATCATAGTTAAATTAGCTTATAAAGTGGCCTCTCAATGCTTCACTCCATTGCTTCACTTTTCTGTTGACTTAGATAAGGTGATAGAGCTGAGGTACTTGATGGTATGGATGCTTATTTATTATTTTGAAAAGCTCACATAATACTGAGGTATGATTTATTAAGTTCAATTTCTCAACTTGAGCTCACAAACGACTAATGATGAAAGAGATACTAGCTTGGTAAACCTTAGTACACTACACCTTTATTATCTTCACTAGGTAAGAAAGTGAAGTCATTTGTTCTTTTAAGGATCTATTGTGACTTTGGCCTCCATGGCCTCTTCCTGAGCTTTGGCCATCAACATAAGAGCTTCTTTAATTTCATGCTCAAGCTTGGTCTCCCAAACATTTTACTCCATGGTGTGATTATGTGTTTTCTTCCATTTCTTAAGCTTATTCAGTACATCACCCTCGAGGTGAAAAATGTTAATCTCGTTGTCATACAAAGCAACATCCTTATCTTCAATGACCTTTTAATACTTGGTGTTATGGGACGTATTGAATTTAGAGAGATAAGGTAGAGAGAGGTATTAAATGAGTAAAAATTTTTGATGACTCAAGGTCTTTCATTAGGTATATACAGGGTTACCTACATATGGCATTCATTTAGGGTCAACATGGACTTAAAATAATAAGGCCAGAAACATACATACAACAAGCATAGATGTCGGTCTATAGTTGGTCTTGATTGCGACCATACACGAGCATGTAATATATGTCCAAACATTGATTCCTCCACTATTTCAGTTTGAACACAAGGATTGAGATGATAGAGTGTATGTACCATTTAGGCTAAAGGTCCCTACTTGTAGTGCTTCAATGTCATGCTCTGGGATGCATGTTCTCACTTGGTTTTTGAGTTTTGAAATTTGATAAGGAATGGATAGGTATATATATATAAGCAATAGTCATGAGGGTCCCATTCACTTTCAAATTGTTTTAGCTCGTTGACATAAAAAAATGCTTTATCGCTTTTGACCTACCTCAAATCACTTTAGCTTGATGTTGATAGTATATACCTGAAAGTTTTAGGTTTTAGTTCAATGGAAAAAATTTATTAGCTCAATTATTTAGAAGATAGTACGAATAATTTTCACATCAAATAGTTTATTCTCTTTGGTTCTTTCTTCTATCTCACAACTACTTTGTTTTTATAGAGGTATTTTTTGTATACTCATCTCCTTATCATTTTTATGCCCTTTTATTATAGGTTTAGTTCTTATTAAAGTCATCATATAAATGGCCAAAAAATTACTTAGGAACCTTCCCATGCTTGAAAGTGTGATTATATTTGTAAGAGAAAAAAGTCTGCAGGAGACTTGAGCTCGATCTTCATCTCGAGCTCCTTAGAGAGCTCTCACAACGTAACCATCGTTATGCCTTCGACAATCACATATCGACCTATCCATGAATAAGGAACCAATATTCCTATTTATCTTCCCTTGAGTTTGGCAAAAGAAAACTCTAGTAAGAAGAGCAATGGGGAAACCTACCTTTTGGACTAAATGATGGCAATTCAAACCTAAACCTTATGAGTTCGAACTAGATGATGCTTCTAAACTTAGGTAGGCCTACAACATTCTTGAGTATGTGAAAATTAGCATCCTTAGCCTGACATATTTCGACAGTAACCCATCTCCTGAAAGTTGGATTATGCTTCACAAAAGACCATTTTGGCTCAGCTTACGATTTCCCCTATCTAACTTCATCAAATATTTCTTGAGGCATACTTAAATATGTCTTGGTTAGCTAATCCCCAATAGATAAAGGTACTTATTATGTATTAAGTTATTAGAGAAAGATCTCAATGTCACAATTGGTATGCCCGAGTTCAATGAGACATACGCCCTCAAACAAAACCCGTCAAATCCTCTCTGGATTTATATGTCTACCAAGAAAGATAGTGGGATGAATGTCTAGCTTTTAAAGAGTGATATGAATTTGAAGTAATTCTTTTTTATGTCTCTGTTCATTGGGAGTTTGATACCTCTCATTTGGGAAAATGTAAAGGCCATTTTGAGAAGGCCATGCTTCCATGTGTTGACCTTAAACCAATACTCAATGAACACATTGTCTCTACTCTAACAATGCTTACCCACATCGAGTACATAGAAGGAGGTTTTTTCAAAGTCTGGTTGGTAGCGATGGGCATGATCAGACCTGGGTGATGCATAAATCTTGGTTGACCCAAAAAAAGAACACGAAATGCAAAAATAGTTTGTTCTGATTTTGCTCTAATTTCTACCTTATACCAAAAGGTGGTAGTTTTTATTAGGGCCACTTACATAAACTTTTTTAATTTTGCAGTTCAACTAATAATGTTTTATGTTTTTATGTGTTATATGGCTAGGAAACGTATATTTAGACAACCTCCTAACCGCCTTCCAATTGATCAAGGAGGGCTAAGTTACCACCACCTCCAAATCGAAGAGGAGGAAAATAGTGCCCCAAGATCGAAGGGAGTTGTAGATACAATCCAAAAACTCACCAACTCCTCAAACTATATCTGAAGAATTGACATCCTACCCTAGTACCATCATTTGTACTCATTCCACCCTCATCGAGCAAAGGAAAATTCATGAACTTCACGGACGCTCCAAGCTCATTTAATGAGTCCATCATAAGCAATCCCATAGCCAAAGATGAGTTCATTAATGTGATTCTGATTGGATTGGATGAAGTAATCCTTGTAAATATGAATAAGGAGTTCAACATCTATAGAAAAATCCTTGAGGTTAGCTTGACACTATTTTTTGTTTTATGCAAAGTGATAGGAGTCAAATTATTGCATTTTTGTTATGATTTAAAGGTTGATATTTGTGTAAAAATTGCGTTTTATTTTATTATTTAATCCACAAATGTCATTTCACGGGTATTTCGTGTTTAAAGTGCAATTTCAGGTAAAATCATAATTATGGAGAAGTTTGGGACAAATTTCAATGATCGGGATTGAGTGCAAATAAAAAGAAAACAAAAGTTCAACATTTGGAATTTCGCCACCGGCGAGAATATTCTTTCCGCCGGCAAAAATCTTATAGAGAAAATGTTGAAAATCATGCAGGGAGCACAGATTTTGGCAAAGCAATTTCGCCGCCGGCCAATTACATCTCGCCGCCGGCCAAATACATCTAGCCACCGGCCAAATACATCTCGCCGCCGGCCAAGTGCATCTCGCCGCCGGCCACAATAATCCCACCGCCGGCGAGATTTAGCGGAACCGAAATCGTAAGTTTTCCAGAAATCTCACCGCGGCGAGAATAACTTCGCCGCAGGCAAGTTTCGTTCGAAAACATTTTTTTATGCTGTTTTGTTCCAAAATTGCCCTCCAAAACCCTAGATCTATATATACATTATGATGGAGAAGGAGGGGACGGCAGAGAGAGCAGAATTGAGTTATTTTTGCAGGAAAAAAGGAAATTGTGGAGAGAAAGGTTGGAGAAGCTTGAAGAATCATCACCATTGTTGCTACCAAGTCTTCCTCTTCAAAAGTTTTTCATCTCTTCTCCTTAGCTTTTATTTTCTGCATTTTATTCAGATTGTTTGTTCATGGATTCAATTGAGAATATGTTTGTTCTTATTTTCGTTATGAACTAATTTGTTTTTGCTAAGGCTATGATGTAGTTGAATCATTAAAATCTGATTTCTTGTGTTATTGTTATATGAATTCATTGTTTTCAAGTTGAGTATTTATTTCCATGCTTAATGCTTTTAAATTTCTGATCAAGATTTAAATGATTTGTTGCATTATATTGAGACCGAGAGGAGATGTGTAATGAATGCTTCTTGTGATAAATACCATATGTTGAATGCGAGTGTGAGAACTAATGCATGATGTATGTGGTTATTCTAGAAATTCCATAAATCGTAATGTGCTTGTTTGTGATTAAATCTTCATAGAAATATAGTCGGTTTTCATAGATAAGTAATTCTAATATAACTCGAGAGAGAGTATTAGGTAAATTTGGGTTTTTCAACCATAACTTTCAACTTTGATTCTCATATAACATAATTTGAAATCGGATTGAATTGATTTAGCGAAATCAAATGCCTTAGCATTTTTAATCATTTGTGAACAACATTAAATTTTGTTATTTGCGTTAGTTTTAAGTTAATTTATTCCTTAAACAAATTCAAAAATTTGGTTTTCAAATAAAATTAGGATTAGTCAATTTTGGTACTTAGTAACACCATTTCTTGTGGATTCGATATCCGTACTTTTGTACACTTTATTACTTGAACGATCCATACACTTGCAAAAATACGCATCACAAAGTTGCATCTAACCAAGACATTTAAAAACTTGTGTATTGTTTTTTTTCATTTTAGGGGATGCCCTTCATTCACTGCTATAAAGTCCAAGAAGAAGAATCGATAAAGGAAGAGCTAAAGAAATAGCAAGAAAGACGACTAGGCCGTATTGTCAATAGAGTGATAGTCCTTCATGCACATACACTAGATCTTACAAAAAAGGAGAAAGTAACCTTGAAGGCCAAGAAAGAGGTAAAAAATTAGTTTTGGAACCTTAAAGAGGAGTTAGGTTAGTCAAAGATGGATGAAGAGAAAGGAGGCTCTATAGTCCAGCTTTAATAAGGTTATATAGTCTTTCAAACTAAAAGCCATGGAGAAGGGTAACGTCGAAGATTACTAATAAATCCTTAATCTGAATCCCACTCTGAATAGGTCTTCTCGAACAATGATTGAATATGGAGAGCAGGAGGCCAAATCTAGTGGCGAGGCTAACACTAACTTACTGTACTACCAGCCTAACGCCAACCAATAGTCTTTAAGGTAGGCAATCAATGTTGTTTTTTTATTTCTTTTTTGTATTATAATTATGTAAAGAAAATATTTTTTTTGGAAATGTAATGAATATTTATTTTCTGTTTATAATTGTCAATGCACACATTTTTATATTTGTACTTCTCTCCACTTTTGGGAGACATGTAGGGCCACCACTGGCTTAATAAAAAAGGAATTGATCCCATTAGAGAGTGAATTGTATGTTTTATCCCTTTTGTTCCCTTTATTTCTTCAGGGTAACTCCTCATGAATATAGCCATTGATCGATCTTTATGTTTCAAGTTAGTTCGCTTAAGAAAGAGAGCTAAAAAAATTAAAGTTGGAAGTGAATAAACATAGAATTCATTCGAGCTTTATAACAATGAAGTCAACCTTTTAAAGGCTCGACTTGATGATAGGGTACATTAGTACGAGAAGGCAATAAGTGCAATGAATAGCCATGTTAAGGAGTATACATATTGGACTAACACATATCTTAAGTATAGTGAGGTTATATTTTTAGAGGTAGTGAGGATCACGTAGGACCTCGAAAGGTAACTTAAGAACCAAGACATTCACAGGCTGTGGTTTTAAATTTCTTGCCTCTAATTATCAATCAGGTTTAGGACAAGATATTTCCATTGGTTCACTCTAAGGTGTTTGACATGAATAGTCACCATGATGCCAAGCAACTAAGGGGCACCTAGACATGCAATTATCACAATCCATGATTGGTTTTATTAATATACGCTTGAAATTTCGAATTCTATTTCCTTAATAGATTCATGTAATGTACGGCCTCTAACTTTGAAATAAATAATCAATCATCCATTTCATCATCTCTCTCTCTCTCTTTTTTTAATAAACATACGGTGTTTCATCAACCTAGAATTGGGAAATATTAGCTTAATGAGGCAATTAGCCCATTAATAATGGAGTGGCACTTCATCAACTTGAAATTGGAAAACACTAGCTTAACGAGGAAATCAAGATCCACCAAGAGTGGTTCCTACTTTAGGGTTTTCTTTTAGTGTGTAATAAATCTGTAAAGTCAAGAAGAAGAAAGATCTTGACCTTCATGAACACAAGGTAAGAGATAAGAACAAATATGTTATGCACACCTTTTGTTATCTACCTATATTGCTTTACAAGTGATGGTTACAACTATATGGTGTGAAGAAATTACGAATAAGAAGTATAGTGGTTTATGGGAAATAAGATTTTCAATACAATTTCATCTCGGTTATAACTTACAAATTACTTTTACCTTAGTATACGAATAAATCATGGATTTTATTAAACCTTTTTTCATTAATTTGCTGAGTGGATGGTGAAATAAATGAGGTAAAAAAGAAAATGTTAAGAGAAAAAGAGATAAGTAATTACCACGAGTGGGACACCATGTGTGTCATCGGATATTGTTGGTACTGCCACCAAATGTTTCCAAAGTCAATGCATTCATCAGATGAGAAAACTACGAGAGAATCAGGACGGTTGGTTTATCGAGTTTGGGAGAGAGAGGAAGAAGCTAGAGTTTTTTATGTGACAATTATAGAGTGAGTTTGTGAAGAATAAAAAAATGAAACTTGAGAGTAAAATGAAAAAAATGTAAAATGATTTTTTGTTTTTTAATAAATAAATTATAATATATTATTTGGTCTTAGTTTTAAAAAGATTAATATTATATCGCTTTAATTAGAGCATGTTTATTTAATAAACGTAATTATAAGTTTATTTGTTTTTAAGTAATTTTTGTAATCAAATTTATGATCACATTATTAAGAAAAATTGAGACTATATGTACACACTATGGTCACATGTTTTATTGAAGAGTGACCAAAGCCCTAAGACCTTGGTTTTAAAAAAAACAGTGGTTAAGTTTATGATACCAAATATCACTATGGTAATAGTGTTATCCAAGACTAGTGCATTATTTTGCCATAATAATTTCTTTTCCATAGCGGCGTGAAGTTACCCTAAGGGTAACAGAATTTTTGGTAGTGGTACCTGGGCCTACTCTTGACACGATCCAGGTTTCAGTTTGTTTGGTTCTATGATTCTCTTTCTGTATCATATTTGGCCAATATTCGATCAACTTCTTCATCCCCTTTGTCTCATTCCTCTGCATTATCAAGCATGAGCTTGACCTCCAAAACCATAGGATGCTCTTAACTCAACACTTTAACTTGTCTTTTTAGCTTTAGGCTTTCTCTCCACACTTCACTTCTCATTTTCTACGTGGATCTTTTCAGGTTCATAGCATGATCTTGTGAAGATGATACTATGGACATTGAGGATGTTGTAGCTAGAGTACTAGAATACTGAACTTTCTTTCCTACTCAACATGTTATAGGTATCCTTATCACAATTATCTAACAAATCAATATACTCTTTTGGATATGGATTTGGAGTTGGTCTAGATCAAGTTACAACATGAACATATTATGTATAGGCTAGTTAGGGAGGCCGTGAGGAGGTCATTAGTGGGACAAAATCTTTACTGTCAACCATAATGACCTATACGAAGATTCCTAACCAAAAAAATATTAATAATAGGAGTTTCATAGTATAAGAAAATGTAGGATTTAGAGAGAAAAATAGTCTACCTTGAAACTACCTGAAAGTGTAAAAGGTGATTTGAAAAGTAGTGTCAAATGAATTGAAAATGTCGCTCCTATAATAAGCAATATGAAAATAAAGTTTGTGGATTAGATTCCTTGCAATAATACTCTAATGGGTTGGTTTTCTATAAATGAGTAAAAAGTCAAAAAATAACTTAAGAGGTAAATGAAAGTGAAATGGTAATTTCCTATTTATAATCAAGGGATTTTAAACACAAAATGCCAAGGGAAATGAAAGGTTAGATATAGGTTACCTTAATAAAATTTGAAAAGCTACCCCTAAACAAATTTTTATTTTTTTATAAGTTGTAAGAGGGAAGATAAACAAGAATATTCCCCTACCTCTCCCTAAACTATAAGAATGAAGGAGTTAATGTCTTATGCTAACTATGTGGTAATCTTAGCGACCTAGGTCAGTGTAGAACAGAGATACGTCAAGTGGACAAGTCAAGCAAACTAAGACAAACGAATTGGTTATAAATCTCATATTCATGGAGTACGTAAAATTAAGTATGTGACCTAAAACATACGACCTAGAGTAAGTGATCTAGTTGGCGACTGCCTGGACGTACTTTATATAGTGGTCAATGTTTTCCAGTATGCAACTTGATTGATATGACCTAATTAAAGCAATCTGTTTAAGCGAGCTAAGATATAAGGTATGTCATGTACTGTCATCTGTATATGACCTGCTCTAACATAAGACTAGCTTTGCTACACTTTGAGCAAAGCGTCCTCCTAAGGATCAATAAGACTTATAAGATTTCATGTCTAGATATACCCAACCCTACCCATTAAGAAAGGATCTAAACATTCATCACTTGTGTCCTATAACATTAGTTATTCTCTATACACCTACAAATTTTACTTGAATAATAGAAGTATAATTTGCATGGATTGAATTTAGACGCTGTATCTCAATACCTAGCCCACTTCTTGCCCAAAAAACAACGAATTTTTTTTAAATTTATTTGATTGCCATTTATGCTATAAGAGCTACTACAAATAATTAATGTCATTTAGGAAAAGAAGAAAGGAAATGATAGTGCATATAAAGAAATAACATAAAAAATACCCCAAGTTTTGAAATATCTTCAAAAATACCTCTAAGGTTTCAAAAAATTTAAAAATACCCCCTCAAACATAATAGAAGTTAAATCTAACAGAAGTAAATAATAATATTTTATAAATTAAAATGAAAGAAGAAATAATAAAGAACCAATAAATAATAAAAAATCAAGGAATAGTAGAATTAGAAATAGAAGACATCTCAAGATGTTTTTTTACAAGAAATAGTAATAAGTATAAAGAAATTTGAATAATAATATTTTCATCTTTAATGAAATTATTCCCAAGAAAATACATAATTTATTATGGAATAAGTAATAAAGAAATGAGCATTAATACTACAAATATAAAAAGAAAGTATAATATATCATTAATTGACAAGAAAACTATATTGAATTAACTATCCGAAATTCCCCAAAAGGATAATGAAAAAATTGGATATATTCTTTTTGAAGGAACCCAAATATTAATAAAAGCTCATTTCAGAAAAGGAATAGATACACCAATAAAAATAGCATTGCTAGGTAATAGAATAATAAAGAGAAAATATGTTTTACTAGGAATGATTCATGGTAATTTGGGTTACAAGAAGCTAAAATTTATAGCATATCATAGATTTATCATTAATATTCATGATAAAAAATTAAACCAAATATTAATTTTAGCTTATGAATTGAAAAGATGAGATTTAATGAAAGAAAAAATCATCTATTTTTAATACACTACATAGTAGGGTATTCATTGATAAATAGTTATAATGGTTCAATGTATAAAAAAAATGAATTTATAGAAATAGATAAAACCTTTCAAGAACTTAGACAAATAATAAAATCAGAAATACTGATAGACATTGAAATACTTGAGGAATGACATTTAGATATCAAAGAAAATCCTTTAGTACCAAGAAGAAAAAGTAATGTGGTTAAAAATAATAATATACCAAGATTTACTTTTATAGATCATGAAAGAGAAACTTCTAAAGAAAAAGTTAAAAAACTAAAAGATGAAGTTCAAGTAATGAAATCACTAGTTTATAATGTCATATTAGGAAGACAATAATGTTTAAAAGCTTTGAGACTTTTAACAAAGAAAATGGATTTAGTTTAAGAATCAAACATGAAATATCTATAAGGTATAATCGAAACACAAAAAAAATTATTGAAAGAAATAAAGAATTGTGGTTATAATAAATTGCAACAAGATATATATATATATATATATATATATATATGGTTTTTACAGAATTAAGAAAAGATGTATATAACATGTATAGAAACAATGATAATATAAATCATAAATACGATCCCTTAAAAGGATTAAAAGTAGAACCACTTAGAAGATCAGACGACCTTATACCTAAAAATGAGATAAGGAAAAATGAAGAATAATCTAACAAAAAATATATAATTTCAATTTAATAAAATACAAAAAAGAATTAGACAAATAATTCATAAATCCCAAAAATAAAGACATGTAAAAGGTAATTGGTTTGTTAAAACTAACTAATGAAGAATTAGAAGAACATTATAATGAAAAACTTAGAACAAACAAAGAGGAAGTCGATATGACAATAATTAGGGAGACTGATTTTGAAACAACAATAATGACCCCAAAAAGGCATATAAAACCAATTCCATTACCAGTTATTTACCAAGAAGAAATATCTAACCCACATAGGAAAGAAATAAATAGGCAAAGGTCAGGAGAACCTAATATTACCAATAGAAGAAGACAACCACTCAAAATGAAAGAAGGGTTGCATTGGGGAACTAGAGGTAGTCACCCATCAAAATTAAAACTTTATGAAATTATAGATTTGATCTCTTACATCTATATTGTATAAGAGATAGGAAAAAAAATCTTTAGATGAATAGACTAGTGGTATGAGTATACTTATATAAACTTCTCAAACTACACAAACAAACCCTTATATCTGTAGGGTATTAGTAGCTCATAAAATGACAAAAAATGTTAAAGTATGACTTTCAAATTTAACAAACCAATAAAATTTATTAATGCAAGGGAGTGCTCCCAAAGGAAGAGAATATTTAGATATAGTAGTAAATGGAATATACAAGGAATTTATTGGAAAAGATAAATGAAGAACTATCATTGAATCCAGTAACAAAGAAATCAAAATAGATTAACAAATATAAAAATTGTAACATATGTTACATAGATTCTTTTATTTGTGAATATAAAATTTATTATCATAAATTACTACCCTCTACACAAACAACTTATAAAGAATTTTTTTTCTAAAATTACCTAAAACATTACATAAGACCTTAACAAAAAGTTAGAACTAGAGAAATAGGAAAACCATACCATACATCCTAGGAAATGATAACTCTATGTTTTAGAGTTATTTTGTCCAATTTATTAATTATAATTGCTATATTCTTAAGGTTTTTAGTTAATTTTAAGTTTCTAAATTATTATTTGGTGTTAGTTTTGTAAGAAATTATATTTTGAGAGAAAAGGAAACAATTTGAATTAAAAAATGACTTAAAGTCAAATTAAAAAAGTTGAAAATTTAAACCTCTTTTGCGCAGAAAATGAGTCTTACACTCGGATGGAACAACACGTGTCACCCACCATCAGATCAAACAATGAACGGTCCAGATCGTGTGTGTTATCCACTCTCCATGCGAGAGAGTCACGGAATGGGGTCCAGTTGTTCCGCACAGCCCAATGTATAGAATTCCCTACGATGCGGTCCACCGAAGCTCTATGCACCCTAGTGTCTCACCGAGCTACATACATTATGTGTCTGATTCCCTTACCAATAAATCAAAGCTTTCCATGTGTCATGCATGGTGTAAAAAAAATTTCGAACTATGAGCTTAATGAATCTTTGGTAAATTTAATTCTCGTAGGAATATAGTGAATTAATTTAGTAAGATGTGTCTATTTGTTATCAAAAACGACATATGGATAAATTAGGAGTTATTGCTTGAAAATTAAATACGAGAATATAAATCAAGAGAAAATAATATGATTCAAGTGGATTCATTTGGTGAAATTGCAATCCTAGAGTTTAATTCTAGTGTTAATCTCATATATTGTTATTTAGAATTAGTTTAGTTTAACTCTATCCAAATATTGATTGTTTGGATAAAATTAGGTTAAGACAATTTTAGTACTTAACAAATCTCTGTGGGAACGATATCATATTTATCACTTACTACTTGTGATCGTATATACTTGCACATTGATGTTCTTTTATGATAACAACATGAGAAAAAAATAAGAAGCAACATATAAACAAGTAAGAGTAAATGATAAAATCTATTGTAATACAAGAGATTTTAAAATAAAAGAAAAATATGGATGTCACACAAAAACCTTCAAAGAAAAATATAAAAAATATAAAAAATGCAAGAAGTTCAAAAGATATATATTCAAGAAACAAGATTTTCAAAAATATAAGAGAACATTTAATAGGGAAACATATAGAAAAAGATATTTTAGAAGGAAAAGGTATAAACCACCTGAAAATAAGAACTATTGCCCGTCAAGAAAGGAAAAATATAGATGTTAGATCTATAATGAAAAAAAGACATTATGACAATGAATGTCCTAACTAGCTTCAATATAGGAAAGAAGTTAAAAATGAATTTTCATAGAAAGCAAAAATCTTAGAATAAGCTTTTAAGATGTAATTAGAACCATTGAGGAATTAGATATAGATGAGACTTACAATATTTATCTATTAGAGGAAATTGATGAGGATGAACACTCAGAATATGTGTATTTTTTATTAGAAGATGAATGATTTGTGTAGTATTACAAATCTAAACAATACCTATATTAAGGTAGGTCTTAAATTTAAAGAGTAACTTAGCTATCATTTACATGCATATATAGATGCAGGAGCTAGTATGTGTGTAATAAGTAAATATGTGTTTCTAAAAGAACACTGGAAACAGGCACCAAAAGATTTAGTTGTAAGAATTGCCGATAATACTATAATAAATCTTAATAAGGTTTTAAAATATACAGATATAATCATAGGATGAGAAAATTTTCATATTCCTACCATATATCCATAAGAAACATGAGTTGATTTATTAATAGAAAATAATTTCCTAAACTTATGTCAACCTTTTACACAATATTTAGACAAAATAAGTCTAACAATATTATATAGTGATACCATTTATGTATCAAAAATAAGAAAAAATTTGACTGTATTAAATCCAACTTTTATGTAACAACATAAAAAGCAAAAAACGTGATCAGATATACATAAAGCAACAAAAACCTTATTTAGAAAATATTTCACTAGATATATAAAAGAAACAAAACTATTTTCTTAATGAAATATAGAAAGATAAAGTCTTAATATGTATAAGAAAATTATTAAAAATAGCAAGCTTAGAAAATCCTTTGGATTAAAAAATCAATAAATTTAAAATGATTTTCAACATAAAATTAAGAGACCCTAACAAGGTTATTAGAATAAAACTAATGATTAAATTCCAAAAAATATGATTGAATTTGTAAAACAAATTCTAGAAATTTTGAAACTAAAAGTCATAATATTAATTAATTCACCTCACTCTAGTCTAGCATTCTTAGTCGAAAAAGAAGTTAGAAAAAGAAGGTGAAAAAAGAAGAGAAAAAAAGAATGATAATAAACTTCAATGCATTAAATAAAGAAACCATTAATGATAGATACTTTATTCCAAAGAAAGAATAACTATTATCATTAATAAAAAAAGTATTTCTAAAGTTTTGATTACAAAAGTGAAATTTGGAAAATAAGACTAGATGAACAATGTAAACAATTAACGGTATTTAGTCGCCCCCAAGGAAAATTCCAATAGACTGTTGTACCATTTGAATTAAAACAAGTCTCATGCATCTTTCAAATATATATGGATAACATCTTTAAAAATTTACAAAATATTTGATATATTGTTGTCTCTTTTGGAGAACATAAAATCGTGCAAGTATACACTGTCACAAGTAATAAATTTGATAAGTAAGTTATAGTTTTCACGGAGATTTGTTACTACAGTTTGTTAAGTACTAAAATTATTTCAATCCAATTTTATCCAAATGATCGAAAAGTTTGACGGAGGTAACTAAACTGATTTTTAATAACAATAAATAAGAAAATTCTAGGATTTCAGTTCTCACTAAATTATTCCACTCGAATCATATTATTCCGTCTTGATTTACTTTTTTTGTAAATTTAATTTGTCAATCAAGAACTTCTAATTTTATCCATACATCTCCTCCGAGCTCCGTATAGACACATCTTGTTAAATTAATTCACTATATTCCTATGAGAATTAAATTCACCAAGATTCATTACGTTCTAAGTTCTCAAATGGCCACACATACGATAAAGGTATATTCCTATCCTTCATATATACATGTTATTCTATTCATGAACAATATACACAAAAATGCTTCTTCCAAGTTTATTTAAGTGCCACGGATTAATTGATAAATTTTCCAATAATCAAAAGCATTAAGCACAAATAGAATAAAAAAATTAAATTATTTCATAACAAAAATTAAAATTACAAAAACGAAAATACTAAAAAATTTAAGGAATATTTAGCTCAAGAACACAAAGAAAATTAGAACTTCATCTGTGCAGAAACACAACAGAAGCCAAAATAGCTTCTGCGTGTTATCTACCCGTTCAACCCCTTATTTCTCTATGTATCACATATTTATACCCTAATAAAATATTAAAAATGTTTAAAGTGGAAAACAAGAAATATTCTTTTTGCAGAAGCATGAAACGAAATTTATCATGTAAAATAGTGGGCAACGTGCGCCATTTCTGATTTCTTTTTAATTCAAAACACATGCCACGTGTCAGCATGTGATTGGCTACTTGAAATAATGTGACACGTGGCATCCTTTCATTCGATGTAATGCACGGGCGCACAAGGAACGTGACATAGGGGAGAAGTACCTTCGAAGACACGTGCTCCATTTCATTTTTTTCTATTTTAACCAACACATGCCACGTGTCAGCTTTTGATTTGCTGAAATAATATTCGAGACACGTGGAAATTCCTTATTAGTTGTCATATCTGGGCACACAATATCCATCTGGACTGCGTAGCATGGGACAATTTCTTTGGCCAGACACGTGGGTCCCACCTTACAGCCGGCCTACGCGGAAGGTGGGCCTCACACGTCACATCGAGTAGCGTACAACCAGAAAACTTGCGTCCAATCTCTTTTTGTCATGTTTGTATTACACACGTTGATCATCACCGTTGATTCAAATAAACTTTTAAACTTTGGTTAATTGCAATTAAATCCTTTTATCTAATTTAAATTAACTTTTATACTTTCGTTAATTACAATTAAGCCCTATTTTAGTTTAAATTATATTTTCATACTTTTTATTTGAAATTAAGTTCTTTTTCGATTCAAATTATTTAATTTTCTTCAAAATATATTTCTTAAGAAATTAACAGCACATATTAATTTATTCCATCAAAATTAACTAAAAATATCAAGAACATAGCAATTATAATTAATAAAATGTGCAAAAATAACTATATAAAATACAGTTATCATATATCTAAATAGATGATATTTTGATTTTCAATAGTTAATTAAATAAATATTATTTAGATATTATTAATATTCTACAATAATGCAAGAAAGGAAGAATTGTACTCTCTAAAAGGAAAGCAATACTTGCTCAACAGAAAATTAATTATTTAGGTCATGTACTAATAACATTGAAGGTTTTCCTAGTTAATTAAAAGACAAAAACCAATTATAATTTCTTTTAGGATGTTTGACAAAAAGACCATATCTTGGAACAAGACACTATGTATATGGATGAAGTAAAAGCACAGGTGAAAACTTTACCAACTTTATACCATCGAGAACCAAATGATAAATAGAAAATATAAATAGATGTTTCATAAGAATATTGAGGAGCAGTTTTAAAAGCAAAAGTAGATGAAAAAAATGAATATCTTTGTAGATATATCAAAATATTTCTATGGTTCAGAATTAAATTATCACATAAATAAATAAAAAAGAATATCTAGCCATTAAAAAGGTTATTAAAAAATTTACAATATATGTCATATGTTCCAAATTCATTATTAGAATTAATAATAAGAATTTTTTTATTTCTTATGAACTAATATTGTAGGTAATTATAAACAAGTAAGATTAGTCAAATGAAAATAGTGGTTCAACCACTATAATTTTGATGTCGAATATCTCCTAGGAAATAAGAATAGTTTACATATGATCTTACCAAATAATTAGCATCTCTAACTATTTTTATGCTTACAGAAATGGAACATCTTGATATCAAGATCAAGATAAAGGAAAAGAAGATAAAAATCCTAGAGGAACAACTTAAGCTGTTATACCTCGAGAAATATTTTATAGAGATAGGAAATAAATAGGGAAGAACTTGATTGTTCAAAACAACTCTTAAATTCCAAATTAAGATGAAAAAAAGGAGAATGTAATAGTTCAAAAGAGAGTAGCATCTCTGAAATAAGAAAGCTCAATTAGGTTGATGAAGTAGAAAAAGACCTATGTGGTTTATAATGGTCCAAAACTAGGAATTTATAACAACTAGATAGGGGCCAGTAAATCTATTCTAGGGTTTAGTGGAGTAACTCATAGAGCCTTCACCAACAAAATAGAGGCTGAAAGTGGTTATGCCAATTACAAAGTACCAAAACTAATAACTCTAAAGGAGATAGTAAGGAATTGATTTACAACATTATAATAATAACCAATAGTACCAAGCATGTTGAAAACCCTAGGAAAAGTACTGTTTAGATAAGAATCTCTCTTAGAGACATCAAAGACAGTAAGGCATTCGATGCAATTCAGGGAAACATTTCTTAGAACTTCATTAGTTATTGAAGATGAAAAGAACCAATGTATAAATCTCAATAAATCACAATAGTTGAGCCTCTACAACTTCGCCAAAAAAATATACTCAGGAATAGAAAACATATATCCATGAATTAATTTAAGTGAATTAAATTATTTCCAAAAATATTTCAAAAAAGTAATCAAGAACTTTAGGAAAAAATAAGAGCATGTGACAAGCCTATTTATCTCAGATTTTTCAATTTACTAATGGATTGGAATGAGAAAGGATGTATTAGTCCCTACCACTTCATCAAGTTAGGGATTACCAATACAAATAGAGAAGTTCCCAACTAAGGGCACTTTCAGAAAAGAAATTTAACATAGAAGAACTATGTGTATTAATAGATCAAATGTTAAGTCAAATTTACTATAAACTCAAGAAAATTGATAACTCTACTGAAATAAAGTAAATTACTCAACTAGTAAATTCATAATCACTTATCATAATAGCATGGCTCTTTCTGAAGAGGATGGTGAAAAAATCACCAAATATGAGACAAATTTTAACAACAATAACCTAAAAATTAGTCATAAAACAAGGAATGTATTATGTTTCTATGCTAGAGAAGCCACTAAAGATCACAGATGCATTTACTACATCAAAGATCGAGAAGACAAAGATGCATCATCATCAACATCATCCAAAGGACTATAGGTAGAAAATGACAAGGAAGAATAAAGAGAAGAAACCGTCAGTAGAAGACGACAAAAAAAAAATAAAGATGTAGACCCACATCTTTAGTCAGTACTATGTGCCAAGGAAAAACCAATGGTTGATATTTAAAGCAACAAAGCATATGAATTTTTAAAGGATAAAATAGTAATTTCCATCTTGTAAGCATGAATTCCTTGTGCTATAAAAGGAACTCTTATTTTTATTTGAGAACACACAGAAAAACCAAAGCACAAAGTTCAAAAAGCACACTACTTCTAGTATAACAATCCTCTCTATCCAGAAATACCAATCAATAATTATGTACTTAGTAATTACTAGTGGCTAAGAATTCCTTCAAAGTTCTTAGTTGGCCTTAAGATTGTAATAATTATTATATTATGAATAAAATGGAGTTCAATCACTCTTTTCTAACAAATCTAAACTAGACATCATTTATTTATGGATGCAGAAGGCTTACCATTACGAGAAAGGTATAAAGGTTTGAGCAAAGTTTAGGCATAATCGATGTAATAAGAGAAGACATACATAAGAGAAGATCATGATGGACCCATTAAATTTAAGTATAATAATTATAACTTTAAGCCAATTAAAGATATTGAATGTTTAAATATTTATTTATATCAAGTTATAATACTGATAAACATAAAGATGATGATATAAATAATACACTATTATAATAAAAGAAAAAAAATAGCATTAAATAACTAACATTGAACTTAAATAACCAGCATTAAACAACTTACCCCCAATTTAGTATTAGAACCATAGGAATATTAACATAATATGAATAGAAAAATTAACACTATTAGATTTAGGGACATCAATGATATTAATTATAAAATCTAGAGACATTTTAGATAGATATCCTGCGTAGAAATCAATTGAAAAATCTATTCATATTGAAAATTATATATATTTTTTATATTAAAAAGTTAATCTATAATTATTTGGTTATCAAAGTATGACCTTGGAGTGTTATTCCCTTTGGGTCATAGTTATGAGCCACAAGAGCAGGTTGAGAAGTTTATTGGCTTTGGACAATTACATTAGCCTACAAGCACCAGCTTGAGACCTTGGGCCTCAACTATAGCTCCAACCCATACTCTTCAGACCTTGGGGTTGATTCTACAAGCCAGGGGATGGCTCAGCCCCGTATCAGGTTGAAAGTTGTTGATGTCTAACGCAATATCATCCCAAAAGTTTCAAGCACGTACTAATCATCCCTCCTTTTAGAACATCATGGCATGTACGTGAACTAGTTCCCCTCAACCCCCAAGTAATGCTTTACTAATAGAATATCACCACGTGTATTGAACACTTATATATATGTAAGCAGTAAATATACATGGCCAAGGTTGGAACCATCCCTCACTGTGACCCTATGGCTTAGACTCTCTCAAACATTGACCACTGTCTTCCAATCGTTAATTCTAAAAACTAATTTTTTTATTATTATTTTGATTTAGTGTTGTTGTGTCAAAAGTAACAAATGAGAGGGAAAAGTTAATGAAATATTCTCAAGTCGAGATGGACATTTTATTTGTAAGTACTTGAAAATATGGTTATTCACAAAAAATTGTCAATTATTTATGAAATTAACTATAAGTGATTATGTGTGGATAAAGATGATTATCACAATTCTAAAACCAATTATATATCAATATTATATCTTTTATATGCATGTAATTAAGTAGTATACAAATACTTTTATTATTACTAAATAATGAATAATAATATTTTAAATAATTTAGTAATTAAGTATAATGATAACTAAGTATATTTTTAAATAAATATTAAAAAAATATTTTTTTTGATAAAAGTATAAGAAAATTACTATATGCTCACGATATACTATTATTATTCAAAACTAGTGTATCCATCCCATCAACTATCATAAAAGTTTAAAATATCTATGTTAGTTCAAATTATTGGAACTGAAATTCTAAAAATATGTTGAAATATCTATGTTAATTCAAATTATTGGAACTAAAATTCTAAAAATATGTTGAAGATATTTTCGTTATCGATGAAAATATTAGAAAAACAAATTATGAAATTCATAGACAAATAAAATTACGAAAACTTCAAAAAACTTTCAAAAATATCAAAACAATCAATTATTTTTTTTTAAATTCATTATCTTATTTAATACATATAAATATAAATATATTTCATATTTATTTTGACCAATAAATCAAAAGGTTGTAAAATATGTAATTAAAATATTTAAAATAATTACTCAAATTATTGGCCACATCATGAATACAAATCAACAAAAGTATTAGCTTAATCTACAATATTACAATACATACATATAATCTTGGACATTTAGCCTCGATTTATTAAAAAATTGAGGTTATAGAGTTTTGGTCTCGGTTTTTAAATAACCAAGGTTATAGGCATACCCTATCAATTTTTTTTACACTAAACACCAAATTTTTCTATAAATTTTTTTCTTTTTAATTCTCTCTTTTTTTTCCTTTTTATTTACCTCTTTTTTTTTCACTTCTAATAACTCTCCTCTTTATTAGTACCAAATTTTCTCTTTTTTCCCCCACTTAATTTCTCTTATCAAACCCTACATCAGAGCCATTCAAACCATTTTTCCTTATTTTTTGTTTGTCTCTCTCAAACCCTACATCAGCACCGCTCAAACCATTTTTCCTTATTTTTCGTTCGTCTCTCTCGTCTCCCTCATCTTATTAATATACTTGTGTTCTTGGCTTTATCATATTTTGATTTAATGGTTTCAGTTTTATTGTTTTGTGGTTGGTGCAAAGATAGAGCTTGTGGATGGGTGATTTGAACTACGAAAGGTTCAAAAGCTAGAGGGCCACACAGATAGGGTGTGGAGTCTCGCTTGGAATCCAACGACTGGTGTTGATGGCGTTCCTTCTATTTTTTCTTCTTGTAGTGGTGATAAGATCATTCGTATTTGGGAGCAGAGCCACTCTTCCTCTTCTTCATCTTGGAAGTACAAGGTTCATTTGTTCCTTCGTTTAAATTCTTTTATTTTCATACATTTATGTTGTTTTTGGTTGCTTATAATATTTTGGGAGAATCAGGATATGTAATTTAAGTTGCTTTAGGGTTTTAAATTATGAAGACTAATATTTTGTGCGATAATTTAAAAAAAAACCTTTTTGTTAGGTACCAAATATAGTTTCTTATGCAACTATTATTGATGGGCTCTATGAGTACGAATTACTGGAAAAGGCTAAAGAACTTTTCTTGGAAATGAAAGGTAGGGAAATTGTCCCTAATGTAATTGTTTATAATTATCTGATACATGATTTTTGCTATGAAGGGAATTTGGAAGATGCTAAAAGCTTGTTGAACGATATGGTAGAAGAAGGTGCTCATCCTAACAACCTTTAACATCTTAAACTTGATGTTTGTGCTTGCAATTTTGATGTGTTGATTAAGGGATATTGCAACAAAATTGAGGATAATAGAAGCCTTGAACCTCTACTGGGAAATTATTAACAAGGGTGTTAGGCCTTCAATAAGAATATATATTTCATTGTTAGCTGGTCTTTTCAGGGTTGATAAGGTTGACGATACATAATATTTTTAACGAGATGTAAGTTCATGGTATGGATACTTACAGTACCATCACCAGCGTATAATTTTTCAGTTTATTGGTAAGGCTGGTAAGGAATTTTTTTTGACATCCTCAAGTTCATGGTGTGGATACTTGTTAGGCTAGTAAGGAATTTTTTTGACATCCTCAGGTTTTTGAAATCCCAGTACCATCACCAGTATATAATTTTTTAGTCTCATATGTTTTTCTATCTGACTTATGGGTTAGAAAATTAAAACTTGATCCAGATTTCTAGCATTCATTTTCAACTATTGATTGAAGTCCCTTTTTAAATCAAATTTAGACTTGAAGATAGCGTTGAGAAACAAAAAAAAGATGGAAAATCAGTACTTCACAACCATTAACAGAAATCTAGTGCATTCAACAGGTACTTATGTTTGTGCTAGTGCCGGGTGCTGGTGTCAGGTGCATGGTGCTTGGTTCTTGGTGCCGGTGCCTGGTGCTGGTGTTGGTGCTTGGTGCATAGGGTTGAGGCCATATGGAGAAATATATGTTATCTTTATTTTCTCTATTTATACATTTTTTTGATACTGATAATATTGTTTTAATGCATTACTGTTGAGATGTGCTTTTATGATAAAAGTTTCCACTAAGGTTCTGGTTTTTGTTTTGGACAAACATTTGTACTTTATTGATGTGTTGATTTCATCAATAATAAGTCTTTGGATTTAGCTTGAATTCAATTTTTTATTTTAACAAAGTTGACATTGCATGCATTCTACTTCTCTTACTGATATATTCAATTTCAAATTCGTCTGACTAATTGGTATAGCTTAGTTATCAAAATTGCAACTTTCACTGATATCATTTCATTGAGATTCTTGCTTAAATCTCATATGAACTATATTTGGTGCTTTTTATTTCTTTAGTGATATTGATTACATTGTTGTAGAGTAGTTTTTGTCTTTAGGCATATTTATTTCAAGGTGCAATTTTTTTAGGTTATCTTGAATATTCACTGTCCGGGTTATCTGTTGATTATTCATGGCTTAGTGTCTTTGTGGAAGAACATAATGTGATTCTTGATGGCAAGACATTCTTAAATGATCTTGAAGTAGAGGTATGTTATAGACTAAATGTTAATTACATTTAGAAAATATATACTTAATTATTGTCTTATGCCACCATTTTAATTTCATAGAGTTTCATTAAATTATTTATACACTTGATTGAAAGGGAATTTTGTTGCAATTGGACTCTTCTGATTTATATATTGCAGTTACTTACCAAAAGGAATGCAGGATTGGGACAGAGAACTCATGCTCGGTAACATCTTTGTCCTATTATAAAGTTTTGGGGTGAGCTTTGAACTTTTAACAATACTTACCTTTCATTTGATCTTTCATGATCTTCACTTTCATTTTCATAACAAGCTATTAAAAAATGAAGGAAAAAATATCCATAAATAGTATATTATTGTTTGAATAGAGCTAGCAATGACTTCATTGTGGTTCTTGGTGATGTCTTCTTATTCTACCATTTGGATTTTGAGAATGCAACAGCCTCTTCTGCCCTTGCCTTTGACAGTCTCCAAGCTTTGAAGGAAGAACCAGATAATAGAGTGGGCAATGCAGCACATAGTTTCCCAGGTTCATTTAATGACCGAATATTTCTATTCCTTGTATATTTTAAAGGATTAAATATTCTCTCTACAAAAAATCTGGATAGATGTTTTAAATATAATGTGTTTTTTGAGCTCTATATTTGACCTCTGATTTGCTGCGTTTGCATTTACCATTTTGTAAAATGATTCCATAATTAGACCATACCTGATTAATTTCTTATAGAAATTATGCATTGTGGTCAATAAAAGTATAACTTATTTTTGGTGTTAGATTTGCTTTCTTTTTCCATCTTTTTCCACACCATCGCACCAAGTGCAACACTAGCACACCATCGCACCAGCCACTAGGCACAGTAGCACCAATGCATCAGGTGCACCAGTGCACTAGGCACACCAGAGCAGCAGGTGCACCAACACACCAGAACAGTAGGCGCACAAGTGCAGCAGACGCACGAGCACCTCAAATGCACTAGACATACTTTGTTTTGAGTCTCAAAATAGATAAAAATAAATGCTATGCTCAAATTATTTCTATTGTACCATGTTTATTAATTTATAGTGTATAATAAACTTTCGAATGTAATTATACTTTTAATTTTAATATAATATGAGTTTTAATATTGTAATTAATAATTGTATTTTTTTAATTTATGCATACCCTATGGCCACGGTTATTAGAAAATCGAGGCCATTGGGTACCTATGGCCTCAGTTTTCTAATAACCGAGGCCATAGGTCGTTACCTATGGTCTCTCTCACTTAAGCCTCGGTTCTTATAATTGTGGTCATAGACCTACGACCACGGTTAAAAACTAAGACCATATGTACTTTTTGCAGTATTGATACACCCAAAGTAAAAAATAAATCTACTAACATCACTTCTTAATACAAGAACATTAACCCAATACATTCTATATCCCAAAAATAATATTGGGAATCCAAAATAATACTTAAATCCAAAGTCTCATTTATACATAAATCTCACGTAGTGATCTAAACTAAAAACCAAGTTCTTTACTTTTGGCTGTATATAATCTCACACACATGTACAAAAGAACACATAATCAATTTTTCCTTCTAATGTTCTCTATTAAGAGCATATATATGCACACATAATTTAGCAAGGAGATAAAAGTCATTTTATCTTTCATCTTTTCTATGCCAAAAACAGAAGAGTAATAAGAGACATTAATATTAAGGCTAATTAATTATATAGCCTATCCAACTTTAGCTTCTAAAATATTTGCTCTTCTTTTTTTAAATTGTTTTGAGCTATTAATTTTAATAACCTTCACCTTGGCTCAAAAGATACCAATATCATAACATGTCCACACATATCCTTATTACACTTCATTTACGAGAAGGGTACTTCATCCATCACTTTATCTTTAACCAAAGATAATCTCACTCGGATTTGCTCCACCTTAAGAGCAATCCTTCTGTGTCATATTTTTCATTACCAAATATGGATCCATTTCATGAAACTTGATCCATTTTTATTGTATCACATTATTATCACTAATGTAAGATTTTAAGTTCATTTTTGAAAAAATATTGACCTTATCCTTAATGGTAGGTGGAGCTTCACCTCTAGTAGATCATCAATCAACTTGTACAAGTTATCTCTCATTTTTCCTTTCATAGTAATCAAAAAAACATTTATTAACCTCTATAAACATGTTTCTTGTAGAAAAATCACAACCCATGTTATCCAATTTATTTAATGAAACCTAGTTCTTTCTTAAAGTGAGTATGTGTCTAACATCTCTTATTGTTCGAACAACTCCATCAAATATTGTCATCTTTATGGTACTCAAATAACCTTACTTCTTGAACCACTATCCGTCACAACGTCACCCCCATAATAATGTTTGTATTTATTAAATAATTTCTTGTTTGCACACATGAAATGAGCAAGCAAAATCTAAAATCCTGTCATTCTAAGAACCATTACTAGTTGTCACAAAAATTACATCATTCTTGGTATCACAAGGTTTATTCACTTTGCCCCTTTAGCACTTTATTTTTTCTTCTCATCTAGGTCTTTTATGGAATTTAATATTTTTTTACAATATCTCTTGATGTGCCTATTATTATGACAATAGAAGCACTTAACATCGCATCTTTGACGAGACTCGAATAAGTTTTCATCTCTACTTAGATATATTTTCTTAGTTCTACTTCTTCTAGTACTATAGCTTGCTCTTGAATTACTATTCATAGCAAAACAATATCTATATGTAAAACTAGTCAATTGTATCTCAATACCAGTTTTCAAGAAAGACATTAACAACTTGTGCATTGTTAGTATAGTTTTCCTTTAAGTAGTGAAGACACTAATGCATCTTTATTATCACCTTATATCTTCACATCAACCTGTAGCAATTTAGAAACACATAGCCTGAATCGATTAAATTGACTTTTAGCATCACTATCTCAATCCATTTTAAAAGTATATAATTGTTTCTTCAAGTGAACCTTAAGAAACAATTTTTGCATCCATATACCTTTTATGTTGACATTTCAAATCTTAAACCTTTGTGTTGTTGCCATATCTTTCTTAAACTAGGAACTCTCCCCACTCGTATTAATTGTTAGATGCAATGTAAGCATAAAAGTAACTAAATGCAACAAAATGAATGCGTAAAGAAAAATCAATGAGAAACTTACAATGGTACAAAAAATTAACCTAATCCATACCCATAATAAAAAATAAAGTCATTAATATCACATTTTAATACAATAATCTTAAACTCAATATCAAATATATCTTGTATATTAAAAATTTAAAATAACACTTAAATCTAAAGTTTTATTTACACCCGAATCTCAAGCGTATGCTCAAAATAAATAACCTTAAAATATAAATAATATTCATTTAATTTTAATAGTATATAATCTCACAAACATCTACAACAGAATAAATCGTCAATTTTTTCTTCTCTTCCATGGGTCTTCTGCACACATAATATAGCAAAGAGATAAAAGTACTTTTGTCTTCATCTTTTCCATGCCGAAAGCGGACCAGTAAAAAGTGACATGGGTATTAAGGCAAATCAATCATATAGTCTATCCAACTTCAATTTATTAAACGTTTGTTTTTTTTATATAATTATTTTAAACCATTAATTACATCGCAAATTAATATAACAAAAATTAAATAAATATATCATTAATAAATTATTTAAAAATAAATATATAAATAATATTTTATTTTATTAATTGGTATTCTATCTATATTTTATCGATATTATTGAAAATAATATGTATCAATATTAATATCTCTAAAATACAAATAAAATTGAGACATTATAATAATGTCAAAATATTTTCATCTTTTAGGTTTGTTATACTAAGATTTTATTTTTAATATCATTTTATTTTTTCATATTTTTGAGTAGTATCTCAGTGATATCATATTTAAAAAATGTATTAATTTAATACGAGTTATTATTTAATTATATATTTTTCACGTATTTAATAATATATGTGTGATGTTACGAGGATATTTTTGAATAATAATTAATTAAAATATATTTAAAAAATATTTTAATATAATCAATTAATTTATTATCTAAAATTTAAATATAATATGTATATCATTATGTATGTAAAAAATATTTAATTGAAATACAAGTTAATGTATTGATATTTTTTTATTAAATAGAATATTATTAAAGTATCAGCTGCTATAAAATTTAAATAGGAAATAATATCAAAAATAAAATTATAATAATACTAAAATTAAATGTTATATGTGATAATTAAGATATGTGGTATTATGGCGTTAGTACCGCCGACTACCATCACGCGTGCGTATGTGTCAATTGTTGGCAGTTCATATTAAGATCCAACTATACAACTCCATCAGACATTAAAAATAAGGAAAATAAAAATTAAATATTTGATAATGTTATTTCTAAAATTAGCACCGACTCAGTTTTAGAGCGAGATACTGAAAGATCTCTATCTCTTAGGAGTTCTTTTTAGTTACTATCCGCATATTTTCCAAAGAAAAAAATAAATAAATAAACAAAGGAAAATCGAAAATGGGGAATATCAGACCTTCTTCTTCTTCGCGAAGTGGAGGAGGAATCATAAGACTGTCATTCCGAGTCTTTACCTCTGCCATTGCTGTGTCTCTATTTCTCTTCTTGTCGCTATCTTTTTTCTTCTCTTCTCGTACTCACTCTTCCGATCTCAATCACTCTGTAAGTAGTAATTTATCTTCTATTCATTTTTACTGGATTTTTATTATCATTTGAAGCCAAGGCAGATGTACTAGAATTTTTTTTTTTAATTCGTGATGTGGAAAGTGTTCCATGTGAACATATAGACTCTTCTTCTGTATTTCTCTCTCTTTTTGTTGATAGAAATTGTGATTTTATGCTGGAAGGGGAAAAAAATTAATAGATCTTGTTAGCATGAATTCGCCGTAAAAGCCGTGTTCGCGCTGGATCAGGAATGTCTGGAAATTTATTTTTTATTTTTTTGTTCCTTTGAGAAACATAAAAATTTGGTAGCTTGTAGTTATGCTTTGAATAGGAAAAATGGGAAGTAGTAAAGAAGATAACTTAAACATTTTTGTGTGAATTATAAGTTTCCTGATGTATACGTTTTGATCTGTAAAAAGTAAAGCCTGAAAAGCAAGTTATCTGGTGTTGTGTGTTGAACTAGGGTATCAGTTCGGGTTCATATGGAATCAGACTCTTGAGAAGGTCCATGCTAGCGGCCAAATCAGATCCTCTAAAGCCTCGGTTAGACCAGATTCGAAAGCAAGCTGAAGATCATCGAACCTTGGCTCATGCATATGCAGCCTTTGCTCGGAAGCTCAAGCTTGAGAGTTCGAAGCTTGTTAGAACCTTCGCTGAACTCTCTCAGAACTACACCGATCTCATCAACAAGCCTCAGTACCGTGCTATGTTGGATTCTGACTCTGTGAATATCGAAGAGTCTGTGTTGCGCCAATTTGAGAAGGAAGTGAAAGAACGTATCAAGGTCACTAGACAATTGATTGTGGAAGCCAAAGAGTCCTTTGATAATCAGCTCAAAATTCAGAAGCTAAAGGATACAATTTTTCATGTGAATGAGCAGTTGACAAAGGCAAAGAAGCAAGGAGCTTTCTCTAGCTTAATTGCTGCCAAATCAATCCCCAAGAGCCTACATTGTGTGGCAATGCGACTGATGGAAGAGCGGATTGCCCACCCTGAAAAGTATTCGGATGAGGGGAAGCCAATTCCTCCAGAATTTGAAGACCCCAATCTTTATCATTATGCTATATTTTCAGATAATGTAGTTGCAGCATCAGTTGTGGTACATTCAGCGACACTGAATGCCAAAGAGCCATGGAAGCATGTTTTCCATGTTGTTACGGATAAGATGAATCTTGGAGCAATGCAAGTTATGTTCAAATGGAAGAACTATAACGGGGCACACATAGAGGTAAAGGCTGTTGAGGATTACAAGTTCTTGAATTCATCCTATGTTCCAGTGCTTAAGCAGCTTGAGTCTGCAAAATTGCTACAATTCTACTTCCAGAATAATGTTGAGAATGCAACGAAGGACACTAGCAACATGAAGTTTAGGAACCCAAAGTATCTGTCAATATTAAACCATTTGAGGTTTTACTTGCCAGAAATGTATCCAAAGTTTCACAAAATTCTGTTTTTGGATGATGACATAGTAGTTCAGAAGGACTTGACAGGGTTGTGGGGGAATGATATGGATGGGAAGGTGAACGGGGCTGTGGAGACTTGTTTTGGATCCTTCCATAGGTATGCACAGTACATGAATTTCTCCCACCCTCTTATCAAAGAGAAGTTTGACCCCAAGAAATGTGCATGGGCTTATGGGATGAACTTCTTTGATTTGGATGCTTGGAGAAGAGAGAAGTGTACAGAAGAGTATCATTACTGGCAGAATCTGGTAAGATTTTTATTTTTTTTACAGTTTTAACATCTATTTCTCTCCTGATAAAAAATAACTTTACCATTTCCCTAATACCCTGTTTTTGCTCATCATTAACTTAAGATTTTTATTTTTTACAGTTTTAACATCTATTTCTCCCCTGATAAAAAATAACTTCACCATTTCCCTAATGCCCTGTTTTTGCCCATCATTAACTAAACTTCATGTTTGAACCTATATATATATACTTGAGGCATTTATTTTCAAATAATTTGTCTTGACATATATTAGGAATGCTAAGAACACAAAAATTTGCTCACATTTGCATTTACATCATTTTTGATGTGCAACGTGGTAAAATAACTTTGGAAATGATTAAGTTATTCATTTTTGTACAAATTTGTATACACAGCATTTCTTATCTCTCTCTTGCTAGCTTTGATGCATTTATTGCTTGAATAATCTGAATCTTTTTGGTTGTACTGCTTGTACTTTATTTTGCTAGTTGCACGATTTGAGGGCTGTTTGCTATCTAAAGTAAACGCCTAACACTTGATACACCTACTCTGCAATTTTATACTTCTCCTTTTGTTCTTTTCCATGATTATTTTATACATTCATGTATTGTTGTGAAAAATATAAGGCAGTGCCTATTGCCAGGTATGAAAAGGCTTGTCAAATGACATGTTTAAAGGAGGAGAAAAACAGCTATTTGATCCCATTTTACTAAATTATCTTAAAGAAGTTTCTTTGGTGCCTGGAAATAGGCATAACCATATGTAATTATCTCTAACTGTATATGAATGTCAATCTCAACACAGAACGAGAACCGTACCTTGTGGAAATTGGGGACGCTGCCACCTGGTTTGATCACATTTTACTCCACTACAAAGCCACTGGACAAGTCATGGCATGTTCTTGGACTTGGCTACAACCCAACAATAAGCATGGAGGAGATAAACAATGCCGCAGTGGTGCATTTCAATGGGAATATGAAGCCTTGGCTTGACATTGGAATGAACCAGTTTAAGCCTCTTTGGTCAAAGTATGTTGACACTAGTTTGGATTTTATTCGGTTATGCAATTTCGGTAGTTAGATGAATTAAATTAGTTGAAGGATCTTCTAATACTGGAGCTGCAGCTAGTATTTCTCCTTTGTGTTCCACTGCCATTCATTGCTCTTTCTCACCAGTCGTCACCGTAGAAGAAAATTTTCTTCAATCCAAGTGTAGTATCCTTCTTTGTTATATTGATTTTTGGTTTCTCTTTTACATGTTTATAAGAGAGAATAATTTATATACGAAGTATTAAAGTCGGTGGATGTGAACAGAAGCTATTCAAGTCTATTACTTCATTGCTCTCAATAGAATTTAGTGACAATTTGTTTCTTAGAGAGTACACGTGTATTGCCTGGAAGCTCCATTACACGAAAATATAGTACCTAATGTAATAGGCAAGTGTATTTTGCAGTAAATTTATAACTAGTTTCAAGACTATTTTGTAAAATTCTTATTTGTTAGCATGCAAGTTTTAGCTTCATAAAAAAAAATGTATGCTTCATATATTAGTGTAGGAGGAATGTTAATGGGACACATACGTTCACTTACATTAATTATGGTGTGTTATGTGACAAAATAATAACTTGTAGCAAGTGGCAAAATAACTTTGGAAATAGAGAAGTTATTTGTTTTTATAAAAAAATTTGTAACGTGATGCACCATAATTCATTTGAGTGTAAATTTTTGAGCATTTATCAATTTCCATTAGTCTAATTTCATCGTATGAATTTTTTTTACACCCTTGATATTTGTGGGAGATTAATGGCTTATCAGTTATATGGAGCAATGTTTTGTGGTTGCCTATTATGTCCCAATATGTTGTTAATTGTGACTTTCAAACACCGGATGTGAATCAGTCGACAGTTTTTAATGGGGAACTTGTAGTATAAGCTTGAGATTTGTGAAAGTTCACGAAGTAATTCGAGTTATGCTTACCCAGCAATGTAGTTTTTCAGAAAATAGTTACATACTAATGTCCTCACTTTGTTGTGAATCTGACTCAAAAGAACTTTACAAGGAGTGAAATCAAAACAGTTCAAGAATCACAAGATAAAATAAGTGATTCAGCCAATGTGTTTTACATCCACTTTCCATTAGCAGCAACCCTTATTCCTTCATTGCCATCAAGGTGATTCTTTAGTCTCAAATCCTCTCTGCATATGCATGAGTTTGTTATGTTGAAATTATGTGTGGCTCACGTTGGCGATATTTACACTAGTGATGTCAAAAGGAGAAAAGGTAAAGATGTCAATGATGTTGGAAGCAAACTTGGACAAAAGAATTTACTTAAAGGATGCAAAAGTCATGTTTTGTGTTGAAATTATTTTACTCTGCATTTGTTTCTCTATATAAAAGATGCTTTGGCATTAGTTTAGAGCATCCCACTAGCCAAGTTAAATAGCTACAATTTGAGAGGGTAAAAGTAGGAAGTTCACTTTGTGAGTTTCATAGTGTTAGAGATAACACATTTGTTAGAAAAAAATTCTAAACCGAATGTATTAAGATCTTAAGATATTTAAGAGTTTTGTACCTATTTTGTAAATACCATTTGAAATAATAAATTATTTTTAGTGGGTTGAACTACTTATAGTTTTGTATACTTTGTTATTTATTTTCCATACCATTTAGTTACGGTAGTTAATATGTTACTCAATTGAGTACTTACCATTTAGGAAAGTTTTGTTTAAGAAGATTAAAATTTAAGTGGTACAGATTTTTCCTTCCAATATTTATTAGGAGCTTCATTAAAATAGTAGGTATTGAATAATACGTGATATCAAAATCAATTCTTTTTATATTATCAAATTGTGTCGTGAAATTCTTTTGGGAGTAAAAAAAAGTAGGTCAGAGTCTTTAGATATTGTGGATTCAACTCCGGCACCAACTTTGTCAAAACTAGTTAGAACTATCATTATAAATGCAAAATTTGATATTCAAAAATTTGATAGTATCAATAATTTTGGTACGTGGTAATCTGAGGTATTGGATGTATTATACTAGCAATAGTTGGATCATACTCTTTAGAATAAACCCAAAGACATGAATGAAAAAGATTAAACAAAGTTTGATCGTAAAGCATGTGGTACCATTTGGTTGTATCTCACCAAAGACAAAATATTTTGTGTTGATTGAGACATCAGCAAATAAATTTTGGAAGACATTGAAGTATAAATATATGTTGAAAATACCACTTATTGTCTTTTCTTGAAAAAAAAACTATGAGTTTATGTGCACATTTGGTACGCCATTTATAAGAAACTATGTATCACTTTGTTGTATGAAAATGACAAAACTTCATTTGATGAGATTTGTACGGCCTTGTATAGCTATGAAACCACAAAAAATGATAAAAATGGATCATAGAGATACAATGACAGAAGTATTGACAACAAGAAGTCATTATTTGATATATGGACTTGGAAAGAAGAGCAAGTCACTATTAGAAGCAAGATTTTCCAAAGATGAAATGTTTTTTTTATAAGAAGGTGCATTGGAAAAATAATTGTCCTAAGTTGCAAAAGAAAAAGAAGGACAATTTTTTTTCAATGTTTATGCAATTGATCAAAGAGATTATGAGTCAAATTATCTTTAGCTGACATGTCTTAGATATGTCATGTTAATGAATGGATTTTGAATTCGGTTTACACCTATCATATGTATCCCAATAAAGAATGGTTTTCAAGCTTCAAAGAGCTTGATATTAGGGTTTATATGGGTCATAATAATACATATAAACAACATGAAAATGTACAATATACTTTAAAACTCATTATGGATCAATCAAACTCTTGATAGATCTTCAGTACATGCTGAGTTTGAAAAAGAATCTCATATTACTGGGAGCATTAGAATAAAAAAGTCTCACAGTGGTTATTAGAGGTGAAGGCTTGATAATTATATCAGGCATACTTGTGATGATCAAAGGCATAAGATGGAACAACTTGTACTATATATGGAAGTAAAATTGTTAGTATAACAATGTTATTGCTCCTATAGAAGATGCAGATTTAGAAGCAATCATGCTAGCATATGTGTATTAGAAATATTGGTGAAAAATCTATGTACAGTTTAATGAAACAAGGCTCATTAAAAGTATGTCACCGTGAAAAAATTCTTTGACACTTTACAATGAGAAATACTCCACATCAAAAATGGGTGGCAAAATGCATGAACCAAATGATTTTGGAGAAAATTCGATATTTAGTGTCCAATGTTGGGTTGAGCAAGATATTTTGGGCTGACTTTATTACATATGCATGTCATCTCATTAGTTGTTTTTCATTGACTTAACTTGAAGGAAAAATGCCTTTTTTGGAGGTATGGTCTACAAAGGAGAGCAAATCGTGGCACTTCGCACTAGGTAATGTTAGAAAAAGTGTCATTTGACCTAGTTAAAGTTGTAGAAAAATACAATAGTTCTTTGACAATTGTTGATAATGAAGAGGTTTTGACCCAAGAACCTTAACAATAACAAGATCCATTTATAATTAGAAAGTCGAAAAGAAAAATTCGTTAACCTTTTTGGCTCGGTAGTTGCAATTTGGAAGCATATGCATTTCCAATAGTGAATGATGTTGTTTCGGCCACTTACGAAGAGGTCATTAGTAATTTTGAATGCCAACCATGAAAATGTATAGTAGAGGAAGAGATGCAATATCTTCTAAAGAATGGGATATGGGAGTTAGCTTAGCTTCTTAAAAACAAGAGAGAAATTGAATGCAAATGGGTATTTATGAAGAAATATCGATTCCTAATAACATTGTTGTTCGCGTCGAGGTGTTGGTAGCGAAAAGTTAGGCTAAAAAATAAGGCATTGACTATGGTAAAATGTTTTCTCAGATTGTGAAACATGTTATTGTTTGAATTTTATTGGCTTTGGATGCCAAATTTGATTTAAAACTATTTCAAGTTTGCAAGCTGAATTAATTGTTATATGGTCTAAAGAAATCTTTCAGAAAATGGTACAAATAATTTAATCAGTTCATAATGAGGTTTGATATTTCTTAAACAACTAGTATTACAAATACATATATGTATAGTCCTCACAAATGACAATGTTAGGCTATGAAGTGAATTATATGGTACATTTAGGTTATCATATATGTTGGGTTAATGTTTCAACATGATGAAAAGTTGGTGGTTTGTGACGAAAATTTTGATCACGATGGTACCATATTGGTTAAAATAATGACACCAGTCAAGATCAAATCTTATTTGAGCTTGATCAACATCTTGCAAGTTTGAACACTCACAGGTGTAGGGGAAAGATTATGAGAATAATTATTTGTGGTTATTAGTTCAATATGATACAAGATGTAGAATGTTGAAATTATGGTTTGCTCGTATTGAGCCATATTTGTAATAGTGATGTGAAAAGGAGAAAATGTAAAGATTTCATTAAGATGCAAAAGTCATGTTTTGTTGTTGAAATTCTCTCTCCTTATTTGATTCTCTATATAAAAGAGGGCTTAGCATTAGTTTAGAACATCCCAACATTTCAGTTTAATAGTTGTAATTTTAGAGGAAGATCAAAGAGTTGGAAGTTCATATGTGAGTTTTATAGTATTAGAGATCGCAGTTGGTAGATGCTTTTATTTGTTATAAAGAAATCTTTAGAAATTGGATGTATTGAGATCTTAGAGTTAGAGTTTAGTACCCACCTTATAAGCATCTTTGAAATAGTAAATTATTATCTTGTTTTTGACTATAAATTAAGCCATATGTTAAACCATATAAAATTATGCCTACTTTATTATTTATTTTTATATTCTCGTAGTTAATTTGTTACTCAATTAGGTTACCATCCAAGAAAATTTTGCCTAAATTGATATCATGTTTGGTTGGTAGGAATGTAATGAAATTGAAATTAAAATTAATTCATTATATTTTTATGCTTGATTGTGCTATAAATTGAGAATAGAATGAAATTAATTCCTCCATACTCCCCCTTAACAATCATGATTGTATTTTCATGAAAAAAAATTCTCAATTTTATCCTAACTCACAAATATAATCATAAACACTAAACCTTAAAACTTACTTAACAAAATAATAATTTTAATAACATATTTTATTTTTAAGTAATAATTATTTAGAAAAATAATAATTTTAATAATTTATTTTATTTAACAAAAAAAATAATAATTAAATTATATTATTTAAACTATTTTGAATATAAAAATATTAAGATAATATACATTATTTTTCATTTCATTTTAATTATAAAACAAATATTATAATATTAGATTCTTCTTTATAGTTGCTTTAAATTCTAGAATATATATTCAAAGAGGATTTCGTTACGTTAATGCAGTCAGGAAATCGACAATGGAAACAACGAATCTCACCTCTAGATTTGCAAGGACGAGCTCCGTATTCAATGAGTCTATGACCTCTGTTCATTCCCAAAAAGTTTTACAAGAGACAAATTCATCAATGATATGACAACCATTCTATTTAAGATTTGAATTATTTACATTTAAGGGACCATTTTGATTAAAGCAAAAATAGCATTGTCTTGATTAAAACAAAATATATCATATGTGCGCCTGCCGCATATAAAAAAATTTCTAATTCCCATCTAATCTAACAAGAAAAATGCCCTCCTATTCCAAATAGGCCAATAAGGAGACATCAAAAATAAAAGAGCTTAGCTCGGAATTACGGTGATATGTTTCAGAGGATTAGCAATATCAATACCTCCAGCATGCTGCACGAACTCGGCCGGCGAGAATGTGCTTCCATGACAGACGCACATAATGCTGACCTCTGATTTTGTATATCTGTACAACAAACCGGTAATGGTTTTCTCATTCAGATCATTGCCTGTTGTAGATACATAAGGCATTTGTGGAAAGGTAGAGTTATTCTGATTTTGAGCTTGAGGTTTTGGAGGTTTTCCACAGTCCACTTTGGCTGCCCTCAACGGGCTAGACATTGAATCTGATTGTAAGGTGGTTTCTTCCTTTGATCCAATTGAGCCTAAATGGTTGACAAGTTTTTGCATGACTTTCTCATTGTAGTGAGTCCTTTCTTTAAAGCATGGAGTGGCACGAGAGCAAGCACTCAGTTCAAAGTGGCCATTTGTGGCATTTTCTTTACAGCCTTCTTGTTGATCTTTGAAGGAGCAACTAGAATTGGTTCCAGTATCACTGCTGCCACCACCTGAAAGTAAAGGAACAGTTTGTCATTAATTGTCAATTTAATTATAAGGATGGATTCGAACAGAGAAAACACAATGGAGATATAAGACACTGAACAGGTACTAGTGTACTTTTTAAAGGCCAAGAACAAAAGCTACCAGAATCACTTATTTTACAATGACTGCCATCTATATTTTACCATTCATTTAAATAATCAAGTAAAAATATTATAAGTTGTCTAAAGACTAAGAGTGCACATCATGTCAAAGATCTCTGTCGAACTATAAACACCAACTGTTCTTACTCACTTGGGACTTGGGAGTGCATAAGTGGCTACTTGTATACATCATATATATTCTACACATCATATCTAAAAACATTATCATATAAAGGTCAAGAACTTTGGAGTTATAATGGCTCATACGCTTCCAGGTCTATATATATGAAAGTCCCTGATAAAAAGGAATTATAAAGCAATGCTAAATAAATTGGATTCTTCATTTTTTATAAAAATACGAGTATCTAAACCATTTGATATAAGTATGAACACTCTAATTTAATGAAAATTTATAAAAAAATTGTGAAAATATAGGCATTTGTCTTAGTAACATAGATGAATATTTTACGTATGATAGAATCTCGATATATTGTAGGAAATAATATTCGTACAAACAATTTAAGAATAAAATTATTTTATTAAAATTAGAAATATATAAAGATACATATATATATATATATATATAATTTAAATAATATACAATTTAATTAGGAAAAAGAAAAAAATAATAATCGTGACCTATGTATCATACAGTGTCTTCAAGATAATTTTTCCGTTCATCGCGAGTGTTTGAGAATGACAAAAATTTATCTCTCAAGATATAACAATTAAATAATAATAAATTTATATCATAGTTTATTATTCTACGAACTTTAAAGTGTTCGAACACTATTAAAAGAGTATAACTCTAGATAGAAAATATATAACAAAAATAAATATTTTTTCCCTTTTCCATAACATCTTCTTTTTCCTTCTTTTTTCTTTTTTTCTTTTCTTTTCTTCTTCTTTTCCCTATTCACTTTCTTCTCTTCCCCTTCTCTATTCTTCTCAACTCCTTCCTATTTTTTTCTCTTCGCTTCTTTGTTTTTCTTCTCTATTTTCTTCTTATTTTTGTTCTCAATTTTTTCTATATTTCTTCTCTATTTATAAAAGAATTATACAAAAATAGGTGCTGAGAATTAATGCTTGAGTAGAGAAACGAAAGAAATTAATTTTTCAAAGAAACAAAATAAATCAAAATCGAAGGTTACGAAAAATTAAAAATTGAAACTAAAAATGGAAATTTTTTTCAAGTTTTCTAATTATCCCTTACATGAATAAAAATTGACATAGATTTTAAATCAAATTTTGACACGGAAATAGAGTTGAACGAATCGAAACTTACATAGGATAGGTATACGTTACCCTTTGAACCTTCCTTGTGAAAATATATTTACCTTACTAACTGACCAGTAGTCGCGATATCCTTGAATTGTTCTGCCTTTTATGTAAGCGATGACATACTTCATATAAGAATTTTTCTTAACATAATTCAGTTCTCACTATTATGTTCGTTTTGGCCACGAACATATGTATAGTTCTGTGAGAGTCAATAAATAATTGAGCCCTAGACAATTCTCTTTTGAAGCGACCCCATTCCTCTATCACATAGGTGATATATTAAGAGTAACCTACATACTACGCTCGGTATTTCTTCATAAGAATCATTAAAAGCCTTGACTTATCACTATTTTCATCGTAGATATGGACTTGAAAGTAAATCCCCACAATGATCTCACTAAGTCTTTACAATTAGGTTGTCCCTTTGAACCTAGATCTAATAGGTTGGGTTTTATTTGCAAATTTTTATTCATTCATGGGCTTCAATCCCATTCCACTCGATGACATATCAACTAACATTCGATTTAACCCTTTATTTAAGGGATCAACTATGTTATCTTTTGACTTCACATAATCAATAGAGATAACCTCAGTTGAGAGTAGTTGTCTAATAGTATTATGTCTATGACGTATATGTCGAGACTTAGCATTATACATATTGCTCTGTGTCTTGCCAATAGTAGATTGACTGTCACAATGAATGCATATTGTAGGTATAGGCTTCACCCACTTAGGAATATCCTTTACAAAATTGGATAGCCATTCAGATTCCATGGTAAATCTAGCAATGCACGTCTATTTAGAAGACTTCTATGAAACAACTGCACCACCTAATATAAATACATATCTAATGGTAGACTGATTATTTCATATCAAATATCCAATTTGCATCATTATATCCTTCTAATATTACTTGATATCTTGTATAATGCATTTCATAACTACGTGTATATCTTAAGTATCTAAGTAGTCTTGTAATACCTTTCTACTGATCAGATCTTGAATTACTAGTATATCTACTTAGTCTGCTTACAACGTAAGCTATGACTGGTCTCGTACAACTCATCAAGTATATAAGACTTCCTATTACTCTAGAATATTCTAGTTGAGAATCACTCTCACTTTTATTCTTGGATATATGTAAATTTACATCTAATGGTATTTTCACAATTTCAAAATCATCCTTGTTGAATTTCTCAAGTATTTTATCAACATAATGACATTGACTTAGAATGAGACCGTCTAATACAAGATAACATAACCATCTTATATTTTCTTGACATATACACATTTGTCACATTCGTTGATCTTAAAGTCATTTGTCATCATGACATTATCAAACTTTTTGTCATTGTTTTAGTGTATGTTTCAAGCCATATAAAGACTTCACCAATTTTCAGACATTTCTTTCTTTCCCTAGGCATGAAAATTCCTTAGGTTGATCCATGTATATTTCTTCATCTAACTCTCTATTTAGAAAGGTTTTTTTTACATCCATTTGATGTATTTCAAGATTTCGTAGAGCTAAGATAGCAATTGCCATCCTTATAGATGTTATTCTCGTCACAGGAGAATAAGTATCAAAGTAATCAAGGTCATGTCATTGTTTGTATCCTTTAATTACAAGTCTGGTCTTGTACTTATCAATTGATCCATCTGATTTATGTTTTCTTGTGAAAATCCACTTAGATTCTAGTGTTTTACTACTTAGAGGTAAATCAACTAGTTCCTAAGTATGATTTTGCAAAATGGACTCAATTTCGCTATTAATGGCTTCTTACCATTGAGGTCCTTTAGAAGAATTCACACCCTTTTTATAGGTTTGAGGTTCACTTTCTAGCAAATAGGTCAAAAACTCTAGACCATAAGACGTTTCTATCCTAGCCCTCTAGTTTAGATTCTTTGTTTTGACTATCTACATCCATAGTCTCGTACGTTTGTTTAGACAAACTTGATCTCCTTAAGATTTACCCGGAAATACATGTTCATTGAACTATGCATTCTTTGATTCCATTATCGTGTTCTTGTGTATCTCTGGGATCTTTGACTCATGCACAAGAAACCGATAAACACTAATATTATATACATTCCTATAAATAATTCATATGGTATTTTATGTGTCTCTTTTCAAGTACCTTATTTAAAAGGTAGTTAGCTGACAAAAATAGCTTCCCCCACAAGTTTTGTGGCAACCCAAAACTTAATAACATTGCATTCATAATTTCTTTCAAGGTATGATTCTTACATTTAATAACTCCATTTTGTTGAGGTGAATGAGACATTGTTGTTTTATGAATAACTCCGTGTTATGTATAGAATTCACCAAACGATGCCTCATATTCACCATCTGATCACTACATAGTACCTTGATCTTCTTGTTGAGTTGATTCTCAACTTATATTTTATATAGAAAATTTTTTTCTATAGCTTCATCTTTGCTTTTAAGCAAGTACACAGAAATATTTCGTGCTATCATCAACAAAAGTAATAAAATACTTATTACCACCCCTAGTTTGGAGAAATTTCAAATCACATAGATCATTATGAATTAAGCTCAAGGGTTCAATATTCATTTCAATCGAATGAAACGATGCCCTAGTCATTTTTGCCTCAACACAAGTCTCACGCTTATGCTTTGAATCTATTTGGAATGCGTGTATGTATTCTATGTTAATTAGTCATCACAATGTCATAAGTTGAAAGAGCCCAACAAATAAGCAAAAGAATTAATCTTATTAATATTCTTAGTTTTTACGGTCTTTACATTGAGCTTAAATAGCCCATCAGATACATATCAATTTCCCATAAACATTCCATTTTTTATCACAATGACCTTATCAGATTCAAACATCATCTGAAAGCCATGCTTATTTAGCAATAAGCCAGAAATAAGATTCTTATAGTACATTGTTTAATGTAAGCTCCTTCCCATAGGTCATCTTCAATTTGACCTAGCCTTGCCCTTGAATGATTTTTGTGGCAGAATTTCCCATAAAGAGCTTCTCTCCATCTTTCACTGCTTCAAAAGTAGTGAATAGCCCTTTATCTGAGTAAACGTGCCTTGTTACACCAGTGTCAATCCACCACTCTTTTGGGTTTGATCCCACCAAATTTACCTCAGAAATGACTACACACAAGTCAATGTCAGAGATATCATAAGTGATGTCATCAACCATGTTTGCCTCACGGTTTCTGTTTCTTTTTGAAAACTTACAATCTAAGACCTTATGTCCTATTTTCTGCCAATTAAAGCAAATCTATCTGAAGCTTGACTTCTTAAAATTAAAAGCTTCTCTACGTCCCAATTTAAACCATTTACCTAACTTTCCCTTATCCTTATTCTTATTGTGTTTGGAACTTTGACCATGTTCCATCACATTAACCTTGGGTGCTGATAGAATATAACCTCTTTTAAAAGAAACCTTGTTGTCTTTTTCCATTTTGAATCTTATCAGCAAGTCTTTCAAATACATTTCCCTTCGCTTGTGCTTAAAGTAGGCCTTGAACCTTATCCATAAAGAGAACAACTTTTCAATAATAGCTGCAACTTGAAAGGTTTCACTAAGTATTATCTATTCATCATACATCTCTATTATGATACCTTAGATTTCACGTGCTTGGTTGCATATCGATTTAAAGTCCACCATCTTATAATAAAAAAAGTGACTAACCAAAAATTTCTAGGCACCGTCATTCATTGTACAAGAAATCGATTAGACTATTCAAAACATAGTTTCGACATAGATAATTAAAATATTTCCATGCCTCAATAGCACTAGAAAATTGAAATTCTTATTCACTATTGATCGGGAGCTTTTTCAATCAAAAACTTTGTTAAATTCAAGGTGGTAAGATAGAACATCATTTTACTCCTCAGTCAAGAACCTTGCTAAATTCAAGATAGTTAGATAGAACATCATCTTACTTCTTCATCTCTTAAAATTCAAACCATTAAACTTCTCCAATCTCTTTGCCATAGTACGGTTTATTGGAACAAAAACTGATGACATCACGATTACCCCATGAGTCATAGATGACCATCAATTCGTTCACAATAAAACTACCCACAGTAGGATCAACAACATTCACAATTAGGTTTTCAATTTAAGAAACTGGAATGGTAATTTCAGATTCCATAATCTTTACTTTATGTTTTCTATTAAGTAAACAAATAATAATACAAGTTTTAAAAATTATCAAATAAAGTTTTAGATTAATATATATATATCTTTAATAAATAAATAACATAAATATGTTAATTTACATATATATTTATAATTTTATTAATTATAATGATTAAATAATTTTAAAATAAAACAATTTATTTATTTATAAAATTATAATATATATATATAATAAAATACAAATACAAATATAAAGTAAAGAAAATTAAGATTAGTAACAAAAAATAAATAAAGGAAACAAAATACTTAATAAAAATATCAGTATTAAAAAAACATTACAATTATATAAAATAATTACTAACAACAATAAAAAAAAGTGATGGAATCAAGCAAAAATAAAGTACAAGTAATTTAATATAAGAACAAAATTAATAAAAATTAATATTAAATATATGATGAAAGGAATTAATAAGGATGTAAAAATTGAATGGTAATTCTAATACAATATATATAAAACAAAACAGATATATAACATATTATAAATAATCTATTTGTCTCAAAATATTTATTAAAAAAAATTGTATTTGTTTACCAAAAAATAAAAGAAAAATAAATTATCTTAAGATTATAGGAAATAATATACAGACAAACAATTTAAGAATAAAACTATTTTATTAAAATTAAAATATATATATATAAATACAAAATTTAAATAATATATAATTTAAATAGGATAACGAAAAAAATAATCGAGACATGTGTATTATACAATGTTCTTAAAATAATTTTTTCGCTCACCGTGGATGTTTGAAAACGACGAAAACTTATCTTACAGAATATAACAATTAAATAATAATAAACTTATACCATAGGTTATTATTCTACGAACTTTAAAGTGTTCAAAATCTACTTAAGAAATCTAACTCTAGATAGAAAATATACAACAAAAAAAAATATATATTTCTTTTTTACCTTTTCCATAAGCCTATTTTTCTTTTCCTTTTTTTCCTTTCTTCTTTTCTTTTTCTTATCCCTTTTCTCTTCCTTTTGTTTTCTTTTCTTCTCAACTCCTTCCTTTTCTTCTTCTCTTTCTTCTTCTCTTTACTTCTTTGTTTTCTTCTTATTTTCGTTTTCAGTTTTAATATGTATTTTTCTTCTCAACTTTCTTCTCTAATTATAGAAGAATTATACAAAAACGAAAACTAAAAATTGATGCTTGAGCAGAGTAATGGGTAGAGAAAGGAAAGAGTAACGAAATAAATTAATTTTCCAAAGAAACGGAAGAAATCAAAATCGGAGGTAACAAAAAATTAAAAATTGAAAGTTTTATTCAAATTTTCCTAACATATGACTTGACAAGTTCTACCAAATACTCCCATCATCTTTCCCAAGCAAATATCTCCAAATGGGAAGCATTTTAAGTAATGTTAGGAAGGTTTTACTACGGAATAAGTAAGATATATTCCACCATTTTAGCTTTGAACTCTATAAACTAATCTTTCTTGTTTATCTAAGAAAAGAATAATTTCAGTACAAAGACACACTATCTTAGAGAGAGAAAAACACAAAAGACTCCAAGAGGAAGAAATGGAGAAACTTAAAAAATATAACGGGATCAGAAACATCTGATTTTATCCCTATGTATTCATATCTCTATATTATTTTAGTATAAAAAATAATTTCAATAACAACCCGACTACTTGGTCTTCATAAAAGTCTTGTTCTCAACCTCAACCTCAACCTCAACCTCAACCATTTTTCTACTATTTTGCCACATTTTTTTCCTGGTAAAACATACCATGACGATGAACCAAGCTCACTGAACTCTCGAACTCATGAGTTAAAAAATCAAATTCAATTAAATAACAAACTTAAATTTGATTGAATATATTTTTAATTAAATATCAAGAAATGTATCTACTAAGATGAAATAAACAATTATTATTAATTTTAATAAATATAATTAAAAATCATAAGAATATTAATGGTTTTCATATGACTGATATTTAGATTAAATGAAGTTTTAATTTTATATTATTTTTTTATTTTTTTAATGATTAATTAAATTCTTTAAAATAATTTAAATGAGTTTAATAAAAAAAATTAAATGAGTTATCTATGAAAAATCTGTTGTGCACGGAAGCAATAAATAATGGTATATGAATATATCAAAGCGGTAAAAAGACACACATAATTTACGTGATTCGACAATTCACCTAGGTCTACGGGAGGCAGTAGATATTATTGAACTGAGTAAGAAATATACAGAATACAAATACAGATTTTCTCACTAATAATATCTCTCAAGTGTTTCCCCAAACTCATATAGAAAACTCTCAAACTCACTAAGTATTTTCTCTCTTTGAGTTTGCTTATGCTCTCTTTGATTTTTTCTGATTTTTGCCTTGTTCTTCAATGCATAAACTCTTCCCTATTTATAGATGAAGCAAGACTCCCTTTCCCTAAATTGTTCCATAATTTAAGCCTTAAATTATGCCACTAATTTGTTACTTTTAGAGCCAATATTCAACAATCTCCACCTTGGCGAAAAAGTTCATAACGTTGCCTCCAAATGCGCCCTAAGCGCTCTAAGCTCAAGAGATGTTAATCAAGTTCAAGCAGTGTTGAAACTTGATCCCTGTAACCACCTTTGTAAGCATATCTGTAGGGTTATCTACAGTTTCGACTTTTTGGAGTATAACATTCCCTTCATTGACGATTTCCCGAACAACATGAAATTGACCATCGATGTGCTTGGTGCGACCATGATGAACTTGGTTCTTTGCCAAAAAAATGACACTCTGGCTATCGCAGAAAACCTCCACGTTCTTCTAAACAATACCCAAATCCTTGGTCAACCCGAGAAACCAGATAGCTTCTTTGAATGCTTTTGTTACAGCCATATACTCCACCTCTATAGTAGACAAAGCTACAGTTGACTGCAATGTTGATCTCCAACAAACTGGTCCTCCTGCCATTGTGAACACGTAACCAGTTGTAGATCGACACTTATCCAAATCTCCAACATAGTCAAAATCCACATATCCGACTAAGTGTTTGCCTTCAGCCTTGTCTCTCTCAAACTTCAAACTAATATCCACAATACCATAGATGTACCGTAGAATCCATTTCACTACTTGCCAGTTTCTTTTACCCGAATTATGCATATATCGACTCACCATACTAACAGCGTGGAAAATATCAAGTCTGGTGCAAACCATTGTATACATCAAGGCACCAACGGCATTGGAATATGGAACACGTTCCATTTGCTTCTTCTCATCGGTGGTGCTAGGTGACATCAATGCACCCAACTGAACGTGAGGAGCAAGTGGTGTACTTACTGGTTTGGCTTTTTCATCAATGTCAAACATTTGTAGTACTTTCTTCAAATACTGAGTTTGTGTCAGACAGACTGTGCTTGCAACTCTATCTCTTGTGATTTTCATCCCAAGAATTTTCTTAGCCTCTTCAAGATCTTTCATTTCAAATTCTAAACTCAACAGAGCATTCAATCTGTCGATCTCCACCTTGCTCTTAGATGCAATCAACATATCATCAACATATAAGAACAAATAAATGAAGGTATCGTCTTGGAGTTTCTGAAAGTACACACAATGATCAAACTGATTGCGTGTGTACTTCTGCTCTCTGATGAAGCTATCAAAGTACTTGTACCATTGTAGTGGTGATTGCTTCAAACCGTAAATTGACTTGCTCAACTTGCAAGCCCAATTCTCTCATCCTGGAACTTTGAAGCCATCTGATTGAGACATGTAGATCTCTTCGTTCAAAGTATCATAGAAAAAAGCTATTTTGACATCGAGTTGAGCTAACTCAAGATCAAACTGTGCTACCAAAGCCAATAATATCTGAATAGATGAATGCTTAATAATAGGTGAGAATACCTCATTGTAGTCTATTCCTTCTTTCTGAGTATAGACTTTTGCTACAAATCTGGCTTTGTATATGATATTGTCTTTACCAGGAACACCTTCCTTCTTGGCATAGACCCATTTGCAACCAATAGTTTTCTTTCCTTTGGAAAGTTGAACAAACTTCCAAGTCTAATTCTAGTGTAGAGACTTCATCTCTTCATCCATTTCCATCTTCCACTTCATACTATCAACTCTCTGCATGGCTTCTCTATAAGTGCATGGGACATCATCATCAATTACTAGAAATGCGAATGCTACCATGTCTATGTATCTGGTAGGCTTCCTAATCTCCATTCTCGGTCGAATAGTGGCAATAGATTCTGGCTATTGATTGATAGGTGGTGATGGTAAGAGAACCTCCACCTCAAATGAGATCTCTTCTTGATCATCAATTTCAACTTCACCACGATCGGTAGTCGGTGCAATCTTTTTTGGATCTTCCGGAGTCTAAAGCATCACCTTAGAAAGAGTATTTGGACTTTCATTCTCTTTCTCTGAATTTGTCTGTCTCAGTATAACAGACTCGTCGAATGTGACATATCGTCTTAAGACGATCTTCTTGGATTCACCACACCAAAGTCAAAATCCTTTAACTACTTCCTTAAAGCTCAAAAAAATAACTTTCTTTGCTCTAGGATCCAATTTGCATTCACTAAAATGAAAATATGCAGGACATCCAAATATTTGTAATGAATTATAATCAGAAGTAGGTTGTCCAGACCATACCTCCTTAGGAGTTTTCCCATCTAATGTATTCGTAGGAAATCTATTGATTATATGAGTTGCATATGACAAAACCTTAGCTCAAAATGCCTTACTCAATTTGGATTGAGATAGCATACGTCAAACTTTCTCAACCAAAGTACGATTCATTCATTATGTAACTCCATTCTGCTGTGATGTACGAGGACAGAAAAATGTTTGATTATTCGTTCATCTTGAAAAACTTTGAAGAAGGGATCTGATTTGTACTCGCCACCATTATTAGATCTGAGCCTCTTAATTTTCCTGCCTATCTGAGTCTCGATCATTTTCTTCCATTTAAGAAAGATATCCAAAACTTCATCTTTGTGACTCATGGTGTATATCCAGACATATCTAGATAAATCATCAATAAAAATCACAAATCAACGTTTACCTCCAAGTGAAGCATTCTTTGAAGGTTCCCAGACATCCGTGTGAATATAATCAAGAGATCCCTTAGTACAATGAATGGCATTACCGAACTTGACTCTTGTTTGTTATCCCATTACACAATGCTCGCAGAAATCAAACTTTTCAGTCTTGGCACCTTTCAAAAGACCTTGCTTCATTAAGCCTTGCAAAGCCTTTTCACTGACATGCCCTAAGCGCATGTGCCATAGGCATGAAGAATCATTTTTCTTTTCTTCAGAACTGCTTGAGACAACTGCTCTTCCTGTAATTGTACTCCCATCTAGGAAATACAAGTTTGCCTTCCGAATACCCTTCATCGCTACAAATGCACCTCGTACAACTTTCAAGACTCCTTTTTCCAATGTTATATTGTAACCATCAGAATCTATAACACCTAAAGAAATAAGGTTTTTCTTTAGGTTAGGAATATACCTTACATTTGTAAGTCATCTTATTGTATCATCGTGCATCTTTAGTCATAATGTTCCGATCCATTTTGTCTGATAGCCATTGTCATTGCCCATAACTAGAACTCCTCCATCGAGCTCCTCAAAACTCGAAAACCAATGTCTGTTTGGACACATATGATAAGAACATCCAGAATGAAGGATCCACTTATCTGAGTAGGTTTATGATGATGAAACTAAAAAGGCTGATTCTTCATCTTCATCGGCCTTTTGTGCAACATTTGCATTTGACTTGTCCTTGTTTGGACAATCTTTTCTCCAGTGCCCTTTCTGGTGACAATCGGCATACTCGTCCTTCACAGGACGTCTTCTGGATGACTCTCCTTTGGCCTTTGATTTGAATCACCCCCTATTATTTGATCCGCTAGATTTTTTTTTGTTCGTCATACCTCTGACTGCTATCAATGCTTCTGATATTAAGTCTCTGTGATCATGTTGATCTTTCTTCCGGTACTCGTTATTTACCAAAGCATTTGAAACATCTACGAACATAACCTCATCCTTTCCATATAACAAGGTTGTGGTTAAATGCTCATAGCTCTCAAGTAATAAATTCAGCAACAACAAAGCTTTATCTTCATCGATAATTTCAACATCTAAATTTTACAGATCGACCAAAATTTTATTGAAATTATCTAATCGCTCAATCATAGGGGTACTTTTCTTGTACTGGAAATGGAAAAGTTTTTTCTTCAAGTAGAGTTTGTTCTCAATACTTTTCGTCATGTACTTCTCCTCTAGTTTCTTCCAGAGAATTGCAACTACATTGTCTTTCATGACAAAGTACTTCTGATCTTTTCCTAAGCACAGTCGAATTGTGCCACAAGCTTGTCAGTTGACATAATTCCAATCTTTATTTGAATAATCTCCTAGTCTAGTTTCCAAGGCTATATTAGATCATTCTCGGAACAATAGATCTAATACTTCACATTGCCACATGCCAAAGTTATTAGTGTCGTCGAATTTCTCCATCTTAAACTTTGCGTTGGACAACATAGTTCTTCAAGTATAACAACTTGGTTTTCCAAAAATTCTAAAGTCAGCTTGTTCACCTTATTCGGTCTCTCTTTTATCAGCCATAAGTACAAATGAATAACAGAAATTTTGCACTTACAACTTAAAATAGTGTTTTCCTAATTTTATACCTTATTTGAAAAAACGGAGTCCGCGCTTGAATCCAGAATGGTCCAATTAACTAGAAATAGGTCTGATTCAGCTGAAAACGGATGAAAACTGGACCAACTCGGTCCAAATATCACTAGCGACTGAGTTGACTCAATTGTTGGCAGCAATACTCCGGCGGCTTCTGGCGGTGATTCTGACTTCCGATTTAAGCGATTCTTTTACCATTGCGTTCGTTTCATCGAGAGCTTCGATTTGATATATAATACTGCTATATTTGGCTTTGATACTAATTTGTTGTGCACGGAAGCAATAAATAGCGGTATGTGAATATATCAAAGCAGTAAAAAGAGATACAAAATTTACGTGGTTCGGCAATTCACCTAAGTCCAAGGAAGACAGCAGATATTATTGAACTAAGTAGAAAATATACAGAATACAGATACAGATTTTCTCACTAATAATATCTCTAAAGTGTTTCCCCAAACTCATAGAAAATTCTCAAACTCATTAAGTATTTTCTCTCTTTGAGTTTGTTTATACTCTCTCTGATTTTTTCTAATTTTTTTCTAATTTTTGCATTGTTCTTCAATGCATGAACTCTTCCCTATTTATAGATGAAGTAAGACTCATTTTTTCTAAATTATGTCATAATTTAGGCCTTAAATTATGCCACTAATTTCCTTAAATTATGTCATAAATTAGGCCACAAATTTTTTCAAATTATACCGCTAATTTGTTACTTTTAGAATCAATATTCAATAAAATCTAACTCATTAGAAAATTAGATGAATTAAATGGAATTATAATTTACTTAATATAAGTTAATTAGCTCAGTTGATTTTACATTTTTAGATCAAATGACAGTTTCTATGTATTAACTAATTAAAAGGAGGTTGGATTATTTCATAACCAATAGTCAAGGCAAATACATGTCATAATCATCCGCAGCGAAAATGTGAAGGGTTAAAACTGACCCTAATTTTTCTTCCTTTTTACACATTTAAATTTATGTTTGAAATTATCATTGATTTGTACTACCAAATTGATCATTAGTATTTAAAAAAATTTAATAATAATAATTTTTCCTAAAACGAGGATGAGATTCCACCTCTTCGTTAATATTCCTATCAGTCAACAAACACATCTGTTGTTGTCCTATTACAAGTAACAACTGATTTAGTGGATTGAGAAAACAAAACTACAAAAGCACATATCAGGGGTGTGCAAAATTTACAGAATCCAACTCAATTCAAATTATCTAAACTAACCCAATCTAAAAATTTTGTTTGTAGGATATTATTAGTTTAGATTGATTCTTAATTTTAAAAAACTTATTTATATTAAGTTGCTATAGTTTTCATTTTCTTTAAATTTTGTAAGAACCGACCCAATTCATTTATTATTTTTATTTTTATTTTCATATTATTATTTTATACAGTTATATTTTAAAATTTTCCTCAGATTTTTCCATACCCTCTCTCGTTTCTTATTATTCATTAAAATAGCCTCTATACCCTTGATCGTTTTCAGCTTTGCCCGCCTTTCACCTAGTATTATAGTCACTCACACTAACAAAGAATGAGTAGTTTCGATAAAAAGAAAATATTAATTCTATACTAATTAATTATTTATATATCGTAACATTTTCTTCTATTAAATATTTCCTGTAATATAAATAATGATATTAAATAAGTAATTAAAATATAAATAATCAAATTTAATGATTATAAAAAAATTATTAAAAACATTATAAATTATAATACAAGATTTAAAAAAATTAATAAACAAAGAAGGGAAAAAATTTCCGGACCGGACCCAACCCAATCTGAAAAATTTGTTTCGGGTTGGATTGATTTTCTAATTTTATTATTTTGAGTTAGTTTTCATTTTTAAACAACCTATCAAATTAAAATATTAAGTTAATTTTAATTTTAATCTAAACTCAATTTCAATTATTAAAATGTGATATTTATAATAATTAATTAAAAATAATATCTTTAAAATTTATAATTATTAAAATAATTTTTATGATTACGACGTAATTCGTATATTTTTATTATTAGAAAAAAATATATCAGATAATCTCACGTTGATATCATTTTAATCCGTTAATATACAACGAATTTCAATTAAATTTTAAATCTTATTTAATATTATTTGAATGTTATTTTTATTTATTATAAATTTTTTTAGGTGTTATTTTTTTATTAATTTTCCTTTTATTTTTAAATGACGTTAGAATGAAAAGAGAAAATATGTTAGAGTTTTCCTTTAGAAATACAACAACAGTATACGAACACAAAAGTATAATATTCCTTCTATAATAAAAAAAGTATAATATTTTAAATAATATATAAAAAAGAAAAGGAAAAGTACCTTCGTGGGAAGAGCTAGGATGATCGAAAACCGATGAGGAACTACACTTTGGCGATCCATTCGACGTCGTTATTTTAGTTTCACCTTCTCTTTTATCATTAAGCCCCAAACTCTGATACGGTAAAAACGGCCTGAACCCCTGACAATTAGCCGGTTCAACCCCGTTCTTTTCTTTTCCAGTTGGATTCCAACAAGGCATCAGAAACGGATATGCAAACCCGTGTGTGTAGGGAACAAACTGAACCGGGTGCTTCTCTGTTTGGGTACTACACATATTCAGATTCCCATTCTTCACTCCATTGTTTTCAAATCCACTACTATATGTTTTATCTCTCTTGCTCGCTCGTTGATCTTCTATCGCATTTTCAATCATAGAGTTTCGTCCTCGCCATCTTTTCTTTTGTTGCTTCTTCTTCGCCACTTGCCTCCTCAACGCTTGAATATCTCGTTTCGTCTGCAAATCAACGATCTCATTCCCAGAGTCAATCTCAGAAGGTGAAGCACTCGATCTGAACAATGTCGTTTGGTTCTCTATTAGTCTTAGATCTACCTCAACGCTGTTGTTTCTCGAAATAAATGGAATTACCAATTCTCTCTCCACCGGTTTTAATTTCTCTGATTTTCTGAAACAACCGCCAATCGATAACCCCAAATCAAGCTCTACCTCTTCCCCCTTCAACCCAATTTCTGAAACCTCCACCATTGCAGAAAAATAATTACAAAAAAAAAAACTTTCCCAAAATTTTTGTTATGAAGCTTGAAAGCTACAGTTTCATAGCAATTCAAACAATTATACCTTCTTCTTTTTCTTTTTTGTTTTTTTTTTAAAAGACCCTTTTCATATGTTTTTTATTATGTTGAGAGCTCCAAGATTTTCTAGGGTTTATATTCAGATTTTCTTGGGGGAGGGAAATAGGAAGAGAGAGTTGAGGGACACGTGGCGAAATATGAGTAGGGGACAAGGGCTGTTGGTGACACGTAGGAGAATTTGGATTAATTGAGGAGATGCGTCAAGCAAGGACTCTCCTCTAATCCTAATTAGTCGATAATTAGATTTGGGCCTTTATTAGCTAAATTTAGCGGGAAAGCATTTTAGGCGTTGATTAAGATATAGCCACGTGGTTCAACTGCATGAAGAGTTTGATAGAGACACGTGCTCGATGGTGGTGGGCTTTGAAAAACAGCGGTGTTTTTAAACACTCTGTCAGTTGAAGAGGGACACGTGGTGAGATCTAGCTGTCGCCGAGAACCTATGCCATCCTTTTCAAGTAACGGAAATCGACTAGACGAGAAAAGAGATAAAATAAGGGCTAAGAAATTCGACGCGTGTATATGTGGGACCCATATATTTAAGAGAGAGCGTGAGGATGAGAGGAATGGGGAAACAACACGTTGAGGTTTACAACTAAGCAGAAGATAGGCTGTGCTACTGTTTTTAAATCACAACTATCCGCTTTTCTATTAATGGAAATTAATATCTTAAATTAAGAATATAAGTGAGATTTTATTTGGAAATAGTATTTTTTTTTTAATGAAATTAGTACATAGAATGAGGGATAAAAATGTTAAAATTGTCTGCATATTATGGTAATAATATTATTTTTTATATATTTTAATATCAAAACATTATGTTGATATTTTTTATTAAATTATTACAAAAATATAGATAAAATATTTTTCCCTTTATAATATTACTTAAATATATATATATTTCTTTACTAAAATATCATAAATATTGTCATTAAAATGTAGTTAAAATATTAAACAAAATATTAAAAATATCAATTTTTGATTTATTTTTATCTTTTATCTTTTTCTTTACGAGAAATCATTTTAATTCAATTTTTTTATTTTTTATAATAGATAATATATTCTTTTTTAAGCATGTTTATTATATATATAAGTATTTTTAAAAATAAATAATTATTTAAATTTATTTTCATATTTTCGAGATTTATCTATTTATAATAGTTGATAGTCTATTTAATTATTTAAAATCTTTTAACTAATTATTCTGTAATATTTAACAAAAAAAATATACATTTTATTATATAATATTTTAATTAATTAATTAACTTATTAATTAATATAAGTATTATATGTATTTTAAAATACATGTATTAGATTAAAAAATAGTTTAAAATATAAATAAAATTAATTATTTTGATATTTTATAAAATTTTATAAAAAACAATCATATTTTTTAAAAAGTTTCCATAATTTGTACTAATTTTTTAAAATTTATATGGTTAACTCATAAATTAAAAGATTAAAATATTTATTTTTTAAAATTTATATAACCTTTAATAGTTAATCTAATAATTATAAAACTAGTATATTTATTTGTTAATAATTATAAAAATTTTAAAAATTAAATTATTTTTCAACATATATATATATATATATACACTCCGTAACAATAAAATGTTAAATTATTTATTATTCATGTACCGGGATTTAAGAATGAGTATTGAAATATGCATAAATTATTTATTGTTATTATTAATATATTATTTTATATTATTATTATTTTAAAAATATATTTTCTAACTATTATATTATTTTCTTTTCTAAGTATTGATTATTTATTTTTTTAAACTCGTTGTATTATTATTATATTTTATTAACTTTAAATATTACATTATTATATACTTCATTACAATTAATAGTTTCTCCTTTGTATCAATAAAATGTAAGTAAAATACACTATTTTTTTAAAAAACACAAACATAAAATAATTGATTATAAAATTAAATAATGTGATTGTTTGAAAGTAGAATAATGAGTAATAAATAATTTCTTATGAAATATTTACAAAGTAATATGTAAATTATTAATTAAATATAATTTTTTAAATTAAGATAATAAAATAATTTTAAGTTATTTATTAATATAAATTAAATAAATTATTATATATTTTTTAATACTCAACTATTCAAATAATGTGATAAAGTATTTTCGTTTACGAAAATAAAGGGGGTGTAGATAGATAGATTGATGTCTCCTTCAATTCTTTTGGGCAACTCTGGGAGAGCTATTTTGGATGAGATTTTGAATATCGGAAAAGTTGTATCTACTTCACTTTATTTAATAAATTTAACACGTTAATTTTTTTAAAATTAATGTATTTTTGGAATTTTATTATTATATTTTTAATTTTTTTAATTATTTTAAATTAAATTTGATAATTTTAATTATTTTTTATTTTTTTTCTTATTTTAAAGACTTTTTTTTCTTTAAAATATTTTACTATTATATTTGTAAATATTTTAGTTATTTTAAGTTAATTTTAAAAAAAAATTATTACTTTATTTTTTAAATTTTTAGATTTTTTTTTTCAAACATCTATTATTTTTTCTCAACGAGCTATAACTCAATCTAATTTAATTTTTTTTTTAAATAATATATTTAAAATAAAAAAAATTTAATAAAAATTATTAAAATATTTAAAATATATTTTAAGATAATTAAAATATATTAATTTTAATAAAAATAAATAATGTATTTATTATATATATATATATATAATGATTAAAATATCTTATTATTTTTATGAGATTCCAAACGTGGAATAGGAGAATAATTTTAGAAAGATTTTGGAGGTCAGAGAGGCATGTCTAAGCTAACGTAACTTTTTAGTTTCGACGCATACAGCGGTGGTTTTTTTTTTCAAAAATTAAAAATAAAAGTAATGTGTTATTAATAAAATATAACAATTATAAGTTTTTAAACTATTTGACGATATTTTTTATAAATAAAGATAAGGATTTGGTTTATACATAAAAGAGATTTCCTATTCTTTAGGAAAAGATTACTTTATTAATTTATTGGCTACATCGTTACAAAATATTAGAATCCATCCCAAAGTAAAATTGTTAAAGCTTTATAGAATTGAAAAAAATTTCTTTCAAATATCGTTTTGCAATCCACGAAACATCATCATTAAGTTTTGCGTTAATGTAATTAATTATATTTTTACAAACATAATCAATAATTATATTCTTAAAACTTAAAACATTGATAAAACCAATTGTTAAGTAAATTACACGTGTTTTATCTTCTTTTAAATGAAAAACTTAGTACCATTAATCAATTGTTATAATAGAAACATTATCATTAACAAAAGAAGCATCACAATTAAATTTGATGGGATTAAGAAGTGATGGAACACTTGTATGATTTTTAACCTGAATTTGTAATATTATCGTGACCTATTTGCAATTGTTACAATAGAAACATAATTAATAACAAAAGAAGTATCACATTTGAATTTGATGAATACTTTGAGTTCAACATATTATGACAAATAGAATGATGGTTCGATCATGTCATACAAATATCTTAAAATTAGATTTAAATTCAAATAAAGATGTCTTAAAACAATAACAACTTTGATGAAAATAAGAGATTTATTTATAAAAATAAAATTGTTTCTCCATTTTATAAATCTAAATCCTTAAAAGGAAAAAAATCTCATTTCTTTTTTCTAAACATTAAATAAAACATGATAAAAAGTAAATCTTTAAAAGAGATTTTAAATAATTTCAAAAAGACACAATATTCGTTTAAATTGGAATTCGATTTGAAAAGGTTGATCTTTATCTACACTATAAATTATCTTTTTTCATAAAAAAAATTTCCCAACAAAAATATTTGTCAATAAAAGAGGATATTTGGTGACAAATTTTATCGCCAAAGTACTTACAAATAGTAATTAGCTTTGTAACATGTGTATTGAAGATAAAATTAAGGAGTAATTTAATAAGTAATTTAAGGAATGCTAACTTCTTAATTTAAGGAGAAAATCAAGAACCTTAATTTAAGGAATAAATTAAGGAGTAAATCAAGGAGATATCTCCTTGTTTTTCTCCTTGAATTAATCCTTAAATTAAGGATGATATCTCCTTAATTTACTCCTTAATTTATTCCTTAAATTAAGGTTCTTGATTTACTCCTTAAATTAAGAAGTTAGCACTCCTTAATTTACTCCTTAAATTACTCATTAAATTACTCCTTAATTTTATCTCCAATAATGTTACTATATGTTTTGTTACAAAATATTGATGTGTACACTACTTCCACGACAACTTAAGTGCTTTTCGTTGAAAGTTTAGTAGGAAATCTTAACGCCATATTTTTATCGGAAAAAAAAAACTTTGTCAAGGAAATTAAAACATTTAACTACAACAATTTTAGTCATAGCAGCTTTTTCTTTTCTAACCAAATATTAGTTAAAAATTTATGAGTAATTTTAAAGACAATTTTGTCAATCAACAAACTTATTCACGTTGTTTACATAAATTATACTGGCGTTACTCTTTTTGAAGAATTTTTTAGAAAATATTATATCCAACGGTAAATACTCATATTTTGATTATGAGTACTAATTTCAACTTTAAATAATACTATAATGATATAATTTAACATTACAATCACAAAAAATTTGCACAAACTGTCAAATAATTATTTTAAATTATTACTACTTAGACGCATATAATTATATAAAAATTATAAAATAGAACATTTAAAAATAAAAATATACCTTAAAAACATTTTGAAGATGATAAAGGATTTTGCAATACCTTGAATATAACTTTGGATACTCTACAACGAAAATTTCTTACTCTTAGATCGCTCTAAAAGTTTTTTTTTTTAAAGCGTTTAAAGAAACATCCTATAAACCCTCTTATCTCATTGTGCTATTTAAGACACAAAAAATTTGGCTCCTGATCCTTCTCTCACTTTTAATTTTTGTCACCCTAATATCAAAGAATCTAAGGATGAAAATATCGACGATAATATCTCTATTTTACACATCTTAATATTAAAACGTAATATATATATCTTTTGATCAAATTATTACGAAATTGTTAAAAGTATCGTTAAAATGTCGCTTAATTATCGTTTAAATATCTTTTTTAGCTAAAATATCCAAAATATTATGGATATTGTCATTAAAATATTATTAAAATGTTAAATAAAATATCAAAAATATTAATTCTTGATTTATTTTTCTCTTTTTTCTTCTTTTTCCTGAGCAATCATTTCAATTCAATTTTTTCTCACTTTTAGAGAAAAAAATATTTTTTTTCCTATTTGTAACTTGTTTGTTATAAATATGAAATAAATAAGTCAAAGTATTAATTATTTTGATTTGTAGCAAATTTGGTTTACTAGATACATACAAACTAGTTGAGATAAAACAAATTATGTCACCAATCATGAAATAGTACATAATGGTTGAGAAGAGGTACACTAAATACTTATGGATAAATCATTCAAATTTAACTTTTTTCGCTTTTTTAGAAGTATATCTTTTTTTTTCTTGTTTATAGTGTGTTTCATTATGAATAATTTTAAAAATAAATAATTAATTAAATTTATTTTTATACTGTCGAAATTTATATATTTATAATAATTAATATAATTAGATATTATACTTAATTATTTTAAACCTTTTAACTATTTATTCTATAATATTTAACAAAAAGAATATATATTTTATTATACAATATTTTAATTAATTGATTAATATAAATATTTTAAGTATTTAAAATACATATATTAAATAAAAAATTAGTTTAAAATATAAATAATTGATTGTTTTGATGTTTTATAAAATTTTATAAAAAAAATCATATTTTGGTTAGAATTTTCATAATTTATATAATATATTTACTATTTTTATAAAAATCTGTACATACATTTCAAATGAATTTAAACATTAAAATTGAAACTTCTCTTGGACAAATAAGTTCCGGTGACTACTACCACTTCTACCCATTTTACAAACTCAAAAAAGTCATACCATTAAATATTGCCTTATTTCTTCACCCTTTCTTTTGAATAATATATCAGCCCCAAATACTAAGTTCTTGCGATTCATCTAGCATATACTAACTCTTTAATTATTAATTATTTTTTGTTTTATTTTCAGATAGATTTTAATTCTTTGATTGCCTAAGGTATTTATATGGAAACTATTTCTTTTCCTTTGTCTATAATAACACAAATTACACTCCATAATAGAAAATCGAGAAACACCTTGTCTTGGTCTACTAGCAATCCCACCATTGAAAGAGTTTTTTGTTACTTTTGTTGGAAAATAGAATATCAAAATCCTAACACTCAAGAAACAATTTTTTTTCAACATATGTCAAAAACTCTTAAACTTTTATTTCTGGTTTTTTTATTGATTATTATATAGCTATTAAGAAGTATTTATAAAAAACAATTGATAAATCAGAGCAATACAACATAAACTTACCAAGCAATTTAAAACCATACATTTAGCACCTTGCCTAATCTATTCTTTTTTCTTTTTTCTACCTACCAACCAGCTCAATACCATGAGCTGCATCCTTATTAACCCAGATCATTACCATGAATAATTTTATGAACTAACATAGAAGTTTCCATGAGCTGGAATTTAAATGGGTTGGACTCTTTCAAAGAGTTTTGGGCTTGTAAACAAGTTTACAAAACAACACTCCCCCTTAAACTTGTTTTACAATGCAGAAAAAATTTCTCAATCTAACAAAGTCTTCTTGCTTGAGTGGGTAAAGATGTCGAAAATTTGATCTTGTGATTTCATATACTCGAGTTGTACATCCTTTCTTGTGATGCACTTTTCTGATGTAATGATATCGAGTATCTATGTGTTTGCTTTGATCATAGAAAACAAGATTTTTGGCTTAGGTAATGGTTGACTTGTTGTCGACACAAATTTTGGTTAGCTCTTCTTATGTCATGTTTAGCTCCTTCAATAAGTTTCTCAACCAAATTGCATGGAAAACATATGAGGTAGCTACTACATATTCTGTTTCACAACTAGACAAGGTGACAATCAATTGCTTTTTTGACATCTATGTAAAAGTAGTATCTCTCATGAAAAATACAAATCTAGAAGTGTTTTTCTGATCATCTATATCTCCACCACAATTGCTATCACTATATCCAACAAGCTTGTAATCATTAGAAGTCGAATAGAACAAGGTAAGATCAATTGTACCTTTTAGATAGTGAATGATTCTCTTTGCAGCTTTGAAATGGGTGATTGGCAGATTCTCCATGTAGCAGCTAATAAATCCAATGACATACAGGATGTTAGGTCTTGTGCACTAAGATAACGTAGACTTTCAACTAGACTTTTGAAAAATGTTGGATCCATGCTTTCACCATCTTCATGCTTGGATAGTTTGATTCCACATTCCACTAATGTGTTGATCGACTTGCAATCGTTCATCTTGAACTTCTTTAGTATCTCCCTTGCATAGCTTTCTTGAGAGATGAAGATGCCTTCGTCTTTTTGCTTCAATTCAATTCCAAGGTATGCTATTAACCTGATATCTGTCATTTTAAACTCTCGGGTCATCACCTTATTAAATTATTCAAATAACTTTGAATTACTTCCGGTGAAGATGAGATCATCTACGTATAGGCACAAGATTAAAATACCTCCATCTTTGATTTTGACATAGAGAGTATGCTCATAAGGACACTTGGTGAAGTTGTTCTGCAGAAAGTACTTGTCGATGTAGTTATTCTATGCTCTTGGTCCTTGCTTCAACCCATAAAGAGCTTTCTTCAACTTAAACACCTTATCTTTGTGACCTTTTGCTTCGTAATTTGATGGTTGCTGAATGTAGACTTCTTCTTCAAGGACTCCATTTAGAAAGGAAGATTTTACATCCATTTGATGTATCTTCCACTTATTTGAGCTGCCAAAGAAATGATTAGTCTTATAGTCTCTAATCGAGCAATAGGAGCAAATACCTCATCATGGTCAATTCTAGCCTTTTTACTATATCCTTTTGCTACTAGCCTCGCCTTATGCCTTTCAATCTCTCCCTTAGAATTCCTCTTTATCTTGTACACCCATTTGACACTTATTTCCTTGTGTCCTTTGGGAAGTGAGGTGAGTTCCCATATGTCGTTCTTCTCAATGGCCTTGATTTCTTCATTCATTTCATCTCTCCATTTCTTTTCTTGTACTAATTCTTCAAAGTTTACTAGTTCACAATCGACAAAGAGACAAAAAAGTGTGAGATTGTCTAATTGTTTGGTCATCTCATAAATATCTCGAAGACTTCTTATGGGTGGATTTGAAGGTGATAAGTCTCCTTGAGTGGTTTATATTGGTGAAGTGGGTGGAGTTGCAAGCTCTTGTTGAGGTTCACCTAGTTGCTCCCTCATTGTCTACTCATCTTCTTCAAACTGAGGAAAGAAATTGAAGTTACTTGTATGAGAGTTAAAATCTCATTCTCCTTCTCTGTCAAATACCACATCTCAACTAATCACAATCTTCTTATTATTTGGATTGTACAGCTTGTAGCCCTTCCAATTAGCATCATAGCCAATGAAGATAAAACTCTCGCATTTATCATCAAGCTTTATTCTTCTCTTGTCCAGTACATGAACATTGGCTTTACTTCCAAAAACTCTTAGGTGGGAAATGCCAAGGTTTCTTTCACTCACTCCATGCCTCTTGCGATGTCTTTCCCCATACACTTCTTGTTGGAGATCAATTTGACAAGTAAACTGCACATGCTACTACTTCCGCCCAAAACTCCTTGGGTAGTTTTTTGCTTTTTAGCATGCTTCGTGCCATGTTGAGGATTGTTCTATTCTTTCTTTCAGCTACACCATTTTGTTGGAGGGATCTTAGAACTATAAAGGATCTACAAATTCCATTTGCTTCATAGAATTCTTGAAACTCCCTGGATGTAAATTCTCCACCTCGGTTGGATCTCATGGCTTTTATCTTTCTACTGCTTTCTCTCTCCACTACCGCTTTGAACTTTTTGAATACTTCAAAAACTTCTAATTTCTATTTTAAGAAATATACCCAGGTTTTTCTTGAAAAATCATCAATGAAAAGAAGAAAATAGTTACTATTACTGAGAGAGCTTTGCTTGATTGGTCCACACACATCAGTATGGATTAGCTCGAGTGGCTTCTTGGCTCTTGAGTTTGACTCCTTTGGAAAGCTTTTTTTGAATTGCTCCCTGAGTAGACACCTTTCACAAAGTTGTTCATGATGGTTAATGCAAGGTAGTCTCTTCACCATCTCCTTCTTAGACAACAGCTTCAATCCTCCAAAATGGAGATGCCTGAATTGAAGATTCTATAGCCACAATGCATCTTTGTAGCAGGCTTTTAGACACTTTGCAATGTCATTTTTTATGTTGATCAGAAACATTCTATTCTTTGACATCGGCACATTAGCAATGAAGTTATTCTTATCATCTTTTATAGAAAGATTACAATCCTTCATACGAATATCATAACCTTTCTCTAATAGTTGTCCTAAAATCAAGATGTTACTTTTCATATTGGGGACATAGTAAAAATTGAAAATAAATTGATATCACCCATCTTTCAAGCGAATAAGAATGTTACCTTTCACTACTACGATAGAATAATCTCCAAATGAGACATTTTCGCTTATTGACTCATCTAGCTCTATGAACATGTCTTTCCTCCCACATATATGGTTGCTTGTAGCACTGCTAAGATACTAGGAATTTGGTTTACCACCATCACCCACCTTCCGTGCTAGAAAAAGAGTTTATTTCTCATTGGTCTTCTTCTCCATGTAGTTGGTTTTCTCATATACTTTATTGTTGGGAGCTCTACATTCTGAAGCATAATGTCCAAAATTCTAACAATTATAGCATTAAACTTGAGATTTGTTATACCTTGAGTTCATATTGCCTTTTCGACGACCTCGTATTGAGCTTTCCCCTCTCTCGAAGTTTTTGGAATTGTTATAGTAATTCCAACCTCGTTGATGACTGCGGCTTCCACCTGGTCCACGACCTCTACCTCTACTTCAGTCACATTGGTTTCTATCATTGCCTTGGCTTTCATGCTTATCCTTGAATTGCATCTTGAAGAGTTTTTCAGTGATCCCTTGCTTCTTCTTATGATTTTCTGCATATGCTTGTAATGACCCATTGAGTTCATCAATGGTCATTTCTTCCAAATATTTTGTCTCTTCAATCGTCATGACGATGTGCTCAAATTTGGAACCTAATGAGAGAAGTATCTTTTCCATTATTCTAACATCTTCCAATATCTCACTGTTTCTTTTCAATTGATTAGAAACAATTGTGTCTCTCGAGAAATAGTCGGAAATCGATTTAGAAGCTTTCATATGTAGAGATTCAAATTCACTTATTAGTATTTAGAGACGAACTTTCTTTACTTTCTCGACTCCTTTGAAAGAGATTTGATGCTTATTCCACAATGCTTTGGAGAATGTTGCATTCAAAATCTTTTCAATCTCGTCATCATTTTAGGCTTGATAGATAAGGAAGAGGGATTTCTTGTCTCTCTTTCTCGAATCCTTCAAAGATTCTTTTTGCACTTGTGTTATAATAGCTTCATCGTCTGGATCACTTAAGCCTTTCTCTACCACTTCTCATACATCGTGTGCACCGAAAAGAGCTTTCATCTTGATACTCTAATTATCATAGTTTTCGTTGTTCAGTGTCGAGACTTGAAACGATGCCATGCTTCCACTTGAAATAATTCTCAATACAATGAGAATTTCCAAATTATAATCACACTGATGGATCCAGAACATCAAAAAACCTTGGGAGGAACTCTAGGGAAAAATCAAAAATTTTCGATCAATGATCAAAGTCAACCCTCTTTGGTCAACGGTCAATAGACTCACAACTCAGCCAACATGCTTCACTGCTCAATCAACTCGGTTGGACTCAGTTTCAACTCAACCGACTCTACTCTAACTCGGCAAGTTAACTCACTTGCTAGCTAAAACTTCCGACGATGTGTGGTGGCGTGTTTGTACTCCGATCGTGGTGATTCTAGCGATTTTGAATTTCTCTCGTCAAGAATTTCGATTTGATATGCAATACTCTATACTTTTCAACTATGCTCTGATATCACTTTGTTGGAATATAGAATATCAAAATCCTAACACTCAAGAAACAATTTTTTTTCAACAACTCTCAAACTCTTATTTCTGGTTTCTTCTTGATTATTACATAGCTATTGAGAAATATTTATAGAAACAACTAATAAATCAAAATCATACAACATAAACCTACCAATCAATCTAAAACTATACACCTAGTCTCTTGCCTAACCTATTTCTTTTTTTTTCCTACCTACTAACTAGCTTAACACCATGAGTTGTATCCTTATCAACTCAAATTATCACCATGAATAGTTTTCTGAATTAACAGAGAAACTTCCGTGAGCTGGACTCCAAATGGACTAGACTCTTTCAAAAAGTTTGGGATTGTAAACAAGTTTACAAAACAACTTTTCTCTCGTTAAGTTTCCATCATTTTCCCCAAAATACCTAAGCTTTTCGTGTATTTCTATCTCTGTACCATTTTCACTTTCCAATGTTCTCTAGCATGAATAATTTAATTGTTTATTGCTTAATGATGGGTAAATATTTTTAATATACAAACTGGAAAGAACGTTATACCTCTATGAGATGTTCAATGGTCGAATTTTGAGAGTCAAGCTTAAACAAGAGGTAATACGCTGTTAATAATTTTTAAGGTATTTACTGTTCTTGTGCTTTCTACTTTTCCATTGGCTTCCAAGTAAAAGTCTTTGTAATAGAGCCTATCGATTCTGTTATAGGAATTGCTTGTTCATATTTGCATTCTTTGCACTTACTGCTTGTTATGTTAAAGTACTGGTTTTGATTACATTGTGATGGACAAATGAATCAGAAATTATAGTTGTTATTTGAAAGTTGACAAGTTTTTGTGTTTGTGTTGTTAACCAGTATTTTATGACGTCTACAATGCAGAGGACACGCTTTGCTGCAATGTGAAAATTGTATGTTTCATCTAGATGGTGATCATTCAAGAGGAACCTTTTCATTTTAAATGAATTTGTTTTGTCTCAACTCTATATGAATTATAAATATTTTAATTACCTTGGGTCCTGGCTAATATAATAAAGCTTAAATGTCAGCTTTCTTGTTATTTAGATATCAAGAAAAGTTCTATCTCTTGAGAAGCTTATCTTTTAGCATTGTTGCATTAATGATATTTGTTTATAATGTTTTGATAATTTTATTGTGTATGTGCAGAACCTCTTGAACTTATGAAGTTCCCATTTGAATTTAGATGGATATTTGCTAGATCATATTTTTAATTATAATATTTTTTTAATAAACACTTAAACCTACTTTATATTAAAGGCATTTTGTCTATAAAGGGCATGTCTCTTTAAATAGTTTAGAAATAGGTTAAAATGAGTTTTAATTTAAAAATATTCAAAATTTAACCTTAAATTTGAAAACATATTTTTTGATAAATTTTATTTTTTAAAAAACTAAAAATATTAACATTTTATAAATTTATAATTAATTTTAAATGCACAAATCTCTTTTATCATATCATATATTAAAATTTTATTTTATAATAAAATAAATATAAATTTATACATATATTGAAAATGATATGGTAAATATTTTGATAATTCATAAATAATATAATACATTATTATTATTATTATTAAATATAAATATAAATATATTTAATAAATAATTATAATATTAATTATAATTATGATATAAAAAATAATATTCATAAAATAATTAAATTATTAAAAACATTTGTGAAGCCTCTATATCCAATTTTTTTTACAAGATACAATACAAATAGAACTTTATATCACAAATTTTGTGGGAAAATATTATATAATATAATATTATTATAATTACTTTTATTATTAATATAATATAATATATAAATTATATCTAATTAATTATGTTTTAATACTTAAATATAATTATTGTTAATAAATATTTGGTATCTTAATAATAATTAAAATTATAATAATATTAGAGATATTTGTTACAATGTAATCTGTTTTTTAATTTTTTTAGTCTTAAATAATTTATTTTTTTAAAATATCAATAATTTTTCCTAAAAATTATTGTAACTATTTAGAAAAGTTTTTAATAACTTAAAATTTTATAATTTATTATTATTATTTTAAATTATTTTATAATAAAATTTTGATAAGTTATTTGTTATAAAAAAATATATTTTTTATTATATAAATATAAATTATATTTTTTATTTATAATAAAAATAAATTATGAATGAGTATATTTTATTTTTAGTATTCTTTTAGAAAACAATAAGAGAAAAGAAAAAAATTGTGCGCCGGGAAGAGAAAGATAAAAAAAAGGGATAAAAAAATATTTATCTTTTTAAAAAAAATGGGGCTTATGGGTTGCTTGAATTAGTGAGATGAGAGTTAGAAAAAGACAAAAAAAAAAGACCTGAAGCTTGTTAAATGGGTTATGATTTGCCAAATTTTAAACTTAAACATAATTGAGCCTTTTTTTAAATTATTAAATGGGATATGTTCATTATAGACAAAACCCCTATATTAAATGGGTTCGAACCTGCATCTTTTGAGTGCCCAATTAAAGCTTGTACCATTGAACTACAAGCACTAGGCTTATCTTATTGTTTTTTAAATATTTTCGTTCAAAAATAACTTAAAAACTAAAAAAAAAAATACTGGAGGTAATACATCACAAATATGTTGAGAAAAAAATAAAGAAAAGTAAAAAAGATAGAAAAATTAGACAAAATGGATAAAAAATATCAAAAGGCAAAAATCTCGCTCGCAACCGCCCATCCACGTCGAGTCCCATGCGCACGCCCAACACACGCCTGCTTCGTGTCACGTGTGTGCCAACACACACATACTTTGTCTCTCGTACACGCCAAATGCCCGTCTATCACCATGCCAAAAGCCCCCACATGTATGTCAGCCTCTCCAAACGCGTCTAAAATCAATTTTTGAAATATTTTCTCATATTTTTGATCTTTTCCTCACCTATAAAAGGATCCTCTTCCCCAATTGTAAAATAAACAATTTCTTATCTCTTTCTTTCTCTAGAAAGTTTTCTTAGTTTTTTAGTTTTTAGTTTTAAAGTTCTTTTCTTTTTTAGGAGAACTAGTTATGCTTTTATAGATTTTTAGTTTTTGTTTCAATAAACGAAAATGCAAATCAATTTGGAGGTTTTCCAACAACAAAATTAATATCAAAGTTCTGTAAGAATTCTTTTAAGGTATAAATTTGAAATGAATTCTTTACAATTATTTTTTTATGTTTTATTTATCTATGATTGAATTTAAAATGGCTAGTTGTTTGTAAATATGATATAATAATAACGTTTTTATGTTTACGAAATATTAAATAGGTAAAACATTTCTATAAAATAAATTGATTTTGTTTTTATTCAAGATTTTATATTAAGAATGTTAGAGACAAATATATTATTTTTCATTACAAACTTAAATCTGAAAATTAGATTGTAAGGTTTAGTTATCTAGTTTGATTTAGAGTAGTGTTCTTTTATTTATTGGTACAATCGCCCGATAGTTAGAGTGAAGCTATATTTCAAAATTTTTTATAAAAACTATTATTCGAAAATGTATTGACAACATATTTTCAATAATGGTTTTAAAACTTGAAAGTTAGTATTCGGATAATTAAATTCTTAGATTTAATTTGGACACATTGAAGAAAGTTTAAAATGTCTAACCCCACCAAAGATAATATTTAAATAGTTCATTTTCAATCTCTTAGAAAAAAGAATTAATTTAATTGACCTAATTAATTTTTGACCCCACTCATAGGTGTTAATTGATTTGTTTAATTAACAAAAAATATCTAACCCCATTAAAAGTGTTATTTATATAAAAAAGAGAGAATTAATAAATATCAATTTATATCTTTAATAACCTAAATAATATGAGTAAGCATAATAAACTTAATTATTATATCCTTAAATACTCAACTGTTATGAATGATAAAGATTTGCATTATTATCTATTGAATCCATATCTATGTGTATTTTTTTTATGTTTTTAGATTAAGAAATAAAAAAATCAAAATATTATGACAGGATGTTTAGAATTTAATCTCGTTTTTAAAAATTTGAATAATAAATTAAAAACCACATATTTTTTCCTTATATCAACCTTTAAAATATACTTATCATTTTTTATAAAATTATTCGTGCTCTTACGAAAATTTTACAAATAAAAAATCAAAGTATCCGTGAGATCGATATTGCATGCATATCTTGTCTCATCAATAACATCTAGTAATAATTTTCATTGCCATAACATCCAGTATTTGCATCTTGGAATTTCAACAATTTTTGTTGTGTTATTATTTTCCAAACGTGGCCATCATATGTTGATCATTCAAAGCTATGTGATGTATTGTTTCCAAGCAGAGCCATCATTGTAATTCAGGTTAACATGACTCGTGCCTCAGACAATGTTTTTGATATCTTTGATTAACATTCATGATTTTTAGAGCTAATAAATGTTTGTCTTCATGCAGAATGTTTTGAGGTGGAAACCTATATATATATGGTTCTCGGTAAGATTGAATCCTTTTCCTACCTTTTTTCCTGTGTTCGTTAATCTGGAGATTATCTTTTGAATCTTTTTTTTTTTTTGGTCAGGATAAATATAGTAAGTAGTCATTCTTCTCAATTATTTTTCTACCTTATGAATTATTATGATTCATATAAGTATTATATATAAGAGTTGTAAAATGCTTTTATTGTTTTTATTTTTATAGGACAGACAACTTAGTACAAAAAGTTAATCAACTTATACACGATTAACATCAAGATTGATCAGGGTTTTGTTGCATGTGAATGTAATATTTGTAGGGATGCTCATAACAAGCATGTTTAGGTATGGTATAGTCATTCTAGTTGATACTAATTTGTGTAATCTCTAGTTCTTTTGAAATATATTGGTAGAATTGTTGTATTCTAGTATAGTTTCACTTGACTGATAAATATCACTTCATCTTTTTACAATCATATATATTATGAAGAGAGAAAGAGTCAGATAGGTCAAGATGATTTTTATTTGTTTTATTCTGGAATCATATATTTAATAGATATATATATATATATATATATATATAGAGAGAGAGAGAGAGAGAGAGAGAGAGGTTTTAAAAAAGGTCTATAAATTCTTGAACATTAGGTGAACAAGAAGGAACTGACTAAAGTAATAAAACTAATAAAATTTTTAATGCTATAGTTGGTAGCATTTGAAAGGTGCTTCAAATGGTCTATATGTGACGAAAGGAGCCGGCCTTGAAAACTGAGAAAACAACATTTGTGCATCATTCATAAAATATTGTAACAGAGAATGACATAAATATTGTACTGCCATATACAATATTTCTAAAAATAATTGTATCATTTTTATAATGTTGTAAAAGGCCAAAGTTCTTATAGTGTATTTTCTTCTGTTTTTACCTGTTATTAGTCATTGATCTTGTAGGGTTTGCCTTTATTTTTTTATAGATGTTTTTGCCATTATAATTACTAGTCCTTCGCTTTTTTATTTATTATTTTTTATGGTTCATATTTTTTTTTGTACGAATAAAAAATATTACTCTCCATGAATAATCTTTCGAGGTTCATAACTTGTTTAAAAATAGGTTTTAGAATTTTATATTATCTTATTTCGGTATATATATTTTAATTTCATAATTTTGTTAAATACATGTAAATTATCATGAATTGTTTTTAATATTTATTTATTAATAAATTCACAATTATTCTTAATATTTCTTTCAAAATTTATAATCTTTTATCTACGAATAATAGAGAATGATACAATTATTATATTTTTTAATTTATAAAAATGTTTTATACGCAAATGTTTCTAGCTCAAAAGATGTTTTTGGACAACATTTTTTGGTTGGGAATGATTTTCATGCATGAAATCATTTGTCTAAGAAGATATCTTGTCTAACAAAAAATTTATCGTTAAATTATTTTTGTCTATAAAAAACTGTCATAAAATATTATGTTTTTTGTGATAAAATCTTGTTTTCGTTGGAAAATAGTTTCTACGACGAGGGTACATCGATAACCATCTGCGATAAAAGTTTTGTCAAGAAAAAGTTTTACCAACAAAATTCATATTTTTTTTTTGACAAAATTTTTTTTCTTCAAAAATAATTTCTTTTGTAGTACAATAAAATATTATTAATCAATCTCCATAAGAAAACTTTATAAATTTCATGTATTTTTTGTCTTTCATAAAGTTTTCCAAATAGAATGAGGTCTAGCAAGATTTGGATGTAAAACCACCAGGTTATAAGTTAGAAGATCGAAAAATTATCTGGCTTATTAGGAGCATAAATAAGTTTAACAATTAAACTTTGATTAAGAATTCTAATTAAGTTTACTAATACAATGAACCGAGTTAGGTTAAAATAAAACTCTTAACAAATTTCAATTTTAATAACACGAATTAGTGACCAAGTTACTAACAAGAATATTATCAGATATATAGAGAGAGTTTTGTATTCTAACAGGTTTTAAAGATTCGATCAAAGGGATCAAATGATCCGTTAATGCTTTCACCTGCTGTTCATTTTCAAATTGAAAACATAACCCTTCTTTAAGAGTTTTCTATGTATTATATATACCTCTCCAATTATAAGAATCTCTATTTTTAATAGTCACTTCTAAAAAATTCTAGTTTTGATAATATTTGGATTTTAGGAATTTTACTCATAGTTTATCAACATTAGTAACCATCATTCAATCCAATTTCATGAGAAGAGCTTGATTAATATGACAGAAAGATTTAAATCCCATGCATTCAAAATCTTTGAATAAATAGAAAATTTTCCATTTTCTTATAACAAGGTAATGGGAGGAGTTAACTTGTGGAGTAGAGTCCCATGAAAACTTCTTCACCATGGAGTCAACTTTCTTACACATAGTCTTAGAGATTTTAAAGGTACTCATAGTGTAAATTGGTAAAGTTTGCACAACTGATTTGTAAGTGTTTCTTTCCCAGCATGAAACAGAAACTTAGCTTTCCAACCTTTAGTTCTAGTTGCAATATTATCTATTATTTTTTAAAAAATTCTCTAATCTTATTTTTTTACAGAAAGAGAGGAGCCAAGAAAATATTATTGGAGAAGAATAAACCTAATTTATTTGGATTAAATTCCTAAGGAGAGGCATTTGCATAAGTTAATTTTGAAAAGTTCACATCCTTCGTTAGGAATTGCATTACAAAATATTAGGACATCATTAGCATAAATAAGATGATTAATCAGAATATTTTGTCTTGAAATCTTAATTTCATGAATTAGTCTTTCAGATTCTGCTTCCATTATCAACCTAGAGATGATTTCCACAGTTATTATGAACAAGTAAGGTGAAATAGGATCACCTTATCTTAAACTTTTAGTAGGGGTAAAATTTTCAAATTTGGATCCATTTAATAGGATGGAGTAAGAAACACTTAAAGAAATTAATGTATAAGATTGCAAAATTTATCTAAGAATCCCACTTTTCTTAAAATAAAAAATAATTAAATTCCATTAATTTTTGTCATAATTTTCATTCATATCAATCTTTACTTGCATCAAAGTAGTTCTACCTTATTTTTTACTCATAGTATTAAGTACTTCTTGAGTTAAAATGAAAATTTCATAAATCCATATTTTTTGGCACAAAAGAAACCTGATATAGGGAAAATCAATTTATCAAGAAATGGTCTTATCTTTTCACTAGAACTTTGATATGATCTTGTAAGACACATTACAAAGGCTAATAGATCTATAGTGGAAAATAGAACTAGGTTGGTTTCTTTTTTGGAAAATAATGATCATTGTTTCATTTAGGTCTTTATAGAGTACTTTAATCTTAACAGTATGACAATGTTTTTTGTAGAAGTCTGCAATCATTCCATTTAATTTCTTATTCATCGGGGGTCTTACAATGTTCTAAATTATCCTCATTAATAATTATAGTAAGAAACAAATGATCTATGGAAGAAAAATCAAGAAAGTTAACATAAACAAACATAAGGTTAAAATGTCTCACCATCTCAATGCCAATTTGAGATGAAAGAATTTTTTAGAGCCCGAATAGTATGTTTTTTCTCCTATACATAGTAAATAAATGAAAGAATCTTGTGTTTTTATAACCACTTTTTACCTAAATTTATCTTAATTTTTGTTTCCAAATAAGATCTTATCTTTAAAGCCATTCCTTAAGTTGGATTTGTAAATTTTGAATTTTCACTATTTGAGAAAATTGATTCAACGAAAAGTCTTTATTTCGAAGTATATAAAGTTTTATTTCAATATCCTTGATTTGAATGTAACACATTCCAAACTCTTTTTTGTTCCAAGCTTTTAATTTATTTGCATTGATTTTCAATTTCTTATGAAGTTTATCTACCCAATTTCATCCATATTATGATTCTAAGCTTGTTGTAAGCTTCAAAAAATCTAAAAGGTCAAGGGAGGTAGTAATTTTTTTTAAACATATCCAACATAATAGAATGATTTGAAGTAGTAAAAGTTTTGTTTATAAATAAAGTTTTAGGATAATTCAAGTACCATTAACAATTGGCAATAGCTCTATCCAATTAATTTTTTTTATTTATTCTGGATTTGTTAGATTTTTTATTTGTCCAAATGAACTTAGGATCTTTAGCAGTAATATCTAAAGCACCAAAGTCATCCATAAAAATTTTAAGATAACGTTTTTTGAATGTTAACAAGTTTTTCACCCCATTTTTCATCAAGAAAAATGATCTCATTGAAATCACTAATAGCAATGAAATCACCATTATAAGTAATGACACCAAAAATTTAAACCCAAACCATATATTTTTCATTAAAATAAGGTGTTTCATGCTACAAACTAGCATACATTTGTTAAGATTATCATATAAACCACAAAATTCAATAAACCACCTGCTAGACCAATAACAGAACAAGAAATACAAAATCTAAATCCTAAACCAACAAGTTGGTCAAGAAATTCACTCAAGGTTTTTGGTTCCATAATCCAAACACAATTAGGGTTTTCCTCATTAACAAGTCTTTTGAGCTCCCTTCGTGCTTTCTTATTTGTTATACCTCGAATGTTCCAAGAAAGGATTTTCATGGTTACCTTAGAGGCAAGCTTAGGGTCACCTCCCCACCCAAGTTAGGATTACCATTTTCCTCATTATTAGCCAAGTTCAATTGCATATTTGCTTTAGGATAAAAACCAAACTTTTGATTAGTTTGAATGAAAAATTTCCAAAATGTCTTCTTCTTTGTGTTTTTTTTATTTGAAGCACCACTCTACTGCTCTTTGAGTTGCAGTATTGTAAGTAGTCACAATTGTTATTAAACATACTCTTATCCAAAATAAAGTGAGAATTAGGATGTAAGAGTTTCCTAACAGCTTCGTTTTTTGAATGGGCAGGATCTATCTCCACCACTAGCTTTCTATTTTTTTTGGATTTTCCAAGGGCATGGAAATAGTATCATCAAATTTCTTCTTGGATTTTGTTTCTTGTTTCCTTGTAATAGTTTTGGTTTTGGTAGGAATTGGTTCCACTATCGAAGAGATAATAACATAATCATGGAGCTATTTTTCATTTGGTTTAATTGGATTTTTAGGTAACTTGTGTTCCATAGAAACAATAGTCTAACAGATGTGAAGGTTGGTCGAGAAGGTATAACAGTGACAACAGATGAAAATTTTGAGAGTTTAATTACATCAATATCTAGTTTAGAATCAAAGTGAACTTTAGACACAAAATGAGCAAGTGTTTTGCTTTGTAAAAGACATCAGAGGAATTAGGCACTACCAGTTCCTTTAAGATTGTATTTGAAAAGTTCACATGTCCTTATATTTCTCACCTGTGAATCTGATTAGATTAAGTCAGAGAATTAAAAAGCTTAAGAAAAGAGCAATGTTGATTTTTGATACCAAGATATCATAATCATTGATAGTATCCAGGTGGCTTCCATAATATCATTGAATTTTTGATCCCTTCCAACAAAACTTGCTTTTCAGAATGGAAAGTACATTATAAGTCAAAAGGATGCTTAGCTTGAACATCCACAACTTGGCTCAAGTTTACCAAGTTCCCTTTTGACTTGCCTTCATGGAAGTCACCAGGTTGAGAGTAAGAACTAAAGTTCTTAGCTAGTTTAGCTATGGTATGAATAGAAATCATAGCTTGTGTATTGGCCACTTCAAAATGGGTGATATGAACCAAAGCATTATTAGAAGGGTTGGTGATCAAAAGAGGGTGGTTTGCAACAGCATCTAAAAAATCTTTAGAAGGCTTGGTTGATTTTTCACTATTGATTTGTAATTGCTTTAGACCATGTAAGTTATTAGTGTCAACATCATGGATTTCGATTATGAGGAGAAATATTGACATATTGGAACCTCAAAAAACACATTCTCTGGTATAAAACGCAATAGGAGCATTCAATAGTAGAATAGATTTTAGCCAATTTCCAAATAAATGAAACATGGCTCCATGTCTTATAGAGATGCATGCAAGTTCAGAACCATTTCATTGAGCAATAACATGTGTGATTAATCCAAACATGTGATAGAAACCATATAATCTTTCATAGTGGAATTGAATCTATGCGGATTTTTTCTCAGAGTTTTTATAGCAATAATGGGCTTACTGATGTTGATGAGAATCCTTGCTCTAGAAAACTTCCAATTAAGAATCTCATTTGATGGCATTCTTTCCGGTTCCAGTAGGTGTCTTGCATGTTTAGTATTTTTTTCTATATTGTTAGCAAACATCAATTTTTTGGATATTCTATGCATTTAAATCCAAAAAGGCACCATGATAAAATTATAGCTTCTATTACCAGCTTCAGGATCAAATTCATTAAGAACCATCATAGTTCCACATTTGTTTTTCCAAAACCTTTTCCTTGTCTTCCATCACTTGAAAAGAGAAAATGAAGGTATTGAATAGTTCATCATATTCAGTGACATCTAGTCTTCCTAAAAGGTGTTGGTGAATTCTCAATAAGTTATATTTATGAGAAAACAAATATAGACAAAATAATTCATACAAATTTGATAACGAAGTTAAGCCAATTTTATTTACGTCTCTAGACCTACTGTAGATATTTTACTAAAATGGAGAAATTATACAAATTTTTTACAATACTCACGACTCATAACTCATAACTCACAACCCAATTACAACCAACAAAATTCCTCTCAATTTTCTCTCAATTGAATTTTGATAATTTAATGATTAATTCATTACAACTATACATCTATATATAGGAAGATTGACTCCACTTAAATTAAGGTTTTCTTGAATTTCTCATTCAATTAAGCCTTGATTTACTCCTTAAATTAAATGTGGCTACTCCTTGATTTACTCTTGATTTGCTTCTTAATTTATTCATTGAATTAAGGTCCTTGATAATAATCTCCAACAATCTCCCACTTGAAAAATTGATTTCAATATATCTTCACACCTCGATCAATGTGGTAGCTTTTCTAGTCTTGTTACTCTAGCAGACCAGCAGATGTTGTACACAACTTCAGTTTGTCAATAGTCACCACATTTGACAACATATCCGCTAGATTTTTGCTTCCTTGAATCTTCTCCAATATTAACACATCATCTTTTAATAGAGATCTAATAAAGTGATAACGAAGCCCAATATGCTTGGTTCTAGAATGAATTACTAAATTCTTCACCAAGTGTATTGCACTTTGACTGTCACTATGCAGAACATTCTTCTCATGTTTGAATCCTAACTCAGTTAGCAAACCTTGAAGCCATATTATCTCTTTAATAGCTTCAATCATTGCTACATACTCAGATTCTGTAGTGGATGGAGTGATAATCTTCTGTATCTATGACATCCAACTAACAATTGTAGTTCTAATAGTAAATATATAACCGGTGGTGCTTCTTCACTGGTCAACTTCACCTCTAAAGTTTTCATCTATGTAGCCTTGTACTTAACTATCCTTTACTAAAGTATAAATACTTCTTTGCGGTGCCTCATAGATACCTCAAAATCCACTTGACTACTTCCCAATGAGTTTTTCCTAGATTTGACATAAACCTGCTAACAACACCCACAACACTCACTACATAGCCAATGTCTGGTCTCATATAGACCATCGCATATATCAAACTTATAATGGATGAGGCATAATGATCCATGTATTCTTTCTTTTCCTCTGTCTGAGCGAACTGATCCTTAGATTAGGAAAAAGTGACTAGCCACGGGTGTGCTAACTGACTTGGTGTCACCCATGTTGAATCTCTACAAAACACGGTTGATGTACTCTACCTAAGATAACTGCAAGGATCCTCTCTTCTTATCTCTTATTATTTGCATTCTAAGAATCTTCTTTGTTGGACCCAAGTCTTTTATGTTGAACCCCTTTGAAAATTGTTGCTTCAACTTTTTGATATCATCCATATATGAACCAGCTACTAACATATTATCAACATAAAATAGTAAAATGATATAACTAGACCTATATCTCTTGAAATAGCAACAATGGTCGGCATTGAAATAATGAAAACCTTCCTTATGCATGAAGCTTTCAAACTTTTTGTACCACTGTCTCGGGGCTTGTTTCAGACCATGCAAACTCTTCTTAAGTCTACACATCATGTTCTTCTTCCATCTTTCTGAGAAACCTTCTGGCTGGTACATGTATATCTCTTCATCTAAGTCTCCGTGAAGGAATACATTCTTCACATTCAATTTTTTAAGATGAAGATCTTCAATGGCTACAATACTCAACCTTAATCTGATAGTATTGAGCTTCACAATGGGAGAAAAAATGTCAGTGTAGTCAACTCTTTCCTTTTGCTGAAATCCTTTGAAAACTAGTCGAGCTTTGTATCTCTTAGAGCCATCATGATCCTCTTTCACCCGGTACACCCATTTTTTGTGAAGTTCCTTTTTTCCCATAGGTAACTCAGCTAGTTCCCATGTTTGGATGGAGATGAGAGATTTCATTTCTTCTTTCATGGTAAGCTCCCACTTACTCGCATCTCAAGTCTGACAAGCTTCATCATAGAATTTAGGATCCCTTCCATCAGTCAGCAACATAGAGTTCATGTATCTCATGTTAGATACATGAGGTCGAGAAGACCTTCTCAATATAGAAGCTGGAGTAGGAGGTTGTGGTGTGTCGAATTACTGCGCACTACTCTATCCAATGTGTTCCTTTGGCTGAGGACTTATTACAAATGGTTCTATTATAGAACTATCTAGGACATCATTTGCATCTGCAAATATTGACTCATTATGCTCTGAGTCATTGGTGTCTGTTTTATGCATGTCCTTATACATCACTCTTTCGTTGAAAATCACATCTATACTATAAATCACTTTCTTGTTTTCGTCATCCCAAATGTGATAGCCAAACTTATCCTCACCATAGCTGATGAAGGTGCATTTCTTGGATTTGGAATCAAGCTTATTCCTGCCTTGATCACTGATATGCATAAATGCTACACAACCAAAAATTTTTAGATGCTATAGTTTTACCTCTTTTTCGCTCCATATCTTCTCTGGTATTCTATGCTCATATGGAACAGATTGGCCTCGATTAATCAAGTAATCTGTCATGTTGACTGCTTATGCCCAAAATTGCTTCAGTAGACCTGACTGTATATGAATGCTTCTGACTCTATCTGTCAACGTTTGGTTCATATGCTCAGTTACATCATTGTTTTAAGGCTTGCCTGGCACAGTTCTCTCCATTCTGATCGTATGCTCATAGCAGAAATTTTGAATTTGGTCTCTTCATATTCACCACCATTGTTGTTTTTAACCTTTTTGATCTTCAAACTATCTCATTTTTAGCCATAGCTTTCCATCTTCTGAAAGCCTCAAATACTTCAGACTTATGCTTTAGAAATTAAACACATACCTTTCGAGAGTGATCATCGATGAAAGTTATGAAGTAATGTTTCCCACCAATGGATGAGACTATCATTGGTCCCCAAACATCAGAGTGAAAGAACTCTGTCCTTTCCTTCTTTGGGGTTTTGCCACTTGTTTAAAAGCTGACTCTCTTTTGCTTTCCAAGTATGCAATCTTCAAACACGTATATCTTCATAGATTGTAGACTTGGAAGTTTTTCCCTTTGAGTGTATAATCTTCATCCCCTTATCATTCATGTGGCCTAGTCTCTGGTGCCACAGATTTGGTGTTTTATTTCCTACTGCAATTACGATCGAACAACGTTCCCCTACTATCATGTAAAGAGTACCACTCTTTTTACCTCGAGCAACTATCATTACACCTTTTGAAATCTTCCAATCATCACCATGGAAAATCATAGTGTAGCCTTCACTAGCCAACTACCCTACTGAGATTAAGTTCTTTCTTAGGTTGGGAATATGCCTGACATCCTTTAGCTCCCAAACAAACTCATTCAACTTAATCTTCATTATACATTTTCCAATAATAGCACATGGTTGATCATCACTAAGATATGCCTTTCTAAGATTTCTGGGGACATATTTCTCAAAGAATTCTTTTTGTGAAGTAGCATGTAACGATGCTTCAGAGTCTAACGACCAAGATTCTTTCTTGCTCTCTAAAGAACATATCAATGCATAATTTCTTTTTGAGGTGGTAGTAACATTTTCCTCTACCTTCGCTTCTTAGTCATGCGGTACACTCTTATATTGATATTTGTAATGCTCGGTTCTCCCATAATTCCAACACTCGACAATTTTTGAGCTATGAAAATTATTGAGATTCCTGGATTTGGACTTCCTGTCCTTTGATCTACCTTGGTAGTTTGTTTTTCCATGTCCATTCCCTCTGGTTGAATCTATTCCTCTTGACTCTGTATGCAAAATTGAAGAGGTTGACGATTCACCCAACTCTCTACGTCAGATCTATTCACTGAGAACTAGATCACAAACATCGTCAAATTTTAACTTATTACTTCCTCACAAGCTACTCACAACCATGATAGTAGCATTCTAGCTTTCTCGTATAGAAGACAAAAGTATCAATTCTCGTACTTCTTCATCAAATTCAATTTCAATTGAACTCAACTGGGTTGTGACTGTGTTGAGTTCATTAAGATATTGAGCTACTGATACGCCTTCCGTCATATACAAATTGAACAAACGACTTATCAAGTGCACTTTGTTTGAGGACGATGGTTCTCATACATATTGGAGAGAGCTTCTATAAGACTCATCGTGGTCTTTTCCTTTACTATGTTGAAAGTAACATTACGAGATAGTGTCAATTGAATAACTCTGAGGGTTTGTCTGTCTAGAAGATTCCAATCTTCTTCCTTCATAGCCTCTAGCTTCTTCCTTGAGTGAGGTTGATAGACTTTTTTGATACAGATAATCTTCTATCTTCATTTTCCAAAACCCAAAATCAGTACCATTAAATTTATCGAGTTTCACCCCTTTCCTTCATCTGTGTCCATTGCTCCAACTCAAATATGACTTTCTTCGGATTGTTTTTGACTATTCCAATGAACCACTATGTATTAGAACACCTCTGTCGACAAACCAATATCGTCAAAAAAAATTACTATTCAAGTAATTCACTATTCATATGAATAGTATATGGTAGAAAATTGAAAGAAAATCACCCCAAAATCTCTGATACCATTTGTTGGGAAATTATGCAAATTTTCAATAAGCCAAATTTATAAGAAAGAAAATATAGACAAAATAACAAACAAATTTGATAATAGAGTTCGGCCAATTTTACTTACGTTTTCGGACCTACTGTAGATCTTTTACTGAAAAGGAGAAATTATACAAAGTGTTTACAAAACTAACAACTCAATTATACCAAAGAAAATTGCTCTAAATTTTCTCTCAGTAAAGTTTTTTTCTCTAAGTTTTTCTCTCAATTAGATTTTGATAATTTGATGATCAATTTATTACAATTATACATCTATATATAAGGAGATTGACTACTCTTAAATTAAAGGTTCTTTGAATTACTTCTTGAATTAAACCTTGATTTATTCCTTAAATTAAAGGTGAACACTCATTAATTTACTTCTTAAATTAAAGGTGACTATTCTTTGATTTGCTCTTGATTTGCTTCTTAATTTGTTCCTTGAATTAAGGTCTTAATAACAATCTCTCACAAAAGTTTACATGAATTTCTAATAGAAATATAAACTTAGGCTCTTTTTATTCTATTAGGATTCCAAATTTTCCCAATGTGTGATCTTTCAATAGAGGCTTTTTAGATAATTTGATTAGGGGTGAGATCAATATCAAACTTTTCTATATTGATTTCATGAAGAGAAGTAGAATTGTGAGAGTGGAAAGCCAAATGGCTGGTGTTAGGAGATATAGTTTTCAAAGATGACTAAGAAGAACAAGTAATTGAAGAAGAAGCAAGATTAGTCGTGGTAGAAATAATACTAAGAAGATGAGTAAACTGGAAAAGAAACAGATGAAGGAAACACGGCAAAAAAACCCCAGTATTTATAGGAACGAGAAACGACAAAAACATAGAACTAATATAAAATTAAACCAACAAAGAAACGAGACTAAATAGTACCAACAGAAGAGGAATTAGAAATAAACATATAGAATGTTTGTCATAAGGTAGTCTTGAAACATTAACCTAGAGTTCATGCATCGCCTGCAAAACCTTATTACAAAAATCCCATTATCCAGAGCAGTATAAGCTACTGAGAGAGAAACAAAAATTTGGAATTTTACTACAAAGGATAAACAAATTAGATATAGGAGCCAATAGGAAAAGAGAGCACATCTCCCAACCAATTCAATTTCTCTTAAGAAACCAAACACTTCAGCATAAACCCTTTGCAATGTTTGTAAAAATGGGAGTAATTGTAAAATTGTGGCACAAAAAACTTAGGCCCAAAATTCATTAAAAACCGTATCCCTCTCTCTCTCTCTATATATATATATATATATTTGTTTTATAGAAGCTATGTGAATTTAGAAGAAAAACAGAGAGCTGTCGGACAATGAAAAAGAGGAACCAGCCTCCTCGATCAGATTTTCCTCCTTTCACTCTAGAAATTTTCATACCACCCGATTTCCATTCATCTCTGGGCACCAACAGCTTCTCCTTCCACCAGCGACTCGTACTCATAACAGCTCACTCTCACCAGGATGTTCACTGCATATGTTTGCTATGGCCCAACTGCTCGTCTTCATCTTCATCTTCCAACACCAATTTGGTTGAGGAAATCGGAGAAGAACAAAATAACAAAGGAAGCAGCGTAGAGACAATAGCAGCCATGAAAGATACAGTAGGAGAAAGATGATATAATTTCTACAATAATATTTGATTAAATAGAAATTTTATTAATTTATTTTTTTGTATATTATCAATAAATTAGAGTAATTATTTTGTAGATGTAATTAGATTTTTGTTATATTTTATAAATTATTTTGATTTTTTATTATTAATTATATATTAATGCAACTAAATTAGACTCATATTTTACTTCTAATTTATAAGAGTAATTAAACAGGCGTGAACGTTATAAATATCATCGATTAGTGATCCCAAAAAAATCAAAAATAAACTTTGAAAAATTCTAGCCCATTTTAATTTCAGTTTATGAAAGCTTTTAAGGTAATAATCTAGATTGATAAGAATACAGTTCATGAGTGTTTTTAAGTTTTGAGAGTTTTTAGAGTTTTGATCCATAATATTCCAACAAAGTAATATAAGAGCTGTAGTTGGAAGCATAAATATACACTATTTTATATCAAATTGAAGCTCTCGACGAGACAAATCCGACGTCGCAAGAATCATCCTGATCAGAGTTCGGACGCACCGCCACGATCCTCCGGAAGGTTCTGCTAGAAGTGAGTTAACTCACCGAGTCAGTCGAGGGGAGCCGAGTTGACCGAGCCGTGAAGCCTGTTGATCGAGCCGAAGAAATAGTTGACCAAAAAAGTTGACTTTGATAGTTGACTTTGACCGTTGACCAAAAAATCAGATTTTTCCCCGGAGTTCCTCCTAAGGTTTTTTGACGTTCTGAATCCATCTGTGCGATCAGAATTTACAAATTCTCACTATATTGAGAGTTATGTCAAATGGAGATATGTCATCGTTTCAAGTCCCGATACTCAACAACGACAACTATGATAATTGGAGTATCAAGATGAAGGCTCTTTTGGGTGCACATGATGTGTGGGAAGTCGTAGAGAAAGGCTTAAGTGAGCCAAACGATGAAGCTACTCTAACGCAATTGCAAAAAGAATCTTTGAAAGATTTGAGAAAGAGAGACAAGAAAGCTCTTTTTCTTATCTATCAAGCCTTAAATGATGATGGGTTTGAGAAGATTTCAGATGCAACACCTTTCAAAGCAGCGTGGAATAAGCTTCAAATTTCTTTCAAAGGAGCCGAGAAAGTGAAGAAGGTTTGTCTCCAAACACTAAGAGGTGAGTTTGAATCTCTACATATGAAAGCTTCCGAATCTATTTCTGACTATTTCTCGAGAGTCGCAGTTGTTTCTAGTCAATTAAAAAGAAACAGTGAGATGTTGGGAGATGTTAGAATAATGGAGAAGATACTTCGTTCATTAGATTCCAAATTTGAACACATCGTCGTGACGATTGAGGAAACAAAAGATTTGGAAGAAATGACCATTGATGAACTCAATGGGTCATTACAAGCATATGAAGAAAAGCATAAGAAGAAGCAAGAGATCACTGAGCAACTCTTCAAGATGCAATTCAAGGATAAGCATGAAAGCCAAGGCAATGACAGAAACCAACGTGGCCGAGGTAAAGGTAGAGGCCGTGGACGAGGTGGAAGCCATGGTCGTGGAAGAGGTTGGAATTACAACAACAATTCCAACAACTTTGAGAGAGCAGAAAGCTCAACACAAAGTCATGGAAGAGGTAATATGAACTCAAGGTATGGAACATCTCAAGTTCGATGCCATAATTGTCAAAAAAATTGGACATTATGCTTCAGAATGTAGAGCTCCCAAAAATAAAGTAGATGAGAAAATCAACTACATAGAGGAGAAGACCGATGAGAAATAAACTCTTTTTCTAGCACGAAAGGAGGGTGATAGTAGTCAACCAAATGTATGGTATCTTGACAGTGGTGAAAGCAACCATATGTGTGGAAGGAAAGATATGTTCGTGGAACTAGATGAGTCAGTAAGTGGAAATGTCTCATTTGGAGATGATTCAAATGTAGCAATGAAAGGAAGAGGTAACATTATTATTCATTTGAAAGATGGGCAACATCAATTTATTTCCAATGTTTACTATGTCCCAAATATGAAAAGTAACATCTTAAGTTTAGGACAACTGTTAGAGAAAGGTTATGATATTCATACGAAGGATTGTAACCTTTCTATAAAAGATGATAAGAATAACCTCATTGCTAACATGCTGATGTCAAAGAATAGAATGTTCTTGATCAATATACAAAATGAAATTGCAAAGTTTCTGAAAGCTTGCTATAAAGATGCATCGTGGCTATTGCATCTTCGATTCGGACATTTCAATTTTGGAGGATTGGAGCTGTTGTCTAAGAAGGAGATGGTGAAGGGACTACCTTGCATTAACCATCCTGATCAATTTTGTGAAGGGTGCCTACTCGAGAAGAAATTTAGAAAAAGCTTTCCAAAGGAGTCAGACTCAAGAGCCAAGAAGCCACTCGAGCTAATCCATATTGATGTGTGCGGACTGATCAAGCCTAGCTCTCTTGGTAACAGTAACTATTTTCTTCTTTTTATTGATGATTTTTCAAGAAAAACTTGGGTATATTTCTTGAAACAGAAATCAGAAGTTTTTGAAGTATTCAAAAGGTTCAAAGCTACAGTGGAGAGAGAAAGCGGTAGAAAAATCAAAGCCATGAGATCAGACCGAGGTGGAGAATTTACATCCAAGGAGTTTCAAGAGTTCTGTGAAGCAAATGGAATTCATAGATCTTTAACAGTGCCAAGATCCCCCCAACAGAATGGTGTAGCTGAAAGAAAGAACCGAACAATCCTCAATATGGCACGAAGCATGCTCAAAAGCAAGAAACTACCCAAAGAGTTTTGGGCAGAAGCAGTAGCATGTGCAGTTTACTTGTCAAACCGATCTCCAACAAGAAGTGTATGGGGAAAGACACCGCAAGAGGCATGGAGTGGAAGAAAGCCTGGTATTTCCCACCTAAGAGTCTTTGGAAGTATAGCCCATGTTCATGTACCGGATGAGAGAAGAACGAAGCTTGATGATAAAAGCGAGAGTTTTATCTTCATCGGTTATGATGCTAATTCAAAGGGCTATAAGTTGTACAACCCACACAATAAGAAGATTGTGATTAGTCGAGATGTGGTATTCGACGAAGAAGGAGAATGGGATTTTAACTCTCATGCAGATAACTTCAATTTCTTTCCTCAGTTTAAAGAAGATGAGCAGACAATGAGGGAACAATCTGTAGAAATTCAACAAGAGCCAACGACTCCACCTACTTCACCAATGTCAACCACTCATGAAGATTCGTCATCATCTTCGAGTGGAAGTGAAAGAGCCGTGACACGTACACAAAATCTCCAAGATCTTTATGAGGTAACAGAACGACAAGATAATCTTACCTTATTCTGTCTCTTTGCTGATTGTGAACCAGTGAGCTTTCAAGAAGCTGTACAAGAGAAGAAGTGGAGAGATGCGATGAACGAAGAAATCAATGCAATTGAGAATAACGACACATGGGAACCTGTTTCACTTCCTAAAGGGCATAAGGAAATATGTGTCAAATGGGTGTACAAGACAAAGAGGAATGCTAAGGGAGATATTGAAAGGCACAAAGCGAGGCAAGTAGCAAAAGGATATAGTCAAAAGGCTGGAATTGACTATGATGAGGTATTTGCTCCTGTTGCTCGATTAGAAACTATAAGACTAATAATTTCTTTGGCAGCTCAAAATAAGTGGAAGATACACTAAATGGATGTAAAATCTTCTTTTCTAAACGGAGTCATTGAAGAAGAAGTCTACATTAAGCAACCATCAGGCTATGAAGCAAAAGGTCACAAAGACAAGGTGTTGAAGTTGAAGAAAGCTCTTTATGGGTTAAAACAAGCACCAAGAGCATGGAATAACCACATCAATAAGTACTTTCTGGACAACAACTTCACCAAGTGTCCCTATGAACATTCACTCTATGTCAAGATTGAAGATGTCGATATTCTAATCGTTTATCTATACGTAGATGATCTCATCTTCACCGGAAGTAATCCGAAGCTATTTGAAGATTTTAAAAAGGTGATGACCCGAGAGTTCGAAATGACAGATATCGGGTTAATGGCATACTACCTTGGAATTGAAGTGAGACAAAAGGAAGAAGGCATATTCATCTCTCAAGAAAGCTATGCAAGACAGATACTAAAAAAGTTCAAGATGAACGATTACAAGCCGATCAACACACCAATGGAATATGGAATCAAACTATCCAAGCATGAAGATAGTGAAAGTGTGGATCCAACACTTTTCAAAAGTTTATTTGGAAGTCTGTGTTATCTCACATGCACAAGGCCTGACATCCTCTATGCTGTTGGATTGATTAGCCGCTATATGGAGAAACCGATAATCACCCATTTCAAAGCTGCAAAAATAATCCTACGCTATCTAAAAGGTACAGTTAATTTTAGCTTGTTCTATTCAGCTTCCAATGAGTACAAGCTTGTTGGATATAGCGATAGCGATTTTGGTGGAGATATAGACGATCAAAAAAGTACTTCCGGATTTGTGTTTTTAATGGGAGATACTGCTTTTACATGGATGTCAAAAAAAAACCGATTGTTACCTTGTCTAGCTGTGAAGCAGAATATGTAGCAGCTACCTCATGTGTTTGCCATGCAATTTGGCTGAGAAACTTGTTAAAGGAGCTAAGTATGACACAAGAAGAACCAACAAAAATATGTGTCGATAACAAGTCAACCATTGCCTTAGCCAAAAATCCTGTTTTCTATGATCGAAGCAAACACATAGATACTCGATATCATTACATCAGGGAGTGCATCACAAGAAAGGATGTACAACTCGAGTATGTAAAATCATAAGATCAAATTTCTGACATCTTCACTAAACCGCTCAAGCAAGAAGATTTTGTCAGATTGAGAAATTTTCTCAGCATTATAAAACAAGTTTAAGGGGGAGTGTTGGTTTGTAAACTTGTTTACAAGCCCAATGAAATCAAAAATAAACTTTGAAAAATTCTAGCCCATTTGAAGTCCAGCTTATGGAAGCTTCTAAGGTGATGATCTGGATTCATAAGGATACAGCTCATGGTTGGTGGGAAGAAGAAAATCAATGGGTTAAGTAAGGAGATATGTGTATGGTTTAGATATTTTTGGTAGGTTTATATTGTATATCTTAGATTTATTTATTGTTTTTATAAATACCTCTCATTAGCAATATAATAATCAAGCTAAATAAATCAGAAACAAAAATTTGAGAATTTCTGAGTATTTTTGGAAAATTATTCTCTAAGTGTTCTTGAGTTTTGAGAGTTTTGATCCATAATATTCCAACATGATATACCTAAGAAGCTTAAAAACTATCAATCCTTTCTAATATCATATATTGCAAATCTTGCTCTCTATTTCTTTTTATCTTCTAAACAAAATAAGCCTTTACGATGATTATTCATTGCATGCAATCGAAGAAACGTAAAGGACGAGGAAAATTAACACAACCCTAGGAAAAAGTTGGACAATCAAGAAAATTTGTTTCTCTCTTCTTTCATTTTGATGGATATACACGAAACTTATTGTAGATACAAACTTTATCGATACTACATGCAAAAACACTCTTATTTTCTCTACCTTCTCTCTTACTAAAAAATAGATTCAAACAATTTCGAGATCCCTTCAGTTTGTAGTTACCCTTTACCTGTTTCACATATAGCGGTGGTTGATTTTACAAAATTATTTTTACCGATTAATTGTATTAATTCATTTTGTGTCAATTACACAAATAATTCATATATTTTATTCTTTAATATATTTTATTATTTATTTATTTTTTAATTTTTAATTTTTTAATTTTTACATATTTACTTTTTATTCTCTTTCTTATTTTCTTACAATTTAATCATTAGTTTTTTAGTTTTTCAACTTTGATCTCTTTATATGTTTTTAATTCTTTTGAGACCAAAGTACACAAATGATTTATAATTTTTTTTAATTTATGATTAAAAAAGGAGGGATTAACAATTATGTTGATACTTAACCTTTATTTTAAAATATACTTGGATCCTTAACATTTACTCATACATTTTGGTCAAAATCTTTTAAAATTTAATATTTTAAATCCAATTTAAAATAATTTAGACCCTAGTATTTTCATGATTGGTCTGTAACATTTTGACGAAAACTATTAAATTGAATTGAAATTATTAAATTTTAAAAGATTAAGGAATAAAATGTATGAAAAAAAAGATTAAGGACCAAAATCTATTTTAAAATAAAGATTAGGACCAAAAAAATTATTAACTTAAAAAAAATGTTAACCATGAAACAATATTATAAAACAAAACTATTTTGGTATATTCAAACAATAACACTTTATTTGTCAAAAAAATAAAATAAAATAGAGGATGTCATGTAGATTGTTCTCTAAATACTAAACCTAATTCTCCTCACAAATACGCCTATGTGGTGTTTACGGGAGAATTACCAAGTCAAAGTAACATCACTCCTATAGCAAGTTACCTAAGATCAAAATAGTATTAACTTTTTTTACTTATAGGCAAGGACAATCACCTTCCACCATATAGACATCTAGGGGAAGAGATTCATTTCCAAAGAGATCTCTCATAGCAATTCCCTAAGAAAAGAAAAGAATAATAAAGTAAAGGATGGGTGGAATGGTAGAAGTTGATAGATGATACAGCATCAAAAATGATAGAAATTAAAAATTTAATAAATAAATAAATATGTAAATAAAAGTTACTTGTGGAGTAAAATTTTAAACTTTATTTTGACCATGATAAAAGTGTGATAATTTTTAAGAAAATTTGAAACAAAATAAAAAGTTTAAATTTGTTTACAATACTACAAATGTTTATCTAAATAAAAGAACATACGAATCCTGTAAGTTTTAAATTCCCAACCTCTACCTCTTGCTCCTAAAATTAGTGCTTTTCTTATATGATAAAACTATGAGTCAACAATTGTTTATATTTTTAGTAACATGAAAATTATTATTTTCACACAATTAATGATAAATTTAACCAACGATAATAACATTAAAGCGTAATTATTTATAAGTAAAAAATTAATAATTCATGTATTATTTTTGTAAAAAAAAAACAATTGTTTTGTGATATTACCTACACTCTAATAATACTGAATTAAATACGTATTAATTTTTTGAAATTAATGTCTTCTTAAATTTTATTTTAATAATTTTATTTTAAAAATAAAATAAAATATGTGTTAATAATATTGTGAACCTTATTACTGTCTACGACACGAGCAGCAGAGATTGGGGGTAAATAGGAATTTGAGGTTTGTGACTTAACGAAGGAAAGTGGAGAAGATGAAATCCTAGAGTTTTAGAGAGGAGAGAGCTTCTCTCTCTAACTCTTATGTGTTTCCTAGTTTATTGACATTCAAACCTATAACTTGAAGTGTGAAAAATATAAATATTAAACACATAATAATGGTTAGGTGAACTATGGTCATGAACATTCAATAAAAAGAACCTACACCTCAAACATCATAAATTTTCGCACAATCAGAAAATCTCTACATCATATTTTCTTATTTCAAAATGGTTTTACAAAGAACCTACGACTTTTATTTATTAGACAGCACTGTCATGGCAAGAAAATACTATATAAATAAATAAACAAGAAAAGGGAGGAAAAGGGGACAAAATAGGAATTCTTGCTTCAAAGAAGCTTACACTTTGGTAACATTTGCAGATACTAGATTCTTTTCACCGTAGATTTTAGACAGGCATTTTCATTATAAGCTGGCCTTCCATGAAACTGCATTTCAAAAGAACAAGAACATGATATGATTGTTCGAGATGATATCATATCCCATATAGAGTTAATGGAAGGGGTTCTACCTCTTGATGTAATAGTAACAAAAGTCAGCCAATATGAAAGTTTGAACCATTTCTGAAAGGAAGGCTGCCATGAACCAGAGGTATCCACTACCAACCAAGGAAAGATACCTCCCTCCAGTCTCATAAATCTGCATGGGAACGACAAGGTTTCATTGCATATTTAGGCACAATCGAAAGTAGGTTCTTAACATTGTTTGGACTAGTGATCATGTAATGGATTGTTAGGGACATTGCCCCATATAATGCAAGGTGGGTGCCAAATAGGTCAGGTGACATTCTTATGATATTGGAGACTAAACTAAACAAATTTTTCAGGCAAAAAGTTCTTGTTACTTAATTTGAGTAGTATAGTAGTTACTTTTACAAATTAGATACATTAATCACCTTCTTTTAAACATGTGTATTCTAGTCATGATATTGTTGTATTATTAGACACTTTAGTCATAATTTTCTATTTATTGTTTTTTTGGGAAAAAAACTTAGGTAAATTGAGTTGAACCTTATTAGTAAGGGATTGAAAAAAGTGTCCAAAAAGTGAAAAAAGATGGGAAACAAAGGAAAAATAAAATGACTAAAAATGGGTGAAAAAATAACTAAAATGTCAAATAGTGAAACAATAAGGTAACTAAAGTAATTAATATGTATTGTTTTGTAAACTTGTTTACTATTCTAGCTCATGAAAGCTTCTATAGTAATGTCATGATATTGTTGTATTATTAGACACTTTAGTCATAATTTTCTATTTATTGTTTTTTTTTTTGAGAAAAAAACTTAGGTAAATTGATTTGAACCTTATTAGTAAGGGATTGAAAAAAGTGTCCAAAAAGTGAAAAAAGATGGGAAACAAAGGAAAAATAAAATGACTAAAAATGGGTGAAAAAATAACTAAAATGTCGAATAGTGAAACAATAAGGTAACTAAAGTGACTAATATGTATTGTTTTGTAAACTTGTTTATAATTCTAGCTCATTTGAAATCCAGCTCATAAAAGCTTCTATAATGATGTCATGATATTGTTGTATTATTAGACACTTTAGTCATAATTTTCTATTTATTGTTTTTTTGAGAAAAAAACTTAGATAAATTGATTTGAACCTTATTAGTAAAGGATTGAAAAAAGTGTCCAAAAAGTGAAAAAAGATGGGAAACAAAGGAAAAATAAAATGACTAAAAATGGGTGAAAAAATAACTAAAATGTCAAATAGTGAAACAATAAGGTAACTAAAGTGACTAGAATGTGTTGTTTTGTAAACTTGTTTACAATTCTAGCCCATTTGAAGTCCAGCTCATGAAAGCTTCTATGGTGATGATCTGGATTGATAATGATACATCTCATGGTTGGTAGGCAAAAAGAAGAAAATAAATAGGTTAGGTAAGAAGATAGGTGTATGGTTTTAGATTGCTTTGGTATGTTTATGTTGTATGACTTAGATTTATTAGTTATTTCTATAAATACTTCTCAGTAGAAATGTAATAATAAAGTAAAAGAAATCTGAAACAAAAGTTTGAGAGTTTCTAAGAATTTCTGGAAAATTATTCTGGAGTGTTCTTGAGTTTAAGAAGTTTTGATCCATAATATTCCAACAAAGTGGTATCAGACCTGTAGTTGGAAATATAAATATATAATGTTGTATATCAAATCGAAGCTCTTGACGAGACAAATCCGATGCCGTGAGAATCATCCCGATCGGAGTTTGGACGCGCCACCACGTTCTACCGAATTTTTTTTCCAAAAAAGGAGTTAACTCACTAAGTCAGCTGAGTTGGAACTGAGTCCATCAATGTTGGAACCGAGTTGACCGATTCATCGAGCCATTTGACCAAGCCACCAAGCGTTGACCAAAAGGGTTGACTTTGATCGTTGACTGAAAAATTTCATTTTTCCCCCTCCCAAGGTTTTTTAACATTCTGAATCCATCTGTGCGATCAGAATTTGTAAATTCTCACTGTATTGAAAGTTATGTCAAATGAAAGCATGACATCATTTCAAGTCCCGACACTCAACAACAACAACTATGATAATTGGAGTATCAAGATGAAGGCTCCTTTGGGTGCACATGATGTATGAGAAGTTACTCTAATGCAAGTGCAAAAAGAATCTTTGAAGTATTTGAGAAAGAGAGACAAGAAATCCCTCTTTCTTATCTATTAAGCCTTAAACGATTATGGGTTTGAGAAGATTTTAGATGCAATATCTTCCAAAACAACGTGAAATAAGCTTCAAATTTCTTTCAAATGAGTCGAGAAAGTGAAGAAGGTTCGTCTCCAAACACTAAGAGGTGAACTTAAATCTCTACATATGAAAACTTCTGAATCTATTTCCGACTATTTCTCGAGAGTCGCAGTTGTTTCTAATCAATTGGAAAGAAATGGTGAGATGTTGGAAGATGTTAGAATAATGGAAAAGATATTTTGTTCAATAGATTCCAAATTTGAACACATCGTCGTGACAATTGAGAAAACAAAAGATTTGGAAGAAATAACCATTGATGAACTCAATGGGTCATTACAATCATAAGAAGAAGAAAGGGATCAGCGAGCGACTCTTCAAGATGCAATTCAAGGATAAGCATGAAAGCCAAGGAAATGACAAAAACCAACTAGTCGAGGGAGAGGTAGAGGCCGTGGACGAGGTGGAAGCCACCGTCGTGGAAGAGGTTGGAATTACAACAACAATTCCAACAACTTTGAGAGAGGGGAAAGCTCAACACGAGGTCGTGGAAGAGGCAATATGAACTCAAGGTATGGAAAATCTCAAGTTCAATGCTATAATTGTCAGAAGTTTGGACATTATGCTTCAAAATTTAGAACTCTCAACAATAGAGTATATGAGAAAATCAACTATATGGAAGAGAAGACCGATGAGAAAGAAATTCTTTTTCTAGCACGAAATGAGGGTGATGGTGGTCAACCAAATTCCTGGTATCTTGACAGTGGTGCAAGCAACCATATGTATGAAAGGAAAAACATATTCGTGGAGTTAGATGAATCAGTAAGCGAAAAAGTCTCATTTGGAGATGATTCTAATGTAGTAGTGAAAGGAAGAGGTAACATTCTCATTCGGTTGAAAGATGGGCGACATCAATTTATTTCCAATGTTTACTATGTCCCCAATATGAAAAGTAACATCTTGAGTTTAGGACAACTATTAGAGAAATGTTATGATACTCATATGAAAGATTATAATCTTTCTATAAAAGATGATAAAAATAACTTCATTGCAAACGTACCAATGTCAAAGAATAGAATGTTCCTGATTAATATACAAAATGACATTGCAAAGTATCTGAAATCTTGCTACAAAGATTCATCGTGGCTTTGACATTTTCAATACAGATATCTCAATTTTTAGAGGAATGGAGTTGTTGTCTAAGAAGGAGATGGTGAAGGGACTACCTTGCATTAACCATCCTGATAAACTTTGTAAAAGGTGCCTACTCAGGAAGCAATTCCAAAAAAGCTTTCCAAAGGAGTCAGACTCAAGAGCCAAGAAGCCACTCGAGCTAATCCATACTGATGTGTGTGGACCGATCAAGCTTAGCTCTCTCGATAAGAATAATTATTTTCTTCTTTTCATTGATGATTTTTCAATAAAAACTTGGGTATATGTCTTGAAACAGAAATAAGAAGTTTTTGAAGTATTCAAAAGGTTCAAACCTGCAGTGGAGAGAGAAAGTGGTAGAAAGATCAAAGCCATGAGATCCGAACGAGGTGGAGAATTTACATCCAAGGAGTTTCAAGAGTTCTGTGAAGCAAATGGAATTCATAGAACTTTAAAAATTCCAAGATCCCTCTAAAAATGGTGTAGTTGAAAGAAAGAACTAAACAATCCTCAACATGGCACGAAGCATGCTCAAAAGGAAGAAATTACCCAAAGAGTTTTCGGTAGAAACAATAGCATGTGCAGTTTACTTGTCAAATCGATCTCCAACAAAAAAATGTATGGGGAAAGACACTACAAGAGGCATGGAGTGGAAGAAAGCCTGGTATTTCCCACCTACGAGTCTTTGAAAGTATAGCCCATGTTCATGTATTAGATGAGAGAAGAATGAAGTTTGATGATAAAAGCGAGATTTTTATCTTTATCAGCTATGAAGCTAATTTAAAGGGCTACAAGTTGTACAATCCAAACAATAAGAAGATTATGATTAGTTGAGATGTAGTATTTGACGAAGAAGGAGAATGAGATTTTAACTCTCATGCAGGTAACTTCAATTTCTTTCCTCAATTTAAAGAAGATGAGCAGACAATGAGGGAGCAACTAAGTGAACCTCAACAAGAGCTAGAAACTCCACCCACTTCACCAATATCAACCACTCAAGGAGACTCATCACCTTCTTCATCGTCAAATGGAAGTCAAGATGAAAGAGAAGTGTCACACACACGAAGTCTTCGAGATTTTTATGAGGTAACCGAACGATTAGACAATCCCACACTTTATGTTGTAACTTCTAAATTATATTCTAATTGTTTGCCTATACGTAGATGATCTCATCTTCACTGAAAGTAATCTGAAGCTGTTTGAAGATTTTAAGAAGGTGATGACCCAAGAGTTCGAAATAACAGATATTGGGTTAATGACATACTATCTTGGAATTGAAGTGAAGCAAAAAGAAAAAGGCATCTTCATCTCTTAAGAAAGATATGCAAGGGAGATATTAAAGGAGTACAAGAGGAACGATTGTAAGCCGATCAACACACCAGTGGAATGTGGAATCAAACTATCCAAGCATGAAGATGGTGAAAGTGTGGATCCAACATTTTTCAAAAGTTTAGTTGGAAGTCTACGTTATCTCACGTGTACAAGACCTGACATCATGTATGTCATTGAATTGATTAGCCACTATATGGAAAAACCGACAATCACCCATTTCAAAGCTGCAAAAAGAATCCTACACTATCTAAAAGGTACAATTAATTTTAGCTTGTTCTATTCGGCTTCTAATGATTACAAGCTTGTTGGATATAATGATAGCGATTTTGGTGGAGATATAGACGATCGAAAAAGAACTTCTGGATTTGTGTTTTTCATGGGAGATACTGTTTTTACATGGATGTCGAAAAAGCAACTGATTGTCACCTTGTCTTGTTATGAAGCAGAATATGTAGCAACTATCTCATGTGTTTGTGATGCAATTTGGCTGAGAAACTTATTAAAGGAGCTAAGTATGACACAAGAAGAGCCAACCAAAATTTGTGTCAACAACAAGTCAACCATTGCCTTAGCCAAAAATCTTGTTTTCCATGATCGAAGCAAACACATAGATACTCGATATCATTACATCAGGGGGTGCATCACAAGAAAGGATGTACAACACAAGTATGTGAAATCACAAGATCAAATTGCTGATATCTTCACTAAACCGCTCAAGCAAGAAGACTTTGTTAGATTGAGAAATTTGCTCTGCATCATAAAACAAGTTTAAGGGAGAGTGTTGTTTTGTAAACTTGTTTACAAGCCCAAGTTCTTTGAAATATTCTAGCCCATTTGAAGTCCAACTCATGGAAGCTTCTACAGTGATGATCTGAATTGATAAGGATACATCTCATGGTTAGTAGGTAGAAAGAAGAAAATAAATGGGATAGGTAAGGAGCTAGTTGTATGTTTTATATTGCTTTGGTAGGTTTATGTTGTATGGCTTAGATTTATTAATTATTTTTATAAATACTTCTTACTAGCAATGTAATAATAAAGTAAAAGAAATCAGAAACAAAGTTTGAGAATTCCTAAAAATTTTTGAAGAATTGTTCTTAATTTTAAAGAGTTTTGATTCATAATATTCCAACAATATATTCCATATATGAAAGTAAATTTACTACTTTTTTCATTTAATTTATATATATTGTTAGTTTGTCATCTCTGTGTGTTTTACCTCACTACAGAATGATACTTTTACAAATTAAGGGAAAATAACATGAATTCACACCATTTATCTTTTTCTTTGGATTGATAGACTGTCCTTTTAATGCAGGGTTTCAGACGTTACAATACCATCAAATCTTAACTGATAGATAAACATAAAGGAAAAAGAAAAAAATAACTTACCCGGATAATCCAATGAGCACATGCAAAGAATCTCGAAACACCCAATGCAAATACATAATGAGATGTAAAAGGTTCGATCATCTGAAAACCAAAGATAATAATAAAAAAAAGGTCAATTTCATAGCAATTATTCGCCTATTCGGTACACCACTAACTTAGGATTGAAGTATGGATGAACCTTGGCATTCTGCATCATATGAAGCTGAGGCAGCACAGAAACAGATTCAAGATATGCACCAAAGGCCCAAAGGACTCGACTGAGGCGAAAATGTAGCGTATAAGGGTGGATAACTATAGCAAGGACAGCAGCTGGAGCTATCTGTTATTAAAAGCATAATAAAATGTGATTGCAGGGCTTAAACAAACCAAGACACTAAAATTTGGTTGTATATATTAAATTGTAAAGACGTCATCTTTCTCTTTTTCCTCTCGATCCTTGTGGAGAGAAGCAGTGCTAATCATGGTCTATTAGATCTGAAATTCAATTCACATAAGCCTGGAAATAGCTCATGACAGTAGTTGAAATGAATTTCCAAAATTTTCAGTGCATATATAGTAACACAATGAACATTTTGTAAGACAAAGATATGCTATAGCTCTTACTATTTTCCAAATTATACTTTTGTTTCCGATTCACACAAGATTTTGAAGTAAATGAGAATGCGCGCAAAAATTATCTTTGTGCTTAACTTACCACATAATATAAGGGAAGATTGTCTAGCTCCTTAATGTATGTTGATTTCAACTTGAACCGCATCATATATATGACCCAGATTGTTGAAACAAGAGTGGCAAAATCGAGCAGGGTGTGAATATCACCTTCCATTATGGTACTACAGCACAATCTTACTGCTAAGAACAGAGCCGTGATTTCTTGAGACCTCAGTGATAAGCCTAAATGTATAATACAAACCTGATTAGCATTATCAGTTTTAATATTATCACAAGTTTTAAGGAAATCATGAGTCCCATAGGAGTCTAATGGTATGTGGTAAATCCATGGATATATCACAAGTTAAAAGTTTACATCTTCAGGAAGATGTTGGAATCATAAGAAAACCTTGTATTTATATAATATACAATGTTTTGAACAAGGATAAGAATAAATCAATTGAGGTGTAATGTAACGAAAACTTATGCCAAAAGTTGCAAAAGCAATAGAAAGGAAAAATAAAATATGTAGTATGCACTTAAAGAACTCTAGATTACATTAATAGCCTTAGAAGATGGTTAGCGATTAATTTTCCTAAAACCTCAAGATATTGAAAGGTGGGTTAAGTATTTTATTTTTAGGAAAAAATATTACGAGGTATCTTTTCTTTGAGTTAAAAGTATTGTTTAGTCATTTAATTTTAAAAATATACTCGTTAGTCATTTTACTTAAAAAAAAATAATTATTATTCTTTTTACTTATAAAAAAATGCTTATTGATTCTTTTATTTATAAAAAAGGTGAAAATATTTTATTGATTAAATTTTTTTTAAAGAAATATTGTTAAAGTTATTTTTGTCATTTACTCTATCTTATCAAACCAAAAATATTACAAACATAGCTACCGAGGCTATTATTGTTTTTTATTCCCATCTTATGACTAGAATATCTTAGACCATTTTATTTTTAAAAAAAATAAATTCAAAATATTAAATATCTCTTTGGTATTATTTTTATAAATAAAAAAAATAAAAGTCACATTCTTAAACATAGGAAACTAAATGACATTTTTTGTATAAGTAAAAAGACCAATGTAATCTTATACCTTTCTTTTTATATGTTATATTTTAAGTCTTAACATTGCACTTACATGATGATCTTTTTCCCATGTGACTTTTTTTGTTTCTTGAATTAATGAACTTTTACTTATAAATTGAATAGATAATTGTAATGAGTTCTAATTTTTATGATAAATAGATAGTTTTGAAGATCCATCAAATAAAGTTGGATAGAATCTCATTGACCGATTACATAGTATATATTTTTAAAGGTCTCATCGAATGGAAATGAACTTTAAGTGAGAACAACATGCCACCAATATCCAGGAAATTTGGCATTTCAGTTTCACAACTATTAATAATTTGCTTTATGCAGTATTTCCACAAGAAGCATGTCACTTCTATAACTAGAATCATTTTAGAGACAACTAAGTTTAGCAAATATCTATTTAAGAATATGGATCTGTTTTGAGAGTCTAAGATAAATTCATTGAATACTTATTGAGAATAATGGAAAAGGGTTGCTAAACTCCTATAGGTTAGGTCGAAACGGTTTTTTTTTTTAATCTTTTTAACTCTTTTGTTTTTCTAAAAAGGGCTATAGAAGGACAAAAAAATCAAATTTCACTTAAATATACAATAAAATACTATTATTTAACATATGTGATTAAAATATTATTTCTTAGATGAGAGTAAAATGAAGATTAAAACTAAAAAATGAACAAGAGAGAATGATACATTAAAATGTTAAGATTATTGTTGAATGACGGAAATAATAATTAAAATGATAATTTTTACCTCTATTAATAAAGTCATGTATAAGCTATTTGATAACTTTATTAAAAACAAATACTCAAAATTTGATTTTTTCCTTCCAACCAATTTTTTAAAAGCCATATGATAAAAAACGTTATTCTTAAACTACGTGACTAAATGATTTCATATTTGCCCAAAGAATAACTATGTATTTTTAGGGTCATGTTACTAGTATCTGGTGATAGTTGTAGGTTTAGCATGATAATAATGTTACAAGGTCATTACAGGGTCTAACAAAAATGATAAATGTCCTTAACTTGTGAAAATCTCAACCCAAGTATCAATATTCCAATGATCTTTATAATTCATGGTCCACGTCTCCAAAACTCACCCCGTTGAAAAAACAAGAAATAACTCTACACAAAAGAGTTTTTATTATTTTCTTCATATTTTCATTATAATTGTATAGCTATTTATAAGGAAATTTTACTCCTTCAATTACTCTTTGAATTAAGCATCCCTTGATTTACTCCTTGAATTAAGGATTCCTTGTTTTATTCCTTGAATTAAGGATTCCTTGTTTTACTCCTTGAATTAAGGATTCCTTGTTTTACTCCTTGAATTAAGCTCCTTATTTTTCTCCTTGAATTAAGGTCCTTGTTTTATTCCTTGAATTAAGAGCTAATATCCAATACTCCCCCTCAAGCTGGATCCAAAAAGTTTATGGATCCAAGCTTGGACAAAAGTCGTTGAAACTGATGAGAAGCCAAGGGCTTGGTGAAGATGTCACCTGGTCGAAGCTTCAGATAACGTGTCGAATCACTTGTGATTGAACTTGTTCACGAATGTAATGACAATCAACTTCAATGTGTTTCGTCCTCTCGTGAAACACCTGGTTTCGATGCTATATGCAATGGCCTGCGATTGTCACAAAATAAGGACATAGGAAGAGTCAGAGAAACACCTAAATCACATAAGCACCTTAAGCCATATCAACTCACACGCAGCTATCAGACGATACTCAGCCTTTGGCACTTGATCTAGCGATGACTATTGGCTTCTTACTCTTCCATGTGACCAAGTTTCCACCAACAAATGTACAAGTAGCTGGTGGACTTGCACATCGACATTGCATTCCTCGCCCAATCAAAGATCACAATACCCTATGATTTTTGTGTTGTCATTCTTCTTCACGATGATACCACAACCCATTGATCCTTTTAAATAGCGTAAGATCCTTTTAACAAGGGTCAAATGCTCAAGTGTTGTGAGTTGCATGAATTGGCTCACAATACTTATATCGTGATTTCAGTGTCCATGATTGTTAGGTAGATCAACTTACCAACCACGGTCATTGGTAATAACTTATATCCGCGAGTTGGCGTGCCCTTCAAGCTAGGTTCGAGCCCATCGTCAAGAGGGGTAATGGCCGGTTTAGCATCACTCATGTTAGCTTCTCGAGCAAATCTAGGACATATTTCCTTTGGTTAAGAAAGAGTCCCTTCAGGCGAGGTTGCCATTTCTATACCAAGAAAGTACTTCAATATCCCAAGGTCTTTAATTGCAAACCTTTGTCCGATGACTGCTTCTGAGGTTGAAAATCTCACAAGATTATCACCGTAATTATCGATCATCTACATAAATCAAGACAACCAATTTTCCCACAGTTCCCGTGCGAAAAAATAGTGAAGAATCAAGATTGCCGCTTTTGAAACCAACACTAAATGAGAACCGAGCTTAGCTTGGCATACCAAGCTCGCCAGATCGTTTCAAAAAATGGATTTGTGTGCAATTTGTACACTAAATCCATTACTTGAGGATGCCCGTGTGGCAATTTCATTTAGACTTCTTCTTTGGGATCACCATGCAAGAATGCATTCTTCACATCCATTTGGTACATGGACCACCCTTTGCTTCATGTACCACGTACGTGAGCACTCTTAATGTGTTCATTTTTGCAAGTGCAAATGTTTCTTTGTAATCCACCTCGAATGTTCGAGTGAATCCCCCAGCCACCAATCTTGCTTATACCTCTCAATTGACCCATCCGACTTGAATTTTAGCTTATAAATCCATTTTGCAACGCACGACTTTCTTGCCTTTTGGAAGTTTGGCGATGCTTCACGTGTTGTGTTGATCTAGGGCTTTAAGTTCTTCTTCGCATGGCTTCCTTCCACACCTCTCGCTATGGCCTCATGAAAGTTTCTGAGGCTCACCGTAACTCGATATAGTCGAGGAACGCGGTATGGCCGTTGGTGTCACTCTCTTATACGACACATAATTTGAGATGGGATGTGGGTTTGTAGGTGACAAAGTCTTGAAGTCTTCATGGGAGGTTGCCTAACACGCATTGGATTACGTCGTGGGCAGAGGAGTTATCTCACACTCGTTCACATCTTTGTACCATATCGCGAGGATCATCTTTGATTATCACCATCTTCACGCAAAGCAGTACCATTAAGAAGAGACCCTTCATTGTTACTTTCAAATGTAGAGATGTATCAATGTTGACAATGGCCGGGATCTTGCTAGTTGTAGCAGCCCGAGTTCGATTCTTGGTAATGGAAACACATCCAAGATGTCATCCCTTTGACTTGTGATTTCATGTGACTTGCTGAAAAAAGCGGTTAGTTTCATAAAATCGAACATCTTTAGACACAATTAATCTCCTAAGTTTGGGATCATAACACTTATATCCCTTTTGTGTAGATGAATAACCAAGAAAATACATTTAACAAATTTAGATCCAATTTATCTCGACGATGAGATTGAATATGTACAAAATGTATACAACAAAGACTTTAAGGTAATGAGATTAATTTTTCTTCCTTTCATGACCTCAGGGAGACTTGAAATCCAAGACTCGGTCGTAATCTATCGATGATGTAAGCAACAAGTTATAACCCCTCGGGGACTAGAATCTTTTTCGTACATTCATTTGTAGCATTAATGCTCTAGTTTTTTCAAGTAAGTCCTGCTTTTTGCATTCACACACCATTTTGTCGAGGGCGTGCCAACACAACTTGCTTGATGCATAATGCCATTAATGCTCAAATATTGTTTCATGACATTGGGACATGTATTCGGTGCCATTGTACCTTAAGATTTGAATTTTAGAGGAGAAATGATTTTTAACAAGGTTACGAAAGTCCTTAAATACTTCCATAACTTCATTCTTAGACTTTTAAAAGATATAACCAATGGACTCGAGAAAAATCATCAACAAAAATCACAAAATACTTATAACCATCAAAATATTCATTAGTTGGTCCCCATACATCCGAATGAACTAGTTCAAAACATTTACTAGCCCTAGACAAGGAAGAATTAAAAGGAAATCTAGTGGCTTTAGACAAGTGGCAAGTTTCACATGCAATTGCATCATTTCCTAAGTTTGGAAATAAAGTTGACAAAATTGGGCGGAGTAATTGAGCTAAACGCTGATGCCACAATTGATTATCTTCGATAGGGTTAAACTTGGTCAAACCCTGGGATTACTCGATATGTAATAGAGACCATCTAAGTAAAACCATTCACCAATCGCTTTTTTGGTGGCACAATCCCGAAAAATAACATCATGTGATGAGAAAAAATGGCTAAGCAATTCAAGGTATTTGTGATTTTTCCTACGACAGAAGTTGGAAGGGAAAGGAAGGTACATATAAAACAATTAATTACCGATTTCATCCGACATTAATTTTATTTTTCCTTTCCTAAAACTTTTACATTCTCACAATTTGTAATTGAAACTTGAGAAAGATTTGCTAATTTTTCAAACTTATGAGACTTTGACACATGGTTTGTCATATGATCTCGTGGCACCCGAATCTACAACCCAAAAATCATGCAACATATTTATTTTAAGAGCGCTTTAAAGGCTTTTATGATACCTTGCATACGTCTTCATGTATGAGTTTTGTATTCCGCTAAGAAACCTCAGTAAACTTGCCTAGCAATGCCGTCGAGTTTCCTTCTTCTATGCTATCCACACACCAATTCTAGCTCCTCCCTACCTTACTTTGAAGATACAACATAAACTCATTCATAAGTTCACCGGATTCGTCAGGAAGTTTTTGAATGGATCGCACCCATTGAGGTAGTAGGTGTAATGCATTCAGACAGGCAAGACGATTCACTTTTTTGTAAACCCTTATCCTTTATAAAATCGTGTTTTAATTTGGATGTAGAATCCAACACGTGTCCTTAATACGGCCCGTATAGTCGTTGCGTGTCGACACTTTTAAGTTTGGATGCTTCCCTTGTACTTTCTCTCGTTCAGTTAGACAGTTTCGTCCAGCACTAGCCATTGTATCCTCGTTCATGACTTTCCTCCTTACTTCTTCACGTTGAATTGTCGCACATATATTGGTGAAGGAAGGAAGTTCAAAGATTTGTGCAGTACGTGGCATCGTATATCTTCATATGTTGAATCGAGACTCGGACAAAAGTTGAAATATCTTATCTTCTTCCGCTCTTTTTCGTAGCAGTAGCTACATCGGCCAGATGAGGACGATATATTTCTAACTCATTCCACACGCTTTTCACGTCCAAGAGTTGTACAAAAGGCTTACCATCTTGTCAGTATTTCGAGATGTCCTTCTTTAATTGAAAAACTCGTGCAAAGAAAATTTTGACCGCCATACATTTCCTTCGACCGTCTCCCATGTTGGTACGCAGATTCGCAGTAACCTAAATATTTCACCAATTTACGTTCCACGGAATTTAGAGCCATGACATATAACCACCGATCCTTACTAAGCCAGATTCATAGTTGCGAGGAAACATCGTACTTCTGATGCTTCCATTTACGAACCCCAACTGGACCTTCCACCTGTGAGCCAAAGACACCGGCTTCGACTAAGGTAAGTAATTAAACTCATTCAACAAGACCGAGCTTAATCTTTGATTTGGGTCGACATCCACCTCATGCATATTCATGAAGGAAAGCACCTATGAACTTTCGCCTGATCCTAGCGGCTTGTCTTCCGTCATTTCAAAGATTCAAGATGCTTAAGATAATAATAAAGCGTATGTTAATTTTTCCTCAAGCTCGATACCATGTTGAAAAAACAAGAAATAACTCTACACAAAAGAGCTTTTATTATTTTCTTCATGTTTTCATTACAATTGTATAGCTATTTATAAGAAAATTTTACTCCTTCAATTACTCTTTGAATTAAGCATCCCTTGATTTACTCCTTGAATTAAGGATTCCTTGTTTTACTCCTTGAATTAAGGATTCCTTGTTTTACTCATTGAATTAAGGATTCCTTGTTTTACTCCTTAAATTAAGCTCCTTATTTTTCTCCTTGAATTAAGGTCTTTGTTTTATTCTTTGAATTAAGAGCTAATATCCAATACACACATACTAAAAAAAATAAAAAAAAGAATTCTATGTCCAACTCGGACTTATAAGATTTTATACCAGGGCCATGTTTCATTTTTGTTAATGCTTTCAATTTTTAATTCCTAATCTCTTATTTTTGTAATTAGATTTTTAATTCTCGATCAATTTTGAAGAGTTGTTTATAAGCAAGTACTAATTTTAATTTTGAAAAATAAAAATGATATGTTTCATGTTTAATAACTAATTTTTAATTTTTAATATTCAACTTATTAAGTTCTAAAATTCTTTTCTAACTTATTTGTAATAAATTTTCATTATTATTATTATTGTTATTGTTATTATTATTAATTTCAAAATTGAATTTTTTGAAAATTCAAGATTTAGCCAACTAAGGATATACAAGATTTAACAAAATCAGGCAATATGAAATTCTTATGAATATGCCACTACTAAAAATCAGGCAATATGAAATTCAAAAGAGTATGCCGCTACTACTATACCTAGTTTTTAACGTCATCGTCACATACAATGTTATGGTCCTCGGGTGATACCAATGGTGGTAAACAAACTCCTTCAATTTTCTTTCATATTTTTTTTTAAATCCCTCGATTTTCTCAACCAAAACACAATGCTAAATTAATTTTTAGCCTTTAGAATTTTAAATAATTTTCAGCATGCAAACAAAGCACGATTATCACATAGTTTATTTATTTATTTATTTTTAAAAAGGAATAATTATCTCAAAGTTGGGTCAATAGAAAATGAAACTGATCATTGATAAGCAAACCAAAAACAAAAACAAAAAAACAAAAAATTCCTGTTTACATACATATGTATCATTCATTCTCCGTAGACAAAAAAATATGTGATCTTTGATACCCTTTAGATATTATCAAATTTTCTAAATAACCATTACTAAGAACACACACAAAAAGGAGAAATTTTGTTGTTGTAAAGAAGCTAAATTTCAGACCTTGGGAATGCAAAAACCAAAAGGGCACGAACAAAATTTAAAGATGAAGAGATGAGAATACCAGAGCAGGTCTTTTGGGTGGTAAGTTTGTAAAGGAGAACTAAAATCCCAGCGGCATGAACAGCTTCAGAAGCAATAAAGAAATGGTTGTGATTTTTGATTGTAAGCTTCAAAGCCACCAATGCAAAAAGTGATAGCATTGCTCCTAAAAAGATCTTAACTTTCAATGGTTTCCTTCTTAGCCATTGCAGCAAAACATTTGCTGGTGAAGTCCTCTTTCTTCCCATTATTCAATTCCCAAATCAGATTTCACCTCTCTTTTTTCTTCTTCCACTAATTCTCTTTTGATAAAAATGAAAAACCAAATGTCAAGACACAGAGATAAGAATGAGGGCTATGAAGATCAGTGTCAGTGTGTCAGTGTTTGTTTGTTTTGTTTTGGGGGCCTGTTGAGCTTTCAGAAGCCGAGAGAGAGAGACTCTATTTTGTTTTCAGAAAAAGAGTCGTTTTTGATAGACACGAATAGGGCATGCAGTGGAATATAGTTAGGAATTTAATTTGTTAACATTTATGATAATTAATTAAGATTTTAGTAAGTACATCGCAATAATTATTAGAATCACGACCCTTGTGCTTCCCCTCCTGGTACTAATTTAATTTGTTTTAACTTTCCTTATTTTCTATGCTCATACTTGGATTGACATATGACTTAAAATATAACGTATAAGGAAAATAATTATAGAGATTAAAAATATTGATATCGTTTAATTATTTTTATTTTTATTTTTTGTATTAGTTTTAATTGTTACACATCCATTACTCATATTAATATTAATTTTGATTAATTTCAAAGTAACTTATATACCTCAATTTTTTTAAATTATTATTAAATATGATCAAGATAAATATTAATTACGATAAATATTAATAACAAGAAAAAGAAATAGTTTACATAATTAAAATCTCAATGGCATCAACGATGTGCCCCTCCGTCAAAAGACACCCCAATCCACCATTTACCATATGAATAGCTTGCTAGTAATCCCACCTAAAAATTACTTTGCGAAAACCAATATCCAGACATAACTTCAATCCACACTACATTTTCCAAATTTTCGCTTCTCGTAGTGTCATTGTCGCAACAATCCGATCTACAAAAACACCCATTTCTTAGCCACACGTCCAATCCCAACAATTCTAGCCTCATTTGGTACAACAGCATCATCATTAATTTTTTAGCTTCCCACGAACGATGGTCCATAATAAACAGAACCAGAAGCAGCAACTTCCGGCAGCGGCAACTTGCTGTGTGCTCGAAACTCTTCTAGTTGCAATGTTGCCCAATACCTGCCATATAAAGTGTTTTGTTCTTCTCATCAGTTTTAGCTCCAATAGACGATGCCACATTTTACTCACCACCACCATCGACGAAGCTGATAGCCACCCTTGCCTTAACACCAACTCGGTAACAGTGTAATTATATAAAAATAAGAATAAATAATATCTAATCTTAAAAGTTTATTTTTTATATACTTTATGTATATAAAAAATAATATTAATATATGTTCAATTTCGGTTAACTATAATTTTGTTATCGTAATAATCATCATTGTTCCACGTTTTATCGATTATAGTTATATTCAAAAATAAATCGTCAGATTTTTATAGATAATCATAATTTCAATTATCTACAGTTAAAATGTCTATCTTTATCCACGTACCATCGTAATAAATCAATTTAGATAACATAGCGTCCTCCCGTAGTCGTAGAGATGAATGAATACAAAATCCCCCATTACTAATCGAGATCCAAGGGTCATTATAAATAGATATCAAACTACCACCCACGATACATCACCAAACACTTTTTGCCAGTAAGTCAAGCCCCCATAACATACTTCGCCAGGCATAAGTAACCCGACTATTACATTTAACCGACCAAATAGATTCGTTGCTAAGATATTTTTGAGATGAAGACGTGAATTCAGCACAAAGAGTTACATGGGTTAATACTACATTATCAAAAACCTTGTCATTTTTTCCTCACTTATTCTCCTTTAGATTTCTTATATAGGAGATAAAAACTTTCTCTATAAGAAGTGGTGTTTCTCTCAAGAGATTTAGGTGTGTAGGTAGAAAATTTAGGAATTTTTAGTATAAATATATAGTTATTTTATACGTAAAAATGTATTTTGACATACTATTTTTCAAGTTGAAGATATGAATTTTACTAAGCTCAACAAGAAGCTAAAATATGAATATGATGATCGAAAATGAAAGCTAGAAATGTTACAACAAGGAGAAAAAGAAGAAATAACATAGAATAGAGAAAAGATGGAGAGTGATGTTTAAGCTGGATAGTTCTTCTTGTATATTGAAAAAGTGTATTACATGTAAATATAGTGCATTACAATTGAGCCTAAATTGTATACAATATAATTGTATGTAGAATATAAAATTTGTTGTAACAAACTTGTAACTTAATTGTGTTTATAGATATACAAAGCTTAATGCTCAAGCAACTATTATTCTTGAATTATACTTGTCTTCTCATGTTTATTATATGTGCATGCCATATTTAGCTGCTTGTCACTTGTATGCATTATGGTTGCAGTTGTGTGTGCCTTAATAATTTCACCAATTACTTGTGCCTGATCATCATTGGTTGCATACTACATATACTAGACATCACTGATGCTTGTCTTTTGTTGCTGGTAAGATGATGATGAGGTATCACTAACATCTCTCCTCAAACTCAGAGGGAGTGAAAAAATTATAAGTTTGTGTTGAAGACAATGAAAGGTGGATGATGGTATTACTTTAGTCAAAATGTCAACACTTTAAGCATGGTTTGCAATGTGTTGCACGCTAAGTGGTTGTTGTAAAACTTTTTCATGAAAAAAATGTAAGTCAAGTTCGATGTGCTTGGTTCTTGCATGAAGAACAAGATTAGTATCCAGCGAAATAGAGCTTAGTTTATCACACCATAGAACTAGAATTATGGAGGACTGACACTGTAATTTAGTGAGTTGAGATTGCAGCCAAAGAATTTGAAATGTGGTACTAGAAACACATTGGTACTCAACCTTTGTGCTAGATTTGGCAATTATGGGTTGCTTTTTGGCTCACCAGTACACTAGACCATAAGAACACACAATACCTAGAATGTTGATCATTAGGGTATGAAGCCCAATCAACATCTGAGAAGGCTATGATCTAAAGAGAGATAGATGGGTTGAACAAGATACCATGTTCCATTGTACCCTTAAGATACCTTAAAATTCATTTTATAACACTTATATGTATCTTTAGGTTTAGAAATAAACTGGTATACTTTTGTTTACACTGAATGCCAAATCTGGTAAGTGTGATATACTATAAGTTGCTAACCACACTCTTGCACATGGAGCTATCTTCCATATTTGTGCCATCATAGGCTGAGAGAGGAGGATGTGAAACCATTGGTGTATGACTAGGTTTAGCATTAATCATATGAAGTTTAACCAGAAGATCAAGCACATATTTCTTTTAGTTCAAGAACAAACCACCATCTGTGGGATGATAAACATCAATGCCTAAAAAAAGATGAAGATGTCCCGAATCCTTCAAGGGAAATTGAGCAAACAGAGTGTGAATAAGAAAAGAAACCTTATCAGAATTAGATCCAATAATAATTATGTCAACAACATACATCAAAACATATGTTTTCATATGAGAGGTGTTGTAGATAAACAAAGATGAATCCTCTTTGCTTTGTTTGAATCCCAACACAAGAAATGCATCATTGATATGAGCAAACCATGCTTGTGGTGCTTGTTTAAGCCTATACAAGGCTTTGGTCAACTTGTAAACATGAGTGGGAAACCTAGGATCAATGAAGTCTTTAGGTTGCTCCATGTATACTTTCTCATCCAACAATCCATGCAAAAATGCATTATTAATGTTCACTTTCTGCAAACTCCAGCTTCTAGCAAGTGTAATAATGATGATGACACTAATTGTTGCAACTTCAAACTAGGGCTAAAAGTCTCACTAAAATCAAACCTTGTAGTTTGATTAAAACCCTTGGCAATTAGTCTTGCTTTCAACTAATCTAGCTAACCAGTTAAATACCTTTTAATGTGAAAAACCCATTTGTGACCTATCATTTTTCATTGGTAGGATTAGGAACTAGAACCCAAGTATTATTCTTGATCAAGGCTTCAAATTCATCTTTCATAGCTTGTAACCAAGCTAAATTATGGAGTGCTTCCTTAACAATGGAAGGTTCTATGAGGCCATCAAGTTGAGCTACAAAACTAAAAACTTTGGGCTTCCTTGTGCCACTTTTTCCTCTAGTAATCATAGGATGAAAATTCTCAACAATTAGAGGATGAAGTTTAGAAGTATGACTATCAATATTGATATTAGGAATAGTCAAAAATGGCTTAGGAAAAATTAAGGAATGTGTAAGCTCATCAAAGGAAGAGAAGTATGACTGAAGAAGATCAAAATAATTATGTGTCAGAGTAATATAAGCAAAAGAAAGGATAGATTTGGAATCATATTGGTGAAAATAATAGGCTTTAGGCATCTACTATAGAATGGGAAGATAGGTTTTAATAACTGAGTTGTCAAGTGTTGGTTGAGATAATGAAAACGAAAACGATAAAAAATGGAAAACTATGTTCTTAAAAAACAACATGTCATGAAACAAATATTTTTTTAGAGTGGCTAAGACATTTATATCCTTTTTTATTAGGACTATAGCCAATACTCAAGCTTATTTGAATTGTAAGGCTTAGTGTGAGGAAAACAAAGGCAACAAAGAAATGAAGGAATGGATACTCTGGCTTAAGGGAAAACAAGATTTCTAAAGGAGATTTATTTGATAGGATTGGAGTTGGGAATCTATTTATAAGATAAAAACTTGTGTGGAAAGTTTCATCCCAAAATTCAATGTGTAAATGACCTTGTGCAAGTAGTGCTAACTTTTTTTCAATAATATGTTTATGCTTCCTCTTGGCTAGACCATTTTGTTGAAGAATATATGAACAAAAAAACATGTTTACCAATGCCATAACCAGTAAGAATTGAGTTCAGTGCAATAAATTCCCCTCCTCTATCACATTGAACAATTTTAGTCTTTACGCATGTTTGTAACTTAATTTTTGTCTTAAATAGCATAAAGGCTCGAAGATAGGTTATCAAAAATAGGTAAATCACATTGATGTAGTATTTTTTAAAAATTTTGATGGCTGGATGACCCAACTTTTTATGCCACAATAGATCATTATTGGAAACAATCTTAGCAAAATGCTTAGACTCTTCAACAGTGGCTGTAATATTCACATTACCATATGGCTTATTTGTACTCCTACTATTCAGATTACAAATAAAGGCCAATTTATTAATGAAACCTAGATAAACAAATTTTGAACTTGAGTTCTCAATATTTGCTCCATCTCTCAAGTTTACATCAAATTGGTATAGTCTCTTATTACACTTGCCTTACAATAGAACCTTACTTATCTCCTTGTCCTTGACAAGGTAAGAGTTTTCATGAAATTCAAAGAACACATCATTGTATTGGAAAAAGTTATAAATATTTAAGAGATTCTTAGCTATTGAAGGCACATGTAAGATATCTTAAAGACAAAATTGTTGTTTTGGCACAACATCACATACAACGGCATTAGAACCTATATGTTGAATAAAAAGACCAGATACATTACCTATATGCAGCTTTTGAAATCCTATATGCTCATATTTTACTATAAGGTTTGATGGATCATAGGTTACGTGATGCAGGGCTCTTAAATCAAGATACCAGTATAATTCTGAAAAAGTTCCTAGAGTAGCCAAAAAGATAGATGCAATAATAAACTGAAATTGTGAATTATACTATTTTTCTTGTGAGGAAATATGTTGTCCTTGACTAGAGTTATAGTTTGGTTGAAAATATTTATCAAATCTAAATAAGCACCTATCCAATAGGTGTCCTATCTTGCCACACAGTTGGCATTGATGATGGTACCCATTGTAATTGCCTCTTCTTCTGGCCATTTCATTAGAATTTTGACCTTGTCCACTAGTATATTAAGAGAATTCTCATTAATATTTCTTTCACCAAAGACTTCATTGGATGACTATTTAGATTGATGTGAGGCCAAATCTATAGAAAGTAGAAGACTGTTATTATTGCTAGCATTGTGATTTTTAAGCCTTTTTTCATATGCATCAGCATTGAGTAAACTTCTCTCTTTGTTATTAGATAAGTTTTGCTAGAAATTGTAGCATAAGCTAGATCATAATCCTTGTTCATACAATTTAGCATTGCATGAATTTAATCTTCAGTTGAGACCAAATATCCATAAGTAGAAAGATGCATCACTATTGTCTTTATATTTTCGTAGCTTTTATCAAAATGCAAAAGGAAGAGACATCAGCTTCTAGCTTGGGCTCATGGGAGAGTCCCCAGTATACCAATACAAATGGAGACTCAAGGTCCTCTAGCCAAGTTTCTTCTAATGCAACGAGTCGATCCTTGTCACAACCATCCACCTTTGTCCACCATCCCTAAACCATTCCATCCATGAGATTGAGCGTGCCTCAAACTCGGATTTTAGCATCTAGGACATAGAGGAAGAAAAACAGAAAAATAGGGTATGGTGAACCGACAGGTCATGTCAGGGGCTAGGCTGCAGTTGCAAAAATGTGCGGGTTGTTGCCTCAGGATGAAGAGAGGATAAGGAGGACCTATGACATCCCATTAACCATTCAGATAATGATTCCTCTCGAGGGTGCTTGTGATGGTGATGCACCTCCAACTGGGTGGACCGTTTTTCATGAGAAGACTTTATGGATGAGAGTAAGGTTTCCTTTGTATCCTCTTATCAATAGATTTTTGGTTAGCACGCAGCTTGCACCGGGGCAATTGATGCCTAATGGGTGGAGATATCTTCTTTGCCTAATGCTTATATGCCAAGAGCTTGGGGTGAATTTGGAGATGGCCGAGTTTAATGAGGCGTATATCCTTAAACAGAACCCCACAGACCTAAGAAGGGTGTATATGTCAGTTAAGTAGGATCGTGGGGTGAACGTATCTCTTCCTAAAAATGAAAAAAATTGGAAGGAGTGTTTTTTCTATATATCGGGTCGGTGGGAGTCCCCTACTAATGAAACAAGGTTGGTTAGGAGTGTTTGGAATGAAACTAAGGTTGTGATTAGAAATATGTCCTATCTTATCATGACCTTGAGCCTTGATACGAAACAAAGGTTGGCTGATATCTAGAACTATCTACTTGAGAAGACAAATTGGAGGAATATGTTGAACACTCTGCATTTTGTTACATGTGGGTTAATGAGGCATGGTGCTATAGAGCCTCTTCTTAGGGTGAATCGTAAACACTGAGCTCCTTCTAGAGCCCAGGCTACGTTTAAACATAGAACTCCTCCTATAAATTTTGGGGGTGGGTTCAAGGTGGTGTTGGATGATGGTGACCCTTTACTCTTTGTTTCCATCCTATAATATTTTTTCCCTTCTCTTATTTTTATTTTATATATGTATTATTATTTTTTAGAGGATGGCTAATATGGATAATTTTTCTATTTTGTAGCGCGTATGAAATTAACCTCTGATCAAATTTTTGTTCACATGAAGAGCAAGATTATGCTAAGGGGTACAAGCTCACCCATGGGTACCACTCCTACTCCTAGGTGAGGGGGTTTCTGGGTGGGTAAGAAGAGGGGGAAATCCTCTCATGAAGGTAGTACATCTTCCCATAAGAAAAAAAAAGAAAAAGGTTGGTGCTGATGAGGCTAGTCCTGACCCTAAGCCTTTGAATATATGTCCTCATTTATCGCCTACATGTGAGCAGGGTGGGTCCTCCACTCCTCCTACCAGATCCAAAGAATTTGGAAAATCTATGAAGGATTTAAGGAAAGGGAAGGCTATTGTGGAGGATCTTACCGTTGGTGTGGACGGGATCGTCCTGAATAGGGGTTTAGCACCAAAATATCTTGACAATTGTATGAACCATGTATCCGTGGATGCATGCAAGGAGAAGCTCATAGCTATTTGTCAGGGAGCTGATGTTGGCGAGTTTATTCGTCGTCAGATGTATCAAGTGCGCATTTTTATTTTTTATTTTTTTTATAATATATATATTTTTGTTTGCAGTTGATGCTGCTTCTCGATTTTGATCGAGCTCAAAATGTGGGTTATTTGAAGTCCGAGCTTATGAAGGAGAAGCAGGCTCACGCTTCGTCGTGCTCAAAATATGCTGCATTGTTGGGGAAAATAACAAAGTGGGGGAATGAGGCGGTTGATAAGAAGGAAAAGCTGAAGTGGGATGCATTTGACCTAAATTTGTATGTGCGGTGCATGACGGAGCTTGAGGAAGGGATGAGGGATGTTCAGAGACAAGCTGAGGCTTCTACTGAAGAAGTGCGATGTCAAGCGAAAACCAATGTGGATGCTATGGCCCAGAAGTTGAAGTCTAGCATCGAGCGGGCCTATGAGATGGCGATGGAGACTTTCAAGACAGAGGCCAAGAAGAAAGATTTAGGCGAGTACTATTATCGCATTCTGGATATACCTATCACGCCAGTCTACAACCAAGCCCCATCAGTTGAGGAGGAGGGAGGAGGATTGGGCTTCTCTAATAGTGAGGATGGTCCAGAGTTTCCTTATGAAGGGAGAGTTGATCCTTTGTTATTTTTTATTTTATTTTATATATTTTACTGAGCTCGACGATATATTGGTTTGTATAGTCGCAAGCTAGTACTTGGATTTTGTACCTATGGATTTATTGTTAATAAATACAGTAATTTTGTCTCTTTATTGTGTATTTATGATGTTGACCTACCTTTTGTCATTTATTGAAATATATATATATATATATATATATATATATATATATATATATATACATATGTTTTTATATTTTTTTATATTTTTAGTTTTTTCTTCCTTATAAAAGGGTTGGAGAATGTTAATCTCATTCATGTGTTTGAGAATTTTTCCCAATTAGTCTAACTCTTTTGCCCGCGTGTTATGGATCTTGATCGGACCAACATGTGCTTAGTTCGAGCCTTTCGTGTTGCAAGTGGTAGGCTTGAGGATGAGATTAGGTTACTGAAAGCTGAGGTTGTGAGGCTTGAACATATTACAAAAGAGACCAAGTGTGAACTTGCTACTTGTAGGGAATATTTATTGGAAACGCAATCTAGTGAAAAGAAAACCTTTACCAGTATGGCCAGTCTTCTTGGTAGAGAGTTGTATTGGACAAGTTTTTATATGAAGCGATCCAAAAGTGTTTTTCTTAAAGTCATAGAGGTTACTGAAGATCTAGAGTAGGGGTTGCTTGCAATGATGATGACATACCCTGAACCTGTCACTTATGTTTGTGAGAGGGTTGTTGAGATTCAGGTCGAACTTTTGCCTTTGGTTGAAGAAACTGATGATCCAGATACTGGACGTGTGTCCAAACATTTAAAGAGTGTTTAAACGTCTGTGCTGATTGATTAGACCATGTGAGAGATGTATAGTGATTAACGTGTAATGATTGATGTTTTAAATAATGAACAATCAGATCGGCATGTGTTTATGTATAATAGATATTTGTTATATTTGTAATAATAATAATTTTTTTTCCTGGAAAAGTGCCAACCTGGTTCTTGACTGAGGCGGGGAACTCAACTTCCTTCATTGTTGGGGTGCTCTACCAGATTTATAGATCTAGGTGATGAGCCCCTGATGCCTGATGAGCAAAATTGGCATCGTCAATCCTGCCAATACTTTGGTTTTACATTTATAAAACTCTCGCAAGTGCATAAATCATTTCGAAGAAAATGATAAGTATACTCCCAGGGTCGATCTAAGGAAGGAATTTATGTGGTTTTTAATTTATTATTCAAACTTTTAAAAATGAAATTAAATCCTAAACATCATGTCATAATATTTTGGGGTTTTATTTTTTAATCTAATAACATAAAAGAAACAAAGATACAGATTCAATAAACATTTATGCAAATTTTATCTTTTATAATAGTGGAGTGTTTTATGGATTTAATAACTAAGTTAATTATGCTTGCTCATATTATTTAGGTTATTAAAGATATAAATTGATATTTATTGATTCTCTCTTTTTTATATGAATACCACCTATGGTGGGGTTAGATATTCTTTTTTAATTAAATAAATCAATTAACACCTATGGGTAAGGTTGATAACTAATTTGGTTAATTAAATTAATTCCTTTTTCTAAGAGATTGAAAATTAACCATTTAAATGCCACCTTTGGTGGGGTTAGATAGTATAAACTTTATTCAAGGTGTCCAAATTAAACCTAAGAATTTAATTATCCGAGTACTAACTTTCAAGTTTTAAAACCAATATTGAAAACATGTTGTCAATACCTGAAAAATAATAAAAATACTTGTGATTCCGAAAAGATATATTTCTATAAATATATGATAAAATCATATAAATATATATCTTTTTAATCAATTAACGTGTATAAAATCATGGTAGTTTTAGTATTTTTTTTTAGCACTCATCAATGCCCATTTTAAGGGAGAGAGCTTGACTTGGTTTTTGACCGAGGTGCTCTCTTTTTTATTTATGAGAGTGTCGACTTGATTCTTGACTGAGGTGGGGAACTCAACTTATTTTATTGTTGGGGTGCTCTACCAGATTTATAGATCTAGGTGATGAGCCCCTGATGCCAATTTTAAAGGAGAAAGCTTGAGTAAATAATCAGGTGCTGAGGTCTTTTATTTTAGAGATACAAGCGCGTCGTTGTTTACAAAAGAAAGAAAGAGATGGGTAGATTAATACATATATTTTTAGAAATAGTATCTTTTTAAGTGTTTGGCATTCTAGTTTGCGCCCTCCTCAATGCCTTCGAGGCTTTTCAATACGTATGCCTCTCCTAGTGTTATTTCAATTATTTGATAAGATCCCTCCCAAATGGCACCCATTTTACCAACCATCCATTCCCTTTTGTTAGGGAAAACCTTCCTGAGAACCCAATCACCTTGGGAAAAAGTCTTGCAGCACACGGTCTTGTTGTAATATTCTACTATTGTTCTTTTATGATCGATCATCCATCTTAAAGCTTCGTCCCTTCTTTGTTATGCTAAGGTTAGTTCAGTTGCTCTTTTTACCTCGTTTTGCTCCTCTGGTATGCTCAATCTATGGGTAGGGAATGTAACTTTAGTGGGTATTACCGCCTTGGTTCCATATACTAGGGAGAATGGGGTTTTGTTGGTGCTCCCATGGGGGCTTTTTCTAATAGCCCATAGCTCATCGGGCAATTCCTCCACCCATTTCCTCCACCCATTTCCTTTTGGTTATTTCCAGTTTTTTTCTTTAAAAGGTCAATGATTAATTTGTTGGAAGACTCTGCCTGACCATTGGCCTATCTTGATTTGTAATTAAGAGTGAATGCCTTGATCTTTCGACTGGTGAATTATCACCCATTATTCGTAATGAGCTCTTTGAGGAAGTTGAATCGACAAACTATAGATCTCCATACGAACTTGATTACCTCCTCCTTTCGTATTCGAGCTAGGGCTTCTGTTTCTATCCATTTTGAAAAATAGTCAATGGAAAACAAGGAGAAACTTTTTTTGGCCCGTGCCTCTGGGCAAAGGTCCTACTATGTCCAAGGACTTACTATTCCCCGCATATCATTAGGCGGTGTGTGGGTCAGGGGGCCAAATCTTTGGAATTTGTTGCGCCTCTGAGCGTATTTAACGCAATCAGCAAGCATAGTAGGCCAGTAATAACCCTGTCTCATAATTTTCTAGGATAATCTTCTACCCCCAGAATGCATGCCGTAATCTCCCTCGTGTGCTTCGTATATTATTTTTTTGGCTCCCTCTGTGTTTATGCATAAGAGGCCTAGGTTGAGTGGAATTTTGCGGTAAACTTTTCCCACCTCGATCATGTATTGGCCTGTTTTAGTTGCAATTTGCTTTGCGGCCGTGCTGTTTTCAGGTAGGTACCTTTTATACAAGAATTTATAGACCGGAGCGAACTATGTTATAGACGGATTATCATCCATGCATCCAATCCTTTTTTCAGTTTATTCAAGAGATGCTTATGCTAGTATCGTTACTGATACCACACGATCATATTTAGTTTCTCTGATTGATGCTAAGGTGGCCAGGGCATCGGTGTGACTGTTCTCGTTTCAAGCTATCTACTCGATCTTGAACACGAAGAATTTTGGGCATTCTTGTTTTTGTCTTTCCAAGTAATTCTTCATCTTTCCATCTCGTGCCTAAATTGTTCTTAAGAACTGATTAACCATGAGCCGGGAGTTGCTATTTAGGGTGATGCTATCTGCTCCTAGTTCTTTTCGGTCATGACTTCGATTATGGCAGCTTCATATTCTGTGATATTATTGGTTGCTTGGAAGTCAAGCTTGACAGCATATTCAAAGAAATTGTCATTTTCGTCCCTTATAACCACCCTCACTCCTGAGCTATTAAAGTTGTGAGCATCATCCACAAATATCTGCCAGGTCGGTGCATTCCTTGTCAACTGTACATACCTCCTCAGTTTCTATTTTGGTAACAACCTCGGGTCATTTAATGAACTTGGCCATGAATTTGGCCATAGCCTACCCTAAGATGGCAGTCCTAGCCATGTATTTGATGTCGTACTCCCCCAATTCTATGGCTATCTAGGCCATCCTTCCTGCAACCTCTAGTTTTGTTAGTATATTTTTTAGGGGATGTGAGGTGAGTACTATGATGGTGTGTGAGCCAAAGTAGTGGCTGAGTTTTCTTGCAGTAATTTTGAGGGAAAAATCAAGTTTATCTATGGTGGGATATTTGCTTTGGGCCTCAGTTAAAATTTGGCTGACATAGTAGATAGGGTGCTAGATTTTTTGTCTTTCTGTTATGAGCATGGCGTTGCATGTTTGGGGTGTAACACCCAGATATAGATAAAGAACCTCCCCTAATAATGGGCTGACTAGGACTGGGGGATTGCCAAGGTATTTCTTGATATTCTCAAAGGCTGTGCTACAATCCTTATTCCAAAAGACAATCTTGTTCTTTCTTAGAATTTTAAAGAAAGGCATACACTTGTCTGTGCATTTAGCTATCAATCTTCCCAGTGCCCTAATTCTTCCATTTAACTGTTGCATACCCCTGAGACTACTGGGTGGCCGCATGTTTACCAATGCCTGTATTTTATCTTGATTGGCCTTGATTCCTCTTGTTGTTACGAGGTACCCCAGGAATTTTCCTACAGCCATACCAAAAATGCATTTTTTAGGGTTAAGTTTCATGCCATATCTTCGTATCACTTCGAATATATCTTGTAGGTCTTTGATATAGTTTAGGAGTTGAACTGTCTTGACCACCATATCGTCGATGTATGCTTCCATGTTCCGACCCAACTGTTTGTGGAACATTTTGTTGATGAGATGCTGGTATGTTGTACCTGCGTTTTTCAATTTGAATGGCATTCTTGTGTAGCAAAATGTGCCTTCTTCTGTTATGAAAGAAGTTTTTTCCTCATCCTCAGGATGCATTTTGATTTGATGATACCCGAAGTATGCGTCTAAGAAACTCATAAATGCGAACCCGGAAGAGGCATCCACCAATTGATCAATGCTTGGGAGGGGGAAGTAGTCTTTGGGGCAAGCCTCGTTTAGATCGGTGAAGGCTATGCATATACGAGACGTTCCGTAGGCTTTTTTTATAAGTACCACATTTGAGAGCCATGAGGGATACTTAACCTCCCTTATAACTCCGGCCTCTTTGAGGGATGTTACATGACATTTGATTGCCTCATTGTTTTCTCTAGGGAATTTCCTCTTTTTTTGTTGAATGTGTCTAGCCTTTGTATCCATGTTTAGCGAGTGTGTTATTACTAGTGAATCAATTCTTGATATGTCCATAGGGGTCTATACAAAGATGTCTGTATTGGCTTTGAGAAATAATGAGAGGTGCTCCTCAAGCTCTGTTATTAGGTTGTTGCCTATTTTTACGGGGTGGCCCTTTCCCTCTGCGTCTGTTGGGAATTCTTTTAATTTTTTTGGAAACACTAACTTCGCTATACTTTTATTCCTTTGTTTTATTGAGAGGAAACCTTTCGATGATTTCTATTTAGAGGTAGTTCCCTTCATTGTGGCATTATAACAACTTCTAGCGTTTTCATGATCTCTTCATATCTCCTTGGGGCCTTTAGGTGTAGAAAGTTTTACCACCTGGTGGAAAGTAGATGGAACTACTTTCATCTTGTGTATCCAGGGTCTTCCCAGGATTGCATTATAGTGAACCGAGGAGTCAATGATGACAAAATTAGTCATTATTATTACCCCCTTTGTCATGACCGACAGGATCATCGTTCCTATTGCATAGGTGGTGCTGTTAGTGAATCCTACAAGGGGAAGCTCAGCCTTGATAATTTTTGTGTCTCCAAGTCCTAGGGCCTTAGTCGTGGTTTAAAAAAGGAGGTCTACTGAACTCCTAGTGTCAATCATTATTCGTCAGACGTCACAAGACCCGATCCTTAGGGTAATCACCAATGGGTCCTCATGATGGGATGCAGTTTCATCCTTTTCCATGAAATTTATTCTCATATGGGGTATCGCTCTATCCAACGTGTAAGCGTGGGGTGCATTCTGCAACTCCCTTGCAAATCTTTTACGAGCGTTGTTGGACACCCCGCTGACCCCTGGTCCTCCATGTATAGTGTGTATGGTTTTTACGTTGGGCCCATTATGAGGTCGTTTGTCACTGTTTGATGAGCATGATGGTCAGAATGTTCCTCGCTCTCCTTAGTAGATTCTTCTATCGTCATTCTTTGTGACAAGGTCTTTGAAATATCCTCTTGCCAGTAATGTTTCCAACTCTCTTTTTAGGTCTCTGCAGTCTCTTGTATCGTGGTCCACATCTATGTAAAAAGCACACCACTTAGACCTGTCTCTAACCGGGGCATTCATCCTAGGTGGCCATCTAGTCTCGGGCTCCCGCTCCATTCTTTTTATTACCTCATTTAAATCCCCTTTTAAAGGATTCTGCAATCGCAAAGGACCCTTGAAGAGGGATTCTACTCTTCCCCATGTTTCCCGACCAATTTTTATTCATCGCCCAGTTTCTGTTGAACAGCCAGTGTTTGTTCCCCAAGTCAGTAAATCGCTTGTTTTTGTAGTTGTGGTGTGTTTGCTCTGGGCTTGTCCTTCTTTTTTCTTTGCTCGGGGCCAGGACCATTTCTACCCATGTTCGATAATCCTTGGCGAGGCTAGGCTCTCTTTCTAAATTGACAAACTTCCTGGCCTACCTGTAAGCTTCTTCCAAGGTACGTGGCACTGATTTAGTTAGTTCCATAAATAGGGTGGAATTTTTTAGCAAGCCTCGCCTGAAATCCTCTATAACGATAGAGCTAGGGTAGTCAGTGATTTCTAATTTTTCTTCTCTAAAATGCTTCATATACTCTTCGATGGGCTCATTTTCCCCTTGTATAATAGAAAAAGGTGGTACGATTCTTTTCTCAAGGGTTTATTACAGGCGTAATTGGTGATGAATAGCTTGGTGAACTATGGGAAGGAAGATATAGACCGGGGAGGCAGGTTGTTAAACCACTTTTGGCGCCTTCGCAAAGGGTGGTAGCCAACAGTTTACACATCATTGCATCTTTTTTTCCCTGGATGAGGCTTATGGGAACCATGGCTATTTTGAAATTTTGGACATGGGTTACTAGATCTTTTGTCCCAAAATAGCCCGAGTATGTAGGAGCATTGAACTTGGGTGGGCATTCATCATTTTCGATTGTATCTGCAAATGGTGAGATGTACAATTGTTTGCAATCTCTGACCATTTTGAAAGGGGCTTTCCCTTTTCCTGTCTCTCGTTTGTTGCTTTCAGGGCCTCATCTTATCTCCTATTGTGATTCTTTAGAGCTTGTAGTCGTGTTTCCCAACTTCTCTTTTCTTAGAGCCATTGCTCTTCATCGGGGCGAGCCGAGCTAGAAAAAGGATGTCTTTCAACCTCATGCTCGGTATGATAGGGCTTGGATAGACCGCGTCCCCTTGCCTCCCCCGTGGTTGGTTTGGTGGTAGGATTTTCTGAGGTCCTTCCGTCTACCAAGGACCAGAGAGTTCTGTTTTTTCTTCGGGTTTCATCGAGTTCTTTTCTTAGCTCAAGGAATTGTCGAGATAACTCCTGATAGAGGGTGTTACCTTCTGCCCCCTCCCCATTGGTGGCTTGTGGTGTGTTTTGTTGAGTTTCCATTGTTTCGGCATTAATCCAATCTGATCGTCTTTTGAACCGAGTTATTGCCATAAATGTTGATTTGTGAGTTACTAATTCCTAATTTCTCTCTAGGGGTGAAGCGCATGTACGGGATATGGGGTTATAAACTTGTGATTGACCTAAGAATTTGAGCCCTACGATGGGCGCCAAATTTTTGAAATTGTAGGACTTATCTAGAGAGAGATAAGAGAGATTAATATAAAAGGCTGAATGTGTGGATCCTCATTAGTGATCCATATATTTATAGCACATAAATGTGATCCATATATTTATAGCACATAAATGGTACATGTATCAGATAAACAATGTGTAAATGTAAATACATGTCAGGAGGGCATGATTTGACTTAAGGTAAAATGTGTCAGGGATCTAGGTTGGGTTCAACTATACTTTCCACGAGGTCATGTTGTGACAGAGCTCAAGATGACCTTGGGTTCGGTCTTTCTTGGGCTCAAGCTAACATCGAGCTCGGTCTTGATAGGGGATGAGGCTATATGGGCTTGGTTTGTCCCATGGGTGGGATGTCTAGGGTGTTTCATCTTCTGTCTTGGGCTGGACTTGGGCTTAGTCTGTATAAAGCTAGGTATTTGGGCCGGTTTAGATGTCCAAACAACAGTAATTATAGTTTTAAAAACAATACAGTATATTATTTCATTTTAGTTTTAAAAATATTAAAACTCTATTATTTTAATTATAATTACAATCATTTAATAATCATGGTTATATAAATTTATTTATATATATTTAAATATTTTTTTGTAATTTAACTTATAGCCACAGTTACTAATAAAACTGAGGCTATATGTATACACTATAGCCTCAGTTTTTATTAAACCGTGGCCAAAACTCTATGGCCTCAGCTTTTAAAAAACTGAGGCTAAAATCACGATACCAAAGGCATATATTGTAGTAGTGTAATAAATACATTTGTCACTTTCATTCATTTTGAATCCACGTGAGATAACTAGATTATCAAATTTTTCATGTTATTGCTTAGGTTCTTGTTTTAGACAATAAAGGGATTTATCTAGTTTACAAATTTTATTTTCTTGACCTGGGACAACGAAGCCCTCAGGTTGGTCCATATATATCTCTTCTTATAAGTCAGCATTTAAAAATGTAGTTTTAACATCCATTTGGTGTACTACTAAATCACAAGTTTAACAACAAGAGAAAAAAACACATGTATGGAAGTTATTTGTGTGACTAGTGAAAAAGTATCAAATAAATCTATATTTTCTCTTTGCCTATACCCTTTGGCTATAAGACGAGCTTTTAATTTTTCAATAGTACCATCGAGTTTTAATTTTTTTCTTTATTATCCATTTACATCCTATGGTTTTGCAAACATGAGGTAAGTCACCTAAATGCCAAAATCTATTATACTCAAGAGAGTTGATAACTGTATTTTATAAAGTTATTTTTATTCATTTTATTAATTATAATTACTATGTTCTTGACATTTTTAGTTAATTTTAGTTGAATAAATTAATATTTACTGTTTATTTGTTAAGGAATATATTTTTAAGAAAATTAAAGAATTTGAAACGAAAAAGTACTTAATTGCAAATTTATGTCTGAAAATATAATTTAAAATAAAAGAGTGCTTAATTACAATTAATAAAAGTATCAAATATAATTTGAATTAAAATAGGGCTTAATTGTAATTAAAAAAAGTTTAAAAGTTAATTTAAATTAGAAAAGGGCTTAATTGCAATTAAAGAAAGTTTAAATGTTAATTTGAATTAAATTGGAGGGCTAAAATGCAATTAAGGAAATTTATTTCCTTTGCACCAAAAGAAGGCCACTCGCGCAATCACCAACGCGCGACACCCATCGTTCGATCAGGAAATCAACGGCTACGATAAGGTGCGTGGAACTAGACGCGATAATCTCGAGTGGACCCAGGTATTCAGGCACACGTTGCTCGGCCCTAAGTGGGGCCCACCTACCGCACATGCCGACATGTAGGGTGGGACCCACGGTCTGCTGCGTAGGCAGTTTCCCGTGCGACGCGATCTATAGAAACTTTGCGCCCCCCAACCACCAACAAATCATACAATGCCACGTGTCTCAAATATTCCTGTAGCTAATCCGAAGCAGACAGGTGGCACGTATTGGGTAAAACAAAAGCGTAGAACCAACGCACGCGGTTCCAACTGTTTTTGTGGGACCCATGTGTCTCGCGTGCCATGATCCCGTGCGGCACAACCACGGGAAAGCTCTCCCTCCCACCAATTAAAGGGTGCCTGATGAGTGCTCAAAAAGTACTAAAATAACCATGATTTTATGCACATTAATTGATTAAAAATATATATATTTATATGTTTTATCAGATATTTATATAAATTTGTCTTTTTCTGAATCACGGGTATTTTTATTGTTTTTCAGATATTTTGGCTTAAAAATGAAACTTAAAGACTCAAAGAGGAATACTGGAAGCAATACATCACAAATATATTAATAAATAAATGGGGAAAGGTCAACAAATATGGAAAAATTAGACAACATGAGTCAAAAAGGAGAAAATCGCGCCGCCGCGCCGCCACGCCGAGCCCCGCGCCCCACGTCTGCGCCAAGCCACGCGCACCCAGTCCCAGTTCTGTGCGCGCCCGCGTGCAATGATCCTCCTTCCGCGCGCACCCCTGTGCGCCTAGCTGCCCTCCGCACGCGCCGATGCCCATTTTGCCCCATTTTCGCGCGCAGCTGCCCCATGACATCATGATTACGTCATCAATGACCTCAGCAATTGCACTCCGCATTTTCATATTTTTCTAACATTTTTTCACTCACTTTTTCTCTCCATCCTCACCTATAAATACCCACATTCCCTTCACTTCTAAACACACCTCAAAACACACATCTCTCTTCTTTCTTTCTCTCCATTTCTTAGGTTTTAGTTTTTTTAAGTTTTTCTTATTTTTTAGCTAGTTTCTCTTAGTTTTAGAGTTCTTCCCTTTTTGGAAAGAACTAGTTATGTTTTTGTAATTTATTTGCTTTTGATTCAATAAATGGGAGTGCAAATTCCGCTTGGAGGTTTTCTAGCTACGGGAATAGCATCGAAGTACTGTAAGGATTTTATTTTCTTTGCAGTTATTTTTTATGTTTATTCTTACATGTTATATTTAATTTGTCTGTGATTAAATTTAAATGTGCTGGCTATTTGTAAACATGATATAATGATAAGGTTGTTATGCTTGCGAAATATTAAATAGGTAAAAATCTCTAAAATGAATTGATTTTATTTTATTCAAGATTTTATATTAAGAATATTAGAGAGAAATATATTATTTTTCATTATAAACTTAAATCTGAAAATTAGATTTTAAGGTCTAGTTATCCGATCTAATTTAGAGTAGTGCTCTTTTATTTGTTGGTACAATCGCCCAGTAGTTAGAGTGAAGCTCTATTTCAAAAGTTTTTATAAGAATTATTATCTGAAAATGTATTGACAACATGTTTTCAGTAGTAGTTTTAAAAATTGAAAGTTAGTACTGAGATAATTAAATTCTTAGGTTTAATTTGGACACCTTGAATAAAGATTAAACTGTCTAACCCCACCAAAGGTGGCATTTAAATGGTTCATTTTCAATCTCTTAGAAAAAGGAATTAATTTAATTAACCAAATTAGTTATCAACCCCACCCATAGGTGTTAATTGATTTGTTTAGTTAACAAAGAATATCTAACCCCACCAAAGGTGGTATTCATACAAAAAAGGGAGAATCAATAAATATCAATTCATATCTTTAATAATCTAAATAATACGAGCAAGCATAATTAACTTAGTTATTATATCCATAAATACTCTACTATTATAAAAGATAAAATTTGCATAAATATTTATTGAATCTATGTTTATTTTTATGTAAGTAGATTAAAAACACAAAACCCAAAATATCATGAAAGGATGTTTAGGATTTAATTTCGTTTTTAAAAGTTTGAATAATAAATTAAAAACCACATACATTCCTTCCTTAGATCGACCTTGGGAGTATATTTATCATTTTCTATGAAATGATTCGTGCACTTGCGAGAGTTTTATAAATATAAAACCAAAGTATTGGCAGGATCGGTGATGTTGGTTTTCGCTCATCAAGTTTTTGGCGCCGTTGCCGGGGATGGCATCAAAGTTTTTGGCAATCCCAATTCTGCTCATCAAGTTTTTGGCGCTGTTGCCGGGGAAAAAATATATATTTTTAATCAATTAATGTGCATAAAATCATGGTTATTTTAGTGCTTTTTGAGCACTCATCAGTGACACGTGTCCCACTATTTATTTCAACGAATCAAATGTTGACACGTGGCACACGTTTTGAATTAAGAAGAAATCAGAAATTGTGCACGCTATTGCAGGATAAAATTCTTCCACGCATGTCTTTTCATTGTCCCCCACTATTCACGTGTTGTTGTAATAAAAAATATTTTTTATTGATGTATTTTTTAGCTATAAATAGGGCATTTGTTGCTAGAAAAAAGAGGTTCGGTTTTGGTTTTCATTTTAGGAGACTTGGACTGTGGAACACGCAGAAGCCATTTTTGGCTTCTGTTGTGTTCTGCGTGTGCCAGAAAATTTAGAAGCAGAAATGTTTTAATTTTCTTTGTGTTCTTGAGCGAATATTCCTTAAGTGTTGTAATTTAATTTTTATTTATGAAGTAATTTAATTTTTCTAGGGTTGCATTTTATCTAAATTTATGAAGCTTGAGTTTAATTATTTTTGAATGATTTATTAGATTTTTAATTTGTTTATTCTATTTGTGCTTAATGCTTTTGATTATTGGAAAATTTATCAATTGATCTGTGGCACTCAAATAAACTTGGAAGAGGCATTTTTGTGTATATTGCTCATGGATAGAATAACATGTATATATGAAGGATAGGAATATACTTTTATCGTATGTGTGACCATTTGAGAACTTAGAACGTAATGAATCTTGGTGAATTTAATTCTCATAGGAATATAGTGAATTAATTTAACGAGGTGTGTCTATACGGAGCTCGGAAGAGATGTATGAATAAAATTAGAAGTTTTTAGTTGACAAATTAAATTTACAAAAAAATATAAATCAAAGAAAATGATATGATTCGAGTGGACTAATTTGGTGAAAACTGCAATCCTAGAATTTTCTTTTATTTTGTTATAAAACTTTTTAGTTAGTTAAACAACTTCCAATTAACGATTTTTTTTGGATAAAATCAGAGTGAAACAATTTTAGTACTCCACAAACTATAGTAACAAATCTTTGTGGGAATGATAACTCACTTATCAAATTTTATTACTTGTGACCGTGTATACTTGCATGATTTTATGTTCTCCAAAAGAGACAACAAGAGTCCATTTTATCATTTATGGCTTCTTCCCATAAGTTGGCATCAAAATAAGATAAGGCTTCTCGAAGAGTTTAAGGATCTTCCTCTAAGATATAAGCATTAAAATCAAACCCAAAATATTTAGAGGTTTGAGCTCGTTTACTTCACCTAATTTCAATATCTAATTTCTCATTTTGTTCACTGGTTCTAGTTATAGATATACTACTAGAAGATGAACCCCCGATATTCTTCAATTTAAAAGGAACTTATGCTCATAGAAGTCAACATCATTTTATTCTATAACTATATGATCATTTATGTCATAGAATTTTTAAGCTTTACTATTCATAACATATCCTATACATGCACATTTGTATGCTCGACTAACAAGTTTATTTCTTTTAAGATCAGGGATCCAAACATAGGCTAAACAACCTCAAGTTTTAAAATAAGTTAAGTTATGTTTCTTATTTTTTAAAATTTCATATGGTGAAATTTTACTAGTAGATTTAGGCACTATGCTTAGCACATATCAAACAGTTAATAAAATTTCTTCCTATCAATGGGAGGCAGCATGAGAGTTTAATAAAATTGCAACAACACATTCAATAAAAGTTCTATTTTTCTTTCAGCTTTGCCATTCATTTTTGGAGAATAAGGTGCATTTTTTTCATGAATGATTCCATGAGTTTTATAAAAAACATTGAAAATATTTGAATCATATTTAATGCCTCTATCACCTCGAAATCTTTTTATTTTTCTATTAAGTTGATTTTCAATTTCAATCATAAATATTTTAAACATGTCAAACGCTTCACTTTTATTTTTCATTAGATATACATAAGTATAGTTTGAATAGTCATCAATAAAAGTTATAAAATAGCGTTTTCCATTTCTTGTTAAAATACCATCAAGTTCACATATGTCAAAATATATTAAGTCTAAAGGTTCAGATTCTCTAATTATTGATTTATGTAAAGTTTTGGTTAGTTTAGCTTGACTACAAAAGTCACATTTTTCAAAATCATTCAAAGATAATTTAGAAATTAATTCTAAGATACTCATGTTCTTCATTATGCATTTATTAACTTGAGAAAGTATAGAATTCCAAATATTAAAAGAACTTAACATATAAGCAGAAGAAAAAGCTTTATTAATTTCAAAATTCAATTTAAACATGCCTTTAGTGATGTACCCTTTCTCAACAAAAAACACTATTCTTAATTATTGTATATAAATCAGTCCATATAGTTTGAGTAAACTCAGCTTTGTTAAGAAGATAGCCCAAAATTAAGTTATTTCTCATCTCTAGAGTATGTAGGACATCATTCAAGGTGACAGTCTTTCCAGAGGTAAACTTCAATTCCACCTCACCAGTACTAGTAACTTTATTAGAATGGGAGTCGCCTAGTAGAACTTTCTTATCCTTATACACAGAATAGGACTTAAACATGTCACGATCATAGCAAATATGGCTAGAAGTACTAGTGTCCACACACCACCCCTCAAATCCACTAACAAAATTGATTTTAGATATTATAGTAATAAGACAATCTTTGGTAAGGTTTGACTATGAGTCAAGATGATTCTTATTCCAATAGTTCCTAGCTAAGTGGTCAGGCCTGTTACAACTATAACACATGAATGTGTTATTTCTTAAGGGATTGAGTCCATTTCATGGAGGATTTTTGTTTATATTTTGGTTGTTATGGTTCTAATTATTTTTGCTATTTTGAGTTTCATGTTTCTTCCTTTAAGTTTTAGAATTACAGAGGAGGATTTCTTATTGGCACTGTTGTTTAAAACAATGAGTACTTTATCTTTTTTATCTTATTTTCGAGCTTCTTCTTCTATTCGTAGATGGGTTAAGAGACTTTATAAAGAAAATTCCTTAGTTTTAAAATCTTTCCATGCATGGGTAGTTTATCTATAATAACAGAAACTTGAAATTGTTCATCTAAAGTCATACATTTTGAAGTTATTTCATATGCTATCTTCTACAGTTCATGTGATTAGGTTCCACAAATTTTTCATCAGTCATTTGGTACTTCATGTATCTGATGACAACATACCTCTTTGTTCCAGCTTCTTCAATGTCATATTTCTTATGATAATCATACAAATCATCAGCTAAACCATTAAGAATAAATTGTTTACATAGAAAATCATTTTCCATACAGGTGTATAAGTCCTTAGTTGTAGCTTCAGTAGGAGGATTAAGAAGTGTTGGTTTTTCAGTAGTAAGAATAGAGATGACCTTTTTCATGGTTAGGAAAAATAACATCATTTGTCTCTATCTTTTAAAGTGTTGTCCCTCAAAACGAATTGGTTTGTTAATATCAGTAGTTAACATTTCAGTAGACATGGAATATATAAATGCGTCTTAAAATTGTTGGTTGTAGCTATGTAAAAACAAGATATAAACAATATTATGAATATATTGAAAAATACTACTTGGGTTGAATCGGGAACTAAGTTCCTCTCTTTAAGACGTTTCGCGACTCTGCCTAAATATGTGCAAGAAAACACAACCTCGTCATCTCCAAGATAATATCCTAGAATCTTTTTTCTGTCTCGGAGCTTCACTAGACTAATGAAATCCGGAATGCTACACCTTTAAAGTATTTATGTTGCTCAGAAAACTAAAAAAACAATTTTAAATTTTATTTTCTTGGGTTTGCTTTGAAGAGCAGTTTCTTAGTTTTGGAAAACTGAGAGTTATGACCCTCTTTTTATAGTTGAAAAAAAGGATGAACATGCATGTAACATTCACAAAGAAAATGTTAACACAATAATAGTGAAAATGTTAACACAATAATAGTGAAAATGTTGAATTTTTGACTGTTGGAAAAAATAATTTTAACAATGAAAATTTTTCCAAAAAATAAAGTGTGACCTTACCTCACACATGTACATCTAGTCACACTCGGCTCAACATGAGCAGCCAGTCAAACGGATAGACGACAACGGCGAAGCACACACGTGTGTGTCATTCCACAATTACTTAAGTCATTTCCCCTTCCACAAAAGTGGGTGCCCTTTGAGACTCAATCCTAATTGTAAATTCTTCTCTATATCAACACCTCTTAAGAGATGTAGAAAAACAATGTGGGACAAATATTTTTAAGAGAAGAAAATGTTGCACTTTTTTCTTATCATTTTTTTATTTAAATTTACACTACCGATACTATATTTTCATTCAACTTTATAACATGTTTAATAGTAAAATTGGTTTCTTTGTTATCTTATGATAGAATGAAAGTATAATTTTGTATATTGTTCCTAATTTGTTCACAAATTCTATCCATAAATATTTCTTCTTTTACTTTTTCATAAAAATAAAAATATTCTATCCATACCATATTGCTGATTGTACCCTTTTGCAACTAATATGGCCTTGTACTTGTCAACCTTTCCATTCTCATTTAACTTTGTTTTGTAGACCCATTTCACCCCAATCTTTTTCCCTCCTCTCAGTAGGTTTATTAATTCCCAAGTATCATTTCTCTTAATAGCTTTCATCTCTAAGTCCATGGCTCCCTCGATCACTGTCCACAAACATAGCTAAATGAGCTACATCTTTCTCAGAAGAAAGACCTTCTCCATTGACATAATTCATCATCTATATTGGAGGCTTTTTATTTCTTCTTTCATTTGAACCGTTTAAGTTTTCTTTTGAGGAGTCAGATGGAACATCATTGTTGTATTGTTTTGCAACACACAAAAATCGTGCAAGTATACACGGTCACAAGTAATAAAGATTTGTAAGTAGAGTATCGTTCCCACGAGGATTTGTTACTATAGTTTGTTGAGTACTAAAATTGTATCTCTCTGATTTTATCCAAAACAATCGTTAATTAAGAAAAGGTTTAAAAATAAAATAAGAGAACTCTAGGATTGCAATTTTTCACCAAACTAATCCACTCCAATCATATTATTTTCTTTGGATTTATATTTTTTAGTACATTTAATTTGTCAACCGAAAACTTCTTTTTTATTCATACATCTCTTCCGAGCTCCGTATAAACACACCTCGTTAAATTAATCCACTATATTCTACATGAGAATTAAATTTAATAAGATTCATTAAGTTCTAAGTTCTCAAATGGCCACACATACAATTAGGTATATTCATATCCTTCAATCATACATGTCATTCTATTTACGAGCAATATACACAAAAATGCCTTTTCAAGTTTATTTTTATGCCACAAATTGTTTTGATAAAATTCAGAATAATCAAAAAAGCATTACACAAAATATGAACGAACAAATCGAACGTCTTATAAATCTATAAACAAAAATAATTAAAATTAAAGCTTCATAAATTTAGATCAAATGCAACCCTAGAAAAATTAAATTACTTCATAAAATTAAAATTAAAATTACAACAGTTCAAAAATAAGATGAAGAATAAGGAAAATTAAAACATCAAGAAACAAAAATATTTGGCACACGTAGAACACAACAAAAGCCAAAAAATGGCTTCTGCGTGTTCTGCAGTCCAAAACCGAACACCATAAAAATTCTAAACTAAAAAAAACTCTCAAACTCTATCATAACATCACCTATTTATAGCTAAAAAATACATCTAAAATATTACATTTTTATTTTATTTTTTTTATCAAAAACGCGTAATAATTTTTATCGAAAAACAAAAATCACGCGTATCGATTTTCGTATCGAAAAATATTATTTAATTCACGCGTGAGACAGGGGCGCCGATTCTGCAATTTTTTAATTCTTCATGCATGCCACGTGTCGGTCACGATTCGCCGCAAGATTCCCCTAAGGCCACGTGGGCGACATCATCGGGCCGAACAAACAACGCACGCAGAACATCGCACGGTGATCGGGCGCCAAAAAGCGAGGGCAACTACTGAACGAGGCGTGATCCAGTAGCATGTCGCGCGCATTGTAAAATACCACGTGTCGAACACGATTTGCTTAAATATTAGCTGGACACGTGGCGGATTCTTATTCCGTAAAACCGAGGACGCACGCCGCTACCATAACCCGCGTCACACACGATTGCTACACTTAATGGTTCAGCCAGCGACAACTTGGTTCCACGGCTTCAATCCGACCGTTAAAGAGATCCAACCGCCGCCGATGCGCCCTCGGGAAATCTACTACGGTACATGTGGGTCCCACTCTGACGCCGGCCTGCGCGACACGTGGGGCCCACTGGCACGCCGAGCCGCGCAAAGATTTTACACGCAATTTTGGCTCGTCTGGTTGTACTCGCCAAATCTGAACCGTTGATTTTTTGATTGGACGGTGGGTGATGAACGTCGTGATTTGTGCAAGTGTGATTCTTTTCCTGCGTAGAAAATTCAAACTTTTATTAATTATATTTTGACCCACAAATTTAATCAAAATTATATTTTGCACTTTCTTAAATTACAGTTAAGCCCTTTGCTAATTTTAAATTAAATTTTTAAACTTTTAATAATTATAATTAAGCCCAAATTTAATTTAAATTATATTTTCGATTTTTATAAATTGTAATTAAGAAACTATATTATCATAAATTATATTTGTGGACAGAAATATGAAATTAAGTACATTTTTGATACAAATTATTTAATTTTATTAAAAATGTATTTTTAGAACATAAAAGAAAAATATTAATTTATTTAACAAAAATTAATTAAATATTAATAGAACATAGCAATTATCATTACTAAAATTGATGAAAATAACTATATAAAATACAGTTATCAATCATGCTGTACCCCATCTGTTGAAGTTTCACTGAGGACATCAACACCTTTTGAGTTGTTTCCATCTGGTTCAGATTCTATAGTAGATGATTCATCCTCTCCCCATTCCAGATTAGCTAAAATCTCTTCCTTATGTTTCTCACCCCATTCTCAGCTCTTATCCACCTCAAATACTACGTCCATGCTTATCAGAATCCTTTTTGAGATTGGATCATACAATCTTTAGCTTTAGATTCTTTGCTGACTCCAAGTAAAACATAGCGTAGATTCTTGTCTTCCAACTTTGTTCTCTTCTTGTCTGGGATATGAGCATTTGATACACACCCAAATACCCTAAAATAATCCACTCAAGGTTTTGATTTGCTTCATGCCTCTTTAGAAGTCATATGTTTCACTGAAATTATTGGACTTTTATTTAGAGCGATCAATGGCTTGAAATCGATAGTTTTTTGCTTTTAGATCTTTTCACTAGATCGTCAATTAACTTCTTTCCTCGTCCTTAGTGGATTCAACACCTTTTGTTGCTACAAGAACCCCAGTCTCAATCAAACCCCAAAGTTCCTTTGAACGCAATAAATTTTTCATGAGCATGCTCCAGTGATCGTAGTGTCTATCGAACCTTGGGATTGCGGGTTGAACAAAACCTTCAGGTTCCATTTGACAAGGAAATCACACGATCAGAAAGCTATGACTTCAAGTAGGGTTCAAGCCTTATGAGATGGCTCTTATACCAAATGTCTCGTCTGAATAAATATCTCCCTACGTGACTTGTTGTAATTCATCAATTTTTAACTAACGAAAAACATGGTTTTTGATGATTTCTAAAACTAGCGTATGAGATGGTGGCGAAAATTTTTTTGATGGTTTTTGAACCAACAAATTTTTTCATCATTTTAAAATTAGTGATTTTTTTCATTGATTTTAAAATAAACCCAAAAATTGAAAAATTTCACTACTATAAACCAGCCTAAAAAAAACTTTTTCATGTGTTTGAAAACTAGCACAAAACATGCAATTATCAATATTCTCTCCCTTTTGGACAATATAATATGAGAACTTAGAGTTAGATCTCATAAGAAAAATATATTTATTATGGGACATAAATGGTGTGGGAACATTTTAGTTCAATAATTATGTAATTTATAAATCTTAACTCTATAACTTTTTAAGTGTTCCATTAGTCTTGTAATTTAAAAATGTAATTAATTAAGTCAAAATTTTAAAAAATTAAAAATTTTCAAGAATAAAATGAAAATTATATATTTTATTAATAAAAATATATTTAAAAAACAATGCAATCTCTATATCTCCCTCTTACTCTTTCTATCTCTCTCATTCTCTATTCTCTCTCTCATTTCCTCTCCCTTGCTCTCTTCACTTTTATCATCATTATTTTATTAAAAAAAAGTAAAAAATAAAATTGAGAGATAAAGAATGAGTAAGATGAGAGAAAATGAGTGGAAGGAAAAGAAAAAAGAGAGAATTAATGATGAAGAGAAAAAAAAGTAGATAGATTGAGATAATAAAAATGACTATTTTTTAATTGTTTTTATTATAATAATGTAAAAAATTGATGTTAAAAAATTATATAAAGCGATTTGCATAAAATTTTTAAAATAAATAAAATCAATAATTAATTAATTTATTATATTAGTAAATATAATTATAATTTTTAAAATAAAAATTTGCTTACTTTTAGATAGAGCAAAAAATTCAAACAATTTTACTAAAATTGAATCAAAAATGGGTTTTTGTTTATAATGGACATATGTCATTCAATACTTTAAAAAAAAGTTGTATTAGATTTTAGTTTAAAAATGGGCAAATAATAACCCATTAAACAATTTTGGGGTCTTTTTTTTTTTGTCATTTTCTAACTCTCCATTCGACTTATTCCAACAATCCCATTTTTCTAATAAAAAAATATTTTTGTCTTTTTTTCTCTCTCTTTCTCTGATAAATAAAAAATAATAAAATAATTTATATTTATATAATAAAAAATATATACTTTTTTATAACAAATAACTTATTAAAATTTTATTATAAAATAATTTAAAATAATAATAATAATAAATTATAAAATTTTAAATTATTAAAAACTTTACTAAATAGTTACAATGATTTTTATGAAAAAAATATTGACATTTTAAAAAAATAAATTATTTAAGATTAAAAAAATTAAAAAATAGATTACATTGTAGCAAATATCTCTAATATTATTATAATTTTAATTATTACTAAAATAACAAATAATTATTAACAATAATTATATTTAAGTATTAAAATATAATTAATTCAATATAATTTATATAATTTATTATATTAATAATAAAAATAATTATAATAATATTATATTATATAATATTTTCTCACAAAATTTGGGATATAATGTTCTATATTTGTATTGTATCTTGTAAAAAATTGGATATAGAGGCTTCACCATTTTTTTAATAATTTAATTATTTTTATGAATATTATTTTTACATCATAATTATAATTAATATTATAATTATTTAATTATATTTAATAATAATAAGAAGAAAAAAGTATTATATTATTTATGAATTATCAAAATATTTAGCATATCATTTTCAATATATATATAAATTTATATTTATTTTATTGTAAAATAAATTAATTTTTTATTTTTTAAAATAATTTTTTTAATATATGATATGATAAAAAAAATTATGTATTTAAAATTAATTATAAATTTATAACATGTTAATATTTTTTTATATTTATAATAATTATGTTTTACAAAATGGAGTTAATATATCTTTTTTTTTTAAATAAAATTGATTAAAAATTTTACTTTTAAATTTAAGGTAATATCTTGCATATATTTTTAAAAAATCTTAATTATGTTCATTTTTAAGAGATAGTTTTTTTTATAGACCAAACCTTATCAAAACTTTGGTACCGATGCTTCTTCGTTGGTCAAACAACACATGTTAGGAAAATTTTAGCATAATAATTAGTACGATTTTAAATATAATTATAAGTTTACTTGATTGTAATATTAATCTATATGATTAGAATATTGTTAACGTAGAACATATTTTATTAATATTAGAATAATTTTAAAATTTTAAGATATTAAATTATAAAATAAAATATTTAATTATTTTTATATTAAAAAAAATTTAAAAATTTATTTTTTAATATTATATTTATAAATCACAAGCAATTCTATATTCAACGTACATAACAAAAAGATTAAATAATTCATGACTTGGTGGGTAAGAAAATAAAGCAGCCGCTGAGCCAGCTACACAAAAAGCTAATATAAAGATAAATATAAACTCCACGTTTTCCATGGTGTCGAAGCAAATCTATATTCAACGTACATAACAAAAAGATTAAATAATTCAAGACTTGTGGGTAAGAAAATAAAGCAGCCGCTGAGCCAGCTATTTAAAAAGCTAAATATATATATATAAGATAAATATAAAGAATTTTATTTTTATATTATAAATTTTAATAATATTATTTTTTATATTTTAAAAAAATACTTATAAAATTGATATTCTTAAGATTAAAAATATTAATGTTAAAATAAATAAATATTTTAAGTTAAATTTAATATTATAAGATTTTTAAAAATGAAATAATTATCCTAATATCAAAAAAATTAGTTTGAGAATAGTGTTTTTCAAAAATTATATGATTTAGTTTTTTTTGTCAAATAAAAAAATGTTTTAATAAAAAGATAATAGTCTAATTTCAGTACTTGAATCATTACTTTCTAAAAAATAAAAAATTGGACTAACGTAAACTATAGTCGATATCTTCAAATATAAAACATATTCAATTTTATAGCCGTGATAATAAAGTAGCAATTAGTTGTTGTTTGGTTAAAATATAATAAAATTAGAATTAATTTATTTTAATTTTATGTTTATTTGAGTTGAAAAATAAGAATGAAATAAAATTAATTTTTAAAAGATATAGAATGAGAATTCGTTCTTTCCTTAAAGATTAAAAGAATCATGATTTAATTCTCATCTTAATTTTTTGTTCTAATTTTATTCTAGTTTTAAATATAATCCTAAACTTTATATCCTAAATTTTTAAATCTTAAATCTCAAACCTAAAAACATTAAATCATATTAAAAAAAATCATAATTTTAATAATATATTTTATTTTTAAGTAATAATTATTTCGAAAAATTATGATTCTAATAATTTATTTTGTATAACGAAAAAATAATAATTAAATGATATTATTTATATTTTATTAAATATAAGGTTATTAATGTTTTTTATTATATTTTAATTATAAATTAAACATTATAATAATGATTTATTCTTTGATTTTAATGATAAAATTAAATAATATATATATTTTTTCAATTATATGATATTCTTGTGTAAAACAAAGGACACCTTAAATTATTAATTTCGCTATCTTAAAACCGCAATTCATTGCTTGGCGGCCAAGAAAATAAATCAGCATCTGAACCAGCTGTCCAGCTACTATCCAAAAAGCTAACCATCCATTTGACGTTTTAAGAGTAACTCAGTCTTCATTATCTATATAAACCGTCAATCGATTTATGGAAAAATGTACATCGATCAATCTTTTATTTCTCATTAATTCTTCTCCTCCATCTAAAAGTTTCTATTACTTTAACTAGTGTGCTGTTTTTATTAATATCTTTAAAAGTAAAGTTATCTTTTTAAAAAAATTTAAATTGTTCCGACATTAATCTTTTTTTATTCTCAAAATAACACTTCCTTGTATATTTACATATCTTCTTCCTTATTTATTATGATTCGTTGTTTTATATATTAAAGATGATTATGGCTATAAGAGGTATTAAGAGGAGGACGATGAAGATAAATCATATATGGTTCGCTCGTCGTGCGTAATGGCAAAAAATGCCTTGCCGAAATTATTAATTTCACCATTTCTGAGTCTTCCATCTCTCTCTCGAGAGAGAGGATTTTATTTATTATTTTTATAGAATATTTCTCCCCCAAAATAGAATGCTTTCTTTTTTTTCACTTAATATTTATTTTTTTTTAAATAAAATTTTATTTATTTAAAAAATTACATGTATATATTTTATTTTAAGAATAATTAATATTTTTCTCCACGATCTTACTGTATATAGCTAGAGAGTAGTTGTAGCAATTAATTTATATTTTGATAATTTTTTTTCCTTCTCCATGTCAGCAACCTATTAAATTGGCAACTAAGAGAGAGGGAGCTGATGATGATGATGATGATGATGCCGATGACTAGAGTGAGAAATGGAATTTTATACCCTATGTTATTTGATCTGGAATTTTATATTTTCAAATTATTTTTTTTTATATTTTAACTTTATTTGATCTCTTTTATTTTTTTTCTTCATAATTTATATATATTTTTATTAGTTTTTTTTTTCTACATTAATCGAATGAATATATGATAATATGTAAAAAATATATATTTTTTTGTTTTTGTTTTGTAGTAATATGAGCCCGTAAATCTTAAAAAATTAACTACAGGAAAATAAATATCATCTACTGATATTCTCCTTTATCTGACCACAAAATGAATCCGAGCAATTGATGAATTCGGTTTCGATATTATTTGATGAGACATAACAAGCACAGATCCATCATCCAAGAACGGAAGAAAGTGAAGAAGAGACAAAAGAAAACAGCTTTTGAATTATTACACCGAACGTGAATATATATATATATATATATATATATATATATATATATATTAAGAAAATTAAGTAATCTATAAACTAAAATTATTACACCATACCCTTCTCTCCTTAATTTCTTCCCACCACAACCACCAATATCATCTTCATCTTCATCTTCATCTTCATCTTCATCTTCATACTCATCCTCATAATACTCCCTCCCTCTCCCCTTCTTCCCCAAAGCTCCAGAACTTGACCCACCACCGGAGCCCACAGAATGATAATTGTAATGAGCAGCCGGAACTGCCGCTCCTACTAAGCCTACCCCCAACGAGTGGCCCACATAATGCCTAGACCCAATTGGCCCACCCAAAATACTCCTCACAAGAAGCAAAAAGTAGAATTCTTTGTCTCCAATTTGAAGCAAATCCTGAGAATCAAGCTTGACGGGTGGGTTTACAGGTAAATGATGCACACCTTCAACGAAACAACCATTCTTGCCGAGGACTTCGAGCGCAAAACGACGGCGTGTGAAGTCGTAGAAGATTCGGGCGTGGTGGCGAGAAATGTTCATTCCACCACCGAGGCTCGAAAGGTCGACGTCGACCGTAGATTTCTTGGAGTTTCGGCCCAAGATTATGGAGTAGGTTTGCATGTAGTACTCAAAGTCTTCGCCTTGTAGCTTCGCGAACCCTGCTTCTACATCGCTGCTCGTCGCACCCATTGGATTGTGAAATCTGAGATGAAGATTAAAATTGTTATTGATATCATAAGCTAAATCAGCTTTTAAAAAGTTACACGAATAAAGAAACAACATAAACCTACTATGCACCTCTACTGCTCCTATCATCGTTGCAGAGAACAAACCGAAAACGAAAAACAAAATCCCTAAACAATTGGAATTATTCGCAGCTATCCTAAGACTAAATCAAAGCTTAATCGAAAACTTAACTTTAACATCCTTCCTTAAACTATATTAAGTAAAAGCAATTAATTTATACATGTAATTGAAAGCACCTTATTAACTCGCGCATCCTTGGAAAAGTGTCAAGCTTCACCAGTTCCACTACTTCTTGCTCTGTGAGTTCATGCAGAAAATGAAACCGCACAATTTGCTGCGACCATGGTCTTGTAGGACCCTGTTGAGCATGTAAAAATAATTCTAATATCTTTCTTAACCATATATCTTGAGAGACACAAAAAGATCCTGTAATGAATTATAACTCAATAGTAGACAAAGTGACCTCAAAGTTGTTTTCTAGAGAACCATGATACAACACCTAAGCTTACACATGAATAGATTCTTCTTGTCATCATGATCTCCATCATAATCACTATATGTGTAGCCAATTAGTTCTTTCTTTTTTCTCTTTATATAGAATATCCTAAAATTCAAAATTCTTTTCAAATATCTTAACACCCTTTTTGTAACTATCAAATGAATTACAATAGATGATTCCATATACGTACTAATGAGATTTACCATGAACATAACATCAGGTCGATAGCAGTCAAATACATAAGACTCTCTACAATTTGTTTGTACAATGTGTTATCCATGGCCATTTTCATTCCTTGCTCATCCTCTACAAGTTTGAGACCAGTGACAATTGGATTGTGAACCGGATTGCATTCACCCATTTTAAACCATTCTAGTAATTTTTGAGCATATTTTCTTTGACCAATAAAAATTCCTTTGAATGCTTGTACTACCTCAATACCTAAAAAATACCTCATCTTGCCAAAATCTATCATCTTAAACTCATCCTTCATAGATTTCTTAAATCTAACAAACATTAACTCATCATTTCCAATAAACACAAGATCATCCACGTAAAGGTAGATTATGAGGATTTTACCATCTGCAGATAACTTGGTGAACAAAGTATGTTCATAAGGACACTTCTAAAAATCTTTACTCATGAAGTAGCTTTCTATGCGACTGTACCATGCTCGAGGTGCCTATTTAAGTCCATAAAGGGTCTTCTTAAGTTTGTACACCTTGTGTTCTTCTCCTTTAGTGACATAGCCTAGAGGTTGCTCTACAAACATATCCTCACTTAGCTCACCATGTAAGAAGGTCGATTTCACATCCAATTGGTAGAGTGGCCACTCATTCTGGGCAACAAGAGAGATTACCATTCGAATAGTGTCTAATCGAGCTACAAGTGCAAAAACCTCAACATAGTCCATACCATATTACTGATTGTACCCTTTGGCAACTAATCTGGCTTTGTACTTGTCAACCTTTCCATTCTCATTTAACTTTGTTTTGTAGACCCATTCCACCCCAATCTTTTTCCCTCCTCTTAGTAGGTTTATTAATTCCCAAGTATCATTTCTCTTAATAGCTTTCATCTCTAAGTCCATGGCTCCCTCGATCACGGTCCACAAACATAGCTAAATGAGCTACATCTTTCTCAGAAGAAAGACCTTCTCCATTGACATAATTCATCATCTATATTGGAGGCTTTTTAGTTCTTCTTTCATTTGAACCGTTTGAGTTTTCTTTTGAGGAGTCAGATGGAACATCATGTTGTACCCCATCTGTTGAAGTTTCACTGAGGACATCAATACCTTTTGAGTTGTTTCCATCTGGTTCAGATTCTATAGTAGATGATTCATCCTCTCCCCATTCCAGATTAGCTAAAATCTCTTCCTTATGTTTCTCATCCCAGTCTCAGCTCTTATCCACCTCAAATACTACGTCCATGCTTATCAGAATCCTTTTTGAGGTTGGATCATACAATCTATAGCTTTAGATTCTTTGTTGACTCCAAGTAAAACATAGCGTAGATTCTTGTCTTCCAACTTTGTTCTCTTCTTGTCTGGGATATGAGCATATGATACACACCCAAATACCCTAAAATAATCCACTGAAGGTTTTGATTCGCTTCATGCCTCTTTAGAAGTCATATGTTTCACTGAAATTATTGGACTTTTATTTAGAGCGATCAATGGCTTGAAATTGATAGTTTTTTGCTTTTAGATCTTTCAGTCTTAGATCGTCAATTACCTTCTTCTGTCCTTTAGTGGATTCAACACCTTTTGTTGCTACAAGAACCCCAGTCTCAATCAAACCCCAAAGTTCCTTTGAACGCAATAAATTTTTCATGAGCATGCTCCAGTGATCGTAGTGTCTATCGAACCTTGGGATTGCGGGTTGAACAAAACCTTCAGCTGCCATTTGACAAGGAAATCACACGATCAGAAAGCTATGACTTCAAGTAGGGTTCAAGCCTTATGAGATGGCTCTTATACCAAATGCGAAATTTGAGATGAAGATTAAAATTGTTATTGAAATCAAAAGCTAAACCAACTTTTAAAGAGTTACATGAATAAAGAAACAACATAAACCTACTATGCACGTCTACCACTCATATCATCGTGGTAGAGAGCAAACCGAAAACAGAAAACAAAATCCCTAAACAATTGGGATTATTAACAGTTATCTTAAGACTAAATTAAAGCTTAATCGAAAATTTAACTTTCACATGGATTGGATTTCGATTTGAAAAAGAAAATAAGCAAGATTATCATTCTTTTAAATGATTAAAGGGATACATGAAAACTTTGTTATTTTTGTCTATAACAAATAATTTTAATCTCTTAAATAAAATAATATAAATTTATTATCTTTATAAAAAAGTCATTAACATTTATTTTATAAAATGATAATTTTATTCTAATCTAATTTGATAAATAATGAAATAACTTTTACCGTTCTTTTATAAAAAAAGTAATTGATTTTGTTGCCCTATTAAATAAAGAAGTACCATAATTTGCTCATACCAGCAATTTAGTCCAAGCCGTATATTTTTGTTATTGAATCTTCGTTATTCAGATTGTTTGTAAAAGTTAATTTACCATTAAACAGTATCACTGGAATATCAAAATTACACAAAATTGAATATTTGAATATCATGTGACTTGCACATTGAAGAGTAAAAATATCTTAACACTAAATATAAAAGAAAGATTAGAAAATAAAAATAAAAAACATGATTTCTTAACATTTCCTCCCAAAAATTAAGTTATTGATTAAGCCTTTTTCTTTCATTTAAATAGCATTTTCTTGCTCTTTAACACCCTCCTTATGTTCCCACTTATATAACATTTCTCTTAAGTAAAACTTAAATCACACTCACTAAAAAATTAATCATTTATCTCCATCACCATCCCAAAATGGATTCTGAAAAAAGAGTAGAAGGTGTTGTGGAATTTTATTTGCAGGTGTCCAAGCTATTGTTAAGAACTGTCATCATAATGGCAATTAGAGATGTTTATGGAGATCAAACCTGGCCACGTTTCTTCTGTCTGAAATCAACTAAATGATGTGGAGAGAGAGAACACGGAAGAACAGGGAAGAAGAAATTTTAGAATAGATGGGAAAGAAAGGTTAATGGTTTTTGTGGATACTGTTAATGGTGTTTGGTAGGTGAGCATTGAAAATAATTTTTTATGCATTGAAAATAATTTTTTATGCTCATTTTCCCAATATAGTCCTAAAATTAAATTAAAATATGTTTACTAAAAACAGATTAAATATTGGTTCATTTAATGATATAATTATAAAATTTACTTTTTAAAATTGCAAATCACAAATTCAAAAACAAAAAATAAATATATGGTTAATTGGTATATGATTAATTGCACCTTTTCAATGAAATGTATTAGATTAATTACATTTTTTACAAACTTATGTCAGTGTAACAGACTCCCCTTAAGTTGTTGGGAATATGAGCTTGTAATTTGGATTAAAAACAAATTTGGGAACAGTTTTATGGGTTTTTTGTAGGAAAAATAGAGGTACAAAGGCTTTTTTTCCCCTTTGATCAGTACCTAATCTTGCCGATGCAAGTGTGTTAAGTCTTTTTTCTTAACATTTTGTCTTTGTAATTATATGTCCTTAAGAGTTTAAAATTACCTTTATATCCTTTACATTAATAATAGTATAACAAATAAGGAATTTGAGTTATTATATTTATTTTATTTATTTTATTTTGATAAAAATTGAAAGATATTTCATTCATACTTAGATATGAAAAATACAACAATAACATTATGTTGGGTTTTACTCTTTAGTTAGAGGAACCCAAGAGAAACCCATGTGGCTTAAAAGCCCATGGAGTAGGGGCAATTATGTCATTTCATTGATTTAATTAATAAACACATTTAGGGTTTATTGTGTGTGTAAATTCCGAGGAGAAAAACGAGTGCAAAAAAGCAGGAGCTGTTGCAGAAAAACTGAGCAGTTTTTGAGTTTCCTCTTCTCCATCAAGCCTTCATCAAGTGCTCCGATCAAATGTTGTTTATGGTCTGATTAAGTTGAAATTTTGCAGTCAGATTCAAGACTCAAGACTCTTTAATCTGTGCGGTTGGATTTGGATTTGGCTCATCGGTTTGAAAAATTATAAGCAGTGAACAGTGACTACGAATTGGGTTAGATTTCTCCATTCTTCTTGAAATAATTGTTAGTTTCAAAGAAGTGTATTCTTGATGATGTTTTTGATTTTTTTGCCTCTAGTTTTACCTAAAGAGAACTGTTGTAGAATTGTTTATTGATATTGGAAGTTTTGGAGAGGAGTGCCGTGGTTGTTTTCTTCCTACACCGGGAAGGTTTTTTCACGTAAATTGCTTGTGTTGATTTTGTGCATGTTTCATTTTAAGCTTTATTTATTTGTTTCCTAAAAGATTCACACAAATAAGAAAAATATGTTTAATTCCGATATTTAGAGCTTGATTAAGTTCGAATTAAAATTGTGTTTCTCCTAACACATTATTGTATCAGAGTTGTGGTTATTATTGTGGAATTTCTTGTGTTGAATAATGGAAGAAAATTTGAGTAGAATGATTACTTTGAATGGTTCTAATTATCACACTTGAAAAAGAAATATGGAAGATCTCCTTTATGTCAAACAATTTCATTTATCGGTGTTTACCTCTGAAAAGCCAGAAAAATTGTCTGAAGAAGAATGGACTTTGTTACATCGACAAGTTTGTGGGTATATAAGGCAGTGGGTAGATGATAATGTTTTGAATCATATTAGTGGAGAAATACATGCACGGTCACTATGGAATAACTTGAAGAGTTGTATGCTCGGAAAACAGGAAATAATAAAATGTTTCTTATAAAGCAGTTGATGGCTTTAAGGTACCAAGATGGAACTCTATTGACAGATCACTTGAATACGTTCCAAGGAATAATCAATGAGTTAGCTGGAATGGGTATCAAGTTTGATGATGAGATTAAGGGGTTGTGTTTATTGGGTACGTTGCCGGACTCTTGGAAAACATTTAGAATGTCATTAAGTAACTCAGCTCCAAATGGTGTAATCAACATGGATCTGGCTAAGAATAGTGTTTTGAATGAAGAAATGAGAAGAAAATCACATGGGTCTTCTCAGCAGCCAGAGATTTTGGTTACAAAAAGAAGAGGGAAGAGTAAAAGCAGAGGTTTCAAGAACAAAGAAAAAGGAAGAAGCAAGTCTAGGTTTTCTAATATTGAGTGTCATCACTGTGGCATGAAAGGGTACATCAATAAATATTGTAGATAGTTGAAGCGGGATAACAAGAAGAAAGGCAAGAACAAGAGGGTGATGTTGGTAAAGAAAATGATCGAGTTGCCACCGCTAGTTCAGAAGACTTTCTCATTGTTTATAATGAAGATGTTGTCAATGTTGCATGTCAAAAGGTCAGTTGGGTTATTGATAGTGGAGCCTCCATTCATGCTACGTCTCGAGAGGACTTCTTTACATCCTATACAGTAGGTGACTTTGGGACAGTGAAGTTGGGTAATGATGGCTTGGTTAAAGTCATTGGTATTGGAGATGTGTGTTTAGAGATGAATAATGGCACGAGGCTACTTCTTAGAGGGGTAAAGCATATTCCTGAAATTTGTTTGAACTTGATCTCTGTAGGTAAACTTGATGATGAAGGATATTGCAATACCTTTAGTAATGGTCAATGGAAACTTACTAAAGGTGCTATGGTTGTTGCTCGTGGGAACAAGCATTCTAGTTTGTATATACTACAGGCGAGATTCTTTAAAGGCGTTATTAATGCTGTGATAGATGAGCACACATCAGAATTATGGCATAAGAGACTTGCTCACATGAGTGAGAAAGGCTTGGCAGTATTGACTAAAAAGAATCTTCTTTCTGGAATGAATGATGTTTGTTTAAGAAGATGTACTCATTGTTTGGCAGTGAAGCAAAATAGAGTTTCTTTCAAGAGTTTCCCTCCTTCAAGAAAACAATACATACTTGATTTGGTATATTCATATGTATGTGGTCCTATGAAGACAAAAACTTTGGGTGGTGCCAGTTATTTTGTGACCTTCATAGATGATTGTTCAAGAAAGTTATGGGTGTACACTTTGAAGAGCAAAGATCAAGTATTAGATGTGTTTAAATAGTTTCAAGCCTTAGTGGAGAGACAAATTGGGAAGAAATTGCGGTGCATCAGAACAAATAATGGGAGAGAGTATTCAGGTCCTTTTGATGAGTATTGTAGGCATCAGGGCATTCGATATAAAAAAAAACCTCCCAAGACTCCTCAGTTAAATGGGTTGGCTGAGAGAATGAACAAGACATTGGTTGAAAGAGTAACATGTCTTCTTTCACAAGCTCAATTGCCAAGATCTTTCTGGGGTAAGGCTTTGAATACAGTTGTACATGTTCTTAATCTCACACCATGTGTTCTTCTTCAGTTTGATGTACCAAATAGAGTTTGGACTGGCAAAGATGTTTCTTATGATCATCTTCGCGTTTTTGGTTGCAAGGCATTTATGCATATACCAAAAGATGAGATATCTAAGCTCGATGTGAAAACATGACAATGTATCTTTGTTGGTTATGGTCTGGATGAATTTGGCTACAGATTTTATGATCCAGTTGAGAAGAAATTGGTAAGGAGTCATGATATTGTGTTTATAGAAGATCAAACTATACAAGATGTTGAGAAGATAGAAAAAAGAAGTCCATTAGTATAGTGATGATTTGATTGACTTAGATCCGGTTCCTTTATCAGTACAGATGGAACAAAATGTTCAAGATGATCAACAAGGTTCAGATGATGCATATATGCAAGCTGAAATAGATCATTAGACTACTGATCAGTTGCCATAACCAAAAATTCCACCCAGGAGGTCTACCAGAGACCGACGTCCTTCCACACGGTATGATACAGATGAGTATGTGTTATTGACAGATGAGGGAGAACCTCAATGTTATGCAGAAACGATGGAAGATGGAAACAAAGAACATTGGGTTGGTGCTATGGAAGATGAGATGCAGTCACTGTATAACAATCACACATTTGAGCTGGTAAAGTTGCCTAAGGGTAAGAGAGCTTTGAAGAACAAGTGGGTCTACAGGGTGAAGCAATAAGAACACAATTCACAATCACGATACAAAGCTAGATTGGTCATCAAGGGATTTAGTCAGAGAAAAGGTATTAATTTTGATGATATTTTATCTCCTGTTGTGAAGATGTCTTCCATACGTGTTGTTCTAGGTCTAGCAGCAAGCTTGGATTTAGAAATTGAGAAAATGGATGTGAAAACTGCCATTCTTCATGGTGAGTTAGAGGAAGAGATTTATATGGAGCAGCCAGAGGGTTTTGAGGTTAAAGGAAAAGAGGATTATGTATGCCGGTTAAAGAAAAGCCTTTACGAGTTGAAACAAGCACCTGGACAATGGTATAAGAAGTTTGAGTCAGTCATGAGGGAGCATGGTTACAAGAAGACTACTTCTGATCATTGTGTTTTTGTGTAGAAATTCTCTGATGATGACTTTATCATTTTATTGCTCTATGTTGATGACATGTTGATTGTTGGCAGAAATTCTTCAAGAATTGATAATTTGAAGAAACAGTTGAGTGAGTATTTTTCCATGAAGGACTTGGGGCCAACAAAACAAATTCTTGGTATTCGAATTTGTCGAGACAAGAAAAGAAAGAAGTTGTACATGTCACAAGAATGGTACATTAATAAAGTACTTGAAAGGTTTCATATGAATAAAGCTAAAGTGGTTTCTTTTCCTTTATCTAATCACTTTAAGTTGAGATCGAGTCAAGGCCCTTCAACAGATAAAGAGAAGGAAGATATGGAAAATGTTCCATATGCCTCAGCAGTAGGAAGCTTAATGTATGCAATGGTGTGTACGAGACCAGACATAGCTCATGCAGTTGGAGTTGTTAGTCGTTTTCTTTCGAATCCAGGAAGAGAGCATTGGGATGCAGTAAAGTGGATTATGAGATATCTTTGAGGTACTTCCAAGTTAACACTTAGCTTTGGAAGTGGAAAACCAGTGTTAGCTGGATACACTGATTCAGATTTGGCAAGAGATGAAGATTCTCGTAAGTCTACTTCAGGTTATCTAATTACTTTCTCTAGTGGAGTAGTTTCTTGGCAATCAAGATTGCAAAAGTGTGTTGTACTTTCTACAACAGAGGCGGAGTTTATTGTAGCAACGGAAGCCTGTAAGGAATTGTTGTGGATGAAACAGTTCTTGAGAGAACTTGGTTTCAAGTAGCATAAATATGCATTATTCTGCGATAATTAGAGTTCCATTCACCTAGCGAAGAACTCGGCATTTCACTCAAGATCAAAGCATATTGATGTGAGGTATCATTAGATAAGGGATACTCTTAACAATAAGTTGCTTGAACTTGAAAAAATCCATACTGATGAGAATGGATCTGACATGCTGACAAAAGCAGTGTCAAGAGAAAAAATTGAAGTTTGTTGTTCAATTGCCGGGATAGTGGATCCCTTCATCTAATCGGAAAAGTGTGAGATTTGTTGGGTTTTCCTCTTGATTTGGAGAAGCCCAAGGGAAGCCCATATGGCTTAAAAGCCCATGGAGTAAGAAGGGGAAATTATGTCATTTCATTGATTTAATTAATAAACCCATTTAGGGTTTGTTGTGTGTGGAAATTCTACAGAGAAAAACGAGTGCAGAAAAGCAGGAGCTGTTGCAGAAAAACTGAGCAGTTTTTCAGTTTCTCCTTCTCTAGCAAGCCTTCATCAAGTTCTTCGATCAAAGGTTGTTTGTGGTCCGATTAAGCTACAATTTTGCAGGAAGATTCATGACTCAAGACTCTTTAATCTGTACGGTGAGATTTGGATTTGGCTCACTGGTTTGAGAAATTATGAGCAGTGAACAGTCACTACGAATTGGGTTAGATCTCTCCGTTCTTCTTGAAATAATTTTTAGTTTCAAAGAAGTGTATTCTTGATGATGTTGTTGATTGTTTGTCTCTAGTTTTACCTAGAGAGAACTGTTGTATAATTGTTTCTTGATAGTGGAAGTTTTGGAGAAGAGTGCCGTGGTTGTTTCATTCCTACACCGGGAAGATTTTTACACGTAAATTGCTTGTGTTGATTTTGTACATGTTTCATTTTAAGCTCTATTTATTTGTTTCCTAAAAGATTCACACAAATAAGAAAAATATGTTTAATTCCGCTATTTAGAGCTTGATTAAGTTCGAATTAAAATTGTGTTTCTCCTAACACATTATTTATCTAGATGAAACTCACTAATACATATTCTACTAAAAACAGAATATATATAAAAAAAAACATCAAAACATGTTTCAAAACATGATATTTTTTTTTATTTTTTTTTGGTACTAAGTCATTCGAAATTTTATTTAATAGAACTTATCAAGCCCTAACATCTCAAATTGAAATTGAAATTAATAAAATTCTATTACTTGACTTGAATAAAGGGAGAATGTACAAATTGAATTCTGTGAACTTGAGGGGTTTCCGATGCAAACTTTACCCCGATGCCATTTGTCCAAACTGTACAAAATATCCAAAGGGACGACCGGATATATGCACGAAGAGATAATCTTTTATACAATAGGATGCAGATATACGATGGAATAGAGTTATTCAAACTTGGTTTTTAATAAAAATAAAAATGTATAAGATGTAGGAGACGTGATCAACGAATCGTTTAAAGATATACAACACGTTATATCTAAGATTTTTCATGCATGACCGATATCATTATGTCCCCTTGTGCCATGCGACACCACTATTATGACTACATGGTAGCCACATGCTGAGTTATGATTGTTGTGTGTCACCACCTGACTTTGTTAACTTTAATTTTCATTTACGTGGTTTTATTTTAAGATTTTATACTCTCGATATAATTTAAGATAAAATATTTATTATTTTTGAGTTATATTATGTCGTGATATTATAAATTAATAAAATTTAAAATTAATTATTTTTTTATGTAAAAAAATAAATAACTAACAGGAAGTAGGAAGTAAGAATAAAAATATATTTAATTAACGAAGAATATACTCTCGAATAACGAATAACACACCTCGTAATTTAATTATGTATGAATTTTTAACAATAACTTATTTAAAAATTATTGATTCGGATGCCCTAATTAAATTCAGCAAGCTTATCAAGATTAGTGATGTTAACGACTAGGCTGGGTGGAAATATATCCCAATCTCTTATTATTACGGAGATAAGGATAGGATTCTTCCTCGGAGGTTTTGATTTTTTAGGGTATCAAAGATTCTTCACTAATAAATAAATTAATATTTATTAAATCTATAATAACAATTATCCTTAAATTTTTAAAATATTTATTTATTATGTAATTAAATCTAATAGGTTTAAATTTAAAACAAAAATTATAGCTATAAATAAATTTTTTATTTAACCATCATTATAATAATTGTTGTATCATATATTATTATATCAAATTTGATAATAGAATATTATTTTTATTATTTTTTTATTAAAATTAATTATATTCAACTATAAAATTTTACAAATATATAATATTCTTAAAAACAATTTATAAGAAAACGGGGATTTGAAATTGGCAGATCCAGGAGGATAATTATCAGTCCCATCCCGTCCCCTAGGAAGACATTCTCCCTCGGTGATAAAATCGAGGACCACAAAGTCCTAATTGTTAAATGATCAATTTGCTCCTCGTTAATCTCTGGTAACATGTATTTAGCATTCCACTATAGAAACTCCAAATGGGGATCTTGGCGAATACATAAATAGTTCTCAAATAATCACATAAGTATAATTCTAAATTTCAATGACATAGATTTTTTAATTGCAATGACTTACCTATTATCATTTTGCAACTACAATCTAACTACCTACAACTTTAGTTTTCAACAAGTCTAATTAACAATTATAACTCTATATATATTGTTGCTATTATTTAAATGAATAAAATTCAAACTAACTCGACAAAATAATAATATTGAAAATATAATATTAAAATAAATCAAAACAAATATTGAAATAGAAATATTAAAACAGAAAAATAATAACACCATAAATTTAATGAGGTTCGGTATAAATGTTACTTAGGTTTTCGGGTATCGTTGACCACTTCCACTATCTCTAAATGGATGAACTCTAAATTACAACTAATTGAGCAAAATTGAGCTAACCAATTATCCTTACAAAAGAGAGGAAAATTTACAAATTTTGGGATGTTTTACAAATGGTGAAGGAGGTTTTATTTATAGCCCCAAATCCAACACCCATCTTCATTCCTAACCAATGTGTGACTTTTCTAATTTGCTCACTAAGGAGCTATATAACAAATCTCCACCTTAACAACTTAGTGATTCTTAAATGATTTCTTCAATCACTAGATCAGCGACGCCAATGCCAATTCAAATTTGCAGGATATTAATCAAGTTTAAACAATGTTTGAACTTGATTGCTGTTACCACCTTGGTCATCATATCTGCAGGATTCTCTGTAGTACTGATCTTCTGAACTAGTACTCTACCTTCTTCAATAATCTCTCGTACGAAATGATAACGAACGTCAATGTGCTTTGTACATGCATGGTAGACTTGGTTCCTTGCTAAATGAATAGCACTCTGACTATCACAAAACACGTTAATATGTTTTTGACCAACTCCTAAGTCTTCAAGCAAACCTCGTAACCAAATAGCTTCTTTCACAGCCTTTGTAACTGCCATATACTCTACCTCTGTAGTAGACAAAGCAACTGTGGACTGCAAGGTAGACTTCCAACTAACTAGTGCTCTAGCAAGAGTAAACACATAACTAGTAGTTGATCGACGCTTATTTAAATCTCCTGCATAGTCGGAATCATAATATCCAATTGCACATTGACTAACGGTATTATCTTGCTGAAATACTAAACCAACATCTACAGTATTTATAATATACCGTAGAATCCATTTCACAGCCAACCAATGTCCTTTACTAGGGTAATGCATGTACCTGCTTACAACACCAATTGCATGTGAAATATCAGGTCTTGTACACATCATTGCATACATCAAGCTACCAACCACATTTGCATATGGTACCTTTGCCATATATTCTCCTTCTGCATCATTCTTAGGAGATAATTGAGCACTAAGCTTGAATTGAGGAGCTAGCGGAGTACTTACAGGTTTTGTCTATTCATTCATACCAAAACGTTGTAGTACCCTCTTCAAATATTGACTCTGGTACAAACTAAGCTTCCCCTTATTCATGTCTATGCTTATCTCCATACCAAGAATATTCTTAGCTTATCCCAAATCTTTCATCTCGAATTCCTGACTTAGTTGAGCCTTCAACTTCTAAATTTCTACTTGGCTCTTCGATGCAATCAACATATCATCGACGTACAATAGGAGATAGATGAAAGACTCATCTTATAGCTTGCAAAAATACACACAATGATCATGTGTGCTTCTGGTGTACTTCAGCTGCAACATAAACTGATCAAATCGTTTGTACCACTGCCTTGGAGATTACTTCAATCCATACAATGATTTATTCAGCTTACAAATCCAATTCTCTTTACCAGCAACATTAAACCCTTCTAGCTGAGACATATAGATTTCCTCTTCTAAGTCACCTTATAGAAAAGCGATTTTCACATCAAGTTGAACTAGTTCCAAATCAAACTGTGCTACCAAGGCCAACAAAATTCTAATGGAGGAATGTTTTACAACTGGATAAAATACCTTATTATAATTTATTCCCTCCTTCTGAGCATAGCCCTTAGCCACCAACCTTGCCTTGTAGCAAATACCATCTTTGTTATGAAATCCCTCTTTCTTTGCATACACCCATTTGTAGCCAATTACCTTCTTGTCCTTAGGTAGTTCTGTCAACTTCCATGTTTTATTCTTCTGAAGGGACAAAATTTCTTCATCCATGGCTTCTTCCATCTTTCAACTTCAAAGCTTCTGATTTCTTCTTTATATATGGAAGGAACATCATTATGCACAATTGAAAGTGCACAGGCCACCATATTCTTAAACTAAGCAAGTAGGTCTTCAAAATCCTTGTATCGAGCAGGCACCTTAACATTTTGTTGTCGTGGCCTATAAAATGTAGTTTCTTCTTGTTGTTGTGGAGGTTCTTGGGTTAAAATCTCTTCATCTGATTCATCTTATATCAATGGAGGATCAACTTCTGTCTTATCTTCACTAATTGGATTAACAATTCTGCTTTCAAACTCCACCTGCTTTAGAGTTTGCTTCACCTGCTCTAAAGTGCCATCAATCTTTTTAGTTACATTTATCAACAAGACAAATTCATCAAAGGTAACATCTCTACTAAAGATTATCTTTTTCGTTTCAAGGCACCATAGTCGATATCCCTTAGAACAAGAAGGGATCCCCAAAAATGGCTTTCTTGGCTCTTGGGTCCAACTTTGATTCCGTTATATGGTAGTATGCAATTGAACCAAACACATGTAAGAAATCGTAATCTCTAGCAGGTTTTCCAAACCATACCTCCATAGGTGTTTTTCCTTCAAGAGTAGTGTTGTGTGTTTTGCAACACACAGAAATCGTGCAAGTATACACGGTCACAAGTAATAAAGATTTGTAAGTAGAGTATCGTTCCCACGAGGATTTGTTACTATAGTTTGTTGAGTACTAAAATTGTATCTCTCTGATTTTATCCAAAACAATCGTTAATTGAGAAAAAGGTAAAAAGAAAATAAGAGAACTCTAGGATTGCAATTTTTCACCAAACTAATCCACTCCAATCATATTATCTTCTTTTGATTTATATTTTTTAGTATATTTAATTTGTCAACCGAAAACTTCTTTTTTATTCATACATCTCTTCCGAGCTCCGTACAAACACACCTCGTTAAATTAATTCACTATATCTCTATGAGAATTAAATTTAATAAGATTCATTAAGTTCTAAGTTCTCAAATGGTCACACATACAATTAAGGTATATTCATATCCTTCATCATACATGTCATTCTATTTACGAGCAATATACACAAAAATTCCTTTCTCAAGTTTATTTTTATGCCACAAATCGTTTTGATAAAATTCGTAAATAATCAAAAAGCATTAAGCACAAAATAGAACGAACAAATCGAACGTCTTATAAATCTATCAAAAAATAATTAAAATCAAAGCTTCATAAATTTAGATCAAATGCAACCCTAGAAAAATTAAATTACTTCATTAATTAAAAATTAAAATTACAACATATGCAGAAAAATTAGAAGAAGAAGAAGGAAAATTAAAACATCAAGTAACGAAAATATTTGGCACACGCACAACACAACAAAAGCCAAAAAATGGCTTCTGCGTGTTCTGCAGTCCAAAACCGAACACTACAAAATTTCTAAACTAAAAAAAACTCCCAAACTCTATCATAACATCACCTATTTATAGCTTAAAAAATACATAAAAAATAATACATTTTTTTAAACGCGTAAAAAAATTATATCGAAAACAAAACCCCGACATTCCCCTTAAAATCCGCGGTCATGCGAAAATCAAAAACATATTTTAATTCACGCGAGACAAGGAGCCATTTCTACATTTTTTTTATTCATTGTACGTGCCACGTGTCAGCGTCTGATTCGCTGCAAGATTCCCTAAGGCCACGTGGCAGCATATCATTGGGTGAACAAACCGGCTGCACGCAGGAACGGCGCACGGGATTGGGGCGCCGAAAAAGTGAGGCAACGGCTGGAAACGGGGCGTAATCCAGCGCGGTCGCGCGCATTTCACAAACGATTGTTACACGAACGGTTCAGTGCGCGACAGCTTGGTTCCACGCGCTTCAATCTGGACCATTCAAGAGATCCAACGGTCAGCGATGCGCCTCAGGGAAATCTGCGCAGCCGACATGTGGGTCCCACTCTGACGCCGGCCTGCGCGGCAGGTGGGGCCCACTGGCACGCCGAGCCGCGCGAAAATTTTACACCCGATTTTGCCTCGTCTGGTTGTACTCGCCAAATCTGGACCGTTGAATTGATGATCGAACGGTGAGTGATGGACGCGTTGAATGATGCAAGTGGAATTCTTCTCCTGCGCAGAAAATTCAATTTTTATTAATTACATTTTCACCCACAAATATATTTCAATTTACATTTTCAACTTTGTTTAATTGCAATACAACCCTTTTGGTGATTTAAATTAAATTTTAAACTTTTAATAATTGAAATTAAGCCCGATTTTAATTTAAATTATATTTTCAACTTTTTTAAATTGCAATTAACAACTCTTTTATTTGAAATTATATTTTTGGACAAAAAATATGAAATTAAGTACATTTTCGATACAAATTATTTAATTTTATTAAAAATGTATTTTTAGCACATAAAAGGAAAATATTAATTTATTTAACAAAAATTAACTAAATATTAAAAGAACATAGCAATTATCATTACTAAAATTGATGAAAATAACTATATAAAATACAGTTATCAAGTAGACAATGGTAGATGGTTGACGAGATGATATGCCGAATACTGCTTGCCTAAACCAGCATTTGACAATATACACTGAACCTTCTCCAGCAAAGTCCGGTTCATACGTTCTGCAACTCCATTATGTTGTGCTGTTTTTCGAATAGTGAAGTGTCACACTATCCTTTCTTCTTCACAAACTTTCATAAATGGATCGTTTGTGTACTCAGTGTCATTATTAGACCTCAAACATTTGATCTTTTTACCAGTTTGAATTTCGATAGTCTTCTTCCACTTGAGAAAAATTCCCATCACTTCATCCTTCTTCTTCATGGGATACACCCAAACTCTTCTAGAGAAGTCATCAACGAAAGTGACATAACAATGTTTTCCACTTATGGATGGAGTTCTTGTTGGCCCCTATACATTAGTATGGATGTAATCCAAAATGCGCTTTATATTATGGAGAGCAGTGCCAAAGCTTACTCTTTTCTACTCCCTAATACACAATGCTCACAGAATTCTAACTTGCTAGTTCTCACACCTTTTAATAGGCCTTGCTTTACCAGAATCTATAAAGCTTTTTCACCAGCATGTCCCAAACGCATATGCCACAGCTTTGTAGCTTCTGAATCTCTTTCTTCCTCTGAAACTGCTATTGATGCTGTCCCAATAACCATACTACCAAGGTAGTAGTACAAGTTATTCTTCTGAACACCTTTCATCGTCACAAGTGCTCCAGAGGTAACCTTCAATGCCCCATTTTGTATTGTCACAATAAAGCCTTTTGATTCTAAGACTCCCATAGCAATGAGATTCTTTTTCATATTTGGAATATAATGAACATCCGTCAAGACCCTGGTTGAACCATCTTGATTCTTCAAACGAATTGTACCAATCCCCAAAACTTTGCATGGATAATCATTACCCATGAAAACAACTCCACCGTCTAGTTCTTCAAAATTAAAGAACCACTCCTTGTTAGAAGACATATGAAAAGTACACGCTGAATCAAAAATCCAATCACTAGGATGGGATACTGTTGACGAACAAACTAATGCAAAATTTGAATTTGAATTGATTTCAGCTACACATGCATTAGATTGCATAGCTTTTCCTTTCTTCTGCAACTTCGGACAATTTTTCCTCCAATGGCCCTTCTCATGACAAAAGGCACATTCATCTATACCAAGCCTTCCTTTTGACAGAGATCTACCTCTCCTTCCTTTCTGTTGTGTTTGCGGATGTCCTCTTACAGATAATGCCTCTGCTGCTTCATTCCTACTTTATTTTTTATCTTTCTTTCTAATTTCATAACTATACAAAGTAGTTCAAACTTCCTCAAAATAAACTTTATCCTTCCTAATGAGTAAGCTCGTAATAAGGTGATCAAACTCATCAGGAAGGGAAGGTAACAACATCAAGGCTAAATCTTCATCTTTAAACGTTTCATCCATATTTAACAAATCTGCTACTAATCGATTAAAAACAATAATGTGGTCATTTATTGTAGTACCTGGAAAGTATTCAAAATGGAACGAATTCTTCTTCAAATAGAGCCAATTTTGTCCAATCTTCTTCATAAACTTGTTCTCCAACGCCTTCCATAGCTTACTTGCGGATATCTCCTTCATGAATGTATACTTTTGTTCTCTTGAGAGACACGAACAGATTGTACCACATGCTAATCGGTTGATATTTTCCCACTCTACTTCATCTATTCCATCTGGTTTCTCTTCTTCAATGGTGATATCTAGACCTTGTTGAAACAAAGAATCTAGAACTTTGCCTTGCCACATGTCGAAATGATTGGTTTCATCAAACTTCTCCACCTTGAACCTTGCATTCATCACCATAGTTCTGCCTGACGTGGATGATTGACCTTTGGTTGAAAGAAAATTTTCTTCTGCCATTTCTTCAAATTACAACAACTAGCAACTATATTCCAATATTAAACAAACATAATACAAACAAATTCTTAGGTAGAAACCTTCGGCTCTAATACCAATTTTTGAATACGTGTGAAAATATTTTGTCACACAAAATTCTCACTAATGTTTGGCTCTCAATTAAGTAGGAATTTCTTCCTAATTCTAATATAGGATTAAAGAATTCTAAATATTTTGTAAATGGTACATACAATATATATATATATAGGATAATTTTAGCAAACACAAGTATGATAGAATTCAATTTGTGTTCGAGTATGGATCACATTCCCACCTTATGATAGTGCTACACCTTAAGGGGTTTCTAATCATTTAAGATTTTTTCATGTAATTCAATTAATTAATTAGATTAAATCTCATATTTATTTCATAATTTAATTAATTCATGAAAATAAATATGTGGTTAGTAAAATTATTATTTTATCCTTCGTATTTATTTTAACATTAATGACACTCATAAAATATCAAACATATATATTGGTCAAATAATCACAATTAATTATTCATTGTTTGAAATAAAACATTGTTAGGTCGTTGATATAGAACGCACTTGGGATCAATATAACAGTTAATTCAAGCTAAACAAGACTTAAATATTTAATTAACACCTCAATTAAAACATTAATCTTGTTAATTTGAAAGTTACTTCACTATAAACTTGGAAATGGGCTCTTGAACTTACAACAATTATTTACTCAATTTTCAAACTTTAGTAATCCATTGATATAACAATTATCCATAGGTTGATCCTCCACAGATAGTACATAAAATTTATGTTAAGTGTGTGTTTTTGTTTTACCTCTAATTACCTATTTTTTATGAGTATCAACGATTCATATTAAACAACTATTTGTGCTTATATCATAAGATTCAAGCGATTGAAGAAACATTTTAACTGTTGAACAAGGAAACTTCTATCTAACATCTCAAATAGGGTTGGCAATATGTGTCATAACTCGATTGATCGAGTCGAATTCGAATTGTAAAAATCAAATTGAACATGAATTGAATTAAATGTGGACAAACTCAAATAACTTGAAAAAAATTGAGTTGGGTTAGAGTTGGGTTCAAGTTATCCTGTTAGGCCAAAATAATGTTTTTAAAAAAAGTTGTATAAATGTTATAACCTATACGTTAGGTTAAAAACTTAAAATTAGAGAAACACATTTCTTCTCTATCTTTCTCCCCAACTGACACTCGAAACTCTAATAACATGGCTATACTTAAGGATCAAGGTGCTAACTAAAAATGTTAAGGTATAAATTTAAATTCTTATTGTGTGTTGTATTTATCTAAAATGACTAGAGAGTATTCTTGGTAAGTACATAGTGAATTTGTGATATATACAGTTGTGTACAAAACTCAATTATAAGTTCTTAGTATTTAAATGAGTCATCCTTTAACAAAGATAACCACAAGGATAATTCTTTCATGGTTCTAGATGTGTACTGTATTTAATATAAAATTAAAAATATGAAGAGATAAATATGTAGTCTATTGGACTCTTTGTGTTAGTAGTTTGAGAAAATTCTTGGTTTAATATTACTTATATATATTTTTTGTTTAGTGGTTGAAGGAAATTCTATTGAGATTTTGAGCTCTTTATTCAAACTGTGAGTTTTCATGAAAACACTACAGCCTCTAACTTTTGCATGAGAGGGGTTTGATGGTATTTATCCTTGTTGAGTTTATTTAGAAATGGACTTCTTATTTTAAGAATTAGTTTTCTTTAGCTTATGTTTACTTGTGTTCTTATTTTATAATTAACTAATTATTGTAACATAATAGGTGTATCTGATGAGTTATATTATCTTCGCAAACTATATTCTATGTGAGTTGTTTATTTAATCTTAATTTATTATTTCTTCAAAAAAGCATTTGTTGTAAAATCATTTCGCTCATTTTTTATGTTTTATGCAATATTATTTGAGCTAATAAGCTTTAATTATTAAAAATATTTTTTGATTTATAAAAAAAGGTTAAATTAGCTAAAAAAATATGCATTTAACAATTCGGGTTAGCATAGACCAATATAGATAAACTCATTTATGTTTGGGTTTGGGCTTATCTTTGCTAGCTCAAATTAAATTTGAATTGTGCTAGGGTTAGACCAATTTGGGCTACGTTAATTTGAACTGGCCTAGATCATACAAATTATCACCCCTAATCTCAAACAAAAGGAATGAATGTTAGATTTTGAAAACATTTTTTCAAATAATTTTTTTATAAACAAAAATTATGGAAGCTATTGGCATAGGCAACAAATTTTTCCCCAATTAGAATCTTATGATATTGGTAATTTAACCATGAAAAGAAGAAAAAGAAACCATATCCCTATGGCATGTGTATATTGTTAAAACTTTCGAGCTTTCAAGCATTGTCTCCCAACAATGATGAATAGAATAACTTTTCTAGTACACCAATTAGAAGCCTTATGTGTGAAGCTCTTTGTGTTTTCCAATAACACTTCAAATTTCAATCAAAAAACAATTTCTTTCTTATATAAGTGTTTGGAAAATTTTGTGTCTCACAAATTTCTCTCAATTGATTGTGTGAAAATTTTCTTATTTTTGTCTATGTTGGTTGGGCATGAAGGAGAGTTTAGATGTTTAAATAGTCTCCAGTTTTGCACAAGTTGATTAGAAAACCAATTAATTCATAATTCTACTATACTTGGAGAATTCTATAGCTAATTTGAAAGAGTTCACGACCCAATATACTATCAAGGTTAGGAGATATAGACTCTTAAAGGGCTCGTCTCTAACTCACAAGGAACATAACAGTATAACACTTATACTATTCACACACAAAATATAATATCAAAAGCAAAAAAACTTTAATAACATCCATTATATGTCAAACAAAAAACAGGTAAATAATAAATATTATCTAATCAAAGTGTAAGCTAATAGTATGTTGAAATATATACACCATAAAGTTGGATTGTACTAATATAAAATCAGATTGTGCATAACAATTGATATAATGGGGTAAACCCATATAAATATTATATATATATAGTAACATCCTCGAGTTACTTAAGGAAATCACATAGTAGTAAATAATTCACTAAACAGTAAATAGGTTACAATCACCTATTGTTACTCTTCACTTGTTGCTTTCGCAATTGTTTGGTTTAACACTCAAACATGGCTATCTTTCATAGCCAACACTACCAAATGTGATATGATTGGAAACCAATGATCAGTAACAATAAATGTATCAAATCATAACCTCACGAGACACATAGTCCATTACTAATATCAAATCGCATACGAGAGAACATAGTCAAATCACGTACTCACACAAATTACGATTTGATTACTAAACTCACAAAAATGATCCACTCTCAAATATAAGCTCTTTAAAATAATTTTGAAATCAGATATAAATCTTAGTGTGTACTTTGGTAGAATTTCAACTCTTGAACAAGGGGTAAGGAAGAGAGAAATAAGTATAGAGCTTGGTTTTTCCACCTCGTCGAGCACCTTACTGGCAACATCATCAACCAACTTACCAAAAATGGTGGCAAGGGTAGTGGAAATCTTGGTGGCGAGGTACTAAAAATTTTCATTTTTTAATTTTCAAAAATGCAAAGTACTATCTATAAATACCCGCACCCAAAATACGCCAAAATCATAAGTAAAAATGTCACTCTACCTAGTATGCATACTACAAAAACCAATCTCATGGTGTGTATTAACATGCTTGTATAAAAAGTGTACCTTAGTATGTACATATGTGAATTATTGATCTACAATAACCAACCTTATACATAAAAAGATATAAACACTAAATAAAATAATAGACATTGTGTTTTGTACATAGGAAGCTAAAACACAGACACAAGTTCAATGAGACTTACATTCTTCCCTATTTGGCTTTCTACGACAAAATATTGCATAACTGGATACATAAACTTATCAAACATGAGAAGATCATGGAGATGTCCTAAAGTTTTTTATTCTCATGAACAACACAATGACACACACAAAAGATGCACCTATACTAAACACATCCAACTTAATTGCTCTACTTAACTTCATGAATCAACTCATGGAATATGACACTCTGAAACACGAGGGTATCAGCGCCACTTGCATACAACACATCTGAATCTAGAAGACTTCACTTTACACTTGTAACCTACACACATGAAACAAACACATATCCTATTAAAGTATCATGCATAAATAGCATGTAGTCAATCCATATATTATTGTGTTACCCCTATATAGTTACACATCGATAGGTACAAACATAAGTAGACATGCATAACTCGCCCTAACTTCATGCAACACTCCCCTTGAATGCATGCAAGTCAGACAACAATATGTAGTGCAATCCTACACTAAAATCTCATGCAGCACACATTATAGAAACAATCATATAGTTGTGCACATAAACTTCTCCCTATTTTTAACACAAAAAAAGTTAAAAAAACACCCATATATAAGGAAGATAAGGCAAAAAATATGTGATATAATCCTAACGCTAATGCAACACAACATATAAGATTAAAGCAAAGACAATAAGTACCACATGCTTTAAGAGAAAAAGATATAGAAAAGCACCAAGATACTAGTAGGATAGGAGCATACACATGCCATACTAACACATAAATAATGACTTAAAAAAAGATAACATGAATTAAAAGAAACACAAAACTTCCCTATACAGTATACACAAGACACATAAATCTCCCTCTAAACATATGCACGTGATACACTAAACATATTATGCATTATACTCACAAACACCTCCAACATAAAAGCATCTACATATAGTAAACAATAAGAAACACTAGTACATTCAACAAAAATATCCACAAATCCATCAATCCATGATGCATTCATGTACAAGTATAACTAAATTTTTGATGACATGTATTGTATGTGAAATGGAAATTTTTTTTACTCTATATGCCATCATGATATGCTTAAGCAAACCAATAAAATTTAAATGTAGACCTAGGTTGAACTAAGCTTCATATGTCTACATTTAATCTCTCTCTACTAAAGTAAGTGTCGACCTAGAAATCAAAGTTTTTAATGACAGGCTAATATAAGGTAGGGGAGAGAAGACATTTAGGTTCAAACACACTTTTGTTGAATTAGTCAATAAATAATACATATCCATGACAAAAATACCCTCAACAATGGGTTCTTTTCTCTTTACTTTTCAAACTTCAGCCAATAAAGTTGTGTGAACATTACACACAATATAGACAATACACACCACTTTCTTTTTATGCTTCTCAACATTTTACTTTCCTTTTTTTTTCTTTTGTTTGAGACATAAACAAACTTTAACAAAGAGGATAAAAAAGACAAATATAGAGCATACAAGCTTAACAAAGGGTGTATAAGGTAAGTGGGAATAAACATTTGAGATGAGCTAGTGTTTAGGTGCAAATAAATAAAGGGAAAGAAAAAAGGCTCAAAGAAGGAAGATTAAGGATAAGAAAACATTGGTGGCAAGAAGGGATCAAATGATTCAGGGATGGCCTAAATATTTTTTGGATCCAAGTAGCACCTAGAATTTCTTGTCGAGAGACATTAAAGGTAGATTCTATAGCTTGTCAAAGAAATACAAATTATCAAAGTAGGAGATTCACACAAGCTTCTCAAAATAACCATACAAATTAACAAAGATCTAGCATGTGCAAAGGAAAGATGTATTTATTGTAAAATGAGCAAGAAAAATTTAGCCATACATGCTCTCAAGGAATACACATGTCAAAACATCCACACTTCAACTTATATTAAATGTATGCCAAGTATATATCAATATGATCCCTCAAAAATTTATTTTACATGCAATAGTATAGCAAAGAGAAAGAAACTATCAAACTCAAGAAACACAAAACAATAACTACCACGTGAGATGATAAGAAAGGACTCAGAACATATCAAAGCCCAACAAGAAGAGGAAAGTGTCTCAAAAGGGATCAACATCAATACTCACATCATTGCTTGTTAAAAGAAAGAAATAAATTAACTAACTAGTGAACAACAAAGGTAACATTCCTAAGAGAAGGAAGAAATAAGGGATTCTACTAAAACCTCTAGACATGTGAGAAAAATAAAAGTTTCAACACAGAAACACAATATATGCTTAGAAAGGGAGTAAACTCAAACAATGTGAGTGTCAACAAAGAAAGAAGATAGAAAACTATCTCAATTGACTTCAAAGAAATAATGAGGAAAAGTAGAAGGGTAAGAGGAAAAAAGATAGGTAAAAGAAGGACATAAGTCAACAAGAGATAGGCATATAATCAACACGCAATATGCTAGGTGCAATAATGTAAAACCTAGTAAGACAAATGAGAAGTATTCTAAATGTCATGTCATAAGAAAGATAAGACAATAAACAGAGAATCTTACTACAATGACACTACATGATGATAACATGTGATATGATGCTTATGCAAAAAGCCATAGAAGAAGAAGTGAATGGAGAAAAATTTTAACATGTTAGATAATTGGGCATAACATCAAGTAAAGCAATTAATACACTATATAAGACAATGAAACATGAAAGGGAGAGATATGCATGAATAGGAAAATATGGAGCATGTAGACAAAAAGCAAACAAAAATTCACATATAAAGATAAGACAATCAAAGAGAGGAAAGATTAAAGACAACTCTACCAAATCACTAGAATATAGTGACCAAACAAAATCCCTCCATTTAAAGAATTTGTGAGGTGTAACTAAACTAAGAGATAGTCTTTGACTTATATAAGCATGAAGAATATATGAAACTTGTGGTTTGTTTTAAACTCTATAAAATCCAGATGCATCATCCATATAAACAAGACAATGAGGGATTTTTAAGTCAGATTTATTTCTTTCAGATTTCTACCTCAAGTGCATAATGTAACCTACATGAACATGCTCAGATGAGCCATAGTAGCTACATCCTGATAGAGAAGACGAGGAAGATTAAGGTGGAGGAGTACTCCAGGTTGTAGTCCTCATAAATTTAGGACACTACCTAGAAATATGGAATGCAATGCCACAATGATAAGAATTATGAATGGTGGAATTAGGAAAACGGGATCCCTAACTTCGAGGAGTAGTACGTGGAGGAAAAGAAGAGAAAGAGCTCACATTGACTTTCACACGAGGATGAGAAGTCAATTTTTTATAGTGTGGTCTCAAATGCCCAAGCTCACAACAATGATGACAAGTGGGAATGATAATAGGTAAAGGAAATAGACCAATACTAGAGCATTGAGAAGTGATAGCCTTATGCGAATGATTCATCTTGCTAGGGGAATCTGGCTGGGAACACTCAACAAATTTTCCTCTTAGGTTAGTAGTAGTAGAATTTAACTTTGGTTCTTGATTGAAAGCTTTGGAAAACTTAGTATAACCACCTGTAGAAGTCAACACCCCCTCATTGTATCCAATTCCACTCTTATAACCAGAAAACTTGACATTACTAATCATTTGATTTAACATTTTTGAGCCCATTATCATTATATCTATAGAAATGGTAGAATGTGCCAGTTCATTATCTTGCACTTTGGGTTTTTCTTTCAGGGCTATAACCAAGTCTTCCTTTTTTATGAGAAAATATTTAAGATAAGAAATTGAATTATTAAGAATCCCAACTTTCTCATTTAGTTGTTCAACATCAGTTTTCATTTCAATAAGAGAGTAAGCCAAATCATATTTTGCACTCTCAAGAAATAAAATCTTCTTCTTCATTTTTTCAATTTTGCCACTTTGATTAGAAGGGGGATCAAAACTAACAAAAAGCTATATAGTTTTGCCTGAAGTAGGAACCTTTAACTATTTCTCAAGTTTTCTAATTTTCTCATGATTTTCATTAAACCTTTCCACCTAATCATCATATATTTTTTGAATAACCACATATCTACTTGTGAGATCATGTTGTTGTTAATCAATATAGGACTTTCTTTCCTCCAAAGATTTTTTTAAAGCGGTAATTTTGCATTCTTTTTCATCAAGGCTCTCCATAGCCTTTCCTTGACCCTTTTTAGACTAAATATGCTCTAATAGTAATGCATTATATGAATCAAGCAATTTTTCTTTCCCGTCTTCAACTTCATTATCTTAAATGGTATCCTCTTAACCATCTGAGGTAGTAGACGAAGAACCAATGATACAATTAGAAGCAATGAAGGCCATAAAATCAATATCATCCTCATCATCACTATTGGTGTTGTCCGAAATAAAAACATTAGCTTTCATTACACGTTTTTTCATGTGATTCTATTTTTAAAGACACTTGGCATCCTATGGACCAACGTCCCACATTTGAAGCATCTTATTTTGTTCAGATGTCCTTTGTTTGATTTCTTAGATTCACTATCTGAGTCTTCATTATCTTTTTTGACTCTTGAACCTTTAAAGCTTGAACTCACTTTTTCGATACCCCAAAGAAGGGTTTCTTTTTTATGAAGAATCGTGTGAGTCTTTGAGCAAGTAATTCCATCTCTTATTCATTAGGATTAGATTCACAATCGACCAAAGTGGTAATAGTATTAGTACTAGAACCATTTTCCTGAGCAATCTTAAGTGCCACATTCATTCCCTTGCTCGAAAAAAGTTGCTCTTGCCTTGGCAAAAAGTTGTGAAGTTCAAAAACTTATAAATTATCAACAAGTTCATTTATAATAAGTTAACCCAATTTGTACATAGATTCGAGAAAAGTGACTTTAGCATGAAACTTGTAAGGAAGGCTAGCAATGATTTTCTCTATTTTCTTTTCCTCATTGATAGGTCTTTCCAAGTTGTAGGAGAAATTTACAATGCTAAAAATCCGTGCTTAAAACTTATCAAAGGTTTTGTCTTCCCACATAATGCACAATTTAAAGTCTTTGTTTATTTTCAGAATTTTAGATCTTTTGACAGTAGATATTTCTTCATGGGTTGTCTCCAAAATGTTGTTTTGAGGTTGTACATGTATGTATTCTTTTGTACTCATCTTGGGACACATCCTTGATAATAGCACATAAACCTTTGTTATTCCATTGTCACTCCTTGTTTTTTTTCCTTTGTCTATTCAATAATTAGTTTAGCAATTAAGGAGTTATCAGTAAGGTTTTGGTTGGGTAAGTTCAGCCATTTTTAATATGGAACAAAACATGGTCTCCTTGAGACCACAAGAAGGCCCTCATTTGCGATTTCAAATAGGCATAGTTTAGCCTATCAAAATATGAAGGTCTACTTACATTACCTCATTCTTTTGACTCCATCAGAGAGAATGTATGTGTGTGAAAAAATGAGTTTAGCATAATAAACACTAGAGCGGTTAAGCCCAAAAGGGTGTACTAACTCTGATACCAATTGAAAGAGTCCATAACTCAGTATATGATCAGGGTAAAGAGATACAAACCCCTAAAGGACTCATCCCTAACTCGCAAGGAATAGAATAATATAACACTTATACATTTCATATAGTAGAAGCACAAATAGTATAATATCAAAAGCAAAAAGACTTTAATAACATATATTAAATGAGAAATAGAAAGTGGGTAAATATAAAATAATTTCTTATCAAAGTTTAAGCTAATAGTATGTTGAAACTTGTATTGTACTAACACAAAATCATATCATGCACAACAATCGATATAACGAGGTAAAATCATACAGAGACCATATCTATATGGTAATATCATCAGTTTGCTTAAGATAACCACTCAGTAGCAAATAATTTACCAAATAGTAAACAAGTTACAACACTAATAGACAGTAAAACTATTATTACCTCTATTAGTTAGGACTTCCTTCTAAACCGCCTACTACTATTCTTTACTTATTTCTTCTACAACTATTTGGTTCAACACTAGAACCCTGCTATCCTCCACAATCAACACTACCCAATATGATGTGATTGGAAACCAATGATCGGTAACAATAAGTGTATCAACTCACAACCTCATGGGACACATAGTCCACTACTAGTATCAAATCGTGTATGGAAGACACACAATCAAACCACATACTCACACATATTACGATTTGGTTACTAAACTCCCAAAAATAACCTACTCTCAAATATAATCTCTCCAAAATAATTTCAAGATAAGATATAAATCTTTGTCTATATTTTGGTAGAATTTCAACTCTTAAACAAGGGGTAAGGAAGAGAGAAATGAGTGGGGTATTTATAGGGCTTGGTTTTACCACCTTATCGGTAACCTCACCAACCACCTCGCCAAGTGTGATGGCAAGCTTAGTGGCGATGAGCTAAAAAGTTATATTTTTTCATTTTCAAAAATGTCGAGTACTATCCATAAATACAAGCATCAACCACGTGCTATGTGTAAATATGCTTATGTATAAAATGTACCTAACTATGTGTGTGTATAAATTACTGATCCGAAGTTACGAACTTTAAACATAAGAAGATATAAACACTAAGTAAAATAATAGATACCGTGTTTTGTACATAGGAAGCCAACACATAGACATAAATACGACAAGATTTATACAATTAAATTATGTGTAATGAGAATCAAATTCTCATACTCCTCTTTCCTATATTGTGCAACACATGGGAATCCCATTCTTACGGGGAATGTTCAATTTAATCAAATTAATTTTTTTTAATCTAACTATCAAATCTAATTTTACAATTACCAGAATGTCCTTACTTGTTCGTCATGTTTTAAACACCTAAAAAATATTTAATTTATGTATTTTAATATTTTAATCAATTCATATAATTATTTAATCCAATTAAATAATATATAATTAATTCAGAGGACTAAATAGCTAGATCAAAATTATTATTTTATTTTTAGATATTTATTTAACATTTATAACACTCGAAAATTATTTCAATTATATTTTGTTAAATTTAAATAATTAATTTCATATTATTCTAATTTATTACGATATGCATTCTAGAACTCTGTTTACCTCTTTCATTTATCCGATAGATGTGACCAACCATCAATCGCTAAGACTTCATAATCATAAATTTCTACACATATAGTACACTTAAACTACAAATTCATAGGGAAATGTTTGCCCAAAAGAATACACAGTGGCTAGCCAAAATACAAAGATACAAGGAATAGTATTGCAGTTACGGGTTTATCAAATCATCGTACATTTGTATGTACAGATGATGTGACAATAATTTAGTGATACTGTATATTATGACCCCACCTAACCACCACACCCGATGTATATTTAAAATGTGTTATTAATATATATCTAATAATAAATTAATGTATATATATATATATGTTAATGTATATATATCTATTTTAAATATATCTATATATAATTATTTTAGACATATTTAGTTTACTTATAACTCTTATATAAAGACATCATGTATATTTATTTAAATACAAAATAAAATAAAATTATTAAATATTTCTAACGTTATTAAATAATTAATATCCGTAATTATGTTCAAGTAATATCTTAAGTGTGTAAACCCATTTTTAAGGGAAAAGAATAAGTTTATGATTACTAACGATGCACAACATTAGAATGATACATAATGTTTGAATGCATGTTTATTTTATTTATTGATAATATATATATTTGTCACGTGAATTTTAGGACATACAACTTAACAATCTTCTTCTATATGAACACAAAATACTTTACTCTAAACAATGACGTACAGGGGCAAAACATCCCATGGGCTACATGGGGCTCTAGCTTTGGCTAAACCTTTTACAAAAACTTTATTTACATTTATAGTTTTAGCATTAGATAAACATATATATTTATATTAATATATTATATTTAATTTTTCTTTACGTATTTTGATATTATATATATATATATATATATAATATTTAACAAATAGTAGACAAAAGTAACATGAGTAAGTAAAATGGTTTAAAATAACCAAATATTCATTTATGCTAGCATATTTGACAAAACTTAGTGATCCACGTATAATGGTAGTCATTTATATAATAAAAAATATTTTTTAAGTAAATATAATTAATCAAAAAATAATTTAAATAAATTATTTAACTTTTGTTAAATTCATGATAATATAAGGACATGCTAAATATTATAAAAACTAAAAATAAAATAAAAAATCTTGATGATAAACATCATATTAAATTTTTAAAGGTTTGTAGTTAATATTATCAAAGTTTCTTTTATCTTATATTATATTATTTCATATTTTAAAACTTATTAATTTTGATGTGTTTGATTTAGTTTTTATTTGCTTATATTAAACTTTAGTTATTTAATTTAATTGTACTAATGATTTTAATATTCATTAATTTATTTTATGTTTGTATGTTTATTATGTTATATATATATATGGTATTGAAAGAGTCTACGATTCGATATATTACTAGGGTAAGAAGATATAAACTCCTAAAAGACTTGCCCCAGTCTATACAGTAGAAGCATCAATAATATATTATAAAAAAGAAGACAACTTATAACAACAGATCTTATATATCAAAACACAAAGCAAATAAACAACATATACTTTCTAATTAGAGTTTATGTTTTAGTACGTAGAAACATAAAAAATAAAATTGAGATTATATTAGCTCAATAAATGATCATGCATAACAAGCGATATAACAAGATAAATTTACATAGAGATTATCTCTATATAGTAACATCATAAGGTTGCTTAAGGAAACCATTCAACAACAAATAATTCATTAACAATAAAAGAGTTACAGTTCTGATAGGAAATAAAGTCACTATTACCTCTATCATCTAGGGCCTCAATCCAAACTGCCTACTGTTGCTCTTTACTTGTTGCTTTATCAACTGTTTGGTTTAACACGTGAACCCAACTATCCTCCACAGCCAACACCACCTAATGTGGTGTGATTGGAAACCATTGATCTGTAACTAGAGGTGTAACTACTCTCAACCTCATGGGACACAGTCCACTAAAAATATCAAATCGCATACGGGTGGCATACAGTCAAACCACATACATACACATAACTATTTGATAACTAACCACAAATGACCCATTCTCAAATGTAAGCTTTCTAAAATAATTTTGAAAACATATATAAATCTCAGTGTGAATTTTGGTAGAGTTTATAGAACTCGGATTGTCACTTCGTCAACCACCTCACCATCCACTTGCCAAAGGTGGTGGCAAGGGTGGTGTTAAGCTTTTTGGAAAGGTGCTAAATGGTCACATTTTTGTTCCAAAATTTTTCGAGTACTATCCATAAATACTCGCACCATAAACGAACTAAAAACGTAAGTGGCAACGTCATCGAGTGAGTGTGCCCGCCTAGTCTGCACACTATGAAAACCAACCTCGTGGTGTGTGTAAATATGCTCACATATAAACTATACCTAACTATGTGCATGTGTGAATTACTGGTCTACAGTAACCAACTTTACATAGAGAAAAACATATATACTAAGTAAAATAACATACAACATGTTTTGTACATAGGAAGCAAACATAAAGACAGAAATTACAACAAAACTTATAGGTATATTAAGGTAACTCTATATTTGGGTAGTGATATGTCATAAAAAATTTATGACTTAAGCTGAGCAGAGTCCATAGTAACTCTAAATCGTTCTACCTCATGATGTATTTTTTCTCCTTAATACTTACATAAAAATATATGTCAACCCTCTTGAAAAACATTTCTAACTCTACCTCTGATGATGTAAATTTCATGCATGCTTCCTCAACCACAAGGATCATAGATTCTCATTATGTGATTATTGCCTACAAGGACATAAAGAGATTATTGTACCCCCACCTCTTGCTTCATTAATAAGAATAAACTATTCAAACAAGCTTAGGAGTATAAAATCTCTTGAGGTTTGATGACTCCATGAAAGTAAAGTCATAAGTATATTGTTTTGCTTAATATTTGTTAATTTTTTCAATAAGTAGTACTTTTAGGGTTAAAAATATTAAAATATGAACTTTTTAGTGAAAAGGGGTACAAATATATTTTTTGAAGATTTTCCAAATTTTTTTAATGCAAGGCCAATCACAACAAGCCACGAGGATGCCATGAAAACACTGGAGCTGACCATTCATCACCACATGGATGCCACACAAGTGAAAAAAGGGCTAATTAAGCATGCCACGTGTACCAAGTAATGCAAGCCTTACCACATGTGGACACAACATTTAATCCTAGTTTCATCACACGGTCAACAAGCGTACAATGCGTTGTCACAAGATTCGTCTATTCATTCCACTAAGGTACCACATAATCCATATGCGTGAATCACAATATGCAACATGGCATAGACTCAACATGCATTGACCATGACTAGTCCACCCTACCATGTGTCACGCGCTAATTGATCATCTCTATCTCTATTGCCATGTGTAACAATCCCATTAGCCAACACTATTAAATTTTTTTCATCTCAACCCTTGATCTAAAGCTAATATGACTGTCCAAATTTCATTTAAGCCTAATTTAACCCTTTAATTGCCCCCAAAACCCTAATTATCCAAAATATTACTAATATTTTATCAATTTTTGGTTCCAAGAATAGAAAAAAATATAGAAAAAGTTCAAAGGATACACAATTTTGGTGAAAATTTAAGAGAAGATTAGTGCTACAACTCAAGAGATTGATTGTATTTATCGACCCTCACCTAAGCCTTATATTATAAGCATGTAAGCACCTATTAATTTTTAGCTAAGTGCGTATTTATATTAGTAGAGTGTGAGATAAAAAATAGACTTATGAGACTTGTTCTAAGATTGAATTGATTAGCATGCTTATATAGATTAATTTCATGAGTGCATTGGATGTATCATATGCAACACATATACACAAATAATTCATCAAAAATCTTACATATCCTTATACTGATAGAACGTTGATTGATGGATATGTGAACCTCCATGTATTATTGTTAAAGTGGATATTTTTCACTAAATATGCATGTATTTATATATATATATATATATATATATATATATATATATATATATATATATTTGTGAATATGCTACCCATGTTATTTTATCTAGTTAGACTTGGATTTATTGGAGGACAAGCAAAGAGTTAATTTTGGGGGTATGATGACTCTATCAAAGTAAAGTCATCAATGCATTTTTTCTTAATATATTTTTCATTTTATTCAATAATGGTACTTTTGGGGTTAAAAATATTAAAATATAAATTTTATAGTGAAAAGGGATAAAAAATATTTTTTGAAAATTTTCTGGAATTTTAATGAGTTTTTAAATACAGGACCAATTTGAAAATGCCACTTGGATTCCACGTAAGAACGGTAGCTGACCAATCATCACCACATGGATACCATGAAAGCAAAGATGGCCAATCAAAAAGCATCATGTATATCGAATGATGCAGGCCTTACCATATGTTGACACGATGTTCCATCCGAGTTTCACTATATGGTCAACAAGCATACCATGCATCATCGTCACAAGATTCATAATTATTTCCACCGAGGTGCCGCACAATTCGTATCCATGAATCAAGATTTCCATATGGCACTGACTCAACACTTGTTAACCATGACCAATCCACCTCGCCATGTGTCGTACGATGATTGGTTCCATCCTTTTCGCTTTCCACAGGTCACGATCCTATTGGGCAACATTGTTAATTTTCCTTTTTCATCTCAACCTCTTATTGTTTCAAAACCCTAATTAGTCAAAAAATTGCCAATTTTTTTTATCAATTTTTGGTGCTAAGAAGAGAGAAAATACATAAAAAGTTTAAAGGAGATACAATTTTGGTAGAGATTAAAGAGGAGATTGGTGTTACAATTCAAGAGATTGATTATACTTATTCTTCTTCACTTTTCTTTATCAATTTTTATGTCTTTCTTTATGAAAAATTGGAGCTTTATGAACAAAATCATGTCTAGCTAATTTATTAATCTAAGAGTCTTATAAACCTAGTTTTCTACATGTGATGATCTAATTTTTTACCAAAATTATAATTTCAATTGAGTTATATTATTTAATATGATTTTTATGCTATTAATTATTTGGCTAACATTTGATCTGTAGAGACGATTAAATATATTTGAGAGAATTATTTAATTGTTTGTCTTGATTAGATAACATGCATAATTTCTAGACATAGATTTATGATTTTTATGTATGTGATCCATAATTGGTGAACATAATGTGTAATATGCAATTTAATTGACATAAGAGTGTGATTAGGTTAATTAATATATAATGTATAATTTACTTGAGAGATGAATATATGCTAGGTTAGATTCAATTGGTCATGTAACTGATTGTCAATTATATTGGGAGATTTTAGTGATTAATATGTTTAGAAAATTGAGAGATTAAATATTCATAGATATTTTCTCATATATCTTCTTAGTCACTAATTTTGATTTAATTAATTAATGCTATTTAATTTTAATTTTTTTTAATTTTCCTTTTTAAAATAAAAAATAAAACAAAAAAATTGATCTTTACTTTTTAGTTTTAAAAATTAATTTGTAATAACATAACCTTCGTGGGAACAATATTTTTTTATTGTTATATTACTTGTTGCAATATGTATACTTGCATATTCATTGCACACAATTCATGTCAATCAAGGTTTATATCTTTTAAATGCTTTAGAAAAAAACAATAATGATGAATTTTGGAAAATTGTCATTCATGTCCCTGAGTTTTAGCATATCTTCACATATGCTACTAACTTTTATAAAAATATCTATAATATCCTTGAGGTTCATATTTAATATCAAGGATACCCTTGAATAGTTACAACGTTAAATTTTTCATCTAATGGTATGTTCTATTTATTGTAGCTCTGATATCAAATAATTTTAGGTTATGATTAATTTTTTTGATTTAAGAATTTTAAATAAATAAATATTGATTAATTTTCTAATTTTAGGATTTTTAACAAATAAATATTATTCTTAACAAAAAGAATCTAGAGTTGTGTCCAATCTTACCTTGTTCTAATGAATATGGATCCACATCTGTATTTCACTATTGTAGGTCTCATCTTTAGTTTCCTTATTAGAAGCCTCATCTTCTAGATTAGGAGTAATGACTTACTACCTTCAACCAATGATAGGATTGATGACTCTATGAAAGTAGAGTCATTAGCACACTCTTTACTTAATATTTACTTATTTTATTTAATAAATAGTATTTTTATGGCAAAAAATATTAAAACATTAAACTTTTTAGTGAAAAGGGGTAAAAATATAATTTTTAGATTTTTTTGGATTTTTATAGATTTTTTATGAATTTTTAACGTAGGACCAATCAGGAGCTACCATGTGGCCTATCACACAAGTAGGGGAGCTGACTGGGCAAGCCATGCGGATGCCACACAAGCACGGAGTTTGTTTTGGTTAAAAGTGAACTTTTATTCATTAAGGAAGTGAGATCATTACAACACAAGTTTCCTATGCTTAGTAGGAGTTTGTTTATACATTATTTTTCTAAGAATATATGGATGTTTAGGTTCTATTATTAGAACTTACTATGCTATTCTTCCTTATACAAGAACCCTTTTATAGATATAAAAACAATTATTTTTCATATATGACATAAAGACACATGGAAGGACAAAGATTTTGTCTTATCTTTATCTCTTTCTTTATCTTATGAAATAAAAATATGTGGAAGGATAAGGATTACATTTTATTTTATCTCTTATTTAATTTTAAAAATTTCTATTAACATTTATTTATTAAAAATACTTGTCGACATGATTCCTCTTCATATTGGAGATGTAGATCCAAATCTATCATTTATACAATAAAGGAACTATGGTCTTCAGTCTGCTTTTTTTGCTACTATTAAAATTTCTATTTCGTGCCTTCAGTCACATCCAACTCATTCCAGTTGAGTGATGCTTCATAATTGAAAATTTTCTCAATATCTTCTTGAATTATGTGCAAGCTACTATGTAAGTTTATTATGACCTCACTTATGGAATAATTTATCTTGATTTTAGAGGATGTTCCTATTTTATTGGTTTCATGGTATATTTGACTCGACATTATTGCTCTTTCTTGGTTAAGAGCTTCTTCATTAAACTCTTCTTTTGTTGGAACCCTGGGCTAGTTTACTATTCTTATTGAAGATGTCATTCCTGTTTTAACAAAATGATATGCTTTCCTTTATGTCAATCCATTATGGAATTGAAAAATCTTAAAAATACTAGACAGTCATTCGCTTTTACTCTTTCTAAAAATATTAATGGCTTTTTTAAAGTTTTAGGAAAATAAACTAATTTCACTAAATTGTTACTTGAGTAAATATTTTTTATCAACACGTAATAAAATACTTGGTAAACAAGTTTTGGATATGCTCCTTCATTAATATTGAATTTGCTATATGTAATTGGTTTTCTTCCTAGTGTATGAAAATTTTCTATTGTGAAAAATTTCATAGTTTTAAGTTGATATTTTCTTGATTTTCTTGCTAAATTATAAAGACTTAGCCAAGGGTATGGGTTTATGTTTCTTTGTCTTTCCTTTTCTTCATCAAGGATAAGAAATATATCATCTATTTCCTATAAGATTACTGATCTTGTTATCTTTTCTAACATTGTCACATATCCTTTTGCAGCTATTTGATTTTTGATTTCTTGTGTATATTTACCTTCTAAGCTACCTACTACATCATTGGGTCTAGGAAGCTTATGGATTTTGAAATTGGAAAAACTTCCTTTTACTTCAATTCTATTAGTAAATATTTTGTGTGTTACATATGAGAATCCAGTTATTTTCCTACTTACCTTTAACCATACCTTATATATTTATGGAGCTTGTCCATTGTCGTCAAACATAATACTTTTGTTTTTTTATTTATTATTTTCTTTGAGCTTTTCCTCATCTATAATTTCAGACCATAAAGCGTTTGAGGAGCTACCATGTTCTCTCTTAGTTAGTTCTAAGGTTTTATCCTCTTCCTTTGAGATTTTAATCTATTTCTTTGTTGGAAAACTAGACTATTTCTATTTTTCACCTATGAGTGACTTTTTAAGGTATAAAATATATGGTTGATCTTTTTGAACACTTATTTCCTTTTCTTTGATCTTGATTTCTATGTCAAGATTGTTCATCTTTCTTGCCATTGTAAAAATTATTAGTGAGGATAATTCTCTAGTTGAAGCCTTAGCTAAATTATTATTTTTTCTTGTTAGATCTTCAACATCAAATTTGCAATAGATGAACTATTGTTGTCATTTGATTAATCTTTCTTATTTGTAATCTCCTACAATACAATATTGGTTCTCAAGAAATATTGTTTGTTCTAAAAATAAATCTTAAGGATATTACGTATATACCAAACTTCTTTATTTTCTTATAGCTAAATATTCTTTTTCATACTTTGTAGTTAAACTCATTGAAAAGTTTCTTACGTAAATCTATGCAACTATTCATCCTTATTATATCTACTCTTGCTTTTAATATGGCTCCCCAACATTCATGTAAAACATCGTTTCTATTATCATTTTGTCATCTAATCTTGGACTGTTAAAGTACTGGTAATTTTTTTACATATTCTTCTACCTTTTATATGTATATAGTATCTTGATCATTCCATTTTCATGCATAATATTTCTTAAGTTTTGATTGTAAAGGTTTTCTTATTTCTGTTATTTTTTTAATATATGCTTCTGCAAATATCAAACACCATAAAAACCTTTGTAATTGGCTCTTATCAATGATGACACTAAAAAATCCTTGTGTAAGTCTCGTTGTTCTTATGTCTGTGTGTTGGCTTCCCACGTATAAAACACGATGTCTATTTTATTTTACTCAATATTCTATCATCCTCTATGTTAGGTTGGTTACTACAGATCAATAATACACATATGCACATAGTTAAGAACACTTTGTATGCAAGAATATGTATACACAATATGGGATTGGTCTTCATAGTGTGCATACTAAGTAGAGTGTTGGTTTTTGGCGGGCAAGCCGACGTTGTCACTTATGTTTTTGTTTCATTTAGGGTGCAGGCATTTATGGAAAGTACTTGGTAATTTTTGGAAAGTGAAACTATGAATGTTTACACCTTTGCCACCAAGTTATCCACCATGCTCACTAAAGACCTCACCATAGGTGGTAGGGAGGTGCTGGTGAGGTGGTAATTTTGAGTTCTATAAATATCCCCTTATTTCTTCTTATTGTGCATCCAAAAAAAGAAGCAGGACTTTATCAAAATTGACATATCATTTTTTTTTGTTTTTGAATCACTAATACCTTGAGTGTTATTTGGTATTAGTGATTCATGATTATGTGAGCAAAATCGTACTTATGAGTGTTGAGTACTTAAGATTGTGTTTGCAAGTGGGTTGTATATGAGTTATGTGCAGGCTGAAAGTTGCTTTTATATAGCTATTTATTTATGAGAACTTCATTGTGAGAGTGAGCTAAGTTAAATGCTTTAAGTTCTCATATCTCTTGTTGTATGCAACAAGAGATAGGTTGTTTGAGTTTGAGGGTTGTCCTCAAGATTGGAAAGAGTTACACTTCTAGTTACTAATATGTAGTCACTAATCACACCAAATTGGGTGGTGTGGGAAAGAGCAACAATACATAGTTAGGACAGAGGCTCTAGTTGATAGAGGTAATGGTGGTTTTATTTCTCGCAGAGTAATTATTTTATTGTTTAGTGGATTGTTTGATGTTGTTAGTCCCCTGAAGTAACCCAAGAATGTTACCGCATAGATAAGGTTTCTATGCAGGTTTATCTCATTATATTTGTTGTTATGCATGACTTACTTTTGTGTTAGTATAATCTGAGTATCTATTATGTATGTTCCATCATACTAGATGTAGACTCTAATTAGAAAACTTATTTGTTTTGCATAGTTTTATGTTTTTTCCTTTCCTTGTAGCATAGCTATAACTTTCTAATTATTACTTCTGCTTTTTTATCATGCATTTTTGGTGTAAACCTCTAAAGAAACTGTATATTTTTACCTTGGTAATGTACTGGGTATTGGACTCTTTATTATGGTTTATTATGTAATGTATGATTGCATACCTTGAAAGTACAATCATCATTTATAGAATAATGTTTCCACATATAAGGTCTTGAAGAGATTGAAAATGCCTTATAGTTGTTCATTATGTATGACTATCTTGAATGCTATATGATGTTTGCTATGTTTATGCATGCTTCTAGCCTGGACAGGAGCTTGTGAGACATACTGTCACTAGTGTGTTTACTGTAGTTTTTTCTTGCCTAATGTAGGTTATTTTTGTTGTGTATTGAATAGAGAATGTTTTTTTATACTTTTGTTGTGTTAATTGCTCAATTCATATTGTGAGGTATGCTTTACCAAATTGATATAGAGCTTACGAAAATATACATTGGGTTAGTATTTTCATTCTTTATTTAGGTCCCTGTTACCTATTTGAGTTAGAATAATAATTAGCCATCATATAATTGTTTCTATGTATGTGAATCTTCTCCTTATATATTATTTAGCACACTTATATATTATTTTTCTTGTAAAGGTTTTCACAATTCTATTAATTTCCTAATATATTCTTTTGTATATGTTAAATACCCTAAAATTTTTGTATAATTAGTTTTTGTTAGTGATGACAATGGAATTTTTTTTATATTATTTAGTTCATGAGGTTGAAGATGGTATTTCTCATCTTCTATTTCAAATCCTAAATACTTGATATTTTGTTAGGCTAATACTGCATTTTTCTCAGACAACATTATTTCTTTTTTCTTACATTTTATGAGGATTGTTGATATATCAAGATAATGTTGATTGATGTTATCACTAAAGACTAATATATCATCAATATAGACACAATAAAATGAGTGATATTCTTCAAAAATGATTGATTTGGTAGAATCCACTCTTGTAATTAAAACTAGAAAATATTTCATTCTTTTAATTAAAGCCAATAACTCTTATTTTTTGGGATAAAATATCAATCATCTATTGTTTCTTTATTCAGTGATTTAAAATTTATTATCTTTTTTTTTTATTTTCTCATCTTTTCTTAGCTTTTTTCTACTAAAAAAGTTGGGTTCGAGTGTGAACTCATGCTTGGTTCAATTACTCTTAGTTCCAAAAGTTGTTGAATATGTTTACCAAATTCTTCTCCATCTTCTAGAGTGTAGACCATAGGTTTTACTCTTATAATCTTATTATGGTCTTTTAGTTTTATACTTGCTATTAAGGAAGAATAGCGGATGAAAACTTCTTATTTTTGGTCAATCCAAATCCAATCTGATCTAAATCAAATTTGGAGATTTTCATTTCGAATCCAATTCGATGATGCAATCAATCCGAACTAATCTAAATCCGAACAAATCAAATTTTCTGGATTAGATAAGGTCAGATTTATATTAAAATTTATTTATGAATTATTAGCATATATAAAACACGACATACACAATATTTAAATTTTAAATTTATGTACTTTAATAAGATTTATTATTTATAATTATAACTTAGAAAATCAAAAGAGTAAGAAGTATGTCTGTACAGTTATTAAATTATTATAAATATTTATAATAATGTTTTAAGCTAAAATAGCAATATAATATGATTATATTATGTATGATATTTAAATATAACACATTATAAAATAAAATGTGCATTTATTTATAATTTAATAGTAATTCGGTCCGGATTAAATACAATGGATTATAAAATCTATCAATCTAAATATGAATATATTGTATACTTTTCAATCCGAATCAGATAGGTACAAAATTTGTCAATCCATTCGGATATGAATCTAGCTGATTGAATCGAATTTCTCAATTTAACCAGATTGATCAGATTATTAGTTCACCCCTACTTGCTACGTATTCAAGCTTATTTATGTTTGGATTTAAAGGGTTTTCTAAGCTTACTATCTTAAGTAATTTTATTATTTCCAGTAACCTCTTATCTTATTGTATTTCTTTTAAGAAAAGATTTTTCTGATTATTAAACTCTAGATCATCTTCATCTATTAATTTTTCATTCTATGTTATATTTTCTAAATGTGGTTTCTATTTTTGGTACATTTCACCATGTTTTCGCTTTTTATGTTATCCAACAAACCTTTTTGATGACATACTTTTGGTATTTCTAACCTTTGAAATATATATTGTTTCTCTTTCTATTGCTATTATACTTATCTTATCCATACATTAAGTAAATGGTTGGTATAATTTTAAAAGGTTATTTCATATTAAGAAATATACTAGCATTTCTTGTTGATATATAGTAGGGATATAAAACTTTTATCCTCCTATTATAACATCAATATCTTTTATAGCCTTTTTAAAGTTAATTGTTATATTATTTGTTATTCTTACCATTAATTCCTTTGGGGTTATAGTACAAAATTCTTATGAAAATACATATTTACTTTACACATACTGGCTTCAATATCCATATAAGCATGTAAATGATATTTATTATATCCCTTGAATTCTATTTTTATATAAGTACTATTAGGATTAGTTATGCTGTATAGATATTCATCATCAAATGTTTCCTCTGAATTTGTTTCTTCTTCTTCTTCTTTAGTTTCATTTGTTTAGTATATTGATTATGATTCATCAATATCTGATTCTTCTATAGATTTTAATTCCATCTTATAGGTTTGTTCTAATGTCTTTAATTTTTTTTATATTCGTTTTTATAAGTTAACCTATTAGGAAATTCACCGACATAATGGCCTTCCTCGTTACATATCCAACACTTGTAAGTTTTCCTTCTTGGTGGATAATAACTTTTTCTATGAAATTTTATTCTTCTAAAATATTGTTTCTTATAAGGTTCTCGGTTATATCTTTTCTTATATCAAGAAAAGTCTTATTTTCTAAATTTATATTTCTTGAATCTTTTATAATTTTTATAATTTTATTATAAGGCTTTATACTACATCCATACTTTCCTAGCATGTATAAATTCTTTCTATCACAACATATTTTAGAATTTTTTTTAGCATAATTATATTCACTTCTTCTTTGGCATTGTAGAATTATCCAAAATTTTAGTTCTTTTATTCTTCCTCCTAAAATATCTAATGTTGGAGTTAAACAAGACTTATTAGCTAATACAAGCAGCAAATCAAGTCATTAATATGCATGAATTGATAACTAGATAAATAGCACAGGGTTAGTTAACATTATATCTTGGTGTGAGCAACAATTATATTTGATAATCAAGTATTATTTATCTATGTGTGAGCAACAAGTATACTTGCTAATCAAGTATTATTTCTCTATAAATAGTTGTCATGTATTACACAATTGTATTAAGTCTTTCTGTTTGATTTTGCATAGTTTTAGTCATCAATACAAAATTACAAACATCTTCTCTATTAGTCTTCATTTTCTTCCATACTGCATTTCTTCTTATTTGTTGTTCAATCATGATGTTGCATTATTCTTCTTTACTATACTCCATTCCAATTGTTATTATATCACAATATCAGAGCATTCAAGCTCAATAAGCTTCTAAATTCATTCAACAATGGTAGATCCTATAGACCTGACTCAATCTCGTAAACTCTAGTCATATTGACATTGATTTATATAAATTTCACAATATACTTGTTTCCATAAAATTAGATAACATGAATTATAAAATCTAGAAACACTACATTTTAAAAATTCTATACGGTCTAGAATTGGAAGAATAAGTTCTTTCACCACCCCCTCTCAAAATTTTTGACAACAACTTAGTGAATCCTAAATATAAATACTGGGAGAAACAAGATGTTGTACTTGGGTGTTGGATTATGTCTTATGTTACAAATAGCAATAGATCTCAAGTTTTGATACAAACTATGATGCCTGTTTGAAACTTGAAAAATCATTTGCCTCTAAGTCACATGCTAATGCAATTCAAGTTAAAGAGTAATTTCAAATTTTAAAGAAAGAAAATCTATCCATAGCTAAGTATATATTAAAATTTAAAAATGTTGATAGATGAGTTATATGCAGTTGGCTATAGCTTGAGTGAAGAATAACATTTGATGACAATCCTCAATGGATTAGATGAATCTTGTGATAATGTTTTCTCTACTCTGATAGAGAGGATGTTAAATGAAAATGTGATAGTAGATGATGCTTTAGCCCTGTTAATAAGTCATGATTATAGATTGGAAAGAAGGAGATAAGTTGCAGTTTTACCATTGCCTACAATTAACCTCACACTAAGCAACCAATCTCCAAAATCAACCTCTGGTGACACTAGTTCTTTGTTTAACCAGTCACACAGTATGAAACAATAAGTTGGCCATAACTTTTCTATACCTCAACAAAACTTTAATGGAAAAGGATATTATTTTAAGAGATAGAGAAGGTAGATGATATGGAGAGGAAGAGGAAGAAAACAGTGTCATCTATGTGGAAAGCTTGGCCATATTGTAGCATTATGTTGATTTAGGTTTGACAAGAGTTTTTCACTTAAAGACCTGCTGGAGGAATACCACCACCTATACCACCACATCACTTATCCAATATGCCTTATATTTCCATAGCATTACCTATGTAGCCATCCCTATAACCTTTTGAGCCATAAGCCATGTATGCTTCAATTTTTTATAGACCTTTAGCCAACCCTTTTAAAAATCATTATATGCCTTATTCTATGAATGCTACATAGTATAATTTTCAACCCATGCCTTCACAACCACAATGTCTTATTCCTTCACCAGCTTTGTCATATGCAGCACCACTTATTTCATAGTTTCTAGTTGAACCTTAGTAGTTCCCTAACTAAGGAGCTAAAAATCATATTATCAATAATGCATTAAATCTCATAGGTATAAAATCCAAATCTAGTTCTAATAAAGTTATGATAGGCAATGGTTAACATTTGCATATAAAAAATGTTAGAGTTAATCAATTTTCTTCAATTATTATTCCATTAAAAACCTTTCCTCTCAAAAGTATATTACATGTTAATGATATTGCAAAACATCTTCTTAGCGTTTTACAATTTGCTAAGGATAACAATGTCTATTTTGAATTTCATTCCTCTTATTGTTTTACAAAGGACCAGATGACAAGAGCAATCTTGCTCTAGGGTCAACTTCACAATGGACTTTATGGTTTTGATTTAGCTCTGTTGAAGTCTCTTTCATCTCATTCAATGCATAAATCGATCCCTCATGCTGAGAGTCACACTTTATCTTTATTTTGTACTACATTCAGAGCTTGTAATTCATTATCTATACTTGGTTTATGGCACCAACGAATTGGCCATACTTCTATTTCAGCTGTAGAAAAGGCATTGTCTAGTTGTAATATTTCTTTTAGTACTAATAAAACAAATGATTTATGTGTAACATGTAAAACAAGAAAAAGTCATAAGCAACCTTTTTGGTCCAGATCTAGTTATGCATCAATTCCATTACAAGTTATGCATTTAGATGTTTGGGTTGCAATAGTTGGTTATAAAATCATTTTTAGTATTATGTTCATTTCATTAATGAGTTTAGTATATATACTTGGATCTATTTATTAAAAATAAATCTGATGTTCTTTATGCCTTTCTACAATTTAAAACTCAATTTGACCTTCAAATAGGTCACAAAATTAAAATCTTTCTCAGTGATTGGTGTGGAGAGTTTCAAGGACTCTCTACACACTTGCTTCAACTGGTATTGTTCATTATGCTTCTTGTCCATATACTTATGAACAAAATTGACTTGTATAAAGAAAACATAGATATATTTCAGGGTTCGGCATGGCTATGTGATGAGCAGAACCGGCATCATCGATCCTACCAATACTTTGATTTTATATTTATAAACTCTCGCAAGTGCACGAATCATTTCGTAGAAAATGATAAGTATACTCTCAAGTTAGATCTAAGGAAGGAATGTATGTTGTTTTTAATTTATTATTCAAACATTTAAAAATTAAATTAAATCCTAAACATCCTGTCACGATATTTGGGTTTTTGTGTTTCTAATCTAAGAATATAAAAATAAACACAGACTCATAAATGTATCATTTATAATAGTGGAGTATTTATGGATATAATAACTAAGTTAATTATGCTTGCTCATATTATTTAGGTTATTAAAGATATGAATTGATATTTATTGATTCTCCCTTTTTTGTATGAATACCACCTTTGTTGGGGTTAGATATTCTTTGTTAACTAAACAAATCAATTAACAATTATGGGTGGGGTTGATAACTAATTTGGTTAATTAAATTAATTTCTTTTTCTAAGAGATTGAAAATGAACCATTTAAATGCTACCTTTGGTGGGGTTAGACAATTTAAACTTTATTCAAGGTGTCCAAATTAAGCCTAAGAATTTAGTTATCCAAGTACTAACTTTCAAGTTTTAAAACCACTACTGAAAACATGTTGTCAATACATTTTCAGATAATAATTCTTATAAAAACTTTTGAAATAGAGCTTCACTCTAACTACCGGACGATTGTACCAATAAATAAAAGAGCACTACTCTAAATCAGACTGGATAACTAAACCTTAAAATCTAATTTTCAAATTTAAGTTTGTAATGAAAAATAATATATTTTTGTCTAACATTCTTAATATAAAATCTTGAATAAAAATAAAATCAATTCATTTTAGAGATTTTTACCTATTTAATATTTCGCAAGCATAACAACGTTATTATTATATCATGTTTATAAACAGCCAGCAAAGTTAAATTTAATCACAGACAAATTAAATATAACATGTAAGAATAAAGCATAAAAAATAACTGTAAAGAAAATAAAATCCTTACAGTACTTCGATGCTATTCCTATTGCTGGAAAACCTCCAAACGGAATTTGCACTCCCATTTATTGAATCGAAAAGAAAATAAATTACAAAAATATAATTAGTTCTTCTCAAAAAGAGAAGAACTCTAAAACTAAGAAAAACTAAAAACTAAAAAAAAAACTAAGAAAAGAAAGAAAGATAAGATAAGATGTGTTTATTTATGAAGAGAATGAGGATATTTATAGGTGAGGATGGGAAGAAAAAGTGGATGAAAAAATGATAAAAAATGGTGGAAACGCAGAGTAGTGAATGATGATGTTATTTGATGACGTCAGCATGACGTGGGGGCGGCGCGCATGGATTGGGGTGCAGATGGGCAGCAGCCCGCGCGGAAAGGAGCAGGGGTGCGCACAGGCTCACACGGATTGGAGATCTGGCACGCTGCGCACGGCTTCTCGGCGCGGCTGGGCAGTTGGGCGATGCGGCGACCCGATTTCCTCCTTTTGACCTTTTTGACCCATTTTGTCCAATTTTTCCATTTTTTTTACCTTTCCTCATTTATTTATTAATATATTTGTGATGTATTACCTCCAGTATTCCTCTTTGAGTCTTTAAGTTAGGTTTTAAAGCGAAAATACCTGAAAAACAATAAAAATACCCGTGATTCCAAAAAAGACAAATTTATATAAATATATGATAAAATCATATAAATAGATATATTTTTAATCTATTAATGTGTATAAAATCATGGTAATTTTAGTGCTTTTTGAGCACTCATCACTATGTTATCTCATGCTTCCATTCCTTCTGAATTTTAGGATAAAGCCTTTTATACTAGTATTTTTCGCATCAATCATTTGGCTACTCATATTTTAAATGACAAGATACCTTCTAAAGTTCTTTTCTCACATAAGTTTGATTATAATTTTTTAAAAAATATTAGGATTCTTATGTTTTCCTTATGCTAGAGAGTATAGTTCTCACAAGTTATAATCAAAATTCACTCTTTGTACATTCCTTAGGTATAATCCATGTCATAAAGGGTATTAAATATCTTTCTCCTCATGGCAGGCTCTATATCAATTCCAATGTGATCTTTGAGGAAAATAATGTTCTTTTTGCTTCACCATCCAAGTCACAATCTGTTGAACCATCTCCACCACAAAGAAATGTTTTACCTATAGTGCACAAATATGTTTCTAATCTTCTAGTGTCACACATGTTCTAGGTTTTCCTAATAACATATCATAGTCAAGCTTACTTTTGTTATCTAGTCATGCACATACAATAGCCTTTTCAGTTTTACATGTCCCTAATAAACCTATCACATCTATTCAAACTTAATTATCTTTTGTTTCATCCTTACCAGCCTTTCCAAATTTTCAAGAACATATTCAACCTTTAAATATTGGAGATATACCTTTAAATATTCCATCTTCCTCTATCCTAGATAATCAGAAAGTTCCATCAATTAAACCATTCACCTCCAATACACATCATATGACAACACATTCCAAAGATGGAATATACAAGCCGAAAGCCTACCTTTCTACTTATGTTAATCATTCCCTTACTGGACCTATAATTGCCATACAAGCCCTTCTTGACCCTCTTTGGAAATAATCTATGAAATTATAGTTTAATGCTTTAATGAAAAAGGAAATATGGGATCTTCTTCCTCCTTTAATAGATAGAAAAATCATTGGTAATAAAAGAATTTTTAGAGTTAAAAAGTTACCAAGTGGTTCCTTAGACAAAAAAATCTAGAGTTGTTGCAAGGTTATAATCAAAAACCATGTTTTGATTTTATTGACATATTTAGTCTAGTAGTTAAGCTAGTCACCAATAGAGTGATTGTTACTTTGGCTTTAAAAAGAAAATGGACTTTTCATCAACTTGACATTAATAATGCGTTCCAGAATGACACTCTATAAGAGGAAGTGTACATGTCACATACATAAGACTTTGAATATAATAAGTTTCCCAACTATGCTTGCAAGTTAAACAAGGCCATTTATGGCTTGAAGTAAGCTTCGTAGAGCATGGTTTGACACTCTTACATTATCACTACTCTCCATAGGTTTCGTTAAGTCAAAAGAAGACAACTCACTATTTTTTTAAGGTCACAAGTTCCTCTACAATTTATTTTTAATGTATGTTGGTGATATTATTATTACAGGTAATGATGAACAAGAGGTACAATCTTTCATATCTACTTTACATGCTAAATTTTCTTTGGAGTTCTCTGGGGTGATCAACTATTTCTTAGGAATAGAAGTAATCAAACTTCATAATGATAATTTGTTATTTAATCAAAGAAAATATATTAGGGATCTTTTCATCAAAACTCACATGGATAACTCTAAACATATTGCTACACCTATGATAACTAAATACTCCTTATAAGCTCATATTGGTGATTTTCTTGATAATTTCATATATTATAGAAATGTGGTTGGTACTTTGCAATATATCATCATTACACATTCTAATCTCGCATATGTAGTTAATAGAGTTTCTCAATTTATGTCTTCCTCTCATGTTCTTAACTAGAATGTAGTAAAAAAAATATTGAGGTATCTTCAGGGTAGTATCAGTCATGGTTTGGTTTTCTAACCTTTATGTCAATTACAAATTCATGGGTTTTCAGTTGTTGAATGGGTTAAGATCCTGATGATAGAATATTTACCTTAAAAGTTATGGTCTTTTTGGGTTCTAATCCTATTATATGGCATTCTAGAAAAAAAATTGTTGTGTCAAGATCAAGCATATAGGTTGTATATCGTGCATTAGCTAATACCACCTTTGAACTTATTTGGCTTATTGCTTTGCTATCTGAATTAAAGTTTCCTATTTCTGGTCTTAGCACTGTCTCACTTGCAACCAATCCATTTCAACATGCTCGCACTAAACATATTGAATTTGATCTTCACTTTGTGCATGAAAAGGTAGTATCTAATACCTTACAAGTGCACCATATTCCTTCTACTTATCAACCACCAGACATTTTTAATAAACCCCTATCTTTTCAAATTTTCAATTATCATCAAAGAAAACTTTGTGTCATTTGCATGCCACTAAGTTTGAGGGGGATGTTAGAGTTAAACAAGACTTATCAACTAATACAAGCAGCAAGTCAATTGATTAATATGCATAGATTGATAACTAAAAAAATAGAACATGGGTAGTTAACATTACATCTTAGTGTGAGTAACAAGTATATTACTAATCAAATATTATTTATCTTAGTGTAAGCAACACATATTCTTGTTAATCAAGTATTATTTCTCTATATATAGCTACCATATATTACATATTGTATTAAGTCTTTCTGATTTTGCATAGTTACAAATATTAGTACAAAATTACAAACTTCTTGTCTATCAGTCTTTATCTTTTTCCATGTTGTATTCTTTCTTGTTTGTTATTTAGTCATAATGCTTTCATATTTTTCTCTACTATGCTTCATTTCAATTGCTATTATGACATCTAGTACTGCCATCGTAGTTCTATTTATCTAATTTTCTTAAAGAGTTTTATATAGAGTTTCTAGTAACTTTTGATAAAATATTTCTTAAATTATTGTTGTTGTATTTTAGATATCTTGTGATAATATGTTCATATTCACATATAAAAAATCTATATAGCATATATCACATATTTTCATATTTACTAATTTTATTTAACCTCATTTATTTCCAATTTACTTGTTTTAGTAATATGATTTCCTTTATCTTCTCCTATAAACTTTTTATATATTTCATTTACTACTTTATCTAAATATTATCTTCATGTTGCAGAATCTTCTTGCATCCTAAGATGTATATCATCTAGTAGATTACTAAATCATATTTTAATATTTTTTCATTTTATAGTTTAATAATACTCTACAGATTGGTGGGTTTGTACTAGTAGTTCCAATTGTGTGGAGTAGTATGCCCATTGCATTAGCCTATTCATCTAATGTATTTTTTCTATCTCTAATACAATTTAGTCAATGGTGGCTGTCTTTTTTACTATGAAAATTGATCATTTCATTAAAATTGAAGATATTTAGGCCAATAACTTAAAAATCTTAATAAATTAAGGTGGGTGCATTTAGAAATTTTTATTAATAGGTGCAACAAGAAAAACATGCCTTCAATTAAAAGGGTAAAATCTTTGTTATTAGAATATTTTCTACCTTACTTAAGTTTAAAAACTCTACCTACAGTTATGGATTGAAATAATGATGATATCATCGACATTGTTGTAATATTATCAATGTTTTTGAGCTCAGTGGGTATACAGTCTACTGCTTCTGGCAACGGTATACCTTATACAGTCCAATAAACCCCTTAGTCCTGTAGTCCCTTTGTTCGGTCGGTATCGTCGTCCAATCTCTGCTTCCTTCCAGTCTCGGGCGTCAGTGTCTCCCCTCTCTTTCGTGAGCAGTGAATGCCCACTATCTAACCCTCTCCTTCGTGCCGTCAGTCAGATTGAAATCCCTCACTCCGTAGATTGCTTTTTGCCAATGTGGGATAAGACAGATTGTCCAAAAGGGATTTCCGCAAGCCGAGCAATAGATTGATGTTCAACTTCAAAGGTCGGAGAAAGACTCTAGACAAGCGGATAGGAGTAAACATCTCGATATCAAAACGTAATATTTACAACTTTTGACTAAAATGCCAAAACAATGTCGAAAATGTCACAAAATTATCAAAAAAATGTCAATGTCAAGAAAATATCAAGAAAAAATCAATTTTTGTATACCATGGATATTGTCAAGAAATTGTTGAAAAAATGTAAAAAATTATCGACAAAATATCATTTCATATTAATATTAAAAATTTATCTATTTATAGTTTTTTTTTATCTTCAATCAAAATATTACTTATTTAGAATAATACTTTATACTTCTTTGCATATATATATATATATTTATTTATTTATTTATACATTATTTTTACATTTAATTTATTAGTTTTACCTATATAGTTCTTTTTTTCATAATTTAAATTATGTTATGTACAACCTAAGTGTATCTATTTATAATAATATTAAAAATTTTAATTTAAGAGTTTGCTAGTAATTCTACAATATTCTAATTAATTAGTTGACTTATTGATCAAATTGAATATCATAATTTTTATAAATATATGTATTAAATAAGAAATTATTTTAAAAATATAAGTAGTTGATTGTTTTGATATTTTATAAAGTTTTATAAATAAATTTCATAATTTTGATAATATTTTAAAAAAAAATTAAAATTTTCGTAAATAACAACAATATCTTTAACATTTTCATAAAATTTATGATATTGATATTTTAAATCTTGCCTAGGACTACAAATATACAAGTTACATTAAGAAAAAGGGGAAATTGGCCCAAATAAACATTTATTTATAAAGCTTTCTATGTTAAAATTCTTAAATGACTTCCGAATATTGTTAAAGTTTTTGATAGTCCATATGCATGATATATCTAAAATACCTTAGAGGTTTAGCATATCTTCATTTTTACTCTTGAGGTTCATAAAAAATGCTAGAAGGCTCATAGTATTTCTAGTTAATACTATTGATGTACTCAAAACTAATGGTGTTAACTTTTTCATCTATATTTTATTAATATTTCTCTGACTTTGATACCAATTTGAGGCTAGTTGTTTTCATGCTAGTTGTTAAGTACTTTAGTTTTAAAATTTGTTGATTTTAGAATTTTCAAAATTTTAAAGGTTTTTGATAAATAGTTTTCTCACATTCACTTCTAATCACTACTACAAAAAGAGGTATTAAATTTGATTTGCTAAACCGACTTTAAATGAAATGACTTAAAATTTAAAGTTGGTTCAATGCGTGAACTGACTTTAATTTTTTATTTTTTTTACAAAATTTACTCATTTTCTATTATACTCAAATTAACACCTGTATTCAATCACTAAATAATAACAAGAAAAAATAAAATCAGGTTAACAAATAGTTTAAATAATACAAATAATTGAAAAATAAAATATTAATTAATAGTATAAAAATTATCATGGTGTTGTTCAATGTTATTCAAGATCATCGTATTCTTCTCCTGATGTTATAATACAAACCTACATATATAATACAAAAATTTATACACAAATAATAACACATAATAATAGAAAAAATATGAATAATAAGTGCGTAGGATTAATAGAAATACTTACTGATGAGCGAAAACCGGCATCGCCAATTCTCGCAAATACTTTGGTTTTAATATTTGTAAAACTCTCGCAAGTGCACGAATCATTTCGTAGAAAGTGATAAGTATACTCCCAAGGTCGATCTAAGGAAGGAATGTATGTGGTTTTTAATTTATTATTCAAACTTTTAAAAACGAAATTAAATCCTAAACATCCTGTCCACGATATTTTGGGTTTTGTGTTTTTAATCTAATTACGTGAGAAAATTAAACATAGATTCAATAAACATTCATGCAAATTTTATCTTTATAAATAGTGGAGTATTTATGGATATAATAACTAAGTTAATTATGCTTGCTCGTATTATTTAGGTTATTAAAGATATGAATTGATATTTATTGATTCTCCCTTTTTGTATGAATACCACCTTCGGTGGGGTTAGATATTCTTTGTTAACTAAACAAATCAATTAACACCTATGGGTGGGGTTGATAACTAATTTGGTTAATTAAATTAATTCCTTTTTCTAAGAGATTGAAAATGAACCATTTAAATGCCACCTTAAGTGGTGGGGTTAAACGATTTAAACTTTATTCAAGGTGTCCAAATTAAACCTAAGAATTTAGTTATCCAAGTACTAACTTTCAAGTTTTAAAACCACTACAAAAACATGTCGTCAATACATTTTCGGATAATAATTCTTATAAAAACTTTTGAAATAGAGCTTCACTCTAACTACCGAAGGCGATTGTACCATCAAATAAAAAGAAAGCACTACTCTAAATCAGACCGGATAACTAAACCTTAAAATCTAATTTTCAGATTTAAGTTTGTAATGAAAAATAATATATTTCTCTCTAACATCCTTAATATAAAATCATGAATAAAAATAAAATCAATTCATTTTAGAGATTTTTACCTATTTAATATTTCGTGGCATAACAACGTTATTATTATATCATGATTATAAAGCTAGCACGAGTTAAATTTAATCACGAGACAAATTAAATATAACATGTAAGAATAAAGCATAAAAATAATCGTAAAGAAAATAAAATCCTTACGGAACTTGACGCTATTCTAGTTGCTAGAAAACCTCCAAGCGAATTTGCACTTCCATTTATTGAATCAAAAATCTAAATTATTACAAAAACATAACTAGTTCTTCCCTAAAAAGGGAAGAACTCTAAAACTAAGAAAAACTAGCTAAAACATAAGAAAAACTAGCTAAAACATAAGAAAAACTAAAAAAAAACTAAAAACTAAGAAATGAAGAGGAAAAAAGAAGAGAAGTGTGGTTTTGAGGTGTTTGAAGGTGTGCTTTGAAGTGAATGGAAGAGGTATTTATAGGTGAGGATGGAGAGAAAAAATGAGTAAAAAAATGTTAAAAAAATATAAAAAAATAAAAAACGTGGTAGTGGACATCGTGAGGTCATCATGACGCTGATGACGCCATCATGGCTGCCTGGCACGTGAAAAATGGGTCAAAACGCGTTGGGCGCGCGGCGGTACGTGGGCGCCTAACAAGGCACAGAACCGCGCAGTAGTGATCACACAGACAGCAAGAACAGTCTTTCCAGCAGCTGCTTGCGCGCATGAACAGTACCCCGCGCGATCTGGCGTACGCATGAAACGCACTTCACCGCGCGCAGTTTTAAGGCGGAGCCGGGTGCTAGCAGCCGGCGGGCGGCAAGGCGGCGCGTTTTACGCTTTTTGGACATTTTGACCTTTTCGACCCATTTTGTCCAATTTTTCCATGTTTGTTGACCTTTTTCCACTTATTTATTAATTTATTTGTGATGTATTGCTTCAAGTATTTTTCTTTGAGTCTTTAAATTGCGTTTTTAAGCCAAAAATACCGAAAAACAATAAAAATACCGTGATTAGAAAAAGACAAATTTATATAAATATATGATAAAACATATAAATATATATATTTTTAATCAATTAATGTGCATAAAATCATGGTTATTTTAGTGCTTTTTGAGCACTTATCACAACTTCCCCAACTACTTCTTGCTAGTCCACTTACAAGAGAAGCGATAAAAACTAAAAATTAAACTATCCTAAATCACTTCGTGTGGATTGACACTTGCATTTAGCCTATGCAACAAGCCTTTAAACCCCTAGGTTGCCACATTAGTGGACGAGTTTGAGTCTCGTGAGGGTTTTCAAGAATGATACCCTACAAAACATTGTACTAAATGTAAAAACAAAAGAAACAATAAAAACAAACAACTTAAAAATTAAATTTACAACAAAAATCACAAATTATCAACATCTCACAAAATGTCTCATACTTTTTAATCTCCTTTAAGATCATAATTAAAATCTCAAGCATAAGTTATCTTAATCTCTTTAAAGAATCATGATTTATCATAATAATTAGTCGAAAATCATTTTCAGATTTCAAATCAAAAATGCATCAATTTAATTTCACCCAATTTCGGTGTCATGAATCGTAATTAACGACTCTATTCCTCACAAGTCAATACTCTCAAAACACCTGAATCCTGTGGGTTCAAACACTCATACTAATTTATATGCGAAAGAGTTGATGTATAGAAATGAACTAATATGTTCGCATATGTATAAAGAATAAAGGCTCAAAGTGTTATTTTAACATTGATCTCATGAAAGGAATCAAATGTATAAATTATAAAGATATCATATGTAAAAATTATTTTCATGCATAAATCAAACTCATTAAGAAAGAATTTCAAGATATATGCCTTTACAAATGAAGAAATTGCAATGACTTTTGGGAATTACTTCTTATATCTTTCTTTTGTAATTAGCCTTTACTCACAACTTTGTAGGCAATGCGGGTTATAGTATGTAGATGATACTATTTTTTATCTCTCTCTTTTTTTTTCAGATATTTTTCAATATGTGTATTTCTTAGAGTAGTCAACCCATGTATACAGATTGTACATATTTTGGATTTTGGTGAGTGGTTAATTTTGTGGCTTTTCTGTTTGATCTTGGTTTAGGTAACCCCAATATGTCTTTTTGTTTTTGTAGTAGTCATGCATAAATGAGATATAAGCATATACTATCAACTTCTACTCAAATCATTTAATCTAAGCAAAAATAATAATCAAAAATATATGATACTATATTAACATGAAAAAAATGCATACATTCAATGCAACAACCCATAGACATCATCTAAAAATGTCAAGAAATAAGAAATGTGTTTTGGAGAAGAAAAAGTATATGTTTCTCTCTGAATAAAGGAAATTAGGCTCAAATTATATCTCACAAAGGTAGCCTCCACTAAAAAAACCTCATAAACACCGATTTTGGGTTTAATATGATTTCAACATCTTATCGAGAAATACTAATTATGACAAAAACTAACTAATTATCAAAAATAATTACAAAAAAATTTCATGATATGTTTTCAAAAAATTAATCTAACAAGACAAAAGACTTAACTATTTACTTAAATTTGATTTAAAGAAAAGATAAATTTTTGTGAAATTTTTTTTTCAAAAATTACTAAATCACACAAAATAGAAATAAAACCAAACACACAAAAATGAAAAAGTATATTTTTTTCACTTTTAAATATATATATATTTTTTTAAATTGTTAAAACTTTTTTTTTTAAGTATGGGAACTTTTCCTCACCCCCAACCTAGAACTTACATCATTGTCCTCGATGTAACAATGTAAATTAAAGATAAAGAGAAAAGAGAAGAAAGATTACCTATTTCTTGAGAAAGTGCAAGTAGTAATGGAAAAATGCAGGTGCATCCATCATATTCATCATTAAAGTGTATACGACAGATCCTGTGAACTTAACATCTCAACAAATATTTTTAGTTTTAACAATTTAAAAATTATTCACATGAAAATAAAAGACATAAAAGTAATTTACCTAAAATGATGGCTTGCCTCCCATCCAGCGATTAGTTTAACGTCTTAGCGAGCCGTAACTTGGGGAGTGCATTTTAAGTAAACTCAATGACCCCTCATCGTTGAGTCAATCAAACCTACTTGAGTAAAACGTCGGTTGTCTTCCTATACTTTTTTCACCATGCCCTATTGATTTTCGATTTCTTTCTCAGTACTTAAAACTAGAGGCATACTTTGACGGTTTTAGATAACCCACATCTAGGTGCAAATCAAATAATTAAGTCATTAAAACACAGTCATTGTACCTAGATCAAACAAAGCGACTAACTCCTTAGATTGTAATTAAAACATTAAAATTTTGGAGATAGTTCGGATTTTTTTTTAAAATAACATAATCGGTATTAACCAAGAGTGCTCCCAGGAAAGAATGGTGGTGCAAAGGCTCGAAAAACCATCCTCCTGTATGCGAACAACGTTCCTGTGAAAGTACTAGGCACAAAGCGTTTCCAAGAACTTGTCTCCTGTAGAAACTCCCTTAGATCTTTACTTTTCATGTTATTAAGTTAAGTTAAATAAAACTTTACGTTAATGAAAATCTAAGTTAATTAAGTTTAAAGAAAAGGTTAATTAAGTTAAGTGAATTAAAAAAAATCTAAGTTAATTAAGTTAAGTGAAGTAAAAAAAAATTAATTAAGTTAAGTGAAGTAAAAAAAATCTAAGTTAATTAAGTTAAGTGAAAAAAAAAAATTAATTAAGTTAAGTGAAGTAAAAAAAATCTAAGTTAATTAAGTTAATGAAAATTTAAGTAAAAACCTAAGTTAATGTTAAAAAAATCTAAGTTAATTAAGTTAGTAAAAAAAAACTAAGTTAAGTAGGGTAACTAAAAATCAAGAAAAAAAAATAGCTAAAGAAAGAAAAATAAAAAATAATATAAAAATTGAAAAAGGTAAAAGAAAAAGAAAAAGAAAAATTAAAATTATGATTTAAAATAAATAAAAAAAATAGTAAAAATTAAACTCAAAAAATTAAAATTTTGTTGTTTTTTTTTTATTTTTTATTTTTTAATTTTTTTAATTTTTTAATTTTTTTAATTTTTTTAATTTTTTTAATTTTTATTTAAAATTTATTAAAAAAAAATTTTTTATTTTTTTTTTATTTTTTTTTTATTTCTTATGAAATTTAAAATTTGATTTTTTTTTATTTTTATTTTTTTACAAAAACAAAAACAAAAATCACAATTATTTACAACACAAAAATATTTTTAAAATTTTGATAAATAAATTAAAAAAGCTAATCCATCCCCAAGAAACGCGCTAAAAACTTGATGAACTTAAAAAGCAGCGCTAATTCTCAAATACTTTGGTTTTAATATTTGTAAAACTCTCATGATGTTAGAATCATTTCGTAGAAAATGATAAGTATACTCCTCGAGTCGATCTAAGGAAGGAATGTATGTGGTTTTTAATTTATTATTCAAACTTTTAAAAACGAAATTAAATCCTAAACATCCTGTATCGATATTTTGGGTTTTGTGTTTTTAATCTAATTACGTAAAATTAAACATAGATTCAATAAACATTCATGCAAATTTTATCTTTTATAAATAGTGGAGTATTTATGGATATAATAACTAAGTTAATTATGCTTGCTCATTATTATTTAGGTTATTAAATATATAAATTGATATTTATTGATTCTCTCTTTTTTATATGAATACCACATTTGGTGAGGTTAAATATTCTTTATTAACTAAACAAATCAATTAACACTATGGATGGGGTCGATAACTAATTTGGTTAATTAAATTAATTCCTTTTTCAGAGATTGAAAATGAACCATTTAAATGCCACCTTTGGTGGGGTTAGACTTTTTAAACTTTATTCAAGGTGTCCAAATTAAACCTAAGAATTTAGTTATCCGAGTACTAACTTTCAAGTTTTAAAACCACTACCGAAAGAAACATGTCGTCAATACATTTTCGATAATAATTCTTATAAAAACTTTTGAAATAGAGCTTCACTCTAACTACCTGGCGATTGTACCATCAAATAAAAGAGCACTACTCTAAATTAGGCCAGGATAACTAAACCTTAAAATCTAATTTTGATTTAAGTTTGTAATGAAAAATAATATATTTCTCTCTAACATCCTTAATATAAAATCATGAATAAAAAATAAAATCAATTCATTTTTAGAGATTTTTACCTATTTAATATTTAGCATAAAGATAACAACGTTATTATTATATCATGATTATAAGCAGTACTTAGCACGGTTAAATTTAATCACGAGACAAATTAAATATAACATGTAAGAATAAAGCATAAAAATAACTGTAAAGAAAATAAAATCCTTACAGCTTTGACGCTATTCTAGTTGCTAGAAAACCTCCAATGGAATTTGCACTTCCATTTATTGAATCAAAAATCTAAATTATTACAAAAACATAACTAGTTCTTCCCTAAAAAGGAAGAACTCTAAAACTAAGAAAAACTAGCTAAAACATAAGAAAAACTATCTAAAACATAAGAAAAACTAAAAAAACTAAAAACTAAGAAATGGAGAGAAAGAAAGAAGAGAGAAGTGTGGTTTTTGAGGTGTTTGAAGGTGTGCTTTGAAGTGAATGGAAGAGGGGTATTTATAGGTGAGGATGGAGAGAAAAAATGAGTAAAAAAATGTTAAAAAAAATATAAAAAAAAAAAAAAACGTGTAGTGGACATGCAGAGGTCATCAATGACGTCAGATGACGCATGCTTGCCACGTGAAAAATGGGTCAAAAACGCGTTACGCTGCTGGTGGGCGATGGGCGGCCAGCCGATGCTTGCTGGCCGCGATGAGCAAGACTTCGCCAGAAGGTCTGCGCGCATGAACAACGAGACCGCGCAGTTTTGGGCGGGCGCCGGTGCTGTCGCCAAGGGCAGGCGCAATGGCCGTTTTTCTGCTTTTTGACATTTTTGACCTTTTCGACCCATTTTGTCCAATTTTTCCATGTTTGTTGACCTTTTTCCACTTATTTATTAATTTATTTGTGATGTATTGCTTCAAGTATTTTTCTTTGAGTCTTTAAATTGCGTTTTTAAGCCAAAATACCTGAAAAACAATAAAAATACCCGTGATTCCGAAAAAGACAAATTTATATAAATATATGATAAAACATATAAATATATATATTTTTAATCAATTAATGTGCATAAAATCATGGTTATTTTAGTGCTTTTTGAGCACTTATCACTTACAAGAGTAAATGAAGTGACAAAATGAAGAAAATGAAGAAAAAGTCGTGTTTTGTAAGTGAGAAATGAGTATAAAAAATTTAAGTATTTTGCTCAAAAAAATAGGGGATTTAAAATATTAGTTAGAGAGGAAGAAAACCCACTAACCGATGCTAGAATTGGTGGTCATAGGTGGCTGAAAAATGAGAAAGAGTGGAGGAGAAGTGGAAGAGGTTTTGGGTTTTTGAGAGTTATACAACGCTTGGAATAGTTTCTGTTTGGGGAAGAAAGAAGAGAAAAGAATTTATCCACGTTTGTAGCGTCAGTTGACGTGTCGAACCGACGCTACACATGGACGTAGCGTCGGCTGATGTGATGAACCAATGCTATCCACGTAGTGTAGCATCAGTTGACACCTGGAACCAACGTTATCCACATAGCGTAGCATCGGTTGACACTTGGAATCGACACTACGTCCACGTGTAGTGTGGATTGACACCTAAATCGATGTTACGTCCACGTGTAGCATCGGTTTAACACATCAAACGATGCTATGTCCTACGTGGATAGCGTCGGTTCTACACCGAACTGACTTTAAATTCATTAAAAGTCGATTTTTTCAAAAAACCGACTTTACATATCGACTTAAATACTCTTTTTTGTAGTAGTGAATTCTAATTCAATTGGTATAACTTTATACCTTATAATTATGAATTTAAATTTGAATCTCATTTGAATTTTTTTTTAACATTTTTATCCTGTAAAAGATATAGCAATATAATTTACATAATGCAAATCAATTTTTTTAAACTGGTGTATGAATTTTTCCCCAACTTTAAAGAAAGTTATTCAGTTTGATTAAAAGAAATTTAAACTGGTGTATCAATTTTTAAAGATAATTTAATTTTTATTTTCTTAATTTTTATAATTATTACAATGGAGTGTATAAGTCTATACAACCACATATTTTTGCACATATAGTGTATCTATAATCTTCAAAGAAATAATAACTAAACATAAGGTTACTAAATTCTCTTTTTTTTCTTCATTTTCTTTTAAGAATATATATTTTTGACTAAAATAATCCTGTAATACCCTTGATATAGGATGATCTATTATGCTTGTAGTAGCTTTAATATAATCTGTATAGATATCTAATAAGGTGTTAAAACTTCTAAAAAATTTTAAGACAAGTTTTATAAATCTTTAAAATATTCATTTAAAACTAAAAGATAACCTTTATCAAATTTTCTAATAAAATTAGATTTTTATATTTCATTTTAATTTCTTTCAAACTAGTTGTTTAATGTTTGTTAATTCTTATTACTTAACTTTCTTATCATAATATTGCGATGTTTCTATCTCCATTTCTATTTATCAGTATTATCACTTAGTATAAGCAAATATTTAAATATTCAAGATCTTTAATTGGCTTAAATTTATAATTATTATACCTGAATTTAATGAGTCTATCATTGTCTTTCCTTATGTTTGTCTCCTCTTGTTACACCAATTATGCCTCAGTTTTGCTCAAACCTTAACACCTTCCTTGTAATGGTAAGCCTTTTGCATCCATACATAAATGGGACAAATTTTTAACTTACTAGGAAAGAGTAACTGAACTCCATTTTACTCATAAAATAATAATTATTATAAACTTAAGGCCAACTAAGAATCTTGAAGGGACTCTTAATTGCTAATAATTATTGGGTATATCATTACTAGTTTGGGATTTCTAGATAGAGGGGATTTCTATGAGTTTATGTGTTTTTCAGAGTAGTGTGCTATGGTTTTTTTGTGTCTTAAAATGAAAATAAGTGTTCCTTTTATAGCACAAGAAATCCCTGTTTAAAAGAAAAATATTACTATTTTTTCCTTACTTTAATAATTTGTCTACTTTTCTGCTTTAAATGGTAGTCATTGATTTTTTTCTTGGCATATGCTACCAATTAAGATATGAGACTACATCTTTATTTTATTTTTCCTCTTCTGTCAACAGTTCCCCTCTTTATTCTTATTTGTCATTTTCTACCGAAAGTCATTTTGATGACATTGATGATGATGCATCTTCATCTTCTATATATTTGATACAGTAAATACATCTATAATCTTTGGTAGCTTTTATGGCATAGAAGTAGAATATCTTCTTTGTTTCTTGACCAATTTCCAGGTTGTTGTTGTTAAAATTGGTTTCATATTTGGTAATTTTTTCACCATCTTCCTCTAAAAGAGCCAGGCTACTATGAGAAATAATGATGACTTTACTAGTGAATAATTTACTTTGATTTAAGTAGAGTTTTCAATCTTCATGAGTTCATAGTAAATTTGGCCTAACATTTGACCTCTTAATGCACAAAGTTCTTCTATGTTGAATTCCTTTTCTAGAAGCATCCTTGGTTTGGGAACTTCTCTGTTTGTGTTGAAAATCCTTATATTGATAAAGTGGTAGGAATTGATACATCTTTCCTCTTTCCATCCATTAGTGAATTGAAAAATTTGAGATAAACACTCTTTCCATCTATTAGTGAACAAATTTTGGATCAACTCTTTCTAAAATATTTAATTTACTTTCTATAGAAAATTCCTTGTCTCTAGACACTCAACCATTATGGTTTGCTAAAGCTTCTATATTGGTATTTTTCATATTCAATAACTGATGAATTTCTGGGAGGATGTTTCTAAATAACACTGAATGTTTTACTATTTTTAAGGTTTCTGGGAAAGATGCTTCTCTAAATGGTAGTAGAGCTCTTGCTATTTTCCCTTGAGTTGTCAACCTGCTTGGTGCTGTTGGTTGTTGTTGTAGTACTACAGAATAATTTCTTACTATCTCTTCTGGAGTTATTATTTGTTGTGTTTTGTAATTGGCATAACTATTTTCAGCTTCTATTATGTTGGTGAAGGCACTATGAGCCACTCCATTAATTCCTAGAATAGATTTACTGGCTTCTACACAGTTGTTATAGATTCTTGGTTTTAAGCAATTATAAACCACATAAGTCTTTTTCTGCTTCATCTGCCTAATCAAGCCTTTTTATTTCAAAGATTTTACTCTCTTTTGAATTGTTAAGTTCTTCCTTTTCATTTTGAATTATTCCTTTTCATTTTAAATTATTCCTTTTAATTTTAAATTATTCCTATTCATTTTGAATTATTTCTTTATATTGAATTTTTAATGAAAATTCCTCTTTTGATTTTTTAGACTCCAAAAGTTGTTTTGAATAATTAAGTTCTTCCTATTTATTTCTTGTCTCTATGAGAAATTTCTTGAGGAATAACAGCTCGATTTGTTCCTATATGATTTTTATCTTCTTTTCCTTTATCTTGATCTTGATATCAAGATGTTCAATTCCTGAAAGCATAAAAATAACTAGAGGTTCCAATTCTCTTGTAAGAGCATCTACTAAGATATTCTTATTTCCTAGAAGATGTTCAACATCAAAATTGTAGTAGTTGAACTATTGTTACCATCTGACTAAGCTTCCCTATTTGTAATCTTCTACAATATTAGTTCTCAAGAAATAACCAAAATTATTATTATTTGTTATAACAATGAATCTAGAACTCATGACATATATTGTAAATTTCTTAATAGCTCTTTTAATAGCTAGATATTCATTTTCATTACTATGATAATTTAACTTTGGACCTTGGAAAGATCATGATGTATATATACAAAGATATTCATCTTTGTCATATACTTTTGCTTTTAAAACTGATCCCTAATATTCTTGTGAAGCATCGTTTCAATTATCATGTTATCATCTAATCCTAGATGGTATAAATTTGGTAAATTTTTTACATTTGCTTTTACTTTATCCATATACAGATTATCTTGTTCTGTCCATTTCCAGATATGGTCTTTTTTCATTTTTCTTGTAAAGGTTTTATTATTTCTGCAAGTTTCTTGATATATGCTTCTATATGTCAAACATCCTAAAAATCTTTATATTTGGTTTTTTACTTTTAATTCATTAGGAAAATCCTGAATGTTATTTAGTATATGAGGTTATAGATTATGTTTTTCATCTTTAATTTCCAACCATAAATACTTAATTTTCTACAGAGCAAGTACTGCTTTCTTTTCGAGATTATAATGCCTCCTTTTCTACATACTTGTTAATTATTAATAATATCCAAATAATGTTTATTTAATTCATTACTGGAAATCAAAATATCATCTACATAAACACAACAAATATTTTGTAATTTTTTGAATATGTTATTCATATATCTTTGAAAGATGCCCAAAGCTTATTTTAATCTAAATGGTACAATAGTCCATTGAAATTGTCCTGGAGGGAAACTAAATGCCAATAATTTTTGAGATTCTTCATCTAATCTTATTTACAAAAATCCACTTTTGCAATCAAAGCTTTAGAAGCATTTCTTTCTTTATATTAATGATAATAATTCTTTTTTCTTTGGAATAAAGTATCTATCATCAATGTTTTCTTTATTCAATGCTTTGAAGTATATTACCATTCTCTTTTTTCCTCTTCTTTTTTTAACTTCTTTTTCAACCAGGAATGATGGACTAGAGTGGGGTGACTTACTTGGTATTATGAATTTTAGCTCCAAGAGTTCTTGAATTTATTTTTCAAATTCAATCCTATCTTTTAGAGTATAAATCATTGGTTTTACTCTTATAACCTTCTTAGGGTCTCTTAATTTTATATTGACAATTATCTTAGATTTATTTATTTTTAGATCCAAAGGATTCTCGAGCTTATTGTTTTTAATAGTTTTTTTATACCTATTAGGACTTTTTTTCTTGTATTTAATTAGGAAAAGAGTTTTGTTTCTCTTCTATTTCTAATGAACTATTTTCTAGATAAAGTTTTTGCTGCTCTACCTCACCACATTTTTTGCTTTTTATGTTGTTGCATAAAATTTGGATTTGATACAGTCAAAGCTTTTCTTATTTTTGATACATAAATGGTATCACTATCTAATGTTATTAGACTTATTTTTGTCTAAATATTGTATAAAAGGTTAATATAGGTTTATGAAATTATTTTCTATTAATTAATCAACTCTTGTTTTCTATTGATACATGGTAGGAATATGAAACTTTTCTCCTCCTATCATTATATTTGTATATTTTAAAACCTTATTTAGATTTATTATTGTATTATTAGCAATTCTTACAATTAAATCTTTTGGTATCTGTTTCTAATGTTCTTTTGAAAACACATATTTACTTACTACACACATACTAGCTCATATATATATATATGATAGCTAGCATAGCCTTCAAATTTAAGTCCTGCTTTTATGTAGGGGATATTTGGATTTGTAATACTATACAAATCATCCATCTTCTGATGAAGAGTACCTACAATTTGAGTGATCATATTCTGAGTCTATTTTTTCCTCCTTAATTTCTTCTAATAGATAAATACTATAAGTATAATATATATCAGATTTCTCAATTGGTTATAATTCTATTTTAAAAGCTTCTTCTAGGATTTTTGTTTTCTGTGGAAATTCCTTTTTAAATTCTTTCATATGTTGAAACTTTCTTGGATATTCATTGACATAATGTCCTTGTACATTACAAATCCACCATCTATATTTTTTCTTCTTTGAAGGGCAATAATTCTTGTTTTTAGAAGGTTTATACCTCTTTCTTCTAAAATATTTGTTCTTATAGGTTTCCTTATTAAATATTCTTTTATATTTTTGAAATTCTTGTTTTTTGAATTTATATTTTTTAAATTTCTTAGATTTTTTTATAGTTTTTGTATTTTTATTTGCAGGGTTTATGCTACATTCATATTTTTTTTGTATTCTAAAATCTTTTATATCACAACAGATTCATTTCATCTTATTTGTTTATATTCTTTTCTTTCTTAACATTTAATAATTATCCAGCTTTTAAGGCTTCTTATTCTTCTTCCTAGAGTGTTTGGTATAGTTTCTCTATTTCTCTTATTCCAACTTTCTGTTAAGGTCTATGTAATATTCTTGGTAATTTTTGGAAAAAAAACATTTCTTTATAAGTTATTTGCAAAGAGGGTGGTAGTTTATGGTTATGCATTTTATATTTACAAATAAAAAAATATATGTAACACATGTTACATATTTTCATATTTGTTAGATGTCATTTGGCTTCATTGATTTCATTTTCACTGGATTCAGTGATATTTCTTTCTTTATCTTCTCCAATAAATTCTTTGTATATTTCATTTATTACTATATCTAAATATTCTCTTCCTGTGGGAGTATTCCCTTGCATTAATAAATGTTGTTGGTTTGTTAAGTTTAAAAACCAAACTTTAACATTTTTTGTCATTTTATGAGCTACTAATACCTTAGAGATTGAAGGTTTTGTTTGTATAGTTTAAGAGGTTTGTATGAATACGCTCATGATACTAGCCTATTCATCTAAGACTTTTTTCTTATCTCTTATACAATCTATATCTAAAAGATGATACTTGTAATTATCATGGAGTTTGAATTATGGTGAGATACTACCTCTAATTCCCCAATGCAACCCTTCCTCTATTTTGAGTGGTTGTCTTCTTCTATCTATGGTATCGAATTCCCCTGATCTTCCTGGTAGATATTCCTTCTTGGTAAGGAACTGATAATAAAATTGGCTTCATATGACCTTTTAGGGTCATATTTTTTGGTTCAGAATCCGTCTCACTGATGATTGTAATATCATCTTCTTTTTTGTTTGTAGTGTTTCATTATAATGTTCTTCTAATTCTCCATTAGTTAGTGTTAACAAACTAACTAATTTTTCTATATTCTTATTTTCGAGGCTCATGAATTGTTCCTCTAATTATTTTTTATATTCCATTAAATTGAAATTATATCTTTTTCATTATATTTTTCTTCATTTTTTTCTCTCATTCTTAGGAATCAGGGCATTTGATCTCCTAGGTAGTTCTATTTTTAGTCCTTCTAGAGGATCATATTTATGACCTACAATATTATTGTTATATATATATATTTATTTAGTTCTGTAAATTCTATATTTATATCTTGTTGAAGTTTATTATAACCAAATTTGTTTATTTTGTGTTTACTTCTTGAACTAAATCTATTTCCTCTATTAAAAGCTGCAAAACTTTCATTAATGTTACTTGATTTTTTGTTACGCATACTAGGTTTTCATCTATTTCTAATTGTATAATTTTTAATTTCTCTTTAAATATTATTATTTTTCTAATATGACATCATGAACTAATAGCTTTATTATTTGGACTTCATCTTTTAGTTTTTTAACTTATTCTTGATTAGAGGTTTCTCATTCATGGTCTATAAAAGTAAATATTGATATATTATTGTTCTTAAAAACATTACTTTTTCTTCCTGTTATTAGGAATTTTTCCTTGATATATAAGTGTTATTACTCCGGTATTTTAAAGTCTGTTAGTATTTTTTGTTTTATTATCTGTCCAAGTTTTCGAAAAGTTTTGTCTATATATTGAAATATTATGAATGGTTGTTAAATAAGTAGTGCATTGAAAATGTATGATTTTCATTCTTTGATTAAATATTATTTTTCAAATTCATAAGCTAGACTGAATATTTGATTTAAGTTTTTATCATAAATATTAATAACAAACTTGGAGTATGCTGTAAATTTTAGTTTTTGATATCATAAGTTACCATTAATTATTCATAGTAAAGTATCTTTCCTATTTATTATTTTGTTATTTAGTAATGTTATTTTTATTGGTGCATCGATTCCTTTTTCAAAATGAGCATATATTAATACTTGAATTCCTCCTAAATGAATGTATCCAATTTTTTATTATCATTCTAGAAAATTTGGGATAATTTATTCAATATAGTTCTTTGTTAATTAATGGTGTATTATACTCTTTTTTTGCATCTGTGATATTAATGTTTATTTCTTTATTACTTATTCTGTAATAAATTATATCTTTTCTTGAAAATAATTTTCTTGAGATGAAAATGATAGGTTTTTAATCTATCTCTTTCTTTAATATTTAAGTTTGCTTTTCAAATTTTTTTAAATATCTTTTTTACTTATTATCATTTCTTGTTAAAGTATAATGAGATTTCTTCTATTTCTAATTTTATTATTTCTTTATTTTTTATTATTTTTTGGTTTTTTATTATTTCTTTTATTTTTATTGAAATATTACTATTTATTTTCTTTAAATTTAATTTTTGTTATGTTTATAATATTTTTAATTTTTTTGAAAACTTAAAGATATATTAGATATTTTTTAATGTTATCTTTGAAGATACACATACGAGAATCGTGGGCTTGTATAGAATCCCTTGTCATGCACGTCAAAATTTGACCTTTTTTGCCAATAGACGTACTGCCATTGAATTATATATTTCATCCATTTAAATCCGAGTCGACATTTAATTTTTTTTAATTTAAATATAATCTCGTAATTAATTTAAATTTAAGTATGTAATATTTTTTAAATTAAATAAATTTAGGTTTTTTTTCTCTACATAAAGTACCTATATATTTTTTATTTACATATAAATTATTTTTTATTAAGTTATACTATGTTAATTAATTAATATTATTTAATTATAATGATAACTAATTTGTTGATGTGATAAAATTTAATTATTATTTTAATTAATTAATGTTAATTGGTATAATATAATTTAATCATAAAAAATAACTCTATAAAAATATAAAATTTTATATATTTTCTATATAGAAAAAAATTTCGAACAATTTCGAACAATTTTATATAAATTAATTAAAATTTAAATAGATGTAATTTTTTTATGCCAATATATTATAATATTTAAATTTTAAATTAATATATTTTTATAAAATTTATTATTTATAATCCGATCAATAAAAAAATAATAAAATTATTTTAATAGTTATTAAATTATTATAAAAATTTAATATTAATATTTATTTTTAAATTTAAATAATAATTTAAAATAATAGTGGTATTTATAATATTAAATAAATAAATTTATTAATTTTTTTTAATAATAATTCGTTTACGATGAGGTTGCAAATATATTATTAAAATTTTCAAACTAAGTAGGAATAAATTGCATAATTTTATATTGGATTGGATTCTTAAATTTAGTGAAATTAATCGACTAATTTAATCACCCACTCTATATATATAAAACGATTAACACCTACATGGTATTTATACAATCCACATATCGTCGCAGACACCCAGAGACAGCGAGTGGAAGCTTCGAGACACCGCAAAGATGATCATCCCTGTTCGTTGTTTCACCTGCGGCAAGGTACGGCCGTCCTTTTCTCTCTGTGCTCTCCTGAATTTGGTTTTTCCTGGAACTATAGTTACACTTTTTTTGATTAATCTGCTTAGGGTTTTGCATCTGTTCCAATTTCTTAGTAGACACTGTAGTTTTTGTTTTTTTTTATCTTGAAACTCTTTCTTGCTGTCCAAATGTACTTGTCATTGAAATCTCCATGGAGGCTCACTTAGCATCCTGCTACCTCACATCTTAAGATGATTTCAACTCTCTCTCTCTCTCTCTCTCTTTCTGTGTGTGTGTTTTTCCTTTTACTTGTGAACTCTCAACTAGATGGAAGATGAGTACTGTTTTGTCACAGGGTCATTAAAGTCCTTTTATGAAGAAAAAAAGGGTGACTAAAAGGAAATTTTGAAAACAAATAAACCCTTTTGACATAACAATGGGACGATTTGGGTAATTTTTTCCACTGAGGGATTGATGGGGTTTATTTGTTTGTATGAGAGTTAAATTTTGTTCCCGAGTCATATTTTGATGGGCCGGTTTACTAACCTCAATTTAGCAGTGGTAATAAAAAGTCTATCTCCTCCTTGATGTTTGAACTTAAAAAAGAATTGAAATTTCCTGTGGTGTATTTTGTTTTTTTGGGTTTTTGATTTTGCATTAATATAATTAATGGTGAGCATTGAATATTGAAAAAAAGTTTTTTATTTTAGGTAATTGGAAACAAATGGGATACTTACCTTGATCTTCTCCAGGCAGATTACTCTGAGGGGTGAGTTCCAACTTTAACTTTGACTCATGCACCTCTATTTTGGCCCTGTAACATACTACTAGAAGGTCGTGCATATGTTGAAGATTTAACTGTTGTTGGATATGCTTGAATGATTTTTTTTTTGGCCACTAAGTACTAACCATTGTACGATTATTCTTTGCATTTGGCTTCACAACAATCTATTGTTATTTGGCGAGTTAAATTGCTTTTAGTTTTATGTTTGTTACATGTCCATGGTGTCATCTTTAGTTTCTTTTTGTGATTTAGTTGAAATTGGCCTTCGAAGTGAAGTTTGTGAGACTTATAACATGTGAAAAATGAATATTTTCTCAAGTTGCAACCATAATGGATTGAATGAAATATGCCTGCTGTTCATGATAGTCAAGATTGTTACAGGTTAATTTCTTATAAAAAAGGGAGTATTACTGTTTAATCATGTCTGCCCTTGTTTTCAAGATTCATGTAGAGTCTAGTAATGTAACCTTAAGGATCCTTAGAGTTGTAGTAATTTTTCTATCATTTGTTCTGTAGAGATGCTCTTGATGCACTGGGTTTGGTTCGGTACTGTTGTAGACGAATGCTCATGACTCATGTTGACCTCATTGAGAAGCTTCTGAACTACAATAGTAATCTCTCTCCCTATCTTTCTCTCTCTTCCCCTTTATTTTTCTTGATATAGTTTGTTTTTCCTTGAGTTAATTTTTGCACGGAATCATCTTTGGGCTGATTCAACTTCTGTTGATTCCAAATCTGACAAACCGTGACATGTTCTTCCTGTCAAACATTATTGTTATGACTCTTTTAAAGAACGTTTTATATAACTTTCCACTGATTTTTTTGTTAGAGTTGTGAAAATGATCAAAATGTGCGTGCTTTTTCTGTATTCACAACGTACCAAGTACAGTATGACTATGTTTATGCTATACTTGTTCTGACACTGCATTATATTGCAGCTTTGGATAAAAGTGATACCAGTTAAGGAAGCTTATGGAGTTACAACGGATATGGCACTTGCTTTTCCCGTCTGTGTGCAAGTATTGTTCAGCAGAAAACTAGAAGTCGTGGTCGTGGATGTAGGGAATTTACTGCTGTAAAAGGAAAATCAGATATGACCGTCTTTTTATCCTGTGGTTTACCTTCAAAACACAAACTAATTACTAATTTAGTGCTAGACTTCTTTTATTGACTTACTCTGTATAAGGGTATATATCAATTACCTTATTATTATTATTATTATCTCGCCCTAATTATCAACTTCTCGGTAAAAATAGGATATGGTGTTATATAAATGTTTATTAGATTAAGAGATTTGTATCGATTAGATTTCTTAAATTATAAAAGGTATTATTTAGTTTTTAATATTTTGTAAAATGTAATGGAGAATAATAAATTTAATTAATTATTTAATTATTTAATATTTTAATATTTTATAATAAAATATTATAGGAAAAAGTTATTTTCTTTTTTTTTATTGAAAAATAATATTATTTTATTTAAAATATTAATAAAAATAATTTTTTTTAGTTTTTTTATAAAAATAAATAATTAAATGATACTTGTATTTTTTTAAGGAATTAAATAACTTTTTTAACTTAATGTGAAGAGATTTATGTGGTATTTTTCCCTCAAAAATAATGTTTTTAACAGTCATATTCTTAAAATTTAAAAAATTATCAAAGAAATTTTGTCCTCATTGATGATATTATATATCAAATATTATTTCACACAAAGATGATTATTTTTAATTTGAGGGTGAATTGATAATTACTTAAAACTTTAGGGAGGTGGTTAAGATTAGGGTTTTTTTACTTCTGTAATTTTTTAACAAGGTATTTTAGTTTTATTTTAAATTGGATAAGTTTAGTTTAATAAATTTTAGATAGAATTAATGTAGTTTAACTTTTTTTAAAATGATATTTTTTAAAGGTGAAATTTGATTTTTTAAAAAAAACACTTAAAAAAATATAATTTTCATTTTTTATCTTTCATATCAATCTCTCTATCTTTCTCCATTTAATCTCTCTTAATCTTCTATCTCTCACTTAAAAAAACACTTATTATGTTTATGTAATTTTAGTATATTTATGTAAATATTATAAATTTTATTTTTAATTAAAAATTTATTTGAATTTATAAATTATAATACAGAAAAAATATTTTTTATTGAAAAAAATAGAGGAACTTATAAAGAGACGAGAGAGATTTAAATAGGAGAGAAATTATTTTTATTTAGAAAGTATATATATTTATATTGTGTTTTAGGAATATTATTAAAAAAAAGTTACTTTTAAGAAAAAATTTATTTTATTCTTTAAAAATTATAAATTAAATTTACCAAACTTAAAATTTGAAATTATAAAAAATAAATGACTAAAAGTATCTAATTTATTAAATTAATCTTAAAATATTTTAACTAATTAAATTAGTCTTAAAATATATTATATATTTAGTGGTTTTGTAGTATTGGAAGATTTTTTGAAGGCAACAATTTTCAAATATATAATAATGGCAGTAGATTTATAATATTTATAAAAATTTTAGTGGTTTGTTTATCAACAAAGTGATAGACTTGCAAGATTTATACAAATGGTATATTTATTAATTTAGTTAAAATTAAATAATAATGTATCTAATAAAATAGTTTTTTAATAAATTAATAGTTATATGTTAAATAAAAGAATAAATTGAGTGAAAATTAGAGTTGTTAATTTTTATTGATTTAGTAAATCCTTATTATTTGGTTGGAGGCAACGATGAAGACAATAAAATGAGAGACGTGAAATAAAAAATTGAAGATTTGTATTTTATAATATGAGATAGGATAATGATAAAGATGGTACATCTTCGTTCTATTTTTCGAAATTATATATCTTATTTTTTATAAATATATAAAAAATTAATTTTTTTAATTTTTTATAAATTTAATTACATTTAAACTCAAAATAATCAATGTATTATGTATTTTATATTTCATCTTAAAGTTTTATTTTTATTTTATTAAAATATCAATAATTTTTCTTTTATAAAAATTATTTAAATTTTAAAAATCTAAAATTTTATAATTTATTTTTATTATTTCAAATAAAAGAATCATGCGTATACATATATTTTGTTTTTCTCACTTTTGCATAAATATTATTTATTGATTCAAAATTTAATTTTATTCACGGTAAAATATTTATTATTGGCTTACTTTTATATAATTTTCCTTTATAATAAAAATTAAAAATTATTAAAAAATAAAAAATAATAATAATTAAAATATTACTTGGATTTCATCCCTACCATATATATCTCCATAAGAATTTGAAGTTAAGATAGAGCATAAATTTTAAGTGGTGGATGGAGAATGAGGAAGAGTCCTTGGTTTTGACTTATCCCGTTAATAACCCTATTGAAAATAAAACATTCTAATATTAAGAAATTATGTTACAATTACATCTAATATGATATTACTTAAGAGTTTAAAACATATACTATCTTATTTCAAGTAGTATTAATGTCATGAAATGTAGTTAAAATCTATTTGAATATAATGAAGAAGATGTGATGATTATATGTTTGATTTGTTCCTATTGTTTCTCTACGAAGTTAAAATTGTGACTTCATCCAATAATTTGTAAATTATTATGAAATTTTTTTCAAAATTTTCCTAAGTATTATACACACCCATATTACTTAAGAGATATTTTTATTTATATTAATATTCATCGTATCCTTTATGATCTCTCCTATATATTCATTTTCAATGCAATTGTGTTCAGACAGATAACTCTATACCTATGATTTCTATTTTGTATGACATGTATATATAGTTAGTTTCTAAAGTGAATGAAATTAAAAGTATTATATTCACCGTTACCTCTTTCTTTACCTTTTGTCACCTAATAACTTAACAAATTACTTTCATGGGAAGAAAACTTTCTCACATTAATGGCATATGATAATAAATTATTATTAGAATCATTTGGAATAATTTCTTCTACCATGCTTTTATCAACATCATTCTAAATTATATTGCATGTGTTACAACTTTTGGATCAAGATTTTCAAAAATTCCAAATATTCTTTTAAAAAACTCCAAAAATTATATTGCATAAATTCTTTTAAAAACCCAATAATATGCCATGTGATTTTGCAAGAATAATATTGTAAAATGGATATAGTAAAATGGATATATTTATATCATGTATATTATTTACAAAATATTAAAGATATTTGATAATATCTAAACTATTTTATTAAAATGATACTATAGTTATATCAATATTAAAATTTATTGATATTGGATATTATCTATTATATCATGTGTATTTTGTAATTTTATAATACTTGATTACAACAACTATTTTTATTATTGTTACAATAAAAATTATGAATTATTTGTTATAATTTTAAAATTAATTATAGTTAAATGTTATTATTAATAAACTATTTTTATTACAATTACAATTAAAATTATGGTAATATTATAATTTTAAATAATTATTAAAAACTATTACAAATACTAATGAATTAAAAAAAAACTAAAATTTATTTAAGTTAATTATATTCTAGTAATAAAAGTACTGACTCATAATCTAGATATAAAATAATATAGTTACAAAAGTTTTGGGAAATCTCCAATAAAGAAGTTCAACTTTTAATTTTTACAGAAGATTCATAAAGAAATAAATATCCCTCACATAAAACCAAATAGTTGGATCATACTTTGTTCTCATTCTCTCTCACAGATATTGTAGAGTTTCCCCTACCATGCTTTTTATGTGTTACTTCTGATAAAGCTCCATGATCAAAATTTTCTCTTTCTTTCTTGAAAACTCTCCAGCTCCTCTATTATCAATCGAAAATATCCTCCCAGTCTCATATTTACAAACCCATGGCTAGGGATTGCCGGCAACACTGATAACAGCCTTAGAAACACGAGAAACGTTTCTATTTCTTCACGCCTTCCCACCTCTTCAGATTTTCTTCACATACAAAGCCTCTTCTCTGCTCAATGGCCAGAAAATTTTAACATTTTTTCGACTGTGAGGTTTGAGCTAGCTGTTTTTTTAGAAGATCTTTCCATTCTTCGATACAAACTCATAATTACTAGATTTCCAATTTTTTTTATTTAATAAATCTGTTATCTGTCTTCTTCTCTTCCTCTAACATTAAATTAATTGTGTCCTATTATCTTCTGTGTTGTTTTTCTCAATCATTTGCTCAAAGGGTTTATCTTTTAGTCTTTATGCTTAAAATCGTTTTATACTCATCTCATATTCCCTTCATGCTATTAGAACATTCATGCTGAAACTGTTATTACCTGGTTGCGCAAGTCTTGTTATGTGTTAGCTTTGTGTGAATAAAACACGGTGTGTGTTTATATATTACCAGTGTTTTGTCTTTCTACAATAAAATTGGTTAATACGGATCAATAATATATACACACATAGTTAAAAATACTGTGATTTAAAGTCTATTTTTCACACACCACAAGCTTAATTGTTTTAGTATACATGTTTGATCGAGAGAGGGTAATTTTAAATAACTCGACATTTTTGGAAATGAAAAAATATGATTTTTGCACCTTGCCACCACCCTTGGTGAGGTGGCTGGCAAGGTTGGCTACGACTTGGTTGGTTTATATAAATATGCCTCCTTTTCTCTTGGTTTTTTTATCCAGAAAAGATGTAATAGAGTTCTATCAAATTGACATCTCATCTTTTTATTTCTGGATCACTTATACCTTGAATGTTATTCAGTATTAGTAATTCATGACTGTGTGAGTAGTGTGTCGGCTGGTGGTTTCCCTCATGAACTTCTCTTCTTATGTGAGAACCACATTGTGAGAGTGAATTAAGTTAAATTCTTTGAGTTCTCACATTTTGATTTATGGTGGACTGTATGTCCCATGAAGATTGTTGGTTATTAGAGACTGAGGGTAGTCCTCAAGGTTGTTAGTTCGTTACACTTAACATTATTGATCTGTGGTTTATGAAATCACCACGTTGGATGGTTTGGGCTTTGGAGGAGAGCTAGGTTTGTGTGTCAAATTAGGTCGTTGTGAAAGTAACAAGCAAGAGCAGTAATAGATAGTTCGGATAGAGGTCTCGAATAATAGAGGTATTGGTGGTTTTATTTCTTTTAAAGTTATAGCTATTTTATTATTTAGTGGATTATTTACTACTAAGTGGTTGCCTTCAACCTGAGAATGTTACAATATAGATAGTGTCTCAAGCGGATTTACCTCGTTATATCTAGTTTTGTGCAAGCTCTAACGTGTGGTTAGTACAATCAAAATTTAAATGGTATATGTTTATATATACTAAAGTTTAAACTATGATTAGGAAGTTTTAATTTTTTATTGCCAGCTCTCTAACTATTGAATATTACTTCTACTTTATATTGTCTGTCTATGATTATCTTTACTACAGTTGTAATTATTTGCCAGGAGTTTATCTCTCTATTGTTTGCCTGTTTGGGTTGAGTTCTTAAGGAGTCAATATCTCCTTAACTTGATTGTGTACCGGGTATTGGATTCTTTCTTTGTAATCCTACATGATCATATTGTGTGTTAGTATAATTTGTCTTTTATCTACATGCAAGTTTGGTATAAGTCTCCAAAGAATATGTAGCTTCTTATCCTAGAAGTGTACCAAGTGTTAGACTATTTATTATGGTTTGCTATGTATGTTTGATTGCATGCTACAAGAGTACAATTATCATTTACCAAATATGTTCCTATATACAAGGTCTTGAAGCGATTGAAAATCCATTTAGCTTTCTCTATGTATGTTTGTATCACAAGTTATGTATTTTTTGCCATATATGCATATTTCTAGTCTAGATAAGAGCTTGTGAGGTACACCATTACTAATATGTATTCTATAGGTTGTAGTTTTTGTATTTGTCGGGTGTTTAATTTTGTGTAGAATTGAGCATGTAGTTTTGTAATCATGTTATGTAATTTACTTAATTCATGTTTATGAGGTCTACTTGGCCAAATTAGTATAGAGCTCCCAAAAAGATTACATGAGTTATCATTTTTACCACTTATCTAAGTCTCAATTACCTATTTGAGTTGAAAGAACAACTAACATTTGTGCAATCATTCCTACATATGAGAATCTTTAATTGGTATTAGGGTAGGTCATTCATGTTTAGCTTTAACTGTTTGGGTGCTCTATCCTAGAGCTTTATCTACACATACATACAATTTGTATGCTTATGCCCTTTGTTTCCAATATGTGGGCTACTGTGGTTCTATGAGATTGTTTATCTCTCTAAACTCTTTTTGTTTGTATGTTCCTTGTTTTCTTGTTTATGCATATCTTTTTCTCCCTTGCTAGTTGCTTTAACATGCTCTTTATGTGTGTTTTCCTTACTCATTACTTGCTTCTTCTAATGTGGCTATTTGAATGAGCATCATGCCACATAATTTCATCATGTAGTATTAGTTATATGATATTTTTTCTTGAAGTCTTGTCATTCATATGTCATGGCATATAGATTGCATCTCTTATGTATTACTAAGTTGGTTCTCTATTTGTCTTCTATTGGTTTCTGTTCATCTTTTGCTTGATGTTCCTTCTCTTATACTTTAGATGTATCTTTAGGGAATACTAATATGTTGTTATAAGCTTGTACTCTTGAGTCTTTCTCTATACTTTGCTTGTTCTGGTATGCCATGTGAATTTGTATGTCATATAGATTATTTACCTATTTTTAGGACTCTTGACTAACATGCATTGCTATGACTAGACTTGTGTATTTAGTTGGAATTCTTGATGTTTGGGTGTTTACCCTATCTAAGCATGTCTCTTGTTTCCAATGTTGGAATCTAAGTCTTTCTCACCTACTTAAATGTTTTAGTAGCATCCCTTGTTTTATCTCACTCTTGGGAGTGTTGCTTGTGTTGCTCAATAGTTAGTCAGTTTCTTCTCTTTTCTTGACTAGCATTGATATGAGTGTTGTTGATGATCTCTTTCAAGGAAACTATGTTCAATTGGTTGCTATTTCTCTCTAGTGGCAACACTGTATGGTTTACGGTGATAATTTCTCTTGAGACACGTACTTGTCTTTTTAGTCTATGATTTTAAAGATCATTGATGACTTGCATAATTTTATATAATTTATCACTTTTCAACTTTAACTTTATTCTAATTTTATTTAATTTTTATTGATTTTAGACTTCATTATTATTATTTAAATTTTGTTACAGATTTGAAGAAAATGAAGATCCAAAATTTTAAAGGCATATCGTTTAAGGATTCTCAAATTTAAATTAAGATAAGTAAAAAAAAGGTCTCATTCCATAATATATATATATATATAAGGGAACAAAAACAAAATAGGAAAAGGAAGAAGAAGAAGAAGAAGAAGAAGAAGAAAAACACAGAGAAGAGAAGGAGCAGCAGTGTAGAAAAAAAAAGTAAGAAAAAAATTGAGAAAGACTTAAAAAAGAGAAAAATGTGCAACAGATTAATGCGAAAGTAGATTCTTTTTGCTATTCATTTTTCTTTCGATTCTTCTCAGAAAATTATGTTGAATTCGTTTATGTTAAATTCAATTTTTAGCATGAACTAATTTTTTTATTATAGGAAAAAGATATTTTTTAATTCCGAACTATGCTTGATTTTATATATTAATTTGAATTATTTCTATTCATGTTTGTTTTATTTATTCTGAGTTTATTACTTCTAATTAATTGGTCATTAATTAGATGATTTTAGTCTTGTGATTTACTGTCAAAAAAGAGAATTATAGGATAGATTTGGATTATTTCAACATAGGTAAATATAGAAATTACCTCAAGAATTAAAAGATCCAAGGAGTTTCACTTTGCCTTGCAGCATTGAAAATTCATTTTTTGATAAAGTTTTATGTGATCTTGGTGCTAGCATTAATCTTATGCCACTGTCTGCTTATAAGAAAGTGGGACTTGGAGAGATGAAACAAATAAAAATTACTTTGCAACTAGCAGAACGATCCATCAAGTATCCACGTGGAATCATAGAAGATGTATTGGTAAAGGTGGATAAATTTATTTTTCCTGCCGATTTTGTGGTGTCAGATATGGATGAAGACCAAGATGTTCCACTAATTCTTGGCTACAGAGAGGGCTTTAATGGATGTTCAAAATGGTGAGTTAACATTGAGAGTGAACAAGGAAAAAGTTACGTTTAATATCTACAAAGCCATGAGATTTCCAAAAGATCCAAGGACTTGCTTTTGGGTAGATGTCATTGAGCAATGTGTAGTAAAAGCCTTTCAAGAGGATATGTCGATCGATCACCTAGAATGATGTATCACCACTTCATCTCATGCTTATGATTTTAATAACTCTGTTGTTTGTGAACCTGATTTACCTTTTGTTAGTGAAGAATTTCTCCACTATGTATTTTCCTTGGAAGCATTGCAGTAGGTTACATCATTTAGCAAAGAAGTGGAATGGCTGGAGCCAATGGTAGCAAAGATGTATTATGCAATCTCTATAGAAAAAGTGCTACAAACTAAAACTCTAAAGTTGAAGCAATTTCCAGAGCATCTTCACTATGCATTCTTGGGTGGTAGTTACACTTTTCCAGTAATTGTTGTGGCATCACTTACACCCCAAGAAGAGAAAAAGTTACTGTGTGTGTTAAGAGAGCATATAACAGCTTTGGGACAGATTATCTTTGACATAAAAGGTATAAGCCATCAATTTGCATGCACAAGATTCTAATGGAGGAACCTTACAAACCATCAATTGAGTTTGCAAAGAAGATTAAATCCAACAATGAAGGAAGTTGTGAGAGCTAAAATTTTGAAGTTCTTCAATGTTGAAATTATTTATGCTATTTCTAACAGCGTATGGGTAAGTCCAGTGCATGTTGTAGCAAAAAAAGGTGGAATGACGGTGGTGAAAAATGAAAACAATGAACTTATTCCTACAAAAAAAGTCACGGGTTGGCATGTATGTATAGATTACCAAAATTTGAACAAAGCAACAAGAAAGGATCATTTTCTACTTCCATTCATTGATCAAATATTAGATCGATTGGCTGGATATCTCTATTATTGCTTCTTAGATGGTTATTTGAGGTATAACCAGATTTCCATAGTCCCTAAAGATTAGGAGAAAACTACATTCACATGCCCATATGGAACATTTGCTTTTAGAAGGATGCCCTTTGGATTGTGTAATGCCCCAACAACATTTCAACGTTGCATGATGGCTATTTTTTCTAATATGGTGGAAGATATAATAGAAATTTTTATGGATGACTTTTCGATTTTTGGTACATATTTTGATCATTGTTTGCATAATTTAGTTCTTGTTTTGTACAGATGTGAAGATAAAAATATTTTCCTAAACTGAGAGAAGTGTAATTTCATGGTTCAAGAAGGGATCATGCTTGGCCATAGAGTATCATCTAAAGGAATTGAGGTTGATCGAGCTAAAATTGAAACCATAGAAAAACTACCACCTCTAAAGAATGTGAAGATAATCAGAAGCTTTTTAGGACATGCGGGATTTTATAGAAGATTTATAAAAGATTTTTCTAAAATCTATAAGCCTTTATGTAATCTTCTTGAAAAAAAAATTTGCATTTGACTTTGATGATGTTTGTTTGTAGGCCTTTAATGCAATCGAGGAGAAAATGATTTCAATACCAATAATAACTATACTTGATTGGAGTCAACCTTTTGAAGTCATATGTGATGCAAATGACTTTGCAATTGGAGTAGTGTTAGGAAAAAAGAGAGAGAAACTATTTAGGGCCATATACTATGCAAGTCGGACATTGAATGAAGCCCAATTGAATTATTCAAAAATCGAGAAAAAGATGCTTACTGTAGTGTTTGCTTATGACAAATTTTGGTCTTACCTCATTGGTACAAAGGTGATAGTGTTCACTGATCATGTAGCACTTCGTTATTTGTTTAGCAAGAAGGATGTTAAGCCTAGGCTAATTTTTTGTATTCTTCTTCAAGAATTTGATTTGGAAGTTCGAGATAAGAAAGGAAGTGAAAATTTAGTTGTTTTCCATCTCTCTTAGTTAGAGCAAGTGGAAATAAAACTAGATTTAGTGATCGAAGAAGCATTCCATGATAAGCAGAGATCAAACTTCCTTAGTATGCTGATATTGTAAACTACCTAGCTTGTAAGGTATTGCCTCCAAATCTTACTTACCATCAACGTAAGAATTTTTTTGCATGATGTGAAATATTATATTTGGGATGAGCCTTTGCTTTTTAAAATATGCCCTGATCAAATCATCCAAAGATGTGTGCCTAAAGAGAAGATACAAGCCATTCTCCATCATTGCCATTCCTTATCATATGGAGGATATTTTGGAGTAACACGAATAACACCTAAGGTACTTCTAAGTAGTTTCATTTGACCCTCTATTTTTCGTGATAGTTATACTTTCATGAATACTTGTGATCGATGCCAACATATGGGAAATATTTCAAGATGTCAGGAGCTACCATCGATAAATATCTTAGAGGTTGAGTTATTTGATGTTTGGGGAATTGATTTTATGGATCCTTTTCCTCCATTTTTTGGCTTTGTTTATATCATGTTAGTAGTTGGTTATGGGTCAAAGTAGGTGGAGGCAATTGCTACAACAACAAATGATGCAAAAGTAGTGCTCAAATTTCTACATAACAACATATTCAGAAGATTCAGCACTCCACGAGCTATTATTAGTGATAAAGGGACCCATTTTTGCAACAAGTTGTTTGACAACCTTCTCTCTAAATATGGTGTGAAGGACAAGATAGCACTTGCCTACCATCCTCAAACTAATGGCAAAGTTGAAGTTTCAAATCGAGAAATCAAGAATATCCTTGAGAAGACGATCAACACCAATAGAAAGAATTGGGCAAAGAAAATTGATGATTTGTGGGCATACCGTATAGCTTTTAAAACACCTATCGGGATGTTTCCTTATCGACTAGTGTTTGGAAAAACATATCATCTCCCTGTTGAGTTAGATCATAAAGCTTATTGGGTTGTAAGGAAGTTTAATTTTGATTTGAAGGTAGTAGGGAAAAAATGACTTCTTCAATTGAATGAGATGGATGAGTTTTGGAATGATGCTTATGAAAATGCAAAGATCTATAAAGAATGGACAAAGAAGTGGCATGACAAACAGATTCTTTGGCATGAATTTTCTCTAGGACAGTAGGTTTTGCTTTTCAATTTATGACTAAAATTCTTCCTGGGTAAGTTAAGTTCAAGATAGATAGGTCCTTATACAATTGAAAAAGTTTCCACTTTTGGAGCAATAGACTTGAAGGACAAGGCATGGCATATATTCAGATTTAATAGTCAGAAACTGAAGCACTATTATGGAGAACAAGTGGAGAGGAATTGTGCATTTATTCCTCTTCAAAATCCTAATTAAACAAGCGCTTATGGGAGGCAACCTATAAAAATTTATTTTATTATTATCTATTTGAATAATTTGGATTTTGATGTTGATTTATTTTGCAGGAATAAAAGGATAAAAATTACAAACTAATGCCAATCCACCATAAAACCAGGGAAGTTCATTTCATTTATTCAATTTGTCTCACTTTTAAATTACAATGAAAACATTGATTAGTTTAAGTTTAGGGGTGTCAACTCCAATAGTCTCGAGTTTTTGAATTATCTTATCAAGCATGTATTTGAGTATGATTTAATTCACTATGACTTTGAAATTTATGATTGATGATGGTTTTGAGAATTTTTTTTCAAAATATGCTATTATGTTAGTTAGAGTTTTGTGGGTACTTTGATTTAAATCCTTGTCCTTGAAAATAATTGAACACATAGTAAATGTTTCTCTACTCCATTTGCCTATGAAAAGAAGGAGTTGAATTAACTAGGTTAGGAAAGTTCAATCTTGCTTTACTCTAGAATTTGTTGATGAATCCTTAAGGTGAAATCCTACTTGATACCAAATATTAGAGAAATGATCTAGGTAATTTTTTGTCACAACTAAAAATCTTTTCCAACCGTCCTGATTATCATGCCATCATTGCATGGTGTACTCCCATGTTCAACCCCTTTGAGCCTTATTTTACAAAACTCTTATTTGTTATTTTAACTATATAAATTATTCTCATTCTAAGCCTGAAAAACCATAAATTACCTTAAATTATGAGAAAATACTTTGATAAGAATTTGCATTTAAAGAAAAAATTAGTTTAAATTAAATAATCCACATTATGTTCGCTTTATTTTATCAAAGTGTGAAAATAAAAGAAAGTGAAAGGCAAGAATAAAAAAAAAGGGTTAAAGTGATTGAAAATCAAAAAATGCTATGAGTATCAAGATGCTAAAAAAAGAAGAAAAAAAAAGAACTTTACTATTATCAGTATTGGCATATTGTTGAGAAAGAGCTATGGTATGAATCCTGTGGATATTATTTTTATTGTTTTTTTATCAAGTATTTTCCCAATTTGTCATGATTTTCCATATCTATTTCTTTCTTAGTCCTCACTTTGTAGCTTGTCATTACAACCTTGATTAAAGATCTTTTAATCTCTGATTTTAGTATTTGATTACATTAGTGTAGAGGATTTTTGAAAATTAGACTTATGGAGTTAAGTATTGAGAGAATTCTTTTGATTTAAGTTGTTCTACTTTTATCTAAATTTACTGGTGGTTTGGAGTCAAATTGATTATTTCACACACACACTCAACGACTTAAATTTAGGTTGAAGTAAATGTTTAACTCTTACTTGACAAATTATTAAATTTTTGATTGATTTTCCTGCTATCTTCAATGTAAAAAGAGTAAGTTATTAGTGATGAAATCTAAATTTAGATCATGGCTTGGTGAGTGATGATAGTTCTCCATGGGTTCTAATTGATGTTGTTTATAAGGGAACGAAAACAAAATAGGAAAAGGAAGAAGAAAAACACAAAGAAGAGAAGGAGCAGTGGTGGAGAAAAAAAGAAAAGAAAAAGCAAGAAAAAAACTAAGAAAGACGTAGGAAAGAGAAATGCACGCAACAAATTAACATGAAAGCAGATTCTTTTTCATGATTCATTATTTTTTTATTCTTCTTAGAAAATTATGGTGAATTCCTTTATATTAAATTTAATTTTTAGCATGAATTATTTTTTCTTTATTATAGAAAAAGATGTAATTTAATTCCGAACTATGCTTGATTTTCTATGTTAATTTGATTTATTTTGAGTTTATTACTTCTAATTAACTAGCTATTAATTATATGATCTTAGTCTTGTGATTTACTATCGAAATATGGAATTATAGGATAGATCTAGAATATTTCGTCATAAGTAAATATAGAGATCAAAAGACTAGTATAAACCTGTGTAGTTTTAAAATCATTGGTCTTAATATTTTCTTGCTTTATTAAATTTCATACTCTTGTGTAAATTAATAAACAAGAATATTTCCAATTGACCGTCGAAAAGGCTTTTCGATGTTTTTTGGAGATTGCTAACAAATAGAAAAATTAAATTATATTAGCTAAATGAGTAAAGCATAATGAGGAATTAGGTGAAATCAATTTCCTAGAATTTTTCTTCCCATTAATTTGATCTTGGAACAATATCTTTCTTTTTGTTTTACACATTTTCTTTAAATTGATTTTATTTTGAATTCCAATTACAACAACCTTATTGACTTCTCTAGATAAAATTGAGATTAGTATAATTTTGGTATTTTTCAAAAATAAGTTACTAATCCTTGAAGATGATACTTTTTTTATCACTTTATTATAAAACTACGATATTGTGCACTTGTAGTTTTGCACTTATCATCCATCTTTTTCTTCTCTCTTGACTATTGGCTTCATACTTGTTTTATCTCACTTTACTATTTTAAAAATAAAAAATATTGTATTTGATGATTCAACGCTCTCTTTCTCCTTTTTTTTATTTTCTCAAGACAATTTTGCACTTTTTCTATTCAGCTAACTTACTGATGTAAAATGAATTTTAGAGGGACTAATGATGGCACATTGTCATACATTTGGCTTGGATTGAAATGTGATTGTTATGGCTTGTGTATTCATTGAGCATTTGCATGGCCAAATTTTGATTTTCTATGCTCTATTATATATGCAAAAGTCATAACTTTGTTAATTTGTATGATTATTTTGACAAGTTCGTGTGGATTTCATGCATTGATGATTTTTATGTCCATAACAAGCTCTAAAATCCACTTTTAATGTCTCTTAAGGCAAAATCCTAAGTGCTACTTAGATTGAGAGAAGATTTATGACTTTTTAGGATCGTTTGAACTTTTCAAGCCACCAATGAATACTTGTGCATTATATACCCCTGTTGAGCCATTATATTATCTCTTCATTTCTTTGCATCTAGATACTAGCTTAGCCTAATGATAAATCCCACTTACCTTGTACACCCTTAGTTGAGTTTTTATTATGCTACTTGTTGAGCCTATATGTTATGGAAATGTCTATTTTACCTTCTTAGGTTAAAAAAAAGGAGAGAAAAATGATGAATGAAACAAAAAAAAAATGAACAAATTATTGAATTTGGTATGTAATTCTCTTAGGGGGAGGGGGGAGAAAGAAGAAAATAGAAAAGAAGAAACCTAAGTTTACTATTTGTGGATGTCAATTGAGGAGTGAATGTTAATTGAAAAGTGAAAGGAAAAGAACTTAAGTTTGAGGGTTTACTTTTTGTGATTTTGAGCTCATTACTTTATTGTATGTATTTAGTTAATTAAGGATGTGTTTAAGCCCAAAAATTTCATATCTCACTTACCCTTATCTTAACCTATCATTGCAAGTTTTGAAAGACTCATTGACTTCAATCTGAGTTGGTACTTACATTAGTAAAGATAGGAGCTAAATATGGACTTATGAAGTTTGGTTCTATTTGAGACTATTTGTCTAATTGTAAGGTTCACATGAGTTTTTCTTGATAACATATAAAGTAAACAAGTTTGATATAGCACATACAGATCATGTCTTTGAAAACTTTAGTCATACCTTTCCATAAATACATAATGGATTGATGGTCATATGGATATTTACGTTGAATGTATGGGTTAATCTATAAGTACCAACTAGTTCTTTGAACATACTTAGTTTGCTTCCTTCTTTATGTATTCTTAGTTTTACATCTTGTTGCTTGTCTTATTTATGATTTTACATTTTGTTGTATATTCTTGTAGTGCTTCCTTCTTCTTGACATCACTTTATATGAACAATGCATAAATATGATTATTAGTATGACTTGTTGCATTCATTATATGCAATCACGTATTTCACATGTCATTATATGTGTTTACATGCTTCCCTATTATACTGAGTTATTGCATGTTTCTCGCTTGTAGTTGATAGTCTGGCATTTACTATTGGAATGCATGACATGGGTTTTCTTTGGTAGACTAGAATGTCTTTTCATACGTGTGTGCATAATTTGGGGTGAGGTTGTAGGATTGAATACACCCAAGTATTGTTGGGGGGAAGATAGTTGAATCACTAAGGGTGTGTCAACTTGGAAAATAGTTGGACTCCTAGTCAACTTTTTCTTAGGAATTCGCTGAGACATTTATGTGGCATCGATTTTTAGGGGAAGATAGTTGATGTACTATAAGTGTGCCAACTTGGAAGATAGTTAGACTCCTAGTCAACTTCTTATAGATTTGTTGACATATCTATGTGGAATTGTTGTATGCACATTATGAAGCCCCTTATGCACTCCCACAACACGTATCGACGTGGTGTTCCATGTTATGTATCGTATTATAGAGATATTTTATATCTATACTTCTCTTGGTTTGTTTGTGCATTCAGGTTCTTGCTTATTGCATGCTTTTATCTTGCTACTGTCTCAATGTTATTCTTTATCTTTTTTGCATGACTGCATATGTTGCTTCTTATTATTTTTGTTGTAATCTTCTCTACTATGGTGTATGAGTGTTAGGATTATTGCATTTCTCTTTGACTTTTCTCCTTCATATAGAGGTGTAGTATGTTGCATATTGTGTAGTGCTTGCTTTGAATTTCCATGTCAAAAAGGGGAAAAATGTCTACACAACTTATGTTTGTTTGTGCATTGTATTTGTTTGTTAACATGCTAGTTGCTACATGGGATGGTGAGTGTAGTTTGCACTACATCATGGTTATTTGACATGTATACACTTAGGGGGAGTGTTGTATATATTCAGAGGGAGTCTGTATACTTATGTTGCATATAGATTGTGTTTTTTTGTACTACATGTTGATTGTGCTTAGTATATCAGTGTGTATCTATGTAGGGATAACAAGATAGTATCTAACAGACTACATGTTGTTTCTACATGATATATTCATGGGGTATGTGTTTGTTTCATGTGTACAGATTATAGATATAGATTGAAGTCTTCAAACTTCATATGTGTTGTTTGCAAAGGTGCTGAGTTGCTCATGTTTCAGAAGTGGCAGAGGTTAATTGATACATGAAGACGGATGTACTTAGTTTAGGTGTATTTTTTGAGTTTGGGTGTGTGTCGATGTTTTGCGTATAGAATAAACATCTTTAGATCATCTTCATTTTCATCTCATGATAGATGTGAGTATGCATTTAGGTATGTAGTGTTTTGACATGAAAAGCCAAAGGGGATAATGTAAGTCTTGTTGTACTCTATATCTGTATATTGGTTTCCCATATATAAAACATGATATATGTTTATTTTTACTTAGTGTTCTGTCTTTTCTCTGTGTAAGGTTGGTTAGTATGGATTAGTAATGCACATATGCAAATAGTTAGGAACATTGTGAATGAAAGCATATTTTTCACATACCTCGAGTTGGTTATTTTAGTATACATTCTAGGTCGAGAGTGGCATATTTTTACTCATTTCAAATGCAAGTATTTGTGAAAATAACTTTAACATTTTTAGAAACAAAAAATATGATTGTTGACACCTCACTACCACCCCTTGTCACCATCCTTGGGGAGATGGCTAGCGAGGTTGGTCATGGCTTCGTTGGTTTCTATAAATACCTATCCCTTTCTCTTGGTTCTTTATCCATAAAATATGTAGTGAAGCTCTGTCAAATTGACATCTCGTCTTTTTATTTCTAGATCACTAATACCTTGAATGTTATTCGATATTAGTAATTCATGATTGTGTGAGCCGTGTATCGGTTGCTGGTTGCCCTCGTGCAACTTCTCTTCTTATGTGAGAACCACAATGTGAGAATGAACTCTCATACCATCTCTTTTCTAAATAACCTCTCAGTTGAACCTGCAGTCCAAAACAATTTCTCTTGAGAAAACATCTTCTAGTTCTAAAGGTAATAGTCCAATTGACTTAGCTCTCAACAATTACATAATAGCTAAACCCAAAAGAAAATATCAGTGCAGACAGGGCCCAAGGAACAAGCAAGTTTTGAAGTTGAATCGACCCAAAGCAAAGCAAAGCAAAGAAAAGAAAATAGTTTCCAATTGCTTACACAAGTAATAAGAAGATTGATTCTGATGAAGCTACTAGTAATTTCATTCTTACTTTAGAGGGCATTGTTACTTCTTTGGCTGATTTTCATTCAACTCAAATTGGTATATCTTTAACCATTGTTCATATTATATTGTTTTTTATGCAGTTTGCACTTCTTCCACTAGAGAGAATGGTAATTCTTCTATCTCTTAGCCACTTGGTACTTTCATCTCAGTTATGAATTCCCCTTCAATACAAATTGTTGGGTTTTCCTCTTATTTGGAGGAGCCCAAGTGAAGCCCATGGAGTAAGAAGGGCAATTGTGTCATTTCATTTCTTTAATTAATAAACCCATTTAGGGTTTATTGTGTGCAGAATTCTGCAGAGAAAAATGTGTGCAGCAAAAGCATCAGCTGTAGCAGAAAAACTGCTCTCAGTTTTTCAGTTTTCCCTCTCCAGCCAGTCTTCATCAAGTGTTCAGATCGAATGCCGTTTGTGGTCCGATTAAGCTGAAATTTTGCAGGTAGGTTCACGACTCAAGACTCTTTAATCTGTGCAGTGGGATTTGGATTTGGCTCACCGGTTTGAGAAATTCTGAGCAATGAACAGTGACTACGAATTGGGTTAGATTTCTCCATTCTTCTTGAAATAATTGTTAGTTTCCAAGAAGTGTATTCTTGATGATGTTGTTGATTGTTTGCCTCTAGTTTTACCTAGAGAGAACTGTTGTACAATTGTTTCTTGATAGTGGAAGTTTTGGAGAGGAGTGCCATGGTTGTTTCCTTCCTACACCGGGAAGGTTTTTCCACGTAAATTGTTTGTGTTGATTTTGTGCATGTTTCATTTTAAGCTCTATTTATTTGTTTCCTAAAAGATTCACACAAAGAAGGAGAATAGGTTTAATTCCGCTGTTTAGAGCTTGATTAAGTTCGAATTGAAATTGTGATTCTCCTAACACAAATGAGTTAGGAAGTGGCCTTTATCAAGCTCCTCACTGATAAATGAAGATAATTTCTTAGAGTAGTCATGGATTAGTGAAATCCTCGACTATTAAATATTTACTTAGATTAGTTAGACTCATTAGTTCTAATTGTATTTTCATTTTTGAAACTAAAAACAACGGTGACTTTTGTATTTTTATCCAAAGAAATATTAGATCTCTTTGATAGTTCAAGTATTCCAACTATAGGCTGTGTTGGTGGTTTATGTGTTATGTCAAAACTTAGAGGTCAACTCACTTTAAGTGCTTTTGATCAACATGTCATTAGTCTGGAACTACTAAATGCTACTACTAATAAAACTTAATGGAACATATTTTGTTGCTATTCTCCTTGTTATAAAGATCTTAAAGATGCTTTTTGGCCTAATTTTATAACATTTATTTTTGCATTAAAATCTCATTGGATCTGCTTGGGTGATTTTAATGAAGTCTTAACACAAAATAAAAAAAAGGATGGATTACTTATATCCCCTTGGCCTAATAGACTAAGATACTTCATAGATTCAATTCAAGCCATTGATCTGGGTTTTTTTGGACTACCCTTTATCTAGAATAACAAAAGAAAAGGTAGATAAAATATCAAACAAGAAATTGACAGATTTTAATATAAATGACATTGGTTCTTACATCCTAAATCCCTTTAATGAGGTATTCTTTTCCTCTTTTAATGATGTCTCTAGCAATTTGGATTACAAGTTATTCAACTATTTTCTCGGTGTACTTCTCTCAAAGAAAATGATGTTCTTTGTAGTATCCCTATTCATAAAGAAATTAAAGAAATTTTATTTTCTATTGGTTCCTTCAAAGCTTAAAGTCCTAATGATATTTATGCTTTTGTGCACAAAAACTATTGAAACATTCTTGGCGAAAGCTTTGATAAACGTAGTTCAAAATTGTTTCAAGATGGGTTGCCTTAATCTAGTTTTAAACAAGACTTTCATCACACTAATGAAAAAGTAAGTAATTCATCTCTCCTTTATCAATTTATGCCAATAAGTCTTTGCAATATCATTAGTACAATTATTTTTAAAATTCTTTCTAATAGACTCGGAGGAAAGCTCAACAAATTCATTTCTCCCTTTTAGTCTGCTTTTATCCCTAATAGATGGATTTTTAAGAATATTATTGTTGCTCAAGAAATTATCCATACTATTAAAAGGAAAAGAGGAATAGGTGGTTTTCTTGGGGTCAAACTTGATATAAAAACTTGTGATAGTATGGAATGGAACTTTATTATCAAAATCACGAGACATTTGGGTTTCTATGAAAAGTTCCATAATTTAATTTTGTCTTATCTTAGCTCTTTTCTTATTCCTTGTTATTGAATGATATTCCCTTTGGCAATATTATTCCTCAAATAGGTATTTGACAAGATGATCATATTAGAAATAATATTTGTCCCTGCCATTAGCCATATTCTCTATGCTAATGATGTAATTTTGTTATGTCGTGCAAATCTGACGTAGATAAATATGAAACAATATAACTTGTAGTGCTATTTTTCTTGGTTTGGATAGAAAGCAGATTTTTCAAAGTCTTGCATTTTTTTACTCTAGCAATGGCTGGCTCAAGTTATCTGAGATCTGAGATCCAAATTCTTTTGGGTATTCTTACTGTTTCTAGTGGAGTTAAATATTTAGATCAATATTTATTTTTACAAAGATAAAATAGTAGAGAATTTAAAAAAATTATTAAAAATATTATTTCTAAAATAGATAATTGGAGATCTTGTCTTCTTTTCAAAGTTGGTAAATTAACTTACATTAAATCAGTATTATTTTCTCTATCCTCTTATTCTATGAGCATTTTCAAATTTTCTAATTCACTTTGCGAAAAAGATGATGCTATTTTGAGGAAAAATTGGTGGAATTATGGTGCTAATAAAGAAAGCTCTAATTTATGATAAAATTGGGATTAAATTTCCTGCCTAAAGAGGCTAGGGGTTTAGGTTTTCATAAATTTGAAGATATTAATCTTAGCCTCTTATTCAAACTTGGGTGATAGTTTTTAAACAATGATTGTAGAAGTTGAGTCTAGTTATTTCAACATAAATATGACACCTCTAAAGATTTCTTTAATTATGCAACCAGGTCTTCTAACTCTTGTATTTGAAAATGTATTTGTTCTTTGAAATCAATACTCAAAATTGGGGCTCGGTGTAAAATAGGAGATGGGAAGTCCATTGACATTTGAAAAGATCATTGGATTTCTTGGTCTCCTAATCTCCTTTGTCTTTCTTCTTTAATTGATCTAAATCAATTTAGTTGGTGTCTTATCAAAGTGCACTATTTGCTTAATACTCAAGTTAATGGTTGAAATTTTTAGTTGATCACTAGAAATTGGGGTTCTTTAACATGATTTTGTCAATTTATTGGTGTTAATGTTAATAGTTTCTGTATTTCTGTATTTCTTCTTGTACAAATAACTCTTACTATGTATACTAAGAAAACAGAATATAATTCTAACCCTACCAGCTGTTCTACTTCCCTAATTTATGGTTCACCAACAACATTGTCTGCCATTTCCTAACTCCACTAACTTTGTTGTCTTCCACTTTCATCGCACACGCCAACACTTCCTCCTCAAGTTGGTGCATATATGTCTCTTATGCCCAACTTGTCAAGTGTGTTGTAGAAGTTCCTTCGCATACGCATTTTGTGAGTATATCGCCCAATTGATTTTCTGATTTAACAAATGTAAGCTTAATAATCTTTTCTTCAAAATTCTGTTTGATAAAGTTTCGATCCACTTCAACGTGCTTCGTGCGATCATGTTGAACTGGATTATGAGAGATGGCAATGGCTGTTTTGTTATCACAAAATAAGTTCATTTCACGGTGCAGGGCTACACCAATCTCGCTAGAAGTTTTTTCAACCAAAGGAGCTCACATATTCCTCGACCATTCCTCGAAATTCACCAAAGACCGGATAAGGCAACTACCTTTTGCTTCGCTCCTCCATGTAACAAGATTCCCCCCACAAAAGTAAAGTACCCGGAAGAGATTTCCTATCCTTCACATTCCCCCGCCCATCGAATCAGATATCCAAGGACTTCCAATTGACCATTCTTTGAAACCATAAGTCCTTTCCCAGGAGAGAATTTTAAGTAATGAAGTATTCGCATGACCACATCCATATGGTCTTCACTTGGGCAGTGCATGAACTGACTTACGACACTCACAGTATAAGCAATATCAGGTCGAGTATGAGATAAATATATGAGTTTACCTACTAATCGTTGATATATCTGTTTATCTAATGGTACTTAGTCCACATATTCTTCGAGTTTATGATTTTGAACCATTGGAATATCGACAAGTTTATAATCTAGTAGTCCCGCCTCCGCCAAGTAGGTCCGCAGTGTATTTCCTTCTGGGAAAGGCATATGCCTTGTTTTGATCTTGTTACCTCAATACCTAAGAAGTACTTGAGCCCCAAATCCTTCATTTCAAACTCCTTTGATAGTTTTTCTCAAGCTTAGAGATTTCTTCTTTATCATCCCCCGTAATGATCATGTCGTCTACATAGACTATAAGTACATTATCTTCCCCAATCGATGTTTTAGGAAAAGAGTATGATCGGAGTTGCTTTGTTGGAACCCATATTTCTTCATTGCTGAACTCAACCTACCAAACCATGCTCTAGGTGATTGTTTTAGCCCATACAATGCTTGTTGTAATCTACATGCGCTTTCTTTTCTCGATGTAACAAGATATCCCTGGTGGGATATCCATATAAATCTCTTCTTCAAGATCACCATGAAGGAAGGCATTTTTTACGTCAAGTTGGTGCAATGGCCAATCTAAATTTGCCGCAAGAGATAACAAGACTCTAATGGTTTTTAGTTTAGCCACAGTGAGAAGGTTTCTTGATAATCTATCCCGTGTTTTGTGTATATCCTTTTGCTACAAGTCTCGCCTTGTATCGATCAACTAACCCATCTCGCTTTATACTTAATGGAGAAAATCCACTTGCATCCTACCAGCTTCCTCCTCGAGGCAACTCGCTTAACACCCATGTGTTGTTCTTTTGCAATGCCTCAAATTCCTCTTTTATAGCGTGAGCCCATTTTGGATCAGATAAGGCTTCTTCAATGCTACTTGGAATTTGGCACGAGGAGAGTGTTTGTGTAAATGCCCTGATAGGTTCTGATAACCTTTGAGTAGATACTAATTTGCTATTGGATACTTGGATCGTCGTTCTTCTCTTTCTGGGGAGTATCGATTTGGAGGTTTGCCTCGATTGTGTCTGAAAGGTAAAACATAACCAACAGATGTATCTATAGCATTAGTGTGTAAAGGTGTGATAGGATGACTTACCTCAGGAGTATTCTCAGCAGGAGGATCATTGGGTACTAGAGAGTGGATGGGTACATCAACCACTTCATCTTCTGAAGGTTCAATCATTACTTCAGCTTCAGTTCTTGGAAGTTCAAGCTCGGGTCTAGATACTATCTCCTCCATATTATTGGCACGATCCGAGTATGTTGGACTAGTATCTAATATTTCAACATCAAGCCAATTTCGTTCTTCACCATAACTCTCCTCCTGAAGAGTGGAATTGGAGACCGGTGATGGGAAAAAATATTCTGATTCGAGGAAAGTGACATCCATGGTAATATAGGTTCTTTTAGTAATTGGATCATAGCATCGATAACCCTTTTTTGTACACCATACCCCAAGAACACACAGCAGACAGCACATGGATCCAACTTAGTTCGTTGATTTTTATGGAGGTGGACAAAAGCAACACATCCAAAAATTCGGGGCGGAAGCATCAAAATAGTAGGCAAGGGAAGATGATCAGATAACACCTTTAATGGAGTCTGAAATTGTAAGGTTTTTGTGGCATACGATTCAAGAGATACACCGCCGTAGTAATGGCATCACTCCGATTTATTAGGCATATGTGCACCGATTAGTAAGGCCCGAGCTGTTTCTAAAATATGCCGATTCTTCCTCTCCGCAGTCCCATTCTGTTGTGGGGTTTGTGAACATGAGGTTTCATGGAGAATACCATGGTTGTCCAAGTACGTTCGAAATTGTTGATTAACATACTCTCCTCCATTATCAGACCGAAGTATCTTAATTTTTTCAGAAAATTGTGTCTGAACCATGGTGTGAAACAAGTGAAATGTAGCAAATACTTCATCTTTATGTTTGAGAAGGTAAAGCCATGTCATTCGTGTACAATCATCAACAAAAATAACAAACCAACGATGACCAGATGACGTAATGACCGGGGAAGGTCCCCAAACATCAGAATGTACTAAAGCAAAAGGAGTCACACTTTTATTCATGCTCATAGGATAAGACGCCCTATGACTTTTTGCTAGGATACAAGTATCACATTTGAAATCTGAATGTGTGATATTTGAAAATAAACTGGGAAGTAGGTGCTTTAAATACCCGAAGGATGGATGCCCAAATCTACGATGACATAGCCAAATCTGTCGTTCCTTGTTACCAACAATGTTTTGCATATGATTGGCTCTTCCAGAGCCGAGGTCATCCACGTAATATAACCCTCCTCGCCTAGTACCACGCCCAATGATCTCCTTGGTGAGAATATCCTGTAGAAGGAAAAAAGTAGAATACATCAAGATCTTACGCTGATTCGGCAGGACGACTTACGTACATTAGTCGGTTTGACAGAGAGGGTACAAGTAAAGTATTAGATAATGATAATGAAGGAGATAAGGTCACCGTTCCAGCCCAGAATCGGGTACGTGCCCCCATTTGCATTGGCAACACGATTCCGTCTTGGTTGGGTTGTTTTGGAGAGATCGTTCGGGTCAAATGTCATATGATCTGTAGCTCCAGAGTCTAAAATCCAATCCTCATTATCACTACGAGTATGAAATGCTTTACTTGAAATACCTGGATCTGGGGAAGATTCAGTCTGAGGAATAAGGGATAATGATGTAGTATTGGTAGCCACGCAGCCTTTCCCGGTGGCTTCCTCTTTTCTTTGTTTGAAGATCATTCCACCATTCTCGATACCCACGTAGTTTGAAGCGGTTTTCACGGGTGTGTTTAGAGTTTCCACAATGACCACATTTCACGTCACAGACGATGTATTTCCTGATTTCTTGCTACCCAAAAAGGTTCCCTGGTTTTGGTAGCATCGGATTATGGTGTCCTCGATCCCTTTGTAAGCCATAACCGCTCCGGTGTAGTATCTCGCACTGTGATCATTACGGTCTGCGACTTCTTCCTCACGGATGAATCCATAGGCTTGTTCCACCGTAGGGAATGGTTTGATCTGAAGCACATCACTTCGAGTTTTATCCAATCTATCATCAAGTCCATCAAGAAAGGTAAACACTCGATCTTCCTGGAAGATGAAGTTGAATTTTTGTATATCATACGCACACTCCATTGGATTAGGACGGCGGAAATCAATTTCACGCCATAACCCTCAAGGTCATTATAGTATTTTTCAATTGATCCACCCGCTGCTTCGTACGAGTAACTCGGCGGCGAAGATCATATACTTGAGACGTGTCTCCGTCCCATCATAGTAAGTGGTAGCGTAATCCCAAACCCGTTTTCGCATTGGGAATCGGATAAAATTTGCAATCAAGGAGGGGTCCATTGAATTGATTAACCATCCTTTGACAATGGCATTTTCAAGGCGCCATCTCCTAAATGAGGGGTCGGTTTCAAGAGGGTCGAGGAAAATCTCCATTAATATATCCCGCTTGTCTTTGCCGTAGATATACATCTCCACCACCTGGGACCATAAGGCATAGTTGGATCCTCCCAACTTGATACTAATAGAGCAACTGACGATTCCGTTAGCGGAGGTTGTGAGCTGATCTAAGCTCTGGTTAGAACTTCCGTCATTTTCGCCGTCAAATCTTCCAAAATGAAATTGGTGGTTAAATCTCTTGATTCCGTCATGAGATCTAAAATTTTTTTTCTTCCGTTTTTCCTTTTTTTTTTTTTTTTTTTTTTTTTTTTTTTTTTACACTTCACACACCACTATATATACAACATTCCGTAACCCTAAATTTTTTTTTTCAACTTGCGCAGCTTCGCGTAACCCTAATTTTTTTCCTCTTTCTTCTTCACGCAGCTTCCTCTAATTTCCTCAAGCCTTCCTCGATTTCCTCAAGACTTCCTCTCGATTTCCTCAAGCCTTCCTCTCCGTTCCTCAAAGAACGTCCTTCCGAGTTCTCGCAGCTAGCCTTCTTCGATCCGCGTTTCTCGCCAGCTTCTTCGATCGCGTTTCTCAAGAAATTTTCTTCTTCACCGTTTCTCAGCCTTCTTCGATCGTTTCTCAACAGCTTCTTCGACTGTGTTTCTCAGCAGCAACCTCTTGGAAGAGCAGCGCCTTCCTTCTTTCGATGGAGGATCAACGAACAGCTTGTAATTTCTCAATCTGAACCAAAAAAGGTTCACAGAAAGATAAGGAACTCAATCTTTTTTTTTTTGTGTTTACTGGAACTAATGCGTGCAGATTTTTCCTTCTATCACTTTCAGTTTTTCATCAATACTTGGAACCATCTTTATCATCACTGCAAAAGTTGTCTTTTTTTGTTTTACAGAATTGTAGGGCTGAAGAACAATATGAATGCCCCACAGTAGCAGCTCAAATGGAATGTAGGAACTGTGATGACTTCCAACGAGCAGCTTGAACGGCTACCCCAAATCCTGGCCAAATAATCAGCCAAATATGCACAGATTAACACAATCTGTTGAGTATATGACAAAACAACTTAGCAGGTAACTTATTCTTTCATTAGGACAACCAATAACTCTGGCTCTGATACCATGTCAATTTATTGGTGTTAATGTTAATAGTTTCTGTATTTCTGTATTTCTTCTTGTACAAATAACTCTTACTATGTATACTAAGAAAACAGAATATAATTCTAACCCTACCAGCTGTTCTACTTCCCTAATTTATGGTTCACCAACAACTGTCTGCCATTTCCTAACTCCACTAACTTTGTTGTCTTCCACTTTCACTGCACACGCCAACAGATTTTATCTCTCAAAACTTCTTTATACTGCTAATAATTTGGACTCTTGGTTTTGGATTCATAATTCAAAAGGTTAATTTGATTCTAATAATTCTTAAAATAAAATTGATTCCATTAGATTTCCAAGATTTTATTACCCTGTTTGGAAGATCACTTGGAAAAGAGAGTAGAGATTCTAATAACCATGTTATTAGTTGTTATAGTAGAATATATCATGATAATTCTGTTGAAGAAGGTGAAGCATGTGCATTGTTATTCTCTCTTCAGTTAGCTTTACAATATAACTTCAAGAATGATTGTTTGAAAGGTGATAACTCTAATGTCATAAAGTCTTTAATGCATGATAATTTCATCATTTCTTATGAAGCTAAGAATGTTATTAATTAAGCTAAACTTTTAAAAGTTCAGTATGATTTCAAATTCTTGGATATCTAGAAATTATAAAAGTTTAATATGATTTCAAATTCTTGGATATTTAGAAATTTAAATAATGCTTCTCATTGTTTAGCTAGATGAGATTCTTATAGCTTGGTCGAGGGTTTTATTTATAGTTATTTATATCCCAACATCCCAACATTTTCCTGCTATTATTATTAATATATTTTTGTGTACGGAGCAACAAGAAAATCTAACTATGCGAGGAAGACGTGCACAATATTAAGTGCTTGTTATCAATATATAAAAAGCTTAAGAGATGTTATGAAAGAAAATAAAAGGGTAAAGAGTAATCATTTGTTTCTTATGTTCCATGAATATCCTGGACATGCATTTACAGAATCGATCTGACTCTATCTCTGTTTATTCTATTACCCAATAAACAGGTATGTAAGTTATAATTGTTAAACCACGATCGAATATATGGAAGCATTGGTTTATACATTCCTCCTAATCTCTTTTCTTTCTACCATATTATTGTTTCTTATAGAATACTATTCTCATAAAGTATGGTTAATTAGTTGGGCATGAAAAAATAGAAAATTAAAATTATTAATATAATTAATATATAAAAATGAGTTGAAAAGAAAGAAAAAATGAATACATTTTAAATAGGATCTTACCTATTTAATATGGATTTCGAAATAAATTCAATTTATTTTTATTTTTAAGCGAGTCCAATTAATTATGTAGTTAGACCGGCAGATGTGAGGGTGTTAACTAATTCGAGCATTGTATTAAGTGTTGATTTGAGATTTATTCTCTAAACGTATATATTGATTGATAGCATTTCTATCATACTTCTGCGTGCAATTATGAGGGGATTATATTTCATAGTTAATAATTTAGGATAATATGAATAAGTTATTTTCCTAGTGAGATTTTTTTGAACAAAAAAAAAAAGGTACCGACTTTTTAACGATGAGAAAAGTCCCATAAGAATTTAGAGCAAATACGAAAAATAAAAAGCTTTATTAGTATCAAATATTTACGGTATTAATGTACAAAAGAAAAATTTGAGATTAACCTTTATATCAAAGGTGAAGCAACATTAAATTTTAGAATACACCGAAAAATTATGAAAGAAAGAGATGTTGATGGTATTTGTAAAGGAAGTAGCAGATGCCAAGTCCGCTTCAGATGCTCCAATTATAGTATTAGCACAAGGATTGCCAAGTCAGTATGAATTTCCAAGTCACTCCTATAATTGTTAGTCTAGTGATGTTTAGGTTGTTACGCAGAGTGCAAGGCTATTGAAGTTGTTTGACTCGGATATTTTGCCAACATTGTAAAGATTGTGTGTAAAAAGTGCTCTTGTATTCGTTACTGTAATCAAGAAAGTTCAAACAATACACTGCATTTTTCTCATATCATTTATCATTCTCTTTCAATGAATATTAGAGGTATTATTAAATTAGTATATTAATGGTAATTTTATTTAAAACATATAATCCCATTAGTTCAATTATGTATTTAAAGTAGGGGTATCAATTATTTAAATAAAAATATTAAAGATGTACTAACTATTTAAATAGATATACTAAAAAATTCTAATAGTAATTAGATGTAAGTATTAAAGGGGTAGAATATAGATATTACTAATTATAATTACCTCTTATAAGGATACCATATATGTACCAAACCAGTTTTATATTTATGTATATAAAAAACGGTGATTTTCTATTACGTATTTCGACGTAGTTGTTGTCATGCTTTTTTTATATACTTATAAAATCGATTATAATGTAAAAAAATAAATTTTTAAAATATTATTTTTTAATAAAATACACACAATAATAATATTAAAATTATGTATTATAATAATATCTATTTGATATTATATATATAACAGTCATACAGCCTAATCAATGTTGATATTTTGTTACTATATAGCGAGATGATGAAGCTGATGACTTAACGAAGGTCAAGATTCGATGAGTTCGAAAACATATGGCGTAGTTAATTATAACACCTCGTTATTTCATTGCGAGGTCATAAAGGTCAAGACCTGATGGTTGAGAGCTTTACATCCCGGGACGACTTCAATCCCTGTATCGTATTGTCGACCTCGACAACCAACTTAGGAGGCTTAAGCAAATGGAATACAATAACCTACCTATGTAAACAATTATAACAACCTACTTATTATAAATTAGATCATATGTAATTATTATATATTCAACTCGTTGAATTCCTAACCTTGTTACCTATATGTCTAAGGTATTATATATATATATATCTTTAATGAAGAGAATACATGATCAATTCCAGATATTAACTTTCTCTATTTTTCTCTAAAATTACTAAAATCCCCAATATAAATAATTCTCTCCAATACTTAAATTTTTATTTTTTGTACATGATAATTTACATTTACTGCGAGATTATGTGATTATGATTATGTTATTTAAAAGTAGATTTTTGAAACACCAATTTTCAATAAAAATACACACAAAAATAATATTAAAATTGTGTTGTGATGATACCAATATTTAACTTTTATATATATATATATATATATATATATATATATATATATATATATATATATGGTATTTTACACTTATGTGGTTATAACTATGTCATTTAAAAGTATATTATTAATGTACCACTTTCTAAAAACAATGTATACAATAATAATATTAAAATTATGCATTGTAATAATATCTTGAACTTTTGCTTCTTCTTTTTTGTATAAGGTACTTTATACTTACTATTAGATTAAGTTATTTATATACTCATAATACAAATACACATAATAACAATATCAAAATTATGTATCATACACAACGATGATATCAAGTTTCTTAAATTTTATATTATGAATTTAAAAATCAGATTTTTAAGACAATACCAAGACTTGATCTTAAGCTTTTAAATGTTACACTCTATACTTACTATTTGATTATGAAATTATGATTAAGTTGTTTTGTTAAGTTAATAAATTTAAAATGATGAACGATAGTAATGGTCCACTACATTTGACTAAAGGGCACAAAGGTCCACTAACTTTTGGATAGGTATTAGAAGTCTAATAACTATTAAAAAAGACATTAGAAGTTCAAAACTATTAGGTGGCGTTTGGTTCGTGGAATGGAATCGGAATCTGAATGGAATGGAATGGAATGGAAAGGAAACAATTTTGTTTGGTTTGACCACTGGAATCAAGCTCAGAATCAGGATTATAGTGTTTGGTTTGCCACTGGAATGGAATGAAAAAAGCTGTAAATGACCTTAATACCCCTACATGCTGTAAAGTTCAAATAATGTCATTTAATTACTATTTTTTCGTCAGACAAAATACATTATTGAAATCATTATTTTTCTAAATAAGTATTACTTAATTAAAAAGAAATATATTATTAAAATTATTATTTTTCTAAATAGGGTTTAGGGTTTTGAGGTTTGGGATGTGTGATTTAGGGTTTCGGGATTTAGGATTTGGGGTTATATTTGTAGGTTAAGGTTTAGGGTTAAAATTATTATTTTTTTAAAAATAGTTTAGGGTTTTAGAATTTTGGATTTAGGGTTTAGGGTTTTAGGGTTTTAAGGTTTAGGGTTTATGGTTTTAGGATTTGGAATTTGGGGTTTAGGGTTTTGTGATTTATGTTTTAGGGTTTTGGGTTTTGGGATTTATGTTTTAAGGTTTAGGGTTTTGTGATTTGCAGATTTGGGGTTTAAGGTTTAAGGTTTAGGGTTTAGGGATTTGGGGTTTAGGGTTTTAGGATTTGGAATTTGGGGTTTAGGGATTAGGGTTTAGGGTTTAAGGTTTTGGGATTTTATGTTTTAGGGTTTTGGGTTTTGGGATTTATGTTTTAAGGTTTAGGGTTTTAGTGTTTAGGGATTTAGGATTTGGGATTTGGGGTTTATGGTTTAGGGATTTGGGGTTTAGGGATTTGGGATTTAGGGTTTTAGGATTTGAAATTTGGGATTTAGGGTTTAGGGTTTAGGGATTTGGGATTTATGTTTTAGGGTTTTGGGATTTATGTTTTAAGGTTTAGGGTTTTGGGATTTAGGGATTTGGGATTTATGTTTTAGGGTTTTGGGATTTATGTTTTAAGGTTTAGGATTTAGGGATTTGAGGTTTAGGGTTTTAGGATTTTAGGATTTGGATTTAGGGTATTGAAATTTTGGGTTTAAGGTTTAGGGTTTAGTGTTTTGGAATTTTGGGTTTGAGAATTTGGGATTTGAATTTAAGGTTATATTTAAGGTGAGGGTAAAATTGAAAAAAAAAAGTTTAGATGGGAATGGAATAATGATTACCAAAGGTGGGAGAAGAAATTGTGATTCTTTCTCTTTTAGTAATCAGATTCCATTCTGCCCTATATTCCATCCAACCAAACACACAAAATGGATGGAATCAGAATTCCCTCAAACCAAACGTGGGGTTAAAATTATCAAAGATATCATGTGAGCTAACATATGTTATTTTAAAAAAATATAATATTATTATTTTTAATTTATGACTAACAATAATTAATTAAAAATATGAATCCCTAATTTGGTCTTAAAAAAAATAAGACGAGGGAATGGGGATAAAATTAAGGAATCATTTTTTAATTAATTATTGTTAAACATAAATTAAAAAGATTAGTTCACATAATCTTTTTTTCGACAATTTTAAAAGTTTTGAACTTCTTTAATAGATTTTTGTACCTTTTTGTCAAAATTAGTGAATCATTGTTGCCACTTTTCTAATTTAAAAAACTGAATTTTTAAAGAAACATTTGTGTAAAAATTGAATTTTTAATACACTATTTGTACACAATGATATTTATACTATGAATTTACAAAATCCGATTGTTAAATATAACGGGTATAATGACAATACAAATATTTGAATTTATGTTTTTAAATGTGATACTCTACACTTAACCCTTGATTATAAATTAATTTTTATTTGTTAACTATCTAAATAAGTTTTATTTTCATTATTTTTATTTGCGTCCTTTCATTTTTTTTTACTTTCTCACATATTAATCTTTAATGAATAAAATGTATGTATTAACGATACCAAGATTTAAACTTATGCTTTATATAAAGTTCTCTCACATTATGAAATTATGATTATTTTTGTCTAACTTGTGAATTAATTAAATTACACTTAATTAAGTTTCTTGTCACCATGTTCCCTCTTTTTAAATTTAAATTTATTCTATAAATTTCAAAAATTAAATTTTTAAAGCATTATTTGTATACAATGATAATACGAAAAACCTTAAATTTATACTATGAATTTGTAAAATTGAATTTTTAAATATAATACATATAATGATAATACTGATACTTGAACTTATGATTTTAAATGTGACACTGTATACATACCAATTGACTATAAATTACACCTAAATAATTCTTTCATTTGTTGAATATCTAAATAAGTTTTCTTTTTATTGTCTTTGTTAATGTCATTTATTTATTATTTTTTACTTTCTCAGATGCTTATATTTAATGAATAAAATAGATACAATGACATTATCAAAACTTAAACTTTGTTTTATATAATACACTCTACACTTATCACTTTACTAATTAGTCATGACCTTTTTTTTTATCTAACTCATGTATTAATTAAATTATATTTAAATAAGTTTTTTTGCATCTTTGTTGTCCCTTTTAAAAGTTAAATTTATATTATAAATTTTAAAAATTGGATTTTTAAAGCACCATTTTTACACAATAATAATATGAATACTCTTAAATTTATACTATAAATTTAAGAATCAGACTTTTAAATGTAATGGTTTGATTTTATCATTGTCGTCCCTATTTTCTAAAGTTAATAAATCTTCAAAATTGGATTTTCAAGTACTATTTGTACGCAATGATAATATCAAAACACTTAAATTTATATTAAAAATCTAAAAAAATTAAAATTTTAAATGTAACGTGTATAATGATAATACTAAGATTTAAACTTATTTTTTATATATGAGACTATACATTTATTACGATATTATAAAGTTATGATTACGACACAAATATAAATTAATTTTATTAAATGATTATCCAAAAAAATTATTTATATTAACTAATAAGTGTATTTATTGTTTTTCTCTATTCACGACATATATATGCCAATAATATTGTATTATATTTATAAATATTAAATAATATGACAACTTTAAAGTTTATTTTTTGTATTATATATATATATATATATTACATCTTTTTACTCTATCAATTCTCGGTCTATTCTCATGCATTTACACGAGCTTACTATCATAGTTTTTATCTTCGAAGCTTCTTCATTTTCTTAATCAAAGAGGATTCTTTTATATTTTTCATGATATTTTTTTAATCGAATAGGATTCTTTTATATTTTTCATGATATTTTTTTAATCAAATAAGATTCTTTTATATTTTTCATGGTATCAAAACTTAATCTCATACAATGACTTGAGATTTATATTTTAAAGGCACTATATTTAATATATTAGTATCTTTTATATTTTGTGTTGTTAAAATATTTTATTTTAATATCAGTTTTAGTTATTTATTAGTTGATATTTATTTTTAATTGAAAAAAGATGATATATGTATTTAATGTCAGTAAAAATATGTTTAAATTATTGAGTTTATGGTGAGATTTTAAGAATTAAAATATTAAAATTAAAATTCAAGAATGATACAATTATTTTTGTGCATGTAATTTATTTATAATTTAATAAATATTACACTTAAAATTTTATTTGTTGAAAATTAAGGTGTGATATATGATGGTTTTCATTTCAATGTATATCCGCCCCTCTTACTAAGCCATGAGAAGTGCCTGGAGAAACATGACAAGATAGCTTCTCAAAGTGTGTTACCTTGTGTGACTTTGGCTCAAGTATTTCATAAGGTTATGAAGAATATAGCAATAATAACAATAATCAGCTTAGAAATATAATTAGTTCTCAAGGACTGATTAATAATAGTCAAGGTTTTAATAATTCTGGCTCTAGCTAATAGAGATAATTATGGAAATGTTTGTAGTAGGATGCAAAGAGGAAAAGTAAGAGGTCCTAATAGTGGTAGACACATGTGGCAATTATGGAGTAAAGTTGGTCATCTTGCTCCCGATAGCTGGTATAGGTTTGATAACAATTTTCAGCCAACAACAAACAACAATCAACCACAGTGAAACAATGCCTCTTCTTAATTCTCCTCATGTCAACAAATGAAAGCACTATTGGCCCTCTTGAGACTGTTGTGAGCCAGCTTCTGTTCGGATTAGAAGCAAAAACAATAAATGTGATTTGGATTTGATGTACTGAAATTAAAATAAATGAAAATCTATATAATCATTTGCATTTTGGTTTAAAAAATAAAAATAAAAAAAAAATAAAAAAAAATAAAAAATAAAAAAAATAAAAAAATAAAAAAATAAAAAAATAAAAAAATAAAAAAATAAAAAAATAAAAAAATAAAAAATAAAAAATAAAAAAATAAAAAATAAAAAAATAAAAAAATAAAAATAAAATAAAAATAAAAAAACCAAAATTTTAATTTTTTAAGTTTAATTTTTTTTTATCATAATTTTAATTTTTCTTTTTTTTAAATTATTTTATTTTCTTTTACCTTTTTCAATTTTATTTTATTTTATTATTTTTTAATTTTCTTTCTTTAGCTATATATTTTTTTATTCTTGATTTTTATTTAACTTACTTAACTTAGTTTTTTTTTAAGATTGTTTTTAACATTAACTTAGGTTTTTACTTAAATTTTTATTAACTTAATTAACTTTTTTTTTACTTAACTTAATTAACTTTTTTTTTACTTTACTTAACTTAATTAACTTTTTTTTTACCAACTTAATTAACTTTTTTTTTAACTTAACTTAATTAACTTAGATTTTTTTTTAAATTCACTTAACTTAATTAACATTTTCTTTAAACTTAATTAACTTAGATTTTCATTAACTTAAATTTTTTCACTTAACTTAATAACATGAAAAGTAAAGATCTAAGGAAGTTAAATACTAGTTGTTTGGAAGCCTTCAGCGCTAATTAGTCTTTCCTGGGAACGTTGTTCTGTTTAGGAGGATGGTTTTTAAGGAGCCTTTGCACCACCATTCTTTCCTGGGAGCACTCTTGGTTAATACTGATTATGTTATTTTTTTTTCTTAAAAAAAACAAAAAATTTATGAACTATCTCCAAAATTTTAAAGTTTTAATTACAATCTAAGGAGTTAGTTGCTTTGTTTAATCTAGGTACAATTGTGTTTTTATGCCTTAATTATTTGATTTGTACCTAGATGTGGGTTATCTAAAACTCAAAGTATGCCTCTAGTTTTAAGTACAAAAAAGAAATTTGAAAATCAATAGGGCATGACTGAAAAAGTATAGGTAGACAACCTTGTCTTACCTGAAGGTTTGATTGACTCAATGATGAGGGGACATTGAGTTTACTTAAAATGCAATCCCCAAGTTACGTCTTGCTAAGACGTTAAACTAGTTACTGGATGGGAGGCAACCCATCATTTTAGGTAATTTTCTTTTATTTCTTTTATTTACTTAATTATTTCATTTTAATTACATGTGAATAATTTTTAAATTGTTAAAACTAAAAATATTTGTTGAGATGTTAGAAGTTCACATCGATCTGTCTGTATACACTTTAATGATGAATATGATGGATGCACCTGCATTTTCCATTACTACTTGCACTTTCTCAAGAAATAGGTAATCTTTCTTCTCTTTTCTCTTTATCTTTAATTTACAGTTGTTACATTGAGGACAATGTAAGTTCTAAGTTGGGGGTGGTGAAAAGTTACCATGCTTAATTAAAAAAAAATTTAACAATTTAAAAATAAAAAAATATACTTTTTCATTTTTTGTGTGTTTGGTTTTATTTCTATTTTGTGTAATTTAGTAATTTTTGGAATAAAAAAAATTTCACAAAAATTTATCTTTTCTTTAAATCAAATTTAAGTAAATAGTTAAGTCTTTTGTACTGTTAGATTAATTTTTGAAAACATATCATGAAATATTTTGTAATTATTTTTGATAATTAGTTAGTTTTTATCATAACTAGTATTTCTTGATAAGATATGAAAATTATATTAAACCCAAAATCGGTGTTTATGAATTTTTTTAGTGGAAACTACCTTTGTGAGATATAATTTGAGCCTAATTTCTTTTATTCAGAATGAAATATATATTTTTTCTACTCCAAACACATTTCTTATTTATTCAAATTTTTAGATGATCTCTATAGGTATTAGCATTGAATGTATGAATTTTTTTTCTCATTTTAATAGAGTATCATATATTTTTTATTATTATTTTTGCTTAGATTAAATGATTTGAGTAGAAATTGATAAGATACGCTATATCTCATTTATGCATGACTACTACAAAAACAAAAAGACATATCCTGGGTTACCTAAACCAAGATCAAAACGTAAAAGCCACAAAATTAACCACTCACCAAAATTCAAAAAAAATGTACAATCATAATGTCGACTCTCTAAAATACATATATCGAGAAATATCTTCTCAAAAAATAGAGATAAAGAATATATAGTATAATCTACATACTATAACCCACATCATTTACAAAGTCGTGAGTAAAAGTTAATTACAAAAGAAAGATATAGGAAATAATTCTAAAAAAGTCATTGCACTCTCTTTCATTTGTAAAAGGCATATATCTTGAAATTCTTTCTTAATGATTTTGATTTATGCATGAAAATAATTTTTACATATGATATCTTTACAATTTATACATTTGATTCCTTTCATGAGATCAATGTTAAAACAACACTTTGAGCCTTTATTCTTTATACATACGCGAACATATTAGTTCATTTCTATACATCAACTCTTTTCGCATATAAATTAGTATTGAGCGAACATTGAACCCATAAGATTCAAGTTTCGAGAGTATTGACTCGCTATATGTAGAATGTAGGTCGGCTAATTCTAATTCATGACAAATAAATCGGGTGAAATTAAATTGATACATTTTTGACATGAAATATGAAAATGATTTTCACTAATTATTATAATAAATCATGATTGTTTAAAGAGATTAAAATAACTTATGCTTGAGATTTTAATTACGATCTTAAAGCGAGATTAAAAAGTATGAGACATTTTTGAGATGTTGTTAATTTGTGATTTTGTTGTAAATTTAATTTTTAATTTGTTTGTTTTTACTCGTTTCTTTTGATTTTTACATTTAGTTCAATGTTCAGGTATCATTATCAAAACCCTCACGACTCAAACTCGTCCACTGTGGCAACCTGTGGTTTAACGGCTTGTTGCATAGGCTAAATGCAAACCTGCTTCAATCCACGAAAAGTGATTTAGGATAGTTTAATTTTTAGTTTTTATCGCTTTCATAAGTGGACTAGCAAGAAGTTCGTCGGGTTGTGACGAAGGTTGCTCAGAAACCACTAAAATAACGATAATTTTATGCAAATTAGTTGATTAAAAATATATATGTTTATATGTTTTATCATATATTTATATAAATTTGTCTTTTTCTAATCACGGGTATTTTTATTGTTTTTCGTGTATTTTGGCTTAAAAATGCAACTTAAAGACTCAAAGAGGAATACTCGAAGCAATACATCACAAATATATTAATAAATAAATGCGTAAAGGTCGACAACATATAGAAAAATTGGACAAAAATGGGTCAAAAAGGTCAAAATGTCAAAAGGAGAAAAACGTCGGCCGCGTCACTGTACCACAAGGTCAAAGACTCACTTCTCCGCTTTCAACCGTTAGGCTGGTTACCGTTCATGCGCCACCAAGCCCGCTACGCCCAACGTGTTTTTGCCCCATTTTCCATGTGTACCGCTTCATGACGCCATGCCGACGCTACATGACCTCAAGATCTCCATTACACGCTACCTTTTAATTTTTTAATATTTTTTTTTAACATTTTTTTTACTCATTTTTTCTCTCCATCCTCACCTATAAATACCCCTTCCCTTCACTTCAAATCACACCCTTCAAAACCTCCAAATACATTCTTTTCTCTCTTTCTTTCTCTCTTTTCTTAGATTTTTAGTTTTTCTTATATTTTCTTAGTTTTTAGTTTTTCTTAGTTAATTTCTCTTAGATTTAGAGTTCTTCCCTTTTTGGGAAGAACTAGTTATGTTTTTGTAATATTATTAGTTTTTTGATTCAATAAATGGGAGTGCAAATTCCGCTTGGAGTTTTCTAGCAACTAGGAATAGCGTCAGTTCGTAAGGATTTTATTTTCTTTACGCTTATTTTTATGCTTTATTCTTACATGTTATATTTAATTTGTCCGTGATTAAATTTAACTGCTAGTTGTTTATAATCATGATATAATAATAACGTTGTTATGCTTCATGTAAATATTAAATAGGTGAAAATTTCTAAAATGAATTGATTTTATTTCTATTCAAGATTTTATATTACGATGTTAGAGAGAAATATATTATTTTTCATTACAAACTTAAATCTGAAAATTAGATTTTACCGCTTAGTTATCCTGCCTAATTTAGAGTAGTAGCTTTCTTTATTTGTTGGTACAATCGTCCTAGTTAGAGTGAAACTCTATTTCAAAAGTTTTTATAAGAATTATTATGTGAAAATGTATTGACAACATGTTTTCAATAGTGGTTTTAAAACTGAAAGTTAAGACTTGATAACTAAATTCTTAGGTTTAATTTGGGACACCTTGAATAAAGTTTAAATCGCCTAACCCCACCAAAGGTGGCATTTAAATGGTTCATTTTCAATCTCTTAGAAAATGAATTAATTTAATTAACCAAATTAGTTATCAACCCCACCCATAGGTGTTAATTGATTTGTTTAGTTAACAAAGAATATCTAATCCACCAAAGGCAGATTCATACAAAAAGAGAGAATCAATAAAATATCAATTTATATCTTTAATAACCTAGATAATATGAACAAGCATAATTAATTTAGTTATTATATCCATAAATACTCCACTAATATAAATGATAAAATTCTGCATGAATATTTATTGAATCAGATTTATATTTATTTTTAGATAAATATTTATTGAATTTGTATCTACGTTTATTTTTATGTTTTTAGATTATATTTAATTAATCAGATATATGTTTATTTTATGTTATTAGATTAGGAACACAAAACCAAACTATCGTGGACAGTGATGTTTAGGATTCAATTTCGTTTTTAAAAGTTTGAATAATAAATTAAAAACCACATACATTCCTTCCTTAGATCGACCTTGGGAGTATACTTATCATTTTCTACGAAAAGATTCGTGCACTTGCGAGAGTTTTACAAATATTAAAACCAAAGTATTTGCGAAAATCGGTTTTTCCGGTTTTCGCTCATCGGTATGTTGGCTTTCGTGTGCAAAACACGGAGTCTATCCATTTTACTTAGTGTCTAGTCTTCTATTGTTTAAGATTGGTCACTGCTTATTAATAATGTACACATACATATAGTTAAGTACATTGTGTTTAAAATCATATTTTACACAAGCATCCCACGGAGTTGGTTGTTTAGTATGCATGCTAGGCCGTGAGTGACGGATTTTGGCTTGGATCGAGTGCAGGTATTTATGAAAATTATTCAATAATTTTTGGATAAAAAAATTAAACTTTTTGGTAGCTCAATGAGGTCTTTGAAAAAAGCCTTGTCGGACCCCCAATAAGATGGTCAACAAGGCCTTGACAAGGGTGGTCGTTGGTGGCTAGTTCCTTCTGTAAATAACCCATCATTTGTCTCTCTTAACCCATCCTGCATGTGTCAAAACTTGGCCAAAATTTTCTATGAAAATTGTATTTGATTCATAAATTACTTTGAGAGTATTTAAGTATTTGTGCTACAGTGTTATGAGTAAAATAGAGTACTTGAGTGTAGAGCTTTAGACTATTTTACTTTATGTATGAGACATAACATTGTGAGATTGTGTTGGGTTGTTTTGGTGAATTCTCAAATCGTTGGGGTGGTTAAATGTTTATCCCACGTAGATGATTTGTGATTTGTGGTTGAGTGTGTAACCCATGGTGATTATTGATAGTTCGTGTTTGAGAGTGGTCTTGAAGTTTGATTATTCACTCTATTTCACATTAATAATCTACAATTACTAATCACACTATATCGAATGGTGTTGGTTTTGGAGGAAATCCATATCTATTTGTCAGATAAGGTTATTGCAGAAGCAACAAGTGAGGGTAGTAACAGGTGGTTCATACAAAGGTCTAAACTGATAGAAGTATTGGTGGTTTTATTTTTTCCAGGGTTGAAATTATGTTATTGTTTAGTGAATTTGTTTGCTACCTAGTGATTGCAATAAGTAACCCGAAGATGTTACAACCTAGAAAGGAGTTCTATGTGGGTTTACCTTGTTATATCTTGTGTTGTACATGCTCTATTATTTTACTTGTACAATCTAAGTTTAAAACGTGTATGTTACAACATACTAAAGTTCAAACTCTTATTAGAAAACTTTAATAATCTTTACTTGCTTACTGTTTACTAAATAATATATATGTTGCTTTAAGTTATCTGATTGCCTGAGATCATTATTTATTGCTATTGTTGTGTGCTATTAAGTGTTTATCTTTCTGTTTATTAAGAGTTAAGAATGAGTCCTTAAGAAGTTTGTATCTCCTTACCCTGGTAGAGTACTGGGTCTCGAACTCTTTCAAGTGAAATAAGCTAAATGTTAATGATGGACAATTGAAGTCGGAATCTCCTCATTACACCAATAGAATGAACCATATCCATCCGAAATAGAGTAATCTTAATTTGGCATCACTAATGTGGAGACATTTTGTTATGGATGCATTGTATAATTGTAGATTGTATATGACTGGACCATATGTGTTAGAAATGCTATAAAGATCTGTTTAACCTAGATCAATTTCAAGATATCATCATTTGTAAGATGATCTTAATCTTGAGTGTTATAGCTTGCCTTTTTTCTATAATATGCTGACATATGACTTACTTGATAATCCTTTTACTGGTGGGCTAATATGCCTTGTATCTTGGTCTATTTGGACATATGGATAGACCTAGAACTCGACTCATCTAACAACCCGAGTCTAAAAGGCCTGCCTCTATTTGCACCTACAAATACACTCATGGGAGAGACTTGCCCTATGGAATTCTGTCATCTGGAGGGTTGACCACCAGCATGAGCTATGGGCTAGTCAACCTCAATCTAAATATGCTTTTCATTTGAAGGGTCGACATCAATTGCTTTTACTTCTTTGTAGTTTTTCTCTCTCTATAAACCAAACCAATCCCAACATTTTGGTGTCGACTGTAGGGCTTAGAATCTAAGGTCAAGCTTTAGCTTCTGATTCCATACTTTCAAGGATTCACCCTAAATTTTGAGAAAGACTTAAGAGACTTAATACATGTTCTATGCACCCTTAAGATCACAATCATCATAGTGGGGACAGTTGTTGAAGGACGATTTAGAAAAGCAAATGAAGAAGTAGTGGTAGTGTTGGACAATGCATAGCTAACTCATGAGAAAGACAGAATAGAGACCAACCTCTATTAAGAGTTGGTTTATCAACTTCTCGAGTTAAGAAGAGAAATCGTGGAAACTAGATTAGAAAACAGGATGCTACGCTCACGGTTATGTTTGAGATCCTCTGATGGTCAAACCACTAACCTAGTTGACAAAAACACACCATATCACATTGTGCCTAATCATAACCAAGGAGAATGAAAAGTTAGGGTGATTCCCTTTCCAGTTCAATGTGACCTAGTAACAAGCAATGGTTGTTAGAAAGAAAATAGTAGGAGTCATGATTTCAAGCATTGGAAGAAGCTAATAGAAAGCAAGACCAAGCCTTGAGAATGAAAATGAAAGACAAGAAATGGGTAAGGCCCTCTATGATGTGGATAGGGACTATGAGCAACTATATGTCTCTCCATTCTCTGATGAAATAGAGAATGAAAAACCACCAGCAAAGTTCAATGCTCTCAAATGTCTTGACTATCAAGGAACTAAGGACTTTGTGACTCAAGTACAACACTTCAAGACGGTTATGGCCCTTATGAGCCTCACATAGGGCAAAAGAAACGTCATGATGTGTAAATTCTTTGCTACCCCATCTGTGATGGCGCCCAAAAATGTTTTAATAACATGGAACCCCACACTATAATCTCATTTTCATAATTTGCAAGGTTGTTTATCACTAATTACGCTTGTAACAAGCCACTAAGGAAGGAGTCTCACCACCTCTTCTCAATCATTCAGGGAAAAAAAGTGAGTCTACCAAAGCATATATGAAATGATTCAGGGGAAGAAAAGTTATAAATCTTCTACTACCCTAGCTCTATCGCTATAGAAGCCTTTAGGTGAGGTCTCACAAAGAACTTTGATTTTTTTTGTAGAGTTAACCAAGACATTATTGTAAACTTTGGAGGAGGCATATAGGGAGGCAAAGAAATTCATCAATCTTAAAAGAAAGCTAGGTCTAGTCGAAGGCTGTCAGGCTAATGTGGAAGCTGTAGCATAAGAAGAAAAACAAAGGATACGTATTGACAAGACAAATCAAGGTAACAGAATCAACAAAAACAAGCACTTCACGCTAAACAACAGGACAAACAACCAATGGTTAGGGAATAGAGGACTCTAGGGAAGGTCGTCATCTCCTTTTAGATGCTCACCCTTGAGAGTGGATCTGGATCAGGTAGTATTAAGGATATAGGAAAAGCCGAATGTCAGGTGGCCCCCAAAAATGAAGTCTCTCTTTAGAGACACATCCAAATGGTATATTTTTCACAAAGATGTGGATCATGAGATGAGAGACTATAGGCATCTCTAAAAGGAAATGGAGGAGCTATTAGCAAGAGGATATTTAAAGGACCTCGTAGAAAGAAACATTGGAGGAAGAGGATGTTAAAGTGGATGTGAAGCATCAAGGCCACCAACTCCCTGAAGTAGCGGAAGAGACCCCAACAATGAGCCTAACATCAAGATTATTCATACCATACATGGAAGGTCTGGGTTAATGGGACCTCTAGTAACTCGCGCAAGAGGCATGCTAGAGACTTGCATAGTGCCTTACACATATACTCTTTGGAAAAGTTAAGGTCCATAGTGGAGATTGTCTTCACTAAGAAGGACAAGACCTCATCTCATCACGGAGATCTCTTAATGATCACTTTGAGAATAGTAATGTTTGCCAGATCATGGTTGAAACTAGAAGCTTTATGGATCTTCTTTCCCTATCAACAACAAGATATCTAGGCATAAACATGATTGATATTATAAGGATAGAGCTACCCTTGGTGGGATTCAACAGTAGCACCACTTATGCAATCAAGAACGTGGTGCTACCTGTCCTGGATAAAGGGACAATAGTGATGACTAACTTTGTGGTGATTGACATCCCAGCTCATTACAATTCCATTTTGGGTATGCCATGGGTACATAAGATGAAGGCGATCCCGTCCACCTTCCACCAGGTAATCAAATTCCCAACTGAGGAAGGCACGAAAGAGATAAGGGAAGACCAAGAAATGGCCAAGATTTGTTACAATGCCACTATGAAAGGGGTCATTCCCAAGTAGCAATCATAGCCGGGTCTCTTTAGAAGAAGTCCAGGGGGTAAAATTCTAGCATGACCTATCAACACAAATAAAGTACGAGACCTTTCAATGGGAGATAAAGAGGAGAATCACCCTTTGAAACTAAGTACATATATAACAATAGAGATGGAGAAGCAACTAGTCCAAATCCTAAAAACAAACTAGAATGTTTTCATATGGACTTCTACAGATATGCCTGGGATTGACCCAAAGGTTATAACCCACAGGTTAAATGTTGATCCAAAGGCTAGACCTATCCAACAAAGAAAGAGAAAGTTTCCCAGGGATAAAAATGGGTGATTAAAAGTTAGGTCACCATCCTCAATGAGATAGAGATCATAAAGGAAGTAAGCTACCCTATGTGGTTATAAACCTGGTACTGGTGAAAAAGATGTGCAAATCACCCCGTATGCGTATGGCCTTCACAAAATTGAATGAAGTGTGCCCCAAAGATTGCTTCCCTCCCTCTAGTATCGCTCAACTAGTTGACTCTACAATCAGTTTTGGATTAATAAGCTTTTTGGATGCCTACTCTGGTTACCATAAGATCATGATGCACCTAGAAGATGAGAAGAAAACATATTTTATCATCAAAGAGGGGACCTTATGCTATACTAGAATTTCATTCATATTAATTAATATGGGTGCCACATATCAATACCCTATCAACAAGATGTTTGTAGATCATATGGGGAAAAACTTGGAGGCATATATGGAAGATATGGTGGTAAAGTTAGTACAACCACTAAACCACGTTAGAGACTTGGAGAAGATATTTTTCTATAATCCGAAGGTACCGTATGAGGCTCAATCCTAAGAAAATTATTAGGTTACCTCATATTTTCCTGAGGGATTAAGGCTAACCTAGACAAGATACAGGCTTTAGTGAGTATGATGCCTTTTACCAATCTAAAAGGGATCCAAAAATTGAATGGAATGATAATGGCACTAAATAGGTTCATATCTAAATACACATCCAAGTACTTACCATTCTTCAAAATGTTGAGGAAGAACATGTTAGTTTTCTAGGATGAAGATTGTGATAGAGACTTTGAAGGAATTAGGGAATACCTTAGCAAACCTTCCGTCCTTGCCAGATCTCTCTCAGGAGAGAAACTCTATTTATACTTGGATGTGGCCATCCAAACCTACAATTCCATACTCCTAGCTGAAAGAGACAAGGTCTAACACCCTATTTATTATATTAGTCAAACTTGACAGATACCCAAAAAAGGTACCCAACGATTGATAAGCCAACACTTGTCCTTAAAATTAGTGCATGAAAGCTCAGGGATTACTTTGGCTCACACACAATGGTAGTGCTTACCTCCTAACCACTCAAAATTATTTTGATGACAATAAGTACATGGCTAGAATAGCCATTAAAAGAGAAGTGGTGGCTGACTTTGTGGTAGAATTCAGTGAGACATCGGAAGTCATCGGTGATGACGCACAACAAGAGATGTGTGGTGTGGATCAAAAAGATATGCTGATTTGGCAATTATTTGTTGATGGCACACATACCTTCAATGGAGTTGGTCTAGGTGTGGTTTATAATTTATCATGATAAAAAAAATTTCAAGTATGCTATCAAATTGGATTTCCAGGTAACTAATAATGTCGTAAAGTATGAGTGGCTATATTTGGGGCTATGATGTCAAAGAAACTTGGGGCGGATAAGATTACCTTGCATAATGATTCTCGAATAATGTTCGATTAGTACTTGGGGATGTTCGAATCCAAAGATGGAAAGATGAGGTAATATCTAGAAAGACTAAGATAAAAGTGTTCAAAATTTTTTAACTTTGAGATAAAAAAAATAGCCAAAAATGATAATGGTCACATCAATGCCTTGGCCACACTAGTGTCTATCCGAGAGGCCAAACGTACTCAGGTGGTGTCAATAACAATCCTAGCATAAGCAAGTTTGGAAAAGGCCAAAAGAATGGTAGGTTGTGTAGATGCTCTTACCAAACCATGGTTCACCTCGATCTTTAGCTTTTTAGAAAGGGGAGACCTACCCGAGGATCGCAAAAATGCATAGGAAATTAAGGCCAAGGTGGGATGATACTTGATTCAAGATGGTAAGCTATATAGAAGGACCATACCTAAACCTGGGTTTATGTGCATAGCCATAGAGGGATCTGAAAGACTAATGTTTGAAGCACATAAAAGGGAGTGCGGCTCTCATTCAAGTGGAAGGAAGCTATCCCAAAGGATTATGAGTCAAGGATACTATAGGCCCACCATGTTGTAGATTGCATAACATACACTCAGGAGTGCGATAAGTGCTAAAGATTTTCTCTATTTTCACATATGCCTAAAAGAAGGTTAGGGACACTTGTTAAATTCAAACAATATTATTGAAATAGTTACCGACTCCTTTTCCATCATTCTTTTTTGGACGTCATGGATTCTAATCTAGATAACATACCTTCAGTTCAAGCTTTAAAACTAGAAAATGGTAGACTTAAGACCGAGGTGAGGGAATTAAAAATCGAGTTGTCCAGGCTAGAGGATGAGTTAAAACTTTATGAAGAGGCCAAGTGTTAGATTGCCTCTTATAAGGAGCAGGTATCCCAAACTCAAGCTCAAGAGAGAAAGACCATGACTAAAATGGCTGCCCTTGTGCGTAAGGAGTCATATTGAGCAAACTTCTACATAAATTGATCTAATGGGGTTTTCCTCAAAGTGTTAGGCATCGCCAAAAGAATTGAAACATTCTATGCTCACGTTGAGTTTGATCCCCCATGAAATAGTGGCAATGTACAGAAGAAAATTATCAAGATTCAAGTCGAGTTGTTACCCTTAGTAAAGGAGATAGACGACCTAGATTCTGATCGAGTGTCTAAATGTTTGAGGAATTTTTGACTTTGGGAGACCAATCTAGGTATTAATAAATTTTAAGAGCATTATAAGCTCGAACAATAAAAATATTTTAATAGAATGCACCTGTAATGCTAAACCAATGCATTTTTCCATGTATCAATAAACTCATGCTTTTACAAGTGTCAGAGTGCTCTACCCTATTCTTGACTGAGGTGATCCACCCATGACCTATAGTAGTGGGAGAAAGTGTTCTACCTGGTTCTTGATCGAGGTGGTCAACTTACCCTTCATTGTCAGAGCACTTTACCTAGCTCTTGATCTAGGTGTTCAACTCATGAATTTTACGAGTGTCAATAAAAACTTGCTGTGTGTTTTACAACACACAGAAAATCGTGCACGTATACACGGTTACAAGTAATAAAGATTTGTAAGTAAAGTATCGTTCCCACGGAGATTTGTTACTATAGTTTGTTAAGTACTAAAATTGTATCTCTCTGATTTTATACAAAACAATCGTTGATTCAGAAAAAGGTAACAAGAAAATAAGAGAACTCTAGGATTGCAGTTTTTCACCAAACTAATTCACTCAAATCGTGTTATTTTCTCTTGATTTATATTTTTTAGTACATTTAATTTGTCAACCGAAAACTTCTAATTTTATTCATACATCTCTTCCAGAAACTCAGTATAAACACCTCGTTAAACTAATTCACTATATCTCTATGAGAATTAAATTTAATAAGATTCATTAAGTTCTAAGTTCTCGAATGGCCACACGTACAATTAGGGTATATTTCTATCGCCATCCATAGATGTCATTCTATTTCTGAGCAATACACGCATAAATGCCTCTTCCAAGTTTATTTATGTGCCACGGATCGTTTGATAAGATTCATAAATAATCAAAAAGCATTAAGCACAAAATAGAATGAACAAATCGAAACGTCTTATAAATCTTTCAAAAATAGTTAAAATCAAAGCTCGTAAATTTAGATCAAATGCAACCCTAGAAAAATTAAATTACTTCATTAAATTAAAATAAAAATTACAACAGATACAGAAAAATAAGATGAACGAGAAGGAAAATTAAAACATCACATAGACAAAATATTTGGCACACGTAGAACACAACAAAAGCCAAAAAATGGCTTCTGCATGTTCTGTAGTCCAAAACCGAACAACACAAAATAATATCCAAAACTAAACTCTCCAAAAAAAAAACTTCTTCATCTTATCTCCTATTTATAGCTAAAAAAATACATCAAAAATATTTAAATTTAATACATGCGGAGGACAATGAAGTGTGGGGAAAATAATAAATTAAAGCGCGTGGGGGGACAAAACGTATCGAAAATGCGTTCAAAATGTGAGTAGAGATGCTGCACGTTTCTGTTTTTATTTTCCTTCCACGCTGCCACGTGTCGCGATATGATTCGATGAAACGAATAGTGGGACGTGTGGTGAACGGCGCCAAAAACTTGATGAGCAGAATCGGGATTGCCAAAAACTTTGATGAGCGAAAACCGGCATCGCTGATCCTACCAATACTTTGGTTTTATATTTATAAAACTACTCATGAGTCTACGAATCATTTCGTAGAAAATGATAAGTATACTCCCAGTCGATCTAAGGAAGGAATGTATGTGGTTTTTAATTTATTATTCAAACTTTTAAAAACGAAATTAAATCCTAAACATCCTGTCACGATATTTTGGGGTTTTTTATGTTTTTAATCTAATTACGAGAAAATTAAACATAGATTCAATGACAAACATTAAATGCAAATTTTATCATTTATAATAGTGGAGTATTTATGGATATAATAACTAAGTTAATTATGCTTGCTCGTATTATTTAGGTTATTAAAGATATGAATTGATATTTATTGATTCTCCCTTTTTTGTATGAATACCACCTTTGGTGGGGTTAGATATTCTTTGTTAACTAAACAAATCCATTAACACCTATGGATGGGGTTGATAACTAATTTGGTTAATTAAATTAATTCCTTTTTCTAAGAGATTGAAAATGAACCATTTAAATGCCACCTTTGGTAGGGTTAGACAGTTTAAACTTTATTCAAGGTGTCCAAATTAAACCTAAGAATTTAGTTATCCAAGTACTAACTTTCAAGTTTTAAAACGACTTCTTGAAAACATGTTGTCAATACATTTTCGGATAATAATTCTTATAAAAACTTTTGAAATAGAGCTTCTTTCTAACTACCAGAAGCGATTGTACCAACAAATAAAGAGCACTACTCTAAATCGGTAGAATAACTAAACCCAAAATCTAATTTTGATTTAAGTTTGTAATGAAAAATAATATATTTCTCTCTAACATTCTTAATATAAAATCTTGAATAAAAATAAAATCAATTCATTTTAGAGATTTTTACCTATTTAATATTTATGAGCATAACAACGTTATTATTATATCATTTTTACAAACGCTAACGGATTAAATTTAATCACGGAACAAATTAAATATAACATGTAAGAATAAAACATAAAAAATAGCGCAAAGAAAATAAAATCCTTATAGTACTTGATGCCATTCGGGTTGCTTTAGAAAACCTCCCGAAGCGGAATTTGCACTCCCATTTATTGAATCAAAAAGTTAATAAATTACAAAAACATAACTAGTTCTTCCCAAAGGGAAGAACTCTAAAACTAAGCAAAACTAACTAAAACAAAAGAAAAACTAAAAAAAAACTAAAAACTAAGAAATGAGGAGAAAGAAAGAAAGAGAGAAGTGTGTTTTGAGGTATGGTATGAAGTGAAGAGAAGGGGGTATTTATAGGTGAGAGAATGGAGAGAAAAAGTGGGTGAAAAAATGTTAAAAATGGTGAAAGCAGCGTAGTGCTTACGTGGTGAGGTCATTGATGGCGTCGGCGTGACGTCGTGAAGCAGTGCGCACGTGAGAAATAGAAGGCGAAATAGCGTCGTAGCGCCGCGAAGACAACGGTTGCGCGCGTAGCGTCTGTAACGTGAAACGATTGTGATGGCCCAATGTAGCGCCTGACGGATCTGTAGGACGTTAGACGATGTTCATGACCTGTCGGCCAATGGCCAGCCTTGGGATGACTGACAAGCTTTCAGACACGATTTTCTCCTTTTTGACATTTTTGACCTTTTCGACCCATTTTGTCCAATTTTTCCATATTTGTTGACCTTTCCCCATTTATTTATTGATATATTTGTGATGTATTGCTTCAAGTATTCTTCTTTGAGTCTTTAAGTTACGTTTTTAAGCAAAAATACCTGAAAAACAATAAAAATACCCGTGATTCCGAAAAAGATAAATTTATATAAATATATGATAAAACATATAAATATATATATATATTTTAGTCAATTAATGTGCATAAAATCATGGTAATTTTAGTGTTTTTTGAGCACTCATCACGTGGCAACACATCATTTGTTGCACGGAATGGGTGCACACAGAAACTGAAGCATAGGATTGGGGCGCCGAGAAAGTGCGGCAACGGCTGGAACAGGGACTTGATCCTGTGCTTTCACGTTCATTGAACTTTCCAAGTGTCGGAATATGATTTGCTTCAATATTAAGTGGGACACGTGGTAGATTATGGTTTGTGGAATAACCGGGCGCACGTGGATCGACCGCACGGGAAAGGGGCGCGCGAAGGTGGGGGCAGTGCACGCACGGTGCCAGGCCGCGGGTAGCCCTTAAACTACGCCTGGCCGACTGCGCGCATGTGGGCCATTTCGGGCGCAGCGATGGAAGAAATCCCTGCATTCATTCTCCTTGGTCGGGTTTGAACAAAACGCGCGCATCCGAATCGTTGATGCGTTGATCTGACGGTCCAAGATGACGTGTGGATAACGCCGCGTGGAATTTCTCTCCTGCGAAGAGAAATAACTTTTATTAATTATATTTTCACCCACAAATATATTTCAAATTACATTTTAAACTTTTTTTAATTGCAATACAGCCCTTTGGTAATTTAAATTAAATTTTAAACTTTTAATAATTAAAATTAAGCCCGAATTTAATTTAATTTATATTTTCAACATTTATAAATTGCAAATAAATACTCATTTATTTTGAAATTATATTTTTGGGCCGAAAACTTTACAATTAAGTATGCGTTCGATACAAATTATTTACTTTTCATAAAACAATATAAAAAACAGTAAATACTAATTTATTCATCGAAAATTAACTAAAAACATTAAGAACATAGCAATTACAATTCATAAAATAGGTGAAAATAAGTATATAAAATACACTTATCAAGTGTCAAGATGCTTTCCCTGGTTCCTGACATAGGTGATCAACTTGTGACCTATAGTAATGGGAGATTGTAGTATACCTAACTCCTGACCAAAGTGCTCGACTCTCTCGTCATTGTCAAAGTGCTTTACCTATTTCTTTACCAAGGTGATCAACTTATAACTTTTACCAGTGTTAGGGTGCTCTATCTGGTTCTTGATTGAGGTGCTCAACTTTCCCTTCATTGTTAGAGTGCTCTACCTAGTTCCTGATAGAGGTTATCAAATTGTGACTTTTACAAGTTTTAGATTACTCTACATAGTTCCTGACTAAGGTGATCAACCTGTGACTTATACTAGTAGGAAAAAGCATTCTACCTAGTTCCTGACCTAGGTGCTCAACTCACCCTTCATTGTCAGAGCACTTTACCTGGTTCTTGATTGAGATGATCAACTCGTCACTTTTATAAGTGTTAGGGGTGCTCTACTTAGTTTATGATCACGGTGATCAACCTGTGATATATAGTAATGGGAGAGAGCATTCTACCTGGTTCTTGACCGAGGTTCTCAACTCTCCCTTTAATGTCAAAGCACTCTACCTAGTTCCTGATCGAGGTGATCAACTCGTGACATTTACAAGTGTTAAGTGCTCTACTTGGTTCTTAACCAATTTGATCAACCGGTGACCTATAGTAGTAGGGAGCCATTTCTTGAAAGAATTCCCTTCATATGTATACATACAAGGATGGTACATAAAAGTAGTAAATTAAGATGCATTGGAAGTGGTATTTTTTAAGTGCAGAACAGGTACCTCCATCTATTAGGCATTAGTTGACCCAGTGCGAGTTGAGTTCTAGCCAAAATCCTTCTTATGAAAGGGTATGGAGGAAACCTGACCCCTAACCATAAAGCTTTCTCATGAAATATTTTCCACCCAGCTTGGGATGGGTCACTTATCACGGACCCCTGACATTGGAACCATTATTTGAACTAAGGAGGGTTTTTTATATGTTTTCCTTTACCTCTTCTCATCCCGAGGTGATAGACCATTAGTCTTAACTTTGGCTAACCAACCTTTGGTACGACCTATGGGTTCCTTAATCCCTAGCTTCATCGTTTTCTTCCTCCATGATCTAGTGACTACTATCTTTTTCTAAGGCACATTTAACCTAATAGTTGGTATGACCCGTGGATGAAAGGTAGAGATAGACAGCTAAGACTAGGATGGATCCCTCTCAATTGAAAAGCTCATCTTGTTAAAGGATCCCGTTTCATCACTCTTTAACTAATCCAAGTAGGTGGGATATTATGGGCTCTCTCAAGAGGTTGAGTCTAAGGTTTCTTCTTTGTGTATAGTCTTTATAAAATATAACAAAAAATAAAAAAGGTATGGCACGAGAAGAAGATATTACCAAGGGTCAAGTTTGAAATAAAAAAAGGAGAATGATTCTCTAAATAGACTTTAAATGAGGTGATTTCTTACCACCAAATTGAAAAAAATTTATGGCTCGAGTTGAGGTGACAGAGCATTTTTTCTTTTGATTTTTTTATATGTAGGAAATGATAAGATGAAGCTCAACCTAGGTGCCTTTTTATATAGAGACTCACATTTCTCTCTCCAATCAACTGGCATGCATTTATTAGGGGAGCTGAATGGTTCAAATCTGTTACTCGAGTATTACTCTTCCATCACAGTTTAGAACCCAAGCTGAAAGACTAGAGGGATTAGATGTTTGGATATATGGATAGACATGAAGCCCAACCCATCTAACAGCTCGAGTCTAGAAGATAGCATGAGCCGCAAGATGAATCATCCCAAAGGATTTCCTATATCCGTACCCACAAATACACTTGTGGGAGAGATGTCCTATAAAGTTCTAGCATATGGAGGGTCGACCACTAGCCTGAGCTATAAGGTGGTCGACCTCAGTCTATATATGCTTGTTTTTACCTTTATGCCCCCTGAGACACTTATATGTGTATACCCGATGTAATTGACACATGTATGTATAAAACTCTATCTATACATAGGCTCTCTAAGAGATCCACACATTCTATCAATTGCTCTGACTTCTCTCTCTATAAATCGAACCAATTCCAACAGTTAACTGAATATTTATATTGATTAATTTAGTTATTTATAAATTATTTAGTTAGACTATATAATTATTTAATTAATTAATAAAAATTCTAAAAATACAAAGTATGCATGTAAGTACTTGTTGGACAAACAATGACATTTTGGTAATTTTCTTAATTGAAAATTATTTATTGAATAAATATGGATTTAATTTAACAAATTAATTTGATTAAAATTTGACACTCTAATAGGGATTAGGAATCCCATGTGGTATGGAGAGAAAAAAAAAGATGAGTGTCAAAATATGATTCCTATTTGCATACAATTTGGTTGTGGGTGAGACTTCTTAAGTTGAATGGAATTAGAAGTTGTAATCGTACACCCTTAGGCAATATGTTCTAGTTGGACACCTTATAATGGTTCAAAATCTGATCTATTGGTAGGGTGTAACTTTACATTGCAAACTCTATCTCTTGTACATATTTTAAGGATGAATGTTTATGTATATCATGTTGATCTCTACTTCTATACTTTGTTACATTTCTCTCCTTTGTTTTGTTTTTGACTTGCAACTTTATTGTGAGGCCTATTCATGATCTCATTTTTATGTGATATGGTATGTTCCTTTGTAGCCTTATTTTTGAACATAATCGTTATTTCATTCAATTATGAGACTATGGGCGTTTTCAAAGTTCGTGCCATATAAGGAATCAAGGTCTTTTAAGTGATTGTGCAAGGAAAAGAGAATATATCGGTAGAGTCTAGGTCCTAGACCCGAGGTGAGGTGGTGCATGAATAATGGGGCTTAATTACTTGGCCTACTGCTCGGGCCTATCTAGCCAACCACTTGTCAATCCATCCATATCATAGTTAACCAAATCCTGGCCGATTGTCTATGCTTCTAACAGACCACACTTGGCTAGTCACACTTTGTTTGTTATTTTCCTATTTGGTTGAGTTATGGTTTGATTTTTGGCCCATAATTTCATTCAGTTAGATGACCTATAGTTCAATATCTTGGTGATCTTTGACTTGTGAACCCACGACCTTGTTTTATGTTTAGAAATTGTAATGTTTGTGTGAACATTTTCCTAAGTTGGGGTGGTTTATTGAATAATATGTTACTTGGCTAATCCCTTTGGTCCACTAGCCCCGCTGCATGGAGTACTTAAACTTGTCAAGTGGTCTAAGCAGGAGACTTCTCAACTTAGAAAAATATTTGTCATTGAGTTGATGAACTTTCCCTTCTTATAAGGGTGTTGAATAATGATGTCTTGGATTGCAAGATTAGATAGCCGTACTCTAGGTGGTTAAGGCACAGCCTACACGATCTATCATCTGAGATGGTGTAGCTTATTCGATGAAAAATTATCCTATCCAATATGGCTTGGTAGGCAACATCATGGACTATTTTGACTGAAATGTTGAAGTGTAGATTATGCGACCCGTAAGGCAACACTAATGTAAACATCATGACTTGTAATGCAACAATTTGAACTTTGAAGATGTAACTGTGGTCTATTAGGCAACATTTTGGACTATGTAACCTATTAGTAGGAGTTGTGGCACTCTTGGCATTGGAAGATACCGTAGGGAGTCCTTGTTGATAGAAAATGCTTCTAGATATTATAAGTCGAGAAGGCACTACATAATGGTATGAAGTGTGTTCTTCATGATGTCAAGATGGACAAATGGTTCCATTCCTTGAATTTGCTTATATGCTCTAAAGGGTCATTGCTACCATCATAGGTGCCCATGTTGGGTATCTTTAACTTGTAGGAAGGTATAGTAACCACGACTTAGGTATGAATGAGGACTCAATTGAGGTAGTTAAGTTGGGGATCAACCTCGATTCAACCTTTATTACATCTTTTACGACTACATACAAGTTGGTTAATAGTTGAATAGACAACCATCGGTACCTTATCAAGATGGTGATTTATGGGATGGCTATCAGTCGCTAAGGCCATATGGTTAGCATGGTCGACTTGGATAGAATGTCTTTGTTTATGGGCTTTAAGATGCTTGCACAGGTCATGTTTGAACATATATTGTTTAGGTTGGTGCCAATCGGTCTAAGATGGATGGCTAGAGGGATGATGCTTGGGCATCCACCAATGGACGGCTCTATACTTTACAAACAGACTCTGTCTGGAGGCCTTGGGGCTTAGTTCTTATTGAAATGTGTCTTGTTATTGGTTGAACCCCTATTTGGGTATAGGTTGGATCTTGTACACTCTAAACATTAGAAGATACCACATGGAAATTGTTTGGGATGAGAAATAGATCAGGAGTCCGTGGCTTTAGAAGGCATTATAGGATGCCCTAAGATTGTATTTTCATCATGTTGATATATGTGTTGGTATTCGCTTAGGCTTGTTAATTATGAGCCAGTTGAGCCCATTATGGATGAGCTAGAGCATGTAGGGGCTCTACAACTCGGGCAGGTCACATGAGCGTTAGAGGGACTAATGGTTGGTTGGGCCCCTTTAGTCCTATTTGAGTGTTGAAACTCGTTAATTATTTTATTCTTTTTAGAAGAACCATTAGCCTATTTTTAACAATCTTTTAAATGAAAATCACTAGAAAATGATATAATCTTTTTCCAATGATTTTGTAGAAGCATTGGATGATGGAAAAGTGGATCATCCTTTATCTATAAATTTGACTTAATTGGATGGAACATTTCTATACACCTATTTTTATATATGTATCAAAAATTATCAAAAATACAGTAACTGGAATCATCTCGTTGCTAGGATTTTGGAATCTGCTTTACTTCCTTAAGAATCAGTTTAAAAGAAGGTGAATTGGGCCTGAATCAGTTTCTATCTCTATCCAGTGAATCAAACCAGTTTTGACAAGCTTTCGATTAGCATTATTATGGTCGGTGCCCAATCATATTGATGGCTCATGACGATGTGTGTGTCTCACTCCAGCGTCAGTTGGCCATCAAATTTTAGCGATTGGCTTATCAAAATGTCCTTTTCATCATTTGGTATCATAGTCTTAAATTCTAATTTCATATTTCTATCATTATTTATTTCGTTCTTTATTTTTTTTTCTAAAATGCTATTAGTTTTTTGTCCTTTTTTGGTCAATTTTTTTATTATGCTTTCTTGATTGTTAAATTGAATTAAAAGAAATCTAATATAAACAAATATATATCATATTTCATCCCAAAATTTTTTTTTTATTTGTTTCCTTTGGTGTCAATTTTTTTTATCATTTTGTATTTACAATGCATGATATTCAATAGTACTTTGAGAGACTAAATAGAATATGATGGATTGGATGAATAGATCTGAAGCCAACTTGTAGAAAAAAGGCTTCCAAAAAGAGTCCCTACTCGACAAAATGTTATGCTTGATGAATTGATCTTCATCTACAAAAGATAAACAAGACAATTGAATAATTTATAAAAAGTGAGAGTAAGAAAAATAAATAGAAGAAGATGAAAAGAGAGAGTAAATTTAAAAAGAAAGAGATTGAATTAAGAATTGAGAGTGAAGAAGAAAAGAACGAAAAAGAGAGTCTTGAGAAGAGAGATAAAAAAAAGAGTGAAAAAGAAGAGAAAGCCTTGGCTAGTGAGAAAAGAAAAGAGGCATATTTTTGTACTAAGAAAATTTTTCTTTGCCAAATGTTCAACGAGTTAATTTTATTAGAGTCAAACAACATATTGAAGTCGAAGCCATAAGAGTCTATACTTGAGCCATCAAGTTCAACTAGACTTAAAAAAGAGCTTAATGAACTATGCACTTAAATCATCATTCATGATAGGGGAATCCCTAATATTACAGTGAAGATTCAAGAGGTGAGTCTTTTTAAGGAAAAAAAATAATGAGAATCAAGGAACATTATTAAAGGGCCATGTTCCAATTGGGTTTGATATTCAAAGAATCACTTAATGGGATCATTTATAAGTTGTTGGATGTATGTTAAGTGTATTGGGTTTCTTAGACATGGAGCACAAAAAATGATCAAAGTAAAATCCTAATTTGGCATGTATCATTGAGCAATTGTTGCATTTATGATGAAATCTTTTAACATCTAATATTAGATGGAGGTGATTCAAACTGTATTGAAAATCTGACTTATTAGGGAACATTAATTGTAAAAATACATATTTTAAAATTCAGAATATTACTAGGTCAAAATGGACTCATAATGTGCCGCCAAAAATCTAAGAAAATTCAGTTTTGGAAATTGAGGGTGCACCATAGCATGATGCTATCAAGATAATTTACCTTTTAAGTTTTTAAATCATGTCGTGATATGATTTAATGTGTACTGCGGCACGTACATGTAAAGTTTTATTTCTCGTGTGTTTGACATGTTCAAACATTGTTAGTTATTGTTTTTAGGTTTTTTCTTTTATGTTTGGTTGTATTTAAGCTTAGTAGCCATCCAACTTGAGAATTAATTTAATTCATATATGAAATTTGATTTTTAATCAAAGTTGAGAGCTTTTTAGTCTCATTGTTCCTTTATGAATAGATTTATAAAAGAATTTACAATCTTATGGTGTCCTATCAACATTGGAATTTTGATGCATAATATTCATAGAATCAAGATGTTGCTACAATCTAAATATTAGCTTTCTAGGATCATTTTCAATTTTTTGTTGGGTTTTTGACTATTTTTGTTAGAGTTCTCAAACAATTTATGTCTGTGGGTTTCTAGGTTCGAGTTCACGGGTTTTCATCATTTTTCAAGCGATGCACAAATTTTTAAATCAATGTAGAGGGTCCTCAGACGAGTAGAAAGTTTTTTGTGAGGCCTTATTCGAGCTATGCTACCATGGTTAACTGGTTGGAATTTTTTGTTTAGTGGTTGAGGAAGTTTGAACTACAAGATGTGTCAAAAATAGAGCCAACTTTTGGTGGTGATGATTATGGTGCACGTATGTTTGACTCGTTGATAGAGCAATTACACATGATGATCTTTTCTAGGCTCCATTAGGATTGGAGCCTAGGAGCTTGTGAATTAATTCGTTATTTTTGTTGGAAGCACAGAGGGTTGATCTTATAACAATAGTGTAGAACTCCAGATGGGATGCTAGTCTATTTTCAAATACTATAGAACTTTGCATATGAATGCTAGTTCAAATGTGGGAACATGGCCTTGTTAAGGGTCAAGTTCCTACTCAAGCATAATGGGGATGACACATCTTATGGTGGTCATAGCTTAAGATTTTTGTGCTAGTTGGACCCTTATTGTTTATGGATTTAACCTTTTGCACTTTAGACATCGGAGGATATCGTATGGATGTTTTGCTGGGACATGGATTGAATCAGGAGCCGGTGGCTCTAGTAGGCACACCAAAATGGTTTGGAGCATATTTTCCATCATGTATGATCAAGCTTTAGTTTGGGCTATCCTCATCTAGACCTACCAAGCCCACTGTGGGTAGGTAGGTGTAGGTGTAAGATTTGTGTTCTTGGTAAATCACGGTGGAGCCAAAAGGATTGATGGATGGATTGCCTGTTGGTCGATAGGTTGTACCTTATGGCTATTAGTCAATATTTGAGTGGTGGAGTTAGTTGATTGGTCTATGATTCCTCTTAAAAGTTTAGAAGGTTAAGTTGGTAGATGTGATGGATTAGATGAATATGAGACTTTCTCTTGGAAAACCTTATTGCTTCTCGACATCTTTTCAAAAACCTATGTGTATTTTTTCCATATTGAGCACTTGGAAAACATTTAGAAAGTCCTACAAATTTTTTATTTTTTAGCCTAGTAGAGCACACTTATTTCCCACAGACACGCTTGATGTTGATGCTAATTTTGTCAACACCATATAAGACTATCCTCCATAGATTTGTGAGATGAAACAAGACCTCAGATCACTATGATGGATGGTGACCTATGGCAATCTGATGTTTAAGTCAGTAATGGGACGATGAAGCTAGAGTAAATCTAGGTCTCGCTTTGTGATTAAAAGAAAATATAGTGTTTGGATGTAGTTTTTTGTTATGTAAGAGAAAGTTATATTCTAAGTTATGTATGATTGTGTACACAAGGATGAAAAATATTGATGATATCGTCAATATTGTCTCGATAATATCTATTTTTTACATATCTCGATATCGAAACATGATATTTATATTATTTAGTCAAATTGTTGCGAAATTGTCAAGAATTTCATTAAAATATCACTTAAATGTCATTTAAATGTCTTTTTTTTCGCTAAAATATCTTAGATATTATCGTTAAATGTCTCTAAAATATTTTTAAAATGTCAAACAAAATATTAAAAATATTATTCTTGAGTTATTTTTCTCTTTTTTCTTCTTCTTATGAGTAATCATTTTAATTCAAATTTTTTTACTTTTGCAAAAGAGAATATATTCTCTTCTTTTTTTGGATACATGTTTGCTATATATATGAGCATTTTTAAAGACAAATAATCAATAAAATTTATTTTTATACTGTTAAGATTTATTTATTTATAATAGTTAATATAATTAGATGTTATACTTAATTATTTCAAAAATTTTAACTATTTATTTTACAATATTTAGCAAAATAATATATATTTTATTATATAATATTTTAATTAATTGATCAACTTATTGATTAATTTAGATATTTTAAGTATTTAAAATACATATATTAAATAAAAAATTATTTTAAAATATAAATAATTGATTATTTTGATATTTTATAAAATATTATAAAACAATTTCATATTTTTAATAGAGTTTTAATAGTTTTTGTCAGTTTTTTTTTCAAAAAATTTGTTAATAACGACAATATCTTCGATATTTTTGTAAAAATCATATCTCACTATATTTAACGACATTGACATTTTATACCTTGTGTGTACATATGTGAATATATAGAGGAAAAAATTTTATACCTTGTGTGTACATATGTGAATATATAGAGGAAGAAAAGTTACACATATAGATAGACTTAATGTAAAATCGTAGATATCTATCCGTAATCATATCTTTGAGATAATTATTATATATTTATCTTTTTATTGAAATTATCTCATGATCATGCTTACTTGATAACTCTATAATGACTAATCTTGGTACATAAGGTTTTTTTTGTTATTGAAACTACTCTTTTTTAATAACATGAAATGTATTAAATTATACCTAAAATAAGATAAACTATCGAGAAGTTTACAAACATATTACTTAAGTTTTCAATACAATTTATAATACTTTGATACTTTGACAGTATATTTATAACACAAAAATATTATCTAAATTATTCAAATGTTAATTCGTTGCTATATTAGTAAGGTAGAAAGTTAGATGCTATGGTTTTGTAGCCCCGTGATACGGTGTTATGTTACGATTAATTCAATTATATGTATACGTATACATTCTATTTATCATCCGACTCCAAACATCGGATGAGTCATACGAAGCATCGTTCTAATTATCTAACAAGGCAGCAGATTGCGTCGTTCAGTCCCCAATGCATCCTTAAACTCCTGCAAATCCATGGTTATAACTCGAATTAAAAATATTTTAGGAATTAAAAATTGAATTTCGTTTTTCGTTCTTGCTTAGTTGGCAGACACAGTCAACAAAGAAAGCTGAAAAGCTTCGTCCCTTTTGGACTGGCAGGTGAGGAGCTTAAACAACTATCTTTATTTGCTCAAAATTATTGTACACTTTTGAATTTTGAGACAAACCCGGAGGCCAGAACTGAAGATCTTTTTGTTGGTGATTGGTTCTCCATTTTCCGTTTCTTTAGATTCTTGTCTGTTTGACTAGAACTGCGGTACCCAATGAGGAATGGCTCCATATCTAGCGAACCCAGAAGCTTATCTTCACGCTTCGGAATCCATAACAAGTAATCTCATCGGTTTCATTCTTGCTTTGGTTTCTGGTGCTTTTATTGGGTCGAGTTTCATCATCAAGAAGTTGGGTCTCCAGAGGGCAGGTGCTTCGGGTACTCGAGCCAGTAAGTATTTCTTTATTTTAATGTTCTTAGGGTACATGATTTACATAATCTAGATTTATCATTTATATTCTCCTTACTCATTTGGCTTTTAATTTATCCTTATTGCAAATTAAAGAATGTCTAACCCGTTTTCTTACGATTTAGAACTTCTCCGCGAGTTTGTTTGAACCCTCATTCGTCAAAGGGTTCAAAATTGCTTGTAAAGTTACAGACCTTAATAAGCATCGAGGTTTTTTTTCAAATTGTTTTTTAGCTAATTATTTGTAGGGAAGTGTTTAAAGAAGGGTTTAATTAATGTAGTAGCTCTTTTATTTTTGACGAGTATAACTACTTGTATCTTTGAAATTCCATCATATTCGCTTATTATATAACCTTCGTATGTCTGAATGGTGAATTTAGGTTCTGGTGGATATGGGTACCTATTACAGCCGCTTTGGTGGATTGGTATGATCACAAGTAAGTCTTCCATTGTATTATGATTCAAGTTTTACAGTGTTTTGACTGATACTGAAAGTTATGAGATATGAAAGTGGCTTTTGTTTTCCTTGAACTTCTTGGCAGTGATTATTGGGGAACTTGCCAATTTTGTTGCTTATATTTTTGCTCCTGCTGTGCTTGTGACGCCTCTTGGAGCAATTAGTATAATTATTAGGTAATTATATTCTCTTTCTAGTCTAGTAGGGCTTTTTTCTGTTGCTGCGAGCTAATTTCAGTTGAAACATAAATGATCTAAAATTCAACTTATTTGTTTTTTGTTGAAATCGTTATTACAAACTTGGTGCCAACTGTCTTATTGACTACGTGTAACTCTGGTTATACAAAAGTTGCAAGAAGAGATCCAGGTGTATAGTCATCCAGGAATACGAATTTGATCTCTAATTCCTGATTTCGTGGCATGAATTTTATTCAGATTAACACTGTCTTTGTATTTTTGGTCAAACATCTTGTGGTTTTGATTGAGCTTATATTATTTCAGTGCTGTTTTAGCACACTTCTTCCTTAAGGAAAAACTTGGAAAAATGGGTATACTAGGGTGTGTTTTGTGTGTGGTGGGCTCTACGGTGATTGTGCTTCATGCACCTAGTGAACATAGTCTGAGCTCAATGGAACAAATCTGGGAACTAGCAACCCAACCGGGTAAATATAATAAACCTGAATATGAAATTTTTATGCAGAATCTCTTATTTGTATCTTAAATTTGTTGTCTTTTGTCCAGCATTTCTTTTGTACACAGCCTCAGCCATAGCTGTTGTATTGGTACTGATCCTATATTGTGAACCACGCTATGGACAGACAAACATAATGGTTTATATTGGCATATGTTCCACCATTGGATCTTTAACAGTTAGTTTTCTTTTCTTGTTTTTTTCTACCTTTCCATTTAATTTTCCGAGGACTTTCTTTGAACCATAGAAATATTTTCTTCTAGTGTAGATTATGAGTATAAAAGCAGTAGGAATTGCAATAAAGCTCACAATTGAGGGTTCAAGCCAGGCGGCACATTTTCAGACATGGGTTTTTGCTATGATTGCAATTACATGCATAATCATTTCATTGAATTATTTGAACAAGGTTGGCAGCCGTTTTCTTCTTTTACAATTTTTTCCTTGGCATATAATGTTGTTCGTGTCCACTTCTAACACACATATAATCACTCTTAATGGCATTCGAAAACTGCAAAGGAGTGCCTTAAAATAATATACAATAGTCTTGCTGGCTGAACATGTAATTACTTTCCAGAAACCGAAGATACTTCCTTACAAGTTCAGTTTTCTTCCCTCTGGATGAATTGCAGTAACAAGTCTTTTGGATTTTACTGAGTGCTATGGAATGATATCAACTACCTAACATACTATTATAGCTTCATATTTTATAACCGTCATAGCTTCATCTTTAAGCCTTGTAAAAGGTCTAGTGAATCTGATGCATAATGCTAATAAAAGCCTGAAAACAAGCCATTCTCTGCAATAATTGATGTCTTCGTGTGTTTCTTCCTCCACTTCCCTTATTCGATGCAAAGGTGACAAGATAGGTAATGAGTTTTACCTTTCAGTGACACTGCACGGTACACTGTCCAGGTATTCCAAGAATTATGGATGATAAGTGAAGCTACGATGCAAATGGACAGATAAAAATAATAAAAACAATAATTCTAAAACTGTTGAAAAGTTTGAAGAATAAGCATGTATTCTAAATATCTTTTAATTGGTTAGTTTGACATCATGTTCTGAATCATGAATGATGCTTTTGAAATTCAGGCGCTGGACACATTCAATACAGCAGTCGTTTCACCCATTTATTATGCTTTGTTCACATCACTCACAATTATTGCTAGTGCCATAATGTTCAAGGTATCTATGCTAGATTTACTTTATGCATTTCTATTCTTACCGTGATATATGATTTTGTATTATCATATTATTTTTGATCAATTTTTACCATGATAAATAATTGTCTCTTATTTTTAGGATTGGTATGGTCAAAGTGCTAGTAATATTGCATCAGTACTATGCGGATTTATAACAGTGCTTTCTGGAACTATGGTATTGCATAATACAAAAGAGTCAGATGCTGCTGCAGTTACAGGTATGTTTATGTAAACCATACATGTGGATATAAAATACAATAACTTGTATAAATGAGACGAGAGTATACACATTTGACCTTTGTGTGGTGGTAATTTACTGGATCAATTCCATTCCAAATTACACAAGCATGGCCTATTCTATAGTTGTGTTTGTGGGGCATTTGGACGGTACCAGCCAAGACAGTTTCTATAATTAAACGCAACCCCAATGATACGTAGTTCTGATAAAAAGTCTCTTAAATCATATTAATGTTTAAACAAAGGCATGAAGAAGAGGTAAATAAGGTCCTAACTTGCATTTTGTAATTAAATACTAAAAATATATATGCAGTGAATTTGATGCTATGTTTTCCACGAGAATAAAATTTCAAAATTTTGCTGCATTTAACAAATTTGTAGTTTGTAAAGTTTTCTAGCTTTTTGCTGACTGGCAGTAATTTATCTTCTAATATTGCATATTGCAAATGGTTTGCTTATTATAGATGGTATCATGTGTGAAATTTGATTAATTATGATTGTCTATCTTGAATGACACAGTCATCCGTTTTGGATTTTTCTATTATGTGCACTATTTATGTATTATGTTTGTCAATGGTTTTTCTGGATTCTTTAGAACTTTTCTACTGCTGTGTAGACTAATGTGTTGCCGTTTTCAGTGCTCAATTGTATAAATCTTGCACTGCTTAAAAACCTCAAATAACAAACTGACAAAAAGAAAGTAGACAATTCCAGATATCAATCTAACAAATATGCCAATTTATATAAAGTTTTATGTTTTGTTGTTGGGAAAACAGACAACAGAGCAATATCCATTTTTTTAAGAATTGCAATATTAAATCTTTATGGAAATTGTGTTTGTCTGTTAGATGATATGGATATTCTTTGTTAGAGCTTGTCTTTGAAAACTTCCTGATATTGTGTATTCTCACCTTCTCCTTTTCATTCTATTGGTCATTATGGTGTTTCAAGGGTTTTCTGAATATGATAGTTGGATCTTGGATCATATCCAGTTGATCAGGAGATTTTCTTTACATAATGAGTTTGTTCTTTAGGAGCTTCTGCACTACTTTTTGACCCTTCTGATGATGATGGAGATAGGTTTTAAAAGGTGGTTTTATGCCTTAGAGGCGTATTTATGGCATGAGATGTACTTATCACATGAGGTGAGGCATAAGCTGAGGCAGTACGAAGAATAAGCCTCATTTCGAAGAGCATATAGAGCATATAGACAACTTTCTCCCATGATGCAAGTGTAAGCTTTAATTTTTACCAATAATGAATCAAAAAAACATTAATAAGATGACACTCATAAAATAAAAATTATAATAACAACCATAGATTAACATTGAAATAGTCATGTAGCAAGCCCAAATGTGATTTTTGGAAATATCAACAGTGGTAGAAGACGTGCTTACTTTTTTCTCCTAGAAATATGAATAAAGTTTGATAGGATACAAAAGAATATAGTAGAAACAGAGGACACATAAATGAGGCCAAACACGTAGTTGCTCACTAATCAAGAGTTTCAACCCACCCATTAGAAAAACAATTTTCAAAAACAGAAGCCTAGCCTCATTGCTTACAACCTAATTGCACAAGCTTCAGCCAACAAAAGCACAAGCCTCCCAATTCTACGAGGCTAAGTCTTAACTCATGTGAGAGGTGATGCTTACTAAGGCAAGCCTTGTTGCAAGCCACCAAATAGCAATTCAAAACTATCATGGAATTTAACTTAATAATCTCATTTTTTTTTCAGTTCTTCTGGCAGTGGCATGCATTTATTATGGTGATATATTTAATTCATGGAACCTAATTTCTGTCTGATATGACCAGTTTATAGTCATTACAATTAGATATCAGTTTATGAAGTACCTTTAGTGTAAGTCAAGCTCTATGATGTCATCTTTGGAAATAATTGTTATGACATTTATAGACAAACTTCGAAGCAGAAAATGTGACATTCTAATTTTTCAAAGAATATCATAGATTGCAACAAGTCCACTTCCATAATGAGAATGGTAACAAATAGGGGTGTTCCTAGGTTCGAAACCGATGTTTTGAACATTCAATCTGATCCACAATTCAATTGCTCTTTGAAAATTTTCATCTGATCTGAACCGTTCAAGGGAGAACAAGTGATCCAGTCCAATCCGATAATATGTAGTATTGGATTGGTTGGAGCCGAAAAATATGCCAGATTCAACAAAGAATAAAACAAGATGGAAAAAAACAAACGAATTGATATAAGAAACTTCATCACACTAATAACTTTTATTGTGACTGAAAAAATAATGTACTGTGTGACACTTTATTTGAAATAAAACTGAACCAAAACATTAAAATAAAAATGTAATTAAACGGAACACACAATCGTCTTTCTAACATGGATAGTTGAAAGAAAAAGATGGATATTTGAAGGAAATTACAAAGAGAACCATTGGCTACTTATGATTTGCTTGGTGGCAAACGATGGAGACGAAGAACACTAGCGACAGAGGAAAAATGAAGCAGGGAAGGGATGAAGTTATGTGGCGTTGAATGAAAAAAAGAGGATAGGCGCTGGTGGGAATGATAGATTCCTTAAGATTTATTAGGTTATGTTTTAAAGATACAATCTAATGTGCTAGAGTGTAGGATGAGGCTTAAACATGATCAAAAAAATTTCAACAACTTAATGTAATAATAATATTAGATGCTATAAGTTGTGCAATAAAACTTGTTTATATTCAATAAAATAGCTCCAAGTAGGATAAAAGCTATATTTTTAAATATTATTGGTTCACATCAAATTGAGTGGATTGTAGATTATTCCATCCACCAACCAATCCAAACTTAACGGATTATCATTTTTTCAATCCACTCCAAACCAATTATTGATTCAAAATTGTCCATAATTTAAACGGATTTAATCAAATGGAGTGGATTGGTTGGATGATCAGATTTTTTGAACATCACTGATAACAACCAATGTTGGAAAACAATATTTTAAGTACCGAGGCGTTTTCCTCCAATGAGGCGAGACGTAAACCTTAAAGTTAACTTTCAAAGAATTTTTAAAAGTAGAAATAATGATAATTATGAATCCAATAACTATAAAAATAAAAACTAAGAGAAGTACACCATACTCTATGTGGAGATGTAGCTTACATGGTAGAACACTCAATATACATTTGAGAGGCATAGAGCTCGAGATAAATATGCTCTAATTAAATAATATGCAATATATCTATATATAAGTAAGAAATGGCAACACATGAAAAGACAATTAATCCAATTATGGTACATTTCTTTGAAAAAAGAATAATATCTTGAAATTTCACCGTTATGTAATGAAGAGAGATAAGTAGACAACTAAAACTAATTAATATTATATGGTTTTTCATTTTGATAGAGAAGTATTTTAAATTTCAAATTGATTAATACAAAGACATTGAGTAAGCATTGAAATTAACAATAAAATTGTGAATTCATAACTGTGTTGGAAGAGTTTAAAAAAGTTGTCCTAATTTAATTTGTATGATTTGAGTTTTTGATTTTTTTAGTTCATTTTTAAGTATTTGATTTTTTTATATATTTAACAAAGTTGGATGGTTAACAACAATGGAATTGAATTAAATGGAAACATTATTATTAGCACTATGTTTGGTTTGAACAATAGAATGAGTAAAATTGGAAGCATTAAAGTAGTGGTCTTACTCCATGAAAACCTTCCCCAGTTGTGGGACAAAACATTAATTTTCTGCCAGTTTCACCAGGAAAAAGATTTTGATCCCTGGATATGTAGCGTGTGAATGCCCGCAAGATTCATGTGATTCCTTTGATGTGAAAAACTCCTAAACATGGTTTATTCAGATTGTATCTCATAAAAGGCGTATAGCTAACCTTTCTGCAAAAGACAAGGTGTGAAGGTGCTGTGTTTTGATTGAGCATCATTTTATTCGTCAACAAAACAGTTAAAGATGTGTGTTGAGTATTAGCTGCTTCATGGCATTCCTCTCCAATCAAAGAAATCCGGAGTTTATCTCTTAGGGTAATGATATTATCACAATTACTTTTGTTATTGCCACAACAAAAGTATAGGAATTGTCTGTTCTATCCCTATATTAAATTACACTTTAGTGCCTATTGTTAGATAAAGTTATTATTAATATATAATTGTTGTAGCAATAACAATTTGAGTTGTGGTTATATCCTCAGTCATCTCTTATTTATATTTTTCAATGGTTGGTCTATGTGCTGTAAGCATGCTTCCCTCACATTATACATGAAAGATTATATTTCCTTAGTAACACCTTAGAGAATCCTTGGGTCCTTTAGGCTAAACAGCGATGGACTGTTTTCTTCCATTTGCTACATTATAAGGCTTATAAACCATTATCCAAAGCTTTCTCCTGTTTAATGGAATGGCTTTCAGTGTCAATTAATCGTACCTTTTTATTTATTTTAATTATATAACTTTTAGAGAAACCTTAAGACATCACTTGAAATACACTGGTAAGTTTTCGGTTTTGGTGAATTACTAATACCTCAGATGAAAGAACTTATACAGCTCTTTAGAAGTGCACCATGAAGAATGATTTCAAGGTATTTTTGGATTTGTTGATTCAACACAAGCAACAGCATCAGAGGGGCCTGTTGTGTTGATCTTTTTTTTTTTTGACGTATGCATTTCTTACTATTGTGGGGAGAAACAAGAGTGGGATGATAAAGTGAAGGGAGAGATATCTTTGTAAGGGCTAGAAGATGGTGAGATGCGGAATTCATAGACGTGGTTAGCATAGAAATAGGTTCATTAGTTTGCATGTGCATTTTCTGTGAGTGAAATTATCCTAACAATGTGATGAAGTAGCAAAAGTTCACTACTAATCACTATATTAATGCACATTGAATTAGTTATGAATAGATGATTGCTAACATCAGTATTTTTTTTTAAAAGCAGACTTTTATTTTTTAGGATTTCCAACACATTAAGAATGCTATTGGGGTTATTTACTCTATATAAACTAACGTATGCGTAACTAATTTATGGTACTTGATATAGTATTGGTCATTGAAACTAACTACCTAGATTTTTTTTCTCCCTATTATATTTTCTATTGAAATATAGATGTTGAATATTTAGTTTCCTTATTAGTGTAAGAGAATCTTTTAATTATGATATTTTTCTTATTAGTGTTAGAAATATTGATAATTTTTCTTATTAGTTTTATGTCGTATTATCCCTATAAACATAACATAGATGTACTCTTCTATTATTTGGGAGAAAAATGGAGAATTAGAATGTCTTTCTTTATTTTTCTCCTACTTTTCTCAACTTATTTTGATTCTCTAAAATTCTAGCTTCTCATTATCCTATTTTATATTTCTACTTTGTTTCAAAGTGGGTCCGATCTTAACCCTAAGCTTTTAGTTTTTATCTGTGTCCTCTCTCCCCTTTGTCATTTGTCTTTTTTAAAAAGGAAAAATAAAATCAAATTAATAAAAACTCAAGCAGCTGCCACCTTTATGTTTTCTACCCAAACAAACCGACATCATCCTTCAAGCACCTACTGTTGGTTCTGTTGCCATCAGCCACTACCTTCGTCCCTTTGTCATCAACGTTCGAATCTGAACCTTGTGCGACAAAATCTTCCTTTCTGATCTCCATCAACATCACCACTGGTCTTTCCTGGGATCAAGAAATCATGAATAATCATATGTTCATATATAAAAAAAAACACTCCAATAGACTTCAATATGCGAAATTGATTTCAACTCTATTTCCACATTTGAAATCGATTTCATCTGTTCTCTTCAGTTCTGATTCTCAAGTTCAGAATTTCTTGATTGAATGAGTAGTTAGTGAAGCTCATCTCTTTTACTTTGCTTAGTTCTTTCTTCTTTTTTTCCTCGGTAATTAAAAAAAGGTTTTTCAGTTTTCATGAAGGTGATGTTGGGTTATAGTTGTTTCCTCCAGTTGGTAGCACATGTTTAATCTCTCATGGAGCAACTAGCTATGAAGTAATTGGAACTAGCGGTTCTATATCTTCCACCGGTTTGTTAGAAGTGATGGTTGTGACTCCCCTCTCAATTCGTGTATCTATCATCCGATTCACCCATGGATCTATTGTTTGTCTCAATTTAATTTACTCTTTAAACCAAAAGAAAAAAAAGGAGGAAAAAGTCCTTGGGACCTTACTCTATTGCTTATGTTCTGTAATAAGTTTAGTTACTTTCCTCTCATGATTCCTTAGCTGCTCAGTTGTTTGTTTAGATATTACTCTATTGCTGCCTTTTTTTCCTAGAACATTTGGAGTTATTCTCTTCCTTGTTTTGCTTGGCATTCGAGTCATGGTATTTCTTCTTGGTTGCTAAGTGCTGACTATTTGTTTAACTGGGAGAATGATTTGGGTTTTTACGAGGCTGTTTTCAGAAGGTGATATGGGTTGTTTATTTGGTATTTTATATTGATTCTTTGTGATCCGATACATTTAGTTGAGTTGTTCTTCCTGAATTACCAATTCTGCAGTAATGTGATTAAAGACAGACCAATTCTCTTTTTTATTGTCTTATTAATTGTTTGATTAACCTTCATATTTGTGTGCTCAGTTTTGTCAAGGGTTGGCAGATAAATTTGTTAGTTTTCTAGATTGGTTAATTCTTGCAATTTTTGGATATGACTCCGTGGATCATAAATTTATGATACATTGGTTGATATTCTTATTTGAATGATTTAAGATCATTGCTTATTTTTTTTCAGGGTGAGGGGAGCTATGAGTTCTGTAGCTTATATGAGTAGAGTGTAAAGTTCCATAGTTTTTTAGTGGATCACATAGACTTTGTTGTTTTCGTAAAATTAACACTAAAATTTTATTTTGATTGTTGAAAGAGAAATTGGGTTCTAGTATGTCATTTGCTTCTTATGTGACAAATTTGTGAGGGTAATTTTAGAAAAACAATTTTATTGAGGTAATTAGGGTTGCTATTAAGTTATATGTAATTAGATATGGAACGTAAATGACTAGAAATATATTTGCAAATTTGTTTACACAACCAGTACATGACAAAATTTGACTCAATTTTTCAATTAACTGTCAAAATATGACTTTAGTATTAATTTTATGAAAGGAATGGGACCTATGTGGTATACTAAAAAGCTAAGGAACTTATACGTTTCACTTGTGTAAGCTATAGGACCGTTGCTCCCTTCACCCATGTTCTTATTTGCACATTTAAAGGGTTATCATTCTTTGTTATTGAAAGATTTTCTTTCACCCCTCACCATTCAAATTGGTGTGTGTGATATTTATGCTCTGGGTAATTAGAGTGTCTTTTCCCTCTACTCGTGCTGCCAGCAATTTATGTCAGCCTTTGTTTGCTTTTCTGTACTTTTCTCCTTATTCTTTCAACTTATTTTGATTTCCTAAAACTCTAGCTTCCATGTTGTCCTTTTTTATATTTCTACTATTTCTTCTCTTAAAATTCCTCATTGTATTTGGCTTGTTGTCCTGTTTGATTGGCTAGGATATCATAGTCCATTTGTTTGGTTTTAGTGGTTGGCTCAAATGTTAACTACGTTCAATGAATTTATCTGTTTGATGATTCCATGCATATTTGTTTTCTTTTTTTTTTTTCGTTTCCTTTTGTTTTAGGTGATTGGTGGGGATTAGCTTGGGAATATGTCATATACTTTGTTGCTATATATGTTTTTATCATTTGAATGAGACTTGACAAAAGCAGTAGTTATATTTTACAAAACTGCTTTGGTGTAAGCTTGAATGATAAATGGATTTCCTCAACACTTGCAGATGTATATGCATCACTTTCTCCTCAAGTATCATGGTATATCCATGTAAATGGGGAAACATGGAAGCAGAAAGCTGATGAAGAATTGTTACCCAACTTTGAAGCTATTCTCAAACAAGATCATTTCAAGTAGGGTAAATCATATTCTGTTGTAAAGCATCTTTACAAGCCGGTAGAGGGATGTACATGATCACTGGGACTCGAGGAGAGAGAGATCAGAGTGACTTTTGGTAGCATTTAAGATGACAACTTCTTGCTGGCTTCTCCGGTTTGTAGCTTGAGATCTGCATTTGCTTGTGCAAGAAGATATAGTCTTGTCAGTAATCGTTTGTTTGTTCGTTCTTTTTTTTATATTTTTAAATGAGAGCAGTAGGCATTTTTTGACGAAATTGTCTTAGCTTTTAATGGACTTGTATACCTTAGGAAATTCTTTTTTACTATTTTTTTTTCCGGGAGGGTGGCTGGAAGGAGGGCAGTGGTGTGGCTATCTTTTTTGATTGATGGTAATTGATGGCATTGTTGCAGATAATGTAAATACTGTGATCATCAGTTTGATCGATTACTGTATAAATTCATTACGTTTGTACTTTGTAGAACCATTGCTTGTTTGTGCTTGGTTCCAATGAAGTTTCTAAATAAGAAATTGGTTTTGATTATTGGTGTTGCCGTTGATGAAGGCTTAGATGGGAAGTATAGATGATATGTCACCAGGGAAAATGCTATATGCGCATGATCTAAGAAGACATCTAAAGATCATGCGTTATATTATATATGCCCATGTTACAGTTTTTATCCTAAAAGGTGTACGTAGTCTACCTACAGTTGATGGTCCGGTATTATAGTGATATCCAAATTAAGCAACTCGTGTCTAATTTCATTCTTGTTTTTAAAGGGTTTCAATTTATTACCCTTGTTCATCAACTGATTCTCATACTACAAATTTTGAACAGTAAATTCAATTGAATTGGGGATTTTTACACTAGTTCCATTCGTGAGGCACAAATAAAGGGCATTTTTATCAAATTAATGGATTGGTGATAATCTGAAGTGATTACTAGTTTCCTGCTTTCTCTGTGTGCACTATATAACTGACAGGGGAGAGGAAAGTTAGCATTTTTTTATTTTTTATTTCGGGCTGTTTTTCTTTGGATACCAGTTTGCTTGCATCTTCTCTTTTCTTCATCTCCTCTCGGTGTTGTTTTATGTTCTGTTTTGTTTGGGTCGTTGGTTATGTGTCTAAGATAATGGAGAACAAGCAGCAGCAATAGCATTACATTATTAATAGAAGTATTCTGACAGGAAAAAAATGCAGCACTATACACAAACTTGATTATCAACATGAGCAAGTTTTTGCTATTTTGCCCGACATAAGTAGTTTTGAATACATACGAAAGTTTAGAATAAGATTGATCAATTCATATTTTCATCTATTTATTTATCAGCTCTGACATCGGAACACACTATATCCGGACTCGAAAGAAAAGTATGAATATTTTATTGTCTTGCCATGTTTACTCTATGATATTAATTCACTCCTCAATCCCAGAGTGGTGGAGATATTTGACAAACAAGTCAATCTCATCATCCTCTATTCTGAACCATACAACTCTGGGGTCCGAGATTGACTTTAAATGCATGGTATATCAATCAGATATAAACCAAGTCACCTGCTCCGATGCTGTTTTTTTTTGTCAAATTACAGATGATCTGTTAATTTGACAAAAATGCTATTGATTTGGACTCACGTGCTGTTAAAATCTCTAATTCATAATGATGGAATCAATTCAGGAATAATGATATTAAATTAGAATTTTTTGAAAACAATGATAAAATTGGATTTACTTATCACCATGACATGACATGGGATCCTACGATCTTCCTATTAACATAACCTAATTATATTTGAAATTATTACTTAAAAAATAAGAATAATCAAAACAAACCAAAATAACTAAAAAAAAACATTTTTAGTAAAAAAAACAAAAATATTTAGTAGGCTTACGTCAACACAATTCATTAGATTGGTAAAAAAAAATGAAAAATGAAAAACCTAACAGACCAAAATATAACATACAAGTTTTTGAATTAGAAGGTTAAGTACTTGCACCCTGCAAAACTTACAAAAGAAATTTAAAAAAATTAAATAACATGAGTTATTGTAAAAATTTAAGTTGATATAAATAATAATAAATAGTTATATAATTATATGTGTTATGTTAAGAAGAATTTAAATTATATGGGAGGTAATAATTATGAACTTTTAATGAACAATGCTTAATATAAAAAAAATTACTTTAAAATTTATTCTCGTATGAAATGGAATAATAATTTGTTAATATAACAAGTGATTATTAGAATTCTTGTTGATTTTCCAATTGTAAATGGAAAATTTGGTGGGTAATTACTATGAAAATGTTCATACTTAATTGTTAAGAATGATATTTTTATTAACTCAAGTTCTTTTAATGTGATATTTATAATATAATCCTATTATAATACTCTAATTCTTAATACTCTAAACCTATAATATCAATTTAGGTTTATGAATGTGTCAAATCTACGGATATATCACACATTATAATAGATTTAGTTCATTTCATTATGAATCTAAATAAAATGTTATTTATTTTATATTTGGTTCATTATAAAAATGTTATTCTATTATGTTTTAAAATTATTTGATGTAATTTAAAATTTTCATGTTAATACACATAAAATAATTCAATGATTTTCATACTTTACATTATAACGATGTATTAAATATTAGATAACATAACCATATTAAATGATGTTTCTCAAAACATTCGATCCAAATTATCTAAAGGGTACATATATTACATATAATCAAAAATAAGAGATTTTATACATGCGATAATAATTTTGTCATGACAAGTATAAGTTGTTACAGCTAAAAACAAAGCTTGCAATGCAAGAAAGTTCAAAATATAGGGACAAAAATGACTTTCATTTTTAAATCTAAGTTGTATTAATAAAGTATAGATAGAATGCATAAACTAATGCTTAATATAAGCATATAATTAAATAAATAATAACATGACTTACATATGTTTATATAAAATGGAGAATATATATTAGATAGAGTTAAAGATTAATTGAAAATGATATAAGTAAAACTTATAAAACTATTAATTTTATTATTATTATTATTATTTTACTTTTTTACTTAATAAAATAATTATATTAAAAATAAAAATAAATATAAATATAAATATAATATAATATGAGAATAGGTTGGATCAGTTACTATAAAAAAACTTAGTATTAAAAGGCGATCCAACTTATCATGAATCGGCTTTTCAATTTATGAATCCAATCCAACCTAATGACAATGAGAAAGTCGAGTAACATTACTTGGACTGGCTTGAATTGTATGTGTTTGGGTGTTTCAGAATAGGGTATCTCATGTCCACGCGATACACTTACATGGGGTGTTATGAGGTATGTGAATGAGAGCATATTTATATGGGATGGTTTGAGTACACGAGGTGTATGAGGTATATGTGATGTGTCACACACACGGTGTGTTGGTACATGAGAAGCTTTAGGTGTATCACTCCAACGGGGTACTCGAGGTACAATAATTGGTAATGGGATAAGAAAACATGAATTATTGAGATACATAGACGTGACCTTATAATATGGTAGTGATTTGATTACAAGTCAGATATGGTTACTCCAACAGGGTGCGGACACCTAGAGGTGATAATGTCTATATATATATGAATCTATGTGACCCATTATACAGATCTAACTCTCTTTAATCTCTTCTAAACAATGTAACACTTTGTAACCATCTCCAAACAAGTATAAGAGGAACATAGCACATCCTAAGAAAAGGCCATGAGTTTATAAATATAAATCTCCTATTTGGGTCAAAAAGGATTAATGGATAATTGATTTTCCACTTATTCCTATCAGCTATCTCACAAATAAAATAATGCAATAATCCTTAGTATGGAAGAAGAGGCTAAATAGATCCCTCCGCTTAAGATGTAGATATAAGAGGCATGTTTTCCATCTTAAGTAAGAGTCTTAAATTCATGTGAACCTCCTTTTAAAAATAAACCACAAGCGATGACCCCAAGTATGGAGAAAGAGACTAAATGGTTTGACAACTTGATATGTGGATGTGTGGCATGAGTCATCCCAAGCAAAGTATGGCTTGAATTTCTCCCAAATATAGGTTGAAAATTCCTCTAACATGGGTTGAAGTTCCTCAAATATCAACTGAAATTCCTTTGATACAGGTTGGAATTTTTCAAACAAATAAAAATTTTATATGAAGATTTAGAAGTTAAGTTCTCTTATTGGAAATGAACTAAATGGGAGGCCAAGGCTCCTAGTATACTAGGTGGGGGATCTAAATCACCCAGAAGAAGCTGAAAGGTTTATAATACAAGAATTTGAAAGATTGCACCCCCAAAAGTATTGTAACTATCTACTTCAATGATACACCCTCGTAAGAATAGGATTCTTTTATCTTGATTCAAGATAAAAGAATAGGGGATTTAATGTTTGGATGTCATAAACCAAGGTACCTTATAACCATAGGGTACCTACACACGAGGTAGTTCGAGGTACCTATATAAGGAATTCAAGAGTGAGTGCTATGTACATGATGTGCATTAGGTGCATTATGTACCTATTAATGTACCATGAGAATAGTGATTCTTTCATATTGTTTCAAGATAAAGGAATAAGGGACTTAACGTTGGAGTGTCGTAGACTGAGGTACCTCATAACCATAAGGTACCAGCTCACAGGGTAGTTCAAGGTACATATATGAGGAATATAAGAGTGGATGCAATGTATGTGAGGTACATGAGGTGTATTGGGTATCAATTAATGTACCTCAAGAAGAGTGATTCTTTTATCTTGCTCAAGATAAAATAATATGGGACTTAATGTTTTAGTGTCGTAGACTCAGGTACCTCATAACCATAGGATACCTACACACGGGGTAGTTCGAGATACATATCTGAGGAGTTCAAGAATGGATACGATGTATGTGAGGTGCATCTGGTTCGTACCTAATGTATCTCGAGAAGAGTAATTATTTCATCCTACTTCAAAATAAAAGAATGAGGGACTTGTTTGGGTGTTTCGAACCACGATACCTGATCACCACACAAATTTTGTGTGCAATAAATATGCAAGTATATGTATCGTAACAAGTAATATATTGATAAGAAAATATCGTTTCAATGGAGATTATTTTACTAGAAATTAATTTTTAAAACTAAAAAAAATAAAAATCAAAATTTTCTTGTGTTTTTATATTTTAAGGAAGCAAAATTAAAATAACTAAAAGTAAATAGCAATAATTAATTAAATCAGATTTGGTAACTAAGAAAATATATGAGAAAATATCTAAAAATACTTAATCCCCCAATTTTCTAAACATACGAATCGCTAAAATCCTCCCAATATATTTATCAATTAATTACATGATCAATTGAATTTAACCTATCATGTATTCTTCTCTTAAGTAAACTACACACCATATAGTAATTAATTTAATCAGACTCTCATATCAGTTAAATTGCATACTACTCATTAAGTTCATCAATTATGGATCACATACATAAGAATCATACATCTCTACCTAGAAACTATGCATGTTATTTAATCAAGACAAACAATTAAATAATTCTCTCAAATCTATTTAATTGTCTTTATAGATAAATTGTTGGCCAAACAAATAATATCATAAAAATCAAATTAAATAATATAATTAGGCTAAAATATTATATCATCACATGGTGAAAATTGGGTTCATAAGATCCCTAGATTAATAAATTAACTACACATAATTGTATTCATAAAGTTCATATTTTTCATAAAGAAAGACATAAAAATTGATAAAGAAAAGTGTAAAAGAAGAAATACAATCAATCTATTGAATTGTAGTGTTAATCTCCTCTTAAATCTCCACCAAAATTGTATGCCCTCTTGATTTTTTTGTATTTTCTCTCCTTTTAGCTCCAAAAACTAACCAAAATTATGCTAATGGCAGCTCCTTAGGGTTTATGGGGTGATTAGAGGCTTAAATATAGCTCAAGTATAATATGGATCGTCAGATCAACTTCAGATCAAGGGTTGAGATCAAAACAAGAAAAATGAACAACACTAGCCAATCACAGTGTGACATGTGGTACACGAAATTCACTGGGTGAATCAGAGCGCGACTCGTGGTAGGGTGAATTGGTCTAAGTCAATGCATGATGAGTTAGCGCTACACGACATAATGTGATTCGCGATAATGGATGGTGTGGCACATAGGTGGAGCGTGAGGAGTAATCATGTGGTAACACATGGCCGCGCTCTGAAGTTAAATTGAATGCCATGTTGACACGTGGCACGCTATTCATCCTCCTCATACGCAGGGATCTATGATTCATTGTCCCTGGTTGTGTGACATTTATGTGGCAGCCCAATCAAATCCTTTACTTGCGTGGTAGGCCAAGTGGTAGCTCCTAATTGGCCCTATGTTTAAATTCCATAAAAATTTCAAAACAATCCCAAAAAATCCCAAAAATTATATTTTCACCCATTTTCACTAAACATTTTATATTTTAATATTTTTCCCTAAAAATACTATTTATTGAATAAAACGAGTAAATATTAAGTAAAATAATGCGGTAATGACTCTACTTTCATCGAGTCATCACACCCCCAAACTTAACTTTTTACTTGTCCTTAAGTAAAACCAAGTATAACTAAATAAAATAACATGGATAATATATTCATAAATATACTTCTATTAGTAAATGCATATTTCACAAAAACTATCCCTCTCAAAAGTTGTACAATCCTATGATAAGGAGGTTTACATATTCATCAATCAACACTCCATCAATACAAGACTATGCATGATTTTTGACAAATTGATTTGTGTGTGTGTGCTACATATGATGTCATCCAATGCTGCATTATATTGAGACCAAGAGGAGATGTGTAATGAATGCTTCTTGTGATAAATACCATATGTTGAATGCGAGTGTGAGACCTAATTCATGATGTATGTGGTTATTCTAGAAATTCCATAAATCATAATGTGCTTGTTTGTGATTAAATCTTCATAGAAATATAGTTGGTTTTCATAGTTAAGTAATTCTAATATAACTCGAGAGAGAGTATTAGGTAAATTTGGGTTTTTCAACCATCACTTTTAGCTTTGATTCTCATATAACATGACTTGAAATCGGATTGAATTGATTTAGCGAAATCAAATGCCGTAGCATTTTTAATCATTTGTGAACAACATTCAATTGTGTTATTTTCATTTAGTTTTAAGTTAATTTGCTTCTTAAACAATTTCAACAATTCAGTTTTCAAATAAAATTAGGATTAGTCAATTTCTGCCAATGCGCCATTCCTTCATGGGTTCGATATCCGTACTTTTGTACACTTTATTACTTGAACGATTCGTACATTTGCAAAAATATGCATCAATATCATATCCTAAGGTACATCTTTTTGTGTCCATTTACTTATGAGTTTTCCTAGAAACAATTTGAGTCTTGATTTTTTCAATAATACCTTATGTTCTGTTTTGAAAACACCGTGCTCAATTCTGTTCTCATGCCATATTTTTTTTCATTTTTTTCATTTTTGGAATTCTTATAAGCATTCCACTATAACTCATCCAATTTATGTATTTCTAACATCTTTTTAACCTCTCCATTGGATTCTTTTGCTTGCTTACTTGATTAGGGATGAAAAAAAAAGTGTGAGGTCTAAACTTGTTGGCCCTTCAATTGATGGTTTGAGCTTAGATCCTATCTCAAAATTTTCTATAATTGCCTTTAATACACATATGAGAGACACATCCTCCAAAAAGTTCACACAATCTACAATATCAACCTTCAATTCTCTACTTTCAAAGTTAAAACAAGTTTAGTTGTTTTCTCGTGAGTTTATGTTCTTGTTCACAGGATCATGTGTAGCAGTCTTAAGTGTGGGTGGCTCAACAAATTCTTTTAAGTTGTCCCCATATTTAGTAACATTTATCCTTATGCATTCATTAGCACTATCAATGTTAGAGAGTTCAAATGCTTTAAAAAATTTAAACATTACTTGTTCATCTTGCACTCTTATTGTAAGTTTATCTTTTTATACATCAATGAGTGCTCTTTTGATGGCTAATAATGGAGGACCAAGTATAATAAGAATTTCATGGTCCTCTTCCATGTCTAGTACAATGAAGTTTGCTGGAAAGATGAATTTGTTTACTTTTACTAGCACATCTTCTACCACTCCATGGGGTCTTTTAATTGACCTGTCTACCATTTGCTATGTTACTAAAGTGAGTTTGGCTTTAACAACCCCCAATCTATGGAAAACTGATAATGGCATAAGGTTATTCTAGAACCCAAATCACATAATGCCTTTCCAAAATGAAAGTTCCCAATAATGCAAGGGATGTCAAAACTACCTAGATCTTTCCATTTTGTGGTAGTTTTCTATCAAAGATGATGCTACAACCTTCAATTAAGGTTATTGTTTCATGATCTCCATGCCTCCTTTTCTTTGATAGTATATCCTTTATGAATTTGGCATAAGAAGACATTTGTTCAAGTGTCTTTGCAAATGGTATGTTTATATGCACCTTTTTGAAGAATTCAAGAAATTTTGAAAATTGCATATCTGATTTTTTCTTTTGCAGTCTTTAAGGGAAAGGAATAATGGGTTTGTAAAGGTTGTTTTTTTCTTTGGTTTAATTATTTTCTTTTCATTGTTATCTTTATCCACTAGTTTCTTCTCATCCTTGTTAATTTCCTGTTTCTTCTCATCCTTTTCTGTCTTATGTTACTGTTCTAAAGTTTTACTACTCCTCAAGGCTATGGCATTGCATTGATCCTTACCTCCTCTTCTTGGGTTTACAATTGTGAAACTTTAAAAGTTATCTTAAGGCCTTGACTTATGGCCTGGGAAATTTTCCCCATTTGGTTCTCCAAATTTTGAATTGGATCAAGTCATTCATCATCCCCATCAAAGCATTTATATTTCCCTCAGTAGGTGGCTTCTTCTCTTGGGCTTGTGATTGCTGAAAACCAGGTGATATAAATAATTAATGGTTGAATTGATTACCACCTTGACTATTGTTATTACTCCAAGAGAAATTTGGATGTTGTCTTCATCATGAGTTATATGTGTTCAAGTATGGATTATTGTTTCGGTTCACATTCCTCATAGAGAATATTGATTCAGGATAATTTCCCCACATAGAATATTGATTCAGGATTATTTGGACAATTATCAAACAAATGAGCTTATCTACAAAACACACACGACACTCCTAAATCTTGGACATGGTTTATACTCGCTAGTGAGTTTTAAGCCTTCAAAAGATTAACCAAAGATAATACTAGAGCTGTAAGTGCTATGATATCATTTACTTCATGCACTCTGGCTACTCTTCTTATGGTTTCCATTCTGTCTATTGGCTATTGATAATTATTGCTAGCCATTTTCTCTAGTAAATCATAAGCTTGATTGTAAAATTTGGCTAGCAAAGCTCCATTAGCAAATGCATCAACAATAGTTCTTGTTTGAGCATTGAGACCATTGTAAAAGTCTCCATTTAAATCCAAGAAGGAATACCATGATGAGTACACTTCCTTAGAAATTCCTTGAATCTTTCCCACACTTCATATAAAGATTATCCTTCGTATTATTGGTAGGAAGTAATGTTATTCCTAAGCTTGGCATTCTTTGTTGGTGGAAAGTATTTCATCAAGAATTTCTCCACCAAACCATTCCAAGTTGTAATGGAATCAGGTGGCAAAGAGTTTAGCCAAGCTTGAGCACGGTCCCTCAAAGAGTAAGGGAACAATCTAAGCCTAAATTCCTCTTCAGTCACACCATTGAATCTACAACTTTAATAAACAATCTGAGATATAGATAGGGTCTTTTGTTGGTAATCCGCTGAATTGTCCAACTGTTTATAGCATTTGAAACATCAATAGCTTTAACTCAAACTAGTTAGCTTGAATGTTTAACCTTGTAATACTTTAATTGAACCATTCCAAAGTAAGTATTGCATATTCATTCATAACTCTATCTCCATCATCCATTAAAAGCATTTGATTGTTCAAGTTTAGCTCATTATTGTTTATGTCTAATGGATTAACTATTTTTTCCCCTTTGGTGACAACTTGTTGTTTCCTTATTGACCTCAAAGTATGCTTAATTTAAAGATCTAAAGGTATGATTTCTCCCTCATGAACTCTACTCATGCAATAGACTCAATTATATTTCTACAATACTAAATGAAATGTTTAAATAAAAATTAAAAAAAGAAACAACTAAATAAATAAATTAAAGTTATATAAATAAATAAAATAGGTAAAAGAAATTAACTAAAATAAATAAATAGATACGTTAGTAAAAGAAAATACGTGAATTAAAATTAATTTAAAGAAAAAGAAATTACAAAAAATAACTAAAACAATAATAATAATTAATTAATAATATTTATAATCCACGACAACGAAGGCAAAAACTTGGTCATCATAAAAATTATATGTGCAATGAATACATAAATATATGTATTACAATAAATAATATAACGTTAAGAAAATATTGTTCATACAAAGATTATTTTATTAGAAATTAATTTTAAAACTAAAAAACTAAAAATTAATTTTTTTGTGTTATTATATTTTAAGGAAGCAAAATTAAAATAACTAAAAGTAAATAAAAATAATTAATTAAATCAGATTTGATAACTAAGAAGATATATGAGAAAATATCTATAGATACTTAATCTCTCATTTTTTTATATATGAATCATTAAAATTTCTTCAATATAATTATTAATTATTTACATGATCAATTGAATCTAACTTGGTATGTATTCATTTCTCAAGTAAACTACACACCATATAATAATTAATTTAATCACACTCTCATACCAATTAAATTGCATATTACTCATTCAGTTCATCAATTATGGATCATATACATAAAAATCATTCATCTCTGCCTAGAAACTATGCATGTTATTTAATCAAGACAAACAATTAAATAATTTTCTCAAATCTATTTAATTGTGTATATAATTAAATTGTTGGCCAAACAATTAATAGCATAAAAATTAAATTAAATAATATAATTAAATTATAATTATAATTATAATTGGGATAAAATATTATATCATTACATGATGAAAATTGGGTTCATAAGATCCCTATATTAATAAATTAATTACACATAATTGTATTCATAAAATTCATATTTTTCATAAAGAATGACATAAAAATTGAGAAAGAAAAGAGTAAAAGAAGAAATGCAATCAATCTCTTGAATAATAGTGCTAATCTTCTCTTGAATCTCCACTAAAATTGTATCCCCTCTTAAATTTTTCTGTATTTTTTTTTCTCTTTTTAGCTCCAAAAATTAACCAAAATTATGCTAATTGTGGCTCTTTAGGGTTTATAGGGTGATTAGAGACTTAAATATAGCTCAGGTACAATATAGTCCTTCAAATCAGCTTTAGATCAAGGGCTAAGATGAAAACAAGAAAACTGAACAATGCTATCCAATTATAGCATGACATGTGGTACACGAAAATTATTGGGAAAATCAGAACGCAAAGCGTGGTAAGGGAAACTGCTTTGAGTCAGCGTCACGTGGCGTAATGTGATTTATGGTAACCGATGACATGGCACACAGGTGGAACGTGGGGATAAATCGCATGGTGACACGTTGTAGTGTTGTTTGACCCTGCTATGAAGTCAAATTGAATGTCGTGTTGATACATGACACAATGTTCATCCTTCTTACCTGAGGCAATCTATAATTCGTTGTCCCTACTTGTGTGGCATCCATATGACTTGCCCAGTTAGCTCCTTTGCTTTCATGGCAGGCCACCTTATAGCTCCTGATTGGCTTTATGTTAAAAATTCATAAAAAATCCATAAAATCCCAAAAATTATATTTTCACTCTTTTTCACTAAAACGTTTATATTTTAATATTTTTAGCCCCAAAAATATTATTTATTAAATAAAACAAATAAATTTTAAGTAAAAAAGTTCACTAATAACTCTACTTTTATAGAGTCATTAGTACCTAATGTCTAAGGGATACACCCACACAGGATGTTATAAGATATATGAATGCGAGCAGATTTATGTGGGGTGATTTGAGTACACCAAGGGTATGATATGTATGAGGTGTGTCACACATATGATGTACTGGTGCACGAGGAGCTTTAGGTGTATGATCTCAATGGGGTACTCGAAGTACAAGAACTTGTAAGGAGACATGAATTGTAGAGATACATGGATGTGACCTTATCATATGGAAATGATCTAATTGCAAGTCAAATATGGTCATTTTAGTAGAGTGTTGACACTTGGGTGTGATTGTGTGTATATATATGGATCTATGTGACTCTTTATAGAGATCTCACTCTTTTTAATTTCTCTCTAAATCCTATAGCACTTTATAATTCTCTCTAGTATGAATCGGATGAATCGATTCAATTTTGTTCCCTCTTATTTCCATCATTATTGTTGTTGAATTTAAAGAGTTGAATAAATCATTTCATTGTTATCTTTCAAATGATAAAGTAATAACTAAGCAAATCTTTTATCATTAAAAAAAGAAAATACAAAATTAATGAAAAATCAAGAAAAACTCAACATAGTTTTAGGGCATATTTAAGATGTATTCTCATTTAATGTCTTGACTATTCGCATTCTTAAGTAATAAAGTTGTTTATTTGATCATTAAGAATGATTTCATTCCAAGATAAACACTCATGTATTTCAAGCTTCATTTAATTTCTCGAAAAAATTAAAGCATTTGACTTTATAAATTATTTCATAATTAATGTTGATTATTTTTAGATTGTTTGATATGTGAAATTTTATTTCATTTTTCATGTTTCACCTATAAATGTTTTAAAATGCATATAGGCCATCTTACATTCTAAATTCATAACACTACATTTTTATGTTTCAAAATTATTATGCGTGCATTAACCATACACATACACACACACACACACATATATCAAATTTACAAAACAAAGATGATGAATCTTTCTAAAATTGATTACATCATTAAAACTGAGAAAGGAACATCCAAATTTTTTCACTTTTTGAAACTATTCAATTATTTTCAAAAGCATCATTACAAAAACATTTTGGAAAAGGTTTCAAATATGTTCATATCAGATTAATTCAAGTTGGACTAAGACCTTTAACGAGAGATGTTTAAACTCAACAATACTAGTTGTTCTTAGGGACGTTAGACTTATAGAATTAAAGGGTTCTTTATTAGGAACAATTGAAACAATTTTATGGATTAGGTACCCTATTCCTAATAAAAAAGACCTTCAAAAACTCCATTCTTCATCAATATTTTCAAAATTCGATATGATGTTAGGTTTCTGAAAAATCCAAATCGAACCAAAACATAGATACAAAACGACATTTATTTTTCCATTCGGACAATATGAATGGAATGTCATGCCCTTTGGGCTTAAAAACAGGCATTCTGAATTTCAAAGGATTATGAATGATATATTCAATGCTTATTAAGAATTCTGTATTGTGTACATCTATGATGCACTTATATTTTTCAAAGATGTCAGACAACATATTCGACATCTCAAAATTTCTTTCATTTCATCAAAAAGTGGATTGGCATTATCAGCCAAAAAGATGACTATTTTCCAAACAAATATCAGGTTTCTTGGACATAATGTGTCTAATGAAACCATTATTCCAATTGAACTGTCTCTTCAGTTTACTACCAAGTTTCCTAATAAGATCATCGAAAAAACCCAACTACAAAGATTTCTTGGTAGCTTAAATTATGTTCTAAGTTTCTATCCCAACATCAGTAGATTGGCAAAGCCATTACATAGCAAGCTCAAGAAAACTCCTGAGCTAGACGGAAGAACACACTAAAATTGTGCAGAAAATAAAAGCACAAGTTCAAAACATTCCTTGTTTACATCTTACGGATCCAACACTTCCCAAGATAGTAGAAACTGATGCCAATGAACTTGGCTACAATGGGATATTAAAACAAGTCCAAGATAATAAAAAACTTATAGTTCAATTTGTCTCTGGCCATTAGAACTATTGTTAAAAGAATTATTCCACTGTCAAAAAAGAAGTATTATCAATAGTATTTTGTATTTCTAAATTTCAATTGGATTTACTAAATCAAAGGTTTTTATTAAGAATTGATTGTAAGTTTGCAAAATAGATTTTATTAAAAGATGTTAAAAACATTGCATCAAAATAATTTTTTGCTTGATGGCAAGCATTATTAAGTGTTTTATATTTTGATATTGAGTTTATCATAGGAGAGAACAATTCATTACCAGACTTTCAAACCAGAGAGTTTCTCCAAAACAAGTTTCAAGATGAGTAGAAAAAATAAAGAAAAAGAGAAAATGGAACCTCCTCCTAACCCTTTTATCACCGACCTCTCATCATCAAAACCAATTATCATTTGGTACCAAGTGACCCAAATGAAACTTGTAGAAGCAAAACCATCTTCCCAGCAATCCCTGGAAGAATCATCACCAGAACTATCCCCAATAGATAAAGTTCTATATCAGCGGGTCCAAGAATGGATTCTAAACCTCAAAGAGTAACAGGATTCAGAGGCATTACAAGCAACCTATGCCAACATGCCAGGTTTAGGTGCACCATTCAGAATAGAGGCCCCAGCCTCTAAGGGTAAAGAAAAGGAAGCAAAGCTTTCCAAAATGATTTCAAAGAAATCAACTGGAACAATTTATATTCCTAAAAGGAGGGTAACTACCTCCACTTATTTTTCTTAAAAAGGAACAAGGGAAGCTATTCCTAAACCTATTTCAAAACCAACTACTAAGTATTTTCAAAAACAACAAACTTAGATAGTTATAATTGTTGAAAATGGATTTTTTTTTCAGAATCCCTATTTAGAAACTCAATTTTTTTTTGGAAAAGGTTTCTTTTACATGCCTATTTCCCATTCAAAAACACCACAATACTATTAAAGTATTTTGGAAATTACTGGTAATGTTGAATTCAAACACTTCCATTATCCAAAATCATCAGATACTACTACAAAAGGGGCATTAAAGTTGGTTCGCTGAACTGACTTTAAATGAAATGACTTAAAATTTAAAGTCGGTTCACGTCACGAACCGACTTTAATTTTGTTTTTTTTTAAATTTACTCATTTTCTATTATACTCAAATAAAAACCTATATTCTAGCAGAAAAAAAACAAAATCAGTTTAGCAAATAGTTCAAATAATACAAATATTTGAAAAATAAAATATTAATTAATAGTAGAAAAATTACCATGATTTTGTTCCATTTTATTCAAGATCATCATATTCTTCTCCGGATGTTATAATACAAACCTATATATATATATATATATATATAATACAAAAATTTATACACATAATAACAGAAAAAAAGAATAATAAGTGAGTAAAATTAATAGAAATACTTACAAAAGTAAATGAAGTGACAAAATTAAGGAAATAAAGAAAAAATGGTGTTTTGTAAGTGAGAAATGGGTATAAATTTTTTGAGTATTTTGCTCAAAAAATAGGGGATCTAAAAGATTAGTTAGAGAGAAATAAAACCCACTAACTGACGTTGGAGATGGTAGTCGTAGGTGGCCGGAAAATAAGAAAGAGTGGAGCAGGTTTTGAGTTTTTGAGAGTTATGCAACACTTGAAATAGTTTCTGTCTGGGGAAGAAAGAAGAGAAAATAATTTATCCATGTGTATAGCGTCGGTTCCATGTGTCAACCGACGCTATGTTATGTGCATAGTGTCGGTTCCAGGTGTCAACCGATGCTATGCTACGTGCATAGCATCGGTTCTAGGTGTCAATCGACGCTATGCTACGTGGATAACATCGGTTCCAGGTGTCAACCGACGCTATGCTACATGGATAGCTGATGAACGAAAACCGACATCGCCGATTCTCGCAAATACTTTGGTTTTAATATTTGTAAAACTCTCACAAGTACACGAATCATTTCGTAGAAAATGATAAGTATACTCCCAAGGTCGATCTAAGGAAGGAATGTATGTGGTTTTTAATTTATTATTCAAACTTTTTAAAAACGAAATTGAATGCTAAACATCCTGTCTCGATAGTTTGGTTTTTGTGTTCCTAATGTAATAACATAAAATAAACATATATGCAGGTTAATTAAATATAATCTAATAACATAAAAATAAACATAGATACAAATTCAATTAATATTTATCTAAAAATAAATATAAATACAGATTCAATAAATATTCATGCAAATTTTATCATTTATATTAGTGGAGTATTTATAGATATAATAACTAAATTAATTATGCTTTCATATTATCTAGGTTATTAAAGATATAAATTGATATTTTATTGATTCTTTTTTTTTATTATAAAAAACACCTTTGGTGGGGTTAGAAGTTCTTTGTTAACTAAACAAATCAATTAACACCTATGGGTGGGGTTGATAACTAATTTGGTTAATTAAATTAATTCCTTTTTCTAAGAGATTAAAAATGAACCATTTTAAATGCCACCTTTGGTGAGAGTTGAAACCAGTTTAAACTTTATTCGAGGTGTCCAAATTAAACCTAAATTTAGTTATCCGAGTACTAACTTTCACGTTTTTAAACTACTACTAAAAACATTTTCTCAATACATTTTCAGAAAATAATACTTATAAAAAATTTTGAAATAGAGCTTCACTCTAACTTTCGGGCGATTGTACCAACAAATAAAATAGCACCACTCTAAATTAGGCCAGGATAACTAAACCTTAAAAATCTAATTTTCAGATTTAAGTTTGTAATGAAAAATAATATATTTCTCTCTAACATCCTTAATATAAAACCTTGAATAAAAATAAAATCAATTCATTTTAGAAATTTTCACCTATTTAATATTTCGCAAGCATAACAACTTTATTATTACATCATAATTATAAACATCTAGCACAGTTAAATTTAATCACAGACAAATTAAATATAACATGTAAGAATAAAGCATAAAAAATAACTGCAAAGAAAATAAAATCCTTACAGTACTTCGATGCTATTCCCGTTGCTAGAAAACCTCCAAGCGGAATTTGCACTTTTATTTATTGAATCAAAAACTAAAATATTACAAAAACATTACAAGTTCCTCTCCAAAAAGAAGAAGCTCTAAAAAAGCTAAGAGAATTGAACTAAAAACTAAGAGAAAAACTAAGAAAAGCTTAGAAACTAAGAAAAACTCAAAAACTAAGAAATGAGAGAAAGAAAGAAAGAGAGAAGTGTGGTTTTAGGTGTGTTTTTGAAATGAAGGGAAGGGGTATTTATAGGTGAGGATGGAGAGAAAAAATGAGTAAAAAATGTTAAAAAAATATTAAAAAATGAAAAAAACGTAATGGAAATCTTTGGGGTCATCAATGACGCGTACAAGACATGAAAATGGGGCGAACGCATTGGGCGCTCGGAGAGACTCTTTGGAAGCAGCTTCGGTACAGTATCGTACTGTGTCAGCCAGCAAACGTGAAGCCCATGTGACTTCTAATGGGCGCAGTGATTTCAAATCTTTTGACATTTTTGACCTTTTCGACCCATTTTGTCCAATTTTTCCATGTTTGTTGACCTTTTCCCACTTATTTCTTAATATATTTGTGATGTATTGCTTCAAGTATTCCTCTTTGAGTCTTTAAATTGCGTTTTTAAGCCAAAATACCTGAAAAACAATAAAAATACCCGTGATTCCGAAAAAGACAAAATTATATAAATATATGATAAAACATATAAATATATATATTTTTAATCAATTAATGTGCATAAAATCATGGTAATTTTAGTGCTTTTTGAGCACTCATCAATAGCATTGGTTACAGGTGTTAACCAACGTTACGCTACGTGGTTAGTGTCAGTTCGCTACGTCAGCCGACGCTACGTCCATGTGTAGCATTGGTTTGACACATCAACCGATGCTACGTAGCGTACACTACGTCCATGCATAGTGGCGGTTCAACACGTCAACCAATGCTACATCCTACGTGGATAGCGTCGGTTCTACACCGAATCGACTTTAAATTCATTGTAAGTTGGTTTTTTTCAAAAAATGATTTTACATATCGACTTAAATACTTATTTTTGTAGTAGTGAGAGGTGTAATTTTCAACTGCTATACTTTATAAAATCATATCTTTAGTAGATTGGGGAAATGATCTTTCCAAAGCACTATCCTTTTCGACCAATATAACATCTACCCTCCCACATTGTACAACATACAATTATTGGGATTATTACCAAGCTTGATTTAATGCTTTCCTTATCTAAAACAAAGATAACCAACATTCTTGGTTATTTTTCTTTGTTAATAAATCGGTTAATCCATCATGATTTTCATCTTTGTTTTTTGAATGGTGGAAATTATTTGAAAACCTTCCTTCTATCCTTATTTATCCTATAAAAGAAAGTTATGAATCCTTTTAGAAGCATTATAAACCATCATTAGAGGAAGCTAGATGGAAATAAGGATGGATTAACCAATTTTTTAAAACTAATCATCAATATAATATCTTTAAATGTTAAACAAGAATCTTAATCTTCAAAATTACTATCTACTACTAACTATCAAGATGCATGTATTACAAACATGGGATTAAGTCAAAGAAATATCCTAAGTTATCATACATGAAATATTTAACATGCATTTCTTATTCTATATCTTCATATAATATTTATGACTCTCTTCAACTTATATTAAAATAGGTCATTTGTTAAACCACCGGTAGGTATAAGGTATTATTGTCCTTCAAACACCAACACATGGCTTAATAATATGACTTACAACCTTTCGTCCAGATCGAATGCATAAATGCATCAACCTTACTCATTATCACATGTATTTAAACAGCTTAAAACACCCCATGGCTCTGATACTATAAGTGTATGTGCCAAAGATCTAGGGAGTTAATAGGAGAGGTAATACTAAACAATAAGATCACATCTTTAACAATCAAACATACTATATTGATAGATTAGGCGGCTTAGCCGGCCATATTAATTTACAAACAAGCAAAGTTTAAATACAAAATAAACAAAGATATAAATTGAAATAAAATAAAACTTAAACTTACTTACTTAATTATAAATAAAGGTTACAAATTAAAACTATTATCGTAGAGGATTGGGTATGAGAAAGTATGAGAGTGGTGTGGAAACGATCCCTCTTTTTGAAAATGAGCTTGTTATTTATAACCGAGTGATGTACTGTGTGGAAATGTTGTTACTATTAATTGAATAATTCTTTGTTTTCCACTTGATACTGTTGAGCTTTGACTACTGTGCTATGAATAATAGTTTGTTTGCCACTAGGTACTATTAAAGATGCCTTACTGTGCTGAATAGTAGCTATTGTGACATTCCAAACAGGTTAATATTGTTTGGTGAATAGTGCTTTGTCGGCACTGTTAGGGTGAAATAAACAGTGCATTGTCCGCACTGTTTACTCTTTTGTCATCTTGCTTGAAAATAATAGTAATTGTTTCAAAAGACTCTGATGGGCCATTGAATGGGCCTATTGGTAATGGACCATGGATAGGCCGATTAATGGTAGGTTGTTGTATGGGCCTTAACAATCTAAATGGGTTTTTAACCCTATAATAAAATGGACATGCAGGCCCAAAAGTAATAAATGGACTCATAGGCCCAAGGTATAAGTGAATGGACACGTAGGCCCTATGTAATAATAATTGGAATCGAAGGCCCAAAGTAATATGGACACTAAGGCCCAATAAATAAATGGACGTAAAGGTCCATTAAGGTTTTATGGAGAACCTTTGCAGGTTTAGAATGTGATATCCTCACTAGCTGTGTCTATGTTTATTAGATCAACTGATGAAGCTTTGGATGATGGAGAGACTGTTTCATCAGGTAATTGAGTCTCATCGAAATCTTCTTCTTCTTTCTTCACTCTAGAAGTTTGGCTAGAAGATCCTTGTGATAATTTTTTGATGATTTCCAAAAGCTCTTCCTTGCGTATATGAATTGTCCTTAAGGTAAATATATGACCCAAGAATTATGAATATCAAATGGTGGACAACACCCAATGTTCCCCAGAGAAAGAATAGCATGAAAAGCTTTAGCCAATCCAACACCAACAACTATCAGAAGACAAAATAGGATCTTCTAGGCAAAACGTCCGACGACTATGCACTAAATAATTAAACACCTCTAGGAAGGACAAGGAAGAATATTTGGGATCCACTCCAAAAATGAATAGCTTTAAAACCCATGTAAAATGGCCTTTGGGCCTTATAAGTTGTATTAGGGTTAGAAGCCTATTTACTTGTATCAAGGTTAAAATCCCACTAATCTGTATCAGGATTAAAAGCCCATTTATTGTTACAGTGCAATGCATCTCCTACAGTAAAAGGTGTCAGATAAAACACTATTCATCAAACAGTAGTAACATCTTATACAATATAAATTGGCGACAGAACACTGTTCACAAATAGTGCAAACATATCCAATAGTACCAATTTTGGTTATAAAAGGAGAGCTCTTCTCCATTCAAAAAGGGGAGGAAAAAGTCTGCTTTTAACCCCTACAAGCATTATATTTCTCTCTTATCATCTCATCCACGCCTATCTTATTTTCTCTTTAATAATATTCTTGTATATTATTTAGTTTATGCAAGTTTAATTCTTAAGTTTATAGTTTAAGTTTGTTATCTTCTTTACTTGTTAATTTTAATATTTATATTTTGTTGGTAAGACTTATATATGGCCGGCTAAGCTGCCTAATTATCAATTTAGTATGCTTGTTTATTAATCATGTGATCTTATCGTTCTATACTACTGATGAGTGCTTAAAAAGCACTAAAATAACCATGATTTTATGCAAATTAATTGATTAAAAATATATATATTTATATGTTTTATCATATATTTATATAAATTTGTCTTTTTCGGAATCACGAGTATTTTTATTATTTTTCAGGTATTTTGGCTTAAAAATGCAACTTAAAGACTCAAAGAGGAATACTGGAAGCAATACATCACAAATATATTAATAAATAAATGCATAAAGGTCGATAAATATGGAAAAATTGGACAAAATGAGTCAAAAAGGTCAAAAATGAGAAAAACGCGCCGCCGCGCCGCCTAGCCGCCGCGCCCCAACACCCAGCTCCACCCCAAACTGCGCGTGGGTTACTGTTCATGCGCGCAGCACTGCGCGCGGGTTACTGTTCATCCGCGCGTGCCGACACTCATTTTTCACGTGCAGCCGCCCATGATGTCATGCTGACGTCAGCATTCCCATTACGCGTTTTTACATTTTTTTACTCATTTTTTCTCTCCATCCTCACCTATAAATACCCCCCTTCCCTTCACTTCAAAACACACCTAAAAACACCTCCAAATACATTCTTTTCTCTCTTTTCTTAGATTTTTAGGATTCTTTAGTTTTTCTTAGTTTTTCTTATGTTTTCTTAGTTTTTAGTTTTTCTTAGTTAATTTCTCTTAGATTTAGAGTTCTTCCCTTTTTGGGAAGAACTAGTTATGTTTTTGTAATATTTTAGCTCTTTGATTCAATAAATGGGAGTGCAAATTCCGCTTGGAGTTTTTCCAGCAACGGGAATAGCGTCGAAGTTCTGTAAGGATTTTATTTTCTTTACAGTTATTTTTATGCTTTATTCTTACATGTTATATTTAATTTGTCTGTGGTTAAATTTAACTGTGCTGACTGTTTAGTAAACATGATGTAATAATGACGTTGTTATGCTTGCGAAATATTAAATAGGTAAAAATCTCTAAAATGAATTGATTTTATTTTTATTCATGATTTTATATTAAGAATGTTATGTAGAAATATATTATTTTTCATTACAAACTTAAACCTGAAAATTAGATTTTAAGGTTTAGTTATCCGGTTTGATTTAGAGTAGTGCTCTTTTATTTGATGGTACAATCGCCCGGTAGTTAGAGTGAAGCTCTATTTCAAAAGTTTTTATAAGAATTATTATCTGAAAATGTATTGACGACATGTTTTCGGTAGTGATTTTAAAACGTGAAAGTTAGTACTCGGATAACTAAATTCTTAGGTTTAATTTGGACACCTTGAATAAAGTTTAAACTGTCTAACCCCACCAAATGTGGCATTTAAATGGTTCATTTTCAATCTCTTAGAAAAAGGAATTAATTTAATTAACCAAATTAGTTATCAACCCCACCCATAGGTGTTAATTGATTTGTTTAGTTAACAAAGAATATCTAACCCCACCAAAGGTGGTATTCATACAAAAAGGGAGAATCAATAAATATCAATTCATATATTTAATAACCTAAATAATACGAGCAAGCATAATTAACTTAGTTATTATATCCATAAATACTCCACTATTTATAAAAGATAAAATTTGCATGAATGTTTATTGAATCTATGTTTAATTTTCTGTAAGTAGATTAAAAACACAAAAACCCCAAAATATCGTGACAGGATGTTTAGGATTTAATTTCGTTTTTAAAAGTTTGAATGATAAATTAAAAACCACATACATTCCTTCCTTAGATCGACCTTGGGAGTATACTTATCATTTTCTACGAAATATTTCGTGCACTTGCGAGAGTTTTATAAATATAAAACCAAAGTATTGGCAGGATCGGCGATGCCGGTTTTCGCTCATCAACTACCTCTCTAATTAACTCCCAGATCCAAGGGTAAATTATAGTATCAGAGCCAAGGGGGTTTTGAATTAGTAGATTACAATTGCTAGAACTTGTTTTATATCTTGTTATACTATGATATCTTGTATTGAGTTTCTTGATATTATACCAAGGGGTATGTGAAGTGTTTAGCGTATGATACTTGCTATATTATGATATTTAACTATGATGTTTATATATGAAAAACTTGGTTTCACCAAGGGGTATGTGTGGTTGAAATAACATAACATGTTGGATCACTGGAAGTCTTATTTTTTCTGTACTGACCACCTAAGATAATCTATCGGTATACGGTAGTAAATCCTGACAGATAGGGTGTAAATCCATTGTAGGCCGAGCCGAGTGATGTGGATGGTATAAGTAGGCAAATGGATACATATATACGGTGTGAAGATGAGTAACATGTGTCTATAAAACTTCAACCCATTTAGGGTCAGTAAAACGATCACAGTGAGTAGAAACTAGTAGTTAGTTTACTTATGAAACTTCAACCCATTAGATTGGTGAAACGATTATGTAAGTACATGGTATTATGGTTAAATGAAAATTCGAACAATATAAATGATGAGTTCTATCTTCTGTAAAACTAGTTTATATTCTCTTCTTGATTTTCGTTGTTAGAAATTATTTATATTGATAGTTGATTAGAGACAGTAATGTTGAATGTTAAGATTTTTTATTAACATTGAAGTATATTATATTGATGGTTAGATTTTAATATAAATTTTACAAGTTAAATATTATTTTGAAATTTTAATATGAATTTTAATAGAACTTCTTCCTTTTCTTCTTTAGCTTCTTTTGATAATAATTTTGTAGATTCTACTTCTGTATCTTCTTTTGAACCTTCTTTTGAACCTTCTTTTTCTTATCAAAATAATGAATCAACTTATGATTCATATCAAAACAACGAAAGAGATAACCAATCCCCTTTTGAACAAAATATTTTTGATCTTCAAAACTCTTTTGAATACCAAAACTCTTTTAAAGAAATCCATAAACCTTTAAAAATAATTGGTAGCAAAAAAACTTATTTCAAAAACCAAAAATCTTCTAAAAGGGATTATTATGTCAAAACCATAAAAAGAGATAAAAAAAAATCTCTTCTGATTTATCAAGCAAAATAGAGTGGGCAAAAACCTTACTTGATAAACAAGTAAAAGCTACAAACTTCAAAACTCATGTTGAAGAAACATCAGATAAAAAGAAAGAAAATATTTCAAATCTCTCTACCAATAATAAGGAGAGAGATATCTAAACATCCCTTTCTTCCAAAATGCAACCAAGGTTTCTTACCTTAGGACAAAACAAGTAGATGAATCAATCGCCTTCTTCATCATCAACACCTTAAAACATATCCTATAAAAAAAGAATATGAATTTTTTAGACATAGAAGCCCTAAGAATAGACATAGAGCTTCCTTGTAACAAACATATTAAAAAATGGTTTTTTAAAACATACTCAGAAAAGTGCTAGGACTAGCAGCTTTAGAAAACACGCTAGGTATGTTAAAAAATACCAACAAAACATATTATTTTTTGAATGGTTAGAAATCTATTTGGAAACCAAAAGCAAACCATTCCCTTTCAAAATTGATCAAAACTTGGGCAAAATATCAAAACATTGAACTCTAAACTAGATAGTTTAGAGGAAACATTACCAATTACTATAGTTAACCCTAAACTACTTAGCATAGTTGAACCATTACTAATTACTACAGATAGCCCTAAACATGTTAGCTTAGTAAAAACATTACCAATCTCTCTAGATAACCCTAGACCAGTTAACATAGAAGATTCTATCAACAGTGAACTTATAGTTCCAACCATAGTTGACCTTAAACCAGTCGACATTATCATAGAACCTATAGTTATAATACCTAAACCTATAGTTCTAGAAACCAAAACAACTCCTTTTTTAGAAATCAATACCCAGGAGATCATAATAAAAGATTTTGATAGGTTATTAGATGATGAATATAGGAAACTAAAAAGTTGAACTAGTTACAAAGTATTGATATCTTAAAAATGGATACAATTATCTCTGATAAGAAATATTTTTAGGAATTATCCCTTGAAATTACTCAAATCATTCATCAAGATGCTAGTATCTTATACTTAGATGCTTGTATTCCAAAATCACATAAGACATCACAGAGTATTCATATCTTGCACAAAGATGCTAATACCTCTAACAAAAATGCATTTCAAGAACCATCTCTTGGAATTGAAACACAAATATCACCAATGAGCATTATACTAGCTAGGTTCCTAGGTTTAGGAACCCAACCGAACCAGTTCATTCAAAACATATATAATGCTTCATCCATCTATAAATGGAATATTAATGTCATGAGCAAGGAACAAATCTTAAACCTATTACAACAAATGACTATGATGTCAAAAACTTATAAAACCTAATCTGGAACTTTAGAAAAATTAGTTGATAAACTCCTCATAGCTGGCTTCTCAGGCCAACTAAAAGGATGGTGGGATTTCCATCTTACCAAGAAACAACAGTTGGATATCTTAGGTGATATCCAAATTAGAGAGAATAGGGAACCCATTCTTGATTATCATAGATAAGTTATTAAAAATGTAGTACCCACTTTGTTATCTAAGATATCACTACATTTTATAGGTGACTTTTCACACATAAAGGATCAAAGTACTGAGCTCCTTTCAAACCTCCAGTGTTCAAAATTCAGTGATTTTCACTGGTACAAAACAACCTTCCTCAGTAGAGTTATGTTAAGAGAATGCTTTAACCAACTCTACTGGAAAGCGAAGTTCCTAGTAGGACTTCCTAAACTCCTAGGAGAGAAAGTTAGAAACAAAATCCATGAAATAGTTAGGAAATACATGATCCCTTATGATCAACTCACCTATGCTGAATTGATCAGTTTCACTCAAAACCAAAAACTTCAAATCTGCAAAGACTTGGAGTTACGAAAAAAAAACTCAAAAGGAAAATGCATGAAATACAAAAAGAACTAAGTTCCTATTGTAAACATTTCAACGATTCCCTTAGTGAAGACAAATACTACTATACACTTTGAAGTAACAAAGCAACTTCAAAACCTTACAAGAGATCTTCAAGATATCAAAGAGCCTTTTAAAAATAATCACTTTCTATATATGTGGCAAGAAAGGTCATGTTTCAACATACTATAGAGTTTCTAAGAGCTCCATAAATCAAAACTTGAAAAAAGAGACTCTCCAAAAGGTCTCCATTAAAGCCTCTGAGTCTGAAGCCTATTCTGAAGACTCTTCTAATAATCAAAACTATCAAATTAGTAAATTAGTCATAACTAATCCTAATTCTGATATATCAAAAAAAAAAATTTGTAAAACATAAAACTTTTATATACAAAAACTTTTTCCAAAATGAAGCTTGTAAACCAAACTTCCAAGAAAAGGAGATAAAACTCCAACTGCATTCTCCATGCATGTTTTCAAAACATAAGTTTTGGCAAATTCAATTTGTGCCAAAACATCAATGTATAACAACATTCACTCTTCCATTTGGATACTATGAATGGACTAATATATTTTTTGATTTAAAATATGCACCTTCTGAATTTCAAAAAACTATTTTAAAACTATCCTCATAACTTTGCATTATTTATCTTGATAGTATAAAATTTTTCAAAACTTTCTTTTACACCAGTAAAAGAAATCATTTTTACCTAGGAAAGAAGAAGTTGATTGCCCAAAACACCTCTTGACACAGGTATGATTCCTTTCCTACAAAAGTTTTGTGTATTATCAAACTTCAATCTGACAAAACCTTTTTATAATAGATTGATTTGGAATTACCAAAACAATTCCTAAATTTTGCCTCAAAACAGATTTCTACAAAATGGCAAGCTATATTAAATATCTTTGATTTTAATATAGAATTTATCAAAGGTAAACTCGTTGCCAAATTTCATATCCAAATTGATTTATTAAATCAAAACCTTCTCAGGATTGATTATAAATTAGAAATGGAGATTTTCAAAACCCTTCAAAATTCCCTTCAGAATATTGAAGATCATAAATCGTTAGAGGCCCCAACCTCCGCAGGTATAATTTCTTCACTTATTAAAACAGAAAAGGAAGGATCTTCCTCCTCTTTTAATATTATCTTTGTAACAGAGAAAGGAGAGTCATCTCCAAAGATTTTCCCAAAATCACCTGAGTACATTTAAAAAACCTACTCAGATTATCTACAAAGATTTTATAAAAGAAATTCTTATATTTCAAAGGAAATATCTTCTTCCAAAATAATCTCCAAAAGGAGAACAATCTTCTCCAAAATATTTTCAAAAAAAAGTTGAGTATATTTTTAAAATCACTCAGGTTGATATAACAGTGAAAGAAGGATTCCAAAACAAAAATCCTTATTTTCCTTTAGTAAAATCATTTTCAAAACCAACTGAGTATATTTCTACTCAGATTATTATGTCACTTATGCAAGGGTTTCATAACAAAAGTCCTTGTATTTCTGAACAAAAAATATTTTCAAAACATGGATTTCATAACAAGAATTTCTTACAAAATATTCTCAAATTTTGGTTCTATAAAACTTGGAACCTAACCAAAACCCCATAATACTATCAAATTATTTTGGATTCATCCAATCCTCAAAACTTCCATTTTTTGAATCATAAACCAAGGTGATTCAGTACCTCCTTAATCCAAAACCTAAGATATTCCCTCTTATGGATATTCTATTTTCATATTAAAATGCATTGGATGCATACCCACTGGTAGATGTCCTTTCGATCCCTAGTAGTTTTTATATTACATTTTCAAGTTATTTGCATGTGCCATCTGAAAAACATTGTTCAAATCTTTGTTATGCATGATCGTGAATCCAAATCGCATAATTCCTAAAACCATTTTTTTTCTTTTCATTTTAGAGTAGCAAAAATGTAGTATTTTTATTCCGTACGTTTATTGTTTCTGTAATTACCGTTTAATTTCATGATGATGCTTGGCACATGCATGCACTACATATACTAATAGAGAAATACATGTTAGCCTCTTTCAAGAAACTAGGTCAACATAGTTTATAAAAATATATGACCATAAAAAATATATTCATAGATATTTGTTTAAATAAAATTTTGTTTAATTTGAACACTTGTTTAAATACATTTAATAATTTTAACAATGCTCATATTTTTATTTTTTTAAAAATATGTATTTGTACGGTCACTAACAAAAAAAATGATAATAGCATAATTAAATTAATGATCTATACATGCATTCAACAAACAATATGAGTATACGTGATATTTGTTCAACATAAAAATACATATTAATCAGTTATAAACAAAAAAAATATTAATATTACTCTTAATTGTAAAAAAATATTAAACATGATATTTAATTTTAATAAAAATTAAAGATAATAGTTAATTAATGACATTTTTATAATATCTTTAAAATTAAAGTTATTTTTAATTTTAAGTTAAAATTTTAATTTAACTTATATTTAATATTAAATAATATATAATAAAAATAATAAAATAAATAAAAATATTAGGTTTTTTATTTTATTCTAATAATATAAAGCATAAAAATTAAAAAAATAAATAAATGAATATAAAATTAAAATTCATACACTAACTTATCAATTAAGAATATAAAATTGTAATAATAAAATTGTTTTTTTTTCAGTTATCCTAAATCACATGCTGTGAATTGCTTACTTCATTTTTTTAATTTTTTTTATAAATGATTAAATTCAATTTTAATTAAATTTAATAACATATAATCATCTAATAATAAAAATAACACAATATTTTTAATTTTAATATTAATAATAGAAATAATAATAAAATTAAAATAATTTATAAAACATAAATAATTTACACTAAATTTTAAGAAATTAGTATTTTTAAAACAATTAATTTAAATTAAATTATTATAAAATATTTTTAAAACAATTAATTTGGATTAAATTATTATAAAATATTTTTAAATAAATTATCTAATTAATATAAAACAAACATCGTAGCAAAGAAATTTTTTCATTAGATACCAACAAAATATATTTTAAATTTAAATAGTTAATTAATAAATTTTTTAATCAATAAATATTAACAATTAAAAAGAATTTTAAATCATGTAAAAAAAATATAAATATTATAAATATTTTTATAAAATTAACTTGGGAGAAGACGAAGATATAGGAGTACAATAAAAATTATGTATCTTAATTTGAAAAATTTTAAATGATATATCACAATTGTATTAATTGTTATATTTATGAGTGTCGATTTTTTTAAGTCATTTTATTTGTATTATTAAGTTTTTCTAAAGGATAAATAAGTTATTCGTTTTTTAAAATTAAGATAATTTAATAACATAAATTTAAATATATATGATTGAAGTATTTATTTTTTATACTAAAAAAGATATTTTAGGTACATAATTTTGAACTTATTTAATTAAATTATTTAAATTTTAAAAATTGAGTAGTTTATTTGTCTCATGTAATACTAAAATATAAAAATAACATAGATAAAAATACTTTTAAAATATATTTTTTATTTATAATATATAAAAGTATTATTTTATAAAAATATAATCCGTTACCAAAAATCAAAAGAAACTTCTCCATTCACCAACACTAAAGCCCAGACCCAGCCCACCATACCCGACCAACTCACTCAGCTCTGCCTATTAGTTGCTTGATCATACTCACGCGACCTTACAAAACCGAAAACCGAAAACCGAAAACCAAAATACCAAATTCCTCATTTTCATTTCCCTCTAAATCATTTCTTCGTTAGCCTAGGGTTCCCAAAACCTTTCGAATCGATCTGATCATCTAGTCTTTTCTCTGGGCTGATCAGAGTTTGTCAGACCCAGGGCCAAAAAGGGTGCTTTTTTGTGGTATTTGATATATATATATATATATATATATATATATACCTATATATATTTTATTTGAGTCTTTGAGTGCTTTGAAGTCAATGGTATCTTCGTGTGTTTCGGCTAACGGTGTCGGTGATTGCAACGTGTGGCCGCCGGGGTTTCGTTTTCATCCCACCGATGAGGAACTGGTTCTTTACTATTTGAAGAGGAAGATTTGTCGCAAAAAGTTGAAGCTGAATATTGTCGCTGAGATTGATGTGTATAAATGGGAACCCGAGGAGTTACCTGGTAATGGCTTGTTTATAATTATTTCTACAATTTTGTTTTGAAATCCTTATGGCATTTGGATTTCTGATTGTTGTTTTTACTTCTTTTTATGGTGTGGTTAATTATGCCGATTGTTTTTTGCTATCATTGGGTCTTAGTAACTTATGGGCTGAGTTGGTTCAAAGGTAATTTGGGTTGATTTATTACTATCATTATGATCAGTATTATATATATATATATATATACCCTCATCGTTACCGTACGTGCGACTCTCACCGCATACGGCTCGCACAAAGACTCCTAAATCCATCCCGAGCCTTTTCTTCCACCTATCCTCTCCAATCCTCGATCAAACTTGCGTTCCCCAGGCGCTATGAAATGGGGGTCGCCTATCGTATGTATCGGCTTGGCTTCGTCCAGAACCAAGGAGGCATTCTGGCGGGCGCGTGCGTGTAGGAAGGCCGACCACTACATAAGCTAAAAGACTACGACTACAAGCCAAGCCGGAAGCGACTCGCTTCTATTCTCGCTGGGATTGGATATAGATGGGGAATCTATAGATCGTAGTAGTTCGCCAACCTCTCTAACTAACATACGATACAATTGCACTTCACGGCACGGCCAAAAAAAAGAAAGAGCTTCGCTCGGTGGGCCTTCCTACGCTGACGAATGCCTCCTTTCTCTTCTCTGAAGTCTACAACAAACAAGTGGGAGAGGCAGGATTCGAACCTACGTAGAAAAACTTCAACAGATTTACAGTCTGTCGCTTTTGACCACTCGGCCACTCTCCCCTTCCCGGGCCGAGGCCCCCCTCAATGGGTTCTAAGAAGGAGGGCGGCGCCCTGAATCAATCAAAAAGCTTATTGATTTGATTGAAGGGAACTAAGACTATTTATTAGCTTAGCTAGCGTTCCGGGAGAATCTAGTCATTTAGTCAGTTCATAACAATCTCTGTAAAGCAAGGGGCAAAGCTTCTACGACAGCTTCCCCCCTTCGTCGCTTCTGGCTAAGCATCTTTCGGCGGAGGCGACTAGTCGCTTCTGCCGAAGCTGCGAGTTCATGAGCAAGTGAATGAACGGGCCAGCGAGTGAAGTGACTGAACGAGCCATGTTCCTAAAAGAAGTTACCATCTTTGTGTTTAGTTGGTTTGGTTTATTATTACTCGACATGCCTTTTTATTATTCGTGTTCGTGCTATGGGTCTGATCCAAATTGCTTCCGCTAGACTGCAGTTGTCTTCTTTTCTGACTATTAACAGTGAAATTGATTTCCAGGTCTGTCCATTTTGAAAACTGGAGATAGGCAATGGTTCTTTTTCAGTCCTAGAGATAGGAAGTACCCTAATGGGGCAAGGTCAAACAGAGGAACCAGACATGGGTACTGGAAAGCAACAGGAAAAGATCGAACTATTGTATGTAATTCTGAAAATGTTGGAGTGAAGAAGACTCTGGTTTTCTACAAAGGCCGTGCGCCTAATGGCGATCGTACTGACTGGATAATGCATGAATACACTTTGGATGAGGAGGAGCTTAAAAGATGCCAGAATGTAAAGGTATTGACTATTGGGTAGTTTCTACTCATTTTTTAAATATCTGTTTACCATTATCTTTTATGTTCAGGAATATTATGCACTTTACAAGGTATACAAAAAAAGTGGACCTGGTCCAAAAAATGGTGAGCATTATGGTGCGCCATTCAGGGAAGAAGATTGGGTAGATGATGAATGTCCAAATTTTAACAGCCCTGTCACAGATGATCAGGTGAAAATTTATAATGGGGTGGATGGTAATATGAAACTTGGCTGTGAAGTCCAATCTTCACTAAACGTAATGGAAGAGTTCATGAATCAAGTTGCTGAGAAGCCTATGCTTGAACTGACACCTATAAACAATGATGTCTACAATGTTTCTCAGGTTTTCAAGTTTATCTGAGTTTTAGTATAATGTTGTTTTCCTTCATTTAATAAACTGATTTGATTATGCAGAACTAGCATGCCCAATAAAGTAAGACAAACCATTAGTGAGCTGTTTAAATTAATTATTAAAGCTTCTTCACTATTATAAGTTTTTACTATTGTTCGTTTATTCGGTTTTTTGTGTTTGATACTATCTTCATGGTGCTAATTTCAAATGGCTATCTAGAAGCAATATTTTGTTTATAAAAATTTAATTTTGTAGGTTTTGAGTGAAAAAGAAGTGCAAAGGACCCTAGTTGATTCATCGTCTAGGGAGATTTTGATTTCAGAACCTCTCAATTGGTCATGGAGTGAACAATGTAATGATCTATCCAACTTTGGCCTTACCCATTCAGCTATTGCCCCATTACAATCACTTGAGGGACCTGAGGTCACTCCAGCTCCCAACATCAAGGAACGGGAGGTTCAAATGTCACAGCCTCATGTACCAACAGAAGAGGATTTCCTAGAAATTGATGATCTCATTGGTCCTGAACCTACTGTTGAAAACATGGGTAAGACCCTCAATAACATGCATTTTGAAGATGGGCTGAGTGAGACTGATTTTTTTCATGATGCATATATGTTTCTGCAAGACACGGGGGGGCCTATTGATCAGGCAGAAAGTTCTCATCCATATGTTAACTCCCTTGAACAAAATGTGTCCAACCAGTTTGGTTATCAGGCACAGTATAATCAGGATGATGCATGCCTGGTAAAGGATATTCTATATTCTGGAGTTGGAGACCCAATTAACAATCATCTGTATCCACAGACTGCTAATCAAGTGAACAGTGAGTGGTATTCAGGTGGTGCAGCTCAGATTAACAGTCAGCCGTATCTGCTGACCGCTAATGAAGTGAACAGTCAGCTGTATTCAGGTGATGCATCTCAGATTAACAGTCAGCTGTATTCGCAGACTGCTAATGAAGTGAACAGTCAGCTGTATTCGCAGACTGCTAATGAAGTGAACAGTCAGCTGTATTCGCAGACTGCTAATGAAGTGAACAGTCAGCTGTATTCGCAGACTGCTAATGAAGTGAACAGTCAGTCATCTTCAGGTGGTGCAGCTCAGATTAACAATCAACAGTCTTCAGATCTCCAAGAATGGAATGCCTTCAATTCAGCAGGATTTGACCATGATTCTTTCCAAAATACAACTGCAGGTACATACATAATCCTGTGCACAAATGCACTGCAATGCTTTTGTTCAACTACAAACAAATGTATTTAATCTTCCTATCAATTTGAGACAGACATTGTTGCTGACTCGTCTGCTCTTATGCCAACCTAATGGCAATAGGCCTATGTGAAATAGGAATTATGAGCCAGATTTATGAGGTCTTCTGATCGGATTAATAGTTGTTCACGTACCTGTGATATCTACATAAGCTGTTATATTTACCCTGCTTTTATCAGATTTCTTTCTTAGGAATGGAATCTTCATATCAAAATTATTAAACAGTTGCTAATTAGCTATTTTCTTTTTATGTTTAGGTGTAGTATGTGATGCTCCTAATTTACAAACCGGATTGAATGAGAATCAAAGTGGCAGTAATGGTAGTGGTTCTCCAAGTCAGTTGGCTTCTGCTTTATGGTTCTTTCTGGAGACAATACCTACTACTCCTGCATCTGCTGCTACAGAAAGTGCATTGGTTAATCGAACTCTTGAAAGATTTTCTAGCTTTAGCAGGGCAAAGGTAAATGCTAGGAACATTAATAATAATAATATAGCTGCAGTTACTAATGTTGAGACAACAAAGAAGGCCAGCCGAAATCGAAAAGGTTTTGTCTTCTTCCCAGTACTTGTTGCAGTATGTGCCATTTTATGGATTATGATAGGAACTGTCAGACAGTGGGGAACATCTATTTCCTCATGAATAGATATATAATTAAGTGTTAAAAGTTTTGTTGTGATCATTCTTGGTCTCGGCCGAAGTTTTAGTTTGGTGGTTTAAAAGGTGTTTAATTTTTTTTTTTCCTACTACTGAAAATGATTGTGAAGGATGGATTTTTTTTTATATATGTTAATATAAATGTGTTTGCAGAACATATGGTATCAATTATCAAATGGGTTTGGCCTGTCCCACGCTATTTTCTGTTTGGGCGGTTGGGTCAGGTCAATGGTTCAGTTTGGGTTAGGGGTTATAATTTGTGCAGGATGAGCGTGCTTGTGTTTCTCGTTTAAATTATTTTTATTTAATTTATTTATTTATAATTGTAAGAAAATTTGATATTTTTACAATGGCATAAACATTAATAGCTTAATTTTAACTAAAAAATAATTTGTATAGTATTATTGAGTTCGTGTTTTGTATTGAAGTTTAAATTGCTACCCTATAGTTTGGGCCATTTGTCCCATTTAAGTTATGTTTTGATTTTCGTATATAAACAGAGGGGAAAAAATGTGAGAAACGAAGGGTTAGGTAGAGTTCAGAGCTCTGTTCGTGAGTTGCATGAAATGTTACTACTCATGGTTTCCTATTTGTCTTGAGTCACTGCTAATGGAAAAAGAGAATAATCAAGAATGTCATCTAAATTGATTCTATTTTTCTTTTTTCTTTTTATGTTGTATATATATATATGGGAAGTTCAAACTGTTTTTTAACTCCATGAAATTCTTTGAGGAAAAAATATGAATTATAGTAGTATACTAAGTATTATTAATCTCGACACTAGGTGTCCTAGTAATTCAGATGGTATAAGCAACCTTGTAATAAGATGAAGATAGTAGGATTTATGTTAAAAAAGTCGTCTTAGAAAGGGGGCGAGAGAGAGAAAAGAAAAGGGCAAAAAAAAAAAAAAAACTCGACGAAACTAAACTAGATACTCTTAATAGACCAACCTGTTAAGTTCACTTCAGCTAATCATTAAGCATAACCTAAGGAATCAACTTGACCCTTAACTAACACCTATGCTAGCAAGACAGGGGCTCCATTAACATAGCCAGCCATTTTCCTAGCATATTCAGCTAGGTCACAAGGAGCCAACAAGAGCATGTTGAAGGAATTGGACCATAAACAAAACGATAAACAAACCAAGCAAAACATAAATGAATACTAAGAGTTTATAAATCAAAACAGTAACCAAACCAAACAAAAATTAAGACTAGGAATCGAATGCAAACATGTTAAGCAAAAACATATAAGCAACACATTGTGGTCGACAGAGACCAGCAAAGACCCAAATAGCATGCTCATCACACCATCTCAATAGCAACAACTTGACCCGAAATTTGAGTTGACACATTAGCTAACACATCAAAAGCTTGTGCAACACCATCATTCACCGGTAAAGACTTTCTAACCTTACCACCAGCTTTGAAAGGGAAACCCAATACATTGTGCCCTCAAACTTCTTCCTAAGCCATTTCCCTTTATTGTTCTTGGACTCCCCTACAACACCATCACCCATATTGCTTTTCTTCATAGACCTCCCAATATTCTTTTTCTTCCAATTGCATGAGTATTTGCATAAGAAGAGTCCTCTAACTTATCAATAGTTTTCTCAAAATGCTAAAAGAGTGATTAGCTTTGAAGACTAGAAGTTTATAAAATATGGATCTAATTAACTTAAAGAGGGTTAATAGTTATTTTTAATTTTTATTAATTTATAATTTAATAACCTAAATAAAACGATGAGGTATGTGATTGCGTGTATAAATAAAGTAAGGAAATAAAAGAATAACACAATATTTTTAGGTGAAAACAACCTAGGTCACAACCATGACCTAAGAGGGAAACCATTGGTCCATCGGATCACCTAACTTTTTCATTATGTAAACCAAATGTTCAAGTAAAACTCGTTCTTATGCTACCCTTAATGTACCTTACTTTCGAGCCCTTGCTATGTTTTCATAGTTTCTAATATTAACGTGAGTGATATCTAGACCAACGTTCCAATAAGCTTCCCACCAATCTGATCGTTCACGAATCAACTACAAAGGGTTAGTACATAAACATAAGTGTCTGTGTGTATTCTAGAACAGATTTAATAATAAATAATCCTAATTAGATGATTCAAAAGATGTTACTTAAATCAAATCAACTAGCGAATCTTAAAGCAAGTAAATTAAGCACAAATTCATTAATGATAATTTCTTTAAAGATTAATACACAAGCCCAATAATTGTGAAATGATATACAAAATTATTTGATCTCACAACTCAAGAACAAATATAAAAAAGGAGTTATAAGAATATATGATCAAAATATCATAATTAATTAAGTTTATTAATCAATCAAACACAACTACCAATGTTTGATTGATTAACCAAATAAAGAAGCCTAAAAAATTATGATCTTATATTTGAAAAACAAGAGAGAGATATTAAGAAGAAGAGAATAATAATATTTTATGGTTGATTGAGACAATGAACAATGCGTTTTATTTATAGAAAAAATTAGAACACTTAATCCTATGTAATTGATAAATATATTTTTTATTACAAATAAGATTAATAATATTCATTCATCAAGAAGACTCATATTTAAAAAAGAGCCATTTTAAAGTATACTCATTAATAAAGAAGACTCTTATTTAAAGAAGTGTTCTTTTAAAGTATTTAAAAAAGAGCTATTTTAAAGAAGACTCTTATTTAAAGAAGATTCTTATTTAAAGGAGTTCTTTTAAAGTATATTTTAGGCTAAGATTTAGCATATAATTTATGCTATATCTTAAATAATATTTTAGCATATATCTTATTCTATATTTTAGCATAAATATTTTAGCTGCAAAAATAATTCTAGGTTTATTTTATAACAGATATAACTATGATGTCCTAGATTATATAATGTTATAGTTATAACAGATATACCTGAAGTATGACTATTTAAAATTTTAATGTTTCTTCGACTTTGCTTAATAGACTTGATAACGAGCTTAAAATCAAGTTTATATGTAAATATTTTGTCCACGAAAATAGCCAACATTATAATCCTTATAACTCCTTTTTTTGGCATTTTTGTGTGATAAAACCTCTCTTTCATTACATGATACTTATAGGAATAAAATAAAAATACAATGATGTCCTAGAATCCATAGTGGAACTATCATATGGTATGGTGAATCCATCCTTGCTGCAACTTGACAAGCTTGTAATTGAAATGACTTAGACAAAGCGTATGACAACTTAGCTTGATAACCTAATTATACATAGAAATAAGTAAAGTGTAAAGAATAATCATGTAGTGCATGAATTTATACCAATTAAGCTTAACATAAGACAAAATGATGGAAATCATTCTTATCCTAAATATGTTATCCCTGTATGCATAACAAAATAAAGCATAAAAGTGAAACACACTTTCTCCCTTTTTGACATACAAAAGGGACAACGCATTGGATCTAAACTTCCCCTAAAGATAGAGAAATATAAAAGTAGATTAATATAGAAGTGCAATGTTTACGTAAAATTGTATAAATGTTTAAACTCCACAAATATGCTGATTAAATCATTTATGATCAATCAATAAAGACTTGAAAGAAAACAATGTTACCTATCATGTAAAATTATAATCGAGTCTTCAATCTCATAAAATAAAATATATCTATTAAAAGAGAACTTAATTTTTCAATTTTTTTTATCTTTATTTTGTAAATGAGGCATATGATTATATTTTTTACTTTAACCTCTATTGACCCTTTTTGAATATGCATTCTAAGTACAAGTTTTATAAGCAATCGTTTTTTGCACTAACTTTATTTTTTTGCACGAACTATAAACCTAACATGATGACTTTCACAATAGTTGTGAGGTAGTCTTATTTGCTCACTACGGTAGCTTTACACATCACAATAGGTAGCCCTTTTAATACTAGGTGCCTCTATACGGTAAAATTTTAGAAAGCAAGAAATAGAATTCAACACAATTTTACATTCAAGATTAATTAAAAGTCCTAAAGTCTTTTAAGAGAATTCATAAAATTTAAGCATAGCATATATGTGTGTTTGTGAGTGCGTGAATAAGTTCATGTCAACATTGATGATCACATGTACAGGAATATATGCGTGCATAAGTCAAAATTGTAGAATAATTTATACAATAAATATCAAAATGAGTTAAGACACTAAAAATAGGGTTATATGTATGTAAGTGTTGAATAAGTCTAATACCTTGTTGGCTAGATAAGGATTCTACCTCTCTCTTTCTCTTTTAAGTTTAAACTAATAAATAAAATAAAGACAATATAGATTACTCACCTAAGGTCATTTAAGCACTATAACAAAAATACTTAGATGAAAGAATAAAAGATAATCAGGTGACTAGGAAAAAATAATCTTTCCTAATCCAAATTTTCTTATATTTTGATTTCTCTATATCATTGGGTTGAGACTTAACTACCTTAGGTTTCATAGGTATGTTCTTGGACTTAGCTATACTTTTCTCATTCATCCCAAATGAAGATGCAGTATGCATAGTAGGATGATGATAATGAGTCCTAACATTAAAAGTACTAAATTTTACTTATCTCTTTGAACCTAAGACTCCATGCTTCCTAGAAGAATTTTTGAGTATGTTATTATAATTTCCATTCATCCTTAAATATGATGTTGTATGCATAGATGGATGATGCTTATGGGTCATACTATGTGAAACATGAAAATAATTATTAAGTTCAGGAGCATTAATCAAAAATCTACATTTTGGTCTTATATGACCTTTCTTACCACAATGATGATAGACAGGTACAAACTTAATAAATTTTTCTACCATAGGTGTAATAGTTCTTTGTGCATAAGTAGTAACAATAAGGAGTAGAGTTTAAAGGCCTTACAAATGTGGTCTTTGATGTTGAAAGTGTGGAACTCTAATCCTTAAAACTAAAACCACGTGTATCACCATGTAACTTACCAATGCTCAAGATTTTATTTAAGTGTTGAGCTCCAATGGTAAGTCTCTCCACTCATTCACAAGATTCTTTAGGCTCTTTCACTTGTTTTTTTACTATTTGCAGCAAGCTTATTATTTTTTTTTCTTTCAAACCTACAAGACTCAAATTCAAAGCATTATTTTATTTTTGCAAAATATTATTCTCTTCTTTAATTTATTAGAAAAGTTTTCATGTGCCTCAAGTTGTTCATTTATTTTTTTTCTATTTTTACATTTATACTATTATTCTCTTTTATGGCTCTAAGACATTTAGAAATTAATTCTTTAGAATTTTTAACATTATATTTAGAGAAAAAAGTAGATTCAAATTCCTCATCATCTCAGCTATAACCCTCAATAAAATGATCTATAATAAAAATCTATAGGACCAACACTAAGTGTGTCTAGTGTTTGCTCTAATAATAATTGAAAGTTTATAGAATACATACCTGATTAACTTAGAGGAGGTGAATAAATTATTTTCAAATTTTAATCAATTTATAATTTTATAATCTAAATAAAGCGGTACAATATGCAATCACATATAAAAATAAAATACAAAAATGAAATAATAACAAAATATTTTTTTAGGTGGAAACAACCTAGGTCATACTCATGACCTAAGAGGAAAACCAACGATCTACCGAACCAACTAATTTTCCACAATGAAAACCAAATGTTAAGTACAAACTCGGTCTTATACTATCCTCCTTAAGATATTTCCCCAATGTACCTTACTTATGAGCCTTTACTCTATTTTCACAGTTTCTCAAATTAGTGCTAGTGGTATCCAAACAAACGTTTCAATAAACTTTCCGCCAATCAGATTGTTCACGAATCAAATACAAAAGAGTTAGCAAAAAGAGTTAGCAAAAAAACACAAATGTCCCTATGTGTTATAGAATGAATTTAATAATGAATAATCTTAACAAGATTATTCAAAACATATGTCACTTAAATCAAATTAACTAACAAATTCTACAACAAAAAGATTAAGCACAAATTCAATAAAAATAACTTTTTTAAAATTTAATAATTAAATTTAAATAATCATGATTCTTCGTACAATTACTTGATTTAAATATACAAGATCTTAATTAAAAAGAAACTATTAATAAAAAAAATATATGAAAAAATAGAATAAAATTATACAATTACTTGATTTAAATATACAAGATCTTAATTAAAAAGAAACTATTAACAAAAAAATATATATGAAAAAATAGAATAAAAATATGAGATCATAAATAATCAAAATTAATCGTAAATTAATCTTCAAATCCAATAACCCTTAAATATATGGATTAATTTACTCTTTACTAATATATCGAATAATCGGAATTCACTAACCTTTATCAAATTAGTCAAATGAATCCCATTCAATGCCTATATATATACTTCCGTTGATGAGGTCTATACTTCATATAATCGTAGCCTTTTTTCTCCTTGATATAAATATATCGACTTGATATATATGAAGTCTCAACGGATGTCCTCTGCCACCTCTGCCACCTCTGCCACAAGATAAATATGTATTGTACCCCTTTTTGTTTTCAATTTAATTTTTGACAGTTTTGCGGCACGCCCCGGGTATAGCACTAATATATATATATATATATGATAATAAAAATCTAATAATATCAAAATTTTTTTTTTGAAATTAATTATCCAAAAGAACATTTAAGAAAAAATTAATCAATAATTTCAAAAATTGATTCGAGTTTATATAAATATTTTAACAACAAAAATAATTTCAAGTGTTATCAACATACACTAATAATTAAATGATTGTAACCATATGTGTAATAGTTATAACGGATATACTTGAAGTACGATTATCTAAAAATCAAATATTTATTCAATTTTTCTTGATAGACTTGATAGAAAACCTAAAACCAGGTTTTTAATCAAATATTTTATCCACAAAATAGCCAACAATTCATGTAATCATTCTCGAGAAAAATAGCATTTATGATGTGAACCCATGAACACGGTCCTTAAAACCCACAAACGCTATAATATATATTTAGATTAAAGTACTCACCTTGACTCAATGGATATTACTCATCAAAGATGAAAAGATGATAGGATATCACAAGGTTTGCAAATCCCTTGATAAGTCGATTTGTAGAGGAATAAAGAGCATTAAAGCTCTTAACTTTTATATTAAATCAAAATGTATTAAATGAGTGTTTAATAATGCAATTGACGGCTATAATACACATATATAGCTACCAATGAAAACCTAAGGAAATAAAAGGGAATTACAAATGTTTTGATTCAGGTCTCACGTGAGGAAATATAAGAAAAGCTATGTGGGTCGTGGTGCAAAACAATGCAATCTGATGTGCAAAATAAAAATTCACAAATCAATCAAAATCAATGAGAATCTGGCCACAACACCAATTCTACACTACCATGGCATGCATAGTTATTGAATTTCATCTCATCTAGTGGGTATCATGTCGTGGCTCACATTGAACCATGCCTTAATGTGCCTTCAAATATAGCGTTGATTTTATTTCATTAATTGGCTCCCTCCATGCCTTGTGATCTATTTTTGGTGCTCTTTGATCATGATTCAACTCTTGAATAAGTCCATTCAATGCTTCCTCAAGTTGCTTATCTTTGATCTCATGATAGTTCTACTCAGAATTTGTAATGGTCCATAATTCTCATCATTCCCTCTCTCTTCAAAAGGAGAAATATCAAAAACATTGAAAGTAGTGCTAACGTTATACTCACCTAGAAGATCTAACTTTTAGGCATTGTTATTAATCTGTTCAAGCACTTGGAATGGTCCATCTTTTCTAGGTTGTAACTTGGATCTTTTTTTTTTCAAGGTACCGTCTTTCCTCCTCCAATCACTGGGTTCAAAAATGAATCTATTTTGTCCTTTATTGGCATTGGAAGCACGTTCCTTGTTCTTTTTTTCAATACATTCATGAATGCTTTCATGTAGCTTCTTCACTATTTCAGCTTTCCTTTTACTATCTAAGTCTATTCTTTCTAAAATAGTCAAAGGAAGCAAATCCATAAGAGTAAGCGCGTTAAAACCATAAATAATTCCAATGATGAATGGTCAGTGGTTGAATGCATATTTATACTATAAGAAAATTCAACAAAAGGTAAAAAATCCTTAGTTTTTTAAATTCTTTTGTATCACAACTCTCGGTAAAGTAGACAAAGTTTTATTGGCTACTTCAGTTTGATCGTCAATTTGGGGATGACATATAGTATAAAGTAAAAGTTTGGTCCCCAAATTAGCCTATAAAGTCTTCCAAAAGTAACTAAGGAATTTAACATTTCAATCTGACACAATACTCTTTGGTACCCCATGTAACCTAACAATCTCCCTAAAGAATAACTCCATTATATTAGTTGTATCATCGATTTTATGACATACAATGAAGTGTGTCATTTTAGAAAACCTATCTACAATCACAAAAATAGAGTCTCTACCTCTTTTTGACCTAGGTAGTCCTAAAATGAAGTCCATGGAGATATCTACCCAAGGTGCGCTAGGTATGGGTAAGGGTATATACAATCCTTATGATAGGGACTTGGACATGGCTTGTCTGTAAGTAATACATCTAAAACATATTCTTTCTACATCTTACCTCACTTTTGGCCAAAAAATAAATGTTCATGCAGAGTTTCTAAAGTCGTTTTGATACCAACATGTCCCATTGACCCTTCTTGATAAGCCTATTTAACTATGAGTTATACACAATTGATTTTGTTTAAATAAGTACCCATTAACTTATAAAACTTACCAAAAGAAACCTTATCACATGCATTGTAAGTAGTAGAATTTTTTATCATCATTGGTATACATTTCCCTTAATATATTCAAATCCTAACAACCTAGCATTTAATGTGGAAAGTGAACATACCTCTGAGAAAAAGCATCAACTACTATGTTTTCCTTACCTCTCTTGTATTGAATTACATAAGGGAATGTATTAATGAATTCCATCCATTTTGCATGTCTTCTATTCAATTTACCTTAACTTATCAAGTATTTTAAGGATTCATGATCCATATGAATGATGAATTCTTTTGGCTAAAGGTAGTGTTGTCATGTCTCATGTGTCCTCACTAAAGCATAGAGTTCATTGTCATATGTTGGATAATTAAGGATTGCTCTATCGTGTTTTTTACTGATAGGAAATAGGCATCCATTCCTGTATCAAAATAGCTCCTATACCTGAAGCATCACACCTAACCTCAAATGTTTTAGTAATATCAAGTAAAGCCAATAAGTACATAACATAATCTTTTTTTATCATGTTAAAAGATATTTCTTGATCCTCACCCTACTTAAATCCAATAATATTTTAATAATCTCAATAAATGTTGCAACTAGTGTACTAAAATCTTTAACAAAACTATGACAAAAACTAGCCAAACCATGAAAACTCCTTAGCTCGGTAATGAACCTTGGTGGGGGCCATTCCATAATAGTTTTCACCTTCTCTTCATCTATCTATATACCTTCAGAACTAATGACATAGGCAAGAAAAACTAATCTTTCCATAATAGCACTTTAGATTAGCATAAATTTTTCCTTTCTTAACACCTCAAGCACATAACATAAATGTGAGACATGCAAGTTCTAAATTTTTACTATAAATCACCAAAGTAAGCAACCACAAACCTTCCAATAAATGAACATTAGACATGATTCATAAATATCATTAAAGTATTAAGTGCATTGGTTAATCCAAAGGGTATGACTAACCATTCATACAATCTATGCTTAATCTTAAATGTAGTTTTCCATTCATCAGTCTCTTTCATCCTAATTTAGCGATATCCAATTTTCAGATCAATTTAAAAAAAATACAAGAATCATGCAATTCATCTAACATGTCATCTAATCTAGGAATATGATGTCTATGCTTTACCATAATGTTATTGATCCCACCAATTTAATGCATAATCAGTAAGTTCAATAACATCAAGTTTTACCTTTTTGTCTTTTGCATAGTTATGACACTCAAAGATGTGCTCCCCTACCATTTCTCTCGTTCCAAGTACAATTCAAATTCATTTTTTCCTTGTAAAGGTGGCATCTTCATTTTGATGCTTCCTAAGTTTCAATCAACCGCATCATATACCTAGGTATTGGTCTCCAAATACCTCCCCTACCATTTCTACCTCCTTTATTTCCATACCTCTCTTATATAAGTACCCTTTCATTTTCTTCAACAAAGTCTCCATTTTCCTCCCAATTACCATCTTTAAGATCTTTCTCTATATGAGCTTGTGTATCTAGCCCTCTAAAATTTGGAACTCTTTGTTGTAAATTTACTATTGTGGCTTCTTAACGCTTTATCCTATCATTCATGTTTACCATTACTACATTCATTCTTTCAATTGATTGTTGTAAAGATCTCATGATGAATGTTGTATGCTACCTTTCTTCTGAACTTCTCGATCAATTCATGTTTGAAATTGTATATCAACTAGCACAAATAAGATATTAGTATTAAAAATTAAATACTTTCACATTCATCTCTTCTACTTAGTGCTCAGGTTGATTGCCCAAGCGCATTTAGCTCCTAAGAAAACCAAACCATTTAGGTATTTCAAAAAATGTAGAATTCATTATCACTAATTGTAGTTCATAATATCCAGTTGAGTCAAAGCACGTTGGAACAAACTCAAGGTGTTTAGAATCCTAAAGCTAGAATAGACAGGAATTGAAACAAGAGGGGACAACAATAATACAAGTGTATTAATTACTCAAGAAAAATTTAGGAGATGATTAATAATTAATAATAATAAAGGAGAATTCTTGGAATAAAAATTCTAAAAGTATTTGATTATATCATAATTTTTTTGTAGATACTTCATACATTTTTTTAATTAAACAATTATGATACAAATTTGAAACTAAAAAAACTAACATAGAAATTATAATACGATTATGAAAATTTATGATGAGAAAATAAAACAAAATTTTTTAGAAAACTAACATAGAATTATGACATGCATTTGGAAATTTATGATACAAATCTAACCCAGAAATTTTTAGAAAACTAACAAATAAATTATGACATGAATATGGAAATTTATAGTATGAAACTAATACATAAATTTAGGAAATTAACGGTAACATGAAATAAATATGAATATCTACGAATTTGAATTTTTTTTATAGAAAATAAAATTAATGCAAAGATTTTTAGATAATTAATTCTAGAATAGTAAGATAAAAAGATAGAAATATGAGATTAGAACCTAGGGCTCTGATATAAAATTATATAATCCCAAGAACACGGTCCTTGAAACCCACAAACGCTATATAGTTTAAGAACTACAAGAGACATGGCCAAAGACTCGACCATAAAATTGCAATAGATCATAGAAAACTAATATTCAGATTCAAGTACTCATCTTGGCTCAATGGATATTACTCACCAAAGATGCTAAGATGATATGATGCTATAAGGTTTGCAAATATCTTGATAAGTCGTTTCGTAGAGGAACAAAGAGCATTAAAGCTCTCAACTATGATTTTAAATAAAAATGTATTAAATAAGTGTTGAATATTGCACCTACAATAAATATATATAGCTACTTATGAGAACCTAAGAAATGGAAATTACAAAATTTTTGATTCAGGTCTTATGCAAGGAAATATGAGAAAAACTATGCTAGTTGTGGTGTAAAACAATCCATGTTGTGTTGCCAAATAAAAGCTGGCAAATCAATCAAAGTCAATGAGGGTCTAGCCGTGGTGCCCTTTCTCCACTACTACGATGCTTATGATTCTACTTGAATTCCATATGATCCAGTGGGTATCATGCAATGGCTCATATTGAATTACACCGTGATGTACCTTCAAAATCTAGCATTTCTTTTATTTAATTAACTGGCTCCCTTCATGCATTGTGCTTTATTTGTAGTGCTATTTTATTATGACTCAACTCTTCAATAAGTCCATTTAATGCTTTCTTGAATTGCTTTATTTTTGATCTCTTGATAAGTTCACTCTAAATTTGTAGTGGTTCTTCATTCTCATCAATTTGTCTAAGTGAATACTTTATTGCCTTTAAGACTATAGAATAAAAATCCTCTTGTTTTTCGAGAATCCTACAAATAGACATACTTTGGATTGCGATTTCAACTTTCTAGTTTTCCCTTTGAGCACATGCACTAGGAATTCTCAATTGCAAAGGTATTGTGCACTAGGTATATGATCACTCTACAGTTCTATTGATGTCCTAGGTACTGGCTTAGATGAAGCCACATTACGTAAATACATTGATATTTCTAGGAAATATCCCCAAACTTTGGTATGAAAAAAGGCATGGTTTATCATAGATCTTAGCATATAAAATATATAAATATGAAAAACATAAACACCAATGATGCAAAATATATACAACATTTCTCCTATCTTCCACTAAATGTATGCATGTAAAACAATAAAACAACATGTATGCATGTAAAACAATAAAAATGTTATGCATCTTACACTCTTAAAAATCCTCCAAAATGAAAGCATCTACATACAACAAATAGAAACAATACAAAAATAAGTAAGAACACTAAGCATTTAAGATAAATGCAACTCATAAACTCAAAAAAGAGAATATTCTAGTAAGAGAGTATAGTAGTCAATCTCGTAAAAAGCATTAATAAATATATAAGTGAGATGAAAAAGATGGCTTTTAATGATATTATATGCCAAAAGGATAAGATTGTACCTTAAGAGAAATCATCATCACAAATTGTACATTGTTGACTCAAAGGAGATAATTGATAACAAGCTACACACAATTGCCTCAAAAGAGATCATTGGTAAAACTTACATCATTGCAAGTCAAAAGTTAAAGAAACAGACTAAATATTAAGTAACACAAGTAACATCCCATAATAGAGAAGAACATCAAAATGATACTAAAACATTTATGCATATGAGGTAGACTTGGCTCCAACATAAATATAAGAGGCATTCATAGAATGGGTGAACAACCCAAATACAAGGATTGAGAACTAAAAATACTAGTTTAGTCACAATAATACATGTAAGTCTAGAGTCCTAAAGATAGGTAAACAATCTATATGACATATAAATACATATGGCAAACCTGAATAAGCACGATATAGGAAAAAGAGATGACAATACGCATATACTCAAGCTTGAAACACACCTTAGTTTTTTCCAAGAATACATCTAAAGAAAAAGGAAGAACATGGAAAAGATGAATAATAAATAACATAAGACAAACATAAACAAGCTAGGTACAATAAATAACCACTTAGTAAAAAAGAGGAAATGTAATCTATATGATATAGTATATGAATGACATGATTGTAGAAAGAAAAATCCTAACTTTGACACTACATGATTAAATCATGTAGCATGATGCTCATGAAAAAGGACATAGAAGAAGAAAGAAAGAAAAAAACGCAAGACAAACACACATATAATGCAAGTGAAAGCAATTAGTAGAGGAAAATACTAATAAATGTTTAAATAGTTATGCATAGCTATAGATAAAATAATTAACACACTATGCATGGCAAGAAGTAGTGAAAATAAGATATACAATAAATATACAACATATGCTTCAAGAAAGAGGCACTTAGAGAGCATCATCAAACAATCACACATGCAATCTACATTCAATCTTAGAATAATGATATTGTAATAAAATGCACGCTTTAAGAAAAAGATGTCCAAAGCAAACATGTATAAGAATGAAAACATTGATGATACAATCAACACAAATTCATAGAGATAAACAACCCACTCTATGGGAGATAAAGAGCACAAACATAAAAGGGTGAGTGTATGTGCATATAAAGCTCTATAATTGAGCACCCATGCAGTTAAGCCTTAACAAAGGTGACCCACTCTGATATCATGTGATGTTCCATATGTCAAAACAATAACACACATGTTAATTGAACTTCCAAATCAAATAGGCATTTGAAACCTACAAGATGTGTGGATATTCCAATCCATGAAATCTTTTTATAAGCTCTATTCCAACTCAGACAAATAGGCCTCACAATGTCATTAAGTAGATAATACAATAGAAATAAAATAAAAACAACATGCTTAATTCAACACACCATAAAAATAACTTGTAGATAAGAAAGAATAATTTGTTCAGGTACGCTAGTGATGGTGTGCCTTATAGGTTCCTATCTAGGCTAACAACATACATTAATATAGAAAACAACATACATCATTGTGACCATACAAATACTTAGACGAAACATGACATACCAAAAAATAGGCTTCTCACCTATGCTCAATGTTACAACATTGCAACTCCCAAACATGACATACTCCTACATAGGCGCCTTATACTCAATGTTGCATCCTCGTATCACTCAGTTAATACACAACACATTACCACATAGACTTCTCGCTTATAAGAACTGTCCAACTCAATGCCTATATATATATATGTACTTATGTTTATGAGGTCTCTACTTCATATAATCATGTCCTCTAGCTCCTTGATATGAATATATTGACTTGATATATATGAAGTCTCAACTGATGTCCCCTACCAGAAGTTAAATATGTATTCTACCCTTTTTTCTTTCAATTTAAGTTTCAACAGTTTTGGGACACTCCCTACAACTAGGTTTAGCACTAATATATTATTAGGATTTTTTTATCACCTCTCTCTTTCTCTCTCTCTCTCTCTCTCTATATATATATATATATATATATAGAGAGAGAGAGAGAGAGAGGTGATAAAAAAATCCTAATAATATCAAAAATAAATTTTTTGAGCTTAATTACCCAAAGCCCATAAAAATACCTTATAAGTAATAAGTCATTTTTTAGAACGCTTAAGAAAAATTTAATTGGTAGTTTCATAAATCGATTCGAGTTTAAATAAAAAATTTAGCAATAAAAATAAGTGTTGTAAACATATGCTAATAAATAAATGAGTGTAATCTTATAAGTGATAGTTATAACAGATATACCTGAAGTATGACTATCTAAAACTCGAGTATTTGTTCATATTTTCTTGATGGACTTGATAGTAAGCCTATAACCAAGTTTACAGGCAAATATTTTTTCCACAAAAATAGCCAACACTTATAATCCTACAAACTCCCCCTTTGACATTTTTGTGTCGCAAAACCTCTCTCTCACTACGTGACACTTATAGGAATAAGATAAAAATACAATGATGTCCTAGACTCTATAGTAGAACTATCCTATGGTTCGGTGAATCTATCTTTGCTACAACTTGATAAGCTTGTAAGTAATTGAAATAACATAGACAAAGCATATGATAACTTGTCATTGTACATTAATTCAGTTTACATATAAATAAGTGAAGTGTAAAGAATAATCATGTAGTGCATGCATTCATACCAATCAAGCTTAACATCAGAAAATATGATGGAAATCATTTTTATCCTAAATATGTTCTCCCCCTATATGCACAAAAAAATAAATAATAAAAGTGAAACACACTCTACCCCTTTTTGGCATATAAGAAGGACAAAGCATTGGAAAAACAATAGAGCTAAACTACTCCTAAAGGTAAAAGAGCAATGCAAAAACAAATTAATGCAAAAGTGCAATGTGGTTTAAACTCTTCTTAAGTTCTATGACTCCCTAACTTAAAAATCAATTAAAAACTCAATAAATAAGAAGATGTAAATGAGTGAAAATATTTTTTTCATAAATAGAAACATAAGGTATTAAACTCATTTAATCATAAACAAGTGCATAATCAATTGAGAATTCATCATTTTTTTAACTCAAATTTTGATTATCCATTGTATAAATAAGCAAGTAGAGTAGCAAAGGCACACACACAAAATTTGCACATATAATGACATACTAACATTTACTTAAAAGCAGTATATATATTTAAACTACATAAATATGCTAATTAAATCATTTATGATCAATCAAGAAAGATTCAAAAGAAAAAATATCACCTATCATGTAAAATTATAATTGAGTCTTCAATCTCACAAAATAAAATAGATCTATCCAATGAGGATTAATTTTTTTATCTATATTTTATAAATGAGGCATATGATTTTTTTTATTTTTAACCTCTATTGGTTCTTTCTTTATGTGCATGCCAAATATAAGTTTTATAAGCTCTTGCTTTTTGTACAATTTTTTTTGCATGAGCCATAAACCTAACATGATAACTTTCATGCTAGGTGTGAGGTAACCCTCTTCGCTCACTGCAATAGCTTCACACATCACAGTAGATAGTCTTTTCAATACTAGGTACCTCTATACGATAAAATTTTAGAAAGTAAGAAATAGAAATCAAAACAATTATACAGTCAAGATTAGTTAAAGTTCTAAAGTCTTTCAAGAAAATTTACAAACTTCAAGCATAGCATATATGTGTGTTTGTGAGAGTGTAAATAAGTTCATGTTAACATCAATCTTCACATGTATAAGAATAAGTGTGTGCATAAATCAAAATTATAGAATAATTTATACAATAAATATCCTAATGAGTTCAGTCACTAAAAATAAAGATATATGTCTATAAGTGTTGAATAAGTCTAATATCTTGTTGGTCAGATAAGGATTCTACTTCTTTCTCTTTTTTGTAAGTTAAACTAATAAATAAAATTGAGATTTCTCACTTAGGGTCATTTAAACACTCCTATAAAAATACCTAGATGAAAGAATAAAAGGCGATCATGTGACCAGGAAAAAGGAATCTTTTCTAACCCAAATTTTCTAACCCAAATTTTCTTGTATTTTGGTTTCTCTATATCATTGGGTTGGGTCTCAACTAACTTAGATTTCATAGGCATATTCTTAGACTTAGATGTACTTTTATTATTCATTCCAAATGAAGATACAGTAGGTATAATAGGATGATGATAATGAGTTCTAACACTAAAAGTACTTAAGTTTACTTGCCTCTTTGAACCTAAGACTTCATGCTTCCTAGAAGAATTTTTGAAGAAGTTATTATAATTTCCATTCATCCTTAAATATGATGTATCATGTATAGATGGACGATGCTTATGGGTCCTACTATGTGTAACATGGAAAGAATCATTAAGTTCAGGAGCATTAATCAAAAAGCTACATTTTGGTCTTAAAGTCGGTTTATCGAGTGAACCGACTTTAAGCTTAAAGTAGGATCATGTGTTGAACCTACTTTAAGTTTAAAGTCAGTTCAATGCATGAACCGACTTTAAATTATGTATTTTTTTATACATTTTACCCATTTTCTACTATACTCAGAACCTGTATTCGATCACATAATAGTAGAAAAAACCAAAATCTGTTTAAAAGAGTTTAAATAGTAAAAAAAATTAAAAAAAATAAATATTAATTAATTACTTGAGAATTAAATTTATTACAAAAAAATAATTTACATATAATATATATATATATATATATTTAACTTAAATTATAAATAAAATAATGTCGTCTCTTTTATCATGGATTTTGTGATATTCCCACTTCATTTCAAGGAGATGAAGCTTGGTTTGTTTAGAATCACCAGCATAGTGACCAGGAAGCTAGGAAAGAGAGATGAGATGGATTTTGGGCAAAAAACAACTGATCCATGTAACAATTCATTCCCCTAACTACATGAGCACAAAAACATCCATTAAACAAGCTGCCCAAACTTCAGAGACACAGGAATAGAGAAATTAAAGCATTATAAAAATTACCAGGGTGTTTTCCTATGCTATTCAAGATCACTAGTTTATTCTCCTAATTCTTCTTGTGATGTTATAATTTGATCCATGTGGTTTATCCATTCTTCTCATAAATCATCAACAATTTGCATATCATAGCCTAACTTGTTCCAACCAAAGAACTACATGTATTGAAATTCAAAATAAGAATGTAATATCATGAATTCACAAAAAATAACTTATATATGTTAAAAAAGTATATTAGTAAAAGAAATTACCACATTGACACCATAGTGATATAATAATAACTCCATCCCTTCGAAATCATATTTGCACTGTATTAATATTTTGTCTATAAAATATGAAGATATCTAAAATCAAGCTGATATTTTTAATGCTATAATGAGCTCTAAAAAGGAAGTCAAGTGTAACTTCAATTTGTTACTTTTTTTGGTTGAGTTTTGGTGCCCATAAACTAATACTTTTGTATTTGCTTGGGGTGAAACAATAATTACTCTTAAAGATATGTTGATTCTTGAAGATATGATGATTCTTGGTAGTTTTCCTATACTTGGCTTGCCAGTGACTACCATTATGTTGTCATACTATGGAACTAGGCAAGAGAGATGAGATAGAGTTTGGGCAAAAAATAGGTCCATATAACAATTTATTCCCCTAAATACATGAGCACATAAATATCCATCAAACAAGTTGCCCAAACTTCAAAGACATAAGAATAGAGAAATTAAATCATGATAAAAATTACCATGATGTTGTCATATGCTATTCAAGATCATCAAATTCTTCTCCTAATTCTTTTTGAGATGTTATAATTTGAACCATGTATTCTGCCCATTTCTCTCATAAATCATCAAAACTTTGCATATCATAGCCCGACTTGTTCCAACCAAAGAAATACATGTATTTAAATTCAAAATAAAAATGTAATATCATGAATTCATAAAAAATAACTTATATATGTTAAAAGGTATATTGGTAAAAGAGATCACCACATCTTTAATTAGAATGTTGATATTTGTGATGATTGCGCTCATAAACTTCATGACAAAGTAACCACACATAACTCCATCATTTTATTATGGAACCTACAAAAAATAAGTGTACATGATTTTCCATATTCAAACATCTTTATTATTAAATAGGAAAAATAATTAAATTGTTAATATTTACTTGCACATACCATAACTTTGTCCCAATAAGCTTATGAGATTTTTTAAGGGCAATGCCCCTACTCTTGTTCCACAGCTTCCATGCCCTATCAAAGTTTAAAACAATTATTTTTTTATTAAATATTACAAAGAACAATAGAAGAAAAATAACTAGCTATAACTCTTACATTTCAACAACTACTTTTGTATCTTTACCCAATTCTATAGAAGCTGAGTCACAGTACCAAACATAATTTCCATATAGATCAAGGATTATCAACATCCAATGATCTTGGTCTTCTTAAAACTTTAATAGCCAAGGGATTATCAACATCTTATTTCTGTTAAATGTTAATGCTCTTTCACATAGTTTGTTAGCTCTGATACTACATCATTCTCTTGATATTGATTGACAAATTGAGAATCATAGAAAATTGCTAAATGTGACGAGTGATTAGCTTAAAGTTGATAATAACATGTCCTATATAAAAGAAATATATAATATAAATATAATTATATATGTTCTACATAAATGAAAGTTATTTACTGATTGAGGACTCACCTTGTCCACACTTGAATTATACTTCAATTGATAATTTGATATTCAAATAACTACAATATGCACTCGATTGATATATATGTTTGGAAAATATCTACACCAGAAATTTCTATAGTGGTACAACCCATGCATTATTTATGCTAGTCTTACTCAAAACAATAGTCATCAAAGAGCCAAGATTTCTTCTGAAGTTTATAGCATAATCATAACTATACTTTTTCCATGGCTTCTTCTTCAATGACTTAGTGCACGATGATTGGCTACTTGAAAAATTTACCATGAGATACTTGCTTTGTATCTCTTAAATGTGACGCATTTACTTATTTTGGTATAATAGACTAAAGAAGAGGTATTATATATGTTAGTAACAATAAAATAATAATAATACAATAGAAGTATTAAAAAAAGTGTTAGCTTAAGTAAAAAATAGTACCATGTCAAAATTTATTAGAACTTGACTCGACGGCCAAGCCACATATTGTCCAACCGCTTCTTGGACTGTGGTAGCATTAGAAGGCACAAGTAGTGGACAATTATTAATTATGAATCATTCGATTATAGCTCAATTATTGTACCGTTCCAATAGCAACATAGTTTGTTGATGATAGATGTTTCAACAAATATTTCATATTTTTTAAAAAATTTAAGCGTTATATATAATAAAAAAAATAATAGACTATCTACATAAACTTTAAATCTTACCATAAATAATTCATCAAATAGAGGAGGACTACTATGTGGGGTAGCTATTGGAAGGAAATTCTCATCACAACCTTCATCATAATGTGATGGATGGTAAGATTGCATAGATTGCATTGGAGATATTGAACCACTACCTGGTTTCATATGCATTCCTGGTATAAAAGGAGGACCAATAGGATGACTATATCCCATACATGATATAGGTTGGGCCCTATGAGATTGCATGGGTGGCATGTCTGACATGGATAGTGGCATGACTGGCATGGATGGTGGTATGACTGGCATGGATGGTTGCATGCCTGGAATGGATGGTTGCATGCATAGCCAGTAGGGCATGCCCTGATTGTAGTATGTTGCCATGCCTGACATGTGTTTTGATTGATATTCCTTTAAAGTGGCAATCTTACTTAACATTGAGGCCTGAAAGGAGCTGAATTCTTCTTCAATTTTACAGTACTTCTCCTTATTAACCATATAAGGCTTTTGTTTTGGAATGTTAAAAAACTCCATATAACCATCATATTGGCTTCCTCCCCTAACATGACCAATATGCTCGCATCCAAATGCATGATATATAGCATCTTTCCTTGGCTATTCGATTATTTCACCCATGGCTATTTGTTCTTGAACAACTCTCTACAAATAATAAAGCAAACAAACATATCATACATTATTACATCAATTAGAAATAATCATAAGAAATTTGTATCAAGTTAAATTACTAACCAACTTATTTAGTTTTTCTTCTCCTCGTTTAGTCATTGGTCTTGACTTCTTTATTTTGGGGGTATTTGTTTCTATATTTAATTCAAATCGGGTAACCGGTCTACCCAATTCAGATTTCTACATACATTAAATAAATTTATTAACCATGACATCAACTTAAAATTTGAGGAAAATATATATAAAAATATTTATAAATTAACAACTTAATAATACCATTCTTTGTCTAACTTCGGGATTTGATAACCTCCCAGTATGGTTAGGAAGAATATTATGCATTTGTATATTATGATATTCTTCCCTAATAATTTAAAATTCATTCATATGTCTATAATTCACGAAGTCTTTCCATACTTGGGGTTCAATCCAGGGGTCTTCTTAAGGGATTTTGTATAGTTCTACTTTATCAAGTGGTTCCAAATATGGAAACACATAATTTTTGGCCAATTTGGAAGTTTTGTATTCCTTCCATGCCTTGTTTGCAATCTTATGACACTTTTTCATCCAAGTATCAAGGACTTTAAAACGATTATGTAAAAACACATATTTTAGGTGAGATATAATACAAAAAGATATAATATATGTAATTAGCTATAAAATAAAAGAGACTTACATAAATGGTTTTTCATATTTTTTACTTTTCAGCATCTTCAACCTTAGTCTAATCATTTATATTGATTGGTATACTTGACTTCAGAAGTCTACCAATAGAAGATTTCAATTGTTGGCCATTTTCTCCTGATGGATTACCAGTAGTATCAAATAGAACGGGTACTCTATCATCTTGGTTAAATGGAGCATCAGGTATATTCACTCGACCACTTCTTTTCAAATGCCAAATGCCCCAATGGATCATTTGGATATACAATCTATGGTACCCTAGGATCTATGAAATATCTGCAAAGAATGATGAAATATAAATTATTTGACAACTTTAAGTCCAAACATATAAACATGCAAGAGTTATTAGAATAATATAGAACATACATTATGATAAGATGTATATAATCCACTCATATTCTTATTTATCTCTTCCACATGAGTATTATCAATATTTTCTCCATAATAATACCAACATTTTTAACTCAAAAGAATACTACTACGGATAAGGCGATACTTAACCTCGTCAACATCATGAAATCGCTCATTTTTACATTTAACACATGAGAATCAAATCATACTAATTTCATTATTACTATTTCTACAAGCAAATTCTAAAAAACTTTCAACTCTATAAATGTAGTCCTACTCAATTCTATACTTTGACATCCAAGATTTGTCCATTTTCTATTAATGACATTAAGCATATTAAATATGTATCAAACCAATATATTTCATATATTATTATATATGAATTCTCTAATTATTAGAATATCTATCAAAATATCATATAAAAATAAATATATAAAAACCAAACATAACAACTATATACATATAAATATAATTATATGAGATTGATTGTAATTATTAATAATAATATGCTACATCATTTGAGTTGATTTTAAATTTAAGATATATATATATATATATACATATAATGTATATAATAATTTTTTGATGATTAATATTTTTTTAAAATAATTACACTAATTGAAACTAAATTTTTAATGAGCATCACATTGTTGAATCATGTCTTTTCCATTTTATATTAACAAAAAAATATAAATTAAAAACCAACCTTAAATCATAGTCACTCTTAATAGAATGATATAAAAAAGGTTAAATGTATAAATATATAAATTTATTATGAATATAACACATAATTATTTAATTTATTACGAAAATTTATACAAAACCTACATAATAAAAATAATAACATACATAATACAAAAAATTATACAGATAAATAATAACACATAATATACAAAAAATATAAAGAAATATTATGTAAACTAATTCATAGAAATACTTACAAGAGTAAATGAAGTGACAAAATGAAGGATATGAAGAAAAAATGGTGTTTTGTAAGTGAGAAAATGAGTATAATGTTTTTGAGTATTATGCTAAAAAATATAGGGGATCTAGAAGATAAATTGGCGAATGAAGAAAACCCACTAAATGACGGTGGAATTGGTATTCGAAGGTAGCCAAAAAATGAGAAAGAGTGGAGGAGGGAATCGTCGTTGTAGGATTACAACAGCTAGAAAATAGGTTATGTTGCAAAATGGTGGTGAAAGAAGAGAAAAGGAAAAATAAAAACGTGTGTAGTGTCGGTTGATATGTAAGACCGACGCTACATCTTTTATGTAACATCAGTGCTACTTCTTAGCGTCAGTTGACATGTAGAATTGATGCTGCATTTCTAATTTTTCAAGTTGGTTTTTTCAACTAACCAACTTAAAATTCATTATAAGTCGGTTTTTGGGGAAACCGACTTTAAATCTTCTTGACTTAAATACCCCCTTTTATAGTTGTGTTTCCTACCATAATGATGATAGATAGGTACAAACTTAACGATCTTTTCTACCATAGGTGCAATAGTTCTTTGTGCATAAGTAGTAACAGTAGGAGTAGAGTTTAAGGGCCTTACAAATGTGGTATTTGATGTTAAAGGTGTGGAACTCTCATCCTTATAAACAATGCCATGTGTATCGTCATGTGAATTATCAGTGATCAATATTTTATCTAAGAGTTGAGCTCCAATGGTAAGTCTTTCCACTGTTTCACATGATTCTTTGTGCTTTTGCCTTTGTTTTTTATTATCTGCTGTAAACTTATTATTTTCTTCTTTCAAACCTTTGAGACTCAAATTCAAAACATTATTTTGTCTTACAAAATATTATTCTCTTCTTTTAATTTACTAGAAAGGTTTTTATGTGACTCTATTTGTTCATTTAATTTTTTTATTTTACATTTAAATTATTATTCTCTTTTATGGCTCCAAATTTAGAAAATAATTCTTTAGAATTTTTAACATTAAATTTAGAGAGAAAAGATTATTCAAATTCTACATCATCTGAGCTATAATCCTCCATAAAATGATCCATAATAAAAATCCGTAGGACCAACATTAAGTGTATCTAGTGTTTGCTCTGATATCAATTAAAATTTTATAAAATACAGTCCTAATTAACCTACAGACCCTGAATAGGTTATTTTTAATTTTTATCAATTTATAATTTAATAACCAAAATAAAGTAACCATGTATGCAATCGTATGTAAAAATAAAATAAAAAATGAAAGAATAACACACGATAATTTTAGGTGGAAATAACCTAGGACACAACAATGATCTAAGTGGAAAACCACCAGTTCACCGAACCACCTAACTTTCTACTATGAAAACCAAATGTTCAAGTACAAACTCGGTTTTATGCTACCTTCCTTAAGATATTACCACAATGTACCTTACTTGCGAGCCCAAATCTATTTTCACAGTTTCTAATATTAGCATGAGTAGTATCTAGATCAACGTTCCAATAAGCATTCCCCCAATCAGATCATTCATTCATAGCTCTATCTCTATCATCCATCAAAAGAATTTGATCATTCAAGTTTAGCTCATTATTGTTTATTTCTAATGGATTAGCCATTTCTTCCTCTTAAGTGATTTGTTGTTTTCTAATTGATCTCAAAGTATACTCAGTTTCAAGATCTAGCTAGAGGTAAGATTTCTCCCCCATAAACTCTGCTCATGCAATAGACTCAACTATGTTTCTACAATACTAAAGAGATGTCTAAATAAAAACTAAATGAAAATTTAAAAAATAAACAACTAAATAAATAAATTAAAGTTAAAAAAAATAAATAAATAAGTAAATAAAATAACTAAAATAAATAATTAATTAGGTCACTAAAAGAAAATAAGTAAATTAAAATTAAAGTAAAGAAAATAAATTAAGAAAAATAACTAAAATAAAAAATAATAATAAAAATTATTAATTTCTAATATTTATAATCCTTGGTAATGGCGCTAAAAACTTAATCGCCTCATATGAAGTGTGTGCAATAAATATGCAAGTATACGTATCGTAACAAGTAATATAATGATAAGAAAAGATTGTTCCCACAAATATTATTTTAATAGAAACTAATTTTTAAAACTAAAGAAATAAAAATCAATTTTTTTGTGTTTTTATATTTTAAGGAAGCAAAATTAAAAATAACTAAAAATAAATAGCAATAATTAATTAATTGAGATTTGGTAACTGATAAGTGCTCAAAAAGCACTAAAATTACCATGATTTTATCCTCATTAATTGATTAAAAATATATATATTTATATGTGTTATCATATATTTATATAAATTTGTCTTTTTCGGAATCACGGGTATTTTTATTGTTTTTCAGGTATTTTCGCTTAAAAACGTAACTTAAAGACTCAAAGAGGAATACTAGAAGCAATACATCACAATTATATTACTAAATAAATGGGGAAAGGTCAACAAATATGGAAAAATTGGACAAAATGGGTCGAAAAGGTCAAAAATGTCAAAAATGAGAAAATCGTGTCTTGATTAGCCCATCCCGCGCCGGCCTACCATCCACGCCAGCTGCGCGCTACCGGTACTGTTCATCCGCTAGAGATGCGCGCTGGTATCGTTCATCCGCGCATACGCGCGCGCACGGGTACTGTTCATCCGCGCACAGTTGCGCGCGCCGACGCCATTTCGCCCCATTTTTCACGTGCAACCGCCCCATGACGTCATGCTGAAGTCATTAATGACCTCACCATGTCCATTACGCGTTTTTACATTTTTTAACATTTTTTACTCATTTTTTCTCTCCATCCTCACCTATAAATACCCCCCTTCCCTTCACTTCAAAAACACACCTCAAAACACACTTCTCTCTTCTTTCTTTCTCTCCATTTCTTAGTTTTTAGGTTTTTTTTAGTTTTTCTTATGTTTTAGCTAGTTTCTCTTAGTTTTAGAGTTCTTCCCTCTTTGGGAAGAACTAGTTATGTTTTTTTTGTAATTTATTAGCTTTTTGATTCAATAAATGGAAGTGCAAATTCCGCTTGGAGGTTTTCTAGCAACGGGAATAGCGTCGAAGTTCTGTAAGGATTTTATTTTCTTTACAGTTATTTTTATGCTTTATTCTTACATGTTATATTTAATTTGTCTGTGATTAAACTTAACTGTGCTAGCTATTTGTAAACATGATATAATAATAACGTTGTTATGCTTGCGAAATATTAAATAGGTAAAAATCTCTAAAATGAATTGATTTTATTTTTATTCAAGATTTTTATTTTAAGAATGTTAGAGAGAAATATATTATTTTTCATTACAAACTTAAATCTGAAAATTAGATTTTAAGGTTTAGTTATCCGGTCTGATTTAGAGTAGTGCTCTTTTATTTGTTGGTACAATCGCCCAGTAGTTAGAGTGAAGCTCTATTTCAAAAGTTTTTATAAGAATTATTATCTGAAAATGTATTGACAACATGTTTTTAGTAGTAGTTTTAAAACTTGAAAGTTAGTACTCGGATAACTAAATTCTTAGGTTTAATTTGGACACCTTGAATAAAGTTCAAACTGTCTAACCCCACCAAAGGTGGCATTTAAATGGTTCATTTTCAATCTCTTAGAAAAAGGAATTAATTTAATTAACCAAATTAGTTATCAACCCCACCCATAGGTGTTAATTGATTTGTTTAGTTAACAAAGAATATCTAACCCCACCAAAGGTGGTATTCATACAAAAAAGGGAGAATCAATAAATATCAATTCATATCTTTAATAACCTAAATAATACGAGCAAGCATAATTAACTTAGTTATTATATCCATAAATACTCCACTATTTATAAAAGATAAAATTTGCATAAATGTTTATTGAATCTATGTTTATTTTTATGTAAGTAGATTAAAAACACAAAACCCAAAATATCGTGACAGGATGTTTAGGATTTAATTTCATTTTTAAAAGTTTGAATAATAAATTAAAAACCACATACATTCCTTCCTTAGATCGACCTTGGGAGTATACTTATCATTTTCTACGAAATGATTCGTGCACTTGCGAGAGTTTTATAAATATAAAACCAAAGTATTGGCAGGATCGGCGATGCCGGTTTTCGTTCATCAAGTTTTCGTTCATCAAAGTATTTGGCGATTACGATTCTGCTCATCAGTAACTAAGAAGATTTATGAGAAAATATCCAAGAATACTTAATCCCCCAATTTTCTAAACAAGCGAATCGTCAAAATCTCCCCAATATAATTATCAATTAATTACATGATCAAATGAATCTAACCTACCATGTATTCCTTTCTCAAGTAAACTGAAAATCATATAGTAAATAATTTAATCACACTCTCATGCCAATTAAATTGCATATTACTCTTGAAGTTCATCAATTATGGATCACATACATAAAAATTATACACCTCTGTCTAGACAATATGCATGTTATTTAATCAAGACAAACAATTAAATAATTTTCTCAAATCTATTTAATTGCCTCTATAGAAAAATTGTTACCAAATAATTAATCGCATAAAAATCAGATTAAATAATATAATTAAATTAAAATTATAATTGTGGTAAAATATTAGGTCATCACATGGTGAAAATTGGATTCATAAGATCTCTAGATTAATAAATTAACTAAACATAATTTTGTTCATAAAGCTAATATTTTTCATATAGAAAGACATAAAAATTGATAAAGAAAAGAGTAGAAGAAGAAATACAATCAATATCTTGAATTGTAGTATTAATCTCCTATTGAATATCCACCAAAATTGTATATTCTTTTGAATTTTTCTATATTTTTCTCTCTTTTTAGCTCCAAAAATTAACCAAAATTATGCTAATGATAACCCCTTAGGGTTTATAAGGTGATTAAGGGCTTAAACATAGCTCAGGTGCAATTTGGATAGATCAGCTTCAGATCAAGGGCTGAGATCAAAATAAGCAAAACTGATTGTGCCAACCAATCACAGAGTGACATGTGGCATACATAATTCACTAGGCAAATCAGAGCGTGACACATTGTAGGGGAGATCGGTCAGAGTCAATGCTCATCGTGTTATCACCACACGATACAACGTTATTAACAAAAATAGATGGCAGCGCACATGTGGAACGTAGGGAGAAATCTCGTGGCAACACATGGCAGTGTTGTTTGATCAATCTCTGAACTAGGATTGAACGTTGTGCTAACATGTGGCATGCAGTTTGTTGTCCTTACCTGCGGTGATCTACGATTTGTTGTCCCTACTTGAGTGGCTTGCCCATTCAGCTCCTCTTCTTGTATGGTAGGCCACATGGTAGATCCTGATTGATCCTACGTTAAAAATTCATAAAAATCTAAAACATTTAAAAAAAATTCCAAAATTTTTGAATATTTTAATATTTTTGGCCACAAAAATACTATTTATTGAATAAAACAAGTAAATTTTAAGTAAAAAAGTGCACTAATGACTACTTTCATAGAGTTATCACACCCTCCAACTTAACTCTTTGCTTGTCCTCAAGTAAAGCCAAGTATAACTAAATAAAATAACATGGGTAGCATATTTATAAATATACTTCTATTAGTATATGTATATTTCATGAAAACTATCCCTCTCAAAATTTGTACAATCCTATGATAAAGAGGTTCACATATTCATTAATAAACATTCCATCAATATAAGGATATGTAAGGTTTTTGACAAATTGATTCATGTTTGTGTGTTTAACATGATATCACCCAATGCACTCATGAAATCAACCTATATGGGTATGTTAATTAATTCAATCTTAGAACAAGTCTCCTAAATCTATTTTTCACATCCCTCTCCACTAATATAAATATGCACTTAGCTAAAGATCAATAAGGACTTTACATGGTTGAAATGTAAGGCTTAGGTAGGGGGTTGATAAATGAAGACATTTATGCTCTTTCCATACAATAGCTTTCTTTTTATTCGTCATGAATTTTTTTAACTACAATTAAGTCTATTTTATTTGTCATCTCTTTTCTATTTTCTTGTGAGTTTTGCTTCTCTTCTTTTTTTCTCTTTTTTTAGGATGCATTACATTCATCTTACTCTATAGAATAACACATGATTACCTTTTTTTATTTTCATACAAGCTAAAGTTGCAAGGATAAAGGTAATACTTATTACTTAGGCATAAAATGAGGCTTAAAGATATGAAAGGTCCTTTGTTAGGCTCAAATGGGTAACTACGTTAACAATGGTTAGCTTGAAAAGCTTAATAAATCCAAATAAGGCTTAAATCATTTCTCCTGTTAAATAATATTTATCATTTTGCCTCAAGGGATGATAAAATAGATTCTAAAACCTTGTCAACCTCACCAACTTGCATAACTCACTACAAATTTTCTCTTAATAAGAACACCAAAATCAATCATGAACATGTGCATAAGAATTTGAATCAATCCAATCAAAACTAGCAAGCATATCACATGATTAATATAAATATCTTAACAAATATCTTACATTCCTTATCCTAGTCATGACAACCAATTTTTATCATTGAATTCATATGTTTCATATCAAGCATGCATACATTAGTTTCCATATATTTGTTAATTTCTTCCCAAATCATGATTAAAAACATCCTGAAAATTAAAAAAACAAATTTCTTAAAAACTTAAAATTCATACTAAATACTAATGTAGAGAATGAATTTCCCTCTCCCAAACTTAAATTACACATTATCCTCAATATGCATATAAAAATATGAAAAAGTAAAAGGAAAGAAAACTCCCTTAATCTTAGAACACAACATTTGTCGTTGAAATGTTAAATCTTGTTGTACCATTGCACTCAAAATTTATTCACCTATAAAACAAAAAAAATAAAATTATAAGTAAAATAATGTTAGGTTGTCTCCCAACTAGCATCACATTTAATGTCCTTGACTAAACGGTCATATCAAGTCTTAAGGCATATCCCTTTGTGTCCATTTACTTTGAGTTTACCTGGAAACAATTTGAGTCTTGATTTGTTCAATGATACCTTATGCTCTAGTTGTGAACACGGTACTCAATTCTCTTCTCATGCCTTATTTTTGTTTTCTTTTTGAACTTTGTGGTATTCTTATAAGCACTCCACTGTGACTCATCGGATTTATGTATTTCCAATATCTTTTTCACCTCTCTATTGGACTCTTTCACTTTCATACTTGACTGGGGATGGAAGGTTAAAAAAGTGAAGTCTAAACTTGGTGGCCATCAATTGATGGTTTGAGCTTAGATCCTATCCCAAAATTTTCCATAATTTCCTTTGATACACACATGAGAGGCGTATCCTCCAAAAAGTTCACACATTCCATAATATCAACCTTTGATTCCATACTTTCAAAGTTAAAACAGGTTGAGTTGTTTTCTGGTGAGTTTTATGTCCTTGTTGATAGCATCATGTGTAATAGTCTTAAGTGTGGGTGACTCAACATATTCTTTGAAGTTGCCCCCATATTTAGTAACATTTATCCTTAGGCATTCATTAGCACTATCAATGTTAAGGGCTTCAGATACTTTAAAAACTTTAAACATTACTTGTTCAACTTGTACTCTCATTGTAAGTTCACTTTTTTGTAAATCAATGAGTGCTCTTCTAGTTGTTAAGAATGGACGACCAAGTATGGTCCTCTTCCATGTCTAGCACAATGAAGTCTGCTAGAAAGATGAATTTGTCTACTTTACTAGCAAATCTTCTACCATACCCTGAGGTTTCTTAATTGATCTATCTTCCATTTATAATGTTATTGAAGTAGGTTTGGCTTTACCAACCCCCAATCTCTTGAATATTGATAATGGCATGAGGTTAATGCTAGAACCCAAGTCATATGGTTCCTTGGCAAAATGGATGTTCCCAATAGTGCAAGAGATGTCAAAACTACCTGGATCTTTCAATTTTTGTCGTAGTTTTATATCAAGGATGGCACTACAACCTTCAATCAAGATTATTTTTTCATAATCTCCAAGACTCCTTTTCTTTGATAGTATATCCTTCATGAATTTGGCTTAAGACAAAATTTGTTCAAGTGTCTCTACAAATGGTATGTTTATGTGTAGCTTCTTGAAGACTTATAGAAATTTTGATAACAACATATTGGACTTTTGCTTTTGTAGTCTTTGAGGGAAAGGATGGTGGGGCTGTAAAGGTTGTTTTTCTTTGGGTAAATTATTTCCTTTTCAGTGCTCTCTTTATCCTTATTAATTTCCTATTTCTCTTCATCCTTTTCTATATTATGTTCCTATTCTAAAGTTTTACCACTCCTCAATGCTATGGCGTTGCACTATTCTTTACCTTCTCTTCTTTGGTTTACAATTTTGTCCCTTGTAAGGTTACCTTGAAGGCTTTGACTTATAGCCTGAGCAAGTTTCCCCATTTGGCTATCCAAATTTTAAATTAAAGCCTCTTGAGTGGACACTTTGGTATTTACTAATTGGATGAAGTCTTTCATCATCCCCATTAAAGAATTTGCATTGTCATCAGTAGGTGGCTTATTCTCTTGAGCTTATGATTACTATAGTTGTTGAAAACTAGGTAGTTGAATTGATTACCATCTTGACTGTTGTTATTACTCCAAGATAAATTTGGATGTTGTCTCCATCCTAGGTTATATGTGTTCGAATGCCAATTATTGTTTCGATTCACATTACCCATACAACACATGGATTCAAGATTATTTGGACAATTATCAAACAAATGAGCTCCTCCATAAAACACACATGAAACTCTTGAATCTTGGACCTAGTTTATACTTGTTGGTGAGTTTTAAGACTTCAAAAGATTAACCAAAGATGACACTTGAGCTGTAAGTATTGTGATATCATTTACCTCATGCACTTTGCCTACTCTTCTTGTGGCTATCATTCTGTCCTTTGGCTATTGATAATTATTGTTAGCCATTTTCTCAAGTAAATCATAAGCTTGATTGTAAGATTTGGCTAGCAAAGCTCCATTAGTAGATGCATCAACAATAGTTCTTGTTTGAGCATTCATACCATTGTAAAAAGTCTTCATTTAAGTCCAAGAAGAAATACCATCATGAGAAAAATTCCTTAGCAATTCCTTGAATCTTTCCCATGCTTCATATAAAGATTCTCCTTCGTATTGTTAATAGGAAGTAATGTCATTCCTAAGCTTGACATTCTTTGTTGGTGGGAAGTATTTCATCAAGAATTTCTCCACTAAACCATTCGAAGTTGTAATAGAATTAGGTGGAAAAGAGTTTTGCGAAGCTCGAGCATGGTCTCGTAAAAAGTAAGGGAACAACCTAAGTTTAAATGCCTCCTCGATCACACCATTGAACTAAAATGAATCTACAACTTCAATAAACAATCTGAGGTGCAGATGAGGGTCTTTTGTTGGTAATCCGCTTAATTGTCCAACTGTTTGTAGCATTTGAAATATCACTGGCTTTAGTTCAAAACTGATAAGCTTAAATGTTTGTCCTTGTAATACTTAGATTCAGCCCTTCCAGCATAGGTATTGCATATTCATTCATAGCTCTATCTCTATCATCCATCAAAAGCATTTGATTGTTCAAGTTTAGCTCATTATTGTTTATTTCTAATGGATTAGCCATTTCTTCCTCTTATGTGACTTGTTGTTTTCTAATTGATATCAAAGTACTCTCAATTTCAAGATTTAAATGTAAGATTTCTCTCTCACGAACTCTGCTCATGCAATAGACTCAACTATGTTTCTACAATACTAAAAGAGATTTCTAAATAAAAAAATAAATAAAAATTTTAAAAATAAAAAACTAAATAAATAAATTAAAGTTAAAAAATAAGTAAATAAATTAACTAAAATAAATAAATAATTAGGTTACTAAAAGAAAATAAGTAAATTAAAATTAAAATTAAAGTAAAGAAAAATAACTAAAATAAAAAATAATAATAAAAATTATTAATTTCTAATTTATATAATCCACAACAATGGTGCCAAAAACTTGATCACCACACACGAAGTGTGTGTAATAAATACACAAGTATATGTATCATAATAAGTAATATAATGATATGAAAAGATTATTCTGAGATTATTTTATTAGAAACTAATTTTTAAAACTAAAAAAATAAAAATTAATTTTTTTATGTTTTTACATTGTAAGGAAGAAAAACTAAAAATAACTAAAACTAATTAGGTGGGTTTTACTCTTTCAAGAATTTGACTTAGAGGTTAAAGATAAGAAAGGTAGTGAAAATGTAGTAGTTGGTCATCTGTCTAGGTTAATTTCTAAATTCAATTCTCTTGAAGGTGAGAGTAAAAAAGATATTATTGAAACCAATTCCTGATGATTAATTATTTTCAGTAGGTCCAAACACATGATATGTTGACATAGTAAATTATCTTACTATTGGTGTTTTGTGATCTAACATTTCTTTTCAGGAAAAGAATTTTTTTTTACATTCTTCTAGGTAATACTTCTAGGATGACCCTTATCTATTCAAGATTGATCAAGATCAAGTCATCTAGAGGTATGTGCTTGAAGAGGAACATAAGGGCTTTTCAAAATTTTCTCATAAACTTCATTGTGTGGGTCATTTTGGTCGTAAAAATGGCCCTTAAGGTATTACAATTTGAATTTTATTGGCCAACTCTTTTTAAAGATGCTCATATGTTTTGCATGGATTGTGATAGATGTCAAAGAACATGTAATATAGGTAAACATGATGAAATGCCTTTATATCTAATTTAGTTATTTTATTATTTGATGTGAGGGGAATTGACTTAATAGGTCTATTTCCCCCATCTTTTGGTAATGAATATATTTTGATCGTTGTTGCTTATGTATCAAAGTAGGTAGAAGTTGTACCTACTAAGACCGATGTTGCTAACATTGTCGTGAATTTGTTGAAGGATTCAACATTTAGTAGTTTTAGGATGCCTAGAGCAATAATTAGTGATGGAGGGAGCCATTTTTGCAATAAATTTTTGATGGGATACAGAAGAAGTATAACATCACACACAAAGTGGATAATCCATACCATCCACAAACTATTGGTCAAGTGGAAATGAGTAATAGGAAAATCAAACAAGTTTTGGAATGCATTGTACACCTTTCAAGGTAATACTAGGCAATCAAGTAAAATGATGCCTTATAGGCATACCCCATAGCTTACAAAACACCCATTAGGATAAGCCTTTATCGGTTAATCTTTAAGAAAGTGTGCCACTTATCCATTGAACTTGAGCATAAGGCTTGTTGGAAAATTAAATAGCTAAATATAGATTTAGATAAAGTAAGAGTGATGTAGTTACTCCAACTTAGTGAGCTAGAAGATATTAGTGATGAAGCTTAAGAAAATGCTAAGATATACAAAGAGCACACTAAGCACCATCACGATAAAGGCCTAATTTATAAGCATTTTCTTCTTGGAATGGAATTTTCTTTATTTAACTCTCATATGAGATTGTTTCCAAAAAGACTGCAATCAAGGTGGGATGGACCATACACCATTACCCAATTATTTCCAAATGGAGTGGTGTAGTTATTAAATCCTAAGGCACAAAAAACATTCAAGGTCAATGGGCATTACGTCAAGCCCTATTTAGAAGGAGGACACAATGCATCATACATTAAGTCCATAAAGGTGTACAAGCCTAAGCACCATGTGATGCTAAAATAGCGCTTGATGGGAAGGAATTTATCATTTTAATTTAATATTATTTTCCTTTATTTTGATGTAGTTATTTTCATTTTTTAAACATGATTATTCTATTTAGAATTGTTTAATTTTTAAATATTTGTTAATATGTGATGTATGAAAAGTATACATCAATATGTCTGTGCAGTTAAATTATTTGAGATGATGGATGTACCTAACTTACCACATCATAACTTGATCACATAAAGTAAATGGGTAACTTTTCTTTTCTTTATTTTTATATTTAATTTACATTTAATATAGTAAGGACAATGTAGAGTTTAGGTTGAAGGTGGAGAAAAATTTACATAAATTTAGGTATTTTTAAACTTTTTTATTAAACATGTGTTTATATTTATATCTATTTAATTTATTTATTAGTTTAGAGATAGTTAAGTTTAATTTTAATTTGTTTTGTAAAATTGTCGTGTTTTTAGTTGATTTTAAGCGAATGATTGAGTCTTTGCACTATTGGATAGATGTCTTAAACATGTCATGGAATATTGTATAATTAGTTTTTTTTGTCATGGATTATGTTTCATGCTTGAATATTAAAATTGAAACAAACCTAAAATTGGTGTTTAGGAATCAAATAGTAGAGACTATCTTATGAGAATATTTTGAGCCTATTATCATTTTATTCTGAGTGATAATATTTTTCTACTTTTTTAAACATTCTTCTTACTATTCAAATTTTTAGAAGATCTCTGTAGGTTTTGCGTTGAATATTAGGATTTTTACAATATGATGAAGTGTCATGTACTTATTTTTATTCCTTAGATTGAGTGACTATTATAAATTAAAAGTATATGCCTATTCATTCATGCATGACTTTCAAATATATATATATATATATGGTTCCTTAAAGACTAATTAAAAAGAGAAAAAATTAGCCACTTATCAAATTCACATATGTATGGGTTAAATCTATAAAAAAAGAATATATATATAAAAAAGTATTAGAAAAAAAAAGAAAAACGAATAGTATAACTAAATACCATGACCCAAAATTTCTTCAAAGTTATGAGAGTGGTTATTTAAAAAAAAAGAACTAAAAACCCTTGAAGTCATTGCATTTTCATTCATCTCTAAGGCATATACTAGATATTCTTGCTTGATGATTTAATTGATTCATGAGAATAGTATGTGATTTCTCCATAAATCATATAATTTGATTCATTTTATGAGATCAATGTTATGCACTTTTTGAGCCTTTCTTCCTTAATCATATGTGAACCTATTAGTTCATTGTTTTTACATAACTTTTATTGGCATATAACTTTGTCGAGTACTTAAACCCATAGGATCAATGTACTATTGAGAGTATGACTTATAAGGATAAGACTCAAAGTGAATTCAGATTCCTAACACTGAAATTAGTTGAGTCAAAGTTGATAAATTCTTGTTATGAAACATGAATTTGTGATTTATAACTAATTTTTACAATAAATTATGAATATTTGGGATGTTGATTTAGCTTATGCTTTAGATTTTGGTTATGAACTTAAAATATACTTTACTTTTAATTTTACTTTTTTATTTTTCGATTTAGTTTTACTTGGTTAATTTTATGTTATTTGTTTTTTTCTTTGTTTTTTTCGTTATTTCTTGTAGTTTTTGCATTTAATAGGATGTTTTTGGATATCATCACTGAAAGTCATCACAAGACTTAAACTTGTCCACTAGAGCAACCATGTGATTAAAGGCTTATTGCATACGCTAAATATAATCGTGTCAATCTACGAAAAATGATTTAGGTGAGTTTAATTTAGTTTACTTATTTTTGTTTTTAGTTTTGTCACTTTTCTTGATAGAGGCTAGGAAAAAGCTGCTTAAGGGTTGTGATGAGTACTTGAAAAACACTAATATTTTGTGATTTATTTTCACTTCAATATTATAAATAGATTTAAATATGTATAATTTTATCATTATGTAAAGAAAATTTATGTTTGAAATCATGAGTATTTTTTGTTATTTTTCAAGAGTTTTTTACTTCAATTTGATGAAATTGATAACACTTGAAGAATCATACCTAAAGTACTCATTTGAAACTTAGAAGGATAAAAGAATAATACATGTAAGACTTACATATGATCTAGCCAGTTGTGAAGGAGGTAAAAACAAGAAGTGGAAACAAACAATGCGGGCTACAACATGAAACACAATGGGTCGCAATGCACTATAATTTGTTTAACATCAATTTCAATGAGTTTAAGTTGAGTTGTAGTGGAGAAATTTTATGTTGCGGTGCCATCTTTTCTATTTAAAATAAAAAAAATCATTATGTAGTGCAAGCCACAACGTGGATAAATGTTTTCCACGGTGTGTGATTATTTTTCCTTCATAATCTCTTTTCTTGCTAGTCTCAATTATAAGTGTAACAAGTTTTTCTCATCAAGAAAATTAGAGAGATAGAAAAAAAACACATATAGAATTTGTAGAGGTAGCTATAAAGTTTATTTTTCCTTACTTTTCTAAAATTTTAGTTTTTTTACTTTATAATAGTTTTGATTCAATAACAATATAGACATATATTTTTGGTGATTTTTCAAATGACATATCGTTACAAAAAGTTATATATATATATATATATACTGAAGAATATATTGAGGTATTTATTTTCATTGTATTTGATTTTTTTTATTGATTCAATTTTGACGTATTTTTGTGAATATTATTTTTAATTCACTGATCATTTATTAAATTTGAGCCTCTCTAGCTCATTATTACTATGGAATTTTAGTTATATTGCAATTTTTGTGAAAATTAATTTAGGTAAATATTTTTACAAAAAACAAATAATTTAACTTATTTCTTCATTCAAAGATTTCTATAAAACTTATTTATAGATTAATATATTAACGACATATTTTTTATAATAGATTTAGAATCTAAAAGTTAAATTTTAAGATATAATTTTGACACCTTAAATAAGAGTTTAAATTATGTTATCTGCTTAATGTAGTGATTTAGTTATTTGTTGTTTAATTAGAAACAAAACATAATTTAATTTAATTATTTGGTGATCTCTGCCTAAGATATTTTCATTAAAAAAAGAAAACTTAATAAACTTAATTTATATATTTAATAACCTAATTAATTTTAATCAAGTATGGTTAATAAGCTAATAAATCTCATGCACACTTCATTTAGTGATAATTGTTTATCTGTCTAAAATTGTTAGAATCAATTCTAGTTTTATCTTTTAATTTTATGTTATTAATTTAGATTTTTTAAAACTTAAATATCATGGCATAATATTTAATTTTATTTTTTATATTTGTTTTTAAAATATTTATTAAATTATTTAAAATCAAATAATTCCTCTTATATTTTTTTCTTTTTACTAAACTTGCCAATATACTTACATTATTATAAATATATAAAATTTATGCGTCAAATGTAATTATTATTTTCAATTATGCATGTCAGTAAGTCGTGTGCAATTAGGAATCATATTTTCACAATCTTTTAACCATCTATATGCCACATGGGCAATCTAATTCTCTTTTGGTGTGCCTAATTTTAATTAGAATTAGATATGTATTTATTCAATAAGTAATTTGCAATAAAGGAAATTATCAAAATTGTCTTGCTTGTCTAATAAGCCATTCACGCCTAGCATGTGAACATCTTTAATTTTATTAATTAATTATATAATTATTCAATCCAATTAAATATTATATAAACTAATTTATAATTATAGTAAATGTTTGGATAGCAAAGTTACCATTTTACGCTTAAAGTAAATTTGATAATTATGTCATAAATTATCAACATATATAATTAAATATATTGATTAAATAATTAATTCATAAATAATTACTTATATATTGAATCACAACATTATTTGATGGTTGTTACTAAATAGAGTTTACATCGATGAAACTATTAGTTGAAGTTAAACAATGTTTGACATTTAATTAACTCTTTAAATAAAAATATACAATTATTAATTACTCAATTTTCGTAATCCATTGATATAACCATTACTTGTATATTAGTCCTCTGTAGCTAGTTTGTGACTAGATATAAGTGAATGTTTTCATTTAACTTACTACTTACTTCTCGACCTTGAGTACCTATAATTCATATTGAACCATTATCTATGATCATATCATAAGATTCCACGCCATTGAACAAACACCCAAATCATTAAACAAGAGAATTGTTATCTAACATCTATAACATACTGTGTGGATTTCTTATCTTATGAGATAACCTTCTATCAAATTACAACGACATCACACTAAGATATAAGGCATATTAACCTCACAAAATGAGCATTGTTAAGTAAATCAAATGCCAATGCAATATAGATATGGACTATTCATAGTACACATGATTAAGATCATCTCAAAAATGGTTATTGATTGATGTGTTAAAACTGCATTTCTAACACATTTGGTCCAATCTTGCATTATATATTACTGTATAAAGTATCCTCAACTAGATGTATTTATAGCAATCTATTGTACTATTTCAATTTATGTGATAATAATTATATGACTAATTCAAAAACATACTTTGTCAAGCTAGGGCATAAATCTCAAATCGTATAATTAATGGCCAAATAATTCAAGCATTAAGATCAAAATTATTAATCAATTTTTTATAGAGAAAATCTTTCAACTAAATAAAATCAATGACGTGTTTTTTTTAGCCAGGTTCATCAAAAATATAAAATAATATGAAGATTCTATTTTCATGAAGAATCCAACTACTTCGTTACTCTTCTTACTAGCTATGTAATTACCTCCTCAATTTCTTTACTTGATCTCTCTTTATAGCAATGAAATCTTTATGTTCTCTCTTGTGAATTGTAAATTGTATGTTATATATGGGCTCTTTGTAGTGTTTTAAATAGGCTAAAATTGGTCCTAATTAGATTATGATTCATATTAGCTTTAATCCAAGGGCTTAGATTGAAAGTTAGAATTAAAATTGGGGTTGACTCGTCAGAATATACTCTACTCGATCAATTAATTCCCTTGTCGATCATTCTAACTCTACTTTTCTCAATCCGAGGCATAGCTCCCCTGTATCCTCAATTGATCGACTAATGTCTATATAAATTGACACCTTATGATCCTGAATTTGTCAAAAGTTTGCCTATTTTTGCTCTATTTTGTATCTTTTAACCTATAATTCCATATTTGAGCATAAGATAAGTCTTTTAAGCAATATTCATCTTAAAATAAGACAAATAGACAGCTCAAAGTACCCAAATAACTCTACTTTTATACATTTATCAATACTCTCAATGTTAACTTTTTACTTGTCCTTGAGTAAAGACAAACTAAACTCTAATAAACTAAATACTAACATGACATGGAAAGCATATTTGTAAACACCTATACTCAATAGATGCATTTTTTATATGAATTTATTCCCCTAAAAGATTGTACATTTTTATGATTCTTTCACGTATCCATCAATCAACATTCCATTAACATATGAGTATGCATGGTTTTCAACAAAATAATCCATATGTGTGTGACTTAAAAATGATGTCATTCAATTCACTTATGAGATAAACTTATTTAAGTCTACAAAGATTAAAATCTTAGACAAGTTTCATAGGTCTATTTTTCACATCCCTCTACACTTATGTTAGTTATGCATTTAACTAAAGATCAAAAAAACTTTGCATGTTTATAATATGAGGCTTAGGTGGGGATAATCAATGCTTATTTTATGGTGCAAACCCACACCTCTTTTCTTTTCATCATGCAATTGAGCTTTTCTTTGATAACTTGGAGCAATTTTTTATTTTTCTATTTTTATCCTCAACTCTCCCAAACTTATTTTTAAGTTTGTTTTTTCTTAGAGTTTAGCTTAGCACTTAATTTCTTGCTCTAAAGCCTAAATCATTTCTCTAATTAAATGCTATTTATGATTTCATCTAAATATTTGATCAAATATATTATAAAACATGGTAAATTCTTATCTTATGACATTACCCACCATAAGTGTTCTCCCACTAAGTACATCAAACAATCAATCATATTCATTGTGCATAGGTAATGGATGATTTCCTTTAAAAACAAGTTAACATACCACAATATTAGTGTAGTTATCTCAATAGTTTTATGCTAGATCCCTTATCATACTCAAGATAACCAATTCTATTATTGGGTTTATATATTTCTTATCAAGCGTACATGAATACAGTTCCAACATATTTATCAATTTTTACCTATGTATTAACTAAAAATATTAAACTAATAACTTAAAAAAACTAATAAACTAAAGTAGATTAATAGAGTTTCCTCCCCTAAACTTAAATTGTACATTATCCTCAATATGTAGCGTGATAAAGATAAGTAAGAGATATAGGAAAAGAAAAAACTCATTAGGATATTTTTATATTAGGAACAATCTAGTATCTGGACACAACAAGAAATAAAAATCCATCTTATTATCTACTACAAAGGTAGAACACATTGTTATTGGAATCTCCTGCACACAACCTCTATGGATGAAGAAAATAATTAAGGAATATGGCTTTAAGCAATATACAATCCCCTTTTAATGTGATAATACTAGTGCTATATATATCTCTAAAACTCCTATTCTACACTCTTAAACAAAACATATAGATATTAAACATCATTTTATTACGAAAATAGTAAAAAATAAAGTTTTATCCCTTGAGTTTGTTCCTATTGAAATGTAATTACCTAATTTATTCACTAAGTTACTTGATACCTGAAGATTTAAATCTCTTAGAAGTGTCTTAGGAATTTACATTATTGATTAAAGTTTTCTAGCAATTTTTTTATTTTTTATTTGTTCATTTTTTTATTGAATAATAATAAATAAAAAGGAAAGAAGCATACTTTCTTTAACTTAAAATGAACATTACATACTACTTACATATTCTTACGACTTGTGCATTTACATATTTTTCACTTTTGGTGATCGATGTCTATATAAACCTATCCACACACTTACTGGGCACATATACATGTCAAGCTCGAAATTTATAATTAATTATGTGAGATCTTAAGAATTGAGACAACCTTCACTACAAAATTATAGTTGAACTATATCCTTTATTGTAAAAAATATTACTATAGAGAGAAACCTAGCTTTGAAAGGACTACTTACTATGATGTGTGAAAGCTACTGTAGTGAGTGGAGAGGGCTACCTCACAAGTAGTATGAAAGTTATCATGTTACGTATATTGGCCCATACATATTTATTTCGCAAAAAATAATATGATAAAGGAAATATCTATATATAAAACATAACTAAATGAATAAAAAGAAAAATCCCATAAATAGTTATATAAAAAGAAAAATAAATAACCATTCACTCATAAAAAAATATAAAATAAACTAATTATAATAAATAATGAGAGGAAAGTATGACTTCAACTGAAAATTTTGCACAATAAGTGATGGTCCTTTCTTTATATCTTTTATAATTAATCATAAATAGACTATTTGACAAATCATTTGAGTTCCAATATTTATCTAAGTTTAAGTGATCGTCGTTATGTCACTATATGTGTTAATATGTTTGAATGTCTTGTCTACATAGGCTTATGTTGCTAATGAATAGTCACTTTTTAAACACAAATTAAGTTTGTATTTATGTATATATTGCAGACATATTTAACTCAATCTACTACTCTCTACTAAAAAGGAATTGTTTATACTTTTTTGAGTTGTTTATTCGTATGACGAAAAGGGAGAGAAAAATAAAAAAAACTGGAACTTTATTTGAAAATCTATAAAAAGATGGATATTTCATTTAGGGAGGGAATTACTTTGAGAATTTAACTTTGAAATTTTTTTGGAAATATTAATCATAGGTTGAGTTATGTTTTTAAATTCTATATGATGATTACTCACAATTATGAATATTCATATACACTAAACTAATGAACAATGAATCTTTTTGGAGAAGTTGCTTGGTTCTTTATGTTTTTCGTTTTTCAATGTATATATGAGCTTTTGAGATTCTAGCAAAGATGGTTCTATCAGATCATAGGATACTCCCATTAGGTAAAAAATTATTTTTTCCATGAGCGTTATCTAGTGAGAGAGAGGTTTTGTCACACAAATATGTCAAATTGAGAGATGGTAAGGTTTATGTGAGTGGTGGTGATATTCATAAACAAAGCATACAAATGTAATGTTTGTTTTTAGGTGTGTCTTTTAAGAATATTTCAAGCTAATAAAACTATCGAGCTCTAACAAACACATATAAGATATATTCATGTTCTTATGCACGTTAGATTTCATATTAGACACATAAGAACATTTTGAATTTAAGCTACTTGATCGATCAAGATATGTCTAGATTGATCATGGTGTATAGATCTACTAAGTTTAGGAAGTCTTGGATTAATTTTTTAATTTACTAGATTGCTCAAGAATTGATTAGATCGATCGATCATGTTTTGATCATAGTATTGGATCGATCAATAAGGGTGTCGACTGATCGAACTATATGTTTGATCAATCGAGCATATATTCAATCAATCAAGTGACTAGGGTTTCAATTCTAAAACCTATTTCTAACTCAAATTGAATCAATTTGTTACAATATTGTCCTCATTCTTGAAGAATCTTTCAACTAATTGTATGGACATAATATTAATATTATTTTGACCTAGTGCTTCAAAAGATTATATTTAAACAAGCCAAAGCACATAAATTTATCAACCATACAAGAACATTATTCTCTTCATCTTAATCTCTCGCTCTCTTTCTTATGTTGCAAAAACTATTCAAGTAGGCCTTTTCATTTAGTTAATTTGTCAAATATTTTGTGGTTGTATTTGATTGATTAACAAGCCTAAAATATTTTTGATATTGTGCTTAATCTGCTTGTTCTAGGGTTGCTAATTCATTTTAACTTAACTGATATTTTATTAAATCATATAGCTAGGGTTTTTCATTATTGAATTTTCTCTAGGACACACATTTTCACTTGTCTTTTTGTAATAACATTTTAGATACCAATTGAATGGGTTCAATTGCTTCTATGACTCAAGATGTGAAAATGTTGGTTCAAATCCAAACACTTTTCTTGTAGAGACTACATTGTAAGTAGATTTCATGGGAGCATTAACTTGGTGGATAGTTTGAGTCCTAGCCTTGTAATTGAACATTATTTTCATAGTAGTTATTAGGTAATCCAATGGACTGATGGTTTTCCTCTTAAGTCATTAGTGTGACATGGGTTGTTTTAACTTAAAAATATCATGTTTTGATTTATAATTCTACATTACTTTAATTACATGTGATTGTATGCTTGACTATTCACAAAAAAATTTAATTTTTCTTAATTCTACTGAGTATCTATTCACCCCTTCTAGCTAATACGATGCGTAACTAAATAGAACTTCCAATTTTTAATCTAATTCTCCACTTCTTCTTTTTCCAAGCTTATTACTTTTACTTCTTGCCTTTTAATTTTATAGGATATCTCTAAATATTTGAATACCTTTAAATTCACTTCATACTTTTTGACTATCATAATCAACTTTCCCATCTCTACATCAATTAAGGTCCTTCTTGTAGCTAGGAAACGGCAACCTAAGATAATACACATGTACTTTCTTTCTTTGATATCTAAAACAAAGAAAAAGTGGGAAATATAAACGTAACTACTTTTATTAGCACATCCTTAATTAACTCGTTTTGGTTTCTTCAAAGACCAATTGTGCATTTGGAGTGTCATTGAGATTAGTTGTGCTTTCCTAAATCCTAACTTTTTGAAAATTAACAAGGGCACTAAGTTGATAATGGATCCCAAACCATATAGTTCTTTCCTAAATTGATGATCTCATATTGTTCATGGAATGTGAAATGTATTAGGTTCTTCAACTTGGGTGGATTTTTGATCAATTATAGCACTACAAGCTTTCGTGAGGGAAATTTTCTCACAATCTCCAACTTTCCTCTTCTTTGATAAAATATTTTTCATAAATTTCATGTATGACATCATTTGTTCTAAAGCCTATAGTAAGGGAATATTAATATTTAGCTTCTTAAACATATAAAGAAATTTAGAAAATTGTTGGTCTAGATTTTGGTTATTAAGTCTTTGTGGAAAAGGAAGGGTTAGGACTTAGACTTTCTCCCCTATAAAGTTATATTCTTTAGGTTTCATAACTATTTCTTCATGCTCATTCTCTTCTTTTTCAATTTTCTTTTTTATCTCTCTTTCTACTACTAGCCCACTTTTTGTTATGATAGCATTGGAATACTCTTTACCATATTTTTTAGGATTCACTTCAGTGTTATTAAAATAATTCCTTGCAATGGTTCTACAAACTATCCCATTTACACCTCTAAGTTTCCTATACTAGCACTTTTATTGCCTTAATTTATTATCAAGCTCTCCATATTATAGGACATAGCATCCATAGTTACATTGAGCTTATTCACATCTTGGCTAATAGTGATAACCGAGGTAACCATTGTTTCCATTATGTTCCCTAATCTATCTAGTCTTGATTCTTTGATAGGTGGGTATTCTTGTTGATTGATTGAAGCTTGCAGATTAAATGGTGATCTATTATTGGATGCTCCACTTTGGTTGTTATTACCCCAAGAAAAATTAGGGTGGTTCCTCCAACATAGATTATATGTATTTGAATAAGTATTCCTTTGGTAGTTTTGATTGTTGATATAATTAACAAGCTTAAGATTGCTTCCACAAGTATTAGTAGCATGAGATTTACCATAGTTCTCACAAAGAAGAGAAGGGTTTTATACTATATTCAGCCCTATAGATGTCATATCAAACTTCTTTGATAGCTAACAAAAATGTATTTATTTATGGTTGTAAAGTTGTAAGGGCATCCATATCTACTATTCCAGCAACCTTTTTGGATTTAACATGTCTACTATCCATTGGTAATTATTAGAGGCCATTTCTTGTAGTAATACAAAGGCTTCATTCTCCCTTTGTCCATTAAAGTACCTTCAGTTGCTACATCAAGAATAGTTCTTGTTTTCCCTAATAATTAACCATAAAATGTTTGGATTTGTAAGGTGGAAGTAATACCATGATGTGAAAAAATTTTCAATAGCTCTTTGAAGCATTCTCATGCTTCATAAAAAGATTCCCCATCAAATTATTTAGAGGAAGTGATAAAATTCCTAAAATTGGATGTCTTTTAAGGTGGGAAATATTCAACCAAAAACTTCTTAGCCAAGTCATCCTAAGTGGTGATGGACTCTCTAAGCAAGGAATTTAGCCATACCTTTGCCTTGTCCCTAAGTGAGAAGGGGAACAAGCAAAGACAAATTGCATCTCTGGTAACTCCATTCATCTTGAAGGTATGACATGGCTCAAAGAATATGGCTAAGTTGGAGTTAGGATTCTTATTATCTAGCCTTCCAAAGTGATTGGATTGTACCCTTTGGATCATAATAGGTTTTAGCCCAAATTTATTTTTTTCGTTAACAGAGGTTTTAGTGATGGATGATTAAAATCCATCTACCTATGATACTACAAAATCCCGAAGAGGTTTAGAGACAATGATGTCCCTTCATTTTTTAAATTTGTAATACCCCAAGTTAAAGTTACTATAGGCTTTTTCCTTTTTAACATGTGAAGAGTTATTTCTATCTTAAGATCAAAATTTTCAAGAATTGCACCAGTTTCCCTGAGTATACAAAACTAAAACAAAGAGTTCAAATTTCCTAAACTATCATTGTAATACAAATATTGATATTAATTATAAAATATGTCAGTCACTGAAAATGGAACCAAAAACTTGGTAGTGATTCTACAAGTATATAGGTCATCTAAGTTATAAAGTGCATTAAGCACAAGTATCATCCCAAAGAGAGTGATTTGTTTCTATAACTAATTACCAATATGTAGTATTTGTAATACTATTTAATTGAGTAACAAAAGAAACTTATTTAAACTAATAATTAAACCTAAAATTAATTCAAAGACACAAATAACGATGAAGTAAACTATATTTAGAGAGTTAGACACTATGAATCCCCTAACCACTCCACATACAATATCAAATATATTTGAATGGTTTCTCTATTTAATTTATTAGATACATGCTCTTATATATCTAGGAATCTTTGTCAAGCATTCATTTAGATTTTGTGCAAACAATTACATTATCATGTTATTTCAATCACATATCAATTATGATCACAAGTATGAAGCCACATATTCATCAATCATAAAATTGTATTATTTTCATTCATATGATAATAATTCTATGACTAATTCAAAAACTTACTTTATCAAGCTAGGACATAAATCTCAAATAATTCAAGCATTAAGATCAAAATTATTGAATTAATTATTAATAGAGAAAATCTTTCAACTAAATAAAATCAATCACATGGTTTTGTGGCTAGGTTCATTAAAAATCCTAAATAAGAACCTAGCCACTCATGGTTCTAAAAACCATAATTAAAAATAAATGAGTGCATAAGAATCATAAGAAAGATGAAGAAAAAGATGAATATCCAACTTTGATGAAGAATTCAACTCTTCCCTTACTCTTCTTGCTAGATATGTAATTGCCTCCTCAATTTACTTTACTTGATCTCTCTTTGTAGCAATAAAATTTCTATGCTATCTCTTGTGAATTATAAATTATGTGTTGTTTATGGCTTCATTGTAGTCTTTTAATTAGGATAATTTTTTTCCTAATTAGATTGGGATTCATGTTAGCTTTAATCCAAGGGCTAAGATTGAAAGAGAGTTGAAATTAGGATTGACTCATCAAAATCTTCTTTGCTCTGCTTGATTGATTGAGATTTTTCTCAATCAATCTAATAGTGATATTGTTTTAACCTGAGAGCATTCAATCGAAATCAATCGAAACTCAATCAATCTAATCATTACTCGATTGAATCTTAATCGATCGATTCGTACCCTTGTTGATCCATCTAACTCTACTTTTCATATTTTAAGGCATAGCTCCCTTATATCCTCGATCCATCCCTAATCGATCGACTGATGTCTAGATCAATCAACCCCTAATGATCTTGAATTTGTCCCAATTTTTCCTATTTCTACTCTGTTTGTTATCTTTTCACCTACAATGCCATATTTGAACATAAGATTGATATTTTAAACAATATTAATCTCAAAAACAAGACAAATAGCTAGTTCAAAGTGGTCAAATAACTCTACTTTTATAAGATTATCACCATCACAATAAAGCATGAATGGATTTTCCATGTTTAAATTAACTTCTAAATCATTCATGAACTTGCAAAGCCAAACACCTTCCTTTGATGCTTCACAAGCAGCTGTGTATTTGGCTTCCATGGTTGGATTGGCTATGAAGCATTGTTCATGCTTCTCCATATGAGGGTTTCACCACCAAGAACGTACATTGATCTAGATGTAAATTTTCTATATGTTTCAAAGTTAGAGTCTATGTATCCTGTAGGGATCAAATCATCACCAGAATAGACTTGCATATAGTTTCTCATTCTTTGAAAATACTTGAGTAGACAATTCCCTAAAATCTAGGGATCTAATTCTAGATTCGATTGATGATGCACCCCAAAAAGGGCACTTCAAAAGATAAAACCTAACTTCTCTTATCATTGTGATGATTGTAAATAGAGTTTCAAGTAAGGGTTCAACCCACTTATGATTGGCAACAATTGTACTTTTGATTATTAAATTGTTAATAAGTTACTTAAATGTAGAAAGAGAGGTTTTGATTGATTTTTTTGAAATTACACAAGAAATATATATATATAATTATAGGACTATCCTCACCCCTAGCCTACAATTTAATTAAACATGTCATGAATGAAAATTAGTTTCTTAGGTTCTTAAAAATCATCCTTGAATTCTTAACTCTAAGTTTAGAAGTCTAGATCCAATTAAGACTTCCCATTTTTCTTAGTGTATTGATTCATAATACAATAATAAACTAACCCAAATCCTAAACAACGTAGAGGTTCACTTACTAGATTTAAATCATTCATTGAATTAAGATTAAAGTTGATAAATAAATTATCGGTGTAAAACTCCAAGTGCATAGTATCGTAGTTTTATAATAAAGTGATAAGTAGAGTATCGTCCTAAGGAATTGATAACTTATTTTTGACAAATATCAAAATTATACTAATCTTAATTTTATCTAGAGAAGTCACTAAGGTTGTTGTAATTAAAATTTAAAATAAAATTAATTTAAGAAAATATGCAAAAGAAGATAAAGATATTATTTGAAAATCAAATCAATGGAAAGAAAATTTATAGGAAATCGATTTCACCTAATCTCTCAATATACTTTACTCATCTAACTAATTGAATATAATTCTATCTGTTTGTTAGCAATCTTCAAAAATATCAAAAAGCCTCTTTCGATAATCAATTGAAAATAATCTTGTTCATTAACTTACACAAGAATATGCAATTTAATAAAGCATGAAATCATTAAGACCAATGATTTTTAAAACTATATTAGTTCATACAAGTCTTTCGATATCTATATTTACTTATGTTGAAATATTTCAGATCTATCTTATAATTTTCTCTTTCGATAGTCAATCACAAGACTAAAATCATTTAATTAATGACCAATTAATTAGAAGCATTAAAATAAGAATAAATCAGAAAAACACAAAGAAAAATAATTCAAATTAATATAGAAAATCAATTATAGTTTAGAATTAAATTATATCTTTTTTTAGAATAAAGTTAAATTAGTTAATGCTAAAAATTAAATTAAATATAAACGAATTCATCATAGTTTTTTGAGATCTAAAAAAAAATTGACTCGTAAAAAGAATTTGCTTTCGCCTTAATTTTGTGTCTATGTTCTCTCTCCTTTCTTTGTTGGTTTCTTCATTGCTATTTCTTCTTTTTTTCTCCTTTCTCTTCAACTCGCGGCCCCCTGCAGCTGGTTCTTTTTTATTTTCTTTCCCTCTTCTTCCACGGCCGCCTTTCCTTTTCTGTTATATATATATATTAAAACCTATCAGCCTACTCTATCCCCTTCTGTGTAGTTTCTTTATTTATCACTCCTTTTTTTATTTATATATATCTCATGCCTCTTTATCTCTTATATATATATATATATATCTCCCATCACCATTTTCTATATATAATATATATGTCCAATTCTATCCCACCGTTATTTCTTTTCTTTACATATATATATATATAAATCCCACGACCTCTTTTCCTCTTTTCATTAATTTGATATATATATATATATATATTAATTTAAATTTGATAGCTATGTAATTCTAAATTTTTAGATATTCATTACCTTTAAATTTACAATTAAATTTAAATAATAATTATGAAATCTAAAATCAATAAAAATAAATAAAATTGTACTAAAGTTGAAGTTGAAAAACAAAAAATTGTGTCAAATTATGGAAATCATCAATAAACTAAGTAAGATTAAAATCATTGATAAATTTTAATGTATACATTCAATCCTACTTATGGCATCAACCATAAGGTGTTACTTCGAGTAAGAATATAAGCGATTACATACTAACATCTTAAATTAGTAATAAACTAATTGATTATTCTAATCCATACATATATAGTTTTGACATTCAAATACGAAAATGAACACATCAAGAATAAATAATTAAAACTAACATTTGTCATGATATTAAATTAATTAAACTATAGTTTAGGACTTAATATTGCCCACAATCACATTATTGAATTAGCTAGACATGAATTTTATAAGAATCAATATTATTTTCATGAATAAATATAAAGAAAATGATTAAGAAAATCTTATGAAGGGTAGAGGATGAAGCCAATGTGACCTAAAACTTCAATCTCCAATAATCTCTTCAAAATATCCTCCACAAGTTTCCCTTGATATGTTATTTGATCTCTCTTATTCATATAGCGATTTTAATGTTTTGATGATGCCATTATATATTGTATTTTTCAACTTTAATTTGAGTTGGATTAAACTTTGCTTGATCCAATGATTAGAATTAAAAGTTGGTGTTGAAAAATGTCAAATTTAAGTGCTGATTGGATGTCTCGATCTATGCTCGATCAATTTAACATTTGTGATTTCCAACCCAAGAGTACTCGATCGATCCTCCATCGATCTACTTGATGTTGAGCTATAAATACTATTGATACATAATTTTCCATCTAAGGGCCCTCGATCGATCTCGACCAAATAACTTGTTTTTGCTCTAATTGCATATTTTTATCCCTCTTTTCTCTCATTCATCCCAAAATACCTGTATAACACAAAATAAACACAAAAAAATACATATGGAATAATAATTTATTATAATTATATGAAAATTAATACATAAATTTATGTATAAAATGGCACTAATTAATGGCACCTATCTCATTTCTTATACCTTTTTAGGTGTGTAAGGACACTAATCATTGGAAAGGATAATTCCTATCACATAGGCAGGTTCATTTCTTGAATATTTGTATTGCAAACCTAGATATCACCTTGTCTATGTATGATGCTTGAGACAGAGCTAATAGTTTGTTTCAACGATCATAAATTATTAGTATGCCTAGAATATAGCTTGCTTATCCTAAATCATTCATTTAAAACTACTTAGTTATCCATTGTTTTACTTTTGATAATAGTCCTACATTATTACCAATAATTTGGATAGTGTCCATGTAAAGCACTAAGAATACCACTTTTTCATTATTGATGAGTTTGTAGACACAAAGCGCATCAACATTTTGAATGAAACTAGAGGATTTTATAGGTTCATCAAACTATAGAACTACTTAAGTCCATGGATGGATCACTTAAGTTTGCCAATTATTTCCTCTTTGCCTTTTATTACGAAACCTTCTAGTTTGGACAATGTAAATGGCCTCTTCAAGATAGCAGTTAAGAAAAGTTGTCTTGATGTCCATTTGTTAAATCTCATAATCAAGAACCATATCAATGGATAAGAGTATATAAATGGATTTAAGCATTGCTCCTAACGAGAAAGTTTTCTCATTATCAACTCCCTCTTTTTGGATAAAACCATATGCCATTAGTCATGCTTTGAAAGTCTCCACTTTCATATCCACACTTTCATATCCACTCATCTTTTCCTTTTGTAGAGCCATTTGCATCCCATGGGTTGTACCTTATCAAACTTCTCTACAAATTCTTAAACTAAATTAGAATACATGGATTCCATTTCTAGGTTCGTAGCTTCAATCAACTTGTTCGTGTTAATATGCTCTATCATTTGTATATAAGACAATGGATTAGGAATGTAACTAACAAGCACAACAACATGTGCCTTACCAACTCATGTGTAGCGGCCTGGTAATCTAATTGTCATCCCGCCTATGACAAAGTTGTGGTGATCTTAACTATGGACAATAGTATCTATGATTGGTAGAATATCATTTCTAATAATAGGAAAATTTAGGACATGATTGATGATTAATAATAATAAAGGAGAATTCTTAATTAAAAAATCATGATACAAATTTGAAACCAAAAAAACTAACACAAAAATTATAATACGAATATGAAAATTTATGATGTGAAAATAATACATAAATTTTCAAAAAACTAACATAGAATTATGATATGCATCTGGAAATTTATAATAACACAAAAATTTTCAGAAAACTAACAAATAAATTATGATACAAATCTGGAAATTTACAGTACAAAACTAATACATAAATTTAGAAAATTTACAATAACATGAAACAAATATGAAAATCTAAGAATTTGAATTTTTTTTTTTGTAGAAAATAAAATTAATGCATAGATTTTTAGATAATTAATTCAAAAACACTAAGATAAAAAGAACAAAAAATAAAAAGATAAAAATATGAAATTAGAACCTAAGGCTTTAATATAAAATGATATAAGTCCAAGAACACTGTCCTTGATTCTACTTGAATTCGATTTGATCAAGTGGGTATTATGCCATGGCTCATATTGAACTACACCGTGGTGTACCTACAAAATCTAGCATTGCTTTTATTTCATTAACCAGCTCCCTTTGTGCATTGTGCTTTATTTGTGGTGCTATTTGATTATGCCTCAACTCTTCAATAAGTCCATTTAATGCTTCTTTGAGTTGCTTTATCTTTGATCTCTTGATAGGTTCACTCCAAATTTGTAGTGGTATGTCATTCTCATCAATTTGTCTAAATGAATACTTTATTGCCTTGATGACTATAGAATAAAAATCCTCTTGTTTTTTGAGAATCCTACAAATAGACATACTTTGGATTGCGATTTCAACTTTCTAGTTTTCCTTTTAAGCACATGCACTAGGCATTCTCAATTACAAAGGTATCATGAACTAGGTCCATTATCACTCTACAGTTCTATTGATGTCCTAGGTATTGGCTTAGATGGAGCCACATTAAGTAAATACATTGATATTTCTAGGGAATATCCCCAAACTTTGGTAGGAAAAAGGCATGGTTCATCATGGATCTTAGCATATACAAGAATGGATCATAAATATGACAACCATAAACACCATGATGCAAAATAGACAACATTTCTCCTAAAATCATACATTTGATATATCTCTCTCTTCCACTAAATGTGTGCATGTCAAACAATAAAAATGTTATACATCCTACACTCTCAAAAATCCTCCAAAATAAAAGCATCTACATACAACAAATAACAAACAATACAAAAATAAGTAAGCATACTAAGCATGTTAAGATAAATGCAACTTATAAACTCAAAAAAGATAAACATGCTAGTAAGAGAGTATAGTAGTCAATCTCGTAAAAAGCATCAATAAACATACAAGTGAGATGACAAATATGGCTTTAAATGAGATTATATGCCAAAGGATAAGATTGTACCTTAAGAGAAATCATCGTCACAAACCGTACACTGTTTCCCCAAAAGAGATCATTGGCAACAAGCTACACACAATTGCCTCAAAAGAAAACATTGGTAACACTCACATCATTGCAAGTAAAAATTTAAAGAAACAGACTAAATATTAAGTAACACAAGTAACATCCCACAATAGAGAAGAACATCAAAATGATACTAAAACATTTATGCATATGAGGAAGACTTGGCTCCAACATAGAAATAAGAGACATGCATAGAATGGGTGAAAAATCCAAACATAAGGTATGCCAACTAAAAATACTAGTTTAGTCACAATAATACATGTAAGTCAAGAGTCCTAAAGATAGGTAAACAATCTATATGGAATATAATGCACATGGAAAACCTGAAAAAGCACAATATAGAAAAAGAGATCACAACACGCATATACTCAAGCTTGAAATACACTTCAATTTTCTCCAACAATTCATCTAAAGCAAAAGGAAGAACATGCAAAAAATGAATACTAAATAACGTAAGACAAACAGAAACATACTAGGTACAAAAAATAACCACTTAGTAAATCAAAGGAAATGCAGTCTATTTGATATAATATATGGATGACATGATTGTAGAAAGAAAAATCCAATTTTTGACACTACATGATGAAATCATGTAGCATGATGCTCATGCAAAAATCCATAGAAGAAGCAAGAAAGAAAAAAAAACACAAGACAAACACACATATAAAGCAAGTCAAAACAATTAGTAGAGGAAAATACTAATAAATGTTTAAATAGCTATGCATAGCTACATATAAAAAAAATTAACACCCTATGAATGGCAAGAAGTAGTGAAAATAAGATATACAATAAATATACAACACATGCTTCAAGAAAGAGGCACTTAGAGAGTATCACCAAACATTCACACATGCAATCTACATTCAATCTTAGAATAATGATATTGCAATAAAATGCACGCTTTCAGAAAGAGATGCACAAAGTAAACATGTGCAGATAAAAGGGTGAGTGTATATGCAGATAAAAGCTATAGATTTAAGCACCTAATAAGTTAAGCCTAAACAGGGGTGACCCACTTTGATAGCATATAATGTTTCATACGTCAAAATAATAAAACATATGTTAATTGAACTTCTAAACCAAATAGGCATCCAAAACCTACAAGATGTGTGGATATGCCAATCCATGAAATCTTTTTACGAGCTCTATTCCAACTCAGACAAATATGCCTCACAATATGATTAAGTAGATAATACAATATAAATACAATAAAAATAACATGTTTAATTCAACACACCATAAAAATAACTAATATATAAGAAAGAATAATTTGTGCAAGTACACTAGTGATGGTGTGCCTTATAGGTTCTTGCCCAAGCTAGCAACATACAATAATATAGAAAGTAGCATATATTATGTGACTCAGGCAAACATACTAGAAAAGATAATAAGGATTTTCATTCACTTCAAGACCTTTTATGTGAGATCATATTCGATAAATGATCGTTGTACACTCATAGCATGCGGTTATACATAACATAGCATGTAATGAAGTAAACTCATATAGAATCCAACTCCTATATGATAACATCCTTGAGCTACTTAATACAACCACTCAATAGTAAGTAATTCACTAATAAAAGCAAGTTAATAGTTCACAAGTAAAAATAGTATATGCTAATATCTCTATTAGTTAAAGCATCATGCTCAACTATGCCTAAGCTACCTCTACTCACCGTCAACACAATACTTTATCCAAGTACATCCAATCTCGTCCCTAAACCTCCATCACCACCTAATGTGATCGACTACTAATGACTCAACCTTCTAACATTCATAAATATTGTGACCTTACAAACTCTTAGTCAAAATATGACATACCAAAAATAGGGTCATCACTTATGTTCAATGTTACAACATTGTAACTCCTAAACATGACATACTTCTACATAGGCTCCTTACTTATACTTAATGTTGCATCCTCGTATCACTCAAACGATACATGACACATTACCATATAGACTTCTCACTTATAAGAATTGTTGCACTCTTATAACTACCAAACGATACACAACACAACCACATATGCTCATCTCCTATGGAATTGTTGAACTCTTACAACTACTAGTTGAGACACGATAACGTAACACTAAGTGAAGCTCTTCAAAATGATGTGGCTCTTTACTAGCCAAAACCTCACTTTATCTCATAGTTTTTACACTCAACTCGATGTTTGAGAAATATAAGAAAGACTCATTTCTAATATCATATGTCTTACAAATCTATACACTATTTTTTGAACCCAACACATAGAAGGAAAAACAACCATGAAAGGATTAGGGAAGTTTGATATCAAATGGGCAGAACTTTTCCTCCCTAAATTATGGCCAAGAAAATAAGAGGGGGAAAATTATAGAAAAATTAAGCCTCTCGAACCCTCACCAAGCACCCTCGCTGATTATATCAACGAGGGTAGCAACAATCACAACGAGGGAATAGTTATTACAATGCACCAACCATCTTACTAGCAACCTTACTAACCACATTGGTGAGTACCTTAATGAGAACATCGATGAGCTCCCAACGAGCTTGCCAAAACCCACATAGAAAAGCATTCCAGACATTAAGAAATGTCCAGTCTCCAATGAAACAATACAAAACAAGAAAGTCCCTAATGGGACAACATAACAATAAAAAAAATACTCAACAATGCAAACTACATGCAATCTAAGAGAATTTGTGTGTGCAACAAGCAAACATGAAACTGTGTCTTAAGTGATATTGAGTCATCACCTACCAGTAACCAATCTTATAAAATATAGACACAAACATAAAATAAAATAAAAACACCATATTTTTTATGTAGGAATACCAACATCAACACGATAGGATTTACACCATGTTTTCTCTTTTATTTTTAATGCACAACAACCTTTATGCGTTCAAGTTGTGATGGGTTAGCCACACTTCCTAATGCAAAGTGTTGAGATTGTAATATATCAAATATCTCTTGCATTGATTTGATCGTATTATCAATGCTAGCTATCAAAGCTATGAGCCATGTTATTGGATCTAATCCAATGATCATAAGCAATTTGTGTGTTATGAGTTTTATTTTCCTACATTCTAATTATCAAGTAGCTACAAATTACAAGCAATTTCTATTGTTTCTAATCCAACAACCATATGCTTTTTGTACACTACAAATAACATTTTTAGGGATACTTGGAGGATATTCCTGCATAAGATAACATAGAACATTTTTTGTCATCAAAATAATAATAGTAACAAAGGTTTAAATTAGCCTATTTCTTAATTAAATTATAGTCCTTATATTAAGTCATTTGAGTTGTTTTTAATGGATCTAGGGCATCAATGTGTAATTAAAAGATGGTGATTCAAACTCATTTTTTAAATTGATATTTGATCTTTTCTTCAACTTTCTCATTGTTAAGATTTTTCGAGCTATCTCCTATAAGTCTTTTGTTTATGATTTTTTAAGTATTATTAAATAAAAAAAATTGTGTTTTTTCACCAAGATTCTGATCTAGGGTAGTATTTTCTTCACCTAGATCTTAATCTAAGGTGACATTTTGTCAAGTTATGATTTGTATAGACATATTTGTTTCAAGTTTGGGATGTTTATTTTTAAATCTAGGTATAGATGTAATGTATTTTGGAGAAATGTTTTAAACAATGAAGATATTAAATAGTCATCAAATGTAATGGAAAATCTATTGTTGTTATATATATGAACTATACTCTGCGGTAGATATAAAAGAGCTAATGAAGATCTATGATACTTTGATGATTTAATTTTTACATAAACTTTTCTTTTTGTTCAAACTAATGTATTATTCATAATTTAAATAAAAATCTTATCTTTATCTATAAAAATGTTATTTTTAGTCCCCACTAAACTTCCGTCCATATCCTTCCAAGTTTATAGAGGTTCTTTCCAGTTTCATCTCTATGTCTACGGATAAATGCTTCACCAGAAATTGGTGCGGTTTCATTATGGTCATTTTTTCCTTCTAAAATACTAACTAAATTGACATATATTGATTTATTAAATCAAGAAAAAAATGTGACCTATGAAATATCAGTTATAGAACAATAAACCAATATATTTATGTCAATTTACAATTTAGACCTAATTATTTTTCTAAATAAATTTAAATTATTTTAACTTTATCTTAATAAATGAATGGATAAATAAAATTTAATATTTAATCAATAATTTAATTCAAAAAATTTGTATATTATTATTTGAATAAAAATAATATATCAATTTTCAAGCATAAAATAAATTCTTAAAATGATTAAATTATTAAGAATTTGATAACAAAAAGTAAGTGAGATCTTTTATAAATTATACTAAATATTTATAAAAAGATGGAAGGTCACGTTAGTCTCCTTACTTGTATAAAAACTTTTATTTAGTTTGTTAACTTTGAGAATGTGATATTTAGTTCCTTTACTAATAAAAATGGTACTAAAAATAGATATTTAATAATTTTAAATTCATTAAAAAATAAATAAAAGTTATAAGGGGTATTCTAATTATAAAATGGAGATAAAAGACGATAATATGTTCACCAGTTATGTTTGTAATTTTTTTGGTTTGATAAGAGGGGATAAATGACAAAAATACTCTCATTAATTTTTGTTTAAAATTTTTTATCAATAAAAGACTTTTTGTGACTCCTTTTTATAAGTATATATACTAATGAAATTTTTTATAAGAAAAAAACTATTGAGTACCTTTTTTATAAGTAAAAGAGCTACTAAACATATTTTTTATAAGTAAAAAGATTAATAAACATCTTTTCAAAACTAGAGGACTAAACAACACTTTTATTCAAAGAAAATTAACCCCATAATACTTTTCCTTTTATAAAAATGAAAACTAAAGAAGAAGAATTAAGTTGTCTAACATTCTTAATTAACACAAAAATTTAATTAAAATTAAATGTTCATAAACATACTATATGTCTGCTATAATTTATAAAACTAAAATTTAGCAAACTATAAATCTGTCCGATACAACTTTGATTTATATTGTATGTGTTAGTTTATTGGTTGTTATATCCTCTTATACTCTACACAGTGGTGTTGAGTTGGTGAGAGCTCCTAGCGCTTCTATTCAACTTATATATAAAATAAAATGAAGAGCAGTAATGATTTAATAACTATAATTAAAGTGCATAAAAGTTAATAAACTTTTAGGTAAGGTATTATAAATTTACTAAGTGTTAAAAAGTAGATCAGAATTTTAAAACTTAAAAAAAAAAAACTAAAAATAGAACACATGAAGATACACGTACTTATTATTTGAATTGTTATATATTTTTAAATTAATTGTTATATGTTAAAACTTATCTAAATTTGTATTTTTTAAGTTATAATTGATTTCAATAATATTTAAACTCAAAACAATACACATGTATATGTTTATATATTCAATTTATAATATTTTTTAAAATTTAAAATTTCTTATTAATTTTTCAATAATTGTTGGATTTTTAACACCCGATCTAAAAATTAATATAATTTTATATAATTTAATCATAATTAATAAATTATTAGTACATTTTTTCCTATAAAATATAACTTTATAAGGTTTTTTAATCTTTAAAGAGCTCTTACATAGTATTTAAAAATAATTTTTTATTTATTTATTTTTAAGTTGAAAATTAAAAATAACTTACTTTTTTTAAAAATATTTTAATCTTTTAAATATTTAATTAATTAAGTAACTTTTATTGTACCCTATAAAAAAATTTAACTAAATTGCCTTTTAAATAAAGTTAAATAACTCGTGCATCATCTAAAAAAGTTATTAAATGATATTATTGTATTATAATTTTATAATATAGTTACCATATACTTTTAATATAATATTATTTAATATAATTTTATATAAATATGAAAATATATTAAATATTTATATTTTGCTTGAATTTTTAAAGTAAAAAAGCATTAAATTAACTTCTTTTTTTCTAAAATTTATAAAAACAAGCTATAAAACAATCTCCACCGACTGCTAGAAAGGAGTAAATGTTGGGACTTTGGGTACAACTGTATTGATTTTATTAGGATTTTAACTACACAATATTTAATATAAATTTTATAAATTAATAAAAACAATTTAGTTAGTATAAAAATAAAGTATTTTTATTAATTTTTAAAAATACTTTTTAAATTTTATTAAAGTTTTAATAACGGTTGGGTTTATGATAAATATGTGGTAGTTCTGCCGGGAACACACAAAATATCTAACAGTTTTACAAACATTGGGCAGGGCTCATCCGCTACTCCACTCCACTCCACTGAACTCTCCAGAAGCTCAAATCCAAAATGGCGACCGAAAATCCAATTATACGATTTGGAATTCTAGGGTGTGCAGATATAGCACGAAAGTTATCTCGGGCCATAACACTAGCCCCAAACGCTACTCTCTACGCCGTCGGTAGCCGTTCGATTGAGAAAGCCAAGGCTTTTGCTTCCGCCAACAACTTCCCACAGGACGCTAAGATCTACGGTTCTTACGATGCCGTTCTGGACGACCCATATGTTGATGCCGTTTACATCCCTTTACCCACCAGTCTTCATCTTCGCTGGGCCGTTTTGGCTGCTCAGAAGAAGAAGCACATCTTGCTTGAGAAGCCTGTGGGCTTGAATGTCGCCGAGTTTGATAAGATTTTGGAAGCTTGTGAGACTAATGGGGTTCAGATTATGGACGGGACTATGTGGATGCACCATCCCAGAACCGCTGCCATAAAGGAGTTTCTCTCTGACGCCAATCTCTTTGGTCAACTCAAATCGGTATTATACATTATAACTGCTTCTGCCTCCTTTTAAAATTATGATGATCAAAGTTAAAATTTCCACAGCAATGTGTCTGGGATTTTTTTATATCCATTTTGGATAATTTCCTGGAAAAAGATGGTTATGGTTGTTGTTTTGGAATTATTTATTAGATTATAATTTAATACAGAAACGTTCACTGAACCATATAAACTTAAAATTTAAATACAATGGAAACAAAAATGGAATAAAAATAAAATTCCAATGGATTTTTGATTTTATGTTCTTATTGATTTCTCACATTTACTCTCTGCGTTTTGATGGTGTATATGAATGTATCAGTAAGTAATGAGAGGACCCGCTACCTTTACGAAGGTTCTTCCATCAAGAACCTCGTATGGTTTCGTAACCGATGTATGGTTTCGACGAAACTAGACCGTTACTAGCGTTCGTCATTGCATTGGATCACTTTGATGTTACATTCTCCCACTTGGTGCAAACATTAAGCGAAATTCTCTTGAGTAATAAAATACATGAATCATAGCGATAAGTCCTCTAAGAGCAAGTATTATCTTCCATGTATTACAATATGTTTAATTTTTCAAGTATTATACTTTATGTGATAAGGAAACTTAATGAATAAATCATATATTTATTCTTGGTCCAACAAAATATATATTTTTTCAAATAAATTAAGGTGCACATGAATATGAGAAAATATAACAATATATAAGAGTTTCATTAATAAATTGTATATATATACATTTACAAAGTGGAACCAATTCTCTTTTTCTCTACATGATCCTTAAATTTCATTGGCAGCATGCCTTTAGTCAAAGGATCAGCAATCATCAACTCAGTGCTAACTTGTTCAATGACCACTTTCTTTTTCCTAACACGTTCTCTTATGGCCAAGTATTTAATGTCGATGTGCTTATTATGACTACCACTTTTGTTGTTCTTAGCCATAAATACAACGACTGAATTGTCACATTATAATCTTAATGGCCTAGAAATAGAGTCAACTATTTTAAGCCCAGAAATGAAACTCTACAACCATACACCATGTGATGTGGCCTCAAAACATGACACGAACTCGACCTCCATAGTAGAAGTAGCAGTAGCAGTCAAAGACTGTTTCGCACTTATCTAAGACACGGTTTCACCGGCAAGCATGAAAATGTAACCAGATGTTGATTTTCGTGAATCAACACAACCAATGAAATCCGCATCGGAGTAACCAATTATTTCCAGATCATCGGTTCGTCTATACATGAGCATATAATCCTTAGTTCCTTGCAGGTACCTCATCACTTTCTTTGCAGCTTTCTAGTGGTCAATACCTGAGTTACTCTGATATCTCCTTAACATTCCAAAAAAAAATGCAATGTCAGGTTTGGTACAGACCCAAGCATACATCAGGCTTCCAACGGTTGAAGCATATGGAATAGTTTTCATCTGTTCTCTTTCAAAATCATTCTTTGGGTATTGGTCCAAATTGAACTTATCGTCCTTCACAATGGGAGCAAAACTTGGTGAACAATCTTTCATTCGAAATCTCTCTAAAACTTTATTGATATAGGTTTCCTGAGATAAACCCAAGACGCCTCGAAGTCTATCTCTATGGATCTTAATACCAATGACATGAGAAGCCTCACCCATATCTTTCATATCAAATTTTTTTGAGAGGAATTGTTTTACCTCATGTAGCAAACCCTTATCATTGGCTGCAAGCAAAATATCATCCACATATAGCACCAAAAAACAAATCTTACTCCCACTAACCTTCTGGTATATACATTGATCCATGACGCTCTCTTCAAAATCAAATGAAGTGATGACGTTATGAAATTTCAAATACCATTGAGGAGGTATGCTAAAATGAGAGCTTATAGTAGGATTTATGGTGTCAAGTGCAGCAGTCTTGTGGGTTAGGCCCATTACAATTTACCTTATTAAATGGGTCATCTTCAGGTTGTAAGTGCATAGCCACATATTTGATTATAAATCCTACTATAAATAGGATGATTAGCTTCTTATTTTGTACACATTTTTCCATATGTAAAATCCCTTCAATTTTTCTAACTCAAGAAACATCATTATACAACCAAAAAAAATTAAGGCTAGTCTCAAGATTTACCTTAAGGTCTTTTTCCCTCAAAAAATCATATCAAAGTTGGTATTTTCATTGTCTTCTAAGGCTTAAAGCTTAACTTTCAAGGCATGTTAAGGCATATACCTCTAAACTTTGTTGACATTATGTTATGTTAAGGCATATACCTCTAAACTTTGTTGAAATTATGTTAAATTGATGGGATTGGAACACAACATAGGTCTAATTTATGTTTTAAAAGATATCTCATGTCAAATTCAGCATTTTCAAGATGAGAAAACTTTAAAAGTGTCCAAAACCACAATTAGTTTATGGTTTTCAAATCTATCGGTGACTTTTCCTTGCTACTTGAACAACAACCAACATCGTTTTTCTACTGTTTTCGACAATTCTTAATTGTTCTTATACTACTTCTCTATATATTAACTCCATTTAAAAAATAATTAAAAAACATTCCATTTTTAAATAAAAAAATAGTCCAACAACCCTTCCTTTTATAGATAAATGTGTTTTTTATTTGTTATTCTAAGTGTTTTTAATTTCTTTTTTCATATTGAGCATATTATGAAGGTGCTAATGTTATTCCAAACTTATATTCTTTGTTTTTTTTCCCTTCTTTTTTATAGTAAGTTGAAAGCTTAGTACTTAGGTGATGCTATGTTTTTTTATTTTTAGTTATGTAATTTGAATCAATGAACTAATGAATTTTTTAGATGATGTTGTATGTTTATTGTGTTAGGAGAATCACAATTTCAATACGAACTTAATCAAGTTCTAAACAGCAGAATTAAACTTATTCTCCTTTTTTGTATGAATCTTTTAGGAAACCAATAAATAGAGCTCAAAATGAAAAAAACATGCATAAAATCAACACAAGCAATTTACGTGGAAAAACCTTCCCAATGTAGGAAGGAAACAACCACGGCACTCTTCTCCAAAACTTCCACTATCAAGAAATAATTGTACAACAGTTCTCTCTAGGTAAAACTAGAGGCAAACAATCAACAAATTCATCAAGAATACACTTCTTGGAAACCAACAATTATTTCAAGAAAAATGGAGAAATTTAACCCAATTTCATAGTCACTGTTCACGGCTCAGATTTTCCCAAACCAGTGAGCCAAATCAAAATCCCACCGTACAGATTAAAGAGTCTTGAGTGGTGAAACTGCCTGCAAAATTTCAGCTTAATTGGACCACAAACGACCTTCCATCAGAGCACTTAATGAAGGCTTGCTGGAGAGGAAAAAACTGAAAGTTTTTCTGCTTTTCTTTTCTGCAGATTTCTCTAGCTGCTGCTCTCTTAATTTTCTCTACCGAATGCACACTCAACAAACCCTAAATGAGTTTATTAATGAAGCAATAAAATGACACAATTGCCCCTTCTTACTCCATGGGCTTTTAAGCCACATGGGCTTCATTTGGGCTTTTCCAAATAAGAGGAAAACCCAAGAAATCTCCCCTTTTTTCTATTAGATGGAGGGATCCGCCATCCCAGCAATTGAACAACAAACTTCAAGTTTTTCTCTTGACATTGCTTTTGTCAGCATGTCAGATCCATTCTCATCAATATGGATTTTCTCAAGTTCAAGCAACTTATTGTTAAGAGTATCCTAAATCCAATGATAACTCACATCAATATGCTTTGATCTTGAGTGAAACGCCGAGTTCTTTGCTAAATGAATAGAACTCTGATTATCGTAGAACAACACATATTTCTACTGCTTGAAACCAAGTTCTCTCAAGAACTGTTTCATCCACAACAACTCCTTACAGGCTTCTGTTGTTGCAATAAACTCCGCCTCTGCTGTAGAAAATGCAACACACTTTTGCAATCTTGACTGCCAAGAAACTGCTCTACCAGAGAAAGTAATTAGATAACCTGAAGTAGACTTACGAGAATCTTCATCTCTTGCCAAATCCGAATCAGTGTATCCAACTAACACTGGTTTTCCACTTCCAAAGCTAAGTGTTAACTTGGAAGTACCTCGAAGATATCTCATAATCCACTTTAATGCATCCCAATGCTCTCTTTCTGGATTTGAAAGAAAACGACTAACAAATGCAATTGCATGAGCTATGTCTGGCCTCGTACATACCATTGCATACATTAAGCTTCCTACTGTTGAGGCATATGGAACTTTTTTCATATCTTCCTTCTCTTTATCTGTTGAGGGGCCTTGACTCGATCTCAACTTAAAGTGATTAGATAAAGGAGAAGAAATCACTTTAGCTTTATCCATATGAAACCTTTCAAGTACCTTGTTGATGTACCGTTCCTGTGACATGTACAACTTCTTTCTTTTCTTGTCTCGACAAATTTGAATACCAAGAATTTGTTTTGCTAGCCCAAGTCCTTTATGGAAAATGACTTACTGAACTGCTTCTTCAAATTATCAATCCTTGAAGAATTTTTGCCAACAATCAACATGTCATCAACGTAGAGCAATAAAATGATAAAATCATCATCAGAGAATTTCTGCACAAAAACACAATGATCAGAAGTAGTCTTCTTGTAACCATGTTCTCCCATAACTAACTCAAACTCTTTATACCATTGTCTAGGTGCTTGCTTCAACCCGTAAAGGCTTTTCTTTAACCGACATACATAATCCTCTTTTCCTTTAACTTCAAAACCCTCTAGCTGCTCCATATAAATCTCTTCCTCCAACTCACCACGAAGAAAGACAGTTTTCACATCTATTTACTCAATTTCTAAATCCAAGCTTGCTGCTAGACCTAGAACAACACGTATGAAAGACATCTTCACAACAGGAGAGAAAATATCATCAAAATCAATACCTTTTCTCTGACTGAATCCCTTAATGACCAGTCTAGGAAACCAATTCGAACTAAATCAAGTTCTAAACAGCGGGATTAAACTTATTCTCCTTCTTTGTGTAAATCTTTTAGAAAACCAATAAATAGAGCTCAAAATGAAAAAACATGCACAAAATCAACACAAGCAATTTACGTGGAAAAACCTTCCCGGTGTAGGAAGGAAACAACCACGGCACTCCTCTCCAAAACTTCCACTATCAAGAAATAATTGTACAACAGTTCTCTCTAGGTAAAACTAGAGGCAAACAATCAACAAATTCATCAAGAATACACTTCTTGGAAACTAACAATTATTTCAAGAAAAACGGAGAAATCTAATCCAATTTTGTAGTCACTGTTCACGGCTCAGATTTTCCCAAACCAGTGAACCAAATCAAAGTCCTACCGTACATATTAAAGAGTCTTGAGTCGTGAACCTGCCTGCAAAGTTTCAGCTTAATCGGACCACAAACGACCTTCCATCGGAGCACTTGATGAAGGCTTGTTGGAGAGGAAAAACTGAAAGCTTTTTTGCTTTTCTTTTCTGCAGATTTCTCTAGCTACTGCTCTCTTAATTTTCTCGCAGAATGCACACTCAACAAACCCTAAATGAGTTTATTAATGAAGCAATGAAATGACACAATTACCCCTTCTTACTCTATGGGCTTTTAAGCCACGTGGACTTCACTTGGGCTCCTCCAAATAAGAGGAAAACCCAACATATTGATTGCATGGTAATTGTTTGACGTTTAGTTGTTAAATTTTAAGTCCTTATTAAGTTATTAGATCTTATTTTGTGATAATTAATGTCTTGTTACTAAATATCTCAATTTTATGTTTTTTTGAAAATTTCGGCTTGATGCTTACACCTCGGTGGAAATAAAACATCTAAAGGCTAGTTTTTGCTTTTAAAAACCTTGTATACAACCACTGCCTCCTTGGTTATCTAGCGTCCCAGCAATGGTTCTATTTGTAGGACGAATATTGCTGACCTAATAATCGAGAGACATTGGCCCCTACTTCTTGGTTATCTTACCATAAAATTCAACTCTTGTTGACATGGTGGCGCTCGACTATCAACTTGCTGATTAAGAGGTTGGAGACCTCTCTCCAATTTTGCTTTGATGAATTGAAGGGATTCTGGTAGCTACAACACATTTAGGCTTTCCAGCCAACCTTGGCAAATGATGAAAGACCAACAAGCTACATCCCCTGATTTTGCCTTCTAACTCTCGTGTTACTGCCAATCAACTGGTTTGCGGCCACGACCTAAAGAAGCTAACAAGATTCCACTAGGAAACTCTTCATCTTTAGTATCCCAACACCAACACCATCCGCTCTCGTCAATATCGTATTATTACTTGTTATCCATCCTATACAAGAATACTTTCCTCCCCACTATCAAAACTAAGCCATCCATTCTACTTATTATAAAAGCCATCAATGGTATTAGATCTTCCATAAACTTATGTTGTAGGTGAAACTTTTTAATGGAAAAGAGTGACACATTGCTTCGTTGAAGTTAGTACTTGAGGAGAAATAAATCACTAAGATTTGGGAAAATAGCTCTTGGATTCTATTACATTTTATGAAGGTGTACTTTGTTCCCTAATTTTTTAAAAGGTACACTGTAAGTTCCTTATATATTTTTAAGATGCATGTAAGTTAATTTTAAGTTAATTATTTCAATTTGGATGTCATTTAGACATGTAAAAGTCATGTGACACTATAAGTGGAAGGTAAATTTGTCATTAATGAAAATAAGATAGAGTTGATTTTGGAGGAAATTAAATCACTAAGCTGACAACATGCATACCTCAATCTCATTTTTGATGCACAAATGGCTCCAATGGCTTTGCAAAGCCAAACCGTGAAGTGTTGGCCTATAGTTGTCTTTTCTCTTAATTTTATGGGAGGTCTAGAAGGTACGAATACTCCATCTTCCCTCTCTTTCTGCAATGGAGAAAAGAATGAATACTAGTTTATAATGAGTAAACTACTTTTTGTTGAAAGTGGTTTCAAATATTATTGAAGCACTCCAAATAGTGTTCAGAAATCTAAGAAGTGCTTCAAATTTTTGTCAGGTGCTTGAAATCTAGGTGACCAGCTAATTGTATTTATAATTATCCAGATTGGCCGGGTCAATTAGAACCTTATTTATCTGGTGAAGTATGTGGTTGGTTGTCAGGTGTTATGTTACTGTATCAGATAAAATTGTTGGATACTATATGAATCATATAGCCAGGTCTTAAAGGTCTCAAAATGCAGCTGTGCTATCTGTTTGTTGATTTAATCTACAGAAGAGTTAACCCTGTTCACTTTTTCCTCCAGTGTCAGAAAAGTGTCCTATGTACCTGCACAATCCTTTAGTCTATATACCCTATTGATAGGAGAACTGGAAAATATTGTTCAATTATTGCAAAAGTTATTCATATCATTTGTTGTGGCATCATTCATTATTGTTAACAAACCTTTTTTTTGGGCAGGTGCACGCTATCTTTTCTTTTGCTGCTGATCCTGATTTTCTAGAGAATGACATTCGTGTACGGTCTGATCTCGATGCTCTTGGTGCGCTTGGAGATGCAGGATGGTATTGCATCAGAGGAATCCTTTTCTCTAATGATTTTGAGCTGCCTAAAACAGCAGTTGCTTTGCGTGGGGTTGTGTTTAATAAAGCAGGGGTGATTTTATCTTGTGGTGCATATTTACAGTGGGAAGATGGCAAAATAGCAACTTTCCATTGCTCTTTCTTATCAAATTTGGCAATGGATATCACTGCTATTGGCACTAAGGGAACTTTGCACGTTAAAGATTTTGTTATACCATTCCAAGAGCACGAGGCTTATTTTACTGCAGGTTCTAAATTAGGGTTTAACGATCTCGTAACTGCATGGGTACCACAGCCAAGTACGCACTTAATTGCTACAGATCTTCCTCAGGAGGTTTGCATGGTAAGGGAGTTTTCGAGTTTGGTCACAGGTATCAAGAAAGGCATGAAACCATCAGTAAAATGGCCAGCTCTTAGCAGGAAGACACAGCTTGTTATCGATGCGGTGAGGGCATCAATTGACAGAGGTTATGAGCCAATGGAGGTAGGCTCGTAATTTGAAATTTGTGATCTGTTTATTGGTCTTCTCCATTTATCTTCTGTTTATTATGATAAATAATGTAAGAACTCAAATGTATTTTGCTTTTTGTATCCAAGGAGTTTCACATCGTGTTGTGTGTTCAGTTGCTCGAGACTCCTGTATCTGTTATGTATGATTTGCTGCTTTATGTAGACGGTTCAGTCTTCAATCGAAAACTCGATGAATCTTAATTCTTCAATTCTGATTTTGATATCTCAATCGAGTTAATGATAGCTAACAACTCAACTAAGTAGTGTACCACTAAGGGTCATAATTGAAGTCGGAAAACTCTCTTTCACAATTCTATCCCCAGACTTTGGGCAACTACTGCTTTTAATTAGTCCAAAATCAGTTATTATTTAATTTCTTTCTTTTTCTAGACAGACTGCTACTTAGTTTAAAGTCATCGATATGTTAAATTAAGGGATCTTAGATGTATTTTTTTTCTGAATTTTCTTATATAATGAAGTTGGATATTGAGTCGAGTTGGTTTTGTAACTTTACTTCATTGGGCTACTAGTTCATTGACAACTATGTTAAATTCATTTATTCTAGTAATTTTAAATTTGATTATTGAATGATAATATTTTAAAAATTTCAATTTTTTATCAAATGAAATGTTCATGTCATATGTGTATGTAGTGTATCATAATATTAATATAAAAGTATCCTTCAAAAGGATATTTCATATGGAAATCTGGCTATGTATAAGAGACACTGTTACCTCGTTAGATAATATGGTATGGGGTTTGAATCTCAACGATTGCGTGTGTGTGTCGAACTTATAGAAATAGTCTATTGTTAGCTCATGATTAGAAACTCATACAAAGGGTACAACTATCTCGTGGACAATGAGTTAGGCAATTTGAATCTCAAAGGTCGCATGCCTTTGTATTGAACCCATAGAAGCAATCCTCTTGCTAGCTCATGATTACTAACTCGTATAATTTTCGATGATCTAGGCAGGGACATACCATCGATGTTCAATGCGACAGTGGTTCTTTATTTTGATAAGATTTTTTTACAAAAATATAGAAATTAAAAAAATCATTTGGAACTAAAGTTATAAATTGACCAAAATTCCATTAAGTGCCCTTATTGACGTGGCTTTGAGACATCCAGTTTGGAACTAAAGTTACAAATGATGATAGTAGGAAAATTATCACTTATGTTTTTGACCTTTAGCATATTTTCAAGCTAAATATGTTACTGATTTTTATAAAAATAGTTCTAATATTCTTAACTTTTATAATTAATATCACTAATACCCTTTGAATAACTAACAATATTAAATTTCTATCCAATGATATATTTTCTTTTCAATGACTCTAATATCAAATTATGGCTAGTTGTTTTAGAATGTTAGTTATTATTTTAGTTGTTACTTTTTCTATATTATTATTTAAAGGCATACCTTTAAGTTTTTTACTAAACTATTGATTTAACTTTATAATTTTCTTAGATTTATTTTTATATAGATTTATGGCTAGTTTCTTTATCTTCATTTTTTTTATTTATTAATTTTATAGATGTTATAAATAAATATTTAATCATTTAAGATTTTTCATTGACTTAGAATTATAATTATCATACTTGAATTTAATTGATCCACCATAATCTTCCCTTTCGTTCTTTGTATTCTTTTGTTGCATTTGATATTCCTCAGCTTGTTAAGCATTGTGAATCTCTTGCATCCACATATGGGTTTGGTATCCAAATTAGATTTAATAGAGAACAGAAAAAAAATGACTACACTCTATTTTATTCGTAATATTAATAATATTATAATTCTAAAGGCTAATTAAGAATCTAATAAAAAATTTAGTCACTTATAGTTTCTAGATATATAGTTATTAGATGAATAATTTTTAGAATAGAAAGTTTGTTAAAGTTGAAGTTGTGTCCAAGTGATGGAAATGATGGTTCATTTTATAACATAAGTAATCTATATTTACAATAGTGAAAAATCATTGTTTACCCATACCTTAATAATTCTACCCCAACTTTTCGCTTTTGGCATTTGAATTTATGTCTTTCATTTCCTTGATATAACCTGCCAATAAAGATGTAGGTTCTACATGTTTATTCTTCTTTGTCATTTTTTGTCAATAGTTCTTTTGATAACATAGTTGATAACTCATCTTTATCTTCTTGATCTCTCATGCAGAAAATGTATTTGTGATCCTTAATGGTTTTCTTGGCATAAAAAAAATACCTTTCTTGTTTCTTGAAAAATTTTCATATTATTATTGTTAAAATTTATTTCAAATTTACTAATTTTTCACCATCTTCTTCAGTAAAGGCAATATTTATATGAAAAGTGATTATAATTTTACTAGTCGAGTAATTTACCTTGATTTTAGAATAATCATTAATTTTTCAAAGTTCATGATAAATTTGATTTAGCATTTGTCATCTTAAAATACATAACTCGTTTGTATTCAATTCCTTTTCTGGAAATGCTATTTGGTTTGGAACTTCTCTATTAGTGTTTGAAATCCCTAATTTGATAAAATGGTATGGACTAATACAACTTTTTTCATTACAATCCATCAGTAAATTAAAAAAAATCTGAGATAGATATGCTTGTCATTTGCTCTTATCTTCTTTCTTAAGTTCTTGATAGCATTCTTGAAATTTTCAAGAAAATAATTTAACTCATTTAAATTAATTTAAATTAATTTATAGATATATGTTCTCAATTAAACTTGTATGAAAAACTTTATAAACGAAAATTGAATCAGCTCCTTCATGAATATTAAATTTATTGCTTATAGGAAATTCTTCTTCTATGGTATAAAATTTAATATCTTCAATATGTTCATGAGTAAATTTTCTAGTTAAGTTATAGAGACTTAACTATTATGGTTTACTTAAATTTTTGTATCGATCCTTTTCATCTTAAATGACCAATGTATTCTTGGGGGATGTTTCCTTAAATAGTATTGGTGGTCGCACTATCTTTACTGTCTCTATGGGAGGTGTTTTTTGAATAGTAATGGTGGTTGTACTATCTTTCCTAGGGTTTTCAACCTGCTTGGTAGCGATAGTTGTTGTTGTAATGTTGTAGAGTAATTTTTAACTATATCTTCTAGAGTTAATAGCTTTGGTAATCTAGAGTTGGCATAATTATCTTAACCTTCTATTTTATTAGTGAAAGTTCTGTTAGTTATTCTACTAAATTCGATAATAGCTTTACTTGCTTTAGACCATTTGTTGTAGATTCATGGTTTTTGACTACTATAGACCACATAAGTATTTTTTTGCTTCTTCAGCCCAATTGAGCTTTTCATTTTTCTTTTGAAATGTGGTACTCTCTTTTAAACCATTAGGTTCTTCCTTTTCAATTGAATTATTTCTTTAGCAATTATATCTTCTTTATAATGAATCTCTAAGATGAACTCCGCTTTAGAGTTTTTAGATTGTAATGGTCATTTTGAACTGTTAAGTTCTTCTTATTTAATTACCGTCTCTAAAAGAAACTTCTCTAAGTATAAAACCTTGAGTTGTTTTTGAAAGACTCTTATCTCCTTTTCTTTTATCTTCATCTTGATATTAATATGTTCAATTACTAGAAGAACAAAAATGGTTAAAGATGTTAATTCTCTTCTAAGGGCATCTGCTAAACTATTCTTATTTCCTAGAAGTTGTTTGACATCAAAATTAGAGTGATTAAATCACTGTTGACATCTAACTAATTTTCTTTATTTATAATCATTTGTAATATTAGTTCTTAAAAAATAATCAAAATTCTTGTTATCAGTTCTAATAATGAATCTAAAACTTATTATATATATTGTAAATTTCTTAATACATTTTTTAACAGCAAAATATAATTTTTCATTACTATGATAGTTTAATTATGGACCATAGAAAGATCCTAATGTTTATCTACAAATATACATCTTTGTCATCTACTTTCGCTTTTAAAACTGCTCCTTAATATTTATGTTAAACATTTGTTTTAATTATCATTTTATGATTTAGACTTGAATGGTATAAAGTTGGTAAATTTTTTATCTATGCTTTTACCTTATCAATGTATAAAGTATATTATTCTATCCATTTTCAAACATAATCTTTTTTCAATTTTATTTATAAAGGTTTTTGCATTTTTTCAAGTTTCTTGATATATACTTCAACTTATGTTAAACATCATGAGAATTTTTGTCTTTCAATTCACTAGGAAATCTTTGAATATTATTTAGTAAATGGGATTATAGATTATATTTTTCATCTTCAATTTTTAAACCTGACTACTAAATTTTTTTTCGAAGCAGTTACTACCTTATTATCAGAAAGTACAATGTCTTCTTTCCTTTATTCTTGTAGAATATTAATAATATCCAAATAATGTTTATTTAACTCATCATTGAAAACTAAAATATCATCTATGTAAACATAGCAAATATATTATAATTTCTTAAAAAAGGTGTACATATACCTTTGAAAGATACCTGGAGCTTATTTTAATCATAATGGTATAACAATATATTAGAATTATCCTTAGTAGCAACTAAATGCTATTACTTTTTTATATTTCTAATCCAATCTTATCTATCAAAATCTAGTTTTGCAATCAAAAATTTAGAAATATTTCTTCCATTTTATTAATGATAATAATTTTTTTTCTTTGAAATAAAGTATCTATCATCAATAGTTTTTTTATTCAATACTTTTAAGTTTATTATCATTATCTTTTTTTTGTATTTTTTTTAGCTTCTTTTTGACTAGAATGTTGGACTAGAGTGAAATGAATTACTCAATATTATGACTTTTAGTTCCAAAAATTCTTCAATTTGTTTTTCAAAATCAATCGGTTTTTTTGGATAATAAATCATAGGTTTTATTTTAATGACTTTGTTAGGTTCTCTTAGTTTTACATTAACGATCATTTTAGATTTATTTACTTTTGGACTTAAAGGATTTTTTGAGCTTAATATTTTTAATAATTTTTTATATATGTTAAGGCTTTATCATCTTGTATTTCATTAAGAAAATAGTTTTATTATCTTCTATATCTAATGAAATATTTTCTATATAAGGTTTTGTTACTACTTTATCTCTATCTCGTTACGTTTTGCTTCTTAAATTGTTGCATAAAGTTGAGTTTGATACAGTCAAAGATTTTCTTACTTTTGATACATAAATGATTTCACCATCTAGTGTTGTCAGACTTATTTTGTCTAAATATTGTGTAAAAGGTTGATATAAGTTTAAAAAAATATTTGATATTAATATATCAACTCCTATTTCTTATTGATATATAGTAGGAATATGAAATTTCTCTCCTCCTATTATTATATCTATATCTTTTTCATTCATAGATATCAATGCATTTAATTTTTTACATGATTCTTCCTTTAATCTTACAAATGGATCAAACTTATAACCTATAATTTCATTGTCTCAACGTATGTTAATTACATTCTTTCTTAACTCTGTAAATTTCTTATGTATGTCTTATTGTAATTTATTATTATAACTATATTCTCTTATTTCTTTTAGAAATTCTTTTTATGTTTCCATTACAAACTAAATCTATATCTTATAGTTTGTTTCTGAATATTACTGGGATAATAGTGGTATTATTTTCTTCCTAATATTACATTATAGACTAATTCTTTCATTTGTTTAACTTCTTATTTTAGTTCTATCATCCTTCTTTCTTTGTTAGAGGTTTCTTCTTGAGAATCTATAAACGTAAACCTTGATAAATTACTTTTTCTTGTTACATTATTTTTTTCCAAGTATTAGAGAATTTGTTTTTAACATCTAAGTTCCATTCTTAAGGTATTTTAGATTCTATTAATATTTCTGGTTTTATTATTTGTCTAATTTCTTAGAAATTTTTATCTATTTTTATAAATTTATGTTGCTCATATATATAGAACTATTATGGTTGTTTGCTAATAAATATTCAATTACATAGTGTACAAAAAATGGATGATTTTCTTTTTTTATTGAATCTCATCTTTCAAATTCACGGCAAAACTTAATATTTGGTTTAATTTATATTACTAATATTAATAAAAAAATAGATTATGTTGTAAATTTTAATTTCTGGTATCATAGGTTTCCATACATCATTCCTAATAAAGCATATTTTTTAATTATTAATCTATTATCTAGCGGTGTTAGTTTTATTGGTATATTATTTTATTCTCTAAAATATACTTTTATTAATATTTAGATTTTTCTTAAATTGATGTATCCAATTTTTCTTTATCTTTTGAGGGATTTTTGATAGTTTATCCATATCTTTTCTTTGTTAATTAATGATTTATTTGATCTTATTTTTGCTCTATAATATTAATACTCATTTCTTTATTACTTATTTCAATAATAAATCATATACTTCCTTGTAAATATTTTTCTTATTCTTGAGAATGATGAATCTTTAAATCCATCTCAATCCTTAAGATTTAATCTTGCTATTTGTATTTTTAATTATTTTTTTTTCTAATTACCATTTCTTGTGAAAAAATCCTAAGATATCTTGTAATTTTGTTTCTATTATTTCTTGATTTTATGTTATTTCTAACATTTTTTATTTATAAAAGATTATAATTCAATTCCGTTAACTTTAACTTCCATTAAGTTGAAGATACTTGTAACATTTTTGAAACCTTAGAGATATTTATGATATTACATCAAAACTTAGGAATATTATTAATATTTTAAGTAACTAAAATAGAATGATTGGGATGGAGGCTTAATTTATTACATGATATATATGACTTTATGTTTGTGTAAGAGTGATTCTAAATTAGCCTTACATTATTGTTAGGTTAACTCTTATTGTTTAAATACTTATAATTGGATAACCAAAAAGAGTTGAGTACAAACTAGTACTTTACCTTTAGCAAAAGTATATGAAAATACTATATTTTTTAGGGGTATTCTTAGATGTATTTTTCTTTTAAAAATGATACAATTTAGTTCAAAATGATCATTTATAAAAATAAATATATTATTGATACCCCTGATATTTAGCATATCTTTATTTATGCTTTTGATTAGTTAATGACATTAACTTTTCATCCAATGATGTATTTTTTTCTTTCTATGGCACTCGTACCAAATTGTAGCTAGCTATTTTACAACGTTATTTGTTGCTTCATATAGACTTCTTGCTATTTTCTTTGTTATTTATTAATTTTATAACCAAATAATTAATCATTTAAGATCCTTAATTAACTTAGAATTATAATTATCATACCTAAATTTAATGAATCCACCATGATCTTCCCTTCCCTTATTCGTTATTTTTTGTCACACCTGATATGCCTCGGCTTGCTCAAACCTTAATACCCTCTTGGTATTGGTGAAACATTTATATCTGTACATAGTATTGTCTCCAAATTAGATTTACTAAAAAAATGAAAATGCACTCTATTTTAGTCATTATATTAATAACTAGCACAATACTCTAAGCCAACTAAGAACCTTGAAAATATTCTTAACCGCTCATAGTTTTTAGATATATAACTAATAAGTGGATAATGTTTTAGAGTAGAGAGATTGCTATTTCTGAAGTTGTTCCCAACTAATGCATCTTCATCTTCTTGATCTCTAATATAGTAAATGCATTTACGATCCCTAGTGGTTTTTTTAGCATAAAAACAAAACATATTTCTTATTTCTTGACAAATATTCAAGTTATAATTGTTAAAAATTTTCCTTAAACTTATTGACTTTTTCATTATCTTCTTCAGTGAGGGTCATACTGCTCTAAGAAGTGATTATAACTTTACTAGTCGAATAATTTAGTTTAATTTCATAAGAATTATCAATTTTTCTAAGTTTACGATAAATTTGATCTAACATCTGTTCTCTTAGTATATAGAGTTCATATGTACTGAATTTCTTTCTAAAAGCACCCTTCATTTTGGAACTTCTCTATTAGTGTTGTAAATCCTTAATTTGATAAAATGAAATGGACTAACACATACTTCTAAATTCTAGTCCATAAGTAAACTGAAAAATCTGAGATAGACTGGCTTGTTACCTACCATTACACCAAAAATGACTTTTAAAGTTGGTTTGCCGAACCGACTTTAAATGCGATGACTTAAAAATGTAAAGTCGGTTCATGCATTGAACCGACTTAAAATTTTTAATTTTTTTTACAAAATTTACTCATTTTATATTATACTCAAATTAAAACCTCTATTCGATCACTTCGTAATAACAGAAAAAACCAAAATTTGTTTAACAAATAGTTTAAATAATACAAATAATTGAAAAATTAAATATTAATTACTTGAGAATTAAATTTATTACAAAAAAATAATTTATTAACAATACATATATATTTAGCTTAAATTACAAATAAAATGATGTTGTCTCTTTTGTCATGAATTTTGTGACATTCCTACTTTATTTCAAGGAGAAGAAGCTTGGTTGGCTTAGAATCACCAGCATAGTGACCAGGAAATTGGGCAAAAAATAGTTGGTCTATATAACAATTCATTCCCCTAAATACATGAGCACGTAAACATCTATCAAACAAGTAGTCCAAATTTCAGAGACATAGGAATGGAAAAATTAAAGCATTATAAAAATTACCATGGTATTTTCCTATGTTATTAAAGATCATTAGATTCTTCTCCTGATGTTATAATTTGAATAAAGTGTTCTGTCCATTCTTCTTGTAAATCATCAAAAGTATGCATATCATAGCCCCACTTATTCCAACCAAAGAATTATATGTAATTAAATTCAAAATAAGAATGTAATATCATGAATTCACAAAAAATAACTTATATATGTTAAAAGATTAGTAAAAGAGATTACCACATTGACACCAGAGTGATATAATAATAACCTTATCCCTTTGAAATCATATTAGCATTGTATTAATCTTTTGTCAATAAATATGAAGATATTTGGAATCAAGTTGGTATTTTTAATGCTATAATGAGCTCTAAATATGAAGTCAAGTGTAACTCTAATTTGTTACTTGGGTTGGTTGAGTTTTAGTGGCCATAAACTTATGGAACAACTGTTTTTAACCCAACCAACCCAAGTAACAAATCAGAGTTATACTAAACTTTATATTAAGAGCTCATTATATTATTAAAAATACCAGCTTGAATCCAGATAGCTTCATATTTATAGACAAAAGATTAATACAGTGCTAATATGATTTTGAAGGGATAAGATTATTATTATATTACTCCAATGTCGATGTGGTAATCTCTTTAATTAATCTTTTAACATATACAAGTTATTTTTTGTGAATTAATATTACACTAAAATGATGATTCTTGGTGGTTTTCATGTACTTGGTTGGCCAGTTACTACCATGATGTTATCATACAAGGGAACTAGGCAAGAGAGATTAGATGAAGTTTGGGCAAAAAATAGGTCCATGTAACAATTCATTCCCCTAAATACATGAGCATATAAACATCCATCAAACAAGCTACCCAGACTTTCGCAAAGAAATAGAGAAATTAAAGCATTATAAAAATTACCATGATGTTTTCATATGCTATTTAAGATCATCAGAATCTTCTCCTGATTCTTATTATGATGATATAATTTGAACCATGTATTCTGCCCATTTCAAACATTTATGGGTCATAGCCTGACTTGTTCCAACCAAAGAACTACATGTATTTAAATTCAAAATAAGAATGTAATTTCATGAATTCACAAAAAATAACTCATATAAGTTAAAAAGGTATATTGGTTAAATAGATTACCACATCTTTAATTGGAATTTTGATATTTGTGATGATTTTGCTTATAAAATTCATGACATAGTAACCACACATGACTCCATCATTTTGTTATGGAACCTACGATGTTTTTGCTTATAAAATTCATGACATAGTAACCACACATGAGTCCATCATTTTGTTATGGAACCTACAAAAAACAAGTGTACATTATTTTACATATTCGAATATCTTTATTATTCAATAGTAAAATTAATTAAATTATTAATATTTGCTTGTACATACCATAACTTTGTCCCATATAAACTTATGAGATTTTTTAAGGGCAATGCCTCTACTCTTGTTCCACAGCTTCCATGCCCTATCAAAGTTTTTAATGGTTAGTTTTTTATTAAATATTACAAAGAACAATGGAAGAAAAATAGCTAGCTATAACTCTTAAATTTTAGCAACTTTTTTTGTATCTTTACTCAATTCTATTAAAGCTAATTCATAGTACCAAACATGATTGTCATATAGATAAAGGATTACCAATATCCAATGATCTTGGCCTTGTTCTAACTTTAGTAATGAAGGGATTATCAACTTCTGATTTGTGTTAAGTGTTAATGCCTTATCACATAATTTTTTAGCTCTGATGCTAACATCCTTCTCTTGATATTGATTGACAAATGAAGAATAAAATAATATTGCTAAATGTGATGAGTGATTAGCTTGAAGTTGATAATAACATGCCTTATATAAAATAAATATATATAAATAATTAACTAATATAAATATAATTATATATGTTCTACATAAATGAAAGTTATTTACCAATTGAGGACTCATCTTGTCCACACTTGAATTATACTTAAATCGATCATTTGATATTCAAATAACTACAATATGCACTCGATCAATATATAGGTTTGGCCAATGACTACACCAGAAATTTCTATAGGAAGTGGCACAGTCCATCCATCATTTATGCTAGATGCTCTCACAACAATAGTCATCAAAGCGCCAAGATTTCTGTTGAATTTTATAGCATAATCATAACTATACTTTTTCTATGGCTTCTTCTTGAATGACTTAGTGCATGATGATTTTCCACTAAACATAGATTTACCATAAGATACTTGGTATAATAGATTGAAGAAAAAGTATTATATATGTTAGTAACAATAAAAGAATAATAACATAATAGTAGTAAAAAAGTGTTATTTTAAGTACCATATCAAAATTAATCACAACTTGACTCGACGGTCAAGCCAGATATTGTCTAATTGCTTCTTGGACTATGGTAGCATCAGAAGGCACAAATAGTGGACAATCATGGAGCAATGATTGATCAATTACTATTTTTCAATAATTTGGAAAATATTGATTATGAATCATTCAATCATCACTCAATTATTGTACCATTCCAATAGTAACAAAGTCCATTGATGAAGGATGTTTCAATAAACATTTCATATTCTGTAAAACAATTAAGCGTTATATATAATAAAAAATAAAAATAATAGACTATCTATATAAATTTTAAATCTTACCACAAATGATTTATCAAATAGAGGAGCACTCCCATGTGGGGTAGCTATTGGAAGTACATTCTCATCAAAAGGTTCATCGTGATGCGATGGATGATGACTCTATGAAAGTAGAGTCATTAGTGCACTTTTTTACTTAATATTTACTTATTTTATTCAATAAATAGTATTTTTTGGGTAAAAAATATTAAAATATAAACTTTTTAATGAAAAGGGGTGAAAATATAATTTTTGGAATTTTTTGAGATTTTTATGGATTTTTAACGTAGGACCAATTAGGAGCTACCACGTGGCATGCCACGCAAGCAGAGGAGCTGATTGAGAAAACCACGTAGACACCATGCAAGCATGGAGAGAAAATCATGTTATGCCACATGTTAGCACGATGTTCAATCTTAGTTCAAAAATTGGTCAACGCGTCATGCCACGATTTGCTACGCCATTGCTCCGTGCGTTCCACTCGTGTGCCACACCATTAATTTCTACGAATCATATCACACCATATGTCATTGACTTAACGAGAATTGACTCTAACCGATCTCCCCTCCCAAGTGTCGCTCCCTGATTCACCCAATGAATTTCTGATGGCATATGTCACGTTGTGATTGGCTGAAACTGTCAATTTTGCTTCTTTTGATCCTAGCCCTTGATTTAAAGGTAATTTGATGGTCTAGATCTCACTTGAGCTTTATTTAATCCCCTAATCACTCTATAAACCCTAATTGGCATCCATTGGCATAATTTTGGTCATTTTTTGGAGCTAAAAAGAGAGAAAAATACAGAAAAATTCAAGAGACAACATAATTTTAGTGGAGATTCAAAAGGAGATTAATACTACAATTCAAGATATTGATTCTATTTATTTTTCTACTCTTTTCATTATCAATTTTATGCCTTCCTTTATGAAAAATATGAGCTTTATGAACATAATTGTGTATATTTAATTTATTAATCTAGGGATCTTATGAACCCAATTTTCACCATGTAATGATTTAATATTTTACCCCAATTATAATTATAATTTAATTATTTAATCTAATTTTCATGCTATTAATTGTTTGGCCAACAATTTATCTATATAGGCAATTAAATAGATTTAAGAGAATTATTTAATCGTTTGTCTTGATTAAATAACATGCATAGTTTTTAGGCCAAGATGTATGATTCTTATATATGTGATCCATAATTGATGAACTTAATGAGTAGTATGCAATTTAATTGGCATGAGAGTGTGATTAAATTAATTACTATATGGTGTGTAGTTTACTTGAGAGAGGAATACATGCTAGGTTAGACTCAATTGATCATTTAATTAATTGATAATTATATTGGGGGATTTTAGCGATTCACATTTTTAGAAAATTGGAGGGTTAAGTATTCCTAGATATTTTCTCACATATCTTTTTAGTCACAAAATCTGATTTAATTAATTATTGCTATTTACTTTTAGTTATTTTAATTTTGTTTCCTTAAAATATAAAAACACCAAAAAAATTGATTTTTATTATTTTTAGTTTTAAAAATTAGTTTCTAATAAAATAATCTCTGTGGGAACGATATTTACTTATCATTATATTACTTGTTACGATATGTATACTTGCGTATTCATTGCACACACAATTTGTGTGGCGATCAATGTATGGTAAGAATGCACATATTGCATTGGAGAAAATAAACCACTACCTGATTGCATTTGCATTCCTAGCATAAAGGGAGGACCATTAGGAAGACTATATCCTATACAGGATATAGGTTGGGCGCATGAGATTGCATGGTTGGCATGCCTAGTATGGATGGTGGCATGCTTGGCATGGATGGTTGCATGCCTGACATGGATGGTTGCATGCCTGGCCAATATGGCATGCCCTGATTGTAGTATGTTGACATGCCTGACATGTGTTGTGATTGATATTCTTTTAAAGTGGCAATCTCACTTAACATTAAGGCTTTAAAGGAGTTGAGTTCTTCTTCAATTTTACAGTACTTCTCCTTACTAACCATCTGTGGCTTTTGTTTTGGAATGTTAGAAAAATCCATATAACCATCATATTGGCTTCCTCCCTTAACATGACCAAGATGCTTGCGTCCAAATGCATGATATACAACATCTCTCTCTAGCTGTTCGATTATTTCACCCTTGGCTGTTTGTTCTTGAACAACTCTCTACAAATAATAAATCAAACAAACATATCATACATTATTACATCAATTAGAAAAAATCATAAGGACTTTGTATCAAATTAAATTACTAACCAACTGATTTAGTTGTTCTTCTCCTCGTTTAGTCATTGGTCTCTACTTCTTCGTTTTGGGGGTCTTTGTTTCTATATACAATTCAGAATGGGTAACCGATCTACTCAATTTAGCTTCCTACATAAATTGAATAAATTTATTAACCAAGACATCAACTTAAATTTGAGGAAAATAAATATAAAAATATTTAAAAATTAACAACTTAATAATATCATTCTATGTCTAACTTCAAGATTTGAAGACCTCTCAGTACGGTTAGGAAGAACATTATGCATTTGTATATTCTGATGTTATTTCCTAATAATTTGAAATTCATCTGTATGCCTATAATCCATGAAGTCTTTCCAAACTTGGGGTTCAATCCAGGGGTGTTCTTCAAGTATTTTGTATAGTTGTGCTTCATCAAGTGATTCAAAATATGGAAACATATAATTTATGGCCAATCTGGAAGTTTTGTATTCCTTCCATGCCTTATTTGCAATCTTATAGCACTTGATCATCTAAGTGTCAGGGACTTTATAACGATTCTGTAAAAACACACTACAATAGATGAGATATAGTACAAAAAAGATATAATATATGTAATTAGTTATAAAATAAAAGAGACATACATAAATGGTTTTCCATATTTTGGGCTTTTCAACTTTGTTAACCTTAGTCTAATCATTTATATTGATTGGTATACTTGACTTTACTAGTCTACCAATAAAGGATTTCAATTGTTGGCCATTTTCCCCTAATGGATTACTAGTAGCATCAAATAGAACGGGTACTCTATCATATGGGTTAAGTGGAGCATCAAGTATATTCGCCTAACCCTTTATTTTCAAATGCCCTAATGGATCATTTGGATCTACAATCTCTGGTACCCTGGGATCCATGAAATATCTACAAACAATGATGAAATAGAAATTAATTGACAATTTTAATTCCAAACATATAAACATGCAAGAGTTAATAGAATAATATAAAACATAAATTATGTTTAATTAGTTTATTGATCGTATATATATATATATATTCATTCACAATCACTTAGAGTCCATAACGAAGAATCAACATCATCATCAACTAGATCATCATATACATTAGGCAATGTGTTTGGGAAATGACTAATATTGGATAATGTATCAAGCATGTCATCATCTTCTAAGCCATCATAATGGTACAACTCTTTTTGTGGAGGCGTTAACACAACAGACCATCTTGTGTCAATTTGATCGCTTACATAAAATATTTGTTTTACATGAAGTGCTAACGTGAAGGGATCATCGGTGTGACTTATCTTGGATAAATTTAAAAGGGTAAATCCAAAATCATTTATTTTATATCCAATATTGATAACATCTTTGACCCAATCACACAAAAATATTGTTTCATGGAATACCTCATAATCGAGTTCTCAAATTTCTTGAATTATACCATAATATGTTCTATCAGAAAGTACAGGATTACAATCTTTTGAACTAGAAAATTGCATAGTTTGTGCAACCATCTTCACACCACTATTCTGATTTACTTGGAATTTTTCCCTTGCTTGAGTCGTAAACCTCGATCCATTAATTGTGAAACTAGAATATAATTTGACATCGAATTTTAGACCATGTGCAAGCCATTCTAAACTTTTTGTTATTTTATGATTGGGTTTGTTGAGTTCAACTCGAATCTATCCATACAAAATCATGAAATGTGTTTAAAACAAAGTTTTAAAACATTCCATAGAAGTACTAATGAATTCTTGTATGTAACACTTACATGGTTGTGAAACCAATTAATAAGCTCTCGCTTATATTCATCATACAACCATTTTTCTCCACCCTTTTTTTATAACGAGGATTGATCTTCAGTAAGTTTATATGTATTCTGTAATATTATTAAAGATATATTAATTAGATATCATTAATAGTTAAATAGAAAATAATTTTATTTTAAATGAAAAGGATGAACTTGTCATCACTTATTCTATGTACAATTGTGCCTCATTATTATTTACCAAAATGGTTTCAGGTGCTTTTTTCCATTGACTGCGATCAATAGAAAATTTCTTACTTCCACCAAGTATAGAGTTACCTACTTGGATCATGTGACGTTCTAAGAATAACTTATGCGTAGGATTTCCAATTTCACTGCAACCACTAAAGTATTCAGAACAAAACTCAATGGCCTCTCCAGCAATGTAACGTTGCACCATACATCCTTCAAGTCGATTTCTATTATTTACATATCCTTTAAGGACTTGCATGTATCTCTTAAAAGGATACATCCACCTTAAGTAAGTAGGACACAATTGAATCTCTCAAACACACAAGTGAATCATTATATCAAAGAAAGAAGGAGAAAAATATTTTTCAATTAGATACAAATTCTCTACAACATCTTTCTATAAAGAGTTTAACTCGCCAATTGATATAGATTTATTGCATACTATATTGAAGAATGAACAAAGATGAATTATTGATAATCGAACATGTTTTGGAAGAATTGATCTAATAGCAACTGGTAATAACTGTTGCATTAAGATATGACAGTCATGTGATTTCAATCCATAAAGTTTCTTATCGGTGATAGACACAAAATTTCTTAAGTTAGATGAGTAACCATCAAGAACTTTCACACCCACCAAACATTTACAAAACACATTCTTCTCTTTTGTTGACATTGTATATGATGCTGGTGGTAAGTATGTTCAATTCTTATCATTTTCCACCCTTGGTGCCAATTCAGGTTATATGCCTAGTTTCTTTAAATCCAATCTTGCTTTAATTCAATCCTTTGTTTATCTAGGTATATTAAGTAATGTGCCAATCAAGCTCTCACATACATTTTTATTAATATGCATGACATCTAAGATGCGACAAATGTGTAGGTCTTTCCAATAAAATATTTCCCAAAATATTGAGTTTTTATTCCAACAACCATGATCTACTAATTCAGTAACATCTTCTTTTTCACACCTTTTATTAGTTGACCTCTTTTGTTTCCCTCCATTAGTGAGTATTATTTTTTTTCATCTTTCCATATCGTTTAAATGTTATATCATTCAATTGCCTTAATATCTCAACACCTCGCAAAGGTCGAGGTACAAGATCATGATCTTCTTCACCATCAAATGGTTTCTTTTGGTATCTAAACTTGTTTCCAGATGGTAAAAATCTTCTGTCTTTTATAAGACATCTTTCGTCTGTGAACAAGATACGTTGTAGAAGTGCCATCACTATATATAGGGCATCCCATATAACCTTTTGTTGCATGTCTTGATAAGTTTTCATAGGTAGAAAAATCATTAATTGTCCATAAAAGGACCCGTAAGTTAAAGTGTTCTTCTTTATATGCATCATAAATATTTACACCATCATTCCACAACAACTTTAAATCATTTATCAGAGGTTGCAAATATACATCAATATCAACACCGGGTTGTTTTGGTCATGAGATCAATAATGTTAACATAATGAATTTTATTTTCATACACAACCAGGGAGGAAGGTTGTATGTTACCATAATTATTGGCCAATAGCAATATCTACTACTAAGGGAACTGTATGGATTAATTCCATAAGCAGCAATAGCAAGACAAAGATTATGCAGATCAGATGCAAATTGAGGGGATAAATTATCTACTACTTTCAAATTTGGAGAATCATAAGGATGACAAGGCACCCCATCATCAGATCGATTATCTGAATGCAAAATCAACATCATTGATGTCTCTTTATTTTGAACAACCTTTGAAAGCAAGTAATCAGAGGAAAGTTCCAAAGAACCTTTACGGGTATGCCTTTCTTAGGTATTGTATCATTTGTAGCATGTTTCCATCTTGATTCTTTACACATCAAAAAATCATCTAATGTCTCGTATTCTTTTCTATAAATAATGCAATCATTTGGATAAGCATGAATCTCGTGAAATTCCATGCCAAATTGACTAAAATATTTCTTCACTTCATACATTGAAGATGGCAATTCAATACCCTCAGGAAACATATATATTAGTACATTTAGTAATTTTGTGAATCCCTTGTCATAAAAAACATTTTTTGCCTTCACGTTGTACATATGAACCAATCTCTACATTTTAGTGTATTTCTTGCATTCTAGATACAACTGTTTTTTGATAACTTCTAGAAGTATTTTAAAGGTTTTGGGATCATCCTCATGTAGTTCATCTTCAACACCATGAAGCATATTTTATGCCTATACATTATGATAAGATGTATATAATCCACTCACATTCTTATTTATCTCTTCCCCATGAGTATTATCAATATTTTCTCCATGATAATACCAACATGGAATGAATAAAATGATACTTAATCTCATCAACATGATGAAATAGCTCATTTTTCTACCTATCATTAAGAAATGTGCTTTGTTGATACTTAACCCACATCATTTGAGTTTATTTCAAATTTATTGACTATCATATTGTTGAATCATGTCTTTCCCATTTCATATTAACAAAAATAAATAAATTAAAAACACCCTAAATCACAGTCATAAATATATAAATTTATTTCATTACGAAAATTTATAAAAAACCTACACAATAAAAATAATAACATACATATAATACAAAACCTACATATTGATGAGCAGAATCGGGATTGTCAAAAACTTTGATGAGCGAAAACCGGCATCGCCGATCCTGCCAATGCTTTGGTTTTATATTTATAAAACTCTCACAAGTGCACGAATCATTTCGTAGTAAATGATAAGTATACTCCCAAGGTCGATCTAAGGAAGGAATGTATGTGGTTTTTAATTTATTATTCAAACTTTTAAAAATGAAATTAAATCCTAAACATCCTGTCACGATATTTTGGGGTTTTGTGTTTTTAATCTAATAACATAAAATTAAACATAGATTCAATAAACATTCATGCAAATTTTATCTTTTATAAATAGTGGACTGTTTATGGATATAATAACTAAGTTAATTATGCTTGCTCATATTATCTAGGTTATTAAAGATATGAATTGATATTTATTGATTCTTCCTTTTTTGTATGAATACCACCTTTGGTGGGGTTAGATATTCTTTGTTAACTAAACAAATCAACTAACACCTATGGGTGGGGTTGATAACTAATTTGTTTAATTAAATTAATTCTTTTTTCTAAGAGATTGAAATGAACCATTTAAATGCCACCTTTGGTGGGGTTAGACAGTTTAAACTTTATTCAAGGTGTCCAAATTAAACCTAAGAATTTAGTTATCTGAGTACTAACTTTCAAGTTTTAAAACCACTACTGAAAACGTGTTGTCAATACATTTTCAGATAATAATTCTTATAAAAACTTTTGAAATAGAGCTTCACTCTAACTACCTATTGTACCAACAAATAAAAGAGCACTACTCTAAATCAGACCGGATAACTAAACCTTAAAATCTAATTTTCAGATTTAAGTTTGTAATGAAAAATAATATATTTCTCTCTAACATTCTTAATATAAAATCTTGAATAAAAATAAAATCAATTCATTTGAGAGATTTTTACCTATTTAATATTTTGCAAGCATAACAACGTCATTATTACATCATTTTTACAAACTAGCACGCTTAAATTTAATCACGTAAAAATTAAATATAACATGTAAGAATAAAGCATAAAAAATAATCAAAAGAAAATAAAATCCTTACAAGATTTTGATGCTATTCCCGCTGCTAGAAAACCTACAAACGGAATTTGCACTCCCATTTATTGAATCAAAAAGCTAATAAATTACAAAAACATAACTAGTTCTTCCCAAAGAGGGAAGAACTCTAAAACTAGCAAAACTAGCTAAAACATAAGAAAAACTAAAAACTAAGAAATGAGAGAAAGAAAGAAGAGAGAAGTGTGTTTTGAGGTGTGTTTTGAAGTGAAGGGAAGAGGGGTATTTATAGGTGAGGATGGAGAGAAAAAATGAGTAAAAAAATGTTAAAAAATGTAAAAACGCGTAATGGAAATCTTGAGGTCATTAATGACGCCAAGATGACGTACATGGCGGTAGACGTGAAAAATGGGGAAAAGGCGTTAGCGGAGGAGTCATTGGCATCAAGGCCAGCGAGAGGGCTGTCATTGCACAAGCCGCGAATAGTGCCAGCCTTGAGGCCGCATTGGCGTAACATGTCAAGGGCGTGGTAGCGATTTCTTTTTGACGTTTTTGACCTTTTCGACCCATTTTGTCCAATTTTTCCATGTTTGTTGACCTTTTCCCACTTATTTATTAATATATTTGTGATGTATTGCTTCAAGTATTCCTCTTTGAGTCTTTAAATTGCGTTTTTAAGCCAAAATACCTGAAAAACAATAAAAATATCCGTGATTCTGAAAAAGACAAATTTATATAAATATATGATAAAACATATAAATATATATATATTTTTAATCAATTAATGTACATAAAATCATGGTTATTTTAGTGCTTTTTGAGCACTTATCACATATATAATACAAAAAATTATATACATAAATAATAACACATAATATACAAATAAATAAAAAAAATATGAATAATAAGTGCGTAGGATTAATAGAAATACTTACAAGAGTAAATGAAGTGATAAAATGAAGGAAATGAAGAAAAAATGGTGTTTTATAAGGGAGAAAATAGGTATAAAAATTTGAGTATTTTGGTCAAAAAATAGGAGATCTAGAGGATAAGTTGGAGAGGAAGAAAACTCATTAAACGGTGCTGGAATTGGTGGTCATAGGTGGCCAAAAAATGAGAAAGAGTGGAGGAGGTTTTGGGTTTTTGAGAGTTATGCAATGCTTGGAATAGTTTCTGTCTAGGAAAGAAAGGAGAGAAAAGGAAAATATCTACGTGTGTAGTATTGGTTGACATGTAGAACCGACGCTACACTGTAGAACCGATGCTACACGTAGGATGTAGCGTCGGTTCTACATGTCAACCGACGCTACGTCCTATATGTAGCATCGGTTCTACGCTTCAACCGATGCTACAATCTACGTGTTTTAAGTTGATTTTTTAGCGAACCAACTTTAAATTCATTATAAGTCGATTTTCACCAAAAATTGACTTTAAATCTCGACTTAAAACCACTTTGCTAGTAATGTACTCTCATCTTTTTCCTGAAATTCTTGATAGCCTTTTTGAAATTTGTAGGAAAATAATTTAATTTACTTAAATTGATTCCTAAATATAGGTTGTCTATTAAACCTACATGGAATGCTTTATAAACAAAAATTAGATCAGTTCCTTTAAGAATATTGAATTTACTACCTGTAGGAAAAACAAATTCTATAGTGTAAAATTTCAGATCTTCAATATGCTCCTAGATAGATTCTCTAACTAAGTTATAGAGACTCAACCATTATGGTTTACTTAAATTAATATATTGATCTTTTTCATCTTTAATGACCAATGTATTCCTAGGGGATGTTTCTCTGAATAGTACTGGTGGTCGTACTATTTTTATTGTTTCTACGAGAGGCATGTCTCTAAATAGTACTGATGGTCATACTATCTTTCGTAAGGTCTTCAAACTTCTTGTTGTCAATGGTTATTTTTGTTGTAATGCTGCAAAGTAATTTTTAACTATATCTTCTAGAGTTATTAGTTTTGATACTCTATAGTTGGCATAATTGCCTTCATTTTCTATTCTATTAGTGAAAAGCTCTGTGAGTTATTCCACTAAATTTGATAATAAGTTTGCTTACTTTGGGCCAATTGTTGTAAATTTCTTGTTTTGGATCATTATAGACCATATAAATATTTTTCCTGGTCTTTGTTTTTTTGCTCCTTGAGCCTAACTATGCTTTTCTTTTTTTCTTTTCAGAGATGTTACTCTTTTTTGAACTATTAGATTCTTATTTCTCATTCTGAATTCCTTCTTCAGAAGTTTTACCTTCCTTAGAATGAATATCTAATATAGATTCCTTTTTAGAGTTTTTAGGCTATAATGGTTATTTTGAATTATTAAGATTTTCTCATTTAATTCCTGCCTTCAAAAGGGACTACTTTGAGTATAAAACATCAAGTTGTTCTTGAAGGATTATTATCTCCTTTTCATTTATCTTGATCTTAATATCAAGATATTTCATTCCTACAAGAACAAAAATAGTTAAAGGTACTAATTCTCTTACAAAGGCATCTATTAAATTATTCTTGTTTTCCAGAAGATGTTTGACATCAAAATTGTGGTCATTAAACAAATATTACCATCTAACTAATCTTTCTTGTTTATAATCACCTCTAATATTAGTCCGTAAAAAATAACCAAAAATATTTTATCACTTATGACAATAAATCTAGAACTTGTTACATATATTGTAAACTTCTTAGTATTTTTTTAACAACTAAGTATTCTTTTTCATTACTGTAATAATTTAATTCTAGACCATGGAAAGATCATGATGTATATGTATGTACAGATATATTCATCTTTGTCATCTATTTTTGTTTTTAAAACTACTCCTCAATATTCATATGAAGTATCTGTTTCAATTATTATTTTATCATCTGAACTTAGATGATATAAAGTTGGTAAATTTTTGACCTATGCTTTTACCTTATCCATGTACAAAGTATCTTGTTTTTCCCATTTTTAAACATAATATTTTTTTCTTTTTTGTTTATAAAGGTTTTCACATTTCTACAAGTTTTTTGATGTATGCTTTAGCATACATCAAACATCATAAAAATCTTTGTAATTGATTTTTGTCTCTTAATTCACTAGAAAATATTTGAATATCATTTAATATATTGGGTTGTACATTATTTTTTCATCTTCAATTTCTTACCTTAAATACTTATTTTTTCCTAATATTTATTTAGTTCAACACTGAAAACCAAAATATCATCTATGTAAACACAAAAAATATTTTTTAATTTCTTAAAAATATTGTTCATATACCTTTGAAAGATACCTAAAGCTTGTTTTAATCCGAAATATACAACAAAGTATTAGAATTGTCTTAGAGGACAACTAAATGCTATTAGTTTTTGAGATTTCTCATGCAGTCTTATTTTCCAAAATTCAATTTGGCAATCAAAACTTGAGAAATATTTCTTTCTTTTTATTAATGATTATAATTATTCTTTCTTTGGAATAAATCCTCCATCATTAATGGCTTCTCTTTGAAGTTTATCACCATTCTCATTTTTCCTCTTCTTTGTTTCAGTTTCTTTTTCAACTAAAAATGTTGGATTAGAATGTGATGAATTACTTGATATGATAACTTTTGGTTCCAAAAGTTATTGAATTTGTTTTTCAAACTCAATTTTGTCTTCTGGAGTATAAATCCTAGGTTTACTCTAATGAATTTATTAGGATCTCTTAGTTTTATGTTAGAAATTATTTTAGATTTGTTTATTTTTTATCTAAAGGGTTTTTGAGATTAATGGTTTTAATACTTTTTTGATACATGTTAAGGTTTTATCTTAGTGGATTTCATTAAGAAATGTGTTTTGTTTCTCTTCTATATCTAGTAAAACATTTTATAAATAAGGTTTTTGTTGATGCTTTGTGTCTATCTCATCACATTTTTGTTTTTTATGTTATTCCATAAAAGTTGATTTCGATATAGTCAATTTTTTATTATTTTTGACACATAAATGATTTTACCATTTGGTATTGTTAGACTTATTTTGTCTAAATATCATGTAAAATGTTTATATAAGTGTAAGAATTTGTTTCCTATTAATAAATCAACTCATGTTTCTTGTTGATAAATGGTAAAAACATGAAATTTCTCTCCTCTCATCATTATATGTTTATCTTTTAAGACTTTATTAAAATTTATCATAGAATTGTTAATAATTATTATAATTAAATCTTTTAGTGCTTGTTTCTTGAGTCTTTTTAGGAATACATATTTTCTAGCTACACACATGCTAGCTTCTATATCTACATATGCATGTAAATGTTAATTTGTGTAACCTTTAGATTTTAATCCTACCTTAATATATGTATTGTTTGGTTTTGTAATACTATACAAATCATTCATCTTTTGATGAAGAGTATTCGCATTCTGAGCATTTATATTATGAATCAGTTCTTTCCTCATCAATTTCTTCTAATAGATAAATACTTTAAGTATCAATATATCTTATTCTTCTATTGGTTCTAACTTCATCTTAAAAGCTTCTTCTTAAATTTTTGCTTTTTGTGGAAATTCTTTTTTTTTTTTGTTGAAGCTTGTTAGTGCATTTATTAGAATAATGTCCCTCCTTATTGCAGATCTAATATCTGCATTTCTTTTTTCTCTAATGGGCAATAATTTTTATTTTCTAGTAGCTTAACCCTTTTCTCCTAAAATATCTTTTTTTCATAAGGTTATTTCTTATACCTTTGCTTATATTTTTGAAAGTCCTATTTTCTAAATTTATATCTTATGAATATCTTCTATATATTTTTATATTTTTTATACTTTTTATTGTAAGATTTTATGTTACATCCATATTTCTTTAGAAATATAAAATCTCTTATATTACAATAGATTTTACCATTTCATTTTATTTATTTATATTCCTATCTTTCTTGACATTTAATGATTATCAATTTTTGAGACTTCTTATTCTTTCTCCTAAGATGTCGGTTATAGTTTTCCAATTTCTTTTACTCCATCCTTTTTGTTATAGTTTAATTTAATACTCCAGGTAATTTCTAAAAAAATATATTTCATATTCACAAATAAAGGATTCTATATAACATATGTTACATATTTTTATATTTGTTAAATATCATTTAGCTTCCTTAATTTTATTTTTATTGGATTCAATGATATGTTTTCCTTTATCTTTTTCGATAAATTCCTACTATATTTCATTTACTACAATATCTAATACTCTATACCTATGGTAGCATTTCCCTATATTTGTAAATGTTATTATTATGATAAATTTATAAACAAAATTTTAACATTCTCCATCATTTTATGAGCTACTAAAATTCTACAATTTGAAATGTTTGATTGTGTAATTTGAGAGATTTGTATGATTTCACTCATACAACTAGACCATTCATCTAAAGATTTTTCTTGTCTCTTGTACAATCTAAATCTAAAAGATCAGATTAATAATTTTCTTGACTTAAAATCTTGACTTAAATGCCATATTTTGTAGTAGTGTCTCGTGGGGTACTGCCTCTAATTCCCAAATTTAATCCTTCTTACATTTGTGTTGTTGTCTTCTTCTATAAGGAATATCAAGCTCTTTTTGGCCTTTACATATTTCTTTCTTCTCTATTTGTATCATATGTTCTTTGTTTTATAAGGAACTGAGAATGAAATTGGTTTCATTTGATTTTTTGGGATCATATTTTTTAGTTCCAAATCAATTTAACTAACGATTGTCATATCATCTTTTTCTTTGTTTGTACAAAGTTTTTCATCATAATGTTTTATTAATTCTTCATCTGTTAGAGTTAACAAACTAACTAACTTTTCTATGTCATTATTTTCAAGGTCCATAAACTATTTTTCTAATTCTTTTTTATATTCTATTAAACTAAGATTATTGCTTATTTTTAATCTTTGGCTTTTCTTCATTTTTTATTTTCTCATTTCTAGGTATCAATGCATCTAATTTTATAGATTGTTCTTTTTTAATCCTACAAATGAATCAAATTTTTAATCTATGATTTCACTGTCCCTAGGTATATTATTTACATCCCTTCTTAATTCTATAAATTTCTTATTATGTCATGTTGTAATTTTTTATTATAATCATATTATTTTATTTCTTTTAAGAGTGTTTTTTGTATTTCATTTATCTCATGTAAGGACTTGATGTTTGATTATTGTAATATATCTAGTTCTTCTGCTAAAAGAATTAAAAAATTCATTATTATTATTTGGTTTTTCAATATGCGTATTAGGCTTACATCAAAATCTAATTTTATATTATATAATTTTTTTTGAAAATTATTGAGAAAACAATAATATCATTTTCTTCCTAATACTACTTATGGACTAATGCTTTTATTATTTTAACTTCTTATTTTAGATCTGTAACCTCTATTTCTTTGTTAGAAGTTTCTCCTACAGGATCTATAAACGTAAACCTTGATACATTATTATTTTTTCTACATTACTTTTTCTTCATGGGTTCAAATGTTTTTCTTTAACATCTAAGTTCTATTTTTCGGGTATTTTGAAGTATGTTAATATTTCTAATTTTATTATTTGTCCAATTTCTTGGAAAATTCTACTATGTAGTATATTGAAAATGGATGATTTTCTTCTTTCATTAAATCTCATCTTTTAAATTCATAAGCTAAATTTAATACTTGGTTCAAGTTTTTATTATTAATATTAATAGAAACCCTAAGATATGCAGTAAATTATAATTTCTAGTATCCTAAGTTTTTATGAATCATTCCTAATAAATGCTAATTTTATTGGTTTATCTATTCCTTTTCTGAAATGTACTTTTATTAATATTTGGACTTCTTCTAAATGGATGTTTCCAATATTCCTTTTATCCTTTTGAATTTTTTAAATAGTTTATCCATAATGGTTTCTTTGTCAATTAATGATATGTTATATCTTCTTTTTGCATTTATAATATTCTTTATTACTTATTTCATAATAGATTATATATTTCCTAGGAAATATTTTTCTCAACTTTAAGAACGATGAATCTTTGAATTCATCTCCTTCCTAAGATTTAATCTTTTTTTTTTTGTATTTTTTTCAAATTTACTTTTACTAGTTACCATTTATTGTGAGAATAATCATGTGATGTCTTGTGTTTATATTTTTATTATTTTTTGGATTTATTATTTATTAATTTTCTATTATTTTTATTATTTTATGTATAAAAATTACTATTTAATTTTGTTAACTTTAATTTTCATTAAATTTAGAGGATATTTATGATTTTTTTGAAACTTTAAAAATATTTTTGATATTAAATTTTTTTTAAAACGGCTAATCTGCTTTTTATTAAAGTAATATATTAATAATACATTTATGCTTAATTTTAATATTAATCTATATCTTTACATAAAGATAAGGTATCTTGCAACACTTTTTCGATAATTGAAAATAAATGTGGCGGCAATTCTTAAATGCTTACACTAAGATAATATTAATGAAATGTATGTTATTTTCGAGTTTTTATAAAAATAAAATAAAACAAACATAATATACATAAAATACATTATTTTCGAGTTATTAATATTTGTAACACCTTAGTTTTTTTACTTTAGCAACCCAAATTATCCCAATTTTCAGCTACGATTTTTTTTTTTAGTAATACGACTAAGACCTTTTAACTTTTATAATATTGTTTTGAGTTGAATGAAACAGATTTTTATTAATTGAATTTTTTTCAAAATTAATATTAAATCACCCATTTTAAAATGGATATTTTTGTGTACCTAATATAAGACTTTTATTAACTTTTTTTACAAATATTAATAAAATATACAAAATAATATATTTTTTTAAATATTCATAAAAAATGTTTTAAATAAGGTAAATTAAAATGGGTAAATTAATATTAATTTATAAATTTCTCAATTAATTAAAATTATTGTTTAATTTTGCTCAAAGATATTAGTGATTAAAATTTGAGTATCAGAAATGTATAAGTTGGTTTAGGATACCAACGTAAAAGCTAGGTCTCCAAAGGTACCAATCTATTATTTTCAATTTTTTAAAATAATTACATTATTCAACATAATTGTAATTAAAATCGAACTATAAACCTTTTACATATCTAAATGAACTACATCTCCTTGAGTCAGATATAACTTGATCCTATAGACTTTGAAGTAAGATATCCTCAAAATGGCTTGAATAATTTGCTTTCATGAAAAGGAGTAATTATATTTTCTATTTCAACAAATACAAGTAAACCCTATGTCATACCAACACCATTCATAACCTCCATTGATATCTTCCTCATTTTAAATGCAATTATTAAAACAATATTCTTCTTGAAAGCAAAGCACTTCATATGTAGCACTTAAATTTTTGCATCTATGATTTTCTCTCTCATCTATTTGTTTCCATGCACACATGTAATTTTTTTTATTAACAGTTGATAATGATATTGTCATAATAACTTTTATTATTATCACAATAAAATATATAAAATATTTATTTTACTTTTAATATTATTGAATGTTACTATTGTTGAATAAATTTGTTGTTAATGAAATATTTTTATGACAATAACAACTTAAATTGTGACAATATTACTACCTTTAATAGAATATAAATTTTTTTATTTATTTTAGACACTTATCGATTAATATGAGATATATTTGAGAAATAAGAAAGAGAAAAAATCATATAATAAACGATAAAATAACCATAAGCAAAAAAGCAAGTAGAAGGAAAATGCAAAAGAGCATAATGTTGTAAGGGACATAGTTACTAAGTGACTGGGCAATTATTAAGTGGTCCAATTTGTAAAGAGAGAAACTAAAGAGAAGTACGAGAATTTGAAAAAATATATGGATCTTCTATGAGGTCCATGAGGTATTACACTTATACGTATCGATTACATATGAGGTATAGGTCATAGTATGTCCGAAGGTTACAACAGAAAAAAAAACATATTTTATGCTTGAGGTCGACCACTACATGGCTTAAGTTGGTAGTCAGCCTTCCAATACCCAAAGATACTATGCATAGGTAGGCTCAATCTATGAGTATCATTGTGGGCACAGGCTCAAACTGGTCTTCCTAGGTTGACTCATCTAATGGTTTGGGTTGTTAGTTGGATCGGGCTTCGAGTCAATTCATATGTTCAAACATCAAGTCCTCCCTACTCTTTCAGCTCGGTTCTTCAATGGGGGTGGAAGAGTAGCAACCAGATAATGAATTTGAAAGGCTCGACTTTCCCTAATAAATGCTTGTAATTTAATTGGAGAAAAAAGATATGCACCTCTATTTAAGGAGAAGCCAGAGCGTCTATTCATTTCATCATTTCTTAGATATTGAACAAAAATGCTCTCTATTTTCAGCTCACACCATATAAGTTCTCTACTCTGGTGGTAAGAAAAATAGTTCGACATGTAATTTACTATTACTCGGGCTTTTAAAGATACCTCATCGAGTCTAATTTTTTTCTAATTTCTTTTCAAGTCAGTCTCTAAATTCACTCCTCCTTTTACTTTGAAAAATTGTTGTTAGGAACTTATATCTCCTCCTACCTTGCCATTTTATGCTTCATATTATTTTGTAAAGACCATGCATAGAGTTATCATCACGGGCTATAAGCCATGTAGGCTTACCCTCATGCTTCTTACGCTCTTCCTCTTGGGAGATCCCTCAATACCCCAACTTCTTAGGCCAGGTAGAAAACGATGCACTAGGTTCCACTAACGAAACAAGACACCTCGAGTGAAGAGAAAATGTTTGAGCCCCCTCCCTCTACGTCTATGTCTTACCTCCAAACAACACCTACAATTAGGAATATGCCTTATACCTAGATATCGATCTATGGGATTATAAAGGAACGTATCCAAGAAGAAAGGCATCGGTGAACCCACAGGCCAAAAAAAAGGTTGGGCAGCCAAGGTCAAATCTAGTGGTTTATCTCTTTAAGACGAGTAGAGGCTAAGGAATATGTACGATATTCGGTCCTCAGTTCAGATAATAATCCCTAGGCTAGGTGTTCTTGGTAGTAATCCATCTTCAATTGGGTAGACTTGTGGCTAGGGTTTAGGTTTCCATTGTACCCTTTCATGAGGAAATTCTTGGCCAAAACTCTACTCACATCAAGCCAGCTAATGCAAAATGGGTGGAGGTACCTACTTTGTTCACCTTGATAAGCAGAGAGCTTGGGGTCGAGTTGGAAATGCTTGAGTTCAATGAGGTATATGTATTGAAGCAAAATGCCACATATATGAGAAGGGTTTACATGTCAATCAAACAAGACTAGGTATAAATATGATTCTCCTCGAGAACCAGAAGAACTATAAGTAGTACTTCTTCTATATGTCTAGCTGGTTGTAAACGTAAAATAAGGACACGAGGCTAATAAGGAGCACCTAGGATGACACCAAACTTGTGATAAGGAATATGCACTCCTTTATCACAACTTTAAGCCCCAAGGCTAAGCAAAGATTGGATGATATCCAACACTATCTGCCAAAGAAAAAACTATAGAGATAACTGTTGACCACTCCATGCTTTGTTACCTATAGATTGATGAGAAAATTGGAGGTTGAGCTTATAAGCACAAGCTTAATGACACTAAAGACACGTTTGCTCATGAATAAGAGAAAACAAGGCACGAGCTCAATTCCATAATCGAACAACTCTCATCAAGTATTGAGATTGGGTATAACTTGGTCATGAACTCCATTAAGAAAGAATTCAAAAAAGAAGGGCCTAAGGAAATACTACAATCAAATCCTCAATATCCTAGCTACCCTACCGTACTCGTCCGCTCAAACTCAGGAAAAGGATGACAAATAGAGTGAGTGGGGGTGAACCCAAGATGGGAGATGAATAAGGTGGAGATCGAGATGGGGATTCTTAGTTCTTTGGTGGGCCTAAGCACCTTTATTATGTATATCTTTATTTTTTACAAAGGCTCAATACCTCTTTCATTCTATATGAGTGCAAGCTTATCCTTTGCAACTCAACACACCTTATTAATATAACCTATTTTGAGAAGCTTATATTGTATATGTACTTGTGCATTTATAGTATTTTATTTATGAGGTTGACCCACCTCCTTACTCATTTTTCATCATGGTTGTCCCAATGTCATTCTCAATAAAAAGGGATTAAGGATACTGTAATTCAGACATCCTCTTTTGTTTGAAGAAACTAAAAATTTTCACCCCATCTTTCTTGCTCGAGCCTTATGGATTCTGATCAGGTTAACAAATACTTAGTTGGAGCTTTAAAACTAGAGAACAATATACTAAACACAAAGCTAGAGAAATTAAAGGCTGAGCTGTCCAACCATAAGGATAAGCTCTCTCTTTATAAAGAGACCAAGTGTGAGCTTGCTTCTTATAAGAAACAACCATCTTAAACTCGAGCTTGTGAGAAAAGGACAATGACTAAAATGGATACTTTGACTGACATGGAATTCTATTTGGAAAACTTTTACATGAAGCGATCTAAAAGAGTGTTCCTCAAGGTGATCGATGTCATTGAGTGAAATTTATAAATTACGAACCTAATTAACCTAGAGGGGTGAATAGGTTATTTTTAATTTTTATCAATTTATAATTTAATAACCTAAATAAAGTGGCCAAGCATGCAATCACATATAAGAATAAAAGTACGAAAATAAAAGAATAACACAATATTTTTAGGTGAAAACAACCTAGGCCACAACCATGACCTAAGAGGAAAACCACCGATCCATCGAACCACCTAAATTTCCATTATGAAAAACAAATGCTCAAGTAAAAACTTGATATTATGCTACCCTCCCTAGGATACTACCCCAATGTACCATACTTATGAGCTTCTACTCTGTTTTCACAGTTTCCAATATGAGCGTGAGCAGTTTCTACACCAATATTACAATAAGCTTCCCGCCAATCAGACACTTTCTCAAATTAACTACAAAATGGTTAGCATAAAAACACAAGTGCCCATGTGTGCTCTAGAACTTATTTAATAATGAATAATCCTAATTAGATTATTCAAATCATATGTCACTTAAATCAAATAAACTTGCAAATCCTTGAGCAAAAAGATCAAGCACAAGTTTAATAAAAATAGATTCTTTCAAGATTAATAATCAAATCAAATAATTATGACAAACCCAATTATTTGATATTCAAGAACAAAAATAAAGAAGAAGGTATAAGGAGATATGATCAAAATATCATAAAATAATTAGGCTCATTAATCAATCAAACATAACCATCAATATTTGATAGATTAACTAAATAAAGAAGCCAAAAGAATTATGATCTTATATTTACAAAACAATAGAGAGATTAAGAAGAAAAGAATAATGTTCTTACGTGGTTAATTAAAACAATGAGAAATGAGTTTTATTTATAGGAAAAATTAAAACACTTAATCCTATATAATTGATAAATATCTTTTCTATTACAAATAGGATTAGTAATACTCATTAATTAAGAAGACTCTCATATAATTGATAAATATCTTTTTTTATTACAAATAGGATTAGTAATACTCGCTAATTAAGAAGGCTCATATTTAAAGAAGAGTTCTTTTAAAGTAGACTCATTAATCATGAAGATTCCTATGTGCTATTAAATTCGTGAGTGCAATCCTATGTGTTATAGTTATAACACATGAAGTACGACTATCTAAAATTTTGGTATTTTTTCGACTTTGCTTGATAGACTTGACAGTGAATTTAAAAATAAATTTACATAAAAATATTTTTTCCATAAAAATAGCCAACACTTATAATCCTTACATTGAGGAATTGGAATATTCCATACTTAACTTAAACTTAGCCTCCAATGAAATAAGGGCCAATATCTGTAAAAACGTTGTCAAGATTCAAGCGGAGTTATTGCCCTTAGTAGAGGAGGCAAATGACATAGACACTGGTCGTGCGTCCAAATCTCTTAAGAACTTTTAATATTTTGGGAGACCAGCTCTCCATTAATGAACTTTCACTACTACAAAAATGGGCTTTAAAGTCGATTAAAAACTGACTTTAAACAAATTTGAACCGACTTTAAATTAAGTAACTTAAAATGTAAAGTCGGTTCATTGCGTGAACCAAAATTCAAAATTCAATATTCAATATATATAGCATAAAAAACCAAAATATAAATAATAATACAGATAATTAAAAATTTAAATATATTTAATTACTTGATAATTAAATTTGTTATAAATATAAATAATGTATATACAATACATATAGTTAACTAATTACAAATAAAATAATATCCTCAAAGTGTAATTGGATTGTGCAAGCAAACTTGCTTGGCTTAGAATCACCAGCATTGTGACAAGGAAACTACACAAAAAATAGTTGATCCATATAACAATTCACTTCCCTACATACATGAGCACGTAAACATTAATCAAACAAGCAATCTAAACTTCAGAAACATACGAATGGAGAAATTAAATCATTATAAACATTACCATCAAAAAGAGATTACTACAATGACATCCGAGTGATTTAACTCTTCAAACTCATATTAGCACTTTATTAATCATTTGTCTATAAATATGAAGTTATCTGGAATCTCTGCTAGTATTTTTAATGTTATAATGAGCTCTAAATATGAAATCAAGTGTAACTCCGATTTGTTACTTGGCTTGTATGAGTTTTGGTGCCCTTAAATGTATGGAACAATTTTGTAATACATTCATGGGTACCAAAACTCATATAAGCCAAGTAACAAAATATGAGTTACACCTGACTTCATATTAGAGCTCATTATAACATTAAAAATACCAGCAAATATTCCAGATAACTTCATATTTATAGACAAATGATTAATAAAGTGCTACCATGATGTTATCATAAGGAAAGTAGGCAAGAGAGATGAGATGAAGTTTGGGCCAAAAACAGGTCCATAAAACAATGCATTCCCCTAAGTACATGAGCACATAACCATCCATCAAATAAGGGACTTCAGACACAGGAATAGAGAAATTAAATCATTAAAAACTTTATCGTTATGTTGTCATATGCTATTCAAGATCATTAGAATTTTCTCCTGATTCTTCTTGTGATGATATAATTTGAACCATGTGTTCTGCCCATTCCTCTCGTAAATCATCAAAAATTTGTTGGTCGTAGCCCATCTTGTTCCAACCAAAGATTACATGTATTTAAAATCAACATAAGAATGTAATTTCATGAATTTACAAAAAATAACTCAAATATGTTAAAAAAAAATTTGTATATGGGTAAAAGATATTACCACATCATCAATTAGAATTTTGATATTTGTGATGATTTCGCTCATAAACTTCATGACATAATAACCACACATGACTCCATTATATTTTTGTGGAACCTACAAAAAATAAGTGTACATGATTTTCCATATTCGAACATCTTTATTATTCAATTGTAAAATTAATAAAATTAATGCTTGTACATACCATAACTTTTGTCCATATAAGCTTATGGGATTTTTTAAGGGTAATGCCCCTAAACTTGTTCCACAAATTACATGCCCTATCAAGGTTTAAAACGGTTAGTTTTTATTAAATATTACAAAAAATAATAGAATAAATTAATATCTAGCTATAACTCTTACATTTCAACAACTGCTTTTGTATCTTTACTCAATTCTATGGAAACAGAGTCACAGTACCAAGCATGATTATTGAACAGATCAATGATTACCAACATCCAATGACCTTGGCCTTGTTCAAACCTTAATGGCCAAGGGATTATCAACTTTTGATTTCTATTAAGCGTTAATGCCCTATCACATAATTGTTTAGCTTTGATGATAACATCCTTCTCTTGATATTGATTGACATATGAAGAATCATAGAACATTGCTAAATGTGATGAGTGATTATGTTGAAGTCGATAATAGCACGCCATATATATATATATATATATATATATATATATATATATATATAATTAGATAATATAAATATAATTATATATGTTCTACATAAATGAAAGAAAAATAAATAGATTAAGGAATCACATTGTCCACTCAATTGATATATAAGTTTGGCCGAGGTCTACACTAGAAATTTCTATATGAAGTGGCATAGTCCATCCATCATTTATGCTAGATGCCCTCCCAACAATATTCATCAAAGTGTCAATATTTCTAATGAAGTTTAAAGCATAATTATAACTATACTTTTTCCAAGGCTTCTTCTTGAATGACTTCGTGCTCGATGATTGGCCACTAGACATAGATTTAGCACGAGATACTTGCTCTGTATCTCTTAAATGTGTTGCATTTAAGAGTTCTGGTATAATAGACTAAAAAAATACATTATGTATGTTAGTAACAATAAAAGATATAATAAAATAATAGTAGTAAACAAGTGTTATCTTTTAAGTTAAAAAATAGTACCACATCAAAATTTAGAAAAACTTGAATCGATGGTTGTTGTCTCATTTAGAGTACATAAAATCGTGCAAGCATACACGGTCACAAGTAATAAAGATTTGTAAGTAAAGTATCGTTCCCACGAGGATTTGTTACTATAGTTTGTTGAGTACTAAAATTGTATCTCTCTGATTTTATCCAAAACAATCGTTGATTGAGAAAAAGGTAAAAAGAAAATAAGAGAACTCTAGGATTGCAATTTTTCACCAAACTAATCCACTCAAATCATGTTATTTTCTTTTGATTTATATTTTTTAGTACATTTAATTTGTCAACCGAAAACTTCTTTTTTTATTCATACATCTCTTCCGAGCTCCGTATAAACACACCTCGTTAAATTAATTCACTATATCTCTATGAGAATTAAATTTAATAAGATTCATTAAGTTCTAAGTTTTCAAATGGCCACACATAAAATTAGGATATATTCCTATCCTTCATCATACATGTCATTCTATTTATGAGAAATATACACAAAAATGCATTTCTCAAGTTTATTTTTATGCCACAAATCGTTTTGATAAAATTCGTAAATAATCAAAAAGCATTAAGTACAAAATATAATGAACAAATCGAACGTCTTATAAATCTTTAAAAAATAGTTAAAATCAAAGCTTCATAAATTTAAATCAAATGCAACCCTAGAAAAATTAAATTACTCCATTAAATTAAAATAAAAATTACAACAGATACAGAAAAATAAGATGAACAAGAAGGAAAATTAAAACATGAAGAAACAAAAATATTTGGCACACATGGAACACAACAGAAACCAAATATGGCTTCTGCGTTTTCCACAGTCCAACCTCTAATACCACAAAAATTCTAAACTGCAAAAAACTTAAACTCTAAAAAAAACTTTTTTTAACTCTAAAATACATCCCCTATTTATAGCCTAAAAAATACATCAGAAATATTACATTCTTTATTTTATTTTTTTATCAAAACGCGTATAAATTTTATATCGAAAAACAAAAATTAGGCGAATCAATTTTCGTATCGAAAAATGTTAATTAAAACACGCTTGAGACAGGGCGCTAATTCTGCGTTTTTTTAAAATCAAAGTGCATGCCACGTGTCAACGTCTGATTCACTGTAGGTATTAGTGCGGACACGTGGCATCTCTTCATTGGTTGCGGGAAAACGGGCGCACGATTGCTTGTCGCACGGGAGCCAATGGCTGCATCGAGGGGTGCCATCCAGTGCGGTCACGCTCATTGTAACATGTCACGTGTCAGAAGATTATTTCCTGAAATAGTAAGTGGGACACGTGGCCTTATCTGACTTGCCCAACGGATTAGTGCAAACACATGGCACAATTTTATTAGTTGAAGATCTGGTTGCACGAAGGGATCGGTGCACGAGATGAGAGGCGCACGACGTGGGGGACAGCGGCTGCAACGCGTCATAACGTGGGTCCCACTCTGCACGCCGGCCTACGCGGCAAGTGGGCCCCACTCGGGCGCCGAGCCACGTGAAAGAGAATTTTCTGCATCCACTCGCTTTGGTCGGATGTGATCAACACGCGCCAATCCTAGCCGTTTATGATTTGATCGGACGGTCCACGTGCCACGCGTGCAGATTGTTGCGTGGCTTCTTCCTTGCTGCGCAAAATAAATAACTTTTGTTAATTCCATTTTCACCCATAAATATATTTCAAATTACATTTTAAACTTTGTTTAATTGCAGTATAGCCCTTTTGTTAATTGAAATTAAATTTTAAACTTTTAATAATTAAAATTAAGCCCGATTTTAATTTTAATTATATTTTCAACTTTTATAAATTGCAATTAAACACTCTTTTATTTGAAATTATATTTTTGGACAAAAATTTACAATTAAGAATGTTTTTGATACAATTTATTTAATTTTCTTAAAATATATAAAAAACAGAAAATACTAATTAATAAAACTAAAATTAACTAAAAATAAAGAAAACATAGCAATTACTATTAATACAATAGGTGAAAATAACTGTATAAAATACATTTATCAATGGCCAAGCCACATACTGTCCAACCGCTTCTTGGACTGTGGTAGCATCAGAAGGCACAGGTAGTGGAAAATCATGAAGCAATGATTGATAAATTACTATTCACCAATTATTAGGCAAATATTGATTATGAATCATCCGATCATCGCTCAATTGATGTACCGTTCCAATAGCAACCAAGTCTGTTGACGAATGATGTTTCAACAAATATTTCATATTCTGTAGAAAATTTTAAGTGTTATGTATAAAAAATAAAACATATAATAAGAAATAAAAATAATAGATTATATACACTAGAAATTAAAATCTTACCGCATATGATTCATCAAATAGAGGAGGACTCCTATGTGGGGTAGCTATTGAATGTACATTCTTGCCAAAACGTTCATCATGGTTTGATTGATGGTAAGAATGCGCATATTGCATTGGAGAAAATGAACCACTACTTGATTGCATATGCATTCCTGGAATTTAGGGAGAACCAATAGGATGACTATATCCCATATTGGATGTAGTTTGAGCGCAATGAGATTGTGTGGGTGGCATGCCTGTCATGGATGGTTGCCTGCCTGTCATGGATGGGGGCATGCCTAGCATGGATGGTGGCATGCCTGGCATGGATGGTTGCATGCCTGACCAATATGGCATGCTCTGGTTGTAGAATGATGTCATACCTGACATGTGTTGTGATTGATATTCTTTTAGAGTGGAAATCTCACTTAACACTGAGGCCTTAAAGGAGTTGAGTTCTTCTTCAATTTTAGTGTACTTCTCCTTACTGACCGTCTGAGGCTTTTATTTTGGAATGTTAAAATACTCCATATAGCCATCATATTGGCTACCTCCCTTAACACGACCAGGATGGTCACGTCCGAATGCATGATATAGAGCATCTCTCCCAAGCTATTGGATTATTTCACCCCTGGATATTTGTTCTTGAACATCTCTCTACAAATAATAAAGCACATAAACATATCATTCATTATTACATCAATTATTAAAAATCATTAAGACTTTTTATCAACCGAAATTACTAACCAACTTATTTAGTTGTTCTTCTCCTCGCTTAGTCATCGGTCTTGAATTCTTCTTTTTAGGAGTCTTTGTTTCTATGTACAATTCAGTTCGGATAACAGGTTTACCCAATTCAACTTCCTACATAAATTATGAAAAATGTATTAACAGTGACATGAAATTAAATTGAGGAAAATAAATATAAAAATATTTATAAATTAATACAAATTAATAATACCATTCTACATCTAACTTCATGATTTAAAGACCTCCCATAACGGTTAGGAAGAATGTTATGCATTTGTATATTCTAATGTTCTTCTATAATAATTTGAAATTCATCTGAACGTCTATAATCCACAAAGTCTTTCCAAACTTGAGGTGTAATCCAGGGGTGTCCTTTAGGGATTTTGTAGAGCTCTATCTCATCAAGTGGTTCCAAATATGGAAACACATAATTTATTGCCAATCTGTAAGTCTTGTATTCCTTCCATGCCTTATTTACAATCTTATAACACTTAAGTTTCCAACTGTCATCAAAATAGTTATCCATATTTTGAACTTTTCTGCATCGTCAACCTGAGACCAATCATTTATATTGATTGCTATATTGGACTTTGCAAGTTGACCAATAGAGGATTTCAATTGTTGGCCATTTCCCCTATTGGATTACTAGTAACATCAAATAGAACATGTATTCTATCATCTGGGTTAAGTGAAGCATCAGGTATATTCACCCAACCCTTTCTTTTCAAATACCCCAATGGATCATTTGGATCTGCAAGCTCTGTTACTCGAGGATCCATGAAATATCTGCAAAAAATGAAGAAATATAAATTAATTGATAAATTTAGGAACATATATATATATAAGAGTTATTACAACAATATAGAACATATGTTATGTTTAATTAAGTTGTTGATCGTATACGTATATTCCTTCACAACCACTACGAGCCTATGACAAATAATCATCATCATCAACTAGATCATCACATACATTAGGCAATTTATTTGAGAAATTACTAATATTGGTTAATATATTAAGCATAGGGTCGTCATCTTCTAAAGCATCACAACAGTAAAACTCTTTTTGTGGAGGCGTTAACACAACAAATCATCTTGTGTCAATTTGATGGCTCATGTAAAGTACTTGTTTTGCATGAAGTGCTAATGTGAAAGGATCATCGGTGTGACTTATCTTGGATAAATTTACAAGGGTAAATCCAAAATCATCTATTTTATATCCAAAATTGATAACATCTTCGACCCAATCACAGAAGAAAACTATTTCATGGAAGACTTCATAATCCAATTCCCAAATCTCTTGTATTATACCATAATATGTTCTATCAGAAAGTACAGGATTAGCATCTTTTGAAATGGAAAATTGCATAGTTTGTGCAACCATCTTCGCACCACTATTTTGATTTACTCAGAATTTGTCCCTATCTTGAGTCGTAAACCTTGATCCATTTATTGTGAAACTATAAAATGATTGGACATCAAATTTTGGCTCATGTGCAAGCCATTCTAAACTTTTTGATATTTTATGATTGGGTTTCTTGAGTTCATCTCGAATCTATGTATACAAAAACATGAAATGTGTTTAGAGCAATGTTTTAAAACATTGAATAGATCTAGGAACATACATGTATGAATTTTTGTTTGTGACACTTACATGGTTGCGAAACCAATTAATAAGCTCTCGCTTATGTTCATCATACAACCATTTTTCTCCTCTCTTTTTTTATAACGAGGATCGATCTTCAATAAGTTTAAATGCATCCTGTAATGTTATTAAATATATATGAAGTATATATCATCATTAATAGTCAAATAAAAAATGATTTTTCCATAAATGGAAAGGTTTAACATCACTTACTCTATGTACAGTTGTGCCTCATTATTATTTACCAAAATGATTCGGTGTGCTTTTTCCCATTAAGTGCGATCAATAAATAATTTCTTACTTCCACCAAGCATAGGGTTACCTATTTGGATCATGTGACGTTCTAAGAACAACTTGTGCATAGGATTCCCAATTTCGGTGCAACCACTAAAGTATTCAGAACAAAACTCAATGGCCTCTTCAGTAATGTAGCATTCCACCATGCATTGATGAGTGCTCAAAAAGCACTAAAATTATCATGATTTTATGCACATTAATTGATTAAAAATATATATATTTATATGTTTTATCATATATTTATATAAATTTGTCTTTTTCGGGATCACGGGTATTTTTATTGTTTTTCAGGTATTTTGGGTTAAAAACGCAATTTAAAGACTAAAAGAGGAATACTGAAAGCAATACATCACAATTATATTACTAAATAAATGGGGAAAAGTCAACAAATATGGAAAAATTGGACAAAATGGGTCGAAAAAGTCAAAAATGTCAAAAAGGAGAAAATCGCGCCCGGAGCAGCCCATCCCGCACGCGCCAGCGCCCAACCACGCCGAGCCGCGCGCGGGTACTGTTCATCCGTGCACACAGCGCCCCGCTGCCCTCCGCGCGCGCCGACGCCATTTCGCCCCATTTTCACGTGCGGCCCAGCCCCAGTGACGTCATGCGACGTCATCGATACCTCGCCCATCGTATCCATTACACGTTTTTACATTTTTTTAACATTTTTTTACTCATTTTTTCTCTCCATCCTCACCTATAGATACCCCACTTCCCTTCACTTCAAAAACACACCTAAAAACACACTTCTCTCTTCTTTCTTTCTCTTCATTTCTTAGTTTTTAGTTTTTTTTAGTTTTTCTTATGTTTTAGCTAGTTTTTCTTATGTTTTAGTTAGTTTCTCTTAGTTTTAGAGTTCTTCCCTTTTTGGGAAGAACTAGTTATGTTTTTGTAATTTATTAGCTTTTTGATTCAATAAATGGGAGTGCAAATTCCGCTTGGAGGTTTTCTAGCAACGGGAATAGCGTCGAAGTTCTATAAGGATTTTATTTTCTTTACAGTTATTTTTTATGCTTTATTCTTACATGTTATATTTAATTTATGCATGATTAAATTTAAGCGTACTAGCAATTTGTAAACATGATATAATAATAACGTTGTTATGCTTCTTGAAATATTAAATAGGTAAAAATCTCTAAAATGAATTGATCTTATTTTTATTCAAGATTTTATATTAAGAATGTTAGAGAGAAATATATTATTTTTCATTTACAAACTTAAATGCTGAAAATTAGATTTTAAGGTTTAGTTATCGGTCTAATTTAGAGTAGTGCTCTCTTTTATTTGTTGGTACAATCGCGCGGTAGTTAGAGTGAAGCTCTATTTCAAAAGTTTTTATAAGAATTATTATCTGAAAATGTATTGACAACATGTTTTCAGTAGTAGTTTTAAAACGTGAAAGTTAGTACTTGGATAACTAAATTCTTAGGTTTAATTTGGACACCTTGAATAAAGTTTAAACTATCTAACCCTACCAAAGGTGGCATTTAAATGGTTCATTTTCAATCTCTTAGAAAAAGGAATTAATTTAATTAACCAAATTAGTTATCAACCCTTCGTAGGTGTTAAGCGATTTGTTTAGTTAACAAAGAATATCTAACCCGCTTGAAGGTGGTGTTCATACAAAAAGGGAAAATCAATAAATATCAATTCATATCTTTAATAACCTAAATAATACGAGCAAGCATAATTAACTTAGTTACTATATCCATAAATACTCCGCCATTATAAATGAACATAATTTGCATGAATATTTATTGAATCTATGTTTATTTTTATGTTAGTAGATTAAAAACACAAAACACCGATATCGTGACAGGATGTTTAGGATTTAATTTACGTTTTTAAAAGTTTGAATAATAAATTAAAAACCACGTACATTCCTTCCTTAGACCTTGGGGTATACTTATCATTTTCTACGAAATAATTACCGTGCACTTGCGAGAGTTTTATAAATATAAAACCAAAGTATTGGTAGGATAAGCGTCTTGGGATTTTTCGATTCATCAAGTTTTAGTTTATCAAAATATTTGTGATCGCGATTACGCTTTCGTCAAGTTTTTAAGCGCCCGTTCTTGCGGGAAGGAATAGCGTTTTTAATTTATTTATCAAAATTTTAAAAATATTTTTGTGCTGTAAATAATTGTGATTTTTTTTGTTTTTGTAAAAAAATAAAAAAATTAATCAAATTTCAAATTTCATAAGAAATAAAAAAAATAAAAAAAATAAAAAAAATTAATTATAGCATAAATAGTAAAATAATTTAAAAATTTGAAATTTGAAGTAAAAAGTTTTTACCGTTCATAAATAGTAAAAAAAATTAACAAAAAAAAAGAACATTTTTAAATAAAAATTGTACCGTGAATAATAAAATAATTTAGAAATTTAAAATTTGAATTAAAAAAAAATTGCCGTTCATGAATAGTAAAAAAAAATTCAAAAATTTTAAGTTAAAAAAAAACAAATTCAAAAAAAATATTATAAAAAAATAAATATAGTGTTAATAGTAAAATAATTTTGGAATTTGAAATTTCGAAAAAAATATAAAAAAATATAAAAAAATAAAAATAAATAAAAATAAATAAAAATAAATCAAATAAATCAAATAAATAAAATAAATAAAATAAATACAAAAAAATAAAAAAAATTATTTTATTTTCTTTTACCTTTTTCAATTTTATTTTATTATTTTTATTTTATTTTATATTTTTCTTTCTTTAGCTATTTTTTTCTTGATTTTTATTTAACTTAATTAACTTAGTTTTTTTTTACTAACTTAATTAACTTAGATTTTTTTAACTTAACTTAAGTAACTTAGTTTTTTTTTACTAACTTAATTAACTTAGATTTTTTTAACTTAACTTAATTAACTTAGATTTTTTTTTACTTCACTTAACTTAATTAACTTAGATTGTTTTTAACATTAACTTAATTAACTTAGATTGTTTTTAACATTAACTTAGTTTTTTACTTAAATTTTCATTAACTTAATTAACTTTTTTTTACTTCACTTAACTTAATTAACTTTTTTTTTACTAACTTAATTAACTTAGATTTTTTTAATTTAACTTAATTAACTTAGATTTTTTTAATTCACTTAACTTAATTAACCTTTTCTTTAAACTTAATTAACTTAGATTTTCATTAACTTAAATTTTTAATTAACTTAACTTAATAACATGAAAAGTAAATATCTAAGGGAGTTAAATCTAGGAGACTAGTTCTTGGAAACCTTTGTGCGACTAGTCTTTCTGGGAGCGTTGTTAATATGCAGGAGGATGGTTTTTAAGGAGCCTTTGCCTGCCGTTCTTTCTGGGAGCACTCTTGGTTATCTTGATTATGTTATTTTTTTCCTTTAAAAAAACAAAAATTTCTAAACTATCTCCAAAATTTTAAAGTTTTAATTACAATCTAAGGAGTTAGTTGCTTTGTTTGATCTAGGTCAATTGTGTTTTAATGACTTAATTATTTGATTTGCACTATGCCTCTAGTTTTAAGTACAAAAGAAATTTGAAAATCAATAGGGCATGGTGAAAAAGTATAGGTAGACAACCTTGTCTTACCTGAAGGTTTGATTGACTGATGATGAGGGGCGATTGAGTTTACTTAAAATGCAATCCCAAATTACGTCTTGCTAAGGCGTTAAACTAAGCATTTGGATGGGAGAAATGACCCATCATTTTAGGTAATTTTATTTTATTTCTTTTATTTACTTAATTATTTCATTTTTAATTACATGTGAATAATTTTAAATTGTTAAAACTAAAAATATTTGTTGAGATGTTAGAAGTTCCCAGCGATTTGTCTGTATACACTTTAATGATGAATATGATGGATGCACCTGCATTTTCCATTACTACTTGCACATTCTCAGGAAATAGGTAATCTTTTTTCTCTTTTCTCTTTATCTTTAATTTACAGTTGTTACATTGAGGACAATGTAAGTTCTAGGTTCGGGGTGGTGAAAAGTTACCATGCTTAATTAAAAAAAAGTTTTAACAATTTAAAAATAAAAAAAAATTAAAAATAAAATATACTTTTTCATTTTTTGTGTGTTTGGTTTTATTTCTATTTTGTGTGATTTAGTAATTTTTGAAAAAAAAAATTTCTCACAAAAATTATCATTTCTTTGAATCAAATTTAAGTAAATAGTTAAGTCTCTTTTACTGTTAGATTAATTTTTGAAAACATATCGTGAAATATTTTGTAATTATTTTTTGATAATTAGTTAGTTTTTGTCATAACTAGTATTTCTTGATAGGATGTAGAAATTATATTAAACCCAAAAACGGTGTTTATGAATTTTTTTTAGTGGAGACTACCTTTGTGAGATATAATTTGAGCCTAATTTCCTTTATTCAGAGTGAAATATATATTTTTTCTACTCCAAACACATTTCTTATTTCTTCAAATTTTTAGATGATCTCTATAGGTATTAGCATTGAATGTATGAATTTTTTTTCTCATCTTAATAGAGTATCATATATATATATATATATTTTTGTATTGCTTAGATTAAATGATTTGAGTAGAAATTGATAGTATATGCTTATATCTCATTCATGCATGACTGCTACAAAAAAAAGACATATATGGGGTTACCTAAACCAAGATCAAACAGAAAAGCCACAAAATTAACCACTCACCAAAATCCAAAAAAAATGTACAATCTGTACTGGGTTGACTCTCTAAAATACATATATTGAGAAATATCTTGAGAAAAAAAATAGAGAGATAAAGAATATATAGTATAATCTACGTATTATAACCCAGCATTGCCTACAAAGTTGTGAGTAAAACTTAATTACAAAGAAAGATATAGGGAAATAATTCACTAAAAGTCATTGCACTCTCTTCATTTGTAAAAGGCACAAATCTTGAAATTCTTTCTTAATGAGTTTGATTTATGCATGAAAATAATTTTTATATATGATATCTTTATAATTTATACATTTGATTCCTTTCATGAGATCAATGTTAAAATAACACTTTGAGCCTTTATTCTTTATACATATGCGAACATATTAGTTCATTTCTATACATCAACTCTTTCGCATATAAAATAGTATGAGTGTTTGAACCACATGGGATTCGGTGTTTCGAGTATTGACTTGTGAGGAATAGAGTCGAAGCGAATTCTGATTCATGACACTGAAATTGGGTGAAATTAAATTGATACATTTTTGACATGAAATATGAAAATGATTTTTGACTAATTATTATAATAAATCATGATTGTTTAAAGAGATTAAAATAACTTATGCTTGAGATTTTAATTATGATCTTAAAGAAGATTAAAAAGTATGAGACATTTTTGTGAGATGTTGTTAATTTGTGATTTTGTTGTAAATTTAATTTTTAAGTTGTTTGTTTTTATTGTTTCTTTTGATTTTTACATTTAGTTCAATGTTTGTGGGTATCATTACTGAAAACCCTCACGAGACTCAAATTCGTCCACTAGGGCACCTAGGGGTTTAAAGAGCTTGTTGCATGGGCTAAATGCAACCGTGTGAATCCACGGAAATGATTTAGGATAGTTTAATTTTTAGTTTTTATCGCTTCTCTTGCTAAGGGACTAGCGAAGGCGGTTGAGGTTGTGATGAGTGCTTTCAAAAGCACTAAAATTACCATGATTTTATGCACATTAATTGATTAAAAATATATATATTTATATGTTTTATCATATATTTATATAAATTTGTCTTTTTCGGAATCACAGGTATTTTTATTGTTTTTCAGGTATTTTGGGTTAAAAACGCAATTTAAAGACTAAAAGAGGAATACTGAAAGCAATACATCACAATTATATTACTAAATAAATGGGGAAAGGTCAACAAATATGGAAAAATTGGACAAAATGGGTTGAAAAGGTTAAAAATGTCAAAAAGGAGAAAATCGCACTCGGAGTAGCCCATCCGCCGCGCTCGGCCATGGCCCGCCTGAACGCGCCGGTACTTGTTCACCCACGCCGAGCTGCGCGCGGCCTCTGCGTTCATCTCTGCGCTGGCCCGCACGCGCGGCCTGCTGTTCATCCGCGCCGGTGCCGCGCGCCCGATTGCCACTCGCGCGGCGCCCGGCGCCATTTCACCCCATTTTCACGTGCGTTCGCCCCGACGTCATCTAACGTCATCAATGACCTCGCCATGTCCATTGCGCGTTTTTAGATTTTTTTTAACATTTTTTTCCTGATTTTTTCTCTCCATCCTCATCTATAAATACCCCCCTTCCCTTCACTTCAAAAACACACGTAAAAACACACTTCTCTCTTCTTTCTTTCTCTTCATTTCTTAGTTTTTAGTTTTTGAGTTTTTCTTATGTTTTAGCTAGTTTCTCTTAGTTTTAGAGTTCTTCCCTCTTTGGGAAGAACTAGTTATGTTTTTGTAATTTATTAGCTTTTGATTCAATAAATGGGAGTGCAAATTCCGCTTGGAGGTTTCCTAGCAAGAATAGCGTCGAGAAGTTCTATAAGGATTTTATTTTCTTCTGAGTTATTTTTATGCTTTATTCTTACATGTTATATTTAATTTAATGCAGCGTGATTAAATTTAACTGTGCTAGCTATTTGTAAACATGATATAATAATAACGTTGTTATGCTTGCGAAATATTAAATAGGTAAAAATCTCTAAAATGAATTGATCTTATTTTTATTCAAGATTTTATATTAAGAATTTTAGAGAGAAATATATTATTTTCATTACAAACTTAAATTTGAAAATTAGATTTTAAGGTTTAGTTATCCGGTCTAATTTAGAGTAGTGCTCTTTTATTTGTTGGTACAATCGCGCGGTAGTTAGAGTGAAGCTCTATTTCAAAAGTTTTTATAAGAATTATTATCTGAAAATGTATTGACAACATGTTTTCAGTAGTAGTTTTAAAACGTGAAAGTTAGTACTCGGATAACTAAATTCTTAGGTTTAATTTGGACACCTTGAAAAAAGTTTAAACTATCTAACCCCACCAAAGGTGGCATTTAAATGGTTCATTTTCAATCTCTTAGAAAAAGGAATTAATTTAATTAACCAAATTAGTTATCAACCCCACCCATAGGTGTTAATTGATTTGTTTAGTTAACAAAGAATATCTAACCCCACCAAAGGTGGTGTTCATACAAAAAAGGGAGAATCAATAAATATCAATTCATATCTTTAATAACCTAAATAATATGAGCAAGCATAATTAACTTAGTTACTATATCCATAAATACTCCGCCATCATAAATGAACATAATTTGCATGAATATTTATTGAATCTATGTATATTTTTATGTTGGTAGATTAAAAACACAAAACCCAAAATATCGTGATAGGATGTTTAAGATTTAATTTCGTTTTTAAAAGTTTGAATAATAAATTAAAAACCACATACATTCCTTCCTTAGATCGACCTTGGGAGTATACTTATCATTTTCTACGAAATGATTCGTGCACTTGCGAGAGTTTTATAAATATAAAACCAAAGTATTGGCAGGATCGGCGATGTTGGTTTTCGTTCATTAAGTTTTCGTTCATCAAAGTATTTGGCGATCACGATTCTGCTCATCATGCATCCTTCAGGTTGATTTCTATTACTTACATATCCTTTAAGGACTTGCATATATCTCTCAAAAGGATACATCCACCTTAAGTAAGTAGGACCATACAATTGAACTTCTTGAACTAAATGAACACATAAGTGAATCATTATATCGAAGAAAGAAGGAGGAAAATATTTTTCAATTAGACAAAAAGTCTCTACAAATCTTTGTGTAAAGAATTTAACTTGCCAATTGATATAGATTTCTTGCATATTGTATTGAAGAATGAAGAAAGCCGAATTATTGATAATCGAACATGCTTTGGAAGAATTGATCTAATAGCAACTGGTAATAACTGTTGCATTAAGATATGACAATTATGTGATTTCAATCCATAAAGTTTCTTATCAGTGATAGACACAAAATTTCTTAAGTTGGATGAATAACCATCAGGAACTTTCACATCCGCCAAACATTTACAAAAAATATCCTTCTCTTTTGTTGACATTGTATATGATGTTGGTGGCAAGTATGTTCAATTATTATCATTTTCCACCCTTGGAGTCAATTTAGGTTTTATGCCTAGTTTCTTTAAATCCAGTCTTGCTTTAATTCCATCCTTCGTTTTTCTAGGTATATTAAGTAGTGTACAAATCAAGATTTCACATACATTTTTCTCAATGTGCATGAAATCTAAGATGTGATGAATGTGTAGGTCTTTCCAATAAGGTAATTCCCAAAATATTGATTTTTTATTCCAACAACCATGGTAAGTCAGTTCAAACTCTTTTTCATTTTCTTCCATTTCATTAGTTAACCTCTTTCGTTTGCCTACCTTAGGGAGTTTTGTTTTCTTCTTTCCATATCGTTTGAATGTCATACCATTCAATTGCCTTAATATCACAACACCTCGCAAAGGTCGGGTTGCATGATCATGATCTTCTTCACCATCGAACAATTTCTTTTGGTATCTAAACTTGTGTCCAGACGGCAAAAGTCTTCTATGTATTCTATAAGACATCTTTCGTCCGTGAACAAGATAATTTGTAGAAGTTCCATCACTACATATAGGGCATCCCTTGTAACCCTTTGTTGCATGTCCTGATAAGTTTCCATAGGCAGAAAAATCATTAATTGTCCATAAAAGAACCCCCTTCAAGTTAAAGTGTTCTTCTTTATATGCATCATAAAAATTTACACCATCATTCCACAACATCTTTAAATCATCTATTAGAGGTTGGAAATATACATCAATATCAACATCGGGTTGTTTTGGTCCTGAGATCAATAATGTTAACATCATGAATTTTATTTTCATACACAACTAGGGAGGAAGGTTGTATGTTACCATAATTACTGGCCAACAACTATATCTACTACTAAGGGAATTATGTGGATTAATTCCATCAGCAGCAATGGAAAGATGAAGATTGCGCGGATTAGATGAAAATTGAGGAGATAAATTATATACTACTTTCTAATTTGGAGAATCATAAGGATGATGTAGCACCCCATCATCACATCGATTATCTGAATACCAAGTCAACATCTTTGATGTATCTTTACTATTGAACAACCTTTGAAAGCGAGGAATCAGAGGAAAGTACCAAAGAACCTTTGCAGGCACACCTTTCTTATGTGTTGTCTTATTTGTACCATGCTTCCATCTGGATTCTTTACACATCGGAAAATCATCTAATGTCTCATATTCTTTTCTATAAAGAATTCAATCATTTGGACAAGCGTGAATCTTGTGATATTCCAAACCAAATCGACTAAGATTTCTTCACTTCATACATTGAAGATGGAAATTCAACACCCTCAAGAAACATATTGATTAGTAGATTTAGTAATTCTGTAAATCCCTTTTCAGAAAAACCATGTTTTGCCTTCACATTGTACAAATGAACTAATCCCGACATTTTAGTGTATTTTTTGCATTTTGGACACAACAATTTTTCGGCATCTTTTATAAGTTTTTTAAAGGTTTGGGGATCATCCTCGTGTAATTCATCTTCAACACCATGAAACATATTTTTTGTCTGTACATTATGATAAGATGTATGTAATCCACTCACATTCTTATTTATCTCTTCCCCATGAGTATTATCAATGTTTTTTCCATGATAATACCAACATTTATAGCTCAAAAGAATACCATTACGGATAAGTTGATACTTAACCTCGTCAAATTCACGAAATCGCTCATGTTTACATTTAACACATGGGAATCGAATCATACTAGTTCCAGTATTACTATTTCTACAAGCAAATTCCATAAAACTTTCACCTCCAGAAATATAGTCCTGCTCAATTCTACACTTTGACATCCAAGATTTGTCCATTTTCTATTAATGACATTAATTAAGCATATTAATTAATTATGTATCCAATAATTATTTATATATAATGTCGTTATCATTTTAAACTTTCAAGTATTATTATATATAAATTCCCTAATTATTAGAATATATATCAAAACATACATAATACAAAACAGTTATCATTTTAATCATTTTACAAATGTATTACTTTTACTTAATAAAATATAATTATTTATATATAACGTCGTTTCTACACTGAACCGACTTTAAATTCATTATAAGTCGGTTTTTCCAAAAACTGACTTTACATAGCAACTTAAATACCCCTTTTGTAGTAGTGTTTAAAAGCTTTGTAACCTCGATCAATAAACTTTATTTTTAATAGGATGAACTTGTGAAGCTTGATCAATGCACTTTATTTTTAATAGGATGAACTTGTGAAGCTTGATCAATGAAATAGACCTATAACCCTACCCAGATAATTGTTGGAGCATGATCTACTTGGTCCATAACCGAGGTGAGAAAATTGTGGTGTAAAATGTTGAGGGAGAGTTCTCTACCTAGTTTTTGACCAAGCTGATCAACTTTCTTATCATTATTTTTTCAGAGCACTCTACCTGGTTCCTAACCGAGGTGATCAACTCATGACATAGAGTTTTAAGGGAGAGTTCTTTACTTGGTTATTGACCAAGGTGATTAACTCTTTCAATATCATCTTGTTAGACCAATCTACCTGGTTTATGACCGAGATGATCAACTCATGACATGGAGTGTTAAGAGAGAGTGTTTTACCTGGTTTGTGACCAAGGTAATCAATTCTCTTAACATCATCTTGTCAGAGTGCTCTACTTGGTTCCTGACTGAGATGATAAGCTTGTGATATAGTCTTAAGGGATAGTGCTCTACCTATTCTATGACCAAGGTGGTCAACTCTCTTAACATCATCTTGTTAGAGCACTCTACTTGATTTATAACCGAGGTAATCAACTCGTGTCATGGAGTCTTAAGAATTTCTCCCCAAATTAATTTAAATTACATTAGAAGTGATACTTTTTCCAAGTGTAGAGAGTTCCAACTCACGTTATCTTCAACTCCCTTGATGTTTTTCAATAAGTAGGGTCCTCTTAGTGTCATTGCACTTATTTGGTATGGGCCTTCCCTATTTTCACCTAACTTACCAACCATCCATTCCTTCTTGTTAGGGAAGACCCTTTTGAGAACCCAATTACCTATGGTGAAAGATTTAAAATATACAACTTTATTTTAATAATTTGTTACCCTTCCTTTTTGTTTGACCGTCCTCCTCAACACTTCATCTCATTTTTCCTCTACTAGGGTCAATTCCCTTACTATATTTGTAATGTTTTGGTCTTCATTTAGGGTTGATCTCATAGTTGGTATTGTGATATTAGTTGATATCATAGCCTTAGTCTTGTATACTAGCAAGAAAGGTGTCTTATTAGTGCTACCTTTGGGACTAGTCCTGATGGCCTATAATGCTTTAGGTAGATCCTCAACCCATCTTCCTTTAACACTCTCTAACTTTTTCTTTAATAGATTGATTATCAATTTTTTAAAAGACTCTACCTCACCGCTGGCTTGTGGGTAATATGGCGTTGAATGACACATATTGATATTGTACTTGGTGGAAAACTCTTTGATGTTACAGCCCATAAACTACCTACCATTATTGATAACAAGCCCCTTGGGTAGGCTGAATGGACAAACTATAAACTCTCAGATAAATTAAATTACCTCATCTTCCCTTATTCTACCAAGAGGCTTCACCTTAATCCATTTGAAAAAATAATCTATGGTGACTAATAAAAACCTCTTTTGGCCCATCGCTAGTGGTAAGGGTCCTACTATATTCAGCTCCCATTTATTGAAGGGCTATGAAGACTAACTTTCCCTATCATCAAGGTTGGTGGCATATGTGATAATGGGGTGAACCTTGGACATTTATCACACGCCTGGGTGTACCTCTACAATCTACTAGCATAGTAGGCCAATAGTAACTCTACCTTATAATTTGTTGGGACATCCTTCTTCCATCAAAATGGGAGTTGCACTCTCCCATGTGGGTTTTAAACATAATATTTTTAGACCACTCCCTAGCTATGCACAATATCCCAAGTCCAAGTGCCATTTTTTTGTACAATTTATTATTTTCGATCATATACATATTGTTTTCAATCATATACTAACCTGCCTTAGGCTTGATTTCTTTTACAAGCTTTTAGTTCAGAGGTAGGTCTCCCTTTTTCAGGAAGTAAAAGATTGGAATGAACCATAGGTTGGTGGCCTTGCCTATGCTACCAACTATTTTTTTAACCACTTCCAAACTAGCCTCTATTGGGATTATTATAGAAACTACCCAAGGAAATTTGAAGCATTCATTTCTTAGTCTCTCCAAATATCTCTTCATCTTGCTATCTTTAGCATCAAACGTGTCCAAGTATTGATTGACCGGAAATTATGAATCATTGTGTAAGGCGATGTTATTAGCTCCAAGTTTCTTTGCATTCATGGCACCAAATATAGCCGCCTCATACTATATGATGTTATTAGTCACTTGGAAATCCACCCTGACAGTATATTGGAAACATTTCTCATTATGATTAATTATGACCACCCCTAGTATGGTGCTATTGAAGTTGTGCATGCCATCGACAAATACTTGCCATGCTAGTATATCTCTTTAATCTATGCCATATGCTTCCCCTTTTACTTAATCATTGGTGACCTCTAGTGACTCATTAAACTTAGCAACAAACACTGCAACTACTTGCACTTAATTGGAAGTCCAAAATAAATACTTGATATAATACTCTCCCAATTCTATGGAAATATGTACCAGTCTTCTTACAACCTCTAGCCTCATCAATATGCTCTTAAGTGACTGTGAGGTGAGTACTACCACTGTATATAAGTCGAAGTAATGTCTAAGTTTTTATGCCATCACTTTTAGGGCTAAGGCTAACTTTTCAATCATTAGATACCTGCTTTGGGCATTTATCAAGATCTGGCTGATGTAGTAGATGATGTGTTGGACCTTGTTTCTTTCAATAAGGAGTACAACACTTCAAGTCTAAGGAGTAATAGCCAAACACAAAAAAACTTTTCTCTAGAGGAGGGACTAATTAGGGCCAAAGATTTTCTCAAGTACTATTTAATTCTTTGAAAAGCTCTATCACAATCTTCATTCTAGAAAACTGATGTGCTCTTTCTCAGCATTTTAAAGAATGGAAAGCACTTGTCTATGTATTTGGAAATGAATCCATTAAGTGCCACTATTCTTTTATTCAATTGTTGAATCTCTTTCAGGCTGGTAGAAGGTTTCATGTTGATCAAGGCTTGTATCTTGTTTGGGTTGGCCTCGATTCCTTGGGTATATATAAGATATCCTAAGAATTTTCCTGAAGCAACACCAAAACTAATTTTTTTAGGGTTCAATCTCATACCATACCTTTTTCCAAGTCTTTAATATGGTTTAGTGGTTGTGCTGACTTTATCACCATGTCATCTACATATGCTTCTAGATTTCTCCCAAGCTGATCAATAAACATCTTATTGATGAGGCATTGATAAATAGCTCCCGCATAGATAGTGTTATTGTTGAATCCCAATAGAGGTAGAGTGATTACAAAAAGGTCTTTAATGTATCAATCATGATTTGGAAAAAATTGTAGGATCTTATTTGTAGGGTGATTACAAAAAGGTCTTCACGGGGAAACGAGGCCTTGTCCTTTCCTGACAAGGTGATTTCAATAGAGGACCTTCCTTTATCCAAATTATAAATATATGGTAAGCTGTGCAAGTCTCTAGCTTATTTTTTGCACAACTTACTAGAGGTACTATTAAGCCCTGGCCTTAAATGTATAGTATGGATGGTCCTCACATTAGGCTCATTATGTGGGCCTATCATGCTACCTGAAGGAGTAGGTAGCCTCAACATTTTGAGTTCGGGCTAATAACGAGCTCCTTTATTGTTATTTCCCACGAGGTCTCCTAAATACCCCTTGGATTAAAAAAAATTATTTATTTCTTCATATGTATACAATCTTGCATCTCGTGCCTATATCTTTATGAAAAGCACACCACTTAGATGTGTCCCTAATAGAGGTCCTCATTTTTAATGGCCACCTGACATTTTCTCATCCTTCATCCTTAACACTGCTTGAGCTAGGCTTACTCTCAAGGGTCAACCCTGGAAAAGAGATAGTGACCTCTCCCAAGGCCACATGTTCCTAGTAAATTGGCCATTCACCCTGTGATTTGGTGTGAAATGTTTATTCTTCTTATCATTTTGTCTTGATTTGTCCTATTTGGGCTTATTCTCCATTTTCCTTCTCTGGTGTAACTTCTATAGTGACCTTACTGTTCTTATTCAACCCTAACTCCCTTTCTAGATTGACAAACTTTCTCACCTCTTCGTAAGCTTCCTCCATCGTCTAGGGTACTATTTTGGTCAACTCTGCGAAAAAATTAATTAATATTCCTTAGTAGAGTTAAGGAAATCCATTACTTCTAGATTTTCCTCCCAGAACCTTCTCATGTACTCTTCAATAGACTCCCCACTTCCTTGGGTGATCAAGAAAAGGTGGTGAGATTATATCCTATGAGGCTTGTTACAAGAATAATTGGTGATGAACAACTTGGAAAATTGAGAAAAAGATGTTATAATACAACGTGCCAAGTTATTAAACCACTTTTGTACGTCATCACATAGAGTGGCAGCAAACAATTTTCACATCATGGAATCTTTCTTACCTTGAGTGAGGCTCACAAGAGCCATGACCATCTTGAAATGTTGAACGTGAGTTACTAGATCGTTCGTCCCATGGTAGTTTGGACATTTGGGAGTACTAAACTTGAATGCAAGCTCATCATGCTCTATTTCATCAACTAAAAGGAAGACACACAATTTCTCACAATCCCTATCCACATCATAGTGAGCATTTTCCCTTGTCTTGCCTTTCATTGGTTCTTTTGAGGGTCTTGTCTTATTTTCTATTTGCTTCCTCTAATGCCTAGAATCGTGCCTCTTAGCTCTTTTTCTCTTACAACAATTGCTCATTGTTAAGCCATGTCGCACTAGGATGAGAGTCGCTCTCTGCTATGTTCTTGCCCTAGCCGTGCTCATTTACTACAAGAGCCATCCTAAACTCACCAACTAGATTAGTGGCTTGACCCTCAAGGATACCCAGGCTTGACTGCAAGCGTATTGCTCTGTTTTCTAGCCTAGTCTCCTCAAGCTCTCTTATTAGCTCAAGAAGTTGGCATTCCAAATCTTAATGGGGATCGATCTTAACTCATCACACCTCATCATGGGCTGGCAAGATATGATCTCATGACGAGACTGTTATTTCATTAACTAGTCTCAATCTTTCCTCGGCTCACGTTCCCATCATGACAAATGTAATTCCTAAGGAACACAACTTGCATACGAGGTCTTTCTCTCAGAACTAAGGGTGAATCCTTGAAAATAAGGAGTTATAAGCTAAGGCTCAACCTTCGAATCATGAATCATACGATGGGTGCCAAAATATTAGGATGGTCCAATTTGTAAAGAAAGAAACTAAAGAGAAGTTAGAGAATTTGATAGAATACATGGATCTCTTATGATGTCCATATATATATATAAAGCATTACACGTGCACATGTCGATTATATATGAGGTACACATCACAACGTTTCAGAGGGATACAATAGTAAAAAAACACATTTTAAGTTTGAGGTCGACCACTAGATGGTTCGAACTAATGGTCGACCTTCCAATACCCAAAGCTACTATGCGTAGGCAGGCTCACCCTTTGAGTATCATTGTGTGCGTGGGCATAAACTAGTCTTCCTAGATTGACTCGTCTAATGGCTTGAGTCGTTAGTTTTATCAAGCTTCGGATCGATACATATGTTTTAAAAGTCATTATAATTTTTTTTAACTAAAATAGAAAGAAAATGTATATTTATCACTAATATTATCATAATTAATATATCAGTTAATTATAGGTTAAAAAAATTAATTTTATTATTTATTTATCTAATTATATATTAGAGATGTGATAGATAAAAATTAAGATGTAAAAGTTTAATTAATAGATCGGTTTTGGAAACGATTGAGAGTTCTATATTCATTTTCTTTTCTTTTTTCCTTTTTTTACGATGCAACCATTCAACCATATATTTTAGTTGAAACGTTATGATATTTTCTTTATTTATGTCAAAATGTTATTTAATATTTTAAATTAAAAAATATTTTTTAAATTATTTTATTTATGAAAAATATGTTAATTTATTTATAAAAATATATTATATAAAAATAATGTTCATTTTTTATCTAATTTTTTTAAAATATAATATAGTAACACATATATCTTATGCATATATGTTTATATGTTTTCATAGATATATACGTAAAAAATAATATTTTATTAAAAATATTATTTAAATTCTTTAAGAATTTTTTTTCTTTCAAACTTTAACAAAATATTTATTGGAAAGTAACAAATTAGAGATGAAAATTTTATTTAAGTTTAAATGAAATAATTTTTAATTAAAAATTACTTAATTAGATATATGTCTATAAAAAAATATAAACATATATATGTCATATGTGTTAATAGATGAAAAGTTAATTTTTTTTATTTTTTTGATACATATTTCACACATAAAAATACTTAAAAACACATATTTTAAATAATGATATTAAACAGCAACCGAAAAAACAAACTTACAAGACAGTTCTTTTTATATTTCTATTCGAAGCTTGTTGATATTTTGAAATTTTCTGTATGTTCCAAACCTAAGAAACAAAAAAACATAATGGCAAATGTAAAATTAAAATAATAGCTCGAAGAAACATTCATAAAAATAGTTATAAAAAAAATTATATAGATATTAATATTATTAAAAAAAACAAATTTTTTAAATAAAAGAAGTTATGAGTCAAAAGTTTTGTTTTGGATAATAAAATTTTGAAAAATTAAAAAGAAAATATTATAATAATAAAAATAACTCTTAATAACATTTAACTAAATTTAATTTAAGACTTTCAATCTTTAAATAAATATAATTTAATTTAAATATCGTTTAATATAAAATAATATATTTAATTATTTTTAATAAAAAATATATAAATTAATCAAAAAAATATATATTATTATTATGATTATCAATTTGAAAGATAATATTTTTATTATTTTTCAAAAAATTTGTAATAGGTGAAACATAAACGACAAGAAGAACGACAATTAAGATGTAAAGAATATACATGTTTAAAACTAATAAATCGGATGGACATATGATCATTGTCTTAACCTTGGATATCAATTCAACCAGAAGGGACAAATTGCAATTATTGTGCTAATCATAATCTAAGAATTTTGCTTTTAATGAAACATTACTAGATGTAATTTCTAACTAATTATTTAATAAATAAATCTTAACACCACGTTATTAATTAAATCAGGAAAGAGAAAGCCATTCATTATCTCTCTAGAAAGAAGAACTAGAGATCTCCTGAGTTTTCCTTTTTCTATATATATATATATTTTATAGCTTTAGCTTTTTTTTTAAATTTTTGTTCTATATATTATATATCAGTAAATATTAAAATATTTTTATAATAAATATTGATTAGATAATTTTATAGTATATTAATATCTTTATATTATTACCTATTTAAAAATGATTACTTGGTTCTCCTGGTGGGGACGCCTAAACAAGTAGAACATGAGTACTTACATAGCTAATAGTTAGGATTATATTATTTCCTAAGCTTATGCCCAATGTTTGCGCCGCTTCTATAATGGGTCATGTACATATTAGATAGTTTACTAAGCATAGGAGATGCTTTAATTATTTGATTTAAATAATTTAATCTTATCATTATTAAGTCATGTATTAAAAATTTTATAATTTTTTTAAAATAAGTATTTGAGTTGGATATCTTAATCCCATTATTTATAAAATTTAAGAATTATTATTTTTTATACTTTTAATGAACTAAAATTGAACATTTTAATAAATTATAAGATTAAAATATATTTTTATAATAATAATAAAACTAATAATGACTAAATCATAAAATTACGAGAAGTAAGTACTTATTTTGAAAAATTATAAAATCTGTAGTAACTAATCTAATAATTATGAGACTAAATTGTTAATTTAATAACAATTATAGAATCTCTAGAACCCTTCTCTCGAATTACATGTCTGAAAATAAAAATAGGATCTTGATCTTTACAAGTTTGCCCATGTGATTACTTGTGTTTGGATTGATGAGAAAATGCAATCAAGGTGGCTCTTGCTCTAACATATACCAACCTCAATAGGTTGATATAAGGCTAATGTCTAAACATTATATTTTATAATTATTTTAATCACATAAAATTTATTACATTTATAATTATTAACATTAAGAATGATATTTCAAGCTGTTTATTCTAACCCATTTAGTAAACAAGTTGAGTTTGATCAATTATTTTATAAAAATGTATTATATTTTGTGTTAAATTTATCATCTTTGTGTTGAAATCATATTATAACAATTAAAAAAATAATCAATTAATATTTGCGTCGAACTGATCATCTTTATACCAAGATTATGTCATAACAATTAAAAAAATAACTAATTAATATTTGTATTGAAATCATGCCAAGTTCATGTCATAACAAATAAAAGAATAGTAAACTAATATATCTCCTAAACTTACATTTTCATTTTAACATCATATCATAATAACTAAAAAACTAATTAACTAATATATATTATTTTTCACATAAATAATATATACTATTACACATAACGAGACGAATACAAATAATTAACACAACATTACCCCACCTACATAGATAAATTACTAATTATTCGAAAAAATAGATTAAGTCATTTATTATATAATATAGGAAATTGTTTATATAAACTTAATACATTTCATCTTTATATATCATTATCGTACTCCTATTTGAAATATAATAAAAAATATTAAAATAACCTCATAAATTTATATTAATTCAAAAAAATTAATAGGATACATCCAAACATAATAAGTAATACTTATATCAATTATTTATTGTTATTAATAATTATTTTTCTTTTTCTCTCAATAAAAACAATCCTATTTTGTTTTTGTTTTCTTTCCTATTTATCTTCTTTAACCTTAAATTAAAAATCTTCTGTACTAAATCCCTAACTTCTAAATTTCAATTCTAATTTTTTCTCTTTATATTAATTCAAAATATATATTTAAAATTTAAAATTAAATAAATAAATCGATTTTTTTTAAAATAGAGGTAAAAGGCTAACTATTAATTATAATAGAGAATTATTATACACAGTTAACAAATTTTTTTAAATCTATCGATGAAATAAATTTTATTGATGAATAATTATAAAATAAATTATTTATTTAATTTAATAAAATAATTTCCAACAATAAAATTATATTGGATTATTAAGGCATGAGTTCAAAACTATCTTACACTTGTATAAAGAGTGTTAATAGGTTTTTTTTGGTAGTTCTCTCTATTCATGAAAGAACAAATTTTCAATTATTATTATTATTAATTTTTTTACTTTAGCTTTCTTGTTTATTTTTATTTTTGTTATTTTTACTATACATCATAAATATCAAAATATCCTTTTAATAAATATACTATATCTCTTATAAATTGTTATATTTGATACTTCTGGTCACATAAAGTTATTACACTTGTAATTGAGTGACAATTTATAATGTTCTTACTTGTACACATTTAATGAACATGTTAGATCTAGTCAATTCATTTTCATTCTAGATCATGTTGTTACATAAATAAAAAAAAAACACAATTTGAGTTACCTTAATTATTAACTAACATGAAAAAATTAATTAATTTATTATCTTAGATGCCAAACTTTTTGATATAAAAGAAACTAATCATATTTAACTATATAAATTTATGTGATTCTTTTATTATTATTATTATTATTATTATTATTTATTAACTAGCAAAATAAATTTTATTTCTATTATTTAAATTAAGTAGCACAGGTCGGAAAAATAATATTTAGAATTGCAACAACCCCTACCTGGGTTCAAATCTCGCCCTTGCATATTGCAAATTTTGATTTATTTATTGAGGAACTTACATGTTTATCTTATTAAGTATGTTTTAATTCATGTAAAAGCCGAGTATTTTATTTTTTGTTTTGTTGTAAGTCTCACGATTACTGGTAGTGTTGTTATAAAAGTAAGACATGTTCATAAGTATAAAGGGGATTTTTGAGTACTACTCTTGCTCGCTAGTCCCATCTTCAATGTAGTATTCTTGGAAACTTTTTATGGCTTTTGAAGTTACTTGTCACTTTTCAATGTCATGGCATTGGTAATATCCTTAGGATTCACGATCTGAGATGGAAGCTTACTAGATGATTGTGCTTTCAGCCTTTTCATAGCTATGATTAGTTAGCCAACTTGGATTTCAAGGTTCTTATCTTCCTAAAAGATATTTGAGTCTTTCTAAAATTTAACTATTAGTAGCTAGGAAACTCACAAGATCTTCAAGAAATTTAACTTAAATGGGTGGAGGTGGTTGGGGCTTCGAAGTGAATTATGGTTGTGGTGGCCTAGGATAAGCGAAGCCATGTTGCTATTTGAATCTTATTGTTGGATTATTGCAAGTAGCTAAAGTTTGGATGATCACTCAATCATACATTATATATATGTGTGTGTTAGAGAAGAGATCATACTTAGGCCTTTATGCCTGCTTCAACAACATTGGTTTGCTCATAGCTTCTTTCTTGAAGGGTGGGACAAATTTTAGTAGAGTCTCTCATAGTACATAGAGGAGATGTCACGTTCCTTCACATGTCCAATAGATATCAGGTGTACCAAAGCTATGGGATTATTTATTTGATGTTCAATAGAGTTAGAATCATTTACCTAGTTTACCTTGGTGGTGGTTTAGATCTAGTATGGAACGACTATGAGTTGGAAGCCACGGTTGTTGTTATCACTACTATAAAATGTAGCATTTAAGTCGATATATAAAGTTAGTTTTAAGAGAAAATTGACTTATAATCAATTTAAAATCGGTTCGATGAAAAACCGATGCTACATGTAGCGTCGGTTGACACATAGGATATAGCGACGGTTCAACATGTCAACCGTTGCTACGCAATTAATTTTTTTTATTTTAAACATGTAGTTTAAAATATACAATTTTTTTGGTCAATTATTATTTTATTTGAACTATTTAAAATTGAATTTGGATATATATAGTATAATATTTTCTTCTTTTTTTTAGTCAATTGGTTTTTAAAATTATAGAATTTATAAAATTTTGTGTATTTGTTTGAATACGTACTTAATTTTATATACATGTTTTTCATACGTAGTTATCAAATTTAGATAGTATGAAAAACACAATACAGAAAAGTTTTCAAAAAAATATAAAAGGTCTATAGTTAATTAAAATCTTAAAAAATAATTGATCAGAAAAATAAAAAAAAATTATCATTTAATTTCAATTTTTAAAACTATTAAAATAAAAAAATACACGTAGATATGTACTTAATTTTATGTACATGTTTTTCATACGTAGTTATCGAATTTGGATAGCATAAAAAACACAATACAAAAAAGTTTTCAAAAAAATATAAAAGTTCTATAGTTAATTAAAATTTTAAAAATTAATTGACCAAAAAAATAAAAAAAAATTGTATTGTTTAATTTCAATTTTAAAAACTGTTAAAATAAAAAAATACACGTGGATAGTGTCAGTTGACGTGTTGAACTGACGCTACACACGTAGAACTGACGTTATCCACGTGTATTTTTCCATTTCTCTTCTCTCTTCTCCATGATAACATCATTTTTAATTTGCAGCATCCAAAAAAACTCAAAACTTAGCTTTACCTCCTCCACTCTTTCACATTTTTCAACCACTTCCGACCACCATTTCCAATGTCGTTTAGTGGGTTTTCTTTTTCTCCAAATTATCTTCCAAATCCCCTATTTTTTTAACAAAATACTCAAAACAAATTATACTCATTTCTCACTTACAAAACACCTTTTTTTCTTCATTTACTTCATTTTGTTACTTCATTTACTCTTGTAAGTATTTATATTAATCCTATGCACTTATTATTTTCTTTGCATTATTTTTTGTATAAATGTTTTATTCATGTATGTTTTGTATTATGCATGTTATTATTTGTTTGGCTGATTTTCTATGGAAATAATATCTGGATGTTGTGGGTTTGAGGGACTAGAATATTTACTGTACGTGAATAAATTTATTTACATATAAATAATTATAATTTATTAAGTAAAAGTAATACAATTTTAAAATGATTAAAATGATAAATTTTTGTATTATATTTTTTTGGTATATATTCTAATAATTAGGAAATTCATATATAATAATAAATATATTGATTTGATACATATTTAATATACTTAATTTCATTAATAGAAAATGGACAAATCTTGGATGTCAAAGTGTAGAATTGAGCAGGATTATATTTTTGGAGTTGAAAGTTTCATGGAATTTGCTTGTAGAAATAGTAATAGTGAAATTAGTATGATTCGATATCCATGTGTTAAATGTAAAAATGAGTGATTTCATGAAGTTGACGAGGTTAAGTATCACCTTATCCATAGTGGTATTCTTTTGAGCTAGAAACGTTGGTATTATCATGGAGAAAATATTGATAATACTTATGGGGAAGAGATAAATAAGAATGTGAGTGGATTACATACATTTTATCATAATGTACAGATAGAAAATATGTTTCATAGTGTTAAAGATGAACTACATGAGGATGATCCCGAAACCTTTAAAAAACTTCTAGAAGATGCCAAAAAACCATTGTATCCAAAATGCAAGAAATACACTAAAATGTGAAGGCAAAACATGGTTTTTCTAACAAGGGATTCACATAATTACTAAATCTACTAATATATATGTTTCTTGAGGGTATTGAATTGCCATCTTCAATGTATGAAGTGAAGAAATCTCATAGTTGATTTGGCATAGAATATCATAAGATTCATGCTTGTCCAAATGATTGCATTCTTTATAGAAAATAATATGAGACATTATATGATTGTCCGATGTCTAAAGAATCGAGATGGAAGCATGCTAAAAATGAGATAACACCTAAGAAAGGCATGCCTGTAAAGGTTCTTTGGTACTTTCCTCCGATTCCTCACTTTCAAAGGTTGTTCAAAAGTAAAGAGACATCAAAGATGTTGACTTGGCATTCAAATAATCAATCTGATGACGAGGTGCTACATCATTCTTGTGATTCTCCAAATTGGAAAGTAGTAGATAATGTATCCCCTCAATTTGCATCTGATCCGCGCAATCTTCATCTTGCCAGTGCTGCTGATGGAATTAATCCAATTAGTTTCCTTAGTAGTAGATATAGTTGTAGACTAGTAATTATGGTAACATATAACCTTCCTCCCTGGTTATGTATGAAAAAAAAATTCATGATGTTAACATTATTGATCTTAGGACCCAAACAACCCAGTGTTGATATTGATGTATATTTGCAGCCTCTGATAGATGATTTAAAGACGTTGTGGAATAATGGTGTAAATTTTTACGATGCACATAAATAAGAACACTTTAACTTGAAGGGATCCGTTTATGAACAATTAATGATTTTCCTACCTATGGGAACTTATCAGGACATGCAACAAAAGGTTACAAGGGATGACCTATATGTAGTGATGTCACTTCTGTAAAAGACATAGAACATTTTTTTCATCTGGACACAAGTTTAGATACCAAAAGAAACCATTCAATGGTGAAGAAGATTATGATCATACACCTCGACCTTTGCGAGGTGTTGAGATATTAAGGAAATTGAATGGTATGACATTCAAACGATATGGAAAGATGAAAAAAAGAATACTCACTAAGGTAGGGAAATGAAAGAGGTCAACTAATAAAATGGGTGAAAATGAAAATGTTACTGAATTAGTAGACCATGGTTGTTGGAATAAAAAATTAATATTTTAGGAATTACCTTTTTAGAAAGACCTACACATTCATCACATCTTAGATGTTATGCACATTGAGAAAAATGTATGTGAAATCTTAATTGATACATTACTTAATATACCTAGAAAAACGAAGGATGAAATTAAAGCAAGACTAAATTTAAAGAAACTAGGCATACAACCTAAATTGGCTCCAAGGGTGGAAAATGATAAGAATTGAACATACTTGCCACCAGCATCATATACAATATCAACAAAAGAGAAGGATGTGTTTTGTAAATGTTTGGCGGGTGTGAAAGTTCCTGATGGTTACTTATCCAACTTAAGAATTTTTGTGTCTATCATTGATAAGAAACTTTATGGATTGAAATCACATGACTGTCATATCTTAATGAAATAGTTATTACTAGTTGCTATTAGATCAATTATTTCAAAACATGTTCGATTATCAATAATTCGTCTTTGTTCATTCTTCAATACAATATGCAAGAAATCTATATCAATTGGCGAGTTAAACTCTTTACAGAAAGATGTTGTAGAGACTTTGTATCTAATTGAAAAATATTGTCCTCCTTCTTTCTTCGATATAATGATTCACTTGTGTGTTCATTTAGTTCGAGAGATTAAATTGTGTTGTCCTACTTACTTAAAGTGGATGTATCCTTTTGAGAGATATATGCAAGTCCTTAAAGGATATGTAAATAATAGAAATCAACCTAAAAGATGCATGATTAAATGTTACATTGCTGAAGAGGCCATTTAGTTTAGTTTTGAATACTTTACTGGTTGCACTAAAATTGGGAATCCTATGCATAAGTTGTTCTTAGAACGTCACATGATCCAAGTAGGTAACCCTATGCTTGGTGGAAGTAAGAAATTGTTTATTGATCGCACACGATGATAAAAAGCACACCAAATCATTTTGGTAAATAATAATGAAGCATAATCGTACATAGAGTAAGTGATGTTTAACTATTAATGATGATACCTACTTGATATATCTTTAATAACAATACAAGATGTATTTAAACTTACTGCATAACGATCCTTGTTATGAAAAAAAGGGAGGAGAAAAATGGTTGTATGATGAACATAAGCGAAAGCTTATTAATTAATTTCGCAACCATGTAAGTGTCACATACAAGAATTCATTAGTACTTCTATGCAATGTTTTAAAACTTTGCTTTAAAAACATTTTGTGTTTTTGTATATATAGATTCAAGTTGAACTCTACAAACTCAATCATAAAATAACAAAAAGTTTAGAATGGCTTGCACATGGTCCTAAATTCGATGTCAAATCATTTTCTAGTCTCACAATTAATGGATCGAGGTTTACAACTCAAGCTAGGGACAAAGTCCGAGTAAATCAAAATAGTGGTGTGAATATGGTTGCACAAACTATGCAATTTTCTAGTTCAAAAGATGGTAATCCTATACTTTCTGATAGAACATATTATGGTATAATTCAAGAGATTTTGGAACTGGATTATGAGGTCCATGAAATAGTTTTCTTGTGTGATTGGGTCAAAGATGTTATCAATGTTGGATATAAAATATATGAGGATTTATCCCTGTAAATTTATCCAAGATAAGTCACACTGATGATTCTTTCATGTTAGCACTTCATGCAAAACAAGTATTTTACGTGAGTGATGAAATTGACACAAGATGGTCTGTTGTGTTAACGCCTCCACAAAAAGAGTTTTACCATTGTGATGCTTTAGAAGATGATGACCCTATGCTTGGTACATTATCCAATATTAGTCATTTCTCAAAACAATTGCCTAATGTATGTAATAATCTAGTTGATGACGATGATTCTTCGTCATGGACTTGAAGTGATTGTGAAGAAATATATGTATACGATCAACAATATAATTAAACATAATGTATGTTCTATATTGTTCTAATAACTCTTGGATGTTTATATATATATATATATGTTCTTAAAATTGTCAATTAATATATTTCTTTATTTTTTGTAGATATTTCATGGATCATAGGGTAACAGAGCTTGTAGATCCAAATGATCCATTGGGGCATTTAAAAAGAAAGGGTTGGGTGAATATACCTGATGCTCCACTTAACCCAGATGATAGAGTACACGTTCTATTTGATGCTACTGGTAATCCAATAGGGGAAAATGGACAACAATTGAAATCCTCTATTGGTAAACTTGTGAAGTCAAGTATACCAATTGATATAAATGATTGGACTCAGGTTGACAAAGCTAAAAAGTTCAAAATATGAAAAACTATTTGTATAAGTGTCTTATATTTTATAACTAATTACATATACTATATCATTTTTGTATTATATCTAATCTTTTGTAGTGTGTTTTTACAGAATCGTTATAAAGTAGATACCACTTGGAAGAGCAAGTGTTATAAGATTGCAAATAAGGCATGGAAGGATTACAAAACTTCCAGATTGGCAAGAAATTATGTGTTTCCATATTTGGAACCACTTGATGAAGTAGAGCTCTACAAAATCCCTGAAGAACACCCCTGGATTACACCTCAAGTTTGGAAAGACTTCGTAGATTATAGATGTATGGATGAATTTCAAATTATTAGGGAAAAATATTAGAATATACAAATGCATAATATTCTTCCTAACCATACTGAGAGGTCTTCAAATCCTGATGTTAGATATAGAATGGTATTATTAATTTGTGTTAATTTATAAATATTTTTATATTTATTTTCCTCAAATTTAAGTTGATGTCATGATTAATAAATTTATTTAATTTATGTAGGAAGTTGAATTGGGTAGACCGGTTACCGATCTAAATTGTACATAGAAACAAAGACTCCCAAAATGAAGAAGTCAAGACCAATGACTAAGCGAGGAGAAGAACAACTAAATAAGTTGGTTAGTAATTTAACTTGACACAAAGTCCACATGATTTTTAATATTTGCTGTAATAATGTATGATATGTTTGTTTGCTTTAATATTTGTAGAGAGTTGTTCAAGAATAAATATTGAAGGGTGAAATAATTGAAGAGCCAGGTCGTGTTAGTAGAGTAGCCAATATGATGGTTATATGGAGTATTTTAACATTTCAAAAAAAGCCTCAGATGGTCAGTAAGGAGAAGTACGGTAAAATTGAAGAAGAACTCAACTTCTTTAAGGCCTCAATGTTGAGTGTGATTGCAACTTTAAAATAATATCAATTACAACACATGTCAGGCATGACATCATACTAAAATCAGGGCATGTCATATTGGCTAGGCATGTAACCATCCATGCCAGGCATGTCACCATCTTTGCCAAGCATGCCACCATCCATGTCAGACATGCCATCCATACAATCTCATGGCACTCAACCTATATCCAATATGGGATATAGTCATCCTATTGGTCATCCCTTTATGCCAGGAATGCCTATGCAATCAAGTAGTGGCTCATTTTCTCCAATGCAATAGGTGCATTCTTACCATCAATCAGATCATGATGAACATTTTGATAAGAATGTACTGACAATAGCTACCCCACATGGGAGTCCTCCTCTATTTGATGAATTATATGTGGTAAGATTTTAATTTCTAGTATAGATAATCTATTATTTTTATTATATGTTTTATTTATTATATATAACACTTAAAGTTTTTATAGAATATGAAATGTTTGTTCAAACATCCTTCATCAACGGACTTTGTTCCTATTGGAACGGTACAACAATTAAGCGATGATTGAATGATTCATAATCAATATTTGTCAAATTATTGAAAAATAGTAATTGATCAATCATTGCTCCATGATTTTCCACTACCTGTGCCTTTTGATGTTACCATAGTCCAAGAGGTGGTTGGACAATATGTGGCTTAGCTGTTGATTCAAGTTGTGATAAATTTTGATCAGGTACTATTTTTTACTTAAAAGATAACACTTTTTTATTATTATTATTTTATTATTCTTTTATTGTTACTAACATACATAATACTTCTTTATAATATTATTCCAGAACTAGTAAATGTACACATTTAAGAGATACAAAGTAAGTATTACGTGGTAAATCTATGTGTAGTGGCCAATCATTGTGCACTAAGTCATTCAAGAAGAAACCTTGGAAAAAATATAGTTATGATTATGCTTTAAACTTCACCAGAAATCTTGGCACTTTGATGACTATTGTTGGGAGGGCATTTGGCATAAATGATGGATGGACTGTGTGATGAACGAAAACCGGCATCGCCGATCCTGCCAATACTTTGGTTTTATATTTATAAAACTCTCGCAAGTGCACGAATCATTTCGTAGAAAATGATAAGTATACTCCCAAGGTCGATCTAAGGAAGGAATGTATGTGGTTTTTAATTTATTATTCAAACTTTTAAAAACGAAATTAAATCCTAAACATCCTGTCACGATATTTTGGGGTTTTTGTGTTTTTAATCTACTTACATAAAAATAAATATAGATTCAATAAACATTTATGCAAATTTTATCTTTTATAAATAGTGGAGTATTTATGGATATAATAACTAAGTTAATTATGCTTGCTCGTATTATTTAGGTTATTAAAGATATGAATTGATATTTATTGATTCTCCCTTTTTTGTATGAATACCACCTTTGATGGGGTTAGATATTCTTTGTTAACTAAACAAATCAATTAACACCTATGGGTGGGGTTGATAAGTAATTTGGTTAATTAAATTAATTCCTTTTTCTAAGAGATTGAAAATGAACCATTTAAAAGCCACCTTTAGTGGGGTTAGACAGTTTAAACTTTATTCAAGGTGTCCAAATTAAACCTAAGAATTTAGTTATTCGAGTACTAACTTTCAAGTTTTAAAACCATTACTGAAAACATGTTGTCAATACATTTTCAGATAATAATTCTTATAAAAACTTTTGAAATAGAGCTTCACTCTAACTACAGGCGATTGTACCAACAAATAAAAGAGCACTACTCTAAATCGAATAGGATAACTAAACCTTAAAATCTAATTTTCGATTTAAGTTTGTAATGAAAAATAATATATTTCTCTCTAACATTCTTAATATAAAATCTTGAATAAAAATAAAATCAATTCATTTTAGAGATTTTTACCTATTTAATATTTCTTGAAGCATAACAACGTTATTATTATATCATGTTTACAAAGCAGCTAGCACGTTAAATTTAATCACGGAACAAATTAAATATAACATGTAAGAATAAAGCATCAAAAATAATTGCAAAGAAAATAAAATCCTTACAGTACTTCGATGCCATTCCCGTTGCTAGAAAACCTCCAAACGGAATTTGCACTCCCATTTATTGAATCAAAAAGCTAATAAATTACAAAAACATAACTAGTTCTTCCCAAAAAGGGAAGAACTCTAAAACTAAGAGAAACTAGATAAAACATAAGAAAAACTAAAAAAAACCTAAAAACTAAGAAATGGAGAGAAAGAAAGAAGAGAGAAGTGTGTTTTGAGGTGTGTTTTTGAAATGAAGGGAAGGGGGTATTTATAGGTGAGGATGGAGAGAAAAAATGAGTAAAACAATGTTAAAAAATGTTAAAAAATGTAAAAACGTGTAATAGACATGGTGAGGTCATTGATAACGTCATCATGACGTCATGGGGGTGGCTGCACGTGGAAAATGGGGCGAAAACGCGTTGGGCGCGCGGAGGGCAGCTGGGCGCGCGTAGCTGTGCGCGGATGAACAGGACCCGCGCGCGCAGTTGTGCGCGGATGAACAGTATCCGCGCGCAGCTTTGCACGGATGAACGATGGCAGCGCCATCTGCGCGGATGAACGATGGCAGCGCCGCATATTTCAGCGGTGGGGAGCCAGCGGGATGGGCTGCTCCGGGCGCGATTTTCTCCTTTTTGACATTTTTGACCTTTTCGACCCATTTTGTCCAATTATTCCATATTTTTTTACCTTTTCCCACTTATTTATTAATATATTTGTGATGTATTGCTTCAAGTATTCCTCTTTGTGTCTTTAAATTGCGTTTTTAAGCCAAAATACCTGAAAAACAATAAAAATACCCGTGATTCCGAAAAAGAAAAATTTATATAAATATATGATAAAACATATAAATATATATATTTTTAATCAATTAAGGTACATAAAATCATGGTTATTTTAGTGCTTTTTGAGCACTCATCACCGTGCCATTTCCTATAGAAATTTCTAGTGTAGACATCGGCCAAACATATATATCGATCTAGTGCATATTACAACTATTTGAATATCAAATGATCGATTTAAGTATAATTCAAGTGTGAACAAGGTGAGTCCTCAATCAGTAAATTTATTTCATTTATGTAGAACATATATAATTGTATTTATATTATCTAATTATTTATATATATTTCTTTTATATAGGGCATGTTATTATCGACTTCAACATAATCATTCATCACATTTAGCAATGTTCTTTGATTCTTCATATGTCAAGCAATATCAAGATAAGGATGTTAGCATCAAAGCTAAACAATCATGTGATAGGGCATTAACGCTTAATAGAAATCAAAAGTTGATAATCCCTTGGCCACTAAGGTTTGAACAAGGCCAAGATCATTGGATGTTGGTAATCCTTGATCTGTTCAATAATCATGCTTGGTACTGTGACTCAGCTTCCATAGAACTAAGTAAAGATACAAAAGCATTTGTTGAAATGTAAGACTTATAGCTAGCTATTTTTCTTCTATTTTTTGTAATATTTAATAAAAAACTAACCGTTTTAAACTTTGATAGGGCATGAAAGCTGTGAAACAAGTTTAGGAGCATTGCTCTTAAAAACTCTCATAAGCTTATATGGCATAAAGTTATGGTATATACCAACGAATATTAATAATTTTATTAATTTTAGTATTAAATAATAAAGATGTTAGAATATGGAAAATTATGTACACTTTTTTTTTGTAGGTTCCATAACAAAATGATAGAGTCATGTGTGGTTATTATGTCATGAAGTTTATGAGCGAAATCATAACAAATATTAAAATCCCAATTGAAGATATGGTAATATCTTTTACCAATATACATTTTTAACATATATGAGTTATTTTTTGTGAATTCATGAAATTACATTCTTATTTTGATTTTAAATACATGTAGTTCTTTGGTTGGAACAAGACGGGCTATGACCCGCAAATTTTTGATGATTTATGAGAGGAATAGGCATAAAACATTATTCAAATTATATCATCACAAGAAGAATTAGGAGAAGATTCTGATGATCTTGAATAACATATGACAACATAATGGTAATTTTTATAATGCTTTACTTTCTCTATTCCTGTGTCTGAAGTCCCCTTGTTTGATGGATGTTTATGTGCTCATGTATTTAGGGGAATGCATTGTTTTATGGACCTATTTTTTGCCCAAACTTCATCTCATCTCTCTTGCCTACTTTCCTTATGACAACATCATGGTAGTCATTGACTAGCCAAGTATAGGAAAACCACCAAGAATCATCATTCTAGTGTAATATCATGAATTCACAAATAATAACTTATATATGTTAAAAGATTATTAGAAGATATTGCCACATCGACACCCGAGTGATATAATAATAACCTTATCCCTTCAAAATCATATTAGCACTATATTAAGCTTTTGTCTATAAATATGAAGCTATCTGGAATCAAGCTAGTATTTTTAATGATATAATGAGCTCTAAATATGAAGTCAAGTGTAACTCCGAATTGTAACTTAGGTTGGTTGAGTTTTGGTGCCCATAAATGTATTACATAGTTGTTCCATACGTTTATGAGCACCAAAACTCAACCAAGCCAAGTAACAAATTGGAGTTACACTTGAATTCATATTTAGAGCTCATTATAGCATTACAAATACCAGCTCGATTCCAGATAGCTTCATATTTATAGACAAAAGATTAATAAAGTGCTAGGGATAGGGTTATTATTATATCACTCGAGTGTCAACGTGGTAATCTCATTTACTAATCTTTTAACATATATAAGTTATTTTTTGTGAATTTATGATAATACATGCTTATTTTGAATTTAATTACGTATATTTCTTTCGTTGGAATAAGTGGATCTATAATATGCATATTTTTGATGATTTACAATAAGAATGGACATAACACTTTATTCAAATTATACCACCAGGAGAAGAATATGATGATCTTGAATAACATAGGACAACACCATGGTGTATTATTATTTTAATTTTTCAATTATTTGTATTATTATTTTAATTTTGTTAAACAGATTTTGGTTTTTTATGCTATATGTGATTGAATACATGTTATTAGTAGAGTAGAAAATAAGTACAATTTGTAAAAAAAATCAATATATATTTTAAAGTCGGTTCACACGTTGAACAGACTTTAAAGGCCCATTTTTTAGTAGTGCATGTTCCTAACCTCTGTAGGTATTTTGTTTACAAAAGTTTGTCAATCCACTTGTTGCATCCATCATGCTTGGTGTTGAAGGTAGGAAGCACATAAGCTCTTCAACCTCTTCAAGTACTCATATAGGGTCTCCTCATTGTAATGTCTTATGCCACATATTTTCTTCCTAATGAGTGTAGCCCTAAAATTAGAAAATACCTCTATAAGAATATCTCCTTTTCATTTCAATCCATGTAATGTGGTGCCAAAATATAGGTAATAAAACCATTCATGAGCACTATCATCTAGTAAAAATGGGAATGGCTAAATTTAATTTACTTTTGTAGAATCCCAATTAGTTTCATGTTGTAGCAAAATCCATGAAACTTTTTAAGGTGTTTGTTTAGGTCTTTTTCGACCAAACCCCTAAACGTAGGCAACATAGGTATTAGTCTAAATTTTAAGGGTTAATCACATTTTACGCCCATAACATATGGAAAAGTTTACAAAAATATTCAAAATGTTTACTTTTGTAGCAATTATGCTCATAATGTATAGATAACAATAAAAATATGTCCAAAAACATAAATTTTTGATGTTACAATTATGTTCATAATGTATAAATAATGATGTTGTTTAATTTGGATATTTTTTATCGTTATCCATACATTGTGGATATAGCAATAAAATAAGCATTTTGAACATTTTTACAAATTATTACATACGTTGTGAATTTAAAAAGTAGTTAACCTAAATTTTAATTCAATGGCTACCTCTAGGTTGAAATATTGAATGCATAGTAACTGTGGTTAGGATAATGCCCTAGATGTAAATAATTTTGTATTTAAATTTTTTTAAAAATTAGAGAAAATTTTCATTTATTTACATATATTATTATATATTTTAAATAAATTGTCTTAAAATCCTTGATTATGTATATCTACTTAAAACGCAAAATATTGATGTATATACAAAATGATTAACTTTAATTGAAATGATCCAAGTAATATCCGACCATTAATTAAAGTTAAAAAAAAAGATCTAATCCATTAAGAATGAAGTGGTACTCATGGAAGGTAATTAATGCAGAGATATGATATTTTGTATAATAATTAATTATACACTATTGTAAATTAGAAACAATTTTAATATCTATTTATCAACGAATATTTACTTTACAAATCAAATAGAATTAAACCCATCGTCAATAATAATAATACAAATGGAAAGATAATTATTTCATTTACTAATCAAAGTCAAATAGAATCATTCTCTAAGGATTGGAAATTGCCCTTAATCCTATATAAATATTTAGCTATGCGTTCACATGGCTAACTCAACAAAATAAATCATATAAATAAATAGAAAGAAAGTAAAGTTTATGACAGTGATGAATGATAGCAGATATTCAATCTATATCTTCATTTTCCACATCTCTCTAGAACTTGTGTAGAGTTCTTACTGTTGGTTTTAAAATTGTTTTTGTGTAATAAAATTTTATTACTACCCTGGAAGATATTGGTATAGGTAAATAAAAAAAAAGGTTTCTACTTAATGAAACATTTTGATATAATAATTTCATTTAATTAACAATACACGTAAAGATAAACATACACTGAGTAAGTATAATCAGAACCATGATCTTTCAAGACCTACTCCTATCTATGTATGAACGAAGTGTGTAAGAATTTTGTAAAATATTTATCACACAAATATTTCTCACCAAATGTTTGCTCTCAATTGAGAGTGTAAAATAAATTTTTTTTTTCACTCTACTATATGAACAACACACTATGTCATATATATAGGTCGGGTATTTTAGCAATTACAAATTGATTAGGAATACAATTTCTATTTTCTATCATTAGAGCTATGCACGTTACTAAGTTGTGTGCATTTAAGAATCACAATTCACACTCCTTTAACCATCCAATACACACCACGTGGGATTCTTAATCCCTTTTGGTGCGTACAATTTAACCAATATTTAATCAAATTATACGCTATTTATTTCATAAATAATTTCTCAATAAAAAAATTATCAAAATGTCCTCACTTATCAAACAAACTATATATACATAGATTGTGTTCATTTATAATTTTATTAATTAATTATATAATTATTTACACTAACTAAATATCATATTAATTAATTAATTAATTAATTAATCACAATAAATGGTTAATTGCATTACATAACATTCATTTATAAATATAAGATATTATTCATTGCTCTTTGAAATATACTTTTTACTAATTAGATTGTTTTTTTTTTGCCTATTTCCAATTGGATATTTGTTTTTTCAAAGAAAAAATTACATTAATTTTAAATTTTATTCACCTAGAGTACCATGTTATCATATACTCCAAAAACAATGAATAATTTTTTTTATAAATAAAATTTCATTTTTAACCCATCTTAAAAAAATATTGGTTTATTTTTCTTATAATATAAATAAACATATGTTTTTTAATATTATACGAAAATGAAATAAGTTAAATAATTAAGTCATCTATGCACCAAATGATTAAATATTTATAATATGGTACAAAAAGCTTTTGAAGATCTTGTAAATGCTAATGTTTGACCCAGGGAAGCTAGCGTCACGTTTGAAGAATCTATAGAGTTTTTGCACTTGAAGGAAACAAACAATCATTTGCTCACCTAAGGGTAAATGATCCTTTCTGCATACTTGGAGCATTGGTAATGAGAATTAGAGTCCTAACATCATACTTGAAGACACTTGATCAATCTATGCATTCTTGAGGACAAAATGGTATTTTAGCCATGAAAGGTAAAAATTTCATCTTGCTTCCATGCGACATCAGCAGCCATATAAGCACTTATAGCTTAAATATAGCTAAATCATACATAATATTTATGTGAAGATAATTTAAATAATCAAGGGATTGAATTTGTTCAATTTGAAAGTTACCTTGAATAGTTGTCCCTATTAAAACCATATCTTCCTCATCTGATATTTAAATGAGACGATTCAAAATTATTTGAAACAATTACTTAATGAAATGTAATTTATATATGGCTAAGATTTTCTAATTCGCATGCTTAATATGACAAAAAGGTCTCATAAACTATATCACAAAATCTGAATAGCTTTGCATTATGTTTTAAAATCTTTACTTATTTTAGGATTTTTTTTTTACCCTTTATTAGTTGGGATTAGTGATTTATATTTATGACTATAAATATATATTATCTATCAATATGTAATCAATTTATGATGAAATAAAACCCAAAGAGTTTAGAGCCTCAGGCTCTTCTTAAGTTCCTAATACAAAACCCAGAACTTATCAAGGCTTAGAAAACCCTGTTGCGTTCATTCATAGCTTATCAAGTCTTAAAATACTTAATGGTACCTTTTATCTCAATAAAATATGTTATTAGCTTTCTTGAAGTTGATTCATAGTATATTGTTTGATGATTTTTTGGTAGTTTCTCTTAAATTCTGAAACACCAGGTGTCTGTGCATTTCAAGGCTTGATTTCATGAGTTCGCATCATTTGGTATCAAAGTTCAAACTCTAAATTCAGATTTATATCTCTTTATTTTTGTTTCTTTGTGTTTTTCTTTATTTTTGTTTCTTATTTTTCGTTTCATTTCAGTTCCTTTTTTTATTTCCAGTTTAGAGTAAAAGAAAAAAGATCTTGTTATATCATTTGTTTTTGCTTCTTTTATCTTGTTTCTTGATAGTCTTTAATCTGTTTTGTTCTTGTTTCTAACCTTTTTCGTGTCTATTTGTCTTGTTAGGATTGAAGTCCATTCGAATGTAATTCTTCTCAAGCCCTGGTTTGTTTGTTTTCTTCTTTTCATTTCTTCCTTGTTAGTGCATTGTCTGGTGTTTTCATCTTTTTCCTATTCTTATTCTTGAGTATAATTTTATTTTTGTTCTTAATGGGTTGGTGTTTAAGTAAAAAAAAAAGAAGAAGATAAATTCTGGTTTAATTCTTGGTATTTGAAATTGTATTGTGATCTTGTGCCATAAAACTTTCCATAAAAATCAGATTTTCTTCCAATATTTTATTTTATTTGTTTCCTTAATTGCTGTCCAAATTTTGTGCAATCAAAACTTTTCCTTGCTGCCAAATTTTATTTTTTCATCATTTGTAGATGTAGAAATTTTCTTGAGCTACCTGAATCTTATTGAAACATTTTTGGGTCAGTTTTCCACTATTTTTGCTGTCCAATTTTGATCAAATTTGCTTGCTGTCAAAAGTGCCTTTGCTGTCCAATTTCGGTTTAATTGTTTGCTATCCAAGTTTGCTACCGCTCTTTGTTGTTGTGTGCACGATTTTCTCGAGTAATTAAATTGTTGCTTTTATTATCTTGAAGCATCAAGAGAGAATGAGAGTTCAAAAAAATGGAAGAGAAAAATATATTAAAAAAAAAAGAGTTGAATAAAAAGAAAGATATGGAGTTCAAAAGAGAAAATAAATTAGGGAAAAAAAGGAGATTGAGTTAAGAATAGAGAATGAAATAATACAAAAAAGAAGTGAGAAAAAAGAGAGGAAACACATTAACAAGTGACAAAAATGTATGTTTATTACTCATAAATATTTTCCTTGTGTTATTGTTTTCCTTCTTGTAGAAATATGAACTCCAAAATAGAAGATTCTAAAAATCTTGGAAATGTTTAAACCAAGAGAGACCAGTATCACATTTGTAGAATTTATGGAGATTTTGTACTTAAAAGGAAAAAAAATGGTCATTTGCTCACCTAAGGGTAAAATTGACCTTTTTACATACTTAGAGCAATGGTAATGAGAATTAGAGGCCAAACATCATACTTGAATACACTTGATTAATCCATGCATTCTTGAGAACAAAATGGTCTTTTAGCCATGAAGGGTAAAAAGGCTATCTTGCTTTCATGTGACATCAATAGCCATAGAAACACATATAACTTACATGGAGCTAAATCATACACAATATTTATGCAAAGATAATTTAAATGGTTAAAGAATTGAGTTTGTTCAATTTAAAAGTTACCCTTGAATAGTGTCACTATTAAAATCATATATTTCTTATATGATATCAAAAAGCTTATATAATGGGCTAAATTGATATAGAATTAAGATTTTTCTAATTCACACGTTTACAGGGCCAAAAAAGCCTCTGAGCTATACCACGAAATCAGGATAGATTTGCATTATATTTTAAAATCTTTTTTTTATTTTTATGATTTTTGTTATTCCCTTATTAGTTAAGATTAGTGTTTTATCTTTTTTGTCTATAAATATATGTTATTCATCCATATATGATCAATTTATGATAAAATAAAATCAAAGAGTTTAGAGCTTTATGCTCTTCTTGTGTTCCTAACATAACTAAGAACTTATAAGGCTTAATAAATTGAAGAAATAAAACTCGCATCAGGTTAACAATACTGATTTTTTAAATACTTTAGTTTTAAATTTGTAAAACTCTCGCAAGTACACAAATTATTTTATAAAAAATGATAAGTATACTCTAAAGGTCGATCTAAGAAAAGAATATATGTGGTTTTTAATTTATTATTCAAACTTTTAAAAATGAAATAAAATCCTAAATATCCTGTCACGATATTTTGATTTTTTGTATTTTCTAATCTAATAACATAAAAAATAAACATAGATATGAATTCAATAAACAATTATGCAAATTTTTGTCATTTGTAACAGTGAAGTATTTATGAATATAATAATTAAGTTAATTATTCTAGCTTATATTATTTAGGTTATTAAAAATATAAATTGATATTTATTGATTCTCTTTTTTTTATATATATAAATACCACATTTGGTAGGGTTAGATATTCTTTATTAATTAAATAAATCAATTAACACATATGGGTGGGATCAATAATTAATTTGATTAATTAAATTAATTCTTTTTTATAAGAGATTGAAAATGAACCATTTAAATGACACCTTGAGTGGGGTTAGATATTTTAAACTTTATTTCAAGGTGTCTAAATTAAACCTAAAAATTTAATTATCTGAGTACTCACTTTTAAGTTTGAAAACCATTACTCAAAATATGTTGTCAATATATTTTTGAATAATAGTTCTTATAAAAAAATTTGAAATAGAGCTTCACTTTAACTACTAGGAGATTATACCAACAAATAAAAGGGTCTTACTCTAAATCAAATCGGTTAATTAAACCTTGAAATATAATTTTCATATTTAAGTTTGTAATGAAAAATAATATATTTATCTCTAACATCCTTAATATAAAATCTTGAAATAAAAACAAAATTAATTTATTTTATAGAAATGGTTTACCTATTTAATATGTCGCAATCATAAAAACATTATTATCATATCATATTTATAAATAGTCATCCATGTTAAATTTAATCATAGATAAATTAAATGTAACAGATAAGAATAAAACATAAAAATAACTATAAAGAATTTATTTTAAAATTATACCTAAAATGAATCCTTACAAAACTTTAATGCTAATTCTATTTTTGGAAAACCTCTAAATGGATTTGCATTTCAGTTTATTGAATAAAAAACTAGAAATTTACAAAAGCATAACAAGTTCTTCTCAAAAAGAGATGAACTTTAAAACTAAGAAAACTAAGAAAGCTTTCTAGAGAGAAAAAGATAATAGATTTTGAGCGATGATTTTTACAATGGAGGATAGGGTACTTTTATAGGTGAGGAAGTGCTAAAAAAGTGGAAAATTATCTCAAAAATTGGTCTTCGACGCAGTTGGATAGGCTGGCACGCGTTTGGGATAGCTGGCATGCACAGATGGGCGAGATTTGCAATAGGAAGGGTGCTGATGCGCGTGGGATTTGTGACACAAGGGCACTAACGTGGGTTGGATTTGCAATAGATAGGTATTGGCATGCGTGAGACTTAGCAGATGTGCATGGCTCGTTACGGGCATGCACTGGTTGGGTAGTTTTGTGCATTTTTCTATGTATTTACTTTTCCTCATTTTTTCTCACTTATTTGTATAATAAATGAATACTATACTTTAAATATTTTTATATATTGTTTCCAATATTTTTCTTCAAGCCTTTAAATTATTTTTTAAGCTAAAATACTTGAAAAGAAATATAAATACCTGTGATTCCAAAAATACAAATTTATATAAAATATGATAAAATCATACAAATATAAATCTATTTAATCAATTAAAGTATATTAAATCATGGTAATTTTAGTGTTTTTAAGCATTCATCACAACCCCCAACTAGTTTCTTGCTAGTCTCTTAGTAAGAGAAGCAGTAAAAAGTAAAATAAAAAATAAAAAATTAAACTATCCAAAATCACTTTTATAGATTGACATGGTTGCATTTATCGTATAGAAAAAGCCTTTAAACCCCTAGGTTGCTCTAGTGGATGAGTTTAAGTCTTATGAGAATTTTTAGTAATGATACCCAAAAACATAAAACTAAATAAAACAATCTTTAAAATAAAACAAAAATAACAAAGTAAAATAAAATTTCAAATTTTTTCATGCTTAAAACATTCACAATTTACTACAATAATTAGTCGAAAATCACTTTCATATTTTAATCAAAAATGTTTCACTTTCACTTCACCCAATTTCAATGTTAGGAATTCGAATTCGCTTCGACTTTACTCATCACAAGTCAATACTCTCAATTCACTAAATCCTATGGGTTCAAGCACTCATACTAAGGCGTATGCAAATAGAATTTACGTTTAGAAATGAACTAATAAGTCTGCATACTTATAATAGAAGAAAGGATCAAAATAGTGCATAACTTTGATTTCATAAAAGGAATCAAATGTATAAATTATAAAGATATCATATATATTATTTTCATGCATCAAGCAAACTCATTAAGCAAAAATTTCAAGATATATACCTTTTAGAAGTGTAGGAAAAATAAATACAATGACTTCTAAGGCAATTATTTCCTATATTTCTTTTGTACTAACCAACTCTTACAACTGTTTAAGGCTAAAAAGGTCATAGTATGTAGATTATACTATATATTATTTATCTCTCTATTTTTTTAAGAGATTTTTCAACATATTGTTTTTAGAGAGTGGACCCATGTACAAATTGTACATTTTTGTAGGTTCTTGGTGAGTGGTTAATCTTGTGGCTTTTTGTTTGATTTTGGTTTAAGTAACCCCAAATATGTCTCTTTTGGGTAGAAGTCATGCACAAAAGAGATAAAGGCATATATTATCAATTTCTACTTATAATTTAATATAAGCAAATGAAAAATAAATATATGACACTCTATTAAGATGAGAAATTTCATACATTCAATGCTAATACCTATAAAGATCATCTAAAATTTTGAATAAATAGAATAAGTGTTTTGAGTAAAAAGAAAATATTTCACTCAGAATAAAGGAAATTAAGGCTCAAATAATATCTCCCAAGGGTAGTCTCTACTATTTGATTCCAAAACACTCATTTTGGGTTTGTTCTATTTCAACTTTTTATCATAAAATATTAGTTATGACAAAAACTTACTAATTATCATATTACCTCATGATATGTTTTTGGAAATTAATCTAATAATGGGAAAATACCTAATCATTGCTTAAACTTAATTTTTAAGACATGATTATTTTTATGATAAAAATTTGAACACTACTCTAATTTACATAAACACACAAATAAAAAAATAACACACATATATAAAAGAAAGCAAATAAATTAAAGAAAATAATTAATATAAAAATACACAACTAAATAAGAAAAATAAGGGCACATTGTTTATAAAAAATTTAAATTTTGCCTAAATTGTGTAACTTTTAAATCCTACCACCCCCAACCTAAAATTTACATTGTCCTCAATGAAACAAATGCAGATTGTAAGAAGAGAATGGATAGAAAAGTTTACAAGTTGCTTTATGTGTTAAGTATTTTGATGGAGAATATTAGTTGCATCCAACATCATATTTGAATCATACAAATAGGTACTCTAACACATCTTAACAAGCAATTATTTTATGCAATAAAATAAACAAAGTGCTCATAAAAGAAAAATAATTAATAAAACAAACTAAATTGCTTAAAATAAAATAAAATTACCTTTCAATGATAAATTTCTCCCATCCAGCACTTAGTTTAACATCTTAGCAAGACGCGTCATTATGGTGCTAAGGATTACTTAGCCAAATGCAATCAATTTCGGAAGTGTTGTGTAGTCCTTCTAAATAAAGCTTCACACGCTACCCATTGACTTTGAATGTTGTTTTTGTCTTGGAATCCAATAGTTCTACTGCTCCATATGAAAATACTTAGACTATTTTGAATAGTCCATCCCATCTTGATCTCAATTTTCCTAGAAACAATCTCAGACGAGAGTTAAATAAAAGAACTTTCATTCAAGGGTAAAGAGTCTTAGGAACTAACCTCTTGTCATGATAGCACTTAGTAAACTCTGTGTACAATTTGGCATTCTCATAGACTTCATTCCTAATTTCTTCCAACTCATTAATATGGAGTAACCGTTTTTCTCTTACTTTATCTAAGTCCGTGTTTAACTCTTTAATTTCATAGTAAGCCTTGTGCTCAAGTTCAACGGCAAGATGACAAACTTTTCCAAAGGTTAACCGGTAAAGGCCCATCCCAATGGGTTTTTTGTTAGTTATGCCATATGCCCATAAGGCATCATTCAACTTAAATGTCCAGTCCTTCCTTGAAGGACACACAGTAAGTTCCAGTATTCCCTTGATTTTCCTATTACTTACTTCCACTAAGCCAGAAGTTTGAGGATGATATGGAGTAGCTACTCTATATGTGATGTTGTACTTTTTCAATACTCCATCAAAGATTTTGTTACAAAAATGGCTACCTCCATCACTTATTATAGCTCTAGGCATTCTAAACCTACTAAATATTGAATCCTTTACGAATGTTACAATAGTATTAGCATGATTGGTTTTAGTGGGGATAGCTTCCACCCACTTGGACACATAATCCATAGTAACCAAAATATATTGAAGACCATTGAATGGGGGAAAAGGACCCATAAAGTCAATCCCTCATACATCAAAGAGTTTAACAACAAAATTAGATGTTAATGGCATTTCATCTCTTTTGCTTTTGTTTCTTGTTCTTTAACATCTATCACATTGTGCACAAAACATATGAGCATCTTTAAAAAGAGTAGGCCAAAAGAATCCATATGTAATACCTTACGGGCTGTTTTTTGCCACCAAAATGGCCCCCATAATGAAGTTCATGATAAAAAGTCAAAATGCTCTTATTTTCTTCTTCATATATACATCTTTGGATGACTTGATCTTGACCAATCTTGAATAAATAAGGGTCATCCCAGAAATAGTCCTTAACAGTTTTAAAGAACCTTTTCTTGTCTGGATATGAAGTGAAGTGCTAGGTCTCAAAACAACAGTGGCAAGATAGTTTATAATATTAGCATACCATGGGTTTTGACCTATTTAAAATAAATGTTCATCAAGAAAGGTTTCAACTATATTTTCCTTACTCTCACCTTTAATAGAATTGAAATAAAAAATTAACCTAGACAAATGGTTAGCTACTAAGTTTTCATTTCCTTTCTTATCCTTGATTTCTAGGTCAAATTCTTGTAAGAGTAAGACTCACCTAATTAATCTTGGCTCGGCATTCGGTTTACTTAAAAGGTATCTTAAAGTAAAATGTCCCAAAAGGACATATAAATGTGTTCTTTTCCTAATCTTCTGGTGCTATGGGTACTTGATAATATCTGAACAATAAATCTAGAAATCAATAAAATTCATGCCCAACTAATCTTTCCAACATTTGATCAATGAATAGATGAGGAAAGTAATCCTTTTTAGTATATAAATTCAGTTTTCCTGAAATCTATACACATCCTCCATCCAGTGATTATTCTAGTAGGTATTAATTCACTTTTTTTCATTTTTAACAACTATTATCCCATATTTCTTAGGTACCACATGCACTGGTCTAACCCACTCACTATCGAAAATAGGATAGATAATTCCTTCTTCTAACAATTTAAGAATTTCTTTCTTAACTACCTCTTGCATGTTTGGGTTTAGTCTTCTTTAAGCCTCTCGTATGGGTTTAGCACCATCCTCCAAGTTGATCTTATATATACACATGGTAGGACTAATGCCTCTTATATCCCTAATACTCCAACCTATGGCTTTCTTAAAGTTCTTAAGCACTTTCATAAGTTCCTTTTCTTGGGTTTTGGTCAAGTAGAAGAAATTATCATTGGATAAGTTTATCTTTCTCCCAAAAACACATTTTAAGTGCTTAGGTAAGTCTTTGAGTTCAAGTTCAAGTGGATTGGCTTCTTTACTAGATGGGGAACTGGGTAGATTTAAAAGTGAACTAGATTTTGTCATTAGTTTATCACTATCTAGTTGTTCAAGGTACTTCTTAGTTTCCTCATCTAAATATTCTTTGACCTTTTCAAGTCTAAGAAAAATTTCAAGCTTGTCTTCTATTTTGGTTCGGGAAAAGGTTCTTTGGACAAGATTATCCAAAGGGTCAACATCAAATATTTCATCATATAAATAGAAGGAAAAAGTGAAGAATTAAAAATTTTAAAATGAACAGTCTCTCCTAAGATTGTCATTATCAAATCTCCATCTTGGACATCAATAATAATCTTTATAGTTGTCATGAATGGTCTAGCAAGTAGTATTGCATGCTCTTTACCCAAGGCTACATTTTCTTGAATATCCAAAACAAAAAAGTCAATAGGTATTATCATTTTGTCTACCTGTACCAGCACATGCTCAACTTTTCCTTTTGGATATTTAAGAGATCTATCTGCAAGTTGAAAGGATATAGTTGTAGGTTTTAAGTCTCCTAAATTGAGCTAGAAGAATATAGAGTAGGGAATCAAGTTTATATTAGCACTAAAATCAAGCATTGCTTTAGCGACCTTCCAATCCCTCATAGTTATGTTTATGATAAAAACATCAAGGGTCTTTCAACTTAGGGGGAAGGTTGTGCTGAAGTACAACACTAGAAATTTCTGATACTACTACTTACTCATTAAGTTCATACCTCATTTTCTTAATGTTTAACTTTTTGAAAAACTTAGCATATGAGAGCACAATCATAATCACTTCTAATAATGGTAAATTGATATTTACTTTAGAAAGCATATTACAAAGATCATATAATAACTTATCTTGTTTGTATTCTTTCATCCGATATGGAAAAGTTACTTACAACTGGTGTGGTTTTGTTGTCTTTTGAATTTTGGTGATGTTAGATGACTCCCCAATGAATTTTTAGAAGGTTTTTTCAAGTTTATCACTTGTCTCTCCTTTTTGCGAGACTAGAATTTCACCTTCTTTATTACTTGAACTACAAGGTATATCTTTAGATATTTTAGGTAAACTAGTATTGACTACCTTACCACTTCGAATGGTTCTTATATCCTTCGCTTGTTCAGGTTGACTGGGTAACTTTCTTGGTTCTTGCCTTTGCATTTGTTCAACTAGTTGCCCAACTTTAGCTTTAAACCATTTAACGGAAGCCTCTATGGTGTTCAAACTTTGATTATTAATCAATTGGTTATTGTGACTAAATTGAATATAAGCATTCAAGTTATCCTCTAAGGTTGGCTTAAAATATGGATTTGATGGGTAAGGGTGGTTTTTTTTCCTTAGTATTTGACATTGGGTGTAGGCTTGGTAATTGTTTGGTGTCCAATGATAGTTAGGGTGATTATAGGTGTTTGGATGATACCTTTTGATAACTGTATTTTATATAGTTATTTTCGTCAATTTTATTAATGATAATTGCTATGTTCTTGACATTTTTGTTTAATTTTAGTTAAATAAATTAATATTTACCTTTTTGTGTTAAGAAATACATTTTTAATAAAATTAAACAATTTGAATCGAAATCCTACTTATTTTCCAATTTATGTCCACAAATATAATTTCAAATAATAGAGTTCTTAATTACAATTTATAAAAGTTGAAAATGTAATTTATATTAAATTTGGGCTTAATTTCAATTATTAAAAGTTTGAAAATTTAATTTAAATTTTGAAAAGGGTTTAAATGTAATTAAAGAAAGTTTGAAAATGTAATTGGATTAAATTTTTGGGCCAAAATGCAATTAATGAAAGTGTAATTTTCTGCGCAGGTAAGAAGAATCCACACGCCAATCTGCACGCGTGAAACGTGGACCGTCCGATCAAGAAGAAACGGCTAAGATTCGCATGTTCTTATCACACCCGACCAAAGCGAGTGGGTGCAGGTCTTTATTTTTCACACAGCTCGGCACCAGTGGGGCACACCACGGCCGGCGTGTAGTGGGACCCACATATCTGTTACGTGTCTGCCAAAGGTTGTGATCTCGTGCTGCTGAACCACGTGCAATCGTTCCCTCCAACCATTTAAAGTATGCCACGTGTCCAACGTTCCCCTTGCACGAATCAAGAGCGGACGCGTGGTACGTTTTGGGGAATGCAAAAGTGCAGAATCTCGCACCCGTCCAGCCGTTGTCCCCCACGTTTCGCGCTCTTATCCCATGCTACAAGTCTGCGTGCGCCCATTCGTGACAACCAATGATTCGCTGCCACATGTCCCACTTTAAGCTTTCAAACAATTATATCTCGACACGTGGCATCGTGGATTGAAAATAAAATTAGAAACGCACAGCTCCTTCCACTCAGATTTTGAACGCGTTTTCGATACCACTCTTCCCCACGCGTAATATTTTATTATTTTTGCCATATTTCCCTATTTACGCGTGTATTATATTGTATTATTTTAGATGTATTTTTTAGCTATAAATAGGAGATATTAGGATAGAGTTTTTTTGGAGTTTTTTTTGGAGAGTTTAGTTTTGGATTTTCTGTAGTGTTTGGGGCTGGACGGTGGAACACGCAGAAGCCATTTTTGGCTTCTGTTGTGTTCTACATGTGCCAAATATTTACGATCTGAAATGTTTTAATTTTCTTTCTTCTTCTTCTAATTTTTCTGCATCTGCTGTAATTTTTATTTTAAATTAATGAAGTAATTTAATTTTTCTAGGGTTGCATTTGATCTAAATTTATGAAGCTTTGATTTTAATTATTTTTGATAGATTTATAAGACGTTCGATTTGTTCACTCTATTTTGTGCTTAATGCTTTTTGATTATTTACGAATCTTATCAAAATGATCCGTGGCACATAAATAAACTTGAGAGAGGCATTTGTGTGTGTATTGCTCGTAAATAGAATGACATGTATGATGAAGGATAGGAATATACCCTAATTGTATGTGTGGCCTATTGAAAACTTAGAACTTAATGAATCTTATTAAATTTAATTCTCATAGAGATATAGTGAATTAATTTAACGAGGTGTGTTTATACGGAGCTCGGAAGAGATGTATGAATAAAAATAGAAGTTTTCGGTTGACAAATTAAATGTACAAAAAAATATAAATCAAAAGAAAATAATATGATTAGAGTGGAATAATTTGGTGAAAAATTGCAATCTTAGATTTCTTTTATTTTGTTAACTCTTTTCTTTTAACTTTTTTTTAAATCAACGAATGTTTTGGATAAAATCAGAGCGATACAATTTTAGTACTCAACAAACTGTAGTAACAAATCTCCGTGGGAACGATCTTTACTTACAAATCTTATTACTTGTGACCGTGTATACTTGCACGATTTTATGTTCTCCTAGAGAGACAACACCTTTGAAATAAATTGACTTCCTCTATGGAATCCACTTTAGAATCACAAGTATATGAACAATTACGAGTATCATGCCCAATTGAAAAACACACTTCATATACCTCTTGATTTTTCATTTGGTGGATAGTGAGAAGTTGCACTTGCTTAGTAAATTTAGCAAGTTATAAGGTCATCTCATTACCGGAGCCAATTTCATTGACTCCTTCTCTCCTTCTTCTAGTACTTCTTTATTGGTAATTAGAACTCAACAACTCATAGAGACTATAGGTTTCCTCTACGGTCTTTTCTCCCATAGCTCCTTCAATAGCATTATCAATAATGTATTAACTCTTCATTGTCAATCCATTACAAAAGAATTGGTTTTGTTGTTGTAATGGAAAGCTATGATGAGGACATTGAATGAAAAGGAGTTTGAAACTTTCCCAAGCTTCATGAAAGGGCTCTTCATCCATTTGAGAAAACGTTGTTATCTTCGTCCTTAGATCACCAGTCTTTTGATAGGAATAGAACCTACCCATAAACTTTTCATGGACTACCTCCAAAGTTGTATATGTGTGCAATGAATACGTAAATATACGTATCGTAACAAGTAATATAATGATAAAAAATAATGTTCCTACGGAGATTATTTTATTAGAAACTGATTTTTAAAACTTAAAATTAAATAAAAATCAATTTTTTTGTGTTTTTATATTTTAAGAAAACAAAATTAAAATAATTAAAAGTAAATATCAATAATTAATTAAATCAAATTTGGTAACTAAAAAGATATATGAGAAAATATTTAGGAATATTAAATTCCTCAATTTTTTAAACATGTGAATCGCTAAAATTCCCACAATATAATAACAATAAATTAAATGATCAATTGAGTCTAACCTAGCATATATTCCTCTCTTAAGTAAACTACACACCATATATTCATTAATTTAATCATAATCTTATAACAATTAAATTGCATATTACTCATTAAGTTCATTAATTATGGATCACATACATAAGAATCGTACATCTTTGTCTAGAAACTATGCATGTTATTTAATCAAGACAAACAATTAAATAATTCTCTCAAATCTATTTAATTACCTTTATAGATAAATTTTGGCCTAACAATTAATAGCATACAAATCAGATTAAATAATATAATTAAATTATAATTATAATTGGGATAAAATATTAGATCATCTTATGGTAAAAATTGGGTTCATAAGATTCTTAGATTAATAAATTAATTACACATAATTGTGTTCATAAAGCTCATATCTTTCATAGAGAAAGACATAAAATTGATAAAGAAGAGAGTAGAAAGAGAAATATAATCAATTTCTTGAATTGTAGAATTAATGTCCTCTTGAATCTCCACCAAAATTGTGTCGTCTCTTAAATTTTTCTATATTTTTCTCTCTTTTTAGCTCAAAAAACTAACAAAAAATATGCTAATGGAGGCCAATTATGGTTTATGGAGTGATTAGGGGCTCAAATAAAGCTCAGGTGCGATCTAGACCATTAGATCAGCTTCAGATTAATGGCTACGATCAAAACAAGAAAAATTGACAATTTTAGTTAATCACAATGCGACACATGTCAGGGGAAAATCATTGGGTGAATCAGGGAATGACCTGTGATAGGGGAGACCGGTCAGAGTTAAATCTTGCTGAGTAAGCGACATGCAGTGCAACGTGATTTGCAAAAAATAGATGGCGTGGTGTGATGAGTGCTCAAAAAGCACTAAAATTACCATGATTTTATGCACATTAATTGATAAAAAATATATATATGTGTTTTATCATATATTTATATAAATTTTTCTTTTTCGGAATCACGGGTATTTTTATTGTTTTTTAGGTATTTTCACTTAAAAACGTCACTTAAAGACTCAAAAAGGAATACTGGAAGCAATACATCACAAATATATTAATAAATGGGAAAGGTTAACAAATATGGAAAAATTGGACAAAATGGGTCGAAAAAGTCAAAAATGTCAAAAAGGAGAAAATCGCGCCCGGAGCAGCCCACCCCGCGCGCGCCAGCGCCCAACTGCGCCGAGCCACGTGCGCAGCATGGCCCAAGTCCGCGCGCTTTGTTCACGCGCGCGCACGCTGCTGCTGCCTTCTGCGCGTGCCTGTGGGTGCGCATCGACGCCATTTCGCCCCATTTTTCACGTGCAGCCGCCCCCATGACATCATGCTGACGTCATCAATGACCTCACCATTTGCACTACGCGTTTTCACCAATTTTTTAACATTTGTTCACCCCCTTTTCTCTCCATCCTCACCTATAAATACCCCCCTTCTCTTCACTTCATACAACACCTCAAAACACACTTCTCTCTTCTTTCTTTCTCTCCATTTCTTAGTTTTTAGGTTTTTTAGTTTTTCTTATGTTTTAGCTAGTTTCTCTTAGTTTTAGAGTTCTTCCCTTTTTGGGAAGAACTAGTTATGTTTTTGTAATTTATTAGCTTTTTGATTCAATAAATGGGAGTGCAAATTCCGTTTGGAGGTTTTCCAGCTACGGGAATAGCATCGAAGTACTGTAAGGATTTTATTTTCTTTACAGTTATTTTTTATGCTTATTTCTTACATGTTATATTTAATTTGTCTATGATTAAATTTAACTCTGCTGGCTGTTTGTAAAAATGATATAATAATAACATTGTTATGCTTGCGAAAAATTAAATAGGTAAAAATCTCTAAAATAAATTGATTTTATTTTTATTCAAGATTTTATATTAAGAATGTTCGAGAGAAATATATTATTTTTCATTACAAACTTAAATCTGAAAATTAGATTTTAAGGTTTAGTTATCTAGTCTAATTTAGAGTAGTGCTCTTTTATTTGTTGGTACAATCGTCCGGTAATTAGAGTGAAGCTCTATTTCAAAAGTTTTTATAAGAATTATTATCTGAAAATGTATTGACAATACGTTTTCAGTAGTGGTTTTAAAACTTGAAAGCTAGTACTCGGATAACTAAATTCTTAGGTTTAATTTGGACACCTTGAATAAAGTTTAAACTGTCTAACCCCACCAAAGGTGGCATTTAAATGGTTTATTTTCAATCTCTTAGAACAAGGAATTAATTTAATTAACCAAATTAGTTATCAACCCCACCCATAGGTGTTAATTGATTTGTTTAGTTAACAAAGAATATCTAACCCCACCAAAGGTGGTATTCATACAAAAAAGGGAGAATCAATAAATATCAATTCATATTTTTAATAACCTAGATAATATGAGCAAGCATAATTAACTTAGTTATTATATCCATAAATACTCCACTATTTATAAAAGATAAAATTTGCATAAATGTTTATTGAATCTATGTTTATTTTTATGTAAGTAGATTAAAACACAAAAAAAAACCAAAACATCGTGACACAATGTTTAGGATTTAATTTTGTTTTTAAAAGTTTGAATAATAAATTAAAAACCACATACATTCCTTCCTTAGATCGACCTTGGGAGTATACTTATCATTTTCTACGAAATGATTCGTGCACTTGCGAGAGTTTTATAAATATAAAACCAAAGTATTGGCAAGATCAGTGATGCCGGTTTTCGCTCATCAAAGTTTTTGTAAATCCCGATTCTGCTCATCATGGTGTATGGGTGGAACGTGTGAAATAATGGCATAGCGACACATGGCATGATGCATTGACCAATTTTTGAACTCAAATTGAACGTCGTGCTGACATGTGGTACGCGTTTCATCCTCCTCACAAGCAACATAACATGATTTGTTCTTCGTGTTTGCGTAGCATCCATGTGGCTTGCTCAGTTAGTTCCTTTTCTTGTGTGACATGCCACGTGGCAGCTTATGATTGATCCTACGTTAAAAATTCATAAAAAATTCATAAAAATTCCAAAAATTATATTTTCACCCCTTTTCATTAAAAAGTTTATATTTTAATTTTTTTGGCCATAAAAATACTTTTTATTAAATAAAACAAGTAAATAATAAGTAAAGAAATGCGCTAATGACTTTGCTTTCATAAAGTTATCACACCCCCAAACTTAAATATTTTCTTGTCCTTAAGTAAAGCCAAGTATAACAAACTAAAATAACTTGGGTAGTATATTCATAAATATACTTCTATTAGTAAATGCATATTTCAAGAAAACTATCCCTTACAAAAGTCATACAAATTCTATGACAAGGAGGTTCACACATTCATCAATCATCTTTCCATTAATATAAGGATGTGCAAAGTCTTTGACAAATTGATTTGTGCATGTGTGTTACACATAATATCATCCAATACATTCATTAAATCAACCTATATGAGCATGCTAATCAATTCCATCTTAGAGCAAGTCTCATAAGTCTATTTTTCACATCCCTCTTCACTAATATAAATTTTCACTTAACTCGAGATCAATAAGGACTTTACATGGTTGTAATGTAAAGCTTAGGTGGGGAGTCGATAAATAAAGACATTTTAGGCTCTTTCCACACCTTAGCTTTTTTTTTGTTCATCATGCACTTTTTAACTACAATTGAGTTTTTACTTGATATTTTGGTGCATCCTTTTTTTGTCAATCTTTTCATATTATCTTATTCCACATATCTTTTCTCTTTTGTTTTTTGTAACTTCACAACACCCCCAAACTTATTTTCAATTCTATTTTCTTCTTCTTTAGTGGGATAATTGTAAAGTGAGTTTTGCTTCTTCTTTTTTCTTTTTTTATATGGTGCATTACATTTCACCTTACTCTAAAGCACAACACATGATTGCAATTTTTTTTTCTTTTCATACAAGCCAAAGGTGCAAGTGTAAAGGTAATACTTCTTAGTTAGGCATTAAATGTGGCATAAAAATATGAATGGTTCTTCTTCTTCTTCTTTTTTTTTTTTGCTCAAATGTGTGACTAAAGATATTAACAATGGTTAGCTTGAAAGGCTTAATCGATCCAAATAAGGCCTAAATAATTTCTCTTTCTAAATACTATTTAGGATTTTGCCTCAAGGGATGATAAAATAGATTCTAAAACTTGGTAGATCTCGTCAACTCGTATAACTCACTACAAATTTTCTCTCAATAAGCACACCAAAATCAATCATGAACATGTGCATAAGAATTTAAATCAATCCAATTAAAACTAGAAAGCATATCACATGATTAATGTAAATATCTTAACAAATATGTTACATTATTTATCTTAGTCATGACAACCAAATTTTATCATTGAGTTTATATGTTTCATATCAAGAATGCATGAATTTAGTTTCCATATATTTATCAATTTCTAAAATAGTCATGATTAAAAACAACCTAAACATTTAAAAAAATTCCTAAAAATTTGAAATGCATACTAAATACTAGTGTAAATAATGAAGTTCACTCCCCCAAACTTAAATTACACATTGTCTCCAATGTGCACATATAAATATGAAAAAGTAAAAGGAAAGAAAACTCCCTTAGTCATGGCACACCACATCTTTCACTGAAATGCTTATTCTTGTTGCGCCATTGCTCTCCACATTTATTCACCTACAAAACAAAAACAATGAAAATATAAGTAAAATAACATTGGGTTTCCTCCAAACCAGCGTCACGTTTAACGTCCTTGACTAGACGATCCTATCAAGTCCTAAGGCACATCCCTTTGTATCCATTTACTTTTGAGTTTCCCTAGAAACAATTTAAGTCTTGATTTTTCCAATGATACCTTATGCTCTGGTTCACAAACATAGTGCTCATTTCACTTCTCATGCCATATTTTTTTTTCTTTTTGAAAATTTTGGCATTCTTATAAGCACTCCATTGTAACTCATCCAATTTATGTATTTCCAACATCTTTTTCACCTCTCCATCGAAATCTTTCAATTTCATACTTAATTAGGGATAGGAAGGTAGAAGTGAGGGGTCTAAACTTGGTGGCTCTTCAATTGATGGTTTGATTTTATATCCTATCTCAAAATTTTCCATAATTGCCTTTGATACATACATGAGAGATGCGTCCTCCAAAAAGTTCACACAATCCACAATATCAACCTTCAATGCCATAGTTTCAAAGTTATAGTAGGTTGAGTTTTTTTCTTGTGATTTTATGTCCTTGGTTACAACAACATGTGTTAAATTCTTTAAGTTTGGGTGACTCAACAGATTATTTTAAGCTATTCCCACAATCAGTAACATTTATCCTTAAACATTCATTAGCATTATCAATATCAGGGGGTTTATATTCTTTAAAAACTTTAAATATTACTTGTTCATCTTGCACTCATTGTAATTTCACCCTTTCGATTGCTAAGAATGAATGACCAAGTATGATAGGAATGTTATGATCCTCTTCCATGTCTAGCACAATAAAGTCCGCCAGAAAGATGAATTTGTCTACTTTTACTAACAAATCTTCTACCACACCCTAAGGTCTTTTAATCGGTCTATCTACCATTTGTAATGTTACCGAAGTGGGTTTTGCTTTACCAACCCCTAATCTCTTGAAGATCGATAATGGCATGAGGTTAATGCTAGAACCCAATTCACATAATGCCTTATCAAAATGAATGTTCCTAATAGTACAAGAGATGTCAAAACTACCTATATCTTTCATTTTTTGTGGTAGTTTTCTATTAAGGATGGCATTATAGCCTTTAGTCAAGGTTATTGTTTCATGATCTCCAAGCCTCCTTTTCTTTGATAGTATATCCTTTATGAATTTGGAATAAGATGAAATTTTTTCAAGTGCCTCTACAAATGGTATGTTTATATGTAGCTTCTTGAAGACTTCTAGAAAATTTGAAAATTGTGTGTTTGACTTTTCCTCCTTATCCTTTTTAGTTTCATAGTCCTCTTTATCCTTTTTAATTTCTTGTTTTGCCTTATCCTTTTATGTCTTATGTTCTTGTTCTAAAGTTTTACCACTCCTCAAGGCTGTGGCATTGCATTGGTCTTTATCTTCTCTTCTTGGGTTAAAAATTTTTTCACTTGGAAGGTTACCTTAAGGCCTTTTACTTATAGCCTGAACAAGCTACCCATTTGGTTCTCCAAATTTTGAATTGAAGCCTCTTGAGTTGACACTTTTGTATTCATTAATTTTATGAAGTCTTTCATCATCCCCATTAAAGCACTTGTATTGTCCTCAGTAGGTGGCTTCTTCTCTTGGGCTTGTGATTGTTATGGTTGTTGAAAACCAGGTGGTGGAAATGATTGATGGTTGAATTGATTACCACCTTGAATGTTGTTATTACTCTAAGAGAAATTTGGATGTCGTCTCCATCCTAGGTTATATGTGTTCAAGTATGAATTATTGTTTTGATTCACATTACCCATATAACAAATGGATTTAGGATTATTTGGACAATTATCAAACAAATGAGCTCCTCCACAAAACACACATGACAATCCTGAATCTTGGACCTAGTTTATACTCGCTGGCAAGTTTTGAGCCTACAAAAGATTAACCAAAGATGAAACTTGAGTTGTAAGTGCTGTGATATCATTTGCCTCATGCACTCCAGCTACTTTTCTTATGGTTGTCATTCTGTCCATTGGCCATTGATAATTATTGCTATACATTTTCTCAAGTAAATCATAAGCTTGATTGTAAGATTTGACTAAAAAAGCTCCATTAGTAGAAGCATCAACAATAGTTCTTATGTGAGCATTGAGACCATTATAAAAAGTCTCCATTTGAATCCAAGAAGGAATACCATGATGAGGACACTTCCTTAGAAATTCCTTGAATCTTTCCCATGCTTCATATATAGATTCTCCTTCGTGTTGTTGGTAGTAAGTAATGTCATTCCTAAGCTTGGCATTCTTTGTTGGTGGGAAGTATTTCATCAAGAATTTCTCCACCAAACCATTCCAAATTGCAATGGAACCATGTGGCAAAAAGTTTAGCCAAGCTCAAGCAAGTCTTGCAAAGAGTAAGGGAATAATCTAAGCCTAAATGCCTCTTCTGTGACACCACTAAACTTAAATGAATCTACAACTCCAATAAACAACCTGAGATGAAGATGAGGATCCTCCATTTGGTAATCCAATGAATTGTCCAACTATTTGTAGCATTTGAAACATCACTCGCTTTAGTTCAAACTTATTAGCTTGAATATTTGGCCTTGTAATACTTGGATTTAGCCCTTCCAATGTAGGTATGGCATATAAAGTGGTTACCTCTATCTATATCATCCATCAAAAGCATTTGATTGTTCAAGTTTAGCTCATTGTTGTTTATTTCTAATGGATTAGCCATTGTTTCCCTCTTGGGTGACTTGTTTTCTAATTGATCTCAAAGTACGCTCAATTTCAAGATCTAAAGGTAAGATTTCTCCCCCACGAACTCTGCTCATACAATAAACTCACTATGTTTCTACAATACTAAAGGAGAAGTCTAAATAAAAACTAAATAAAAAAATAAACTAAATTAATAAATTAAAATTTTAAAGAAAATAAATTAACTAAAATAAATAAATAAGTCAATAAAATAAAATAAGTAAATTAACATTAACATTAAAATTAAAGAAAAGAAAAATAACTAAAATAAAAAAATTATTAATTTCTAATATTTATAATTCTCGGCAACGGCGCCAAAAATTTAATCGCAACTCATGAAGTGTGTGCAATAAATACAAGTAATATAATGTTAAGAAAAGATCGTTTTCACGAAAATTATTGTATTAGAATCTAATTTTTAAAGCATAAAAAAAATAAAAATCAATTTTTTTTGTGTTTTTATATTTTAAGGAAACAAAATTAAAATAATTAAAGTAAATAGCAATAATTAATTAAATCAAATTTGGTAACTAAAAATATATATGAGAAAATATCTTGGAATACTTAATCCCTCAATTTTCTAAGCATATGAATCGCTAAAATCTCCCTAATATAATAACAATTAATTAAATGATCAATTGAGTCTAACCTAGCATGTATTCCTCTCTCAAGTAAACTGCACACCATATAGTAATTAATTTAATTATACTCTCATGCCAATTAAATTTCATACAACTCATTAAGTTCATCAATTATGGATCACATACATAATAATCGTACATCTCTACCTAGAAACTATGTTATTTAATCATGACAAATAATTAAATAATTCTCTCAAATCTATTTAATTGCTTCTATAGATAAATTATTAGCCAAAAAATTAATAGCATACAAATCAGATTAGATAATATAATGAAATTAAAATTATAATTGGGGTAAAATATTAGATCATCACGTGGTGAAAATTAGGTTCATAAAATCCTTAGATTAATAAATTAATTACACATAATTGTGTTCATACACTACATATATTTCATAGAAAAAGACAAAAAGTTTATAAAAAAAAGAGTAAAAAAAAGAAATATAATCAATTTCTTGAATTATAGAATTAATCTCCTCTTGAATTATAGAATTAACCTCCTCTTGAATCTCCACCAAAATTGTATTTTCTATATTTTTCTCTCTTTTAGCTTCAAAAACTGACCAAAATTATACTAATGGAGGAAAATTAGGATTTATGGAGTGATTAGGGGCTTAAATAAAGCTCAAGCACGATCTGGACCATCAAATCAGCTTCAAATCAAGGGCCACGATCAAAACAAGCAAAATTAACAGTTTTAGCCAATCACAGCGTGACACATGGCAGGTAAAATTCAATGGGCGAATCAGGGAGCGATGTGTGGAAGGGGAGACCGGTTATAGTCAACGCTTGCTAAGTTAGCGACACGTAGTGCAATGTGATTTACTAAAATGGATGGCATGGCGCATGGGTGGAATGTGCAAAACAATGGCGTAGTTACACGTGGCATGACATGTTGACCAATTTTTGAATTTTGGATTCAACGTCATGATCACACGTGGCACGTGTTTTGTCCTCCTCATACGCGATATAACATGATTCATTCTTTGTGCTTGGTTGGTGTCCGCATTGCTTTCCCAGTCAGCTCCTCTACTTGCGTGATATGCCACATGGAAGCTTCTGACTAGTCCTATGTTAAAAATTCATAAAAAATTCCAAAAATTATATTTTCACCCATTTTCACTAAAACATTTATATTTTAATTTTTTTCCATAAAAATATTATTTACTAAATAAAACAAGTAAATATTAAGTAAAAAAGTATGCTAATGACTCTATTTTCATAGAGTCATGCACCATGACCAAGCTTTATCCTTAAGGGTGTAAGGAAAACACCTCATCTTGAGTTGGTCTTCAACAATTCTTTGTAATGGAAAGGTTTGGCTTAATGAAATGCAAAGGGTATTCAATATGGATACCTTAAAAGGAAGGCAACAAAGAATAATGAATCTTTTTCAATTAATAGTTCCTTATAGCCTCTTGCAATTGTATGCCAAAAGTTGCATTTCCAATGATTTGCATTGCATAGTCTTTCATCATTTTCTGCATACCTCTAGCATCTCCTATGGCTACTTGTAGTTGAAATTGATCCTCTTCCTCTTACATATCAACATCTAGCTCCTAAATTGAAAAATTACTAGAACTCTCTAAGAAAGATTTCTCACTTGAAAAAAATGTATATAGGCTTAAAGAAAAAAAAGTAGGGAACCAAAGTTAATGTTTTTTGTAATGCTAAATTTAAAGAATGGACACAATTTTTGAAACAAATGAATTTCTATTATTTCAGTAGAATTTTATTACACACATTCATAAAATAAAATAAAATAAAAACAAACTAAAAGAAAAGAAAATACACTAATGGATGACCTCCCACTTAGGACTAAAATTTATTGTCATCTAGTAAGACATTGCTTGGAGATTTCAGAATGACAAATTCAATATCTCTTATTCATTGAATTTATTCGATTCAATTTGACCATTCAGTTAATCTTTGCTTTGTTTTTGCAAAAGTTTAGCTAATTGTTCCACTTTCACTTCCACCTTTTTGATAAAAGCTTCCACAGAGTCTAATCGTTGATTGGTTTTACACTAGTTATCTATGCAGACTTGAATAAAAGAATTCAAGTTGTCCTCCAAGGTTGGTTTGATGGGAAGGCTTCTTGGAATGGGCTGGTGGAATTGCTGGCCTAGTTGATTTGAGCTTTGGGCTAGAAGAGGGTTGTTTTGCCTCTAGGAAAAGTTGGGATGATTTCTCCACCCAGGATTGTAGGTATTTGAATTGGGGTCGAATCTTGGTCTCTATTGATATGCTCTCAAAACATTAACTTGTTTAGGTCCATATGGTACTTCTCATTGATATGGACAGGCTTTAGTACCATGTCCTATGTTTCTACACAAACCATAATGTTCATTATTGGTATTGGTTTGCTTATTGAGAAGGGAAACTTGCTTGGTCAATTGAACAAGTTTTCTTTAAACTTTATTACTGGAATCGATTTCATGAACTCTAGCTCTTCTCACTCGTGAGCTTTTCTGTTGGGAATTTGTACTCAACATATCAAAGAAATTGTACGTCTCTAAGGATGTCTTATCCCCCATAACTCCCCTAGCAACGTTATCAACAATGAACTGACATTATTGCATAAGTCCATGGTAAAAGAATTGGTTCTTCAACTGCATGGGGAAGTTGTGACTGGGGCATAGAGTGAGGAATAGTTTAAACCTATCCCAGGCTTCATGGAATGGTTCTCCTTCCATCTGAGAGAAAGTGTCAATCTTTTCTCTCAACTCTAATGTTTTTTGGTAAGAATAGAATTTTCGCATGATTTTTTTGTAAACATCTTCATAGGTCATCAGAGAACCTAAAGAGAGTGATATTAACAAATTTTTGGCCTTGTCCTTCAAGGTGTAGAGAAAACACATAATTCTAAGTTAATCCTTGTTTAGAATACCGAGGGGGAAGATTTTGACTGTGGCATAGAAGTCCCTAATGAAGGAAAAATAATCTTCATTAGGCAACCCAAAGAATGAAGGAAGCAAGGAAAAAATGAATGTTTTTCAAGTTATAATTCTGAGCATCCTTAGTTGTATAAAGACAGTTGACATGCCAATTACTGGCCATGCAAACTCTTTCATGGCGGTTTCCCTAACATGTGGGTTTTCTCCCATTTCTATTGGTTCCGGTAGAGGATTAAGGCTTGGTTTTATGTTTGGCTCAAAAATAGATTGATAGTTAAAATCCAACCTTGTAGACAATTGTTTAAATTTATGAATAATATCTATGTATGGTGTAAGAGGGTTTCTTAAGGATCTCCTTCCATGCATAGAATAGTGAAAGCGTAAATTTAAAACACCTATCAATTAAAAAGGAAATGAATAATAAAATAATTATACAAAAATTTAGAGAAAATATATATAGTAACTAATACAAAAATACTAAACAAACAAGTTAAGGTAATCTCTAAGTAAAATAACATAATTAGTATTAACCAAGAGTGCTCCCAAGAAAGAATGATGAGGCAAAGTCTCTTTAAAAACTATCCTCCTAGACAAAGCAATGTTCCTAAAAAGGACTAGTGGCACAAAAACTTCTAAGAACTAGTCTCCTAGACAACTTCCTTAGATCTTTACTTTTCCTACTATTACACAACTTGTTTTTTTTAATTTGTTTTTAGAAAAGAAAATAATTAAATTAATTAAAGTTTAAATATTTTTTGAAATTAAATTCTAAAAATAAAAATCACAATATTTACATCACATAAATTTTTTAAAAATTTGATAAATAATTTAAAAATGTTATTTCTTTTCTGATAACAGTGCCAAAAACTTGTTGAACAAAATTGGCATCAAGATAGCAATACCGATTTTGTAGATACTTTAATTTTATATTTGTAAAACTCTCGCAAGTGTACAAATCATTTTTATAGAAAATGACAAGAATACTCCCAAGGTCATTCTAAGGAAGTAATATATGTGGTTTTTAATTTATTATTTAAACTTTTAAAAATAAAATTAAATCCTAAACATCCGGTCATGATATTTTGATTTTTTTGTGTTTCCTAATCTAATAACACATAAAAAATAAACATAATTATGGATTTAATAAACAATTATGCAATTTTCTATCATTCAAAGCAGTTGAATATTTATGGATATAATAATTAAGTTAATTATGTTTCCTCATATTATTTAGGTGATTAAAGATATAAATTGATATTTATTGATTCCCACTTTCTTATATAATTACCACATTTTGTGGGGTTAGTTATTATTTCTTAATTAAACAAATCAATTAACACCTATAAGTGGGGTCGATAATTGATTTGGTTAATTAAATTAATTTTTTTTTTCTAAAGGATTGAAAATAAACCATTTAAATGACATCATTGGTGGGATTAAACATTTTAAACTTTATTCAAGGTATCCAAATTAAAACTAAGAATTTAATTATCTAAGTACTAACTTTCATATTTTAAAACCATTATTGAAAATATGTTGTCAACACATTTTCGAATAATAGTTCTTATAAAAAAATTGAAATAGAACTTCACTCTAACTAATGGGTGATTGTACCAACAAATAAAATGACACTACTTTAAATTAGTTAGAATAATTAAAGCTTAAAATCTAAATTTTATATTTAAGTTTGTAATGAAAAATACTATATTTTTGTTTAATAACCTTAATATAAAATCTTTAATAAAATTAAAATCAATTTATTTTGTAGAAATGTTTTACCTATTCAATATTTCGGAAGCATAACAATGTTATTATTATATAATATTTATAAACAGTCGGTCATATTAAATTTAATCACAAAGAAATTAAATATAACATATAAAAATAAAAAATAAAAATAACTGTAAAGAAATTATTTTAAAATTAGAACTCAAATGAATCCTTATAGAACTTTGATGCTAATTCCATTTTTGGAAAACCTTCAAACAGATTTTCATTTCTGTTTATTGAATCAAAAACTAGAAATTTACAAAAGCATAACTAGTTCTTCTTAAAAAGAGAAGAAATTTAAAACTAAAAAAACTAAGAAAGCTTTCTAGAGAGAGAAAAGAGATTTTAAGGGATGTTTTTTTTATAATAGGAGAGAGGGTTCTTTTATAGGTGAGGAAGACAAAAAAAGTGAAAAAAATATCTCAAACATTGGTCTTGGATGCATTTGGACAGGCTCGCATGCATGTTGTGAGTTGGCAGGCATGGATGGGCAAGATTTGGGTGGGACGACGCTGACGCATGAGAGATTTGCGGAAGACAAGAAATGATGAGTGTGGGATTTGCCACAAATGGACGCCGGCTCTGGTTGGACTCTGAAGATGAGCGAGGCTCGACATAGGTGTGTGATGAGTGCTTAAAAAGCACTAAAATTACCATAATTTAACGTACTTTAATTGATTATATATATTTATATTTGTATGATTTTATCATATTTTATATAAATTTGTATTTTCGGAATCACTTGTACTTATGTTTTTTTCATGTATTTTTGCTTCAAAAATAATTTAAAGACTCGAAGAAAAATACTATAAAAAATAAATCACAATATTTAAAGTGTAGTTTTCATTTATTATACAAATAAGTGAGAAAAAATGAGAAAAATTCAAAAAAAAATGGAAAAATGGACAAAATTGCCCATCTATCACACGCACACGCCTATCCCGCATAACCTGTGCATGTCATGTTGAGAGCCACGTACGTATGTCATGTCGAGTCCCACATGCGCTAGCGCCTGTCCAGCCACAAATCTCGCCCCACACACGTGCCAGCCTATCCAAATACGTCCAAGACCAATATTTGAGATATTTTCTCACTTTTTAGCCTTTTTTTCATCTATAAAAGGACCATCTCCCCCATTGTAAAAATCATCCTCCAAAATCTCCCCTCTTTCTCTCTCTAGAAAGCTTTCTTAGTTTTTTTAGTTTTAAAGTTCTTCTCTTTTTGAGAAGAACTTGCTATGTTTTTGTAAGTTTTAGCTTTTGATTCAATAAACTAAAATACAAATCCGTTTGGAGGTTTTTCATAAACAGAATTAGCATCAAAGTTTTGTAAGGATTCATTTGAGATATAATTTTAAAATGAATTTTTTACGGTTATTTTTATATTTTATTCTTATATGTTATATTTAATTTGTTTATGATTAAATTTAACATGGATGGCTATTTGTAAATATGATATAATAATAACATTGTTATTCTTCTAAAATATTAAATAGGTAAAACATTTCTATAAAATAAATTCATTTTATCTTTATTCAAGATTATATATTAAGGATGTTAGAGAGAAATACATTATTTTTCATTAGAAACTTAAATCTGAAATTTAGATTTTAATATTTAATTATCCAGTCTGATTTAGAGTAATGTCATTTTATTTGTTGGTACAATCATCTGGTAGTTAGAGTGAAACTCTATTTCAAAAAAATTTATAAGAACTATAATTCGAAAATGTGTTGACAACATATTTTCAGTAATGGTTTTAAAACATGAAAGTTAGTACTCGAATAATTAAATTCCTAGGTTTAATTTGGACACCTTGAATAAAGTTTAAAAATTTTAATCCCACCAATGGTGGCATTTAAATGGTTCATTCTCAATCCTTTAGAAAAAAAGAATTAATTTAATTAACCAAATCAATTATTAACCCCATGCATATGTGTTAATTGATTTGTTTAATTAACAAAGAATATTTAACAACATCAAAGGTAGTATTTATATAAAAAATAGTCAATCAATAAATATCAATTTATATCTTTAATCACCTAAATAATATGAGCAAGCATAATTAATTTAATTATTATATCTATAAATACTCCACTGTTATGATGAATGATAAAAAATTGCATAATTTTTTATTGAATCTATATCTATGTTTATTTTTTTATGTTATTAGATTAAAAAACACAAAAAAAAAATAAAACAAATTGTGACATGATGTTTAAGATTTAATTTAATTTTTAAGGGTTTGAATAATAAATTAAAAACTACATATATTACTTATTTAGATCAACCCTGAGAGTATACTTGTCATTTTTTATAAAATGATTTGTACATTGGCGAGATTTTTACAAATATAAAACCAAAGTATCAGCAAGACCGATATTGCTGACCCAATGCTGATTTTGTCTCATCAATGTGCACTCGCTAGGCAATTTTTTCAATTTTTTCATTTTTTGACTTTTCCTCATTTTTTTCTCACTTATTTGTATAATAAATGAATACTACACTTTAAATATTGTGATGTATTGCTTCCAGTATTTTTCTTTGAGTCTTTAAATTATTTTTGAAGCAAAAATACTTGAAAAACAATATAAATACCCGTGATTTCGAAAATACAAATTTATATAAAATATGATAAAATCATACAAATATAAATCTATTTAATCAATTAAAGTATATTAAATTATGGTAATTTTAAAGCTTTTTAAGCACTCATCATAAACCTTGTGGTATTCATCAATAGCTTATCAAGACTTGGGAAATCTTATGACGCATCCTATCTAGATAAAATTTGTTTTTGGCTTTCTAAGGGTTGATTCATCGTATATTGTTTATGAGTCTTTGATCGTTTCTCTTGGAGTTCTCAAACACTAAGTACCTATAGGCTTTAAGGTTCAAGTTTATGGGTTCACATCATTTACTATTAGAGCTCACGCTCTAAACTCAAATTTCTATCCCATTATTTTCTTTATTTTTGTCTCTTAGTGTTTTTCTTTATTTTTGCATCTTATTTTCATTTCATTTCAGTTCCTTCTTTGTTTCTATTGTAGAGTAAAAAAAATAGATCTAATCCTCTCTTTTTTCATTTCATTATCTTGTTTCTTATTAGTCTTTAATTTCTTGAATTTATGTTCTTGTTTTCAACCTTTTTTGTATCTTTTGTCTTGTCACCATTGAATTCCATTGGAGTCCAATTCTTTTGTAGTCCTAGTTTGGTTCTTTTCTTCGTTGGTTATTGTGTTGTCTTATGTTTTCATCTCGTTCTCGAGTATATTTGTTTTTTGTACTTGATTAGTTGGTGTTTGAGTAAAAAAAAAAGAGAAATTTTGGTTGAATTCTTGGTATTTGAAATTATATTATGATCTTGTGTCATAAAACTAACCATAAAATTCAGATTTTGTCCCAAGATTTTTTTTCTTCCTTAATTGTTATCCAAATTTTTGTGCAATTATAACTTTCATTTGCTATTAAATTTTATTTTTCATCATTTGTGGATGTATAAATTTCCTTTAGCTATCTGAATCTTATTGGTACATTTTGGGTCAATTTTACACCATCTTTGTTGTCCAATTTTAATCAAATTTTCTTGCAATTAAAAGTGTTTTTGTTGTTTAGATTTGGATTAAATTCTTTTCTATCCAAGTTTGTTTCTTTTCTTCATTGTTATCTGAAATTTTTTCTTAAGTCATTAAATTGTTCCTTTTATTGTCTTGAAGCATTAAGAGAGAGTGAGAGTACAAAAAAATGGGAGAGAAAGAGTATAAAAAACAAAGAGTTGAATAAAGAGAAAGAGATAGAGTTAAAATTTGAAGGAAAAAAAGAGATAGAGTTAAGAATAGAGAATGAATCAATACAAAAGGAGAAGAAATAAAAAAGATAAAAACACATGAGCAAGTGAAAAAAAAAACTATTGCTCACAAATATTTGCCTTGTGTTATTGTTTTCTTTCTTATAGAAATATGAAATCCAAAATGCATGGATGAAAATTGCCCAAGAAACTTCCAAAGATCTTGTTAATGCTAATGTTTGAACAAGGGAGGCCAATGTCACATTTGAAGAATTTATAGAGTTTTAGCACTTAAAAGACAAAAATGGTCATTTACTCACTAAAGGGTAAAATGGTCCTTTTAACATACTTGGAGCTATGGTAATGAGAATTAGAAACCCAACATCACACTTAAAACATTTGATCAATCCATGCATTCTTGAGGATATAATAATCCTTTAGCCAAGAGGGTAAAAAAAAGTCACCTTGCTTCTATGCGACATCAATAGCCATATGAGCACCTGTAGCTTACATGGAGCTAAATCATAAACAATATTTTAATGAAGATAATTTAAATAGTTAAGGGATTGAGTTTGTTCAATTTGAAAGTTATTCTAAGTAACTATCACTAATAAAATCATATCTTTCTAATCTGATATCCAATTGAAATTATTCAAAATTATTTGAAATTCTTATTTAATGTTCTACATTCATATGGAAATAAGATTTTTTTAGTTTGCATTTTTACTAGGTCAAAAAGACCTCATAATTTATACTATAAAATCTGGACAGATTTGAATTATATTTTAAAATATTTTTTTATTTTTATGATTTTCGTTATTTCTTTACTAATTAGGATTAATGCTTTATATTTTTGACTATAAATATATGTTATCCATCCATATATAATCAATTTATGATGAAATAAAAATCAAAGAGTTTAGAGCTTTAAGCTCTTTTTGTATTCTTGGTACAACCCAAAACTTATTAAGCCCTAGGAAACCTTATGGTTTTCATCAATAGCTTATTAAATTTTTTTATCTTTCTTGGAGTTGATTGATCTCCATGTATTGTTGACGATTATTTGATCATTTTTCTAAGAGTTCTCATACATTAAGTGTTCGTGGATTTCAAAGTTCGAGTTTATGGATTTGCACCAATTTAACTTGTAAAATTATCATTTTACCCGTATTTATAATATATAATTTATGACATTCATAAATCATTAATTTATAAAATCAAATATATTTTTCAAAAAATTAATTTATAATTTATTATTTATCTTATTGAAACACAACATCATTCGATCGTGGTTACGGATTGGACTTGAGGATAGTGAAATTATTAGTTTAATTTAAACAAAACTTGAATACATTTAATTAATCCTTTAATTAAATTTTCAATCATATGTATCCTATGAACTTGTGGTTGAACTCTTTGAAACATAAACATGTTATTTACTCAATTATATAATATGAAGTGATCATCCACAACTATATGTAATTAGATATATGTGAATTTTTTGCTCTACTTTACTAATTACTTCTTGTTATTGAGTATATATGATTTATAGGTTGTGATAACAACCTGGCATGTCAAGTGGAAAGCTTTAGCGGCGGTAACATGCAACAATCAATGTATTGTACATAGAGAATAGTCGTAGAGGTGTGAGTTTTGGTATTAAATTAACGACAGAAGCAAGTAGATAGACATGATGAAGATTTATTGAATGTACTGTTAATAGTTCGGGGTTTCTTTGAATGGACACTAGGGAGAGGTGGGGAGGGGAGGGGAAGGTAATGGGTGCGAATTTGGTTTAATTTTGGTTAAACTTATTTCATTTTTTTCATTATCATTACATTCCAAAAATCTTTATTTTAAATTATTTTAAAGACTATTTTAAACTTTTAAACTTTTATTTTATTTTTTTATTTTTTTATAATATCTAAATACATATTTTATATCAATATGTGTCAGCCATTTTTTCAGTTTTTCTGATAAAAGAGATTATTTTTAAACGGAAACCAAAATAGAGGGGAAGCAGTTGTGTCAAACTAGAACCTATAAGAGGAGTTTGATAATTTAGTAAATCTCAAGGGAGGTCGATGATTGCTCATATTTTGTACCTAACAAATGTTCATGTTTAATGCTTAATGGATGAAACCATTGGAGTAAATCACGCCCTTTTTTTTTCCTTTTAATTATATACACCTTTATTTAAAAAAAATAAAAAGAAGTATTTGATTTGAATTGTTTATTTGATATTGAATTTTTATTCCTATTTGAATTAGATACTTTAAACAATAAGTATCTATATATATATATATATATTGTAGAAGACTTTTGGGTCAAGTCACGTTAGAGATCAATATCAATTATTAGAATCATGGCATTAGAATTCAGAATCTATCATTTGATAGGATTTATTTATGATAAAGCATTAATTCACAAATGTTAAATTTATCATGATTCTCTAGTGAACGTTCAATCTTTGATTCTAAACTACCTTGATTTATTCTCATGATCTTTCAGAAAGACACAATTATCGGTGATCATTGAAAACTTTTAGATCTCCAGGTAATCATTCTAAAGTCCGATGGAGAGAGCAAGAGAGACGATAGTAACAACCGTTCTGTTCTGTACAATAAAAGATACCCAAATTGTAAGTTCTTAACCGAAAACCCTTTCCCTTTTTTTTAATTCTTCTCTATATTTTCTATTTTCTATATATTTAATATACATAGAGAGAGACGAAGAGACGCTAGTAGAGGAAAAGATGCCTCTAAATTTCAAGAGGTAATCTATAATCTATTTCCTCATTAGATATTTTCTTACTTACTATTTCCTTATTGAATCCTAAGCGGATTCAAATTCTGAATTCAAAATTTACTTTATTAGAAATTTTCTTATTGAATCCTACGCGAATTCAAATTCTGAATTCAAAACTTGTTTTATTGAAAATTTCCTTATTGAATCCTACGCAGATTCAAATTTTGAATTCAAAACTTGCCTTATTGGAAATTTCCATATTGAATCCTACGCGGATTCAAATTCTGAATTCAAAACTTACCTTATTGGAAATTTTCATATTGAATCCTACGCGGATTCAAATTCTAAATTCAAAACTTACCTTATTGGAAATTTCCATATTAAATCATACGCGGATTCAAATTATGAATTCAAAACTTGCCTTATTGGAAATTTTTATATTGAATCCTACACGGATTCAAATTCTGAATTCAAAACTTGCCTTATTGGAAATTTCCATATTGAATCCTACGTGGATTTAAATTCTGAATTCAAAACTTGCCTTATTGGAAATTTCCTTATTGAATCCTACGCAGATTCAAATTCTGAATTCAAAACTTGCCTTATTGGGTATTTTCTTATTTAAAGAACATTGACATATTTAATTGTATTCTTCAAGGACCAATAGGATAATTGTATTATTTTCAAACTTTATATAATTTAAACCACCACTATATCATAAAGTTATTAATACGCATTCTACATATAAAGGCCCTACTTCTCATGACACATATTAGACCTGATAGATAATACTTAATTTGATCACTTTATAACAAGTCTAATTAAATATTTGACAATTTATTATTCAATATATATTTATATCACATATATGCCCATATATGTTGTAATTAATTGAAATTATTTCCAACAATCTCCCACTTGGGCTATATGTATATACATATATTGATAAAACTGAATTGAGTACTCAAACTGTGTTGTCATAGCCTTTTGTGTCATCACCCAATTATGTCCATCAATCATATTCACAAGACCTTGAGTAGTATTCATCTCATAAAGTGAAACTAAACCAACATAAATCACTGTGTAAACATAACTCAATAACATGAATCATGAAGAAGATGTATAGTTTGGAAATTACATGTAATGTGTTCCATATGCCTATTTCTAATTTGATCACTTTAACTTAACTTGATTTTGAGGTGAATCAAAAATGAGAGTGCATAATAACTTAACAGTATCCACAATACGAAGCCCAATGAAAAAACTCCTTAGCCATATTCCATGGTTCGATGCCTCGAAACATGCAATGAATTCGGCTGCCATGATAGAATAAGCAATCATGGTCTACTTTGCACTCCTCCAAGAAATAGCTCATCCGACCAACATAAAAATATTATCGGATGTTGACTTCATGCTATCCACACAACTCGCAAAATCAGAATCAGTATATCCAATAACCTCAAGCTTATCTGATCTTCGATATGTCAGTATATGATCCTTCATTCTTTGCAAGTACCTAAGTACCCTCTTGGCTGCTCTCTAGTGATCCATACCATGATTACTGAGATACCGACATAACATTCTTATGATGTACGCAATATCTAGATGCGTATACACTTGAGCATACATCAGACTTCCTACTACTGAAGCATATGGAATCTAGTGCATTTTTTATTTCTCGAGTTCTATTTTTGGACACTGATTGAGACTAAATTTGTCTCATTTTCCAACAGGGGTATTTCCTGGTTTACAGTGTTGCATACCATATCGCTTAAGAATTTTATCGATATATGCTTGTTGTGAAAGCCCCATACCCTTATTTCAATCTCTTTGTATTTTAAGGCCTAACACATATGATGCTTTGCCAAAATCTTTCATATCAAAATGTCTGAAAAGAAATCTCCTAGTTTCACGCATCATGTTTATATCGTTACTAGCAAGTAATATGTCATCAACATATAAAACCAAAAACATAAACTTACTCCCATTGAGCTTGTGATATATGCATTCATCCACCAAGTTAGGCTCAAATCCAAATGAGGCAATTACTTGATGAAATTTAAAATACCACTGTCGAGACGCTTGCTTGAGTCAATAGATGGATTTCTTTAATTTGCAAACCATTTTCTTTGAGTCATTAGACTCAAAGTTAGATAGTTGCACCATATAAATGGATTCATCAATGTCGCCATTGAGAAATGCAGTCTTAACATCCATCTAGTGTAACTCAAGATCAAAATATGCCACTAAAGCCATGATAATTCTGAAGGACTCTTTCATAGAAATAGGTGCGAAAGTTTTCGTAAATTCAATGCCTTCTTTCTATGTAAACCCCTTAGCAACAAGCCGCCCTTTGTATCTTTTCACATTACCTTTTGAATCTCTCTTGGTCTTAAATATCCATTTGTAACCAACAGGTTTTACACCTTCAGGTAATGGGACGATATCCCAGACTTTGTTGCCATACATTGACTTTATTTCCTCATTCATGGCCTCGATCCATTTATGAGAATTCGTACTTTCCAAGGCCTGATGGAGACTGAGAGGGTCATCCTCCATCATGCCAATGTCGAATTCATGTTCTTGAAGGAACACAACATAATCTTTAGATATAACATTTCTTTTCTCCTTTGTGGATCGCCTTAAAGGCACTTTTTCTTGAAGTTCTTAAGGTGGTATAGGTTCCTCTTCAACATCAACATTGTCTTGTATCGGATTCTCTTCCATTTCTAAAGGTTCATTCACTATACGATCCTGAACCAATGAGTCTCCAAATATTCTTATTACAATTGGTACCATTTTTGGTGCCCCTTGTATAGAAGAATCATGTTTCTCTTCAAAGACAATTTGATTTGTATTTCTCCCTTGAACCATAACATCCTCAAAGAACTTAAATGTATTTGTCTCGAAAATTGTTTTATTAGTGGGATCATAAAATTTATACCCCCGGGACCTTTCTACATATCCGAAAAAATAGCAGCTAATTGTCCTTTCATCCAACTTTTTCTCTTATGGCCTATAAGGCCGAGCTTCAGTTGGACAACCTCATATTCTAAAGTGCTGGAGACTGGGCTTTCGCCTAGTCCACCATTCATATAGAGTTTTGATCACTGTTTTAGTCGGTACCTGATTCAGAATATATGTTGTTGTCTTAAGTGCTTCTCCCCAGAGGTTCAATGGAACCGAGGTATGAGAAATCATACTCTCTACCATCTCCATTAATGTTTGATTGCGCCTCTCAGCCACACCGTTCATTATGGGCAAACCCGGCATTGTATATTATGGCACAATTGCATTTTCTTGTAGAAATTTAGCAAAAGGCCCTAGACGTTTATGATGAGTGCTCAAAAAGCACTAAAATAACCATGATTTTATGCACATTAATTGATTAAAAATATATATATTTATATGTTTTATCATATATTTATATAAATTTGTCTTTTTCGGAATCACGGGTATTTTTATTGTTTTTCAGGTATTTTGGCTTAAAAACGCAATGTAAAGACTCAAAGAAGAATACTTGAAGCAATACATCACAAATATATTAATAAATAAGTGGGAAAAGGTTAACAAACATGGAAAAATTGGACAAAATGGGTCGAAAAGGTCAAAAATGTCAAAAAGATCGCTACAAGGCACTACAAGGCCAGCCTACTACCATGTTGACACTCCCATCCCGCTGGGCACTGTTCATGCGCGCCGAGCTGCGCACAGCGACAGCGCGCCCAACGCGTTTTCACCCCATTTTTCACGTGCAGAACAGGACGCCACGTAACGCTATTGATGACCTCAAGATTTCCATTACACGTTTTTTAATTTTTTAATATTTTTTTCACATTGTTTTACTCATTTTTCTCTCCACCCTCACCTATAAATACCCCCCTTCCATTCACTTCAAATCACACCTCAAAACCACACTTCTCTCTTCTTTCTTTCTCTCATTTCTTAGTTTTTGAGTTTTTCTTAGTTTCTTTCTTAGTTTTTAAGCTTTTCTTAGTTTTTCTCTTAGTTTTTAGTTCAATTCTCTTAGGTTTAGAGTTCTTCTCTTTTTGAGAGGAACTTGTAATGTTTTTGTAATAATTTAGATTTTTGATTCAATAAATGGAAGTGCAAATTCCGCTTGGAGGTTTTCTAGCAACGGAATTGCGTCAAGTTCTCAGTAAGGATTTTATTTTCTTTACGCTTATTTTTATGCTTTATTCTTACATGTTATATTTAATTTGTCCGTGATTAAATTTAACTGCTAGCTTATAATCATGATATAATAATAACTTTGTTATGCTTGCATAAATATTAAATAGGTGAAAATTTCTAAAATGAATTGATTTTATTTTTATTCAAGATTTTATATTAAGGATGTTGAGAGAAATATATTATTTTTCATTACAAACTTAAATCTGAAAATTAGATTTTAAGGTTTAGTTATCCGGTCTAATTTAGAGTAGTGCTCTTTTATTTGTTGGTACAATCGCCCTAGTAGTTAGAGTGAAACTCTATTTCAAAAGTTTTTATAAGAATTATTATGTGAAAATGTATTGACAACATGTTTTCAATAGTGGTTTTAAAAGTTGAAAGGTAGTACTCGGATAACTAAATTCTTAAGTTTAATTTGGACACTTTGAATAAAGTTTAAATCGTCTAACCTCACCATAGGTGGCATTTAAATGGTTCATTTTCAATCTCTTAGAAAAAGGAATTAATTTAATTAACCAAATTAGTTATCAACCCCACCCATAGGTGTTAATTGATTTGTTTAGTTAACAAAGAATATCTAACCCCACCAAAGGTGGTATTCATACAAAAAGAGAGAATCAATAAAATATCAATTTATATCTTTAATAACCTAGATAATATGAGCAAGCATAATTAATTTAGTTATTATATCCATAAATACTCCACTAATATAAATGATAAAATTTGCATGAATATTTATTGAATCTGTATTTATATTTATTTTTAGATAAATATTTATTGAATTTGTATCTATGTTTATTTTTACGTTTTTAGATTATATTTAATTAATCTGTATATATGTTTATTTTATGTTATTAGATTAGGAACACAAAAACCAAACTATCGTGACAGGATGTTTAGGATTTAATTTCGTTTTTAAAAGTTTGAATAATAAATTAAGAACCACATACATTCCTTCCTTAGATCGACCTTGGGAGTATACTTATCATTTTCTACGAAATGATTCGTGCACTTGCGAGAGTTTTACAAATATTAAAACCAAAGTATTTGCGAGAATCGGCGATGCCGGTTTTCGCTCATCAGTTGATCTCTTGAGCCATCATACCAACCATAGTATTCACCACCATGATCCGATCTAACACTTTTAATTAGGAGTGTTCATCGGATCAAAACCGTTAATTTTATGCTCATCCGATCCGATCCGAACATCCGATCGGATTGAAGCATCCTAATCTGCAACCGATCCGATCAAATTTTATATCCGATCAATCCAATCCGTAAAATATTCGGATAGCATCCGATCAATCTGATCAATCCGATCAATCCGACCAATCCGAACAATCCGACCAATCTGATCAATCCAATCAATAAACTTAATTAATAATATTTTTGAATTAAAAAATTAATTTTTTACATAAATCATAACATAAACTCATTTTAATTAAAAGAAACCTTAAAAATCAAATAAAAAGATTAAAATAAGACTAAAATATTCAAACTTATATAAAACAAAAATAACATAATTAAGTAAATAACGATGTCGATTACAATAGTTATTTTAATAAATTTAACAATTCATTTAAACAATAAACAAAAAGATAGTTCACAATAATCTAAACCTAAATTAATTTGATCATTTCAATCTTGAACATCCATTGACCATCTTAATAATCTTGTCTTGAATCTTGAGAACAATAGCAAAAAACTTCAATGTGTCATCGTCATCACCTATTAGCCATAATTTAAAAAATATTAGTAAATTGATAACTAAATATATATAAAATAATATATGAAATACATATGAAATAAAATAATAATATATCGTACTCAATCAAGGGTTATATCCTTAATGTCTCTCAACATATCTACAAAATAGAAGATACATAGAAAGTGATGAGAATATTAAATCATAAGAGAATGATATCAATTACTAATGAAAATTAAAATAATATTACCTGTTTCAATTGCTTCAATATCATCAAGGGAATCACGAATGTTAATTATTGGTGATGATCGAATCCAGTTCTGAGTACAAATAAGTGCTTGGACAGTTTTTGGGGACAATGAGCTTCTAAAAGAATCAATAACCCTCCCCCCCGTCGAAAATGCAGACTCAGAAGCTACAGTTGATATAGGCGTAGCTAAAACATCTTTGGCAATCTTGGAAAGAACCTTGTATCTAGATGAGTTCACCTTCCACCAACTTAAAAGATTAAAAGACTCATCATCCACATCCTCACATGTCTCACCCAAATATTTATCTACTTCAGTTTGGTTGTCTATCTTTTTTGCATCTTTGACACGTTTTTTATAACGATCCATCCACAGTGAAAATGAATCAATGTTACAACTATCCACTTCTTCTGTGTCTAAAGGTTGTGAGCATGTAGCTTGGACATTTGCAGAATACAAAACTAAATACTGATCAAACATATTATTCAAAGTTTGTCTAAATTTTTTCATCATATGACCAACCATAATATCATCTTCGTCACACAAAAGATCCAAGCAAATTTTCAAACCTTGTTCCTTACGTCTTGGATCAAGCAAAGTTGCAATAAATAAAAAATCATTCATCTTATCTACACCTCCCCAATATTTATTGAACTTTATTATCATTTCTTTTGCCATTTTGCTTAACAAAAAATCTGTATTTTCACACCAAAAACTCAATTGGTTATGTATGAAACAAATTTGATCCAAAAATAAATTTGAAGTAACATATACAGAACCAGAAAATCTCAATGTTGCATCATAAAATATTTTCAAAAACCTCACAAATATGTGAGCATTAGACCAATCAAACATATCAGGAGTTTTGCAACTATCATTTCCAATGTTGAACTCTTGTTTATATATCATATCATCTTCTTCTAAACGCTCAAAAGCGTTCTGAAATCTTATTGCAGCTTCTAACATTAAATAGGTGGAATTCCACCTTGTTACTACATCTAAACATAAAAGTTTATTAGTATCAATCTTCTCTTGCTCTGCACAATCCTTAAATTTTAACAACCTTGAAGGTGATCCTTTGACATATTTCACAACTTCTCTTATCTTACTTATGCTTGAATCATGTTCTTTCAAGCCCTCTCTGACAACCAAATTTAGAATATGAGCTGCACACCTCATATGCATATGTTGACCATCTAGTATTGCACCACCCCAATTGTTCACTTTTTTACGCAAGTAAGAAACTAATGTATTATTTGAGCTAGCATTATCCACAGTAATAGTAAATATCTTATCAATTCCCCAATCTAACAAGCATTGCTCAATTGCTTTCCCAAGGATATCACCTTTATGACTAGGAACTACACAAAAATTTAAGATTCTTTTTTGGAGTTTCCAATTATCATCGATGAAGTGAGCAGTGAGACACATATAATTCAAATTTTGAGCAGAAGTCCATATGTCAGTGGTTAAACAAACTCTTTGAAATGATTTAGAGAAAAATTCTTTTAATTTATCCTTTTCCTTTAAGAAAAGACTCAAGCAATCTCGTGCAATAGTGGTACGAGAAGGAACTTGGAACCTTGGTTCTAAAACTCTACTATACTTCTTAAATCCTTCATTCTCAACATGACTAAATGGCAATTCATCAACTATAATCATTTCTGCAAGTGCAAGCCTACAAGCCTCAATACTGAATGTGTGTGCAACAAGTACACCTTCTTTATTGTTTGTGACATTTTCAAAAGCTAAAGTTTTTTGCTTCTTCTCATATCTACCAGGAAATAATTTACATTGCATAGCAATATGAGCATTTAAGTTTGATGTACCAGACTTGCTGGATACATACACATACTCCCTTGAACAATATTTACATCTCGCCTTACGATCTAAGCCTTCACCCATTATATCAAAATGTTTCCAGGCAGAAGAGGGAGGTTTAGAAAACTTTCGCTTACCTTTTCCATCATAGCTATCTATAGAAGGTTCAGGTTTGTCATTCAATGCTAGATCTTTAGTTTCTGGTGGAGCATTTTGTGGATTTTTATATTGATTTTCAACATCATGGGTAGCGCTTGCACTTCCGGTGGTTGCAAGTGGACTATCCATAGTAGAGGTATTTTTTTCCATCTAAGATAAAGTGAGACACAATCAACTTAATGCAATAAACACATTGTGTAGAAAAATAGTTGTTATAATGTAAAGAAGCAGATTTACAACCAAAGTAATACAATTTCTCATGTTCCTCCTATAGATAAACAAGAGTAGACTAATGTCAATCTCAATTTTAGCAGCAAACTTCATACTGATATAACATAGTAAACAAAACAAATTTTTCAGACCTCATCAAATTAAATTATCAAAATGTGAACCCTCTAATCAAAAATATATAGCTTAGATAGAAGCATATAGATTTACAGAGAAATTAACATACACTGTTATATATATAAGTAATATGAAACTTACATTATTCTTATACTAACATTTTAAAATTAAGTGTCTTATGTTACTTAAACATCATATAAAATTTACATGATATTAAAGCTTTAATCAACCAATAAGCCTAAAAAGAAAAAAAGAATTAATGGTTCTCCTGCAAAAAAATACATAGATCTTGTAAAAAGAAAGAAAAACAAATGATTAAAATACAATTAGAACATAATAAAATAAAATTAAAAATATTAAGTGTACATTCACTTTGATAATGATGTTAATGTATAAAAAAATAGTTTTAGATTAGTTAAAAAATATATAAATAATGTTAGATTAGTTATAAATGGTATGAAATTTAACTTATTATAAAGTTAAAACTTTTAAAACCGAATAGGTTATGTTACTTATAAAATAGTGTTATATAACACCACTAAGATGATTCATCATACATAGTTTCTAGTTTTTAGGAAAATATAGCTTTGAACATCCCAATTGTCATTATAAGAAATTTACATATAACATAGTACCGAATTGGATAGAAATTGCACTAAATGTGCTAAAGTAAGTTTTTAGTGTTAAATACATTTGTCCTGATTTATTTATTTATTTATTATTAATACTACTACTATTGTTACTATTATTATTAAGGATATTATTATTATATTTACTGTTGGGAGAATAGTGAGGGTATGAAGAGTAGTTCTGCATTCTCTCTTTCATAGTTTCTATTGGCTTTTAGTTGTGCTAGTATATATAGTCTCCATCATTTTGATCTTTTCCAAGAGCTTAGAGTTACTTAATGCAGTCATCAATCCATTCATACCTTTAAGCAAAGAAGGCGGCAGAGAAGGAAGCGGCAGCAGCAGAGAAGCAGAGAAGGAGGAGCAGGAGCAGCAGCAGCAGCAGCAGAGAAGGAGCAGCAGCGGCAGCAGCAGAGAAGGAGAGAAGGAGGAGCAGCAGCCAAGCAGAGTAGGGAAATAGAGAATCCTGAGATAGAGGCAGGGAGCAGCTGGGAAAATACTTAGGTTAAGAACTGAGAATACTGAGATAGAGGTAGGGAGCAGCTGGAAAAATAATTAGGTTAAGAATAGATATATGGGCAAGGTTAGGTTAGGTTATAATAATAATTAGGTTTATTAATTATTATATATATATATATATTTTAAATAATATATTAAATATATATATAAATATTTAATTTAATAAATATATATATATAATTAATTTCGGTCAGATCGGATCAGATCGGATGAATCATAGTGAAATCTGCCATCCAATCCGCACTTAACGGATGGAAAAAATTTACATCCGATCCGACCATCGGATTGGATCGGATCAGATAAAAAATCAACGAATCAGATTGGATGATCGGATGATCAGATTTTTTGCACACCCCTACTTTTAATCCTTTTATTGAGTTGTAACTCAACTTCAGCCTTGAAGGATTTAAATATGTCTAAAGCTTGAGTCTTTCTTTAATTAAAAATATATAACCATATCTAGAATAGTAATCAATAAAATTGATAAAATATACATGCCCATTCCTGGTAGCTGTAGGGAATGGCCCATATATGTTTGTATGTATCAACTCAAGGACATCCGTCATATGATTGGTTATATATTTACACATGATTGTTTTTTTTACCCTTCACACACTTTGAATAAGATGTGTAATTCTCTGTTCAGAAATATGACCTAAACGCTTATGCCAAAGTGCAGCTGAATCCTAATGTGTTAATTTTTGTCTAACATTTTTGAGTTTCATTGTTCATGGTCTCATTATAGGAAGCAACAGTATCTAAAACATAAATATTATCTAAAATAGATAGAAAATCAGAAGCAACCAGATTGGAGTTTCTATAGAAACCAAACTTTCTATCTCCAAATGAACAAGTAAAACCTAATTTGTTCAATGTAGAAATAGAAATTAAGTTCCGCCTAAAATATGGTACAACAAAAGTATCAAATAAATCCAATTACAAGCCAGTTTTCAAAAGTAATCTAAATGCCCATAGCTTCAACTTCTGCCTTGTTTCCATCATCCACATAGATGTATCTTTCACCATCACTTGGCTTCCGATAACTTTAGCAACCCTGTATAGACACAGAGATGTGAGTAGTTGCACCCGAATCTACCCACCATGTGTCTACTGAAACTGAAATTGCATTAACTTTTTCACAAACAAATGAAAAATTAATACCTTTCTTGACATGCCATGCGTGATAGTTGGTACAATTCTTCTTCGCATACCCTTCAGATCCACAAAGGAAACAACCTCTCTTATTTTCTTTATTCGGCTTTGATATGGTAACCGATTTCTTGTCCTTAATGGGCTTCTTTTGTGAACTTGTAGTTGCAACATCTGAATTGGCCTTACATTTATGTTTCCCTTTTCCCTTAGAGGTAGAAGCAATGTTTGTGCTTTCGCTCTTATCCAACTTCAATCTTTCTTCCTCTTGAACACAATGCGAGATGAGTTCATTAACTGTCCATGTTTCCTTCTAACAGTTGTAGCTCACCTTGAACTATCCAAATGAGTCAGGAGGAGAGTTAAGGGCCAAATAAACTAGCATATCATCTGATATAACTAGCTTATGTCCCTTAATTTTTTAAGTGGTATGCATCATTTCAAGAATGTACTCCCTAGCATGCTCTTACCATTATACTTCATTGTGCAGAGTTTGTTTAATAAAATACCTATTTCAGCCTTCTCATTCCTGACAAACCTTTGCTCAAGTTTCTTAAGATACTCTTTAGCAAGAGTGGAATCAAAAATTAGTCCCCTAAAACTTTCAAGAATAGTCTTCTGTATGACCCGGAGACACAAGCGATTTGACCTCATCTACCGTGCATGTTCATTTTGTTCCTTATCAAAACTAGTTTCAACAGGCACAGGTGGTTTGGCCTCTTACAACACTATGTCTAAGTCAAGGCACCCAAGGATAATCTCTAGATTATCTTTCCAATCCTTGTAATTATAACCCGTCAACATTAGAATGTTATTGATGTCGGTTGTAAGATCGGTAATTTTTGCTAAAAATATTCACAAAGAACTGATCAAATGACCGAATAATTATAATAAAAAATCAAAATAAGGCATATTCCATCTACTAAGTATCTTCGAACAATAAGTGCTCTTTAGAGTTAGTCATTATTCTAAGATAATTAGGTGTAGCAATTGAATGTAACAGTCCATTTGATGTCAATTAGTTAACCTTCCTTTTAGATTGATTAACTAATTACATCCAAAACTTAATGATTATTACCCACTCATTACCACAAGTATATACATACAATACTTGACTATTGTCTTTCCTTTGGGCCAGTCCAATAACCAAACACTATATGTATATCTTCTGTGGATAAATTGGCAAATAATCAACGTTGGTATAAGAGCTTACTTTGGTAAGATGATACCTTGATCAATTATTTTTCAAAATATATCTTAATCTGAAGCCTTCATAATGACTTGATATTATCCTTGGCAAAACAATTATTTAAAACATGACTTATTACAAACTTATTAATTCTTCAAACAATCAATTGATGAAATAATCATTTGAACAAATTAGAAAGTCAAGTTTGGTTTAATCAAATTATTGTAAACTCTATTATGGTTCAGAAATAATTGCAGCGAAATACCAAAATAATGTATATGCGAAAATACAGATCAGAACAAAGTAGTGCTTAATTTGCATAATTTGACTACTAACCATAAATAATTTGAATCAGGAAAAATTATGTTATTACCTAAATATTTATCCTAAAATTTTCCAAACAGAAGAACCCTTTTGTTCAGAAAAATTATTCAAAAATTTATACTTATTAATTTTCTTAAAAATTTCCAAACCATAAATATCCGAACCAAAATCAAAATTTAATGGTTCAACTAGAGTAGGCTCTAATACCAACTGATAGAATTTATTTATGATCAAGCATAACCATATTGCAATTCATAAATCTTAGATTTACCATGATCCTCTAGTAAAAGTTCAATCTTTGATTCTAAATTACCTTGGTCTATTGCCATGATCTTCAAGAGAGACACAATTATCGGTGATCATTGGAAGCCTTTAGATCTACAAGTAATCCCTCTCAAGTCCGATGGAGAGAGTAAGAGAGGAAGTAGTAACAACGTTATCTTCTCTATATTTTTTGTTTTCTATATATTTCATATATATAGAGAAAGAGCCAAACTATATTAAGAGAAAGAGAGAGACGAATAGACGCTAGTAGAGGAAAAGACGCTTCTAAATTTCAAGAGGTGATCTGTAATCTATTTCCTCATTAGATATTTTCTTACTAATATTTCCTTATTGAATCCTAAGTAGATTCAAATTCTGAATTAAAACTTGCTTTATTAGAAATTTCCTTATTGAATCCTACGGGGATTTAAATTATGAATTCAAAACTTGCCTTATTGGAAATTTCCTTCTTGAATCCTATGCGGATTCAAATTCTGAATTCAAAACTTGTCTTATTAGAAATTTTCATATTGAATCATACACGAATTCAAATTTTGAATTCAAAACTTGCCTTATTAGAAATTTCCTTATTGAATCCTATGCGGATTCAAATTCTGTATTCAAAACTTACCTTATTGGAAATTTCTATATTGAATCCTACGTTGATTCAAATTCTGAATTCAAAACTTGCCTTATTAGAAATTTCCTTATTGAATCCTACGCGGATTCAAATTATGAATTCAAAACTTACCTTATTGGAAATTTCCTTATTGAATCCTACGTAGATTCAAATTCTGCATTCAAAACTTTTCTTATTGGGTATTTTCTTATTTAAAGAACATTGCCATATTTAATTGTGTTCTCTAGGAACCAATAGCATAATTATATTATTTCCAAACTTTATATAATTTAGACTATCACTAAATTATAAAGTTATTAATATGGATTTTACACATTGAAGGCCCCACTTCTCATGACACATATTAGACCTGATAGATAATACTTAATCTGATCACTTTATAACAGGTCTAATTAAATTTTGACAATCTATTATTCAATATATATTTATATCACATATATGCTCATATATGTTGTAATTAATTGAAATTAATTCCAACATCATCGTTACTTTGCTCCTCTACATGGTAGTTGTACTCTTTATTTTATTTTAGTGGATTTGTTTTCAGTGTGTCGTCGTCAGTGGAATAAGCTTTTCACATTAAATTATCAAACTATTTAAAATTTTGTGCGCCATATATTTTTTTATGGTTTATTATTTTTCTTTAATCTATTATATTTATTTATGCAATCCACATTGGTCCATAACTCTCACCTCCACGTATGTCAATTTTTAACATTGAGTCTTTAAATTATTAAAATATTATTCCAGTTGATATTGATTTTACACTACTTATTTTCTTATATTGTTTTTGTTGCCTTTTGGTTTACTTCTTAGTTAATATTATTATAAAATTGCACCATCTTGGTGAATAACTTGTTTTAATTTTTTGTCGGCATAGGGACTTAGTGGTTTAAGTGTTGTTGACAGTTCTTGTTTGCTTTGGCATAAAAAGCGATTGATAAAGTGGATAACTTCACAATTGAGCAATTTTATCGGACTAATATAAATATGGAACAAGATTAGAAAAGAGGACTAATATAAATATGGAACAAGATTAGAAATGAAAAAGTAATTTATTTTATTTAGAGTTATATTAAAGTAATAGTTTATTTTGTTTAGAGTTCTATGAGAGTAATAGTTTATTTTGTTTAGAGTTCTTTTTTGTGTGTAATACTAGAGTCCCACATAGAAACTTTATAAACTATTTTAAAGGATTTTCAATTATAATAGTTAGGCCTCACGTTTGTATAAGTCATCCTAGAAAATAATCAACTTAGTAATATTAAAAAGTTATCTTCTTTCTTTTTTCTCTCATTCCATATATTTTAGGAATAGTACTTCTTTCTTCTGTTTGGAAGCTGACGTTCCCATATCTGTTAGATTAAGGAATATCTTTAGGCTAGTCCTACTCTAGAGTTGCTAGAGTGCTAATATAAAGATAGATAACATAGTTAGATTTGTCTTATTCTAGATTTGTTAAAGTGCTTACTTAGATAATAGTTTTCTTGTGTTTGTTTCATAATACAAATACGAGGATCTCTTGCCAAAAAGTGAGTCTCATTAGTCTAATTTTTGTGCATCTCTTTCTTATTTCTTAAATGTTTCCATATTATTAGTACATTCATGCTTCTGTCTTACATCAAGTGATATCAAATTGATGCTTAATAAAGGTATTTCATGAAAAAAAAATTGAATAATGTCATCAAGAGGTTAATCAAACTTTTAATAAACTATTTGCATCATTAGTATTATTAAACAAATACATGAATCAAGCTCCTATTCAAAAAGATTATGAAAAAACTCATTATCAAGATCTTGTTTGAGTGGAAAAGATAATCCAATACAGTGTTAAATATAAGCCATCAAAAAAAGGAAGACTCGCCTAAAGCTTTAAAAGTGGAAGAGCATCTTTTGTAAACAAGGTTCTTGAGATAGTCTTAGTCGAAGACAAAAATGATCATATTATTGAAGCCAACCAACCTATGTTAGAGATCATACAAATTCAAAAGGAAGAATTTGAAGAGAAAATATCTTTACACAATGAACTACTCCAAGATCTCAAAGTTATTTTCATAAAAGAAGATTCAAATATCATGACACTTATAGATGTTCCTGAAGTTAAAGAATCAAGTGTTTTCACTCTTTGTAAATGCAATCAATTATTGGACATCACAATAAATTATTTTCCAAAGCAACAAGAGTTGTTAAATCATCTTCAAGATACTCACTCATACTTCATTATTTCAGAACTTGTTGAAAATACTAATTTCAAAGGTGAACATGTAGACTATATTTGGCTAATATTGTTCAAGGAAGTGGAACAACAAGAAAAACTAATTTTGAAGATTCATGAATGCTATAAGTATTATCATCCTCATTTCAAGAACATTCAAGGATGAGTTTTAAATAAGTGGAGGGAAATAATACGGGACAAGATTAGAAAAGAAAAAGTAGTTTATTTTGTTTAGAGTTTTACTAAAGTAATAATTTATTTTGTTTAGAGTTCTACTAGAGTAATAGTTTATTTTGCCTAGAGTTCTACTAGAGTAATAGTTTATTTTGCTTAAAGTTCTACTAGAGTAGTAGTTTATTTTGTTTAGAGTTCTTTTTTTGTTTGTATTACTAGATTCCTATATAGAAACTTTATGAAATATTTTAGGGATTTTTCAACTATAAATAGTGAGACCTTATATTTTAGGAATAGTTCTTCTTTCTTCCGTTTGGAACCTGAATTACTCCTATCTATGGATAAAGGAATATCTTTAGGCTATTCATACTCTAAAGTTTCTAGATTGCTCGTCTAAAGATAGATAACTTAATTAGGCTTATCATATTCTATATTTACTAGTGTGTTTGTCTAGATAATAGTTTCCTTGTGTTTGCTTTATAATACAAATATGATGACCTATTATCAAAGAGTGAGTCTGACTAGTCTAAATTTTGCTCGTCTCTTTCTTATATTCTAAGTGCTTTCATATTATTAGTGTATGTATATATATATACGACTATGATTTACATTTGGATGAAATTTAATCGAATTCAAATATTTCGTAGTTTTGATTGATTCCTATCAAAACAATTTTACTTATAACTTCCTTATTTGTAGACAAAGTAGATTCAAAATTTTCTTTCATTCCAACGCATAACTTGTACCAATGCAGTTTATATTCGCCTAAAGTTTGCTCCCAAAAAATATAGTAAGAAAGCTACAAAGTTACTTATACTTAGTTCAACTTTGGATCCTTGTAAATAGCGTATTTCTTTTAGCTTCGATGAAATTTGTGAATTGGTATAAAATATTTGTCCATAAAACTCTAAAGAATTTGAAGGGCACATTTAAAAAATGAAACTTCAATTTTTTGAAAAAGATTAGTTTATGATTTATAATTTAAAGAGTTATGTACATTTCATATGTTAGTCAAGAAAAGAAAATCAATAATGTACCCACCTTGAACCAAATAATTGTGTTATAAAGTTACTCTTATGGTTTCTATTGTAATTACTATTGAATTGCCATTTTCAATCATGCAAATTATCAAGAATAGACTTTCCAACAAAATAGAATATCAATTTTTTACTAACTCTTTGATTACATACATAGAAAGAGAATTTGTCGAAGAATTTTCTATTGATTCAATTATTGAAAAAAAAATTGAGATTTAAAAGAACGAGTTACATTAAGAAAAGTTGTTTTGTAAATCAGTAAAAGTTACTTATTTTATCTTTTTAGCTCATTGGAAAGATTTTGCTTTGTTATGACCACTTTTTTTATAATTTAATATTAAGTATTTAATATATTTTCATTATTAATTTAAAAAGTATTTTTATAATGTGCATTTCGATCCACTCAAATTTATAATGCTGGTTCCGTCCCAGGATGAAACTATAACTGACCGAAAGTTCCCCTTTACTTGCTAGCAACCAATTCAAGCTATGGTTGAATTTAATCATCTTATATTATTTTACTTTAAATTTAATCATCTTATATATGTTTTTATATACTGAGTTCAAATAAATATGAATAATAAAAGATTTTAAAATAATTTATTTTAAAAATTAAATAACACAATTAAATAAAAAAATATAATTTTATTTATTATAATTTAAGCAATAAAAATATAAACACATTTGCATCTTATGGCTACTATCCTAGCACATGTAGTAAATGATCCTTCAGTACGACCGAATAAATATATAAGTATTATTTATATAATTGTGCTAATTTTATCAAATTATATATAAGTATATTTAATTTAATTTAATTTAATTAAATATATTTTTTCCATAAAACCTATATAAAATTTTAATTTAAATTAAATAAGATATAAGATTAATTTTAATGAATTTGTAACTGATATATATGTTATTTACAATCTAGAATAAAATGGATAAAAATAGAGAATTAATAATTAGAAGTCATATTTTAAACAAGAAGAAAATTATTAACTTACCAATAATACATCTTTATTGGTCGTTGAACTATAAATCATAAATCTTAAATTTCAAAATTCAAACTCTAAATTCTTAATACTAAATCCTAAATCTCAAATCTTATAAACCCTAAACCTATTAGATTAAAGTTATTTTAGTCTTTTTAATACATACATATATATATATATATGTTTTAATTTTTTTTTAAATACTAACCATGCTATTTTTTGTCTTTTTTATTGTTAGATATAAATATTTACTATAATGAATCATTTATTTTAATTTTAATGGTGTAAAAATTGAAGTAGGTGTGTTAATTTGTGTAGATTTTGTGCATTTGTGTAGGATTTATTCATGTTGTGTGTTAGTATTTGTTTTAGTCCAAATTTTCATATTTTTAAAATTACAAAAAAATTAAATTATTTTTGCTAATTTATTCATTTTAAATGGTAAAACAAATTCAATATCTTTTGTCGTATTTATTAATGTTGTGTGTGTTAATGTTTTTTCACTCTAAATTTTCATATTTGTTAATATTACAAAAAACATTAATTTATTCTTGCCAACTTATTTATTTAAAATGGTAAAAAAACTCAATATCTTTACTACCACAAAAAAATTAATAGTTAATTTTAACTTAAGTATAATTTGTGACATGTCAAATTGGGTTTATGTTATAGGTTGTTGATGTGTAAATTTTAAACGCTCGCAAGTGCACAAATCACTAATAGATTAGCTATAAGTTCATCTTAATGTAAGGTCGAACTCTAAAGAAATGTGCGATGGTTTTAAACTTAATTATTCTTATAATAAACCAATGAAATAATTCTAAAGTACTCTAATAATATTGTTTAAAAGAATAATTATAAAATCTAAATGCTTAAACAAATTAAAATTAAAAGGATGACTTGTTAAACTGAATTAAAGTGATTGAACGAGTACATGACATTAGTTAGCTAACCACTCATGGGTAGAACTATTTAAATGATTTTTCACAATTGGTTTTAAAAATTAGAATTATTAATTTTTTTCCTTTTAAATAGAAGAACCAATAAACATAGAAAACATAAAAAAGTAGAAAGATATAAATAGAGATGAAGTAAAGTATGATATATTCCTTATTAGAACTGTTTGTATGTTGAGTAGTATTTATAGAATTCTAACTACATTTTGTTAAAGCACATGCATTACAATTCCTACTCAAATGCATGTGGCTTGACAACTCATATACAACATCAATTAACATCTTCCTTCAATCCTACGGTCACTTAAGGACTGTAAGTTTTGTTCTTACTTCTATAAATCTCATTCCAACTAATGACTTCATCATTACATCAGCTATTTGCCCTTGAGTGAGAGTGTATTCAACAAAAAATTATCCAGTAACTACCTTCTCATGTACAAAGTAAAAAAAAAAGAAATCTCTATATGCTTAGCTTAAGCATGATAGACAAGATGTTTTACCAAACATACTACACTTATGTTGTCACAGTAGACAATATGAGGTTTTATCAGCTAAACTCTCAATTCTTTTAGAATTTTTTGCACCTAAATTAGTTCTGCAGCAATATGTGCCAAGGCATAAAATTTAGCTTCTATACTCGATTTTGATATAACCTTTTGTTTACTAGAACCCCAAGAAACAAATGAGCTTTCATGATAAATGCAGTAGCCACCAATTGATCTTCGATCATCAAAACATGATTCACAATCAACATCAATGTAGGCAATGATAGTAAGGATACTACTCTTACTTAGCAATAAACCATGATCAGTTGTGCTTTTCAAATATCTCAACAATCTCTTAGTTGTAATCCAATGAGTATCAGTAGGATGTTGTAAGAATTGGTAATAAGAGTACAATACTGAAGAGAACCTACCATAATGCGATATTAAGAAGGATTTTTCAAAGGAATTCATCAACTTTTGACATAGATTGTCCACCAATCATGGGTGTTAATGATGGCTTAGTTTCAATCTGTTTAACTCTATCAAGAAGATCCTTGATGTACTTGGTTTTTCTTAAATGAAAGCCTCAATCGATTCTTACAGCTTCCATAGGATGAAACTCAATTCTCTTAAGTCTTTTAAAGAAAAGACAGCATTAAGCTTGGAGACAAGAGCGGTAATAAAATCATTACTTTTTCATGTTATCAAAACATCATCAACATAGATGAGGATCACCACAAATACCCTATCATAATCACAAATCATCATTCAGACATCACTATTTAAACATTTGAATCCTTAGTCACTTAGGAAACCATTGAGTTTTGTAAACCAGGCTTGTGGTGCTTGTTTCAAACGTAATTAGAAAACTAAAACCTGACAATTGTGATATATAGATTTCTTTTTCAGTGTCTCCATTTATAAATGCAATATTTACATCAAGTTGCGTCACAATCCAATCTTGCAAAAGAGTTAAAGTCAAGACAATCCTGATAGTTTTAGGCTTTACTACAGGTGAAAAGATCTCTTCATGATCAAAGCCATCTATTTGCTAAAAACATTTTGCACTAACCTTGGACTTGTGTTTTTCTAAGGACCTCTCCCATTGGAGTTTTATGCAAAACATCCATTATAACCAATGGCATTTCCATTCTTAAGCTTAGGAACAAGCTCTCATGTTCCATTCTTAAGAAGAGAATCATACTCACTTTACATAGAGTTCTTCCACTATGGTATAATTAGATCCTTAATCACAAAACTTGGTTCAAGAAGAACAACAATAGATAGGAAAGCTTTAGGCTTAAATACTTCTTTGCTCTAGTAACCATGATGTATGTATTATCAAGATTTGGTGGATGATGAATACAAGTAAATGAAGGCATAGGTAAATCAACACTCAAATAGATACCATAAGGATCAAAAACTTGGTTTGGAGTTAATGAACCAAACTAAAGAGATAAGCTAGGATGAGATAAAGGAGCTTGTAAGGTTGAGTTCTATATGGAAGATATAGAATTTGAGGTATAAGAATAAGATTGATGGATCGTATTAGTTAAAGTTGAAGTATTAATAGGCATATCTGATGGACTATTTGGAAGAATGGTATCTGATACGAACTTATAATTTTTAGGAGATAGAGTATCAATAGAGTTGTTTGAAGCTACACTATTGTCTAAGTTTATAGTAGTAAGAATAGGTGACTAAGAAATATATTTTTGAAAGACAGACTCAAGGATAGGTGTAGTAGGAACAAGTAAAGGAAAGGACATAGGCTATCAAGATGGATTTATAGATGAATATGATTCATGCTTAGACACTTTTAGAGTTTTGTCAAAAGGAAAACCTACTCACTAAAACGAACATGAGTAAATATGCAAAAAAAATTGGAACTAGGCTCCAAACACTATAAGCCTTCAAATTGAGAGACATAGCCAAGAAACACATAAGGAATGGAATGAGTCTCAGGCTTGTTATGATTATAGGGTCTCAAAAAAGGATAACAAAGGCAAAAAAAAATGTAAGATGGTCATAGTCTAGTTTGGTATGAAACAAAAGTTGAAAAGGACTTATGTAATTGAGGTTTTTGGAAGGTAGTTTATTGATTACATAGAAAATAGTTATAAAGGCATAATCAAAATACATCATAGGCATACCAAACCTTATAATCATAGCCAATCCAACCTCCATAACTTGTATATTTCTCCTCTTTACGACACCATTTTGAAAAGATGTATAAGGACGGCGGTCTTCCCAAAATGCCAGTTTGAAACAAGTGTATTTTTAAACTCTTTAACTCAGTTCCACCATTAATTTAAAGAAGTTTTATTTTAGTATTAAACTATCTTCCAATAAGTTCTTCAAAATATAAAAATACTAAGGTTGCTTAAGATTTGGTACTAAGTACATAGATCCATATATATCTTGTACAATCATCCACAAACAACAGAAAATATCGTATGCCTTGAAATGAATTCACTAGAGAAGGCCCCTATATATCTACATGAATGATATCAAAAGGACTTATAGATCTAGTATGTACATGTGTCAAAGGTATCCTATAAGCTTTTGCTAATTGACATGAATTACAAAGTTCTATTGAAGTAATAGATGTCAAGATCTTATTCATACTATGTGTAACATGTTTGACTATATCACAGTGAGGAAGACCTAATTGATCATGCCACAAAATAGTACTAACAAATGTTTTATTACAAGAAACAACTTGTGTCACGTGTGATCCTCGAGGAGATGGGAGCTGGTAAAGCCTATCTATAGTTGCCCCCACTAAAATAGTAATTATTGTCTTCGAATCTTTACACAAAATGTGTTAGGAAAGAATTCATAAAAACAACATTATCTTCACAAAGTTTCTTAATAGAAACTAAATTATTTTCCAATTATGGCACATATGGAAGATTGTGTAATGTCAGATCATGATTAGAACAAGGTAAACACTTATGCCCTTCATATGAAATAGGAACACTCAAGTCATTTCTAAGTAATACAATTGCATTACCTAAATAAGGATTGGAATGCTTGAGAGCAGCTTTATCTGCAGTTAAATGATGTGCAACTCGTGTATACATGAGCCACTAATGCAAGGCTTAAGGTGGATAGTTAGTTTAAGGATAAACAACAAATATGTCAAAATTATCAACACGAGATTGCTTTTGCATCTGAGAAATATATTCTTATGGTGAAAATTGATGAATGATTGAAAAACACTAAAAATAATATGATTTACATGTACTTTGGTGTCAAAATATATATATATTTCCACATTTTATTATTATTTGAAAAAATCTATGTTTTTAGAATCATGAATATGTTTATTTATTTTTTAGTTATTTCTGATATGAAAATGATTCAACTTAAAGAATTGTACATAAAAGCACTTATTACAACAAAAGAAGAATAAAAGACAAATACATATGTAAGCCTTACATAAGTTCCAACCAAGCTTGTAAGGGGTGAAACAAAATAAAGGTGAAAAACACGTAGTTTGATGTGTGTCGTAGGGAGTTTAATGTATGCTTCACGCGAGTGGTTCGAGTCTAGTTTACAATAGGTATGAAATCATTGCATGCCACGATGATGGAAAATTGCATGTTGCGGTGCTCAACCTTCTGATACACTTTTCTCTCATTTTGCAATGTTTTCCAATCATATAAATAGGACACACTCCCCTTCATTCAAAATCATCCCACAACTACCATAATAGTTGTTCTCTCTCATTTATCTTTTCCTAGTTTTCTTTGCTTAGTTTCAAACTTCTTCTCTCGATTATGAGAGTTGAACAAAGTTTAGTTTATGTTCTTTCAATTCAATAAACAGTATTGATAAATCTATTTAGAGGTTTTTCAAATACAAAAATAATAATAAATTTGGTACTTTGAAGGATATGATTGAGGTATAAATTTTAAATATATTCTTCTATTTTTCAATTAATTTTATGTGTTATTTTGAATACTATGTTTAATTTACCGATCATTTATTAAATTATATATTTTTGGCTAAAATTATTATGATATACTAGTTATATTGTTATGCTTGTAAAAATATTAACATATGTAAAAATATTTTATAAAAAATTGACCTTTATTTCTTTGTTCAAGTTTTACAAAGTTTGTTAACGAAATATTTTTGCAACAAATTTAAAATATGAGAGTTAAACTTAGGATTTGATTATCTAGATCTGATTTAGAGTCAATATCTAGTTTTTAGAATTGATTATTTGGATCTGATTTATATTTTATTTCAAATATTTTTATAAAAATTACTATTTGAAAATATATGATAACATATTTTTTGTAGTAGATTTTAAAATTTGAAAGTCAGTTATCAGATATATCAATATTTTAATCTAATTTTGACACTTTGAATAAGAGTCTAAATTACGAACTCAATCTTAAGCAATAATTAGATGGTTTATTATTTTCTTAGAAATAAATCATAATTTAATAATAATCAATTGGTAATCTCGAACTTATGATATTAATTGGCTATTATTAATATTCCCGACCTTAGGACTTTTTCATGAAAAAAAGAAAAATCAATAATATCAATTTATATCTTTAATAAAGTAATTAATATTGAGCAAGCATGATTAACTAACTAATATATTCTACAAATTCTTCGTTGAGTGTTAAATATAATTTGCTTAATGCTTATTAAATCCATGTTTTATTTTATGTTATTAGTTTAAATATTTCAAAACCTAAGCTTTGTGATAAAATGTTTAAGTTTAAATTTCGTTTTTTAAGAATTTTGTTAAATTATTTAAAAATCAAATAGTTTCTTTTTAAACTGACCTTAAAAGTATACTTATCATTTTTTACAAAGTAATTTTTGCACATATGAACTATTTTATAGATACAAAACTCGAGCATCACAAATCCACAAGATTGTTGACTATTTTGGTTTGAAGCACCATTGTTTTTAGATTGTATTTATCTAAAATAACAACGTGCAACCATGTGATCATAATTTTTACAGATATGACACTGAACATAATTAAATTTAGGATTATTTGATTTATTAGATGCATGTTGATTTTGAGTTTGAGAATAGTTTTGTGATTGAGAAGAGGCATACGCTAAAAGTTTTAAAAAAAGATACATTAGAAGATTTCGAAAGTGATTTAGCAAAATTGACTTGTATAAATTATTGATCATGTAGATTTATCTTTTATTATTATCGGTCATGAGTTTTCATATGTTTAAACAATATATCTAAGCCAAGAATGTGTTTCTTTTTAGTGATACTGGTGATAAGAGAAGAATAGTTAGAATCAAAACTTTTAAATACATATAGCATTTGCTCTCTATCACAAAGAGTGTCTTCAACAACAAGCAAGTGATCAATTAATTCTTTTGTTGTACTAATATATTATTGAGTAGTCATGGATTCTTTTCACAAAGTTTGTAAACGTGATCTATTAATCTGGCTTGAGAATCATTATTAAATGTTTTTAAAAGTGATTGTCAGTTGTAAATAGCAATTTTCCTTGGTCACGGTGAGTCTCTAATATATAAGTTAATCAATTAATTCTTATTATTTTATTAGATTTTAATAAATTAATTAACAATTTTAAGTGAAATAATTTAACCACCTAATTCAACATAAATCAATGCTATTAAATTATATTTTTGTTCATAATTGTATAACTAAAACATAAATGATGTGTCTAATGTCTAGTTTTAAAATAATCAATTTGTTTATAAATTAAAATAATCAATAATAATTAATAAACGAATGTAAAAAAAAACATCTAAAAAAATAATAATTCAACTTTAATTAAATCAAATCATTCAAATATTCATCTATTTATGAAAACAAAACTGAAATCCTTCACAAATATAACATAATCAAATTAATCATAATTAATTTAATTATAAAATCAAATCATTCAAATATTCATACAAAAACAAAACTGAAATCCCTCACAAATACAACATAATCAAATTAATCATAATTAATTTAATTATAAAAATTATAATTAAAATATAAAAAAGATGCAAAGTAACAATTAAAATATCTCTTTTTTATCTCCTATATTCAAATTCTTAAAATTTGTTTGATGATTTCCTTCAAATCCTCGAAAAAAAACTACACAAAATCAAGTTTTCTCACTAATTTGGAATTCGACTGGTCCCCTTTTTAGAATTCTTTGTAATGTACTTATATATTATGTTTAAGAAAAAGAATTAGGAAAACGGGTCACTGTTCACGATGGGATTTATGGCCAGAAAAACATTGATTTTGTAGTGACACAGTGTGAGACATGCTTGAAATCTCATAAAACAACCTTAGAGCAGTGTGATTGGCCTCGAAATGTCATGCCACGTCACGAGATCCATATGGAAAATTGCCAAGGGCAGTCGATCGTGGCATGAGATTTGTGGTGCCACATCATGAAACAAATTGCAAATCCTATATAGCAACCCAAGAGCAGTACGTCACGGCCTGGAATTGTTTGTGCCGTAGGGCGTGAGTGTTTATTGTTTTTCACTCTAACATGTTTGAGTTGTAATTTCTCACCCTATTTTCATTTTTGTCATTCATTTTAGTCCCAAATTCTTCAGAAAATTCATAAATTTACACTGACATAAAAATCTCTTCAAAAATAACAAAATTTCTACAATAAAATATAAAATTAATACTTAAAAAATTAACAAATTATATATCAAAATTGTAAGCTTGTAACCCGAATTGCATCGAAAATATGACTTAATATATAAGAAGGGAAATAGTTTACTAATAGATCATGCCTTGCAATTTTTAGAGGTGAAAATTGAATTTTAATCATCCCAAAGGAAGCAAGAACTCACATGTTCATTAAATATCTATCTTTTAGAGATAAATCTAAGTTGCTAATTAATGAATTGCATTCATGATTCAAAATGTATTATTAGTTAATTAGATTAATCTATCAATTATATAAATTCTTCAATAGTTCGGTTATTCGAAACCTACCAACAGCTCCAAGAAACAATTTTTTTGATGTCTCTACTATGTACATTCAATTTCCGGTTATGTTATCACCTATCTTAACAACTTTTGGGTCTACATGCATAACATCATATAAGTTTATTGATTCAGCTTTTATGTAAATCCAAAAAAATTAAAAAATTTAGAAAAATTAAATTTTTATGATTTGAATTTATAAAAGTCATACACATATTTTTAATAAAATTTACACCATTTACCACAAGAAACAAGTAAAATATAAATCTTTAAGACGAGCTCTTAATGTCCACCCATTAATTACTAATACCTTATGTTTGGAAGGAATGGAATAGAATCAGAATTGATTCCTTCTATTTTGTTTGTTTGGTTGGGAGGAATAGGCGTACATAATGGAATCGATTATTAAAGGACAATTCCTTCTCCCCTTCTTGTTAATCATAATTCCATTCCCATTTAATTTTTTTTTCAATGTTACCCTCACCTAAAATATAACCTTAAACTCAAATCCCAAATTCTCAAACCCAAAACCCTAAACCCCAAATCCCTAAACCCTAACCCTCAACCCTAAACCCAAAATTTCAAAACCCTAAATCCAAATCTTAAAACCCTAAAACCTAAACCCTAAACCCTAAACCCCAAATCCCTAAAACCCTAAACCTTAAACCCTAAATCCCTAAACCCTAACAAAACTTAGGAAATATGTCTTCACGAGTACATTTACTTTTGAAGCATTAATGGGATCAATTATTATTTATTTTTTTCAAGTTGAGCACCATAAATCACTTAATATTTTTTTTTAAAAAAATTAAATATATTTTAAATAACTATTAATTTTTTAAAGTAAATATTTTAGTTATTTTTCTTATAAGTGCAACATTAAAAATCACTTTATTTTTTTTAAATGAGCATAATAAGTCGCTAATTTTAGAACATTTTAATTAATTTGGTACGAAAAAATTAGATGATTAATAACACATTGTTTAAAAATAAAAGGAATAAAGTGCTTTAAACAAGTAAGTTATTTTAAAAAGTTAAATGAATTTTCATATACTACTAAAATAAAATGAATTTAAATGCTTATTTTTGAAAACAAATACGCTTGTAATCTATTCGTCCCAAAACTTACCAACAAATTGATTGTTTTTTTTTCGACTAATTAAATACCAACAAATTGATTAATAAACATGACTAGATATAAAAATGATGAAATTTAATTTAGAAAAATGAAAGCAGTAAGCTAAAACATCTAAAAATAAAAATAAATAAATTAAGGACTTGTTCATCTAATAATAAAAAAATCTCACCAAGCCAAGCCTGTCTCACTGTCAAATGTGAAGCTTCCGGAGATCGGTATCTTATAGGTAATGAATTAATGTATTATTATTTTAATATTTAATTTTTAGAAAAAATATAGATTAATGTCAAAATTATATCATTAATATCTTATTTTATGCAGGATTTATCAATAATGTTTTTTTATGACCAAATGGATTTTTTTTTCATACAACAAAATTTGTTTTCTTTATTTGTGTTTATTTTTTAAAATTCTTAGTTATAACAAATTTTTATATTTACTGACTTACTAATTTCTCATTAGAGATTTTGTTTGTAAATTAATTTAAAAATTGTAACTTGCTTTTCTAAGCACAATTTTAATCTTCATATACCTATCAATCATTTTACACATATTTTTTTATAATATATTTCTAATATTTAGTGAGGTAAGGTAAAATATGACTCAAGATATGGGAATAATATAAGCAAATTTGCAGCTACTTACAGAGAGGAATTGATAGCAAGATTCCAAATATGAGAGTCAATGAATAAAAATTTATTTATTTTATTGAGGAAATAAAAGTTGAAGAAGAGAGGAAGGTCATGGTAATTGAAGCAAGAAGTATGCATACTTTTACTTTCATTGATTTATTATCTAATTATCACTTTAAATTATATGCAGTTTGTATTAAAAGAATTCAAAAATGTTTGCTCTTTAGTTTTAGTTTTATTTCCTATTAAAATTTTATTGGATGAAGTTTGGAATTTCTTACATTTTTTACCAAAGTGTTACCTTAAATGTAGTTTTTTTTTATTAAATCTTAAATTGTAGAGTTAATTTTATAGGATGAAGTTTGGAATTTCAGACATTTTTTACCCAAGTGTTACCTTAAATGTAGTTTTTTATTTTATTTTATCAAATCTTAAATGTTAGAGTTGTGAAACTGTATATATGTATATCTATTAATAAATCATCATTAATGGTATATTAGTTGCTTTATCAACTGTATAACTAATATATCTTTCTTAAAAGCATTTTTTCTAAAAAATATATTCTTATTTTCTGTATTTATATTTGTATTATCATTCATGGTATTTCAATTTGTAAATATATTTTCAGTATATTCAATTTGGTATCAAAGCAAGAAAGAAAACGTTGTCTAGCCCGCGCCATCCAATCCGTGCTGTCCAGCACGCACCATCCAGCCCGCACCATTCATCCCGCGTCATCCAGTTCGCGTCGTCTAGCTCGCGCACCAGCTCCAACCTCGCGCCGTCCACGTACCAGCTCTAGCCCCACGCCGTCCGCGCACCAGCTCCAGCTCCCGCACTGCTTTGTGTTCTTTTGTGAGTAATATTTATTCAGCTTTCACTGCAGTGCCTTTTTTCCAATTTTTCAGCTTTCAGTTTTTCAACTCTGCCCTAGTCTAAGCCCATCAACCCACTTACTCATCAACTCACTTACTCATCAGCTCAATCCATCAGCCCACTCAATAATTAGACAGTCCAATCCGTCCCAAAAAAAATCCAAATTTTTTATTCTGCTGCACAATATTTTTTTTATTTCAATGGAAGATTCAAGACAACATTAGATTTCCAGAATTAATGAAGTTCCAAAATTTGAAGTTTCTGTTAAGAGTTCAGAAATTGGTTCTTTCGAGGGTACTAAACTTAATGGTACCAATTTTTGAACATGGAAAAAAGTTATATCTATTTATCTTCATTGGATGCATAAGATGGGACATGTATCTGGATCAATCAGGGCTGCTAGTCAAGATGATGTAGAAGCCTATACTAGGTGGGAAGATGATGATGGCTTTGTAATGTCAATTCTATTTAGAGCCATCACTGATGATATATTACAAATGGTGGAGGAATGTGAAACTACTGAGACCATATGGAATACCTTAAGTGATCTTTATACAAATGAGTCTGACTTTATTCAAGTTCATGAACTCATGTGCAAAGCTGCTCGTATGCAACAAAATGGGCAACTAGTATCTCTATTTTTACCAAGTTGAAGAATGTATGGGCTGAAATTGACCAGAAACCCCGTGCAAAATTAAAAATCAAGAAGACCTTCTACGAGTACATGCTTTTTTAAGAGGACTTAATACAAAACATAATAGTACTAAAGGCGAATTGCTTCGAATGTCAGACCCTTTGAGCTTGACTACCGTCTTTACATACATCCGAAAAGACGAATCTCAGCAGTAAAGTCTTCATCAGGCACAAGTTGAGGTATCAAGCCTAACCATTCAAGCCAAATCAAAGGCACCTTTCCTCCAGCAGCAAAATTCAATTCCACTTCATCAACAAGGACCTCCACCAGGCTTTACCATTCGCCCTCGTTCTGACTACTCTTATTGCAATGAATGTGGGCATCTTTGTGAGACTTGTTGGAAACTGTATCCACACTTGCAATCAAAAGCAAACTACTATGGAGCAAAACGACAACATCATCGTCCTAAAGCAAAAGCAACTGTAGTGAAAATTGTCCAAGAACCAGACTAATATGGAGTAACTGGATAGGATCATCCTATGGAATGTGGAGGTATCCCTACAGCTTCAATAGCTGGTCGTGGTAAGATTGGTATGACCTTAAACTTTTCTCACTCTGTTGGGTCTAATACTTGGATTATTGATTCTGGTGCATCTGATCATATGACTTATGATAAATATTATTTTAATGAGTTATCTTCCCCACCAGTGTCTTATGTTACAAACGCTAACGGTGAGACCTTTCTTGTCTTAGGAAAGGGGTCAATTCATATCACTCCATCTTTACAGCTCCATAATGTTTTATATGTACCTCACTTATCTCATGACTTAATATTTGTCCCATAGTTGAATATTGAGTCTAAATGTTATGTAACCTTTTATCCTATGTATGTGATTTTTCAGGATCTTCTTACCAGGGAAATAATTGGTCGAGGGTATCTGAGGGGCAGATTTTTTTGCTTGGATCAGAACTACGTAAGGGAGAAACCATGAGCATATGCACATATTGCATTGACTTCTAGTTCTGATAAGCTAAGTGAAATTTGGTTGTGGCATCCCCGCTTAGGGCATCCGTCTTTTAGTCTTATGAAAAAACCCATGCCCACTTTATTTATTGGTGTTAGTGAGACTGTTTTATATTGTGAGACTTGTGTTTTGGCCAAGAGCCATCGTATTACTTATTCTCCTAGTATTTCTAATAAAAGTACTATTCCTTTTGAATTAATTTATTCTTATGTTTAGGGACCATCTAAAGAGCCCACTATATCGGGTATGAGATATTTTTTTTTGTTTATCGATGACTATACAAGGTTATTATGGATTTCTCTTCTTCGAACAAAAGATGAAGTCTTTTCAGTTTTTCAAACTTTTCATACCTTCGTTCAAACACAATACAATGGCATCATTCGGATCCTCCATTTTGACAATGGGGGAGAATATGTTAATCATGTTTTTCAAGATTTTTTCAAAACACATGGGATTATTCACCAAACTACTTGTCCGCAAACACCAAAACAAAAATGGAGTGTCTGAACAAAAAAATCATCATTTACTTGATATAACTCGTGCACTCCTATTTAGTGCTTATATGCCAAAATATATTTAGGGTGATGTTGTACAAGCTTCTGCCCATCTCATCAATCGTCTCCCATCTAGTGTCCTTAACGGAAAAATCCCATTTCAGATTCTCGCATCTTACGTCCCCTTGTCATCCTTCCATAATCTTATTGCCCGTGTATTTGGTTGTGTTGCCTTTGTGCATGTTCCTAAAAATCAAAGGTCTAAATTAGATGCCCGATAAATTAAATGTGTGTTTGTTGGTTATGGAGGTTATCAGAAAGGGTACAAGTTCTTCCATCCACCGACCATAAAGTATTATGTAACTATGGAAGTTACCTTCTTTGAGAACATGAATTATTTTTCCTCACCTGATACTGCTCGTCAGGGGAAGAATACATATTTCGAAGAATTGTATCATAGTGAGGGGGAGGAATTAGAAGAATCACCAACTGATGTTTCAATGACACCAGATGAGATTCCTAATCCATTGAATCCAGTCATCGAATAAGTAGATGCTCCAAGTTTTCAAGCACCAAATTCGCTTACAACAAATGAAGTTGAAGACATAATTGTTCCCTCAGGCATTACTCCTACCCCTGATCAACAACTCCATGGTACTGAAGGTCACTCATCTGAGGTATGTACACCCATTGATACTAATAGCATTGAGTCTAATGTTGGATAGTATATGTTACCAAATAGGTCTACTCGAGGTCAACCAACAAAACGGTATGAACCAAATATTCATGCAAAATCAAAATACCCAGTAGCCAATTACATGTCCACTAAAAGATTATCTAAGTCATATAAATCATTTATGAATCAAATATCTGGTGTATCAATACCTAACAAAGTGTAGGATGCATTAGGAGATCCAATATGGAGAAAGGCAATGGCTGAATAGATGGAGGCGTTACAGAAGAACAATACTTGGCAACTTGTGCCACCACCATAAGGAAAAAAGGCAGTTGGTTGTCGATGGGTGTTTACTGTAAAACATAACGGTGATGGATCTGTAAATCGATATAAAGCTCGTCTTGTAGCAAAAGGGTTTACTCAAACGTATGGTGTAGACTACGATGAGACTTTTGATCCTGTTGCCAAAATGAACACTATTCGGGTTCTACTCTCATTTGCCGCTAACCTAAACTGGCCACTTTGGCAGTTTGATGTCAAGAATGTGTTTCTTCATGGAGAATTAGCCGAGGAGGTATACATGAGTCTTCCACCTGGGTATATAGTTGATTCTCCTGGTAATTTTGTATGCAAATTGAGGAAGTCTTTGTATGGTCTCAAGCAATCCCCTCGAGCCTGGTTTGGAAGGTTTTCACAATTCATGTATAAGGTTGGTTACAGATAGAGTAATTCAAACCACACTCTATTTCTCAAACATCAACGAGGGAAGGTAATAGCCCTAATCATTTATGTTGATGATATGGTAATCACTAGTGATGATACTGTTAAGATGGAAAAATTACAAAGACAACTAGCCTCTGAATTTGAGATGAAGGACTTAGGTGAACTAAAGTACTTCTTAGGAATTGAGGTAGTTAGGGGAAGAGAAGGAATATATCTATGTCAGAGGAAGTACATTATTGATCTGTTAACAGAGATAGGTATGTTGGATTGCAAACCTATTGACACTCTTATTGAGCAAAACCATTGTTTAGTAGAGTATCCAAATCAAATACCAACTGATCAAGCTCGCTATCAAAGATTGGTTGGGTGTTTGATTTACTTGGCTCATACTAGACCAGATGTTGCATATGCAGTAAGTGTGGTGAGTCAGTTCATGCATAATCCAAGTGAGAACCATATGAATGCAGTTTTGAGAATTTTAAGGTATTTGAAATTGGCTCCAGGAAGAGGAGTAATGTTCTCTAAACACAACAATCCTCTTAAAGTCTATGGCTTTACAGATACAGATTGGGCAGGAAGTATTACAGATAGAAAGTCAACATCGGGTTATTTCACCTTTGTCGGAGGTAATTTTGTTACATGGAAAAGTAAGAAGCAGAAAGTGGTGGCGTGATGAGTGCTCAAAAAGCAGTAAAATAATCATGATTTTATGTACATTAATTGATTAAAAATATATATATTTATATGTTTTATCATATATTTATATAAATTTGTCTTTTTTCGGAATCACGGGTATTTTTATTGTTTTTCAGGTATTTTGGCTTAAAAACGCAATTTAAAGACTCAAAGAGGAATACTTGAAGCAATACATCACAAATATATTAATAAATAAGTGGGAAAAGGTCAACAAATATGAAAAAATTGGACAAAATGGGTCGAAAATGTCAAAAATGTCAAAAAGGAGAAAATTACGCCAGCGTGATCGTTCATCCGCGCCTGGCTACAGTATCTTGTTCATCTCAAGCGAAATCTTGTTCATCTGCTACAAGAGAAGACCCTCCGCACACCCAACGCTGCGTTTTGCCCCATTTTCCACGTCGGCCACATGACGCCATCTTGACGTTATTGATGACCTCAAAGATTTCCATTACACGTTTTTTAATTTTTTAGTATTTTTTTAACATTTTTTTACTCATTTTTTCTCTCCATCCTCACCTATAAATACCCCCTTCCCTTCACTTCAAAAACACACCTCAAAACACACTTCTCTCTTCTTTCTTTCTCTCCATTTCTTAGTTTTTAGTTTTTCTTATGTTTTAGCTAGTTTCTCTTATGTTTTAGTTAGTTTTGCTTAGTTTTAGAGTTCTTCCCTTTTTGGGAAGAACTAGTTATGTTTTTTGTAATTTATTAGCTTTTTGATTCAATAAATGGGAGTACAAATTCCGTTTGGAGGTTTTCTAGCAACGGGAATGGCATCGAAGTACTGTAAGGATTTTATTTTCTTTGCAGTTATTTTTTATGCTTTATTCTTACATGTTATATTTAATTTGTCTGTGATTAAATTTAACTGTGCTAGCTGTTCGTAAACATGATATAATAATAACGTTGTTATGCTTGCGAAATATTAAATAGGTAAAAATCTCTAAAATGAATTGATTTTATTTTTATTCAAGATTTTATATTAAGAATGTTGGAGAGAAATATATTATTTTTCATTACAAACTTAAATCTGAAAATTAGATTTTAAGGTTTAGTTATCCGGTCTGATTTAGAGTAGTGCTCTTTTATTTGTTGGTACAATTGCCCGGTAGTTAGAGTGAAGCTCTATTTCAAAAGTTTTTATAAGAATTATTATCTGAAAATGTATTGACAACATGTTTTCAGTAGTAGTTTTAAAACTTGAAAGTTAGTACTCGGATAACTAAATTCTTAGGTTTAATTTGGACACCTTGAATAAAGTTTAAACTGTCTAATCCCACCAAAGGTGTCATTTAAATGGTTCATTTTCAATCTCTTAGAAAAAGGAATTAATTTAATTAACCAAATTAGTTATCAACCCCACCCATAGGTGTTAATTGATTTGTTTAGTTAACAAAGAATATCTAACCCCACCAAAGGCGGTATTCATACAAAAAAGGGAGAATCAATAAATATCAATTCATATCTTTAATAACCTAGATAATATGAGCAAGCATAATTAACTTAGTTATTATATCCATAAATACTCCACTATTTATAAAAGATAAAATTTGCATGAATGTTTATTGAATCTATGTTTAATTTTATGTTAGTAGATTAAAAACACAAAACCCAAAATATCGTGACAGGATGTTTAGGATTTAATTTCGTTTTTAAAAGTTTGAATAATAAATTAAAAACCACATACATTCCTTCCTTAGATCGACCTTGGGAGTATACTTATCATTTTCTACGAAATGATTCGTGCATTTGCGAGAGTTTTATAAATATAAAACCAAAGTATTGGCAGGATCGGCGATCCCGATTTTCGTTCATCAAAATATTTGGCGATCACGATTCTGCTCATCATGGCGCGATCTAGTGTTGAGACTGAGTATATAGGTATGACTCATGGGGTTTGTGAATTACTGTGGATAAGAACTTTGTTATTTGATTTGGAATTCAAACTCAAAAATACTATGCAGTTGTATTGCAACATTCAAGCAACCATTGATATATCACAAAATCTAGTACAACATGATCGCACTAAGCATGTAGAGGTTGATCATCACTTTATAAAAGATAAGCTAGATGCCAAACTTATTAGCTTTCCTTTTGTTCCCAATGAAGAGCAACTTGCAAATATGCTTATCAAAGGAGTTTCCAAGAAGGCATTATACGACTCATTAAGCAAGTTGGGCATGATCGATATCTATGTGCCAACTTGAGGGGGAGTGTTAATAAATCATCATTAGTGGTATATTAGTTGTATGCAACTAATATACTTTATCAACTGTATATTAGTTGTATGCAACTAATATATCTTTCTTAAAAATACTTTTCCTAAAAAGCAGATTCTCATTTCCTGTATTTATACTTATATTATCATTCAATTGTATCTTCTTCTTCTTCTTTATTATTTCAACTCAAATAGAAGAACATCTCATAAAAATAGAATATCATCTCTTCTTCTTATTATTATCATTATTTCAACTCAAATAGAAGAACATCTCATAAAAAATAGAATATCATCTCTTCTTCTTCTTATTATCATTATTTCACCTCAAATAGAATAATATCTCACAAAAAATAGAATATCATCTCCTCGTAAAAAAGATAGAACATTCGTTTTTAAGTGGATTGTTTCATGAGCTGAATCATTTATTCAATTTTATCTCAACTTATTTTAAATAAAATTTTTTGATGATAAATAAAAAAAATTACCCTAAAAAAGTAACATTTAATATACACCACGTGCCTTATAAGTGCCAACAAAACTAATATTTTAACAAATGACAGTTTCTTTCTTATAAAATTTGAATATTTTTTTCTATTTATTTAACCAACAAACTAAGTTGCAGACAAATAGAGGTAAAAAAATAAGTAAAATTTATTGGAATTCATAGTCAAATAATTTCTAAAAATTTATAAAAAATAATATCTTTAAAACTTATAATAATAAAAATAACACTATAATAATATTGAATGGATTTTAATTGAAAGACAATCAACATTGAACGAGTCTAAATGACTATAGTTCAATTTCAATAACGTTATTTTTTTAATAGTTAAAATATATGAATTAAAATGATATACAAAGCTTTTTTTAAATAGTTAAAATATATTAATTAAATATAAAAGTATTATTTTTATCGTTATAAATTTTAAAGATATTATTTTTATTATTTTCTCAACATATTTAAATATACTATGTAATAAACATTTTGAATGTAAAATCATGTATTTTTAATGAAAAACTTAATAAATAAATGAACATACAATATAAACAAGATAAAACTACAAATCGTGAATTAGGTTAGGCAGGGGCAAATAAATTGTGAATCTATTATAAAGTAATATTCAATGTCGAAAAGTATAAATATTAACGTTGAAAAGAGATTAATACTTGTTGGGAAAGTACTAATTTCAATGTAACAATAGAAGCGAAAAAATAAATCTTTTTACTAGTGTGATTAAAATTGTTCGATTAATTAAATATAGGAAAAATAATTAAAGTGTAAAATAAGTGATACAATAGCTTTTAACATAGTTCAAAAATTGACATGACTTTTACTTTCAATATTCCCTGTATAAAAAATGGGTAGAAAAAATAGAGAAACATCACAGTATAACAATATCAAAAAAATACAATTCTTAAAATTATAAATAATCTTTATCCAAAAATAATAGAATACAAAAAGATTTAAATCTTACTAAATATGACAGAACCTATAGTGGCACAACAAAATGAGAATCCTTTTGAAATCTAAACAGATAAAAAAATAGAATTTAAATAGATGAACAAGCCTAAAAAATATGAATCCAACTAGATTGAATTATCTTCAAGTCTTAACATTCTCACACTACTTTATTTTCACTCTTTTTCTCTTTATTTTGTCACCTTTTTATGTCTATACAACACGCCACTTTTTGTCAAAGTGTGTTCTACTTTTGCTGCATATATATCACAAATATATAGCATCTGTAGAATGCCCTTTTGGCTTTTACGTCATTTAACGTAAAAAACACAACCTAATTAATAATAGTATTTATATCTTCCTTTGTCTTTTCATATCTCTTTGAACAGAAAGGATCACAAGAGGAGAGTTCAACAAAATCTCTCCCTCCAACTCATGTAGGTGGTTCCACCATCTCGACCTTCTACTTGCACTTTTCAAGCTTCTCTTTTGGTAGTGGCTTTATCATCACATCAACCTATTTTCATCGATATGAATCTTCTCAATCAATAATTCTTTGGTTTCAATCATATCATAAACCCAACGATATCTCATATCAATATGGTTGGCTCTCAAATGAAACATAAGATTCTTGTTAAGATGACTAATACTTTGGCTATTATAGAGATCACATACTTCTCTTGTTTTAAATTAAACTCTTGTCAAAACTTCTTCATCCACAAGGATTCTTTGCATGCTTCAATTATAGTAATATACTCTATGTCTTAGAAGATAAAGAAACATATTTTTTACAATCTTGACTGTTATGAAATAGTTCCCCTACAAAATTCATCATATAATTTGAAGTAGATTTTCTCGAATCAACATCACTTGCCATGTATGAATCTATATATCCATCCAATATAGGTTTACCATGACCAAAACATAGACATATCTTAGAAGTACCTCTAAGATACCTGATAATTCACTTTATAACTTCCCAATATTCTTTGCCAAGATTAGAGAGAAAATGACTGACCACTCCAATAGCATAAGAGATATATGGTGAGGTATACCATAGCATACATCAAATTGCATAATACGAATGCATAAGGAAATTTTTCTAATTCAACTTTTTCTTTCTAACTTGTAAGACTTTGCTTGGAACTTAGCTTGAAATGTCTTACAAGTGGAGAACAAATCATATTTGCATTGCTCATGTTAAACCTCTCTAGAACTTTATCAATGCATGTTTCTTGAGATAAATAGAGTTTTTTAATCTTCATGTCACGAGTAATCTTCTTGACAATAATTTATTTTGTTAGTCCTAACACTACTACAAAATGGACCATTAAAGTCGGTTAAAAACTGATTTTAAACCAATTTAAAGTCGGTTCACGCGTTGAACCAATTTAAAGTCGATTCAAGCTGGTATTTTTAATGCTATAATGAGTTCTAAATATGAAATCAAGTATAACTCCGATTTGTTACTTGGCTTGTATGAGTTTTGGTGCCCTTAAACGTATGAAACAGTTTTGTAATACGTTTATGGGCACCAAAACTCATACAAGCCAAGTAACAAAATAGAAGTTACACCTGACTTCATATTTAGAGCTCATTATAGCATTAAAAATACCAGCAGAGATTCCAAATAGTTTCATATTTATAGACAAATGATTAATAAAGTTCTACCATGATGTTGTCATAAGGAAAGTAGGCAAGATAGATGAGTTGAAGTTTGGGCAAAAAACAAGTCCATAAAACAATGCATTCACCTAAATACATGAGCACATAACCATCCATCAAACAAGGGATTTCAGATACAGGAATAGAGAAATTAAATCATTAAAAAAATTATCGTTATGTTGTCATATGTTATTCAAGATCATCAGAATCTTTTCCTGATTCTTCTTGTTATGATATAATTTGAACTATGTGTTCTACTCATTCCTCTCGTAAATCATCAAAAATTTGTTGGTCATAGCCCGTCTTGTTCCAACCAAAGAACTACATGTATATAAAATAAAATAAGAATGTAATTTCATGTATTTACAAAAAATAACTCAAATATGTTAAAAAAATTTGTATATGGGTAAAAGATATTACCACATCATCAGTTGGAATTTCGATATTTGTGATGATTTCGCTCATAAACTTCATGACATAATAACCACACATGACTCCATTATTTTGTCGTGGAACCTACAAAAAACAAGTGTACATGATTTTCCATATTCGAACATCTTTATTATTAAATAGTCAAATTAATAAAATTATTAATATTTGCTTGTACATACCATAAATTGTTTCCATATAAGCTTATGAGATTTTTTATGGGCAATGCCCCTAAACTTGTTCCACAACTTTCATGCCCTTTCAAGGTTTAAAATGGTTAGTCTTTTATTAAATATTAAAAAAAATAATAGAAGAAACCAATAGCTAACTATAACTCTTACATTTCAATAACTGCTTTTGTATCTTTACTCAGTTCTATGGAAGTTGAGTCACAGTACCAAGCATGATTATTGAACAGATCAAGGATTACCAACATCCAATGATGTTGGCCTTCTTCAAACCTTAGTGGCCAAGGGATTATAAACTTTTGATTTCTGTTAAGCGTTAATGCCTTATCACATAGTTGTTTAGCTCTAATGCTAACATCCTTCTCTTGATATTGATTGACATATGAAGAATCATAGAACATTGCTAAATGTGATGAGCGATTATGTTGAAGTCGATAATAACACACCCTATATAAAAGAAATATATATAAGTAATTAGATAATATAAATATAATTATATATGTTGTACATAAATGAAAGAAAATGAATAGTTGAGGACTCACCTTGTCCATACTTGAATTATACTTAAATCGATCATTTGATATTCAAATAGTTGCAATATGCACTCGATCGATATATAAGTTTGGCTGAGGTCTACACACAAAAATTTCTATAGAAAGTGGCACAGTCCATCTATAATATATGCTAGATACCGTTGCAACAATAGTCATTAAAGTGCCAGGATTTCTGCTGAAGTTTAAAGCATAATCATAACTATACTTTTTCCGAGGCTTCTTCTTGAATGACTTAGTACGCGATGATTGGCCCCTAGACATAGATTTAGCACGAGATACTTGCTGCGTATCTCTTAAATGTGTCGCATTTAAGAGTTCTGGTACACTAGATTAAAGAAAAGATATTATTGATGAGTGCTCAAAAAGTATTAAAATTACCATGATTTTATGCATATTAATTGATTAAAAATATATATATTTATATGATTTTATCATATATGTATATAAATCTATCTTTTCGAAATCATGGGTATTTTTATTGTTTTTCAAGTATTTTCGCTTAAAAAAGAAACTTAAACACTCAAAGGAAAATACCGGAGGCAATACATCGCAAATATATTCATAAATTAAATGAGGAAAGATCAACAAATATGGAAATATTGGACAAAATGGGACAAAAGGGTTAAAAATGTCAAAAAGGAGGAAATCGAGCATTTAGCCGCCCAGCAGCGCCGAACAACGCGCGTGCATCACATAGTCCGTGTGCGCACACGCCATTCCGCACGCGCCTGCGTCCATCTACGCCCAGTCCGTGCGCGCCGCCACGCCCCACGCCTCACGCCATCATGACGTCAGCAATGATGTCATCATTTACTACTCCGCATTTTCACCATTTTAATCATTTTTCACCTATTTTTTCTTCCTCTCCCCACCTATAAATAACCTCATTCTCTTAACTTCAAACCACACCTAAAAACACCTCAAAAACATCTTCTCTTCTCTTTCTTTCTCTCCATTTCTTAGTTTTTAGCTTTTCTTAGTTAGTTTTTCTTAGTTTGAGAGTTCTTTCCTTTTTGAGAAGAACTAATTATGTTTTTTTAATTTATTTGCTTTTTGATTCAATAATGGAAGTGCAAATTCCTTTTGGAGGTTTTCTAGCAACAAGAATAACATCAAAGTAAGGATTTTATTTTCTTTACAATTATTTTTTATGTTTTATTCTTATATGCTATTTATAATTTGTATGTGATTAAATTTAACTTTGCTGGTTGTTTGTAAACATGATATAATAATAATGTTGTTATGCTTGCAAAATATTAAATAGGTAAAAATATCTAAAATGAATTCATTTTGTCTTTTTTCAAGATTTTATATTAAGAATGTTAGAGAGAAATATATTATTTTTCATTATAAACTTAAATCTTTTATTTGTTGGTACAATCGCCTAGTAGTTAGAGTGAAATTCTATTTCAAAAGTTTTTATAAGAATTATTATCTGAAAATGTATTGACAACATATTTTCAATAGTGGTTTTAAAACTTGAAAGTTAGTACTCGGATAATTAAATTCTTATGTGTAATTTGGACACCTTGAATAAAGTTTAAACTGTCTAACCCCACCAAAGGTGGCATTTAAATGGTTCATTTTCAATCTCTTAAAAAAAGGAATTAATTTAATTAACCAAATTAGTTATCATCCTCACCCATAGGTGTTAATTGATTTGTTTAGTTAACAAAGGTGGTATTCATATAAAAAAGAGAGAATCAATAAATATCAATTTATATCTTTAATAACCTAAATAATATGAGTAAACATAATTAACTTAGTTATTATATTCATAAATACTCCACTATTATAAATGATAAAAATATGCATCAATATTTATTGAATTTGTATCTATGTTTATTTTTATGTTATTAGATTAGAAACACAAAAACCCCAAATATCGTGAAAGGATGTTTAAGATTTAATTTCGTTTTTAAAAGTTTGAATAATAAATTAAAAACTACTTATATTTCTTCCTTAGATCGACCTTGGGAGTATACTTATCATTTTCTACGAAATGATTCGTGCACTTGCGAGAGTTTTATAAATATAAAACCAAAGTATTGGTAGGATTGGCGATATCGGTTTTGCTCATCAAATTTTTGACGTCGTTACTAGAGAAGGAATAGCGTTTTTATCAAAATTTTAAAAACTTTTTGTGCTGTAAATAATTGTGATTTTTTTATTTTGAGTTAAAGAAAAAAAACAAAAAAAAATTCAAATTTCAAATTTCATAAGAAATAAAAAAACATTTAAAAAAATAATAATAATGGCGTGAATAGTAAAGTAATTTCAAATTTAAAATTTGAAGTAAAAAAACAAACTTACCGTTTATGAATAGTAAAATAATAATAAAAAAAATTTGAAATAATTTTTTTTTCTCATTAAAAAAAACAAATAATAATAATAATAAACTTATCATTCAGAAAAAAAAATTCAAATTTTAAATTTCATAATAAATAAAAAAAATTAACAATTTTAAATTTTTTAAAAAAATAATAATAATTATAGCGTGAATAGTAAAATAATTTTGAAATTTGAAATTTGAAGTAAAAAAAACTTTAATAAATTTTAAATAAAAATAATAATAAATTAAAAAAAGAATGAAATAATTTTTTTTATTATTTAATTATTTTTCTTTTAAAAAAATTTTAAAAAAAATTCTTTAAATAAAGAAATAAAGAAATTTAAAAATTTTAAAAAAAAATTAATTTTGAATTTTCATTTAATTTTAAGTTTTATTTTTATTTATTTTAAATCTTAATTTTAATTTTTTTTAAATAAAAAAATAAAAAATATATTTTTTTATTTTTTTCCTTTTACCTTTTTAAATTTTTTTTGGTTTAATTTTTAATTTAATTTTTTTCCTTTTTATTTATTTTTTTCTTTTACCTTTGTTTTTTATTTTTGATTTAATTTTTAATTTAATTTATTTTTGCTTTAATTATTTTTTATCTTAATTTTCATTTAACTTAATTAACTTAGGTTTTTACTAACTTAATTAACTTAGATTTTCATTAACTTAAATAACCTACATTTTTATTAAATTAATTAACTTAAATGTTTACTTAATTTAACTTAATTTTAATAGTATGAAAAGTAAAGATCATGGGGAGTTGTGTCTAGGAGACTAGTTCTTGGAAGCCTTTGTGCCACTAGTCTTTTCTCGTAACCTTGTTTTGTCTAGGATGATGATTTTTAAGGAGTCTTTGCACTACCATTCTTTCATGAGAACACTCTTGGTTAATATCGATTATGTTATTTATTTAACTTAGATATTGTACTAAAAAAACAAAACAAATAAAACAAATTTCTAAAACTATCTCCAAAATTTTAAAATTTTAATTACAATCTAAGAAGTTATTTGCTTTGTTTGATCTAGGTACAATTGTGTTTTGATGCCTTAATTATTTGACTTGCACCTAGACGTGGGTTACCTAAAACCCACAAGTGTGCCCCTAGTTTTAAGTACATAAAAATTTGAAAATCCATAGGGCATGACTGAAACCTTGTCTTACCTATAGGTTTGATTGACTCAATGATGTGAGGACATTGAGTTTACTTAAAATGAAATCCCCAAGTTACGTCTTGCTAAGACTTTAAACTAAGCGCTGGATGGGAGGCAACCCATCATTTAAGGTAATTTTATTTATTTTATTTCTATTGTTTATTTTAGTTTAATTACATGTGAATAATTTTAAAATTGTTAAAACTAAAAATATTTGTTAAGATGTTAGAAGTTTACAGCAATCTGTCTGTGTGCACTTTAATGAACATGATGTATTTCTCCATCACTACTTGCAACATTCTCAGGAAATATGTAATATTTCTTCTCTTTTCTCTTTATCTTTAATTTATAGTTGTTACATTGAGAACAATGTAAGTTCTAGGTTGGGGGTGGTGAAAAGTTATCATGCTTAATTTCAAAAAAAAAAAAGATTTAACAATTTTATAAAAATAAAAATAACAAAATAATAAATTTTTTTTATGTTCACATTTTCATTTTATTGTGTTTGGTTTTATTTTGTTTGTGTGATTTAGTAATTTTTGGAATTAAAAAAAATTCTCACAAAACTTAATCATTTCTTTAAATCAAATTTAAGTAAATAGTTAAGTCTTTTGTACTGTTAGATTAATTTTTGAAAACATATAATGAAATATTTTGTAATTTTTGTTGGTAATTAGTTAGTTTTTGTCATAATTAGTATTTCTTGATAAGATGTGGAAATTATATTAAACCCAAAATCGGTGTTTATGAATTTTTTTTAGTGGAGACTACCTTTGTGAGATATAATTTGAGCCTAATTTCCTTTATTTAGAGTTAAATATATATATTTTCTACTCCAAACACATTTCTTATTTCTTCAAAATTTTAGATGATCTTTATAGGTATTAGCATTGAATGTATAATTTGTTTTTCATCTTAATAAGGTGTCGTATATTTTTTATTATTATTTTTGCTTAGATTAAATGATTTAAGTAAAAATTGATAGCATATGCTTTTATCTCATTCGTGCATTACTGTTACAAAAGAAGAAGAAGACATATATGGGGTGACCTAAACCAAAATCAAACAAAAAAGCCACAAAATTAACCACTCACCAAAATCCTAAAAAATGTACAATCTATACATGGGTTGACTCTCTAAAAAAAATATATATTGAAAAACAAATTTTCAGGAAAAAAAATAGAGATATAAAGAATATATAGTATAATCTACATACTATGGCCCACATTGGCTATAAAGTTGTGAGTAAAAGCTAATTACAAAAGAAAGATATAGGAAGTAATTTCCTAAAAAGTCATTGCATTTTCTTCATTTGTAAAAGGCATATATGTTGAAATTTTTTCTTAATGAGTTTGATTTATGCATGAAAGTAAATTTTATATATGATATCTTTATAATTTATACATTCGATTCCTTCCATGAGATCAATGTCAAAATAACACTTTGAGCCTTTATTCTTTATACATATGTGAACATATTAGTTCATTTCTATACATCAACTTTTTCACATATAAATTAGTATGAGTGTTTGAACCCATATGATTCAGTGTTTTGAGAGTATTGACTAGTGAGGAATAGAGTCGAAACGAATTCGGATTCTAGATACTGAAATTGGGTGAAATTAAATTGATACATTTTTTATATGAAATATAAAAATGATTTTTGACTAATTATTATAATAAATCATGATTGTTTAAGAAGATTAAAATAACTTATGCTTGAGATTTTAATTATGATCTTAAAAGAGATTAAAAAGTATGAGACATTTTTGTGTTATGTTGTTTTCTTTTATTCTTAAAAGTTAATTTTTGATTTTGTTGTAATTTTAGTTTTTAAATTATTGTTTTATTATTTCTTTTAATTTTTACATTTAGTTTAATGTTTGTGGGTATCATTACTGAAAACACTCATGAGACTCAAACTTGTCCACTAGGACAACCTAGGGGTTTAAAGGCTTGTTGCATAGGCTAAATACAACCGTGTCAATCCACGAAAGTGATTTAAGATAGTTTAATTTTTAGTTTTTATCGCTTCTTTTGCTAAGGGACTAGCAAGAAGCTGGTTGGGGATTGTGCTGAGTGCTCAAAAAGTACTAAAATTACCATAATTTTATGCACGTTAATTAATTAAAAATATATATTTATATGATTTTATCATATATGTATATAAATCTATCTTTTCAGAATCACGGGTATTTTTATTATTTTTCAGGTATTGTTACTTAAAAAAGTAACTTAAAGACTCAAAGAAAAAAATATCGGTGGCAATACATGGCAAATATATTCATAAATTAAATGAGAAAGGTCAACAAATACGGAAAATTGGACAAAATGGGACAAAAGGGTCAAAAATGTCAAAAATGAGTAAATCGCGCACGCAGCCACCTAGCAGCGCACCCACGCCCATTAGCACCTTGTAAAAACGCACTGCATCACCCGATCCGCGTGCACCTGCTCTCCATTCCACGCACGCCACCGTGCCCCATGCCACCATGACATCAATAATGATGTCATCATTCACTACTCCGCGTTTCCACCATTTTTAATCATTTTTTCACCTATTTTTTCATCCTCTCCTCGCCTATAAATACCACCATTCTCTTCACTTCAAACCACACCTAAAAACACCTCAAAAACATCTTCTCTTTCTTTCTCTCCATTTCTTAGTTTTTAGTTTTTCTTAGTTTTAGAGTTCTTCTCTTTTTGAGAAGAACTAATTATGTTTTTTTAATTTATTTGCTTTTTGATTCAATAAATGAAAGTGCAAATTCCGTTTGGAGGTTTTCTAGCAACAGGAATAACATCAAAGTACTGTAAGGATTTTATTTTTTTACAGTTATTTTTTATATTTTATTCTTATATGTTATATTTAATTTGTTTGTGATTAAATTTAACTTTGATGGCTGTTTGTAAACATGATATAATAATAATGTTGTTATCCTTGCAAAATATTAAATAGGTAAAAATCTCTAAAATGAACTGATTTTGTTTTTATTCAATATTTTATATTAAGAATGTTAGAGATAAATATATTATTTTTTTATTACAAACTTAAATTTGAAAACTAGATTTTAAGATTTAGTTATCCGGTCTAATTTAGAGTAGTACTCTTTTATTTGTTGGTACAATCACCCAGTAGTTAGAGTGAAGCTCTATTTCAAAAGTTTTTATAAGAATTATTATCTGAAAATGTATTAACAACATGTTTTCAATAATGGTTTTAAAATTTGAAAGTTAGTACTCAGATAATTAAATTCTTAGGTTTAATTTGGACACCTTAAATAAAGTTTATACTATCTAACCCTACCAAAGATGGAATTTAAATGGTTCATTTTCAATCTCTTAGAAAAAAGGAATTAATTTAATTAACCAAATTAGTTATCATCCACACCTATAGGTGTTAATTGATTTGTTTAGTTAACAAAGAATATCTAACCTTACCAAATGTGGTATTTATATAAAAAAAAAGAGAATTAATAAATATCAATTTATATCTTTAATAACCTAAATAATATGAGCAAGCATAATTAATTTAGTTATTATATCTATAAATACTCCACTGTTACAAATGATAAAATATGCATCAATATTTATTGAATCTGTATCTATGTTTATTTTTATGTTATTAGATTTGAAACACAAAAACCCCAAATATCGTGATAGGATGTTTAGGATTTAATTTCGTTTTTAAAAGTTTGAATAATAAATTAAAAACTACTTATATTCCTTCCTTAGATCAACCTTGGGAGTATACTTATCATTTTCTATGAAATGATTCGTGCACTTGCGAGAGTTTTATAAAAATAAAACCAAAATATTGGCAAGATCGACGATAGCGGTTTTGTTCATTAATTATGTATGTTAGTTATAAAAGATACAATAAAATAATAGTAGTAAACAAGTGTTATCTTTTAAGTTAAAAAATAGTACCACATCAAAATTTAGAACAACTTGAATCGACGGCTAATCCACGTACTGTTAAATATGATTAGGTAAATATTGATTATGAATCATCTGATCATCGCTCAATTGTTGTACCGTTTGAATATCAACAAAGTCCATTGTTGAAGGATGATTCAACAAATAGAGGAGGACTCCAATGTGGGGTAGCTATTGAATATACATTCTCACCAAAATGTTCATCATGATGTGATTGATGGTAAGAATGCGTAAATTGCATTGGTGAAAATGAACCACTACTTGATTGCATATGCATTCCTGGCATATAGAGAGGACTAATAGGATGAATATATCCCATACTGGATATAGTTTGAGCACCATGAGATTGTGTGGGTGGCATGCCTGATATGGATGGTGGCTTGCCTGTCATAGATGGTGGCATGCCTGGTATGGATGGTGGCATGCCTGACATGGATGGTTACATGCTTGGCTAATATGGCATACCTTGATTGTAGAATGATGCCATGCTTGACATGTGTTGTGATTGATATTCTTTTATAGTGGCAATCTCACTTAACATTAAGGCCTTAAAGGAGTTGAGTTCTTCTTCAGTTTAAGTGTACTTCTCCTTACTAACCGTCTGAGGCTTTTGTTTTGGAATGTTAAAATACTCCATATAACCATCATATTGGCTACCTCCCCTAACACAACCAGGATACTCGCGTCCGAATGCATGATATAGAGAATCTCTCCCAGGCTCTTCAATTATTTCAACCCTGGATATTTGTTCTTGAACAGCTTTCTACAAATAATAAAGCACACAAACATATCATGCATTATTATATCAATTATTAAAAATCATATGGAATTTGTGTCAATCGAAATTACTAACCAACTTATTTAGTTGTTCTTCTCCTTTCTTAATCATCGGTCTTGACTTCTTCATTTTAGGAGTCTTTGTTTCTATGTACAATTCAATTCGGGTAACCGGTCTACCCAATTCAGCTTCCTATATAAATTATCAAAAAATTATGAATCATGACATGAAATTAAATTGAGGAAAATAAATATAAAAATATTTATAAATTAACACAATTTAATAAAACCATTCTATATCTAACTTTAGGATTTGAAGACTTCCCAGTACGGTTAGGAAGAATGTTATGCATTTGTATATTCTGATGTTCTTCCCTAATAATTTGAAATTCATCCGTACGTCTATAATCCACAAAGTCTTTCCAAACTTGAGGTGTAATCCAGAGGTGTCCTTCAGGGATTTTGTAGAGCTCTACTTCATCAAGTGGTTCCAAATATGGAAACACATAATTTCTTGCCAATCTGGAAGTCTTGTATTCCTTCCACGCCTTATTTGCAATCTTATAACACTTGCTCTTCCAAATGTCATCGACTTTGTAGCGATTCTATAAAAACACACTACAAAAGATTAGATATATTATAAAAAAGATATAATATATGTAATTAATTATAAAATATAAAAGACTTACACAAATGGTTATCCATATTTTGAACTTTTCATCTTTGTCAACCTGAGTCCAATCATTTATATTATTGGTATACTGGACTTCACAAGTCTACCAATAGAGGATTTCAATTGTTGGCCATTTTCTCCTATTGGATTACCAATAGCATCGGGTATATTCGCCCAACCCCTTATTTTCAAATGACCCAATGGATCATTTGGATCTACAATCTCTATTACCCGAGGATCCATGAAATGTCTACAAATAATGAAGAAATATAAATTAATTTAAAATTTTAGGAACATACATACATACATATATATATATAAGAGTTATTACAACAATATAGAACATACATTATGTTTAATTAGGTTGTTGATCGTATACATATATTCCTTCTCAATCACTTCGAGCCCATATCAACTAGATCATCACATACATTAGGCAATTTGTTTGAGAAATTACTAATATTGGTTAATGTATCAAGCATAGGGTCATCATCTTCTAAAGCATTACAATGGTAGAATTCTTTTTGTGGAGGCGTTAACACAACAAACCACCTTGTGTCAATTTGATTGCTCACATAAAATCCTTGTTTTGCATGAAGTGCTAATGTGAAAGGATCATCAGTGTGACTTATCTTGGATAAATTTACAAGGGTAAATCAAAAATCATATATTTTATATCCAACATTGAGAACATCTTTGACCCAATCACACATGAAAACTATTTCATGGAAGACCTCATAATCCAATTCCAAAATCTCATGCTTTACTCGGACTTTGTCCCTAACTTGAGTCATAAATCCAAACCATCTTTTGAACTGGCAAATTGCATAGTTTGTGTAACCATCTTCACACCACTATTCTGATTTACTCGGACTTTGTCCCTAACTTGAGTCGTAAACCTCGATCCATTTATTGTGAAACTAGAAAATGATTTGACATCAAATTTTGGACCATGTGCAAGCCATTCTAAACTTTCTGTTATTTTATTATTGGGTTTCTTGAGTTCATCTCGAATCTATGTATACAAAAACATGAAAAGTGTTTAAAGCAAAGTTTTAAAACATTGCATAGATTGAGGAACATACATGAATTTTTATTTGTGACACTTACATGGTTGCGAAACCAATTAATAAGCTCTCGCTTATGTTCATCATACACCCATTTTTCTCCTCCTTTTTTTTATAACAAGGATCGATCTTCAATAAGTTTAAATGCATCATGTAATGTTATTAAAGATATATGAAATTAGATATCATCATTAATAGTTAAATAAAAAATATTTTTTGCATAAATAGAAAGGTTAAACATCACTCACTCTATGTACGATTATGCCTCATTATTATTTACCAAATGATAGGGTGTGCTTTTTCTCATTGAGTGCGATCAATAAACAATTTCTTACTTCCACCAAGCATAGGGTTATCTACTTGGATCATGTGACGTTCTAAGAACACCTTGTGCGTAGGATTCCCAATTTCAGTGCAACCACTAAAGTATTTAGAACAAAACTCAATGGCATGTACATAAATGTAGCGTTCCACTATGCATCCTTAAGGTCGATTTCCATTATTTACATATCCTTTAAGGACATGCATATATCTCTCAAAAGGATACATCCATCTTATGTAAGTAGGACCACATAATTGAACCTCTCGAACTAAATGAACACATAAGTGAATCATTATATCGAAGAAAGAAGGAGGAAAATATTTTTCAATTAGACACAAAGTATCTACAACATCTTTCTGTAAAGAGTTTAACTCACCAATTGATATAGATTTCTTGCATATTGTATTGAAGAATGAATAAAGACGAATTATTGATAATCGAACATGTTTTGGAAGAATTGATCTAATAGCAACTAGTAATAACTGTTGCATTAAGATATGACAGTCATGTAATTTCAATCTATAAAGTTTCTTATCGGTGATAGACACAAAATTTCTTAAGTTGGATGAGTAACCATCAGGAACTTTCACACCCTCCAAACATTTACAAAACACATTATTCTATTTTGTTGACATTGTATATGATACTGGTGGCAAGTATGTTTGATTCTTATCATTTTCCACCCTTGGTGCCAATTCAGGTTGTATGCCTAATTTCTTTAAATCTAGTCTTGCTTTAATTTCATCCTTCATTTTTCGAGGTATATTAAGTAATGTACAAATCAAGCTCTCACATACATTTTTCTCAATGTGCATGACATCTAAGATGTGAAGAATGTGTAGGTGTTTCCATTAAGGTAATTCCCAAAATATTGATTTTTTATTCCAACAACCATGGTCTACTGATTCTCTTCCTTTTTCATTTTCACCCCTTTCATTAGTTAACCTCTTTCATTTCCCTAACTTAGTGAGTTTTTTTCATCTTTCCATATCATTTGAATGTCATACCATTCAATTGCCTTAATATCTCAACACCTCGCAAAGGTCAGGGTGCATGATCATGATCTTCTTCACCATCGAATGGTTTCTTTTGGTATCTAAATTTGTGTCCAGATAGCAAAAATCTTCTATGTCTTCTATAAGACATCTTTCGTATGTGAACAAGATAAGTTACAAAAGTTCCATCACTACATATAGGGCATCCCTTGTAACCTTTTGTTGCATGTCCTGATAAGTTTCCATAGGCACGAAAATCATTAATTGTCCATAAAAGGACCCCCTTCAAGTTAAAGTGCTCTTCTTTATGTGCATCATAAACATTTACACCATCATTCCACAACGTATTTAAATCATCTATCAGAGGCTACAAATATACATCAATATCAACACCAAATTGTTTCAGTCTTGAGATCAATAATGTTAACATCATGAATTTTCTTTTCATACACAACCAAGGAGGAAGGTTGTATGTTACCATAATTATTGGCCAATAGCTATATCTACTACTAAGGGAACTATGTGGATTAATTCCATCAGTAGCAATGGCAAGACGAAGATTGCACGAATCAGATACAAATTGAGGAGATAAATTATCTACTACTTTCCAATTTGGAGAATCACAAGGATGACATAGCACCCAATCATCAGATCGATTATCTGAATGCCAAGTCAACATCTTTGATGTCTCTTTACTTTTGAACAACCTTTGAAAACGAGTAATCGGAGGAAAGTACCAAAGAACCTTTGCAAGCACGCCTTTCTTATGTGTTGTCTCATTTGTATCATGCTTCCATCTCGATTCTTTACACATCGGACAATCATCTAATGTCTCATATTCTTTTCTATAAAGAATGCAATCATTTGGACAAGTATGAATCTTATAATATTCCATGCCAAATTGACTAAGAGATTTCTTCACTTCGTACATTGAAGATGACAATTCAATACCCTCAGGAAACATATCGACTAGTAGATTTAGTAATTCTGTGAATCCATTGTCAACAAAACCATGTTTTGCCTTCACATTGTACAAATGAACCAATCCCGATATTTTAGTGTATTTCTTGCATTTTGGATACAACGGTTTTTTGGCATCTTCTAGAAGTTTTTTAAAGGTTTCGGGATCATCTTTACGTAGTTCATCTTCAACACCATGAAACATATTTTCTGTCTGTACATTATGATAAGATGTATGTAATCCACTTATATTCTTATTTATCTCTTCCCCATGAGTATTATCAATATTTTCTCCATGATAATACCAACATTTATAGCTCAAAAGAATACCACTACGGATAAGGTGATACTTAACCTCGTCAAATTCATGAAATTGCTCATTTTTATATTTAACACATGGGTATCGAATCAAACTAATTCCATTATTACAATTTCTACAAGAAAATTTCATAAAACTTTCAACTATAGAAATGTAGTCCTGCTCAATTCTACACTTTGACATCCAAGATTTGTCTATTTTCTATTATTGACAATAATTAAGCATATTAATTATGTATCCAATCAATATATTTCAAGCATTATTATATATAAATTCCCTAATTATTAGAATATATACCCAAATATACATAATACAAACATTTATCATTTTAATAATTTTACAATTGTATTACTTTTACTTAATAAAATATAATTATTTATATGTAAATAAATTTATCCACGTACGGTAAATTTTATAGTCTCTCAAACCCACAACATCCAGATATTATTTTCACAGAAAACAAGCCAAACATATAATAACAAGCATAATACAAAACATACATAAATAAAAAAAATATACAAAAAATAAAGCAAATTGAATAATAAGTGCATAGGATTAATATAAATACTTACAAGAGTAAATGAAGTGACTAAATGAAGGAAATAAAGAAAAAATGAGTGTTTTGTAAGTGAGATTGAGTGAGAAAATTGGTATAAAAATTTGAGTATTTCGCTCAAAAAAATAGGGGATCTGAAAGATAATAAGAAGAGGAATATAACCCATAAAACAACATTGAAGATGGTGGTGGGAGGTGGCCAGAAAATGAGAAAGAGTGGAGGGTGAGCTCGGTTTTGAAGTGTTGTTGCAAAAATTGAAAAATGAATTCTGGTGAATAAAAGAGAAGAGAAATGGATTAGTACGCATGGATAGCGTCCGTTGATGTCGATAACCAACACTACACACGTGTGTAGTGTCAGTTCGCCACGTCAACTGATGCTATCCACACAATTTTAAATTTTAAATTTTTTTTAAGTCAATTATTATTTCATTTGAACTCTTTAAAATTAAATTTGAATATATATATAGTATAATATTTTTTTTAGAAAATTGGTTTTTAAAATTATATAATTTTGTGTATTTTTTTGGATATTTAATTTTATGTACGTACGTATATGTACATCTTTATTTAATTTTATGTATTTGTTTGGATATTATACTATATATATATATATATATCCAACTTAAATTTCAAAGAGTCAAATAAAATAATAATTAACCTAAAACAAATCATTGCACCTAATTAAAAATTTCAATTTTAAAATGCATTTTTAATAAAAAAATACACGTAGGACATAACGTCGGTTGACGTGGTGAACCGACGCTAACCACGTAGGATGTAATGTCCGTTGACGTGGTGAACCGACGCTACATACGTGTGTAGCATTGATTCACCATATCAACCAACATTACATCCTACATGTAGCATCGGTTTGACACGTTAATCAATGTTATGTTCTATATAGATAGCATCAGTTCTACACCGAATTGACTTTAAATTCATTATAAGTCAGTTTTTTCCAAAAACTGATTTACATATTGACTTAAATACCCCTTTTGTAGTAGTGTGAGTCTTTCATAGATAAAGAATTGCTAACTTGTTTCTTCAACTTATCTATTTTGCTTGCATCGTGACCAATAATCAACATATCATCCACATATAACAAGAGAAGGATAAAATCATCATTAGAAAATATTTTCAATACACATAGTGATCAAATGTAGTTTTGATGTATTCATAACTCATCATGAAAGAGTTTAACTTCTTGTACCAATGCCTAGGTGCTTGCTTTAACACATATAAGGTTTTCCTATGCCTACAGACGTGATCTTTTTTGCCTTTGAATTTGAACCCATCTGACTGCTCTATTTATATACTTTATCTTAAAGATCACCATGATTGAAAGTAGTCTTTATATCAAGCTATTCAATCTCCAAGTTCAACCAAGTAGCCAAACTAAGAATGACTCTTATTGATGACATATTCACAACTGGAGAAAAAATTTCTTTAAAGTCAATACCTTTCTTTTGACCACACCCTTTTACAACTATTCTTTATCTTGTTATCTTAGTTATAAGTTGTTGTTTTTTCTTCAACTTATAAATCCATTTGTTTCTCAAAATCTCTTGCCTTTAGGTAGCATCACAAAGTCATAAGTGCGATTCTTGTGCAAAGAATTGATCTTTTCTTACATGGCCTTGTACCATTCTTTCCACTTCTTATGGCCCATTACTTCTTGGTAAGTCTTTGTTTCTCTCCCATTAATCAGTAACATATACTCATATGCAGATTATCTTATAGAAGGTTTTCTTTCCCTAGTTGACTTTCTCAATACAAGCTCTACTAGAGATTCATTTTCTTCTTGAACCTATCTAGTAGGATCTAAATGATCTGCTACATGGACATCAGAATGAATAACATCATCATGGTTTTCTTCTCTAGCTCCCATGCGATCATTATAATCTAGAGGTTTAAAAATTATCTTCAAACTAAAAGTAACTTTAGTAGAGGATTGAGGCTTACTGGTTCCATCAACACGAGCTATATGATCTTCAAGAAAGACCATATCTCTACTATTGATCACCTTTTTGCAAACTAGATCACATATTTTGTACCCAAACTCATCATGTGAATATCACAAGAAGATACACTCATTAGCCTTGTCATCCAAATTGGATCTTTCATCTTTGGGAATATAAATGTAAGCCCTTCATCCAAACACTCTCAAGTGCTTATAAGAAGCATCTTTCCCTTTTCGAACTTTGTTAGAAACATCACCGTTTAGACAAACTGAAGGAGAAAGGTTGATCAAATCAACTACAATCCTCATTGCTTCACCCTTAAATGACTTATATAATTTGGCATTGGAGAGCATGTTGGGATTTCATGTGTATGCCTATATGGTGAGAATTTAAAAAATTTCTATCACCACTTGGCTCAATACACAAAGAACCTCATTTGTATGACAATTGCAAGCAAGATTTTCTCTTAAGTATTTCAACAAACACCTAATGTGCACTAAATAAAATAAAAAAATCTCATCTATCTTATTACAAAAGATGAAGAAGATTATCTTTACCTAAAGATATTGTTAAATCTCTTAAGTAGAGGGAAGTCAATTTCCCTTCTAGATCTCTTGGAAACCACCTCTCTTTAGGGATCACCTCTTGATTCACCTTGAACCTAAACAACGAACTACCACACCTCTTAGATAGATGGATGTAAAGTTCAAGACTTAGATCTAACCACCTAGCAAGAAGAGATGAGAGAAGAGACTTTCGGCCTAGGGTTGATTCACCTAGGTTTTGGCCTTGAGCAAGCCTTTCCAAGTTTTGGCCTAGGAGAAGGAAAACGTGGCTGCACAATATGATAGATTTCAGCTAGGGTTAGAGGCAAAAAATTGGATCCCATTTTCCTTAATTATGCCTCCTTAAATAAGCAAGGGTTAGGGAAACTCTTTGTGTAAGGTTTGAATCAATTACACAAATGCCGCTAGTCTTGTTTAGTGATGAACGAAAACCGGCATCGCCAATTCTCGCAAATACTTTGGTTTTAATATTTGTAAAACTCTCGCAAGTGCACGAATCATTTCGTAGAAAATGATAAGTATACTCCCAAGGTCGATCTAAGGAAGGAATGTATGTGGTTCTTAATTTATTATTCAAACTTTTAAAAACGAAATTAAATCCTAAACATCCTGTCACGATAGTTTGGTTTTTGTGTTCCTAATCTAATAACATAAAATAAACATATATACAGATTAATTAAATATAATATAAAAACAAACATAGATACAACTTCAACAACAATTTACCTAAAAATAAACATAAGTACACATTCAATAAATATTCATGCAAATTTTATCATTTATATTAATTAGATATTTATGGATATAATAACTAAATTAATTATGCTTGCTCATATTATCTAGGTTATTAAAAATATAAATTGTTATTTTATTGATTCTCACTTTTTTGAATGAATACCTCCTTTGGTGAGGTTAGATATTCTTTGTTAACTAAACAAATCAATTAACACTATGGGTGGGGTTGATAACTAATTTGGTTAATTAAATTAATTCCTTTTTCTAAGAGATTGAAAATGAACCATTTAAATGCCACCTTTGGTGGGATTAGACAGCAGTTTAAACTTTATCCAAGGTGTCCAAATTAAACCCGAGAATTTAGTTATCCGAGTACTAACTTTCAAGTTTTAAAACCACTATTGAAAACATGTTGTCAATACATTTTCACATAATAATTCTTATAAAAACTTTTGAAATAGAGCTTCACTCCTTCTGCGGCGATTGTACCAACAAATAAAAAAGCACTACTACAGAATTAGACCAGGATAACTAAACCTTAAAGTCTAATCTTCAGATTTAAGTTTGTAATGAAAAATAATATATTTCTCTCTAACATCCTTAATATAAAATCTTGAATAAAAATAAAATCAATTCATTTTATAAATTTTCATTTATTTAATATTTCGCAAGCATAACAACGTTATTATTATATCATGATTATAAACAATACAGCTTAAATTTAATCACAGACAAATTAAATATAACATGTAAGAATAAAACATAAAAATAAGCGTAAAGAAAATAAAATCCTTACGAACTTCGGCTTATTCAGGTTGCTAGAAAACCTCAAGCGAATTTGCACTTCCATTTATTGAATCAAAAAATCTAAATTATTACAAAAACATTACAAGTTCCTCTCTCAAAAAGAGAACAACTCTAAACCTAAGAGAATTGAACTAAAAACTAAGAGAAAAACTAAGAAAAGCTTAGAAACTAAGAAAGAAACTAAGAAAAACTCAAAAACTAAGAAATGAGAGAAAGAGAGAAGAAAGAAGTGTAGTTTTGTGGTGTGTTTTGAAGTGAATGGAAGGGGGGTATTTATAGGTGAGGATGGAGAGAAAAAATGAGTAAACAAATGTTAAACAAAATATTAAAAAATAAAAACGTGTATTGGACCTGGCGGAGGTCATCAATGACGTCGTGACGTCATGGGGGCGGCTGCACGTGAAAAATGGGTCAACGTGTTGGGTCTGTATTTGAGCGGCTGATTGCCATACGCCTTGTATTCGCGGGTACTGGGCCTAGCGGCTATTAGCAGTACGTGAGCGATGCCAGCCGTATTTGCGCTTGTGAAACGGCATCAACGAGCCTGTGCGTAGCTCTGGCTGGCCCGGCCTTGTGACTCTGGCGGGCTCAGGTTTTTACGTCTTTTGACATTTTTGACCTTTTTGACCCATTTTGTCCAATTTTTCCATGTTTGTTGACCTTTTCCACTTATTTATTAATTTATTTGTGATGTATTGCTTCAAGTATTCTTCTTTGAGTCTTATACATTGCGTTTTTAGGCCAAAATTCCTAAAAAACAATAAAAATACCTAGTGATTCAAAAAAGACAAATTTATATAAATATATGATAAAACATATAAATATATATATTTTTAATCAATTAATGTGTAAAATCATGGTTATTTTAGTGCTTTTTGAGCACTCATCACAACCCAACGACCAGGCTACTTGCTAGTCCGCTTAGCGAAGCGATAAAAATAAAAATTAAACTATCCTAAATCACTTGGTGGATTGACACGGGTTGCATTTAGCCTATGCGACAAGCCTTTAAACCCACAGGTTGCCCTGAGTGGACGAAGTTTGAGTCTCGTGAGGGTTTTCGGTAATGATACCCACAAACATTGTACTAAATGTAAAAACAAAAGAAACAATAAAAACAAACAACTTAAAAAATTAAATTTACAACAAAATCACAAATTATCAACATCTCACAAAAATGTCTCATACTTTTTAATCTCCTTTAAGATCGTAATTAAAATCTCGAAGCATAAGTTATTTTAATCTCTTTAAACAATCATGATTTATTATAATAATTAGTCGAAAATCATTTTCATATTTCATATCAAAAATGTATCAATTTAGTTTCACCCAATTTCGATTAATGAATCGAGAATTAAGCCGACTCTATTCCTCATGATCAATACTCTCAAACATCAATCCTATGGGTTCAAACACTAAATACTAATTTATATGCGAAAGAGTTGATGTATAGAAATGAACTAATATGTTCGCATATGTATAAAGAATAAAGGCTCAAAAATGTTATTTTAACATTGATCTCATGAAAGGAATCAAATGTATAAATTATAAAGATATCATATATAAAAATTATTTTCATGCATAAATCAAACTCATTAAGAAAAAATTTCCAAGATATATGCCTTTTAGAAATGAAGAGAGTGCAATGACTTTTTAGGGAATTACTTCTTATATCTTTTCTTTTGTAATTAGCCTTACTCACAACTTTGTAGGCAATCACTGCGGGTTATAGTATCTGAGATGATACTATTTTTATCTCTCTCTTTTTTTCTGTAGATATTTTTCAATATGTGTATTTTTTAGAGTCAACCCATTATACATTGTACATTTTTTTTTGGATTTTTGGTGAGTGGTTAATTTTGTGGGCTTTTCTGTTTGATCTTGGTTTAGGTAACCCCATATGTCTTTTGTTTTTGTAGTCATGCATAAATGAGATATAACATATCTTATCAATTTCTACTCAAATCATTTAATCTAAGCAAAAATAATAATCAAAAAATATATGATACTCTATTAAGATGAAAAAATTCATACATTCAATGCTAATACCTATAGAGATCATCTAAAAATTTGAAGAAATAAGAAATGTGTTTGGAGTAGAAAAAATATATATTTCACTCAATAAAGGAAATTAGGCTCAAATTATATCTCTACAAAGGTAAGTCTCACTAAAAAACTCATAAACACCGATTTTGGGTTTAATATAATTTCTACATCTTATCAAGAAATACTAATTATGACAAAAACTAACTAATTATAAAAAATAATTACAAAATATTTCATGATATGTTTTCAAAAAATTAATCTAACAGTACAAAAGACTTAACTATTTACTTAATTTTGATTTAAAGAAAAGATAAATTTTTGTAAAATTTTTTTTTTTTATTTTTTTATTTTTTTTTTATTTTTATTTTTTTTATTATTTTTATTATTTTTTTTTATTTTTTATTTTTTTATTCCAAAAATTACTAAATCACACAGAATAGAAATAAAACCAAACACACAAAAAATGAAAAATTATATTTTTTTTTTTTTTTAATTAAGCGTGGTAACTTTTTCTTTTACCACTAGAACTTACATTGTCGCCGATGTAACATAAATTAAAGATAAAGAGAGAAGAGAAGAAAGATTACCTATTTCCTGAGAATGTGCAAGTAGTAATGGAAAATGCAGGTGCATCCATCATATTCATCATTAAAGTGTATACAGACAGATCGCTGTAAACTTCTAACATCTCAACAAATATTTTTAGTTTTAACAATTAAAAATTATTCACATGCAATTAAAATGAAATAAACAAAAAAAATTAAGTAAATAAAACAAATAACAAACAAAAATTATTTTATTTTTTTATTTTTTTATTTTTATTTTATTTTTTTGTTTTTACCTAAAATGATGGGTTGCCTCATCCAATCAGTAACTTAGTTTAACGTCTTAGCAAGGACGTATCTTTTTTTGCTAAGGGTTACTCGGCCAAATGCAATCCATTTGACAATGTTGTTTGGTTCTTCTAAATAAGGCTTGACCGATGGCGTTGACTTCGCGTTTTTGTGTCTTGGAGTCCAATAGTTCCATACTCCCATGTTCAAATACTTGAACTATTTTGAATGGTCCATCCCGTCTTGATCTCGGCTTTCTGAAACAATCTCCAAACGAGAGTTAAATAAAAGAACTTTCATTCCAGGTGAAGAGTCTTAGGAACTAGCCTCTTGTCATGATAGCGCTTAAGTACGCTCCTTGTATAATTTGGCATTCTCGTAGGCTTCATTCCTAATTTCTTCAACTCAAATTTGGAGTAATCGTTTTTCACACTTTATCTAAATCCATGTTTAACTCTTTAATTGCCCGATAAGCTTTGTGTTGAAGTTCAATCGAAGGTGGCACGCTTTCCCAGATTAACCCGTGGGGCTCGTCCCGATAGGTGTTTTGTAGCGGTGCGGTATGCCCGTAAGGCATCATTTAGCTTAAATGCCCAATCCTTCCTTGACGGACGCCATGCGTTCTTCGATCCTCATAATTTGCCTATTGCTCACTTCCCACTAAACCGAAGTTTGAGGATGATATGGAGTAGCTACTTTATGTGTGATGTTGTACTTGTTTAGTACTCCATCAAAGAGTTTGTTACAAAAATGGCTACCTCCGTCACTTATTATAGCTCTAGGCATTAGAACCTCGAATATGAAATCTTTCAAGAATTTCACAACAACGTTAGCATCATTGGTTTTGGTGGGGATGGCTTCTACCCACTGGACACGTAATCCCACAGCACAAAATGTATTGAAAACCATTAGATGGAAAAGGACCCATGAAAGTCGATCCCATACATCAAGAGTTCAACAACTAAATTAGATGTCAAAGGCATTTCATCTCTTTTTCTTATGTTTCTGTTCTTTGACATCTATCACATTGTGCACAAAACATATGAGCATCTTTAAAAGAGTGGGCCAAAAGAATCCAGATTTGTAATATCTTACGAGTTTGTCTTTTCACCTCAAAATGACCCCATGATGAAGTTCATGACAAAAGTCGAATACTCTTATGTTCTTCTTAAGTACACATCTCCAGGATGACTTGATCTTGACCAATCTTGTATAAATAAGGGTCGTCCCAGAAATAGTCCTTAATAGTTTTAAAAACCTTTTCTTGTCTGATATGAAGTGTTAGGTCGCAAAACACCAAAGTGGCAAGATAGTTCTGATACAATATCAAGTCTGGGTTCGGACTATGAAAAATAAGCTGTTCATCAGAAAGGTTTCAACTATATCATCATTACTCTCATCTTTAAGAGAATTGAAGTCAGAAATCAACCTAGACAAATGGTCAGCTACTAAGTTTTCCTTCCCTTTCTTATCCTTGATCTCTAGGTCAACTTCTAGTAAGAGTAAGACCAGATTAATCTTGGCTTGGCATTTGGTTTACTTAATAGGTATCTTAAAGCAGCGTGATCAGAATGTACAATCACTTTAGATCCTACTAAATAAGGACCAGAAATTTGTCTAAAGAGAATACTATAGCCAAGAATTCCTTTTCGTGGTGGTGTAATTCATTTGGGCATCGTTAGTGTTTTGCTAGCATAGTAGATGACATGTAACGCTTATCCACTTCTTTTGTCCCAGATCGCTCACTGCATGTCGAAGCGTCACACATTATCTCAAAAGGTAAAGACCGGTTTGGTGCCATTATAACGAGGGGTAGATGTTAGTTTCTCTTTCAAGGTATTAAAGGAAATAAGGTCATTGTTGAAGTCAAATTCAGCATCTTTGGATAGTAAGTTACATAAAGGGACGACTTATTTTAGAGAAATCTTTAATAAATCGTACGTAAAATCCTGCGTCCAAGAAAGCTTAACTTATCCCCTTCACGAGATGTAGGGGAGGTAGTTTGGATATCAATTCAACTTTGCCTTATCAACTTCAATACCCTTGTTTGAAATTATATGTCCCAAACTATCCACTTGTTGAACCATAAAATGACTTTTCTCCCAACTAAGGTTGATTGCATTGATATGCATCTTTCTAAAACCAAAGTCAATTTATGTAAGCAATCATCAAATGAGTTCCCAAAGACGAAACTCGTCCATGAAAATTTCAATGAATTTCTCCACCATGTCCGAGAAAATAGATATCATGCATCTCGAAAGTGGCGGGGGGCATTGCATAACCTAAATGGCGTATCTGCGAAAAGCAAATGTCCCGAAAGGACGTAAATGTGGTCTTTCACGATCTTCGGTCTTATGGGTACTTGATAATATCCAGGCAGTCCATCAAGAAAGCTGTAAAATTAAATTGCCCGGCTAATCTTTCCAACATTTGATCAATGAATGGAAGAAGAAAGTGATCCTTTTTAGTGAATAATTCATTTTCCTAAAATCTATACACATCCACCATCCAGTGATTATTCTAGTGAGCGCTAATTCATTCTTATCATTTTTCACAATGTTATCCCATTTCTTTTGGTACCACATGCATTTGGACTAACCCACTTACTATCCATGATAGGATAGATAATCCCTTCTCCTATGATTTAAGGATTTCCTTTTTAACTACCTCTTGCGTGTTTGGGTTTAGTGTCTTCTTTGGGCCTCTGCAAATGCGGGTTTAGCACCATCCTCCAAGTTGATCTTGTGCATACACATTGTTGGACTAATGCCTCTTATATCCCCTATACTCCAACCTATAGATTTCTTAAAAGCTGTTAAGCACTTTGATGAGTTCCTTTTCTTGTGGTTTGGTCGAGGTTGAAGAAATTATCATCGATATGTTTCTCCTTCTCCCAAAAACACATATTTTAAGTGCTCGGAGTAAGTCTTTGAGTTCAAGTTCGAGGTGGATTGGCCTCTTTTTAACAGATGAAGAATCGGGTAGATTTAAAAGTGCACTAGATTTTGTCATCACTTCATTATTGTCTAGTTGTTCGAGTACCCTTAATTTCTTCATCTAAATCTTCTTCAACCTTTTCAAGTGTAAGAAACGGTTTCAAGTTTGTCTTCTATTCTCGTTTGGAAAAAGATGTTTTGGACAAGATTATCCAAAAGATCAACCCGAATATTTCATCGATGGCGAAATAGAAGGAAAGGTGAAGAATCAAAACTTTGAAATGAAACGGTCTAAGACTCCATTGTCAAATTTCCATCTTGGACATCAATAATAGTTTTAGTAGTTGCCATAAATGGTCTACCAAGCAAAATTGTATGCTCTCTGTCCAATGCGGGATTTTCTTGCATATCCGAGAACCCGCAAAGTCAACAGGTATTATCAGTTTGTCTACATGCCAAAACATCTCAACTATTCCTCTGGATATTTAAGAGATCTATCTGCAAGATTGGGGACATAGTTGTGGGTTTTAAATCCCCTAGATTAGTGTGAGAATATAGAGTAGGGCATCAAATTTATACTAGCACCTAAATCAAGCATTGCTTTAGACATTCCTATCCCGTAGTTATGTTTATAATAAAACTTCCGAATCTTTCAAGCTTAGGGGAGTAGTTTGTCTTGAAATCTGCGCTAGAAATTCTGATACTACTACTGGATTCATTCATTTCATACCTCCTTTTCTTAGTGTTCAACTCTTTGAAAAACTTGGCATATGAGAACGCATTCATGATCACTTTCTAATAATGGTAAATTGATATTTACTTTAGAAGCATATTAAAAAGATCATTGAATTGCTTATCTTGTTTGGATTCTTTCAATAGGTGGGAAAAGGTACTTGCATCCTGTGGTTACATTTGTCTTTTGAATTTTGGGAGTGTCGAGATGACCCCAATGAGCTTTTGAAGCTTGTGAAGTTTAACACTTGTTTCTCCTTTTGCTTGAGATTAGAATGTCGCCTTAACTTTGTTAAAATGAGCTACAAGGTAGTTTAGAGATTTCGTGTATTACCTTGGTATTGACTACCTTACCAATGTTGCGAAGAGGTTAACATCTTTTGCTTGTTACGGTTGGTCAAGGCAACTTTCTGGTTCTTTCTTTTGCATTTGTTCAGCCCAGGTTGCCCAACTTTATATTCAATTCTTTTAGCAGAAGCCTCGTGGTGTTCAACCTTTGATTAGTCATCAGTTGGTTGTCACGACTAACTTGAATAAAAGCATTCAAGCTATCTTAGGTTGGTTTAAAAGATTGGCTTGGTGGGTAATTGGTTGTAGGTTGGGTGATTATAGGTGTTTGGATGATACTTTTGAAAATATTGGATTTCCTACATGGCATCGACCTTAGAATCCAAGTATTTGAACAATTACGTAGTACCATGCCCAATTAGACAACACTGCTCCACATACCTCTTGATTTGAAATTTGGTGAGACGTGAGGAATTTCACTTGTTTAGTCAATTCAAGAAGTTGCAAGGTTATCTCGTTATCAAAGCCGTGACTTCGTTGACCTTTGCTTTCCTTCTACCACTCTTTGTTGGGAATTAGAACCCAATAGCTTATGAGATTATAGGTTTCCTCTGCGGTCTTTTCTCCTGCACACTCCCAGAAGATTATCAACCATGTATTGACTCTGTAGTGTCAATCCATCGTAAAAGAATTGGTTTTGTAGGCATGGTGGAAAGCTATGATTTTGACATTGAATGAAAAGGAGTTTGAATCGTTCCCAAGCTTCGTAGAAGGGCTATTCTTCATTCATTTGAGAAAATGTTGCTATCTTTGTTCTTAGATCAATGATCTTTTGATGGGAATAGAACCTACCCTTAAAAATTTCATAGTATTTGCCTCCCAAGTTTTAAGAGAACACATTTGTAGAGTAATGAACCATGTAACTAAGCTTTATCTTTGAGAGTGTAAGGAAAACACCATCCTAAGTTGATCTTCATTAATTGCATGTAGTGGAAAGGTTTGGACAATAGCATAGAATTCTCGAATGAAATGCAAAGGGTCTTCATTAGGGATACCATAAAAGGAAGGTAACAAAGAATAATGAATCTTTTTCAATTCATAATTCCTTGCAACCTCTTTGCAATTGAAGTTACATTGCCAATGATTGGCATTGTATAGTCTTTCATCTTTTTCCGCCTATCTTGACATCTCCAGCGGGTTGTTGTGGTTGAAAATGATCCTCCTCTATTGTGAATCAACATTTTGCTCTTAAAAACAATAGTAGATATCTCTAAAAAAAATGCAAGGAACCTAATTTTTTTTTTAATTTTAATTTAAGCGAAGGGACACAATTTTTTGAAACAAGCGAATTTATTTTATTTGAAATATTTTTTTTTTTTATTACATAAACTAAAACAAAGGAAAATACAATAATGGGTGACCTCCCATGTAGAACTAAAATTTATCGTCTTCTAGTAAGGCGTTGCTTGAGATTGCAGAATGAAAAACCTCAATGTCTCTCTTCATTGAATTCATTTAAGTTTCAATTTTGCCTTTTTTGCAAATGTTGACTAAGCTGTTGACAGAACTTCCACCTTTTTGATAAGCTTCCTGAGTCCAACCGTTGATTGGTTTTTGATTGATTGTCCACTACAAACTTGAATAAAAGAATTCAAGTTGTCTCAAGGGATTGGTTTATTTGGAATGCTTCGTGGAATAGGTGGGTGGAATTTGGCTTTGCTGGTTTGAGCTTTGAGGGAAAGGAGGGTTGTTTTGCCTCAGAGAAATTTGGATGACTTCTCCACAGGGATTATAGGTATTTGAATTGGGATCAAACCTTGGTCTTTGTTGATATCTTCAACCACGTTAACTGCTCGAGGTCGAGTTGTATCTCCTTGATATGGGCCAGAACTGATTACCTTGTCCCCGTGTTCTTTGTCTGAAACCATATTGTTCATTATTGGAATTGGTTTGTGTAGCGAGAAAAGTAACTTGCTTAGTCGGTTGAACAAGTTGTTGTTGAACTTCATTCTTGGAGTCGATTTCATGAACACCACTTTTCTCGCTCAGGAGCTTTTACTGTGGGAATTAGCACCGACATCTCAAAGAGATTATACGTTTCGATCTGAGTCTTTTCTCCTATCAAGCTCCTCTGCGGCGTTGTCGACAATGAGCGACATTGTTGTGTGGCAAGTCCATCGTAAAAGAATTGGTTCTGCAACCGTAGGGAAAGCTATGATGGGGACATTGAGTGAGAAACATTTTGAACCTATCCCAGCTTAAATGGAATGGTTCTCTTCCATCCACGAGAGAAAGTAGCAATCTTTCCTCTCAAATTTCCGATGTTTTTGATGGGAATAGAATTTTCCCATGAATTTATGTAAATTTGACCCAGTGTCATCGAGAATGGAGCATCACGTGGGAAGTGACATCAACCAAGCTTTAGCCTTATCCTTTAAGGTGTACGGAAAACATCTCATTCTAAGTTGATCCTCGTTTAGAATACAGGAGAATGTTTGGGCCGAAGTAGCATAGAAATCTCTCGTAAAGGAAAGAGAATCTTCATTAGGTAGCCCGTAGAAGGAAGGAAAGCATAGAAAAATGAATATTTTTAAGGTCGTAATTAACCCGGCTTCTCCCAATGGATAGCGGCGATTCTTGGGTACCAATCAAGTCTTGCAAACTCCTTCATCGTGGTTTCCACTAACATGTTGGTTTTCCTCCATTTCTTTTGGTTCTAGTAAAGGATTAAGATTTGGTTCTATGTTTGGCTCAAAATCGGTTGATGGGTAGGATCAGGTGTTGTTGACACTTGTTTAAATTTATGAATATTATTTACAATGGTGTTAGGGGTTTCCTAAGGATCTCCTACCATGCATAGACTATTTTTAAACGTAAATTTAAAACTCCTGTCAACAAAAATAAAGAAATTAGAGAAAATTTCCATGGCATTTAATACAAAACACTAGACAATTTTTTTTTTTTTTTTAAATTTAATTTTTTTTTTTTTTAAATAACATAATTACTATTAACCAAGAGTGTTCCCAGGAAAGAATGGTGGTGCGGTAAGCCTCTTAAAAACCATTCTCTGGCAGAACAACGTTAAAGGAAAATTTAGTGAGCCGCAAAGGCAGAAGTCTCTGCAGAACTCCACTTAAATTTTTATTTTTATTGCCTTTTATTTTTTTTTTTTTTTTTTTACGAACGGTAATTTTATTTTACTATTCACGCTCTCTTATTTCTTATTAACTTACAAAATTTTTTTTTTAAAAAAAAAATTTATATTTTTTTTTTTTACGAACGGTAATTTTATTTTACTATTCACGCTATCTTATTTCTTATTAACTTAAAATTTTAAAATTTTAATTTTTTTTTTTTTACGAACGGTAATTTTATTTTACTATTCACGCTATCTTATTTCTTATTAACTTAAAATTTTAAAATTTTAATTTTTTTTTTTTTTTTTTTACGAAAAATCACAATTATTTACAACACAAAAATATTTTTAAAATTTTGATAAATAAATTAAAAACGCTATTCCTTCCCGTAATGACGCCAAAACTTGATGAGCAGCAAACGCTGATTCATGAAATACTTTGGTTTTAATATTTGTAAAACTACCGCAGAAGCGAATCATTTCGTAGAAAATGATAAGTATACTCCTAGTCGATCTAAGGAAGGAATGTATGTAGTTCTTAATTTATTATTCAAACTTTTAAAAGCAATTAAATCCTAAACATCTGTCACGATAGTTTGGTTTTTGTGTTCCTAATCTAATAAAATAAAATTAACATATATACAGTATAATTAAATATAATCTAAAAACAAACATAGATACAAATTCAATAAACATTTACATAAAAATAAACATAAATACAGTTCAATAAATATTCATGCAAATTTTATCATTTATATTAGTGGAGTATTTATGGATATAATAACTAAATTAATTATCTTTTGCTATATTATCTAGGTTAATAAAGATATAAATTGATATTTATTGATTCTCTTTTTTTTGTATGAATACCACCTTTGGTGGGGTTAGGTATTCGTTGTTAACTAAACAAATCGATTAACACCTACGGGAGGGGATGATAACTAATTTGGTTAATTAAATTAATTCCTTTTTTCAAGAGATTGAAAATGAACCATTTAAATGCCACCTTTGGTGAGGTTAGGCAGTTTAAACTTTATCACAAGGTGTCGAAATTAAACCCAAATTTAGTTATCAGAGTACTAACTTTCAAGTTTTAAAACCATTATTGAAAACATGTTGTCATAATACATTTTCACATAATAATTCTTATAAAAACTTTTGAAATAGAAACTTAACTACCGCGATTGTATTAACAAATAAAAGAAACCTTACAAATTAAGGATAACTAAACCTTAAAGTCTAATCTTGATTTAAGTTTGTAATGAAAAATAATATATTTCTCTAACATCCTTAATATAAAATCTTGAATAAAAATAAAATCAATTCATTTTATAAATTTTCACCTATTTAATATTTATGAGCATAACAACGTTATTATTATATCATGATTATAAACAACTAGCGAGTTAAATTTAATCACAGCATAAATTAAATATAACATGTAAGAATAAAGCATAAAAATAAGCGTAAAAGAAAATAAAATCCTTCTGAACGACGCTATTCATATTCTTTGAAAACCTCCAAAGCGAATTTGCACTTCCATTTATTGAATCAAAAATCTAAATTATTACAAAAACATTACAAGTTCCTCTCAAAAGAGAAGAACTCTAAACCTAAGAGAATTGAACTAAAAACTAAGAGAAAACTAAGAAAAGCTTAGAAACTAAGAAAGAAACTAAGAAAAACTCAAAAACTAAGAAATGAGAGAGAAGAGAGAAGTGTGGTTTTGAGGTGTGTTTTGAAGTGAATGGAAGGGGGTATTTATAGGTGAGGATGGAGAGAAAAAATGAGTAAACAAATGTTAAAAAAAATATTAAAAAATAAAAACGTGTATTGGACTGTGAGGTCATCAATGACGTCAGCGTGGACGTCATGGAAATTATTACATGAAAAATGGGTCAAAAACGCGTTGGGTCTTGTATTGGAAATTTCTTAATCAATACATGTGGCAGTTGATACGATGCCCGTAGTCAGCCACCTTGGTCTGGCCTGACGCTTATGGCGACGCCTTATGTTGTGGTACATGTTGGCTTGTGCCGTTCCAGAATCTTTGACATTTTTGACCTTTTCGACCCATTTTGTCCAATTTTTCCATGTTTGTTGACCTTTTTCCACTTATTTATTAATTTATTTGTGATGTATTGCTTCAAGTATTCTTCTTTGAGTCTTTACATTGCGTTTTTAGGCCAAAATTCCTGAAAAACAATAAAAATACCCGTGATTCCGAAAAAGACAAATTTATATAAATATATGATAAAACATATAAATATATATATTTTTAATCAATTAATGTGCATAAAATCATTGTTATTTTAGTGCTTTTTGAGCACTCATCATTTAGCCATCTCATACTCTCTTTAATCTCAACTTGTGATTGGTTTAATACATTAAATTATGAACAAATAATATTATTCATATTATTCTATTATACAATGTCTCTATTATTCTTATAATGCATTCAAACATTATACCAAATAATATTTGCATAACTTTACAAATTTATTTATGGTCTAAGCATGTCATATTATGACATTTTATTTTAGCATTTTATCTCATATATTTTATCTTATACACCATTATAAAATGTAAAATACTCATTGTTTCTCTTCAGTTGGTGTGACCGAATAGAGGATCTATATCATCTTAACAATAATATAAAACTTTATATTATTGACTATAAGAGGTTCTATCATTACATTATAGTTTTTCAAATGACATAGTAGTTATTTACTCGATCCACTAATTTTGTATATATCTTGTCACATGATATTATGAATAATATGCAAAATAGGATTGTGTCACTTTTGCATTATATTCATTTTCTTGGTCTCTCAAGTGAATTATAATTATAACTACATTTGTTATATTGCATGCGATATACTTCGCATGTGGCACAAAACACAATCCATATAATGTTCCATCTAGCTAGGTCATGTTCAATATATAAAATACACATTTTATAACTTATATCATTAAATAATAATCTTTTACCAATATTTATAGAACTACAATGTACTTTTATTCGACATGATAATCTTTCACAATAATTAATGTTCCTCCTTAATTACCATAATTGTGAACATATTTAGGATTACATGCTTCTCATTTTAAGAGTTCTGTGGTTCAAGACCAATTGCATCTTCTTGAACACTTCCAAAATATAACATGTTAATCTCAAGGAACAAGAATACATAATATTCAAAATCATGAACAATACATAAATCTTTATCAAAAAGAATAATTTTTAAAATATACATCCTTCAATCTCCCACTTGTTTTTAAAGTTTCTCATATACATAACAAATGCATAAACTCTAAAACTAGAATTCCCTTTTAGTCTTCAAGCCACTCCCCATGGTCTTGTAAACCCATGGACTAGAAATGAATTTCACTTTTGGCTTGCGATAAGGGCATAGTGAAGGGATCAGTTGTGTTGTTGTTGGTGTTATCCCATAACAATGATTTTTTTCCTTTTTCGATGAAGTCACGAGTTACAAAGTACTTTCTATCCATGTAATTTGTCTTGTGATGTGACTTTGGCTCCTTAATTTGTGAAATAAATGCATTATTATCACAAAATATCTCCAAGGGACCTTCACTTGATGAAACAGTGCTTAGTTCCTCAAGGAACTTATTTATCCAGACTCCCTCTATGCTTGCCTCTATGGCCGCCATGACTTCTAATGTGGTGGTTGAGTTAGCCGTAGTTGATTGCTTCTAACTACGCCAGATCACAACTCTACCATTCAGAATAAAGAGGTACCCAAACTGAGATCTTCTGTTGTCCGGGTTTGTCATAAAACTAGCATCAATGTAGCCCTTTACAATGACCTCTCTCTGACCACCATAGACAAGAAAATTATTCTTAGTCCTTTTTAGGTACCTAAGAATATTCTTGACCATAGTCCAATGATCAGGACCAGGTGAAGCTTGATGACGACTTGTTATGCTTAGAGCATATGCGACATCGAGTCTCATGCTAGTTATAGCATACATGATGGAACCTATGGCTGAATCATAGGGAACATTCTTTATGTATTCAATGTCATTGTGTGTGTGGCATATTGCGACTTGCTAAGTTGCACAGACACACTCATTGGTATATTTCCTTTCTTGGACTTTTCCATATGTAACCTTTCCAAGATTTTGTCAATATACAAATTCTAACTTAGACCAATGAGCCTACGAGACCTATCTCTATATATCTTAATCCCTAAGACATATTGAGCCTCTCCCATATCTTTCATTGAAAAGATCACTTTCAATGAGTTCTTTGTTTGCTCCATCAAAGATTTTTTATTACCCATCAGCAATATGTCATCGACATATAAGACCAAGAACATAATGTGGCTCCTAATAACCTTCTTATATACACAAGGTTCTCCCTTGCTTTGAATGAATCCAAGGGTTTTAACCTCTTCATCAAAGTGCTTGTTCTAACTCCTTAATGCTTGCTTCAAGCCATAAATGGCTCTCTGAAGCTTGCACACTTTGCCGCTATTTTTTTGGATCTTCAAAACCTTGAGGTTGTACCATGTATACATCCTCATCTAGCTTCCCATTTAGGAAAGTTGTTTTGACATTCATTTGTCATATTTCATAATCATGAAATGTGACAATAGCTAACATAATCTGAATAGATTTAAACATAGCAACTGGTGAAAAGGTTTCATCATAGTCAATCCTTTGGATTTGACTAAAACCTTTTGCTACAAGTTTTGCCTTGTAGGTTTTCATGTTACCATTTATGTCCATCTTCCTCTTGAAAGCCCATTTATTTCGAATAGCTTTCGATTCTTCACAAAGATCTACCAAGTTCTGTACTTGGTTGTCATACATGGATTGCATTTCAAATCCCATGGCTTCTTTCCATGCTTTGGAGTCTTTTATTTCCATTGTTTCTTCATAAGTCAAAGGGTCATTGGTATCCATTACCAAGACCTCATGAAGACCCATGTAAAATTCGGGTCTTCTCCTTTCCCTTGTTAAACTTCTAAGCTCTCTTTGTTCTTGTGACTCATCTTGAGCTTCCTGAACTTCTTCCACAATTTCTTACAGAATAGATTCATGCTCAATTCAAGTTAGACAAACACTAGGTGGAGAAGTTTGAGTCCCTTTAACAATTCTTTATGAAGTTTGACTACTTGTACTCCCACTGATTAAAGAAGCATCATGTGGTATTTCACAATCATCTTGAATGTCATCATTCATCTCATGATCATTTGCTAGTAGGTCCTCTTGAGTTTCCTCAAGTGTCACCTTACTCCCATTGCTTTTGATTCTTTGGAGAAACTCATTCTTTAAGAATACTACACCCTTATTAAGGAATATAGTATTCGTTGACTTGTGCCAAAAGCTATACCTTTTTATTTCTCTTGGGTATCCAATGAAGAAGCACTTATCTGCTTTAGGTTCAAGTTTTGTTGACATCATACACTTGACGTATGCCTCACAACCCCAAACTTTGAGAAAAGATATGTTGGGTGGTTTGCCTATCCACAACTCATGTGAAGTTTCTCAATGGATTTTGATGGAACAATGTTTAGTGTGTGAGCCGCAGTTTAGAGTGCATAACCCTCAAAATATAAAGGTAGTTCCGTTTGACACATCATTGAACAAACCATATCAAGCAAGGTTCGATTTCTCCTTTCAGAAACACCATTCCATTGTGGTGTCTCGGGTGGAATGAGTTGTGGTATGATGCCACACTCTTTCAAGTATGTGTTAAACTTATTGCTCAAGTATTCTCCTCCATGATCAGTTCGTAGAGCCTTAATTCTCTTGCCAAGTTGGTTCTCTACTTCATTCTTGTATTCTTTGAATTTCTCAAAAGAATCACTCTTGTTCTTTATAAGATACACATAGCCATATCGACTATAATCGTCTATGAAGGTAATGAAGTACCTATACCTTTCTTCTTGAATGGTGATTTGGTCATCTTTCCAGTTAAACAAGATTCACATGCTTCAATTGCTTCACCATCAAGCGAATCTAAAAGATTCGCTTGTTGCAATTTCTTTATGCATTTCTCGTTTATGTGACCAAGGTAATAGTTCCATAAGAGTGTCTCATTTTTATGATACATCTTGAGTCTCTTGTTACCGATATTCAATACATGTTTATCCTCATCTAAATCAAGTAAATATAATCCATTTGAAATGATAGCATTTGCATTAAATAGACTATCTTTCTTAATAACCATACGTGAGTTATCTATTACAAAACAAAAGCCTTTTGCATCCAAGCATGATACATAAATAATGTTTCGAAATATAGAAGGAACATGATAAACATCCTTTAAACTTAAACATAAACCATTAGATAAGTGAAGATTAATGGTGCCAATAGTAACCGTAGGGACACTTGCACCATTTCCAACTTTCAACACAACTTTTCCTTTCGAAAGAGGTCTCCTATCCCTTAGTGCATACACATTAGAGACTAAGTGAGCATATGATCCGGTATCTGTTGTGTGTTTTTCAACACACGAACTCGTGCAAGTATACACGGTCGCAAGTAATAACATTTATAAGTAAAGATCGATCCCACGGAGATTTGTTACTATAGTTTGTTGAGTACTAAAATTATTTCTCTCTGATTTTATCCAAAATAATCGTTGATATGGAAAAAAAAGGTAAAAAGAAAATAAAAGAACTCTAGGATTGCAATTTTTCACCAAACTAATCCACTACAATCATATTATTTTCTTTGGATTTATATTTTTTTGTACATTTAATTTGTCAACCGAAAACTTCTTTTTTTTTATTCATACATCTCTTCCGAAACTCAGGTACAAATACACCTCGTTAAATTAATTCACTATATCTCTATGAATTAAATTCACCAAGATTCATTAAGTTCTAAGTTTTCAAATGGCCACACATACAATTAGGGTATATTCTATCCTTCATCATACATGTCATTCTATTTACGAGCAATATACACAAAAATGTCTTTCTCAAGTTTATTTTTATACCACAACTCGTTTAATAAAATTAAGTAAATAATCAAAAAGCATTAAGCACTGAAATAGAAACGAACAAATCGAACGTCTTATAAATCTATAAACAAAAATAATTAAAATTAAAAAGCTTCATAAATTTAGATCAAATGCAACCACTAGAAAAATTAAATTACTTCATAAAATTAAAATTAAAATTACAACAGATTCAAAAAAATAAGATGAAGAATAAGGAAAATTAAAACATCAAGAAAAGAAAAATATTTGGTACACGCATGTAATACAAAACAAAAGCCAAAAAATGGCTTCGCGTGTTCTGGATCCAAAACCGAACCTTCTACAAAATTTCTAAACTCCACAAAAACTCTTCTCCAACCAAAAAAACTTTTTTACAACTAAAAAATATCTCCTATTTATAGCTAAAAAATACATCCAAAAATAATACATTTCTTTTTTTTTAAAAAACGCGTAAGGAATATTTTTGTATCGAAAATAGAATCGACGCGTATTGATTTTCGATATTATTATTTTAATTTACGCGTGAAACAGGGCGCCGATTCTGCGTTTTTTTGAATTCAAAGTGCATGCCACGTGTCGCTTTCTGATTCGCGGACACAATTAATGGGACACGTGGCAGCATCTCATTCGTTGGAGCGCATGGGCGCACGCAGATCTTGTCGCACGGGATTGGGGCGCGCGCATTGTAAATAGCCACGTGTCGGACTGTGATTAGCTTAAATATTCGTGGGACATGTGGCAGATTCTTTTTCTGTAAAAACTGAAGATGCACGCTGCTACCATAATCCACGTCACACAGGATTTTTACACGAGCGGCTCGGTGACGGCGGCTTGGATGGGCGGCCAATGGGACCGTCGATCCGATCCAACCCGGTGGCGATCGCCTGGGAATCTGCGCAGCCGACATGTGGGTCCCACTGACGCGGTCGCGCGACACGTGGGGCCCACTGACACGCCGAGCTGCGAAAGGCCCGTACACGCGATTTTGCCTCGTGACCGATTGCAGCGCCAAATCTGGACCGTTGAATCTTTGATCGGACGATGGGTGATGATTTTCGTGATTTGTCGCGAGTCGATTCCTTTCCCCAGTAAAATTCAAACTTTTATTAATTATATTTTGACCCACAAATTTAATCCAAATTACATTTTTGTACTTTCTTAAATTACACTTTAGCCCTTTTCTAATTTTAAATTAAATTTTTAACTTTTAATAATTATAATTAAGCCCAAATTTAATTTAAATTATATTTTCGATTTATATAAATTATAATTAAGAAACTATATTATCATAAATTATATTTGTGGACAAAAATATGAAATTAAGTACATTTTCGATACAAATTATTTAATTTTATTAAAAATGTATTTTTAGCAAATAAAAGGAAAATATTAATTTATTTAACAAAAATTAATAAATATTAAACGAACATAGCAATTATCATTACTAAAATTGATGCAAATAACTGTATAAAATACAGTTATCAGTATCCATTACCCAATCTTGGATAGTTATGGCTAAATCTAAATTAAGTTCAATAATAAGTATACCTTTAGGGCGCTTGCGTTCAACCTTGCCTTCATCCAAGTCACGCTTCAGGGCAATTCATTTTGAAATGTCCCTTCTCGTGGAAATAGAAGCACTCCGTGTCAGAGTTAGGAGCATTTCCTTTCTTGCTTCCCTTGGAGGTGCTCGCATGAGCCACTCCATTCTTGCCCTTGAGTGAGGAATGTGGCTTACTTGTCTTGCTCTATGCCTTGCCTTTATTCTTGGCAATCTTATTATTTGGCGTGATGGCAAGGACATATTTATCCTTTGTCTTTCCTATGTCAATCTCAGAAGTCTTGAGCACATTGTGGAGCTCATTCAATGTCATCTTCTTTTCACTTATATGATAATGCATGATAAAATCCTTGTAGGAATATGAAAGAGGCCCAAGAATGATATCCTCATCAATGTCCTAAGGTATTATTCAATTTCTCCAAATAACCCTTTACTTTGAGAAAGTGCATTGAGACAGATTCACTCTCCATCATCTTGCACCTTGTGAGTACGATAGTGGTCTTATAGTGCTCATTGTGAGCACTATCAGTGAACATCTTCTCCAGTTGTGCCATAATTTCCTTGGTTGGAGTATTAAAGAACTTTCTTTGCAACTGATCACCAATATTGGCCAAGATCAGTGTTTGCACAACCCATTACTGATATTTCCATTTCTTTTGTTCCTCCTTTTCTACATCAGTTGGATTGCCTTTCTCTTTCTCTTCTAGGAAACTGCCATCCAGAATGTGTGAGAGATCCTCTAAGCGAAACACAATGTTTAGTTTGAAGATCTAAGAATAGTTTGACCCATCATTAGCAAAAGGCTTATTATTAAAGCTCTTGATCTATCATATAATACTATTAGAAAATGGTTAAAGTATGAACATGGTTCTAGGACATATTAGAGTAGGTTATTGAAAAATAAGAATGTGTCATAAAGGTTAAAGCGGGCTATATGTTTTAGGGTATATCTATATTATTTTGAAAATAATTGAACATTTGTTTGAAAATCGTTAAATATGCACTTGAATTTATTTCTTCTTAGTTATGTAATATTAATTTTTTTCCCAACATCTTATTGAATTATAGATTTTTTTTTATATTTTAGTATCATTTGGTGATAAATTTGTAATAATTAAAGAGTCAGCGTAAATAAAACAACAGATTCTTCATCAATTGCATATAATTCAACATGTTTCTTATCCCATGTTTAATTATTTATTTGAACAACCATAGTATTTATTGCTAATGTCTAATATATTTTTTTTCTATAACTATATACATGACTTTAGATAAATATAAGGATACACTTCATATGACAAAGGAAGCAAATAAAGACAAAAGTACAACATAACCAACTCAATTAGAAGATTATATAAGTACTCCACTTCTTGACCTCTGTACTTCTAAAAAAGAAGGTAAAAAAGTTTCCTCTAAATATAGTAGTGAAGTATAGACATATTTTAGCATAGAAGGGATTGGGAAAAATCGCAAAGTTATATGCAAATATTATTAGAGACAATATAAATATGTGTTAAGAAAATTTAGCATGTCAAATTTGCTTGTACACATTGTCATTAGATGTGATAAATTTTTCGGTAGAGTGCTTAAGAATCAAAAAACATTAGCTTTCCCTAAGCAAGGAGTAGATGGCATAGGATGTCTTACACTTCACACTTTTAATGTTGAAAGATGTAGGGAAAAATTAGTGAAAATGATAATAAAAGATGAGTTGTCATTTATTATCATAGAAGGTGAAGAATTTAAAGAGTTTATTGAGGAGTTACAACCTTTATTTAAATTCTCTTCTTGGTGGACTATTTCAAGAGATTGTTGAAATTTGTACGTTACTGAAAGAGTTGTTGAATAGAGATAGTCAAAGAATATGTCTTATCACTGATATGTGGACATCTTGTTAGAATTTATATTATATGTGCTTATCTGCTCATTTTGTTGATAGTGGTGGGAATTTACAAAAGTGAATCTTGAACTTTTGTCAAGTTCCAAATCATAAAGGTAATACACTTGGTAGAGTTATTGAAACATGTTTGTTATATTAGGGCATTGATAGAATATTTTTCACTATAGTTGATAATGTAAGTTTTAATGATACTGCTCTTATTTATGTGAAGAAAGGGGTTAATGGTTAGGGTAGTGAAATTTTGGGGTCAAAACACTTGCATATGTGATGTGGTGCACATATTTTGAATTTAATTGTTAAGTAAGACTTGAAACACTATAACATATCAATAAATAGGATTCGTGTTGTTGTAAGATGTGTGAGAGCATCATCAATTAGACTTCAAAAATTTAAAAGTGTTATTGAGATGGAAAAATGCTCTACTCAAAAACTTGTTTGCTTAGATGTTATGACAATGTGGAATTCAACTTGTTTGATGTTTGATTCTACAATATATTTTCAAAAGGCATTTGAGAGGTTAGAGATCATTGATTTGGGGTACTATCAAGAGTTTTGTCAAGGTGGAATTGAACAAACTTTGACTACAATTGATTGGGATAAGTGCAAGATGTTTTGTTTAATTTTTGAAAGATTTTTATGAAGCAACTTTAATGTTTTCTGGATCTTTGTATGTGACTTCTAATATCTTCTTAGATCATATTTGTTTTATTCATGATCAACTTGATACTTGGAGTAAATGTAAGGATTATATTATGATGAAGATGACTAGTGAGATGAAAGTAAAGTTAGACAAATATTGAGGAGGAGTATCTAAAATGAATATGATGTTATTTGTGTCTGTTTTACTTGATTCTGGGCATAAAGAGTCCTCTTTAAATCTAAGTTTGTTAAAACTGTGTAATCGGAATGAGATTGAGGCATCAATGAGTTCAAAAAGGTGAAAAGACTTTAAAAGATATGTACGAGGAGTATGATAAAACTTATTTTCCTTTAAGCATAGAAGAATCTTCTCAACCTTTAAAAATCGATACAAAAGATATTTAGTTTAGAAGCAAATGCATTTCAACTTTATACTTCTTGTAAGAGAAAGCATTTAAAAGAAGTTCATATTATGGAAAAAAATTTGAGGTGAAAAAATATTTGTAAGAAGTATTGGTTGATATGGATGATGAGAAATTTGATATTTTAAGTTGATGGAATGTTCACTCCCTAATATTTAAGATTTTGTCTTAGATAGCTTAAGATGTATCGGTCATACTGATATCTACTTTAGTATATGAATCTATACTCTCCACCGGTGATCATACAATTAGTCCATACAAGAGGTCTTTATTTTCTAAAATTGTGCAATCTTTGATTTATACTCAAAATTGAATTCATTCTTCTCCAATAATTGATACCAGAGTCATTTGATGAAATTAAGACTCTAGAATAAAGTATATTACATAAAAATTTCAAATATATAGTTTGAATGTATATAGATTTATTCGTTATCATGTTATGTTAAAATGAAAGTGTTTTACATATTATTGTGTTTATTACTAGCTTATTTATATTTCTAATTTATCAATTTTTCATCGTGCAGATGCTTTGTACGGTATTGGTGAATTAACATTGAATAATTATCTTAAATAGTTCATGTTATTACTATTTGGAGAGTGAAGCTTTATAGGAAATAACGCTTTATAATTTTAATTTATTTTGATGTAATTTAAACTTTAACATTTTTAAAATTTATGTTAAAATTATAGATATTTGGAGTTAACATTATATTGAAATTTTTTTTAGATTGTTTTTGTTAAATTGTTAAATTTATATGGATAATTTACTTTGAATGAAATTAAATTTTAATTTCCTTAAAATTTATCATTTAAATTTGATGTTAAACCATAATTACATATATATATATATATATATATATATATATATATAGGAATTATAGAAGTAACTTTTGACTTCTGCATCAATCAAAGGAAAAAAAAACCATCTTAATTAATAATAAGATTTATCTTTTTCACTACCTTGTACGTTTTTTTTCCATGTTTTGTCTTTTCACATTTCTTTTTTGAATATAAAGGATCCGATCCAATAATGTTTAATAAAATTGAGCCAAAAATTAAAAAAAAAAAACATGTTTCAATAATCAATAGAAATTAATTTGTGTTATTATTAACATGTTTCGGCTTTTGCATTAACAAGATACACAAACAACAAAAATATAGAAGTAATGTTTATTGTAACTTCCACATTTGTTTAAAATAGAAATCCAACTCATTTTTATTCTTTATTTTGCTTAAACTTATGAGAAGAAGAAAGGTTTATTTTTTATTTTACAATCAATCATTTTGAATTTAAAAATCATAAAATTTTTGTTTTACTTTTTTATCACTCCTGTCACTATAAATTTGAATATGTTATTTATTTGTATCAACATATATGATATATTTTAATAAATGAACATCTTTTTTAATAACGAATTCATAAAAACTTAATTTTATTATATTTTTGGCCAAAAATATGGTATATTACAAAAATTTCTTATAAAAATAAATTAAAATATTTTAATTTATCTCTTTCTTTCTTTAAAGCAAAAGATGTTAAATAATCTAATTTTTATTTTTATTTACAGTTTTTTAAATAACGTATATAAAATTTAACTTTACTTAAAAAAGCCCATAAAAATAATTTTTTTACAAACCATAAAAATAAATAATAAAAATTAAATTTATATGTATTATTTAAAAATTCGTACAAATAAAAAATATATAATTAATAGCAATGGTAGCTATGCTAAAATAATAATTAGAATGGATTAAAGAATAATAAGGAAGGAGCAGAATTTGGACCGAATCTGAAGTGGAGTATAGGTGGGCCCCACTCATAAAGCCCAGATTTGACCAGAAACGGGGTTGTCCAAAGTCACGTCACTCTCCACCTTAGAGCGCGAAGGCGTTTTGACTGCGTTCGGGCAACGGTTAGCACCATTTGGGCAGTGCCCGTTCTCTCTCTCTCTCTCTCCTTCTATTTCTCTTTTCTTACACTGTATGTGTGCACGCTTAAAACACACTCGAAAAAAGAAAAAAAAGAGAAAAGAAAAAAAGAAAAAAGAAAAAAGAAAAAAGAAAAAGAAGAAAATAATAATAATAAATAATAAAACAAAAGAGAATAGAGGAGGTGAGAGAGATATATATATGTGGAGAGATATTGTGTGCTTAGAAGGGAAAGTTCCGGAAAAGGGTAGCAGATAAAAGATTGGAAAGCGTTAGAAGAATCTGATTTTTATTTTTTTGGGTGCTTGGATTGAAGAGATCGAGCTTTTGATTGTGATTTAGTAGGTGTGTTTGTTGTTGTCGAATTTGGAGGTAATGTTGGGTAATTTGAGGTTTAGAGTTTGGAGTTAGGGTTCGGGAAACTTGAAATGGGGTTTTAAGGGGTTGAGGTGAGGATTTTTGTGATGGTGTATTTTGGGGATCACAGACCATTTGGATCTGAGATTTTTAGTGATTTAGAAAAGAAGAGTGATGAGTTTTAAAGTTGGGACTTCATTTAGCCTTTTGTTGATTTTGGTGCTTCATCCATTATGGCTTGTGATGATGGTTTCAGCTAACATGGAAGGTACTTGGGCATGTATATTATGTTTTTTTTTTCTGTTACATTTGAGGAATTTGACCTTTGTTTCTTTGCTATTTGTAAATTACTGGAAATGGTATATTACACTTTTATTCTTTTTAGTGATTCGGGGCTGATAGCGGGTAGTCTTACTCAATATAGTATAATTGGTAGCATGTATTAAGAATGTTTACGATTTTTTTTAAATTGAACTCTTCTTTTAATTTATTATGGTAACTGAAATTATGTTTAGTTATGGCTGATGATCACTCTGTGTTAAAGAAGGCTTGGGAAGTGCTCCATTAATGTGCTCTAGTCATAGTTTGGCTGCGGCATTTATATATTATGTTACATGGACTTTTTAGTACACCCAAATTCATAAATTTTTGGACACATACTTCAGTGTTCGACACGTCCATTTTCTTAATTTTTGTAAATTTCCAACTAATTAGAGTATTTGAATACTCATAACCATGTCGTCATATTGCATGTCATGTCATATAGGTATTTCATTTTTTTAATTTTTGTAAATTTCCAACTAATTAGAGTATTTGAATACTCATAACCATGTCATCATATTGCATGTCATGTCATATAGATATTTCACGAAAAATGAAGAGTCTAATAATGTTATGATTAATCTAAAAGAGCTCTTAATATGATTTTTCTTTTACTGCTTTTCATTGGATATCAGCAAAATGGTTCAATGAGACTTTGAGGCATTCTATAAAGAGTCTTCTTTAGCTTTTTAGCTACCGTGAGAGTCTTTCTCTTTGACTTATATTTCTGAAACTAATTTAGTATCACCTCTAGTTTTCTAAGAAAATAAAATAGCTCACAGTTCATGTAAAATTCCTCCGTCCACTCTATTCTCAATTTATTATGTTAGTGAAATCAATTTGTAAAATAAAGTAACAAACTAATTTATTATCATTCCTTGTGGTGCATTCTCTTTCAACCCAACTTCAATTTGAGAAAGCGGTCCCCTGTAAAATTTGGAGCATCCTGCATTATATATTGTGGTGTGGTTATATATTACATAAACCATGAACAAAATTCTTTGACTTGTTCGTGGAAAGCATAGTCAGCTGTACTTACTTTACGTGTCACAGTCTGGTTACTCAACTATACCCAAATTCCTAGTTGCTTATTGCTAGAACCTAACTGTAACTGGTTTTGTTAAATTTTGTAACAGGTGATGCTTTGCACAGCCTTAGGACCAGCTTACAGGATCCAAACAATGTTCTGCAGAGTTGGGATCCCACTCTTGTAAATCCATGTACGTGGTTCCATGTGACGTGCAACAATGATAACAGTGTTATAAGAGTGTAAGTTTGCACCTTTTGGATGGCTTTTAAGAACATGTTCACTTTAATATTCCTTTCATGATGTTTGATCTCATATATAATCTCAGGGATCTAGGAAATGCAGCCTTGTCTGGTCAGCTCGTTCCACAGCTGGGTCAACTCAAGAATCTGCAGTACTTGTAAGAGAACTTTGTATTTTGGATCTCTATTTTCTTCCTTTATTACCAGATTACCAGTTTGTGACTTTTTGTTGCATTTATTAATTTCCTTTCTTCTGTTAGTAGTTAAGTCTTGATGATGCTGATTTTTTGATTTCATGTTTATTATTTGGAAGAAGGCTTTAGTTTCAACTGTGATGGTCTTATTAAATTGGACTAATTCAAACAAACTCACTGCCTCTCTATCCGTATTATTCTTGTCCTTTTCTATGACAAAATTGAAGGGGCTGCTTACGAATACCCTATTTATTTCTTGACAAATCTAATACCCGCTATCCTTGTCTTTTGATTTATGAGGTCCTATATAGAAATTTTTAACAAAGTCTAGTGACAACAATTTAGAGACGTGCAACCATGTATAAAATATAAACTAGTGAGAATACCCGATTTATTTCTTGACAAATCTAATACCCGCTATCCTTGTCTTTTGATTTATGAGGTCCTATATAGAAATTTTCAACAAAGTCTAATGACAACAATTTAGAGACGTGCAACCATGTATAAAATATAAACTAGTGAGTGAGGTACATAAAATTGTTTTACTTAAATTGAAGAAGCAAAACCGAAAGAAATACATGTCATTAAACTGTTCTTTGAGAAACCTATTCATTGCAGCCATACCAAATGACACTGACATGACGTAATGGTTGTTAAGCATTGATGAAATGCATGCAAATACTTTTTTATTATCAACTACCTTGTACTTCATTTTATTTCCTTGCTGCATTATGAACTAGATTAGATTTACTTTTTGAACAGGGAGCTTTACAGCAATAATATAAGTGGCACGATTCCGAGTGACTTGGGGAATCTAACCAGCTTGGTGAGCTTGGATCTTTATTTGAATAGTTTTACTGGTCCTATTCCAGAGTCTTTGGGCAAGTTGTCAAAACTGAGATTCCTGTGAGTATTCTTTTCGTGCATCTTACATCTATACTATTTTGATGAGATATTGGTATTTTATCATTCACGACTAGTATTTATTTTTGAGTTTTGTGGGGGTTGGCATCATGTTTCTCATTTAAGTCGATTTTTTGATGATCTTAAATAAGTACCTTTGCAAACTTGTAAATACATTGTTGTAAGAGGCTATTTTGAGGCTTGCTTTCAACATTTTGGTTTGAGGCTTACTCGTTAAAGGATGTTACGCCTCAAGATTATCAAGGCCTTAGCCTCAAGCAATTTTTTTTTCAAGTTGATTTCGTTGGTTACTTATAAAATCTTGGCTCAATTTCAAAAAATTAAAAAAAGTTAGAAAGTTATAGATAAGAAAGACAAAAAAAAAAAGAATATAATAATTCATGAGCAATCACGATTAGGGTTGCCTTCCTTTACATTCTTCGGTCTTCTTTCAACCATCACCTTTCTTTTCTTTGCTTCCAACAACTCCAAATTTTGTCAATCACGAAGTTGCTGCATTCCAAGTCACATTGCCCTCTATTTGACTATGTATATTTATATTTTTCCTTCTGTCCAAATTTACATTTGATCAATAGAGTTATAACATGTATGATTTACTTTGCGTGTTTAATTGTTATTTTCATGATTAAAATCTTATTGTGTTAATAATTGCTTAAATTAATTATTTAACGGTTTTTAAAGTTAAAATTTGAGTTACTTTACATATTTTATTGATATTTATTGCTTATTGGATTAAAAGTTTCTTTTATTAATATTTTTATAGCTTTTTAAAGTTAAAGTTTAAGGTTTACGCCTTGCTGCCTTAAGGCTAAGTTTTGCCTCAGGAAAACGCCTTGGTACTGGAAATAGCCTTTTACAACGTTGGTAAATAGAAACTTAGTCTTACATCTAGAACTGAACAAGAGCAAAATATAAGTTTTGGATGGTTGACCACTTGAACTGCTGTGTGGTGGACTTGGGGATTTTAATTATTCAAAGTTTGCATTTTTTGGCATTATGCATGTGTTTGTTTGGAACCCATATAATAGAAGTTTGGTTTCTTCATGGTTCATATTCACAAGCGATCTCTACTTTAGTCAATTTCTTAATTTTGATAATCTCTTTGATTGAATAAAAATTATTAAATATTTTTGGACATTTGTGTAAGGATAGCCGGCTTAATAATAACAGCCTGACTGGTCGTATTCCTATGTCGTTGACCAACATTTCTTCACTGCAAGTGCTGTAAGTGTCAATCTGCTCTCTCTCTGTCTGTCTCTGTCTCTGTCTCTCTCTGTGACATTATTTTATCTGCAAATCTCGTGAGTTCTGATTTTGAAAAACATGTTACCTGCAGGGATTTGTCAAATAACCGTCTTTCTGGGGTGGTTCCAGACACTGGCTCCTTCTCATTATTCACACCCATCAGGTTTGCCACTAATAGATGTTTATACTGCATTGTCTTCACTTGTATCCTGTTTCATGTAGGGAGGGCAAAAGAGAAGGGAAAAATGTGCAAAAAGGGATAGCTCTTAAAGTTTGTTGAATCGATCCGTCAATTATCAGAGTTGAGACTTCCTAAATCCATTGAAATTGGATATAGGGTATCAAACCTTTCGTTGATTTACAACTTGAATTCCGAAGTATTTGGATCAAAGGAGAATGACTAGCAGAAAATAAAAAAATACAAAATACAAAATACAAATAATAATAGTCTAAAAAAAAGAAAGAAAATGTTTTCTAATAATAACTAAGAATAATGTGAAATTAATCTCAAATTTTCTTAGTTAACTTCTTTAAATTTAAAATTATCCAAAAAAAAAGTTAGTTAATGTTATTATTAATTGATTTTTTCCTTCATCATTCTCCCCTCAATTATTGATGAAGTTTCGGTGATTAAATGCACTCTTTTTATGTTTTATGTTCTTGTTGCAAGTTGAATAGCTATTGTGGTCCAGTAACCTTCCAATAAACTTAGATTCAAGGTCTCTATTGAAATTCCTAGCAAATTGAAGCTAATTTGGACAAGAAAAATGACCATATCTGGATTAGGCGAATTTTTGTCCATGCCAAAAACAAAATCAATATTCGTAACCCATGCAGATTCATTTTTCTCGTAATCTTATTCTGCTTGTCCAAAGTAGTAGGCTCCTCATCATAAATGGGTTGTCTGGAGTCATGAAAATACTCAACTTTCACGATTTTTCTGCAATGGAAACATCCCACAAATTTCTCTTCTAAATTCCAATTGTGAAATCAAAATTTTAGTTAAACGACAACAATTTTTTCATCAAAGTTTGGAGTTGCCAAGTAATCAAAATTTTCACATTCAACTTCTTTCTCGGGTATGAAAATATCAAGGAGCCTGATGCCTGCAAAACTAAAACAACAAACTTTTTTTCTTTTATGGAGAAATTTTATTAGATGGATATTGGGGTTTGGGGAAGATTTTGAAGAGTCGAGGAAAGAAGATCAAAAGGGAGGAGAACAAAGAATGATTGCAGGACACCTGCTCTAATGGCAACTAATGTAGGGATGACAATAGAGGGAAAAATGTAAAAAAAGGGATAACTCAATGTCTTTTGAATCAATCCGTCCATTACCGAAATAGGAAATTATTTTCTAATATTAACTAATAATTATATGAAATTGATTTCAAATTTTATTAGTCAACTTATTTAAATTTATAATCCTCCAAAAAACTAGTTAATGCTATTATTTATTGATTTTATCCTTCATCAATGTTGAAACTTCTGAATGTCTTATTTTGCAGTTTTGCTAATAACTTGGATCTATGTGGACCAGTTACTGGGCACCCCTGCCCTGGATCTCCTCCATTTTCTCCTCCTCCACCTTTTGTTCCACCACCACCTATCTCAACACCAGGTTATTTTTTCTGTTATTGAATATTTCAGTCTTGAAGTTAAGATGAAAAGGATGTACATGTATTTTGTTTCACACCAAGACATGTGCATTACAAATGTCCTAGTTCACATATTATCTTTAAGTTGGCCTAAATCTTCATTTTGCTTCAAGGCTTTTCACCTAAAGATAGAAATGCGAAATGAATTTGGTATCTTTAGTTGGCATTACTACTTTTTCCTAAAGATGGAAATTTGAGAATTGTGCCATCTTCTTGAATTGTGAATTTGCTAGTTGGTTCTATGGCTAATCTATGGTTGGTCTATTGCTATTTCTACTGGGAACAATAGTTGAATAGCTATTTCTGTCTGGAACAACATTTCAAAATTATTTTTGTTGCATTTCAGGAGGTAATAGTGCTACTGGGGCGATTGCTGGTGGAGTTGCAGCTGGTGCTGCTTTGCTGTTTGCTGCACCTGCTATTGCATTTGCTTGGTGGCGGCGGAGGAAGCCCCAAGAATTTTTCTTTGATGTACCTGGTACTTGTTTGTTTGTCTTCAAACTAGATTTACTCAAGTTCTCTGGATCAGTATCCAATTATTTACTTTGCAGCGGAGGAGGATCCTGAAGTCCATCTTGGACAACTTAAAAGGTTTTCGTTACGAGAACTGCAAGTTGCAACTGATAGTTTCAGCAATAAAAACATTTTGGGTAGAGGTGGATTCGGTAAAGTCTACAAAGGGCGCTTGGCAGATGGCACACTGGTTGCTGTGAAAAGATTGAAAGAAGAGCGTACACCTGGTGGAGAGTTGCAATTTCAAACTGAAGTAGAGATGATCAGCATGGCTGTGCATCGTAATCTTCTCCGACTACGTGGCTTCTGTATGACACCAACTGAGCGACTACTTGTTTATCCATACATGGCTAATGGAAGTGTTGCCTCATGTTTAAGAGGTAGTGCATGTTTCTGTTTCTATATTTTTTATGATAACTTCATAGCTACAATTCAAGCGGTCCTTACTTCCAATGTTTACCCCATCTTGTTAATATTTTTCCATATTGTTGTTTCCCATGTGAAAGACATTGCTGTTAGTAACCATATACTCATATTCTATTTGTGGATTCTTTGCAGAACGTCCACCAAATCATCCACCACTAGATTGGCCTACTCGAAAGCAAATTGCATTGGGATCTGCAAGGGGACTTTCATACTTGCACGATCATTGTGATCCAAAGATCATTCATCGTGATGTTAAAGCTGCAAACATTTTGTTGGATGAGGAGTTTGAGGCAGTTGTTGGAGACTTTGGGTTGGCTAAACTAATGGACTACAAGGACACCCATGTTACAACAGCTGTACGAGGCACAATTGGACATATAGCTCCAGAATATCTATCGACTGGTAAATCTTCAGAGAAGACTGATGTTTTTGGTTATGGGATCATGCTTTTGGAGCTGATAACTGGACAAAGGGCTTTTGATCTTGCTCGGCTTGCAAATGATGATGATGTCATGTTGCTTGATTGGGTATGTATATATTGGTTCACGGCCCAATTTGAGTAATTCAATTTTCTTATATATGTTTTTTTTCTTGCTTTTGTGCCCTAATTTCTTGGATCAAGTTTTGTCGCATCATTAGGCTTTCTTCATACCCTAGAATTAATATTCTTAGCATTTTATATCCTATACCTACAAGAGGTATCTAAAAGCATATGAGCTAATACCCATCCATGACTCATAGACCAGAAGACAGACTCATCAGATTTCTGAGGTTGCTAATGCAGGGAGTGCTGGAGGGTGGGATCGGTCAAGATTGGAACTTTCTTTATTCTGGAAAAAAAGGGAAGAAAAAAAGTATAATCCAGAACAAGGAAATATAATTGTAGTTAGGCTCATGTTCAAATAATAGTTTATTTACATTATTTTAGAGAAGCATGGGTAAAGCTATTTTACGCACGAATCCCAAGGTAGAAGTAGAGCTTAGCCTTTTGCTTGCCAATTATATCCTTGCGTGGAACCAAAATGACCTGGTTGAACTTAATGTATTATGCTTCGATCAACTGTGCATCTAGGGAGGGGAGGGTAAGAAGATAGACTTGCAAGTTTGTTTCCTTCTATGCTGTTTCTCTTTCAGCTTATATGATGGGTTTAAAAAGGTATATTGTTTATGTACCTGTAAAATGTTAGGTATTAATGTAAAATTAAGTGTAGGGGGTGGAATGAGATTCATGTATTAACAGACTGCTTTGACAGACTACTCACTTAAATCCTATAAAAAAGTAATATTTCTTATTTAAAGTGTTGAAAATCACTTTCATCTTTCTCTATTTTTTTTGGTACAGAAGGCTAAATATTTTTCAGTTCCTCGTAAAAAAACCTTTTTGGCTCATTTAGTCTCTAGGTGTCTTTTAGTGATCATTTCTATAGAAACTAGATCTTATTTTGTCGAATACCTAGTGGCAAACTCTTAATGCTTCTCTCATTACAATATTTATGAACAAGTTTCTGGATAATCACAGTGACGGTGACGGTGACGGTGACGGTGACAATATTGGATAGACCAAACAGCTTCTAAGGTCCACAAACATTGGACTCCTTTACTCAAAGGTCTCCAAACTAAAAAACCTAACACTTTGGTCCTAAAGTTTCCAAGTATTACACTTGAGTCCTTTTCATCACACTTAGTCCCCAAACTTAAAATATGTTTGGGACCTAAGTGTGACTAATATGTCACACTATAGTGCCTAAACTTCTAATTTAGGATTTACTATTAAAATATAATAGTTTTGGGACGTGTTAAGTTTTTAAATTTGGGGACTCGCGTGAAGCATTACAAAGTTTGGGGACTATAAAAGCTATCTAGCCTATTGATTATATTAACGATATTGATGAATGTATGGCCTTGATATGGAGCTGTTTCTTCTAATTTATTGGTGGCTGCATTTTCGTGGCATTGTTTTTGGAATTTTTTTGAACATGAATGATATGAATGGTTATTTTCTCAGGTGAAAGGACTGTTGAAAGAAAAGAAATTAGAAATGCTGGTGGATCCTGATCTTAAGAAGAATTATGTAGAAGCCGAGGTAGAGCAGCTGATTCAGGTTGCGTTGCTATGCACGCAAGGGTCTCCCATGGATCGGCCAAAGATGTCAGATGTGGTAAGAATGCTTGAAGGTGATGGCTTGGCAGAGAGATGGGATGAGTGGCAGAAGGTGGAGGTACTCAGGCAAGAAGTGGAATTAGCTCCCCATCCTAATTCTGACTGGATTGTTGACTCAACAGACAACTTACACGCAGTTGAGTTATCTGGTCCAAGGTGAAATTACTCACATTTTATTTTTTTAACTATAAAAATATCTTCATTAATGTCACCTCTAAAGCCCATTCTACATTGTATTTGTTACATTTTGTGTATATCAGTCGCTTTTTTTAACGTGCAATATGTGCTTCTGTTGTAGTTTACAAAAGCCATGAGGTTCTTTCTTACATTAGGCCATATTGCCAATGTCTCTAATATGATTCACAAGGCATACAGAGAACATATAAGCAACAAGCCAACCTTAGCTATTCACGGCTTTTGTTTGTCCTTTTGGGTTTGCTACGGAATTTCTTAGGCAAATGTTTAGAATAAGTACTACTAAGCCTTCAATTCTTGCACGGTCTATGAGGCTGTGGGTAGTTTTTGTTTGTTAAATAAGTACAGCTTTTGGTTTGCCAGGAGTTTGTTTGGACAATATAGTGATGCTTCATGCCTACGTGTAGTAGTAGAATGAATTAATTTTTTGGAAGACCACAAAAATAACATTATTAAAACTTATAATTTCAAACATAATGTTATTTATGTTTAACATATATATTTTTACCATTAAAGAAATTTCAACCTATCATTTTAAATTGAATGACATTTAAGTGAGAATTACAATCATTTTGATTTGTTTAATATTATACATTGTTCAATTGGATCTCGTTTAATATTATTGGAGTGTATTTTTGTTTTATTCTTAGTTATAAGGCTGTTTATTTATGTAATTTTCTTTAAGTTTTATCTTCCATGTGTGTTTTGAGTTGTCATCAAGTATTATTTTTTAATTTTCTTTTACAATAATAATAAAATATATGAAATAGTGTTTTAGTTTATAATTAGTGTAGATGATTTGAGGAAAAAGTAGTAGCATATATATTGTATTATTTTAATGTAAAAGTAATGTAGTGAGTTGCTATTTGTCTTGGATGGATGTTTAGTTGTTTTTATTATGTTGTTTAATTATTTTCCTTTCGTTAAGGTTGTGCCTAGCACATGAGCCATTAGTTTGTTTTTAGTCTTGCTTGTTTGTGTGAGTTGGATATGGTTGGTTTTGGAATATAAGTAGAGATGTTGGAGAGAGCTAATGAATTTTGAATATGGTAAAGATAAGTTTTCTATGTAAATAGTCCTTTAAGGTTTAATCCATAGTTGATTAATATTTAGAGTTTTAGTCTTTGTTTTCTTTTAAGGGTTTCTACACCAAATTGATATAGGAATATTATAAAGCTTCGATGGCCTTTGACGATGGTACAAGACAACATGAGGATGACGAAGATCACCTTGTGTGCCTTGTGTGAATTATGGGACAATTATTTTAGGAACAAGAATAGAGGTTTGATGATAAAACCATTATTTGGAGACATGCGACAACCATGGATCAATTTCGTCAAGTAATAGCCATGGATATTTAATGAGTTCAACACCTTGTTGAGTGCGAACAAGCTAGGCACCAAGCTCTTCAAAAATTGATATATACCTCTACGAGTAGTGTGCGATCGAGGGAGAGATAATTGCTTGCTAGCTTCATGACCATTATAGGAAAATGGTGATAAGAATGAACTTGAACCTACTCACTACTAGAATAATCTACCATCATACCCCATTGAAGCTACATCGTAACCAGCCTTGAGTTAAATGCCACAACCATAACCTAGTGAAGCCTAATCATGGCTTATTGACACCCTACCATCCAAACATCATGATAAATCTACCAATATTAGACTCACACCAATCTATGCAATCGACAACCACCTTTCACAACCTTCCCTTATTAAATCACCATAGGCCTTGGGTGAAATCCAACATACTTGTAAAGAAAAGTTAGCTTTCACATACGTATGCTGATGAGCCATGGATTGCGAAAAATATTCTAAGGGTAATCCAAAACTCATCGATCAAACCTATTGACGAAGGTATGAAGATGTAAAGGTCCTTTGATTTTGGCGAGAAGGGAGGTCACAAGAAACATTTAGAATCAATGCCAACTTTGAGCTTAAACTATGCTCATGGTTTTGGTACTCATGAGCCACCAAGAACAACATTATGAATTGTAGAGGTAGAGGCATTGTTGGTTGTACTCTCCCAGCAAAAACAATGGTGGAAGCTTCAAGAAGTTCTATTCACATTTGACAAAGGTGAAAAGAATCAAGTGAATATAGAAATTGAAATGAGCCAAAACATTATGGTAAGGCATAACAAGTTGACCCAAAATATAGTGAAAAAAACATTTGATTCAATTTATACTTTCCAATCCATTTTAAGGCCCCATTTGCTTCATCAAGTTTAGCCAACTTTAAATTCAAAGTGCAAGCCTACTTTCTCTCAATATAGACCATCAATTCTATGGAACATGGTGCACTTTGTAGTTGAATGATTTGAATTTGAAGAGTGCAAATCTTGTCATAAAATGGGGATGAAGTAGATATTTGTAAGAATAGTACTAAAAATATGCTTCTGAAATGTGTTGATATGGATGCAATTGAAGAGAAAACAAATAAATTATTAGAGGTTGGAAATACTAATATGGAGCCCGAGTCTTATGCTTCATATTTAAATATTGTTGTATTTGTGGAAGGTTCAATAGTTCTTAGTTAGAGAATTGATCTTGATTGCTCCAAACAACCAAGGAGGTATTTGTTTATAAAATTCTCACAATAGTTCATATTGAACCAATCATTTATGCAAAACTTGAAGAGTCGACACTTAGAGCGTTGTTCTTGAAGAGTTTGTAGTGAAGTTACAAATTCTTATTGTTTGCCAACTAGTTGGTTTGTTGAAAATTGGTGTGAAAAAGTTCAAAATCAAGGAGTCAAAATAGAAACAAATAAAATTTAGTTTAAAATTTGACGTATTCATTTGGAAGGTTGTGTCACTACCACTTTCTCAGTTGGCATCTACCATTCTCACTTGAGTTTGCCTCTTCATCCTCATATTTTCCAACTTGAAAGTGAGTGGTTTGTTTGAGTATCACCTTCTTGATGCTATAGAGTTTCCATTATAGATTCGAGGTCGAATCTTTTTCAAAGAAGACGAGAATTAATATAGTGAGCTACTAGTTGTTTTGGACCCTTTATGATCGTTTAGTTATTTTTATTATGTCGTTTGTTTGTTTTCCTTTCTTTAGGTTGTGCTTAGCACATGGGCTACTATTTTATTTTTTAGTCATTTGTTTGTTTGTGAGTTGAATATACTTGGTTTTGGAATATAGGTAGAGATAGTGGGGAGAGAAAGTTCGTTAATAAATTCTAAATATTGTAAAGAGAAGTTTTCTCTATAAACAATCCTTCAAGGTGTAATATAGTTGATTAATTTTTAAAACTTTAGTCTCTCTTTTCTTTTGAAAGAATTCACCTTTAAATCATAAAAAAATATGAAGATTAACATTTGTAAGGTCTGAAAAGAGTTGTTATGTAAAATGAATATAAGGCATTATAAATTTAATGGAGAAATATAATACCCCCGCCTGTGTACTCATGAGCTACTAACAATGACATCATGAATTGTAGAGGCGTAGGCATTGGTGGTGTACTCTTAGCAAAAAAAAAAAAAGTAAAAAATTTGTTAATCTATTATCCATTTTTGCGATTGTTAGATTATTGAAATTTTTTTTTGTTTTGATTCTTTCCTTTCTTAAAGGACTGCTAATCAATACCACCATGATGGTCTTTAGTGGTTTTCTTTTGCGTTTCGATTTCTTTCTGTTTGCAATGGACAGATTTCCTCTTTCTATAGGAAGCGAAGCTTTCACCTTCACAAAGCTGACAATGTTCAAGTGAATTGAGAAAATTGAAATGGGCCAAAAGTATTTTGGCAAAGGCTAACAACAAGTTGACCCAAAACATAGTGAAAAAAACATTTGATCCATTTTGTCCTTTCGAGTCCATTTTGAGGCCCATTTCTTTATCAAATTAAGCTAAGATTAAATTCAAAGTGCAAGCCGACTTTCTCTCAATATAGATCATCAATTCTATGGAACATGGTGCACTTTGTAGTTGAATGATTTGAATTTAAAGAGTGAAAATTTTGTCATAAAATGGGGAGGAAGTAGATATTTGTAAGAATAGTGCTAAAGATATGCTTGTGAAATGTGTTGATATGGATGCAATTGAAGAGAAAAGAAATAAATTATTAGAGCTTGGAAATACTGATATGGAGCCCGAGTCTTATGCTTTAGATTTAGATATTGTTGTATTTGTGGAAAGTTCAATAGTTCTTAGTTAGAGAATTGATCTTGATTGTTTTAAATCTATATTTTCCCAAACAACCAAGGAGGTATTTGTTTATAAAATTCTCACTGTTAAGGAATTGGCACTTGCGGAAGCGAATATCAGGTCCAATTTTGGTTGCACAAATTAATAATAATGGGTAACAGTAAAATAAATAAGCAGTAAAAAATTAAATGACACAATGATTTAAGTGGTTCAACTTTTCAATACGAAAAGTCTATTCCACTGACGACGGCACACCAAGGAAAAATCCACTAATAATCAAAATGGAGATACAAACACCAATTTCCAAAGCTTCATAAATTATACCAAAATCTAAAATCAATCCACAAAATATCCCCTCTAAATTATTGGTAATTTATATAGCAAGATAAATTAACAAACTTGCTATTAAATCAAATATTATCGTACAAATGAGAGAAACACTACAAATGACAGCTGAAATGGACAGTTTTGTCCTTGGGCTGATTTTCTCTGCTCTCTTAGTTGGTTACTGCTGGTTTTCTTCTTCCTTGGCTGCTGCTGCACTTCTTCTCTATGGTTGCTTTTCTCTGGTGCCACACAAAAAAAAACCCTCTGCAGTTTTTCTTTATTCTACTGCTGCAGATTTCTTTGGTGGCTGCTGCAAAAACTCTAGTGGCTGCATACCAATGTATTCACGCAGGAAGTTATATATATAGTAAGGGAAATAGGGTAAGGGTTTAATTAACCATTTGGGCTTTGGGCTATATTGGTTTTGGGCCACATTTAACAAATCTCCACCTTGGCTCAAAACATAACAAGTTCTTCAAATGAAATTCCTCGGATTACCAAAAATAACCGTCGTCCAAAACCCCGAAGGGTGATCATCTTTTGCAAATACCAATCAAGTCCAAGCAATGCTTGAACTTATTAAAAGGAACTGGTTTGGTTAACATATCAGCTGGATTCTCTGTAGTGACTATCTTATTGACAACAATAGCACCCTGAGAGACAATGTCACGAACAAAGTGATATCTGACATCAATGTGTTTGGTTCTTTCATGATACATAGTATTCTTGGTCAAGTGTATAGCACTCTGACTATCACAAAATATAACAGAAGTATCTTGTTGTAAACCTAAATCACACACCAAATCTCTAAGCCAAATGGCTTCTTTCACTGCTTCTGCTGCTGCCATATATTATGCCTCTGTTGTAGACAAAGCAACTGTAGACTGTAAAGTTGCCTTCCAACTAATGGCACAATGAGAAAGAGTGAAGACATAACCTGTCAGAGATCTTCTTCTATCCAGATCACCAGCATAATCGGAATCCACATAACCAATAACACTGCAACCAGTATTAGAACTTCCATCATATACCAAACCAAAATTAGATGTACCTCTCAAATACCGAAGTAGACCCTTACCAGGATTACCCATATATCTGCTGACAACACTAACTGCATGTGAAATGTCTGGACGAGTACAAACCATAGCGTACATCAAACTCCCAACGGCATTAGCATATGGAACTTGAGACATGTACCGCTCCTCTTCTTCTGACTGTGGTGACAAATCCAAAGAAAGCCTGAAATGCGCAGCTAACGGCGTACTCACAGGTTTAGAATCTTTCATGCCAAAACGTTCAAGAACTTTTTCAATATAACTTTTCTGAGTCAAATAAAGCTTGGCCGCTTGTCTATCCCTGTAAATTTCCATGCCCAAAATTTTCTTCGCTGCACCAAAATATTTCATTTCAAACTCACCATTAAGCTGAGACTTTAATTTATGAATCTCGGACTTATTCTTAGAAGCAATAAGCATGTCATCAACATAAAGCAATAAATAAACTGATGAACCATCATGGAATCTTTTATGATAAACACAACTATCATAATCACTCCTAGAGTAACCATGATCAATCATAAAAGAATCAAACCGCTTATACCACTGCCTTGGAGATTACTTCAGCCCATATAAAGACTTTTTCAATAAACAAATATGATCTTTCTTACCTGGAACAACAAACCCCTCTGGTTGATGCATATATGATGCATATATATTTGTTCCTCAAGCTCACCATGTAAGAAGGTTGTCTTGACATCAAGTTGTTCTAATTCCATGTCAAACAATGCAACCATAGCAAGCAACACACGAATAGAGCTATGTTTCACAACAGGAGAAAATACTTCATTGAAGTCAATACCTTTCTTCTGACAATAGCCCTTTGCAACAACACGTGCCTTGAACCTAGTTGCTTCAACCTCAGGTATACCTTCCTTTTTCTTGAAGACCCATTTGTTTCCAACAATCTTCTGGCCCTTAGGCGGTTTCACCAATTCCCATGTATGATTCTTATGAAGTGATTCAATCTCTTCATTCATAGCAACCAACCACTGAACAGACTCATCACAAGTGACAGCTTCATGATAACTAGAAGGTTCATGCACCTCAATAGACTCTGCCACAGACAATGCAAAAGAAACTAAGTCTGCATCTGCGTACCTCTGAGGGCGTCTAATCTCTCTTATTCCTTTACCCTTAGCGATACTGTATGGTTGCTCATGTTGCTCTTCTACTACATCATGAGCAGAATCGTCTATCTCATCCATAGATGGTTGATCTGAAGTGCCCTCTTGTACTTGACTAGGAGCTCCACTCTCAAGCTCCACCTGCTCACTAACACCGTGGTCTTTATCTGCAACAATAGACTCTTTTTTCTTTTGCAACATAGAAAACTCATCAAACTTAACATCTCTGCTAATCAAAAATTTAGGTGACTTGGGTTCAACACACCATAATCTATAACCCTTCACCCCAGAAGGATACCCCAAAAATATGCATTTTAATGCCCTAGGCTCAAGTTTACCATCATTAACATGAGCATAAGCAGGACAACCAAAAACTTTCAAATCAGAATAATTAGCAGGAGTATCAAAGAATACCTCAAACGGAGTCTTCAACTCAATTGCAGTTGATGGAGACCGATTTACCAAATAGCAGGCATGGTTACAAGCTTCAGCCCAAAAGGATTTATCCAAATCAGCTTGAAAGAGCATACAACGAGCTCTTTCTAAGAGAGTCCTATTCATACGTTCTGCTACTCCATTTTGCTGTGGTGTATGACGCACAGTGCGGTGTCTCACTATGCCATTCCTTTCACAGAACTCATTAAACTGACTATCACAAAATTCCAAACCATTATCAGTTCTCAAATGCTTGATTTTCTTGCTTGTTTGATTTTCTATACAAGCCTTGAATTTCACAAATTTTGAGAACGCATCATTCTTATTCTTCAGAAAATACACCCAAACATGACGAGAGAAGTCAATAAAAGTCAACATATACCGGGCACCACCCTTAGACACAACACGAGAAGGACCCCAAAGATCTGAATGAATATAATCAACAGTACCTTTCGTTTTATGGATGGATGTACTGAACTTGACCCTGCGATGCTTTCCATAGACACAATGCTCACAGAAATCAAGTTTCCCAGTTTTCTGACCGCAAAGCAAATCTCGTTTGCTCAAAATAGACATCCCTGCCTCACTCATATGCCCAAGCCGCATATGCCATAATCGAGTAGTGTCTGAATCTTGATCTGACGAGGATGAAACTGATACACTGCCAATAACAGTGCTACCCTGAAGCATATAGAGACCACGCGACAATTGCCCTTTAATAACAATGAGAGCACCCTTACTAACTTTTAAAACTCCACCTTCAGCTACATACTTATAGCCTTGTGAATCAAGAGTACCCAAAGATATCAAATTCTTTTTCAAATCTGGAACATGGCGAACATCTTTCAAAGTCCTAACAATACCATCATGCATCTTAATTCGGACAGTACCAATACCAATAACCTTGTAGGACATATTGTTTCCCATCAAGACAACACCCCCATCAATAGACTGATAAGAAGCAAACCAATCTCTACTGGGGCACATATGGTAAGTGCAACCCGAATCAAGAATCCAAACATCTCCAGGAGAACCAATAGATACTGATAGAACATTTTCACCATCGGAACCAGAACTATCTGCAACACCAGCAACATCATTAGTACCAGAAGACGTTGTGGTAGATTTTCCTTTACCTTTGAGTTTCGGACAATTTACTTTCCAGTGCCCTTCCTGACGGCAATAATTGCATTTATCTTTTCTTTTTCTAGATTTGGATCTAGACTTGCCTCTATTACTGCTTGTGCCTTTTTCTTGATTTCTACCTCTGACAAATAAACCACTGCTATTATCATTGTTGCTTGTAGACACCTTTTTCTTCAACTCTCTGGAATTCAAAGCTGCTTTGACATCTTCCAAAGAAATAGTGTCTCGCCCATATAGCATGGTATCAACAAAATGTTCAAATGAATGAGGTAAAGAACATAATAGAACTAAGGCCTGATCCTCATCGTCAATCTTAACACCACCATTTTTCAGATCACGAATAATTTTAGTAAATTCATCAAGATGATCGTGCAAAGGTGTACCTTCTGACATTCTGAATGTATACAAACGCTGCTTCAAATATAACCGACTGGTCAAAGACTTGGTCATATACAAATTCTCCAATTTAAGCCATAACCCAGCAGGAGATTCCTCATCACCAACCTCGCGTAATACCTCATCAGACAAGGATAACTGAATTGAACTCAAAGCATTTTCCATCAATGCATCTTTTTCTTCATCAGTCAATTTTTCTGGCAATTTATCCTTGCCTTCAAGTGTCTTAACGAGCCCTTCTTTAACTAATACGGCTCGCATCTTCATACGCCATAAACTGAAATCATTTCTACCATTGAATTTCTCAATTTCATATTTTGATGCCATGACAGAAAACCCAATATTAAATAAACAGAAGTACAACCCAGAAAATATGTAACCAATCAGATAACCAGAAGCTCAAAATAAATCCAAAAGAGCAAACTTAATCAGTTCCAATAAATAACAGAATAACCCAATTGCTCTGATACCAATTTGTTAAGGACCAATCAGATAACCAGAAGCTCAAAATAAATCCAAAAGAGCAAACTTAATCAGTTCCAATAAATAACAGAATAACCCAATTGCTCTGATACCAATTTGTTAAGGAATTGGCACTTGCGGAAGCGAATATCAGGTCCAATTTTGGTTGCACAAATTAATAATAATGGGTAACAGCAAAATAAATAAGCAGTAAGAAATTAAATGGCACACAATGATTTAAGTGGTTCAACTTTTCAATATGAAAAATCTACTCCACTGACGACGGCACACCGAGGAAAATCCACTAATAATCAAAATGGAGATACAAACACCAATTTCCAAAGCTTCACAAATTATACCAAATTCCAAAATCAACCCACAAAATATCCCCTCTAATTTACTGGTAATATATATAGCAAGATAAATTAACAAACTTGCTATTAAATCAAATATTACCGTACAAATGAGAGAAACACTACAAATGACAGCTGAAATGGACAGTTTTGTCCTTGGGCTGATTTTCTCTGCTCTCTTAGTTGGTTACTGCTGGTTTTCTTCTTCCTTGGCTGCTGCTGCACTTCTTCTCTATGGTTGCTTTTCTCTGGTGCCACACAAAAAAAAACCCTCTGCAGTTTTTCTTTATTCTGCTGCTGCAGATTTCTTTGGTGGCTGCTGTAAAAACTCTAGTAGATGCATACCAATGTATTCACGCAGGAAGTTATATATATAATAAGGAAAATAGGGTAAGGGTTTAATTAACCATTTGAGCTTTGGGCTATATTGATTTTGGGCCACATTTAACACTCACAATAGCTCATATTGAACCAATCATTTATGCAAAACTTGAAGAGTTGACACTTAGGGCGTTGTTCTTGAAGGGTTTGTAGTGAAGTTACAAATTCTTATCATTTACCAACTAGTTGGTTTGTTGAAAATTGGTGTGAAAAAGTTCAAAATCAAGGAGTCAAGAGTGAAACAAAAAAAATTTAGATGAAAATTTATTGCATTCATTTAAAAGGTTGTGTTACTACTACTTTGGATTTGGGATGAGTTTGTAAGGGATTTATCGGTTGACATCTACCACCAGCACTTGAATTTGCCTCTTGATCTACATATTTTCTCATCTTGAAAGTGAGTGGTTTGTTCAAGTATCACCTTTTTTACGCCGGAGAGTTTTCATCATAGATTCAAGGTCAAATTTTTTTCAAAGAATATGAGAATTAATTTAATGAATTACTAGTTGTTTTTGACTCTTTATTATCATTTAGTTATTTTTATTATGTTGTTTGTTTATTTTCTTTTCTTTGAGACTGTGCTTAACACATGAACTATATTTTATTTTGAGTGATGTGTTTGTTTGTGTGACCTAGATATATTTGGTTTTGGAATATAGTTAGAGATAATGGTTTTGGAATATAGTTAGAGATGATGGAGAGAACATATTAATTAATGAATTCTAAATATTATAAAGAAGAGTTTTCTCTATAAATAGTACTTCAAGGTTTGATATATTTGATTAATCTTTATAACTTTAGTCTTTGTTTTCTTATGTACTAAAAGTTAAATTGTTTTATAATTTTTCATCGGAGTTAACCTTTAATTACTCTAATTATTTTAAATAAGGTGATTATTAATAGTGTTAATAGGTAATTATAAATGTGAAAAAATTGAAAAAAAACATTAATTCTTTAAATTTTATCTTGTCATATATAAAATCATATTCACCTTTAAATCGCAAAGAAAGAAAAATATTAACATTTGTAAGGTCTTAAATGAATTGTTAATATTAAACCGGCGACATTTTAAAAATTAGATTTATTTTTATTTATTGTTACATTTTTTTAATTTTATTTAAAATATATGCTATTATATTAATAATTAAAAATAATGTCAATATATTAAACACATATACAAAGCTGCACAAATACAAACCAACTATTTTGTTTGTTAGGAAGGTATCACTGATCTAAATCTTGTTCAAAACCTGTCATCGAATTATTAAAAAAATATATATTAAATTATCGTTTCCATCAATGGCGTTTAAAATAATTAATTTTTTGGCAAAAACAATAGAAAAAATATAACATGCATTGGAAATTCTATCGACAGTTGACTAAAAGTTGAGGAAAAAAAGTTGTGTGGCTTAAGAGTAAAATATAATTAGTAATAAATTCTAACTATTAAAAGCTGTATTTAGTGTCCTGAGCTCCTTTTTAAAAAAATAAAAAATAATTATCATATTTTTAGAGGTGATTTGTTTTTTTTTCAACAGTTAGTATAAGATTTATGTACTGCCATGGAGAGATAAAGAAGGAAAAAAAAATATAAAAAAAAAATGATCTGCTCAAAAATGTAAGAAACCAAAATCTCTTTAACCTATTTTAAAATATCATCTTTTAGATGGAGAATATTGATTATTGTATTTGTAATATACAACAATAAGAAAAAGATATTTACTTCTCTATACTTTGTATCCCTATTTTCTTAATATTATCTCTTAATTTAGAGAAATTGTTATTGGTATTATTTGTTCGGTATCACTTAGTTATATTATTTAAAAAAAATTGAAAGCTAATAATAAAATAAATTATTTTAATATTTTTTTTATTAAATGATTAAAATACAATTAAAATGTGAATAAATTTTAAATTTAATATGAAAATATTTAAAAAGTAGTTATCCGTGAATGTTAAAATTTAATATGAAAATATTTAAAAAGATAAAAAAAATATTAATATTTTAATAAAAATTATTTAAATATATATTTTAATTTTTTTTAAATAAAAAATTATAATACGTATGAATTTTTTCATATTAATTATCGGTTGAACACTTGTTTTAATTTCTTAATAAAATAAAATAATATTTTAATATATAAAAATAATATAAATTGATTATTTTTAAAAAAATATTAACTAATTAAATCATATTTTTTATAATCTAAATCTTTAAATCAATATAAATAACTTAATCAAACAGACCCCTGTAACCTTTTCCTATGTCATTTTATTTTCATCTTGTTATAAACGAGAGGCTTTTCAGTGATGCAAAAGCAAAATTCACCATCAAACCCCGTTTATTTTTAAGATATAAACAAATAAGACAAACTAAACTGTAAAGCTTCCTTATAAAATAAAATATTTTTTTTTAAATTTAAATATTTTTGGGTTTACCTTTGACTTAAAGTAATTTAGTCTACTAGAGATGAAGGTTTTAATTTAGTAAAATATATATGGCTTTTTCGGTCGTTCAAAAGGCCAAGATGACCCTCAAAACGTCTACTTAGCATATATATATAAGTTTATAAATTTTTATGGGTGTTTACCTCTGATTAAGAATAGCCAGTATGCTTGAGTTGACTCCTTTTCCAACTTTATACAAATCTATTTGCAATTTCTAATCATTCTTACTACCTCTATTTTCTAAAATCTACCTCACTTATTTACCGGAAATTTATCTAAAATATCTCTGAAGATTTAACATATTTTCACGGTGTTCTTAAAATTTACAAAAAATACTATAATCTCTGTATACTTATGATTAATATTCTTAAATATAATGGTATTAACTTTTCTATCCATATTATATTAATATCTCTATGGTTTTCATAACAAATTCGAGACTAGATGTTTAATTCTAGTTGTTAATATTTGTAATTCCTGTATATTAAAAATAAATTTTTAATTTCTTTATCATAACATTATGTATTACTATCTTTATCTTTTTGTTTATCGGTATTATAAAATGATATATGCAAATATTTAAATATTTAAAATCATTAATTGGCTTAAAAATTATAATTATTATATCTGAACTTAATGAATCTATCACGATCTTTCTTTATATTCGTCTTCTCTTGTTACACTGATTATACCTTTACATTATTCAAACCTTAATACCCTTTTGGTAATGGTGAGTCTTCTGCATTCGTACATAGATGTTGTCTAATTTAAACTTATTAGAAAAGAGTGATTGCATTTCATTTTATTTATAATTTAATAATTATTACAATTCTAAAGCCAACTAAGAACCTTGAAGAGATTCTTAACCACTCATAATTATTATATACATAATTACTAGTTGAAATTTTTATTAGAGGGAGTTGTTATGCTAGAAGTAGTGTATTTTATGAGCTATGTGCTCTTTTGTTCTATGTTGAACTCCTTTTCTAGAAGTACCTTGGTTTGAAAACTTTTCTATTTGTGTCGAAAATTCCTAACTTTATGAAGTGATAGGGACTGATACATTCTTTCACATTGTAATCTATTAGTGAACTAAAAAATCTGCAATAAATAAGCTTATCACCTGCTTTTTATCTTTCCCTTGAAGTTCTTGATTGCTTTATTGAAGTTTTTTCGAAAAATAATTTAATTCACTTAAATTAATTTCTAGATATATGTTTTCTATTAGTCCTACATGGAAAGCTTTGTAAACAAATATTCAATCAACTCCTTACAAAATTTTGAAGTTACTTCCTATAGGGAATTCCTTTTTCGCAATATAGAACTTCATATCTTCTATGTGTTCTTGGGTAGATTTTCTAGCTAAGTTGTAGAGACTTAACCATTGTGGTTTGTTGAGATTTATATATTGGCCATTTTCATCTTCAATGACTAATGAATTTCTGGGGGATGTTTATCTGAATAGCACTGAATGTTTTACCATCTTTGATGTTCTTGGGAGAGATGCCTCTCTAAATAGTACTAAAGGCCTTACTATTTTTCCTAGAGTTGTCAACTTGCTAGGTGTGCTAGTTGTTGTAATGCTGTAGAGTAATTCCTTACTATCTCTTCTAGATTTATTAGTTTTTGTACTTTGTAAATGACATAACTCCCTTCAGCCTCAATTCTGTTGTTGAAGGCTCTATGAGTTATTCCATTAAACTTAATAATAGATTTACTTGCTCCTGTCAAGTTGTTGTAGGTTCCTAGTTTTGGGTCATTATACATGGCATAAGTCTTTTTTTGTTCTTCTTTTTCTACTTCATCAACCTAATTTAGATTTTTTATTTCAAAGATGTTACTCTCTTTTGAATTGTTAGGTTGTTCCTTTTCATCTTGAATTCTCTCTTTAGAAGTTTTATCTTATTTAGATTGAATTTTTGATGAAGATTTATTTTTAGAGTTTTTGGACTCTAAGAGTTGTTTTGAACAAGTTCTTCCTATTTATTTCTTGTTTCCATAAGAGACTTCTCGAGGTATAAAAACTCGAGTTGTTCATGTAGAATTTTTATCTCCTTTTCTTTTATCTTGATCTTGATATCAAGATGTTCCATTCCTACAAGCATAAAAATAGTTAGAAGTGCTAATTCTTTGCTAAGAAGATCTACTAAGCTATTCTTATTTCCTAGGAGATGATCAACATCAAAATTGTAGTGATTGAACCACTATTGTCATCTAACTAATCTTTTTTATTTATAATTATCTGCAATATTAGTTTTTAAGAAATATCCAAAATTCTTATTATCAGTTTTAACAGCTAGATATTTTTTTCATTAATGTTATAGTTTAATTCTAGACTATGGGAAGATCCTGATGTATATCCACAAAGGTATTCATATTTTTCATCTACTTTTGCTTTCAAAAATACTCTCCAATATTCTTGTAAAGCATATGTTTTAATTATCATTTTATCATTTGGTCCTGGATGATATGAAGTTGGTAAATTTTTTATATGTGCTTTTACTTTATTTGTATATAGAAGATTTTGTTCTATCCATTTTCAGATATGATCTTTTTTCAATTTTGCTTGTAAGCGTTTTTGTATTTCTACAAGTTTCTTGATATATGCTTTAGCATTTATCAAATATCCTAGAAATCTTTATAATCGGTTTTTATCTTTTAATTCATTAGGAAAACCTTGAATATTATTTAGTATATATGGTTATAAATTATGTTTTTCATCTTTAATTTTCAACACGTGGCAATTCCTGATTAATTGTCATATCCGGGCGCACGATATCCATCTGGACCGCGTAGCACAGGATAATTTGTTTGGGTAGACACGTGGGTCCCACCATACACGTCGGCCTGCGCTGTAGGTGGGCCCCACTCAATGCCGAGCAACGTGCACCTGAATACCCGCGTCCACTCTCTTTTGTCGTGTCTGGTCTCACGCGTCTTATCGTAACAACCATTCATTTCCTGATCGAACGGTTGGTGTCGCACGTTGGTGATTGCGCGACTTGCCTCCTTTTCCTACGCATAAAATAAATTTCCTTAATTACAGTTTAGCCCTCCAATTTAATTCAAATTAACTTTTAAACTTTTTTTAATTGCAATCAAGCCCTTTTCTAATTTAAATTCACTTTTACACTTTTGTTAATTACAATTAAGCCTTATTTTGATTCAAATTATATTTTAGACTTTTATTATTTGCAATTAAGCAATTTTTTAATTTAAATTATATTTTTGGACCTAAATTTGTAATTAAGTATTTTTTCAATTCAAATTCTTTAATTTTCTTAAAAATATATTCTTTAACAAATAAAGGGTAAATATTAATTTATTTCATTAAAATTAACTAAATATGTCAAGAACATAGTAATTATAATTAATAAAATAGATGAAAATAACTATATAAAATACAGTTATCACACCCCCAAACTTAATATTTTGCTAGTACTCGAGCAAAAGGAAAGAAATAAAACAAGTATACAAGCATTTAAAATAGCGATTTCAAAATATTTATTTTTGGTCATTTCAAATAACATAAGTCAAAGAAATAAAAGAATTTTATATAAGCATTGAAATCAATTTAAAAGTATATTACATTTTCACAATGAATTTTAGTGTGTGTGAAGTCTTTTCATATTTGATCACATACAATTCGGATGAGTTTATGCAAATAAAAACGCAATTAATTTTTAATGAAATCAAAATCTCATAAGTTTATTTTTCATTTCTCTCTCCACTAATGTAGACAAACACAATACACAAAATCAATAGGACTTTATTAAGCTTGTAATGTATGGCTTAGGTAAAGGTAGGATAAAAGATAATATTTAGCTCAAACATTTTCCCAAACACATCATTTTAGGATTGACACAAGATACCTTCTATCATCACAATAAATACTTCCCAATTTGGGATTTAACATCACATACAATAATCATTTTTTTTCAGAATCTATTTTCTTTTTTCTTCTTCTTCAGAATCTTTTTTTTTCTTTTCGAGAATCTTTTTTTTTCAATATCCTCTTTTCTTCGATATATCTTTAACATTTACTAACAATTGTCACATGTTAGTGAGATAAGAAAAATAGATATATATGTACATATATACATATATACATACATACATACATACATACATATATATATATATATGTATGTATGTATGTATGTATGTATATATGTACATATGTATGTATTACTAGGCTTTTGAAATGAGACAAAAATATATATATTAACTTTGAAGCTCAAAAGGGGTATACTACGAATAAAGCATGTGAAGGTAGATAGAAAGGATCAAATGATCCAAAGATGGCCTAAATCATTTTATTAGTTAACTGTTATCTAGAATTTTGCCTCGAGAGAAAATCAAACAAATTCTAAGAAATGTTACACCACAAATTTCAATTGAATTGCATACTCACATAAACCTTCTCTAAATTACCATAGCAACTCAAAAATCAAGTCTAGTGCTCGTAAACATTTATTCTTGTAAAAATGAAACATACGTAAAAATTATTCATAGCTTAGACAATATTCAAATTTTTCAAGGAGCTATGCATCATTTAAACTGAAGAAATAAAAATAAATCAATTCTCTATTTCTATGATTCCAACCTTCTGTTAAATTTTTATGTCATATTCTAGGTAATTTTTGAAAACATATTTCCTTACAAATTGCTTGCATAGAAGGTGTTAATTTATGGTAATACATTTCATATTAACAAATAAAAGATTCTATGTAACACATGTTATAAATCTTTATATTTGTTAAATGTCATTTGACTTTATTGATTTCATTATCACTAGATTTAGTGATAGTTATTCCTTTATCTACTATAATAAATTCCTTGTGTATTTCATTTACTATTATATCTAAATATTATCTTCCTATGTGAGCATATTTATTTTCATTAATAAATGTTATTGGTTTGTTAAATTTGAAAACTAAATTTTAAGATTTCCTATCATTTTATGAGCTATGTAGATTGAAGAGATTGTTTGTGTATTTTGAGAGGTTTAGATGAGTACACTTGTACCACTAGGCCATTCATCTAAGGGTTTTTTTTTTCCAATTCTTATACAATCTAGAACTAAGTGATTAGATTTATAATTTTCAAGGAGCTCGAATTCTGGTAGGATATTACTTCTAGTTCCCTAATTTATCTATTCTTCCATTTTGAGTGGTTATATTCTTCTATTGGAAGTATCAAGTTCTCTTAACCTTTGTCTATTTATTTCTTCCCTATATGGGTTAGATGTTTTTTCTTGATAAAGAACTGGTAATGAAATTGACTTCGTATGACCTTTTGGGGTTATGATTTCTGGTTCAGAATTAATCTCGCTGATTATTATCATACCATCTTCCTCTTTATTTATACAAATATTTTTATCATAATGTTTTTCTACTTCTTCATTAGTTAGTATTAACAAACTAATTAATTTTTTATATCCCTATTTTTAGGATTCATGAATTATTCTTCTAATTTTTTTTTGTATATTCCATTAAAATGGAATAATATCTTTTTCTTTAGATTTTTCTTCATTTTATCTTTTCTCATTTCTTGGTTTCAGGGCATTTGATCTTCTAGATGGTTCTCCTTTTAATTTTTCTAAGGGATCGTATTTATGGCTTCTAATATCATTATTTATATGTATGTTATATACCTCTTTTCTTAGTTCTATAAATTCTATATGTATATATTGTGTAATTTATTATAACCATATTTCTTTATTTATTTTAATAATGTTTTTGTGTTTTGATTATACATTATAGATATTTCGTATTTGAGTCTTAGACTAAGTCTATTTCCTCTATTAGAAGTCTTCAAGCTTTAATTAATGTTATTTGATTTTTTGTTATGTCTATTGGGATCCTTTTTGTTTCTAATGTATTTTTTAATTTATCTTTAAATATTATTATCTTCTTAATATGCTATCATGAACTCGTGCTTTCATTACTTGAAATTCTTCTTTTAGTTTTTAAACTTTTTTTATTAGAAGTTTTTTTCCATGATCTATAAAAGTAAATCTTGGTATATTATTGTTTTTAACTACATTAATTTTTCTTCTTAATATATAAATGTCATTCATTTGGTATTTCAAAGTCCTTTAGCATTTATGATTTTATTATTTGTCTACGTACTTGAAAGATTTTATTTATTTCTATAAATTCATTTTGTCCATATATTGATATATTATGACTGCTTGTTAATGAATACCCTACTATGTAGTGTGTTGAAAATGAATGATTTTCTTTTTTCATTAAATCTTTTATACGAAATTTATAAACTAAACTTAATATTTGGTTTAAGTTTTTATCATTAATATTAATAACTTAGGATATCCTGTGAATTTTTAATTTATGATATCTTAAATTACCATAGCTCATTCCTCCTATAGTATTTTTGTTATTTATTATTATATTATCTATCAATGTTATTTTTATTGATGTATCTGTTAATTCTCTTAAATAAGTTTGCATTAATATTTGGATTCTTCCTAAATGAATGTATCCAATTTTTTCTTTACCTTTTTTGGGGGATTTTTGATAGTTTATTCATTAAAGATTCTTTGTCAATTAATGATATATTATACATTCATTTTACATTGGTAATAATAATACTCATTTCTTTATTGTTTATTCCATAATAAACTATGTTTTTTCTTGATAATAATTTCCGTAATGATGAAAATGATGAATGTTTAAATTCATTTTTTTTAATATTTAATTTTACCTTTGAATTTGTTTTACTAATTATCATTTCTGTGAAAAATATTATAAAATGCCTTTTATTTCTAATTATATTATTCCTTGATTACTATTTACTTCCATTATATTTGATATGTATTTTTAAATTTTTTGAAACCTTGGAAATATTTTTAAAGATATATTAAAACTTTGGAGTATTTTTAATGATATTTTTAGGAAAAAATAAAAAATATCCTAAAGGTTAAGAAATCTTCAAAAATATCCCTAAGGTTTCAAAAAATTCAGAAATATCCCTGAAAACATAACAGAGGTTAAATCTAACAGTTATCAAAAATATCCCTAAGGTTTAAAAAAATAAAATAAAAATCTCAAAATGGAAGAAGAAATAGTAGACATAGAAAGAGAAGACATTTCAGGATTTTTTTTACAAGAAATGGTGATAAGTAACAAGAAATTTGAAGAAATTCAAAAAGCAAAGTTAAATCTTAAAGAAAGAGATGGATTTAAAGATCCATCATTTTTATTAGGAAAATTGTTCCCTAGAAAAAATATAATCTATTATGGTATAAGTAATAAAGAAATAAGTATTAATATTACAGACGCAAAAGGGAGATATAATATACCATTAATTGATAAATAAACTATATTAAACAAGCTATCAAAAATTCCTCATAAAGATAAAGAAAAATTGGATACATCCATTTAGGGGGAATTAAAATATTAATAAAAGCTCATTTTAGAGAAAGAATAGATACACCAATAAAAATAACATTATTAGATAACAAAATAATAAATAGACAGGATGCCTTATTAGGAATTATCCATGGTTATTTAGGATACCAAAAGCTAAAATTTACTACATACCCTAGATTTGCTATAAATATATATGATACAAATTTAAATCAAGTATTAAGTCTAGCTTATTAATTTGAAAGAGGAGATTTAATGAAAGAAGGAAATCATCCATTTTCAATACATTATCTAGTGGCATATTCTTTAACAAATAGGCATAATAGTTCAATATATGGACAAAATGAATTTATAGAAATAGATAAAACTTTTAAGGAACTTGGACAAATAATAAAACCAGAAATACTAACAGACTTTGAAATACCAGAAGAATGTAAATTAGATATTAAAGACAAACCCTTAATAACAAGAAGAAATAGTAATATTGTTAAAACTAATAGCATACCAAGATTTACTTTTATAAACCATGAAGGAGAAACTTCTAACCAAGAAGAAGTTAAAAACCTAGAAAATGAAGTTAAAATAATAAAGACATTAGTTCAGGATTGTATATTAGGGAAAATCATGTTTAGAGATAAAATAAAAAATATGCATATAGAAATAAATGGAAGCCTAGTAGGTGTAACAAAAAATTAAGCAATATTATTTGAAATTATACAATTATTGACAGAGGAAATGGATTTAGTCTAAGAATAAAATACAAAATATTTACAAGAAATAATAGATATACAAAACAATTATTAAAAGAAATAAAGGAATGTGGTTATAATAAACTGCAAGGAGATCATATTCTTTGATTCCTAAAAATGAGAAAAGGAAAACATGACCTCAAAAGGTCATATGAAACCAATTTCATTACCAGTCCCTTACCAAGAAGGAACATCTGACCCACATAAAGGAGAAATAAATAGGCAAAGAATAGAATAACCTGATACCACGTATAGAAGAAGACAACCACCTAAAATGGAGGAAGGGTTGCATTGGGAAACTAGAGGTAGTATTCCACCAGAATTCAAACTAGATTATAATTATAAATCTAAACTTCTAGATTTAGATTGTATAAGAGATAGGATAAAAGTCTTAAATGAATGGTTTAGTGGGATGAGTGTGCTCATACAAATTTCTCAAACTACCCAAATAAATCCTTCAACTTGTAGAGTGCTTATAGCACATAAAATGATAGGAAATGTAAAAGTTTGGTTTTCAAACTTAACATATCAACAACATTTATTAATGCAAGTAAATGCTTCCACGAGAAGAGAATACTTGGATACAGTAATAAATGAAATATATAAGGAATTTATTGGAGAAGATAAAGGAAGGACTATCACTGAATCCAGTGAAAATGAAATCAATGAAGCTAAATGACATCTAACAAATATGGAAATTTGTAACATGTGTTACATAGATTCTTTTATTTGTGAATATGAAATGTATTACCATAAATTACCACTCTCTATATAGACAACCTATAAAGAAATGTTTTTTCAAAAATTACCTGGAACATTATATAAAACCTTAACAGAAAATTGGGAACAAAGGAATAGAGAAACTATACAAGCTACTCTAGGAGGAAGAATAAGAAGTCTTAAAGATTGGATCATTATTAAATGCCAAGAAAGAAAAGAATATAAACAAATAAGAGGAAATGATAAAATTTTCTATGATACAAGAGATTTTAGAATACCAGGGAAATATGGAAGTAATATAAAATCTTATAAACAAAAATATAAAAAGAGATTTAATAGAGAAAATTATAAAAAAGATATTTTAAAAGAAAAAAGGAATTATTGCCCTTTAGGAAAGAAAAAATGAAGATGTTGGATCTGTAATGAGGAATGATATTATGCTAATGAATGTCCAAGAAAACTTCAACATAAAAAAGAATTTAAAAAGGAATTTCCATAAAAAGCAAAAATCTTAGAAGAAACTTTCAAAATGGAATTAGAACCAATCGAGAAATTTGATATAGATGATACTTATAGTATCTATCTATTGGAAGAAACTGAGGAAGAAATAATTGACTGAGAATATGTACACTCAAATTTTGTATATTCTTCATCAGAAGATGAATGATTTGTATAGTATTACAAATCCAAATAGTACTTACAATAAAGTAGGACTAAAATTTAAAGGCTATAACACTTATTATTTATATGCATATATAGATACAAGAGCTAATATGTGTGTAGCCAGTAGATATGTATTTCCAAAACACAATTGGAAACAAGCACCAAAAGGTTTAATTGTAAAAATTGCTAATAATACTACAATAAAACTCAATAATGTATTAAAAGATAATGATATAATAATAGGAGGAGAAAACTTTCACATTCCTATTATATATCAACAACAAACAGGAGTAGATTTGTTAATAAGAAATAATTTCCTAAACTTATATCAACCTTTCACACAACATTCTGACAAAATAAGTCTTACAACCTTAAAAGGAGATACCATATATGTTTTTAAAGTAAGAAAAACTTTAATTGGCTCAAACCCAACTTTTATGCAACAACATAAAAAGTGAAAACGTGGTGAGATAGAAGACCAACAAAAACCTTATTTAGAAAATATCTCATTAGATATAGAAGAAAAAAAAATTTTTTTTCTCAATGAAATACAAGAAGACCTTAATAGGCATTAGAAAACTATTAAAAATAGTCAGTTCAGAAAATCCTTTGGATCCAAAAATAAATAAATCTAAAATAATAGTCAACATAAAATTAAAAGATCCTAACAAGATCATAAGAGTAAAACCAATGATTTATACTCTAGAAGATAAAATTGAATTTGGAAATAAATTCAAAAACTTTTGGAATTAAAAGTCATAATACCAAGTAATTCACCTCACTCTAGCCCAACATTCTTAGTTGAAAAAGAAGCTGAGAAAAGAAGAGGAAAAAAGAGAATGATAATAAACTTTAAAGCATTGAATAAAGAAACTATTGACGATGTATACTTCATTCCAAAAATGGAAGAACTACTATCATTAATAAAAGGAAAGAAATATTTCTCGAGTTTTGATTGCAAAAGTGGATTTTGGAAAATAAGACTAGATGAAGAATCCCAAAAATTAACAGCATTTAGTTGCCCCCAAGGTCAATTCCAATGGATAGTTATACCATTTGGATTAAAACAAGCTCCAAGTATTTTTCAAAGATATATGGATAACATTTTTAAGAAATTACAAGATATTTGTTGTGTTTAGATAGATGATATTTTGGTTTTCAGTAATGAATTAAATAAACATTATTTGGATATTATCAACATACTACAAGAATGTAGAAAATAAGGCATTATACTATTTGAAAAAGAAAGCAGTACTTGTTCAATAAAAAATCAAATACTTAGGGTTGGAAATTGAAGATGAAAAACATAATTTACAACCCCATATACCAAATAATATTCAAGGTTTTCCTAATGAATTGAAAGATAAAAATTAATTACAAAGATTTTAGGATGTTTAACATATGCAGAAGCCTATATCAAGAAACTCGCAAAAATGAGAAAACCATTACAAGCAAAATTGAAAAAAGATCATATTTGGAAATAGACAGAGGAAGATACTCTATATATGGATACAATAAAAGCAAAGGTAAAATTTTTACCAACTTTATACCATCCATGACCAGATGATAATATGATAGTTGAAGCAGATGCTTCACAAGAATATTGAGGACTAGTTCTTAAAAGTAAGAGTAGATGACAAAGATGAATATCTTTGTAGATATATATTAGGATATTTCCAAGGTTTAGAATTAAACTATCATAGTAATGAAAAAGAATATTTAGCTGTTAAAAAGGCTATTAAGAAATTTTCAATATATGTCATAAGCTCCACATTCATTGTGAGAACTAGGGCTATTCATCGGATCGAAACCGCTGATTTTACTGTCATCTGATCCGATCCGACCATCCGCTCGGATTGAAACATCCTAATCTGCAACCAATCCGATCACCTCTTACATCCACTCAATCCGATTCGTAAAATATTCGGATGACATCTAATCAATCCGATCAATCTGACCAATAAATTTAATTAACTTTATTTTTTGTATTTTTAAATAAAAAATTTAATTTTTTACATAAATCATAACATAAAATTATTTGACTTTAAAAAATATTAAAAAATTAAATAAATATATATTAATTATATATATATATATTTAATTTAATAAATATATATTAATTAAATAATATATAATTAATTTCGGTCGAATCGAATGAATCGTAGTGAAATCCGTCATCCGATCCACACTTAACGGATGGAAAAAATCTCTATCCGATCCGACCATCGGATCGGATCGAATGAAAAATAAACATATCAAATTAGATTGATCGGATGATCGGATTTTTTGCACACCCCTAGTGAGAACAGATAACAAGAATTTTGGTTATTTCTTAAGAACTAATATTGTAGGTGATTACAAACAAGGAAGACTAGTTAGATGGCAACAATGGTTTAAACATTACAATTTTGATGTTGAACATCTTCCAAGACATAAAAATAGCTTAGTTGATGTTCTTACTAGAGAATTAACACCTCTAACTATTTTTATATTTTCAAGAATGGAATATCTTGATATCAAAATCAAGATAAAAGAAAAGGAGATAAAAATCTTACAGGAACAACTCGACATAAAAGTAGCTTAGTTGATGCTCTTACTAGAGAATTAACACCTCTAACTATTTTTATATTTTCAAGAATGGAATATCTTGATATCAAAATCAAGATAAAAGAAAAGGAGAAAAAAATCTTACAGGAACAACTCGAGTTGCTATATCTCGGTAAATCTCTTATGGAGATAGGAAAGAAACAAGAAGAATTTAATTATTCAAAACAACCTCTAGAGACTAGAAGCTCAAATGAAAAATCTCCATTAAAAAAGGAAGAACCTAACAGTTCACAAAAAACTTCTAAAACCACAAAGCTCAATTGGGCAGATGAGGCAGAAAAAAAAGAAGAGAAAAAGGTTATGTGGTTTATAATGGCCCAAAACCAGGAATTTATAACAACTAGGTAGAAGCTAACAAATCTATTCTAGGAATTAGTGGAGTAACTCATAGAGCGTTCACCAACAGAATAGAAGCTGAAGGTAGTTATGTCAACTACAAAACACCAAAACTAATAACTCTAGAGGAGATAATGATAAATTATTCTGCAGCACTATAACAATAACCAATAGCTCCAAGTAGATTGACAAATCTTGGAAAGATGGCAAGACCTCCAGTGTTGTTTAGAGAAACATCTCCTCCAGAGACATCAAAAATAGTAAAACATTCAGTATAATTTGGGGAGACATCTCCTAGAACTACTCCAATCATTGAAGAAAAAAGGACCAATATAGAAACCTCAGTAAACTACAATGGTTGAGTCTCTATAATTTGGCTAGAAAATCTACCCAAGAACATATTGAAGGTATGAAATTCTATACTACAGACAAGAAATTTCCTACATGAAGTAAATTCAATATATTGGAAGGAGCTGATCCAATATTTGTGTATAAAGAATTTTATGCAGGACTAATAAAAAATATATATCCATGAATTAATTTAAGTGAGTTAAATTATTTCCCTAAAAATTTTAAAAGAGCAATCAAGAATTTCAGAAGAAAAATTAAAACATGTGATAAACCTGTTTATCTTAGACTTTTTAGTTCATTAATGGACTGGAATGAGAAAGAAAGTATTAGTCCCTACCACTTCATCAAGATAGGGATCTCCAACACAAACAGAGAGGTTCCCAAACCAAGGGCACTTCCAGAAAAGGAATTCAATACAGAAGAGCTTTGTGTATTAAGAGGTCAAATGCTAAGCTAAATTTACTATAAACTCAGGAAGATTGACAATTCTACTGAGATTAAAGTAAATTATTTAACTAGTAAAGTCATCACCATTTCCCATAGTAGCATGGCTCTGTCAGAATAAGATGGTGAAAAAATCACCAAATATGAAATCAATTTTAATTGCAATAACCTAGAAATTGGTCAAGAAACAAGGGAGTATTTTGCTTCTATGCCAGAAAAGTCACCAAAGACCACAAATGCATTCTCTGCATCAAAGACTGAGAAGATGAAGATGCATCATCATCAACGTCATCAAAGGAACTATCGGTAGAAAATGACAAAGAAATATAGGAAAAGAAACTGTTAATAGAATACTACAAAAGAAATAAACCTCTGTATCTAGAAATCTCAAAAGTAATGGCTATCCTTTAAAGTAGAAAATCAAATGAATTATTAGAAGAAGGATAAAATAATAATTTTAGTCTTATAAACACGGATTCCTTGTTCTATAAAAGGAACCCTTATTATCATTTCAACACACACACACACGAATACACAGAAATCAAGAACTCTCTACTATGAAACACTCTAGCATAGAAAACCTCTCTATCTAGAAATCTCAAAACCAATAATGTTATACCCAGTAACTATGAGCAGCTAAGCACCCCTTTCAAGGTTCTTAGTTGGCCTTAAGTTGTAATAATTATTATGCTATGAATAAAATGGAGTTCAGTTACTCTTCTTTAGTAAGTCAACTATTGGACACCATTTATGTACGGATGCAGAAGGCTCACCATTGCTAGGAGGGCGTTGAGGTTTGAGCAAAGCTAAGTCATAACAGGTGTAACAAAAGAAGACGAACAGAAGGGAAGATCGTGGTGGACCCATCAAATTCATGTATAATAATTATAAATTTAAGCTAGTTAAGAATCTTGAATGTTTAAATATTTGCTTACAACAAAACATAATATTGTTAAAACATGAAAATGGAATTTATTTTTAGAAATAAACAACTAATAATTCCAATGGAAATCAAAGATAAAAATCTAATTCTATTAGAAACATTTGATAAAAGTTATCTCTATCATTTAAATGAATATTTTAAAAATGAAGACTATGAAGCTTGTTTTGAAAATTTTAAAAGATTTGACACCTTAGTAGATATCTATACAGATTATATTAAAGCTATTATAAGCATCATAGATCATCTTGTTTCAAGGACATTAAAAGATTATTTTATTCAAAATATGTGAGAATAGAGGAATAAGAATTCAACAACTTAATGTTTGGATATTACTTCTTTGAAGATTATAAATACACTGTATGTACACAAGAAAAACCCGATTGTATACTACGAATAGGACAAAATAATATACATTCAACACATATGATTTATCAAGATAATAATACTCTATGAAAATCAAATCATTAGTAAATAAATTAGAATTATTAGATTTAACAAATGAAAGAGTAATTTTTAATTTTAAAAGACAATTAATAGATTCAAGATTAGAATTAAACAACCAATATAATGAAGAACATAATATTTATGCAATTGTAATGAATACAGAAGAAAATTAGACATATACAGTAAAATAATAAGATTTTTATACAAATTATTACCTTCAATAAATAAACAAAGATCATCAACTAGGTTAATATTAACCCCCGATTAAAACTTGTCTCGATATGCAAAAACCTAAAAATAGTAATTTAAATAGTAATGAATGAAAAGTTAACACCATTAAGATATACAAGTATTTTTGATATTTTACAAATCTTAAGAAAATAATTGAAAATATGCCAAATCTTAGGGGCATTTAAGATAATGTTCCCATATTTCTTCGTGTATCTATTGTGTTTTATCTCATAGTTTTAGGACTCTTTAATCGAAGAATATATCACTAAATTACAGTGCTCGTGATCTCTATTTGTTTTAGAATAAACTTTGAGATGATTTGTAAATTTTATGCTCTATACCTTGAAATTACAAAGCTAAAGACACTCAAATTAAAGTATGACCTTTATTTTCCGATAGAGTAGTGGTTTTAATGAAATAATGCACCCAAATATTTAGTGGGTAGTTAAATCTTTATCTTTCAAATCACAAATTTAAATTGTATTAAATATCATTTTATCAAAAAGTTATTATTTTATTTTATTATATTTGCTTTATTATTTCATGCCGATCACACAATACATAAGAAAATTAAATAAAGTATTAAATCTATACCTTACAAAAATTCAATCACACTATATATAACATGAGACAAAAAAATTCATTGTATTTTAGCAATTTGACATATACTACCCTTATTTAATTTTTTTATACATATAACTTTTACGTGTAAATGACTTGCTTTATAAATTAAATTTTTATTTCATTTAAAAATATATATTTATTATTCTCACATATTTTAAACATATGTTCAATATATATTTTTAATTTATTTCCTATATAAATATATTTTTAAAAATTTAAAAATATTTAAATTATAAAATACAAACATTAAGAATTAAATAATAAATATAAAAAAATAAAAAATAAAAATAAAATTTTATTTATAAAAATCAATAACAACGAAATTAATTTTTTTTTTGTTTTCTTTTTTTGAAAGTAAACAAGTATATTATAGATTTTCACTCTCTGTATGAAAGGGAACCAGCAGAAGGCACAATAGAACTCCTTAAGCGAGGACATACTCAATTTTAAAAACACGATCTCACTCATGTAACACCAATCAAGATACCAATTAAACTATCCCAAAGTTAGTAAGTATATATTGCAGATTTGATCTTTTTTTTTTCATTTAAAATCTTAATACATTAATTAAAAATGACATTATAAAGACTAATAATCACTTTTTGAGATAAAATAACATAAGAAATAAAAATCTAAACTTGATTATATAAAATTCATCTAGCTAAAAGATAAACACACACACCTATAAACATATAAATAAAAGTTATTACTATGATAACAAATATTTTAATATTCTGCTTGAAAATTTGAGTAGATCCATAACTCCAAATAACTAGCAAAAACAAGCTTAAAATGTCTAGTCAAGTCCTTGATAACTATTTCATTTCTAGAGATATATTTCTTTATCTAGTGAAATTTTCCAATGGTGAATTTAAAAGAACATATTTCTGCCAGCTTAAATCTTTTAAAACTGACAGTTTTAAATACATTGTAAGAGATTTTCACAAGTCTCATTCTTGAAGACTCAAGGAGAAAGACAAATAGCATACATAATACATACAAAGGCCAACTAAGATCAATTTCACGTACTAAAGATCATGTTTTAAGTAATAGAACTACTAAAGTATAACAAAATTGCAAAATACTTTGAACAAAAGTACTTAAATTCACTGTGGGAAAAACTGTAAAATTTACAAAAATAAAAAGATGAAAATTAACATTCACTTTATTTTTATAGATATTACCATGAACTATTAGTATAATAATTTTAACTCATACTATGAGAGGAAAACAAATTTAGATCATTTTGTTTTATCTGAAATCACCTTTATGAGATAAAAGGGCTTTTTGAGATTGATGAGAAGTTTTAAAGAATTGTAGAAAGATAAAACCTCTATTTTTAGATGAGAGAGTTCAATGAGATAATAATTTTTTTAAAAGGATGAATTTAAACACAAGAAGTGAATATTTGAAAAGAAAAGAAGATGGGAAGAAAATGGGTTAAGAAAATCAAAGATGAAGTTGGATATAAGCGTCCATACAAAGAAGAGAAAGAATCTTAAGATATACCCATTGAAGAAAAAATTGTACTGCAGAGGAGAGAGAGCATTTGACTCCTATTGCAAACATAGTTTTCTTTCATTTTCTTTAGGTCATTCAATATTCTCAACTTTATAAAAATGACTAATAATCCATAAATTTTTATTAATTTTTATACCCATATTTTTTACATAGTATCGCATATAATTGTCTAAAAAATAAACCACTTTTTAATTTAAAAAAAAGACTACTATAAATCACTAATGTATTACCATCTCAGCTACATAACAGTATCTCATTTGATACAGTTTAGTAAATCCAATTATAGTTATGAATAATATTACATTACATCATTTGTGTTACATCTCACATTTGAAATACATAGCATTTTTATTTCAAAATAATTCTAACACATGGCACGATATGACACATATTAATACAAAAGTGAATGATACTAATGTTTCTCTTTTCTCTACTTTTAATCCACCTTTTTATTTAATTAGAATTATTTTAAAACTTTAGAAGATTTATTTATTTTTCTAAGTTATACTAATCACAACGTAAAAAGTGTGGTTTAGAAAGCTATGCTAAACATACACAGAGTCACTCTTCTTAAGCCTCACCTCCCTCCACTACGTATATATACACATCATTTCCAACTTAAATAAGTTAAATATAAACTTACATCACAAACTGCTAGACTAAATTCCCCAAAGAACAAAACAACAATATTAAAAAGGGGGGAAAATAATGAAACAAGTCTCCATTATTACTCTTATTTTTAAAATTTTACTACTACATAATTTCATTTACCAACATGAAACTTCAACCACCACGAAATCAAATGCCACCGATCAATTAGCTTTATTGGCCTTCAAATCCCAAATCAAATGGGACTCAAACACTGCTACCATTTTTGACACTTGGAAAGCCAATACTTCTATCTGCAATTGGTTTGGTATTACTTGTAGTCTTCACCACCAAAGAGTTAGAGTTTTGAATTTGTCTTATGCTGGACTTGAAGGCATCATCACTCCTTATATTGGAAACTTTTCTTCCTCCATATTTTAGAGCTATGCAACAACAATCTTCATGGTCCTTTACCTGAAACATTAGGTTATCTATGTCATCTTGAATTCTTCGATTTGACATTCAATCATCTTCAAGGAGTCATTCCATCAAATATATCACAATGCAAACAAATTCAGATGATTTAGTTAGGGTTTAATCAAATCAAGGGAATATACCAAAGTAAATAACAAGTCTACCAAATTTGAAGGTGCTTAATTTACCTTATAATAATTTGGTAGGTATAGTTCCTTTAAATATCTTCAATATGTCAACTCTTATAGTCATTCCTCTTACTCAAAATAGATTTTCTAAGGTTAGTCTTCCAATAGTTTATGTCATAATCTTCCAAATTTAGAGATTCTTGGTCTTTCTTCAATTTTAAATCCAATTAGTAATCAAATTCCATCAAGCTTGTGCTTGTGTAAGAATCTTAAAGAAGTTAAGTTACGTAACCACGGATTAAAAGGGACAATTCCTAAAGATAAAGGTTTCTTGTCGAAGCTTGAATATCTTGGTCTTATTGGTAACAAATTGACATGCATAATTCTAACTTCTTTGGGTAATCTTTCATTTTTACAAGTTTTGGAGCTTGGTAACAACAAATTGGTTGGTGAAATTCCAAGAGAGTTGGGTCGACTTTCGAATTTGAGAGTTTTAGATTTGGGCTGCAATTCTTTGTCTGGGACATTACCTTTAACCATTTTTAATCTTTTTTCACTTGAATGGTTTCAAATTCAATACAATAATCTAACTGGTAAGGAACTCAAACTTCCTAGGGTTAGTATACTCCACTTGGCTAATAACCAATTTTATAGTACAATCTCGAATTTGATCTCAAACACTTCAATGCTAAATTTTTTAGACTTATCTGGAAAACAAATCCACTGGTTCAGTATCTGCAACACTTGGTAGTTTAAGGTTTTTGGAAAAACTACTTATAAAAAGCAATCAACTTAGTAATGAGTTTGAATTCATTACTAGTTTGTCATAGTGCGAACATTTAAATCTCCTAAGTGTATCTAGTAATGCATTGAAAGGAGAACTTCTAAAATCAATAGGTAACCTTTCAAATTCTTTTGAAATCTTCAATGCAGAACAATGCCAAATTCGAGGTTTTCTTCCTTATGAAATTGGTAACTTGAGTAGGTTAACACATATTTCAGTAGAAAATAATGATATAGTTGGAAGAATTTCTTAGTCTATTGCAAATTTAAAAAACCTGAAAAGATTTGATCTTTTCAAAAATAAAAAGAAGGAGATTTTCCATACTATTTATTTCTTGCAGCATCGATTAATGAAATCTATTTTGATGAAAATAAAATTTCAGGTCTTATGCCTTCATGCATCAGAAACTTTACCCAATTAAGGATCCTCTCCTTTTCTTGTAATGTATTCACATTTATGCCTCAATCCTTGTGGAGTCTTACTAAAATTTGGAGTTTGAATTTCTCTCATAACTCGCTAATGGATCACCTTCATCCCGAGTTTGGGAACTTGATTTAGCTAATAACATTGGATATGTCAAAGAATAAGTTATCAAGAAGTATTCCAAATACATCATCTAATATGAAGATGTTGGAATTTTTGAACTTGTCAAACAATGCATTTCAAGGAACCATTCCTATGAAAATTGGTAACTTGGGTAGCCTAAAATCATTAGACCTATCATGTGTAAGAAAAAGAAACTTTCCATTTCCTCAATTGAGTTATTAGCACACACAAAAATTATCTCATACCACGAGCTTGTTTGAGCAACGAATAATTTCAGTGAAGAAAATCTGTTGGGAAGCGGGAGCTTTAGTTCTATATACAAGAGAATCATCTTGTCAAATGGAGAAGAACAAGTTGAGGTTGCTATTAAAGTCTTCGATTTGTGACTGGATGTCGCATTTGTATCGTTTGATAGAGAGTGTTAAGTGCTAGGGAATGTTAAACATAGAAATTTTTTAAATATCGTAAGCTCTTGCTCAAACATGGATTTTAGAGCTTTGATTTTTGAATACATGCCTAATGGTATTCTTCATAATTTGTTATATGATTCTCAAGAAAGGCAACAATTGAGCATTCTTCAACTCATAGACATTATGATTAATGTTGCAATGGGACTTGAGTATCTTCATTATGGATATTCGAAGACAATTGTGCATTGTGATTTGAAGCCGCACAATATTCTTATAGACTAAGATGTGGTGGCACATGTTGGTGATTTTGGCATTGCAAAGATTTTAGCCACAGACAAGTCTATGACACAAACTGAATTGTTAGGCACCGTGGGCTACATTGCACCAAGTTGGTTAATTTTCTTGCTGCCTTGTTATTAATATTTTGAGGATAGGTGACTAAGTAGGTTCACTACTTAATTCACTTGTTTTTAAAATAAAATAACTATAAAAGATATAACAATGCATTTAAGTATAGTAACTATTTTGCCTTTTCTTTTTCAATAATGATTGAAATAGTATTTTAGAAATAAAAAGACTAAAAAAATAGAAAGAAAATAATAAAAAATGATAATTTTTCCTTATATTGTTATTTTTAAAACAAGTAGAGTAAACTTATAACAAAAATAATTAGTAGATCAAAAGTATCTATAATATCTTGGATATACCCATTATATTTCCACATTTACAAGGATATCAATATATAAGAAACTTTTGTAGATAAATTTAATATTTTTTAAAAAAAAATTATATCGATGTCATTAATATCTTCAATATTTATATAAAATTAAATTGTTAATACATCTATAAATACTAATATTTTAATAACTTGTCTAAAAAAACAGAATTTAGAGGGGAAAGAAGGGTATCAACAAAGGGAGATGTATATAGCTATGACATAATATTGATGAAAACATTTACAAGAAAAAGTCCAATGGATGAAAAATTTATTGAAAGAAAGAGTTTGAGACAATGGGTCGGTAGTTATTTTCCTAATCAAGTAATGGAGATCGTGGACACTAGTAAAGTTGGCATGACAAGTGTAACTATTGAGTTTCTAACTTTTATTATTGAATTAGCACTACTTTGTTCGAATGAACTTCCACATGAGAGACCAACAATGAAGGAGGTTGTGACCAAATTTAAAAAGATTAGAACTCAATACTTCACTGTAGCAACATCAAGTAATAACAAATATTACCTTTAATTTTCATTTTGAAGCCAAGTAACACGTTAATTATACTTGGGAAAGAAAATAGACGTTCTCATGTAAATTTTGACCTAAATGGGTGTATTAAGTATACACGCTCATGTTTATGTCATGTTGTTTGGACACAGATACTTCACAAGTGAAAGGGTTTAAGCAGGGATGAAAATGTCGACGTTGTCAACGACATTAGTATTATAATGTCGTTTTTTACACATCTCGTAATCGAAATATGATATCTATATCTTTTGATTAAATTATTTCAAAAATATCGATAGTATCATTAAAATGTCGATAAAATATCATTGTTACTAAAATGTCGCTTAAATGTCATTTTTTTTGCTAAAATGTTCTAAATATTGTGAATATGGTCGCTAAAATGTTATCAAAATGTCTTTAAAATATCGCTAAAATGTTAAATAAAATATCCAACATATCAATTATTAATTTGTTTTTCTCTTTTTCCTTCTTTTAAATAGTCATTTTAATTCAATTTTTTCTCATTATTTTATAGTAAATAATATATTCTCTCTTTTTTAACATGTTTGCTACATATATAATTACTTTTAAAAACAAAAAATAAATTAAATTTATTTTTATACTATTAAAATTTATCTATTTATAGTAGTTATAATTAGATAGTTTATTTAAGTATTTCAAACTTTTTAACTACTTATTTTAAAATATTTAGCAAAAAAAAATTGTATTTTTTATTATACAAAATTTTAATTAATTAATTAATTTATTGATTAATATAAATATTTTATGTATATATATATTAAATAAAAAATTAATTTAAAATATAATAATCGATTGTTTTGATATTTTATAAAGTTTTCTTTCATATTTTTGATAATTTTTATGATTTGTTTTTAAATTTTAATCGACAATGATAATATTTTGATATTTTCGTAAAAATTATATCTTTGTATCTTACTCAACGTTGATATTCTAAACCTCTGGTCTAAGTAACATAGTTTCAGGATATACTAGTGTTAGCAAAGAAAAATATGTTATCCTAATTACTCTGTTTCTCTACTTTGTGAATTATATGGACGTAGCTCCATATGAAGTTCCAGCAATAAAATGGTAATCTAATTTAATTTCGGAAGTCTATTATTTGTTCATTTACTAAAATTGATACTGATTATAATTTGAACTCTCATGAGCCATATTGAGATCTCAGTCTGTCAATTTTTAATGCAGGCAACACCACAGAGACATTATGATTCGGTTAGATATATCACTCTTTTATTTAAAATAATAGGTTTAAATCATATAAAAATATCGTTTATTATTTAAAAAAATTACAAAGAAAGTGTAGTTTCAATCAACACACCTGTGTTCTTCTACTTCTATATAACTCAGAATACTATTTATGTATTTTCACTCAACCGTGGATTCAACGGCACAAGATAAAGTTAATTAAAATAATTTAATCCATTTGATATTTTTCAAATTTTTCATTTTAATTAATTGTATTACATCCATTTTTTTATACATAAAATTTTATATATTTTATTTATAATATAAATAAATATTTTTTTTAACGTTATAAAAAAATATAATTTATTTCATAAATTAATTAAATTATTTGGTAAATTAAATATAACTATAAGTCTACAATAAAATCACCAAAATAAGTTGAAGAAAAAAAAAACTAAGAAGATGATGAAGAATCTCATGGTTATACGGAAAGAGTAATATCACCCAAATCAAGCTGAGCAGCAATCTCCTCGAGCTGTTTCTTAACGCTCATATCAATAAACTTAGACCCAGAATTTCCATATCTCACTGTAAACCCAGCAACCAAACTCGGATCAATCACAGTTTTAATCCTGACATTCTTAGCACCAGTCAATTTCTGAACTTGCTTTGCAATCTGTGCCAAATGTTGAGACTCCAATTTCACAACCGAACTCACCACTGCCAATTCAGTATCAGTCAATCCATTGTACACAATTTCAAACTCCTTCACTATCTCCTTTACCAAATTGATCCTTTGGGCATCTACCAAAAGATTGAGAAAGTTCACAGTATGTGGCTGAAGTCCAGAAGATGTTCCAAGCTCCTCAACAATTTTCCTCTTATTTTCTATTTCAATTGTTGGGTTGGAGAAGAATTTTAAAACTTGTTCGTCTGAGAAGATGTTTTCAATTTTCTCGATGTCGGCACTGGTGTTGTCTAAGTTATTGTTTGATTTCGAAACATCAGCTAAAGCTGTGGCATAACTTGATGCTGCTGAGGATGACATGCGAGATCCTAAACCAAAGCCTCCATGGCGGCGACGGATTGATGGGATTTTGAGGGTGAGGGTAAGGAAGTTGGTGGTGGGATTGGATATGGAGGTCGAAAGAAAATGGGTTTTGAGTGTGGGTTTTTGGGATATGGATCTGAATTGAAATAAGATTGGGGTGTGTTGAAGTGCAGCCATTGATGGGCACTCTGTTTGTTGTTTTCCCTTTTGGTTGAAGACGGGAAAAAGGAGATAGGGAAAAGAGACAGAAGAAGAGATGAGCGGTTGAAAAGTTTGGATTGCAAATACTATCCAAACAGTGGGAAGAAATCAGCCAGTTATATGTATCCATATGGCACCATAATTGCTTTCAATAGTTAATAAACAGTAATTCTTTATGACCCGAATAATACTGATATTAAATCAAATTTTTGTTTTGAAAAAAATAAAAAGTTTCTGAAGTGAAAAAGATGATATTCTTACTTTATTATTTAGATTATCATCTCGTAAAAAACTTAAATTTTGAGCTAGTAGAAAATGTAATGATCTGAGTAAAAGAATAGATGTATCAAATTTTAAAATACATATAACATTAACCGAATTATTAGTTAAACTATTCCAAGTTAATTATATTAAATCAAATAAGATAGGTAAGTATTTATTAATGATGTTATTTATTTTTAAATATGATATAATTTTAATATCAAAAACTTTATTTATAATAATTTGTTATAATTTTTATTTTTATTTTCTTTTGTTCGAAGAATAAGAAAATTTAATAAATTAATATTTATCTTTTATTATATATTGTAATTTATTTATGTATTTTATTTTAATATTCTAGTACTTTTAGATATTTTTGTTATTTAATAAATAAATAAGAATTTGGAGAATATTGTTATTGGAATGTTTTTCAATTTATCAAAATTAACTATTGTGTTTATAAATATAAATGTTAATAGATGTTAAAATATTTGGATTCGATCACTTTGTTAATAATCTATATAATATTGAGAATATTTATTGTTATTTATTTATTTTATGTGACTTACAACATCAAGAAGTATAGTAATAGAGAGCAATTATGTGCGACCTTTTATTCCTCACTTCAATGGTAACTAAAATTATTAGAGTGTGTTTACGAGAAATTTCTTGTGATTTAAGGAGTATTGGAGTCTCATTGAAATTGATTTTGTTGAATCCCGTGGAGGAGAAGTGTTGTCAACGACACAAAGGAAAACATTGGATGACCAAAAGCTAAACGATTGAAAGGCAAATAGTTATTTGTTTTAGGCGATTGATCGCACGATTTTGGAGACCATTCTCCAAAGGGATACATCGATACAGATATGAGATTATATGAAAAAGAAGTATGAAAAGCAACGAAAGAGTTAAATTTTCTCACATTCAAACACTATGCAGTGAGTCGAGACCCTTAAGATGAAGTTTGGTGAGTCTGTTTTTGATTGCTTTTCAAGAATCATGTCAATCGTAAATAAGATGTGAAACCATGATGAAAAGATGCAAGACATGATAGTGGTGTAAAATATACTCCACTCCTTGATTGACAAATTTAATTACATAGTTTATTCAATTGAGGAGTCCAAAAACACCAATAAGTTAGATGTTGATGAATTGCAAAGATCATTGGTGATTCATGAACAAAAGAAAAATTGACATACTATTGAAGAACAAGCTATGAAAATCACTCATGAAGATTGATTTGGAGGAAGAGGTCGGGATTGTGGATTTTTTAGAGGAAAAGGAAAAGGGAGACAACAATTCAACAAATGGATTTTGTAGAATGCTAAAAAGTGACATCTATTGGGGCACTATCAATATGAGTGTCTGGGATAAGAAGGAAAACCATGTTGAGATTGGAGAGGAGGAGGAGATGTTGTTAATGATTTATAGGGAGTTAAATGTAGCTAAAATAGAGGATGTATGGTTTCTAAATTCAAGATGCAATACCCATACGAGTGGGGATGAAATTTTCTTCTTTAATTTCTCTGATTTAAATGAAACTTCTTAGCTAATTGTGAAGTTGGGGAATAATTCAAGAATGATTATGATGGAGAAGGGCAATGTAAGGCTTCAAGTAAATGATTCACTTATGTTATCATAAAGGCTTTCTATATGTCTGAACTGATGAATAAATTACTAAGTATTGGGCAGGTATAACAGAACGGGTTTGCAATTCTTATATGACATTGGAAATACATAATTTATCATCCAAAGATAGGTTGTACTATAAAGAAAAATATGTCAGCAAATAGGATATTTGTTTTTTTGGCCACGGTTCAACCTAAAGGAGCTACTTGTTTTCATAAAAGCATAGAAGATTCATATCATCTTTAGCACTATAGATATAGATATCTTAGCTTTAAAAGTCCGAGAAAAATTTAGTACAAGAAGATGGTGAAAGGATTGCCACAGCTCAAAACTCCTTCAAAGTTGTACATTGACTACATTGTGGGAAAGCAATGCAGAGTCTTAAACCCAAAGAAGAGCACATAAAGAACTTCTCAGAGGTTACAACTAGTACATGTTGATATCTATGTGTCGATTACAACTATCTCAAACAACAAGGAAAGGTACTTGATCACCTTTATTGATGACTTTAACTGTAAAATTTAAGTATATTTCTTAGCTGAGAAGTCAAAAGCTTTCACCATTTTTAAATGCTATAAGAATCACGTTGAGAAAGAAATATGTTCGTGTGTGAAATACTTATACACGAATAAGAGAGGTCAATTTACATCTCATGAGTTTAATGATTTCTCCAATAAGAATGGTATAAAGAGGTACTTGATAGCTGCGTATATTCCATAGCAAAATGGTGTGACATAAACGAAAAATAGAACCATTATGAATATAGTTCATAACATGCTCTCAAAGAGAGCATATTTCAAATAATTTTTGGTTAGAAGCTATCAATTGGAGTATGCATGTTCTAAAATCGAAGTCCAACTTTAGCAATGAGGGATATGACTCCTAAAGAAGCTTGGAGTGGAGTTACACCATCAGTTGAATATTTTTGAGTTTTTGGTTGTGTTTCTCATGTACATGCTCCAGATAGTAAAAGAGACAAGTTGGATGACAAAAACATCAATTGTGTATTGCTCAAGGTTAGTAAAGAATTAAAAGCCTACATATTATATGATCATGTTTCTCAAAATATCATAGTGAGCAAAGATGTTGAATTTGGAGAAGACAAGCATGTGATTGGGATAAGAGCTATGAAGAGTAAATTATAGTTGTTTGATGAGTGCTCAAAAAGCACTAAAATTACCATGATTTTATACTCATTAATTGATTAAAAATATATATATTTATATGTTTTATCATATATTTATATAAATTTGTCTTTTTCGGAATCACGGGTATTTTTATTGTTTTTCAGGTATTTTCGATTAAAAACGTAACTTAAAGACTCAAACAGGAATACTGGAAGCAATACATCACAATTATATTACTAAATAAATGGGGAAAAGTCAACAAATATGGAAAAATTGGACAAAATGGGTCGAAAAGGTCAAAAATGTCAAAAAGGAGAAAATCGCGCCCGGAGCAGCCCATCCCGCGCGCGCCAGCGCCCAGCCACGCCGAGCTGCGCACGCGGGTACTGTTCATCTACGCAAAGATGCGTGCATGGGTACTGTTCATCCGCGCACAGCTGCGCGCGCCCAGTTGCCCTCCGCGCGCGCCGACGCCATTTCGCCCCATTTTTCACGTGTAGCCACCCCCATGACGTCATACTGACGTCATCAATGACCTCACCATGTCCATTACGCGTTTTTACATTTTTTTAACATTGTTTTACTCATTTTTTCTCTCCATCCTCACCTATAAATACCCCCTTCCCTTCACTTCAAAAACACACCTCAAAACACACTTCTCTCTTCTTTCTTTCTCTCCATTTCTTAGTTTTTAGGTTTTTTTTAGTTTTTCTTATGTTTTAGCTAGTTTTGCTTAGTTTTAGAGTTCTTCACTTTTTGGGAAGAACTAGTTATGTTTTTTTTGTAATTTATTAGCTTTTTGATTCAATAAATGGAGGTGCAAATTCCGCTTGGAGGTTTTCTAGCAACGGGAATAGCGTCGAAGTTCTGTAAGGATTTTATTTTCTTTACAGTTATTTTTATGCTTTATTCTTACATGTTATATTTAATTTGTACATGATTAAATTTAAGCTGTACTATTTGTAAACATGATATAATAATAACGTTGTTATGGTTGCGAAATATTAAATAGGTAAAAATCTCTAAAATGAATTGATTTTATTTTTATTCAAGATTTTATATTAAGAATGTTAGAGAGAAATATATTATTTTTCGTTACAAACTTAAATCTGAAAATTAGATTTTAAGGTTTAGTTATCGATGCGATTTAGAGTAGTGCTCTTTTATTTGTTGGTACAATCGCCTTAGGTAGTTAGAGTGAAGCTCTATTTCAAAAGTTTTTATAAGAATTATTATCCGAAAATGTATTGACAACATGTTTTAGGTAGTAGTTTTAAAACTTGAAAGTTAGTACTCGGATAACTAAATTCTTAGGTTTAATTTGGACACCTTGAATAAAGTTTAAAGTAACCACCAAAGGTGGCATTTAAATGGTTCATTTTCAATCTCTTAGAAAAAGGAATTAATTTAATTAACCAAATTAGTTATCAACCCCACCCATAGGTGTTAATTGATTTGTTTAGTTAACAAAGAATATCTAACCCCACCAAAGGTGGTATTCATACAGAATCAATAAATATCAATTCATATCTTTAATAACCTAGATAATATGAGCAAGCATAATTAACTTAGTTATTATATCCATAAATACTCCACCATTATAAAAGATAAAATTTGCACAAATGTTTATTGAATCTATGTTTATTTTTATGTTATTAGATTAAAAACACAAAACCCAAAATATCGTGATAGGATGTTTAGGATTTAATTTCGTTTTTAAAAGTTTGAATAATAAATTAAAAACCACATACATTCCTTCCTTAGATCGACCTTGGGAGTATACTTATCATTTTCTACGAAATGATTCGTGCACTTGCGAGAGTTTTATAAATATAAAACCAAAGTATTGGTAGGATCGGCGATGCCGGTTTTCGTTCATCATTGTTCTAGAATAGGGTGATACTAAAGAAGAAATAGTTGTGAATGGTGTCATTGAAGAGGAACATATTGCAAAAGGTGAAGAGAATGCTTCCTTAGATGATCTAGCTAAAGAGAGTTCACCTATTTCAGATGATAAAAGAAACAAGAGAGTTCGAGGATGGATGGTAGATTATGAAAGTGGAGAAGGCCTCTCTGGGGAAGAAGAAGATGTGGCTAACTTTATCATGTTTACAACTATTGATCCAAGTTATTTTGAAGATGCTATGAAGAGTGAAAAGTGGAAGAAAGTCGTGGATTTAGAAATTGAGGCAAAAGAAAAAAACAATATATGGGAATTAACTAACTTACTTACTGGAGGAAAGAAAATTGGAGTGAAATGAGATTGTAAAATAAAACTCAATAAGAATGTAGAAGTGGAAAAATATAAGGGGCTATTGGTAGCAAATGGATGTTCTCAACAATATGGGATAGATTATTCTAAAGTGTGTGCCCTTGTGGCATAAGTAGAAACAATTTGTTTGGTGATCTCACTTGTAGCTCAGAAAGGAAGGCTTATCTACCATTAGACTTGAATATGCATTCTTACACGATGAACTTAAAAAGAGGTCTTTGTAGAGTAACCCCGTGGATATAAATAGAAAGATGAAGAGCAGAATGTGTACAAACTCAAAAAGGCTCTATATGAACTAAAGTAAGCTTCACAAGAGCTTGGTATAGTCACATAGAATCTTATTTTGTGAAGGAAGGCTTTGAAAGGTGTCCTTATGAACTTACTTTGTTCATCAAAATAGAAAAAGAGGTAAAATTTTGATTGTGAATCTATATATTGATGATCATATAATCACTAGGAATGACGAGTCTTTGTTTGTTGAGTTTAAGAGTTCTATGATGTATGAGTTTGACATGACTGATCTTGGGAAGATGAGATACTTCCTCGTTATAGAGGTGTTGTAAAATTCTGATGGAATTTATATTGATCAAAAGAAATATGCATTAATTAGAAGTGATGAATAATTTTGGCATGGATAATAGCAATCCTGTTCACAATTCAATTGTTCCTAATTCTAAGCTTTTGAAAGATGAAGATGGAATGAAAGTAAACAACACTTTTTACAAGTATAAAATAAGAAGTATCATGTATTTGATTGCAACTAGACCATATATGATGTTTGTAGTAAGTCTTTTAACAGGAACATGAAAAATCCCATTAAAATTCACCTGTAAGTAACAAGGAGAGGCTTGAGGTACTGGAGGGTACAACTAATCTTGGGATATTCTACAAGAAAGGAGTAAGCATTTTAGGATATGTGTTTTTATTAGGCTTAGGAGTAATGTCTTGGTCTTCAAAGAAACAACCAATAGTCACCCTATTTACCATTGAGACAGAATTCATTGATACAGCCTCTTATGCTTGTCAATTAATATGGTTGGAGAGAATGTTAAGAAAACTTGATAATATTCAAGGTACTACTATAATTTATTGTGATAGTAATTCAACAGTTAAACTCTCCAAAAACCTAGTGATGCATAAAACAGAAAAATATATTGATGTTTGTTTTCATTTTCTTCGTGATCTCACAAAGGATGGAGTAGGGAAAGGATGGAGTAGGGAAGATAGTTCATTGCAATATACAATGATAAATAGTAGATAAGATAGTTCATTGCAATATAATGTGACAAATAGTAGATGTGATGACTAAGCTTTTGAAACTTGATGGTTTTGTGAATTTTAGAGGTCTTTTAATCATATGCCCATTACCAAATATAAACCAATTGTTGAGAGCTTTTAGTTTAAGGGATGATATTAAGATTTTAAGATTTGATTGTTTTGTTAATAATACCTATAGGTTATGGAATGTTTGTTATTGTTTGAATTATTCTTTAGCCATTTACCATATACTTAGGAAGCGTAAATGTAGACTGCATTTTTAGTTTCATTGTAATGACTATATATTAGCTAACTTGTTTAATTCCTTTAATAAACAAGAGATAATTCTCTCAAATTCTACAGACTTTAAATCATTATTATTGTTCATAATAGGATATGCATTTAATAGTTGGTGGTTGTATCAAGCAAACAGGTAAATGACCGTGTGGATATACAAAGATATTGCATGGATTAACTTAGGCAGGCAAGATGCAAAATTTGAAACACAACGTGATTCGCCTAAAGTGCGCCGTTTTGCTATGCCTTAGTGGCTATACATCCTATACAACGTTATTTTTCATCCAAATTAAGTGTCTTTCTGACCCCACAACGTACAACTTCATTACTAAGCACTTCTTGGCATTAGATTTAATCTAATATTTTAGATTTATAGTAAGATTTTGTCTCAAATTTTGCCAATAAAACCGATCGAGCAGCCCCATATTTAAAATCTGTCACTCTTTTTCATTTAGAGAATATTTTAGAGAGATGCATAATCAATCTTTGAGAAAGACATCATTATATTGGACAATTAAATCAAGATTTTTAGAGGGAAAGATAAACCAATTTAAGACTTTTGATATTTATTCAATTAAAAATATTTTAATCTTTATTTTTTTTATTTGATTTAAAAATATTATGTTTTTATAATTTTATTCATGATTTTAAATTTAATTATGATTGGTTAATGTTTTATGGGATTTTAGCTTTATTTTTATGATTAATTTTAAATTTTAAATTATAATATAAAGATTATTAAAAGTAAATATTTTTCAATTAAGATTTAAAAAATCATTTATGCGTGATTTCTGTAAGTCCCTCCTACATTTAAGAGGAAGAAAACACAAACTGCAGTGCAGAACCACCACCCAGAGAAGAACCACCACCCAGGCAACCACCAAATTCCAGAGAAAGTAACTACAAATTGGTAGGTACATCTAACATCGATATGCAATTTTGCCTATAAATAAAGAATGTCTTTGCTCTTGTAGAAACATCAACACACCAAACAAGAAGTAAGCAAAGCTAAAGGAACAATTTCCTTGGAAGAAATATATATTCACAGAAGAAATGAGATTATCTGTAAAAATATCGGGATATTTTTCTAAAAGGGAGTGACAAAATAGTGAGTTCGGGAAACACTCACGTGACACTATTTCGGGGTTTATCTCAATTTGTTGTATCGCTCTCACTTTCACTCCATTAATCTTATTAGCGGAAGAAATACTTTTCTGAGTTTGTCCCGTGGACTTAGCCCAAATTAAAGCGGTGAACCACGTTAAATTTCCTGTCATTATTCTACTGTTGAATTCATTTTATCTTTACCCGCCGTGCCCAACAATCGGTATCGTGAGTCGTCTAGTAAAATTTTAATATGCTCATGAAGTTATGGATCGATCTTCCACATCGAAAAGATTTTATTAGGTCCGCATGCGTATTTATTTACGTAAAAAAGAAACACAAATAAAAAATGTCAAGCCAAAGGTAGATATTGAGAAATTTAATGGCAATAATAATTTCTCTTTACGGCAGCGAGGATGTAAGGATATTCTCATTCAACAAGGCCCATAAGGCGTCATTGAAAAGAAAAGAAGATAGCAACTGGCTACCGAGGAACAATGGGAGGAAATAGATTTAGATTGTACTAGTACAATCCGTCTAAATCTTTTCTGACGTTGTCTTGCAAAACATTGAATCAAAAAATCATAAGACCGCTAAAGAAACACGAGAGACTCTAGAAAACGTGGTACATGTCAAAGAACCTTGCCAATAAATTTTATTTGTAAAGGAGCTATATCGATAGGAAGGAAGATAATGCGAGTACGATGACGCAAAGATGTTAGCAATTTCAACAAGAAGCTTTCTCACTTAGCAAGATTTAATGTGAGTTTTGGCGATGAAGAGAAAGTCAGATGTTATTGGCATCACTACCCTCATCATATAATCATATCACAACAACTCCGACTTATGCAAAAGACAAGATGGAGTTTGAAGTTTGTCATAGGTTCCTTGTTCTCATACGAGAAACAAAACAAGGAAAGAGATTCGTACAAGCCCTTATCACGTAGTCTAGGAAGGAGACCGTACAAAAGAACAAAAACCGAGAAGTAAAGAAAGCAGGCAAATCAAACAAATTTGCCAATGTTGAATGCCATCATTTGTAGTTAAGGGTCACATTAAGAAATTTTGTCGGGTGTTCAAGAAGGAACAAGAAACGAACACAGCAAAGTAACAAAAAGGACGACAAGAAATGATGATGAGCAAACAAATACCATAGACGAGTTCAATATCGTTTATGGCGAAGATTTTGTCAATCTTGCATCACACGACCGCCGCGATTGATACAGCTAAGCATAGCTCACGCTTACATCACGTAGAGAATTTTTCTCATCATACACACCCGGAAGTTTTGGTGTTGTTAGAATGGGAAATGAAGGTCTGGCTCGTAGTGTAGAGGGTAAAGGAGACGTTTGCTTGGAAACAGAGAACTGAACCGACTATTTCTCAAGGATGTCGCATATTCCTGATACGCACCTAAATTTGATCTCAGGCGCCGACTTGCAAATGAAGGATATTGTAGCTCCTTCATTTATGACAAATGGAAACTTACAAAAGGCTCCTTAGTAAAGGGGCTGTGAGGTGAGAAGCATACAACTTTCAGATATAATGCAAGCAAAACTTTCTACCGACACAAAGAATGCCATGTAGAAAGATAATGCAACCGAGCTACGGCATAAGAGACTCAAATACACGGGTGAAAAAGGTTTGACAAGTCTAGCCAAAAAGAAGATATTGCTCGAATGGATGAAGTACATTTGGAGAAATGTGTTCATTGCCTTCACAGAGCAAAATAGGTTGCTTTCAAGAGCTTCCTCCTTCCAGTAATGAATAATATTTTAGATCCGATTCATTCGTATTTACATGGACCAATGCCAAAGTCACTTGCGGTGCTCAATACTTTGTGACTTTCATTGATGATCATTCAAGGAAGACGTGGGTATATCTTCTAAAGACAAAGGATCAAAGGTTAGATGTCTTCAAAGAATTTCATGCCTCAGCTGGAGACAGACCGGAGTTAAGCTAAAGGCATCCGGACACCATACGGTGGAGAATACATCGACCTTTCCATGCTTATTGCAAAAGCATGGTATTCGACATCGATGACACCTCCAAAGACACCGCAGCTTGAATGGTTTAGTCCGGAGGATGAATAGAACTTTGATGGAGGAGCAGAGTTAGATGTCTACTCTCACATGCAAAGTTGCCTAAAACTTTGGGGTGAAACCATACTCACAACAGCATACGTGTTGAATCTTTCACCTCGTACTCCTCTCAAGACGGATGTTCCAAATAAAGTGTGGTCGTGAAAGGATGTTTCCTATGATCATCTCGAGTGTCAGTCGCAAAGCATTTGTTCATATCCCCAAGGATGAGAGATCCAAACTCGATGCCAAAACAAGACAAGCGTATTTTTATTGGCTACGGCGGTCAAGATCAATTTGGCTATAGATTTTACGATCCAACTTGCAAAGAGACTCTGTCGTGAGCCGTGATGCTATATTTGTCAAGATGAGACCATCAAGATATTATCAAACCGAAGAAAGATGTTCCTAATTCCAATGGTGACTCATCGATTTGGAATTAATTCCTCCAACATCGCGCTAAGACAAGTTTGAGATGAAGACCGTGTTTATCCACCTCGACGAAGACGATGCCCCATAGTAGTTGGTTCTCAAGACGAGGGAAATAATGATGTTCATTATCCAAGACCAACACCTCGCGCTTCTCATGTTCCACCTATCGAGAAGAAGTGATAGAGCCGAGGCGACCCTCTATCTCATATCCTCCGCATGAGTATGTAACTTTCACCGATGAGAATCCCGAGAATTACGAAGAGAAGGTTGATGGCTAATCCAAACAAAAAATGTATTCAAGCCATGCAAGATGAGATGAAGTCCTTGCAGACGAGAACAAAACCTTTGAGGCCGACGAAATTGCCCAAAGTGGGAAGAAGTGCCTTGAAAATAAATGGGTGTTCAGTGGCGAAGCATGGGGACATAGTTCCAAATTCACGATACAAAGCCGCATTGGTTTGGCCAAAGGATTCACCAAAGAAAAGGTGTTCGACTTTGATGAGATTTTTCTCCAGCTGTGGAAAATGACATCCATTCGCATCGTGCTGGGGTTAGCATCATGTCTTAACTCGAGGTTGAGCAAATGGATGTCAAAACCGCCTTCCTACACGGTGACTTGGAAGAAGAGATATACATGGAGCCTGAGGGTTTTCACTGCGGAAAAGAAGATTATGTCTCGCAAATTGAAGAAAAGTCTCTACTAGCTTAAAACAAATTCAAGACAATGGTACAAGAAGTTCGAGTCTCATATTGGGAGCAAGTGCTACAAAAAGACTACTGTGCCATTGTGTTTTTGCGTGCGTAAATTTCTAATGATGATTTTATTATTCTTTTGCTCTACGTGGATGATACGTTGATTGTTGGCCGAAATATTTTAATCAACAACTTGAAAACGCTTGAGTAAGTCTTTTTCCATGAAAGACTTAGGACCAAAGAAAACATTCTTGGCATGACTATTATTAGAGACAGAAAAGCAAGAAATTATGGTTGTCACAGAGAAGTACATTGAGAAAGTACTTCAGAGATTTCATATGAATAAGGCTAAAGCGATTAGTCAGTCCTCTTGCTAATCACTTTAAGCTAAGTTCTAAAATGCAGAGGCCCTTCTACGACAGCAGAGAAGGAAGAGATGGAAGAGGTTCCATATGCTCAGCTAGCTGGAAGTCTAATGTATGCCATGGTTTGTACACCACGCATATCACTCATGCAGCTTGAATTGTGAGTGCATTCCTTTCAAATCTTGAAAGGAACATCGGGTCATGCAGTGAAATGGATTTTTAAGTATCTTCGAGGTTCTTCCAAAATATGCCTATGTTTTGGAAATGATAAACCCTCGTGTTAGTTGGATACACGTACGCAGATATACCTGTGACGTGGGATTCCGTAAAATCCACTTCGTGTTACCTAATTACATTTCATATGGAGCCGTGTCATGGCAATCAAAGTTACAAAAACGTGTTGCATTGTCCACTACCGAAGCAGTAGTTTATAGCAGAACTAAGCATGTAAAGAGTCAGTTATGGATGAAAAGTTCTTGAAAGAATCAAGCTACAACAAGACAGCTTATCGCTATTTTCAGGATAGCCTGAGAAGTATCCATCTCTGAAAGAATGCCTCCTTTCATTCGAGATCAAAACATATCACGTGAGATATCACCGGATTAGGTGATGTAAATGGAGAAGCTATTACAACTCGAGAAGATCCATACGTAAGAAAATGGATCGTACATGTTAACAAAAATTCTCCCGAGACAAAATTTTGAATAATGGCTGCTTAGCTACCTGGATTGGCGATCCCTCTACGTAGCTTTGGAGTGGGAGATTTGTAAGTCCCTCCTACATTTAAGAGGAAGAAAACACAAATGAGAAAAGGTGAATCCACCAATGGTAGGGTAACCATAAATGGTAGTGCAACCACCAATGGTAGGTGCAACCACCAATGGCAGAGGCAACCACCAATGGTAGGTGCAACTACAATGGTATAGGTGGTAACATTGATATGCAATTTTGCCTATAACAGTAGGCAATGCCTTTGCCTTAGAGAAACATCAACACACCAAACAAGTGTCAAGCAAGCAAAGCCAAAGGAACAATTTCCTTGAAGAAATATAGTGTCATAAAAGAAAGTTTTAGAGAATTATCTTAGAAAAATATCGGGATATTTTTCTAAAAGTGAAAATGACAAAATAAATAGTTTCGTAAACACTTCACAGACACTATTTTCGTTTATCTCAATTGTCAGACGCTTCTCACTTTGCACTCCATTAATCTTATTAGCGAAGAAATACTTTTTCGAGTCGTCTCCGTGACTTAGCCCAAATTAAAGGGTGAACCACGTTAAATTTCCGGTGTCATTATTCTACTCTGTTGAATTCATTTTATCTTTACCCGCTGTGCCCAACAATTTCCTTATAAGTAAAGTAATTAATTGAATTACAAAAATTAATAAGATAATTAAAGTGAGAATTAATACTTATGATCTAGATTCTCTAGCAGTCCTAGTGAATTATTTTTTGTTTTCTCCTTTGGTTTTCTAGGTCAATTTTTTTTTTTTGCCTTTTTTGTTGAATTTTATTTTTGAAATACAAGATTTATAATATTTTTTAAGATTTATAATTATAAAAATAATATTATTATATTTAATTAATATATTTTTTCTCATTAAAAAAAAACTAACCTTAAACATTTAACGTATTCTAATCGAACACCGTATAAATTAAATTCTACTTATTTAAATTCTTATAATCTCGAGTTTCATTCGATTTAATTATATTTATTATTAATAATTATTATTTTTGTTATTAAAAATTTTAGTTACGTTAAAAACATCTTAAAAACTTGAAAAGATAGTAAATAACATCCTAAAATCCAAAATGTAAATCCAAATTAACCATGAAAATTAAAGGTAAATTGTAAACTACAAAACTCGAATCCCATGTAAACTCACTTTCGAAAATTGCAAGCAGAAGACAATTAATAATTAGGAACTCTAAAATTAAAGATTAATTGGAGGGAACATGATAGTATTTGCCTTTACACAAGCACCTATACACAATTGGACATGACTCAGTTGAACATTTGAAGCTAATCATCACTCTTTTACATGGATAACATGATCCACATGCATGCGAACAATCTGGCAAACTCGACCCCGTTGGGTATAGCTCCATGCTCAATTCTACTTTTGCTCTTCTCTGCATTTATATATATATATATATATATATATATGTTTTATAAATCATTATTTAATATCTTTTTAAACATTATCAATATATATATATATATAATAGGGGGTAAATGACGTAGGGCTCATTATTCGGATTACAATATATATATATATATTACAAAAAAAACTCAATCCCATATAACATGAATTATTTGTAAGTTAATTAATTAGAACTTACTACTATTTTTTTTAAATATTTTTATAGATATTGAATTATTATTATTATTATTATTTAATTTTATCATCCTAGTAAAAATATGTAAATTTGTGTAAAAATTTCAAATAAATACAATATAAATATATAATAATTATCAAATAACAACACGTAACTAATCAAATTTTAACTGGTTCTATATACGTATATATTTAGAAAGTTTTGTTTAAATAAAAAAAAAAATTTAACCTCAGCAGTGAACATTGTGCCTTCCCCTTCCGATATAACTGAAATGTGAAATAATAAAACACATGATATATCGATCAGAATCAGAAGGTATATATTAATAAAGATAATTAATGTGATATTATATTAAATCAAACACATACAAGACTTACAAATAGGCCTCCAGCCAAGGCTATGGTCAATCATGATTGATAAAACTAGAACAAATAATAACACTATTATGTTCTTCATATTTTGATAACTCGTCGTAAGATATCATGAGGCTACACAAATTTGAGTCATGAGATGAGAGTATGAAAACAGAAGCTATATATATATATATATATATATATATATATGAATGAAATTAAAGGCTATTAAATATGGTACAACCTTTGGAACTCACATGATTCACGGCTATCCTTTTAAAGTTTCACATATGGTTTACAAAGTCACGTCCCACAAATCAAATATATTAATTAATAAATAAATATTGTTATATATGTAATTTTACTTGTTACTGTTTATACAGTAGATACTGTAAATAAATGCATTATTAAAATATATAATAATATAATATTTTAGGTAGATAAAATTTAAAATTGATATAATTTTTTTTTTTAAAATAAACTATAAGAAGTGTTGAGGGAGAGAAATCGTTTATCAGAGTTTTTTATTAAATAAAAAATTAAAAAAATAATAAAAGATAATAAAGATAGGGGGAAATACAGCTTTAATTATTTCGAAAGATTGACAGTGGGGAGTAATAATTAGAGACACGAGGCCTTCACGTGCAAAGTCGAGCATTCATAGTTATGGCCTATATATCCTCCAATATACGTGAACTTCAGACATTGGAATTAAATGAACTCCTTCCTCTTTTATATCAATTCCTCGTTACATGCTTTAATTTATTAATTTAATTCTAACTTCCCATTTTTTTTTTTATACTTAGCTAGTTATATTCTCTATATGTTTTCAAGTACAACCACATTTGTTTCTTTTTTACACTTTATGCTAAAATATATTCACTCATAATAATGATTGTAATTGTGATTGTGTATGTTTGAAAATAGTTTGCTTTTTTTTTAATAAAGAAAATTGCAATTTATATTGTAAGCATATACGTACGCTTTTTATTTTCTTAAATATGGAAATGAAACACTTAAAATTCATTAGTTTTAAATATGATTTTCATAATAAAATTCAATTTTATTTAATAAAATTTTAGAAGCTATTCGTATAGATGAATTCTTTTTATTATTATTATTATTATCTATTTTTGAATTATTATAATACCAATTATTTAATTTGATTGAGCAGATATTACAAGTCGGATCCTTGTAAAGTTATTATCTAAAAAGTTATTAAAATACCTATCACATTAATTTGGTTTCCATTTTATTATTATAAATTAATTTAATAATTATTTAATCCAATTAAATTATATATTTATTTGATATTTATTATGTACCTCATAAAATGCCATAATAATAAACATGTATTTTATCATTAAATAATTAATTATAAATTAATCATCTATTTATGTAAAAAAAAAACATTATTAGGTTGTTATTATATAGCATATATAAGAATCACTCTATCAAACTTAAATAAAACTCAATAAATTAATTAACTTTTTAAATAATTATTATTCTTATTAATCCCAATGTTAACATATTTATCTAAAATGTTCTTAGGATTTAACATATTTTCACTTATTTTCTCGAGGCTTACAGAAAATACTATAATATCTTTAGATTTTATTGTTAATACCATTGATGTCCCTAAATCTAATCGTGTTAACTATTTCATCCATATTATGTTAATTTTCATATGGTTATGATACCAAATAAGTGTATACCGAAGTATGTGTCAATTCATAGTCACATTCTTTTCTAGTGCAGCCTTATGATACCTATCAGATAGCACATACAGCCAGTAAGTTTCTACTTTGGGCACGATTCATGGAGTAAGTCAGAGAGTCTTCCTTCCTGCTTTATAAAAGCAAGAGTTCCTTACTTCTTTTACATGCTTTGATGCCAAATTGGAGGGTAGTTGTTTAACGCTAGTTTTTACTTTTTGTAGTTCATGTATATTAGTAATTAGAGAAAACATTTCTTATTGTATTATTTTTATTTTCATCTTCTTGTTTATTATAATAAATTGATAGAAGCAAATATTTAAACATTCGAGATTCTTAATTGGCTTAAGGATTATAATTATTATACATGAATTCAATGGGTCCACCATGGTCTTCCCTTTTATTCGTCTCCTCTTGTTACACTGGTTATGTCTTGGCTTTGCTCAAACCTTAATACTCTCCTGGTAATGGTGAGAATTTTACATCCGTACATATATGGTGTCCCAATTTTGACTTACTAGAAAAGAGTAACTGAACTCTATTTTATTCATAATATAATAATTATTACAATCTTAAGGCTAACTAAGAACCTTGGAGGGTTTCTTAACCGCTCGTTATTATTGGATACATAATTATTGGTTAGGATTTATGAATAGAGAGGGTTTCTATACTAGAAGTTGTGTGTTTTCTAAGTTGTGTGCTCTCATTTTTTTTTGTGTTTTTCAAATGAAAATAAAGGTACTTTTTATAGCATAAGGAACCGTCTGTTTACAAGATGTGATTTACTATTTTATCATTCATTTAATAATTCATCTACTTTACTGCTTTAAATATCAACCACTGCTTCTTCCTTAACACATGCTACTGACAAAAGATGTGGGTTTACATCTTTATTTTTTCTTTGTCGTCTTTTACAAACAATTTATACTCTTTATTCTTTCTTTCATTTTCTACTAACAATCCTTTGGATGATGTTGATGATAATGCATCTTCGTCTTCTCTACCTTTGATACAGTAAATGCATTTGTAATCTTTTGTAGCTTTTTTGGCATAGAAGCATAATACCTTTCTTATTTCTTGACCAATTTCCAGGTTGTCGCTATTAAAATTTGTCATATTTGGTGATTTTTTCACCATCCTCTTATAAAAGAGCCATGCTACTATAAGAAGTGGCAATGACTTTATTAGTTGAGTAATTTACTATAATATTAGTAGAGTTATTAATTTTCCTAAGTTCATAGTAAATATGGCTTAACATTTGTCCTCTTAATGCACAAAATTCTTATGTATTGAATTCCTTTTTCTTGAAATGCTCTTTGTATGGAAACTTCTCTGTTTGTATTGGAAATCACTAGCTTGATGAAGTGGTAGAGACTAATATGTCCTTCCTCATTCCAATCCATTAGTGAACTAAAAAATATGAGATAAATAAGATGGTCATGACCAACTCTTATCTTATTCTTGAAGTTCTTGATTGCTTTTTTGAAATGTTTTGGAAATAATTTAATTCACTTAAATTAATTCCTCAATATATGTTTTTTATTAGTTTTGCATAGAAAGATTTGTAAATAAATATTGGATCAGTTCCTTCCAAAATATTAAATTTACTTCCCGTAGGGAATTCCTTTTCTATAGTGTAAAACTTAATATCTTTTATGTGTTATTGGGTAGATTTCTGGCCAAGTTGTAGAGGCTCAACCATTATGGTTTGTTGATATTTCTATATTGGTCCTTTTCATCTTTAATGATTAATGAATTTCTGGGGATGTTTTCCTAAATAGCACTAAATGCCTTATTATTTTTGATGTCTCTCGGAGATATGCTTCTTTAAATAGTACTGGAGGCCTTACTATTTTCCCTAGGGTTTTCAACCTACTTGGTATTGGTAATCGTTGTTGTAGTATTGTTGAGTAATTCCTTACTATCTCCTATAGAGTTCTTAGTTTTGGTACCTTGTAATTGGCATAACTTCTTTTAGCCTCTATTATGTTGGTGAAGGCTCTATGAATACTCCACTAAACTCTAAAATAAATTTACTAGCTTCTGCCCAGTTATTATAAACTCCTTGTTTTGGGCCATTATAGACCATATAAGTATTTTTCTATTCCTGTTTTTTTGCTTCATCATCTCAATTGAGCTTTCTTATTTTAGAGATGTTACTTTCTTTTGAACTTTTAGGTTCTTTTGTTTCATTTTGAATTCTTTCTTTAGTAGTTTAATTTTCTTTAGATTGATTTTTTTATGAAGATTCCTCTTATGAGTTTTTGGACTCTAAGAGTTGTTTTGAATAATCAAGTTCTTCATATTTATTTCTTGTGTCCATAAGAGATATCTCGAGGTATAATAGCTTAATTTTCTCCTACAAACATAAAAGTAGTTAGATGTGCTAATTTTTTAGTAAGAGCATATGTTAAACTATTCTTATTTTCCAAGAGATATTCGACATCAAAATTGTAGTGGTTTAACCACTATTGTCATCTGACTAATCTTCCTTGTTTATAATCACCTATAATATTTGTTCTTAAGAAGTAACCAAAATTCTTATTATCGGTTCTAACAATGAATTTGAAACTTATGACATATATCACAAATTTTTTAATAGTCTTTTTAATAGCTAGGTATTCCTTTTCATTACTATGATAACTTAATTCTAAATCTTACAAAGATCCTGATATAAATCTACAAAGATATTCATCTTTATCATCTACTTTTGTTTTCAAAACTACTCTCCAATATTCTTGTGAAACATCTGTTTCAATTATCATTTTATCATTTAGCTCTAGATGGTATAAAGTTGGTAAATGTTTTTACATGTGCTTTTACTTTATCCATATATAGAGTATCTTGTTTTGTCCATTTTCAGATATGTTCTTTTTTCAATTTTTCTTGTAAAGATGTTCTCATTTCTACAAGTTTCCTGATATATGCTTCTACATATGTCAAACATCTTTGAAATATTTGTAATTGGTTTTTGTATTTTAATTCACTAAGAAAACCTTAAATGTATATGGGTTGTAGATTATGTTTTCCGTCTTCGATTTCCAACCTTAAATACTTGATTTTCTACTGAGCAAGTGCCACTTTCCTTTTAGAGAGTAAAATACCTTATTTTCTACATTCTTATAAAATATTAATAATATCTAAATAATTTTTATTTAATTCACTATTGAAAACCCAAATACCATCTATATAGAAACAACAAATATTTTGTAATTTTTAAAGATGTTATCCGTATATCTTTGGAAGATACCCGGAGCTTGTTTTAATCCAAATAATACAACAATCCATTGGAATTGTCTTTGGGGACAATTAAATGCTATTAATTTTTGAGATTCTTCATCTAGTTTTATTTGTCAAAATCCACTTTTGCAATCAAAATTTGAGAAGTATTTGTTTTCTTTTATTAATGATGATAATTATTCTTTCTTTAGAATAAAGTATTCATTACCAATGGTTTCTTTATTTAATGATTTAAAGTTTATTACCATTATTTTTTTCTTCTTTTTTTAGATTCTTTTTTTACTAAGAATGTTAGACTAGAGTGAGGTGAATTTCTTGGTATTATGACTTTTAGTTCCAAAATATTTTGAATTTATTTTTCAAATTCAATCCTATTTTCTCAAATATAAATCATTGGTTTTACCATAATAAACTTATTAGGTTCTCTTAATTTTATGTTGGTAATCATTTTAGATTTATTGATTTTTTGATCCAAAGGATTTTTTGAGCTTACTATTTTTAATAATTTCCTTGATTTTTGTTATATCTAATGAAATATTTTCTAAATAACTTTTTTGTTGTTTCATGTCTATCTCACCAAGTTTTTGTTTTTTATGTTGTTGCATAAAAGTTGTGTTTGATACAGTCAAATTTTTTTTAAACTTTGATACATAAATGGTATCACCATCTAATATTGTTATACTTATTTTGTCTAAATATTGTGGAAAAAGCTAATATAAGTTTAGGAGATTATTTTCTATTAATGAATCAACTTCTGTTTCATGCTGATATATGTTAGGAATATAAAACTTTTCTCCTCCTATCATTATATCTGTATCTTTAAAACCTTATTAAGATTTATTGTAATATTATAGCAATTCTTATAATTAAATCATTTGGTGTCTATTTGCAATGTTCTTCTAAAAACAAATATTTACTTACTATACACGTACTAGTTCCTCTATCTATATATATATGTAAATGATAGCTAGCATAGCGTTTAAGTTTAAGTCTCACCTTAATATATGCACTATATCGATTTGTAATACTATAAAAATCATTCATCTTCTGATAAAGAGTACCCATATTTTAAATGTTCATATTTTGAGTTGGTTATTTCCAACTCAGTTTTCTCTAATAGATTGATACTATAAATATCATTTATATCTGATTCTTTTATTGCTTCTAATTCCATCTTAAAAGCTTCTTCTAAGATTTATAATTTTTGTGATAATTCCTTCTCAAGTTCTTTCCTATGTTGAAGTATGCTAAGGAATTCATTGGCATAATGTCCTTTTCTTCATTACAAATCTAATATCTGCATTTCTATTTCTTTGAAGGGAAATAGTTCTTATTTATAGGAGGTTTATACCTTTTTTCTTCTAAAATAATTTTTTTCCTATAGGTGTCCCTATTAAATTTTCTTTCATATTTTTAAAAATCTTATTTTCTGAAATTGTATCTTTTAAATTTCTAGGATTTTTTTATATTTTTTTAAATTTTTGTTTGTAGGATTTTATGTTACATCCCTATTTTTATGATATCCTAAGACTTCTTATTCTCTCTTCTAGGGTATCTGGTATGGTTTTCCTATTTCTCTGATTCCAACTTTCATTTAAGATCTTATGTAATATTCCAAGTAATTTTTTAAAAAATATTTCCTTATAAATTGTTTGCATAGAAGGTGGTAATTTATGGTAATACATTTCATATTCACAAATAAAACAATCTAAACACATGTTATAGATTTTCATATTTATTAAATGTCATTTTACTTCATTGATTTCATTTTCACTGGATTCAGTGATAGTTCTTTCTTTATCTTCTCCAATAAATCCCTTGTATATTTCATTTACTACTATATCTAAATATTCTCTTCATATTGTCCCATTCCCTTGCATTAATAAATTATGTTGGTTTGTTAAATTTGAAAACCAAACTTTAACATTTCCTATCATTTTATGAACTATTAATACCCTACATACCGAAAAGTTTTTTTTGTGTAGTTTGAAAGGTTTGTTTGAGCACACTCATATCACTAGCTCATTCATTAAGGTTTTCTTCTCTATCTCTTATACTATCTAGATATAAGAGATCATATCTCTAATTTTCATGAAGCTTGAATTCTTGTGAGATGCTGATGAGTTCTTAAAAAACACTAAAATTACCATGATTTAATGTACTTTAATTGATTAAATAAATTTATATTGTATGGTTTTATCATATTTTATATAAATTTGTATTTTCGAAATCATGGATATTTATATTATTTTTCAAGTATTTTCACTTCAAAAATAATTTAAAGACTCGAAACAAAATACTGGAAGCAATACATCAAAATATTTTAAGTGTAGTATTAATTTATTATATAAATAAGTTAGAAAAAAATGAGGAAAAGTTAAATGGAAAAATGAAAAAAAAGGACAAAATTGCTCAGTCACACACATGCCTAGCCTGTCCCACACGCAGCTGCGCTTATGTCATGCCAAGATCCATGCCTCTGTCTACACCTATCTGCCGATGCCAGTGCCCAACCGAGCGCACCTTTTCCCACACGCGTGCCAGCTTGTCCGAAACATGTCCAACACCTATTTTCAAGATATTTTCCTACTTTTTTAGCCTTTTCCTTACCTATAAAAGGACCTTCTCCCCCATTGTAAAAATCATCCTTGAAAATCCCTCAAAATCTCCTAAATCTCACATTTCTCATCTCTTCTCTTTCTCTCTTTCTCTAGATTTCTCTCTATAGAAGGCTTTCTTAGTTTTTTTTAGTTTTAAAGTGCTTCCCTTTTGAGAAGAACTAGTTATGCTTTTTGTAAATTTCTTGTTTTTGATTCAATAAATTGAATTAAAAATCTGTTTAGAGGTTTTCTAGTAATGGAATTAGCATCAAAGTTCTGTAAGGATTCTTTTGTTTTTATTCAAGATTTTATATTAAGGATGTCAGAGAGAAATATATTATTTTTTCATTAATAACTTAAATTTAAAAATTAGATTTTAAGGTTTAATTATCCTGTCTGGTTTAGAGTAGTTTCTTTTTATTTGTTGGTACAATCGCCTAGTAGTTACAGTGAAACTCTATTTCAAAAGTTTCTATAAGAACTATTATTCCAAAATGTACTAACAACATATTTTCAATAATGGTTTTAAAACTTGAATGTTAGTACTCGAATAATTAAATTCTTAGGTTTACTTTGGATACTTTCAATAAAGTTTAAAATGTCTAACCCCACAAAAGGTGGAATTTAAATAGTTTATTTTCAATCTCTTAGAAAAAAAGAATTAATTTAATTAACCAAATTAATTATCGACCCCAACCATATGTGTTAATTGATTTGTTTAATTGACAAAGAATATCTAACCCTACCAAAGATGGTATTCATATAAAAAAAAGAATCAATAAATATCAATTTATATATTTAATAACTTAAATAATATGAGCAAGCATAATGATCTTAATTATTATATCCATAAATACTCCACTGTTTTGAATGATTAAAATTTGCATAATTGTTTATTGAATCCATATCTATGTTTATTTTTTTATGTTATTAGATTAGGAGATACAAAAAAGTCAAAATATTGTGACAAGATGTTTATGATTTAATTTCGCTTTTAGGAGTTTGAATAATAAATTGAAAACTACATATATTCTTTCCTTAGATCGACCTTGACATTATAATTGTCATTTTCTATAAAATGATTCGTGCACTTGTGAGAGTTTTACAAATATAAAACCAAAGTATTTGCAAAATCCATATTACTAACACAATATCAATTTTGTTCATCAGATGCTACCTCTAGCTCCCTAATGCAATCTTTCTTACATTCTGGGTTGCTGTCTTCTTCTAATGGTAGTGGCAAGCTCTCCTAACCTTTTCCTATTTCTTTCTTCCCTATGTGGGTCAGATGTTTCTTCTTGGTAAAGAACTAGCAATGAAATTCATTTTATATGACCTTTTGGGGTCATGATTTCTAGTTCAAAATCAGTTTCACTAATTATTGTCATATTATTTTCCTCTTTATTTATACAAAGTTTTTCATTCTAATATTTTTTTAATTCTTCGTTAGTTAATGTTAAAAAACTAATTAATTTTTCTATATTTCTATTTTTAGGATTCATGAATTGTTCTTATAATTCTTTTCTATATTCCATTAAATTGGAATTATATATTTTTGTTAGATTTTTCTTAATTGTTTTCTCTCATTTTTAGGTATAAGGGAAATTGATTTCCTAGGTGGTTCTACTTTTATTCTTTCTAAGGGATCATATTTATGACTTATAATATCATTATTTCTTTGTATGTTATACATGTCTTTTCTTAGTTTGGTAAATTCTATATGTATATATTGTTGTAATTTATTATAACCAGATACCTTTATTTATATCAATAATTCTTTTTGTATTTTGATTATTTCTTGTAGATATTTTGTGCTCGATTCTTGGACTAAATCCATTTTCTCTGTTAAAAGCCTCAAAACTTTCATTAATGTTGCTTGATTTTTTGCTACGCCTACTACGCTTCTATCTATTTCTAACTGTATATTTTTTTAATTTTTCTTTAAACATTATTATCTTCCTAATATGACATCATGAACTAATGCTTTCATTACTTGAACTTCATCTTTTATTTTTTTAACCTCTTCTTTGTTAGAAATTTCTCTTTCATGGTCTACAAAAGTACGTCTTGGTATATTATTGTTTTTACCCACATTACTTTTTCTTCTTAGTATAAGAGGTTTTTCATTGATATCTAAATGTCATTCCTTTGGTATTTCAAAGTCCATTAGTATTTTTGGTTTTATTATTTATCCAAGTTCTTGAAAGGTTTTGTTTATTTCTATAAATTCATTTTTTTCTTCATATAATGAACTATTATGACTATTTATCAATGAATATCCTATTATGTAGTGCATTAAAAATGGATAATTTCATTCTTTCAATAAATCTCATATTTGAAATTTATAGGCTAAACTTAATACTTGGTTTAAGTTTTTATCATGGATATTAATAGAAAACCTAAGATATGCTGTAAATTTTAGTTTCTCGTATCCCAAATTACTATGAATCATTCATAGTAAAACATTTTTTATGTTTATTATCTTATTATCTAGCAATGTTATTTTTATGGGTGTATCTATTCCTTCTCTGAAATAAGTTTGTATTAATATTTTGATTTTTCCTAAATGAATATATCCAATTTTTTATCCTTTTGAGGATTTTTGGATAGTTTATTCAATATATTTATCTGTCAATTAATGTTATATACCTACCTTCCTTTTGCATATGTGATATTAATACTCATTTCTTTATTACTTATTCATAATAAATTATGTATTTTCCTGGGAATAATTTCCTTAAAGGTGAAAATGATGGATCTTTAAATTCATCCCTTTCTTTAAGATTTAATTTTTCTTTTTTTGGATTTCTTCAAAACAAAATTACTTATTACTATTTTCTGTGAAAAATATCATGAGATGTCTTCTATTTCTAGTTATACTATTCATTTATTTCCTATTATTTCTTCATTCTCTATTATTTATTCCATTTTTATTTAAGAAATGTTATTGTTCGCTTTCGTTAAATTTAACTTTCTTTATGTTGAGGGGATATTTTTGAATTTTTTAAAACCTTATAATTATTTTTGAAGATATCTCAAAGCTTAAGGGTATTTTGATGTTATTCCCCCAATGTTACTCCATTATAAACATGATAATTTAAAGTATAAATACTCACAAATGTACATCATTAATAGCCTAGCGATAAGTCTATCCTAATGTCGATCTCTTGAGAAATTACGGCGGGTTTAAATTGTTTATCTATTTTCTAAAAAATAATAAATTAATAAAATAAACATAAACAAACATTCTAAAAAAGCATTGATAAAGTTGAAAATAAAATAAAATAATTAATAAAAAACTAAATTAATGAAAAGTAAGTAGAGATTTTAATTAAAAATGAGATAACTAATAAATTTTAGATAATTAACCATTCATACCTTCAATTATTTAGGTTAATTTAAGAATTGTTCCTAAGTTGATAATATTTATTTATTTTTTATCTAAACTTTTAAAATCCTTATTATGATGGTAATTTTCATTTATAATTAATTAACAAATTTATTTTAATCATACAAATAATTAATCAATTGGAATAAGTACTAAGAAATAATAAATCATGTAAGCTAACACAATTATCATTTAATTAATTTAGATTTTTATTCAAGAGAGCATAATTAAGCATAAATTATTTTTCTAAAACTTATTTCATAAATAATCACTTTTATCATAAATATATAGTTGTCTATCAATATTCCATGTCAAAGATATCAAAAACATTGAACAAGAAATAAACTTAAACTTTCATGAAATCATAATTAACATATCACTCCAAAGTAATTATGGTAGCAAAGATAAAATTCACGTAAAATTTAATCAATTATAATTAGACTCAAAATCGTAAATAAAATTATTTAATACATCATCTTTACCATTGAAATAAAAAAATTAGATATTAAAATAACTTTGATGGAACTAATTGCCAAACCCTTGAATTAGTTGGCCTTCCTCTTCCAAAAACTTGAAGAAATTATCCAATAATAAAGTTTCTCTCTCTAGGATTTGATGCCTTGATAAGTATATGTGATCAAATTATACAAGTGATAAGTAATTTAAGAATAAAGATTGTCGAACCCACGACGATTGCTATAATAACTACCACTATCTATTAGCTTTTTGATAGGTGCAAAACTAGAAGTGTATAGTATCATAGTTTTATAATAAAGTGACAAAAAGAGTATTGTTTTTAGGAATTGGTAACTTATTTTTGAGAAATATCAAAATTATACTAATCTCAATTTTTTTAGAGAACTCACTAAGGTTGTTGTAATTGAAATTTAAAATAAAATCAATTTAAAGAAAATGTACAAAATAAAACAAAGATGTTGTTTGAAAATCAAATCAATGGGGAAGAAAACTTCTGGGAAATCGATTTCACCTAATCCCTCAGTATGCTTTACTCATCTAGCTAATTGAATTTAATTCTCTCTGTTTGTTAGTAATCACCAAAAACATCCAAAAGCCTCTTTCGATAGTCAATTGAAAATATTCTTGTTCATCGATTTACACAAAAGTATTCAATTTAACAAAGTAAGAAAACATTAAGACCAATGCTTTTTTATACTACACAAGTTCATATAAGTCTTTCGACAGTATGCCAAAAGAGGGTATTAAAGTCGGTTCACTCGATGAATCGACTTTAAATTATATATTTGTTTTTTACACATTTTAATCATTTTCTACTATACTCAGAACCTGTATTCTATCACATAATAGCAAAAAAAACCAAAATCTGTTTAAAAGGGTTTAAATACTACAAATAATTTAAAAAAATTAAATATTAATTAATTATTTGAGAATTAAATTTATTACAAAAAAATAATTTATATACAATACATATATATAACTTAAATTACAAATAAAATGATGTCATCTTTTTTGTCATGTATTTTGTGATATTCTTACTTTATTTCATGGAGAGGAAACTTGGTTTGCTTAGAATCACTAGCACAGTGACCAAGAAACTAGGCAAGAGAGATGAGATAGAGTTTGGGCAAAAAAATAACTGGTCCATATAACAATTCATTCCCCTAATACATGAGTACATAAATAATTATCAAACAAGTTGCCTAAACTTCAAAGATAGAAGAATAGAGAAATTAAAACATTATAAAAATTACCATGGTGTTTTCCTATAATATTAAAGATCATCATGTTCTTCTTCTGGTTCTTCTCGTGATATTTTATTAAAACCATGTATTTTTCCCATTCTTCTCGTAAATCATTAAAAATTTGTATATCATAGAAGATTTCAATTGTTGGCCATTTTCCCTAATGGATTACCAATAGCAACATAGTCCGTTGATGATGGATGTTTCAACAAACATTTTATATTCTGTAAAACATTTAAGCATTATATATAATAAATAAAATATATAATAAAAAATAAAAATAATAGACTATCTACATAAACTTTAAATCTTACCACAAATGATTCACCAAAAAGATGATGACTCCCATGTGGGGTAGATATTGGAAGGAAATTCTCATCAAAACATTAATCATGATGTGATGGATGGTAAGAATGCATAGATTGCATTGGAGATATTTAACCACTACCTGATTACATCTACATTCCTAGCATAAAGGGAGGACCAATAGGATGACTATATCTCATACAGGATATAGGTTGGGCACCATGAGATTGCATGGGTGGCATGCTTGGCATGGATGGTTACATGCTTAGCCAATAGGGCATGCCTTGATTGAAGTATGCTGGCATGCCTGACATGTGTTATGATTGATATTCCATTAAAGTGGCAATCTCACTTAACACTGAAGCCTTAAAAGAGTTGAATTCTTCATCAATTTAACAATACTTCTCCTAACTGACCATCTAAGGCTTTTGTTTTGGAATGTTAAAAAAATTCATATAACCATCATATTGGCTTCCTCCCCTAACACGATCAGGATGCTCACGTCCAAATGCATGATATATAACATCTCTCCTCGGTTGTTTGATTATTTCACCCATAACTATTTGTTCTTGAGCAGCTCTCTACAAATAATAAAGCAAATAAACATATCATACACACTACTACAAAAATAGGCTTTAAAGTTGGTTTTTAACGGACTTTAAATTGAGTGACTTAAAATGTAAAGTCGGTTCACTGTGTTAACCGACTTTACACGTAAAGATTTTTTTCTCATTTTTTACTCCACCCTATATTCAATATATATAGCATAAAAAACCAAAATATAATAATAATACAAATAATTGAAAATTTAAATATAATTAATTACTTGATAATTAAATTTATTACAAAAACAAATAATGTATATACAATACATGCATATATATATATATATAGTTAACTTAAATTAAAAATAAAATAATATCGTCAAAGTGTAATTAGATTATGCGAGCAAGCTTGGTTGGCTTAGAATCACCAGCATTGTGACAAGGAAACTGGACAAAAAACAGCTTATACATATAACAATTCACTTCCCTACATGCATGAGCACGTAAACATCCATCAAACAAGCAGTCTAAACTTCAAAGACATACGAATGGAGAAATTAAATCATTATAAATATTACTATCAAAAAGAGATTACCACAATGACATCCGAGTGATATAACCCTTCGAACTCATATTAGCACTTTATTAATCATTTGTGTATAAATATGAAGTTATCTGGAATCTCTGCTAGTATTTTTAATGCTATAATGAGCTCTAAATATGAAATCAAGTGTAACTCCGATTTGTTACTTGGCTTGTATGAGTTTTGGTGCCCTTAAACGTATGGAACAATTTTGTAATACGTTCATGGGCACCAAAACTCATACAAGCCAAGTAACAAAATATGAGTTACACCTGACTTCATATTAGAGCTCATTATAGCATTAAAAATACTAGCAGAGATTCCAGATAACTTCATATTTATAGACAAATGATTAATAAAGTGCTACCATGATGTTGTTATAAGGAAAGTAGGCAAGAGAGATGAGATGAAATTTGGGCCAAAAAAAGGTCCATAAAATAATGCATTCCCTTAAATACATGAGCACATAACCATCCATCAAACAAAGGACTTCAGACACAGGAATAGAGAAATTAAATCATTAAAAAAATTACCGTTATATTGTCATATGCTATTCAAGATCATCAGAATCTTCTCCTGATTCTTCTTGTGATGATATAATTTGAACATGTGTTCTGCCCATTCCTCTCGTAAATCATCAAAAATTTGCTGGTCGTAACCCGTCTTGTTCCAACCAAAGAAGTACATGTATTTAAAATCAAAATAAGAATGTAATTTTATGTATTTACAAAAAATAACTCAAATATGTTAAAAACATTTCTGTATATGGGTAAAAGATATTACCACATCATCAATTGGAATTTTGATATTTGTGATGATTTCGCTCATAAACTTTATGACATAATAACCACACATGACTCCATTATTTTGTTGTGGAACCTACAAAAAACAAGTGTACATGATTTTTCATATTCAAACATCTTTATTTTTCAATTGTAAAATTAATAAAATTATTAATATTCGCTTGTAAATACCATAATTTTGTCCATATAAGCTTATGAGATTTTTTAAGGGCAATGCCCCTAAACTTGTTCCACAACTTCCATGCCCTATCAAGGTTTAAAATGGTTAGTTTTTTATTAAATATTACAAAAAATAATAGAAGAAACCAATATCTAGCTATAACTCTTACATTTCAACAACTTCTTTTGTATCTTTACTCAGTTCTATAGAAGCAGAGCCATAGTACCAAGCATGATTATTGAACAGATCAATGATTACCAACATCCAATGATCTTGGCCTTGTTCAAACCTTAGTGGCTAAGGGATTATCAACTTTTGATTTTTGTTAAGCGTTAATTCCCTATCACATAATTGTTTAGCTCCGATGCTAACATACTTCTCTTAATATTGATTGACATATGAAGAATCAAAGAACATTGCTAAATGTGATGAGTGATTATGTTGAAGTCGATAATAACATGCCCTATATAAAATAAATATATATAAATAATTAGATAATATAAATACAATTATATATGTTCTACATAAATGAAAGAAAATTAAGTAGATTGAGGACTCACCTTGTCCACACTTGAATTATACTTAAATTGATCATTTGATACTCAAATAGTTGCAATATGCACTCGATTGATATATAATTTTGGTCAAGGTCTACACTATAAATTTCTGTAGGAAGTGGCACAGTCCATCCATCATTTATGCTAGATGCCCTCCCAACAATAGTCATCAAAGTGCCAAGATTTCTGCTGAAGTTTAAAGCATAATCACAACTATACTTTTTCCAAGGCTTCTTTTTGAATGACTTGGTATGCGATGATTGGCCACTAGACATAGATTTAGCACGAGATACTTGCTTCGTATCTCTTAAATGTGCCGCATTTAAGAGTTCTGGTATAATAGACTAAAAAAAGTATTATATATGTTAGTAACAATAAAATATATAATAAAATAATAGTAGTAAACAAGTGTTATCTTTTAAGTTAAAAACTAGTACTACGTCAAAATTTAGAATAACTTGAATCGACGGCCAAGCCACATACTGTCCAACCGCCTCTTGCACTGTGGTAGCATCAGAAGGCACAGGTACTGGAAAATCATGAAGCAATGATTGATCAATTACTATTTTCTAATGATTAGGGAAATATTGATTATGAATCATTCGATCATCACTCAATTGTTGTACCGTTCCAATAGCAACAAAGTTCGTTGATAAAGGATGTTTCAACAAACATTTCATATTCTGTTAAAATATTAAGTGTTATATATAAAAAAATAAAACATATAATAAGAAATAAAAATAATAGATTATATACACCAGAAATAAAAATCTTACCACATATGATTCATCAAATAGAGGAGGACTCCCATGTGGGGTAGCTATTGGATGTACATTCTCACCAAAAAGTTTATGGTGGTTTGATTGATGGTAAGAATGCACAGATTGCATTGAAGAAAATGAACCATGGCCACTACTTGATTGCATATGCATTCCTGGCATATAGGGAGGACCAATAGGATGACTATATCCCATACTAGATGTAGTTTGAGTGCAATGAAATTGCGTGGGTGGCATGCCTGGCATGGATGGTGGCATGCCTATCATGGATGGTTGCATGCTTATCCAATGTGGCATGCCTTGGTTGTAGAATGATGCCATGCTTGACATGTGTTGCGATTGATATTCTTTTATAGTGGCAATCTCACTTAACATTGAGGCCTTAAAGGAGTTGAGTTCTTCTTCAATTTTAGTGTACTTCTCCTTATTGACCGACTGAGGCTTTTATTTTGGAATGTTAAAATACTCCATATAACCATCATATTGGCTACCTCCTCTAACATGACCAGGATTGTCGCGTCTGAATGCATGATATAGAGCATCTTTCCCAGGCTTTTCGATTATTTCACCCTTGGATATTTGTTCTTGAACAGCTCTCTACAAATAATAAAGCACACAAACATATCATTCATTATTACATCAATTATTAAAAATCATTAAGACTTTGTATCAACCAAAATTACTAACCAACTTATTTAGTTTTTCTTTTCCTAGCTTACTCATCGGTCTTGAATTCTTCATTTTGGGAGTCTTTGTTTCTATGTACAATTCAGTTCGGGTAACCGGTCTACCCAATTCAGCTTCCTACATAAATTATCAAAAATTTATTAACCATGACATGAAATTAAATTGAGGAAAATAAATATAAAAATATTTATAAATTAACATAAATTAATAATACCATTCTATATCTAACTTCAGGATTTGAAGACCTCCCTGTATGGTTAGGAAGAATGTTATGAATTTGTATATTTTGATGTTCTTCCCTAATAATTTGAAATTCATCCGTTCGTCTATAATCCACGAAGTCTTTCCAAACTTGAGGTGTAATCCAGGGGTGTCCTTCAGGGATTTTTTAGAGCTCTACCTTATCAAGTGGTTCCAAATATGGAAACACATAATTTCTTGCCAATCTAGAAATCTTGTATTCCTTCCATGCCTTATTTGCAATCTTATAACACTTGCTCTTCCAATTTTCATCGACTTTATAACAATTATGTAAAAACACACTACAAAAGATTAGATATAATACCAAAAAGATATAATATATGTAATTGATTATAAAATATAAGAGACTTACACAAATTGTTATCCATATTTTGAACTTTTCTGCATCATCAACCTGAGACCAATCATTTATATTGATTGGTATACTGGACTTCACAAGTCTACCAATAGAGGATTTCATTTGTTGGCCATTTTCCCCTATTAGATTACCAGTAGCATCAAATAGTACAGGTACTCTATCATCTGGGTTAAGTGGATTTCAATTGTTGGCCATTTTACCCTATTAGATTACCAGTAGCATCAAATAGTACATGTACTCTATCATCTGGGTTAAGTAGAGCATCAGGTATATTCGCCCAACCCTTTGTTTTCAAATGCCCCAATGGATCATGTGGATCTACAAGCTTTGTTACTCGAGGATCTATGAAATATCTACAAATAATAAAAAAATATAAATTAATTAACAATTTTAGGAACATATATATATATATATATATATATATATATATATATATAAGAGTTATTACAACAATATAGAACATACATTATGTTTAATTAGGTTGTTGATCATATACATATATTCTTTCACAATCACTTTGAGCCCATGACGAAGAATCATCGTCATCAACTAGATCATCATATACATTAGGCAATTTATTTGAGAAATTACTAATATTGGTTAATGTATTAAGCATATGGTCATCATTTTCTAAAACATCACAATGGTAAAACTCTTTTTGTGGAGGCGTTAACACAACATACCATCTTGTGTCAATTTGATCGCTCACGTAAAATAGTTGTTTTTCATGAAATGCTAACGTGAAAGGATCATCAGTGTGACTTATCTTGGATAAATTTACAAGGGTAAATCCAAAATCATATATTGTATATCCAACATTGATAACATCTTCGACCCAATCACATAAGAAAATTGTTTCATTGAAGACCTCATAATCCAATTCCCAAATCTCTTGTATTATACCATAATATGTTCTATCAAAAGGTACAAGATTACCATCTTTTGAACTGGCAAAATTCATAGTTTGTGCAACCATCTTCACACCACTATTCTGAATTACTCGAATTTTGTCCCTAGCTTGAGTCATAAACCTCGATCCATTTATTGTGAAACTAGAAAATGATTAGACATCGAATTTTGGCCCATGTGCAAGCCATTGTAAACTTTCTAATATTTTATGATTGAATTTCTTGAGTGCATCTCCAATCTATGTATACAAAAACATGAAATGTGTTTAGAGCAAAGTTTTAAAACATTGCATAGATCTAGGAACATATATGCATGAATTTTTGTTTGTGACACTTACATGGTTACGAAACCAATTAATAAGCTCTCGCTTATGTTCATCACTACATATAAGGCATCCCTTGTAACCTTTTTGTTGCATGTCGTGATAATTTTCCATAGGCAAGAAAATCATTAATTGTCCATAAAATGACCCCCTTTAAGTTAAAGTGTTCTTCTTTATGTGCATCGTAAACATTTATACCATCATTCCACAACGTCTTTAAATCATCTATTAGAGGCTTCAAATATACATCAATATCAACACTAGGTTGTTTTGATCTTGAGATCAATAATGTTAACATCGTGAATTTTCTTTTCATACACAACCATGGAGGAAGGTTGTATGTTACCATAATTATTGGCTAACAACTATATCTACTACTAAGGGAACTATATGGATTTATTCCATCAGTAGCAATGGCAAGACGAAGATTGCGCGGATCAGATGAAAATTGAGGAGATAAATTATCTACTACTTTCCAATTTGGAGAATCACAAGGATGATGTAACACCCCATCATCATATTGATTATTTGAATACCAAGTCAACATCTTTGATGTCTATTTACTTTTAAACAACCTTTGAAAGTGAGGAATGAGAGGAAAGTACCAAAGAACCTTTGTAGGCATACCTTTCTTATGTGTTGTCTCATTTGTACCATGCTTCCATCTCGATTCTTTACACATCAAACAATCATCTAATGTCTCATATTCTTTTCTATAAAGAATGCAATCATTTGGACAAGCATGAATCTTATGATATTTCATGCCAAATTGACTAAGAGATTTCTTCACGTCATACATTGAAGATGGAAATTCAATACCCTTAGGAAACATATCGACTAGTAGATTTAGTAATTCTATGAATCCCTTGTCAGAAAAACCATGTTTTGCCTTCACATTATACAAATGAACCAATGCCGGAATTTTAGTATTTGTTGCATTTGTTGCATTTTAGATACAACGGTTTTTTGGCATCTTTTATAAGTTTTTTAAAGGTTTTGGGATCATCCTCACGTAATTCATCTTCAACACCATGAAACATATTTTCTATCTGTACATTATGATAAGATGTATGTAATTCACTCACATTCTTATTTATCTCTTCCCCATGAGTATTATAATATTTTTTCATGATAATACCAATATTTATAGCTCAAAAGAATACCACAACGGATAAGGTGATACTTAACCTCGTCAAATTCACGAAATCACTAATTTTTACATTTAACACATGGGCATCGAATCATACTAGTTCCAGTATTACTATTTCTACAAGCAAATTGCATGAAACTTTCTACTCTAGAAATGTAGTCCTTCTCAATTCTACACTTTGACATCCAAGATTTGTCCATTTTTTATTAATGACATTAATTAAGTATATTAATTAATTATGTATCCAATGAATATATTTCAAGTATTATTATATATAAATTAAGAGATGCTATAATTAAGAGATATCTTTTTTATACAAATAATATATATATAGTTTTAATAATCTTAAAAAAGTAGGTATTAAATAAATAAATAGTTAAAAATTATAAAACAAACTTATAAATCATAATTTATTAATATTTATTTATTGTCACTATTTTTTATTTGAAAATTTTATTATTTTTATTTTTAAATAAATAATATATTTAAATAATTTTATGTTAGAATTTATTATTAATTTTTTTAAAATAATTTTATATTAAAATTTTATTTTATCTCGTATTGTATCCATTTTAATTATTTAATTTTTAAAAAAAATATTATTTTAATAATAATAATTTATTTTATTTTATAAAAAAAATTAGAAAATTACTCTTTAAACATAACTCATAGTTTTTATAAAATGAATCCTTTAATTATGTTATTTTCAACTAAAACATTCCAACCCTGTCATGACTAAAAAATTATACAATTAAATATTAAAACTTCAAAATAATAAGTATTACTATTAAAATTTTAAAATTAAATATATATTTTTTAAAACTAAAACACAATTATTTTAAATTATAAAAATAAAATACTTCAATCGTTATACTAGTACCCACTATTCCTTTAAAGCTGCAATATAGTAACAGAAAAGCTCATAATAATATTGCAATTTTTACCGAACAATTGAATGGTCATTGGTTTGAATGTATATATTATTTCCATAGAAAATAAGTCAAACATATAAAAATAAGCATAATACAAAACATACATAAATCAAAAATTTATACAAAAAATAAAGCAAACTGAATAATAAGTAAAACAATTAATAGAAATACTTACAAGAGTAAATGCAGTGATTAAATAAAGGAAATGAAGAAGAAATGAGTGTTTTGTAAGTGAGAATAGGTGAGAAAATAGGTATAAAGTTTTTGAGTATTTCGCTTAAAAAAATAGGGGATCTAAAAGATAATGAGAATAGGAATATAACTCATAAAACAGCGTTAGAAATGGTGGTCGGAGGTGGTTGAAAATTGAGAAAGAGTGTGGGTGAGCTCAGTTTTGGGAGAAGGAGGGAAGATAAATGAATTTTTTTTAGATTTTACGGTGAAGAAGAGAGCATAACGGTAATATTATGTGGCTAGCGTCAGTGGATGTGGTGAACCGACGCTAACCACGTGTATAGCGCCAGTTCGCCACATAAACCGACGCTATCCATACAATTTAAAATTGAAATATTTTTTTGTCAATTATTATTTTATTTGAACTCATATTATATATGTACTATAGAAAAAGAAAAAAAATAATTTCAAAATAATATCCAGAACAAATACAAAAAATTAGATAAAGATATATTGTACGTACGTAAATAAATTTAAATATCCAAAAAAATACACAAAATTATATAATTTTTAAACCAATTGTCTAAAAAAACATTATACTAAAAAACATTTTCAATTGTAAACTGCATTTTTTAATTTAAAAAATACACGTAAGACGTAGCGTCGGTTCTACACCGAATAGACTTTAAATTCATTATAAGTCAGGTTTTTTCAAAAATCGACTTTACATAGCAACTTAAATACCCCTTTTTGTAGTAGTGACATTATTACATCAATTAGAAAAAATCATAAGGACTTTGTATCAAGTTAAATTACTAACCAAATTATTAAGTTTTTCTTCTCCTCATTTAGTCATTGGTCTTGAATTCTTCATTTAGGGGCTCTTTGTTTCTATATACAATTTAGATCGGGTAACCTGTCTATCAGATGAAAATTGAGGGGATAAATTATCTACTACTTTCCAGCTTGGAGAATCACAAGGATGACGTAGCACCCCATCATCAAATCGATTATCTGAATGCCAAATCAACATCTTTGATGTCTCTTTACTTTTGAACAACCTTTGAAAGCAAGGAATAAGAGGAAACTACTAAAGAACCTTTGCAGGGACATATTTCTTAGGGGTTGTCTCATTTGTATCATGCTTCCATCTCGATTCATTACACATAAGACAATCATCTAATGTCTTATATTCTTTTCTATAAAGAATGCAATCATTTAGACAAGGATGAATCTTATGATATTCCATGCCAAATCGACTAAGAGATTTATTCACTTCATACATTGAAGATAGTACCCTCAAGAAACATATCTATTCGTACATTTAGTAATTCTGTGAATCTCTTGTCAAAAAAACACATTTCTTGCCTTCACATTGTATATATGAACCAATCCCAACATTTTAGTGTATTTCGTGCACTCTGGATACAACGGTTTTTCGGCATCTTCTAGAAGTTTTTTAAAGGTTTCGGGATCATCCTCATGTAATTCATTTTTAACACCATTAAGCATATTTTATGTTTGTACATTATGATAAGATGTATATAATCCACTCACATTCTTATTTATCTTTTCCCAATGAGTTTTATCAATATTGTTTTCATGATAATACCAATATTTATAACTCAAAGGAATATCACTAGAGATAAGATGATACTTAACCTCATCAACATCATGAAATCTCTCATTTTTATATTTAACACATGGACATCAAATCATACTAATTTAATTTTTACTATTTCTACAAGCAAATTCCAAGAAACTTTCAACTCTAGAAATATAGTCATGCTCAATTCTACACTTTGACATCCAAGATTTGTCCATTTTCTATTAATGATATTAAGCATATTAAATATGTATCCAACCAATATATTTCAGATATTATTATATATGAATTTCCTAATTATTAGAATATCTATCAAAACATTATATAAAAATAAATACAAAAAAACCAAACATAACAAATATATAATACTAACAATATACAATATATAATAATTTATATATATAAATGCACGTAATTAATAATAATGCATATTATATATATATATAATAATAAATATTAATAAACTCATTATACATTATATACATATAAGAATATATCTTATATATATTTCATGTATGCAAATAATTTTCAAAAATTATTTATTTAAAATAAATTAATATATATCAAACACCTAAATACATAAAATTATTAAAATAAATAAATGAATAAAAATACCTTATTCTCTTCTAAGCTTTAATAAAAATACAAAACCTATATAACACAAAAACAATTATATAGATAAATAATAATACATAATATACAAAAAAATAAATAAATATGAATAATAAGTGTAAAATAATTCATAGAAATACTTACAAAAGTAAATGAAGAGACAAAATAAAGGAAATGAAGAAAAAATGGTGTTTTTTAAGTAAGAAAATAGGTATAACTTTTTTGAGTATTATGCTATAAAAAATAAAGGATCTAGAAGAAAAATTGGAGAGGAAAAAACCCATTAAACGGTACTGGAATTAGTGGTCGAAGGACCCCGAAAAATGAGAAAGAGTGGAGGAGGGAGTCGTCGGTCGGTTTGGTTTTTGAGTTTACATAGCAGTTGGAAAATACGTTCTGTCTGGATGGGGGAGAAAGAAGAGAAAAGGAAAATAAAAATGTGTGTAGTGTCAGTTGACACGTAGGACCATTAAACGGTGCTAGAATTTCTACCTCTTCTTGTTTTTGTATTTTTTATATGCAATCTATGATCTTTCTCCTTTTTCTTTTCACTCGTATATATATATAAACCAAGTGGCTCCTTTTTTGTTTTTTTCCTATTTTCTCGCTCCTTGCTCTCTTTTGATTTATATATATATACATATCCTTCGTTTTTTGTCGCCTTATATATATGTACATGCTAAAAAATAAATGAAATTAGACTAAAGTTTAAAGTTGAGAAATAAATTATACCAAATTATGTAAGTCATAAACACCCCCAAACTTATAACTTTTTTTGTCCTCATACCAAAAGAAAATAAAAGAAAAGAAAATGATAAAAAAACATCGACTAGACCCTATAGAGAACTACCATCACTAACCAAGTCATGATCTGAATTTATATTTCATCACTAATAACTTACTCCTTTTACATCAAAGATAGTAGGAAAATCAATCAAAAATTCAGCAATTTTTCAAGCAAGAGTTAAGCATTTACTTCAACCAAGTCTTTGAATGTGTATGTGAAATAGTCAATTTAACTCCAAACCACCAGAAAAAAGTAGAACAATTGAAATCATAAGAATTATCTCAAAATTTAACCCATAAGTCCAATTTTCAGAAATCCTCTCCTCCAATGTAATAAAACACCAAAATAAGATATCGAAAGGTCTTTAACCAAGGTTGTAATGATAGGCCACAAGGTGAGGGCTAAGAAAGAAATAGATATGAAAAATTAAAGAAAACTAGGAAAGTACTTGGTAGAAAGAACAATAAAATAGATATCCATAGGATTCACATAATAGCTCTTTTTAGACAATATGCTCATACTGATGACAATATTGTTTTCATAGTCAATAAGTGGAGTGCTCTTCTTTTTTTTATTTTTTCCTTCTTTTTTTTAGCATCTTAATATTTAGTCTTTTCTGATTTTCAACCACTTTAACATTTTTTCAATTATTTCCTTTCACTTTTTTTCTCTCTTTTTTTCACACTTTAATCAAATAAAGCAAACATAATGTGGATTATTTAATTTGAACTAAATTTCTTTTTAAATGAAAATTTTTACTAAAGTATTTTCTCAAAATTGAAGGTAAATTCATGGTTTTTTAGGCTTAGAATGGGAATGGTTTATATAGTTAAAAGAACAAATAAAGGTTTATGTAAAATAAGGCTTAAAGGGGCTAACTATGGGAATATACCATGTAATGATGGCGTGATAATTAGGACGGTTGGGAAATCATTTTGGATGTGAAAAAAAACTTTGCCTAGATCCTTTCTCCAAAACTTGGTATCAACTAGGATTTTTACTCAAGGATCCATCAACGGATTCGAGAGCAAAGCAAGATTGAACTTTTCTGACCCATTTAATTCAACTCCTTCTCTTTATAGGAAAAACAGAGTAAAGAAAAATTAACTATGTGCTCAATTATTTTCATGGACAAAGATTTAAACCAAGGTACCTACAAAACTCATCCTAACATAATAGCATATTTTCAAAATTATTTCTCAAACCCATCCTTAATCACAAGTTTCAAAGTTATAGTGAATTCAATCATACTCAAATACATTCTTATTAAGAAACTCCAACAACTCAAGACTATAGGAGTTACACCCCCAAACTTAAACCAAACAATGTCCTCATTGTAATTCAACAGTGAAACAGATTAAAGAAATGAAAGGAACTTGCTTGGTTTTATGGTGGATCCACATTAGTTTTTCATTTTCAGCTTTTTATTCCTGTAAAAATAAACTAACCTTAAAATCCAAATTATTCAAATAGATAATAATAAAATAAAATAAAAGAACAAAAGAAAGTTTTATAGGCTACCTTCCATAAGCACTTGTTTTATAGTCTATAGTTAGACTTTTCAATCTTCATCAATTAGGATTTCGCAGAGGAGTAAATGCACAATTCCTCTCCACTTGTCTCCACAATAGTGCTTCAATCTTTGACCGTTAACTTTGAATATATGTTATGCCTTGTCCTCCAAATCCATTACTCCAAAAGGGGAAACTTTGTCATTTATATAAGGACCAGCCCATCTTGATCTTAACTTACCCAAGAAGAGTTTTAGTCGTGAATTGAAGAGCAAAACCTAATGTCCTAGAGCTCACGCCTAAGAATTTGTTTGTCATTTTGATGAACAAGATTGGCAATCTAATGCCGATCTTGAAAAATAAGAATCCGTTTCTCATTCTAATGAACAAGATCGGCAATGCAATTTCGATCTTGAAAAATACTTTGGTTTTAAATTTGTAAAACTCTCTCAAGTGTACGAATCATTTTATAGTAAATGACAAGTATACTCCCAAGGTCGATCTAAATAAGGAATATATGTGATTTTAAATTTATTATTCAAAATCCTAAAAATAAAATTAAATCCTAAACATCCTATCATGATATTTTGGTTTTGTTTTCTAATCTAATAACATAAAAAAAGTAAGCATAGATATAGATTCAATAAACAATTATGAAAAATTTTATTATTCATAAAAGTGGAGTATTTAAGGATATAATAATTAATTAATTATGCTTACTCATATTATTTAGGTTATTGAATATATAAATTGATATTTGTTGATTTTCTCTTTTTGGTATGAAAGTGTCCTTAGGTGGATCCTATTAATTAATTAAGTATTAAATTTCAACTTTATTTATAAGAAAATAGCAAACCATCTAATCACAACTTTAGGTGGAGTGAGTTAATTAGACTTTATTCAAGGTGTCCAAATTAAACCTAAGAATTTAATTATCCCAGTACTAAATTTTAAGTTTTAAAACCATTACTACAAATATGCTATCAATACATTTTCGAATAATAATTCTTATAAAAACTTTTGAAATAGAGATTCACTTTAACTACCAAGCGATTGTACCAACAAATAAAAGAGCACTACTCTAAATCAGACCGAATAATTAAACCTTAAAATCTAATTTTCAAATTTATGTTTGTAATAAAAAATAATATATTTCTCTTTAACATCCTTAATATAAAATCTTGAATAAAAAAATCAATTTATTTTATAGATATGTTTTACCTATTTAATATTTCACAAGCATAACAACGTTATTATTATATCATATTAACAAACAGTCATCCATGTTAAATTTAATCACAAACAAATTAAATATAACATATAGGAATAAAACATAAAAAATAACTGTAAAAAATTCATTTTAAAATTATACCATAAAAGAATACATACTTACATAACTTTGATGCTAATTTTGTTGCTGGAAAACCTCTAAACTAATTTGCATTTCCATTTATTGAATCAGAAACTCAAAATCTATAAAAACATAGCTAGTTCTTCTTAAAAGGAGAGAGAAAGAGGTGAGAAAATTGTGTATTTTACAATGGGGGAAAAATTTCCTTTTATAGGTGAGGAAAAGGCCAAAAAAAGTGAGAAAATATTTCAAAATTTGAATTTGGATACATTTGGACAGGCTCACACATGTGTATGGTGCGAAAATTGTGGTAAATGGGCAAAAATAGTGACAAATGGTCATTTGGCGCGCGTGGGACACTATACAGGCGTGTGTTGGTGTGGACAAAAATCAGTGCGGCATGTGTTGGGCGTGTGCCGACTGCGTGCAAACATGTTCTACACGTGTTCTTGCGCATACATAGGACTCGGTACGAATGGGCAGTTGTACGTTGTATTTCAACCTTTTTGACATTTTTGATAGTTTTGACCCATTTTGTCCAATTTTTCCATCTTTTTTATTTTTCCTCATTTATTTTCTCAATATATTTGTGATGTATTGCCTCCAGTATATTTATTCGATTCTTTCAGTTATTTTAGAACAAAAATACCTAAATAATAATAAAAGTACTTGTGATTCCAAAAATACAAATTTATATAAAAATATGAATCTATTTAATCAATTAAAGTACATTAAATTATGATAAGTTTAGTGATATTTAAGCACTCATCACAACCCTCAACCAACTTTTTTCTACTCCCTTAGCAAGAGAAGTGGTAAAAACTAAAATAAAAACTAAAAATTAAAGTATCCTAAATCACTTCTGTGGATTAACACAACTGCATTTAGTGTATGCAACAAGCCATTAAACCCTTGGGTTTTCCAAGTGGATGAGTTTACGACTCGTGAGGGTTTTCAGTAATGATACCCATAAACATTAACAAAAAAATGAAAAAATAAATAAAACAAATAAAATAAGAAGTTAACTAAAATTTAAAATAAACTAAAAAAAACTAAAATAAAATAAAGAAACGAAATACAAAAATATATCATGCTTAAAATCTCTTTTGAATGTCATAATTAAAATCTTAAGCATAGATTATTTTAAATTCCTAAACATTCATGATTTATTATAATAATTAGTTAAAAATCATTTTCATATTTCATATAAAAAATGTATCAATTTAATTTCACCCAAACTAAGTGTCAAGAATTCGAATTCGCTTCGACTCAATTCCTCGCAAGTCAATACTCTCATAAACACTTAATCATATGGGTTCAAACACTTATACTAACTTATATGCGAAAGATTTGATGTATAGAAATGAACTAATATGTTCGCATATGTATAAAGAAGAAAGGCTCAAAGTTTTTTTAACTTTACGTTGATCTCATGAAATGAATCAAATATAAGGATTTATAAAATATTATACATTCATGCATCCATCAAATTCATGAAATAAAAATATCAAGTAATATGCCTTTTAGAAAATGTTGGAAAAAGCAATGACTTCTTAGGGAATTACTTCTTATATTTTCTTTTGCATTAAACTATTTCTCACAACTGTTTAGGTTTTTTTGGGTCATAGTATATATATTATACTATTCATTTTCCTTTTTCCTTCTATTTTTTTTCTTTCTTTCTCTTATATTCTTTTTTTAAAAAGATAATCTATTCTTTTTGGAGAGTGGGTGGACCCATGTACAAATTGTACATTTTTTATATGGTAAGGTGAGTGGTTAATATTGGGCTTTTCTGTTTTTATTTACATAAGTAACCCTAGATATATCTCTTTTTTAATAGAAGTCATGCATGAACGAAGAAAAGTATATACTATCAATTTATATTTAATCATTTAATCTAAGAAAATTAAAATAAATATATAACATTTCATTAGGATGTAAAAATTCAGACATTCAATACTAAGTCTTATAGAGATTATCTAATAATACTGAACAAAATAAGAAAAATGTTTAGAGTAGAAACAAATAATATTTATCATTCAGAATAAAGGATAATGGGTTTAAAATATTTCTCAAAATGATAATCTCCACAATTTGATTCCTAAACACCGATTTTGGATTTAATATAATTTCCACACCTTATCAAAAAATACTAGTCATGACAAAAACTAACTAATTATCGTATACTTCATGATATGTTTTCAAAAATTAATCTAAAAGTGAAAAAGACTTAACTATTTACTTAAATTTGATTTAAAGAAATGATAAATTTTTTTGAGAAATATTTTTTAAAACTAATCACAAAATTCTAAAAATTACTAAACAACATAAATAAAATAAAATAAAACACAATAAAAATGAAAATGTGAATATAAATTTTTTTAAAGTTTTGAAATTAAGCATAGTAACTTTTCACAATCTCCAACCTAGAAGTTATATTTTTCTCAATGTAATAATTATAAATTAAAGATAAAGAGAAAAGATAAGAATAATTACTTATATCCTAAAAATTTGCAAGTAATGATTGATAAATGTAAGTTCATCCATCATGTTTATCATTAAAGTTCACAGAGACAAATTGTTGTGAACTTCTAATATTTTAACAAATATTTTTAGTTTTAATAATTCTAAAATTATTCACATGTAATTAAACTAAAATAAACAAAAAAAATTAAATAAATAACTAAAAGAAAATTACCTAAAATGATGGGTTGTCTCATATCCAGTGCTTAGTTTAACGTCTTAGCAAGACTTAAATTAGGATATTTCATTTCAAGTAAACTCAATGTCCCCACATCATTGAGTCAATTAGACTTATAGGTAGGACACGTTTGTATACCTATACTTTTTAAGTCATGCCCTATAGATTTTCAAAATTTCATTTACTTAAAACTACGGATATAATTGTAGATTTTAGATAACCCATCTCTAGGTGCAAATCAAATAACTAAGACATCAAAACAAATTTGTACCAAGATCTAACAAAGAAACTATCTCCTTTTATTACATATTATGATTAAAAACTTTAAAATTTTGGAGATAACTTCAGAAATTTTTTATTTTATTTTTTATTATATTATATTATAATATCTAAGTTAAATAACATAATTAGTATTAATCAAGAATGTTCCCAAGAAATAATGGTAGGCCAAAGCTTCCTTAAAAACCATCATCCTAGACAGAACAACGTTTCTAGGAAAGACTAGTGGCACAAAAGCTTTTAAGAACTAGTCTCCTAGACAAAATAACTCTCTTATATCTTTACTTTTCACGTTGTTGTGTGTTTTGGAACACACATAAAATCGTGCAAGCATACACGGTCACAAGTAATAAAGATTTGTAAGTAAAGTATCGTTCCCACGAGGATTTGTTACTATAGTTTGTTGATTACTAAAATTGTATCTCTCTAATTTTATCCAAAATAATCGTTGATGGTAACAAGTTAAGAAAAAGGTTTAAAAATAAAATAAAAGAAATCTAGGATTGCAGTTTTTCACCAAATTATTCCACTCCAATCATATTATTTTCTCTTGATTTATATTTTTAGTACATTTAATTTGTCAACCGAAAACTTCTATTTTTATCCATACATCTCTTCCGAGCTCCGTATAGACACACCTCGTTAAATTAATTCACTATATCTCTATGAGAATTAAATTTAATAAGATTCATTACGTTCTAAGTTTTCAAATGACCACACATATAATTAGGGTATATTCCTATCCTTCATCATACATGTCATTCTATCTACAAGCAATATACACAAAAATGCCTCTCTCAAGTTTATTTTTATGCCACAAATCATTTTGATAAAATTCGTAAATAATCAAAAAGCATTAAGCACAAGATAGAATGAACAAATCGAACGTCTTATAAATCTTTCAAAACAATAATTAAAATCAAAGCTTCATAAATTCAGATCAAATGCAACCCTAGAAAAATTAAATTACTTCATTAATTTAAAATAAAAATTACAAGGAAATTAAGATGAAGAACACAGAAAATTAAAACATCACTTAAAACAAATATTTGGCACACATGGAACACAACAGAAGCCAAAAATGGCTTCTGCGTGTTCCACCATCCAACCCCTAATACCACAGAAAATCCAAAACTAAACTCTCCAAAAAAAACTTTTCAACTCTCTCATCTTATCCCCTATTTATAGCTAAAAAAATACATCAAAAATATTTAAATTTAATACACGCGGGGGACAATGAAGTGTGGGAAAATAATAAATTAAAACGCGTGAGGGGACAAAATGTATCGAAAATGGAATCGAAAAAGTGAGTGGAGATGCTGCGCATTTCTGATTTATTTTCCTTCCACGCTGCCACGTGTCGCGTTATGATTCGCGGAAACAATTAGTGGGACACGTGGCAGCATATCATTCGTTGAAGGGAATGGGCGCACGCAGAACTTGTCGCACGGAATTGGGGCGCGCGAAACGTGAGGCAACGGCTGGAACGAGGGCGAGATTCTACGCTTTTGCGTTCACCGATATGTGCCACGCGTCCTCTGATGATTCGTTCAAGGGGAAATTGGGACACGTGGAAGACTTTAATTCGCTGGAAGAACGATTGCACGTGGTTCGGCCGCATAGAACAACGCCCTTTGGTAGGCATGTAGCAGACACATGGGTCCCACCCTGCACGCCGGCCTGCGCGGCAGGTGGGTCCCACTCGGGCACCGAGCCGCATGCAGAGGAATTCTACACCCACTCGCGTTAGTCGGGTGTGCTTGTAACGCGCGCATCTGGCCGTTTATTTTCTGATCGGACGGTCCGCGTTGCGCGTGGCTTCTTCTCACCTCCACAGAATTTAAAACTTTCCTTAATTATATTTTCACCCACAAATATATTTCAAATTACATTTTAAACTTTTTTTAATTGCAATACAGCCCTTTGGTAATTTAAATTAAATTTTAAACTTTTAATAATTAAAAATTAAGCCCGAATTTAATTTAATTTATATTTTCAACATTTATAAATTGCAATTAATACTCATTTATTTTGAAATTATATTTTTGGACGAAAACTTGCAATTAAGTACGTTTTTGATACAAATTATTTATTTTTTCATAAAAAATATTAAAAACAGTAAATAATAATTTATTGAACTAAAAGTAACTAAAAATAGAGAGAACATAGCAATTATAATTAATAAAATAAGTAAAAATAACTATATAAAATATAGTTATCACACGCTATTAAATTCTAAGTTAATTAAGTTAAGAAATTTAGTTAAGTGAAAATCTAAATTAATTAAGTTAATAAATGAAATAAAGTAAAAATCTAGCTTAACTAAGTTATTAAATTAACTTAAGTGAAAATATAAGTTAATTAAATTAATAAATTAAGTATTTTTTTTGTTTTCTAAGTTTTTAATTTTTTTTAAAAATAAATTAGAATTAGAATTAAAAATTAAAAGTTAAAAAGTTTTTCTTGTATATTGGTTTTTAAATTTTTAATTTTAAAATTTTCTTTAATTCTTTAATTTTTGTAACTCAAAATAAAAATAAAAAACATAATTATTTATAGCACAAAAGTTTTTCAAAAATTTGATAAATAATTTATAAACGTTATTCCTTCCCCAGCAACGATGCCAAATATTTGATGAACAAGATTGGTAATGCAATGAAGATCTTGCAAAATACTTTGGTTTTAAATTTGTAAAACTCCCAAGGTAAATCTAAGGAAGGAATATATATGGCTTTTAATTTATTATTCAAAATCCTAAAAGAAAAATTAAATCTTAAACATCATATCACAATATTTTGGTTTTTTTTCTAATCTAATAACATAAAAAAAATAAACATGAATATAGATTCAATAAAAAATTATGCAAATTTTTATCATTCATAACAATAGAATATTTAAGGATATAATAATTAAGTTAATTATTCTTGCTCATATTATTTATGTTATTAAATATATAAATTGATATTTGTTGATTTTCTATTTTTGGTATGAAAGTGTCCTTAGGTAGAGCCTAAATTATTTTGTTTAAAATTAATTAACTAATATCCTTAGGGCGGGGCCTATTAATTAATTAAGTATTAAATTTTAGCTTTTTTCTAAAAAAAATAGCAAACTTGATAATCACAACTTTAGGTGGATTCAGTTAATTAGACTTTATTCAAGATGTACAAATTAAACCTAAAATATTAATTATTCGAGTACTAACTTTCAAGTTGTAAAATCATTACTGAAAATATGTTGTCAATACATTTTCGAATAATAATTATTATAAAACTTTTGAAATAAAACTTCACTCTAACTACCGGGCAATTATACCAACAAATAAAAGGGCATTACTCTAAATTAGATAGGATAATTAAACCTTAAAATCTAATTTTCAGATTTAAGTTTGTAATAAAAATAATATATTTCTCTCTAACATCCTTAATATAAAATCTAGAATAAAAAAATGAATTTATTTTATAGATATGTTTTACCTATTTAATATTTCACAAACATAATAACGTTATTATTATATCATATTCACAAACAGTTAGCCATGTTAAATTTAATCACTAACAAATTCAATAAAACATATAGGAATAAAACATAAAAAATAACAGTAAAGAATTCATTTTAAAATTATACCTTAAAAGAATACTTACAAAACTTTGATGCTAATATTGTTGCTAGAAAACCTCCAAACAGATTTGCATTTATGTTTATTGAATCAAAAACTAAAAATCTATAAAATAAAAAAAATAGCTAGTTTTTCTCAAAATTTGGATTTGGATGTGTTTGGACAAGAAGGCATGAGTGTCGGGCGCTAAAATTGCGGTAGATGGGAATTTGGCATATGCGGGTGCGCGTGGGACATGGTGCAAGCATTTGTTGGAGCGCACAGGACACAGTGTAAGCGTGTACTGGTGCATGTGAAAATCAGCGAGGTGTTCAGGCGTGTGTTAGGCATGTATCGGATACGTGCAAGCATGTGCTGGGCATGAGCCAATTGCATGTGTGCGTGCATGTGCAGGACTAGGCTCGAATGGACGACTTCGCGTGGGATTTCGACCTTTTTGACATTTTTGACCATTTTGACCCATTTTGTAAAAAAATTCTATCTTTTTGACTTTTTCTCATTTCTTTTCTCAATATATTTGTGATGTATTGTCTTTGGTATTTTTATTTGAGTCTTTAAGTTATTTTTGAATAAAAATAATTGAAAAACAATAAAAATACTTGTGATTTCGAAAAGAAAAATTTACATAAAAATATGATAAAATCATACAAATATGAATTTGTTTAATCAATTAAAGTACATTAAATCATGGTAATTTAGTACTTTTTGAGCACTCATCACATTCCACTTCTTTGTCCGTTCTTTATAGATCTTTGCATTTTCATAAGTATCATTCCATAACTCATCCATCTCATTGAATTGAAGAAGTCACTTTTTTCCTACTGTCTTCAAATCAAATATAAATTTCTTTACAGCCCAATAAAATTTATGATCTAACTCAAAAGGGAGAGGACATGCTTTTCCAAACACTAAATGCTAAGGAGGCATCTTGATAGGTGTTTTAAAATCTATACGATATGCCCACAAAGCTTCATCAAGCTTCTTTTCCCAATCCTTTCTATTGGTGTCAACCATCTTCCAAGGATATTCTTGATTTCTTGATTTGAAATTTCATCTTGGCCATTAGTTTGAGGATGGTAGGCAAGTGTCATCTTATGCTTCACACCAGATTTAGAGATAAGGTTGTCGAACAATTTGTTGCAAAAATAGGTCCCTTCATCACTAATAATAGCTCGTGGTGTGCCAAATCTTGTGAATATGTTCTTCTCGCTTGGTTGACTATCAAACCCTGGAGGAGGTTGCAATACTAATCAGTGAAAAACTTTAAATGCACAGTATCATAGTTTTATAATAAGGTGATAGAAAAGAGTATCGTTCTCAGGGATTGGTACCTTATTTTTGAAAAATACCAAAATTACACTAATCTCAATTTTATCTAGAGAAGTTACTAAGATTGTTGTAATTGGAATTTAAAATAAAATCAATTTAAAGAAAATGCACAAAAGAAAAGAAAGACGTTGTTTGAAAATCAAATCAATCGGGAAGAAAACTTCTAGGAAATCGATTTCACCTAATCCCTGGCTATGCTTTACTCATCTAACTAATTGAATTTAATTCTCTCTATTTCTAGCAATCTCCAAAATAATATCCAAAAGCCTCTTTCGATAGTCAATTGGAAACATTCTTGTTCATCAATTTACACAAGAGTATGCAATTTAACAAAGCAAGAAAACATTAAGACCAATTATTTTAATATCACACGGGTTCATACAAGTCTTTCGATCTCTATATTTACCTATGTCGAAACATTCCAGATCTATCTTATAATTTCCTCTTTCGATAGTAAATCACAAGAATAAAACCATCTAATTAATGGTCAGTTAATTAGAATCTTTAAACTCAGAATAAATAAATAAAACATGAAGAGAAATAATTCAAATTAACATAGAAAATCAAATATAGTTTGGAATTAAATTACATATTTTCCTAGAATAAAGAAAAATTAGTTCATACTAAAAATTAAATTTAAAATAAATGAATTCACCATAATTTTTATGAGAGGAATTGAAAAAAAATGAATCGCAAAAATAATTTACTTTTACGTTAATCTGTTACGGTCCAATATGCTTTTTTTCTTCACTTTTATGCATCACTCTATTCTTTTTTTCTTTTGATTTGTTCCCATTTCTCAGCGTAGTTGTGTGTTTCTTTTGTTTCTATTCTCCTCCCCTTTCTTCTATGCTTCTTATTTTTCTTATATATATATATAAACCTTCCTTTCTCCTACCGCCTTATCACTACTACAAAACCGGGTTTTAAAGTCGGCTAAAAACCAACATTATAGAAAGACTTCAAATTTAAAGTCGGTTAACGCATTAAACCGAATTTAAACATAAAGTCGGTTCACATAAACTTGTATTTGATTACATAATAGCCGAAAAAATCAAAATTTGTTTAACAAAGTTTAAATAATACAAATAATTGAAAAATTAAATATAATTTATTATTAGAGAATTAAATTTATTACAAAAAAATAATTTATATACAATACATACATATATATATATATATATATTTCACTTAAATTGTAAATAAAATGATCTAATAGCAACTGGTAATAACTATTGCATTAAGATATGACAGTTATGTGATTTCAATCCATAAAGTTTCTTATCAATGATAGACACAAAATTTCTTAAGTTGGATGAGTAACCATCAGGAAATTTCACACCCAACAAAAATTTACAAAACACATCATTCTCTTTTTTTGAAATTGTATATGATGCTGGTGGCAAGTATGTTCAATTCTTATCATTTTCACCCTTGGTGCCAATTCAGGTCGTATGCCTAGTTTCTTTAAATCCAGTATTTCTTTAATTCCATCCTTCATTTTTCCAAGTATATTAAGTAATGTACCAATCAAGCTCTCACATACATTTTTCTCAATGTGCATGACATCTAAGATGTGACGAATGTGTAGATCTTTCCAATAAGGTAATTCCCAAAATATTGATTTTTTATTCTAACAACCGTGATCTACTGATTCAGTAATATTTTCATTTGCATCCCCTTTTATTAGTTAACCTCTTTCATTTCCTACCTTAGTGAGTATTCTTTTTTCTTCTTCTTTCCATATCGTTTGAATGTCATACCATTCAATTGCCTTAATATCTCAACACCTCGCAAAGGTCGAGGTGCAGGATCATGATCTTCTTCACCATCGAACGGTTTCTTTTGGTATCTAAACTTGTGTCTAAATGGAAAAAATATTCTATGTCTTCTATAAGACATCTTTCATGCATGAACAAGTTAAGTTGCAGAAGTTCCATCACTACATATAGGGCATCCCATATAACCTTTTGTTGCATGTCCTGATAAGTTCTCATAGGCAAGAAAATTGTTAATTCATCATGTCCAATCACTTGTTTAACAAATTCAAACACATATGCACCATGGTCCTCATTGCCAAAAAATGGTCCATTTTTTGAAACCTCTGGTAAGTGAGGCTTCCTTTCCCATAAAACAAAAAAGGCCAGCCATTCGGCAATGGAGAAATAGCCCAAATTGGGTCCCATGTGTTATTTTCTATATGATCGAGTAGCCTTTGGATGGATCTAGAAATCCATATGTTGCCTAAACAATCTGAGACCACCATTGTAAAGAGCATGTGTCAATCAACCAGTCACCAAAATTTCATGGCCAACAGACACCAAGGTGAGTCATAGGCATTACCACATACTACAAGAGTGGGTGGGTATCTTTCGGAATATTGTCCTGTAAAAAGAAGCCAAAATTGGTCTGGTTCATCAACCAGATAGTGAAATCGATTTGGATCCAATTCACACACTTTTGAACCAATTCTTAGAGAAGTAAGATTGGTTTCATAATCATCTCTACCAGATGATTCCAATGATTGTATTTTTGATTTTTTTAGCGTATGTCCAGAAATGTATGGAGAGAATGTTCACCTACTTCTTGAACTGTTCTTAGAGAATTAAGTTTGATTTAAATCCTCTCGACGAGACAATTCCAATGACTATATTTTTGACATTTTTTTGGCATATTTACAAATATGAGATTGCACGAAATATGTGTACGAAGATATCGTTGGCCCATCCAAGTCAATAAAAGTTATAGAAAAATGATGGTCTACCATTCCATTTATTCAAAGAATCTATAAAATATTTATGAGAATATTACTTGCTCTTTGGGTCATCTTTATTTTATCGATCTTCAAAATAGAAAGACAATCTTTCTAGAAACAAAGAAAATAATCAACAAGTTACAACACTCATATAGGAATCATAAGGCTTAATAGCCCGTCATCCCTTCTAGCTCTCCCATGGCCTACCCGAGTGGTATTTCCAGTACCTACTCGTCTATAATAGGCATGATTGGCTTGCAGGTGAAGAGCCCAAATCGATATTGATACCCATCTTAACATAATGAAGAATATTTTCCAGTCCATCCTCGAATGCATCATAGGAATACAATCTCTTGGCCGACTTCCCATCCCAAAGAAATTCCATGTGCATATTCCAATACCTAGAGTATGGCCAGGGAATCGAAAAGTCTAGAATGTGTTTTGACTCCTCCTAGGCTGTTAGGATTAACACAATGCCCAGAATTTCAAAACATTTTCTAAATCCTTCTAGCCTATAGAGATTCATAAAATTCCTAGAAGATACACACCCAAGAAGTGGACATAGGCTAGGAAGGCCCCGTCATAGAAGTTTAGAATGGTCATTTCTATACATGGTCAGAGTGTTCACCCCAACATATCATCTCATTGTAAGGATCTAAATATAATGTTCTACTATGACAAAAGGACATACTATGCTTCACCAATACTTTTTTTCTAATAAAAATTGTGTTTATAGGTACCTAGGCCACGTATGGCCACACTTGGATGATTCAATAGAAAAATATTTCCACCATGAAATCAAGAAGTAGGCTTGATCTTCCTAGACTTGAGAAAGTCTAGAGCCCTCAGTGCGACACAACTAAGGGTTGGTCATAATAAAGTCCTTAGCACCCAGGAAAGGAATGCTCTCCTACAAAAGATAAAGAATAAGAAGCAACCATACAGGTGAGTACTACAACTTAGGGCCTAGACCACCAAGTAGTCTTTAGAAGCTGGGCATGTTAATTTACCATAAGGATGCACCTTAATCATATGTTGTGCAATCCAAAATTAAAGTAATTTGGAGAACAACATAACTTAGTCTAATTGATTGGCATTAAACCTTGAAAGAGGGCCATGGCTAGAGAGTATCAACACTTTGCTACTAAGCAACGCTCAGAATGTCATATAGGAATACACTTTTAACGAAAGGCATTGAATAAGATGTAACCCAACGAGTAGGCCTAAGCTACCTAACTTAAAAATGTCTAGAGCCTTAAGTATGACATCACATGGGGTTGAGCATATTAAAGTCCTTATCACCCAAGTAGGGAATGCATCCCTGGGAAAGGCAATGAACCAGATCATTCATGTAGGTTATTTATGCACATTAAGGGCTAGATTTCCATAAGATCTATAGAAGCTAGACGCATTAAATTACAAATAGGACACACCTTAATAGGTTGTGTAGTCTAAAACTAACACGAAGAAATATCATAGCCTATAAGTCCCACGCTCCAATGCCCAGAATACCATACAGTGAAATTGAGTGCAATAAAAGCCTTAGTATCCAACAAGGGCATACACCCCTTCCAAAGAAGTAAATAAGAGATATCCAATAGGTTAGCTCCATGATTTCAAGGCCATGCCACCAAATTGTTTACAAAAGATTAATATGTTGGGTATGTGGTCCATGCCACAACTAACACCAACAATGACATATTAGGTTCCCTACCATCTCAAAGTTGTCCATAGATCCTAAAAAAGAGTCATGACTCAAAATCCATACCACCTTAGATCTAACAGCTATAGTAAAGCTTCTACACCATATCTAGGCTTATAAAGATTCACTAAACGAGCCGATAAATCTCTTATGAAGAAGTAACTAGTGATTTCCCTAAGTTGAGAACTATCTCATGCTTGGATCACTTGAAAAAATTTAAGTACTCCAATTAGGAAAATTTCAAGTAAACACAACATGGTCCAAGAAGAAAAGTAAGAAAACTGACACAAGTTGAAATTCACCCAAACTTCAAACCATTAGTCTCCCAACTAAACCAATGCATGGTTCAAAGATCGAAACACCATTCGAATAGATAGACCAGAGCCAAAAAGTATGAATAGCCAAGAGTGTGACCAACTAAGTGTGTGGCTAGTTGGGGATGTGATCGACTAAATTACGATTTGTCAAAGATCTGACTGGTTAGGAATGTGGCTAGTCGACTAGAAAATGACCACTAGGAGTGTGGTCAACCAGTGGGAAGGTTTGATGTGTGTTTTTCCATCCAAATTGGGTTAAGCTATGACCAAGAAATCATTTACTAAAGTATAACAGAATACTAGTCCTATAATAATTTGAGATAATAAAGATGTAATCCCCACTTTCTATACTTCTTAAAGGTACCTAACCTTTTTTTTATCTCTATATCACTTCATTCCAATGAGAAATGAGAATACATGAGTTAAGAAAAGGGTTACAAAGACAATTCCAATTGTTAGAGAATAGGTAAACACAAGAATAATATTGGGGCTCCCCTACAATTTTCTAAATTCTTCTAGATAGAAGGAAGTCATCTCATCAATAAATCTTGTCGGGATCCTAGAATTGTCTTCATAGACATAGCCAAAACAAATCCATCAATCGACCTAGACCCCCTTAATTGGAACATAACCAACCAGAACTTTGCTAGCCAAAACTTCATTTACCAAAACTTTGCTGGCCATTACCTCGTTGACCATAACTTTGTTGGCCACAATTTCATTTGCTAAGAATTTATTGGCCAAATTTTTGTTTGTTAAGACTTTGTTGGCCACAACTTCGTTTTCCAAGAGTTTTTTGGCCTAAACTTTGTTTTACAAGACTTTGTTGGCCAAGTTCCTAATAGTTTTGTCATCTTGCATATTTCACGAAGAATAGTCTTACTTGGTGTTAACCAAAATATTTCACACAAGCCAAAATTTGCAACAAGTTACCTAAAATACGTTAACAATAAGGTTAAATTTTTCTACATTAATCTCATCCATTTAATTTTATTTGAGAAAAAAATTAATTTGATAGCTATCAACTTACATGATTGGTAGCTGGATGTTAGATACAAAATCTCAAAGATCAAATTGTTCAAATTAGGAGTATTCATAGGTTTGAAACCATTGCATTTGTGCTCATCTAATCCAATAGGATTGCACAATTTCCTTATGATCCAATCAGATCAATTATCTTCATTAGATCAAATTAATTAATTAAATTGATTGAATTAGATTGATTTTTTTTATTATCCATTATAAATTTTTAATCAAGAATCAACATATAAGTATTTAATGCAAAATAAAATCACAAATATCACAATAACAACACAAACTAGTGAAGTAGGGATATACATTTTAATAATATCCTAGCTGGTTGCTTCTTTGATTACATTGATAATGAAATCGCCCACTCTTAATTAGAATTAAAAGAAGAAAAATTGTGGTGGAAAAATCTACAAAACGGAAAGATAACCGAAATCTCAAGCACGTATATATTTCTTTGTGTTGGAATAAATGGCATTTAAAAAAATGGTTTAAACTATTTTTTTTATATGAGAAGTTAGAAAGTTAAAAGATTGTATGATTTATTAGCCTAAATCATCATTTTTTTTCTTTTCTTTCTTTCTGCGTGAAGTTGAATACCCACTTTTACTACTTTGTGGCTAATGATTTAATACCCACTTTTACGTGTGGAATGTGAGAAGCCAAATATATATATATATAAGAAAAAAGAGGGTGTTGTATGCGTGTATTTTAGCTGTACAAATATAGAGAAAATGATTTATATTAAGATTTTGAGTTTGAGAGTTAATTTTTAATTCTTGAAATATAAGATACATTGGATTGTTGCAAAAAGACTGTATACAAAAATTAATATTAGTAAAATATAGAAGATTTTTTGTGTGTGGATGAAACAATTTATCAAATCACTTTAATTTGTTGTGTTATTTTCACCGTGACCAACAAGTGGTGTCAAAGAAGAGAAACATGACAACAATAAGGTTTGAGATAAATAAATTTAATGGGAAAATCAACTTCAACATTTGGCAAAGCAAAGTGAAGGAATCATTGGTGCAACAAGGTCTTTGTAAGGTATTAAAAGGAATGAAACCAGAAGAGATCTGAAAGAGGATGATTGGGAAGAAATATAAGCAAAGGTAGTGAGCACTATTGCTTGAGTTTGGTTTTTAAAGTAAAATATAGTGTGATGAATGAGACTTTTCTATTGAAGTTGTGGGAAAAGTTAGAAAAAATGTATATGTCAAAGTATATTACAAATATGTTATACATGAAAAAACAATTAAATGTCGTGGGATGGAAGAAAGAGATGACATTAGAAGCCACATGAACAAGTTCAATAGATGTAATTCTGAACTTTTGAGTGTTGATGTGAAGATCGATGATAAAGACCGAGCAATGATTTTGTTGTGCTCGTTACCAAAATCATATGATACACTGGTGATATCATTACTCTCTAGAAAGATTACATTGACTATGATTGAGGTGATTGCACTTTTGAAAACTAGCAATGTGATCAAACTAGTAATTCCTACACGTGAAGATGTTCTTACTACTCAAGAAAATTCAAGAGCAAGTTCATCAAGTAGAGAAAAAAACAAGCCTAGAAGAATATATTCTAGTAGAGATGGTAATCGTTTCATGTCTCATTTAAGAGATGATATTGAATGCTATTATTGTCATAAAAAAGGACACAACAAGAGGTTTTGTGAAGACAGACTAGGGGTGTGCAAAAAATATGATGATTCGATCAATCCGATGGTCGGATCGGATGGAAATTTTTTCCATCCGTTAAGTGCGGATCGGATGGCGGATTTCATTACGATTCATCTGATCCGACCGAAATTAATTATATATATATTTATTTGATTTTTTAATATTTTTTTTAAGTCAAATAATTTTATGTTATGATTAATATGAAAATTTAAAAATACAAAAAAAGAGTGTTAATTAAGTTTATTGGTCATATTGATTGGATTGATCGGATGCCATCCGAATAGTTTACGGATTGGATTGAGCGGATGTGAGAGCTGATCGGATCGGTTGCGGATTAGGATGTTTCAATCCGAGCAGATTGTCGAATCGGATCGAATGAGTGTAAAATCAGCAGTTTCGATTCGATGAACAACCCTAAAATAGACTATAAGATATAAAAGGTCTTGATGAAAAGAGAATGAAAGATAAAAAGTAGGTAAATGTCACTGAAACTTATGATTCTGATTCTGATGTCATATGTGTGACTATTGGTGAAGGCTCATTGAATGATTGAATTTTAGATTATGTATGTTATTTTCATATGTGTGCAAATAAAAAATTGTTTGAAAATTATAAGCCTTATAATGGTAATGATGTTGTGATGGTCAATGGTTCAAAGAAAATTTGTTAAAAAAGGCATTGTCAAAACAAAGATGTATGATGAATTTAATTATCTTGATTATGGTTTTTTTGCAAAAAAAAACGAGTCTGTAAATGTAAGTAAAGATTCCTTTGTATGATGAATTTAATTATCTTGATTATGGTTTTTCTGAAAAAAAAACGAGTCTATAAATGTAAGTAAAGATTCCTTGATCATAACAAAACAAATGAAGAAGGAAAGACTATACAAGTTGATTGGATATCCTGTACTAACTGAAACTACGACTTTGAAAGGTAAGAATATGGTATTAAAGAGTTGTTTTTAAGGTGGAATAAGTGCATGTATAGATATGTTGTTATTAATACTTTAATCTGATATTTAAAAAAAACGTCAAGGGGAAGATTGTTGGAACAAATGGCATTTAAAAAAAGAAGTTAAAAACGTTTATTTTTTATGTGTTCTCAATTAGAAGATTAAGAGGGTATATGATTAATTAGCCCAAACCATCATTTTTTCTTTCTTTCTTTCTTTATGCATGCATGAAGTTAAATACCCACGTTTACTATGGCTAATGATTTAATACCCACTTTTATCACTTTTACCGTATGTGTGGAGGATGAGAAGCCAAAAGGTTATAGGAGTGATACACCAAGATAGTGTACGGAAAAAAGCCAAAAAAAATATATATTGTGTATATGATTTGATTGCATAAACTAAAATAGATAAAATGATATGATGTATTTAAGTTTTTATTCAATATACGTGAATGATATTGGATATATTGAGATTTTAAATTTGAGAACCAATTTTTAATTCTAAAAATATAAGGTATATTGAGTCATTAAAAAAAGATTACATTTAAGAATTAACATTAATAAACTATTAAAAAATTGTGTAAATCAAATAATTGACTAAACCACTTTAATTTATTGTCATTTTTTTTTGTTTCAAATGATTTTGTAATTATTTCTGCTGGGCCGAATACTTTGAACCGTCCAATTATTTCCAATGAAAATAAACACAGTACATAATTAGGACATTCCTGGACAATCATGGTATAGAATGCTACAGAGAAACATTTTAATTGTTGACCTAAAATTAAGATACATTAATCTGTACAAGAACCTACTCGTTTACAATACAGTTACGTGGCACCACTCAGCTCCATAACACCCTATATGTCCCTCTAGCTGAAGGTACTGAATCTCGAATCCACCTTTCTATGGTTTAAATTAACCAGCTAGGGCATAAATTACTGGAGGAAAAAATCTCTATTATTCTCATAGCTGCAATGCTAAATCTGGTTGCATTGAGTCAACCCGACTAGAACTAGTAGGTGATCCTGAAGACTGGAAACTGACATTAAGGTCTGGCGGAACTGAATCTACCTTCTGTTGTGGAGAAGATCTGAAATCAGATTTCTGATGGGATGATAACCCTTGCCATTGTTGTCGGGCATGAAACACAGAAGCTGAACTAGCTACTCCGTCATTGGCTAGTGTTTGTGATGACTGAATGTTTGAACTAGGTGGTCTCGGTTGTTCAATAAACCTTGCCATTTGACATGGGAAGTTGAACCTATGTGCACCATTGAATCCATTCATGCTGGGGCGAACTGCAGGGTTTTGTTGCATTCGATAGGGAGGCTTGGGTCCAACAGGATTGCTTTTTAGTACATTAAACCCAGGGCTGGTTCTCAAGCCTTCAATTAGTTCTTGATTTGCTATGAAATGTTCAGGAGATGGAGAGGCAGTAGCAGAAACAGGGACAGGCTTGCTTATTTGGCCATCCGACATATGGGCAGTAACAGAAGTATGCCTATCTCGTAAGTTATCGGATCCAGATTTCTCAGATGTTTTATCTCCCTTTGGTTCAGAAGTGCCACTTATTGCAGCAGAAGATGAATTTGTCAGAATAGGAGCAGAAACAGGTTGAGGCTGTGATGGCTGACCAGAAAAATCTGGAGCTATAAGTTGTGACCTATGTTGCACGGTATCGTTCTCCCCAACCCATCCAGGGCCAAACTTGACACCAGCAGGAAGACACCTTTGTATCTTCACAGAAGCAACTTTCCAGGTTACAGATCCAAGATTTGCAGCAAATCGAGCCACACTTCTTGCATAACTATGATCAAAATGGATCCCAATCTAATTCATAAAGCCAAAACTCAATTAACCATCCCTACTGAAGACAAGTCTTTTAAAACTTGGAGCATAATATTAGTAAGCTTCCAGCCTACTAGTAAATAAACTTCCAGAGAGGCAGATAAACATTCAGGGCAAACCACATAAATCACAATCTAAAATTATATATAAGATTAGATCTTCCCTCTGTTAATCGTTACACTAGTCAATGATCCAATAAAAGACATACAACACTAAACTATATTCAAGGATTGTATAATAATAGAACCTACAAACATGTATGTAACTATTTATATATATATTTATTTTTTTATAATCATCAAAAATGGATTAAATTATGGAAAATTCGCAACAAAGATTTGGTAAAGCTGTGAGAAGCAAATGTTATCACAAGGAAAAAAAGAATTTACATAACTGTGTAGAAAATTTACACCGGTGTGTAACTAGGGAAATTTAAAAAAGAAAAGAAAAAAAAACATGAACAGTCCATTGAAACATAATGTAAAATAACGATAACTCAAACTAGATTCTGAATATGAATATAACTTGAACCTATTTTGTGAGTTTACCCTACATTTTCTAATAGGAAAAGAAACATCATTAATTCAAGAAAATTTTGCATCAAAAATAAAATATAATTGAGAAACAAGTAACTAAATTCAACACCCCCAATTCTGCAACAAAATCATACATAGTTGAACTTAATGAAATTCGTACCGGCATTAACTGCTTTCTTTCCTGGTCAAATGTAGCCAACACAGATGGCTCTTGTCCACAACCTGATGGGTATGCTTGCAGGTAAGTGTTGCGCCTATTCTCGTCAAGTATAAATTGTTTTTTCCCATACTTTGACATACCCCTTGACGCAGAACCTGTGACATTAAAAAACCACACATGTAAAACAATTATAACTGTTTGATCCTTTAAAAGTGCACGTATCGCATTTAATCTCAGCATTTAAAGTATCTGTACTTGGTAGGATAGGAAATTCTTTTTTCAAACCTGTAAAATCTTCATTCTTCTCAAATTTGATGTCAGCCAACCAACTTGGTTGGACATCTTGAGAACCTCGTACAGATGAATCTGCCAAACCTTTTCTCAGATCATGATTAGACCAAGAAGCATTTTCTCCTCCAGTGGCCAGAGTGGCATCTGACGAAAACTCTGAAGCAGTATGCTCCAAGGGAGGCCTGCCAGGTTGTCTTTTATTTTTTGTTGGAGGTCTACCTCTTCTTACTATCTTGGGCTCTGATTCGTTATCATCGCTACCTTGTCTCAAACTTTCAAAATTCTTTTTAGCCAGCTCTTGTATGGAGCGTGCCTGAGAAAAACATACAAAAGCTGTCTTAACAATACATATAGATGAAATGATACGGAGCCAAAACATATACAAATTTTGATGGTACCTGTCTAAAATATATGGTATCCGGGGAATTATATTCCATTGCATTGGAGCATATTAAGAAAACGTCTTTCTGCAATATAGTAAATTCCAACTTCAATTCTCATTAACAGCTTAAAGCATCACAGTACAAAGAGAACCCAGTTCTCAACATTTCAAACATTACAAGATAAATAAACGTAATGTTACACTACTCAAAGCACCAAAAATATCTTAAAGCCTTATCAAACATCCCAGAAAGAGTAGAGGCAAATCAGGTAAATATTCTAAGTGCAGACATGACCATAGTTTTGCCTGTATGCAGGATAACTTGCTTGGGTGAAGAAAAAATTTCGGCTAGGAAACAAAAAAGGCATAAACTTGCAAAGTAACTATATGCATCAAGAAATTATCGAGTATTAGTAGAGACACTGAATAACTAGCAAATATGTTAAAATGATCAGCTACAGGTAAATTAAGTTCAAAAAAAACTTCTGAAAACCAAAAAATGAAAAGGTGAAATTAAAATTACGATCTTGTAGAGCAGCCTATAAGTTTGAAAGTAAATTAATTGAGCTCCTTCAAGTGATGCTCATTGTCCCATAGCCTAAAAACATCCTACCTACATCGCTATCTTTTCCTTTCTTCACAATTTCTGTATGCAGCTAGAGCAGACCAGCAGGATTCAGTGAAAGGAAGATGGACAAAAAAGCTCTTCACAGAAGGTACAAAAATGCAAAAGAGACATTAAGATGCATAATCCATCATCAAAAAGTAATCTTTGTTTTAACAAAAACATAATATGGATTCAATATTAAACTTGGCATTTCCTCCAGAAGATTTATTAATTGGATTTAATCCACTAAAGCGAATGTAATACATTTCATGTAATTTTCACCAAATTGCAATGTTGAGTACTGAAAAGGCGACAAATCAGACATGGAAATGAAAACATCAAACGCAATACAAAGATTCCAAAAAGATGAACCCTGTAAGCAGGGAAAACAAACCTCAAACATTTCCAAGTTGACATAACCTCCACTTTCCAGCTTCTTCCTCACAGTCCCAAAATCCATAGGATGCTCTATCACTTCTAAGTAGTCTGGCAACTACATATAACAAAAGTATTTTTAGTATAAAAGTTCTAATAACTTTCATATAGGTTTAGAAACCATGCATCATTTACATAAAAACTAACCTCATTAGGGTCCACAGGTTCAGAGTACACACCATACGTGTCCTTCCTGTAATCATATAAAAATATCTCATCAAACTAAGAAACAAAGCTACATCAAAGATATCAAAGTACAATCTAAGAACCCAAAAGACCCACTTTTGGATTCTGTCGAGAACGAACAGTAACAGCTTTTTATCAGGTAAAGGCGTTGAGGGTCCCGAATCCAACTTTGTGGCTCCTGCACATAAATATTGTTTAAACGACGTTGAACTATAAATTTATTAAAATTCAAAAACAGGATATGATTCTTTTATCAATGGTTGATGACATCATAAACAAACCTTGGTGAATGTTTGATGGGTCTGTACCAGTACTGGACTTGCCAGCCTGCAAAATTGAGTTAAGTAAACTCATTGAGAATAGCAAAGTATCTACAGAAAAGTAAAGTAGGCAAGCATTCAAAATGCAAAAAGGGTAAATACAATAACAAACTAATTATGGAAAATTTTGACAAGACAAAAATTCAAACTTTTTCTCAAAAATATTTTTTTATGGCTGTGATTAACTTAAAAATAATTCATGGCTCAAAATATTTCATTTATTACCTAAACAAATTTAACACGATAAAAATCAAATTTATAAAATAAAAAATAATTGAAAAACGTATTTATCATCTGCAGAATTCAATACGAGAAGGAAACCCAAAAGTCTGACTCACTAAGTCAACCCCATTTACCAAAAATCAGGAAAGACCCCAAAAAAAAAAGTTCAAAGGTCCGAAATTCAAGGATTTTTCAACGAAACCCACCACAGCATGATACAACAAAAGTAACAAAAGAAATGCCAAAACAGAAAATACCCATATCAAAATAAAAAGATTTCCACTCAAAGCCCAAATTTCTCATACCTTCTGACCATCCACAACCACAGATCCATCGCTGATCGCATTGATTTTCCTCTTTCTCCCGCTATTAGACGCGGCGTTATCTTCCTCAGCATCAAAATCCGAGCCACACAAATTGAGAGACGAAGAATTCAACGATTTTTGATTCTGGGGCATTTTGAGAACAAGCTTGAGCTTCTTCTCGCGGCGCTTCCCCTCCAATTCCTCTTCATCATCCTCCCCAGATTGCACCTTGTCTGGAGTTCCATCTTCGAGATTAGGGTTCCGGCGAGTAGATCGACGGAGTGCATTTAAAGTAGAGGCAGGGGCAGTCCTGTAATTAGCATAAGAATGAGGGGCAGAATTGTTGTTTCTCTTCTGTTGTTCTTGTTCTTCTTTAAGAGTCCGTTTTTGGAGATCTAAAAGAGAGGGTCTTCCTTTCTTCTTCTTCTTCGTCTCCACTACCTTACCCATTTGGAGCCACTCTCTCACTTTCTCTCTCTCTCCTCTAGCTCCCGTCCTTCTCTCTCTCCAAACAACGGGATGTTATTTTTTTTATTTTCTCTGAATTATATTTGTGTTTTTACTTTATCTTATTTTACTGTACGTTTTTAGGATTTCAGGAAGAAAATGGCACGCGTTGCACATGATATTCGCACGATTTTGGCACCTGATTTACACGTGTTGGCAGAGTATAAAGTTGGAAAAAGTTTTATATATAATACGTTGTTGTTTATTTCTGGTTCAAATCAATAGTTTATCTCGTGCCTGTTTTTTGCATTTTTTTATTTTTATAAAAATTAAAAATTAATGATTTCATTCCATTAGATATATATATCTCTATTCTATTAAAGTAAAATTTTCTCTTATAAAAATGTTATTTTTGCTAAAGAGGAGCAAATTTATAAATATATCACTTAATTATTATATTTATTTCGTTTTTATCACTAAATATTTTTTTGTTACAAACCTATTATCAAACCATACAAATATTTCAAAATATGTCATTCTATTATTTTTCGGTCCATAATATATAAGATTTAATTAAATTATTGTATTTATATTTAAAAAATATAAAAACACTATTACTCTTATTGATAGCATCACCTTGCAATTAAACTATTTGTTTTGCATAATCTATTTGGTCATGAACAAGCATATGGATCAAGGTGAATTGATTTTATTAACATCCATCTAAATATAACTAAAGTTCACACTCTAAATTCATACTTGGTTCTATTTGCCTTAAACACTCATGTTTTAAAAAGAATCTCAAATAAAATTACCCTTAATATCAATCATTTATCCTTTCTAACCCTCGGACTAAAAAGTCTAATAATAATTTATGTCAATATTTAATTATGATGATGATACTGAATTTATTCTCATATGATTTTTTATTGGCTCAAGTGGAAAACTTTACATCGTGCCTCGTCATTCGAAGCGTGCACAACTCCATTCTAATGCCGACTATGTCTTCAAATTTTCAATCGGAATTTCAATTAGAAAGCTAGTTGAAGTCAACGATTTTATCAAGGAAGTTAAACTTGTACTTATTTTTGTAAGAAGCTCAAAATTCAAATCCTAAACCTAATCCTTCTAAGATTAGCTAAGCGATCTTGACTATTGATTCTGATTTTAAAGAGGTAGTGAGATTAACTCATCACTTCTATAAATACAAGCCTACACACTTTACACCTTTCATAATTCATAATAATCTCTCAAAACTCACAAATATGGGAGGAGGAGAAAAAAAAATTCTCTCAAAAAAATCTACATTAAATTTTATTCATTTATTTTTCTTTATTTATTCTTCATTCATTGTTCTTCATTTATGTTCAATGTAATGTAGTATAATTATTTTTCATCATCCAAAGACTTTGCACCCTACAACATTCATACCATACTTTTTCTACACAAAAAGTGATCGATACTAGATATGTGAATGCAGAGAATTTGGTCAACCATCGTGGGTGTGACCGACGTGGTTGAGAATCAGTGCAAATGACTAACGTTGGCAAACAAATAGAGGTCAAGCAAAGGCATAGTCGCCTATCCCTGGCTGGTAGCACCCTAAGTGACCCACCTCTGGCCAACGCCACCCTGGTCGATTGTATCTTGGCTAGCAGCGACTTGGGCAATGGTGTGTTGCTAGCAAATCTCTGGGCCACACTTCATTAGCCAATGCCCCATTGACCGACGGTAGTCTAGTCGGTGATGGTATGGCCAACAGTGGCTAAGAATGAGTCATGGCAGACGATGCCCTTGGACCACCTCTACGTTGCTATTCTTCTTATTATGTCATAGGGGTCATTCGAGCATCCATTTGGCACAGGTTGAGTCTTCCAATAGCGAGCATTAATCTTCTCCTCGATGGGTATTCCTATGTGCCAATTGGGCAATGTTTGGAGTGATCTTCAATATTGTTTAGTGAATCTACTTGGTTCTCAGATGACTAACCATTACTTAGGCATGCTTAGGACCATGTTCCAAATTATTGAGTCTCTAATTGTGATAACTCGGGTATTGGGAATAATTTGAAGTAAACCTCTCCCTGGTAGAGTTACTTTATCTATGGACCACTTTTTTAGGGGGTTACCACTTCCGTTTTTGCCTATAATGCAAAAGTTATTTACTAACATTGGTATGGCCCCATAATAGCTTCCATACAATTCTTCTAAGGTGCTTAATGTGAACCATATAACACAATCCTTGAAACCCTCAAACATGATATAGTATCACAAGAGACATTACCAAAGACCTGACAATGAAATTGAAATCAACTCTTAGAAATTAATAATTAGATTTTTAGAGAAATCACTTTAACTCATCATTGATTCAAGATGAAATGACACTACAAGGTTTATAAATCCCTTGATAAGTCAATTTAAAGAGGAACATGTAGCATTCAAGCTATCAACTTTGATAATTATCAAATGTATTAAATGTAAGGTAAGTGGAAAATTGGGGCTTACAATCTACCATAAAAAATAAAAGAGATAGCAAATCGAAACCCTAAAAAAGTGAGAAACTATCCACGAAAAGTATGCATGTCGCGGTGGCCAAAAACCCCTATTGCAGTACCCATGCCACTACTTTAAACCCCATCCTTTCTGAAAGCCTCTCTCCGTGGTGGCCAAACACCTTTGCCACTGTGCGCATACCCTTGCTTTAGTAATCTTGTGATTGGTCCACTCAGAATTTGTAATGGTCTGTTATTCTCATCATTCCCCCTCTCTTTAAAAGGATTCAATCTCGAATCGTCACCTATATAATCAAAAGGAGAGAAATCATAAACATTGAAAGGAGTGCTAACATTATACTCACCTAAAAGATCTAACTTATAGACATTGTCATTAATTTGTTCAAGCACATGGAATGGTCCATCTTCTCTAGGTTGCAACATATACCTTCATTTTTTTAGGAACTTTTCTTTACTCATATGTACCCAAACCCAATCATTAGGTTCAAAAATGAATCTTTGCCATGCTTTAGTGGCTTTGGAAGCATATTCCTTGCTCTTCTTTTCAATACATTCATGAATGATTTCATGTAGTTTATTTACCATTTCAGCTTTCCTTTTACCATCAAAGTCAATTCCTTCTGAAATAGGCAAAGGTAACAAATTTATAAGAGTAAGTGTGTTAAAGCCATAAATAATTTCAAATGGAGAATGATCAATAATTGAGTTCACATTCCTATTTTAAGAAATTCAACATAAAGAAAACAATCCTCTCAGTTTTTCAAATTATTTTATATCATCACTCTCAACAAAGTAGACAAAGTTTGATTGACTACTTTAGTCTGACCGTCAGTTTGCGGATGAAACATAGTACAGAATAAAAGTTTAGTCCCTAATTTATCCCACAAAATCTTCCAAAAGAAGATAAGGAGTTTAATATCGTCATCAGACACAATGCTTTTTGGTACCCCATGTAGCCTAACAATCTCCCTAAAGAATAACTTTGCTATATTTGGTGTATCATCGGTTTTATGATATGCTATTAAATTTTCCATTTTAGAAAACCTATGTATAACCATAAAAATAGAGTCTCAACCTTTCTTTGACCTAGGTAGTCCTAGAATGAAGTCCATAGAAATATCTACCCAAGGTTTGCTAGGTACAGATAAGGATGTATACAGTCATTGGGGTAGGACCTTGGATTTGTCTTACTTACAAGTAATGCATTTAGAATATAATATTTATACATCCTGTCTCTTTTTTGGCCAATAAAAGCGTTCATATAGAGCTTCTAAAGTCATTTTAATAGCAAAATGTCTCATTAAACCTCTCTCGTAGGCCTTTTTAACTAAAAGTTCATGCATAGATAGTTGGGTATACATAACTGATTTTCTTCGAATAGGTAACCATCTAACTTATAGAACTCACCAAAAGTATCTTTGTGAAATGCATTGTAAACAACAGAAAAATCATCATCATTGGCATACATTTCCTTATTATATTTCAATCTTAACAATCTAGTATTTAATGTAGAAAGTAAAGTATACCTTCATGATAAAGAATCATGTATGATATTTTCTTTACCTCTCTTGTATTGAATAATATAAACGAACATCTCATTGAATTCCATCCATCTGGCATGTCTCTTATTCAAAACACCTTCACTCCTTAAGTGTTTTAAGGAATCATGATCCATGTGAATGATGAATTCCTTGGGCCAGAGGCAGTGTTCCCACATCTCAAGTGTTAATACCAAAGCATAGTGTTCATTATCATATGTTGGGTAGTTAAGGGCCATTATGTTGAGTTTTTCATTAAATTAAGCAATAGGAGTTTGTTCCTACGTCAAAACAGCTCCTATAAATATACCTGAAGCATTACACTCAACCTTAAATATTTTAATAAAATCAAGTAAAATTAAAACGAATGCATATTATAATCTATCTTTTATCACGTTAAAAAGTCTTACATGAGCCTGACCCTATTTAAATCCAACTGTATTTTTAATCACCTTAATTAAAGTTGCTAATATTGCACTAAAATCCTTATCAAATCTACGATAAAAATTAACCAAACCATGAAAATTCTTTACCTCAGAAACAGACTTGGTATGGATCATTCCCTAATAGCCTCCACCTTTTCTTCATCCAATTCTATACCTTTAGAACTAACAACAAAATAAAGAAAAATAACTTCTCCATACAAAACTAACACTTTTTCAAGTTAGCATTCAACTGTTTCTTTCTTAATAACTCAAACACAAAATGCAAATGTGAAATATGCTTTTCTAAATTGTTACTATAAATAAGAATAACATCAAAGTAAAAAACCATATATTTTTCAATAAATGAACATAAAACATGATTCATAAGTCTCATAAAAGTACTAGGTGAATTTTTTAATCCAAATGGAAAGATGACAGTTCTGGCAATTCTAGCACCTTAGGTAGTTTCGATAATTTTGATGATTCTGAGAAGAAAATAAGTGTTTGAAAAGAACTCATATATCGTGATTTTATTGGGCTTAATTATAATAAATAGATTTGATTATAACATTTTTATATCATTATTTATGTAAATTTATAAGTCTGAAATCATAAATGTGTTTTATTATATTTTTGGTGTTTATAGCTTTAAAATGTTTAAATTTGTCAATATATGAAGAACAACACTTTAAGCACTTAATCTACACTATATACTTAAAAGAGTAAGGCATATAAGCCTTACATCAAGAGAGTCTATTTTATAATGTGTACAAGGAAATTTTTAAGATAATCTACAACGCACACTATTCAAGATAATTATTAGAGCACATTTAGTTTTGTGTGCTACGGTATGACTTTCTTAGGTTGGAATTGGAGAAGCTGGACGAACCTCAGAACACGAAGAGAAAAAAAGTGGTGCCATAGCGTGCCTTTATAAAATTGGCCTTAATCCTTATGTACACACCTTTATCTATAAATGAATGTTTTTTTCTTTAGGTTTTTATGATTAGAATGTAGAAAAAGTAACCATTGAGTTCTCATTTTATTTTCTTAGTTTTATTTTTATTTTGTAAACAATATATAGAGTAAATTCATAACATATGAGGCAGATCTTTAAGAAGTTTTTCATATCAAGAAAAATAACACAGATATTTGTTTATTCAAGAACCCTTTTAGGATCAAGATAACAATTACAAAATAGGACACGTCATTTATCTTTAATTGGTATTGTAGATCTGATTTATAATTATTTTATATATAAATTAATCTTTTTGCATTTTCTAAATATTTGAATATTATTTTTAATCCACTAACTACAAAATTTAATTTGAGCATATCTAAGTGATTTTAATTAGAAAAGTTAGTTTTATTGTCATGTTTGTGTAGATTTATTTAAGTAAATATTTTTATAAAATAAATAAAGCTTATTTCTTTATTAAAGATCTGTTACAAAATTTATTACTGATTAATATATTAACAATGTATTTTTCATAATAAATTTAAAATTTGAGAATTGGGTTTTAAAAATGCCATCTAAATCTAATTTGATATATTAAATAAGAGTTTAAATTAATGATTTTGTCAAATTATTGATCTAAATGTTTTTCTATTTACTTAGTAATAATACATAATTTAATACATTAATTAATGATCCCTCACTAAAAGGCTTTAATTGATATGATAAACAAAGAAACTCATTCCCGTCAAAAGATTTATTCATATATAACAAAAAATCAATAATTTAAATTAATATTTTTATTAACCTAATTAATTCTAAGCAAGTACGGTTAAGTAGTTATATATATATATATATATATATGTCTTGATTTGTTTGAATAGAATCTATATTTACGTATTTTTTTTATTTTTTTATTAAATTAAGATTTTCAAAACCAACTCCTATCGATAGAATGTCTAGATTTTATTTTCATATTTGTTTTTAAGAATTTAAAAAATTATTTAAAACTTTATTTTTAGACCGATTTTAGGAGTAAATATATTTTTTATTATAAGTGACTTATGCACATACGAATTATTTATTAAATATAAATTTGTGCATCAAATGTTTTGCATCATTTCCAAGAAGAAATAACATTTTAGTTTTCTATTATCAAAATTATTAAAACAATATTTTGTAAATATTCATGATTTTTCTTATTGGTATTTTATGTGAATATTTTATTTAAATTAAAAAATGAAACAAAATTTTAAAAATAATTAAAATGTTATAGTTTATTTTTATTTTTATATTTATTGTTACTTCTTTTTTCTTATTTATTTGTTTTTAGTTATTTATTCATATATTGTTTTTATTTATTTTTGATTTTATTTTATTAGTTTAGTTAATTTTTATTTGTGATTATTTTTGTTATTTATTTCTGTTTAGTATTATTTATTTATTTATTTATTATTTATTTTTCTTTTGTTATTTTCTTTTATCTATTTATTTTAATTTTATTATTTCTTTTTATATACGTGAACTGACCAGTTATTTTTAATCATTTTGAATATTTTTCTTTCTTATTTATTTGTATTTCTTTATTTTATTTTTATTTATTTTTATTTATTTTTATTTATTTTATTTTTCTTTATTTTTGTTTTTTTCTTTATTTTAATTTAGTACCTAGTATTATGTTAGTAAAAAAAAAAAGAAAAATCTGGATCACGGCATGATTTGTCTACTCATCGCGGCCATATAATTGGTTTGAGGGAAAACATTTTGCACCACAACAAGAATGTTTTATACCCTGTGGTGCACAAGTCCCTATTTTGAATAAGTTAGGTGTTTGAGATAAATTTTTCACAGGATATTTGTGGAAGCCACAAGATACAAATGAGCTAAATGATAAGTTATACCTAGATACAAACATTAATTTAATGGCTTATGATGAGTGCTCAAAAAGTACTAAAATAACCATGATTTTATGTACATTAATTGATTAAAAATATATATATTTATATGTTTTATCATATATTTATATAAATTTGTCTTTTTTAGAATCACGGGTATTTTTATTGTTTTTGAGGTATTTTGGCTTAAAAACGCAATTTAAAGACACAAAGAGGAATACTTGAAGCAATACATCACAAATATATTAATAAATAAGTGGGAAAAGGTCAACAAACATAGAAAAATTGGACAAAATGGGTTGAAAAGGTCAAAAATGTCAAAAAGGAGAAAATCGCGCCCGGCGACCCGCATCCGCGTCTTGTGCCCGCCAGCCGAGCGCGCCATCGTTCATCGCGCAAAGTGCGCGGCTACTGTTCATCCGCGCACAATCGCGTATCAGCATCCGCGCGGCCGCAAAGATCCCTCCGCGCGCCCAACGCGTTTCGCCCCATTTTCCACGTGCGACCCAGTGACATCATGCTGACGTCATTGATGACCTCATTTCCATTACACGTTTTTTCATTTTTTAACATTTTTTTTAACATTTTTTCTCTCCATCCTCACCTATAAATACCCCATTCCCTTCACTTCAAAAACACACCTCAAAACACACTTCTATCTTCTTTCTTTCTCTCAATTTCTTAGTTTTTAGGTTTTTTTTAGTTTTTCTTATGTTTTAGCTAGTTTCTCTTAGTTTTAGAGTTCTTCCCTCTTTGGGAAGAACTAGTTATGTTTTTTTTGTAATTTATTAGCTTTTTGATTCAATAAATGGAAGTGCAAATTCCGCTTGGAGGTTTTCTAGCAATGGGAATAGCGTCGAAGTTCTGTAAGGATTTTATTTTCTTTACAGTTATTTTTATGCTTTATTCTTACATGTTATATTTAATTTGTCTGTGATTAAACTTAACTGTGCTAGCTATTTGTAAAGATGATATAATAATAACGTTGTTATGCTTGCGAAATATTAAATAGGTAAAAATCTCTAAAATGAATTGATTTTATTTTTATTCAAGATTTTATATTAAGAATGTTAGAGAGAAATATATTATTTTTCATTACAAACTTAAATCTGAAAATTAGATTTTAAGGTTTAGTTATCCTATTCGATTTAGAGTAGTGCTCTTTTATTTGTTGGTACAATCGCCTTAGGTAGTTAGAGTGAAGCTCTATTTCAAAAGTTTTTATAAGAATTATTATCCGAAAATGTATTGACAACATGTTTTCGTAGTAGTTTTAAAACTTGAAAGTTAGTACTCGGATAACTAAATTCTTAGGTTTAATTTGGACACCTTGAATAAAGTTTAAAAGCTGTTTAACCCACCAAAGGTGGCATTTAAATGGTTCATTTTCAATCTCTTAGAAAAAGGAATTAATTTAATTAACCAAATTAGTTATCAACCCCACCCATAGGTGTTAATTGATTTGTTTAGTTAACAAAGAATATCTAACCCCACCAAAGGTGGTATTCATACAAAAAAGGGAGAATCAATAAATATCAATTCATATCTTTAATAACCTAAATAATACGAGCAAGCATAATTAACTTAGTTATTATATCCATAAATACTCCACTATTTATAAAAGATAAAATTTTCATAAATGTTTATTGAATCTATGTTTATTTTTATGTAAGTAGATTAAAAACACAAAACCCAAAATATCGTGACAGGATGTTTAGGATTTAATTTCGTTTTTAAAAGTTTGAATAATAAATTAAAAACCACATACATTCCTACCTTAGATCGACCTTGGGAGTATACTTATCATTTTATTCGAAATGATTCGTGTACTTGCGAGAGTTTTATAAATATAAAACCAAAGTATTGGCAGGATTGGCGATGCCGGTTTTCGTTCATCAAAGTATTTGGCGATCACGATTCTGCTCATCAGCTTATTCATTATACTTGTAGCCAGAGCGAGTGAGTTTAAACTCATAACCATATCCTTACAATTAGATAATAAATCAAAATTATATCCAAAGGGCATGGTAAAATATTTGATAACATAGGTAAATAATCTTACCATATTTGTAGATTTTGTAATTACAGATGTGCAAGAAATCCTGAAATTGGACAAATAGCACAATTTACTTATTGATAACCCATTCATGGTCTCTACAAAAATACTTGTTAATATCCATAAAAGGAGTTTATCAATGAAGGTCTTGAGAGACATTGTACATTTTCAAGTACATACTGACATAAACTTAATGATGATGAGGATATTGAGTTAATTAAATTTTATGAATTTTAATTCACTTAATAAGCATTTTGGTTATTTGTTAAACTAAGCCATGAATGGGGTAACCCATTAAACATTTTTTCTTTTCTTTTTATTTATTTATTCTTTTTACTTGTTAGTTATTATTCTTAGTTATAGTTGTTTTTATTTTATTTTTAATTTTACTTTTATTTTTTATCTAATTTGATATATTTTCCTTTATTTTATTTTTATTTCCTATTATTGTAAATAATGTTTATTTTATTTATAAATTTTAATTTCATAACTATTTGATAATATGTAATTTATGAGATATAGACAATGTTCTACCTATGGGATATAACTGAGTTAGATGACGGATGTACCAATACTAACTACATCACCTACTTAATCACATTGAAATAAGACAAATGAATAAATTTTTTTATTTTTCTTCTTTTATCTTTGATTTATATTTGATATATTGAGGATAATATAGATTTTAGATAGGGGTGAAAAAAAGTTACATACAAAATTAAGAACTTTAAATTTTTTTATTAAACATGTATTTGCTATTGTTTAGTTATTTAGGGACAATTAAGCCCATATTATATATTAAAAAAATATTTTTAGATTCAAAATTATCATGTTTTTAGAAGTAAATAATCGAGTCTTTGCACTATTTGGTTGATGTCTTAAACATGTTCATGAATAATTGTGAGAATTAAATTTTTATTCATAGTTTGTGTTTCATGTTTGAATGTTAAGATTCAGATAAACCCAAAATTGTTGTTTGGGAATCAAATAGTGAAAATTACCTTGTAAAATTTTTGAGTCATAAGCATTTATTCTAAGTGATGAATTTTCTTCTACTCTTTTAAACGTTCTTCTTATTATTTGAAATTATTATATAGGTTTTGCATTGAATGTTATACTTTTTATCATATGATGAAGTATCATGTACTTAATTTTATTACTTAGATCGAATGGTTTAAGTATAATTTAAATTGTGTGCCTATTTCATTCATGCTTAACTTCTAGTTATGAGGTTCCTAGGAACAATAAAAAGAGCCAAAATAGCTACTTAACAAAACATACATATGTATATGGGTCTATTCTCATAAAAAAATGAGAATAGAAAAAGAAAAAACAAATAATATCACTAAATACTATGATCTTAAAATTCTTAAAAGTAGTGAGATGGTTATTACAAAAAATAAGAAATAATCACCCTTGAAGTCAATGCATTTTCATTCATTTTGGGGCATATATTTGACATTTTGTTGGATGATTTTTGATTGAAGTGAGATTAGTAAGGTGATATATTCATAAATCTTATCATTTTATTTCTTGCATGAGATCAATGTTATGAACATTTGAGTTTTTATTTTTTATCATATGCGAATCTTTTTATTTATTTTTTACATAACTTTTGTTCGGATATATCTTGATGAGTGCTTAAAACTAAAGAATCAACGTGATATTGAGAGTATATCTTATGAGGACTATAGTTAAAGCAAATTCAGATTCCTAATACTAGAATTGAATAATTCAAAGTTAAAATATTTTTGTAATATGACTTGAATTTGTGATTAGTACTCATTTGAACATTAAATTGTGAACCTTTACGATCTTGAATTAACTTGGGTTTGAGATTTTGATTATGAACTGAAAAGAAATTTAAGATTGAGAATTTTTGTTGATTGTTTTTTAAATTTTTAATTTTAGTTTTGTTTCTATTTTGTAATTAATATTTTTAGTTCTAATTTTGCATAGGAAATTTATGGGTATCATTACTAAAAGCCCTCATAAGACTTTAACTTATCCACTAGGTACATCTAGGAGTTTAAAGGCTTGTTGCATATGCTAAATATAACTGTGTCAATCTATAAAAATGATTTAGGTTAGTTTAGTTAGTTTATTTATTTTAGTTTTTAGTTTTTAGATCAACTAACTTGCTAGAGGCTGTTAAGAATCTAGTTAGGGGTTGTGCTTGTGCTAAGTGCTTGAAAAGCACTTACTTTTTATGATTTTATTATGCTTAATTGTAATAGATTTGATTATAGCATGTTTTTATCATAATTTATAAAAATCTATATGTTTAGAATCATAAGTATGTTTTATTGTATTTTAAATGTTTTTTAGCTTTAAAATATACAAATTTTTCAACATGAAGAAAGATACATGGAGTACTGAATTTGCACCATAAGAGCTTAAGATGAGGAAAACAATTTTAAAGACAAATAGAGCATGGTGTGAAATAAGTGGTGCTGTAATGCAACCCTCTCTGGTTGGAATTGGTGAAGCTGAGAAAACCCCATGTCACGATGAGGAAAAATTGGTGTCGTGGATGCCTCCATAAAATGGGCTCAAAGCCTTCTATACCCACTACTGAGGGTGCAAGGTTTATCTAGAGAGAGAGTTTTATTGTCAAGGATTCAATCTATGGATCCTCATAAGTGATCCATATATTTATAGCACATAAATTGTACAAGTGTTAGATAAAAAATGTGTGAATGTAAATACATGTCAATAGGGTATGATTTGACATAAAGTATAATGTGTTAGAAATCTAGGTCGGGTTTAGCCGTGCTTATGACAAGGTCGTTCTGTGACCAAACTCAAGATCCTTCTGTGATCGAGCTTGAAATGACATTGGGTTTGATCTTTTTTCGACTCGGGGTGACGTCCAACTGGGTCTTTGGACTTGGTCTTGGTCTTGGGTGCTTCATCTTCCGTCTTGGGCTAGAATTGGGCTTGGTCTATATAAAGCTCGATGTTTGGGCCAGTTCAAATGTTCAAATGTCCAAACATCAAGTTCCCCCACTCTTTTAGCTCGGGCTTTAGTTTGAGGTGGAAGAGTGAGATATTGGTCACCGGATATAAACCATTTCAATTTCCACCATAAATGTTTTGTCAGTTGATTGGAGAGAGAAATCCAATGTTCCTATATAAAGGGGTGCCTGGGCTGAGGCTTATTATTTATTCGCCTGAAAACATTTGAGAAAAAGTGAAAAGGAAAATGCTCTTTCGTTTATTTCTCCTTGAGTTTGTGAGAGATTTTTCATTCAGTGGTAAGATTTCAACTCGTGTTACTTTCTTAACGATTTGCTACTTTCTTTTTAGGTTGGTTTGTGTCCTAACATTTTGTTTAATTTTCAGATCGTCTCTAGGTAATCTCTTTTTTCGTATCTTACCACCTGTTACTGTTTTGTTTTTATATTTTTCGTAGCTTTATACCAAAAAATGCAAAGGGAAAAGACATTAGCTTCTAGCTCGAGCTCATAGGATAGTTGATGAGCAGAATCGGAATTATCAAAAACTTTGATGAGCGGAAACCAGCATCGCCGATCCTGCCAATACTTTGGTTTTATATTTATAAAACTCTCGCAAGTGCACGAATCATTTCGTAGAAAATGATAAGTATACTCCCAAGGTCGATCTAAGGAAGGAATGTATGTGGTTTTTAATTTATTATTCAAACTTTTAAAAACGAAATTAAATCCTAAACATCCTGTCACGATATTTTGGGGTTTTTGTGTTTTTAATCTAATTACAGAAAATTAAACATAGATTCAATAAACATTCATGCAAATTTTATCTTTTATAAATAGTGGAGTATTTATGGACATAATAACTAAGTTAATTATGCTTGCTCGTATTATTTAGGTTATTAAAGATATGAATTGATATTTATTGATTCTCCCTTTTTTGTATGAATACCACCTTTGGTGGGGTTAGATATTCTTTGTTAACTAAACAAATCAATTAACACCTATGGGTGGGGTTGATAACTAATTTGGTTAATTAAATTAATTCATTTTTCTAAAAGATTGAAAATGAACCATTTAAATGCCACCTTTGGTGGGGTTAGACAGTTTAAACTTTATTCAAGGTGTCCAAATTAAACCTAAGAATTTAGTTATCCGAGTACTAACTTTCAAGTTTTAAAACTACTACTGAAAACATGTTTTCAATGCATTTTCAGATAATAATTCTTATAAAAACCTTTGAAATAGAGCTTCACTCTAACTACTGGGTGATTGTACCAACAAATAAAATAGCACTACTCTAAATCAGAACGGATAACTAAACCTTAAAATCTAATTTTCAGATTTAAGTTTGTAATGAAAAATAATATATTTCTCTCTAACATTCTTAATATAAAATCTTGAATAAAAATAAAATCAATTCATTTTAGAGATTTTTACCTATTTAATATTTCGAAAGCATAAAAGCGTTATTATTATATCATTTTTTACAAATAGTTAGCACAGTTAAATTTAATCACAGACAAATTAAATATAACATGTAAGAATAAAGCATAAAAAATAACTGCAAAGAAAATAAAATCCTTACAGTACTTCGATGCCATTCCCGTTGCTAGAAAACCTCCAAACGGAATTTGCACTCCCATTTATTGAATCAAAAAGCTAATAAATTACAAAAACATAACTAGTTCTTCCCAAAGAGGGAAGAACTCTAAAACTAAGAGAAACTAGCTAAAACATAAGAAAAACTAAAAAAAAAACTAAAAACTAAGAAATGGAGAGAAAGAAAGAAGAGAAGTGTGTTTTGAGGTGTGTTTTGAAGTGAAGGGAAGGGGGTATTTATAGGTGAGGATGGAGAGAAAAGATGAGTAAACAATTGTTAAAAAATGTAAAAACGCGTAATGGAAATGTTGAGGTCATTAATGACGTCAGCATGACGTCATGAGGCGACTGCACGTGAAAAATGGGGCGAAAATGGCGTGGGGCGCGCGGAGGGCTCTTGGGCAATGTCTTGTATGAGAGTCATTAAGATCGGCACGTGAATAGTGCCTTATGCGCCTTGTATGATGGGCGCAGCCAGACGACGCGGCGCGATTTTCGTCATTTTGACATTTTTGACCTTTTCGACCCATTTTGTCCAATTTTTCCATGTTTGTTGACCTTTTCCCACTTATTTATTAATATATTTGTGATGTATTGCTTCAAGTATTCCTCTTTGAGTCTTTAAATTGCGTTTTTAAGCCAAAATACCTGAAAAACAATAAAAATACCCGTGATTCTAAAAAAGATAAATTTATATAAATATATGATAAAACATATAAATATATATATTTTTAATCAATTAATGTACATAAAATCATGGTTATTTTAGTGCTTTTTGAGCACTCATCAATAGTCCCTAGTATGATAGTATAAGTGGAAACTCAAGGTCCTCTAGCCCGGGTTCTTCTAATATGATGAGTCAGTCCCTATCATAACCATCTACCTCTGTCCACCATCCCCAAATAGTTCCAACCGTGAGATATTGAGCGTGCCTCAAACTCAGATTTCAGTATCTAGGACATGGAGGAAGGGGGTTCCTTGGTTGGTAAGAAGAGGGGTAAATCCTTGCATGTAGGTCATACCTCGAACCTTAAGAAAAAAAAGGTTAGTGTTGATGAGCCTGGGTGTGATCTCGAGCCTTTGAATGTTTGTCCTCCTGTATCACCTCCGTGTTAGCAGGGCGGGTCTTCCACTCCTCGTACTGGATCCAAAAAATTTGGAAAATCCGTAAAGGATTTAAGGAAGGGAAAGGCTATCGTGGAGGATCTTACTGCGAATGTGGATGAGATTGTGCTGCATAGGGGCTTGGCACCAGAATATCTTAACCGTTGTATGAGCCATGTATTTATGGATGCATGCAAGGAGCAGCTCGTAGCTATTTGTGAAGGAGCTGATGTTGGAGAGCTTATTCGACGTCAATTGTATCAGGCGATGCTGTTCTTTGATTTTTATCGAGCTCAAAATGTAGATTATTTGAAGTTTGAGCTTGTGAAAGAGAAACAGGCTCATGTGTCATTGTACTCAAAATATGCAGCTTTGTTGGTGAAAACAATGAAGTAGGAGAACGAAATGGTTGATAAGGAGGAAAAGCTGAAGTGGTCTACGTTTGAGCTAAATTTGTATGCTCGGTGCATGATTGAGCTCGAGGAGGGCATAAGGGATGTGAAAAGATAGGCTGAGGTATCTGCTGAAGAAGTGCAACATCGAGCGCAAATCGATGTGGATGCTATGGCCCAGAAACTAGAGTTTAGCGTCGAGTGGGCTTATGAGCTGGCTATAGACACTTTCATGACAGAGGACAAGAAGAAAGGTTTATGCGAGTATTATTATCACATTATGGATATACTTGTTACGTCGGTCTATAGTCAAGCTCTGTCAGTTGAGGATGAGGGAAGAGGAATGGGCTCCTCTGATGGGGAGGACGGCCTAAAAGTTCCTGATGAAGGGAGAACCAATCTTTAGTTTATTTTATTTTTTAATTTTGATATATATTTTTTAAGCTCGAAGATATTTGATTTTGTACTTATGGATTTAGTATTTAATAAATACAATAATTTTGTCTCTTTATTGTGTATTTATGATGTTGACCTACCTTTTGTCATGTATTGAAATATATATATACACACACACACACAAACACACACACACACACACACATATATATACCGATTTTTTTTATTTTTTTCTTCCCTATAAAAGGGATAGTAGAACGTCAATCGTATTTATACGTTTGAGAAAAAAAATTCATTCGTCTAACTTTTTTGCTCGCGTGATATTGATTTTGACCGAACCAATAGGTGTTTACTTCAAGCCTTTTCCCGTAGCAAGTTGTAGGCTCGAGGATGAGATTAAGGTGCTAAAATCTGAGGTTGTGAGGCTTGAACGTATTAAAAAAGAAAGCAAGTGTGAGCTTGATGAGTGCTCAAAAAGCACTAAAATAACCATGATTTTATGCACAATAATTGATTAAAAATATATATATTTATATGTTTTATCATATATTTATATAAATTTGTCTTTTTCGGAATCACGGGTATTTTTAATGTTTTTCAGGTATTTTGGCTTAAAAACGCAATTTAAAGACTCAAAGAGGAATACTTGAAGCAATACATCACAAATATATTAATAAATAAGTGGGAAAAGGTCAACAAACATGGAAAAATTGGACAAAATGGGTCGAAAAGGTCAAAAATGTCAAAGACGGAATCGCGCGCCTTGTAACCACAAGGCGCCCAGACGCGATCGTTCACGTGTGCCAATGCGCGCTGCCGACAGCGTCAGCGGCCGCCCTCGCGCGCCCAATGCGTTTTCACCCCATTTTTCACGTGCACAGCTGATGTCATCGCCGACGTCATTCATCACCTCAGCATTTCCATTACACGTTTTTTTAATTTTTTAATATTTTTTTAACATTTGTTTACTCATTTTTTCTCTCCATCCTCACCTATAAATACCCCCCTTCCCTTCACTTCAAATCACACCTTTAAAAACTCACTTCTCTCTTCTTTCTTTCTCTCATTTCTTAGTTTTTGAGTTTTCTTAGTTTCTTTCTTAGTTTCTAAGCTTTTCTTAGTTTTTCTCTTAGTTTTTAGTTCAATTCTCTAAGGTTTAGAGTTCTTCTCTTTTTGAGAGGAACTTGTAATGTTTTTGTAATAATTTAGATTTTTGATTCAATAAATGGAAGTGCAAATTCCGCTTGGAGGTTTTCTAGCAACGGGAATAGCGTCGAAGTTCTGTAAGGATTTTATTTTCTTTACAGTTATTTTTATGCTTTATTCTTACATGTTATATTTAATTTGTTCCGTGATTAAATTTAACGTGCTAGTTGTTTATAAACATGATATAATAATAACGTTGTTATGCTTGCGAAATATTAAATAGGTGAAAATTTCTAAAATGAATTGATTTTATTTTTATTCAAGATTTTATATTAAGGATGTTAGAGAGAAATATATTATTTTTCATTACAAACTTAAATATGAAAATTAGATTTTACGGTTTAGTTATCCGGTCTAATTTAGAGTAGTGCTTTTTATTTGTTGGTACAATCGCCTTAGTTAGAGTGAAACTCTATTTCAAAAGTTTTTATAAGAATTATTATGTGAAAATGTATTGACAAACATGTTTTCAATAGTGGTTTTAAAACTTGAAAGTTAAGTACTCGGATAACTAAATTCTTAGGTTTAATTTGACACCTTGAATAAAGTTTAAATCTTAACTCACCAAAGGTGGCATTTAAATGGTTCATTTTCAATCTCTTAGAAAAAGAAATTAATTTAATTAACCAAATTAGTTATCAACCCCACCCATAGGTGTTAATTGATTTGTTTAGTTAACAAAGAATATCTAACCCCACCAAAGGTGGTATTCATACAAAAAAGAGAATCAATAAAATATCAATTTATATCTTTAATAACCTAGATAATATGAGCAAGCATAATTAATTTAGTTATTATATCCATAAATACTCCACTAATATAAATGATAAAATTTGCATGAATATTTATTGAATGTGTGTTTATATTTATTTTTAGATAAATATTTATTGAATTTGTATCTATGTTTATTTTGATGTTTTTAGATTATATTTAATTAATCTGTATATATGTTTATTTTATGTTATTTGATTAGGAACAAAAAAACCAAACTATCGTAACAGGATGTTTAGGATTTAATTTCGTTTTTAAAAGTTTGAATAATAAATTAAAAACGTAAATTCCCTTCGCTTAGATCGACTGCAGGGAATTATCTTTATCATTTTCTACGAAAAGATTCGTACACACACTTGCAGAGTTTTACAAATATTAAAACCAAAGTATTTGCGAGAATTCCATGCGTTTCGCTACTATCAATTTTTAGCGCCGTTGGGGAAGGAATAGCGTTTTTAATTTATTTATCAAAATTTTAAAAATACTTTTGTGCTGTAAATAATTGTGATTTTTTCTTTTTGTAAAATTACCGTTCGTAAAAAAAAAATTTAAAATTTAAAATTTAAAAAAAAAATTAAAAAATTTAAGTTAATAAGAAATAAGATAGCGTGAATAGTAAAATAAAATTACCGTTCGTAAAAAAAATTAAAATAATAAAAAATTTAAGTTAATAAGAAATAAGATAGCGTGAATAGTAAAATAAAATTACCATTCGTAAAAAAAAATTTAAAAATTAAAAATTTCAAAAAAAAAATTAAAAAATTTAAGTTAATAAGAAATAAGATAGCGTGAATAGTAAAATAAAATTACCGTTCGTAAAAAAAATAAAAAAAAACTTGAATTTATATATAATTAACTAAAAGGCATAAAAAGTAAAAATCTAAGGAAGTTCTATCTAGGAGACTAGTTCTTGGAAGCCTTTGTGCCACTAGTCTTTCCTCGGAACGTTGTTCTAGCTAGGAGAATAGTTTTTAAGGAGCCATTGCACCACCATTCTTTCCTGGGAACACTCTTGGTTAATACTGATTATGTTATTTAAAAAAATAATAAAATAATAAAATAATTAAAAATAAATAATAAAAAATAATAAAATTTTTTTTAGGGTTTAACTAGTTTTGTCTAGTGTTTTGTATTAAATGCCATAGAAATTTTCTCTAAATTTTTTATTTTTGTTGACAGGAGTTTTAAATTTACGTTTACAATAGTCTATGCCTCGTAGGAGATCCTTAGGAAACCCCCTTACACCATATGTAAATAATATTCATAAATTTAAACAAGTGTCAACAACACTGGATTCTACCCATCAACCTGTTTTTGAGCCAAACATAGAACCAAGTCTTAATCCTTTACTAGAACCAAAAGAAATGGAGGAAAACCAACATGTATTGGGAAACCACGATGAAGGAGTTTGCAAGACCTAGGTGATTGGCACGGCTACCGCCCGTCAGGTTGAGGTCGTTAATTATGACACTTAAAAATATTCATTTTTCTATGCTTCCTTCCTTTTATGGGCTACCTAATGAAGATTCTCTTTCCTTTATGAGAGATTTCTATGAGTCCAACATTCCCCCCCGGTATTCTAAACGATGATCAACTTAGAATGAGATGTTTTCCCTACACCTTAAAGGATAAGGCCAAAGCTTGGTTGATGTCACTTCCCCGAGGTTTTCGATGACATGGGTAACATTTACAATAAATTCATGGGAAAATTCTATTCCCGTCAAAAGCATCGAGTTGAGAGGAAAGATTGCTACTTTCTCTCGGATGGAAGGAGAACCATTCCGTAGGCTTGGGATAGGTTCAAAATGTTTCTCACTCAATGTCCCCACGTCATAGCTTTCACCCGCGGTGCAGAACCAATTATTTTACGATGGACTTACACAACAATGTCGGTTCATTGTCGACAACAACCTGCGGGAGGAGCTTGATAGGAGAAAAAGACTGCCTTAGAGACGTATAACCTCTTTGAGATGTTGGGTGCTAATTCCCAACAGAAAAGCTCCCAGTGAGAAAAGCTAGAGTTCGTGAAATCGACTCCGGTAATGAAGTTCAAGCAACAACTTGTTCAATGACTAAGCAAGTTGCCGCTTCTCGCTACCTGAAACCAACACGATAATGAACAATATGGTTTGTATAGCAGCAACGTGGGAACATGGCGAAACTTTGTCCATATCGAGGGAGATACAATTGGACACGAAACAGGTTAATGTGTTGGGAAGCATATCAATAGAGACCAAGGTTTGATCCCAATTCAAATACCTATAATCACGGGTGGAGAAGTCATCCAAATTTCTCTTGGAGGCAAAACAACCCTCCTTTCACTCAAAGCTCAAACCGAGCCGAGGGGCAGATTCCACCTTCCTATTCCAAGAAGCATTCCCGATAAACCAACTACGGAGGACAACTTGGAATTCTTTTATTCAAGTTTGTAGGGATAATCAATCTAAAACCAATCAACGGTTGGACTACGTAGGAAGCTTCTATCAAAAGGTGGAAGTTCAAGTTGAGCAGTTAGTTGAACATTTGCAAAAAGGCAAAGACTAATTTGAAACTTAAATGAATTCAATGAAGAGGAGACATTGAGTTTTTCGTTCTCAAATCTCAAGCAACGTCTTACTAGAAGACGATAAATTTTAGTCCTACATGGGAGGTCACCCATTATTGTATTTTCCTTTGTTTTAGTTTGCGTGTAATAAAAAAAAATTCAAATGAAATAAATTCGTTTGTTTCAAAAATTGTGTCCCTTCGTTTAAATTGAAATTAAAATAAAACAAAAAATAAATAAAAAAATAAAAAAATTTAGGTTCCTTGCACCTTTTTAGAGATATCTACTATTGTTTTTAAGAGCAAAATGTTGATTCACAATAGGAGGAGGATCATTTTCAACTACAAACAACCATGGGAGATGTCAAGATAGGCGGAAAAAGATGAAAGACTATACAATGCCAATCATTGGCAATGTAACTTCCAGATCCAATTACAAGAGGGTCGCAAGAAATTATGAATTGAAAAAGATTCATTATTCTTTGTTGCCTTCCTTTTACGGTATCCCTAATGAAGACCCTTTGCATTTCATTCGAGAATTCTATGCTATTGTCCAAACCTTTCCACTACATGCAATTAATGAAGATCAACTTAGGATGGTGTTTTCCTTACACTCTCAAAGATAAAGCTTGGTCATGGTTCATTACTCTACATCGGAGTTCTCTTAAAACTTGGGAGGTAGTCTATGAAATTTTTATGGGTAGGTTCTATTCCCATCAAAAGACCTGTTGATCTAAGAACAAAGATAGCAACATTTTCTCAAATGAATGAAGAGCCCTTTCGTGAAGCTTCTGGGAACGATTCAAACTCCTTTTTCATTCAATGTCAAAATCATAGCTTTCCATTACAAATACAAAACCAATTCTTTACGATGGATTGACACTACAGAGTCAATACATGGTTGATAATGTCATGCACAGTAGGAGAAAAGACCGCAGAGGAAACCTATAATCTCTACGAGCTATTGGGTTCTAATTCCCAACAAAGAGGTGGTAGAAGGAAAGCAAAGGTCAATGAAGTCGACTTTGATAATGAGATAACCTTGCAACTTGTCAATTGACTAAACAAGTGAAATTCTCACGCCTCACCAAATTTCAAATCAAGAGAAGGAAGTGTGTTGTTCAATTGGGCATGGTACTCATAATTGTTCAAATACTTGTGATTCTAGTGTCGATGCCATAGAGGAAGTCCAATCTTTTCAAAAGTATCATCCAAACACCTATAATCACTCCAACCTACACCCAATATCCAACACTAAGGCTCGGATAACAACCACCCTTACCACCAAGCCAATCTTTTAAACCAACCTTAGAAGATAGCTTGAATGCTTTTATTCAAGTTAGTCATGACAACCAATTGATGACTAATCAAAGGTTGAACACCATGTAGGCTTCGGTTAAAAGAATTGAATCTAAAGTTCGTAACCGTCGAACAAATGCAAAAGAAAGAACCAGGAAAGTTGCCAGTCACCAACTTAACAAGCAAAAGGATGTTAGAACCTCTTCAAAGTGGTAAGGTAGTCAATACCATTTACTCGAAATCTCTAACAATCTACCTTGTAGTTCATGTAACAAAGAAGGCGATATTCTAATCTCGCAAAAGGAGATACAAGTGTTAAACTTAACAAGCCTTCAAAAACTCATTTGGGGGTCATCGACACTCCCAAAATTCAAAAGACAACAGAACCACACCGGATGCAAGTACCTTTTCCCACCTATTGAAAGAATCCAAACAAGATAAGCAATTCAATGATCTTTTTAATATCTTTCTCTAAAGTAAATATCAATTTACCATTATTAGAAGTGATCATGAACGTGCCCTCATATGCCAAGTTTTTCAAAAAGAGTTGAACACTAAGAAAAGGAGGTATGAATTGAAATGAACGAGTAGTAGTATCGTAAATTTCTAGATTTTGACAAAGACAAACTACCCCCTAAGTTGAAAGACCACGGAAGTTTTATTATAAACATAACTATGGGGGATAGGAAGGTTGCTAAAGCAATGCTTGATTTAGGTGCTAGTATAAATTTGATGCCCTACTCTATATTCTTACTACTCAATCTAGAGGGATTTAAAACCCACAACTATGTCCCCGCAACTTGCGATAGATCTCTTAAATATCCAGAGGGAATAGTTGAGGATGTTTTGGCACAGTAGACAAACCGATAATACCCGTTGACTTTGTGGTTTTGGATATGCAAGAAAATCCGGCATTGGATGTAGAGCATACAATATTGCTTGGTAGACCATTTATGGCAACTACTAAAACTATTATTGATGTCCAAGATGGAAATTTGACAATGACAATTTTAGGAGAGACCTGCTCATTTCAAAGTTTTTGATTCTTCACCTTTCCCTTCTATTTCTCGCCATCGATGAAATATTCAAGTTGATCCTTTGGATAATCTTGTCCAAAACACCTTTTTACAAACCGTATAGTAAGACAAGCTTGAAACCGTTCTTACACTTGAAAAGGTTGAAGAAGATTTAGATGAAGAAATTAAAGGTACCTTGAACAACTAGACAATAATGAAGTGATGACAAAATCTAGTACACTTTTAAATCTACCCAGTTCTTCATCTCATTAAAGAGGCCAATCCAATTCGAACTTGAACTCAAAGACTTACTCCGAGCACTTAAAATATGTGTTTTTGGGAGAAGGAGAAACATATCCGGTGATAATTTCTTCAACCTTGACCAAACCACAAGAAAAGAACTCATCAAAGTGCTTAAACAGTTTAAGAAATCTATAGGTTGGAGATAGGGATATAAGAGGCATTAGTCCAACAATGTGTATGCACAAGATCAACTTGGAGGATGGTGCTAAACCCTGTACGAGAGGCCCAAAGACTAAACCCAAACATGCAAGAGGTAGTTAAAAAGGAAATCCTTAAATTATTAGAAGAAGCGGATTATCTATCCTATCATGGATAAGTAAGTGGGTTAGTCCAAAGGCATGTGGTACCAAAGAAATGCGGGATAACTTGTTAAAAATGACAAAAGTGAATTAGTGCCCACTAGAATAATCAGTGGATGGAGAATGTGTATAGATTTTAGGAAACTAAATTTATGTACGAAAAAGGATCACTTTCCTCTTCCATTCATTGATAAAATGTTGGAAAGATTAGTCAAGTACCTAATTTTCTTGTTTTTGGATGGGTCTGGATATTATCAAGTACCCATAGCACCGTAAGATCGGGAAAAGACCACATTTACATGTCCTTTTGGGACATTTGCTTTTCGCAGAATGCCATTTGGGTTATGCAATGCCCCGCCACTTTCCGAGAGATGCATGATATCTATTTTCTCGGACATGGTGGAGAAATTCATTGAGATTTTCATGGACGATTTCTCTGTCTTTGGGAACTCATTTGATGATTGCTTACATAAATTGACTTTGGTTTTAGAAAGATGCATTGAATGCAATCTAACCCTTAGTTGTGAGAAAAGTCATTTTATGGTTCAACAAGGGATAGTTTTAGGACATATAATTTCAAACAAGGGTATTGAAGTTGATAAGGAAAAAGTTGAATTGATATCCAAACTACCTCCCCTACATCTATGAAAGGTATAAGAAGCTTCTTAGGACATGTAGGATTTTATAGACGATTTATTAAAGATTTCTCTAAAATAATCCGTCCCTTATGTAACTTGCTATCCAAAGATGTTGATTTTGACTTCAACAATGACTTCCTTATTTCCTTTAATACCTTGAAAGATAAACTAACATCTACCCCTGTTATAATGGCACCAAACTGGTCTTTACCTTTTGAAATAATGTGTGACGCTTCTGATTATGCAATAGGAGCAGTCCTGGGACAAAGAGTGGATAAGCGTTTACATGTCATCTACTATGCTAGCAAAACACTCAATGATGCCCAAATGAATTACACCACAATGAAAAGGAATTCTTGGCTATAGTATTCTCTTTAGACAAATTTCGGTCTTATTTAGTAGGATCTAAAGTGATTGTGCATTCGATCATCCGCTTTAAGATACCTATTAAGTAAACCAAATGCCAAGCCAAGATTAATCAGGTGGGTTTTACTCTTACAAGAATTTGACCTAGAAATCAAGGATAAGAAAGGCAGTGAAAACTTAGTAGCTAACCATTTGTCTAGGTTGATTTCTGACTTCAATTCTCTTAAAGATGAGAGTAATGACGATATAGTTGAAACCTTTCCTGATGAACAGTTATTTTTCATAGGTCCGAACCCATGGTATGCTGATATTGTAAACTATCTTGCCACTGGTGTTTTGCGACCTAACACTTCATATCAGGACAAGAAAAGGTTTTTTAAAACTATTAAGGACTATTTCTAGGATGACCCTTATTTATACAAGATTGGTCAAGATCAAGTCATCCGGAGATGTGTACCAGAAGAAGAACTGATGAGTGCTCAAAAAGCACTAAAATAACCATGATTTTATGCACATTAATTGATTAAAAATATATATATTTATATGTTTTATCATATATTTATATAAATTTGTCTTTTTCGGAATCACGGGTATTTTTATTGTTTTTCAGGTATTTTGGCTTAAAAACGCAATTTAAAGACACAAAGAAGAATACTTGAAGCAATACATCACAAATATATTAATAAATAAGTGGGAAAAGGTCAACAAACATGGAAAAATTGGACAAAATGGGTCGAAAAGGTCAAAAATGTCAAAAAGACGGAAATCGCTCGCTATTTTCAAATTGGCCCCGTCTGCGCTGGCCACGTTGACACTCTATCCGCGCGGCCTCAGCGGCCCGCCCTCCGCGCGCGCCCAATGCGTTTTCATCCCATTTTTCACGTGCAGCAGCCCCTGTGACATCATGCTGACGTCATTGATGACCTCAGCATGTCCATTACACGTTTTTTAATTTTTTAATATTTTTTTAACATTTTTTTACTCATTTTTTCTCTCCATCCTCACCTATAAATACCCCCCTTCCCTTCACTTCAAATCACACCTTTAAAAACTCACTTCTCTCTTCTTTCTTTCTCTCATTTCTTAGTTTTTGAGTTTTCTTAGTTTCTTTCTTACTTTCTAAGCTTTTCTTAGTTTTTCTCTTAGTTTTTAGTTCAATTCTCTTAGGTTTAGAGTTCTTCTCTTTTGAGAGGAACTTGTAATGTTTTTGTAATAATTTAGATTTTTGATTCAATAAATGGAAGTGCAAATTCCGCTTGGAGGTTTTCTAGCAACGGGGATAACGTCGAAGTTCTGTAAGGATTTTATTTTCTTTACAGTTATTTTTATGCTTTATTCTTACATGTTATATTTAATTTGTCTGTGATTAAATTTAACTGTGCTAGCTGTTTATAATCATGATATAATAATAACGTTGTTACGCTTAATAGGTGAAAATTTCTAAACTGAATTGACTTTATTTTTATTCAAGATTTTATATTAAGGATGTTAGAGAGAAACATATTATTTTTCATTACAAACTTAAATCTCAAAATTAGATTTTAAGGTTTAGTTATCCGGTCTAATTTAGAGTAGTGCTCTTTTATTTGTTGGTACAATCGCCCGGTAGTTAGAGTGAAGCTCTATTTCAAAAGTTTTTATAAGAATTATTATGTGAAAATGTATTGACAACATGTTTTCAATAGTGGTTTTAAAACTTGAAAGTTAGTACTCGGATAACTAAATTCTTAAGTTTAATTTGGACACCTTGAATAAAGTTTAAACTATCTAACCCCACCAAAGGTGGCATTTAAATGGTTCATTTTCAATTTCTTAGAAAAATGAATTAATTTAATTAACCAAATTAGTTATCAACCCCACCCATAGGTGTTAATTGATTTGTTTAGTTAACAAAGAATATCTAACCCCACCAAAGGTGGTATTCATACAAAAAAAAGAGAATCAATAAAATATCAATTTATATCTTTAATAACCTAGATAATATGAGCAAGCATAATTAATTTAGTTATTATATCCATAAATACTCCACTAATATAAATGATAAAATTTGCATGAATATTTATTGAATCTGTATTTATATTTATTTTTAGATAAATATTTGTTGAATTTGTATCTATGTTTATTTTTATTATATTTAATTAATCTGTATATATGTTTATTTTATGTTATTAGATTAGGAACAGAAAAACCAAACTATCATGACAGGATGTTTAGGATTTAATTTCGTTTTTAAAAGTTTGAATAATAAATAAAAAACCACATACATTCCTTCCTTAGATCGACCTTGGGAGTATACTTATCATTTTCTACGAAATGATTCGTGCACTTGCGAGAGTTTTATAAATATAAAACCAAAGTATTGCGAGAATATGCGATGCCGGTTTTCGCTCATCAAGAACATAAGAGCATTCTGACTTTTTGTCATGAACTTCATTGTGGGGGTCATTTTGGAGGTGAAAAGACAGCCCGTAAGATATTATAGTCTGGATTCTTTTGGCCCACTCTTTTTGAAGATGCTCATATGTTTTGTGCACAATGTGATAGATGTCAAAGAACAGGAAACATAAGCAAAAGAGATGAAATGCCTTGACATCTAATTTAGTTGTTGAACTCTTTGATATATGGGGGATTGACTTTATGGGTCATTTTCCCCCATCTAATGGTTTTCAATACATTTTGGTTGCTGTGGATTATGTGTCCAAGTGGGTAGAAGCTATCCCCACCAAAACCAATGATGCTAATGTTGTTGTGAAATTCTTGAAAGATTTCATATTCAAGAGGTTCGAACGCCTGCTATAATAAGTGATGGAGGTAGCCATTTTTGTAACAAACTCTTTGATGGAGTACTAAACAAGTACAACATCACACATAAAGTAGCTACTCCATATCATCCTCAAACTTCCGGTTTAGTGGAAGTAAGTAATAGGCAAATTAAGGGAATACTTTGAACGCATCGTCGTCCTTCAAGGAAGGATTGGGAATTTAAGCTAAATGATGCCTTATGGGCATACCGCACCGCTTACAAAGCACCTATTGGGATGAGCCCTTACCGGTTAATCTTTGGGAAAGCGTGCCACCTTCCAGTTGAACTTGAACACAAGGCTTACTGGGCAATTAAAGAGTTAAACATGGATTTAGATAAAGTAGGTGAAAAACGATTACTCCAGCTTCATGAGTTGGAAGAAATTAGGAATGAAGCCTATGAGAATGCCAAATTATACAAGGAGCGTACTAAGCGTTATCATGACAAGAGGCTAGTTCCTAAGACTCTTCACCCTGGAATGAAAGTTCTTTTATTTAACTCTCGTTTGAGATTGTTTCCAGGAAAGCTGAGATCAAGATGGGATGGACCATTCAAAATAGTTCAAGTATTTGAACATGGAGAAGTGGAACTATTGGACTCCAAGACACAAAAAATGTTCAAAGTCAATGGCCATCGTGTTAAGCCTTATTTAGAAGAACCAAACAACATTGCTGAAATGGATTGCATTTGGCTGAGTAACCCTTAGCACCAAAAAGATACGTCTTGCTAAGACGTTAAACTAAGCGCTGGATGGGAGGCAACCCATCATTTTAGGTAAAAAAAAATTGTTTGTTATTTGTTTTATTTACTTAATTTTATTGTTTATTTCATTTTAATTACATGTGAATAATTTTTAAATTGTTAAAACTAAAAATATTTGTTGAGATGTTAGAAGTTCACAACGATCTACGTATACACTTTAATGATGAATATGATGGATGCACCTGCATTTTCCATTACTACTTGCACATTCTCAGGAAATAGGTAATCTTTCTTCTCTTCTCTCTTTATCTTTAATTTACAGTTGTTACATTGAGGACAATGTAAGTTCTAGGTTGGGGGTGGTGAAAAGTTACCATACTTAATTAAAAAAAAAATTTACAATTTAAAAATAAAAAAAAATATAAAAAAATATATATAATAATTTTTTATTTTATTTTTATGTTCACATTTTCATTTTTTTTTTGTGTTTGGTTTTATTTCTATTTTGTGTGATTTAGTAATTTTTGGAATTAAAAAAAAATTAAAAAAAAAAAAATTTCTCACAAAAATTTATCATTTCTTTAAATCAAATTTAAGTAAATAGTTAAGTCTTTTGTACTGTTAGATTAATTTTTGAAAACATATCATGAAATATTTTGTAATTAATTTTTGATAGTTAGTTAGTTTTTGTCATAACTAGTATTTCTTGATAAGATGTAGAAATTATATTAAACCCAAAATCGGTGTTTATGAATTTTTTTTAGTGGAGACTACCTTTGTGAGATATAATTATTGCCTAATTTCCTTTATTCAGAGTGAAATATATATTTTTTCTACTCCAAAAACATTTTTTATTTCTTCAAATTTTTAGATGATCTCTATAGGTATTAGCATTGAATGTATGAATTTTTTCTCATCTTAATAGAGTATCATATATTTTTTTTATTATTTTTGCTTAGATTAAATGATTTGAGTAGAAATTGATAGTATATGCTTATATCTCGTTCATGCATGACTGCTACACAAAAAAAGACATATATGGGGTTACCTAAACCAAGATCAAACAGAAAAGCCACAAAATTAACCACTCACCAAAATTCAAAAAAAAAATGTACAATCTATACATGGGTTGACTCTCTAAAATACATATATTGAGAAATATCTTCAGAAAAAAAAATAAAGAGATAAAGAATATATAGTATAATCTACATACTATAACCCACATTGCCTACAAAGTTGTGAGTAAAGGCTAATTACAAAAGAAGGATATAGGAAATAATTCCCTAAAAAGTCATTGCACTTTCTTCATTTGTAAAAGGCATATATCTTGAAATTATTTCTTAATGAGTTTGATTTATGCATGAAAATAATTTTTATATATGATAATCTTTATAATTTATACATTTGATTCCTTTCATGAGATCAATGTTAAAATAACACTTTGAGCCTTTATTCTTTATACATATGCGAACATGTTAGTTCATTTCTATACATCAACTCTTTCGCATATAAATTAGTATGAGTGTTTGAACCCATAAGATTCAGTGTTTTGAGAGTATTGACTTGTGAGGAATAGAGTCTAAGCGGGTCGATTCATGACAACGAAATTGGGTGAAATTAAATTGATACATTTTTGACATGAAATATGAAAATGATTTTCGACTAATTATTATAATAAATCATGATTGTTTAAAGAGATTAAAATAACTTACGCTTGAGATTTTAATTATGATCTTAAAGGAGATTAAATAGTATGAGACATTTTTGTGAGATGTTGTTAATTTGTGATTTTGTTGTAAATTTAATTTTTAAGTTGTTTGTTTTTATTGTTTCTTTTGTTTTACATTTATTTCAATGTTTGTGGGTATCATTCTTGAAAACTCTCACGAGACTCAAACTTCGTCCACTAGGGAAACCCTAGGGGTTTAAAGGCTTGTTGCATAGGCTAAATGCAACCGTATCAATCCACGGAAGTGATTTATGATAGTTTAATTTTTAGTTATTATCGCTTATCTTGCTAAGGGACTAGCGAAGAGTAGTTAAGGGGTTGTGATGAGTGCTCAAAAGCACTAAAATAACCATGATTTTATGCACGTTAATTGATTAAAAATATATATATTTATATGTTTTAACATATATTTATATAAATTTGTCTTTTTCAAAATCACGGGTATTTTTAATGTTTTTAATTATTTTGGCTTAAAAAGCATAATTTAAAGACTCAAAGAGGAATACTTGAAGCAATACATCACAAATATATTAATAAATAAGTGGGAAAAGGTCAAGCAGCATGGAAAAATTAGACAAAATGGGTCGAAAAGGTCAAAAAATGTCAAAAAGATGGAAATCCGCGCGGTTGACGGCTGACGGTAGCATGTCATACCGAACGCTTGTTCACGTCGCCAAAGTGCCAGCGCGGCGGCCCGACAGCGGCTATCCAGCGGCCGCCCACTCCGCGCCAGACGTTTTCACCCCATTTTTCACGTGTAGCGACCCCACGCGATGTCATGCTTGGCGTCATTGATGACCTCGGCATTTCCATTACCGCGTTTTTTAATTTTTTAATATTTTTTAACATTTGTTTACTCATTTTTCTCTCCATCCTCACTATAAATACCCACTTCCGCCTTATGCAAATCACACCTTTAAAAACTCACTTCTCTCTTCTTTCTTTCTCTCGTTTCTTAGTTTTTGAGTTTTCTTAGTTTCTTTCTTAGTTTCTAAGCTTTTCTTAGTTTTCTCTTAGTTCTTAGTTCAATTCTCCTAGGTTTAGAGTTCTTATATTTTTGAGAACTTGTAATGTTTTGTAATAATTTAGATTTTGATTCAATAAATGGAAGTCTGAAATTCCGCTTGGAGGTTTTTCATAGCAACGGGAATAAGCGTCGAAGTTCTGTAAGGATTTTATTTTCTTCTGATTATTTTTATGCTTTATTCTTACATGTTATATTTAATTTGTCTATGATTAAATTTAAGCGTACTAACTATTGTTTATAAACATGATATAATAATAACGTTGTTATGCTTGCGAAATATTAAATAGGTGAAAATTTCTAAAATGAATTGATTTTATTTTTATTCAAGATTTTATATTAAGGATGTTAGAGAGAAATATATTATTTTTCATTACACACTTAAATATGAAAATTAGATTTTACGGTTTAGTTATCCGGTCTAATTTAGAGTAGTGCTCTTTTATTTGTTGGTATAATCGCCTGGTAGTTAGAGTGAAACTCTATTTCAAAAGTTTTTATAAGAATTATTATGTGAAAATGTATTGACAACATGTTTTCAATAGTGGTTTTAAAACTTGAAAGTTAGTACTCGGATAACTAAATTCTTAGGTTTAATTTGGACACCTTGAATAAAGTTTAAATTGTCTAACCCCACCAAAGGTGGCATTTAAATGGTTCATTTTCAATCTCTTAGAAAAATGAATTAATTTAATTAACCAAATTAGTTATCAACCCCACCCATAGGTGTTAATTGATTTGTTTAGTTAACAAAGAATATCTAACCCCACCAAAGGTGGTATTCATACAAAAAAGAGAGAATCAATAAAATATCAATTTATATCTTTAATAACCTAGATAATATGAGCAAGCATAATTAATTTAGTTATTATGGGTAGGTTAATACATATATTTCTTAGAAATAGTATCTATTTAAATGTCTCGCATTCCAGCTTGTGCTTTCCTCAATGCCTTCGATGCTTTTCAATACGTACACCCCTCCTAATGTTATTTCAATTATTTGATAAGGTCCTCCCAACTAGCACCCATTTTACCTACCATTCATTCTTTTTTATTGTGGAAAACCTTTTTAAGTACCCAATCACCTGGGGAAAAAATCTTGAAACGCACGATTTAGTTGTAATATTCTACTATTTTTCTTTTCTACTTAATCATCGAATCTTAAAGCTTCATCTATTCTTTCATGGACTAAGGTTAATTTGGTTGCTCTCTTTATCTCGTTTTGCTCTTCTGTTATGGTCGATCTATGAGTAGGGATCACAACTTCAATGGGTATTACCGCCTTGGTTCCATATACTAAAGAGAAGGGGGTTTCGTTGGTGCTCCCTCGGGGGCTTGTTCGAATAGCCCAGAGCACGCTGGGTAATTCCTCTACCCATTTCCCTTTTGGTTCTTTCAATTTTTTTCTTTAAAAGGTTGATGATTAATTTTTTGGAAGACTCTACCTAACCATTGGCCTGGGGGTAGTAGGGTGTAAAGTGGACGATCTTGATATTGTATTTGAGAGCGAATGTCTTGAGCTTTCGACCTATGAATTGGTACCAATTATCTATAACGAGCTCTTTGGGAAGGCTAAAGCGACAAATTATGGATCTCCATATGAATTTGATTACCTCTTCATCTCCTATTCTGGTTAGAGCCTTAGTTTCTATCCATTTTGAAAAATAGTCAATGGCAACAAGGAGAAACTTTTTCTAGCTCGTGCCTATGCGTAGAGGTTCTACTTTGTCCAATCCCCATTTGTAGAAAGGCGAGGGACTTATTACTCCCCGCATATTATTAGGTGGTGTGTGGGTTAGGGGGCCAAATCTTTGGAATTTGTTGCACCTTTAAGCGTATTTAACGCAATCAACAAGCATAGTGGGCCAGTAATAACCATGTCTCATAATTCGTTGAGATAATATCCTACCCCCAGAATTTGTGCCACAATCTCCCTTGTTCACTTCGTATATTATTTTTTCGGATCCCTTTGTATTTATGCATAAGAGGCTCGGGTCGAGTGGCGTCTTGCGCTACATTTTTCTTGCCTCGATCAAAATGCATCAAGAATTCGTAGATCGGTGTGAACCATGTTGTAGATGGATTGTCGTCCACACATTCAACCTTTTTTTAATTTCTTCAAGAGATACCTCTGTCAGCACCATTATTGATACCACTCGGTTGTATTTGGTTTCTCGAATGGACACCAAGGTGGCCAGGGCTCGGCGTGTTTGTTCTCGTTTCGAACTATCTGCTCAATTTTGAACATTGAGAATTTTGTGCATTCTTGTTTTAGTCTTTCCGAGCATTTCTTCATCTTTCCATCTCAGGCCTCAAATGTTCCTAGGAATTGATTGATAACGAGCTAGGAGTCGCTATGTAGGGTGATGCTATATGCTCCCAGTTTTTTGGCTGTCATGACTCCGAATATGGCAGCTTCATATTCTGTGATGTCATTGGTCATTTGAAAGTCAAGCTTGACAACATATTCGAAGTAATTGTCCTTTTCATCCCTTATAATCACCCCTGCTCCTAAGCCATTAAAGTTGTGAGTGCCATTTGGTGCATTCCATGGGTCAACTATCAATACTTCCTCAGTTTCTGTGTTGGTAACGACCTCAGGGCATTCAGTGAACTCAGCCACAAATTCGGCCACAGGCTGTCCTTTGATGGTAGTCCTACCCATATATTTAATTTCGTACTCCCCTAGTTCCACGGTATCTAGGCCATCCTTCCTGCAACTTCTGGTTTTGTTAGTATATTTTTTAGGGGATATGAGGTGAGTACTATGATGGTGTGCGAGCCAAAGTAGTGCTTCAATTTTCTTGCAATAATTTTGAGGGTAAAAGCAAGTTTATCTAAGGTGGAATATTTGCTTTGGGCCTCGGTTAAAATTTGGCTAACATAATAAATGGGGTGTTGGATTTTGAGTCTTTCAACTATGAGCACGGCGCAGCATGTTTGGGGTGTAACGGCCAGATATAGATAAAGAACCTCTCCCGATATTGGGCTGACTAGGACTAGGGGTTTGTAGAGGTATTTCTTGATATCCTCAAAGGCCATGCCGTAATCCTCATTCCAAAAGACAATGTTGTTCTTTTTTAGCATTCTGAAGAAAGGCATGCACTTGTCCGTGCATTTAGCTATGAATTTACCCAATGCCCCAATTCTTTCATTTAACTGTTGTATACCCCTGAGACAACTGGGTGGCCGCATATTTATCAATGCCTATATTTTATCTGGATTGGCCTCTATTCCTCTTGCTGATATGAGGTACCCAAGGAATTTTCCTACAACCACACCAAAAATGCATTTTTAGGGGTTAAGTTTCATGTCGTACCTTCGTATCACCTCGAATATCTCCTACAGGTCGTTGATATGGTTCATGAGCTAAACTATCTTGACCAGCATGTCATAGATGTATGCTTCCACGTTCCTACCCATTTTTGTGTGGAACATTTTGTTGACGAGGCGCTGGTATGTTGCACCTGCGTTTTTCAATCCAAACGGCATTCTTGTGTAGAAAAATCTTCCTTTTCAGTTATGAAATAAGTTTTCTCCTCGTCATCAGGATGCATTTTGATTTGATGATACCTGGAGTATGCATCTAAGAAACTCATCGATGCGAAACTGGAAGACGCGTCTACCAATTAATCAATGCTTGGAAGGGGGAAGCAGTCTTTGGGGCAGGCCTCATTTAAATCAGTAAAGGTTATGCCCATGCAAGATGCTCCACAGGACTTTTTTACGAGTACCACGTTTCAGATCCATAAGGGATAATTAACCTCCCTGATGACTCTAGCCTATTGTAGGGCTATTATATGACATTTGATTGCCTCATTTTTTCCCCTAGGGAATTTTCTTTTCCTTTGTTAAATAGGTCTAGCCTTTGTATCGAAGTTTAGCCGATGTGTTATTATTGGCGAATCAATTTTTGATATGTCTGTGGGGTCCATGTGAAAATGTCTGCATTAGCTTTGAGAAATAATGAGAGTTTCTCCTCGAGCTCCTGTGTCAAGTCGTTGCCCATTTTGACTAGGTGGCCATTACCCTCTGCGTCTGTTGAGAGTACTTTTACTTTGTTTAGAAACACTAGGTGTGCCGTACTTTTATTCCTTTGTTTCATTAGAAGGAAACTTTTCGGTGATTGTTATTTGGGGGTGGTTCCCTTCATTGTGGCATTATAACAACTTCTGGCATTTTCCTGATCTCTTTTGATCTCCTCAGGGCCTTTAGGTGTGGAAATTTTACCACCTGGTGGAAAGTAGATGGAACTGCCTTCATCTTATGTATCCAGGGTCTTCCCAGGATTACATTGTAGTGCGTCGAGGCATGAATCATGACAAAATTAGTCATTATTATTATCCCTTTTGTCATGACCGGCAAGATCATCGTTCCTATTGCATAAGTGGTGTTTTTGTTGAATCCTATGAGGGGAAGATCGGTCTTGATGATGTATGTGTCTCTAAGTCCCAAGGAATTGGCCGTGGTTCGAAAGAGGAGGTCCACTAAGCTACCAGTGTCAATCATTATTCGTCAGATATCACAAGACCTGATCCTCAAGGTAATCACCAATGGGTCTTCGTGATGGGATGTAGTTTCATCCTTCTCAGTGAAAATTATTCTAGTAGGGGGCTTAACTCTATCTAATGTGTAGACATGGGGTGCGTTGTGCATTTCTCTTGCAAATCTTTTGCGGGCGTTGTTAGACACCCCACTGACTCCAAGTCTTCCATGTATGGTATTTATGGTTTAAACTTCCGACCCATTATGTGGTCGTTTATTACTGTTTGATGAGAATATTGGTCGGAATGCCCCTCGTTCTTCCTAGTAGATTCTTCTGTCATTATTTCTTGCATCAAAGTCTTTAAAATATCCTCTCACGAGTAATGTGTCCAACTCTCTTTTCAGGTCTCTGCAATTTCTTGTGTCGTGGCCCACATCTTTGTGTAAAGCGCACTATTTGGATATATCTTTGCCCGTGGTAGTCATCCTGGGCGGCCATCTGATCTCGGGCTCTTGCTCCATTCTTTTTAATATCTCAGTTAAATCTTCTTTTAAAAGATTCTGCAATCGCAGGGGACTCTTGGAGGAGGATTATGCTCTTCCCCACATTTCCATGTTTTTTGACCAATCTTTATTCACCACCTAGTTTCTGTTAATCGGCATTTGTCTATTCCCTACATCAACAATTTGCTTGTTTTTGTAATTGTGATGTGTTTTCTCTGGCGCTGGGCTTGCTATTTTTTCTCTACTTGGGGTTGGGATGATCTTTGTCCCTGTTCGACGATCCTTTGTCAAGCTAAGCTCTCTTTCTAGATTGACAAACTTTATGGCCTCCTCGTAAGCTTCTTCCAAGGTCTGTGGTACTGACTTAGTTAGTTCCATAAATAGGGCAAAAAAGTTTAGCAGGCCTCGCCTGAAAGCCTCTATAGTGATAAAGCTAGGGCAATCAATGATTTCTAATTTTTCTTCCCATAAACGCTTCTTATATTTTTCAACAGGCTCCTTTTCCCCTTGTATAATAGAAAAAAGGTGGTGAGATTCTTTTCTCATGGGTTTATTCCAGGCGTAATTGGTGATGAATAACTTGGCAAGTTGTTAAACCATTTTTGTGCGCCTTCGCACAGAGTGGCGGTGAAAAATTTACACATCATTGCATTTCGCTTTGCCTGAGTGAGGCTTATAGGAGCCATGGCTGTTTTGAAATGTTGGACATGAGTTACTGGATCTTTTGCTCCAAAATGTTGGGTGGGGGTTCATCATTTTTTATTGTATCTGCAAATGGTGAGATGTATAACTGTTCGTAGTCTCTATCAATTTCAAAAGTGGTTTTCCCTTTTGCTGTCTCTCGTTTGCTACTTTGAGGGCCTCCTCCTGCTTCTTGTTGTTATTTTCTAAAGCTTGTTGTCGTATCTCCCAACTTCTCTTTTCTTGGATCTATTGCTCTTCATTAGGGCAAGCCGAGTTGGAAAAAGGATGTCTTTCTACTTCGTGCTCGGTATGACGAGGTTCGGATAGGCCGGGTTCCCTTGCCTCCCTAATGGTTGGTTCGGCGATAGGATTTTCTGAGGTCCTTCCATCTGCCAAGGACCAAAAAGTTATGTTTTCTCTTCAGGTTTCATCAAGCTCTTTTCTTAGTTCAAGGAATTGGCGAGATAATTCCTTATATAAGGCGTTACCTTCTGTCCCCTCTTGATCGGTAGCTCATGGCGAGTTTCCTTGGGTTGCCACTACGTCTGGATCATTCGAGTTTGGTCGTCTTTCGAATCGAGTTATTGCTATGAATGCCGATTTACGAGTTACAAATTCCTAATTTTCTCTCAAGGGGCGAGGTGAGTTATATGGGAGATGGGGTTAGAAACTTGTGATTGATCTGAGAATCTAAGCCCTACGGTGGGCACCAAAATGTTAGGGGTGCAGGGTTTATCTAGAGAGAGAGAGAGTTTTATTGCCAAGGATTCAATTTGTGGATCCTCATAAGTGATCCATATATTTATAGCACATAAATTGTATAGGTGTTAGATAAACAATGTGTGAATGTAAATACACATCAGTAGGGTATGATTTGACATAAAGTATAATGTGTTAGAAATCTAGGTCGTTTTGTGACCGAACTTTAGATCCTTCTGTGACCGAGCTTGAAATGACATTGGGTTCGATCTTTCTTCGACTCGGGGTGACGTCCATCTCGGTCTTTGGGCTTGGTCTTGGTCTCTGGTGCTTCATATTCCATCTTGGGCTGGACTTGGGCTTGATCTATATAAAGCTCAGTATTTGTGCCAGTTCAGATGTTCAAATGTCCAAACACCCACCTTTGCCTATAAATAAATGTTTTATTCCTTTAGGTTTATATGATTAGAACGTAGAAACATTAGTTGTAAGAGTTCTTATTTTATTTTCTATTTTTAGTTTTATTTTGTAAACATAATATAAAGTAGATTTATAATAGATCAAAAATAGAACTTTAGAAGGTTTTTTAGATCAAGAAAAATACAAAAGATATATGTTTATTCAAGAACACTTTGGGAATTAACATCACAATTACGTAGCAAAACATGTCGTCTATCTTTATTTGTATTGTATATATGATTTCTAATTTTTTTATATAGAGATTAATCTTTTTATATTTTTTTGAATATTTGAATGTTATTTTTGATCCACCGATGATGGAATTTAATCTAAGCATGTCTGGCCCATTTTAATTATAGAAAATTAGTTTTATTTCCATGTGTGTGTAGATTTATTTATGTGAATATTTTTATAAAATAAAAAGATTATTTCTTTATTCAAGATTCATTATAAAATTTGTTATTGATTAATTTGTTGACAACATATTTTTCATAAGATTTTAAAATATGAGAATTAGGTATCAAACACGTCATCTAAAACTAATTTTGACATCTTGAATAAGAGTTTGAATTGATGACTCTCCCAAAAGCATTGATTTAAATGGTTTGTTATTTTCTTAATAATAATGCATAATTTAATATATTAGTTAATCATTCCTACCAAAAAACTTTAATTAATTTGATTAATAAAAATATTGATCTTCATCAAAAGACTTTTTCATACATAAAAAGAAAATTAATAATCTGAATTTATATTTTTATTAACCTAATTAAATCTAAGCAAGCATGGTTAACTAGTTAAATATTCTCATAAATTCTCTATTGATTGTTCATTTCATATCTACCTTAATTTATTTGAATTGAATCTATATTTAGGTATTTTTAATTATTTTGTTATTGAATTTGGATTTTCAAAATTAACTCATTTTAACATAATGTTTAGGTTTTATTTTCATATTCATTTTCAAAAAATTTAAAGAATTATTTAAAACCACGTCATTCCTCTTTAGACATGCATTGGAAGTATACTTATCACTTATTATAAGTGATTTTTACACTTGTGAGATATTTACTAAATACAAAATTTATGCATCAAAAGAAAAAAATGAGGTTACGAATGGTGGCATAACTCATGATTCTGCCGAACGCAAACATTAATTTTGCTTAGCCTTTTACTTTCTTCAATCTCAGGATAGTCTAGATTTCATATATTTTCTCAGTAAAATGTATGTACTTAGTGGGTTTACTTTTATTTTCAAACTTATCTATTTGTAGACATTTCTAGCATGAATATGTCTTTTATATTGCATTGGCTTTTATTTTACTTTCCACACTTTGCTTCTTCTTATATTTTATTTTGTACTTGTACTTTCAATCATTATTTTTGAACTCGATCGTCGCCCTATACACTTGGGAGGTTGTAGACCTTTAAATTGACATACGAGTGTGCTACCGGAATCTATTAGTATCCGATACAAAGTTATATTAGGAACCTAGAGGGTGACTACCAAAGCATTCATATAAAGATGGATCAACCTATAGGATTTTTTTTCTAAAAATGTCATGTTTGAGCATTAAGTTTAGGATATTTCCCTAGGTTGTATGAAGCAGCAACCTCAAGAATTTGTAGGCCAAAGATGGACTCATGGATGAGTTCTTTGTGAGTATTTTTAGAATTTCCCTCGATGGGACCATTCATAATAACTCTAACCTCACAGACTTCTTATCCTTGAGGTTGATTTCTTTCTCAGGGTGGGAAGGTCGGTCATGGTGGCTGTGGTTGTTGTGGCTACTTATATTATTGTTGTCACTACTCTTGTGATTGTGGATGCTATTATGGTTATGGATATTTTAGCCTTTAATTACTAATGAATTCATCCAAGTACCTCTACTAACAAGATACTTAATTTCATCTTTAAGTTCCCGTAACTTTCAATTGAGTGGCTGGTGTCTTTGTGGAACCAATAGTACTAAGATTTGTCCCAGCCACAATTTTTCAATTTTTGGGCCACTGTATGAATGGCTAGCATTCAACTTGATTTAGAATAGCCTCTCTTGTTACCTTGAGAGGGGTGTAACTTTAGTCCGGCCTGGACTTTATGTTATCATAACATAAGGGTTCATATAATAATAATGAAAATCATTTCATCCATATTATTATAAATGTTAATCAATTGAGTAGCCTCAGAATATTTCTTGCAAAGTCTTTGGTCAAATTGCTTCATAAGGCTTCATGTTGTAGAGTTTGATGTAAAGCTATGATGGTAATAGAGTCTAGGTAATCTACCACTTGTATTTTATCTATATTAAATATGTCAAATAAATATTTCAATTACTTTTTATTTCCCTACTATAAGGTCAGTAGGTATGCCAATGTCTTTGTCATTCTTCTCTTGGGTGAAAAGTGAGAAAGAAATGTTTCTCAAATTTCATGAAGGAATTAATAATACTAGGCTTCAAAGGTCAATACCAAGCTCTATCCTTTTTTTTCAAAGTGACTTGGAAGGCTCAACATCTTATGGTATTAGTATAGGCATAATGATACATCCAACCCTTGAAATTTTCTAGATGTCCGATGGGGTCTTTGGTGCCATCATATGTACCTATGTTAGGCATCTTGTACTTGTCAGAAAGTGGGATAGCCATGACCTCTAGAATGAATGGAGACTTAGAAGAGACTAACAAGTCTGGAGTGTACCTTAGTTCAACCTCTATTGGAGCTCACGTAATTGTTAAACAAGTCGATGGGATGATTAATAGTTGGTACCTTGTCCTAAACCTTTGGGCGGTTATTGGTTGCTTGGTCAACATGTTTAGCTTAGACAAAGTATCCTTATTGGCATGTATCAAGATGGTCGCATAGTTCCCTATGCACAGGAGCCTCATGGGGTTGGTCCTAGATGGTCGGTGGGATTATGATCTGACATTCAAGATTGGATGGCTATGATTGGTATAAGTAGATAAAGTATGGATGGCCATAGGACTCGAGTTTTTTCTATGAATGGTCAACTTTCCAACCAAGACCTAGATGGTTATGTGTCTGGCCTTAAGCACTCTAGTCATTGGTGGTTGCCTCAAGAATGTTTTTCTAGTACCATAATTGGTCTAGAAACCTATAGTTCTGGTAGATACTCCATGATGACCTAGAATGTATTTTCCATCATGTTTAGATGGGTTCTAGTTAGAGCTTGTCTTATCTTTTTGGCTTGTCTGGCCTATTTTGGAAGGGTAGGTCAGGTACAATACTTATATTTTTGACAAGTTACAGTGGAGTTAGAAGGATGACTTGTTAGCTAATAGGTTGTACCTCCTAACTAATTGTTAGGGTTTGAAAGGTGAAGCTAACTATGCAATCCATCACTCTTTTTAGAAATCTAAAAAATGGATGAAAATATTAGATCGGAAGATTTTAAAGTTCACTTTTAAAAAACCATTGTTGCTAAGGCCCACAATCTCTTTTTAGATATCTCTTCTTTTAGCAGATCAAGAATTTGGAAAAAAATTAACAGTTTTATAATTTTGAAATTTTCAAAGAAATAGAAAACACTTCTTTCACGTAGACGATGTCAGATATTGATACCGATTTTTGTTAACACTAAGTAGGATTATTATTCGTATAATTTACTAGGTGAACAAACTGTTATAACTTTAGATCATTTTAAGTGGGGTGTTCTTCAACCTTATAAACTTTAAGTGGATAACTATAAGATGAATGGTATATGAGTTCTCAATCTTACCCATAAGGTTATTTTCACACTAAGACTAATCTTTAACTAACATATAGGATATACCAAATTACTTTCACATGCTCAATTTCTCTTGATATTCTAAAAGAAATTATTTAAAAGTGTTCAATTTTATCAAATTTTAAATAATTATGCTTAATTTAGTTTAAATTTCAAGTTCAATCTAATATCAAATTAATTTAATAATTATTTAAATATTTTTGCTTCTTCGAGAAGTTTTAAAATACCAATCATATTAACTTGATTGTATTTTATTATTATAAATTAATTGAATAATATTTTTTTAATAATTCAATAATTATTCAATTCAATCAAATAGCATATATTAAATTAAATAAATGATTAATCCAATTACTATTTTATCTTTAATATGTATTTCTAGGTAGCTCATAAAATGTCATATTAATAAACATGCATTTTATCATTAATTAATTAATTTTAAATTAATAATTTATTTATCTTGAAAAGTAACATCGTTTATTCCTTATAAAACATATATAAAGATAGATGGAATTATGATTTAAGACTTAAATAAAACTCAATAAACTAATTAATTATCAATCTTACTAATCCCAATATTACCTCAATATAAACCTGATAATGCAAATTATAAATGCTCGTAGTGCATATCATTAATAGTTAAGAGATAAGTTTATCCCGATTTTGATATCTCACAGAATTACAATAGTTTTAAATTCTTTATGTATTTATCAAAAATAATAAACTAATAATATATATATATATATATATATATATAAACATAAACATTCTAAAATAAAATGATCAATATAAAACTAAGTTAACGAAAACATGAGTAGTGAATTTTAATTAAAAAATGAGTCAATTAATAAAAATTTTAAATAACTAACAAATCATACTTTGTAATATTTAAATTAATTTAAAAATTATTCATAAGTTGATGTTATTAATTTATTCACTAAAACTATAAAATCTCAATTATCATGATAATTTTTACTTATAATTAATTAATTAATTTCTTTTAATTGATAAAATTAATTAATTAACTAAAATAAGTACTAAAAAATCAAAAGTTATTTAAACTAAAACAATGATCACATAATTAATTTATATTCTTGTTTGAGAAAAGATAATTTAAGCATAACTGATTTTTTTTAAAATCTAAATTAACAAATAATCACTTTTATCTTAAATAGATATTTGATCCATCAGTATTCTACGTCAAAGATATCAAGAACTGTAAGATCTAAGAGTATTAGTTATTTTCGTGGATAAAACATTTACATGTAAATATGTTTCTAGGCTCATTATCAAGTCTATCAAACAAAGTTAAAGAAACACTCGAGTTTTAAATAGTCGTAATTCAGTTATATTTTTTATAACTATCATACTTAGTATTACACTCATATATTTACTAGCACAAGATTTTTTTTTTAGAATATTTATTTAAACTTACTAGTGAAATTAATACGTAACATTTTTTGTAATGTACTTCAATGTTTTTAAATTGTATCTTAAAAATAAATTTTGAAAGGATTTTAATGAGCTATGGGTAATTAAGTCCAAAAAAATTAACTCTAATATCATTAAGTTATCACTAAGTAAAAGATCTAATATAATTAGTATTTACGCATAACAATAAAACATATAAAAAGAATAAAAGTAACATATTTAATAATTAAAATGCACAATTTAAATATATATATATATATATATTACAAAGACTAAAATAATTTTAAACCTAATTGATTTATGGTTTAGGATTTAGATTTTAAGATTTAAGGTTTAAGATTTATAATTTATAATTTAGGGTTTATGGTTCAAGATTTATGATTCAAGGTTTAGGGTTTAAGATTTAGGATTTATTGACCAATAAATGATATTATTGATAGAAATGAGCAACATATCAAAAATGTCTATTTTTAGTCGATTTGAATTTAATTTGATCATAATGGTAAAACTAAAATCTAAAATAATAATTAATATATCAATTTAAAATAATCATTATAGTAAAACTAAAATCTCATATAAAATTTAGTTAATTATAATTAAACTTAAAGTCGTGAATAAAATTATTAAATACATCTTTATGGTCTAATTCAAAATAAAATTAAAGATTAAAATACACATGATGGAATAGATATTCAAACTTTTGAATTAATTGATTTTTCTCTTCCAAAAACACAAAAATTATCTAATAATAAAGTTTTTCTCTCTAAAACCATGTCTTTCGATAAAAATAACACTCTAAGTGTAAACACTAATAATGGGATTGTTGTGCTAAATTTATATGTAAAATTTTATACAAAATCCTAAGCTAAATATGAAAAGTTGAATAAAAAATTTATCATAAAAATTAATATTTTGCATTTAAGGAATAAAAAACAATGAAAAAAGATTTTAAATGACGTAGTATTTGGGGGATATGGGTGCTGAATGGCAAACGTAAAACGACGTTTTACCCTTACGTGTTCTAAGTTCATCTAGGGAGTTTCTGTATATATCAACATGCACATTTCATATACGTTGTATGGTTCGCCTGGCTATTTCAATCCATATAATTTATGTATGCATCCATCTGGCTATCTTTCTCGTTTGTCCTATCCTTTTTATGTAACTATTGGCTCTCATAAATTGATAAAATTAAAAAAAAATTCAAAATATTTTAAGTCATAAAAAAATTCCCAAATATTTATACACCTAAAAGATGACAAAAATATCCTCAAAATAGTAAAAAATTTAAATAAAATATATAAATAATTTTTCAAATTATAACAATATATTAAGACAAGCATTGTCTTATCAAAACATGGAATGAAATCTCGAATATCATAATTGATATTTATTCAATTTTATATAAATTGAATAATCCATTAATATTGTAGTTAAATCATTCCCACAAATTCTTAATTAGATTAGTTTAAACTAAATTATGTTTAGTTTAAAAAATAATTGATATAATGTATCTATTATTTTCTTTTAGCAAGGGAATTAAAAAAAAAACTAAAATATTCTTAAAATAATTGATTGTGTATGAATAAATTTAAAGTTTACAACTTATATAAAAAAGAAAAAAAAATTGTGAACGTTTACCTGAGCAACAAATAATCTAAAAAATGACTTGTCTACGAGCATGCAACTTTTTTGAACAAGTGAGAAAGATAAATTGGAATCATAGCAAAATCTCCCACTGAAAATTTAGTGCCAGTGACGAAAATTAGCACTAATTTTTATACTTAGAATTACTCAAGGAGATCCTCCTAATTTCATCGTGAAGGTCAGAGATGCATGTGCTGGGCAAAGCCATGAGTAAATTCAAATGAATGTGCTTTAAGAGTAAAGGCAAGAGTATTAGAAAGAGAAAGAGAAAGAAAAAGAAAAAGAAAAAGAATGGCATTTACCCGTGGAGCTATTTACTGAATTATATGAAAACTCAATTTTTTTTTCTTTTTTTAGTTTTTTTGAAAAATAAAAAGTTTCATCCATTCAATGAAAACTAAAACAAATTAAAAGGCCAAATACATAATCAAATTTAAAGGATAGACATAACAAAGCATAAGTATTTTTCTAGATTATTTCGGTATTAACAATAACAATATTTGTCTACATTCATGACTTTTTTTTTTATCCAGATTGTTTAAATGAATATAAACATATTAATCAACTTATGTATTTTGTAACTCTATTATTATTATCTTGAATAAATAAATTAATAAATCTATATCTAAGATTAAATTTATAGAATAATAAAAAATTGTCTAAATAAAAACAAAAATATACCTAAATTAAATTTACTTGAGAGTATATATACCACAGTAAATGTAGGACTTAGATAGAAAACAAAACAATTATGATTAGTTTGATTAAACTAAATTAACTAATAAAAAATAAAAGATAAAGTTTGGACGCAAAGAGAGAGCCAATTCTTATATAAAAAGGTTCCCTTAGAAAAGATCTAAATGAGAAGAAGCAATGAAAAGGGGGTCAGTGTTTTGGTTGTAGGTAGCAAAGAGATCCATTAAATTTTATTCGAGGAAAACAAATTAATTTGATAACTACTCAACAAACATGATTGGTGGCCGGATGTTAGATACAAAATCTTAAAGATCGAATTGTTCAAATTAGGGGTGTTTGAAACCATTTAGCTATAGTTAAATTCATTCTAATCTAATTATTTTATAGTATTGCATAATTTTTAACTGATTCAATTATTTGATTTCAAGATCAATTAAATATATATTTTTATCATTGAACTTTGATTGTTATTATAAAAATACATCAAATCTTGATTTCTTACTTTCATACCAATAAACTTAATAACTATTATAAATATTGTTACTTTCCTACCATTAAATTTTACAAAATATAATAAAAATACTATCGACGTCAATCAATTAATAGCAAATTACATATATGTCAATAGTATTTTTGTTATATTTGTAAAATTTAATGGTACGAAAGTAATAAAAAAATTTTGAATGATATTTTTGTAGTATTTGTTAAGTTTAGTATTATAAAAGTAACAAATCAAAGTTCAATAATATTTTTGTAACAATCTCAAAGTTCGGTTATAAAAAAATATATGTATTCATTTAATTTAATTAATTGGATTTGAACAATTTGATATATAATTTCTATGATTGATTTTACTATCTACTAGAATATTTTATCAATAATCAATATATAAATATTATAATAACAACACAAATTATTATATTTTAATAATAGATTATAATTTTAAACTCAATACGAATACAAACAAAATTAAATCTAAAATTAAATCAGGAGAGAATTGAATGACATTAAAATATTTTACTAACTTTACAAGATAAGTAAATTTAGATAAAAAAAATATGAAATAAAATATGGTAGAAATCTTCAAAGAGAGATATGTAAAAATTATAATTATTTAATTCAATCAACTATAGTAGATGACAAATCTAAACTTCACAGATTAAGAATTTTCAATCCAATAAATCAAATGATCGGATTTTTTTTTTTTTTTGCCCACCTAGTCCAGATTTTGATCATTCAAAATTGATTATTTGCATTTCAAACTGCTTACCAGGTTGTTTAAACCTTTATAAAAACAAAAATAAAAAATAAAAAAAGAACAATCTCCTATCTGGTTGCTTCTTTGATCACATTGATGAATGAAATCGCCCACTCTTAACTAGAATTAAAAGAAAGAAAAAGAAAATTTGAGGTTGAAAAATCTACACATACGAAAAGTAACTGAAATCTAAAGCACGTATATATTTCTTTGAACCATCCAATGATTTCCAATGAAAATAAACATCGTACATAATCAGGACATTCCTGGACAATCACGGTATAGAATGCTACAAAGTCACACATTTTGATTTACCTAAAAATTAAGATACATTAATCTGTACAAGAATCAACTCGTTTACAATACAGTTAGCTGGCACCACTCAGCTACATAAGACCATATATCCCTTTAGCTGGAGGTACTGAATCTCAAATCCCCCTTTCTATGGTTAAATTAACCAGATAGGGCATAAATTACTTGGGGGGGGGGGGGGGGGGGGATTTATATTGTTCTCATAGCTGCAATGCTAAATCTGGCTGCATTGAGTCAGCCCGACTAGAACTAGTAGGCGATCCAGAAGCCTGGAAACTGACATTAAGGTCTGGCGGAACTGAATCTACCTTCTGTTGTGGAGAAGATCTGAAATCAGATTTCTTATGGGGTGATAACCCTTGCCATGATTGTTGTTGGGGATGAAACACGGATGTTGAACTAGCTACTCCATCATTGGCTAGTGTTGGTGATGACTGAATGTTTGAACTAGGCGGTCTTGGTTGTCCAATAAACCTTGCCATTTGATGTGGGAAGTTGAACCCATGTGCACCATTGAATCCGTTCAAGCCAGGGCAAACTGCAGGGTTTTGTTGCGTTCGAAACGGAGGCTTAGGTCCAACAGGATTGCTTTTTAGCACATTAAACCCAGGGTTGGTTCTCAATCCTTCAATTAGTTCTTGATTTGCTGTGAAATGTTCAGGAGATGGTGAGACAGTAGCAGAAACAGGGACAGGCTTGCTTATTTGGCCATCCGTCATATGGGAAATAACAGAAGCATGCCTATCTCGTAAGTTATCGGATCCAGATTTCTCAGATGTTTTATTTCCCCTTGGTTCAGAAGTGCCACTTGTTGCAGCATAAGATGAATTTGTCAGAATAGGAGCAGAAATAGGTCGAGGCAGTGATGGCTTACCAGAAAAATCTGGAGCTATAAGTTGTGACCTATGTTGCACGGTATCATTCTCACCAACCCATCCGGGGCCAAACTTGACACCAGGAGGAAGACACCTTTCTATCTTCACAGAAGCAACTTTCCAGGTTACAGGTCCAAGATTTGCAGCAAATCGAGCCACGCTTCTTGCATAACTATGATCAAAATGGATCCCAATCTAATTCATAAAGCCAAAACTCAATTAACCATCCCTACTGAAGACAACTAGTCTTTTAAAACTTGGAGCATAATATTAGTAAGCTTCCAGACTACTAGTAAATAAACTTCCAGAGAGGCAGATAAACATTCAGGGAAAACCACATAAATCACAATCTAAAATTATATATAAGATTAGATCTTCTCTCTGTTAATCGTTACACTAGTCAATGATCCAATAAAAGACATACAACACTAAACTATATTCAAGGATTGTATAATAATAGAACCTACAAACATGTATGTAACTATTTATATATATATTTTGGGTAATCATCCAGAATGGGCTCGAATTTTACACTATTTCACAATAGATTAAGTTGTGGGAACTTCGCAACAAAGATTTGATAAAATTCTGAGAAGCAAATGTAACACGACAAAGAAAAAAAGAACTTACACAACTGTGTAGAAAATTAACACTGGTGTGTAACTGGGGAAATTTAAAATAAAAGAAAACGTGAACAGTCCATTGAAACATAATGTAAAGTATGGATAGCTCAAACTAGACTGTGAATATTAATATAATTTGGGCCTATTTTGTGAGTTATATTTTCTAATAGGAAAAGAAACATCATTAAGTCAGGAAAATTTTGCATCAAAAAATAAAATATAATCGAGAAACAAGTAACAAAATTCAACACCCACAATTCTGCGACAAAATCATACATAGTTGAACTTAATGAAATTCATACCGGCATTAACTGCTTCCTTTCCTGGTCAAATGTAGCCAATACAGATGGCTCTTGTCCACAAGCTGATGGGTACGGTTGCAGGTAAGTGTTGCGCCTATTCTCGTCAAGTATAAGTTGTTTTTTCCCATACTTTGACATACCCCTTGATGCGGAACCTGTGACATTAAAGACCACACATGCAAAACAGTTAGAACTGCTTGATCCTTTAAAAGTACATGCATCGCATTTAATCTCAGCATTTAAAGTAACTGGACTTAGTAGGATAGGAAATTATTTTTTCAAACCTGTAAAATCTTCATTCCTCTCAAATTTGATGTCAGCCAACCAACTCGGGTGGACATCCTGAGAACCTCGTACAGATGAATCTGCCAAACCTTTTCTCAGATCATGATTAGACCAAGAAGCATTTTCTCCTCCAGTGGCAAGAGTGGCATCTGACGAAAACTCTGAAGCAGTGTGCTCCAAGGGAGGCCTGCCTGGTGGTCTTTTATTTTTTGTTGGAGGTCTACCTCTTCTTACTATCTTGGGCTCTGATTCGTTATCATCGCTACCTTGTCTCAAACTTTCAAAATTCTTTTTAGCCAGCTCTTGTATGGAGCGTGCCTGAGAAAAACATACAGAAGCTGTCACAACAATGCATATAGATGAAAAGATACGGAGCCAAAACATATACAAATTTTGATGGTACCTGTCTAAAATATATGGTATCAGGGGAGTTATATTCCATTGCATTGGAGCATATTAAGAACACGTCTTTCTGCAATATAGTAAATTCCAGCTTCAATTCTCATTAACAATTTAGAGCATCACTGTACAAAGCCGAACCAAGTTCTCAACATTTCGACCATTTGAAGATAAATAAACATAATTTTACTCTACTCAAAGCACCAAAAATATCTCATAGTTTAAGTGAAGACCCATAGTTTTCCTTAGAGGTGTAAATTGATATGAGATGTTAATAAGATTCATAAAACAATCCATTAATTCTCAAAACATATCTCATCTTATCTTAACTTTTAATGAGATGAAATGATAATAAAACGATACTAATTGAGATATCTCATTTGTCACTCATGAACTTAAATGAGATAAGTAATAATAAAAATATGATAAACGATAATTTATAATGTAAGTTTATTAAGAAAAAATGATACAACATATAATTAAAGTTAGGCTCTTTAGAATTACAATCTAAATGAGATGAGATGGTCCATTTTACATCTCTAATTTCCTAGGACAAAAAGATGGGTGAAATTTTTTTTGGCTAGGAAACAATAAAGGCGTAAATTTGCAAAGTAACAGATGCATCAAGAAATTATCTGAGTAGAGATACTGAATAACCAGCAAACAGAAAAATTAAATTAAAAAAAAAACTACTGAAAGCCAAAATATTAAAAAGTGAAATTAAAATTACGATCTTGTAGAGCAGCCTATAAGTTTGAAAGTAAATTAATTGAGCTCCTTCAAGTGATGCTCATTGTCCCATAACCTAAAAACATCCTACCTACATCCCTATCTTTTCCTTTCTTCACAATTTCTGTCTGCAGCTAAAGCAGACCAGCAAATTCAGTAAAAGGAAGATGGGCAAAAAAGCTCTTCTCGGAAGGTACAAAAATGTAAAAGAGACTAAGATCGGTAATTCATCCTCAAAAAGTAATCTTTGTTTTAAGCAAAATAAAATATGGATTACAATAATAATCTTGGCATTTCGTCCAGAAGATTTATTAATTGGATTTAATCCACTCAAGCAAATGACAAAATCTCCATTTTTGATACACACAAGAAGACATGTATGGCAATTTAGGCTAATACATTAGGGTTGTCAAACATGTTAAGTAGGTTGTGATAGAGTCAACCCAAATTTAACCTCACATAATAAGGTTAAACCCAATCATGATCTAATTATTAATTGGTTCATTTATTGAAACCCATAAACAACATATTTATAGTCGAATCAACCTTATACGACCTATTTAATCCATTTAATAAACGGCTTGAGTTATTGGGTCATGTCAACCCAACCCAAATATGTAAAGATTCTTATATATTCTATTAATGGTGTTAAAAAAAACACATTTATATTGAATCTTAATTTGTATAAATTATGTTATATTGTAACATACAAATATGACCAAATGATAACATGCACGTACATACAATGTAGTATGTACTCAATCAAGAAAAAATCAAAATGATACTTTTTAATTAAATGGGTCCTTAAGTGGGTCACGTGTTAACCCGCCTCAACCTTTTTATCAAATAGGTTTAAGTGGGTTGACCCGTTTTGATATGAATTCAATAACAGTAAACCCAAACCTATCTATGAGCCTTAGGTTCGTGTCGGGTTCGTTTTTCATGTCGGAAATTGATTGGCTCTATAATATATGCAGCACAACATTCTTATGAGAGACAAATAAATTCACATGACAATTATGCTCTCATTTTCATTCCAGCCTTTGCCAGAATGGTAAAAATACACAAGTTTTTACGACACCAAGTGTTGTAAATATTTAGATACATATCATGTTGGAACATTTTTAAAACGAAATGGTTATAGCATTTGGATAAAAAGTTGCAATGGTTTATATCTTTTAGTAAAAAAATATGCTAAAGAGTTGCAACTTTTAGAAGTTAAAATGCTATGATTTATGTTGAAAGGTTGTGCTTTTTAGTAAAGGAGCATAACTTTTGGATGAGTTGTAATTATTTATGACAAATTATATTAATTCCAAAGAGAGACATGATTTTTGGAAAAATTCACAACTTATCATAGAATAATTATATTGATTCCAAAGAGACATGATTTATGGAAAAATCACAACTTATCAAAGAGTTGTAACCCAAATTGAATGGGTGCATATCATTTTATAAATAGGTCATTCACTTAGACAATTTGTATAGAAAAACAATGCAAAATTGAGGAAAAAACAATGAATGTTCTCTAACCCACCATCATTTATAGACAAATAAAATTAGGGTTCTAAATACTATAAATTTAAAACATTAATTATCTTAAATTCTTCTCAAAGTCAAAGGTGTTCTTGAATTGTTTTCATGAATGTACACCACAACAGACAACAAGAGGCTTCATTGTATCTAAGAGGCATATTTGTTAAACCTTAGTACATCACCGAAATGGTGGGGGACAAATAGCGTCTTAAGGACACAGACCAAAACAAAAACTATATTATTTAATATGATTTTACAATATTATTATTGAAGATTATAGAAATCAAAAATCAAGAACAAATTTAAAAAAATTTCCCACACAATCTTAAAACGTTATTTATGCCAAGTGATTTTCTTATTGTTTCATGATTTCTAAATTCTAAATTCTATTTTATTTGTGAAGCATAATTAAAAGCCTCCATGAAATCTTTCAAATTTAATATCATTACAAGAGCATGCATGCACCAATTAAGATAATGCATGCATATATAGTTCCATGCATGGATCAAGTAGCATGAAAGTTGATTAAAACATAAAAGTAAATGGTATATTATAATTGGTGCATAGTATACATGCATGTGGTAAATGGTCATAACGGCAGGTGAAGTCGTGATCATTAGTAAAAGATCATTAAAATTAATGACATATGCTAAAGAGTCATGACCCTTTATGACCCTGGGTAAAATGTCATAACTTGATAATGTTAAGACCTTTAGTGAACACGTGACTCTTAATGAAAAGTTGTAATTTTTGGTGGTGAAAATTCATGATTGTTGGTGAAAGGTCATAACTTTTGATGGAAAATTGCAACTCTTTGTAAAAGGTCATGACTCTTGGTGAAAATTATGACCCTTGAAAAGGGTTTTGTTTTCTGATAAAGAAATTTACATGAAAGTGAATTCCAATGTCTTGGAAATAATAGAGGAAGAAAATAAATTCCCTAATGTTGATGGATTACTAAAGAAAATAATCAAGTTAATATGGTAGGTGAGCTATGTTATGGGATCCCAGTAAAAACATGCTTACATATGCATAGGCTCCGCCTATAGAATATATATGTTTATCCTAGCTTCATGTAACATAAAAGCTAGATGATTTGGAATCATGTTTATAAGTATTCCTCTATGACTAAGTTAGTATCTCTTGTATAATTGTATATATACACTAACAAGAGGAGATGTTTTGATGCATGTAACCAGATGTAAAGTGAGGAACTGGAACATAGACATAACATATAATTATGTATGATTAATGATCATCATTGAAGCATTGTTTTATGTCAAGTAATAGAACTTAACAGGTTCTTAATGATAAAAAAGCCTTGTAAGGAACAAAATTATTGATATATCAAAGGGATGGGACAAAAGGCAACCTCATACAAATCATCAATTATGGAAACTCAACCCAACACTTGAAACATCATGATATTGAGTTCAATGAGTCAAGATACATCAAATGTTTGTGATCGCAAGCATACTAATAAACATAGAGGTACCTTAAAAAAATAAGTGCTTGGTACATGTAATGGAATGATAAAGATAAGCTATTTAACTTTTAATGAACTTATAACATGATACTTTAGTTACGTTGGTATCTTTGATAAGTTCGCTTATGTGAATATTAGAGATGGTATCGTCTCTTATGTTAGCTTGGATATAAAACACACAAAGCCAATCCACATGTCAACAAATAAAAGGACATTGGAGATGAAAAGGGTTTATGTGTGAGACATATCCAATTAACCGAATAAGATCTCTGGTTTAAAGGTTTGCTTACCATGCCACCTTGGTTAACTTTGATTTATTTTCACTAAGTAAAGGTTCAAGTCCAAAAGACATCTTTATTTATGCATATCTTTGGAGCATACTCAAGATAAAAAGTTTTCAAAACTGTTTTCAAATTTGTATTTTAATTTTGAAAATGGTGGGGTGGGGGGGGGGTTATTGGAACATTTTCAAAAAAAAAAATGATTATAATATTTGGATGAAAAGTTGCAATGGTTTACTATATGTCTTTTAGTTAAAGATATGCTAACGAGTTACAACTTTTGAAAATTAAATGCTATAGATTATGTTGAAAGGTTATGGTCTTTTCAGTAAAAGATAGGGCTTTTGGATGGATTGTAATTGTTTATAAACAATTACATTAATTCTAAAGAGTTGATTTTTGAGAAAGTCACAACTTATCAAAGAGTTGTAACCCAAGTTGAATGGGTATATAGCATTCTATAAATAGGTTATTCACTTAGACCATTTGTAGAGAACAACAATGCGGAGTTGATTATAATATTTGGATGAAAAGTTGCAATGGTTTACTATATGTCTTTTAGTTAAAGATATGCTAACGAGTTACAACTTTTGAAAATTAAATGCTATAGATTATGTTGAAAGGTTATGGTCTTTTCAGTAAAAGATAGGGCTTTTGGATGGATTGTAATTGTTTATAAACAATTACATTAATTCTAAAGAGTTGATTTTTGAGAAAGTCACAACTTATCAAAGAGTTGTAACCCAAGTTGAATGGGTATATAGCATTCTATAAATAGGTTATTCACTTAGACTATTTGTAGAGAACAACAATGCGAAGTTGAAAAAAGAACAATGAATGTTCTCTAACACTTCTCACTACCATTTATATACAAATAAAATTAGTGTTTTAAATACTGCAAATTTTAAACATTAATTATCTTGAGTACTTTTCAAAGTCAAAGGTGTTCTTGGGTTGTTTTCGTGAATGCCCACCACAGACAATAAGAGGCTTAATTGTATCTTAGACACGTATTTGTTGAACCTTAGTGCATCAACGAATTGGTGGGGGCAAATAGTAACTTAAGGAAAGCTACTTAGAGTCGTGCCTTGAAACCAAAACTAAAAAAACTATATTATTTAATATGATTTTACAATATCATTATTGCAGATTATAAAGACTTGACTTGAAGATTATAAAAATCAACAATTAACAACAAATTCAAGAATATTTCTCCAATATATCCATAGTTGGACACGCCCATTGTAATATATTTTATGCAAATTTTCACCAAATTACAATGTTGAGTACTGAAAAGGTGATAAATCAGACAAGGAAATAAAAACGTCAAACGCAATACAAAGATTCCAAAAAGATGAACCCTGTAAGCAGGGAAAACCAACCTCAAACATTTCCAAGTTGGCATACGCTCCACTTTCCAGCTTCTTCCTCACAGTCCCAAAATCCATAGGATGCTCTATCACTTCGAAGTAGTCTGGCAACTACATATAACAAAAAGTATTTTTAGTATAAAAGTTCAAATAACTTTCATATAGGTTTAGAAACCATGCATCATTTACATAAAAACTAACCTCGTTAGGGTCCACAGGTTCAGAGTACACGCCATACGTGTCCTTCCTGTAATCATATAAAAATATCTCATCAAACTAAGAAACAAAGCTACATCAAGATAACAAAGTAGAATCTAAGAACCCAAAAGACCCACTTTTGGATTCTATCGAGAACGAACAGTAACAGCTTTTTATCAGGTAAAGGCGTTGAGGGTCCCGAATCCAACTTTGTGGCTCCTGCACATAAATATTGCTTAAACGACGTTGAACTATAAATTTATTAAATTCAAAAACAGGATATGATTCTTTTATCAATGGTGGATGAGATCATAAACAAACCTTGGTGAATGTTTGATGGGTCTGTACCAGTACTGGACTTGCCAGCCTGCAAAATTGAGTAAGTAAACAAAAAGGTGCAAAAAAAGGGTAAATACAATAACGAACTAATTATTGAAAAATTTGACAAGACGAAAATTCAAACTTTCTCTCAAAAATATTTTTTTATGGCTGTAATTAACTTAAAAATAATTGATGGCTCAAAATATATCATGGATTACCTAAACAAATTTAACACAACAATAATCAAATTAAAAAAAACGTATTTATCATCTGCAGACCTCAATACGAGAAGGAACCCAAAGTCTGACTCACTAAGTCAACCCCATTTACCAAAAATCTGGAAAAACCAAAAAATATATATATATATTCAAAGGTGCGAAATTCTAGGATTTTTCAGCGACCCCCACCACAGCATGAAAAAACAAAAGTAACAAAAGAAATGCCACATCACAGGAATCACAACCAGAAAAAACAGAAAAAACCCAATCAAAATAAAAAGATTTCCCCTCAAAGCCCCAAATTTCTCATACCTTCTGACCATCCACAACCACAGATCCATTGCTGATCACATTGATTTTCCTCTTTTTCCCGCTATTAGACGCGGCGTTATCTTCCTCAGCATCCAAATCCGAGCCACAAGAATTGAGAGACGAAGAATTCAACGATTTTTGATTCTGGGGCATTTTGAGAACAAGCTTGAGCTTCTTCTCGCGGCGCTTTCCCTCCAATTCTTCTTCATCATCCTCCCCAGATTGCACCTCGTCTGGCGTTACATCGTCAGGATTAGGGTTCCGGCGAGTAGATCGACGGAGTGAATTTAAAGTAGAGGCAGGGGCAGTCCTGTAATTAGCATAAGAATGAGGGACAGAGTTGTTGTTTCTCTTCTGTTGTTCTTGTTCTTCTTTAAGAGTCCGTTTTTGGAGATCTAAAAGAGAGGGTCTTCCTTTCTTCTTCTTCTTCGTCTCCACTACCTTACCCATTTGGAGTCACTCTCTCACTTTATCTCTTTACTCTATCTACCCTTCTTTCTCTCTCTACAATCAACCGAGTGTCATTTCTTTTTATTTTTTTGTAAATTATATTTGTGTTTTTATACTGTACTTTTTATTATTCCAGGAAGAAAATGGCACGCGTTGCACAAGATATTCGCACGATTTGGGCACGTGATTCACACGTGTTGGCCAAATAAAAAACTCGATAAAATCTTAAATACAAACATGTTGCTAAAAACCAATAAATTCGAAGAATCCTAATCAATCTTTTAAATTTTGACTGTTTTTGAATTAATAATTAGATTTTGATGAAAAAAATTTATTAATATTAAATCTATTCATGAATTATACTATTTATCATCCTCTAATCAATCGAAATAAAATTTATCACATTTTATATATATTTTTTCTTTTTATTTATTTAATTTATAGAGTGAGTCAAAAATTATAATATTATTGAGTTATCTTTTTTATATTTTTAACTTAATTTTTTTATTTATTAAATTTAGATTATAATATTATTAAATTACTTGAGATATTTATAAATATGTTACGCATCAAATAATTATAGTTTCATTCTTGTAGAAAAATTAGAGTAAATAATTTAAAACAACACAAAGAAAAATTAGAGTAAATAATTTAAAACAAAAGGCATAAAAACATTCATTCAATTAAATGATTGGATGTATCAATTCAAAACTTTACGATCCAATTAAATAATTAAATTGGATTTTATGGACTCAAATTCAATTATTTCTATACGATAAAGACCTATATTTATTCGATATGTATAGAAATGATTATGGGTTGCTAGTGTACGCAACATCGAGCAGATGTGGCGCACTGGTGCAAGACGTGGGAGCAAGGCACAGGAGGCAGGTTGAACGCGTGAGTAGGGGACCATCGAATTAGGCTAGAGGTGTCACAAGTAATTAGCCTTGGTTATGCTATATATGTAGCTAGAGAATTGAGGAAGGGATATATAAGAAAATATATGAAATCATCTCCCCTTACCTCTGTCTTCTTCTTCCCTAACCTCTGAGAAATTCTACACATATCAATGGTATCAAAGCCGATTCCAGCCATGGATAACCAGACTGATGCAACACAGAGACCTCTGATGAGGAATCTAATTTCTTCACGCGATCTAGGTCCAGATCAGAGCAATTCAACGCTACCTTACAGGTGATGGAGGTCGAGTTGAGAGCTCTTCGAACCTCCCACAACTCACTAGAACCACACTAGCTTCCTCAGAACCACATCCGCTTACAACCACACCTTCGTGCTCCATCTGAAACCTTCGAAAAATGGGAAGCTCCACCCATTGATTCCTTCACATCGGATAGTTGTTTGGAGAAAGCTCCAAGAAATCCCCAAACTATAGAGAATCCATTGCTTTCTGGGTTTTATAGAGAAGCAACAAAGGACACCGGGCTTAAGCTCTGTGGATCGCCAGCACCTGGGCTTCCAAAATTGGCTCATGAGCTAGCCCAAAGAGCCATTCTTCCTCTTAAGAATAGCCTCTCTCCATCAGCTGAATTGCCCCGTAGTGGGCTTGGGTTTGGCCCATCAAGTGGCCCTATAGCCCCTACACACACAAAGACCTAGGATCACCTCGATTCTTCTTAATCCAGCTCCTTGAAAGAAATAAGAGCAATGGATCGGTTAGTCAACCGAGATACACACGAGCAGAGAAGAAAGAAATTATGTCATTATGGAAATCGGAGAGTCATCGTTGGCCATCACGGCACACGACCAAAGCCATTTCACAAGGATAAGGGTTCAACCAGAGAACCCCGAGACAGTCACATGAGGAATTTTCATCGGGCTAATCAGCTCTACAAACACACTCCTTTAATGATTTATGACAACCAGATAAGAATTCCCCTGAAAGAGGTTCCCTCAGTCACTCTAAAAAAGGCGATGAATCTACAAAGTTTGAGGTTAGATAATTGAATTCATACCAATAATGTAAGATTGGTGTATGAGTCGTATAATATCCCTAAGTCTATTAACCTGGTGATATTGTATGAGTCATACCTCTAGCATCGATGGTACCGTAAAAGTAATATTACTCATAAATGATATGGACGCACATCGGTTATAGCCCCAGCTTTTCTCTTAATCTACTCTACAATCATGTTAACAAGTTGGCTAGGGTTTCAACTCTCAAAGGTAAAAGCAGAGACAAAAGCTTCCCTTTCATTTCATACCATACTCCAAAGGTTAAAATCAAATGGGTTTCTGTTTGATCAGAAACAAAGAGCTAAGAAGTATCAACAACCATCGACCATTTAAAGGTTTGTTAGGTAGGTCCATCTAATTTCTAGCAAGCTACACATTCTAAAATGTTATGAGAACTTTCAGATAGCATTTGAAGGTAGAGGTTATCTGCTTCTGTGCGTGGATCCAGCTGAGGATATTAGAAATCTATGCATCAGAACTAGATTAACTTCTTTTTGGATTACTCAACCTGACCATCCACCTAATTCTTGGGTTCTAAATTCCTTGGTTGGGCTGAATTCTCTATATCTAAATCAAAAAACTTTTGAAGATGATGAGATTTTGGCTCTAAAGTTTACAGTGACACTTCCTAATGGATTAAGAGTGTTAGCCATGGTTTTTGAAAGAATTTTGAATGGTGAAGTGCACAAAATGGTTGGAAAATGAATTAAGAGAATTCAAGACTCTTGTGATTCATTGGGAACAACTTTGTGTAAAGTTGTGAGATGGAAAATGGCCTTACAAGGGTTCCAACTCACAATATCTGAGAATGTGGAGCCTAACAATTCTATCCAACAGCCTCAAATTCTTACCATTAATGAGAGGAGAAAACTAGAGGAGATTACCAAGGAAGGGTATTCTTCCTACTATGAGAATCTCATCAACAATTGGAAAGAGCACCTTGCTATGGAGCTCTTCTCATTAGAAGGACAACTGGAATTTGAAAGCAAGAAACGTGTTGCAGCTACTAAAGAAGGATTGAAGCTTGATGATGCTGATGGTATACTTGGATTCCAAAATGGGGTTCCTGGATTTGGACAAAAGACTGCCTTGAATCTCTTAAAAAGACATGGTTTAAAGACATTAACAATTGAGACTCGGGAAGCATATGATCTAATAGGAGGTTTTAACTGTAAGCCTGGTCTCTGTACTCACACTTGCACACTGAGAGATTGGGTTTAAAAGAAGATTATCTTGTTAGCAATAGCTATGTATAAGAAGAGGTTAACGTTGGATTATTGGCTAGATGGGTTCATACTTGTTACAACGCATAAGCCCCTGTGGAGCTACGATAGAAAATTGGTAACCCATAAACAACTTGAAACTATCTTCTTTGCTCTTATGAAGACTCTTAACCTGATGAGCATTGAAATACTGACTAGAGAAACTATTGCCAGCCATACTTAAAAGCATAGGCTCTATTTGGAAAGGATCAACGATGGGAAAACTCAGCAAACTAGCATGGTTGTTGCAATTGGGGGTAAAGATTCCTCATTCTTTTTAATGGCTACGGTTGCTGCTTTACTGGGTTTGAATTTGAATATGGTTATGGGTTGGAATGGAGACAAAACAAGCATTTCGTGGAAAACACTAAAGAAAATGCTTAGAGTGGAGACCTCGTTAGAGCAAGAGGAGGAGTTCTATGGAAAGATCCTAACAACTACCAGCATGAGATATTCACGTGACAATACCCTTTCTGAATTTCTAGTTGGTACCCAAACTTGTGTTGAAGATCAGAGTGATGCCTTGATATGAACAAGGTAGGGTCAAGGAGGAATTGATATGTCTAGCATTATAGATTTTACAGTAGCAGACCTACTTGCAAAAGAAAATGACAAGGGGAGGTTAAATGGTAGACTTACTAAAATGATATCCTTAGTAATAAATCCAACAAAAAGAAGAATTCCAAGGGTAATATAACAATAAGCTTAAAGGACCTACGAGCTTGCATGAATGCTTGCATCCCTAATCTACATGCCAACTTAAAAGTCAAGACAATGCATAGAATCGACACTGGTCAGGGAAACACAACAATTGTTTATAGATGGCGTGAAATGTAGGATAAATTGGGGAACCTATCAAATATCACCCTTGATTACAATGCTAGATATGATGGACTAACCTATAAGGTGACCACAAGTTTTAAGTATAATCAAGAAGACCCTATGTTGGCCCAGAGGGAACAGTTTAGTGACAGTTATGATTATAGCTAGACTGTTGGTTTCAAGACACATTTTGTTGACCATATGACTAGTATGATGATAAGTAATGACGTTCATCTTTTTTATCACATCTTATCCAATTTCATCCTTGAGAACAAGGATTATAAAAGAGGGAGAATTGGTACGTATAGAAACGATTATGGGTTGCTAGTGGACATAGCATCGAGTAGATATGGCACAGGGGTGTAGGACGTGGGAGCAAGGCGCAGGAGGCAGATTGAACGCGTGAGTAGGGGACTGTCGAATTGGGCTGGAGGTGTCACAAGTAGTTAGCCTTGGTTATGCTATATATGTAGCTAGAGAATTGAGGGAAGGGATATATCAAAAAATATATGAAATCAGCTCCTTTTACCTCTGTCTTTTTCTTCCCCAATCTCTGAAAAATTCTACACTTATCATTATCTCGTCTTTACTTCTTACAATTTTTTTTATAGTACTAGAAGTTAAAATGATTATGTTAATCCTCTTATTTATATGCTTGTATGCAAAATTCTGTCATAATACTGATGTTAAATGTTTTTTTACTATTAAAGGAGACAGCTTTAGGCTGCACATACCACACTAATGATCAGCTTCAACCAACTGAGATGGAAGCAAAATAATAGGAATAACACCGGTTAGATTAGGGGTGATAATCTCTCACAGCATTACGATACAATCAAGAAAATTACTTAAAACTAATAGATTTTTTTATGTATTTAATGTATTGTTATTTGTTACTAGTAATCATAAAAACATGGAAATTTTAAAAATAACTATTATTAAATTTTATTTTATTTTAATTATATTATTATTATTTTAAAAAAATTCAAAATATATATAATATTTTAATAAAAATAATTTTTAATATTTTAAATACTAATAATTTATTACTTAATTAATAAAAATAATAATCATAAATATATTATATAATAATTAAGAGATTAAAAACAATAATAATTATTACTCTAAAATATAAGGTAAATTTTATTCAAAACTTATACGATGTAATATATATTTTTATATGAAATATAAATTAAAAATAAACAATGTTAAAATAAATAAAATTTTATCATATGTCAAGTAATAGTTAAAGAAGACATGATTAATATCAAAATACTACATAAATATAACTAATATATTACGATTATTACCCCTAATTCACACCATTATTTTACGCCCAATGAATGAGATTATGTACTTTCAACCAATTTTGAAAAATGAAAGCTTCAATAAGAAACTTTGCGTCGCCTTGTAAATAGGTTGCAACTAAATGCATATTTAAACCCATGAATAAAAGTTATTACTTTGCTAATTCAGAAGTTTTATAATATACTATTTACTAAGTTATATTTTACTTTTTATTAAGTATTTATTTTTTTCAATAAAAAATTATATTAATTTAAAAGATACTTGCACAATCAACTAACAATAAATAATTTCTTCAATAAAGATTACCTCTCTGTGAAGAATATAGAGAGATAAAAAGAAAGAATGATTTAATGTTGTATTGGTGTGTTTAGAATGTACATAGAGAACCCTATTTATAGGATTGTAACAAGTGTAGTATAAGTGTAGTACAAGTGAAATAGTGAAAGTGTAGTACAAGTGTAGTACAAGTGAAATAGTGGAAGTGTAGTACAAGTGTAGTACAAGTGAAATAGTGGAAGTGTAGTACAGGTGAAATAATACAAGTGTAGTACAAGTAAAGTGAATTACAATATCAAATATAACTTAACATCCCCCCTTAAACTCAAGGAGGAAGAGAAACAATCAACTTGAGTTTGGAAACTAATTCTTGAAATCTGCCTGGTAGATGAGATTTGGTGAAGATGTTAGCTGTTTGATCTGTGGAGGATATTGATTTGAGACAAACATTGTCTTGAAGAACATGTTGACGAACAAAATGACAATCAATCTCAATATGTTTTGTTCGTTCATGAAATACATTATTGTGAGTAATCTGAATAGCATTCTGATTGTCATAATATAGGATAGTTGTAGTTGATTGGAGAACACCCATATCAGCAAGTAACCAACGGAGCCAAAGAAGTTCTTGAGTGATGTCAGCAAGAGCACGATATTTAGCTTCAGTGCTGGATCGAGAAGTGAGAGATTGTTTCTTGCTTCGCCAAGATATAAGAGATTTTCCAAGAAAGAAACAATATCCAAAGTGGTGTAGCGACGATCGGTTATACCCGCCCAATCAAAGATCGTAGAGGCGTAAAGAAGAAGATTAGACTTGTTGGAGAAGTGGAGACCGTGAAACATGGTGCCTTTGATGTTGCGAAGAATGAGAAGAACCACAGTATAATGGGTAGACCGTGGAGCAGACATGAATTGACTAACTAGATGAACAGCATAGGCAATGTCAGAACGAGTGACTGTGAGATAAACAAGGCTGCCTACTAGTTGTATGTATAATGTGGCATTTGAGAGAATAGTACCATCTAATGGAGTAAGTTTGACATTGGTTTCTAGAGGTGTTGATGCAGTTTTGCAATCAGTAAGGCCAGCCCGATTAAGAATATCGGAAGAGTACTTTGCTTGAGAGAGATAATATCCTTGAGAATCAGATGAGATTTCTAGGCCCAAGAAGTAGTGGAGACGACCAAGGTCTTTCATTTCAAATTGATGACTCAGAAACTGCTTGAGATCAATAATTCCATTAGTCATTCCCGGTTATGATCATATCATCTACATAAAGGAGTAGAAGTGTTACACCAGTGGGAGTCTTCTGAATAAAGAGACCGGAGTCATAAGAAATGGAAGTGAAACCAAAGTCAGTAAGTGTAGAGCTGAATTTGGCAAACCAAGCTCGAGGAGCTTGTTTGAGGCCATAGAGAGCACGACGAAGTCTGCATACTTAATGAGGTGAATGAGTGTATCCAGGATGAGGTTTCATATAAACTTCCTCAATTATGTCTCCATTGAGAAAAGCATTTTTGACATCCATTTGAAACATGTTCCAATTTCGGGCAGCAGCAACAACAATGATACTTCGAACAGAGGTGAGTCAAGCTACAGGTGCAAAAGTTTCTTCATAGTCGATTCCATATTCCTGTGTAAAACCCTTTTGCAACCAGACGAGCTTTATATCGTTCCTCAGACCCATCTGAATGAGTTTTGATTTTGAAGATCCACTTACAACCAATCAAAGATTTATTAGATGGAAGATCAACAAGATCCCATGTATGTGCTTTTGTTAATGCCTATAATTCATCTGTCATAGCTTGCTGCCAATGAGGGTTAGAACTAGCTTCTCTATAGTTTTGAGGTTCATGATGAGACAAAATAGTAGAGAAACATTGGTAATCACGAAAATGAAAAGAAAGACTACTTACACGAGTAGAACGACGAAGTGATGACTCTGGACAATCAGGTAGTTGTCTTCAGAAGATGTTGTTATGGTAGGATCAGCAGAAGGAGCAGACACATCAGGAGAAGCCGTAGTAGACGATGGTAAGGGTAATGGAGCAATGTCAGGAGGAAATAAATCAATAGTTGGGTCATTAAAAAATGAGAGTGAGGTAGGAGATGAGACATGAAATGAAGAAATAGAGGAAAATATTTTATGTTCCCAAAAGATGACATGACGAGAGATGCGCAATCGTTTAGAGATAGGGTCCCAACAACGATAGCCTTTGTGTTCTATTCCATACCCTAAGAAACAACAAAGACGAGAACGAGGTTCTAATTTATTGTGTTCATGAGGGTGAAGAAGAACAAAATAGGCACAACCAAACACTTTGAGTAGTTCATAAGATGGAGAAGTACTATAGAGACGCTCATAAGGGGATTGATTGTGAATAATAGGCATGGGAACACGATTGATGGTATAAATAGCCGTAAGAGCTACTTCACCCCAAAAGCGTTCAAGATAAGAACTAGAAATGAAGAGAGTACGAACAGTATTAAGAATATGTCTGTGTTTTCACTCAGCTCTTCCATTTTGTTGAGATGTGCCAGGACAAGAATATTGAGAAAAAATCCCATTTTGTCGAAGAAAATTTAAAAAATTTGTTTCTTTATATTCCATAGCATTATCAGCTCTAAGCACTTTGATATTTTGAGAAAATTGGGTTTTAACCATTTGGGCAAAATCATAATAAATTTTGGGTAATTCAGATCTATGTTTCATGAGAAAAATCCATGTGAATCTTGAATAATCATCAATAAAAATGACAAAATAAACACATCCCCCCATAGTAGGATGTGGGGATGGATCCCAAACATCAGAATGAATTAATTCAAAAGAGGAGACAGAAGTAGAATCACTTTTATCAAAACATAAAGCAGGTTGTTTTCCCAATTGACAAGGCAAACAATTTACATTATCAGAAATAGAAACAAATCCTAATTTACCAGAAGATGCTAAGGGACGAAGACGTCCTATATACGTATGGCCTAGAAGAGCATGCCATAGGTTGATAGGAGTGGTAGAAGCAGCAACGGAAGTGTGAGGAGAATTGGGTGGATGAAGGTTGATAAGTTCAAATAATCGTCTAACCTTACGGCCTATCCCAAGGATCTGTCATGTCTATGGATCCTACACATGACAACCAGAAGAGGAAAAAGTATAGTAAGACCAAGTTCACATAATTGACCAACAGAGATAAGATTTAGAGTAAGGTTGGGAATATGAAAGGTGTCAGAAAGTGATATAAAAGATGTGGAAACTTGTCATACAGCATTAACATGCATATGTGAACCATTGGCAGTTTGAATTAAAGGTTTGGAGATGGAAGATTGTGTGGGATAGAAGATGTGAGTATCATGAGTCATATGGTTACAACAAGCAGAATCAAAATACCATAAAGATTTACCTGATGTGAGAGACAAGGCAGTAGGAGAAGCATTACTAGATTGTGAGAGAACATGTTTAAGAAGACCTTCAAGTTCTTGAGTAGAGAAAGTAAATTTGTCATGATTATCCTCAGAAGCAGTAACAGTGATAGATGAATTACTATTTTTACCTGAAGCATGTTGAGAGGGATTCCGAGAGGAATACTGAGAGGGATTCTGAGAGGAATGCTGAGAGGGATTCCGTGAGGAATACTGAGAGGGATTCCGAAAGCAATCTCTATTAAAGTGTCTTGGACCCTTCTTGTGACAATATATACATACCCGAATGGGACATGTAAGAAGCTCATGATTGGGGTTGTGACAGTAGGTGTAGCCTTGATGTTTGAAGTCCTCTTTAGAACCTTATTTAGGGCGATAAAAGGGGGTGGCAAGAACAGAATCTGTATGATGAACTTTGAAAACCCCTATCTGAGTTTCTTCAGAGCGAAGCTCGGTCACAGCAGTATCTAAGGATGGAAAAGGACTCCGATGGAGTAAGGAAGCCCGAACAGGTTCAAATCGATCATGGAGAGCCATGAGAAAAATAACAAGACGTTGGTGATTACGGTAAGTTGCAAACATCTCAGCATCAATCTTGTTCGTCCAAGTTGGTTCAGAGAGAGTGAGTTGATCCCAAATAGTATGCATTTCAGAGAGAAATTGGTTAATGGTTTGATCAGCCCTTTGGCGTTTGGTATGAAGAGTTGTTAAAAGTTTATATTGGTTGGCCAAATCTGTTGTAGTAAAGTGAGCCTCAAGAAATTCCCAAAATTCTTTGGCAGTGTCAAAACGCCCAAATTCACCATGAATGGAGGATAAAGTGGTGTTACGGAACCAGGTAATAATTTGATGATGTTTACTCTCCCAGTCTTCAAGGCGATCAGCAAGTAAGGAGTTGTTTTTAGTGGTTTCTTGGATGGGTATAGAGATATTACCAGTTATGAAACGCCATAGCTTGCGTCCTTTCAAGAAACTTTTCATTTCTTGTGCCCAGCCTAGGTAGTTAGTATCATCAAGGGTGGTAGAGATTGGTTTTGGGATATCATTTAGGTCCATTTTAACGAAATAATGGAGGAAATATAAAGCAAATATATAGAAACAGTATAAAGAAGATATCATTAAAAATGAAAAGAGGAGTTGAAAACAAGCCTGGAACCGGGTTGAGGTGAGCCGGGTTGGAGTAAGTTGAGTTGAGGAGAGCCGAGTTGGAGTGAGCTGAGTGGAGGTGAGCCGGGTTGGAGTGAGTCGATTTGAGGTGAGCCAGGTTTAGAGTGAGGAAGAGAGGCAGAATTTTGATAGAAATTTTAGAGGTATATGAGAGGCTCTAATACCATGTGAAGAGTATAGAGAGATAAGAAGAAAGAATGATTTAATGTTGTATTTGTGTGTTTAGAATGTATATAGAGAACCTTATTTATAGGATTGTAACAAGTGTAGTACAAGTGAAATAATGGAAGTGTAGTACAAGTGTAGTACAAGTGAAATAGTGGAAGTGTAGTACAAGTGTAGTACAAGTGAAATAATACAAGCGTAGTACAAGTGAAGTGAATTACAATATCAAATATAACTTAACACTCTCAATGACTCAACATAAATTATTGCAAATAATGAAACTTTTCCAACTTTTTCATTACTCCAAGTTGCATCAAAGTTCATAATTAACACACGTAGTGGATGTGGTTTCCATCTTGATAAAATAAAAGTTGCAATTTCATCACCTTCATCCTGAATAACCTCAAAATGGCTATATTGAAGTCAAAATTTAACTTCTTTAATCTTTGTAAATAAATATCTATTGATTAGAAACTTAATTTTTTAAAGATAGCCTAATTTTGCAGCCACAAGTTGTTCTATCATTAGTATAATATAAGACTATATAATATCTAAATTTTTTAGTAAATTGTATAATAATATTTAATTTCAATAAAATTACCAAGATTTTTCATTATTTCTTCTCATTTTGATACCTTCTATTGCCTTTCTCTATAGAAATCGGCTCTCTTCAAATAATTATTTCTTTTATTTTTGTAATTTAATAAGATCAGCCACAATTGTTTTATTTTCAATTTAAATCTTAGATTTAGATTGACATATTCTCGCATAAATTTATTTTATTACAATTTAGATATGTTTTTTTGTTTTTGTTTCAACATGATTTTTCATGTAGATCCAATATTGGATACAAATCTATTTAGTTTGTTCGTTAAAAATGGTATTATGGTAAAAAAATACATTAAATTAATAAAAGTGATTAACACGATTACACTTATGAAAACAATTTAAACAATAAAAAAATTCACTAATGAAGGCTAATATTACCAAAACTAACATCGAAACAATCCAAAAAAAATGTTTATATGTTATAGGTATGTATTTTTAATGTATTTGATTGTGTATTTTGGGTTCTCCATGTATCTCTAATTTTAATGAATTAATGAATTTTTTTATTTTTTTTAAAAAATTATATATATATATATATATAGGTTCTTAGACATACTGAACTTCCTAATGTATATATATTCTAATGATTTTTTTAAAATTATATATATTAACGCAAACCTAATTTAGATTTCTAGTACGAGTAATTTGGAGAGAGAAGGAAAAAGGAGAATCAAAGAGAAAGGGGAGGGAGTTGAGTTGGTAATTTCTCTTTTTATCTTCGTTATACTGAGCATGGTTATATATAGCCTACAAAAGGGAAACAATTATAGGAAAGAGAAAGATAATTCTGCTATGCTAACTAATTGTCACTATTCGTAGCCTAACCAACTTCTATGCTGTGCCCTCAATGCCAGCGTGTAGCCCTCTTACCTATCTTTTGTGCATCGAGTAGCCATTAGCACGTATCATTTCCCCTCACTAGAGGATCCTTGTCCACAAGGATAAAATTAGGATAGGATTTGGTGAAACACCATTTGTTCTCCCAAGTGACCTTTTATGCGGGTACTACAGCCCACTTAACCAAAATTTTAAGTTTAGGGCAATATTTGCCCTTCTGGATCACACGACGAGCCAAGATGACTTCAGGTTGTGAGATAACGGTTAAGTGATCAGAGACTAGAGGAAGTTGGGTGGCAATTAGAGTGACTGGTCCCACGTGCTACTCAGGCAATGACTCTATAAAGGCCAAAGAACTATGGGGCAAGATCAATGTAGGAACGAAAAACCACAGAAGTTTATCTATAGGGTTGGAGTTCAGATACACATAATCCCCTTTTAGGAAAGAGACCTCACGCTGGTGATGGTCAGCTTGACATTTCATTTGATCTTGAGCTTGTAGAAGGTTGTGTCTCAACTCACGTAGAATTGTGTCCCTGTCACGTAGGTACTCATCTACTACTTGGCCGTGGGCAGTCCCAAGAAGCGTGGCAGTGGGAGGCTATAAACTGCTTTGAAATGTGTCATCTTGGTAGTGGAGTGGGTTGAAGTGTTGTAGTTAAATTTAGCCCAAGGAATCCATTCAAGCCATTTTCGTGGTTGATCACCAGTAAAATAGCATAAATATTTTTCCAAGGTTCGGTTGACTACTTTGGTCTGACCATCTAATTGAGGGTGATAACTGGAGTTCATACACAATTGAGTTCCTTACAGTTGGAACAAGGCTTTCCAAAAGGAGTTGATAAATACCTTGTCACGACTATTGACTACAGAACTTGGAATACCATGCAAGAGAATCACATTGGTCACAAATACCTTGGCGACAATCATAGCAGTGAATGGGTGCTTTATAGGAATAAAATGAGCATATTTTTTTAAACTATCAACAATTACCATGATCACGATATAACCATTGGAAGATGGAAACCCCTCAATAAAGTCTATTGAGATATCAACCCATATTTGGTAGGGACAAGAAGCAGGTGGAGTAATCCTACTGGCTTCATACAATCAGTTTTAAACTGCTGGATGTATCATATTTCCACAAGAAATATTTCAACATTTGGCGTAGTTTTGACCAAAAGAAACTTTGCTTAATTCGAGAGAGGGTTTTACGAAATCCAAAGTGCCCTCTATAGGTGTTGAATGGAAATCAACCATTATCTTAAGGATCAGAGATGAGTTGGGGCTAAAATATACCTTATTGCCTTTGAGCTATACTCCATTGCAGCTATAGAGGAAGATTTGGTTAATAATTTCTCATAGAATGAGTCTTGTTGGACTTTCTTTCGAAGCACGAGCCACCAATCTGTGCGCGGTTGAGAAATAGATAGAAATTGAAATTCAACTACATGTGATGAGGAATTTACACCTTTATTTTCGAGAATGAATTTGTATTCGATTTCATAGTCATAACCAAAGAGTTTTGGTAGCCATCGTGTTTGTGCTAGATTTATAATGCATTGTTCCAAGAGGTACTTGAGACTTTTTTGATCAGTGCGTACTGTGAATGGTTTTCCTAGCAAGTATGGGCGCCATACCTTGATGGATTTGATAATGGCCAACATTTTCTTTTCATAGGTGAATAATGCAAAGGATAATCCTTTCAGGGCTTTACTAAAATATGCCACTGATTTGTTTTCTTGGGTAAGGATGGCCACAAGTCTAATTCCACTAATCACATTCAATCACAAACCGTTGAGTGAAATCTGGTAGGCGCAAAATTGGCAAGGAGGTCAAGGCTTCTTTGAGTTGTTTGAAGGCCTTCTCGGCCGCCTCATTACATTGGAATCCATCTTTACTAAATAGGGTTAGGAGAGCTACAATACTACCAAATTAATCAATAAATTTCCTATAATAACTAGCTAACCTGAGGAACCCCTATACTCATTTTGTTGTCCTTTGGGTTGGCCATTCAATGAAAACATGTATTTTGACAAAATCAACTGAGATACCCTGAAAAATATGACCTAAGTAATCCACCTGTAGAATACCAAACCAGCATTTAGACTCCTTGGCATACAAACTATTAGTTGATAAGATTTTGAGAACATTCTACAAATGCACTAGATGGTCTTCCTATGATCTTGAGTATATTAAAATGTCATCAAAGAAAATCAAAATGAGTTTTCGAAGATAGGGACAAAAAAGGTCATTCATGAGGCTTTGGAAAGTGGATGGAGTGTTGGTGAGGCCAAATGGCATCACTAAGAACTTATAATGGCCTTCATGTGTTCGAAAGGCTGTCTTAGGAATGTCCTCTTCATGGACTCGTATTTGATGGTACCTTGAACACATCTAATTTGGAATAGACTCTAGCTCCATGGAGTTCATCTAGTAGTTCATCGATAATATGGATGGGATATATATCTTTAATTGTGATGTCATTTACAACCCTATAGTCCACACAGAACCTTTAGGTTACATTAGCTTTCTTGACAAACAAAACTTGTGAGAAAAAAAGGTTGTTACTAGGTCTCACCAAACAAAATTTTAAAAGTTCCTTTACCATATTTTCCATTTCTATTTTCTGGTAATATGGGTAATGATAAGATCTCACATTCATGAGTCCTATGCTAGGTTGCAATGGAATTCGGTGATCATGTAATTGCCTAGGTGGTAGGTTAGTAGGATGTTCAAATACATGTGAGAATTCTATGAGTATTTGACTTATCTCTAGAGGGTATAAATTGGGTTAAATGTTGTTACTACCGCTTGAATGGATGATTTGGAAAAATAGTTCGGTACTTTGTAACCCATTGGATTTCTTGGCCGTTAAAGCTTCAATGTTGGTTCTTCCTAATTTGTGGAAGGTATAAGAGATCCTTCTACTTGAAAGATTATGGTGAGTTACTTAGATTTCATCTTAATGGGTCCTAGAGTTTCAAGTCATTGTACCCCTAGGACTAATTAGCATGCTACAACTGGAAGGATGTAATAGTCTACCGTGACTGAATACCCTTGGATGGTCAAGGTGAGGTTACGACATTAGCCTCCACATTCTATCTTCTCATGATTAGTAACCATGACTTCAAATTTCTTATCTCAAACTATTGGTAACCCCAATTAAGAGACTAATGATTGATCAATGAAGTTATGGGTACTCCCTCCATCTATTAGTACTAATACCTTCTTATTTTTTAATTTACCCATAACTCGTATGGTTTGTGGGTATTTTTTTCTTGTTATTGTTGGGAAAGAAATTTCTTGTATGATTTCATGAAGAGCCTACTTAGGAAGAGCTTCATCACTTTCATTAGTGAAAATTGGAAGTGCATCTTCAATCATAAATAGTTATGGTCATGCGCAACGATGGTCGGCAATAAACTTCTCATCATAATAATAATATAACTCTTTTTATTTTCACTTGCGTGCCTCTTGATTGGTAATATTGTGAAGAGGCACAGGTTGAGCAGTTGAGCCTTGGTTCAAGCGCTGGGTTGGTGGTGGTCCTAGCAAATCAGTTGTGGGATTGGTTGAGTTCTTTTATGTCAATGAGGTTTGTGGGAAACGAATTTGTAAGGTTGATATCCTGTGTAATTGATTTCGTTCCTAGATTAGCCTAGCCACTCTCATTACATCTGCCAGGATTCGGGGTTGTTTATTTTGACATCTATACAAACTTCATCTCGTAGTTCGACAATAAAACATCTGATGAGAAAATCCTCTGGTAACCAATCAACTCGATGAGAGAGCTTTTCAAAAGGTCTTTATAGTCTGTTGGACCAAACCGCAGTTGTACAACCCTAGTGAACTCATCCCATCCCAGGTGAGTGATCCATGAAATTTAGTGAGCCACCATTGCCATTGCAAGGTAATAACTTTTAAATGGAAGGAATCCATCTGCACTTGTTGATCATGCGCGATGTTGGTGAATTAAAAAGTATTTCTCTACCTTATAAATTCAACAGGTTGGGTCATCGCCAACAAATTTTGGAAAAGATAGCTTAATGTCACGACCTTATTTTTCAAGTAGCGATCGTGCAGCACTTAGCACCGTCCGTTGCACTAAGCCTGCCTTTGAATCCGAATGAAACTCCAAAGAGACTAGAAAGAGAGTTTGTAAATAATGCTTTGTATTGCTCTAGAGAGAGTTTATGTTACAAGATGCTAAGAATTTCCAAGGATTTCCCAAGATTTCTAAGGATAATTACAAATGGAGACCAATGGGTCTATTTATAGTGTGGCTTCAAGCTTAAGATTATGCCAAAACTTTCTAGATTATTCTAACTCTAGAATATACAAGAGAGTTCTTGTTTTATCTACAATATGTCACAAGGTTCTAGGACCTTCTAGCCAACTCTAGAGTCTTCTAGGTTTGTCTAGCTCCTTTATGCAGGTTCCGGGATGTTCCGTAAGCTTCCAGCGGCTTCTACATCCTTCATGAACCATCCGGCACGTTCTAGAATATTCCAACCCATTCTAGCACTCTCCAGCGTGCTCTAGAACATTCTAGGTTCTTCAAAGCTTGAGTTGAGTCCATCCAACTCTAGCTCATTCTAGACATCTCTAGGCCACTCTAGAACCTTCTCATGTAGAAAAGTCTAGATCCTTTAGGCAAGCACCTTCTCATGGTCATGGTTGGGGCGAGAAGTATATGGATAGGGATGTGAGAATTCATCTCATGCAAAGGGGTTAGTTTAAAGTGGGCTGCGAGAAGCACAAAGGGCTTGCAGCTCAATTAGCACAGCTAGCAAGGCAGCGCCCACATGATCGAAGCTAGCCTCATGTCTTGCTAAGGTTTCAGTGACTTTGTTACGGAATTCTGCATTAGTTTTCCTCGGGTGTCCATGGCTGGAACCTGAGTTTTGATACCAATGGTATGAGTAATTTGGAGAGAGGAGTACAAAAGAGAATCAGAGAGAAAGGAGAGGGAGCTGAGTTGGTAATTTCCCTTCTTATCTTCATTATACTAAGCATGGCTATATATAGCCTACAAAAGGGAAACGATTACAAGGAAAGAGAGAGAATTCTGATAAGCTAACTAACTGTCACTATCCGTGGCCTAACCAACTCCTGCGCTGCGCCTTCAGTGCCAGCGTGTAGCCCTCTTACCTATTTCTTGCGCATTGAGTAGCCATTAGCACGTATCAGTTTCTTTACTGTTATTGAACTTCCTACCAGCATCTTCCGCATAACACTTCTTCAAAGTCAGCTCTCTATATTGTTAACAGAAACATCCTCTTCTAAACAAAATTCTAAAATTAGTGTCATCTGCAAACATTAACAAAAAAAGCAACTAGAACTAGTCCATGATACATAAATCTTAAATGGTAATAGATAAATTTGACAGAATGCTTATGTGAGAGAAACAAGGGAAGTTTAAAACGCACCCATGAGGAGCTTCTATATGAATTTGGTGAATGACATTGCTGCTATAATTAGAGGTACATTCTTAGAAGTGAATATCAAAGCAACAAATTATGAAATAAATTGACTCATGATATTGCCAAAAGAGAATAACTCTTACGAATTAAAAATTAAAAAAATTCCAAACATGCATTTTTGTAACAATTCAACATAAAGACATCTTCATTGTGCCTCGGTTCACATTCGTTTCATGGGAATATTATCTAACTCATTAATTTCATCTATATCACTCTCCCATGCACAACCACCATCTTTTTTTCATGATTGAATGTCCAGCCAGCAAACTCGGACTCAGATAACAAAGAGGTGGGCATTGTTCTGTAAAATGCCACTGGAACCTGTTTCATTTTTCGATTAACCTGCAAACAATTTTAAGGTAATGTTAGCAAGAGAAAATGCAACTGTTCAAGAAAGTTTGATAAGAAGTTTGGCTTCAAACAAAATATTGACTATGCTAAATCCTGCACTGTGTAACACTAATGAGCAAATGAGAATTTCTAAACATTGGTTATGCTAAATCCTGCAGTATGTCACAACAATGAGCAAAGGAAAATTTAACCTAAAAGTTTGCATGGCACTTTTCCAAATAAGTTCGGCTTCAAATGGTTTGTTTTGATCACATCTGCAATTGTTTTTCATTATGCAATTTCGTTTAGGTTTAATTACTTGATATAATTCTTTTTTATAAGTATTAAAATTTTATTTTTAAACTCTTTAGGGAAAAAAAAATATATGTTTATTTTTCTTATAATGTAAATTAAGATATGTTTTTAATATAATAGGAAAATGAGCATATATTTATTTTACTATAAGTATTAAAATTAAAATTATTTACTATAAGTATTAAAATTAAAATTATGTTAAATAATTGAGTCATTTATATACCGAAGAATTTTTTTTATTTCATATAAGAAAATTTAACGAAATAATAACTCTAAAAAATAAAATTCAAGAAGTTCTTTATTAAAGTAATACATGAGCTTGAGCTATAAATCAGTCCTAATGGGGATCATCCCAAACCTATGGTGTTTTCGTCCTCCTTTTTTTTTTCCCTTTCATTTTCTAGAGTCGGACGTGTCAAAATTACCTCATCCAAATAATTTTGCATATGAAGACGAGCTGAAATCTTTAATAGGCAATTCTGTTGTTTTGGTTCTGACCGTGAGATCATTCTCAACTGACAAAACAAGTCTAACAGAAAGGAAGAAAAGACAAAGAAAGCGACAAGCTTAGTTTTATAATATCCGAGGATATAACGTACGTAGAGCATAAATAATGATTATTTGCACAACTTGTACCTTGAAACAGCCGGAGAATAGTGGTGACGGAGAGTATCAATTTCCCAAAGTGAACTCCCTGCTCACAAGTACATATCAGGGGAAAAAAATAAATAAATAATCAACTTAGATGGACTGGAATTTATAGACAAATGGCAGCAAGCATGTGCTGGTTTTATATGCAAATTAGCAGGAATAAAGAACAATACCATATTCCTACTATTGAGACAATATCCGAATAAATGAATAGAAGATGATACTCACTCATAGCATGTGTTTTTTTTTCTTTCTCTCTTTTTTGTGATCCCTTTCCTCATCGTTGAAAGAATCAATGCCTAACTTTTTGTCAACATCAACAGTATTTTTCTCAACTTGGGTATCATCTTCAGCAGTTTCGACAATATTTTCCTGCATGAACATTCAGAATTACGATTTCCAACACAAGGATGGACAAATCACTTTATGCACGACTAGTCAAAATGCTCTCGTTAACAAGAGCAACATCGTAGATGTACACAACTTTGTAAAAACTTAGCTACTCCACTAAGTCAAATACTACTCGGTGATGCCAAAGATAAACCAGTGAGGTGAACTTCAAACTCTAAATTCTATAATATTGAAGAAATCAATATTTGAAGAAATGATCAGAAGAGAAAATCAATGTTTTCTGAGTATATTTTCTTAATTTGTATCGGATATTTACATTGTTTATATAGACAAATATCAATTACTATTTCACCAACCACCATGATTGAATTGCATGGTTTACAGTTGCTTGGTAGGCGTCGTGTATATTGGAAAAAATGTTTGGATTCGGTGAAGTGTTTGTTGAATTGTGTTGCAGTGTTTGTTGAATTCAACACTCCCCCTTAAGTTGGTGCATAGATGTCTTTCATGCCCAACTTGACTGAAACTTCTGTGAATACTCTCGATATGAGACTGCTTTAGTGAGGATGTCAGCCAATTGATCTTCTGACTTAATTTTTAGCAATTCCAATGAATTTTCTTCTAACTTTTCCGTAATAAAAAACCGATCAACTTCAACATGTTTTGTACGATCGTGTTGAACTGGATTATGATCAATATCACATGCTGCTTTATTGTCACAAAATAACTTAATTGATTCTTTAGAAGGATATCCCAAATCTTTCAAGAGAGATTGTAACCACAAGGCCTCACAAAGCCCAAGTGCCATGCCTCTGTATTCAGCCTCTGCGCTTGAACGGGTAACAACATGTTGTTTCTTACTTCTCCATGTTACAAGGTTTCCCCCTACAAAAGTGAAGTAGCCTGATGTAGATCGCCTATCATTTATTGATCCAACCCAATCAGCATCAGTATATACTTCTATTATTTGGAACTCTGAGTTTTTAGTAAACAATATTCATTTTCCAGGAGCAAACTTTAAATACCTCAAAATATGAATAATTGCATTCATACGTTGTTCTCCAGGATTATGTATAAATTGGCTGACAATACTTAAAGCATAGGCAAGATCTGGTCTTGTGTGTGCCAAATACATCAACCTTCCAACAAGCCTTTGGTATCTTTCTTTATTTTTTGGAACTTGATCAACCTTGATACATAACTTTAATCCTTCCTCTACTGGTGTATTAACTCGTTGACATGCCGACATACTAGTTTATTTTAGTAAATCTAAGGCATACTTTCTTTGAGATAAGAAGATTCATTCTTTTGATCGAGAAACCTTAATCCCAAGAAAATATTTTAAGGAACCAAGGTCTTTCATTTCAAATTCCTTGGACAAATAACTTTGGAGAGCTTTCCTTTCTTCAAGACAATTTCCTATTACTATCATATCATCAACATATACAATAAGTGCAGTGATCTTACCATACCTTTTTTCAGAAATAAAGTATGATCTGAATTGCTTTGCTTGTAACCAAATGCCTTCATTGATTTTGTGAACCTACCAAACCATGCACTTGGAGATTGTTTCAATCCATACAGTTATTTTTTTAATTTACACACCTTTTCATCATGGATTTTGGATTTCTTGATTTTTGGTGGTAAATCCATGTAGACTTCTTCAATTAAATCTCCATGTAGACTTCTTCAATTAAATCTCCATGTAGAAAGACATTTTTTACATCAAACTGATATAATGGCCAATCTAAATTTGCAGCTAGAGATACCAAGACTCGAACAGTGTTAATTTTGGTTACAGGCGCAAATGTTTCTGTATAGTCGATCTCATATGTATGAGTGTATCCTTTTGCCACAAATCTTGCTTTATAGCGTTCAATCACACCATCTGCTTGATACTTTACTGAAAAAATCCATCAACATCCAACAATTTTCTTTGTTGGTGGACGATCGACAAGTTCCCAAGTTCTATTTATTTCTAAGGATCTTACTTCTTCATTCATAGCATCTTTCCATTTTGGGTCAGCTAAAGCTTCCTGCACAATGTTAGGAATAGATGCAACAGATAATTGATTCACAAATGATACATTTGATTTTGACAAACGATGTTTAGACATATAGTTACTCATGGGATATTTGACTTTACTAGAAATCTCAGGTTCATACATGGCTTTAGGAATACCTCTGTTAGGACGTGATGGAAGTATTTCTCTAGCTGGTTCAATAGTTGGAACATTCTCAGCAAACGATTGGTTAGGTATATCAGCAACTTATGGAGAAGGAAACTCGTACTTACTTTGTTGTAGTAAGGAACTTGCTTGATGATCTTGAAGTTGATGAGGACTTGATTCCATTTCCCTTGAGTCTTTTCTATATTGAGAGTTATTACCATCTGAATTCAAGTTATTTGTATTTTCCTCACATATAATTTGTCTTTCTTCATAAGGAAACAATTTATATGTAAGGGTCTGAATTTCAGCATGGTTGTACTCCCCTTGAAATTTAGGTGTAGATGAGAAATACATTGTATCTTCATGAAAAATACCATCCATGGTGGTAATCATTTGTTTTGTAGGAGGATGATAACACTGATACCCTTTTTGTTGTATGGCATATCCCATAAAAACACAACGTATTGCTCATGGATCCAACTTGCTACGTTGTTGTTTATGTAGGTGTACAAATGCCACACAACCAAAGACATGAGGAGGTAAATTGGGAACACTTGGTGCAACAATTGCTTCAGTGATGGCTTGTAGTGATGTTTGGAAGTTAATGTGACTGGAAGGTACCCGATTGATCAAATATGCAACAGAAGTAATTGCTTCCCCCCAATAAGATAATGACATATTAGCTTCGATCAATGAGGCACGAACTTCCAACAAGTGTCGATTTTTTCTTTCTACAACTCTATTTTGTTGAGGTGTATCAACACAAGTAGTTTGATGAATAATCCCTTCTGTTTTAAGATATTCTTGAAGCTCAGAACTTTTATATTCTCCTCCATTGTCACTTCGTAGAACTTGAATCTATGTTTTATATTGAATAAGAACCATTTTATGAAATTTTCTAAATAATACGTTTACCTCACTTTTGGATTTCATTAAACAGACCCAAGTCATTCTACTAAAATCATCAATAAATGTAACAAACCAACGTGATCCTCCCAAAGTAGAGACTTTAAAAGGACCCCATACATTAGAATGTATAACCATAAATGGAAATGGACTTTTATTTAAGGTTATAGGAAATGAGGAACGATGAATTTTTGCTAGTTCACAGATATCACATTTTAAAGTAGAAAGATCGAAGCTCAAAAATAAACTTGGAAATAATTTCTTTAAATATCCAAAAGAAGCATGACCCAATCTCCTATGCCATAGCCATATATTTGATTCATTCTTTTTAGATCCACTTGCTACTAATTCATGATTTGTTGAATCCAAGTCCAAATAATACAGGTTTCCTTGCCTAACACCACGACCAATCGTTTGCTTTGTTTGAATGTCCTTGAACACACAAAAGTCAGGCCAATAATAACAAAACAAGATAAAGTAGTGGTTATTTGAGAAATAGATATAAGGTTATACTCTAAAGAGGGAACAACTAATACTGAGTCTAAATTCAAAGTACTAGTGAGAGACAAAGATCTTTCCCCAATGACTGGGGTTGTGTTACCATTGGCAGTGCAAACAATTTTATGTGAGGATGGTTTTGAGATTTGTCTAGAATCGAATGTCATATGATCAGTTGCACCTGAATCAATTATCCATGTATTATTAAAAATAGGAGAAAAAGTTTTAAGTATCTTACCAACATTTGTTGAGGAGTTTGCAACATGATCTTTTGTTGTTTCAGCAATGGTGGCAGTAGACATCTGTCATGGATTTTTCTTCCGAGAGTCACGGTTGTGATCCCACCAGTCAGGATATCCCACAAGTTCAAAACATCGTTCTTTAGTATGACCCTTTTGATGACAATGGGTACATTTAAATGATGATTTATTAGTCACCATTCGTTCTTGCTGATTGGAAAAAGAACGATTTTTAGAAATCATGGTGGAAGTGTCAATGTCTCCAGATTTTTCCTTCAATGAGATTTGACGTACTACCTCCCGTCGAATCAAGGAATAACAACCTTCTAAATCTGGGATAGTTCCTTTTCGCAAAATTTCTTCACGAACTTGCTCAAATTCATCATCTAATCCAGCAAGAAAAATATGTATCCTTAGTCTTTCAATAGACTCTTGATATGATATTAGATCATTAGGGTCTTTCATGACCACCTTATCACGATGGTCTAGCTCTTGGAAAATTTCAGTCAACTCTCCATAATATTCTGAAAGTGATTTTCCATTTTGTCTGGAAGTAAATGCTTTTTGGTTTAAGACAAATACCTGTAATTCATCACTTCCATCATAGAATGTTTTTGCCAAAGCACCCCAAATTTCAAGAGCAGTAGGTATGCGTAAATATCGCTTCATGATTTCTGGACTCATTGAAATAAGGATCCATCTCTTCACCTTTTGATTTTCTGCATACAGCTTGTTATAATTGTTTGATGTTTTTTCTGGTTGTAAATTTTTGTCATGAATATAAGAGAGTTTTTCTCTCTCTGCAATATGCATTTCCATTATTTGAGACCAAACATCATAATTAGTCTTAGTAAGAACAATTCCAGCATTAAACACACCTTCAGACTGAACCGATTGTATAACAATTGGAGTTCATTGCTCCATAGGTAATTAAATTATACCCTCTGTCATGATATTATGGTCAACAAACTAGAAAATGGTGTAATAATTTTAGAACTGATTTTTGTTTTTTCCTTTTTAAAAAAACAATGCACTAAACCGGATAAAAAACCACAAAACCTGGTAAAAATTGGTTTAAAAACATGAAAAACTAGACCAGACCGGTTTTAGAAATCCAGAATCGAAAAAAAACCGGGTTCAGACCTTTAAAAGGGATCGAACCAGCCAAAAATGGAAAAACTATGAAAAACCGAGAAAACCGGGTTCAAACCGAACCGCTGGTTGAACTAACCTGAGCCGAACTGATGTGGGCCAGCTACACCCTCGAACGGAGCTGCACCGAACCGAGCTGAACTGAGCCGCGCCGAAACAGGCGAGCCGAGCCGAACTGAATGACACGTCATCGTCTTCAACCTCCAAACGACGCGTGAAGGCGCGTGGAGCGCGTGAAAATGTTTCTTTCACTTCAGGCGGCGCGTGGGGGCACATGTTGCATTTTTCTACTACTCTATTTTTACCAAAATGTTTACAATTGTGTTTAGAATAATCTGGTAAAATTAGGTGGGACAAATACCGCTTCAAAAATGATGTTTGTAATTAATATTTGTAAGAGTGTTTGAATGAGATTTTTTTTTCACGAGAAGAAATATTTTCAGAGAAAGAAATCTCTGTTTTAGAGTAGAAGAGTTTCAAATTTGTATAGAGCAACGACTTGGTTTTGATACCATGAAGAAATCAATATTTGAAGAAATAATGAGAAGAGAAAATCAATGTTTTCTGAGTATATTTTCTTAATTTGTATCGGATATTTACATTGTTTATATAGACAAATATCAATTACTATTTCACCAACTACCATGATTGAATTTCATGGTTTACAGCTGCTTGGTAAGCGCCGTGTATATTGGAAAAAATGTTTGGCGTCGGTGCAATGTTTGTTGAATTGTGTTGCAATGTTTGTTGAATTCAACAAATATTTGTATACTGTGAAGGAAAAAAATAAAATTATTCTATAACATTTGTATACTGCGAAGAAAAAAAATAAAATTATCTTCATTTTGCACATTCCAAAAATTCACGACCAAATGAGTAGAAATATTTATATGTTTCCATTAGTTTGACTAAAGATAATCTAAACGCTAGTACACTTTTACAATAGTATTTATTGTTAGAAGATCATTAAAAAAAGATAAAAGCTCAATTTATTTTATCTAAGTCCAATAAAATAGAAGCTTCTCAAATGTTAAAGAAGCTTGTAGAAGGATATAAAAAGGAGAGTTTTTAGATGTGTACAGAATGTGTGGTTAAAATTATTTCTTAATTTTATATTTGTGTAGTATAAATTACACGATAAAGATTACAAATAGCCTTCCTTGTATTTGGGTTATAAATCTCTAAACAAAATAAGTTTTTGTATTTCTCTTCAAATTGTGAGTGACCTTTGAAAAATGTTGTAATATATTTTATTGTGGATATAATACAAGTAATTTGTTTACTTGTTTGGGTCCAATATTAGTAAGCTTAGAGTTGTATACTCTAAATTTTACTCAATAAATGGTATGAGAGTGGGACGGTCAAGGATTGTTCTTGGTAGAGCTATCTTGAATAATGAGGAGTTTGATACTTTGTAAGTTTTTTAATCAAGCTTGTTCGGTATAGTCGAAGTCTTACCTGCACGATGAGTAACCTTTAAGTAGTTAGAGGAATCAAGAAGCTCAATAACAAAAACTACAACATGTGGGTAACATGTATAGAGTCTTACTTACAAGTTCAGGACTTGTGGGAGGTTGTCGGTGGTGATAAAGTTACACAACCAGCAGCGGAAGTAGAAAATTAAAGCAAGCAAAGTGATGTTTGCTTTAAAGAGTACTATTGAAGAAGAAATGTTGGAGCACATTCGGGATGCCAAAACACCGAAAGAAGCATGAAACACTTTTGTTACATTATTTTCAAAGAAGAATGATACAAGACTACAAATTATCAAGAATGAGCTACTATCGATGGCGCAACTCGACATGATGATTGCCTAATTCTTTCACAAGGTGAAGTCGATATATCTCCAAATTTTAGAGTTAGATTCGAAAGCTCATATTGGGGAAACTAGGATAAAGAGAATAATTATCCATGATTTGAGATCTAAATATCGGGGGTTCGTTATCGCTATACAAGGATGGCCGATGCAACCATCTCTTGTTAAGTTTGCAAACTTGTTGGCCGGTCAAGAAGTTATGGCTAAGAAAATGGGAGGAGTCTCACTGAAGAGTGAGGAAGAAGTGCTCTACACCAACAAAAGTAGAGTCACTTTCAAGTGATACAATGGTAATGGATCTAAAAAGGATGGTGACAAAGGGAAAATTCTTCAAGGAAAGGGAGGCTCTCATCTAAGGGAACTTCGAAGAATCGCGGTAACAAAAAAAGATTTAATGGTGAGTCTTATAACTGTGGGAAGATGGGTCACATGGAGAAAGATTGTTGGACCAAGAAAAATCCTATTGAATGAATGGATCATAGATTCGGGCTGCTCAAATCATATTACGGGTTATAAACGAAAATTGTAAAGCTTGTCTGAGTATAAGGGAGGTCATGTTGTGGTGACAGTTGACAAATCAAGGTTACCAATAGCTCACATCAGTAAGATGATAGTTACGCCTCGATATAACTCTAACCAGGTGCCACTTCAAGATGTTTATCATGTCCTAGGAATGAAAAAAAACTTGGTATCTATGGATCAATTAACATCATCAGACCACTATATTTTGTTCGGTTCCCAAGATGTGAAGGTGTATCGTGATCTCAAAATCTCAGAAACATTGACAATAAAGGAGTATCAATTGGAATCAATCTACGTGATGTTAGTATAATCTCCATATGTAGATAGGACAAGAAAAAATGAGACAACAAATCTATGGCACATGTGGTTAGGTCACGTTAGCTATTCCAAGCTAAGTGCGATGGTGAAGAAGTCGATGTTTAAAGAGCTTCCTCAACTAGATGTGCAAACAAACACGTTCTATGTAAGATGTTAGTATGATAAAGCTCACCAATTTCCATATAAGGAATCAAAGTTTAAAACAAAAAAACCATTAGAGTTAGTTCACTCTAATGTATTCGGGCCTATTAAGTAATAACCATTAATTGGTAGTATGCAGTACTGAAGAAGTCGTAAGATCGGCATTACAAATACCGATCTTGCAAAATACTTTGTGGTTTTATTATTTGTAAAACTCTCGTAAATGTACGAATCATTTTATAGCAAATGATAAGTATACTTCTAAGGTAAATCTAAGTAAAGAATATATGTAGTTTTTAATTCATTATTGAAAATCTTAAAAACAAAATTAAATCATAAACATCATGTCACGATATTTTGGTTTGTTTGTTTCCTAATCTAATAACATATATATATATATATATATATATATTAAATAAACAATAATGCAAATTTTATCATTCATAAGAGTGAAGTATTTAAGGATATAATAATTAAGTTAATTATGTTTGTTCATATTATTTAGGTTATTAAATATATAAATTGATATTCATTGATTTTCTCTTTTTGGTATGAAAGTGTCCTTAGGCGAGGCCCAAATTCTTTTGTTTAATATTAACTAACTAATATCCTTAGCCTATTAATTAATTCAATATTAAATTCTAACTTTATTTCTAAGAAAATAGCAAACCATCTAATCACAACTTTAGGTGGAGTCAAATAATTAGACTTTATTCAATGTGTCCAAATTAAACCTAAAAATTTAATTATCCAAGTACTAACTTTAAAGTTTTAAAACCAAAACTGAAAATGTCTTAAATACATTTTGAAATAATAGTTCTTATAAAAAACTTTTGAAATATAGTTCCACTTTAACTACTTGGCGATTGTATCAACAAATAAAAGAGCACTACTCTAAATCACACCAGATAATTAAACTTTAAAATCTAATTTTCAGATTTAAGTTTGTAATAAAAAATAATGTATTTCTCTTTAACATCCTTAATATAAAATCAATTTATTTTATGGAAATATTTTACCTATTTAATATTTCGCAAGCATAACAACATTATAATTATATCATATTTACAAAAAGTCAACCATGTTAAATTTAATCATAGACAAATTAAATATAACATATAAGAATAAAACATAAAAAGATAACTGTAAAGAATCCATTAAAATAATACCTTAAAGGAATCCTTACAACAGTTTGATGTTAAATTTGTTGCTGGAACCTCCAAAAGAGATTTGCATCTCTGCTTATTAAATCAAAAACTAAAAATTTATAAAAACATAACTAGTTCTTTTAAAAAAGAGAACTTAAAAACTAAAAACTAAAAAAATGAAAAATTTATAGAGAAAGAAAGTGCTTAGAAAATTGTGTCTTTTACAATGGAGGAAGATGGTCCTTTTATAGTTGAAGAAAATGCCAAAAAAGAGGAAAACATATTTCAAAATTTGAATTCAGACGCGTTTGGACAGGTTGGCATGCATATGGGTGTGAAAAGCTCGACAGACGGGCGGTTGGCACAGTAGATGGCGATTGGCACAGGTAGGAGTGTGTTGGCACATGCTCGACAAGATGCGGGTGGAATGCTGCATGTGGGACTCGGCACGATGGGCGACTACTTGTGTTGGTACGCATGAGATTTCAGGCATTTTGACATTTTTGACCGTTTTGACCCATTTTGTCCAATTGTTTTTCCATCTTTTTCACTTTTCCTCAATATATTTGTGAAATATTGCCTCTAGTATTTTTCCTCATGTCTTTAAGTTATTTTTGAACGAAAATACCTGAAAAACAATAAAAATACCTGTGATTCCGAAAAGATAAATTTATATAAAAATATGATAAAATCATAAAAATATAAATCTATTTAATCAATTAAAGTACATAAAAAATGGTAATTTAGTGCTTTTAAGCACTCATCAGGTTCATGGTGACATTCATTGATGACTTCTCAAGGTATATGTGGATTTTCTTTATGAAAGAAAAATCTGACACATTTTCAAAGTTTAAAGAGTTTAGAGAATCAACTAGAGGAAAAGTAGGAAAAAAGATTTGTTGCTGGTGCACAGAAAAATTGGAGAATATAGATCAAGTGAGTTCTCTCATTACCTAAGAGAATGTTGAATTCATCATCAATACACTTATGCGAACACGCCACAACAAAATGGTGTACTGAAGAGAAAGAATTGGCATCTTGCAGAAATTTATCTAAGTATGCTACAAGAAAAGAATGTACTTGGATGGTTTTAGGCTAAAGCAATGAGGACTGCAACCTTTGTGATCAATAGATTTCCTCAACCAAGGTTAGGATTTTTTTCACCTTTTGAGAAACTGTCGAACATGAAACCTACAGTTAGCTACTTTCGAGAATTTGGCTATGTATGTTATGTATTTGTTCTTGATCATTTACAAAGCAAGTTTGAAAAGAAAGCTATTAACTATTTCTTTGTGGGATACAACAGCTAGAGAATGGGGTGGAAATGTTTCGATCCAACGAGTGGAAGATGCTACACTTCGCGAGATGTAATATTTGATGAAACATCTTCTTAGTGGTCCTTAGAGAAGAAGGTGTTTCCAAAGTCAAGAGAAATTTGGAGACAAGTTGCAATAAAAGATGGGGGAGCATACTGTTCAACTCTAACCAAGTTTAGATGAATAAGGGATCCAAACTATGATGATGTAGAACAAAGAGTAACTTGGAATCCTTGGAAAAATGGTGTATATCAACAACCAAACAAAGAAGGTGGGCCTAGTAAAATGGAAGAATCAACTCTACAATCTCAACTCCGAAGGTCAACAAGAACATGAAGGCCAAATCCCAAATACACTAATCTAGTCATAGTTGAAGAAGTAACTATAGTAGAACTTAAGACATTTGAAGAAGCATCACAAAGTTCTAAATGGATGACAGCTATGAAAGAAGAGATCGATGCACTTCAGAAAATCAAACTTGGGATCTGGTGCGAAAGCTAGGAGATGTGAAACCCATATGCAACAAGTTGGTTTCTAAGATAATGTGTCATCCATATGAGTCAATTGAGAGGTACAATATCTGAGTTAAATAATATAATTAATTAAGATGATGGTTTTTAAGGAGCTTTGTACCACCATTTTTTACTTTTTATGCTATTAAAATTAAGTTAATTAAGTTAAGTAAAGTAAAAATTTAAGTTAATTAAGTTAATAAAAATATAGGTTATTTAAGTTAATTAAGTTAGTAAATTAAGTTAAGTAAAAACCTAGGTTAATTAAGTTAAACGAAAATTAAGTTAGTAAAAACTTAAATTAATTAAATTAAACCAAAATTAAGATAAAAAAAATATTTAAAGGAAAAAAATTAAATTATAAAATTAAGCCAAAATAAAATAAATAAATAAATGAAAAAGGTAAAAGAAAAAGAAAAATAAAATAAATAAAATAAAAAGGAAAAATATTAAATTAAAAATTCATCCAAAAATAAAATAAAAATAATTGAAAAAGGTAAAACAAAAACAAACTTGAAAATAATTGAAAATAAAGTTTTTTTTTATTTTTTGGTAATTTTTAATATTTTATTATTTTTTTTAAAATAATTTATTAAAGTTTTTATTTTTGTTACTTCAAATTTCAAATTTCAAAATTATTTTACTATTCAAGCAATAAATGTTTTTTTATGAAATTTTAAATTTGATTATTTATTTATTTATTATGAAATTTGAATTTCTTTTTTTTGTTTTGTTTTACTATTCATGAATGGTAAGTTTTTTTTTTAAATGAAAAATATTTATTTATTTTCAATTTTTTTTAATTATTCACTAATTTTAAATTATTATTATTATTATTATTTACTATTAATGAACTATAAGTTTTTTTTATGAAAAAAAATATTTATTTAACTTTTATTTAATTGTTTTTACTATTTATGAATAGAAATTTTCTTTTTAATATTTTTTTAACTCAAAATAAAAAAAATCATAATTATTTACAACACAAAAAGTTTTTAAAATTTTAATAAATAATTTAAAAATACTATTTCTTCCCCGACAACAGCGCCAAAAACTTGATTTCATCCTCGAAAACGGTGCCAAAAACTTGATTGCATCCCTGACAACGGGTTGGCAGGGTCATTTGTCGTCAATTTTGTTAGTTGTGTTATATTGTTGTTTGTAATATTCAGTGCATTGGAATGTGAGCTCAATTTTTGTTTGCTTAACCTTTTTTTCTTTATGTATAGTTAATGCTGATTTATGACTTTGATAGAGATCACAAAGTGGGGTATTTAAAGTCTGAGGTGGTAAAGGAGAAACAAGATCATGCATTATAGTGCTCAAAATAAACTGCTTTGTTGGCGAGAGCAGCAAAGTGGGAGAGCTAGACAATTGATAAGGAGGAGAAGCTAAAGAGGGTTGTATCTGAGCTTAATGCATGTATTTAGAGAGTGACCAAACGGAAGGGGGGGTGGGGGAGATGGGAGACAAGCTGAGGCCTCTGCTGAGGAGGTGCGATGTCAAGCAAAATCCAATGTGGATGCTATAGCATAGAAGCTCGAGTCTAGTGTCGAGCGGGCATATGAGTTGGGGATGGAAACCTTCAAGATGGAGGCCAGAAAGAAAGATTTGGGCGAGTAATACTATTGCATTCTGGATATCCCTGTTACGTCGCCGTATAATCGATTCCACTCAGTTAAGGAGGAAGGGGAAGGATTGGGCTCCTCTGGTTTATTAGTTTTTATATATATTATTTTGAAAGCTCAATGCCTTTTGGCTTGTATAGTCACGAGCTTTTACTTTGTTTCGTACTTGAGAACAATTTTGAATAAATGAAGTAATTTGGCTATTTATTGTATATTTATGATGTTTACCTACCTTTTGTCATTTATTGAGGGATAAAAAAAATATTTTTATTTAATTTTCCTTTCCTACAAAAAGGGGTTGGAGAACAATAGTTTGATTCACGTGTTTGAGAATCTTTTCCATTTAAGTATAGCTCAAGAAACAAACTGATACCTCTAATATTTTTGCTCGCACATTATGGATTCTGATAGAAAAAATAGGTGATTAGCTCGGGCTTTTCGTATTTCCAATGGTAGGCTTGAGGACAAAGCTAGTTTGCTTAAAGTCGAGGTTGTGAAACTTGAGCGTAATGCTAAAGCGATAGTGAGTGAGCTTGCTGCTTGTAAGGAGCAATTAATCCAAATGCAAGTTCGAGAAAAGAGGACCCTGGCTAGTATGGCCTCTCTTGTTGATAGAGAATCACACTAGGCAAGTTTTTATATGAAGCAATCTAAAAGCCTTTTTCTTAAGGTTGTGGAGGTTACTTAGGATCTAGAACGGGGGCTACTTTCCATGATTACAATGCACACGAACCCGTGATTTATGCTCTTGAGAAGGTTGTTGAGATTTAGGCGAGCTATTACGCTTTGGTTGAGGAAAAATGGTGATCCGGATACTAGCGGTGTGTCCGAGCGCTTGAAGAGTTTGTAGCATTATGTGCCTAGTTTATGATTTTTTAAATAAAAGGACAATATCAACGGTGTGTAATGATTAATTTTTTAATAATGAACAATCGAATGGCGTGTGTTTATGTATAATGATTATTTGGTATAATGTAATTGTAAGCTATTTAGCGAAGATATAGGTGACTAAATGCGGGTCTTGATTGATTCTAACCGAGTTGATTATTATTTTTAATCGGTAGAGCGCCGACACAGTTCCTAACGGGGTGGGTCATTTCATGTCAACCTCTTGACTTGTTAGGGACCTCTACATGCTATATTTATCTAGGTGTGCAGCCACTAGATTCCCGTTATAAAGGAAAGAGATTGCATAAATGATCGATTCTTTACAAAAAAATTATTTCATAGATACATGTGGTTCGTCAACTATTACAAAAAAGATATGTGGGTTAATACATATGTTTTTAGAAATAGTATCTCTTTAAGTGTACGGCATTCTAGCTTGTTTCCTTATTCACACGCCGATGCTTTTTAATAAGTAGGCCGCTTCACGGTGTTATCTCGGATTATTTGGTAAGGTCCTCCCAGATTGACACTCATTTACGAGCCATCCATTCGCTTTTGTTTGGGAGAAGACCACTTTTGAGAACCAATCACCACTTAGAAAATGTTTTGAAGCGCACGATTTTGTTGTAGTATTCTGATATTTTTCTTTTTTGTTCGATCACCCTTCTTAAAGCTTCATCCCTTTTTTCCTCTACTAAGGTGAGTTTGGTTGCTCTTCTTATCTCGTTTTATTCCTCTGTTAGGATTGATCTAGGGGTAAGAATTGTTACTTCGGTGGGTATGACCGCCTCGGTTCCATATACTAGGGAGAAGGGGGTCTCATTTGTGCTTCCTCGGGGGTTTGTTATAACAACCTATAACACTCCTGGTAACTCCTCCACACATCTCTCTTTGGCTCTTTCCAGCTTTTTCTTCAATAAATTGATGAGTAAATTATTGGAGGACTCTGTTTGACTATTGGCCTGGGGGTAGTACGGTGTTGAGTGGCCTATCTTGATATTGTATTTGAGAGCGAATACTTTGATTTTTTGACCCGTGAATTGCCACATTGTTATTTGTAACGAGGCTACATAGGGAAATTGAATTGACAAATTATGGATCTCCGCATGAATTTGATCACTATATCTCGAATTCTTGCTAAGGCTTCAATTCGATCCATTTTGAAAAATAATCGGTCGCGACAGTTAAACTTTTTACGGCACATTGCACTATGGGCAAGCGTCTCTTATATCGAGTCCCTATAGAAAGCGAAGGACTTACTACTCCGCATAGGCATAAGGGGTGTGGATTAGAGGGCGAATCTTTGGCATTTGTTAAATCTACGGCGTATTTAACATAATCATTGACGTAATGGGCCAATAATAACCTTGTCTCGCCAATTTCTTTGGGATAATCTTCTACCACGAGAGTGCGAACCGCAATCTCCCATCGTATCTTCATACATTATTCTTTCGGCTCCTTGTGGCTATGTATAGGAGGTGGGGGAAATTTGAGTAGGGTTTTTACGGTCTGAGTTTACACAGCTCGATCATGTATCGACCTACTTTGCTTCGATTTTTCACAATCGTGATATTTTCGGGTAGGTCCCTTTTATCGAGAAATTATAGATCGAGTGTACCATGTGGTAGAGGGGCCGCATACGATCCTTCTTTGACCCTCTTAGGAGATGCCTACTTATCGTCGTTATTGATACTACTCGATCTTGCTTGGTATCCCTTATTGATGCCAAGGCTGTTAAACATTAAGCGTGATTATTCTCATTTTGTCCTATTTGTTAGATCTTGAACTACGAGAATTTGAAACCTTTCACGCTTTAATCTTTCCAAGTACTTTTTCATTTTTATGTCCCTTGCTTCAAACGTTCTCGAGAAACGGATTGGCTTCTGACTTAGATACATTACGTAGGAGTAATTCTATATGCCACAACTTTTTGCAATCATGACTCCAAATATGGCAACTTTGTACTGTGATGTTGTTGGTTGCACTGAAAATCAAGCTTGTTGTGTCTTGGCAGGTTGTCGTCCTTATCTGGCTATACCCACCCACTAGTCCTCTGCCATTAAAGTTGTGTGCTCCGTCTACAAATACACCGAGTTGGTGCATTTGCTGTCTCTTATGCATACCTCTGTATTCTTTGATGCGTTAACAACCTCGGGACCATTAGTGAACTCGACCACCAAAATTCGGCCCTGACTTTGTTCTTTGATGGTACATTACAGCCGATAATATCGATGTCGTACTACTCCCAGTTCTATGGCTATATGGGCTAGTCTTCCTACCACCTCTAGTTTTGTCTGTACATTTTTGAGAGGGTGTAAGGTGAGTACTCTTATTATGTGTGAGCAAAAATAATGTCTTAACTTATGTGTGGTAATTTTGAAAGCGAAGGCAAGTTTGTCTATAGTGGGATATTTGCTTTGGGCCTCTGTTAAAATTTGGCTGACATAGTAAATGGGGTGTTGAATCTTGTTCCTTTTTGTTATTAGCACGACACTGCATGTTTGGTGTGTGATAGCCAAATATAGATAAATAATTTCCCCTAGTAGTGGGTTGGCCAGGACAGGGGGATTACTAAGGTATCTTTTGATTTCTTTGAAGGCCATACTGCAGTCCTCGTTCCAAAAGCTATTTGTGCTCTTTCAAAGCATCTTAAAGAAGGGCATACACTTGTCTATGCATTTAGCAATGAATCTACTCAATGCTCATATCCTTCCATTCAATTGTTGAATACCCTTGAGATTACTAGGTGGTTTCATGTTCACCAGTGCATGTATTTTGTCAGGATTGGCCTCGATTCCTTTTAATGATACAAGGTACCCTAGGAATTTTCCTGCAGTCACACCAAAAATGCATTTTTTAGGGTTAAGTTTCATGCCATACCTTCGTATCACTTCGAATATCTCCTATAGGTCTATGATATGGTTCAGGGGTTAAACTGACTTAACTACTATATCATCGATGAACGCTTCCAGGTTCCTGTCCAACTGTTTTTCAAACATTTTGTTGACGAGGCATTGATATGTCGCACCTGCGTGTTTTAGTCTGAATGGCATTCTTGTGTAGCAAAATGTTCCTTCTTATGTTATGAAAGAAGTTTTTTCTTCATCCTCAAGGTGCATTTTGATTTGATGATACCCATAATATGCGTCCAAGAAGCTCATCAACCCAAAACCACAAGAGGCATCTACCAACTAATCAATGCTTGGGATGGGGAAGCAGTCCTTGGGGCATGCCTTGTTTAGATCAGTAAAAGCTATGCACATGCGAGATGCACCACACGCCTTTTATACTAATACCACAATTGAGAGCCACTAGGGATACTTGACTTCCCTAATAACCCCTACCATTTTTAAGGCATCTATATGTTGTTTGATTGCATTATTTTTCTCTATATGGAACTTTCGTTTCCACTATTTGATGGGTCTGGCTTCTGCGTCGATGTTTAGTCGATGGGTTATGACTCATGAATCAATTCCTGATATATTTTTAGGGGTCCATGCAAAGATGTCTGCATTGGCTTTTAGAAATGACGAGGCCTTCAGTCTTGGGGAATTTGATTACCTGGTGGAAGGTGGATGAGACTACTTTCATGTTATGTATCCAGGGTCTTCTGAGGATGGAATTGTAATGTGCTGGGACATCGATGATGACATAATTGGTCATTATTATCACCCATTTTTCTATGACGGGTAGGATCACCATTCCTCTTACGTAGGTGATGTTTTCGTTGAATCCTACGAGAGACAACTTTGTTTTGACGATGTCCGTGTCTCCTGGCAGCTCCTGGCAGTTGTTAGGAACATGAGGTCTATTGAACTCCCAGTGTCAATCATCACCTGTCGAACGTCACAAGACCCGATCCTCAGGGTTATCGCTAAAGGGTCCTCGTGATGGGATGCAGTCTCATCATTCTCCATGAAAGTTATTCTCATAGGGGTCTTGCTTTATCCAAAGCGTATACATGGGGTGTGTTATGCATCTCCCTTGCAAATCTTTTGCGAGCATTGTTATAAATCTCGTTGACTCCTGGCCCTCCATGTATGGTATGGATGGTTTTAATGTTGGGCCCTCCACGGGGCTCTTTTCTAGTACTTGATGAATGTGTTGGTCAAAACATTAATTCTTCGTTCACTTTGGTAGCTTCCTCTTCTATCTTCATTTGTTGTGATGAGGTCTTTGCAATGTTTCCTAGCCAACAATGCCTCCAATTCTCTTTTGAAGTTTCTGCAATCTCTTGTCTCGTGGCTTATATCTTTGTGAAAAGCGCACCATTTCGACACATCCCTCCCTAGAGTATTCATCTTATACGACCACCTAGTTTCGGGCTCCCTCTCCATTCTTTGTACAATCTGGGTTAAATTGACTTTTAAAGGAGGACCCCTAAAGGGAGATAATGTTCTTCCCCAGGTTTCCCTATTTTCCGGATAGCTTTTATTTACCGCCCAGTTTCTGTTTGTCGACCATTTTCCTGCTTGTTGATTGCCTACGACAAATCGTTTTTTTTTTGTAAGTTTGGTGTGTTTGGTCCGAGCTCGTTCTTCTTTTTTCTTTGTTTAGGGCCAGGATCAACTCTCCCCTCATTCAACGATCCTTGGCTAGGCTAAGCTTCCTTTCTAAGTTGACAAACTTTCTGGCCTCCCCATAAGCTTCTTCCAAGGTACGTGGTACAGTTTTAGTCAATTCCATGAACAGGTCAGAATTTTTTAACAGGCCCTACCTGAAGGCTTCTATAGAAATAGAACTAGGGTAGTTAGTGATTTCCAATTTTTCTTCTCTAAATCGCATCATGTATCCTCTGATGGGCTCTTTTTCCCCTTGTATAATTGAAAATAGGTGATGAGATTCTTTTCTTAACGGTTTGTTGTAGGCGTAGTTGGTGATAAATAATTTGGCGAACTACGGAAAGAAGGCTATGGACCTGGAAGGTAGATTGTTGAACCATTTCTATGCGTCAATCCCTGGTTGCGAACAGCTTGCGCATCATCATGTCTCTCTTTTCTTGGGTGAGGCTCATAGGTGCCATGGCTGTTTTGAAATGTTAGACATGCGCCACTGGCACATAAGTAGGGCGGATGCATGTAGCAATTAAGAATTACATGTGTTATATTCTTAACTTGTAAATAAATTTTTAAACGTAATATTTATAAAATTATAAATAAATTAATATATAAAAAAAATTAATTAAATTTTTAATTTTTAATATTCAATATTTCAATACAATAATTTTGAATATATATCTTTATTTAAATAATATATATATATAATTTTTTTTAATTAAAAGTAAATAATAACAGAAATTTTTTATTTTTTTTTTTATAAATCCTAAAACCACCATCAGGTGTAAGCCATGGAACTTGGTGGAAGAACAGAAAGAGGACTTGTTTGATACTGAGGAAGGGGAAGATGTGCATGGTGAGGTTGAAAGTAGTAGTTTTGAGAGAGAAATCAATTCGGGAGGCTAAAATGGTTGAGAGAGAGGAACAACAGCTCACTGCCATACTCAAAGGTTAGTACTCTGGAATTTTTCTTTTTGTTTATATTATATATCTCAGAAATGTTAGTGAGACCTTTTATGAGCTTCATATGAGCAGGAGAAAAAAAAAGGTCAGTAGAGATTATTCAGGTCAATTTTAGGCTAGGTATAAGGTTCAGTTTTGACAGTGTTAGAATTTAGATATTCATTGTAGGTCTATACTTTGAGTAGAAGTTTGTTGATTTTTCAAATTTTCATGTCTAACGTTTGGAGTGACAATTTTGATTAATTGGATCCGGAACTCTAACGAAGCTCATCATATAATTCCTAATCCGTAACACAATATGTTTATAAATCCATTACAAAATTTCTGTCTGAAACCAGCACTAAAAGAACCTCGTATGATGCTTATGCTTGGACGACATCTGATCCTATGTCAATCTCACTCATCATTATTTAACTTTATACTGACTTAATACAACAATTGCAGGTCCGAATCGGACATTTGTTGACCTTATTGCTGCATCTGGAATAACTGATGAAAATGCTTGATACTTTGATTGCTCTAAAAGACTTTGAAGGAGTGGAGGGGTTAATTACCTCCTTTAAAAGACAAATAAGACTGGAGATACGAGAAAAGTACCTGAAAATCAACAAGAGCAGAAATAGAGCGCCAAAAGCAGGAAGAAGTTGTAAAAGCAAGAGTGAGACAGGTGGATGACAAGGGATCGAAGAGCTTATGGAACAGGAAGAAGGAAATGCATTATAGCACAGCACGTGTCTGGATTCAAACCGGTGATGGAAAATCCTCCATTAATGATAAAAAAGTTGACGTCTATTTCCCGATGCATGATCATCGTGCAGCTCTCCTTCGACCATTCTCTGAGACAAAGACATTGGGACTTTGGGATGTCAATTGTACTGTGAAAGGAGGTGATGTCTTAGGTAAGTAGTCTTCACATTTTAGTACGTTATCTCCATTGCTTTATTCTATTGATCATCTAAGGAAATTTGTTAGTTTTTATTTCTCCCTTCTAACATCCATAACTTGCAGGTTTAAACTGCCGATTAATTAATTGTATTATGCCCAACTGTACGAGTCCTACTTGCACTTGCAGCTAACAAAGACTAGATTTTGTGATAGATGGATGTGAAGAATGCTTTTCTTCATAGAGAACTGGATCAAGAGATCTATATGATCCAACCAATGGGTTTTCAGAGCCAAGATCATCTTGAATATGTGTGTAAGCTACAGAAAGCATTTTACGGATTAAAACAAGCACCCAGTGCATAGTATGATAAGATTGCTGAATTTTTGACACAAAGTGGTTATTTAGTAACACCTATAGATTCTATCTTATTTTTCATAGCCAATGAAGGATAGATAGCTATCATTCTAGCATACATAGATGATTTAATCATAACTGGTGATGATAAGGCATAAATATTTCGGACAAAGGAGAACTTATCAATCTATTTCCAGATGAAGGAACTTGGACAGCTCAAGCACTTCCTTGGTATATATAGAGGTTTATTATGCACAAGAAGGAATGTTTCTTTGTCAGCAAAAATATTTCAAAGATTTTTTAAAGAGGTTCGAAATACTTGAATGTAAGCCGATTTCGACGCCGATGGAACCAAATGCCAAAATGTGTTCATATGAAAGAAAAGATTTAGAAGATGCAACAATGTATAAAAAATTATTAGGTAGTATGATATACTTAACCTTAACTCGACCTAACATTTCTTATGTAGTTAGTATGATGAGTTGATACATGCAAAATCCAAAGTAGCCTCATTTTGAAACAGTTAGATGAATACTGAGATATGTGAAGAGTATAATTGACTTTGGTCTTTTGTAAAAAAAAAGGTACAAACAAAAAATTAGTTGGTTACTGTGATGTTGACTATGAAGGAGATCATGACACCAGTAGAACAACAATTAGGTATGTGTTTAAGCTTGGTTCTAGAACAATTTCTTGGTGTAGTAAGAGACATTTGACAATATCATTATCAACTAATGGTACTGAGTATCGAGTAGTGACAATGGAAGCTCAAGAGAGTACATGGTTGATATAGCCAATGAATAATCTACATGAACTAATAGATTATGCAATTTCATTATACTGTGACAATCAATCGACAATTCGTTTGACAGAGAATCTAGTTTTTCATGCAAGAACTAAGTATGTTGAAGTGCACTATAATTTTATCAGAGAAAAGGTTCTACAAGAAGAAATTGAGATGAGGCAAATCAAGACAGATGATCAAGTTGTGAACTTGTTCACAAAAGGCTTGAGCACTGGTAAGTTCAAAATGTTTTGCTGTCAGCTCGGTACCGTAAAAATAGTAAAAGTTGGTGTTAAAGGGAGTGTTGAAGATCAACTCCAGTCCATTACAAAGACTAAGGAAAATAAAAGCCCAATCCATTTTATCTAAGCTTAATCAAATGGAAGCTTCTCAAATGTTAAAGAAAGTTTTTCTAAGAGAAAATTCTAGAAGGATATAAAAATGAGATTTTTTATAAGTGTGTAGAATGTGGTAATAATGTGTGGTTAGAATTATGTATCCTTAAAAAATAATAAGTCATTATATTCTTAGTTTTAGTGTGAGTTGTGAGTTTTCTTTTTAAGTGTGAGTTGTGAGATTTCTTTTTAAGTGTTTGTATTTCTCTTCAATTTGTAAATGGTGTTTGAAAAGTGTTGTAGTGTCTTTTATTGTGGGTATAATACAATTAATTTTTTTACTTGTTTAGGTCCAATATTAGTAAGCTTAGAGTTGTGTACACTAAATTTTACTCAACATTTATTACTTGTAATAATATCTCCTCTACTGTACAAACCTTTAACTGTATGACGCAGTTAAATACCTCAATAAGGAAGGAAATGTACTATAAAATTTTTTAAATGTATTATAAATATAAAGTTCAGACAGTAGGAAAAGGATAACCATGATAATTGAAGCAAGTAGAATATATATGTTCTACAAATCCTCTGGAACGAGTAATCATTTTATCATGATTCTCAATTACATGCGAATCAATAAGCCAGTTTTCCCTTCTCTAAATTATTATCTTCTAGATAACACGACCTTGATACTTTTCCTAAGATAGTAAATGTAGAGATCATAATTCCAATCAATTCTCTAAATAAATTTTACATAATTAGATTCTACGATCAACAATGAAAACATGTAACATATGCCTATTCCAACGTATGAGCTATCATACAAAGGAATCCTCAATGGATATACCATTATAGAATTTAATGAAAGCATGCTTTTAATGTAAAAAAACAATTCAGTGAATAAAATTGGAAATATGTATCAAGGATCCACGATTGTAACATGGGTAACCTCACTTGCAACTGAATAGAGTTGTTTGAGTCTTTATGAGTTTGTTATTAAGTTAAATAAAGACCTGATTCTTAGGATCAGGTTATGCTTTGAATTTTTTTTTCTCTTAAAGAACCATGTTTTGAGCTTAGTTTATTAGAGTTTGAGGATATATAATAGCCAGAGCTACAATTGGATAAACATTGAATGGATTTAATCAGTTTAGAGAGTTTTAGTGTGCTACAAAAGTTCTCATTCCTAACAAAGATGTATCAAAGCACCCATTGGGTCTGAGAATATAGCAACGTCATAGCATAGAGAAGGAAACACATGAGGAGAGATGAGTAAGGATAAGAGTTTAAAAAAAATCCCTCATTTCGATGGCGTCCCATATGACCAATGAGGAGAGTTGATGGAAAAATCCTCAGATCGAAGGGATTATGGAGCCTCATAGAGAATGGTTTCAAGGAACTAATCACTAGAATAGGGTTGAAAGATGCATAACTATTATTTTTGGATGATGCAAGGACCATGGATCACAAGGTGAAGCACTACCTATACCAGGCCATTGACAAAGTCACATTCGAGCAAATTTTGGATAGACACAACTCAAAGGTTGTCTCGGAATCATTGAAGAATAAGTTTGGTAGGAATGCTCAAGTTAAGAGATCTCTTCTTCAAGCTTTGAGAAGAGACTTTTAGGTGTTGAAGATGAAGAAAAGTGAGACAATCATTGAATATTTCACTAGGATTATGGTTGTGGCAAACAAAATGATAAGCAATGGTGAAACCATGTGGAAGAGTAAAAGGATGTAGACACACTCTGAATTGATAAGTTGTGAAGTTCACTTGTGGTTGATAAGCAGAAGTTCCATAAGCTCAATCAAGAAGAAGAAGATCATGCCTTGAAGATTGAAGATCGAACTGGTACTAGAGGTTGGGGGAGAGCAATTTTCAGAGGAAGAGATCGAGAGAGAGGACGACAGTCTTTCACTATAGCAACAATAGAATTATTTAAGTGTCATAATCTTGGACACTTTCAATATAAATGTCCAAAATGGAACAAAGAGGCCAATTATGTGCAACTTGATGAAGAAAATGAGTTTCTCCTAATGTCATATATGGAGATACATGAGCCAAAGAGGAGTGATGTTTGGTTGCTATATTCTAGGTGCTTAAATCATATATGTGGTGATCGCGATATGTTTTTGAGTTTGGATGTTATTTTTACTCATTGAGTCAAGCTTAGAAATAACACGAGGATGAGTGTGGCTGGAGATGTATATTATGTTCCAGATCTTAGAAACAATCTTTTGAGCATTTGGAAGCTACATGAAAAGAGTTTGGAAATCTTGATCCAAGATGGAGCATGTAACATTTACCATCCACAAAGATGATTGATTGTATACACCCTTACGACTACTAATCGTATTTTCATCATTCTAAATGAAGCTTCATCCTTTACGAGATATCTCCCTCAATTATAATAGTAATGAACATGTTACACTCCATATTATCTGCTAAGAATATGCCAAAGTATTTTTAGCCTGAAGTAGTGGTTTGGATGTTCTATGTTTTGAATTGATGCCTTACTTTAGCCTTGAAAGATATCACATCACAAGAGGCATGAAGTGGTGTTAAACCATCTATTTCTTACTTTTGAGTCTAGGGTTGCATTGCACATGTCCATATCCCATAAGAAGAACGTGGTAAATTAGAAAATAAAAGTTTTCCTTGCATCTTATTGGGAGTCAATGAAGAGTCTAAAGGTTATAGGCTATTTGATCTGAAAACAAAAAAGGTGGTTGCGAGTAAAGATGTTGTGTTTAAGTAAGATAAGTAATGGGATTGGGTTGAAAAATATGAGAACCAAATTAGGTCAGAGTTGCTTTAGGGTGATGATAGAGAGTTCGGTGATCATGAAAAAAAAGTGAGAGAATAGAGGTGATATTGGTGACGGTGATGTTGAGGTGAATGGTGAAATATAGGATAGAGGTAAGTCTAGTGAAGCAATTGGGAGCACTAGAGAAGATAATGAGGGTATCTTAGTTAAAGGAAAAGAAAGAAGACCACCATATTGGACAGAAGATTGTGTGAGTGGTGAGGGTCTGAGTGAAGAAGAAGAGGCAATGTATATGGTGCAAGATGCAACGAAAGAATATCCGACTTCATTTGAAAATGCTATAAGAGAAGATAAATGATACAAACCACACCAACTTGTGACAAAACCTGTAGCAAAATTTAGTTCCTAGGATTGTTCTACTACATATTTGGATGGAAATCACAACCCAACACCTATAAAGAGATGTAAACCTTGGTAAGGGGAAGATGCCATAATCAAGGAATAGATACTTGATTGATAAGTCGAGTTATGAATGCCACAGACAAATCTAATAAGTTCAAGAAGTTCTTCAAAGAATCAAAGAGAAATTTTAGTCACCTTTCGATTTGAAACATTCTACTATTTTTGAATTGAAAAGGCCTATTTATAGGTAAACATAAACTAAAGGAAATGTCTAGGTTCTTCCCCCTTAATCTACACGCTCAAAATGGTAAAGAATCAACCAAATTTGTTTCTCTCCAATTCATACCCAAAATGGTAAAGAATCAACAAGATTTTCTTCTCTCCAAATCACACACCCAACATTAGAAAAAAGAAACTAAGTTAAATGGAATATGCCTTGTTTGTGTGATTTACAAATTAAAAACAATCCCACATACCCATTAATTATTTCAAATTTCCTTGTTGAATTTGTAGCATGTTGACACTTCTTTTATGAATATGTAGGCCTTCCTCCATAAGCTTACATGAATTGGCTTGAGCCCAAACTTCTTACATCAGACTATTCAAATCATCCTTGAATCTCTTTACCCATGCTCTTATAATTGGAATAAGTGGTACTTCTAGCGAGTCCACACTCCATTTGGTAGTCATATTTCCATCATTTCCTTCCTCTTGAAAAGGCTTTGTTCTCAAATCTTCACCTACATCAAAATGACTTAGTGAGAAACGTTAAAAGTAGCACTAACATTATACTTACCAGTAAAGTCTAGCTTGTATGCATTGTCATTGATCCTTTAGATGAATTGAAATGGACCTTTTGCTTGTGGTAGCAACTTTGATTTTCTTTGTTCTAGAAAACACACTTTTCTCACGTGCACCTATACCCAATCTCTAGGCTCAAAGATCAGCTTATAACGCCCTTTGTTAGCTTGTTTGGCGTATTGTTCAGTCCTCCTTTCAATGTTGATCCTTGCTTTCTCAAGAATCTGTTTAACAAAATATGCTTTCTTTTTTCCATCTAAATTAACACTCTCAATAATAGATAGTGGTGATAAATCCAATGGAGTTAAAGGATTAAAACCATTAAAAATTTCAAAAGGTGAAAATTTAGTAGCAGTATGAACAAAATTATTATATGAAAACTCAACATGTGATAAACAATCTTCCCATATTTTGATGCTTCTTTTTTATGATATCCCTTAACAATATAGACATGGTCATGTTCAGTACTTCGATTTAACCAATAGTTTGTGGGTGACAAGTAGTAGAAAATAACAACTTATTTCCTAACTTTCACCACATGGTCTTCCAAAAGTAACTCAAGAACTTGGCATCTCTTATGAAATAATTTTTCTAGGCATCCTATGTAACCTTACAATCTCTCTAAAGAAAAAATCAACAACATTGGAAGCGTAATCTGTTTTGTGACATGGAATAAAGTGTGTCATCTAAGAAAATCTATCGAAAAGCATAAACACACTATCCCTATCATGTTTAGTCCTATGAAAATCTAACACAAAATCCATTACAATATCAGTCCAAGGTGCACTAGGAATGGATAGTGGTGGGTAAAGTCCATAGGGTTGCACTCGAGATTTAGCTTGCCTATAGGTGACACAGCTACCACAAAGTCTCTCAACATATCTTTTCATATGTGGCCAATAAAAGTGCTCTTGAAAAATAGCTAAAGTTTTAACTACCCCAAAATGACCCATCAGTCCTCCACCACAAGACTCCCTCACTAGAAAATCCTGAATAAAACAATTAGGAATGCATAGTTTATTTTCTCTAAATAAGAACCCATCAAGCCTAAAGAACTTTCCATTGGACACCCTTTCACATGATGCATAATCTTAACTAAAATCTTGCTCTAAAGGATATAACTCATTAATATGTTCAAAACCAAGTAATTATGCATCAAGAATAGAAAGAAGTACTTACCTGTAATAAAGTGCATCGCCAACCACATCCTCATTACCTTGCTTGTATCAAATGGTATAGAAAAATATTTCTATAAACTCCATCCAATATGCATGTCTCTTGTTCAACTTTTGTTTACCCTTCAAATGTTTCAACGAATCATGATCAGTGTGGATCACGAACTTTTTAGGCCAAAGATAGTATTGCCATGTTTCCAAGGCCCAAACCAACGCATATAACTCCTTATCATAAGTTGGATACTTTAAGGAAGCCCCATTTATTTTCTCAATAAAGTATGCAATTGGTCATCCTTCGTGCATAAGAAAAGCGTCAATACCTATACCTAAAGCATCACATTCAATCTCAATTTTTTTAGCAAAGTTAGGTAAAGACAATAAAGGAGTATAAGTCAATTTTTCCTTAAGCAGTTGGAATGCATTTTCTTGCTCTTCTCCCCATTTGAACCTAACATTCTTTTTGATGACTTTGGTTTTTGGTGCGGCTATGCTACTAAAGTCTTTAACAAATTTCCGATAAAAAGCTAGAAAGTCCATGAAAACTTTGAATATTTCTTACACTTGTTGGGTTTCGCCACTCCTAGATAGCTCGAATCTTTTCTTCATCAACCTATACTCCTTTTGCACTCACAACAAAACCCAGAAACACAAGCTTATCGGTGCAAAATATACACTTCTTTAGGTTAGAAAATAGTTTCTCTTTTCTAAACACTATAAGAACATATTGTAAATGCATCAAATGATCTTCCAAATTTTTTCTATAAATTTTTTCAATAAAAAATGATAGAAATATGGCTACCAAATGGAGTGTGGACCCGTTGGAAGTACCACTTGTTCCAATTACAAGGGCACTGTTAAAGAGATTCAAGGATGCTTTGAATAGGCTGATGCAAGAAGTTTGGGCTTAAGCCAATTTGTGTAAACTTATAGAGGAAGGCCTATATATTCATAAAAGAACTGTCAACATGTTGCAAATTCAATAAAGAAATTCAAAATAATTAATGGATATGTGGGAATTTTTTTAATTTGTAGATCACACAAATAAGGCATATGCCATTTAGCTTAGTTTTCTTTTTCTAATTTTGGGCATGTGATTTGGAGAGAAGAAAACTTGGTTGATTCTTTACCATTTTGGGCATGTAGTTTAAGGGGGAAAGAACCTAAACATTTCTTTTAGTTTATGTTTTCCTATAAATAGGCATTTTCAATTCAAAAAAGAGCAGAATATTACATATCAAAAAGTGAGAGTAAAATTTCTCTTTAGTTCTTTGAAGAACTTCTTGAACTTATCAGATTTGTCTATGGCGTTCATAACTCGACTTATAAATCAAGTCTCCATTCCTTGATTATGACATCTTCCATATACCAAGGTTCACATCTCTTTATAGGTGTTTAGTTGCGGTTTCCATCCAAATATGTAGTAGAACGGTCCTAGGAACTAAAATTTGTCGTAGGTTTTGTCACAAGTTGGCATGGTTCATATCATTTTGGTATTAGAGCCAAGGTTCTAGTCTTAGGAATTGATATGAACCACACCAACTTGTGATGAAAACCATAATAAAATATAGTTCCTAGGACCGTTCTACTATAGATTTGAATGAAAACCATAACCCAACACCTATAAAGAGATATGAGCCTTGGTATGAGAAAGACGACACAATTAAGGAATGGAGACTTGATTGATAAGTCGAGTTATGAATGCCACAGAAAAATTTGATAAGTTAAAAAAAATTCTTCAAAGAAACGAAAGGAAATTTTACTCTCACTTTTTTATATGAAATATTCTGCTATTTTTTGAATTGAAAAGGCCTATTTATAGGCAAACATAAACTAAAGGAAATGTCTAGGTTCTTCCCCCTTAAGCTACACGCCCAAAATGGTAAAGAATCAACCATATTTATTTCTCTCAAATTCATGCCCAAAATGATAAAGAATCAACCAAATTTTCTTCTCTCAAAATCACATGCCCAAAATTAGAAAAAGGAAACTAATCTAAATCACATTTGCCTTATTTGTGTGATCTACAAATTAAAAACAATCCCACATATCCACTAATTATTTTGAATTTCCTTGATGGATTTGCAGCATGTAGACATTTCTTTTATGAACATGTGGGCCTTCCTCCGTAAGCTTACACAAATTGGCTTGAGCTCAAACTGCTTGCATCAGCCCATTCAAAGCATTCTTGAATCCCTTCGCCCTTGCTCTTATAATTGGAACAATTGGTGCTTCCAATTGCTCCACACTACATTTGGTAGCCATATTTCCATCAATAAATGGAGAAAAGGCATAGATAACGAGATCAAATCCATCAAGAAGAAAAAACATTGGTTCTAACTAAATTGTGGCTAGGAGCTAAGAAAGTTGGTGTCAAATGGATTTTCAAAACAAAACGTAGTCAACATGGTGAAGTTTTCAAGCATAAGGATCATCTCATAGCTAAGGGGTATTCAAAAAGAGAAGGCATTGATTACTCAGAAGCATTCACACCAATGGAAAGGTTAGATACAATGAGAACCATCATTGCTCTAGCAACTCAAAAGAAATTGAGAATTTTTCAATTAGACGTCAAATCAGCATTGCTTCATGGAGACTTGAATGAGAAGGTTTATGTAGAATAACCTAAAAGATATGAGAAGAAGGGAAAGGAATATTGTTGGTTTATTAAAAGAATATCAACGTGCAAGTATACACAGTCATAAGTAATAAGTGATAAATACGATATCGTTCCCACGGAGATTTGTTACTAATTTTTGTTAAGTACTAAAATTGTTTCAACCTAATTTTATCCAAATAATCGATATTTGGACATAACTTAACTAAACTAATTTTAAATAACAATATATGAAATTAACACTTGAAGAAAATTCTAGGATTGCAATTTCACCAAATTAATTCACTTGAATCATATTATTTTCTCTTGATTTATGTTCTTGCATTTAATTTGTCAACCAAGAACTCCTAATTTATCCACATGTCTCTTCCGATAACAAATAGACACATCTCATTAAATTAATCCATTATATTCCTATGAGAATTAAATCTACCAAAGGTTCATTAAGCTCAAAGTTCTTAATAGCTACACATTCAATAAAGGTATATTCTTATCCCATATATATATACGTTATTCTATCCAAGAGCAAAACACAAAAATTTCTTTTCCAAATTCATTAAGGTTCACAAATCAATTGATTAATCTTCCAACAATCAAAGGCATTGAGCACAAATAGAATAAACAAATTAAAAAAATTAACATACCACAAATCATTCAAAAATAATTAATTCAAGCTTCATAATGTAAGTTACATTGCAACCTTGAAATAAATAATTTAGTTCATAATAAATATTGAAATCACAATATAATAATATTTAGACATTTAAGAAAAATTAAATTAAAATAAAAAGGGATTAGAAGAAACTCTTTGATGATTCCTCAAAAGAAAATAGAGTTCCTCCCTTGCCTCTTTCTTTGCTCTCTCCTTGTTTTCTCTATATTTTTTTCAGCAACAAAACAATGACAAAAACTCCAAAAAATGGCTTCTACATGTTCTCTCTATTTGCAATACAGAATAACACAAAAATATGGCCTCTCCTTTCTCCAAAAATATACAAAAATATTCCAAACAGGCGTGCCAAAAAGGGGTAAAAAAACGTTCAAAAGAAGCTGACCGAGAAGTAATTTCAGAAAAAAATTACATTATGCATGACATGTGGCATATGTAGACTGGGCGAAATGCGAAGGCATATGAAGGCACAAACAGCTTTAGTGGACCACATCACAGGGGAATTCTGTGTGCTAGGATGTGCAAAATAGTTGGACTCCACTCGTGACTCTCTCGCGTGGAGAGTGGAGAGCACATATGATCTAGACAATTCATCGTTTGATCTAAAAGTGGGTGACGTGAGGGCCCGTCGTAGGGAAAATCTGAGCGCTAGATTGTGCAGATAGGTGGACCCTACTCTGCATGCTTAATTGTGCAGAACAGTTGGAAATCCTCGTCCACTCGCCCATGTAGTGCTTGAATCTCACTCTCTTGATTTGCACCATTGAATTTTTGATCTGACGGTGGATGACACAAGTTGATCCATTCCGTGCGTGAGACTCCTTTTCTGCGCAGAAAAAAAATTAAATTTCAAATTTTGTTAATTGCATTTAAGTCCTCTTTTTAATTCAAATTAACTTTTAAAATTTTGTTATTTGCATTTAAGTCCTTTTTTAATTCAAATTGTTTCATTTTCTCTAAAAATATAATTTCTTAAAAAACTAATACCAAATAATAATTTAGAAACTTAAAATTAACTAAAAACCTTAATAATATAGCAATTATAACTAGTAAATTGGACAAAATAACTCTAAAACACATAGTTATCAAATATATGGTCTATCAATTGTACAAAGCTTTGTATGGGTTAAAACAAGATCGCTGAGCTTGGTTAGGCCACATTGAAGCATACTTTGTTAGTGAAGGTTTCCAAAGATGTGAAAGTGAGAAAAATTTGTTCACTAAGAGGAGTAGTGAAGGCAAGATCATCATTGTAAGTTTATATGTTAATTATTTGATTTTTACTAGTGATGATGCTAATCTAATGCATGAATTCAAGACTTATATGATAAGAGAATTCGATATGACTAATATGGGGAGCATGAGCTATTTCCTTGGGATAGAAGTGATACAAAAACCAGGAGGAAATTTTATCTTTCAAAGAAGATATGCATTGGAGGTGTTAAAAAGGTTTGGAATGATGAAGAGCAACATGGTTACCAGTCCAATTATGCCAGGGTCCAAGATAAGGAAATACAATTATCTACAAGCAGCTTGTAGGAAGTTTAATGTACTTAACTTCTACATGCCCTTATTTGACGTTTGTTACAAGTCTACTAAGTAGATATTTAAAAGGCATAACATTTACTACAAGAATGAAGGAAATGACAAGCTAATGGCTTTCATTGAAAGTGGTTATGTTGGAGACATGGAGGACAACAAGAGTATAAGTGGATATTTTTTTCTATTAAGCTTAGAAGCCATCTTATGGAGTTCAAAGAAATAACCAATTGTGACTTTGTTAAAAACTGAGACAAAAAATTTCACAAAAACAATGTATGTGTGCCAAGCAATTTGGTTAAAGAGAATACTGAAAGAATTTGGGCATGAAGAGGAGGATTGTACCTGCATCAAATGTGACAACACGTCCAACATTAAACTTTCAAAGAACCCAGTGTTACATGGACGCAACAAGCACTGTGAGATACCAGTTTCTTAGAGATCTCATAAAAGAAGGTTCAATTGTTTTAGTTCATTGTGGAAGTACTGAACAAGTAGCTGACATAATGACTAAACCTTTAAAGTCTGAAACATTCATTAAACTCCAAAGCATGTTGGGAATGTGTGAAGTTAATGAAGTAAGCTAAATTGTTTCACTAAATTTAGCTTAAGGGAGAGATTGAAGAGAGTGGTTCGAGTCTTAGGGGTTTGTTATTCAATTAAATAAATACCTGATCTTTAGGATAAGGTTATGCTTTGAATTTGTTTTTTATTTCTGTTAAATCACCATGTTTTAAGCTTAGTTTGTTAGAGTCTGAGGTTATATAATAGCCAAAGTTGTAATTGAATAAGCATTGAATGGATTCAATCAGTTTAGAGAGTCTTAGTGTGCTGCAAAAGTTCTCATTCTTAATAGTAGCCTAATCAATGGAGATAATGAATACCCTAAAAATGAAATAGGACAAGGAAATATTGTTACCTGGTGCACCCAAAAATTGATTGAAGGATGCCGCCTTAAAAGGTTATTAATTAGTGCTATTATAACCAATGTGTTGGGTTTTCCTCTTATTTGGAAGAGCCCAAGTAAAGCCCATTGGCTTAAAATCCCATAGAGTAAGAAGGGGTAATTGTGTCATTTTATTTCTTCATTAATAAACCCATTTAGGGTTTGTTGAGAGTGTATTCAGCAGAGAAAAAAATGAGAGCAGCAAAGGCAACAACTGCAGCAGAAAAACTGAGAGCAGTTTTTCAATTTCTCCTTCTCCAACAAGCCTTCATCAAGTGCTCCGATGGAAGGTCATTTGTGGTCCGATTGAGCTGAAATTTTGTAGAAAGGTTCACAACTCAAGATTATTTAATCTATATGATGGGATTTAGATTTGGTTCACCGGTTTGAGAAAATCTGAGCCATGAACAGTGACTATGAAATTGGGTTAGATTTCTCCATTTTCTTGAAATAATTGTTAGTTTCCAAGAAGTTGTATTCTTGATGATGTTGTTGATTGTTTTCCTCTAGTTTTACCTAGAGAGAACTTTTGTACAATTATTTCCTGATAGTGGAAGTTTTGGAGAGAAGTGCCGTGGTTGTTTCCTTTTTACACCGGGAAGGTTTTTCTACGTAAATTGGTTGTATTGATTTTCTGCATGTTTCATTTTAAGCTCTATTTATTTGTTTTTCTACACAATGCTCCAGAAGGTGGGTCTGCTATTGACAGCCTGCTCAATTTCTTGGCAAATGCAGCAGCCAAATATGCCGGAAGAAGTGGTGATTTTAAGCAAGAGTCAAGAAGTAGTAAATTTGTGTTGCACATTCATAAAATGTCCAATTACTCCAATATAAACATACACCTTAACTTTGTTTCAGTTGCATTCTTCATTCCCATAAGTTGATATAAGTCATCAGTAATTATATTAAACCAAAGAAGCAACATCAGACAATTATTTCAAGTAATCCGTATATGGCAGGTTTAATCTCTTATGTACTAGAAAATATTCCTGAAATTCCATGAACAACCATGACACAATTTACAAACAGAAAAAACCAGTAATCACAAATGAAATAGGTTCCCCACAAAGAACAAGAGACAAAAATTCACTTTTCCCTAAGGATTCTGTGAAATGTCAAAAATAGTGCATTTATGCATATGAAAAATAAATAGATAGAAAGTTCCATAAAATTGGATGAACATTCAGGCAGAAATAATCTGAATTATTGTTGATACAAGTTTGTTAATAATAGTAATAAAATAATATTACTGGGAAAAAACAGGTATGAACTGCTTGGGTTGAGTCGTGGACTAGGTCGCTCTCTTTAAGACGTTTCGTGGCTCTGCCCAAATTTGTGCAAGCAAACACAACCCCGTCGTCCCCAGGATAAAACAACCTAGAATCTTTTTTTTTGTCTCAGAACTTCACTGCACTGATGAAGACCGGAATGCTACACCTGAAAAATTTGTTGCTCGAAAAACCAAAAAAATAACTTAGAGTTGCAGAGAGAATTGTTTGTAGTGAGAATTGTTTGCTGAGATTGTTGTCTTAAACTGAGAGCTGAAGCCCTCCTTTTATAGGTTTTAGAAACCGTGTGGTAATTATGATAAAACGGTAACGTTTGGGAATTAAGAGTGTAACGGCCATTCTGAGTAATGAAGAATAACGGCCATTTTCGGATTAAAGACGACTAACAAAAATTTTTGTGAGTAAATACGAGCAACGACTCTTTTTCTGAATAAATAATACAAATGGCCATTTAATGGTCATATTTTTGATAAAAGAAAATAACGGTCATTTTTTTTATGAACAAAAAAAATATATATATAACAACCATTTTTGTAAGTGGAAAATTTTTCCTTAAAAAGAATATTTTTCCAAAAAAAAAAAAAAAAATACCACCTCACCTCACACACACGCACACGAACTCAGACTCGGCTCGGCACGGCTGGTTGGTCGGATGGACGGCGACTGCGGCGGTGCGCGCGCATGTGGTATCACATTTGCCTAGCTTCTCTCCCCTTCCACAAAAGTGGGTACCCCTTGGGGCCCAATCCCAATAGCCAACTCTTCAATCTTTATACCTCTTTAAAATAATGTAAAAAATCAATGTGGGACAAGGCACATTTTCCAACAATCAATTTTTTATTAAATTTCATCTTTTTCCAACAATCCCCCACTTGAATTTTATATAAAAATAATTTTCATCGAGCAACCGATCAATTATAAGATTGTGCATAAGCGAAAAGGTGTCTATCAACTTGAACCTTTGCATAGTGTTGATGCTTTAGAATATACTAGAGTAACTCGTAGTTTTGAACTCTATCTCTAACAATCATCACACACACAACCTTTCCAAAGTGTAGTTCAAAAAAGCCCGTGCTTTACGGCCATGCACATGTATCCCAGTATAGTGAACGGTCTAGTAAAGTTTGCCCAAAAAATTTTCATAGGAAGTGGCCACACTTCCACATTCACATAGGTGAGTCTATCAAGAGTACTCCTATAGCTATGTACTCCACTCCACATAGAGTATAGAACTCATTAAGAGTTTAACAATTAACTCATCCTTTTCTATCGCTTCAGGACTTCATGCTTCTAACAATATAGAATGGGATTTGATTAATAGCATGATACATCTCATATCACTTCATGACTTTTTATTACCCTTTGAGCTTATTTCTTGGGATCTTCAGTCTATAAGTTGGGTTACCATCATAAGTGACTCTTTATTCTAAGGGCATTAATTCCATTCCTTTTGAGGTTTTGAAAACCTTCTCTCTTGGTAATCCTTTCGTCAAAGGATCTGCCAAAATTTCATCAGAACGTACATGATACACTCTTACAGCTCCCATAGAGAGAAATTCTCTAACAGTACTATGCTGATGACGTATCTGTCATCTCTTTCCGTTGTAGTAACAGTTTTGAATCTTTGTAATAGTCGCGGTACTATCGTTGTGGATCAAAACAACTGGTATCGGTCTTTCCCATAAAGGGTTCTCAGCTAACAGACTTCTTAGCCAGCCTACTTCTTCACTAGCAGTGGCTAATGTAATCATTTCAGACACCATTGTAGATTGAGCCAATATTGTTTGTTTCTTAGACTTCCAGGAAACAGCTCCACCAGCTATGTTAAAAATATAGCCACTAGTTGCTTTGGAGTCTTCTAATAAAGTGTTCCAATCTACATCGCTGTATCCTTCTAGAACAGTGGGAAACTTTTTATAATGTAATCCAAGATTCATAGTTCTCTTAAGGTATCTCATAACCCTTTCAATAGCATTCCAATGCTCTACACTAGGTGTACTGGTAAACCTACATAGTAGTCCCACAACATAAGCTATGTCTGGTCTAGTGTAATCAGTAGCGTAACGTAAGCTACCAATGATGCTCGCATACTCAGTTTGTCTAACACCATCTCCGGTTTTCTTGAACAACTTTACACTAGGATCATAAGGAGTACATGCAGGTTTACAGTTAAAGTAATTATATTTCTTTAAGATCTTCTTAATGTAGTGAGATTGATATAGATAAATTCCCTTTTCAGACCTAGTTATTTTTATACCAAGGATTACACTCGCTTCTCCAAGATCTTTTATATCAAAATTAGCTCTTAACAACATTTTCACATTATTCACAACATAAATATTTGATCCAAAAATAAGCATGTCATCCACATATAAACATATAATAGTGAAAATATTATCTTTTAATTTATAATAAATGCATTTGTCACTTTCATTTATTTTGAATCCATGTGAGATAACTAGATTATCAAATTTTTTCATGCCATTGCTTAGGTGCTTGTTTTAAACCATAAAAAGATTTATCTAATTTACAAACTTTATTTTCTTGACCTAGGATAACAAAACCTTTAGGTTGATCCATATAAATTTCTTCTTCTAAATCACCATTTAAGAAAGGAGTTTTAACATCCATTTGATGTATTACTAAATCATGGATAACAGTGAGAGAGAAAAGTACGCGTATAGAAGTTATTCGTGTAACTGGTGAAAGGTATCAAAGAAATCTACATTTTCCTTTTGCCTATATCCTTTAACTACAAGACAAGCTTTATATTTTTCAATAGTACCATCGGGTTTTAATTTCTTTTTTAGTATCCATTTACATCCAATGGCTTTGCAACTAGGAGGTAAGTCAACCAAATGCCAAGTCTTATTATACTCAAGTGAGTCCATTTCATCATTTATGGCTTCTTCCCATAAGTTGGAATCTAAAGAAGATAATGCTTCTTTAATAGTTTGGGAATCTTCCTCTAAGGTATAAGCATAAAAATTAGACCCAAAATCCTTAAGGGTTCGATCTCGTTTACTTCCTCTAATTTCAGTATTTAATTCTTCAATTTGTTCACTAGTTCTAGTTATGGGTAAACTACTAGAAGACGAGCCCCCACTAATTTTAAATTTAAAGGGAAACCTATGTTCATAGAAGTCAACATCATTTGATTCTATAACTACATGATCTTTTAAGTCATAGAATTTATAAGCTTTACTATTCACAGTGTACCCTATGAATACACATTCATATGCTCTACTAGCAAGTTTATTTCTTTTATGATCAGGGATTCTAACATAGGCTAAACAACCCCAAGTTTTAAAATAAGTTGAATTAGGTTTCTTATTTTTCAAAATTTCATATGGTGAAATTTTATTTGTAGATTTAGGAACTCTATTTAGCACATAGCAAACAGTTAATAAAATTTCTCCCCACCAATGGGAAGCATCACCAGAGTTTAATAAAATTGCAACAACTGATTCAGTAAAAATTCTATTTTTTCTTTCAACTTTGTCATTCATTTTAGGAGAATAAGGTGCAGTTTTTTCATGAATAATTCCATGAGTTTTATAAAAATCATTGAAGATATTGGAATCATATTTGGTGCCTCTATCACTTTGAAACCTTTTTATTTTCCTATTAAGTTGATTTTCAATCTCAGTCATAAATATTTTAAACATGTCAAACGCTTCACTTTTATTTTTCATTAGATATACATAAGTGTAATCTGAATAGTCATCTATAAAAGTTATAAAATAACATTTTCCATTTCTTGTTAAATTTCCATTAAGTTCACATATATCAGAATGAATTAATTCTAAAGGTTCAGATTCTCTAACTACTTATTTATGTGAAGTTTTGGTTATTTTAGCTTGACTACAAAAATCGCATTTTTCAAAATCATTTAAAGATAGTTTAGGAATTAGTTCTAAGCTACTCATGTTCTTGATTATGTGTTTATTAGCATGACAAAGTCTAGCATGCGAAATATTAAAAGAACTCAACATGTAAGCAGAAGATGAGGTTTTATTGATTTCAACGTTTAATTTAAACATGCCATCAGTGGCGTACCCTTTTCCAACAAATATATTATTTTTAGTTATAGTATATAAATCAGCCCCTATAGTTTGAGTAAACCCATCTTTGTTAAGAAGATAGCCTGAAACCAAGTTCTTTCTCATCTCTGGAGTATGCAGGACATCCTTTAAGATGATAGACTTTCCAGAGGTAAACTTCAATACCACCTCACCAGTACCAGCAACTTTAGTGGAGTGGGAGTCACCCAGCAGCACTTTCTTATCCTCAGAATCAGAATAGGACTTGAACATGTCTCGATCATAGCAGACATGGCGAGCAGCACCAGTGTCCACCCACCACCCTTCGGATCCACAAACAAAATTAACTTCAGTTATCATAGCAATAAGTTGATCTTCGGTAAGGTTCGCCTGTGGGGCAGGATGATTCCTATTCTGGTAGTTTCTAGCCAAGTGGCCAGGTTTGTTACAACTATAACACATGAATGTGTTATTCCTTAAGGGGGGTTGAGGTCCATTCTGGGAAGGATAGTTTCTATTTCTATTTTGGTGGTTGCGGTTCTGGTTGTTATTACGATTCTGAGTTTTCATATTCCTACCTTTAGGTTTCAGAATTGTAGAGGAGGGTTTCTTATTGGTATTGTTATTTGAGACTACGAGTATTTCATTTCTTTGGTCTTGTTTTCGGGCTTCTTCTTCTATTCTTAACAAGGTTATAAGACTTTCTAAAGAAAATTCCTTAGTTTTATGCCTAAGTGTATTCTTAAAATCTTTCCAAGCAAGGTAATTTATCTATAATAGCCTACTTGAAGTTGTTCATCTAAAGTCATACCTTCCGTGGTTATTTCATGTTCTATCTTCCATAGTTTATGCGATTGAGCTTCCATTTGATTTGCCATCAATCATTTGAAACTTCATGTACCCTAATACAAAGATACTTTAGTTCCGACCAATTTCGTACTTGTCGTACTTTTGAAGTGCTTCCAAATTTCCTTAGCAAACTTATCGTAGTTATAATAGTCAGCAAATCATCAACTAAACCATTAAGAATATAATTTTTGCACAGAAAATCATTTTTGCATCCAGTGTCTAAATCCTTAGTCGTGCATCTTCAAGTAGGAGTAGACTGTATTGGTTTTTCAATAGTAAGGGCTGAAACAACTTTTTCTATGGTTAAGAAAATTAACATTTTTTGTCTCCATAGTTTAAAGTGAAGTCCCTCAAAACAGTATGGTTTGTTTAGATCGCTAGCTAACATTTCAAGATGGCATTTACGTATCAATACGCCTTAAAATTGTTGATACAAGTTTGTTAATAAATGATTGAAACAATATTATGGGAAAAACTGTATGAATCGGCTTGGGTTGAGTCACTAGGTCGCTACTCTTTAAGACGCGTTTGCGGCTCTACCTAAATTTGTGCAAGCAAATACAAATTTCGTCGTCCCAGATAAAAACAACCCGTAATCTTTTTTTCTCGTCTCAAACTTCATGCAGATCGATGAAGACCTAATGCTACACCTGAAAAATTTGTTGCTCGAAAAACCAAAAAAATAACTTAGAGTTGCAGAGAGAATTATTTGTCTTAAGAGCGTAACGACCATTCTGAGTAATGAAGAATAACGGCCATTTTTGGATTAAAGACGAGTAACGGAAATTTTTTTTGAATAAAGAATACAATACCACCTCACCACTCGGATTCGGAATCGGACTCAGACTCGGCCGATCGGTTGGCGGCGCGCACGCGTACGTGTGGTATCACATTTGCCTAGGTCCTCTCCCCTTCCACAAAAGTGGGTGCCCCTTGAGGTCCAATCCCAATAACCAAATCTTCACTATTTATATCTCTTTAAAATAATGTAAAAAATCAATGTAGAACAAGGTACATTTTCCAACTATCAATTTTTTACTAAATTTCATTTTTTTTCCAACAATTACACCTCAGAACTTAGGCCGATGTTTTGCCAAAAAGATTGAAGGAACCAATAGTGCATAGAGTTTCTCATAAAAGTTGGGATACTCTAAACCATGCTGCACCATAAGTATATATAAGCTACCAAGTGCCATGACATTGACAACACTACCAATGTCATATGATATTGTTAGAAAGTCAATGCAAAGTTCCTGGTAGAGAATCAAGAACAAAGACATAAAGTAAATGAAATTGAAATTAAGAAACCTATCCAGTGTTCTATCAAAAAATAAAGAAAACTATTGTTTAAGCCTACTACAACAAAGCAGGATTAAACAGATATGGAATAACTTCCTGATGTAGACTGACAAGAACTTGTGAATCAGAAAGGCAGAAAGTCATGTAACAAACAGCTTAAATAGAGAAAATGCCAGTATATGGACATCTGAAAGAATTCATAAACACCCTTTGCATATTGACATCTTAACACCTACGTTACCTGGACTCGAGTATAAAGTTTGGCATGTCCAATTGTCCGACCCACTAAATTGAAGTTTTGTGATACGAGGGATATGGCTAGAAAGTGTCCAAATTTTAAATATGGGTACTTAGACTCCGCATGTAACTATATTAAGTCCAATTTTAAGAAGTTAGTCATGTCATCTATTTATCATTTTTTTTATAGAAAAATTTAAGTTAGGATAGAATTGAAATTAGCTAGAGGGTATTAGTAAATGTTTGAAGTAAAAGATGTATCAAAAAGTAAAAAAAGAATATTAAAATCATCAAAATTGATCTAAAATAATTAAAATGTTCACGAATATAATCAAATTACAATGTACAATTTTTCCAATAAATTCCATGAAAACGAACAGTCACAGGAATGGGCTGTTTGTTTGCGGAATACTACATCCCAGCTGCTTTCTATCTGTTTTCACTTTTTTTTAATTTGCCCTTCTCCAAGAAATTATGTGAACAACTTGACTCGGAACACCCCATAGTTCCCTGATTTTCCCTTCTTTCTTTATCCTCTTAATAAATCTCTAGTCTCCATAGTTTCGGCGGAAAACACTTCCATGGTTGCAGACCCATAAGTTTCTCCTTTCCTCCTCCCATCCATGGAAAAACTTCAAGTGTCCGATTTATTTTTTTTAAATGGCAGCATGGGTACACCACCCCCAACCAGCAGGCGGTTAGTCCGAGTAACATAGTTGACAAGATCACTCAATTGGCTACTATCAAACTATAAAGCTCCGTTCAGTAGTTTAATACGGGGAAAAAGTTCCTAATAGCTATGTTATTAATTCTGTTATTATATGCAAAAATGCAGTTGTTATTCATGAATCCGGTACCTCTAGTAAGATGATTATGAAAGTTTAACACTTTATTATAAAAAATAGTCATATTAGTGAGACTAGATGCGGAGGAGGAATTTTACCTTTCAGATAATAACTTAAATATCAGATGTTATTAAAAGGTTATATTTTAATAGTTTTATTTAATTATTAGTATTATTTTTATCATTTTTGTATGTGAATCAAAATAAAAATTTCAAAATACACCTTTTATTAAAGGGTTTTTTTTTTCTCAAAAAACTAACTACGGTTTAAAAAATAGCTTTTTTTTAACTAGAGAATTTTTTCAACACTTCCTCTTAAAAGTTACCAAAAAAATTGTTAAATTTTACATTTTAAAAACAAATAATATAAATAAATATTACAAAAATTATAACATTTTAATAATTTTATCAGGACATGATGAAAATATTTTTCATGATTAACTGATAGAGATAAATTAAGAAGATACATAAATATTGTAATTTTTTTTTACAAAGAATCTACCATATAAGATTCATTAATTTCTTAATAAGAAGTATCCAAACCCAACATTTTGGAGGAAAAAATATCAAAATCTAATTACGTATTAACAAATCATAAACGAACCATGTCTACTGTCTACTATGTATATCCTTAATTAATAAAATGATCAATTGTATTAATAATATTATCAACAAAAAAAATTCTAAAAATGAAAATTTTTATAATTACTTTTCAAAAAGAAGGGTGAAATTCAATAAAAATCTAAAAGGATATTTTGGGGTAAAAAAAATATTTACTATTTAAAAAAGATAAAAAATGTATCAATACTTAAATTAAGGTATTAAAACGTAATCTTTTCGTAACATGGAACATTAGGGGTATCAATACATTAATTGTGATACATGTAGAATAATAGATATACTAAATACTCATTTTTCATAATAATAAGATTAGTAGTATCAAATTTATAAATTCCAAGACTAAGATGTTTATTTAAAAAAAATAAAAAAGACTTCTGCCTCCCAGCCGTTTAATATCTATGTCCCCAACTCATTCGTTGCAAAAATATCAAACTGTAGCAGTGTAACATAATTTTGTCCCCAATTCTAACTTAAGATCCAGACATGTCCTAAAATAGGGTGCACAGAGATTTGGAGATGGTTAGTTTCTTAGCTTTCAAAAGGAATATTTTAGTCATTTACCTTTAAATATAAAGTTAAAGAAATAAATGAATATTTCACATGCTAAGACATCTGGTATTAAACAGAATTAAGCTTCAGGTCACAACATGCAAGAGAATTGTACACATTAAGTGAAAGCGGCAACCTGAGAAATGAAAACCATGCTTTGGTGAATTTAAGTTTCATCTTCTTGGCAATACTGGCTGCAGTCAAAACCAACACACAATTGGTATGAATAAAATTTTAGAATCATTAGAAAGAGGCTTAATTGAATATAGCTCCTTAGTGAGTAAATTTGAAAAGTCTCACATTAGTTAGGAACGAAAATAAATGTTATATTTTGGGCTATAAATATAACCCTCTTCTATCATTTGTAAACATCCCAAAATTTGTAAATCTCCGTCTCTTTTGTAAGAATAATTGATTAGCTTAATTTTGTCCAATTAGTTGTAATTTTGGAGTTCATCCATTTAGAGATAGTAGAAGTTGTCAACAACCCCCGAAAACCTAGGTAACATTTATACTGAAACTCGTTAAATTTCTGGTGTTTTTTTATTTTTCTGTTTTAATATTTCTACTTCAATATCTACTTTACTTTATTTTAACATTATATTTTCAATAGCATTATTTTGTCGGGTTAGTTTGACTTTTATTCATTTAAATCATAAGTAAATAATAACTACTTAGAATAAGAAAAATATACTTAATTTTTCTAACAATTTACCTTAAAACTATGCTTCTCAAGCTTGTTTAGTTTGCCTGATGCTTCAAAAGGCTCTCCATTTTGTAGTCTCGAGAAAAAAACATTTATCAATAATAGGAAGAAAGAGAGCTATGTGTTGGGAAATAACGCAAATTCCCGATAAGCCAGATTTATGAGAAAGCAAGAATAGAAAAATAACACACAAAATTTGATAACGGAGTTCGGCCAATCTTGCTTACGTCTCCGGACCCGTCACAGATCTTTTACTGAAAGGGGAGAAATTACACAAGGTGTTTACAACACTCATAACTCACAACCCAATTACACCCAAGAAAATTACTCTCAATTTTCTCTCACAAAAGCTTTTCTCTCTAAGCTTTTCTCTCAATTGGAATGAACACTTTGGATGATTAATTCATTACAATTACACATCTATTTATAGGAAAATTCACTCCTTGAATTACTCCTTAAATTAATGGTTCCTTAAATTGCTCCTTGAATTAAGCTCCTTGTTTTGCTCCATGAATTGCTCCATGTTTTGCTCCTTGTTTTGCTCCATGAATTGCTCCATGTTTTGCTCCTTGTTTTGCTCCATGTTTTGCTCCATGTTTTGCTCCATGTTTGCTCCTTAAATTAAGGAGCTTTATAACACTATGAATAGTCTAATAGATGAAACACATAAATTATATCAGAAGTGAAAATTCATTTTAGATGCCATACAATGAAGCCTTAAAATCTAAATGATCAAGACAGATTGAAATAGCATAAGAGGTGCGTGCAAAAGAAACTCATACTACCAATTTTCAGGTAGGATTGCGTTGAATATCGGCCCAAAATACATCTAAATCCTCATATATATATATATATATTTGCTGCCAAATTAAAATAGAAGAGATCATAACCGGAGAATAGAAGAAAGAAAAGGGAGATCAGCCCCTAAGGGAAAGTTGTCCATTTCTGGTGTTGGTAGAGTTTCTCCCATTTGTATGGTAATATTTAATTAAATAGTAAATTTGTTAATTTATTTTGCTATATAAATTATCAGTAAATTAAAGAGAGTTATTTTCTAGGTGTATTTTGGATTTCGATATACTTAGTGAAGCTCTTTGAATATTGGTGTTTATATCTCTATTTTATTATTAGTAGATTTTCCTTGGTGTGCCGTTATTAGTATAGTAGACTTTTCATATTGAAAAGTTGAAGCACTTAAATCATTGTGTGTTATCTATTTTCTCACTGCTTATTATTTTGCTATTACTTATAATTATATACTTGTGCAACCAAAATTGGACCCAAACTTCACTCTCCAAGTGATAATTTATAACAAATTGGTATCAGAGCATTGGGTTATTCTGTTATTTATTGGAATTGATCAAGTTTACTCTTTTGGACTTATTTTGAGCTTCTAATTATCTGATTGGTTTCATATTTTTTTGGTTGTGCTTCTATTTATTTAATATTGGGTTTTCTATCATTACAGCAAAATACGAAATTGAGAAATTCAATGGTAAGAATGATTTTAGTCTCTTGCAAATGAAGATGCGAGCCGTATTAATTAAAGAAGAGATTGTTAAGACACTTGAAGGTAAGGATAAATTGTAAGAAAAATTGATTAATGAAGAAAAAGATGCATTGATGGAAAATGCTCTCAGTTTAATTCAGTTATCCTTGTTTGATGAGGTACTAAACGAGGTTGGTGATAAGAAATCTCCTGTTGGGTTATGGCTTAAATTGGAAAATTTGTATAGGACCAAGTCTTTGATAAGTCGGTTATATTTGAAACAACACTTATATACATTCAGAATGTCAAAAGGTACACCTTTACATGATCACCTTGATGAATTTACTAAAATTATTCATGATCTAAAAATGGTGGTGTTAAAATTGATGATGAGGATCATGCCTTAGTTCTATTATGTTCTTTACCTCATTCATTTGAACATTTTGTTGATACCATTCTTTATGAGCAATACACTATTTCTTTGGAGGATGTCAAAGTAGCTTTGAATTCTAGAGAATTGAAGAAAAAAGTGTCTACAAGCAACAATGATAATAGAAATGGTTTATTTGTAAAAGGTAGAAATCAAGAAAAAGGCATAAGAAATAATAGAGGTAAGTCTAGAAAAAGAAAAGATAAATGCAACTATTGCCGTCAGGAAGGGCACAGGAAAGTAATTTTTTTCGAAACTCAAAGGTAAAGAAAAATATGTCACAAAGTCTTTTGGTACTTATGATGTTACTGGTGTTGTAGATATTATTAGTTTTAATGGTGAAAATATTTTATCAGTATCTATTGGTTCTCCTAGAGATGTTTGAATTCTTAATTTGAGTTGCACTTACCATATGTGCCCTAGTAGTGACTGGTTTTCTTCTTATCAGTCTATTGATTATGGTGTTGTCTTGATGGGAAACAATGTGTCCTATAAGGTTGTTAGTATTGTTATTGTTCGATTAAAATGTATGATGGTATTATTAGAACTTTACAAGATGTTTTCCATGTTCTAGATTTGGAAAAGAACTTGATATCTTTGGGTACACTTGATTCACAAGGCTAAAGTATGTAGTTGAAGGTGGAGTTTTAAAAGTTATTAAGGGTGCTCTCTTTGTAATTAAAGGGCAATTGTTGCATGGTCTCTATGTGCTTCAGGGTAGCACTTTTATTGGAAGTATTTCAATTTCATCCTCACCAGATCAAGATTCAACTACTACTCGATTATGACATATATGGTTAGGACATATACGTGAGGCAGGGATGTCTATTTTGAGCAAACAGAATTTGCTTGGTTGTCAGAATATTAGGAAGCTTTATTTCTGTGAGCACTACATCTATGGAAAGAATCGCAAGGTCAAGTTTAGTATAACCATCCATAAAATGAAAAGTATTGTTGATTATATTCATTTAGATCTTTGGGATCTTTCTCTTGTTGTGTCTAAGGGTGGTCACCGGTATATGTTGACTTTTATTGATGACTTCTCTCGTCATGTTTGGGTGTATTTTCTGAAGAACAAGAATGATGAGTTCTCAAAATTTGTAAAATTCAAGGCTTGTATAGAAAATCAAACAAGTAAGAAAATCAAGCACTTAAGGACTGACAATGGTTTGGAATTTTGTGAAAGTTAGTTTAATGAGTTATTTGAAAGAAATGGCATAGTGAGACATCACACTGTGCGTTATACACCACAACAAAATGGACTAGCAGGATGTATGAATATGACTCTCTTAGAAAGAGGTCTGTGTATGCTCTTTTAAGCTGACTTGGATAAATCCTTTTGGGTTGAAGCTTGTAACCATACCTGCTATTTGGTGAATCGGTCTCCATCAACTGCAATTGAGTTGAAGACTCTGTTTGAGGTATTCTCTAGTACTCCTGCTAATTGTTTTGATTTGAAATTTTTTGGTTATTCTGCTTATGCTCATGTTAATGATGGTAAACTTGAGCCTAGGGCATTGAAATGCATATTTTTGTGGTATCCTTATGGGGTGAAGGGTTATAGATTATGGTATGTTGAACGCAAGTCACCTAAAATTTTGATTAGTAGAGATGTTAAGTTTGATGAGTTTTCCATGTTGGAAAAGAAAAAAAGAGTATATTGTTGCAAATAAAGACCACGGTGTTAGTGAACAAGTGGAGCTTGAGAGTGAAGCTCTTAGTCAAGTGCAATAGGGCACTTCAGATTAGCCATATATGGATGAGTAGATGATTCTGCTAATGATGTAGCAGAAAAGAAACATGAGCTACCATATAGTATCGATAAGGGTAAAGGAATAAGAGAGATTTAAACACCCTTAGAGGTACGCAAATGCAGACTTAGTTTCTTTTGCATTGTTTGTGGTAGAGTTTATTGAGGTGCATGAACCTTCTAGTTATCATGAAGCTTTTACTTGTGATGAGTATGTTTAGTGGCTCGTTGCAATGGTTGCATTGTTTAACATATAATTAGAACAACTTGATGTCAAGAGAGCCTTCTTACATGGTAAGCTTGAAGAACAAATATATATACATCAACCAGAGGGGTTAGTTGTTCCAAGTAAGGAAGATCATGTTTGTTTATTGAAAAAATCTTTATATGGATTAAAACAATCCCTTAGGTAGTGGTATAAATGGTTTGATTCTTTTATGATTGATCATAGTTACTCTAGGAATGATTATGATAGTTGGGTTTATCATAAAAGACTCTATAGTCTCAACTTAGTGGTGAGTTTTAGATGAAAGATTTGGATGCAGCGAAGAAAATTTTGGTCATGAAAATTTACAAGGATAGACAAGCAAACAAGCTTTATTTGACTTAGAAAAGTTATATTGAAAACGTTCTTGAACGTTTTGGTGTGAAAGAGTCTAAACCTGTGAGTATGCCATTATATGCGTATTTCAGGATTTCTTTGGATTTGTTACCATAGTCAAAGGAAGAAAAGCAATACATGTCTCAGGTTCCATATGCTAGTACTGTTGGTAGTTTGATGTACGCTATGGTTTGTACTCGTCCAGACATTTCACATGAAGTTAGTGTTGTTTGCAGATATTTGGGAAATCTTGGAAAGGGTCATTGGCAAGTAGTGAAATGGATACTTCGGTATTTGAGAGACACATCTTATTTTGGTTTGGTATATAATGGAAGTTCTAATACTAGTTATAGTGTTATTGATTATTTGGACTCCGATTATGTTGGTAATTTGGATAGAAGAAGATCTCTAATAGATTATGTCTTCACTCTTTCTCATTGTGTCATTAGTTGGAAGGGTACTTTACAATCTACAATTGTTTTGTCTACGACAAAGGCAAAATATATTGCAGCAATAGAAGTAGTGAAAGAAGTTATTTGGCTTAGAGGTTTGGTTTGTGATTTGGGTTTACAGCATGAAACTTTTGTTGTATTTTGTGATAGTCAGTGTGTGATACACTTGACCAAGAATACTATGTATCATGAAATAACCAAACATATTAATGTTAGATATCACTTCATTCATTATATTGTATCTTAGGACGTTATTGTTGTCAATAAGATAGTCACTATAGAGAATTCAGATGATATGTTAACCAAATCAGTTCCATTTAACAAATTCAAGTATTGCTTGGACTTGATTGGTGTTTGTAGAAGATAATCACCCTTCGGGGCTTTAGACGACGATTATTTGATAATCCAAGGAATTTCATATTTGAAGAACTTATTTCCTATTTTGAGTGAAGGTGGAGATTTATTGAATATTAGCCCAAAACAATTCAGGCCCAAAACCTATCTTAATTCTCAGCCTATATACCTATATATATGTGTGTGTGTGTGTTTGTTGCCAAATTGAAATCGAAGAGAGCACAATTGCAAAATAGAAGAAAGAAAAAGGGAGATCAACCCCAAGGACAAGTTGTCTATTTCTAGTGTTGGTAGAGTTTCTCTTATTTGTATGGTAATATTTGATTAAATAGCAAGTTTGTTAATTTATCTTGCTATATATATTACTAGTAAATTAGAAAGAGTTATTTTCTAGATGTATTTTAGATTTTGGTATATTTTGTGAAGCTCTTTAAATATTGGTGTTTGTATCTCTATTTGATTATTAATAGATTTTTCTGGATGTGTCATCGTCAATGTAGTAGACTTTTCACATTGAAAAATTTAATTACTTAAATTATTATGTATATTTATTTTCTCAATACTTTTATTTTACTGTTACGTATAATTATATATTTGTGCAATTAAAATTGAACATGAACTTCACTTTCTTACAACATATCGTACAAAATCATGATAATTTAAGTTTACAAATATTTGTTTGAATTAAGAATCTGGGTTTATATAAACTTCATAAGTCAGGCAAAGTCAGAAGATTGAACCAACATTTTAAATTATTCTTCCCAAATTATCAATTAATTTTCTTGGTATTTTTCACTATCCTCTGCACCATGCAGCTAGAGGAAAATGAAGGACATCGGAAATTAAACAAAAAAAAAAATGCAAAGAAACAGTAACAAAGGATTGATGAAATTAAACCCACCAAATTGAAAGACAAGAGAAACCACCTGATCCAGCCCATATTGCATAAACAGTTTTTTCAACTGGGTCTTCTAGTGACAGTACACGTGATAAAATATAATGTACCTCGCTTATTAACTGTTCAGTGCTGCAACAAATTAAACGTTTAATGTTAAAAAGGCAATAATTTTAACAGTTGTTATACAGAGGAATGAATATGCATATAACATGAAAAGATAAAGCTACTCCTCAAGAAAGTTTGGTATAAGGTTAGTGGTCACAGGCAGTAAACATATTTTTGAACTGTTTGAATGCAATTTTTTTATAGGACAATGAAGAATACAAGATACAAGATGAGCAAAGTATAGATGGAAAGCGAAAAGGTTATTCTTTATTCTCTCTCTCTCTTTTCTTTGAGGTGATGAAAAAGAATGAAAGAAAAAAGAAGTAATTTACGAGAGGGAAAAGCAGAAAAAAAAGTAAAGACAAATTTTCTCACCTTAATTGAATGTAAGCGTTTATTAATATTATAAAGGGCTCTCCAAAATCAAATATCATCCTCCCTCGAAAAAAAAATATTTATATATTATAGAAAGAACGAAAGAAACCAAATTTAAGGGCCGAAAAGAGAGTAAAAAACATCCTCGTTATATATAAAAGAGATATTTTCTTGTGCTATAAATTAGCACCAAGTAAAGTTAAGTTCGAATTCAATTTAACTGTACAAATATATAATTATAAATAACAGTAAAATAATAAATAGTAAAAAAAATAAATAACATATAATAATTTAAGTGATTCAATTTTTCAATATAAAAAATCTATTCTACTAACGATGATATTTCGAGAAAAATCCATTAATAATCAAATAAAAATACAAACACTAATATCCAAAAATATTCACAAAATATACCAAAATCTAAAATACACCTAGAAAATAACTCATAATTTATTGATAATATATAGTAAGATAAATTAACAAACTTACTATTTAATCAAATATTACTATACAAATGGGAGATTCATTGGCTGAAAATGGAGTTTGGCAACTCTCTCTTCTCTGTTTTCTTTTGTTTTGTAGTTACTAACTCTTTTTTTTTCTTCTCACAATTCACAGGCAACTGTGGAAGGAAACAAATATACATACATCCACTAGGGTGCACAAGTTGAAAAACAATTGGGCTTTTGGGCCAATAAAAAATAACAAATCTCCACCATGACTCAAAAATGAAGCAAGTTCTTTAAATATGAAATTCCTCATATTACCAAATAACGGTCGTCTAAAGCCCCGAAGGGTGATCATTTACTCCAAACACCAATCAAGTCTAAGCAATGCTTAAACTTGTTAAATGGAATTGGTTTGGTAAACATATCAGCTAGATTCTCTATAGTGACTATCTTATTGACAATAATAACGTCCTAAGATACAATGTCATGAATGAAGTGATATCTAACATCAATATGTTTGGTTATTTCATGATACATAGTATTCTTGGTCAAGTGTATCACACTCTGACTATCACAAAATACAACATAAGTATCATGTTGTAAACCCAAATCACAAACCAAACCTCTAAGCCAAATAGCTTATTTTACTGCTTCTATTGCTGCAATATTTTCTACCTTTGTCGTGGACAAAACAATTGTAGAAGGTAAAGTAGCCTTCCAACTGATGGCATAATAGAAGAGAGTGAAGACATAACCTATCAAAGATCTTCTTCTATCCAAATCACCAGCATAATCAGAGTCCATATAACCAATAACATTACAACTAGTATTAGAACTTCTATCGTATACAAAACCAAAATTAAATGTGCCTCTCAAATACCGAAGTATCCATTTCACTACTTTCCAATTACCCTTTCTAGGATTCCCCATATATATGCTAATAACATTCACTGCATGTGAAATGTCTGGACGAGTACAAACCATAACGTACATCAAACTACCAACGACACTAGAATAAAGCTTGCTTGCTTATCTATCCTTGTAAACTCTTTCACGCCAAAGCGTTTCAGAACTTTTTCAATGTAACTTTTCTGAGTCAAATAAAGCTTACTTGCTTATCTATCCCTGTAAATTTCCATGCCTAAAATTTTCTCCACTGCACCCAAATCTTTCATCTCAAACTCACCACTAAGTTGAGACTATAATTTCTGAATATCAGACTTATTCTTAGAAGCAATAAGCATGTCATCAACATAAAGCAACAAATAGAAAGATGGACCATCGTGGAGTCTTTTATGATAGAAACAACTATCATAATCACTTATAGACTAACCATGATTAATCATAAAAGAATCAAACCATTTATACCACTGCATTGGGGATTATCTCAACCCAGATAAAGACTTTTTCAATAAACAAACATGATCTTCCTTACCTGGAACAACAAACCCCTATGGTTGATGCATATATATTTGTTCCTCAAGCTCACTATGTAAGAAGGCTATCTTGAAATCAAGTTGTTCTAATTGCATGTCAAACAATGCAACCATAGCAAGCAATATAGGAATAGAACTATATTTCACAACAGGTGAAAATACTTCATTGAAGTCAATACCCTTCTTCTGAAAATAACCCTTTCCAATAACACGTGCCTTGAACCTAGCTGCTTCAACCTCATATATACCTTCCTTTTTCTTGAAGACCCATTTGTTTCCAACAATCTTTTGGCCCTTAGGCAGTTTCACCAATTTCCAAGTATGATTCGTATAAAGTGCTTCAATATCTTAATTCATAGCAATAAACCATTGAACAGACTCATCACAAGTGAAAGCTTCATGATAACTAAAAGGTTTATGCACCTCAATAAACTCCACCACAAACAATGCAAAAGAAACTAAGTCTGCATCTGCGTACCTCTGAGGGCATCAAATCTCTCTTATTCTTTTACCCTTAACGATACTATATGGTTGCTTATGTTACTCTTCTGCTACATCATGAGCATAATCATCTATCTCATCCACAAATGGTTGGTCTAAAGTGCCCTCTTGCACTTGACTTGGAGCTCAACTCTCAAGCTCCACCTGCTCACTAACATCTTTGTCTTTACCTACAACAATAAACACATTTTTTCTTTTCCAACATGAAAAACTCATCAAACTTAACATCTCTACTAATCAAAAATTTAGGTGACTTGGATTCAACACACCATAATCTATAACCCTTCACCCCAAAAGGATACCCTAAAAATATACATTTCAATGCCTTAGGCTCAACTTTACCATCATTAACATGAGAATAAGCAGGACAACCAAAAACTTTTAAATCAAAATAATTAGCATGAGTACCAGAGAATACCTCAAACAGAGTCTTCAACTCAATTACAGTTGATGGAGAACAATTCACCAAATAGTAGGCATGGTTACAAGCTTCAGCCCAAAAGGATTTATCCAAGTCAGCTTAAAAGAGCATACACAGACCTCTTTTTAAGAGAGTCATATTCATACATCCTGCTAGTCCATTTTGTTGTGGTGTATAATGCACAGTGTGATGTCTCACTATGCCATTTCTTTCACATAACTCATTAAACTAACTTTCATAAAATTCCAAACCATTTTCAGTCCTCAAATGCTTGATTTTTTTTACCTGTTTGATTTTCTATACAAGCCTTGATTTTTACAAATATGGAGAACAAATCATTCTTGTTTTTCAAAAAATACACCCAAACATGATGGGGAAAGTCATTAATAAATGTCAACATATACTGGGCACCATTCTTAGACACAACACGAGAAGCACTTGAAAGATCTGAATGAATATAATTAATAGTACATTTCCTTTTATGGATGGTTTTACTGAACTTGACCCTACGATGCTTTCCATAGACACAGTACTCATAGAAACCAAGCTTCTAAGTTTTTTGACCACCAAAAAAATCCCATTTGCTCAAAATAGACATCCATTCCTCACTCACATGCCCTAACTGCATTTGCCATAATCGAGTAGTATTAAAATCTTGATCTAATGAGGATGAAACTGAAACACTGCCAATAACAGTGCTACCCTAAAGCACATAGAGGCCACGTAACAATTTCTCTTTAATAAAAATGAGAGTACCCTTACTAACTTTTAAAACTACACCTTCAGTTATATACTAATAGCCTTGCGAATCAAGAGTACCCAAAGATATCAAGTTCTTTTTCAAATCTGGAACATGGAAAACATCTTTCAAAATCCTATCAATACCATCATGCATCTTAATTCGGATAGTACTAAGACCATCAACCTTACATGACACATTGTTTCCCATCAAGACAACACCTCTATCAATAGAGTGATAAGAAGCGAAGCGGTCCCTACTGGGGCATATATGGTAAGTGTAACCCAAATCAAGAATCCAAACATCTCTAGGAGAACTAATAGATACTGATAGAACATTTTCACCATCGAAACTAGAACTATCTACAACACCACTAACATCATTAGTAACATAAGATGTAGTGGTAGATTTTTCTTTACCTTTGAGTTTCAGACAATTTACTTACTAATACCTTTCCTGATGGAAATAGTTGCATTTATCTTTTCTTTTTCTAGATTTGGACATAAACTTGCCTATATTATTGCTTGTGCCTTTTTCTTGATTTCTACCTCTCATAAATAAACCACTACTATTATCATTGCTACTTATAGACATATTTTTCTTCAACAATCTAGAATTTAAATATGTTTTGACATCCTCCAAAGAAATAGTGTCTCGTCCATATAGCATGGTATTAGAAAAATGTTCAAATAAACGAGGTAAAAAACATAATAGAACTAAGGCCTGATCATCATCATCAATTTTAACACCACCATTTTTTAGATTACGAATAATTTTAGTAAATTCATCAAGGTGATCGTGTAAAGGTGTACCTTCTGACATTCTGAATGTATACAAATGCTGCTTCAAATATAAATAACTTGTCAAAGACTTGGATAATTAAATTGAATTGAGAGCATTTTCCATCAATGCATCTTTTTCTTCATTAGTCAATTTTTTTTGAAAATTTATCTTTTCCTTTAAGTGTCTTAACAAGCCCTTCTTTAACTAATATGGCTCACATCTTCATTCGCCAGAGACTAAAATCATTCATACATTGAATTTGTCAATTTTGTATTTTTTGCCATGACATAAAACCCATTATTAAATAAATAGAAGCACAAACCAAAAAAATATGAAATCAATCAAATAACCAGAAGCTCAAAATAAATTCAAAAGAGCAAACTTGATCAGTTCTAATAAATAATAGAATAACCCAATGCTTTGATACCAATTTGCTATAAATTAGCAATAGTGAAAGCAAAGTTTAAGTGTAATTTGGTTGCACAAATATATAATTATGGATACTAGCAAAATAATAAGCAATGAGAAAATAAATGGTACACAATGATTTAAATGGTTCAATTTTCAATGTGAAAAGTCTTCTCCACTCACGATGGAACATCGAGAAAAATCCACTAATAATCAAATGGAGATATAAACACCAATATTCAAAGAGCTTCACAAAATATACCAAAATTAAAAATATACCTAGAAAATAACTCCCTCTAATTTACTGGTAATAATAAGATAAATTAACAAACTTGCTATTTAATTAAGTATTACCAGACAAATAAGCTTACTACATATAACCTCTCTTTTAATCTACTCTGCAAAATTTGGGAAGAAAAAAATGAGAGATTCCTTGGCTGAAAATGTGATTCCTTTGACTTATTACCCTTGTTTATAACAAATATATTATATAAGATCTTATAGTTTTATTTTGCCAAAACTAACTTTATACAAATTAGTTTATATATTATAAACAGTTTTATGTATTTCTTTGACTCTTAGATATATAAAATTTATCAAAATATAGATATTTTATTTGATATAAAAATTTATAGATATATCTTTTCAAACAGTCATGGTCGCACTTTTGTAGAAGATTTCACAAAAATGGTAGCAAATAGGTAGGGTGGCTTCTTTTATGAAAATGTTCTTGTATAATTGATATGACTTAACACTAAAATGAAGAGTAATACATAACGAAATATGAAGGTTAAAAAATATTATCTCATAGATTTATTTATCTTATTGATAACTAGTTTTCAATCAAAAGCTTTGATGCATTTGAAAAATAGGGACCGATCATTATTATATATTTTTATAATAAATTTCTCCCAAAAAGAGGGAGGAATAAAAAAATTAATGTTGCCTTCATACGTCCTAAGAAACTTCTAAAATTATAAAATATTTAACATTCACATTTTACATAAAAAAAGTTATATTCATAATAGATTTTTTTCCCCGCAAAATTTTATTCATAATAGGTAAAAATAAGAAAATGAGTGAGGTGAGGAATATTTTAAGGCTTAGAACCAAAGGGAATAATTTAATGGTGAGAGGAATAAGAGGTCTGTTAGGATGGTCTAATTTTTAGAGTGATAAACTAGAAAGAAATCAGAGAATTTGACAAAATGTGTAGATCTCTTATGAGATCCATGTATATATAAGAAATTACAGGTACACGTGTCGATCATATAGGGGTACACGTCATAGTAGGTCAAGAGGTTACATATGTCAAAAAAACATTTTAAACTTGAGGTAGACCACTACATAGCTTGGGTTGGCGGTTGACCTTCCAATATCCAAAACTACTATACATAAGTAAGGGCACCTTATGAGTATAGTTGTAGGGCGTAAGCACAAAATGGTCTTCTTAGGTTGAATCATTTGATGGCCCGGGCTAGTAGTTGGATCGGGATATGATTCGATCCATATATTCAAACATCAAGTCCCCTTACTCTTTCAGCTCAGTTCTTCAACATAGGTGAAAGAGTAGCAACCGAGCAATAAATTTGAAACGCTTGGAACGTCCTAATAAATACTTTTCAGTTTATTAGAGAGAAATTATATGCATATCTACATAATGAGGAGCCAAGGAGTTTATTCATTTCATCATTTCCTGGATATCGAACAAAATTTGGAACAAAAATGCTTTGTCTCTTCAACTCTCGCCATATAAGTTCTTTACTTAGGTAGTAAGAAAAATAATTCAGCACGTACTTACTATTGCTCTGGCTGTTAAGAATACCTCTTCGAGTCTAATATTTTTTTAATTTCTTTTTAGGTTGATCTCTAAATTCACTCTCCTTTTTACTTTCAAAACACGTCCTTAGGTAACTTCTTTCTCCTCATACTTTATCATTTTGTGTTTTATAATATTTTATGGTGACCATGCATAGAAAGTTATCATCACATGCTACTGGGCATGTAGTCTTTCCCTTGTACTCCTTAGGCTCTTCCTCTTTGGAAAGCCCTCAATACCCTAACTTCTGAGGTCAGGTAGAAAGTGATGCACTGAGGTCCACTAACGAAACGAGCACTTTGAGTGAATAGGAAATGTACGATCTTATTCCTTCTACATCTACATCTCGCCTATAGATAACACCTAGAATTGGGTTGAATGTACCTCATACCTAGATATCAATCTCGAGATCATGGAGGAAAATATCCAGGAAAAAAGGCACTAGTGAACTCATAGATCGAACTAAAGGTTGGCCGACTAAGGTTAAACCAAAGATTTATCTCCTCGGGATGAGGAAAGGCTAAGAAAGATGTACGATATTTCCTCCTCAATTTAGATAATGATCCTCGTGATGGGTTTTCTTGACAGCAACCCACCTCCAATTGAGTGCACAATGTTTCATGAAAAGGCATTATGGATAGAGGTCAAGTTTCCAATGTTATTGGCTAGAACTCAGCTTGTACTAGGCTAACTAATTCTAAATGGGTGGAGGTACCTACTTTGCCTCACCCTTATATATAAAGAACTCGGGGTCAAGTTAGAAATACCCAAGTTTAATGAGGCATACATATTAAAGCAGAGTCCCACAAATACAAGAAGGGTCTATATGTCAGTCAAATAGGACTAGAGCATAAACGTGATCCTTCACGAGAATGAGAAGAATTGGAAGGAGTACTTATTCTACGTGTCTAGTTGATGGGAAACGCCAGTTAGTGACATAAGGTTGATAAGGAGCATCTAGACTAATACCAAACTTGTGATCAGGAATATGGGTTTCTTATCATGACCTTGAGCCCCGAGGCCAAACAATGATTGGATGATATCTTGAACTATCTACCCTAGAAAACATAATAGAGGAAACTGTTAAACACCCCACACTTTATTGCTTATGGGTTGATAAAATGAGGCTCAGTAGATCCCATAGAATAATTCGTAAACCTCAGGCACCCATGAAGCATAAGACTCCTTCCACATACTTTGGGGGAGGTTTGGAGTTATCCCTGATGATGGTGAACTATCCTCGAGCTTTCTATAGATAACTCGTTTTTTGTTTAAACTGAGTCTTTAAAATCAAACACCCTCATTTTCTTTTGTTTTTGTAGTTAGCATGGAGTTTAATGTCGATACCCTATTGGTGTGACTTCAAAGCAGGGTTGCTAAATAAGAGGCAAACTCTCAAAAAATCATAGCTCCCTCTTAAGGATTGGGCTCCTCCAAGGGAAATAAGAGGAGAAAGTCCTCTAGGTAGGAGACCACTCCCACACTATCGAATAAGAAAAACAACGTGACCATTGATGAGCCCATGCTCGCACCTATACCTTTGAACATCGTCGGGTCCATGCTAGCTTCCCCAGGTCATTCCTATACCATCACCTAAAGCCAACAAACACCTACCCTCTTAGTGAAAAATGCAAGGAAGGGTAATGGAATTATTGACAATCTCATTGTAAAATTTGGGGGAGTGGCCTTGTATATGGGTATGGCTCTAGAAAGGGTGGACTATTATGTGGATAACATTCTTTACATGGTACATGAAAGACAACTCGATGCTATGTGTAGAGATGTTGATTATAGGGTCATTATCAATAGAATCTTATACCAAGTAAGTATTACCTTAAGCTTTTATGTATTCCATCTCTATTTTTTATATTTTTCTCATATCACGTTATTTACCTTGTTTTCATGTCGAGCTCCTTCATAGGCTTAGTAGAGTTTGGGGTGTTGAAAAGTTGAAGCATGACCTCGTGGTGGAAAAAGAGAGCCATGCCTATACTCGGGCTAAGAATGTTGTGTTATTGACCAAGGCTAACAAGTAGAAGGGTGAGGCCATCAACAAGGAGGAAAAATTGGCGAAGGCCGTATAAGAGCTGAATGAGAACTCAAGGCTCTTTGAGATGCTCATAGAGGCCTAGGGAAAACTCAAGGCTGAGGTTGAGGCTTATAAGCATGATCTTAACAATGCCAAAGACATGTTTTCTTACAAACAAGGGAAAATAAGTAGTGATCTTGATGCCATGGCTGAACTGCTCTCATCGAGTATTGAGATTAGGTATAACTTGGCCATGGAATCCATTAAGAAAGAATCCAAAAAGAAGGGCCTTGTAATACAACTATCAAATCCTCAAGATTATAGGTACACCAAACTTATATATGGGCATGCTCAAACTTAGGATGAGGGTGGCGAGTAGGGCGAAGACTCTGGGGCAAGTGATAGTGAACCTAGGATGGGAGATGAATAAGGTGGAGATGGAGCTGGGGATCCTTAGTTCTTTAGTGGGCCCGAGCCCCTTTATTATGTATATATATTTTTTGTTTATGACAAAGGCTCGATGCCTTCTTCATTATATATGGGCATGAGCTTGTTCTTTGTAATCAATCACACTTTGTTAATAAGAATTATATTGAAAAACTTATATTGTATGTATACTTGTGCATTTATAGTATTTATTAATGATGTTGACCCACCTCCTTACTTTTTAAGACATTTGTCAACATGGTTGTCCCAATGTCCTTCCATATAAAAAGGGATTAGGGATACTATAATTCAAATATCCTTTTCTATTTGAAGAAACTAAAAAAAATCACTCCATATTTGTTGCTCAAACCTTATGGATTTTGATCGAGTAAACAAATGCTTAGCTCGAGCTTTAAAACTAGAGAACGGTAGGCTAAACATCAAGGTAGAGAAATTAAAGTTCGAATTGTCCAACCATAAGGATAAGCTCTCTTTTTATGAAGAGATCAAGTGGGAACTCTCGAAAGAAGAACCATGAATAAAATGGTTATTCTGGTTGACAAAGAGTCCCATTAGGTGAACTTTTACACGAAACGATCTAAATGAGTATTCCACGAGGTGATGGGTGTTCCTAAGGAATTGGAACCTTTCATACTTAGCTTAAATTAGCCCCTACCAAAGTAGGGGCTAATATCTATAAAAAGTTTGTTAAGAATCAGGCTAAGTTGTTACCTTTAGTGGAAGAGGCAAGCGACCCAAAAACTAATCGTGCATCCACATCTTAAGAAATTTTAATGATTTTGGGAGATTGAGCTTTCCATTAATGAACTTTAAAAGCTTTGTAAGCTCAAACAATAAACTTTATTTTTAATAGGATGAACTTGTGAAACTCGATCACTGAAATTTATTTTAATAGGATCACTGAAATATACTTTGTTCTTGACCGAAATGATCAGCTCATGACATGGAATCTTAAAGGGGAGTGTTTTACCTATTTTGCAACCAAGATGATTAACTCTCTTAACATCATCTTATTCGAGTGTTCTACCTGGTTCCTAACCAAGGTGATTAGCTCATGAAATAGAGTCTCAAGAAAGAATGCTCTACTTGGTCTAGAACCTAGGTAATCAACTATCTTAACATCATTTTGTCGAAGTGTTCTACCTATTTTCTAATTGAGATTATCAACTTGTGACATGGAGCCTTAAAGGAAAGTACTCTTTGGTCTATAACCAAGGTGATCTACTTTCTTGACATCATCTTGCCAAAGTATTCTACCTAGTTCTTGACCAAGGTGATCAACTCGTGATGTGGAGTCTTAAGAGAGAGTGTCGTACCTGGTCTATGACCAAGGTGATCAACTCTCTTAACATCATCTTGCCAGAGCCTTCTACTTGATTCCTGATCAAGGTTATCAGCTTATGACATAGAGTCTTGCTAGGAAATAGTGTCGTTAATAAACAAAAATTCATTATATATGTGTGTGTGTGTGTGTGTGTGTCTGTGTGTGTATGTGTATGTATGTATGGTGGTACATGGATATGGTAAATCAAAGTACAATAAAAGTGATACTTTTTCAAGTGTCGAGCATTCTAGCTTGCATCATCTTCATCTCTTTCAATGTGTTTCAATAAGTAGGCCTCTCTTGGTGTCACCCCACTTATTTGGTATGGACCCTTCCAATTTTCACCTAACTTGCCAGTAATCTACTCCTTTTTGTTAGGGAAGACCCTTTTGAGGATCTAATTACCTATGGTGAAAGATTTAAAATGTATGACTTTGTTATAATATAATAATCTATCACCTTTCCATTCTATTTAACAATCCTTCTCAAGGCTTCCTTTATTTTTTCTTCTACTAGGGTCAATTCAATTACTCTACTTGTAGTGTTTTGGTCTTCAATTAGGATTGATCTCATAGTGGCCACTGTGATCCCCATTGGTATCACATCTGCAATCATGTATACTAGTGAGAAAGGCATCTCATTAGTACTGCCTCTAGGATTAGTCTTTATGGCATATAATGTTTCAGGTAGCTCCTCAACCCATCTTCCTTTAGTACCCTCAAAATTTTTCTTTAATAGGTTGATTACCAATTTCTTAGAAGACTCTGCCTGATCGTTGACTTATAAGTAATATGGCATTGAATTGCATATCTTGATATTACACTTGGTGGAAAACTCTTTGATGTTATGACCCGTAAACTACCTTTCATTATTGATAACAAACTCCTTGGGTAGGATGAAGCGACAAACTATAGACTTCTAGATAAGTCGAATTACATCATCTTCCTTCATTCTTCCTAGAAGCTTTGGCTCTATCCATTTGAATAAATAATCTATAGTGACTAATAAGTCCCATCGTTGGCGTTAAAGGTTCTACTATATCCAATCTCTAATGTAGAAGGGACACACACTAACTATCCATATCATATGCCTAGGTGTACCTCATGTAATATGCTAGTATAGCGAACGAATAGTAACCCTATCCCATAATCCATTGGGACAACCTTCTTCCACCCATATAGGAGCTACACTCTTCCCGTGAGCTTCAAACATAATTTTTTAGACCACTCCCTAGCTATGCACAAGCGCCCGGGTCCAATGGATATTTTTCAATAAAATATATTGTTTTTGATCACGTATTGACCTACCTTATGTAGGTCTCCCTTTTTAGGAAGTTGAAGATAAAAGATAAAAGTAAACAATAGGTTGATGGCCTCATATATGCTTCCCACTATTTTTTTGGATTTTTCCAAGCTAGCCTTTGTTAGGATTGTTATAGAAATTACCCGAGTTCAATTGGCTTTGCGTACATCAGCTAGTATGGCTAAAGCGTTGACATAACCATTCTTATTTCTGGATATTTTCTTGATTTCAAAACAGGAAAATTTAGAGCATTCCTTTCATAGTCTCTTCAAATATGTCCTTATCTTGCTGTCTTTAGCCTCAAAAATGCCTAAGTATTGATTGACCACTAATTGTAAATCGATGTGCAAGGTAATGCTATCAATTCTAATCTTTTTTGCAATCATGGCACCAAATATAGCTACCTCATACTCTGCGATATTATTGGTCCTTGGATATCCATCGTGACAACATATTTGAAACAATTTTCATCATGATCTATTATAACCCTCCCTAGCCTAATACCATTATAGTTGTGCATGCCATTGACAATACTTGCTAGGTTAGTACCTTTCTTTGATCCATGACATATACTTCCCCTTGTACCTCACCATTGGTGACCTTTGGTGACTTGCTGAACTCAACAATAAACTCTACCACTATTTACACTTTAATGGAATTTATAGACATATACTTGATATTGTACTCTCTTAACTCTATTGAAATATGCCTCGGTCTCTTTACAACCTACATCCTTGTCAACATGCTCTTAAGTGGTTGTGAGGTATATGAGTCAAAGTAATGTATGAGTTTTCATGCCATCATTATTAGAGTAAATTCCAACTTGTAAAACGTTGGATACCTACTTTGGGCATCTATCAAGATTTAGCTGATGTAGTAGACAAGGTGTCTTTCATTCAGCAAGGAGTATGATACTATAAGTCTGGGGAGTAACAGCCAAATACAAATGAATTTTTTCTCCTAGGGAGGGACTGATCAGGATCAAAGGCTTGCTTAAGTACTATTTAATTCCTTGAAAAGCTCTATCATAATCTTCATTCCAGAAAATCGATGTGCTCTTTCTTAGCATTTTGAATAATGGAAAGCATTTGTCTGTGTAGTTGGAAATGAATATATTAAGTGCTATTATTCTTCCATTTAGTTGTTGAATCCCTTTTAAGCTGGTAGGAGGTTTCATGTTAACCAAGGCTTGTATCTTGTTTGAGTTGGCCTCGATTCCTTAAGTAGATATATGATATTCTAAGAATTTTCTTGAAGCAACACCAAAACACATTTTTTAGGGTTCAGACTTATAATACCTTCGAATTACGTGAAATACTTCTTCCAAGTCTTTGATATGGTTTGCTGGTTATGCTGACTTTATCACCATATCATCCATATATGCTTTTAGATTTCTCCCCAAGTGATCAACAAATATCTTATTGATGAGGTATTGATATGTGGCTCTCACATTATTTAAACCAAATAGCATTCAAGTGTAACAAAAGGCCTTTTCCTAAGTAATGAAAGATGTTTTATCCTTATCCTTTAGGTGCATTATGATTTAATGATAACCAAAATATGCATCTAGGAAACTTATCAAGCCAAAATTGGTGGTAGTATCAACTAGCTAATCAATACTTGGTACTATAAAATAGTCTTTTGAGAATGCATCATTCAAGTCTATGAAGGCTACACACATGCGAGGCGATTCACAAGCCTTTTTTACCAGCACCACATTTACCGACTAGGTTAGGTATTCCACCTCTCTAATAACCTTTGTCTCCTCTAGTGTGGTGACCCAACTTTTAATCACTTCATTATTTTCTCTTAGGAATTTTTCCTTTCTTTTCTTGATAGGTTCAGCTTTCAGATAAACATTCAACATGTGGGTTATAATCTTTGGATCAATCCTAAGCATATCTACAGGCCTCCATGCAAAGATATCAAAATTTTCTCTTAATAATTGAGATAGCTACTCCCTAACCTCTATTGTTAAGTCAATGCTCAATTTTAGAGAGTGGTCCCCTTTGTCTTTGATTGGTAAATCTCACATCTCATTTGAATTAACTGACTTTACTAGGCATCTACCCCTAGCCTTTTTTGACAAGGTCCATGCGGTAATTGCTACTTAGGAGCAACCCCCTTCATAATAGCATTATAATAACCTCTAGCCTTTTCTTAGTCCCCCTTATCTCTTTTATGCCTTCCTCGGTCGGGTATTTGATGACTTAGTAAAAAGTAGATAAAATTGTTTTCATCTTATGTATCCATAGTCTACCCAGAATGGAATTGTAATAGGCTGGGACATCAACTACCATAAAGTTTTTCATTACTATAGATCTCGTTGCCATGACTGGTAACATCACGATTCCAATTGCATAGGTAGTGTTGCTATTGAACCTTACCAGGGGAAGCTCTCTCCTCACGATGTCATATTCCTTTATACGTAGAGCCCTCATTGTCAACAATAAAGATAAGGTCAACAGAGTTCCCAATATCAATCATGATTCAACAAACATCATAGGATCCTACTCGTAGGGTGATTATTAAAGAGTCTTCATGGGTAGACGAGGTCTCATCCTTCCTAGAGAAGGTGATTTCAATAGAGAACCTCCTTTTATCCAAATTATAAACATGTAATAAATTGTGCATGTCTATAACATATCTTTTGTGTGAGTTACTAGAGGTTATATTGAGATCAGGCTCTCCATGTAGAGTATGGGTGGTCCTCACATTAGCCTTATTATGTGTGCCTATCCTACTGAGTGTTCACGTTCAGGCTATCACTCAGCTCCTATGCTATTATTTTCCATGAGGTCTCCTAAATATCCCTTGGATAACAAATATTCTATTTTTTATTTAGATGTCGGCAATCTCACATCATGTGGCCTATATCTTTGTGAAAGGCATACCACTAAGATGTGTCCTTATTTTTTGGGGGCCACCTAGCATTTTACTCATCCTCCATTCTTAATACCGCTTAAGCTAGGCTTACTCTCCAAGGTGGACCCCTGAATGGAGAGAGTGACCTCCTCCTAAGGCCTCTTATTCCTAATCCATTGGCCACTCACCTTGTGATTCGGCATGAAGCATTTGTTCTTGTTAATGATTTTGTCTTATTTTGACTTGTCTGGGCTTATTCTCCTCTTTTCCTTCTTTGGTACAAGTTCTACTATGACCTTACTATTTTTGTTTGACCGTAACTCCCATTCTACATTGACAAACATTCTTTCCTCTAAATAAGCTTCCTCCATTATCTAGATGACTATTTTGGCCAACTCTGCAAAAAAATTGGAGTTCCTTAGGAAACTCTCCTGAAAGTTTCTATCACAATAGAGTTAGGGTAGTCCGTTATTTATAGGTTAACCTTCTCATGTACTCTTCAATAGACTCCCTACTTCCTTGGGTGATCGAGAAAAAGTGATGAGATTCTTTCCTTAGAGGCTTATTGCAGGCATAATTAGTGATGAAGAATCTGGAAAACTAAGAGAAACATGTTATAGTACGGGATGCCAAGTTATTAAACCACTTTTATGCGCCATCGTATAGAGTGGTAGCAAATATTTTGCACATCATGTCATCTCTCTTGTCTTAAGTGAGGCTCACAAGGGTTATAACCATCTTGAAATGTTGAACGTGAGTTACCAGATCCTTCGTTCCTTGGTAGTCCGAGCAATTAGGAGCACTAAACTTGGTTGGAGGCTCATCATGCTCTATTTTGTTAGCAAAGGGGGAGGCACATAATTGCTCACAATCTCTATCCATATCATACTGTGCCTTACTCATATCTTGCCTTTCGTTGGTTCTTTTAAGGGTCTAGTCTTGCTTTATATTTTCTTTCTCTAATGCCTAGAAGCACACCTCCCAACTCATTCGCTCTTGCAAAAATTGCTCCTTATTAAGCCTCATCGCACTGGGAGGAGAGTCGTCCTCTATCGCATTCTCGCCTTGTGTGAACTCATTTACTATAGAAATCGGACCAAACTCACCAACCAGTTAGTGACTTGACCTTCCAAGACATCCAACCCTAATTGCAAGTACAATGCTTTGTTTTCTTACCTGGTCTCCTCGAGCTCTATTTTTAACTCAAAAGGCTGGCGTGTCAAATCTTTGATGGGGGTTGATCTTAGCTAGGGTCTCCTCATGGGCTAGCAAGATATGGTCCTGTGATGAGACTGTTATTTTGTTCGCTAGTCTCAATCTTTCCTCAACTCGTGTTCCCACCATGATGGACGTATCCTAGGTAACACCACTTGCTTAAGAGGTTTTTCTCTCAGAACTCGAGATGAATCCTTAAAAATGATGGATCAGAAGCTAAGGTTTGACCTTTAAATCCTAAGCCACACAGTGGGTGCAAAAATGTTAAGATTGTCCAATTTTTAGAGAAAGAAACTAGAGAAAAGTCATAGAATTTGATAGAATGTGTGGATTTCCTATAAGGTTCATATATATAGCATTACGCGTACATATGTCAATCATATGGGGGTATACATGGCTCGTGCTAGTGGTTGGCCTTCCAATATCCAAAACTACTATGGATAGGTAAGAGCACCCTATAAGTACCATTGTGGGCACAAACATAAACTGGTTTTTTTAGGTTGACTTGCTTAATGGCTTGGACTATTAATTGAATCGAGCTACGAGTCAAACCATATGTCCAAACAAGATCTCATAGCTTTTACAAAATAAATATTTTAGTCCCGTCATTTTTATTTGGTGCGTTTTAATTCTTTACTTTAAAAAAAATGTACACTTTAATTCTTAAAACTCTAAGCTAAAAAACTTATGTACACCCTTTTTATGATTAAAATACACAATTTTGGAAATAAAATTTACATTTTAAAAAAAATATATGATTAAAGTATTATTGTTGAAAGCTACGGGATTAATGTAATCCTTAACCTAAAGTTATATGATCGGTGTCTTTCTCTTATTTAACTACATATATTAATTTAAGACACTATGTTTAAACGAATAGAAAAAGAATTATCATAATTTTTTAATATTTTTTTATCTTATTATTTTGTACTATTATAAGTAGAAAGAAAGAGTTAAATTTGAATAAATGTTTTCAAAGGGGATAATTAATACACGAAAACAACGTAATTAATTCCAAAATATAATACAAATGAACACGAATAACACTATATAATTATTCACCATAAATTTAACAATAGTAGCTTTAACAAATCCGGTCTGCCAATACACTTAAGCCGATGACTTTATTTCTCGGTAAACTTGACGTGAATGCCCTTCCCAAATCCTAAAATTGGATTCCGAGCAACTTTTCCCCCTTTGATTTTTGTCCATCTGCCAAAATTGTAAAAAAACAAATATATATATATATATATCAGTTATTCATTTGCTACGTTACAAATTTTAGCCATCAATTCATTTATCTCTAATCTATTTAAAATATTAAATTTTACATAATTTAATCTATAATTTTTCAAAATTCTACAAATTTAATGTAATATTTTAATATATTTTAAATTGATATAACACAGTTACATTTAAGTAAGTTACATTTAACTATCATGTGATTAAAAAATTCAAGATCAAATTATAAATTTAAACATAAATTAGATAATAAATTATTTAATAAGTCATATAATTGAGACGAAATAATATGAAAAATCAAATTACATCGTAATCAAGGGGTCATCTTTAAGTTATTTTGATGGATATTTAAATTTTAGATTAAATTTATAAACATTAGGAATTAAATGTGAATTGAAAATTTTGAAATAAATTGCAATATGTTAAGTATATAAGTAGCAAATAAATAAATAAGTATAATAATAATGATAATGATAATGATAATAATGATAATAGTTAAGTAGTACCTATATTGGGTGTGTAACACATAGAAAAAAGTTGCAATGTAGACCCTACTAAATTCAGATCCTGCACATTGTCTCATTCCTCCTCCAAAAGGCATGAAATTCTTAGATATCACATGAGATTCAAGTTCCTGTTTTATTAATTTCCATCAAACACAAATAAGATTTTGATGTCACAACAAATTAATAAAAGGAGAAAAACAAAAATAATATTTAAAATGCATGACACAATTAAGCAACTTCACCTTCCATCGCCATGGATTGAATTCTAGTGGATCCTTGAATGTGTTGGGACTTAACTGAAGTGCTGATGTGACTACCATGATTGGCCAACCTTCTGGAATTGTATACCCTGTTCAGAATTTATCAAATTACTTATTCAACAATAATTATTGCAGATTTTGTACACCAATGGCTACCAAGGCACCATGAATGATTTCAAGAAATGTTTTCAAATAAGTTTTATTTTTAATAAATATTACTTTTAAATGTAATTGAGAAATAGTGTAAAGGGTGAAAATGAAAACTGCTCATGACATTAAACCAAATTTACTATAGATAGAAAAAAAGAGGGGCTCAATTGTAATGAATAAATGAAGTAAATTCTCCCTTTCATTTCTAAGATGCTTTCATTCTTGAACTCTAGCTCGTCAGTTTATTAAACATGTGTTTAGTTTTGATTATAAATTAAACATAAATAAAAAAATAGAAAACAGTTTACCAATGGAAATAAAATATAAGTTAGTTTAAGTTACAAAAACTTCACAATTAAAGATTTAGTGTGATGCATGTGAAAGGGAAAGAAGAATTTATACATGCATAAAAATCTACATGAATATGTAAATAAAATATTAAAGTTATATGGGTACTTAAGAAATTTACACATCCGTGTAAAATTAACTCAAGCTATATGGAAAGAGTATGCAAACAAAAACAAAATACACAAGGGTCCATTTTTAAAATTAAAGAGCATTCATTTTAATTAGGCAATAAGAAAATGAGATAACAAACCTTTGTATGAGATATCTTTGAGTGCTCTACGTAACAAACCTGGTGCAACATTACCAAGCCTAAGGGTTTCATTGATGACCTATATATAATTAACAACATTGGAATATATAATTAATGTTTTAGGAAGATAAATTGAACATTTCCTATCATTTTTATATGTTAATATTACTAACTTGAAGAGTGAATGTCATTGATTTGTACTCTTCCCAAGTGAGTGGAGAATCAGGGTCTTGTTTGTTTTTCAGAATTCTATTTTGCTCCTCCTGATAATTACAAAACATCATATATTATATTATATAATGAATTTTTTAAACAAAGTTTAATTATATACCATAACTTATTCGTATACATATAATTTCATTTTTAACTCCTTTGAATAAAAAAAATATTCATTTTTATTAAGACGTAAATAAATATATGTTTTTCAACCTTATAAGAAAATAAACACTAATTTTTTTACTAGTAAGATTAAAAGTAAAAACAATTGAATAATTAGGTATTTAATACATAGGAGTAAACTAATAATGCTTAAAATTTATATATACCATTAGTTCTTCCAAGACAGCAGGGTGCTCTGAAAGTAACTTAAAAGCTAATGTTATTACTGCTGAAACAGACTCGAATGTAGCAAACAATCCTCCAAATATAAGCTGTACGCTAAAATCTTCTGATAAGAACTTTTCTTTCTCCATGTCATTCATCATTTGATCTAAGAAATCTCCTGTACGTGTTGATGTCGACATTCGTCTCTCTTTTATCATACCTCTCAACATGGTTGTTACTTTTTCTTGGTTCTGAATAAAAAAAAAACAAAAATTCTACCTCATATGCCAAAAATTGAAGAATAAAAGGCTAGCTAGCTAAATAATATCATCATTCGTTATGCCTATCATTCACTAATCTAGTGGTAACGATGAATTAATTTACTTTGAGGTCGTGGGTTTCGAGCATCATATAATGTAATATTTGTACTTTTGTCTCACTATTAAATTGGTTACTTTAGAAAGTCCTTTCTCATTCTCTTTAGGCTAGATTACAACTAACATTGATCCAATAATATCATTAGTCACTTTTTATTAAATTGACTTAAAAATTCACCAATTTTGAAAACATATATATGGTTTATTTCTAAAATTGTTGAAACTTTAAGCATTAACTTCAAAACATTTAAGCCAAATGATTTAAAGTTTGATTGAGTTTATGTTAAAAGTGGTTCTGAACATAAGGGATTTCAGTAAGTAAAAAATGTACTTTCTAAACTCTAAAAGCGCTTCTAATGATTTTTTTTTTATTTGTATATTAAGTGTTTTTTTTTCTGTCACAACACATTTACAGAATTTAGAAGCATAAAAAACAAAAATTTAATTTCAAGTTTTTAAAATTTTACAAAAATCACAAAATATTGAATCACAAAATGATCTAATTAGAAAGTTCCAAAACTAAATTATACATGTATATACTATATATAAAATTCTAAACCAAGTTTTATAAGTTTTTGGACATAATTTTACTCATATATTTTAATATAACGACTATTATTGTTTTTAAAACTTGAGTAGTTGTTATATAATTTATCGAATTTTTTTATTAATTTTTATTAATTAAGTAATAAATCAATAGTATTTAAAATATAAATAATTATCTTAAAATTTATTTAAAATATTAATTGCGTATTCAATTTTTTAAATAATACATAAAAATTTAATAGTAATTGTTTTTAAAATTTTAATAAATTAGATATAACACGCACATTTATAACAATGTTAACATTTGATTACCTTTACACATATATTGTATGCTGTTCCTGGGATGTTCAATGGGATTGACATAAGACCATCAATGATTCTAGTGTACTTGTCGCTTAAACTGTCCGATGACTTCTCAGCGTCGTAGCTTATCATTTGCTTTGCACAAAAATTCAGCACCATCTACAATTCCCCCATATAGATTGATATTTTACATTAAAAGAGTAGAATCCTTTAAATGTTTTGATTTTATATATATAAAAAATTATTAATATATTTAATAGTAATTTATAAAAAAATTACATATATAAATTGTTTGATAACCCTTTCATATTTATAATTTTTTTCAAAAATTAAATAGTTAAAAAAAATTAATTATTCTTTATAAATTTTTATTTTTAATCATTTTTTCCCCCATGAAACTTGATTTACTATTTAGAAAAAAAAATGCCTAGCTCAAATAGGGAAAAAAAATCAGAAAGAAAAAATCTTTATAAAAGATGCATGATTATGAAATCATTTAGAGAAAATTAAAAATTAAAAAAAATTGTTATAAAATATGCTTCAACATATTAAAAGACAAGCATAGATTTGAAGAAAATAATGACTAAGCCCTATAGGCCTATACTAATAAGAAGGGATTTGCAATATTTACCACTGAAGCAGAATGTTTGATTTCGACAGAGTCGTGATTGGACCAAGAATTTAGAGTATTGGTAATGTGTTGTTGTATTTGAGGTAGCAATTTTTGTTTGATCTTGTCAGCACCAAAGTAATTAAGAAAAGTGGTCCTAACATACTTGTGAACAAGGCCGGCTTCATTTGTTCGAGATTCACCTTCGTGTTTAAAGATGTCTGAAAATGTATCCATGTACCACATCTCAACTAGCTTCCCTTCTTGCTGGAACATAAGATTGTTTAGCTCTGGATCTGCTGATATTACTATTGGTCTACCCACCAAGCTTGTTTTAAATATTGACCCATATCTGAAATTTTTAATAACAACTTATATTATGCACATTTCAAACATTATTTCCAAAAAAAAATTAATTTTAACAATATTTATCATATTCTACATTTTTTTTTGGTTAAAAAATTTTTACAATAATAAATCCCTAAGAACCTTTTTGATAACAAATTATGTTGAAGAACTCGAGAACGAGAACTAACTGGAGTCAACCAACATCAAAAATAAGGGTAACAAGTATCTAAGATTATTTTCACCATAATTATGTCTATTTTTAATCATTATAATTTTTGTTTTGTTTTGTATAAATTAGATTGTAAACATTTATTCATTAAGTGAATTAAACCATTTCTTACATGCTATTAGAGCTTAGGAATAAGCATTTTAAAAACCCAACTCACACAGAAAACCTAGATATAGTTTTTTTTTTCAAATTTTGTTTCTTTTCAAAATAAATTTTGAATCACATCCACAATTTCAAATTCATCCCATTATAATCTCTAGAAAATTTCAAGTAATGTGCAATTTTTTTTAAGCCAAGAAGACCATCCACGTGCCTTCACGTGCTTTGTCGGAGTCACACACGCTTCGTTGGAGTCCCACGCGCCTACACGTGTGCTCTCTGAAGAAGACGACACAAACGACACCCCGTTCAAATGCTCTCTAAAGAAGACGACGCAAATGACATGTCGTTTAACAAAAATGACACGTCTTTAGCCGATTCAGTCTTCCAGTTGCCGGTTCAGTCATTCCAACCGTCGATTCACCCATTTTCTGACTAGTTTCCAAATTGAAATTTTTGGTTTTGGAATCCTTGATCCATTTCCTATAAAATACAGCCCATTTTAGTCATTATTTTTTCATCAACACTCATTATCTTTTAAAATACACTAAACCTTATCCCATTTTCGATTTTTCACTCAACAATTATGTCTGAAACTACCAATACTAGCCCCACTGTATCAAAATGGTACGATGATCCTAGTCATTCATTATACCTACACCACTCAGACCAACCGTACATGGTTCTAGTGGTTCCATCTCTAAATTAGGAAAACTATCACATTTGGAGTCATGCGATGCTCATGACTTTCACCACCAAAAACAAAGACGGATTTATTGACAGCACAATCACAAGGCCGCCAGAAAACGCTGAGGTAAAAACCAAACAATGGACTCGCTGCAACATTCTTGTCAAATGATGGATTCTCAATACCATATCACCTAAATTGTGAAAAGTATTATGTATTATGATACCACATATGAGCTATGGGAAGAATTGAAGAAACATTTTTCACACAACAACAGCGTGCACCTATTTCAAATTGCGCAAAAGATCCATAACTGTATACAAGAATGTATGAGCATTGGAGAATACTACACCAAGTTGAAAATCCTATGAGATACTCGAGATGCACTATGCCCCTTCCACATTGTGGAGGAAATGCCAGAAAGGAACTACAAGAATACCAACAAAAGCAATGAACCATAGAGTTTCTCATGGGGCTTAACGTAGTTTACACAACAGCACGAGGACAAATCTTGCTCATGGAACCTTTACCTACAGTAAATAAGGTATACTCACTCTTTGTTCAAGATGAAAAACAGATAGATGTCTCCACACAAACCGTAGGAAGGATGCCAAAAGCTGTCGCACTTGCAGCCAATAGTCATCTATAATATCGTCCATAATATCCTTACAAGAATTACCCACCAAGGAACTCACATCTCAAGTGCGATCAATGTAACAATATCGACCACAATTCTAAAAGCTATCGAAATCACCTCAAATGTGAATTTTGTGGTTTCAATGGACATACCATCAATATATGTCGAAAGAAAAAGGTGATTTAAGACAATAAAAATGCAACTTATGGCTTCCCTTCCAAAGCTTACCATACTGACTTTCAGGCAAGCAACTCCTACACAAGGACATCATCCTATAACCTTACATCCGCCTAATATCATGAGCTCCTTACACTTTTCAATCAAGCCAAATCAGGTAGCATATCAAGTCAAGTGACCACTCCTTCAGGTAACACATCATATATGAGTGTTTTCCATTCAGAAACCCGTTGGATTTTTGATACAGGGGAAATTGATCACATGATCTGTTCCCAAAGCCTTATGAGCTCCAGTATTCCAGTCATTAATTGGCATGTGCATTTACCTGATCATTCACTTGTTTGTGTCACATATATCGGTACTGTACATTTCTCCAATAATTTCATACTCCATAATGTCTTATGTGTTCCCTCCTTCAAATTAAACTTGATTTCAGTAGCCAAACTCACTCAAACTTCATTTTGTCATGCCACCTTCACTAATAATGTGTGCTTTGTTCGGGAAAAATGCTCGGAGAAGACGATTAGGATGGGAACTGAGAAAGCAAGATTCTACTACCTGATTATTCTAAAAAAGGATGGATGTTTCTCTGTTTCAAATACCTCTCCAACCAACCCTCGTCTCTAGCATCAACGACTTGGTCATTTATTTGATAAAATTTTGCGTGTACTTTCTCTTTCCATCAATATACCTTTTTATTCTATTAGTGATTGTTCTATTTGTCCACTAGCTAAACAAAATTGTAATCTATTTCCTGTAAGTTCTATCAATACAAGAACACCTGTTGAACTAATTCATGTTGATATTTAGGAGGGCTATCACATTCCAGCACTTAATGAAGCACATTATTTTCTCACTATTGTTGATGACTACTCAAGATGCACATGGTTCTATCTCTTAAACACTAAATCTAATACACGTACATTTCTCACGACCTTCATTAATCTTGTTAAAACATAATTTGCATCCTAAATTAAGATCATTTGTAGTGATAATGAACCAGAATTTTCTATGACCCAGTTGTTTTCTACCAAAGGAATCCTACATCACACCAGTTGTGTCTCTACCCCTCAACAAAATGGTGTTACTAAATGAAAACACCATCACCTTCTCAATATAGCTCATGCATTGCTCTTCCAAGCCAACCAGCCTAAAAAATTCTGGGAAGATGCCATTCTTACAGCCACATACCTCATAAATCGTACACCAACACCTATTCTCAAGGCTAAAAAAACCATTTGAAATCCTTTTTCACAAAGTTCCTAGGTATGAACATCTTCGTGTCTTTGGTTCTCTTTTCTTTGCATCTACACATCATGATCGACCCATCAAGTTTGATGCTAGATCACATCAATGTATATTCATTGGGTATCCATCTGGGATAAAAGGTTACCGAGTCTACAATCTAAAAACAAGCAAAATTTTATGTCTTGCGATGTTATCTTTCATAAACATGTGTTTCCTTATTCTACTTCCGCTTTCAACACTCCAACTCTATTCTCTCCATCAAAAAATATTATTTATGATGACATGCCTGACATTCACCAATCAACTACTCCAAATGCATCACTTAATCATACACTATCTGTCCGCAATGCACATGACTCCTTCAACACTAGTTACACATAGAATTCATCGATCCACTCATATTCCTAGCTACCTTCAAAAGTATCATGTAGAAACTTCCTTGCCTTCTCGGTCCTTCCTTTCATCTAACTCAGCATCATGTGATATCAAAAGTACTTCTCATTCTTTATCTCATATATTTACCTATGATCGATTATCACCTGCACATCATGCCTTTGCTACTTCTCTTTCCATTTTCAGGGAACAAACCACCTTTGCTAGCTTTCAATGATCCAAAATGGTGGCTTTCCATAAAATAAGAACTGCATGCTCTTGAAACTAATGGCACTTAGATGCTCCAACATCTTTCTCCAAACAAGAAACCCGTTGGTTGTAAATGGGTCTACAAAATCAAGTATAATCCGGATAGCTCTATGGAACGATACAAGGCTCGGTTAGTGGCCAAAGGATATAGTCAGATTAAAGGTTTTGACTACCAAGAAACCTTTACACCAGTAACCAAACTTGTCACCGTTCATCTCCTTCTTGATGTTGTTGCTATTCAAAATTGGCATCTTTGCCAACTCGATGTCAACAATGCCTTTCTCTATGGTGATATCCACGAAGATGTCTACATGTCTTCCATCCAGATTGGGACAAAAGGGGAAAATACGAGTACGTAAACTACACATATCTTTGTATGGACTCAAACAAGCATCACGACAATGGTTCATCAAGCTATCAATAACACTTAAGCTAGCCGATTTTAACCAATCCAAGTATGATCACTCACTATTTGTCCGAACCTATGGTAATTCCTTTTCTACTCTTCTTGTCTATGTAGATGATATAATCATAACAGGAAACAATCTACAAGACATTGAAGAAACTAAAAATCATCTCATACGACAATTCAAGCTAAAGGATCTCAACACATTAAAGTACTTTTTGGGCATAGAAGTTTCACTATCTAAGAAGGGAATTTTTCTGTCACAACACAAGTACGCATTTGAAATATTGGAGGAAATGGGTTATCTTGGTGCCAAACCTGCCAATTCACCTATGGAATAGAATTTATCCCTCAACAAGGTTAAATATGAATTCATTAGTGAGCCCACATCCTATTGAAGACTTGTTGGGAAATTAATATACTTGACCATCACATGTCACGACTTAATGTATGTTGCGCACATTCTCAATCAATACATGGACAAACTACGACAACCACATTTGGAAGCAGCTCAAAGAGTGCTACGATATGTCAAGAACACACCAGGTCAAAGTCTCTTTTTCTCAGTAGCTAGTTCACTATAACTAAATGCTTTCTGTGATTCAGATTGGGCTAGATACACAGACACACGACGATCAACCACGGGATATTGTATGTTTCTTGGAAACTCACTAATTTTTTGGAAGACTAAGAAGCAAAACACAATCTCACGATCGAGCGCAGAAGTAGAATATAGTTTTATGGTGGCAGCCTGTTGTGAAGTAACCTGGTTATGATACATTTTGGATTATTTAGGTATCAAACACTCTCAACCGACCAAGTTATATTGCGACAATCAAGTTGCCCTTCACATTGCATCAAATTCAGTATTTCATGAATGAACCAAACACATAGAGATCAATTGTTATCTAGTGAGAGAAAAGATTCAAGCTGGAATGATCAAGACTCATCATATCTCTACATCGAAACAACTAACAGATATCTTTACCAAATCCTTAAGTTTTCTACAGTTTTCGAACTTACTTAACAAGTTAGGAATAATTAACATATATTCCAACTTAAGAGTGAATGTAACTAACTGGAGGAAACAAACATCGAAAGCAAGTGATAACAAGGATCTAAGATCATTTTCACCATAATTATGTCTATTTTTAATCATTATAATTGTACTTTTATTTTGTATAAGTTAAATTATAAAAACATTCATTAATTAAATGAATTAAATCATTTCTTACAAATTATGTTTTTAAATTCTATTTTTGGAATACGAGTTTTTAAAATGAATCATGTTTCCGATCAATCTTGTTAGAACTAAGTTCCACTTAACACATTTTTTTATTGTTTCTAAAACTTAAAAAAAAAGCTTTTGAATTTAAAAAAGTTCTCGTCCCAAAAAAATCCTTATTGATCCAACAAATCGAGTTAATTAATGAATTTATTTTCATAATTAAGTTGAAAGTTTAAAAAGATTAATTTGTATTTTTATTTCAAATATGTCGTAGAATTTAAACTTAACCAAAAAAAAAAAAAGTAAAAAAGGATGGTGTGATTGAAGAAAGAGAAAGTGCAGAACAAATCTACTCAAAAGAAAAGAGCTCATAATTGATTGCGTGAGATTTTTAGATTCAGGAGACTGAAAAAGTCATATACTCTAAGTAGTTATCAAAATCTATAAATTAATTTGTTCTATTTTAGCAAAAAGTAAAAAAGAATGATTATAAGTGAAAAGCAATTAATAGAATGAAATGGGAAAAACTTACTTTTGGATTCTGCTTTTGATGAAGGGATGAAGATCAAGAGAATAACTGGGAATCATGAGATGAAGGGTCTCTCCAATAAGAGGTAAACCCATAGAACCTGGAGGTAGAATTCCATTACACTTTGGATTTCTCCACCTTCTAATCCACTGAGTCATACATATTACAATTATTGTAACTATCAATACTCCAATAACTCTCCACATTTCTAATTTATTTTCTCCACACCTCTCTTCTTTACCTTTTTCACCCTCTATATATCAACTTCGTTTCTCTTAGTTTCAGATTCTGGTGAAATACCCAGACTCTCCTTTTAACAAAAAAAATTGCATTTAACAGCCCTTTTTTATATATATTTTTGTTTTTATCTTATAAATATTATAAAAAAAAACTATATATCATCTTTGCTCTAAAATTTACTTATCACGTTTTGATCGGTGAACTCATATTTTGATCATTGAGGTCACATTTTAATGGAAACACGTAAACTGTTATGGTAATGTATTTTTAAATTAAATGTTAAATATTTAAATTTATTTAAGTTTATATTTTTTTAATTATAATTTATCGAGAGAATACATAATAATTTAAAAAAATATTCATATATTCTATTTTTAATAATTTTTTAAAATTTTAAAATTTTGATAATTTTTTTAATAATTAATAAATTTATAATATTTTAATTTACACACTTTATAGTTATAGCTAATAATCATTATTATCATTTTTTATTACTATAAAAATCATTGAATTTTTTCTATAAACAAAAAAGTGTCCTTAAATCTCTTTTAATAAATAGTTACACTTAAGTTACGTTTTTGGTACTAAAAAACAAAACAAAACAAAACAAAAAACTTAGTGCAAATAGGTGATAGCACAATTTTTTTTTATTTATGTTAAAATTATAATATAATTATTTTGTTTTAAAAAATTCATCTGACAAACTTTATGATATGTAACGTGATAAACTCAAAAACATCTTATATCACACTTGTAAAGTCAAGAAAATTGTTCTAAAAACAAGTCAATAAGTTACCGTGAAACCAGCTTACATGTATGTGTGTAATTTAAGATACATTTTTTAATTCACTTAAAAATTATTTATTATTTGTATCTCCTTCCTTCTAAGTCCTAATAATGGGACAAGTCATTTGTCATTCCGATAAGTTTTCGTTTTGCTAAAAACATTGAAATGTCACTGCAATAAGTTTCTGAGTCATATGACTCTTAAACAATTGTTGGGTGGAAGGGTCAAACTATATGATATCAATAATTCTAAATAAATGAACTTTTTAATGTATAAATTTTAATATTTTAATCTTATAATTTTAAAAATATAAACTTTATTTTTAATTGTTTACTGCAAAAGTTACATTTTAATCGTATTATTTAAATTTTTATATATTAAAATATATATTTATTTAAAATTAAAAGATTAAAATATTTTATTTAAAAATTATTAAATTAAAATAATTATTTTTAAAAATTATATGATGGGACAATTGTAAGATTCCATAGGTCTTTGGTTAAACTCTTCTCTTTTAAGTAATTATAGTGTTAAAAACTCGTGCCTAACTCAACACAATAAGATCTCATTAAGTTAAGGGTTGTTCAAGCTTATAAGCAGTATTGTTGTCGAACTCCTAATCGATGTGGGGCTAAGGGAAACTTAACAGTCCCCCCTCCAACCGGATATAGGTGGTCTCACAAAACCACGATGAGACTGTTAAGGACATAGCCCAAGTTACCGATCAAGCCAGACCTAGCTCTGATACCATATTAGAAACTCAGACTTAACTCAACCCAATAAGATCTCATTGAGTTAAGGGTTACCCAAGTTTATAAACAACATTGTTGCCGAACTCCTGGCCGATGTGGGACTAAAGGAAACTTAACATATAGAATAGGATCCGCAGCATTAAGAGTCCTTTAATTTTTACGTTAATATGAAGTGTTATTTGGTTTACTAGAATATAATGAAATTAGAATTGATTCTTTCTATTTTATGTTTGTTTACGTTAAAAAGTGTGAATAAAATGAAATCAATTCCTAAAAGAGAACAAATAAGAATTCTTTCTCTATCCCCTAAGAATCATGATTTCATTCACATCTTAATTTTTTATTCCAATTTTACTCCAACTCTAAATATAATCCTAAACCCCAAAACCCTACACCCAAAACACTTTTTAAAAAAATAATAATTTAAACTTTAAACTTTAACTCACATATATAATCCTAAACCTTTAACCCTAAATTCTAAACATTATACCATATACCTTAAATCTTAAAACCTAAAACCCAAAACTCTAAATCCTAAACCCTATTTAGAAAAATAATAATTTTAACCATAAACCCACAAATATAACCCTAAACATTAACTCATAAATATAACCCTAAATCTTAAACCTTAAATCTCAAAACTCAAAAATCTAAATCCTAAACCCTAAACTCTAAAACCATATTTAGAAAAATAATAATTTTAACCCTAAATCCTAACCCTAAACCCCAAAACCCCAAACCTAGACCCCAAACCTAAACCCTAAACCATAAATCCTAAACCCTAAACCCCTAAATTTTATTTAGAAAAATAATAATTTTAATAATATATTTTATTTTTAAGTAATAATTTAAAAAAAATAATGATTTCAATAATGTATTTTATGAGATGAAAAAAAAACAATTAAATAGTATTATTTAAATTTTACTAGATATAGAAGTATTAAGATAATATATAGTATTTTTCATTCTATTCAAATTGTAAACCAAACACTGTAATATCGATTCTTTTTTTTATTTCAGTAGTCAAACCAAATAATATTGTTTTTTTTATTCCATTCTCATTATCATTCTCATTCCAATTTCATTTTGTGAACCAAATACCACGTTAAAATATAGTTGTTAACACATTTTATTTTATTATTTTAACAACATATTTATTTTAAATTTTAAAAATTGTTTGAAATATTTTTAATAAATTTTAATTGTAATAAAATATATATATTAAAAATAAAAATTATTTTTAATAATTTATAAGTTTAATAATAATATACTATAAAAATAATAAAAAGTGTAAAAATAACTCAAATATAATATTATTGAGTTATATATTTTGTCTCATTATTATTATTATAAAAATATAATTCTTTTATTATTATAATTATTTTTAAAAAGATACTTTAATCCTTTAATTATATAATAAGTATTTTTAATTATATTATTATAAAAATATTATTTATAATCAAAATAAATAAATTAGAATAACAAATTTTAGGATTGTAATGATTATTTTTTTATAATAATATATTAGAAGTAATCAACTTAATAATATTAAAATTAAAATATATTAGTAAATTTTATGGCTAATATGGCACTTTTTTCTTTATTTTTTTATCTTTAAATAGTTTTATGTAAAAATAATTTGTTTATTGAAACGCATTCCATAGATTTATATATATTATTGACATGTAGTCCGTTACCCTTTATTACAATAGATTACAATAATTCAGCTGAAAATAATAATTAGAAAGAGTTTGAAGTCAAGGATATATATATATATGGATTATTATATTCTTAGCACCAAATTGTTGAACAAAGTAGAATGGATGGACCCTATATGGGACAGAACTGGCATGCACTATCAATTTTATAAGCAAGTGGTGACTCAAATGCATTGTCATATTTGTTAAGATCGTAATTCGATGGATGGCAGAACATTTGCCATACATTATGAATACGTGCCTAATTAATTAGTAACACTATCTTAAATGCCTGACATATTTTTAATCTTATTTATAAAATATCAAAAATATTTTTATATTTTAATAGTATTAATTTTTCATCCGTTACTATTTAATTTATTATTCCTAGGCTTTAATATCGATTTTTATAGATCGATACAATTTTTAATCGGGAGTTAATATTGACTTAATTGATGGTCTTTGTTTATTTATTGAAGGTAATAATTTGTCTAAAAAGTTTATTATTTTACCGTATAAGTCTAATTTTCTTCTATATTCATTACAATTGTATAGTATATTATGTTATTTATTATGTTGGTTGTTTAATTTTAATCTTGAATCTATTAATTGTCTTTAAAATTTAAAATTTATTTGTTAAATCTAATAATGATAATTTATGTACTAATGATTCGATGTTCATAGAGTATTATCTTGATAAATCATATGTGTTAAATGTATATTATTTTGTCCTATTCGTAGTATACAATCAGGTTTTTCTTGTATACATACAATGTATTTATAATCTTCAAAGAAGTAATATCTAAACATTAAGTTATTGAATTTTTCTTCCTCTATTCTCACATATTTGTTTTTGACTAAAATAGTCTTTTAATATCCTTGAAACATAATGGTCTATAATGCTTATAATAGCTTTAATATAATCTGTATAGATATCTAATAAGGTGTTAAATCTTTTAAAATTTTCAAGACAAGTATCATAATCTTCATTTCTAAAATATTCTTTTAAATAATAGAGATAACCTTTATCAAATTTTTCTAATAGAATAAGATTTTTATCTTTGATTTCCATTGGAATTATTAGTTGTTTATTTCTAAAAATAATTTCCATTTTCCTGTTTTAGCAATATTATGTCTTGTTGTAAGCAAATATTTTAACATTCAAGATTCTTAATTAGCTTAAATTTATAACTATTATACCTGAATTTGATGGGTCCACCACGGTCTTCACTTCTACTCATCTTCTTTTGTTACACCTGTTATGTCTCAGCTTTGTTCAAACCTCATTGCCTTCCTCACAATGGTGAGCCTTCTGCATCCGTACATAAATGGTGTCCAATAGTTGACTTATTAAAGAAGAGTAGTTGAACTCCATTTTATTCATAGAATAATAATTATTACAACTTAAGGCCAACTAAGAACCTTGAAAGGGGTGCTTAGCCACTCATAATTACTGGGTATAACATTATTGGTTTTGAGATTTCTAGATAAAAAGGTTTTCTATGCTAGAGTGTTTTAGAGTAGAGAGCTCTGGATTTCTGTGTATTCGTGTATTTTTTTTTAAATAATAATAAGGGTTCCTTTTATAGAATAAGGAATATCTGTTTACAATACTAAAATTATTATTTTACCCTTATTTTAATAATTCATCTACTTTTCCACTTTAAGAGATAGCCACTACTTTTTTCCTTGGCACATGTTGCCAACTAAGATGTGGGGTCTACATCTTTATTTCTTTTGTAGTCTTTTGCTGATAGTTTCTTTTCTTATTTTTCTTTGTCATTTTCTACCGACAGTTCTTTTGATGATGTTGATGATGACGCATCTTCATCTTTTTGGTCTTTGATGCAGAGAATGCATCTGTGGTTTTTGGTGGCTTTTCTAGCATAGAAGCAGAATACCTTCCTTGTTTCTTGACCAATTTCCAGGTTGCAATTAAAATTGGTTTCATATTTGGTGATTTTTTCACCATCTTCTTCTGACAGAGCCATGCTATTATAGGAAATGATGATGACTTTACTAGTTGAATAATTTACTTTAATCTCAATAGAATTATCAATATTCCTAAGTTCATAGTAAATTTTGCTTAGCATTTGACCTCTTAATACACAGATTTCTTCTGTGTTGAATTCCTTTTCTAGAAGTGCCCTTGGTTTGGGAACTTCTCTGTTTGTGTTGAAAATTCCTATCTTGATGAAGTGATAAGGACTAATACTTCCTTTCTCATTCCAGTCCATTAATGAACTGAAAAATCTAAGATAAACAGGTTTATCATCTGCTTTAATTTTTTCTTCTGAAATTCTTGATTGCTCTTTTAAAATTTTCTGGGAAATAATTTAACTCACTTAAATTAATTCCTGGATATATATTTTCTATTAGTCCTACATGAAATTCTTTATACAAAAATATTGGATCAACTCCTTCCACTATATTGAATTTGCTTCCTATAGAAAATTCCTTGTCTATAGTGTAAAATTTCATATCTTCAATATGTTCTTGAGTAGATTTTCTGGCCAAATTATAGAGACTCAACCATTATAGTTTGCTGAGGTTTCTATATTGGTCATTTTCATCTTCAATGATTGGAGTAGTTCTAGGAGATGTCTCTCTGAATAGTACTAAATGTTTTACTATTTTTGATGTCTCTGGTGGCGATGTTTCTCTAAATAGCACTAGAGGCCTTGCTATCTTTCCAAGATTTTTCAATTTGCTTGGAGTTGTTGGTTGTTGTTGTAGTGCTACAGAATAATTTCTTACTATCTCCTCTGGAGTTATTAGTTTTGGTGTTTTGTAGTTGGCATAACTACCTTCAGCTTATATTCTATTGGTGAAGGCTCTATGAGTTACTCCACTAATTCCTAGAATAGATTTGCTAGCTTCTGACCAGTTGTTATAAATTCCTAGTTTTGGGCCATTATAGACCACAAAAATTTTTTCTATTCTTCATTTTCTGCCTCATCTACCCAATTGAGCTTTATGGTTTCAGAAGTTTTTTGTGAATTGTTAAGTTCTTCCTTTTTTAATGGAGATTCCTCATTTGAGCTTCTAGTCTCTAGATGTTATTTTGAACAATTAAGTTCTTTCTGTTTTTTTCTTGTCTCCATAAGAGATTTCTCATGATATAACAACTCGAGTTGTTCCTGTAGGTTTTTTATCTCCTTTTCTTTTATTTTGATATTGATATCAAGATGTTCCATTCATGAAAGCATAAAATAATTAGAGGTGCTAATTCTTTAGTAAGGGCATCAACTAAACTATTTTTATGGCCAGGAAGATGTTCAACATCAAAATTATAATGGTTGAACCACTGTTGCCATCTAACTAGTCTTTCTTGTTTGTAATCACCTGTAATATTAGTTCTTAATAAATAACCAAAATTATTGTTCTATGTTTTAACAATGAATCTGGAGCTTATGACATATATTGCAAATTTCTTAATAGCCTTTTTAACAGTTAAATATTCTTTTTTATTACTATGATAATTTAATTCTAAACCTTGGAAAGATCCTAATGTATATCTACAAAGATATTCATCTTTGTCATCTACTCTTGCTTTAAGAACTGCTCCCCAATATTCTTATGAAACATCTATTTCAATTATCATCTTATTATATGGTCCTATATGGTATAAAGTTGGTAAATTGTTTACCTTTGCTTTTACTCTATCCATATATAGAGTATCTTCTTCTGTTCATTTCCAAATATGATATTTTTTCAATTTTGCTTGTAATGGTTTTCTCATTTCTGCAAGTTTCTTGATATATGCTTCTGCAAATGTTAAATATCCTAAAAATCTTTGTAATTGGTTTTTATCTTTTAATTCTCTAAGAAAATCTTGAATATTATTTAGTATATGGGGTTGTAGATTATATTTTCCATCTTCAATTTCCAACCCTAAGTATTTAATTTTTTGTTGAGCAAGTACTGCTTTCTTTTCAGAGAGTATAATGTCTTCTTTTCTACATTCTTGTAGAATGTTGATAATATCCAAATAATGTTTATTTAATTCATTACTGAAAACCAAAATATCATCTATGTAAACATAACAAATATCTTGTAATTTCTTAAAAATGTTATCCATATATCTTTGAAAATTACCTGGAGCTTGTTTTAATCCAAATGGTATAACTGTCCATTGGAATTGTCCTTAGGGACAACTAAATGCTATTAATTTTTGGGATTCTTCATCTAATCTTATTTTCCAAAATCCACTTTTGCAATCAAAACTCGAGAAGTATTTATTTCCTTTTATTAATGATAGTAGTTCTTCTTTTTTTGGAATGAAGTCTCCATCGTCAATGGTTTCTTTATTCAATGCTTTAAAATTTATTACCATTCTTTTTTTTCTCTTCTTTTCTTAGCTTATTTTTCAACTAAGAATTCTAGACTAGAGTGAGGTGAATTACTTGGTATTATGACTTTTAATTCCAAAAGTTCTTGAATTTGTTTTCCAAATTCAGTTACGTCTTCTGGAGTATAAATCATTTTTTACTCTTATGATCTTGTTAGGATCTCTTAATTTTATGTTGACTATTATTTTAGATTTATTTATTTTTGGATCCAAAGGATGTTTTTAATAGTTTTCTAATGTTTGTTAGGGCTTTGTCTTCTTGTATTTCATTGAGAAAAGGGTTTTGTTTTTCTTCTATATCTAATGAAGTATTTTCTAAATAAGGTTTTTGTTGGTCTTCTATCTCACCACATTTTCACTTTTTATGTTGTTGCATAAAAGTTGGGTTTGAGATAGTTAAAGATTTTCTTACTTTAGAAACATATATGGTATCTCCTTCTAAGGTTGTGAGACTTATTTTGTCGAAATGTTGTGTGAAAGGTTGATATAAGTTTAGAAAATTATTTCATATTAACAAATCTACTTCTGTTTCTTGTTGATATATGGTAGGAATGTGAAAGTTTTCTCCTCTTATCATTATATCAGTATCTTTTAATACCTGATTGAGTTTTATTGTAGTATTATTAGCAATTTTTACAATTAAATCTTTTGGTGCTTGTTTCCAATTTTCTTCTAGAAATACATATTGATGAGCAGAATCGAGATTGCCAAAAACTTTGATGCCATCCCCGGCAACGGCGCCAAAAACTTGATGAGCGAAAACCGGCATCACCGATTCTTGCCAATACTTTGGTTTTATATTTATAAAACTCTCGCAAGTGCATGAATCATTTCGTAGAAAATGATAAGTATACTCCCAAGGTCGATCTAAGGAAGGAATGTATGTGGTTTTTAATTTATTATTCAAACTTTTAAAAACGAAATTAAATCCTAAACATCCTGTCACGATATTTGGGTTTTTTTGTATTTTTTAATCTAAGAACATAAAAATAAACATAGATATGGATTCAATAAACATTTATGCAAATTTTATCAGTTAAAAATTGTGGAGTATTTATGGATATAATAACTAAGTTAATTATGCTTGCTCATATTATTTAGGTTATTAAAGATATGAATTGATATTTATTGATTCTCCCTTTTTTGTATGAATACCACCTTTGGTGGGGTTAGATATTCTTTGTTAACTAAACAAATCAATTAACACCTATGGGTGGGGTTGATAACTAATTTGGTTAATTAAATTAATTTCTTTTTCTAAGAGATTGAAAATGAACCATTTAAATGCCACATTTGGTGGGGTTAGACAGTTTAAACTTTATTCAAGGTGTCCAAATTAAACCTAAGAATTTAATTATCCGAGTACTAACTTTCAAGTTTTAAAACCACTACTGAAAACATGTTGTCAATACATTTTTAGATAATAATTCTTATAAAAACTTTTGAAATAGAGCTTCACTCTAACTACTGGATGATTGTACCAACAAATAAAAGAGTACTACTCTAAATGAGACCGGATAACTAAACCTTAAAATCTAATTTTCAGATTTAAGTTTGTAATGAAAAATAATATATTTCTCTCTAACATTCTTAATATAAAATCTTGAATAAAAATAAAATCAATTCATTTTAGAGATTTTCACCTATTTAATATTTCGCAAGCATAACAACGTTATTATTATATCATGTTTACAAACAGCCAGCACAATTAAATTTAATCACAGACAAATTAAATATAACATGTAAGAATAAAGCATAAAAAATAACTACAAAGAAAATAAAATCCTTACAGAACTTCGATGCTATTCCCGTAGCTGGAAAACCTCCAAGCGGAATTTGCACTCCCATTTATTGAATCAAAAAGTAAATAAATTACAAAAACATAACTAGTTCTTCCCAAAAAGGGAAGAACTCTAAAACTAAGAGAAACTAGCTAAAAAATAAGAAAAACTTTTAAAAAACTAAAAACTAAGAAATGGAGAGAAAGAAAGAAGAGAGAAGTGTGTTTTGAGGTATGGTATGAAGTGAATGGAATGGGGGTATTTATAGGTGAGAATGGGGAGAAAAAGTGAGTGAAAAAATGTTAAAAAATTGTGAAAACACGGAGTGCAATTGTGATGTATTGCTTCAAGTATTCCTATTTGAGTCTTTAAGTTACGTTTTTAAGCGAAAATACCTAAAAAACAATAAAAATACCTGTGATTCCGAAAAAGAAAAATTTATATAAATATATAATAAAATATATTTTTAATCAATTAATGTGCATAAAATCATGGTAATTTTAGTGCTTCTTGAGCACTCATCACATATCTACTAGCTACACACATACTAGCTCCTGTATCTATATATGCATGTAAATGATAAGTTTTATAGCCTTTAAATTTTAGTCCTACTTTAATGTAAGTATTTTTGGATTTGTAATACTATACAAACCATTCATCTTTTGATGAAGAATATTCATGATTTGAGTGTTCATATTCTGAGTCAGTTATTTCTTCCTTAATTTCTTCCAATAGATAGATACTATAAGTATCATTAATATCATGTTCCTCGATTGGTTCTATCTCCATTTTGAAAGCTTCTTCTAAGATTTTTGCTTTTTGTGAAAATTCTTTTTTATGTTGAAGTCTGCTTGGACATTTGTTAACGTAATTTCATTCTTCATTATAGATCCAACATTTGCATTTTTTCTTTCCTGAATAACAATAATTCCTTTTTTCAGAAGGTTTATAATTTTTTCTTCTAAAATATCTTTTCTTATAGTTTTCTCTAGTAAATCCCTTTTTATATTTTTGGAAATTTTGTTTTCTGAATTTATATTTTTGTTTATAAGATTTTATATTACATCCATATTTCCCCGGTATTCTAAAATATGCTAAAATCTCTTATATCACAACATATTTTATCATTTCCTCTTATTTGTTTATATTCTTTTCTTTCTTGGCATTTAATAATGATCAAATCTTTAAGGCTTTGTATTCTCCCTCCTATATTATCTGGTATAGTTTCTTTATTCCTTTGTTCACAATTTTCTATTAAGGTTTTATATAATGCTCCAGGTAATTTTTGAAAAAAACATTTTTTTATAAGATGTTTGTATAGAGGGTGATAATTTATGGTAAATAATTTCACATTCACAAATAAAAGAATCTATGTAACACATGTTACAAATTTCTATATTTGTTAAATGTCATTTAGCTTCATTGATTTCATTTTCATTGGATTCAATGATAGTCCTTCCTTTATCTTCTCCAATAAATTCTTTGTATATTTCATTTATTATTTGTATCCAAGTATTCTCTTTCTGTAGAAGTATTTCCTTGCATTAACAAATGTTGTTGATCTATTAAGTTTAAAAACCAAACTTTAACATTTCATGTCATTTTATGTGCTATAAGCACTCTACAGGTTTTATTAGTGTATCTATTTATTCTCTAAGTTTGGGTAGTTTGAGAAGTTTTTATGAGCACACTTATTCCACTAGCTCATTCATCTAAGACTTTTTCCCTATCTCTTATACAATCTAAATCTAGAAGTTCAGATTTATAATTATCATGAAGTTTGAACTCTAGTAGAATACTACCTCTAGTTCCCCAATGCAATCCTACCTCCATTTTAGGTAGTTGTTTTCTTCTATCTATAGTATTAGGTTGTTCTAATCTTTGCCTATTTCTTTCTCCCTTATGTGGGTCAGATGTTCCTTCTTAGTAAGGGACTGGTAATGAAATTGGTTTCATATGACCTTTTGAGGTCATGTTTTCTGGTTCAGAATCAGTTTTACTGATTATTGTCGTATCATCCTCTTCTTTGTTAGTACAAAATTTTTCATTATAATTTTCTTCTATTTCTTCATTAGTCAATGTCAATAAACTGACCAATGTTTCTATATCTCTATTTTCAAGGTCCATGAATTTTCTTTCTAATTCTTTTCTATATTCCATTAAATTGGAATTATCTCTTGATTCTTAAATTGTTCCTCATTTTTCCTTTTTCTCATTTTTAGGAATTAGAGAATCTGATCTCCTTGGTAGCTTTCTCTTAATCCTTCTAAGGGATCATATTTATAACCTATTATTTCATTATTCATATGTATGTTCTATACATTTTTTCTTAGTTTTGAAAATTCCTTATGCATATCTTATTGTAGTTTATTATAACCACATTCCTTTATTTCCTTAAGTAATTCTTTTTGTATATTTATTATTTCCTGTAAATATTTTGTGTTTCATTCTTAGACTAAATCAATTTCCTCTGTTAATAATTGTATAGTTTCAAATATTGTTGCTTGATTTTTTGCTACATTTACTAGGCTTCCATTTACTTCTAGATGCATATTTTTTATTTTATCTTTAAACATTATTTTTCTCTAACATACAATCATGAACTAATGCCTTCATTATTTTAACTTCATTTTCTAGTTTTTTAACTTCTTATTGGTTAGAAGTTTCTCCTTCATGGTCTATAAAAGTAAATCTCCGTATGCTATTAGTTTTAACAACATTACTATTTCTTCTTGTTATTAAGGGGTTTTCTTTAATATCTAATTTCCATTCTTTTGGTATTTCGAAGTCTATTAGTATTTCTGGTTTTATTATTTTTCCAAGTTCTTTAAACGTTTTATCTATTTCTATAAATTCATTTTGTCTATATATTGAACTATTATGACTATTTGTTAAAGAATATGCCACTAGATAATGTATTAAAAATGGATGATTTCCTTCTTTCATTAAGTCTCTTTTTTCAAATTCATAAGCTAGACTTAATACTTGATTTAGACTTTTATCATGTATATTTATAGCAAATATTGGATATGCTATAAATTTTAGCTTTTGGTATCCTAAATTATCATGGATCATTCCTAATAAGGCATCCTGTCTATTTATTATTATGTTATCTAATAATGCTATTTTTATTAGTGTATCTATTTATTCTCTAAAATGAGTTTTTATTAATATTTGGATTCCTCCTAAATAGATGTATCCAATTTTTTCTTTATCTTTATGAGGATTTTTTGATAGCTTGTTTAATATATATTTTTATATCAATTAATGGTATATTATATCTCCCTTTTGTATCTGTAATTTTAATACTCATTTCTTTATTACTTATGCCTTAATGGATTATATTTTTCTACGAAATAATTTTCTTAATAAAAATGATGAGTCTTTAAATCTATTTCTATCTTTAAGATTTAACTTTTCTTTTTGAATTTTTTCAAAAAAAAATTTACTTATTACCATATCTTGTGAAAACATCCTGAAATATCTTCTATTTCTATGTCTATTATTTCTTGGTTTATTTTTTCTTTTTCTATTTTGAGAATGTCTTTTTTTATTATTAAACGTTAGGGGTATTTTTGATAACTGCTAGATTTAACCTCCGTTATGTTTTCAGGAATATTTTTAAATTTTTTAAAACCTTGGGGGAATTTTTGAAGATTTCTTGAACCTTGGGAGTATTTCTGATTTTTTCCCAATCAATTTGGAGAAACAACAAGATGATGAAAAAAACACAAGAAAAAAGAATGGCGGCAACATAATTGATAATTAATATATATATATATATAAATTGATGATCATTTTTTAAAATATTTTAGTGGTAAAACTTTTATATTTATTAATTTATTTATTTTATATTTTTCATATTTATATATCTTATTTTGTGATTACGACGGTTGATGTTTAAATTTAATAATTATATGAGTAATTATAATTATTTGATTTAATTATTAAATCTTAAATAAGTTATTTTTAGTAAACTTGTGCTTAATCTTTTTGATATAAAATTTGCTAGTTTATTTTATTTAAGTTATATATGTTTTGAACCATCTAGTAAGTATTATTCATTAATAAATCTGTTCTACAATACATACATGTATTTATGTTTTTGTGCTAATTATTTTGCAGTTAATTTGGGAACATATCTAACTGTCGGGAAACTTATTGGAACGTTAGTCTAGAAACTATTTACGCTAATATTAGAAACTATGAAAACAGAGCAGGAACTCATAAGCAAGGTACATTTGGATAGTATCATAGGGAGTGTAGGATAAGATCGAGTTTATACTTGAATATTTGTTTTTCATAGTAGAAAGTTATGTGATCCAATAAAGTAGTAGTTTTTCTCTTAGGTCATAGTTGTGACCTAGATTGTTTCCACTTAAAAATATCGTGTGTTATTCTTTTATTTTTACACTTTAATTTTACACGTGATTGCATGTCAGGTTGTTTTGTTTAGGTTATCAAATTATCATTTATAAAAATTAAAAATAATCTATTCATCTCTAAACTAATAAGGTCCGTAATTTATAAAATTTTAATAGTGAACTTGTTGGAAATGAATTTAAATAAAAAAATATTTTTTATTATTTTATGACCATTATTTCATAAATTATGTAACTGTCATTTTCATAATTATATGGCCGTTATTTTTATGGCCGTTATTTTCATAATTATGTGACCGTTACTTTTATGACCGTTATTTTCATAATTATGTGACCGTTACTTTTATGACCGTTATTTTTATAATTATGTGACCGTTACTTTTATGACCGTTATTTTCATAATTATGTGACCGTTATTTTCATAATTATGTGTCCGTTATTTTCATAATTATGTGTCCGTTATTTTCATAATTATATGACCGTTACACATATTTTTTCAACTATAAATAGGGGCAATAGCCTCAGTTTAGAATATAACTTAACAACTCAAAAACAGTTCTACGATTTTCATAGCAAAATCAAAGAAAAGAAAATTCAGAATTGTTTTCTCAGATTTCCGAGCAACATAAATATTTGAGAGGTATAGTATTTCGGACTTCATCAGTGCAGTGAAGTTCCGAGACAGAAAAAGATTCTGGGCTGTTTTATCCTGGGACAGACAATTTGTGTTTGCTTGCACAAGTTTGGGCAGAGCCGCGAAACGTCTTAAAGAGAGCGACCTAGTCCGCGACTCAACCCAAGCATTATATTTCAGTATATCGGTAATATTGTTCTTACATAGTTTTTTCACATATTTGCTCCAACAGAACTTTATCATCCGAAGCATATATATTTTGTGACATAGTTTGCTTTACATTTACTTGAATGAAACTTCTCAATATACAATTTTTTTCCTTCAAATAAATCATGTATATTTTCAAATATGTCATTTTAGAAAAACGTAGCATTATTAATTTTTGTGTTATTGAACATTACTAATATCAGATAAATAACACACCATATAATACTAATATAATTAATACCTAGTATCGTGATTGGTGCCTTGAAATTTAAGTTATGACAATAATAATAATTTATTGATAATTTTATTAAATAATAAAGATAATAAAATATAAGTAATAATAAGAGTTAAATGTTTAAAAAAATAAATAATTTTTATAATCTATTGTTTTGTTGTTAGGAAATTTGAATTAAATGATATAATCATAAATTCTCTCTTTTAAGATTATTTTTAATAGAATATCAAAGAATATAGAAATAGAAAATACACAATACAAGAATTATAGTAGAAACTCTAAATTGAAGAAAATTCACTTTCGTTGAAGAAAACTCACTTTCATTGTAAAAAAACAACAAGAGAAAAATTCACTATGTAAAAAATTATTATAATTACACTCTCATTGGTTTTCTTATACACCCTAAAGACAAAAGCAATTATAAGCTCAAGAGAATTTTCCTACAAAATTATTTCACTCAAAAACTTCTCATACAAGATTTTCTCTTTTTTTTTTGGAGGATTAACAATGAAGAAATTAAACCATATTTATAGCCTTCAAATTCCTATTTTATATGTCAAATATTTTTTCATTCATCAAAATTAGGCTACCTAATTTTCTCATTTTTCATTCAAACGATGTTTGATACCTTCATCTTTGACAATCTGAGAAATCGCGTATTATGAATTTTCTTCTAAATTAATCACGTCCTATTTTAACTAACAAACTTAATATTATTTTTAATCATTCATAACGTGTTTTAATAAAAAGAGTTATTTTAATATTATTCTTTGAATTTTTTAATAATTATTATTAAAAAAACCAACTCAAATTTCAATTTAAATATCTCTATATGAGTGATATAGATTGGTACAGTAGACGAAAAGCCAACGTCAAAATTCAAAGTTAGGCGGCTGGGATTTAAGAGGGTCAAGTGGCTTGCTGTCGGCAGTCTACTTCTTGCATCAAATTCTGTTTCTTCTGGAAAATCAAAAAATTAATAATAGCTAATTTATGTGTAGAATATAATTATTTGATTTACTTTTCAATTTTATATTTAATTAACTTAAAAAGTTAAAATAGAATAATTCCAAAATTTTTATCTTATTAAGACATCATGATTTCATTATTATCTCAATTTTTTTTTCTAATTTTACCCAAATCCTAAATATAACCCTAAATCCAAAATCTTAAATCATAAATCTCAAAACCCTAAATCTTATTTAGAAAAATAATAATTTTAACTTTAAACCTTAACTCACAAATATAACCCTAAATCCTAAATCCTAAATCCTAAATCCCAAAATCCTAAATCTTATTTAGAAAAATAATAATTTTAACTTTAAACCTTAACTCACAAATATAACCCTAAATCCTAAACCCCAAATCTCAAATCCCAAAACCCAAAACCCTATTTTGAAAAATAATAATTTTAATTTAAACATTAACCCACAAATATAACCATAAACCGTAAACCCTAAATCCTAAATCCCAAAATCATAGACCCTATTTAGAAAAATAATAATTTTAATCCTAAACCTTAACCCACAAATATAACCCTTAAGCCTAGCTCCAAAATCGCAAAACCCTCTTTAGAAAAATAATAATTTTAAAGCTAAAACTTAACCCACGAATATAACCCTAAACCCTAAATTCTAAATCTTAAATCCCAAATCCTAAAACTCTAAACTCTAAACCCTAAATCCTATTTAGAAAAATAATAATTTTAACCTTAAACCTTAACCCATAAATATACCCTAAACCATAAATCCTAAATCCTAAATCCCAAAACCCTAAACCCTATATAGAAAAATAATAATTTTAACCCTAAACCTTAATCCACAAATATAACCCTAAACCCCAAACCCCAAATCCCTAAACCTCAAATCCCTAAATCTCAAATCCCAAACCTCAAAACCCTAAACCTTATTTAGGAAAATAATAGTTTTAATAATATATTTTATTTTAAGTAATAATTATTTAAAAAAATAATGATTTCAATAATGTATTTTATCTGACGAATAAATAATAATTAAATTTTATTAATTAAATTTTATTGAATATAAGTATATTAAGATAATATACAATGTTTTCTATTCCATTCACATTGTAAACCAAACAGTGTAATACTTATTACTTCTTTGATTTGATTACCAAACAAAACTGTTTCATTTACATTCTATTACATTTTCATTTCGATTCTAATTACATGTCGTGAACCAAATGATCGTTGGATAATGATTTTAACTTTAGAATTGATAATGATTTTTTTAAAATTATATCTAAATACATGATAATTCATAAATATTTAAAATTAGATTTTTGAATTAGATTTTTAATTTTTTTAATTTTTATCAAGTATTTTTTTGAAAATAAAACAAGTCTTAAGACTTTGTATTTATAAATATTTAAAAATATGATTAAAAATATAAAATTTGTAAATAATAATCAATTTTTTTTATTTTTTAAATTTGTTTAAAAAATTTAAAAAATAACGCATTATCAAATAACTTGTAAGTGATTTTTTTAAAAATCATTAAATAAATATTATTACCAAATATATTGTTGATTATTTTACAAAAAAAAATCATAAATCATATAATCAATTATTTAACCATATATTATAAATTATAAATTAAAATGGTTATCATATTTTGACTGTTAAATTGATAATGTTTTTTTAATTTGAGATTTTTTTAGTATATATACGTAATACGGATGGTAGACGTAAATTATATTATTAAAAAATAATATATTAATAATAATTTTAATATATATACACAATATGATGTTAGATGCAAATTATATTATTATAAAAATTATTTATTAATAATAATTTTATTTCATAATAATTTTAATTATAAAGTATAATTAAAATTTATATATACAATAATCAATAAATTAATTAATGATTTTAAAAAATTTTAAATTAATTAAAATATGCATATTAAAAGTTGATATAATAAATATTTTTAATTATATCTGTATAGAAGTCTTTTTTTATGATATTATTGACATAATTAATTATTAATGATACAATTATTTAAAATGATAGAAAATAACTTGACAATTATACCCTTTCTTTGAAAACTCAAAATTGAAATAGTCATTGTATTTGTATGTTTCGATCAAAAACTATTTCAAAGCCAAACGCACTTTACACATCTTGAAAAGCATTAAAAGGAAACAAGATAGGAATATGGATAACGGAAATCTCTCTCTCTCTCTCTCTCTAAAGATTTTTATGAGCAAAACCTAATAAATATTAAGTCATTAAATAAGCATGTTTGAAAAATAATCTCAATACAAAAATAAATATTTAATAATTATTTTTTAATTATTCTAAAGAGATAATTATGAATAAATATCTACGATATTATAATAAGTCAACAATAATTCGATAAAGAATAGCCATAAGATTAACTATTTCGCCGATCATAAAAGAGTTGAATAACTTAAATCTAATATCTCTCACGTAACATATAATCACAAACAAACATTATATATATATATCCTTATAATCGTAGAGAGAGATTCTATATCTCCTCTAGACTTCATCATCTTGTTATTTACTTAAGTATTAGGGACCAAAAATCACCTTCTACACAGTGGTCCGAGGTTCTAACAGTTTGTTCATCTTACAAATTCATAGAGGATAGTTGATGATACAAAATTTAGTTAGTTTTTGATGTCATTACCAGTTAATTGACAATGACACCAAAAACTTAATGTGCCAAAACTTAGTGTATAAATTTTGTATTTATAAATAGCTTGCAAGTGCATGATAAGTATACTTCCAAAAAAGAATCATGTAGTTTTTAAATTATTCAAAAAATTCTTTAAAAATAATAATAATATAAAACATCCTGTCATGATTTTTGGGTTTGATAAATCTAAACTAATGATATAAAAATAAAAATAGATTCAATAAAACAATTAGCAAATAAACATTTACATTCAATGGAAAATTTATGGGATATATTAGTTAGTTAATCATACTTGCTCAATATTAAGTATATTATTAAAAATATAAATTAAATTTATTGATTATCCCATTTTAATAAGAAAATATCCTAAGGTAGATATCATATTCTTTTGTTAATAACAAACCAATTAATATCCAAAATTTGAGATTATCAATTGATTAATCATTAAATATTAATTTATTTATAAATAATTAACAAACCATCTAATCAATGCTTAAAGGTGAGCATGCAATTATACTTTTAATCAAGGTGTCAAAATTAGGTTTATGATTTAAGTATCTGAAAATTAACTTTTAGATTTTAAATCTATTGTGCAAAATATATCGTTAATACATTTTTCAATAGTAAATCTTATAAAAATCTTTGAAATAGAGTTCTCTAAATCATATCTAGAATATTTTGACTAACATTTAAGAGTTGAATCTAAATCAGATCCAAATAATTAAATCATAAATCTAACTCTTATGTTTATTATGAAAAATACTAAGTTATATATTTTTCTTTAATAAACTTTTGTTTAAATCGTGATGAAAAATAAAACTTAATTTATTTTATAAAAATATGTTACCTACTTTAATATTTCACAAGTATAATAATATTACTAATATCTCATACTATTTATAACCAGACATACATATTTTAATAAATGATTAATAAATTAAATATATCATGTAAAACAACACAAAGATAATCTAAGAATAATACATTTAAATTATACCTCAATTGTATCATTATAGAATCTTAGTATCATTCCTATTTTAAAAATCTCCAAACAAAATTGTCAGCACAGTTTATGAAATTGAAACTAAAGCTACAACATAAACTAAATTTGTTCAGTTCTCAATTTAAAAGAAGAACTTTGAAACTATTAAAAGAAAAGAAAATCTTGAAAGAAAATAAGAATTTAGATAAGAAATAATTTTTAGGATATGTTACAATGAAGAATTGGGGTTCAATTTATAGGTATTGAAAAGGAGAAAATGGTGGATCAGAAGGCAAGTCTCGTGGCATAATTCTTTTTCACATTGCGGCATAACAGGTTGTACACTGTTGGAACTCGGTCCACTTCACACACGTCGTGGCACATCATATTTCCATGCTACGGCATGCAACAATTCTAGAATGTGTAATCTCACTCCATTAGTCTTATGTTGCGGCATATAAAGTATCTACACTACGACTTAAGCTCCTCTAAATAACTAGAACCCCAATTTTCTTATACACCCATTTTAATGGTTTGGAACATATATAAGTTTTACATATATTATATTTTAAGCTTTAATGTTGCAATTAAGTGCTTTCAGCTACTATTTTTTGAGTGTTGATCAATTAAATCACTTTCAAGTTAAAATACCTGAAAAACAGCAAAACATTCTGGTGATACCGAAAAATAGTTTTGTTTTAAAAGATAATAAAGCTATACAAATAAAATTATATTTTATGATTTAAAGTACATAAAATCACGATATATTAAGTGTTTTTAAGAACTCATCAGAACCACAACCAGCTTCTTACTAACTATTAGTAAGAAAGGTGAAAAACTAAAAATAAAAACTAGAATAAAATTAAACTAACCTAAATTATTTCCATAGATTAGCACAGTTGTATTTAGCATATGTAACAAGTCTTTAAATCTCTAGTTGTCATAGTGGATGAGTTTAAGTTTCATGAGGGCTTTTAGAGATGATACTCACAAACATCAAATTTAAAATACAAAAATGAAAAATAAATAACACAAATAAATAAATATATAAAACATAAAAAACAAAACAAAATTTAAAACAAAGTAAAAAAAGAGAAATATAACAAAATAAAAAAATAACAAAACTTTTCATGCTTTTTAATTTCTTCTAAGTTTACAATTAAAATTCATAGTTGAAGTCATTTTAATATTCTAAACATTCATAGTTTACTATAATAATTAGTTGAAAATCATTTTCATATTCAAATAAAAAATATATCAATATTAAATTTATCCAATTTCAATGTATGAAAAATGAATTTTCTTCAACTCTAACCTCACAAGGCATACTTTTAATAACACTAATTCTATTGGTTTAAGCACTCATTCTAAAGTATATGCAAATATAACTTATTTAAAAAAATGAACAAGTAGGTTCGCATATGTTTAAAGAATAAAAGGCTCAAAATGATGCATAATATTGATATCATGAAAGGAATTAAATGAAATGATTTATATAGAAATTAAATATTATTTTCATGCATCAATCAAATTCATTAAATAAAAATTTCAAGTAGTATGGCTTATAGAGATGAAAAAAATACAAATGATTTTTGAGGGAGTTATATCATATCTTTATTTTGTATTTAACCATCTATACAACTTTGTAGGATATTTTTGAGTTCACTTTTCTCTATTTTTCTCTTTTTTTAGAGAGGACTCATGTACAGTTTGTACATATTTTTGTATGATATATTGAGTGGTTAATTTTTATCCTTTTTTTATATTGATTTAGGAAACCCCATATATATGTCTTTTTAGAAGTCATATATGAATGAAGAATGACATATACTTTCAATTTCTACTTAAGTTATTCAATTTATGCAATATATATATATATATATATATATATATATATATATATGACACTTTATTAGATGTAAAAATCTTAACATTCAATACAAAAATCTATAAAAATCATCTAGTAATTTAGAATGGATCATAAGTGTATTTAAAAGAGTAAAAAAAATATTATCACTCATAATGGAAAGATAATGACTCAAAATATTCTTACAAGGTAGTATCCACTATTTGATTCCTAAACACCGATTTTAGGTTTATCGTAATTTTAACATTTTATCATTGAAATACCAATTATGAAAAAAAAACTAACTAATTTTACTCCATTAAATGTTTAAAAAATTAATTTAACAGTGCAAAGACTTAAATTTAACTAAAATACATTATAATTATGAAAGAAAAATTTAAAATTATACTAAAATTCATAAAATCAAAAAAAATATTAGCACAAAAAAATGTAAAAATGTAAACAATGTAAAAATGTGTTTAAATAAAAAACTTTCCCATCCCTAACCTGAAATTTACATTGTCCTCTATGTAACAATTATAAATTAAAGATAAAAAGTAAATAATAGAAAAGTTATCCATTTGGTGAAAATAGACACTATGTTTTGTACACGGAAAACGAAACACATAGACACAAGTATAACGAGACTTATACTTATCCTTTTTTCTCTTACTACCAATTAAGTCTACAAATAATTCATCAAGATTATTTGCATTGAATTTATTGAGTATAAATTCAAAATCACTTTCCTCATGGTCTGAATAAATTCCAAACTTATTGAATGTCAACCAATAGTTGTAATAAATTCCAAGTAGTTAGTGCCATTATTTTTTGAATCATTATGATTGTCGTTGTCACTTTATGAGTCGCTAAGGGTAACATTGAAATCTATTCCAATTCTTTTTTTAGCACACTCAGTTGCAATATGACCAATCCAATTGCATTCAAAACATCTATATCTATTGGGTTTAGTTTTCTTACCTTCGGAGCTCATAGGTTTGAGATCTATTAGATTTATCTCTTGAATGTTTTGGTTGCCAGTTTCTCTTTGAATTACTCTGGTTGAAGATTTTCTTAATTCTTTTGGCTAACAATTTCAATTTTTCATCATCCTTATCATTGTCATTATCACCATCATCAGTCATGGTGGTTTTGAAAGCGATACCCTCGTTCTTTTGAGGTGTTTGAAAACTCATCCCAGAAAGGGTGAATAGGTTATTTTAAAAACTTTAAAAAACCAAATCAATAAACTAATCCCAATGGCTATACATGCAATTATAGATCATCAATAGATGTATAATTAAGTAATTAACACATAATTTTAGGTGAAGACAACCTAGGTCAACTTGACCTAAGAGGACAACCGCCAGTCCACTAAGATCACCTAACTTGTCCACTAAAAAAATAATGTTCAAGCACAAGAGGTCTTATACTATCCTTATAATGATAATACCTCTGTATACTTTACTTACAAGTCATCGCTCTCTTCTTCACAATATTTCCAAGTAGGTGAATGAATATGGATTGACATTTTGATCAACCCTCTTCAAGCTATTTAATACCTATGCTATGTGTATTCTAGATGGACTAATTCAATGAAAATCCTATCATATACTCCATCTAGATAAGAAGATGCAAACAAGAAGCATAATGAAACCCTAGAACAAGAACAATTTTAAGTACAATTCTGAAATCAAGGATTCAAAATTAATAAACTAGATTAGATCTAAACTAGCATGATCATGTAAATATACAATATGAGACTATAAAGTTAAGCCTAAAAAAAGAAGAGAAACTAACTATAAAAACCTTGTGCTCCTAAAAATTGCTATGTAGTTGTGTGCTAATGATTTTGATAGATTAGTAACAAAATTATGGAAAACCTAAAGAGAAAACACCACTCATTTGATACGGCACAATTTTATAGGTAGCTGGTAATAGATTGGGATTAAAATTTGCATAAATGAAAACAAAATCAGTCATTTGCATTAGTAGGATTGATCCCTTTATGAGATGGATCAATCCCTCCCAAAAATAAGTTATACCAATAAGATGAGGAATCGATCTGTCTCAGGTGGAGATCGATCTCTAAACCTCCTTTCAAAAAGTATGTAATTGAACATGATGGGCTAAGGATCAAAATCAGATTGATCCTTTTAAAGTGGGATTAATCCATCTATAAAGGGGATCGATCCCTTGGGTAAAACTAGTGTGTTCAATTTTATGCAGAGAAGGGAGGATCAGAGTGGTATCCATTACGGATCGATCCAACTACTATAGGAATCAATCCCTAAAACTAAAAAGGCTTTTAACTTATTCACGTAGTATAAAGATTGATTCAACCAAGAGCATATAAGAAATACACTTAAATATGTATGTAATGGTACCTGAATATAAGTCATTAGAGCATTGTAACCATGATCCAATATATGTGATCTTGACACTAGTTATGAGAAGTCTAAAGAGCGAAGAGATTACAACATGAAAGTTATGTCCACGAAATTATCAACACTTATAAACCTCTCAAGCTCCCTATTGGAATTTTTATGAGACAAAACAACACTCTTTGACTACAAGTTCACTTAATAGATTAGTAAATACAATTTAATCCTAATTTTCATAGTAGAGTTAGTCTAAAAATGGTGTAGCTTGACTAGTAGGCATATTCCAATTTTACACTACTTAAACATAAACCACAAAGAAAAATTCAAGCTTTCCAAGAATCAAGGTGAAGTAGTTACGTAAAAATAAATCATATAAGCAAGTGTAACACATTAAATAATTATGTGAATTTCCTTATTCCCTTCTTTCGTCACAGGGAAAGCCAATAAAAATAAAACAAATTAAGAAATGGCACAAAGTAGAGTAAATAAACATTCCAAACATAATAAGAACACACCATAATTTTCTCGTCTAGCATTCGTGTATTCGATTTAAAAATATAGAAATAATATAAGTTTAGCTGAAATAGATAATACAAAAGGAAATAAAGAAAAATATAGCAATGATATAAACTAGAAAGATGGTGTAGCACCACGGTAGATATTCATGAAGTCTTTCAGTTCTGTTGAAAACACATGCAAATCTGTGCGTAAGTTCATGAATTTTGTTGAGAGGGTATCGAAGTCAGTACGCTGCGCGTGTTGGTCGGCGCTATTGGACGTTTGCATGCGCGATTTCCTCCTTTTTGACATTTTAGACCCATTTTGTCCAATTTTTCCATATTTTTTTGACTTTTCCTCATTTACTTTATGAATATATTTGTGATGTATTGCCTCTCGTATTTTTCTTTGAGTCTTTAAGTTACTTTTTTAAGCAAAAATACCTGAAAAATAATAAAAATACCTGTGATTCCGAAAAGACACATTTATATAAATATATGATAAAATCATATAAATATATATATTTTTAATCAATTAATGTGCATAAAATCATGGTAATTTTAGTATTGTTTGAGCACTCATCAAGCATTTACTTCCAAAAACATGTATGAATTTTAGATTGGGTTTCTTACCTTTACATATCTCAAAGGAAGTTTGGTTTATACTGGAGAAAAGATATACACAGTTTATAATGTGGCATGTAGTGCTTATATTTTAAACCCAAAACCTTTTGGAGACTCCTTTGGTAGGTAGCATTATTTTAGCCATCTTCTGAAGCACTCCATTTTTCTTTTTAATTACTCCATTTTGTTAAAGTGTGATAGGAGCAGATGATTCGTGGAAGATAATATGCTCTTTATAGAAGTAAGTGTACTTGGAAATTTTAAACTCTTTCTGATAGTCTATTCTTAGTTTCTTGATGGTGACTATTTTGTTACTTGCTTTAACTTGCACTATTGCATAATAGGAGGTAAATAAATCAAAAGCATTTGACTTATCTTTAAGAAATCTACCCAAGTGTAGCAAGAAAATTCATCTATTACAATTACAATATATTTCTTACCTCCAATACTCTTAATTCTCAAAGGACCCATGAGGTCAATATGTATAAATTCAAAAACTCTGCTTGTAATGATACACTTGATCTTCTTATGAGTGATCCAAGTTTATTTAGCTTGTTGACATGGTCGACATACAAGCGTTTCAATCTTTACGAGAATAGATAGACCATGCATAGTCTTAATTTTACTTAATCTAATGAGGTCTTGAAAGTTCATCTAACCTAGATTTTTGTGCCACTAAGTAGTAGAATCATTGTTATTTAAGTTGCATATTACTGTGGGTGATGTGTCAATGTAGTAACAACTACCATGTGACCTAATTTCCTTAATCATACATTTACCCCTTTGATCAGTTACACTGCTATAATTATTAGTAAATTGTAGTTTCAAATCACTGTCACATATTTGATTTATGCTAATCAAATTTTCCTTAAGTACTTCCACATATAAAACATTATCAAGTTTAGAGATAACATTCATTTGAATGGAGCATTTCCCAACAATTCTATATGTTTTATCATCATCGAAGGTGACCGTCAATTTATTGTATTCTTCAAAGGTTTTAAACAAGGAACGATTCTGATGTCTAGAGCATATACTATATGGTATTTGATTTAACTTTAAATGCGATGTGGGCGACAAAGCAGTGTAACTTGAACTTCTTAACCCATCATCTTTTAATTTTGAAAATAACACATGGAACAAGTTTAGAAGTTAGAACTACTAGTTTCTTAGGTTCCTTTTTAGGGTGTTTCTTACAGTAGAAAATTTATGTTTGGAAATTTTTTGAGGTGCCCTAGAAATATTTGTATTCATGATAGAATCATAGGTACAAAGAAATCTACACCTACGTCTAATGTGTCATTTTCTATCACAGTGGTGACATGTGGGAACAACTAGATACTTTTCAGATTGACAATGTGTTAAATTTAGCTTCCCTGCTAGAGTGACAGTGGTTTTCACAAATTGAGTTTTGGATGATGAAGGTGTTGATTGTCCATCTACATATCCAAGACCTCTCTTATCTCTATGTGGCTTTTCATAGTCTAGGGCTTTGTTAAAGTTTTTAGCACTTATGGTCAAGTTTCTCACCATCTCTTTAGCAATACTAATTTATTACCTAAGCTTATTGTTTTCCTATTTGGTTCCTGCAAGACCTAGATTCAAAGCATTAATATGTTAAGACAATTCATTTTTTTTCTTTTCTCAAAGCTAGAGGAATTTGTTTTGTTAAACATTAATGATGTCATTCAATTTAGTTACTTGAATAAGTGGTTTATCTCCCTCTTTCTTAGCAACTAGATAATACATGAATAATTCATCAAAATTTGATACATTAAACTTATACAGTAAAAAAGAATAGTTTATTCTCTTATCTTCTTCAATTGAGCTAGAGTCTGAATGATTATGGTGTGCTTTGGTAGTTGTAGTGAAAGCACAATAATTGATGTCATTATCCTCTAAATTGCTAGCATTATCCTACTCACTTTCTGTGTCACTGAGTATAACATTAAAGACTCTTCCAACTTTATTTTTGTTGTTAGAAAACTCTGTAGAAATATGACTAAAACCATTGTAAGTAAAGTATTGAGGACTAGTGGGTTTAGGTTTCTTACCATAGAAGTTAGCATATTTGAGTTCCCTTGACTTTCGTTCCTTGCCATTAGATTGTCCCTTTTATAATTGTTATCTTGTTGACCTTTTTTTCTTAAGAACTTCTTAAATTTTTATGCTAGTAAGACAAGTGACTCATCATTCATATCCTTATCACTATGAAAGATGTCCTTTTTAGAGATTTTGAATGCCATATCCTTGTTTTTCTTGGCTAGATCAAGAGTAAGCTCTTAGGTTTGGATTGACCCAAGAAGTTCATCAATGTTTAGTGTGACCATATTCTTGCTTTCCTCTATAGCTAATACTTCCATCTTGTAGTCTCATATTAAGGAGCTTAAAAGTTTGTATATAAGTATTGGTTGTGGTATATTCTCATCAAGGTTAGAACAAGCATTAGTAATATAACAAAAATAAGCATAGAATTGACCAAAAGTTTCAGTGTTGCTCATTTTAACGGAATCAAATTGAGATGATAGTAATCTCAGTTTTTTTTACTTCACTTGGGAAGTACCCTAATGAGCAAGTACAAGTGCATTCCATTCCCCATTGGCAATATCATAACTAGATATATGATAGAACTCATCCATCAACACTGCAATAAAGATTAAGCTTAGATCTTTTTGGTTTTCCCTACTAAGGGTGTGTACTTCATAGGTCTAATATTTTTTAGCGTTATTTTGTTACACCATATTTTGTACTGAAGGTGGTTCCTAACCATCAAGAATAGTAACCTAGTCTTTTTCATCTTATATGAGAAATACTTGCATATGAGCCTTCCAGTAAGGGTAATTATACCCATCAAATAGTAGGGGTTTTATAGATGACCTACCTTCTTTCATTTGGTTCATAAGTAAGAGTATATTTTGATATGAAAAAAATCACTAAGTGTGTCAAGTTTAAGCTTTGATACGAAATGAAAGTTATAAAACGGAGCTAATAATCCAAGAGGGTGTGAATATGTTATTTTAAAAACTTTAAAGAACCAAATCAATAAAATAATCCCAATGGTTAGATATGCAATTACATGTCAATATTTAATGCAAAATTAAGTAAATGACACATCATTTTAGGTGAAAGCAACCTAGGTCAACACTATAACATAAGAGAAAAACTATCGGTCCACTAGGACCACCTAAGCTGTCCACTATGAAAAAATAATGTTCAAGTACTTATGAGTCATTTCTCTCTTTTTCACAATATCTCCAAGGTAGGTGAATGAAAATGGATCGACATTCTGATTAACTCTCCTAAAGCTATTGAACCTGTCCACAGAAAAACCTAAAAGGTTAGTGATACCCTTGAAAACACGCAAGTATATGTGATGAAATTGTACAAATGATAATTGATTTAAGAACAAATGTTGTCAAACCCATGAGTAATGGTATTATAAATATCACTAATTATTAGCTAATTAATTAAAAAATAAGGGGGTTTTGAAAATAATTTTAAAATGAAAACAAAACTTAAATTATTAACTAAAATACATAAGTACACATATTAAGAGAAATATATAATTATGGAATAATCCTCACCACTATTATATTATTTAACCAATTATATCATAAACCAATATTAGAACTATTCTTGAATTAACAACAATAGCTTGGGAAAACTATACACTAGCCGTTAACGACTTCCAACTCATCTTTTCTTACTTTTAATTGAATTAGAATACACTCGTAAATCAATCACAAATCAAAATATAAACCTAGTCATAGTTGCTAGATAAAATTCATTCATCGCATTACGTACTAAAAAGGAGATAATTAAACTTTGAAACATCATAATTCTTATTATCCTTTAACGAAGGTATTAATCTTACTTGTTATACTATCACAAAACAACAAGTTAGAACTTCAAATAAGAATCTTAGCGAATACTATAACTGATGAAATAAATATAAATCTATATATTCTCAAGATATAATGGTAACATTTTAAACTAATATTAAACATATACATGTAATAAATTAGTTAATTACTACAATTTATATATGCATAGTCATGGAATTTAATTATAGAGTCAAATATATCAAAACTCAAGGATGTTATCTAAAAATCATTATGAAATTTTATTAATTAAAATCATAATCTAGGGCTTGAAAATTATCCATAATCACATAAATAAATTAGCTAAGTGGAATCATAATTAAAATAATATAAAACATAGAATAAAAATAAGAAGAAGCTTATGATTGATATCAATAACTGATTTACAACTCTTTAATTACCTCTAGTCTTTAATTTCTCTATAAATCTACATATTTTCTGTAAATTTTTGTGCCTACAATCTGTAGCTTAATCTGTGGAGATTTTGTTGTTATTCCTAGCTATATATTTATAGTAAAAGAGTTACATATGATTATAATGTAGTTAGGATATGGTTGAAGAAGTTTAAAATAACTAAAACACTATTAATATAAATCTAAAACTACTTGGATAGATTTTAGTTTGTAATCAATAGTTGAAAAGAAATTTGAGTTTGCGTGTAATGGTGCAACTTTAATTCCAATTATATGCAAATTCATCCCAAAGGTATTGTGCCACAGCTCACATGTACTCATGCCAAGGCGTGCCCTTAATTTTGACACTTTAATGTTTCATCCCTCTTTGATGTATCTTGTATAAATATTTTCATTGAGGTCCTTAAATGTGTGACAATTGTATCCATGGTTGTGATGATTTGATTGGTACTTTGTCATTTGAATCTTTAAGTATAAAAATACCTAAAATATAGAAAAATATACCTCGTGATATTAAAACCTAATTTGTTCTTTTAAGTCCAATAAATAACAAGATATGTGTGTTTTTTAGGCACGTGTCACAACCTCCAACTAGCTTATGGCTAGTCCCTAGCCAGATAAGTGCTCTAAAGAGGTTCTCAAAAGAAAATAAATAATAAATACTAAACTAAATCATTTCCCTAGATTGACACCATTGCATTTAACATATGAAATAATTCTTTAAACCCCTAGGGTGCCCTAATGGATGATTTATAGTCTCGTGAGGGTTTTCAGTGATGATAACCACAAATATCACAACCAAACTAAATTAAATTGACTCAAAGAAAATAAAAATAACTAGAAAATTAGAAAATAAAGTCACTACTATGGAATCATTATATATTTATCTCAAATATTGCTCACATCATTCGATATATAGATGATCTCATTCTCACTTTTTATCAAAGATTAATTCAAATATTAATTTCACTTTTGTGATCAACTTTTAGACATCCATCTAACCACAAACATATAATCTTCATATCGGGTATCTTATGCATGCCATTCATAGAATAAAATGCTTGGTCTATAAATTATGCGAATATGATTTGCATAAGCATTGTAATCACAAATTCCATAAGCTTACCTTTCAATTCACTCCCTACTATTGTAAAATGGTCACAATACTTAAGATCAATCGGTCTTTATCAAGGTTATAACATTAAGCTAAGGTATAAGATTATGAAAGAACGAGAAGGTGAATCACAAAAATAAGAAAACTTAGTTAAATTCAAACATCACCATTTTAAGTTCTAAAATAGCTCCATCTGTTACCTAATTCATCCAGCCTTATTTATATTCACATCCATAGTAAGTATATTATAGGTACAATTTGACATTATATTAAATATCAATATACTCTTTTTTATTTCTTTTATTTCTTTCCTTTTGTTTTTCTGTTCTTCTCAAATTTTCGTCTTTTTTATAACTAAAGAGATACAACCCTTCGATTTGTTATTTTCAATATTCTTTTTTTTTGTTTGTAGTCATTTTTTATTAAAACTTTTACCTTTTCTTCATAAAGAGTTCATATCAAACATGTGTTTACTTTAGGTCCTCTTAGAAAGTAGAAGGGTAGGATAATCTATTTTTTAGCTTATAAAAAGGTAGGTTATAGCATGTTAAAGAAAAAATATTTATAATTCATATAAGCTCAAAAGGGATAATAATGATAAATATACAAGTGGTAGGCTTGAAAAGGTATGAACAGTTCAAAAATGGCATAAATCTTTTTCTAAACATTGTGTATTCTATAATTTTGCCTTTAGTATTTTTTTAAAGTTAGTTCTATAGTTTGTTGAGACCTCAAATATGTCTATGAAAAATTCATACACAAAACAATCTCAGGTACTCAAATTACTCCATTATTCTTACCGTCAACCATATGAGTTTCACACTAAGTTCAATTCACATTCAAATCATTCCTTAATTGAAGTAAAACTTAGAGTTCTCTAGATATTAAAGTTATCACAATCATATTTATATAATTGATGTATAAATTGACTCGAAACACTCAAACAAAAAAAATATAAAAATAAAAATTATGTTTTAATTTTGATTAAACTATTAATAGAATATAAAAGGAACTTTCCTACCCCCAACCTAAAATTTACATTTTCCCAATGTATTTAAAAAGAATAGAAAAAGAAAAGTTACCTTACTAGTAGTGGTGAATTGTGAAATTTTGAGCTTTAGGTTCATATTCTACATTCAACATATGTATCAATGCTAATCATGAGAATTAAAATGTACCTCACAAATATTGCATCACCAAAATAGAGTTAAGATGTTCAATAAAATACAAAATAGAATTCCAAAATAAAAGAAAAATTACATCATATACTAATATAAAATGAAAAATGAAAGAAAAAACTAAACCACAAATTGAAAGATCAAATGAATAATTGATATTATGGAGCTCTAGTTCTCCATGTCTTCGGGTGTCTCTTCTTCAGTGATTTCTAGTGGCTGAAAGACAAAGTTGTCCCCTAGATACTCCAATGCTACTTCTAACTGACTATAGTCGTAACCAGATTAAGCGAGTCGTAACCGTTGCATCCCATAAATGGTATTCATATAATTGGATTGATACTGTATGTGTCTACTGAGCCACGCTTGTTATTATATCTTATGGACCTCCATCTCATCAAGGTGTGCTTGAAAAATAGGCTCTTTTATCCACTTGTGAGGCTTACCATATATGTCAGGGTTAATAGCTCCTCAGGTTGAAGTAGAATATCATCAGTAGACATTCTCACCCCAACTTTAGCACAAAGTGTTGTAATGAGTTATGGGGAAAATAACTAACTCGATGATTATTCTTCGACAACCTTATTCTTTGATTCATAATTACCATGACACTCATGCTTTTAGAGGTTTGGATTGCAAAGAGTAATAGAGCCATTTCTTTATCAGTTAAATTATAATACGTAGTTGGCATCAATTTAGAGCAGAGGAAATATTGCCAAACATGGGAGACGGTTGTTAATTCTTTTGCTTTAATTGATTTATTTCTCCTATTTGGCATATCCCACTCTATTCCTCCTAGTGTTAAGCTCTCTATTATTTCTTCATAATCTATATGCTCTAGATAAGTCTCATACTCCCCTTGAGTTATATCCGTTAAACCATAGCAAGAGTTTATGGTGAATGCATTAAAGGATACAAAAACTCCCCTAACTATGGCCCTATCATTAACAGCTTCAGGCACATTAGCATATAATTCTCTCACAATTTGACACAATGCCAACTTCAAGATTCTTTATAAATATTTTCCATCCTAGGTTTTCTATCACATCATTTACTACAGGGAATGGATCTTTTTCTAGAAATCAATATCCCTTTTTGAAATAAAAGTTTTGTTCACCTCCGCAAATTTTTTAAATATTTTTGAGCCTCAAGGCTTAGAAACTTAGTTTTATCATACTCTTTAGACACCATGGTTTATTTACCATAGATTTTTTTGGTGCCATATTTTGATTCAAGAGTTTAAAAAATATAATAATAATCTCCCAAAAATTATCACTCTATCTAGGTTTGTTTCCTTAAATCCAAAATATTCCACACTTCAAATCCAAAATTATTTTCAAAACATTAACCACAATATCAACCAAAGAAAACTTGAGGATTTAATGCACTTACTTGAGAATGATTGGGTGTTCTTGAAGATGATAAAGATTATATGAAGAAATCCCAAAAATCTATTCTTTTTGGGAAATCTCTCAAAACAAATCCTAAATAAGCCTTAATATTAATGAAAATAAAAAACAATTCATAAGAATGATGGTTTTTTTGAAAAAAATTAATTTTTAGTGTGAAAAAATGAAAGAGGGGCAAGTGGATTCTAGGGTTTTTGAAATTTTTGTGAAAAAAGTGAGTGTTTTATTGGGTTTCTCTAGTAGGTGGGGGTTTTGGTGTTTAAAATGTACACAGGTTATGGCTCACATAAAATCATGCCATGGCGCACACTGAAAATAATTTAATGTGCCTCTATGCACTAAAAATCATGTCGTGGGGTGAACAAATTTCACGTTCTCACTTTTTTTTTACCTAAAGGCATTATGTCATGATAGACACAAAATTGTGCCGCAATACACAATGAAAATTTTAAATTTTTCCCCAGAGTTCCAATTTTGCTTTAAAATAAAAACAAAAACTAAAAGAGTTAAAAAAATACTAATAAATAATAAAAATAGTTTTTGATAATAATGCATTATCTACTCCTAACCTAAGTTAGGTAATGTCTGCATCAAATGACACACATAAAATAACAAAAATTAAATAATAAACATAATACAAAATAAAAATAAAATTAATGTTCATCTGAAAATAAAATGAAAGAAATCAATAGGTTGCCTCTCATGTAGCATTTGATTTAAAATCATTAACCCAATGGATGTAATTTCTAACTAAAGTTGAAACCACTTGAAAGGTTATGGTTTTGACCTTCTTGTTGAGCAAATATTTATAGCAGCATTGATAGTCTCCTTAGAATTGATCACAATTTGTGAAGAGAGTTTTCTAGATACTTGCGCTTCAATCTTTCCCACAATTGTGGTTACTTGGTTCATTTGAGTCTCTAGTTTGTGAATTAAAGCCTTGGTATCCTATTAAAATATAGCATTATGATTGGCTAAAGAAAGAAACGTATCCTCCACAGACTTACCTTGAGGCTGTTATTGAGGTTACTACTATTGAGGTGGCTTAGGATTTGAAAAGCCAGGTGAACATTGTTGGTTGTTGAGGAATGTTGTGGGCCTATTATATACATAGCTAAAATTTGGATTATCCATCTTTCCTACATTATAGGTGTTGTACCTAGGCCTCTGTAGTTGAAAGCCTCCAATAACATTTCAAAATTATATTGTAAAGAGTAGGGCATGTGTTACTAAGATGTCCCACAGAAGAACATATGTCACAAGCCTTAACCTATCCACTAGTTAACTGTTGCACTAAAGCAACTAAATTATTAAATTGAAACCTAAGAGTAGGGTTAGTGCTTACCTTACTTTTGATTATGGGTTCATACAGATGCAAAATTGTTAAGAGTTAGGTATCATAGTTGCAATTAAATTTCTCGCCTCAAGTGAAGTTTTGTCACCAAGGCTCCACTACTAGCAGCATCTACCATGCTTATCTCCATAGACATTAATCCTTCATATAAATATTAAAGAAGCAATTTCTCACTAACTTAATGGTGAAAATAATTGACACATAATCTCTTAAATCTCTCCCTATAATTATATAGGGTTTCCCCAATAATTTGCCTTATGCCAAATATTTCTTTTTTATTTTATGTGGTTGTAGAAGATGAAAAGTAACACTCCAAAAATAATTTGGTCATGTGAGACCATATTGAGATAGTAATTGAAGTCAACAAGTGAGAAAGTGAATGCTCTAAGTTTAATTTGTTTTTTAGTGACCTAAATTGGTTTCATGGCATCATAGACTACATGAAACTCTTTTAGGTGTTTATTTGAGTCTTTTCCTAATAAGCTCCTAAAAGTACGTAAAAGATGAATTAGTCAAGATCTTAGAAATCCTACCTCTAAGTTTGGAAAAACAATGTACAAAAGGTTGCTGGCCTAAGTTAAGTGCAATTAATTTCTTCAGTTAGGTATATTGTTGCCATCTCTTTGTATTCAGTTTTAGATTCAATTGAAGAAGTTGATTCTATTGTATCTAGTTGTAGTGATCCTTTTGATTTTAGATTGTAAGAATGTCCTTTTTGCATTTAAATCCTAAAATTAAAAGAAAAAATAAAAGTTAATAAACTACAAATATCTACTAAGAAGTTAAATTAAAATCAAAAATAAATAATTAAAAGAAAAATTAGTAAACTAAAAAGTAAAACAAAATTCTTAAAAGAATTTAAAATTAAATCTAAAAAGAAGATAAATTAGAGAACTAAAAAAATAAAAAGAAGTTAAATTAAATTAAAATACAAACCTAAACATTAAAATCTAAAAAGAAGCTAAGTCTATGAAATTAAAATCTAAAAAAGTTAATAAAATTAATCTAATAGTTTTTGAAAAAGAAGTTAGTAAAAAAAATAAAAAATAAACTAAAAATATTTTTTTGATTTTCTTTTTTTAATAAACTAATAATTAATAATGAAATTGTAAAAATAATTGTCGATAATGACACCAAAAACTTGATACCCTTAGAAATACACAAGTATATGTGATAAAAATGTATAAATGATAAGTAATTTAAGAATAAAAGTTTTCAAACCCAAGAGGAAGGCTACAATAAATATCATGAATTATTAGCTTATTAATTAATTAATAAGGAGGTTTTAAAAATATTTTTTTAAATAAAATAAAACATAAATTATTAACTAAAATATATGAGTATAGAGAAAAATATGTGATTATGGAATAATACTCACCAATCGCCTATTATTTAACTAATTATATCATAAATAAATATTAGAACTCTCTTTGAGTTAACAACAATAGTTTGGAAATCTATGCACTAGTTAGCATTGACTTTTAACCCACATTTTCTTACTTTTAATTAAAGTAGAATACCTTCATAAATCAATCCTAAATTATAACATAAACCTTGTCATAGTTGCTACATAAAATTCAATTATTTCATTATGTACTAAAAAAGAGATAAATAAATTTTGCAAGATCACCATTTTTAGCAACCTTTAACGAATGTATCAGTTCTACTTGTCACACTATCACAAAGCAACAAATTACCATTTCGAATAAGAATATTAGCGAATATAATAAATAAATAAATATATATATTATTAGGATAAAATGGTAACTTCTTAAATTAATATTAAACATATATATACAATAAATTAGTTACTTACTTCCATTCATACATGCATATTCTTGTAATTTATTCATAGAGTCAAACACATCAAAACTCATGGATGTTATCTAAAAATCATTATAAATTTTATTAATTTAAATCATAGTCTAGTGCTTGAAAATTACATATTACCACAATAATAAATTAGCCAGACAGAATCATAATTAAAATAATAGAAAACATAGAAGAAAAATAAGAAGAATAAGAAGCTTTTGATTAATTTCAATAGCTGATTTACAACTCTTTAATTACCTCTTTGAATTCATGTATTACCTCTAGCCTTTAATTTCTCTCTAGACCTACATCATTTGTATATATTTTTGTGCCTATAATCTAGAGTTTAATCTGTGGCTACAATCTGTAGCTTAATCTATGATTGATTTTATTGTTAATCCTAGCTATATATTTATAGTAAAAGATTTACATGTCATTACAATGTAGTTAAGATAGGGTTGAAAAAGTTTAAAATAATTAAAATCTTATTAACACAACTATTTGGATAGAGTTGAACCTTTAATCAGGCATTGGAGTGTAAATCCAAGTATGTGGGCCATGATTAGTATAGACTTATGTTGTGGCATGACTCTAATTCTAATTTTGTGTAAATTCTCTCGATAGTGTTATGCCGCAGCACATACGTACTCATGCCGTAGTGCATCCTTAATTTTGACACTTTAATGTTTTGACCCTTATCTTATTTGATGTATCTTGTATAAATGTTTGCATTTAGGCCCTTTAATATGTGACAATTATACCCCTAGTTATGATGATTTGATTGGTTCATCATCATTTGAATCTTTTAAGTCAAAAAATACATGAAATACATGAAAACATACCATATGATTCTAAAAACATAATTTATAAAATATTTAGATTAAAATGCAATATTAAAACTTAATATATTCTTTTAAATCCAATAAATCATAATATATGCATGCTTTTTAGGCACGTATCAGTTAGAACAAATAATACAAGTGCTATACTTATTTTAGATGGACTAATGCAATGAACAATCCCATCATTCGCTTGTAGAAGATGCAAACAAAAAGCATAATGAAACCTTAGGACAATAATAACATTAAATACAATTCCAACATCAAGAATTCAAAATTAATAAATAGGCATAGATCTAAACTATCATAATCATGTAAATATGCCATATGAGATAATAAAGTTAAGCCTAAATAAAGAAGAGAAAAATAGCAGAGAAACTAACTTTAAAAATCCTACACTCTTGAAAATTGATTTGTAGTTATGTGCTAATAATTACGATGGATGAGTAATGAATTTATAGAAAACCTAAAGAGTAAACCGTCACTCACCTAATGTGGCATAATTTTACATATAGTTAGCAGCAGACTGAGATCAAAAAACACATAAAAGAAGACAAAATTAGTCATTTCCCTCTATGAGATGGATCTATCCCTTCTAAAAGTAGGTTGCACCAACAAGATGAAGGATCAATCTATCTCAGGTGGGGGTCAATTCATTTCTCCATACCTCCTATTAAAAGTTACGATAATTGAACATGATCGGTTAAGGATCAAAATCATATCAATCCTTCCAAAAGGATATTGATCCAGCTATAAAAAGGATATATCCCATGTGTAAAATTGGTGTATTCAATTTTATGTAGAGAGTGGAGGATCGAAGTGCGATCAATCAATATACTGTGAGGATCAAATCCTAATACTAAAAAGGCTTATAACTTATTTATACATTATCAAAGTTGATTCAACCAATAGTCTTTATGAAATGCACTTAAATATATATGCAACAGTACCTAAATGTAAGTCATTATAAAATTGTAGCTATGATGTAATATATGTGATTTTTATACTTGTTATGATAAGTCCTAAGAGTAAAGACACTACAATATGAAAATTGCATCTATGAAATTACCAAAACTCATGAAACTCTCACTGTGGAAGGAAACAATTCATGAAAGACATAAGATTTTCCTATGGCAAAATTCTTCAAGGAGCCTTATGTACCAAAATAGTTGAAGCAAGTAACCACTTAACATAAATTAATTTCATTCTTTTTCATAAAGAGCAAGAGGACATTGAACATCTTTTTAGAAGATGTGAAACTCTACAACCTTGGCTGAAACATTGGAATTGGGGGACCACTGGATCCTTCACAAATGAGCTAGACATCTTGACTTTATATATGCTTAATCCTAAACCCTTTAAAAATACTCAGACCAAGAAATTTGTCTATTGAACTATCCATTTTGTCCTTAGTTATCATGCTTGAACATATCTAGTACACTTGGAACAATGTCCTCTTTTGAGAAGATGAACTAGATAGACACCGATGTATTAAAAGAATAACTACCATAATTTATAAGTTTAAATGTCTTGTACAAAAATAACAACCACAAAATAATTCATTAGTGGACTATGATGCAATCATACCAATACCATTTCATTGGCAACCATCTTCTAATAATTCTCTCAAGTATAACTTTGATGCAGCGTGGAAAATTGGTATAACCATAATTGGATTTGTAATTTTGATCATATTGGAAAGGTAATAGAGATGTGAAAACATGATCTAGACACTACTAGTATGGATATTGCTATAATTATGGCTCTCCAAGCTACTATCAATCATAATCTTCAACACAAAAGGAATTTATGTGGAAAGAGATGCATAATTCATAATCAAAGCCTTCACAAAAGACATTTGGATGAACATTTTTGAAGGCATAGAAGCATCATTTAGGGTTTACAAACCATCCTCAAAGAATTCTACATGTTAAGTGTCTGATGGTTACCTAGAGAGTTCAACATTTTCGAAGGTTCCAGATGCATCATTCAAAGTTTAAAAAACATCCTCAAAGAATTTTGCATGATAAGTGTCCAATGGATACCTAGAGAGTTCATTTCTAGAGCTCATTCTTTAGATTTTTTAGTTAATATGAGAGATTTATCACTAATGCCCCTAAGGTTTAACATATATTCACTTATGCCTCTAAGGTTTGTAAAATGAGCTCTATTACCCTAATATTTACGGTTAATATCTCTATTTATTTCTTCTAAATTATTAACGATGTTATATTTCCACCTAATGATGTATTTTTCTTTTTTATGACTTTGATATCAAATTATAACTAGTTGTTTTATAACTCTAGTTATTACTTTCTGTAGATTTTTATTTAAATACAAACCTTTAAGTTTTTTATCAAAACACTATTTTATTTTTATAATTTCTTTATTTCTATATTCATACAAACTCGTGGCTAGTTTCTTTGTATTTATTTTCTTATTTATCAGTTTTATAAATATTATAAAGAAATATTTAATCATTAGAGATCCTTAATTAACTTAGACTTATAATTATCATACCTGAATTTATTGGGTCCATCACAATCTTTCCTTCCATTATTTATCTTCTTTTGTTACACCTGATATGTCTCACCTTGCTCAAACGTTAATAATATCCTAGTAATGGTGAATCCTTTGTATCTGTACATAATATGGTATCAAAATTAGACTTACTATAAAATAAAATAAAAAAGAGTAATGCAGTCTATTTTATTCATAATATTAATAATTATTATAATTTTAAAATTCAACTAAGAACCTTGAAGAGATTCTTAGCCAACCATAGTTTCTAGATACATAGTTAATAGATGAATAATTTTTAGAGTAGAAAGGTTATTATTACTAAAGTTGTGTCCAAGTAATGAAAATAATGGTTCCTTTTATAGGACAAGAAATCCCTGTTTAAAATATAGAAAATTACTATTTTGCCCCTATTTTAACAATTCATATAACTTTCTACTTTTGGCTTTAGAATCTAAGCCTTTTACTTCCTTTGCACGATCTACAACTGAAGATGCGGTTCTATATCTTTATTCCTCTTTGTCATTTTCTACTAACAATCCTTACGATGATGTAGACAATGATACATCTTCATCTTCTCAATCTCTAATGTAGTAAATACATTTTTTATCCTTAGTGGTTTTCTTGGAGTAAAAAAAATATCTTTCTTATTTCTTGACATATTTTTGGGTTATTACTATTAAAATTTGTTTCAAACTTATTGATTTTCTTATCATCTTCTTCAGTGAAGGTCATATTACTAGGGAAGTGACTATAACCTTACTAGTCAAGTAATTTACTTTGATTTCAGAAAAATTATCAATTTTTCTAAATTCGTTTTAAATTTGACTTTCTATCAATCATCTTAGAATACAAAGTTCATTTGTTTGGAATTTCTTTTTTGGAAATGCCCTTGGTTTTATAATTTCTCTATTAATATTGGAAATTCCTAATTAGATAAAATAGTAGGGACTAAGACAACCTTCTTCATTCAAGTCTATAGTGAACTGAAAAATCTAAGATAGACAAGCGTATCACCTATTCTGATCTTTTTCCTGAAGTTCTTGATAACCTTCTTGAAATTTTCAACAAAATAATTTAATTTATTAAAATTTATTCCTAGATATAGGATCCTAATTAAACATACAAATAAAGCTTTATAAATAAAAATTAGATCAGTTCCTTCAAGAATATTAAATTTACTACTTATAGGGAATTCTTTTTCTATGGTGTAAAATTCCATATCTTCGATATGTTCCTCAGAAGATTCTCTGGCTAAGCTATAGAGACTCAACCATTATGGTTTACTTAAAATCTTGTATTTTACTTTTACTTCTTCAATGACCAATGTATTTCTTGGTGATGTTTTCCTAAATAGTACTGATGGTCATACTATTTGTATTGTTTCTATGAGCGGCATTTCTCTAAATAGTAATAGTGGTACTATCTTTCCTTTCCTTTCCTAAAGTCTTCAACTTGATTGATAGCGATGGTTGTTTCTGTAATTTTCTAGAGTAATTTGTAACTATATCCTTCGGAATTATTAGTTTTGCTACTCTATAATTGGCATAGTTTCCTTCAACTTCTATTTTACTAGTAAAAGCTCTTTAAGTTATTTCACTAAACCCGATAATAGCTTTACTTGATTTAGCCCAGTTGTTGTAAATTTTGATTTTGGACCATTATATACTACATAAGTCTTTTTTGCTGCTTTAGCTTAGTTGAGCTTTTCCTTTTTTTTAGAGAAGTTACTCTCTTTTGAACTGTTAGGTTCTTCCTTCTCGTTTTGAATTCCTTCTCCAAAAGTTATACCTTAAAATAAATCTCTAATGAGGATTCCTTTTAGTATTTTTGGACTCTAGTTGTCATTTTGAACGGTTACATTCTTCTTGTTTAATTTATGTCTCTAAAAGAGACTTCTCTAAGTATAAAACCTGGAGATGTTTTTCAAAGATCCTTATGTTGTTTTCTTTTATCTTGATATTGATATCAAGATATTCCACTTTTCTAAGAATAAAAACACTACAATATTAGTTATTAAAAAATAACCAAATTTTTTATTATCGGTTCTGGCAATTAATCTTGAACACATTACAAATTTCGTAATTGATTTTTTGATAACTAAGTATCCTTTTCATTATTGTGATAATTTAATTCTAAATTATGGAAAGATCTTAATGTATATCTACAAAGATATTCAACTTTATCATATACTTTTGCTTCTAAAATTACTCCCTAATATTTATGTGAAGCATCTATTCCAATTATCATTTTATCATCTAGACTTAGATGATATGAAGTTGGTAAATTTTTTAACAGTTCTTTTACCTTATCTATGTACAAAGTATTTTGCTCTATCCATTTTCAAACATGATCTTTTTTAATTTTATTTGTAAAAGTTTTCGCATTTTTACAAGCTTCTTGACGTATACTTCAGCATACATTAAACATCCTTAGAATCTTTGTAGTTGATTTTTGTATTTTATTTCACTAGGAAATCCTTAAATATTATTTAGTATATGGGGATGTGGATTATGTTTTTCACCTTCAATTTCTAACCTTGTATACTTAAGTTTTTCTTAAGCAATTGCTACTTTCTTTAAGAAAGTACAATGCCTTCTTTCCTACATTCCTATAGAATATTAATAATATCTAAATAATTTTTATTTAATTGATTATTGAAAATTTAAATATCATATATGTAAACACAAAAAAAATTTGTAATTTATTAAAGATGTTGTCTATATAACTTTGAAAGATACATGGAGCTTGTTTTAGTTCAAATGGTATAACAATCTATTGAAATTGTCCTTAGGGGCAACTAAATACCATTAATTGTTTAGATTTCTCATCTAGTCTTATTTGTAACAATGTATTTTTGCAATCAAAACTTGAGAAATATTTCTTTCCAATTATTAATGACAATCATTCTTCTTTGTTTGAAATAAAGTATCTCTCATCAATGATTTCTTTATTCAATGCTTTTAAGTTTATTATCTTTCTCTTTTTTTCTCTTCCTTTTTGTATATCTTTTTCAACAAAGAATGTTGGACTATAATATAATGAATTACTTGATATTATGACTTATAATTACAAAAATTCTTAAAAAACAATTTCAAACTCAATCCTGTCTTCTAGAATATAAATTATATGTTTTATTCTAATGACTTTGTTAGTGTTCTTAGTTTTATATTTATTCTAATGACTTTTTAAAGGTTCTTAGTTTATGTTAACAATAATTTTACTATTGGATCTAAAAGAATTTTTGAGCTTACTATTTTTAATATTTTTCTGATACCTATTAAGGCTTTATCTTCTTGGATTTTATTAAGAAAAGAGTTTTGTTTTTATTCTATATCTAATGAAATATTTTCCAACTACGATTTTTGTTGCTGCTTTATGTTTATATCACCATGTTTTTTCTTTTTATATTATTGTATAAAAGTTGGGTTTGATACAGTCAAAATTTTTCTTATTTTTGACACATAAATGGTTTCACTATCCATATTTACTAGCTATACACATAATAGCTCCTCTATCTACCTATGCATATAGATGGTAACTTATGTAACCTTTAAATTTCAATCCATCCTTAATATAAGTATTGTTTGAATTTGTAATACTATACAAATAATTCATATTCTAAAGAAGAGTATTCATATTATGAGTTAGTTATTTCTTCTTCACTTTCTTTTAATAGATAAATACTATAAGTATCATCTATATTTGATTCCTATTAATGCATTCATTTGCATAATGTACTTCCTCATTATAGATCCAACATCTGCATTTCTTTTTCCCTGATGAGCAATAAAGTTTTTGATAAATATCTTTTGTTATAAGGTTCTTTATTATACATTCTCTTATATTTTTGAAAGCCATGTTTTCTAAATTTATATAATTTGAATGTTTTTGTATTTTTTTATCTTTTTTATACTCTTACTTGTAAGATATTATGTTTTCTAAATTTGTATAATTTGAATGTTTTGTATTTTTTTTTTATCATTTTTATACTCTTACTTGTAAGATTTTATGTTACATCCATATTTTCTTAACATTTAAAAATCTCTGGTATTATAATAGATTTAATTATTTCCTCTTGTTTGTTTATATTCCTATCTTTCTTGATATTTAATGATTATATAATTTTTAAGACTTTTTATTCTTTCTCCTAAAGTATCTGGTATAGTTTATCTATTTCTTTTATTCCATCATTCTGTTATGGTTTTATATAATGTTTCGAGTAATTTAAAAAAAACTATTTTCTTATAAGTTTATTGCATGGAGGGTGGTAACTTATGATAATACATTATTTATTTATAAATGAATGAATCTATATAGTATATGTCACGTACTTTCAATTTGTTAAATGTCATTTGGCTTTCTCAATTTCATTTTCACTAGATTTAATGATATGTCTACCTTGGTCTTTTCTAATAAATTTCTTGTATATTTTATTTACAACATTATCTAAGTATTCACTACCTAGGAAAGCATTCCCCTGTATTTGTAAATATTATTATTCTGTTAAATTTGTAAACCAAATTTTTACATGTTTTTATCATTTTATGAGCTACTAAGACTCTACAAGTTTAGAATTTGATTGTGTAGTTGAAGAAGTTTGTATGATTATATTTATACTAGTAAATCATTCATTTAAGGATTTTTTCTATCTCTTATATAATATAAATCTAAAATATCATATCTATAAATTTCATGAAGTTTGAATTCAATACTCTAATTCTTCAATGTAATTGTTTTCTATTTTGGGTTGTTATTTTCTTCTATAAGATAGGTCAAGTTCTTTTGGCCTATACCTATTCTTCTCTATATGGATTAGGTGTTCCTTCTTAATAAATAATTGGTAATAAAATTGGTTTCATATGATTTTTTGAGATCATATTTTCTAGTTCAGAATTAGTTTCATTGATTATTGTCATATTATCTTCCTCTTTATTTGTAGAAATTTTTTCATCATAATTTCTTCCTAGCTCTTCATCTATTAGTGTTAACAAATGAACTAAATTTTTTATGCCCCTATTCTTAGGGTTTATAAATTGTTCTTCTAATTTTTTCTATATTTTATTAAATTGGGATTATAGCTTCTTCTTTATCTTTGGGTTTTATTTCATTCTTTCTTTTCTTATTCCTAGGTACCAATGCATCTGATCTCCTATATGGTTCTTCTTTTAATCCTACAAATGGATCAAACTTGTAACCTTTGAATTCATTATCTCTGGGTATGCTATTTACATCTATTCTTAATTTTGTAAATTTCTTATATATATATATCTTATAATAACCATATTCTTTTATTTCTTTTAGGAGTTTTTTTTTTGTGTTTCATTTATATCTTGTAACGACTTAATGTTTAATTCTTGTACTATATATATTTCTTCTACTAAAAGAATTAAAGCTTTTATTATTATTATTTGGATTTTTTATATACTTATTAGGCTTTCATCAAAATCTAATTCTATATTCTGTAGTTTATTTTTGAACATTAATGGGATAACAATTGTATCATTTTCTTTCTAATATTACATCATGTACTAATGCTTTCATTATTTTAACTTCTTGTTACTTTTTCTTCTTTGTATCATATGTTTTTCCTTAACATCTAAGCTTCATTCTTCTAGAATTTCGAAGTCTTAATATTTTTGATTTTATTATTTATCCAATTTCTTGAAATTTTTTATCTATTTATATAAATTCATTTTGTATATATATTGAACTATTATGGTTGTTTTCTAATGAATATCCTACTTTATAGCATATAAAAAATGAATGATTTCAGTATTTAATTAAATCTCATTTTTTGAAATCATAAGCCAAACTTAACACTTGTTTAAGTTATTGTCATTAATATTAATGACAAACCTAGGGTGTATTGTGAATTTTAATTTTTGGTATCCTATATTTTCATGAATCATTCCTAATAAATCATCTTTCCTATTTATTATTATATTGTCTAGGATGCTAATTTTATTGGTATATCTATTCATTCTCTAAAATGTGCTTTTATATTTGGATTCCGTATAAATAGATGTATTCAATTTTTCTTTTATAGTTTTGGGAGGGTTTTTTTATAGTTTATCTATAATGATTTTTTTGTCAAATTAATGGTATGTTATACCTTCTTTTTGCATTTGTAATATTAATACTAATTTCTTTATTATTTATTCCATAGTAAATTATATCTTTTCTTTAAAATATTTTTATTATTCTTGAGTACGATAAATCTTTAAATCCATCTCATTTCTTAAGATTTAATCTTGTTTTTTGTTTTTTTTTCAAATATATTTTTACTAATTACAATTTATTGTGAAAATTATCATGAGATGTGTTGTGTTTCTATTTATATTATTTTTTGATTTTCTATTATTTTTGTCATTTTTATGTATAAAAGATTAATAAAACTATTCTTGCCACTCGCTCTGGACTCTATTATTGACAAATTAAAAAGCCAAAGGAAGGATGAAGCATATATCTCTAAAAATTTAGAGAAATTTATTGAAGCCATTTCCAGTGATGAAGAAGAGCTTGATCTAGAACCATCAATTAGAGATATACAAATGGCTAGATCAGAATGAAGCTGCTAAAAGCAGAAAGAGACAAAAACTCACTTTTAGAATAATCGACTCCACTTCCTCAAAAAGAATCAATAAGGATACATCATCCAGCAAAGGGGGCCTACATCACATGCTAAAAGCATCTGCTTTAATAAAGTTGAAGAATCTTACTTTATTAAAGTTGTAAATTATTTACTTTTGAATTATTGTTTGTATTTGAATTATTGTAATTTGTCTTAAAACGAGCCTGCTTTACCTATATAAGGGAAGACCGCTTAGTTAAAGAGCATCCGCTTCTTGTGCATAAAACTCTTTGTATAATCTCTCTCTTATTAATAAAATATCCTTCAGTTTTCTTATACTTATCTCTTCATTACTTCTTCCATCTAAAATCCTAGTAGATCTCAGTTCCTCTTGGTATCAACGCCACCTAGGTTAACTTACAGAGCTAAGTATAAACTTCTTGTTATTCACTCTTTAGAGAATAATTCTTAGTAATTAAGGTCAATTGAGGTTATTTCAGGTCAATCGAGGTGATGTTGGCAATAAGACCCAAAGTGAGGCAGCCTTGTGATGCACAGTAACTTGACACAATAACTCTTAATTACAATGCATCTTCTCAAATGGAAAGAGTAGCTAGATCTTTATTCTCTAGATCTTCAAGATCCTCTAGCTAAGGTAACGATTCCAACTCGGCTAGATCTAAAAATAAAGAAGTAATAAGGATAGAAGATGTTGAAAAACACCTTCAAAACTAGAGCGTTCCTAAATACGGAACATCATTAGTCTATAATAAAGGTAGTTTTATTTTTAAATCAGATTATATCATAAAAACAGTATAAGAAACTCTTCCTCTTACAAGGGAGACTATTGATATAAACCTATTATCTCAGAGTCTAATAGACTCATATAAATAAAAATATAATTATTTACATATTTGTTTAGTCCAAATAGTAGTAAAATCCTTTACACGGGATGGATTAAATAATTCAGTTCTCTTATGTATATGAGACAAAAGACATAAGAAGTTCTCTGATTCTTTACTTGGAGTTATGGAAACTTCCTTATGTTCTGGTCCAATCTATTTTAACTATTTTCCAAATTTCTCAGTACAAATAAAAGATACTAATGTTCAAAGAGCCTTAAAGGTTGATATTAAAACACATGGTTTCGCCATTGAAGAAGAAACTAGTAATATAGTTCTTATTTACAGAGTATATTTTAAAGTAATGAATACTATATGTCTTGACAAAAATCTAAAGTCTTTTATACAAGACAAAAGAGGTGAAAAAACCCTATTTCAAACCAATATGGTAAAATCCAAACTAGTAGTACCTCAAACGGTACCTTGGGATCAGATAACCCTTCCAGAGTCATGGTCTTTAACCCAGGACCAACCCAAAATTATTCCCAAAAATATAGAAGTCAATAAAATCGTTGAGTATGAAGATGGATCAGTAGATATAAGTTTTGATTTTTCAAGAAATATTAAGCTAAACTCTAAACCTTCTTCGATTACCCATACCGCTAGAATCACAACACCCACTCCATCCTTATCATTTGAACCAGTACCTTTGGTCTTAAATAGATCCAAACCAGAATTTAAGGGTGTCACTAATCTCCCTTCTGGAATTAGTAAACCAATATATAAAAGAACATATGATAGCCTTATAGGCAGTACCCCTTCAAGTCCTACTCTATCTGATATGAGTTTAGAACAACCATCTCGTTTTTCAAACATATTCATGATGGAAGTTAAAAAACTTTCCTTTAATGATATGATCCTGCAGATGTTTGAAGACCCTGCTAATATGCAGAAAAGAGATATCTTTTACTCTCTAACAAGAGATGAACAAGAAAAGTTCTACAACAAATATAAAGCATTCTTAAAGTTCGCAGAAAAGAAAAACAAAAAGGTTAATCTAGACTTCTTTGACTTTATTAAAGAATACACTCCTAAAACGAAGTAAACGAAGATGTAAAACCTTGAAAAGGTCCATAAACAGTTCAATACTTCTTCTGGTTATAAAGTAATGTCTATTCATCCACCAGAAACCACATTTAAAATAACTAACTCTTGTTTAGTTGTTCCATACAAGCAAGGCTTGATAAAGCCTAATCATCTAGCCACTAATGGTGTAGTAGATTGAGTTCTTGAACAGGTTAATTATACCAACCTATATTTACAATTAGTTGGTGACCAACTTACCTGGATCAAATAAGCTATTCCAACCTCCCAATCAGTAAGCACAAATTCATTAGCCTCATCCTTAAAATCACGCCTAAAAGGTATAGTTGAATCTTCATTCTTTAAACCACTTCTAGATCTAACAAGGTTTAAAAGGAATGATGATAAAAAATTCCTAACAGGATTGTATGAGCGACTTTCAAAACTAGAATCAAAAGAAAAATCTCAATCCATTAAAATGATGGAAGAACAAGACATTAATACTATGTCCGATGCTAAAGTTGAAACAATGCTAAAAGTACTTAATCAAGTAAATGGTGATACAAGGTTGGAAGTTAATAAATTGGTTACCTTAATACAAGTTTATCAATCCAAACAATATTATCCTCAGAGATCCCCAATCGATCTACAGATCGAAGAGACTCTACAACCAAGTCCTAGCTACAGTGGCAATTAGCTCCAAGAATGGAATATTGATGGTCTTTCAGATTATCAAACCATTAGAGTTATCAAAAATATGTTAATATATGCTGCAGCTGTTAAATTTAATAAATCCTCTGATAAAATGGTGGCTATAGCTATTGTCTCAGGATTTTTTGGTCAATTACAGGCTTGGTAGGATAATTATCTCCAAAAGTCACAAAATGATGAAATCCTCAACATTGTTAAAGAGCATCCCGGTGAAAACGAAGAACCTTACAGGGTAGAAGACGCAGTTAACACACTATTACTTACTATTTGTATGCATTTTGTGGGAACAAGTCGAATGCAAATGGATAGAAGTCATGAACAATTAATAAATTTAAGATGTCCAACATTATCACATTTTAAGTGGTATAAGGATGTCTTTATTTCCAAAGTTTTAACAAGAGATGATTGTAACAGCAAGTTTTGGAAAGAAAAGTTCATTTCGGGAATTCCTACATTATTTGCGGATAAAATGTGTTCTTACTTTCGTGCGAAGCATAGAGGTGTTATTTAATGAGCGAAAACCGGCATCGCCGATCCTACCAATACTTTGGTTTTATATTTATAAAACTCTCGCGAGTGCACGAATCATTTCATAGAAAATGATAAGTATACTCCCAAGGTCGATCTAAGGAAGGAATATATGTGGTTTTTAATTTATTATTCAAACTTTTAAAAACAAAATTAAATCCTAAACATCCTGTCACGATATTTGGGTTTTTGTGTTTTTTAATCTACTGACATAAAAATAAACATAGATTCAATAAACATTTATGAAAATTTTATCATTTATAATAGTGGAGTATTTATGGATATAATAACTAAGTTAATTATGCTTGCTCATATTATTTAGGTTATTAAAGATATGAATTAATATTTATTGATTCTCCCTTTTTTGTATGAATACCACCTTTGGTGGGGTTAGATATTCTTTGTTAACTAAACAAATCAATTAACACCTATGGGTGGGGTTGATAACTAATTTGGTTAATTAAATTAATTCCTTCTTTCTAAGAGATTGAAAATGAACCATTTAAATGCCACATTTTGGTGGGGTTAGACAGTTTAAACTTTATTCAAGGTGTCCAAATTAAACCTAAGCATTTAATTTTCCGAGTACTAACTTTCAAGTTTTAAAACCACTACTGAAAACATGTTGTCAATACATTTTTAGATAATAATTCTTATAAAAACTTTTGAAATAGAGCTTCACTCTAACTACTGGGCGATTGTACCAACAAATAAAAGAGCACTACTCTAAATCAGACCGGATAACTAAACCTTAAAATCTAATTTTCAGATTTAAGTTTGTAATGAAAAATAATATATTTCTCTCTAACATTCTTAATATAAAATCTTGAATAAAAATAAAATCAATTCATTTTAAAGATTTTTAGCTATTTAATATTTCGCAAGCATAATAATATTATTATTATATCATGTTTACAAACATCCAGCACAGTTAAATTTAATCACAGACAAATTAAATATAACATGTAAGAATAAAGCATAAAAAATAACTACAAAGAAAATAAAATCCTTACAGAACTTTGATGCTATTCCCGTTGCTAGAAAACCTCCAAACGGAATTTGCACTCTCATTTATTGAATAGAAAAACAAATAAATTACAAAAACATAACTAGTTCTTCTCAAAACGAGAAGACCTCTAAAACTAAGAAACGCTAAAACTAAGAAAAACTAAAAAAACTAAGAAAAGAGAGAAGAGAATGTGTTTTGAGGTGTGTTTAAAAGTGAAGAGAATGGGTATTTATAGGTGAGGATGGGGAGAAAAAGTGGGTGAAAAAATGATAAAAAATGGTGAAAACGCGGAGTGGTGGATGATGATGTCATTTAATGATGTCAGCATGACGTGGGGGCAGCTGCGGCGAAAATGGGGCGAGATGGCAGCGGCGCGCGCGGAAGGCACTAGTGGTGTGCACAAGCGCGTGCGGAAGGAAGAGCTAGCGCGTGGGGGATGAAACAAGGGCACGCGCGGGACCGGGTGGCTGCTCGGCGCGGCGGCACGATTTCCTCCTTTTTGACATTTTTGACCTTTTTGACCCATTTTGTCCAATTTTTCCATATTTGTTGACCTTTTCTCATTTATTTATTAATATATTTGTAATGTATTGCCTCCAGTATTGCTCTTTGAGTCTTTAAGTTACGTTTTTAAGTGAAAATACCTGAAAAACAATAAAAATATCGGTGATTCCAAAAAAGACAAATTTATATAAATATATGATAAAATCATATAAATAGATATATTTTTAATCAATTAATGTGCATAAAATCATGGTAATTTTAGTTCTTTTTGAGCTCTCATTATTATTCCATATGAACTCTACACATATGGAGAGCTTACAACAAAAGTAGTTAACCAAGGTTTACAACTTTGCAATGATTTAAAGCTTCTAAGGTAAATGAGCAAGGAGAAGCTCCAAAACAAACAAGCCTTAGGAGATTTCTGTCAACAATATGGCTATACCAATATGCTTAAAGATGCTTCTCATAAGAAGACAAGTAGAAAATAACAGCCTAAAAGGCATATTGTTAATAGATGAAGGCACCCAAAAGAAAGTGGTCTACTAGGCCCACTTATTCAAATAAAAGAGCTATATATCAAGCTAAAGCAAAGAGAGATGTTTTTTGTTACACTTGTAGATAAAAGGGTCACTATAGCTCCAACTATAAAAAGAAGATAAACGAGCTTGAAATAGATGACAAGCTCAAAAGATAGATTTTTGAGATTCTCTTAAATGATGAATCTGATGAAGAAGAACAAGATTACATTTATGAATCATCATCTGCTACAGAAACAGAAGATACCAAGCAAGAAGATGCTGATTGTGAATGTGACTATTACAAAGCCATCATAAAGATGAATGGCTTAGACTTAAATGTCTTAATAAAAGAAGAAGACTTTGTTCTTGACACCATCGATAAAATTGATGATCCAAAAAAGAAGAAAGAAGCTTTAGCTTGATATATAGCTATAGCTAAAGAAGCATTTATCTCTTCTGAAAGAAGAGAACCATAAGGAATACAACGACATCTATAACAACATAACCAGAGATATTCCTTTAATGAAATCCTAAAATAGATTAAAACTTTTCCTAAAAATAAGGAACCCACGATTAAGGATCTTCAAAAGGAACTTAATCAAACGAAAAAGGATCTTAAAACTAGAGTTCAAATAATCGATATCCATAAAGGACAACACTTTATTGCTCATTCAGAAGCAAAAGAAGAACCTGAAGAATTTACCAATCTTCTTAGTAAAATTCCCACAGAATCTAAGGAGCCAGAAGGAACTGATCCTACTATCGATATTACTAATATGCAATTTATTAATTCCATTGATAAAATCATCAATCATAAATGGTACTCAAAGGTAACCATAGTCATCAATAAGGAATATATTTTCACAATTGAAGCATTGATTGACTCAGAAACTGTATCAACAAAGGAATTGTCACAACAAGGTATTTTTCCAAAACAACCCAAGTTCTTAATATTGCAAATGGGGGAAGGATGCCAATTAAATTCAAATTGTCTAATACGGTAGTATGCAACAAAGGAATATGCTTAGAAACTACATTCTTACTCAGTAAAGATTTATCCAGAATGGTAATCCTAGGCACTCCATTCTTATCAATGTTATATTTGTTTAAAGTTACGGAGGAAGTAATTATGTCCAATATCAAAAGGCATGATATATGCTTTTCATTTTCAAAAGCACCAAGCTACTTGGAAATTAATAACCTTAAAAATAAGGTTAATGAAAAGAAAAAGTTTTTATATTCTCTTAAAGAGGAAGTAGACCATAAAGTTTTAAAATAAAAGATAATGGTAGACAGCATGTAGAATCAAATCACATCTCTCAAAAGGAAATTTGAAAAGGAGATTTGCTCAGATATTCCCACTGCTTTTTGGGAAAGAAAGAGGCATGTGGTTACACTACCCTATGAGCCAGGCTTTATAAAGTTAAAAATTGCAATTAAGGCCAGACCTATTCAAATGAATCAACGACACCTGGAGATATGCAAAAGGAAAATTGATGATCTTTTACAAAAAAGATTAATTAAAAAAAACAATTCTCCTTAGTCATGTCTAGCATTCTATGTTGAAAATGCAGCTGAGTTGAAAAGAGGTGTCCTAAGATTGGTCATCAATTATAAACCCTTAAATCGGTTATTGAGATGGATTAGGTATTCCATACCTAACAAAAAATATTTATTAAATCGTTTTTGTAAGGCAGTAATCTTCTCCAAATTTGACCTAAAGAGTGGTTATTGGCAAATTCAGATTGCCCCTGAAGATAGGCATAAAAATGCCTTCATAGTTCCATTTGGTCATTATGAGTGGAACGTCATGCCATTTGGGCTTAAAAATGCCCCGTCAGAATTTCAAAAGATTATGAACAAAATCTTCAATCCTTACATGGATTTCACTATTGTCTATATTGATGGTGTGTTGGTATTTTCAAACTCAATCTACCAACACTGGAAGCATTTGAAAAAATTCTTTAAAATCATCAAAGACGCAGGTCTTGTTATTTCAGCAAGAAAAATTAAACTTTTTCAACTAAATGTTCAGTTTCTAGGCCATAACATTGGTCAAGGGTTAATCATCCTAATAGATCGATCTATAATATTTGCTAAAAAATTCCCTGATGAAATTAGGGATAAGAAACAGTTACAAAAGGTTTTTAGGTAGCCTTAATTATTTGTCAGATTTCTATAAAAATCTTGCACAAGATGCCAAACCTCTTTATGATAGATTAAAAAAGAATCCACCAAAGTGGGCCCCTGCTTGCACTAAAGCTATCCAGATAATAAAGATAAGGGCTAAAGAGCTCCTGTGCTTATCCTTATCTCACCGTGACGCATTCAAAATCATAGAAACTGACGCTTCTGAGATAGGGTTTGGAGGAATACTCAAGTAATGAACTACTATAAAAGAAAGCCTAGTTCGTTTCGTTTCTAGCACTTGGAAACCAACTCAGAAGAACTATTCTACAATAAAAAAAGAAATCTTAGCATAGTTCTTAGCATCTCTAAGTTCCAGGAAGACTTTCTTAACCAATTTTTTTTATTAAGAATAGACTGCAAGTTTGCTAAAGACGTTATTGAAAAAGACGTAAAAAACCTAACTTCTAAACATATATTTGCTAGGTGGCAAGCTTTACTCTCTATCTTTGACTTCGACATAGAATTTATCAAAGGAGAGTCTAACTCACTATCATATTTTCTTACAAGGGAATACCTTCAGGGCCATGAAGAAGATGGCCAATTAGCCAACTAATGAGAAAGGAAGCTCTAAAAGAGCTGAGAAACTCTCTAAAAGGGATGAGTTTGTTGAAGTGGCAACTCAAAAGTTAATAACTATCAAGAACGACGATGTTAACAAAACACCTGAACAGGTAGCCTCTATATATCTTAAAGATAATTTACCATCATTTGCTAATACGAGGGATTTTTATGAATTATTTCTAAAAGAAACAGACTCCGTTGATATAACTCATAACATGAGAAACAGACGCCAAATTGCCTTTTCTATTCTAAAAATAAAAAGAGTTTTAACCAAAGTAGACTAGAATTCTAATTTATATGTTAAAGAAAGGTTTAAAAAATGATACATGCAGCCAACAACTTATGACTAGTTTGATTACATGCAAGCCTGGGAATACACTCTATGTTATCAAAATCAGATAAAATCCCATACAATGGTACATTCAGTTTAAAAAGGGGATCATTATGCGTTCCATGATTTCCCTAACTGGTTCAGAAATTGGTTCTCAACATTTGAATCAATAGATGATATTTTCTCTACAAAGGTCTTACAAACCTATAATGATTTTGAAAAAATCAATTTTACTCATATCCAAGACCAAGATCATGGTTTAATGTTCTTTCTATTTTTATACAAGTTACCTTGGATAATAAAATGGAGTTATGTAATATCATACACTGATCAAATTCCAGGCCTAATGAGGCGTAGTTATACACGATGGTAGGATAAAACTCTGGTCGAAGAATTCAATAATTTTCATATTATCGAATTATTTCAAACATTAAAAACTATTCCTATCACTTGCAAAGGTAAAGCCCCTCTGGACTCTATTATTAACAAATTAAAAAGGTTGGGGAAGGATGAAGCATATATCTCTAAAAAATTAGAGAAATTTATTGAAGCCATTTCCAACGATGAAGAACAGTTTGATCTAGAACCATCAATTGGAGATATACAAATGGTTGGATCAGAATGAAGCTGCTAAAAGCAAAAAGAGACAAAGACCAAATTTTGGAATAATCAACTCCACTTTCTCAAAAGGAATCACTAGGGACACACCATCCATTAAAAATGGCCTATATCACATGCTAAAAACATCTACTTTAATAAAGTTGAAGAATCTTTACTTTATTAAAGTTGTAAATTATTTACTTTTGAATTATTGTTTGTATTTGATTTATTATAATTTGTCTTAAAACGAGCATGCTCTACCTATATAAGGGAAGATTGCTCAATTAAAGAGCATCTGTTTCTTGTGCATAAAACTCTTTGTATAATTTCTCTCTTATTAATAAAATATCCTTCAGTTTTCTTATACTTATCTCAATTTTTCTTTTATAGTTTTGGGAGGATTTTTTTATAGTTTATTTATAATGAATTTTTTGTCAATTAATGGTATATTATACATTGTTTTTGTATTTGTAATATTAATATTAATTTCTTTATTATTTATTTTATAGTAAACTATGTATTTTATTTAAAATATTTGTTATACACTTGAGTATGATGAATCTTTAAATCCATCTTATTTCTTAAGATTTAATCTTATTTTTTGTATTTTTTAAATTTCTTTTTACTAATTATAATTTATTGTGAAAATATCATGAGATGTGTTTTGTTTCTATTTATATTATTTTTTGATTTTCTATTATTTTTGTCATTTTTATGTATAAAAGATTAATATTCATTTCCATTAACTTTAATATCCATTAAGTTTAGGAATATTTTGTGATATTTTTTAAAACTTAAAAATATTTGTGATACTGTTTCAAAATTTAAAAATATTTTTGATAATTATCCATGTTACTTGTAAAGAAAAAAAAAGATAAAATGATATTTTGGATAAAAAAGTGATTATTATTTAAAAATAATAGAAAGAGTATTAATATTTAAATTAAGGTATTAAAATGAAATTTTATTTAATAATATAAAATATTTAAAACATTAATATATTAATTGAGATGTTTAAAAATAAAAAATCTATATTAGCCATATAATTTTAAAATTTGAAATTTGGAATGATTGTAATTTTGATATAATGTATCTTTAAGTTTTAAGATGGGCACGAAATAAAAAAAATAAAAACAAAATCGTTGATAATGCTCAAGGTCAAGGGCCTGATCGACGTCTGAATGTTATGCGCCTTCGCGTTTAAGCACGCCCTTCTCTCGGCATGGTCAAAGTAGGAATTATAGTTTTCCATAGATAATAACACTAGCGTTGGACTCAAGCCTGTGCATTCAGAGAGAACTCAATAATTTTATTTCCCAAAAAAAAAAAAAATTACATAAACTGAAATCCTTCAAAGTCCTTCACATTTCAGCTCTCTCAAAATTCTACCCAAAACCTGTCAAATATTGTAAATGCAAGGTTAGGCTTTCTTTTATCAGACCGTAATATTTGTATCTTTAGTCTTGTTTTCTTCTTCTTCTTCTTCTTCTTCTTCTTCTTCTCTCTCTCTCTCTCTCTCTCTCTTGTCTCCTTGGAAAATTGATTTTAAGCGCGCATTTGACCTTAATTTGGATTTTGTTTCCTTCATAACTCAATTACCCATTTTTAATGCCATTGTTTTTGCCATTTCAATTGCATTTTGAGAATCTTTTAGAACTTCCTTTTTGTTTTGATTTTGCCTGGAAATTTTAGTTAATTGAGGAGAAAGTGTTTTTCTTCTTTCGGTAAGTGTATCTTTCTATCGTTCTGACTCATGTTGTTTCTACCAATTTTCAAAGATCGATGACTTGAGTTAAGCTCCAAGGCTTCCTAATCTTATGTGGTTAGATTTATGTTACAAATGCTATATTTTTGTGCGTTAAGGTTCTTTCTTTGAGATTATCGTCATTGTTTGTAATTTTCACACTTCCGTTGAGGTATGCTTGCTTCGTGTTTTGGTTGTTGCTAGGTGGTGAAAGGCACTATTTAAGAAGATGCATTTCATGTATGATGGAAGTGGCTTATCCTGCATGTTGTTAGATGCCTTGATCACTTTATTGATGGAGTAGCTCAGCTATTTAAAGCCATTACAGAAAACTGAAATAACAATGCAACCCATGTTTGTAGCTACAAACGTGGTAACCGAACAAGAACACTTAAACAACCACTAGCTAGTACTAACTACACTTCCTAGAGACTAGGTGATTTATTAACCGAAAAACTAGAAATTCCTAAGTTTAAGGACCTCTAACTCTAACATACGCTCTCTTAAACTAAGCTGCATAGTTTAGGTTATTTTTGATGGTTCACATACTCCTAATAGACCTCGAAGCCTTTGAAACTGCTCCAGCTTTAAGGACTTTGTTAGAATGTTAGTAATTTGCTCCTGTGAACCGCAATGGACTAGTTGCACCGCTCTTTCTTTGGACAAGTCTCTTAAAAAATGGAACCGAACTCCAATATGTTTATTTCTCCCATGCATGATTGCATTTTTAGACAGCTTGATTGTTGAGCTATTGTTGCAAAAAAATAATTGTGCACTTGTTTCCTTCATAGCCAAGCATTTTAAGAATCCTCTTCATCCATATTGCTTACGATTGGTTGCTTCTTAGATGACCAAACCATTGCCACAAAGCTCATAATGAATGCATAACCTGAAGTGCTCTTCTTGTCTTCCAAACATCCTACATAATCACTATCAGTATATGCAATCACAACATCACTTGTCTCCTTGTACATAATGCCAAAGTTGACAGTCCCTTTTACATATCTTGATACCCTTTTTGCAGCCATAGGATGGAGTTCTGTAGGTTGAGACATGTATCTAGCGATCAAGCTTACTGCATACATTAAATCTGGACGAGTGGAGGTTAGATACATTAAACTCTCAACAAGTTGTTTATAAAGGGTGTCATCAATTTTAATCCCATTCTCATCTTTTGAAATCTTGAACCCTGGAACTATAGGATTTAGTACTGCATTACTTTCTTTCTTGTGAAACCTCTTAAGCACATCCATTGCATATTTGCTTTGGCTGATAAAGATGCCATCCTGCAACTGTTGTACTTCTAATCTTAGAAAATATCTCATTTTTCCTAAGTTTGTCTTGTCAAACTCCCTCATCATTGAGTCTTTGAATTCTCCAAGCATGTCATTATCATCTCCAATGTAGATCAAGTCACCTACATACAAACTTATAATCAACAGATTACTTGGTTATTTGTTTTAACAAAGAGTGTCTGCTCACTTGGACATTTCTCAAATCCCTCACTTAGGAAATAGGTCTCAATACAACTAAACCAAGCTCTAGGAGCTTGTTTTAGTCCATACAAGGCTTTTCTAATTTTGTAGACTTTATTAAGCTCATTTTTCTTCTCAAAACCCTTTGGTTGCTCGACATACACATCTTCCATTAAATCACCGTGCATAAATGGTGATTTGACCTCAAGTTGATACACCTTCCAACTCTTGTGAGCAGCAAGAGCCAGAATGATTCTAACAGTGTCCATTCGTGCCACTGGTGCAAAGGCTTTTGAATAATCAATCCTATATGCTTGCACATATCCCTCAACAACCAATCGATCTTTAAACTTCTCTATCTCCATGTTCATTCAGTTTTGTCTTGTAGACCCACTTGACTTCAATCCGTTTTGCTCCCTTAGGTAAATCAGTGAGAAATCATGTTTCATTTTTTGTCATGGAGTTGATTTTAGACTCCATTGCTTTCATCCAATTGCCATTCTTCACAGCTTCTTCAAAACTTACAGGGTATATATTTGCAAATAAAGCAAAATGCATAAAGTTCTCATCAGTTTCACTCTTTGAGAGTTCTTCTTTACTCACGTAATCTCCATCCAAAATGGTGCTCTTATTTCGTTCTTCTGTATTTTCACCTTCAGTCATCACAGTAGTAGTACCTTCAATTGTCTCAGTAGTATTTTTATCTTCATTGTCATCTGGATTCTTAATCGTGTCATCCTCACTTTCTCCCCATTCTAAGGTATCTAGTGCTTGTTGCTTATGATGCACGTCCCAATCTCACTGTCTCTTGTCTTCAAAAACAACATTCTTGATGGTTTTTATCTTCGTTGTCACAGGATCATATATCCTATATCTTTTTTGACTCATCGCTTATCCCCAAGAAAACACCGCTTGTGCTCTTATTCTCCAACTTTGTTTTCTTTGCATCAGGTACATGCACATTACACATGCATCCAAAGACTCTCAGATGTTTGATTGATGGCTTGACCACTCTAGGACTCTTTTGGTATTGTGTCTTTCAAAGCCATCGTGGGACACCAGTTCAGCACATAGACAGACCATTTCACTGCTTCGGGCTAAAAGGTCTTTGGAACTCCCTTCTTGGATAACATGCATCTTATTGAATTCATTATCGTGCGATTCTTTCTTTCTGCAACTCCATTCTGCTGAGGAGTGTATGCAGTGGTTAATTGTCTTCTGATTCCCATTTCCTTGCAAAAGTTTGCGAATTATGTGGTTGTGAATTCTCCTCCTCGTTCTGTTCGTAGACATTTGATGGCAAGGCCAGTTTCTTTCTCAATGTGTGTTTTGAAGGACTTGAAAGCATCAAGTGTCTCTGACTTCTCATTTAGAAAGTAAGAGCAAGCTTTTCTACTGTAGTCATCAATCAAGCATAGCACATACTTCTTTCCACGTTCGATTTTGGGGAAATTGGGCCACATAAATTAGCATGATTGAGTTCTAGTCTCTGAGTTGCTCTCCAGGTGCTGTTTTTTGGAATAGGTTCACGATGTTGTTTACCTTTTAGGCAATCAACACACAAAATTTGAGGCTGAGAGTTGTGGTAACCTATAAACCATTTTCTTTTGTTGCAAATTTTGTAGTTCTATATTACTAATGTGACCAAATTTGCAATGCCATAGATGAGTAAGATATTAGGCTGTAGTGTTGAAGCAAACTTCTGAGTTAGAATGGGACATGGTTAGCTGAATTCGTGCGATCAAGACAAACATCTGATTGGCTGTCATCTTGGATTGTATGATAGGACCTATGTGTGGATGATATATTTTGCATTGCCCGGATTGAATAAGAATTGCTAGGCCCTTTTCTTGAAGTTGTCTTATGCTCTAGAAATTGTTTTTTAATTCGGGTACATAGAACACATCAACAATGATACAGTTGATTCCATCTACTTCTAGCTTGATTTTTCCTTTCCCTGATACTTGCATTTTGGTGTTGTTGCCCAATTTCACTAAATGTTGAAAAGATTTAGTTAGTTCAGCAAATAGCACCTTGTTACCACACATGTGGTTGCTACACCCGGAGTCCAAGAACCAAAGTTCTTCTTTGCTTGCTCCAATGTCTTCAACATAGACTATCAACAACATCTCTTCTTGCTCATCTAGCTCGGCATAGTTTGCATGCTTATCCTAGGTGGGACATTCATACTGAAAGTGATTGAGTTTGTGACAGTAGTAGCATTCCATTGTGGCCTTGTTAAATCCTTGTCGTCTCCTTTCTCTACCTTTTCCTCGGCCTCTGAAGCTTCCTTTCCCTCGACCTCCTTTGTTTATGTCATTTATAGTTGCCTTTAGTGCATGCTCCTCTCCACTGCTTCTATTACTATTCCGTGTGAATTTTTGCTCATGCACAACCAATGAACTTTGGTATTCATCGATTGTGAGTGAATCAACATTCTTAGATTCTTCGATTGAGACGACCACATAACTATATTTCTCAGTGAAGAATCTTCTCTACAACAATGACATCATGTTTTCACCGTTGCTTCTCAGCTTGTTGGACATGTTCATAACTCGAGCAAAATACTCAATTATGGTCTCACCCATCTTCATCTCCATGATCTCCCAATTTCTCATCAATGATTGAAGGGTTGCCCACTTCACTCTAGCATTGCTTGCATACTTCCTTTTCATTGAATCCCATATGTCCTTTGAGGTCCGTTTTTTCAGAATCTGTTCAAGGATTGTCCTGTCAATAGCTTGAAACAGGTAATTTATGATTTTGTGATCTTTCTGTTTCACATTCTCCAATTGTCTTAACTGGTCCTCTGTCAATTCTGCTCTGGATGGTGGTTCAACATAGCCCAGTTGAACCAACTTCCAAAAACCCTTATATTTCAACAGGTTCTCCATGAGCATTGCCAATGATCATAGTGACCATTGAATCGTGGTATGGATGGCTGTGTGAAATCTTTTTCTTCACTCATCTTTCTCTGTTTTTCTCAAGTCTAACGAGAGGTAGCTCTGATACCAAAAATGTTAGATGCTTTGATCACTTTATTGATGGAGTAGCTTAGCTATTTAAAGCCGTTACAAAAAAACTGAAATAACAATGCAGTCCACGTTTGTAGCATTGTAGCTACAAACATGGTAACCAAACAAGATCACTTAAACAACCACTAGCTAGAACTAACAGCACTTCCTAGAGACTAGGTGATTTATTTACTGAAAAACTAGAAATTCTTAAGTTTAAGGACCTCTAACTCTAACACGTGTGTCGTGTGCTGTGTATTGTGTTAAGGTTTATCTGAAAAAAGGTGCATTTTATAGTTGAAGACACTGTTGTTAGGCATTGTGAAGGTTAATTTTTGCTAGATATTTTTTCTTTCTAGTGTTTATAAAAACACATAATGTCTTGTAATGTTATTATTTTCTAACCATTTTGCGCTTTCCCTGTCGGTTTCATATTGCATTCTCTTGAAAAATTACAAGGATAGACCAGTATAGGTACCAGTATAGCTTTCAGTTTAGTTTTACTATATCTGTTTTGTGTCAGAAAAGATTGGTAGTATTGCTTCTACAGGCCCATATTAAATAGGATACTGAGTGATTGAATGGCACCAAATGTCAAAGTTTCAAATGCCTTCCGTGCAATGAAGGAGATGGGGTTTAAGGAAGACAAGGTGAAACCTGTCTTGAAAAACCTTCTAAAATTGTATGACAAGAATTGGGAATTTATCGAAGAAGAGAATTACAGAGTTCTGGCACTTGCCATTATAGAAGGAGAGGATGGTCATAGTCAGGTGGATTTTTTGTTGTTATTATAGCTTCTAATGAATTTTACTTTTTTTGTAGTCTCTTTTATATTCTTCATTTTTTGTTAATGTTAACTTCAACTGGCCATATCAGCTGACTTGCATTTTGGCCTTAACAAGCAGATGAAAGACCCAGAAGAAGAAAGATTAGAACCGCAAGAGCAAGAACTTCCTTTGAAAAGGTCCCGAAGAGGACATGTAGCTCCTGCTTCACCTTCTTCCAATAACAACAGTTTTGGGGCTGCTGCACTAAGAACACCATTACAGGAGGAAGAAGAACAAACCGAAATTTCTCTGCAGCAGCCTAATTATAGAAACAAGGGCAAGCAACCTCTTATATCTGATTCTCCAGTCACTCAGGAAGGGACTCATCATCTTTCAACTCCAGTTGCAGTTCTTGGGAAAAGACCCATTTCTGAGGGGCCATCTCATGCTGCTTGCTCAAAAGCAGTAACAAATGAATCAAGAAATACAACATTTCCTAGGGAGAATGATCGTGATTGTCTTACATTGATCAAGCCTAAAGATGAACCTTTAACTGATGATGTGCATTCTGGTGATGTGCCACAATCTGAGGTTCCTCTTGCAACTATTTCTCCTGGTACTTCGCTGTCCTCTTGAAATTATTTGGGTTAAGTTTGATTTTGTTCACCATTAAAGTTTCTTTTGGGGGGTTGTCTTTTGTAAGACCGTCATATTTTATGATGTGATCAACAACCATAGGTGCTTATGTGATGATTTAACGATAAAATTTTTGTTACTGTACTTTTATAGATCCATCAACAAATGGCCACCTCCCAGTTGAGACTAATGAAAGTGGAAAATCAATTGGTGAGAAACTTTCATCCCAATTTGTTATTAACACCTTAATGGCATTTGAAATAGGGTCACTTTATTATTTGAAAGCTTTGCAACCTTATGCAATGTTATGAAATTGATTTTGTTTAATTGATAGCTCCACCAAGTAAAGAGCATTTTCCTGTTGAAAATGATGAGACTGGAAGGCAAAGTGGTCAGGAATCTTTGTCCCAGTGTAGAGACATTGAAGGAAGGGCTGATGATATTGTCATTCCACCACGTGATTGCTTAACAAATGGTGAGCTTGCATCCGTTCAGGAGGAATCTTCTTCTAACTTAACTGTTGCTAGTTCGCTCTTGGTAGAGGTAAAGCTTTCTCTAAGTCTCAATTTGGCTAGTGGAAGACCTGACTTCTGAATGCCTGATCTAGATGCTGTTATAAAATTGATTAAGGAAAATGCATGCATTCTTACAAAGATCATTGACCCCCATTTTTCTGTCATGAAACTTTTGAAACATATGTAAGAGCTTCCCGGAACTTGGAACTGATTCTGTTAATGATGACAGGATAGATCAATAGCTCCTACTCTGCATGTACTGAAGAAATCTGTTGTACGTGATGCTTGGGATTGCAATAAAGAATACCCAGCATCATTCACCTCAAACGGATCAGTCAATGCCAAAAGCCACCCTGTGATGGCTGCTTCTTTAACATCAAAACTCCCAGTACTTGTGAATGACCCTGAGGATCACATAAATGCCATGAATAGAGCTACGGAGAAGAATCATGGTGAGAATGACAGTAGGGAAGGAGATATTGATGACCCTGAATCTACAAACATGAGTGCTTTAGTTGTGCCTCAGCACAAGCTGACTCCTGATGAATTCAGATGGCTTCATGACAGGAATGACTTGTCGAAAGGTGAAGAAAGGGTCAGAATTTCATGGTTTGATGAAATGAATAGCAACTGCGGACCATCCTTTCATTATATATCCCGAAGCCTTGTTTACCAAAATGCTAATGTCAACTTATCCCTGTCTGGAATCCGAAATGATGGGTTCTGTCCCAGCTGCTTTGGTGATTGCCTATCTGCTTCTAAGCCCTGTGTTTGTGCATGCGGAACTGGTGATGAGTTTGCTTATACATCTGGTGGCTTAGTCAAGGATATATTCCTTGAAGAATGTATATCTTTGGCCCGTGATCCCCAACAGAATTCTCTCATATTCTGTAAACAATGCCCTCTTGAAAGATTGAAGAGCGATGATTGTTTGGAGCCATGCAAAGGCCATGTGAAGAGGAAGTTTATCAAAGAGTGTTGGAAAAAATGTGGCTGCAGTAAACAATGTGGCAACCGAGTGGTGCAGCGAGGCATAAGTTACAATTTGCAGGTGGGGATATATGTCCAAAATGTTTTAAAATGAATGGTTCTTTATGTTGTGATCATCCCCAACCTTCTTTTTCCCACTGCCAACATAATTGCTTGCCTTGTAGTTCTGTGGATAGATTATTATTGTTCTGAGGCAGATATGTACATCTCATCATTACTTTTAAGTTTTTTTTTTTTGCTTATGATACAATTTTCTTCGCTTGGATGCGGCTTCTCTTATTCTTCACTTTTTTGTTTTAGGTGTTTTACACTAATGAGGGGAAAGGGTGGGGTCTGCGAACCCTAGAGGATCTGAAAAAAGGTGCATTTGTCTGTGAGTATGTTGGAGAAATACTAACTATTACTGAGCTGTGTGAAAGGAACATGCAAAGCACCAGAAGTGGGAAATGTACTTATTCTGTGTTACTTGATGCTGATTGGGGTATTAGAGGATCCCTGAAAAATGAGGAAGCTCTGTGTTTGGATGCAACAAATTATGGAAACATAGCTAGATTTATTAATCATAGGTATTCTTTTCAAAAAATAGTATCACTTCTTGATATTAATAAATTTAATGATTTATTTTGGAAAAAGATGTTACTTTTACACTAATGGTTTGTTGGTGAAGTTGTACTTATATTGTTATTTTCTCTTTTTTCTTTTTGTAATTGCAATTTGTTTTTTGCATTAATTTTGGCATAGTTTATGATCATATTATGATTTTTTTTCCTTTGCTTATTTTAGGTTGTCACCTTCCACTCATATGATTAATTATGAACATGTGAATGCAGGGTATTTTTGTCTTGTCGTTTTACACTTGCGTGAAATTTTATTATTCAATGAGGATCCTAACCGTTGCAATTGTATCACCCTTGGTTCCGTATGCAGGATGCTAGAATATATATTGTAGGAAATCAACCTAGGAGTATGGTCAGTTTCCTGATTTCCAGGGTGAAACCAACCCCTGATTTTAAGAGAGCAGTTTCCTGTATTTCAGGGTGGAACCAACCCTTGTTTTTAGGATGTTAGTTTCCTGATTTTCAGGATGATTCTGTTGTATACTAATAACTTCAGTATATTAGGCATAAAAATGTATATATAAAGGGATCTAATATTAAGAAATAAAGTAATTTTTTGGAAAATACATACGACTTCGTGATATCGAGTTAAGGCGGAAAAACCCACTTGCTCTTATCTATCTCTTTTATTTCCCAAATAACGGCCGTGGAAGAACGTTCACTGCATCTAATCCCTCTTGTAATACCTACCATTTGCTCCTCGGTTAACACCGGGCAACACGGATAATAATCTCACCCCTGTCATCGCACCTGAGAACTTAATGGCCAAAACTATCTTGATAGTGTCTCGATCAACGATGATGTTCGTAGCGAGGCGAAACGAGGATGAATATCTCCTTTGGAAATATCTGGCTTGACCGTCAATCTGGCGATTTCGGAATGCGGAAAGCGAGAAAATAATCTGGTTATGTCTGGTTAATCAGGTTCTATGACAAGCGAAATAGGAGGAGAAAATTTCTTGTTGTACGCCTGTGAAAAGAAATATGGGAAGGCACACGGCCGTTCTCGAATTGGTGAGAACACTTCCGAAGCTCTTCTATGTGGAGAGTTCTCTCCGGGACTGCATGGCGGCAACCCTGTGACTATTTATTTCCTGACTCTTGCACAATCGTTGTAATGTGGACTTGTTTGAGATACATGAATGGAAATGTCTAGAAGATCGTGCATATTTTAAAAAAAAAATTGTGGAGACTAAGCGTGTCTTCAAATTCTTGATGGGACTCGATAAATCACTTGATGAAGTAAGGGGTAGAATTCTTGGAGACAAAACCATTACCAAGTCTGCGAGCGTATTCTACGGGTGCGCGAGAGGAGAGTGAAAACGTGTCGTATTGGGACAATCAAATCCTTCACGATTCTGAAGTCTCGGCATTTGCGATCGAAAGTAATTCACGGTTTTTGGTGCATGTGTTGCATGACGCAATACTCAACATCTGCGAGCACTAATCGAATAAGGAAAGGTCGCGCGTGGTGTGACTATTGTAGAAAGCCTTTGGGCATTTTAAGGAGATCTGTTTGGAAATTACATGGAAAGCTGTGATTGGAAAAGCAAATCGAGGCAGAGAGACAAAGGGAAATCTTTGATGCGACGTATCTCGATACGATAATCATGTCCCATTCACTTAAGGATCAGTTGGATCTCCATGACGAAACTTATACAAAAATCAAACATTAATCCAGCTCGCTAGCTCAGGTAATTGACGTGCATGCGACCAAATTTCCCTCTTCATCTTGGATAGTAGACTCAGTGCTTCCAATCACGTAACGAGGTGATCAATCACTTTTCATGACCCTCTTTCGCCTTGTAACGGACTTGAAGCAGTGCGTGTGGCCGTGGTACTCGAACCACGGTGGTCGAACGGGAACCATACGTCTCGAACAACCTCGCCTCGATACGTGTTATTTGTGCACGATTTTGATTGCAATCTCGCATATCGGTTAGTAGACTTAATCATGACGCCTTAAGCGTGAAACTAAATTCTTGGCTAAATCTTTGTGTTTTTCGGGACCGAGCTCGGGGAAGATGATTGGAAGTGCTTGATTTTTCGTGCGGGCCTACATGTTCTTGAGCGTCGAAACACTCCTTCGATCCATTCTATTAGTCATCAATGTCAATTGAGTCATAATCTTAAGTCTAATAGTTAAATCTTGATAAAGAAAGTGAAATCAAATGCGGTGGCACTTTTGCCTAGGTCATCAAATTTTACGTACTTTAAAGCGTTTGTTTCCATCCTTATTCATCAATATAAATCGAAATTTATTTCGTTGTGAAGTTTGTCAATTGGCAAAACATACAAAACACTTTTTCACCTTAATGCCTGAGCCAAGTCACCGCTTTTCTCATTCACGGTGACATTTGGGGACAATGTCGCATTCGGTGTGCGGTGCTAGATGGTTTTTCTTGTTAGTTGATGATCATACTCGATTGTGTTGGACATTTTTTATGAAAGACAAATGCGAAACCAGCCACGTATTTCCATTTTTCATGCCATGATCCAAACTCAATTTAATGCACGTATTCAAATCTAAGCGACAATGCTAGGGATTTCTTTAATTAGATCTTAGTGGATATCTCAAATCACGTGGTATTGTCCAATAGCTCTGGTGTTGACCTGTAATAAGCGGTGTAGGCGAGCGTGAAGCATCTATACTTGAGGTTGCCGAACTTTGCTCTTTCAAACTAATGTTCCTAAAAAATTTTGGGGTGAAGCCATTCTTGCTGCAACACGCTTGATCAATCGAATGCCTTCTCGAGTTCTCAATTTTCACTTTTACAAGTGTTTCAGGGATCAATATTCTACCTTACAACTTGTGTCACAAATTCCTTTCAAGATTTTTGGTTGCATTGTTTTTGTCCTTATTCATTCACAATATCGTGGTAAACTTGATCCTCGTTCCACTTAAATGCATCTTCCTTGCTACTGCCCGATCAAAAAGGCTACAAATGTTTCTCTCCCATCACCCTTAAATTTTTATAATTCCATGGGACGGTACTTTCTTTGAAGAAACTCCATTCTATTCTAATTCTACAATTCGGAGGAAAATCACGTGAATGAATTACGAGAATTGGGATTGGTCATCACTCATTGAACCAAACCTACCATCTCGATTATCTTCCACACCTTGTCCTCTTCAACCTAGTTCTATTCCAAATTCTCCTTCCAAACTTAATCAATCTCCCATTTATACATCCTAGACATCTTACTCCTTCCTAATGATGCCATAAAAGTCTATGAAAAGAAAGAAAAACTTTGACTTGCCCACCTTTGAAATCGACAAAGCCAAGAATCTACTCAGTGCCGGAATCGAGAGATTACAAGATGAAGCGAGAATCTAGTCCAACACTAGGTTCGATCCCCGAGATTTGATCTTCCTATTGCACGGAGAAAAGGTGTTTGATCATGCACATCCCGTCCAGTTACATTTCTTATGCAAATTTGTCCCCAAAATTTCGGGCATTTGTGACATCCTTAGACAACATCAAGATTCCTAATTACGTCAACGAGGCTTTAAGAGTTCTGAATGGCCTGAGAGCAACCTTAGAAGAATACACCGCACTTGAAAAGAATGAGTACATGGATGTTAACAAAGCTACCACGTGGAAGAGGGCAGGTGGGTTGTAAATGGATATTCTCGGTTAAAGCGAGGAAGGCGGATGGAAATATCGACGGATATAAAGCTCGATTAGTGGCTAAAGGATTCACCCGATCATATGGAATTGATTATCAAGAGACTTTTGCTCCGTAGCAAAACTTAACACGGTTCGTGTCTTGCTATCTATTAGTGAGTTAATAAGGGCCAACTGCCTTCAACACTTGATGTCGAAACGCATTCTTAAATGGAGATTTGATCAAAGAAGTTTACATGGATGTGCCTCACGGCTTTGAGACTAAAGATACCTGAGGGAAGGTATGCAAGTTGAGAAAGGCACTATATGGACTTAAGCAGTCACTGAAGCGTGGTTCGAAAAATTCACCAAGGTCTTCAAACAAGATGGATACTTTCTGGACACGTACGGACCACGCTTTATTTGTCAAACACTTCGTAAATGGGAGAATTACAACTTTGATTGTATATGTTGATGATATAGTTCTTACGGAAATCATGTAGGAGAAATGAAGAGACTTCGGATGCTATTATCAAAGGAATTCGAGATTAAAGACTTAGGATATTTGAAATATTTCTTAGGGATGGAAGTGGCACGTAGTATTAAAGGAATCTCGGTTTTCAACGCAAATATGTTAGATCTCTTTGCGTGAGGCGCGTGAGTGGGTGTAAACCTGTTGAAACACCCACGTGGACCACAACACCAAACTAATACCTCGAAGCGTGAATTGGCAAGCGACAAGGGGGCAATATCAACGTTTGGTAGGTAAGTTAATTTATTTGACCCATTACACGTCCAAATATAAGTTTTTCGGTCGGTGTTGTTAGCGGTTTCTTGGCAACCCATTGATAGATCACTTGGAAGCAATAAACCGTATTCTAAGATACTTGAAGAAGGATCTGGAAAGGGGCTCGTGTTGAAAACAATTAATAGGAGATTGGAAATTTATCGATGCTAATTAGAGGTGGATCTCCTAGTGACCGAAAATCTACATACGGATATTGCTCATTTATTTGGGGAAATTTGGTGACATGGCGTAGCAACAAAAAGCAAAGGTAGCACGTAGTAGTCTTGTGAGTTCCGTGCATTGGCTTTGGGCATCTGTGAAGGAATTTAGCTAAAAGCGGACGCTATACGAACTCGAGTTGAACATTCGAGAATCTATTAGAATCATGTGTGACAATAGGTCGGCCAATTGCAATTGCCAAAAATCGATCCATGTGATCGAACTAAACATGTGGAAATTGATAGTATTAACGCTTCATCGGTGAGAAAATTGAAGGCAAGATGATCTCCTGACTATGTTCCATCTAGACAAATGCTTGAATATCTTAACCAAAGCTTTTGTTTCTGACCTAATTTCACGAGTTAAATGTAGCACTTGGTTTGGAAAACATATATTGCCTAGCTTGAGGGGAGTGTAGGAAATCAACCTAAGAGTATGGTCGGTTTTCACGATTTCCGGTGAAACCAACTCCGATTTTAAGAGAGCCGAGTTTCTGTATTTCGAGTGGAACCAACCCCTGTTTTTAGGATGTTAGTTTCCTGATTTTCAGGATGATTTACAGCTGTATACTAATAACTTCCAGCAGTATATTAGGCATAAAAATGTATATATAAAAGGATCTAATATTAAGAAATAAAGAAGTAATTTTTCTGGAAAATACATAAAACTTCATATATGTATATATAAAGAAAAAAAAATTTACTAAGAAAATTTGGGATGGATAGTGCATTCCAAAATTTTGTTGGAACTTTGCACTATTAGTATTCCTGCTCAAATGTGTGTTATTTTAATGAACTATCAGATTTTTTATTTCAAATTTCTGTACAAACCACTGTGTGAAGGACTGGATTTGTGTTGGTAGAGGGTCTCGAACTAAATTAAACTGTTAAGGTTGAGTAGCAAAGAGTTTCTAGGAAAGTTCTAAAACCTTAAGAAAAGAGGAAAGTTCTGAGAACTGGATGAGACTATTTGATAAATAACAAGTTTAACTGAAAAGTGACCACGACTGTGATAAGTTATGCCCTAAATAATGGTTGCTTCTTGAACCCTTAGAGTTAAGGCAAGGAGCTTGCACCTGATTATGTTGTCTGTTTTTATTTCTATCTTGATGATCCCCTATTATCTGAAACATATATATTGCATCAAAGTAAAGTCCTTGTGTCAACATTTGTGAGATATAGAATACTCCTTTTGTGGAAAATTTTGAATTTTGCCAACTTTAGTTGATCTATAATCTAACTGAATAATGCCTGTTATGTTCTCAACATTTGATATTCACTCCCCCTATCTTTCAAATATTAAAATAGACGTATTGATCCAAGCAAGTGAAATAACAAGCCTGTTGGAAAATTATGACTTTTTCCTACTACTGTAGATCTGATACTGTTAAATTTTAAAATTTCTGTTTCTGATATTTGCATCCTGGCTCCTTCTGAATATTACAATAGATGTTTGGACGCAAACTTGGTTGAGATCCTAGTTGAAGTAGACACCCCTGATCATCGCTATTACCATGTAATGGGACCTCTGAACTTCATTTGCATAAGTTTTGTTAATAGACCTTATTGTTTGTCGAAGTAATTTACATAATTTATTGAGTTTATTCTGCTCTGCAGCTAGCTTTCTTCACAACAAGAAAAGTCAATGCCTTGGAGGAGCTAACTTGGGTAAGATTCAATTGATTGTACTCGATGGTTGTTTGCATTTGATTAAATTTATTAAAAACAAAATTCTGTGGCAGTGGCACACATGTCACTGCTTTCACTTTCCGTTTAAGAAAATGCTGAAGAGTACTGTCATTCATATATTCTGTTTCCTTTGATTAAATTATCATTATATTGATCCTACCAATTTCGACTGACCGGCACATCTGTTCCTTGATGTGTATTTTATTAGAATTCCTAGATGAGTATAGATCTAGTGTTGGAGACTTCAATATAAACCATAAAGCTAAATGTTTTGGTCTGTTTAGAAGTGCTTCTCTTTTTGGTTGAAAGTGCTTTCAAATGAATGATGAATTAAAGCACTTTCATGGATGTATAGCATGATATACAACTTGGTTTTACATACTTTAGATAAGTTGAAGCATATCATAATGCTTCTACTATAAGGTTGTACTATCCAAGAAAGGCAAATAAAAGAAAAGGAGAGTTTGTAATCAACAAGTCTTGTACTTATCACAATTTGACATGAGGTTTTTTCCTTTTTGTTTCTAATGTGGATTACCAACTGCATCTCCTTATTCTATATATGCCCTATGACACTCTTATTTGAGATTGCTGATAATTTAAACTTTAAATGGAAAGTAGTTCGTGTATTTATAATTTTTTATCATATTATAAGTTCGTACGTTTGATGCGTGCAGGACTATGGCATTGACTTTGATGACCTTGAGCATCTTATAAAGCCCTTCCACTGCCAATGTGGTAGTAAATTCTGCAGGAATATGAAACGTTCAAATAGTGAGTACTCTCTCATTTCACCGAGACAGAAATACTGTGACTATCGATTCAAATTTATTTTTGCTATGAAAATAAGTAATTTAGAAACTTGAGCTCCTTGGATATCTTGTACATTTTGTATAAGGGTTGACCATGACCACCTTCCTCATTCAGTTTGATATTCCTTGTATTTCTTTCTCATGTGTCTGTTCTTAAATTTTTTTTGTTTCTTTGGGTAATGATATAGCCACAATAGCATATTTTTGTTACAATAACTTTTGTTATTGTCACAATAAAAATGTACGAAATGTCCATTTTTTTTTCCTAGTATTAATTACATCTTAGTTCCATTACTATTGGATAAATTTGTCATTAATGAATTATTCTTATGACAATAACAATTTACATTGTGGTAATATCGCTATCTTTTTCTTTTAGTCCAAGAGAACTCTATGATCTTAAAAGTTGAACACTAATTTTCTGATGAATTTTAACATTATACTTTAAAATAGGATCATATATATGTACTTAATTCAATTAATACATGTCATGAAACCTCAAACCTAAATAATTAGGTCTCTTTATGCTTTTCTCCTCTCTCTCTCTCTCTACACTTATGCATGCACACCTAATGAAATTATAGGTCCTAAGTCTTCCTTGGTGAAGGGGAATGGTGAACCCTTTGCTTGTTCCAATTAACAATTTAGACCCAAAAGGATAAACGTGAAGAAAATATGTAAAGCTAATAAAAATTTGGGAAAAAAGATCCTAGTAGTCTTGTTATTATGTACAAAAATACATTTTAGTCTTGAAAGTTATGGGTTATGCACTTTTAATTCCGTTATTTATGAAAGTTGGACACTTCGGTGTAAAAATTGGTTCCCCTTATAGGACTAGAAGTGCATATTTTAAATAATTATGAAACATGAAGTGCTCATTTTTAATAATTATGAGATTAGATGTATTCACTTTCATAATAATAGGACTAGCAGTACCTAATCCAAAAATTAAGGGACTTAAGTATATTTTTTAAAGAAAAATTGGACATTTGTGCTGTTGACCCATAAAAATTTATGCATCTTCCACATGACTTGCTCTTTTATGTTCATAGTTTCCTTCCTCCTTTTTGGGTGTGGGTGTTGGAGTGGTTCGCTGACTTCTTCAGCCTCACTTGATATTTCATGCATGAAAAGAATCTTCCATATTTCTATTAAAGTTGTGCTAATTTGAGCATTCTCATTCCAGATTTTGCTGTTGCTTCTGTTCATCATGCTTTTCTTTTTGGTTGCAGGATCAAGATCTAACTTAATTGCAAGAGGAACAAACTAGAACAGATGATATTGACTGTTCATCATGTGCTTACCATTAGAAGTTAAACTGACAGTAACTAATCTCAATGACTTGCAACTAGTTGACTATTTTGTCATGCATTTATGGAATACATTGTGGCATTGATCTAATTTGAAAAAATAATTCTCAAATTAGCTCTAGGTTTCTTATAAAGGAGCTGTTGGTAGTTGATATGGATAATGTTGGCATGGTTTTGTAGCTTTATAAATAGCTTTGATTCCCAAAGATTTACAAGTTATAGTTCATTGTTACTAGAGGTGATTATCATGTTATGTTTGCATGTTGTATTTGTGTTTTTACACAACAAAAAAATTTAGACCACTTGTCATTTAAATTAATTATAAATTTTTACATAGTCGAGTTTTTTTTGGTTGTCAGTTGTGTTTGCATGTTGTGTTAGGATTGCCACACCTAAATGCTCCCTTGATGTTGGGTTTTTTCCTGGTTTCTGCTGTTAATATTATAAATTGTTGCTTTAGATATGGATAATGCTGATATGGTTTTGTAGCTTTATAAACAGCCTTGATTCCCAAATATTTACAATTATAGTTCCATGTTACTAGGGCTGGCTGTCATGTTGTGTTTGTGCCATGTTCATATGTTGTATTGGTGTTCGGTTTATACAACAAAAATTTTAAGACCACTTATTTATTAGTTATAAATTCTTACCTAGTCAATTTTTTTGGTCGTGACAGTAGTCATAGTTGTGTTTGCATGTTAGTTTTATGTTGTGTTTTTTGATGGTTGATGGGGTTAATTGTTGCTTTTAGAGAGCAAGAAAGAAATTCTTATTTTGATATTGATCAATGTTTGTATCTGTATGCATGTTTCATCTGCCTTTTATTTATTGATGATATTATTACAATTAGTTTATTATAATTACAATAAAAATGTATAAATTATATATTATAGTATTATTATTAGATATTAATGAAAAATAATTCTTACAATAACAATTCAATTTGTATTAATATCACTTTTTAATTTTTTATTTATTTACGAAGTTAGAAAAAGTATTAGTTGGTCTTAATTAAATGGGGTATCAAAATTTTTTTAAATATGTAAATAAAATTAATTTAATTTGTTTATTTATTTTTAACAGTTTAATCATTTTGTTTTAAAAAAGTGACAATATAAAGATAATTAATTAATCTTTTATTTTTATTTTTATTGTTTTCATATTTGATTAATAGTTATTGATGCATCATATTTATATGCATTTTGTTTTTCATATTTCATTGTTGTCTTTAGTAATAGGATTATAAAACTAATAAAAAAAAATTGAAGTTCTATAATTTACTTTATATTGTCACTTATTAATATGTTTATTTAAGTAATGAAATTTAAAAAAATGATATTAAAATAAAGAAAAAATATCATCATATTATTTTATTTATTGTAAAAATGATATTTAAGTTAATTTTATTTTTTTATTTTTTCAATTGTATTAGATAAAGATTATTATAGTTTAAATAAATTATTATTAAAAAATTAAAGAAAAATAAAACTGTTATTTGTTCTTGTAAGTTTTTTTTTATAATAATAAATTTAATTTATTAAAAAAATAAGTATATATAAATGTATTTTTAGAATAAGTATAAATTTTTTACCTCATCTTCCATAAAATAATTCTATAAAATTATCAATAAATAAAAATTCTAAATAATTATATAAATGTATGAAAAAAATAGAATAATTCAGTTTTTGAAATGTGAGAGGATTAACATTTTTGTTAGATGTAAAATGATTTTATCTCATGTTATATTTAATGTCCTTAATTGACTCATGTTATAATATCATTTCATTTAAATATAATCTATCTCATTGTGTCTTATTTAGATTATATTCTTAATATTTTTGACTTTAAATATAATGTTTTATTATTATTTTAATTAAAATTTTAAATTATAAATAATTATACATCATATTTTTTATTATTTTTATATTTTTATTTATTTGATTTAGAATCATTTGGGATAAATAAGGTATTTTAATTAATACTATCTCATATCATACAAAATTAAATGAAACAAGATATCCTATCTTAGAAAAAATTAATAAATTATATGATATATCTTATTAAAATGACATCTTAATTTACTAATGTAACTGTTAAAATGCTTAAAATCAAACACGGAAAATAGCTTGAATCACTTTTCTATTATCATTCTTATTATTATAAACAAAAGGAAAGATAAAGCAGCAGTTGAAGATATCTATACAGCTTAACCAAAACGTACATATGAGCTCTACGACACTAAGATTTCTTTACTTTTGTTTACTGTTGATAGTAATTCCCTGTTGTGAGGTATACAGAGGACTTGATGCTCACAGCCGGATGGAATTGCAGGTTTAATGGATCCTGGATTCAGTGGAAACAGCGTCTTATAGTAGCCATCCATTATTGCACTTATATTACAAGTTTCAGCAACCTTTTCAATCTGCTCAGCAACAACATTAAACAAATCTACTTAGTCGAGCCATTAAGCAACCTTTTCAATCACCAACTATTACAAATTGGTTTAAGATATTACAATTTAGTCATTAATATTTCAATTCATACAATTTAATCCTAACATTTTCAGATTTTATACAAATCACGTCCAATTAACTATTCTAGGTCTCATATCATGACTTCACCTAACCATCCAATTTGCTTAAAATGATCCCCATTATACAATACAGTTAAATCAATAAAACAAAAGTTGATAAATTTAATGTAACTTTGAAATTTAAAAACATTAAGAATTAAATTGTGTGAATCGAAATGCTAAAAATTATGGTAGATAAAATTTTCCATTTGATTTACAATGACAAAATTGTGCACCATTTGATTTTAAGAAATTATAAAAATCAGATATACTAAAAAGATAATAAAAAAAAAAGTAAAAGAAATTATTTTATTAATTTAAAAACATATTTTTTAGTTCTTACTAAAAAGACTTGACTATAATTGATATTAATTAAAACAACTTATAAAAAAATAAAAGCAAACCAATCCTAACGATAAAAAACTTAAATATAGATTTTTTTTGCCATTTAAAAACGTAGACATTAAATATACTTTTTAAGAGGAATTACTAGTCGTTATTGTAACAAGTAGATGAGAAAAGAGAGGAGTGGGAGGTAAATAAATTAAAAAAAAAAACATATATTCAATCAATACAGGACCAATGAATAATTTTTCATTTTTAAGGGGTAAAAACAGTACATTGCGCAAATTTTCTAACCATGTAACCCAGTATGAAGGTAGTACCTGGTAAATGTCAAGCATATATCCATGAAGATTTTGGTACTCAAGCAGCTTCTTCTTTGAGCACTTGAACAAACCATTGTACACCAAATCAAACCGAATCAAAGTAGTAAACAAGCAAATATCTGCTAGAGTCAGCATATCTCCACACAAGTATCTTGAATTGTTCAAATGAACTTCTAGCTTCTCCAATGTTTCAAACAACTCATTCACTGCCTTATCATATGCCTCTTGGCTCTGAGCAAACCCACATCTGCAAATTTGCTAATTTCTTAAATTTTAATTAAAATAAAATAAAAATTTTGCAAATTTCATACACACCATCAACAAATAAACGACAGAAAAATTAAAAATACAGATTCTAAACATTACATAAATTGTCCACTATATACTGTTGGAAAAATCCTCTAAATGTTAAAATTATATCAAAAATATAAGACAATGTTCATATTTAGTTGACAGTAATAGAAATGGTAGTATAAATGATTCAGGTATTTCTATTTTTAATTTGACTATTAATTTAGAATAAAATATAAATCATTCCAAAGGTATCAGAATCTTCATTTCTCACACAACATAGTACAATGAAATACTCTATTTTCCTCACATTTGTATAATTATTTATTATTATTTTAATCATTTATCTCATATAAAAATTACTTTTTTTCCTAACTTTACTTTATTTATAATTTTATAAATTTTCCTTAATATTTATTATTATTTCGATTAAAAACGTAATAACAGTAATAATATTTCTATTGAATTCAATTCTTATTATCATTTTTCTATACCCATCACAATCATCCTTTCATGCCTAACAGTGTTTATACTTCTATTAACTCCTGTATTTCTTTCTCTAACTCTAATAAATTATAACTTAAATGTTCATACTATTAAAATAAAAATAAAAAAGAGAATGAAACAACATTCAAAATCCACTATGTTTTGTAAACTCAAAATCCATAAGCCATAATCACGGTCCCATCGTCGACAAAAGAAAAAAAAAAAAAAGATTCGTCGAAAGGCAATACTGAAACTGGGTATGAAGCCAGTTACTAGTGTTAGCAGGGTCACCATCAAGAGGACCAAAAATATATTATTTTTCATCTCGATGCTTGATGTTTTCAAAAGCCCAAATTCTAAGATTTGTGTCATCTTTGGCAAGGTCAAGATAGAAGATTCGAGCTATCAGTCGCAAACACAAGCTGCCCTTCAATTTAGGATGCCACCCTCACACATGAGCTCAGTGACTAGCAAGTCAGACTTATCTCAACCAATGCTGCTGGAGCAATAACAAATGAAGAGGATTGACGAAACTGGAATGGGGCATAGGACATTGATTTGGTAATTACACAAGCCGGAGTGTCATGGGCCTAGAATCATAGGGATATTTGGTTAAATTGCAATAAAATCCATTTGAATTAACACTGGAATGGTATCCCTCGTCACATTCAGATAATAAACATAGGTTACTACCGTAACAATTTTCCCACAGTTTAACAATGATTTCTATTTTTTAACATTTATTCAAAAATATATTTAATATTAAAAATATTAAATCTCAACATAATTCTTACTCTACTATATTATTTATAAAATTGATATTATTTTTTATTTTTTTTAACTATTTAACACATATTTTTTAAAAAAATAAAATATATAAAACTAAGAATAAATAAAATTCAATCTAATTATTTCAATTATTGTGTATTTTATTAAAAATATATTTTTATATTTAATTATATGTATATATAAAAATATTAGTATAAGTTTGGTTTCGTTTAACAACCATTTTGGTATTTTAATAACCATTTATAATGCACGCCTATCAATTACAGTTATTAACAAGAAAAAATCGTCGGATTCTTACAAATAATTATAATTTTAATTATCTAAAATAATCGTTCTTAAACATTTACATGGTATGCAATAATTAGTTAGAAAAAAATATGTACAATTATACATGCCACATCATCTCGTTGTTTAAAGAAGTAATCATAAATTATACGTGTCCGCATCATAAAGAAAATGAGTCCAAATCTAATGAGGATTGGATCGGGATACATTTAGCCAAAGAAGAGAGGGTTTCCTATGTATTCATCATTTTTTTCCCTTTAATTTTTTAAATAAAAATAATATTAAAAAATAAAAAAAATAAAAAAAAATAAAGTAATTTATAGTTAAATCACTTAATTAAGCTTAACTTACAAATGGAAGGATTTTCCGGACACCTTTTAAAATTAGGGATGCTTGTGATATAATAGTAAACACAAGGGGTATTTTTGATATAAACTCATATACTATTAGGTGGCTATTAAATTTAATAAATTTGAAATTTCCATCAACAAATATAAGAAAATCACGCTATCCCCTAAGTTTTGCAAAATAAGTAATTTAATCTCATATTTTTTAAAACATTATAAAAATATACTTTAGATCTTAATTTAAAGACTAAATGCAACTTTTAAACTAAAGTTACCATCCTCAATTACATGGTTTTATAAGAGAAATTTGCATTTGGAGTTAATTTTATTTTTACATAGTTATTTTAAATTAAATTATGTCTTTAGTTAGTAAACATTTTAGTTATTTAAGTTCAATTTTAATAATTTTAACAACTTTATTTTACTTTTTTTTTCAATTTGTTTTAAACATTTTATTAAAGTACATAAATTTTTTTTAAAAAAAATATTGAATTTATAAAAGTAAAATTACACCACCACATATAAAAAAGAATTACCTGTAAACTCCGTTGTTAACATTCGGGTAAATTACCCGATTCCATTCCTCAATCCTCTCCTTCAACGACGGTGGTGAAAGGTTCAAATCTGCATTTCGAGCCAACCCATTCAGATCCGAATTAAAAAATTCGATAATATCGTAACTCTCATTGCAAACAACCTCTCTCGCCTCCGTATCCCACAACATCGGAACCGTACTCCGTCCGTTGTATGCACCTTTATTCTTACCATAAACCTCCTTCAATGTCCTACAACCATTTGCTTTATCAGGACCCGGAACAACCACATCGCCATAACCATCCTCGTTAACCCTATCCCTGAATTCCCAAGATCCGTCGAATCCCGGGGCAGCAACCGACACCGGCACGACCTCTTCGAGACCCTTTAGAGCTCGAACGATTAGGGTCCGGTGAGCCCAAGGGCACGGGAGGCCCACGTAGAGGTGGAGATTTGTGTTTGGGCTTTGTCGGGAGAGTCTATTTTTGGCGCGAAATAGAGAAGGAGGTCTAGAGTAACTTCCGGTGGGATCGGAGGGTGCGAGCTGAGACATCATTAGTTTCCAAGTGGAATTCCAAGCTGTACGGACGGTAGAGATGAGAAGGCCCGGTGGAAGTGAGGGTCCCCATAGAAGTTTTGTGACGGAAGAGAAAAGAGACGATGGGTCTGGAGGTTGGGGTGTTTGGTTGAGGGACATTATGGGTTTTACGATGTTGTTTTTGATTGGCTTGTATGAGATGTTGGAAGATTTGAATTTGGGATTTCTAAGAACTGGGAGGTGCGATACGAGAACTGAATGAGAATTCAAGCACTGGCAGTGCATTTTTTTTCTTTCCTTTTTCTTAGTGGCTTTTCTGGGCTTTGCCTATCTTGCGCAAGATAGAAGTGGGTTTTATATTTGAATGCGATAGGAGGGGTTTTTTTTCATTATCTTTATTTTCACAAAAAAAAAACACTTCAATTATATATATATATATATATATATTTAAAAAATAAAATATTTTTTTATTAATAAAAAGTATGACGTAATAATAAAGTTATTTTTATCTATTTATAAAATTATTTTTAAAATTAAATTTAAACCTTAAAATTATAAGTAATAATCCATATGATTTTGACATCACTAATTTTGTAATCTTTTAATTTCTATCATTTTTATTTTTAATATTATAATGTCTATAACTTCGATCCAAACATATTAGTTACAAAAAAAATGTTAAAAAAAGTGATTAATAAATAAATATAAATTTTTGATAAAATAAAAATATTATAATATTTAAATTTAGTTTTAAAACGTTGAAATAAAATGATAATTTTATAAATAAATAAAAATAAATTTAATAATATATCAAAAAAAATTTATTGATAAAATAATATTTTACTATTTAAAAATGACTAAAGTGTTACAGTTTTATTAAAAAATTGACCTAAATATCCCTTGTAAAAATAAATTACCTAAAATGTTCTAGGATGGTTTTACAATTTCCTTGAATTCTAGGATGGTTTTATAGTTTTATACGATATAATTCATTTTTAATCTTTATTAAAAATATGTTTTTTTACGTTATCTAAAATATATATGAATTATATATTTAAATATAAAAAAATATATGTTATTTTAAAAATAACATATTTACGAAGAAAAATAAAAAATAAAAACAAAACCTTATTTATAGTGGGATTATGTTTTAATATCTACATTTATTAAGTTAAAATTTTTGTTGGGTAGATTATGGTTTTTATAGAAAATAATGAGTAAAATATTAGTTAGTAAAAAATAAAATTGAATAATAGTTTAATTTAAAAAAAACAATCGTTTAAACTCTTTTATATATATAATAATTAATTGCATTATTTCATTATTATTTTTCTTTCTATTTTTTGCACCTAAAATATTATCTCACCATTTTTCTTTCATATAAATCTAAGCTCTAAAATGTTCTTTTGTTATCAATATTTTATAGATAGAAAGTAATGTATTAAGAGGTGAAAAATAACAATATCCTTTTAAGTTTTTACAGTTTGAATATAAATTGATGAGGAATTAAGAATGAAAAAGAAAAAAAGTAATATTATCTCCTTGTAAATATCATGAAATATATTTTTATGTCATATATTAAGAAAATATCAAGAGTACTATCCCTGGAAATTTTCAAAGTTGATCCAATATTGTAGATCGAGAGCTCCACTAGAAATATCTTAATTGATATTATATAATTTCATACTCATTATTTTTTATAATTATTTTAAAAATTAAAAAAATAATTTAAATTTTTAAATAATATTAATATGTAATATAAAAAAAAGAATATAAATTTATATATTATTAATCTTCTTTTTATCTTAAATAATTGAACTTAGATTATGTACTCCAAGTGTAATAATTACATAAGTAAACTAAAATAAAACTGCAATGATATTTCATCATAAAACAGTATGTTTGAGCTTAAAATTGCTTTATTATACTTTTGGTATAGCAAATTATGTATCACTAATATATTCATTACACTTACACAATTTCATCTCTTATTATAATTATATATATATATATATATATACATTCTATTTTAAAAATATTTCACTTTTTCAATCACCTAATATTTAGTTTATTATTGATGTACTAACAAATATAACATATGATTTTTTATTATTTAATATGCTATTTACTTGTATTTCAAAATTTTAATTTTTCTTTTGATTTGAACCCTTAACAAGTAATTTTTAGCTCCATAATAAGTAGAACAAGAAATATGTTAAGGTTAATAAAAGATGAATGTCTTGTACTTTTAGGAAAATATGTGTTGGTGTTAGGAACTTTTGAAAATGTTATCAATTATGGCCATCAATAACTTTAATTATCAATATGAGTAAAATAATAGAAGTGAATGCTTCCATTTGTAGAATAAATAATAATAATTCAAATATACGTTAGTGTTGTTGGAATAAATAGATGAATAAAAATTGATTATTTATTGAATATTTTACATATTTAATATCTTAATACAATCAGAAAAATAAATTAAAATTTATAATTTATAATCCAAAAATCACTTTTATTTTAATTTTTGACAGAGAGGAAAACATTCATGTACACACTCATTCTTGTCTTTCTTTCTTTTTCCTCATTTTCTCTTTCTGTTTTTCCCCCCTTTGTCTTTCTCTGTCTCCTCTTTTCTTCTTTTATGACAGAATATGTCTACTTTTAAAGGTCGAAAAGCAACCGTAAATTTCATTTTTTAATTTTTATCTAAAATATTAATATTTTTTAAATTAAAATATTTAAATAATAATAAATAAGTTATATCGGTTACGACAACCTATCTAGACTAAGTACATTTATCAACAATCTATTTATAGAATAATTTGTATAAATAAATTTTTAGTCGGAAGAGAAATTTTTTATTAAAAATTGTTATTTTTTTTTGTTTATATTATTAAATATATCAATTAATATTTATTAATTTTTTTTATATAAATATCATTTTTGGTGAGATTAGATATTATTATTTAATTAAATAAATCAATTAATATTTATTGATGTTGTTCAAAATTAATTTAGTTAATTAAATTATTATTTTTTTCTAAGAGATCGAAAATGAACCATTTAAATGTCACATTTGATGGAGTTAAATATTTTAAACTTTATTTAAGGTGTTCAAATTAAACCTAATAATTTAATTATCTAAATACTAACTTTCAAGTTTTAAAACCATTATTAAAAATATGTTGTCAATATATTTTTGAATAATATTTCTTATAAAAACTTTTGAAATAGAAATTCAATCTAACTATCGAGCGATTGTACTAACAAATAAAATGACATTACTCTAAATCAGACCGGATATTAAACCTTAAAATCTAATTTTTAGATTTAAGTTTGTAATGAAAAATAATATATTTCTCTCTAACATCATTAATATATTTCTCTCTAATATCATTAATATAAAATCTTGAATAAAAATAAAATTAATTTATTTTATAGAAATGTTTTACCTATTTAATATTTCAGATGCATAACAACGTTATTATTATATCATATTTACAAACAGCTAGACATATTAAATTTAATCACAGACAAATTAAATATAACATATAAGTATAAAACATAAAAATAACTATAAAGAATTCATTTTAAAATTATATCTCAAAATAACCCTTATAGAACTTTGATGCTAATTTTGTGTCTAAAAAACCTCCAAACGAATTTACATTTCCGTTTATTGAATCAAAAACTAGAAATTTACAAAAGCATAACTAGTTCTTCTCAAAAAGAGAAGAACTTTAAATTTATATAAAATATGATAAAATCATACAAATATAAATCTATTTAATTAATTAAAGTACATTAAATCATTATAATTTTAGTATTTTTTAAGTACTCATTACAATCTCCAATCAGCTTTTTGGTAGTCTCTCTAAAAATTGAACTATCCTAAATCACTTTCGTGGATTAATACGGTTGTATTTAGCGTATGAAATAAGCATTTAAATCCCTAGGTTTTCCTAGTGGACGAGTTTAAGTTTCGTGAGAGTTTTCAGTAATGATGCTTATAAACATTAAACTAAAAAAAATAATATTTAAAAAAAATAACAAAGAAAAATAAAATGCAAAAATTTTCATGCTTAAAATTTCATTTAAGTTTTATAATTAAAACCTTTAAGCATAAATTGTTTTAATTTCTTAAACATTCATGATTTACTACAATAATTAATCAAAAATCACTTTCATATTTTAATAAAAAATGTTTTGCTTTCACTTCACCCAATTTCAAAGTTAGGAATCCAAATTTGCTTCAACTCTACTCCTCACAAGTCAATACACTCAATTTAATGAGTCCTATGGGTTCAAGCACTCATACTAAGGCATATGTGAATAGAATTTATGTTTAGAAATGAACTAATAAGTCCATATACTTATAAAAGAAGAAAGACTCAAAATAGTGCAAACTTTGATCTAATGAAAGGAATCAAATGTATAAATTATAAAGATATCATATATATTATTTTCATACATCAATCAAACTCATTAAAAAAATTTCAAGATATATGCCTTTTAAAAGTGTAGTAAAATAAATGCAATGACTTCTAAGAGTATTATTTCCTATATTCTTTTGTACTAACCAACTCTCACTACTATTTAAGGCTAAAAAAATGTCGTAGTATGTAGATTATACTATATATTCTTTATCTCTCTATTGTTTTAAAATATTTTTCAACATATTTTTTTAGATAGTAGACCTATGTACAAATTGTACATTTTTGTAGGAATTTAGTGAATAGCTAATTTTGTGACTTTTCTGTTTGATTTTGGTTTAAGTAACCTTAGATATATTTCTTTTTGGTAGAAGTCATGCATCAATGAGATAAAGGCATATACTAACAATTTCTACTCAAATCATTTAATCTAAGTAAATGAAAAATAAATATATGACACTCTATTAAGATAAAAAAATCATATATTCAATGCTAATACCTATAGAGATAACCTAAAATTTTGAAAAAATAGAATAAGTGTTTTGAGGAAAAAGAAAATATTTCACTCAGAATAAAGGAAATTAAGGCTCAAATAATTCCCCCTTTGTTCTTCTCCTCGTTTATTCATTGGTTTTGACTTCTTCATTTTTGGTGTCTTTGTTTTTATATACAATTCAGCCCAGATAATCGGTCTATCCAATTCAGTTTCCTTCATACATAAATTAAATAAATTTATTAACTTAAGTTAGAAGAAAATAAATATAAAAATAGTTATAAATTAACAACTTATATTGCCATTCTTTGTTTGACTTTAGGATTTGATGACCTCCTAGTACGATTAGAAAGAATATTCTATATTTGTATATTTTGATGTTCTTCCCTAATGATTTGAAATTCAGTCATACATCTATAATCCACAAAGTCTTTCCATACTTGGGGTTTTATCCACGGGCGATCTTCAAGGATTTTATACAATTCTTCTTCGTTAAGTGGTTCCAAGTATGAAAACAAATAATTTCTAACCAATTTAAAAGTTTCGTATTCCTTCCATGCCTTATTTGCAATTTTTTAGTACTTATTAACCCAATTATTGGGAACTTTAAAAAGATTATGTAAAAAACACATTTGAGAGGAGATATAATACAAAAAAGATATAACATCTAATTAATTATAAAACAAAACAAAAGAGACTTACATAAATGGTTTTCATTATCTTGTACTTTTCACATTCTTCAACTTTACTCCAATTATTTATATTGATTGGTATACTTGACTTGACAAGTCTACTGATGGAAGATTTAAAATGTTGGTTGTTTTTTCCCAATGGATTACAAGTCACATCAAATTCAACAGGTATTCTATCATCTGGATTGAGTGAAGCATTAGGTAAATTAGCCTAACCCCTTCTTTTAAAATGTCCCAATGGATCATTTGGATTGATAATCTCTAGCACCTTAAGATGCATGAAATATCTACAAACAATGATGAAATAAAAATTAATTCAAAATTTTAACTCCAAACATATAAACAGGAGTTATTAGAATAATATATAATATACATTATGTTTAATTAGGTTGTCGATCATATATTTATATTCCTTCATAATCACTTCGAATCCATGACGATGAATCATCGTCATGGACTAGATCATCACATGCATTAGGAAATTTGTTTGAAAAATGACTAATATTTGATAACATATCAAGCATGTCATTATGTTTTAAAGCATTGCAATGTTAGAACTCTTTTTGTAGAGGCGTTAACACAATAGACCATTTTGTGTCAATTTGATCGCTCACATAAAATACTTGTTTTTCATGAAGTGTTAACATGAAATGATTATTAGTGTGCCATATCTTGGATAAGTTTACAAGGGTAAAGCCAAAATCATCTATTTTATATCCAGCATTTATAGTGTCTTCGACCCAATCACACAAAAATATTATTTCATAGAAGACCTCATAATCGAGTTTCCAAATTTCTTGAATTATACTATAATAGGTTCTATAAGAAAGTACAAGATTATCATCTTTCGAACTAGAAAATTGCCAAGTTTGTACAACCATCTTCACCCCACTATTCTGGTTTACTCAAACTTTGTCCCTTGCTTGTGTTCTAAAAGTAGAACCATTAATTATAAAACTAGAATACGATTTGACATTGAATTTTGGACCATGTGTAAGACATTCCAAAGTTTCTATTATTTTATGATTGGGTTTGTTGAGTTCAACTCGAATATATACATATAAAAACATGAAATGTGTTTAAAACAAAGTTGTAAAACATTATATAGATTGCAATCTTATGAACTCTTATATGTAATTGACACTTACATAATTGCAAAACCAAATAATAATCTCTCAATTATGCTCATCATACAACCATTTTTCTCCTCACTTCTTTACAACGAGGATTGGTTTTCAGTAAGTTCAAATGCATTATGTGATATTATGAAAGATATATCAATTACGTGTCATTAATAGTTAAATAAATAATAATTTTATTTCATATGAAAAGGGTCAGCGCGACATGTATTGTCATTACTTACTCTATATACCGTTGTGCCTCATTGCTATTTACCATAATGATTCAGTTTGATTTTTCCCATCTAGTGTGATCAATGAATAATTTCTTACTTCCACCAAGCATAGGGTTACCTTCTTGGATCATGTCACATTCTAAGAACAACTTGTGCATAATATTTCCAATTTCAATGTAACCACTAAAGTATTTATAACAAAACTCAATAGCCTCTTTAGCAATGTAACATTCCACTATGCATTCTTCAAGACGATTTCTATCATTTACATATTCTTTAAGGACTTGGATATATCTCTTAAAATGATACATCCATCTTAAGTAAGTAGGACCACACAATTGAATCTCTTGAACTAAATGAAAACACAAGTGAATCATTATATCGAGAAGGAAGGAAGAAAATATTTCTCAAGTAGACATAAATTCTCCACAACATCTTTTTGTAAAGAGTTTAACTCGCCAATTGATTTAGAATTCTTGCATGTTGTATTGAAGAATGAATAAAGATGAATTATTGATAACCGAACAATTTTTGAAAGAATTGACCTAATAGTAATTGGTAATAATTGTTGCATTAAGATATGATAGTCATGTGATTTTAATCCATAAATTTTCTCATCAGTCATAGACATAAAATTTCTTAAGTTAGAAGAGTAACCATAAGGAACTTTCACACCTGCCAAACATTTACAAAACACATCCTTTTCTTTTATTGACATTGTATATGATGCTGATGGCAAGTATATTCGATCCTTATAATTTTTCACCCTTGGTTCCAATTTAGGTTGTATGCCCAGTTTCTTTAAATCCAATCTTGTTTTAATTACATCCTTTGTTTTTTTAGGTATATTAAGTAATGTACCAATCAAGCTATTACATACTTTTTTCTCAATATGCGTGAAATCTAAGATGTGACAAATGTGTAGGTCTTTTCAATAAGATAATTCCTAAATTATTGATTTTTTATTCCAACAATCATGGTCTTCAATAGAAACAAAGTCCGTTGATGAAGGATGTTTCAATAAACATTAAATATTCTGTAAAAACTTTAAATGTTATATATAATAAATACAACATATAATAAAAAAATAAAAATAATAGATTATCTACACCGGAAATTAAAATCTTACCACATATGATTCATCAAATAGAGGAGGGCTCCCATGTGGGGTAGCTATTGGATGTACATTCTCACCAAAAAGTTCATTGTGATGTGATTGATGGTAAGAATGAGCAGATTACATTGGATAAAATGAACCATTACTTGATTGCATATACATTCTTAGCATAAACGGAGGACCAATATGATGACTATATCCCATACTGGATATAGTTTGAGCGACATGAGATTGTGTAGGTGGCATGCCTGGCATGGATGGTGGCATGCCTAGCATTGATGGATGCATTCTTGGACAATATGGCATGTCCTGATTGTAGAATGATGTCATACTTGACATGTGTTGTGCTTAATATTCTTTTATAGTAGCAATCTCACTTAACATTGAGGCCTTAAAAGAGTTGAGTTCTTCTTCAATTTTAGTGTACTTCTCCTTACTGACCGTCCGAGGCTTTTGTTTTGGAATGTTAAAATACTCCATATAACCATCATATTGGCTACCTCTCCTAACACGACCAAGATGATCACGTCCGAATGCATGATATATATCATCTCTCCTAGGCTCTTCGATTATTTCACCCCTGGATATTTGTTCTTGAACAACTCTCTACAAATAATAAAGCAAACAAACATATCATACATTATTACATCAATTATTAAAAATCATATGGACTTTGTGTCAACAAAAATTACTAATTAATTTATTTAGTTGTTCTTCTCATCGCTTAGTCATCGGTCTTGACTTCTTCGTTTTGGGAGTCTTTGTTTCTATGTATAATTCAGATCGGGTAACCGATCTACCCAATTCAAATTCCTACATAAATTATGAAAAATTTATTAACCATGACATCAACTTAAATTTGAGAAAAATAAGTATAAAAATATTTATAAATTAACACAAATTAATAATACCATTCTATATCTAACTTCAGGATTTGAAGACCTCTTAGTACGGTTAGGAAGAATATTATGCATTTGTATATTCTGATGGTCTTCCCTAATAATTTGAAATTCATATGTATGTCTATAATTCACGAAATCTTTCCAAACTTGTGGTGTAATCCAGTGATGTCCTTCAGAGATTTTGTAGAGCTCTACTTCATCAAGTGGTTCCAAATATGAAAATACATAATTTCTTGCCAATGTGGAAGTTTTGTATTCCTTCCACGCCTTATTTGCAATCTTATAACACTTGCTCTTCCAAGTATCATCAACTTTGTAACGATTTTATAAAACACACTACAAAAGATTAGATATATATATAATACAAAAAAGATATAATATATGTAATTAGTTATAAAATATAAGAGACTTACACAAATGATTTTCCATATTTTAAATTTTTCAGCTTCGTCAACCTGAGTCCAATCATTTATATTGATTGGTATACTATACTTCACAAGTCTACCAATAGAGAATTTCAATTGTTGGCCATTTTCTCCTAATGGATTACCAATAGCATCAAATAGAACGGGTACTCCATCATCTGGGTTAAGTGGAACATCAGGTATATTCACCCAACCCTTTCTTTTCAAATGTTGTAATAGATTATTTGGATCTACAAGCTCTGTTACCCAAGGATCCATGAAATAGCTGTAAACAATGAAGAAATATAAATTAATTGACAATTTTATAAACATACAAATATATAAACATCCAAGAGTTATTACAACAATATAGAACATATATTATGTTTAATTAGGTTGTTGATCGTATACATATATTCCTTCACAATCACTTTGAGTCCATGATGAAGAATCAGCATCATCAACTAGATCAATACAAACATTAGGCAATTTTTTTGACAAATTACTAATATTGGTTAATGTATCAAGCATAGGTAAAACTCTTTTTGTGGAGGCTTTAACACAACAGACCATCTTGTGTCAATTTGATCGCTCACATAAAATACTTGTTTTACATGAAGTGCTAACGTGAAAGGATCATCAGTGTGACTTATCTTGGATAAATTTACAAGGGTAAATCCACAATCATCTATTTTATATCCAAAATTGATAACATCTTCGACCCAATCACACAAGAAAACTGTTTCATGGAAGACCTCATAATCTGATTCCCAAATCTCTTGAATTATACCATAATATGTTATATCAGAAAGTACATGATTACCATCTTTTGAACTAAAAAATTTCATAGTTTGTGTAACCATCTTCACACCACTATTCTGATTTACTCAAACTTTATCCCTAGCTTGAGTGGTAAACCTTAATCCATTAATTGTGAAACTAGAAAATGATTTGACATCGAATTTTGGACCATGTGCAAGCCATTCTAGACTTTCTGTTATTTTATGATTGGGTTTCTTGAGTTCATCTCGAATCTATGTATACAAAAACATGAAATGTGTTTAAAGAAAAGTTATAAAATATTGCATAGAAGTGCTAATGAATTTGTGTATGTGACACTTACATAGTTGCGAAACCAATTAATAAGCTCTCACTTATGTTCATCATACAACCATTTTTCTCCTTTTTTTTATAACGAGGATCGATCTTCAATAAGTTTAAATGCATCATGTAATGTTATTAAATATATATATGAAGTTATATATCATCATTAATAGTTAAATAAAAAATGATTTTTGCAATCATGAAACAATGAACATCACTTACTCTATGTACGGTTGTGCCTCATTATTATTTACCAAAATGATTCGGTGTGCTTTTTCCCATCGAGTGCGATCAATAAACAATTTCTTACTTCCACCAAACAAAGGGTTACCTACTTGGATCATGTCACGTTCTAAGAACAACTTGTGCGTAGGATTCCCAATTTCAGTGCAACCACTAAAGTATTCAGAACAAAACTCAATGGTCTCTCTTCAGCAATGTAGCATTCCACCATGCATCCTTCAGGTCAATTTCTATTATTTACATATCCTTTAAGGACTTGCATATATCTCTCAAAAGGATACATCCACCTTAAGTAAGTAGGACCACACAATTGAACCTCTCGAACTAAATGAACACACAAGTCAATCATTATATCGAAGAAAGAAGGAGGAAAATATTTTTCAATTAGACACAAAGTCTCTACAACATCTTTCTGTAAAGAATTTAACTCGCCAATTGATATAGATTTCTTGCATATTTTGTTGAAGAATGAACAAAGCCGAATTATTGATAATCAAACATGTTTTGGAATAATTGATCTAATAGAAACTGGTAATAACTTTTGCATTAAGATATGACAGTCATGTGATTTCAATCCATACAGTTTCTTATCGATGATAGACACAAAATTTCTTAAGTTGGATGAGTAACCATCAGGAACTTTCACACCCTCCAAACATTTACAAAACACATCCTTCTCTTTTGTTGACATTATATATGATGCTGGTGTCAAGTATGTTTGATTCTTATCATTTTCAACCCTTGGTGCCAATTAAGGTTGTATGCGTAGTTTCTTTAAATCCAGTCTTGCTTTAATTCCATCCTTCGTTTTTCCAGGTATATTAAATAATGTACCAATCAAGCTTTCACATACATTTTTCTCAATGTGCATGACATCTAAGATGTGACGAATGTATAGGTATTTCCAATAAAGTAATTCCTAAAATATTGATTTTTTATTCCAACAACCATGGTATACTGATTCTCCTCCTTTTTTTCATTTTCACCCCTTTCATTAGTTGACCTCTTTTGTTTCCCTACCTTGGTTCTACATGCAAAGGTTGGGATGCATGATCATAATCTTCTTCACCATCAAACGGTTTCTTTTGGTATCTAAAATTGTGTCTAGATGGAAAAAAATCTTCTATGTCTTCTATAAGACATCTTTCATCTGTGAACAAGATAATTTGTAGAAGTGCCATCACTACATATAGGGCATCCCTTGTAACCTTTTGTTGCATGTCCTGATAAGTTCTCATAGGGAGGAAAATCATTAATTGTCCATAAAAGAACCCCCTCAAGTTAAAGTGTTCTTCTTTATGTGCATCGTAAACATTTACACCATCATTCCACAATGTCTTTAAATCATCTATCAAAGGCTACAAATATACATCAATATCAACACTGGGTTGTTTCATGAATTTTCTTTTCATACACAATCAGGGAGGAAGGTTGTATGTTACCATAATTACTGGCCAACATCTATATCTACTACTAAGGGAACTATGTGGATTAATTTCATCAGTAGCAATCGCAAGACGAAGATTGCGTGGATCAGATGCAAATTGAGGGGATAAATTATCTACTACTTTCCAATTTGGAGAATCACAAGGATGATGTAGCACCCCATCATTAGATCGATTATTTGAATGTCAAGACAACATCTTTGATGCCTCTTTACTTTTGAACAATCTTTCTAAGTGAGAAATCGGGAAAAAGTACCAAAGAACCTTTGTGGGCATGCCTTCCTTAGGTATTGTCTCATTTGTAGCATGTTTTTATCTAGATTATTTACACATCGGACAATCATCTAATGTCTCATTTTCTTTTCTATAAAGACTGCAATCATTTGGGCAAGCATGAATTTTATGATATTTTATGCCAAATCGACTAAGATATTTCTTCACTTCATATATTGAAGATGACAATTCAATACCCCCAGGAAACATATCTATTAGTAGATTTAGTAATTTTATGAATCCCTTGTTAGAAAAAATATGTTTTGCCATCACATTGTACAAATGAACCAATCCCGACATTTGAGTGTATTTCTTGCTTTTTGGATACAACGGTTTTTCGGCATCTTCTAGAAGTTTTTTAAAGGTTTTGGGATCATCCTCACGTAGTTTATCTTCAACACCATGAAACATATTTTCTATCTGTATATGAAGATAAGATGTATGTAATCCACTAATATTCTTATTTATCTCTTCTCCATAAGTATTATCAATATTTTCTCCATGATAATACCAACATTTATAGCTCAAAAGAATACCACTACGGATAAAGTGATACTTAACCTCGTCAACTTCATGAATTCGCTCCTTTTTACATTTAACACATGGACATCGAATCATACTAATTTCATTTTTACTATTTCCACAAGCAAATTTCATGAAACTTTCAACTCCAAAAATGTAGTCTTACTCAATTCTACACTTTGACATCCAAGATTTATTAATTTTCTATTAATGTCATTAATTAATTATGTATCCAATCGATATATTTCAAGTATTATTATACCAAAACATACATAATAAAAAAATTATAATTTTAATCATTCTAAAATTGTATTACTTTTACTTAATAAAATTATACTATATATATGTAAATAAATTTATCCACATACGGTAAATATTCTAGTCTCTCAAACCCCAACATCTAGATATTATTTTCACAGAAAATCAGTCAAACATATAATAACAAGCATAATACAAAACATACATAAATCAAAAATTTATACAAAAAATAAAGCAAACTGAATAATAAGTGCATATGATTAATAAAAATACTTACAAGAGTAAATGAAGTGACTAAATGAAGGAAATGAAGACAAAATGAGTGTTTTGTAAGTGAGAAAATGGGTATAAATTTTTTTGAATATTTCACTAAAAAAATAGGGGATATGAAAGATAATATGGAAAGGAAGATAACCCACTAAACGGCATTGAAAATGGTGGTTAGAAAATGAGAAAGAATGGAGGAGGTGAGCTCAGTTTTTGAGTTTTTTTGGGTGGTAGCTGTGCGTAAAAATGATGTTCTGATGGAGAAGAAAGAAAATAAATGAAAAAATACACGTGGATAACGTCGGTTGACATGTTGAATCGACGCTACACACATGGATAGCGTTGGTTCTACACGTCAACCGATGCTACGTCCTACGTGTATTTTTTATTTTAAAATTGAAATTGTATAGTACAATTGTTTTTAAATTTTTGGTCAATTATTATTTTATTTGAACTCTTTAAAATTGAATTTAGATATATTTATATATATATATATATTATAATTTTTTTAATTTAGTCAATTGATTTTTAAAATTATATAATTTTGTGTATTTGTTTGGATACTTAATTTTATGTACGTACATGAAATATTTGCACAATACAAATTGTTTTCAAAAAAATATAAAAGGTTTATATTTAAAATCAAATAAAATAATAATTGATTAAAAAAATTGTACTATTTAATTTCAATTTAAAATTGCAGTTTAAAATTGAAATTAAATAGTACAATTTTTTTTTATTTTTTTGGTCAATTATTATTTTATTTTATTTTAACTATAAACTTTTTATATTTTTTTGAAATTTTTTTTGTATTGTGCAAATATTTCATGTACGTACATAAAATTAAGTATCCAAAAAAATACACAAAATTATATAATTTTAAAAACTAATTGACTAAATAAAAAAATTATACTATATATATATCCAAATTCAATTTTTAAATTTTTAAATAAAATAATAATTGACCAAAAATTTAAAAAATTTATACTATATAATTTTAATTTTAAAATAAAAAATACACGTAGGACGTAACGTCGGTTTACGTGTAGAACCGACCCTACACACGTGAATAACGTCGGTTTACGTGTAGAACCGACCCTACACACGTGAATAACGTCGGTTCTATGTGTCAATCGACGCTATCCACGTGTGTAGCATCAGTTTTTCACCAAATCGACTTTAAATTCATTATAAGTCTGTTTTCTTCAAAAATTGTTTTTACATATCGACTTAAATATCACATTTTGTAGTAGTGAATAATAAAATTTACAACTTAAAAAAAATAATGCTCCGGATAAAGTGATACTTAAACTTATCAACATCATAAAATTTCTCATTTTTACATTTAACACATGGGCATCGAATCATATTGATTTTATTATTACTAAGGGCAAATTCTAAGAAAGTTTCAACTCCAGAAATATAATCCTCCTCAATTTTACACTGTAACATTCAAGATTTATCCATTTTTTATTAATGACATTAAACATATTAAATATGTATCCCATAAAATATAAATGTATTAATCATCAATATATTTCATAATGTATTATATATGAAGTTTATAATTAAATTATTAGAATATTAATCAAAATATCGTATAAAAATAAATACAAAAAATTAATAAATTTATTATAACATTAATTAACAATATATAATACATGAAATTAGTTAAAATAAATAAATAAATAAATAATACATTATCTTCTTCTAAGCTTGAATAAAATATATACAAATAGTCAATAACACATAATATATATATAAAAAAAATAAAAAATAAATTTACAAAAATTAAATAAAAATATAAAACATCTATAATAAGTGTATATATATATATATATATATATAAGACATGAAATTAGTTAAAATAAATAATACATTGTCTTTTCCTAAACTTAAATAAAAATAAACAACTTACGTAAAATAAAAATATATACAAATAATTAATAACACATAATATACATAAAAATAAAAAAATAATTTTACAAAAATTAAATAAAAATATAAAACATCAATAATAAGTGTAAAATAATTCATAGAAACACTTACAAGAATAAAACAAGTGAGAAAATGAAAGAAAAATGTCTTTGATAAGTAAGAAAATAGGTAAGAAAATATTGAATGTTATACTATAAAAGGGCGGATTTGGATCAGAAAGAGAAGATGAACAAAACCTAATTGATGGCGTCGAAAATGGTTAGAAATGAACGAAAATATTTGGAGGTAATGCATGGATTGAGAAAAGAAATTAGGAGACAGAGGGAAAAACTATCGGAATAAGAAAAAAAAACTATTAGTGTCGATTTTACGTGTCAACCGATGCTATGTGACATGTGTAGTGTCGGTTAACACGTAGAACTGATGCTACGTGTGACGCGTCAGTTGATGTGTATAACTAACGCTACATGTGACATGTAGCATCGGTTGTACGTTTCAACCGACACTATTTCACATGTAGCATTGATTGACATGTAGAACCAATGCTACGCTTGATGTGTCGGTTGATGTGTACAACTAACGCTACATGTGGAATAACATTGGTTGACGTGTCAATCGACACTACGTGCCACATGTAGCATTTGTTGTACTCGTCAATCGATGCTATTTTTTTTAATACTTTAAATTTTAAGTTTATTTGAAATCGATTTTTTACTTGAACCAACTTAAAATCAACTTAAAATCCCGACTTAAATACTTTTTATTGTAATAATAATATAAGCCATAGTCTTGGGACAAGGGACAACTCATTCAACTCATTTTGGGACACAAAATGAGAGATCAAAGGTATGTGCATATATGTTTTTCATGTTGATTTTTACTCATATGATTTACCATAGAGATTTAATATTATGTAGTGAAAAGTTTGTTTATTCTTACCCCATATGTTATTTCGTTTACTTCTGAATTGGAATTTTATGGATTTTGATTATCTTACAAACTATTTGATTTAAGTTAAATTTTAATATAAGATGCTTATATTTAGATATGATCATCTAAGTAGTTAAATACATATTTGTTTTAAGATTAATTATGTATTTGATTATACTAATGATAATGATTGTATAAATTATATGTCAAAATAACTCTACTAGATGAAGCTCATTCTTTATTTTTTTATCTTTCTAGACGAAGAATAGTAGATAGTTTGGAGCTTGACAAAATTGTTTGGATACAAGTGTGTGTGTCTTTCTTTTGTAGTTAGTAGAAATTGAAAGATTGATAAAGATATTTGAACAACTATATAATTATTATCATTATTTTAGAATGCGTTGAGATAGTGTGGCATGTTTTAGATAATTAGAAAATCATACCTTACTTTGATTTGTTAATTCCTTTTATTAGATCCATTGATCTCGATTTTTATTCATATTATTTTTCCCCGTGAGACCTTGAACTTAAATGGTAAGAACTCATTTCCTTCTTATTGATCTTTCACAATATAAATTCAAATATCACTCCTTATTTATACATGATTATTTTCTTTTTTGATTCTACAGGTTAATCTTTAAATGATTCTTACTTAAATATTTGATGAATTCTTGTTATTCAATCAAACCAAATTCTATTGTATTCTATTTATATTCTTATTGTTCTAAACTTTTGTTCATGTTTATATTTATCTAAATTCTATTCAATCTTATTATATTCTTATATTATTTGATCTTGTATTAATAATTTCATTTACTTTTCCTAACCGGTCTTTAAATTTTTTAGCCCTTGAACATCAAACTATATAAAAACCTAATACACTAAGAAACACTTGAATAATAATACTCAGTGCTATTGCTCCCTCGACATTTTCTATCATACTTTCTCTCCATTTTAGAAGATGGGATATCTAATTAGAATTTGGATGTTTGAAGGGTAAGTTTGTAATTTTACTCTTCAATTCATTAAGAATTTGTAAAAGTCAGCAGATGCTCAAAATAATTTCTCATAGAAAAATTCACCTCCATTTATATTTCTCCCAAATATATTATTCTACAAATATCTGTTACATTAAAAAAAATATAAATTATAAATTAAATATATAATTAAAATATATTATTCTTTATAATAAGTTAATTTTTAAAGTTAAAATTTTAAATTCAATAAATAATATCAAAATTATAAATTAATTTATATTAAGTGGACACACATAATATAAATCTCAAAGAAAAAATAGACTTATATAAATACAAGAGGACTATAAATAGCTCTTACATTAAAAAAAATATAAATTATAAATTAGATATATAATTAAAATATATTATTATTTATAATAAATTAATTTTTAAAGTTAGAATTTTAAATTTAATGAATAATATCAAAATTATGAATTAATTTATATTAAGTACACACAAGTAAAATAAATTTCAAAGAAAAAGTGTACTTATATAGTTACAACATGGTCCAAGTTTAATCAATGGTAAGTTCATTGTTAGATGAAGAAGATAATTATAAGATATTATTATAGATTCATTTGAATTAAGTTACTATAAGTTATTTAGCTATTTATTACGAGGCAATGTGAATTTGATGAAATATGAATACTTTAATGATACAATTAAATGATTGATTCATTTAAAGATAATTGTTAACTGCACTAATAAATTTTATATTAAAAAAAAATATGAATAATAAAGATATAATTAAAATGAGTTGTTAATATTTTTGGTAAAATTGAGTTATAACAAATACCATAATCCCACAATTTTCTCTCTTTATTACGCTAACTTTACTAATCAACATGTAGCAATACAATTTGAAATATCGTCGTTCCTATTTCGTATAATTTTCGGGCAAAATTTTTTGCTTCTGTACCGTATTTTCATTCCTTAATTTCGTTAATCGGAAGTATTAATTATTCTTTTTTCGTCTTTTTGCTATGTCTTGATTATAACGATGTCTTCCACACTTATGTTTTCGGTTCCTTATACTGTCAATATTTTGTTAAAATCTTTCGAGTTCAATAAAATTATGGGCTTTCTTGTTTAATTTTCTTCAGAAGAACCCTAATCAGTGATTGCTTTGGGGGGGGGGGGGGAGGGAGTTATGGATCAAGGGCCAGTAGTGATGTATATAAGCTCTGACGAAGAATCTGATTGGTGCGAAACTGAATCCAACGACTTTGATTGGTTATCAGAACTACTGGTCGACGGTAATAAATACACAGTCGACGATTCTGATGAGGTTGTGGTGTTGAGTGAGGTAAACCCTAAACCAAGGTCCAGATCTGCCAAACCGATGGTTAGAGAGCATGACGATGATTGTGTGGTTTTAGATTGTGACCCCGACAAGCTTGCTAAGGCGGTCGATGATTTGGCAGATGGCTCGGACGAGGTGCTTATTGTTGGGGAAAAGGGCCAGGTGTGTATTAACAGGTTCATCTCAGTACAAGCAATAAATTTTAGGTTTAGTTGCTTATATTTTCTACCTAATTTGGCTGTTATGTGAGGAATAAAAACTAATATTAGAGTAATTTAAAAGTTTGTATAATAATTTAATTGTTCTGGCATGAACAAAACTTGCTCTGAAAATAGGGCTACCATTGTTTTTATATTTAATTGCTGGTTTCTTGTGGATTGCTTTAGTTAAGAATGTGGCCAAAGGAGCATATTGTTGTATGGTTCGATAACGGGTGAGGGACGCACAAAACCCGATCTATAGGTAAAAGGGATACAGTAGTCCCTCTTGTATACATATTTAGTCCTCTTGTTTAAAAAAAAAGAATTTGGGACACTTAAATCCAATTAGTACATTTGTGTTCAAAAATCGACCAAAATCTATTTTTTTTTGGGCATATTAACACCATTTTAAAGTAACTGTATCTATTTTGATGCACTATCTTTTAGACTTGTAATGTGTTTTTAAATTATGAGTAAGAGCCTACTAACATGTGGTATTTTTGTTCAACTTCCTTTGATCGTGGAGCAAGTCCATCGTTTGAAATTGACTGCTGGTAAGAGTTGTTATTTTGAAGTTATTCGCACCTGTGAAAGTTGAGTTCAAGTGCATGGAAGACATCTAGATAGATAGGGAAACTAACTAATATTCAAGTGCTTCAGATTTCACTTTCAATAATAGTATACTGGCTTGTTTGGTTAGTGATATTGGAATTCCACAAGGAGTGGAAGTATAGCTCAGATTTTAACATGCCCCCGTGATTTTTCAAAGGCAACAAGTTAACTAGACGGGCAACTGTGGATATGTTAAATTCAGCTTCTTTATTCCGTCAACTATTTAGCATTATGGCTCATTACCTCATTTTATCTAATTTGGTCTTTCATTTAGCTGGAAAATTTGGATGCTCATTTCTGATGCAATTTCTATTTTGGGAGTTTGCAGGTTGCGTGTAGAGACTTTCCTCATGCTCGACATCTATGTGCTACATTTCCTTTCAGTACCACACCACATCAGACACACTGTGACTTGGTAACATCACCTCTCTAAGCTGGCTTTGCAATCTTTAACATAATCTATTTATAACGTATTTTGCATGCTTAAACACTAAACCTTGTCCTGTTGACATGTAGTGTCACTGCTATGTTTGTGATCTACAAGCACCATGCGTACATTGGGGCACCGGCATCTCTAATAGTGATCACTGCCATGCCACTGATAAAGCAGAGACATGGAAAACCCAGAGGAATGACTTGAAGTTTATTAAAAATACGTCTTTACCTACTTCTAAATTTCTTGATACTTCTCCAGCTGTGGCTATGCCTCAAGCTAACCGACACCCACCACAGATTAGCATTCACTTGTCACCTGATTCAAGAGTGCAAAATCAGTTCCCTAGGCCGGCTACTATCCGTCCTTGTTCTTCCTCAACCAATTTTCCTGTCTCAAATACCACCAGCCAGGATAGAAGTCAACAGTTGGGACGTGTTTTGGCCAGGAACAGATTCCCATTATGCCCAGTTCCACAGAATTTTCCCCGAACACGTCGTGCTAATATCCAAGGCAGCAAATGTCACCATATTAATAATTTGGGTCCTCGATTGGGCTCCTATCATCCAATGTTTAAAAGGCCAATCACTACTGGGGCTTCCTTGTCAACAACTCAGTCCATATATTGCTCTTTGAACGACAATGTTAGTCTTGATGGAACACAATATGCTTTGAAACATGCTTCAATGGCTATGTCAAATGACCTAAATACCATCACAGGGGAGAACTTTAGCGGTAGTACACATCAAATTTTTCCATATTCCATCATGTCCAGTGCAGTAGGAAACACTGTTCTTTCTGAGGCGCAAACATATGACATGCCTCCATCATCAAATTATAGCCAGAATTTATATCATCAGGCAAATCAATTGCAGCACAATGACCAAAGTATCTATCAGCTTGGAAATCAAAGTCCAAATGACCGCCAAAATTTAAGTCAGGATTACAGTTTTACTGCCAGTGCAGTGGATAGTTATGACCACAATTTGGTAAATGACCACACTCAAAACGAACAACAGCATCCAATTGAACATTGTCAAGTCCAAAGTACAGAGTATACATGTGAGCCTTTAAAGGATTTTGAGAATTGGCTTCTGGATGACCAATTAATAAATGTCTCTCTGTCACCTCACCTGAATGACTCGTCTGCTCAATCTGTTCCTTTGGATGCGTGTATGCATTTCTTTGATATTGAGACCTCCTTAAATGGTCTCATGCATGCATAGTAGAATCTTAAAAGTGTGCTGCATAGCTTGCATGATAAACTGTTATTCTCTTGAAGAGGCAAAACTGGCTAACACCTCTTGCACTTGGTATTAAGTATTTCCATTTTCATGAACTTTGGTAGTGTATAGTCCATATGAAGTACAGTGTAAAAGTGGTTGTAGGTTTGATAGGTTGTATAGAGGGAGAAAAAGCTTCGTTTCCCACCTTGTCCCTCGATATTTAGAATGAATTCCACTTGTAAGTTACAGTTACTGTGTCCATGCTTCTCTTTGCTGTGCTGCATTGTTGATCTTCATGTTAGCCTCAAGCTATGGCTTATGCTCATATAAATTCTTGCCACTTGATTATGTTGATTTAGATAATCTATATAAAACTTGTTCGTCATGGAACCATCATTTAGGAAATAAAATGCAATGCAATGTTGGTTATTCTAGTAAATTTCGAGATAAATTTGCAAAATTATCCTTATCAATTTGTCAATAAGCAACAACATCATATTTAAGGGTGTGTAAAAAATCCGTTTATTCGATTAACTCGATCATTTTAATTTGATCTGCCAATTTTTTGATAGTTTCGATCCGACTATCGGATCATATGGAAATTTTTTTCAATCTGTTAAGTTTGGATCGAATGGTAGATTTTATTATGTATCATCCGATTCCATCTGATCCGACCAAAAATAATTAAATATATATTTATATTTATACATTAGTCATGTTTTCATTTGTCATTCCTATTTTTATTATAAGTTATATCACATATTAATAAAATTAAAAACCTTAAAACATTTTTTATAATTAAAAAAATTCTAAACGTTTTCACTTTAGTTTTCAACACTTTTATTGTTTTACATTTCATTTTCATTTTGTTGTCCAATCGTTGCCCTCACTTACTCTTCCTCACTTCCATACGCTAGCAACTTGTCATGCTTTTCTTCCTCACTCCTCACGTCGTCGCGACTCATACGACCTTACCTCTCTCGCCTCTTGTTCACGCCTCCTTCACCTCCTGCTTACACCTCCCTTGTCTCCTACTCATAATTTTCAGTTTTTCACGACCATTACCTCTTTCTTGCTCACGCCTCCCTTCTTCCTATTCATCATTTTTCAATTTTTTACGACCATCACTATTGGCCAACATCTCCATCAACGACATACCAACTCTTACTTATCATTTTCAGTTTCCCACACATGTTAAGTGAGGTTCTTTCACTGTTTTTTGTTAAATTAAATTCCTGCTCTTGCTTTTTTCTTTGTATAGAGAAATAAATAAACTGTCTTCAAAAATTGTCCAAACACTTATTTGTACTCAAAACTGGATTCAATTATTACCAATAATTAATATTTGTGAGTCACTTGATGATATTAAAGCAATTGAAACATGTGATATTATTTTAATTTTCATTATTAATTGATAACATTCTCTTATGATTGATGTTTTAATATTTTCATCACTTTTTTTTCTATTTGTAGATATGTTGGGAGGCATTAACAATATTACCTTTGATCGAGTATGATATATAATTATTTTATTTTATATATATTTAGTTATCAACTTACTAATATTTTTTAAATTATAGTTAATAGGTAATAAAACACTAAAGTTTTTTGTTATTTCTCTCAAGACCCAATATTATTTTCAAGATGGTCGATGAATGTTAAAAAATGAAATGATCAATTTAATTTAACTTTAAATTATTGTGAACTATAATTTTGTTTATTATTTGAATGAATTGTTAATTTTATTAAAATGACTATTGTAATTGATATTATATTATTTTTGTTTTATATAGGTTTGATCGTTTGAGAAGTATTTTAATATTTGTATTTGGTATTTTAAGGTTTTTTAGCTCAAATAAGTTTATTTTATGTGAAAATTTAATTTTTTTATTCAAAAATACAAAATATAAAATGAATTAAGTTTATTGGTCAGATTGATCGGATTCAACTGATCTAATCTGAATAGATTATGCATTGGATTTGAAAGATGATCAGATCGATTACAGATTAGGATGCTTCAATCCAAATAAAAGGTTGGATCGTAATCGTAATATAGATACCATATTTAGTTTTTAGAGATTTAAGGAAGTGTTTTTTTGGCATGAAATACACACTTGTTTTTTTTTTGGGAAGAATTTAAATCGTACAAATGGAAAATGTTTAGATGGACTAAATTAATCATATCTGGACACCAAGGCTGGAACTTGGAATGGTCGTAGGGTTTATACTATTTTTTTTGTCCATTTTTTGATTTATGTGTGTCATCTTTGTGCAGGATCCCTGAAGGGTTTATATTGTTGAATACTAGAATTCCTTAAACCTTCCACACTAATTCAAGGGTTAGAACAACCACCTATATGAATTATGCATTTGTAAGTTCCAAGCATGAAATAGATGGAGGACGCTTGAAGACTTTATCGAGTGAGTGATGTAAGTGAAGTTTTGTGCTCCGTTTCCATTTAATGGAGGTCTTTAATGAAAGAACAGTTAAGAAAGTTGTTCACAGTTCTTAGATTGTTTTGACATAGCGGGTAGGAAATTGTTGTTATCTGAATGCATCTGCCAATGTTGTCTGGTTGGTAGACAATTTGATGCGATTCTTCAATTAGGGGTGAACAATGGTTGAGTCAGGTTAGGTTAAAAAAATATCTAGACCAACTCAAAGTATGATACTGTTACAAGAAAGATGTTAAAGTTAATGTCTCAAATTACTTAAGAATGATACTATTATGAGATTTCTAGGTATATATGAACACTACCATCCATGAGATTGGGTAGCATATCTTTTTATGAATTTTGACATCATATTAAAATTTTAATCGATTAAGTCAAATATCTTGGATCCCATCCTTACAAAAGAAAAAAACAAAACAAAAAAGACCTTACAAAATAAAAAAAGACAAGTGATACAAGTAGAATATAATATAATAAAATAAATTGAAACATGAAGTGATAGAATTTTTTAAAGACAAATACTAGTACTTTGAGAAAAAAATGTTAGAACTAGAGGTAAATGTGTTAATTATGATGAGATATCTCATTAACTTATAACTCATGAATTTTTTGAACCAATCTTATTTTATTCCACTTATATTTTGATGAGTTGAAATGGTAATGAGATAGTACATGATGAGATTTTTTATTTTTTCTAAATAGATCTAAATGAAACACGTAAAATTATAAAAAAAAATAAAAGAAAATACATACTATTTATAATAATTATAATTTATTTATAATAACTACTAGTCTATTATGGATAAATTAATTCTTGATTTATTATGGACATTAAATAGGACACGACGAGTAGATAAGTCAACCCATTTAATATATCTGAACAGAGATAATGTCTCAAATTGTTTTAAGTATGATATTAAAGTGAGTTTTATAAGTAAACATAAATGTTACTATTTAGAGTTAACTTTTTAGGATTTAATAGCTCATAATTCTTATAGATTTTGAAAAATCAAATATTTACCTTTTCTTTCTAATGATTATAATAAATTATTTCAACCAAACCAAGGATGGGTATGAAACGGACCGTAATAATTATGCTAATAAACATAACCATCACGTAATGATCTTGGATAAATTTCAATACTAATCGTCAATTATAAACGAGTAGTAACTTTCTTACGATCTACCTACCCTTTTTATTTTTTAATATTTATTCAAAAAGGTGTTTAGCTTAAAAAAATTAAAATAATTAAAATGATAACATAATACTTACTCTATTAGATTTAAGATATTAACATTAATTTTTAAAAATACACTTTTAATATTAAAATATACAATATTTTAAATAATAGATTGAATTTTATTTAATTTTTTATTTTACAGAAATATATGCTAAATAACTAAATTAGCATATATTTCTGTAAAATAAAAAATTAAATAAAATTCAATCTATTATTTAAAATATTGTATATTTTAATATTAAAAGTGTATTTTTTAAATAATTATATATATATAAATATTAACATATATTTAACTCCTTTCAATGTTATATCCCACACCTAATCAGTGTAATAGTTATTTTCAGATAAATATCATTAAAATTTTGAAATAACCATAATTTTAATTATATATGATTAAAATATCAATCCTTAAACCCAACTATGTTATTTATTTTTTACCATTCTTCTGTTCCCTCTCTTCCTCCAACAGAACTACTATTTTATACCTATTTTGGGCGCAATCAACTCCATCGAAAGACACGTTTGAAAATTTTGTAGGTTTTTTGTTTTTGTTTTTGTTAAACTTTGAAAATTTTGTAGTTCATAAAATAGAATGCCGCCTCAATAGATTACCAAATTGTTGGTCACAGGAAGATAAGATACATCTATAAATACTAGGATCTTCATCCATAATCAAAGTATCATATAATTCTTGCCTTATAGGCACCAGTCATTCATTGCCCATCTTCAACAGTTAAACAAACTCAGCGATTAATGTTATGAACTTGCATGTTGAAAAATTTTCATGGTGGAGGAGACCACTTCCCAGCTTTGAACTTCTCATAAAAATCGGATCGTTTTGAAACTACGTAAAAGACTGCATTACAAGGCAATAAAATTTAAATAAAATCAAAATACTTCATTAATGATGTCCTTAATCCTAAGGTAATTACATGAGACACAAGACACACAATGCATAGTTTTGCTAAGGGGAAAAAAACCTGGTATCTCTTGGATTACGAAGTTTGGTTCTTTCAGCACATCATGAAGTGTTTGTGTCTCATTTACCTTGAGCCATTTAGAAGATCCTCCTCCTAAGCAACAACAATTAAGTTTATTTAGGAAAAAAAATATATATGAAAAAAAAGGTTAAGAAAACAACATTTATCCCTTTTAAAACTTGTGACTATAAAAATAGAATTTCAAGCCGGTTGAATACCGATCAAATTGAACTCCAATTGGTTAACGTTATTCAATGTTGATCTCCAATTAGTTAAACCATGTTCAATGTTATTAGAGTGTTATTTTTGTTATAAGTTTTAAGGTTTGAGGTAATTTTCTAAAGAGGTGTTCATAAGTGTAAGCATATTTTCTAGAAGCACGACAAGAGAAACTTGGTAAACAAAATGACACTTACTTGGAGAGACAACATGTTTTGAGACCTCAACTGCATCCCTTTCATCATCTCCAATTCCTTCTACAGTTGAAGCTGCAGTCCCCTCAAGAAGATAACGAAGAATTTTCGTTTTTGGTAGACATGCACTCGAATGAGCCTGAGCAATCAAGGACAAGAATAGAAATGAGCAGTAATATAAGAGGAACTGCACTGGGTTCTTATTCCCTTTCTTATAGTTTTTGACTATGGAGATACACCTAGATAGAAGACTCTATATGTCCTCAATTTACCCATTCTTACTGCATCCCCAATCAAAAAGTTAAGTAAATGCTATATAAATGGCAGTGGATCCCAACAGTGTAGATATGAACCCACATTTGAACATGAATCAATAAGATCCCCTTTGGGTTTGCAACCCCAGTGGCACAAACATTTCCTCAGCTTCCCAACAAAGGAGTGCATGTGTTTTCTGTATGAGAGAAGAAATAAGAAGCTGAAAATTTAAAAACACCCAAACATCTACCCTATCCTTTGTAATTGGACAAATGGATATACTATGGAACACCTTATGAATATATTTTTCAGTACATATTTTCCATGAAGCAAGGAAAAGATATACATGGTACTTAAAAGATATTTTGGAGTCGCAACGAATTGACATTGAAGAACCTACCATTTATACATAATCCATAGAACCCCCATATCTAGATCGATGAAGATACAAATTTATGACAGTTTCATATAAGTGTAAAACTGCTAAATTTTGTTGTGTGTTAACTAAGATATGAATTTTAAAAGATATATCTACACTAGAAGTCCAACAATAACAACCAGTGCTCACCAGAATTTTGATGTTATAAGATACACAATGAAAAAATATGCAAGGTAGATAGTGAATTTTATTATAAAAACTAGTGTAGCTCAACTGAATTAGAACAGTTACCTCATAGTATAGTTCAACAGCTTCACGGGTGTAGTTCTGTTCTTCATCCCACGGCAAAGGTGGACTACTTTCTGAAAACATGTTTGACAGCTCAGGATATCACAAAGTGCTTGATCATATAAAACAATGCATATCACATAGATATATCACAAACAATGGAGTAAAAATAAATCTCTAGAAGAAGGATATCATGTCGAGATGAAATGCAAACATGTCAATCTCACAGAAATCCTCAATGAAGTCACTAGACATAACCTCAGCATAAAGAAGAAGAACAGGCCAATGTAGAATATTGTTTTTATCCAACATTGGTTTTCTCAATCCAGTAAGTTCTCTAAACATTGCCTTCCCCAATTTGTAGCCCCTGTATTCCAATGCTGAAAGTAGCTCCTGAAGAATAAAAACAAACATAAAGAAACCACAATTCCCAGAACCTATGTTACGGACTCTTCATTTTTCATGAACTATACATGGATAAAGGTGTGTGTTACTCGGTCACTCAATTTGGTGTAAGTTTATAAAAAATTTAGAAAAAATTACAACGCTTGGTGTAATAAAAGTGTCCTTGTAACATAGCCCAGAACCAATTAGGAAAAAGCAATACAATCAGCGAAGTTATCAAACCTTAGCTTCCTTAACAGCCTGGGAAACCTTAGCCTCGCGCTGTTCGTGCTCCAACTTGCGCATATCAATCTGTTTTTGAAGTTTCTTAAGGTCTTCGTTATTTGGGTCATTTTCAAGTCCATTTCCACAGTAAATCTTGGCTTCAGATAACATATTCAATGACAATGTTGCTTTCGTAGCTCGGTAAAATGCCTAATCAACATTCATTGATGTTGAATTAAAGTCTAAATTTCAAAAACCCAATAAATAAACCAAAAAATCAAAAGGGTCTTCAAATCAAACAAAAAGGGTACCTTAACATTAGTAGGACAGAGCTTAATAGCCTCCTGCGAATCAGTAAGAGAACGCCTGTAATTCCCAAGAAGAAGATTGGCATGGGCTCTATTGGAATACAAAAGAGAGTGATCATAGCCGCTTAAAGCTTTCTGATTGATGGCCCTTGTGTAACAATCTATAGCATCAGAATAATGTTTTTTGCCCATTTTCACGTATTGATTACCCTTTTCCTGAATAACCCAATTGGAAAAAAAAGGTGAATACCTTCAATTTATGTTTCGTTAAATAAATGGAAAAACAGAGTTACAGAGAGAAAGGAAGAGGAAGACGACCTTGAGTTCAATGGCAGTGGACTCTTTAATAGCGGCGATAGCATCAAGGTCGGCTTTTTCGCTCTCTGTCAGGGGTTCTGACCCTGCGTCCATCAATAGAGCCATTCCCTAGTCTCTATCTATACTGCCTCCTCCTCTCCTAAAGATTTAGAGTTCAAGCTTCGCTGAGATGAACAAAGCAAGTCGACCCTCAATAAGTTGTGGGGAAAGCAAACTAGTAATGTAGTTAGAAAAGATACGGAAAAGAACCCAAAAACATAATATATATACATAATTAAATTTTATAACAACAGGTTTTTTTATTAAAAAATTAATTTTATTTTAAACAGTAAATAATTAAATATTATTTAAATTAAATTACGATAATTTAAATTTATTTAAAATTAAATATCATTATATAATATTATTTTTATTATAAATTTTAAAAGTAATATTTTATAAATTTTTTAAAAAATTAATAAATATACGTAAAAATTCCTCATAACTTAGACAATATTTAAATTTTTCAAAGAGATATGCATCATTTAAATCGAAGATATAAAAATAAATCACTATTCATAGCAAAATATCTTAAATTAATCAAACAAAAAAAAATTCACAAGCAAGAACACCTAGAAAATATTTCAATTAAATTCAATATATTTACCACCCCAAACTTAATATACACATTGTCCTCAATGTGTGAAAGTTAAAGAACATATGAGATGTGTTTAAAGAAACTTCCTAGTTTGGCTTGAATGGTTAAATTCCAAAAATAGCTTTATTTCTTCCAATTTGCACCTATGAAAATAAAAACATGAAATAAAATAACAACAAAACAAAATATAAAAACTAATACATCTGAAAATAAAAAAAAATAAAACACATGGAAAACTTGATTTATAGTCGTCAGCTTGACTTCTCAATTTGTTTTTCTTTTGGTTAGATAAGATTTGTGTGAAACAAAATCCCAACTTACCAGAAAATTGAAAAATAAATTAAGCAACCAACAATAACCATAAATTTTTTTGTCTTTTTTTTCTAAGTTAAGATTTGTGTGTCAAATAAAATCTCAACTTACAAGAAAATGGAAAAATAAATTAAAAGAAACAAAAAAAATTGTATTTTTTTTCTTTTTGTGAGTTAAGATTTGTGTGTCAAACAAAATCTCAACTTACTTGAAAAATTGAAAAATAAATAAAACAAGCAACAATAAACATAAATTTTGTTTTTTTTGTTTTTTTTTGTTTTGAATTAAAATCAGATTGATTGGTATTAATATCAACAATGAAAATAGTAAAACAAATCCCCGACAACGGTGCTAAAAACTTGTTGTCTCTTTTGGAGAACATAAAACGTGCAAGTATACATGATCACAAGTAATAAGATTTGTAAGTAAAGTATCGTTCCTACGGAGATTTGTAAGTGAAGTATCGTTCCTACGGAGATTTGTTACTACAGTTTGTTGAGTACTAAAATTATTTCTCTCTGATTTTATTCAAAACGTTCGTTGATTGGAACAAGTTAAAAAAACGTTTTATACCAAAATAAAAGAAATCTAGGATTGCAATTTTTCATCAAATTAATCCACTCAAATCATATTACTTTCTCTTGATTTATATTTTTTAGTACATTTAATTTGTCAACCAAAAACTTCTAATTTTATCCATACATTTCTTCCGAGCTTCGTATAAACACACCTCGTTAAATTAATTCACTATATTCCTATGAGAATTAAATTAACCAAGATTCATTACGTTCTAAGTTTTCAAATTGCCACACATACAATTAGGGTATATTCATATCCTTCATCATATATGTCATTCTATCCATGAGCAATATACACAAAAATGCCTCTTCCAAGTTTATTTAAATGCCACAGATCATTTTGATAAAATTCGTAAATAATCAAAAAGCATTAAGCATAGATAGAATAAATAAATCGAATGTCTTATAAATCTTTCAAAAATAATTAAAATTAAAGCTTCATAAATTTAGATAAAATGCAACCTTAGAAAAATTAAATTACTTCATTAATTAAAATTAAAATTACAACATTTAAGGAATTTCGAATAAGAACACAAAGAAAATTAAAATCATTTCGGATCGTAAATATTTGGCACACGCAGAACACAACAGAAGCCAAAAATGGCTTCTGCGTGTTCCACAGTCCAGCCCCAAACACTACTAAAAATCCCAAACTCTAAACTCTAAAAAAAAAACTCTTACTATCCCCTATTTATAACATTTAAAAATATATGTTTTAATACACACGGGGGACAAAATTGTATCGAAAATGCTAAACTAGGAATGTGTGCGCCGTTGTTTCTTTTTCAAATCACGCTGCCACATGTCGCGATATTATTCACTGAAATCTAAAGTGGGACACCTGGTAGCATATCATTGGATATCAAGGACGGACACATGTAGAATTGCTGCACGGGATCTGAGCGCAAGAAACATGGGGGACAGCTGCTGGAACGCGTGCGTGATTCTGCGTTTTCGCACTCACCAAAACATTGACACGTGTCAGAACCTGATTGGATAAAATATAAAGTGGAGATCGTGGCAGTTTTCTATTCGCTGGATAACCGGACGCATGTGAAAACAGCCCTCACTAGATCATGCCTTCAAAACGCGTCAGACATGTGCGTCCCACCCTGCACGCCAGCCTGCGCAGTAGATGGGCCCCACTCGGGCACCGAGCCGCGTGATAGAGGAAACCCTGCACCCACTCTCTTTGGTCGGGTTTGAAAGACACGAGCGCATCCTAATCATCCTGATCTGACGGTCCACGTTGTACGCGTGGATTCTTCTCTCCTGCACAGAAAAATAACTTTTCTTAATTGTATTTTAACCCACAAATATATTTCAAATTACCTTTTAAATTTTTTTTAATTACAATAAAGCTCTTTTCTAATTTAAATTAAATTTTAAACTTTTAATAATTAAAATTAAGTCCAACTTTAATTTAAATTATATTTTTAAACTTTTTATAAATTGCAATTAAGTACTCTTTTATTTGAAATTATATTTTTATACATAAATTTGCAATTAAATACGTTTTCGATTCAAAATATTTAATTTTCTTAAAAAATATATTCCTTAACAAATAGACGAAAAATATTAATTTATTTACCTAAACCAAAATTATCAAGAACATAGCAATTATAATTAATAAAATAGGTGAAAATAATTATATAAAATACAGTTATCACACACTATTAATTGGTTCTATTTTTTTATAGAAGAAGAAAAAAACAAATAACATAAGAAATAAATATATTTGCACCAAAAAATAGATAATTTTACATTATCCTACTTAAATTTAGTATCATTGGCTTAATCATATATTATTTTTCTATTAATAACATAAAAATATCTTATATATACTTTTTTATTATTATAAATTTAAAAGAATAAAGACTAATTATTGCAAATTCGAACAAATAGGAATTAAATTTTTTTATACCTAGAATAAAGATTAAATTGTTTTATTTAAAGAATATAGAATAAATTGTTTTATTCCTAAAAAAATAAGGATTAAATTATTTTATTTAAAAAAGGACTTAAATTATTTCATAATTAAAAGGATAGAAACTAAAACTGTATTTAATCTTTTTATTTTGTTTTACTTTTTTATAGAAGAATATATTTTTTTCCTTCTAAAAAATAATATTCTTTTAAATAATCTATAAATTATAACTATATTTTATTTATTATTAATTTATTTTTTATTATATCATATAAATTTTAAACATGTTGAGTTAAATAAGAAAAGAATTAAAAACATAACAATTCAATTTTACTAGTAATCTACAAGATTGATTACCAAACTTTTACGGGATTTATACTTGGAAAATGTTCGGTTTACATGGTTGGAACTACCCATGAAAAAAAGAAATTAATTATTTTTATCATTTTTAGCAAAATATCCTTCATGTACACCTAATAATATAGATATTTTATTGAGAAGGTTTTTTTTTTAAAATATTTATATCACGATCATATTCCTTTAAGAGAATAAATAACTGTTTTTTTATACAGTTTGTAAGGATATTGATTATTTTCGTATAAAAAATATTTATTTATAAATTTATTTTTAAATATGCTATCAAATTTATCAAGAAAGATTGAATAAATGCTTAAGTTTTAGATCATCATAATTCAGGTATATCTTTTATAACTACGATACATAAGATTGTATTCATGCATTTAATATCACATTTATAAATCTGAAATTATTTTTTATGTTAAAATATTTTATTTAAACTTGATTCAATTTATGAAATTATCAATTAAATTATCTCTTATATAAACGTGTTTAAATACTTTTTAGATATGTTTTAATATTTTTAAGATGTATTTTAAAAACAATAATAATAATAATTTTTTATAATATTAAGGTATTTAATGTGACCAAAATACAATTAACCTTAATACTTATTAGGTATTACTATTATATATATTAGGTTTTCATGAAAAAAAAACCATATATGAGAAAAAAATATCTGAGGCTGCCAAAAAAAAGGGAAAATTAATGCATGAGCACGCCTAGAACTACTGATAATAAATCTGTGATGAAAAATGATTGAAAAATAAATACATGATTTTCGGCATAATCAGAGAGCTAACAATTGGAAAGGTGATATCCTCCTCTTTCTCTATTTTGTTTATCAATCAAGGAACATGATATAGGTAAGTCACAATATTTTTTTATTGGCCTATGGATAACTATATGGCTACGAATAGTGGTAAAGTGTTGGGTCTTCACGCATAAAATAAACATTTTGAAGCTACTTGATTTATTATCATTGGTTTTTTCAATATTAAATTTTCCAAATTTTCATATTTATTATCCTATTTATTGCATATTTTTGATATTCATATAACTTCTTCTTGATTAAGATCTTGCATATTTAAATAAAATAATTATATAAATGATCATAATTATTGAATTTTAAAGAAGTTATTTTTATTAAAATTATGCTTAATTTATGCTTAATTTTTTTGGTTTAGGATTTATTAGTTTATTTTATTTAAATGACATATGTTTTAAATCATATAGTTAGAATTGTTCATTATTAAATCCATTCTAGAACACACACGGATACTTGTGTTTTTTGTGCTAACTCATTTAGCAGTTGATTTGTGAACGATCTGATTAGCGGAGAGCTTATTGGAACATTGATATGGAAACCGCTCATGCTAATATTAGAAATTGTGAAAACAGAGTAAGGGCTACTAAGTAAAGTACATTGGGGCAGTATCCTAGGGAGGGTAACATAAGACCGAGTTTGTACTTGAACATTTGATTTTCATAGTGGAAAGTTAGGTGGTTCGGTGGATCGGTGTTATTTCTCTTAGGTCATTGTTATGACCTAGGTTGTTTTCACCTAAAAGTATCTTGTGTTATTCTCTTATTTTCGTACTTTTATTTTATACACAATTTCATACCTGGTCACTTGTTTAGGTTATCAAGTTATAAACTAATAAAATAAAAAATAACTTATCATCCCCTCTAGGTTAATCAAGTCCATATTTTATAAATTTTCAATTGGTATCAGAACTGACATTAGACACACTTAGTGAGATTGATCCTTAGGGACACACACTCCTACTTATGGACCAAATGAAAGAAGTTGGGTCATCTATTAGACCCCTACTCTTTGATGGGTTTAATTACCCTTACTGGAAGGTTCACATGCAAGCCTTTCTTAGACAAAATGAAAAAGTCTAGGATGCTATTCTTGATGGTTGGGAACTACCTTCGGTAACGAAATATGGTGTAACAATCATAAAGCCAAGAAGAGATTGGACTACTGAAGAACGCACCCTTATTGGGGAAAACCAAAAAGGTCTAAGCTCAATATTTTCTACTGCATCGATGGATGAGTTTCGTCGCATAGTTGATTGTGAGACTGCTAAAGATGCATGGAATGCACTTACTCTTGCTCATGAGGTAACTTCCCAAGTGAAACAAACAAAATTGAGATTGCTAACATCTCAATTTGATTCCATCAAAATGAGCAACATTGAAACTTTTGGTCAATTCTATGCTCGCTTTTGTGATATCACTAATGCTTACTCTAACCTTGGTGAGAAAATTCCACAACCTATACAAGTATGCAAACTCCTAAGCTCCTTAACAGCAGACTACAAGATGAAAGTTATAGTGATAGAGGAAAGCAAGAATGTGGACACACTAAATATTGATGAACTTGTTGGGTCAATCCAAACCTATGAGCTTTCTCTTAATCGTCCCAAGAAAATCATGGATGTGGCATTCAAAATCTCTAAAACGGACATTTCTGATAGTGATGAGGCTATGAATATTGAGTCATTAGTCTTGCTAGCATGAAAATTGAAGAAGTACTTGAAAATGAAAGGTTAACAGAATAATCAATCTAATAAGGGACAATCTATTTGTTCGAGGGACCGAAAGTCAAGGGAAATCAAGCCTTCTAGCTCTGATGGTAAGAAAACTAAGTTCACTAGTCCTCAATGTTATACCTATGGGAGATTTGGTCATATTTCTATAGATTGTGCAAACAATAAAAAGAAATTTGGAAAAGCATTTAATGCTACACTCAATGATACAGAAAGTGAGCAGTATAATGCTAGTAACTCAAAAGATGATGACACTAACTATCGTGCCTTCACCACAACTACCAAAGCACACCACAATGACTCTGACTCTAGCTCAGATGAAGAAAATGAGGAAGTAAACTCTTCTTTCTTATTGTCTAAGTTTAATGTATCAAGTTATGAGGAATGATAACTGTATTTTATATTGTTATTTTCATCAATTTTAGTAATGATAATTGCTATGTTATTTTAATATTTAGTTAATTTTTGTTAAATAAATTAATATTTTCCTTTTATGCATTAAAAATACATTTTTAATAAAATTAAATAATTTGTATCGAAAATGTACTTAATTTCATATTTTTTCCCACAAATATAATTTCAAATAATATAGTTCTTAATTACAATTTATAAAAATCGAAAATATAATTTAAATTAAATTTGGGCTTAATTATAATTATTTAAAGTTTAAAAATTTAATTTAAAATTAGCAAAAGGAGCTTAAGCTTTGTAATTTAATAAAGTTCAAAATGTAATTTGAATTAAATTTGTGGGTCAAAATACAATTAATTGAAGTTTAATTTTCGCGTAGGAGAGAGCAGAAGTCCACGCGCGAATCACGCTCGCCCAGCGTGGACCGTCCGTCAAAGAAGCAACGGCTCGGTCGCGCGTGTTTATCATGCCCGGCCAACGCGGCTGGGTGCCGGCCATACGCTTTCATGCGGCTCGGCCTCCGAGTGGGTCCCACCCGCCGTAGCGCCGGCGTGCGATGTGGGACCACGTGTCTAACGCATTGCGGCCGGTCCCCAACCCCGCGCGCGCCATTTCCAGTGCGGTTGTTTCACGTGTGCCCGGTTATTCCACGAACCATAATATGCCACGTGTCCCACGTAAGATTTCTGCAAATTATATGCCGAAATGTGGCAAGTTACAATGGGCGCGACGCCTTTGAATCAACCCCGTTTCCAGCCGTGCCGCGTTTTTCGGTGCCCCGATCCCGTGCTTCCGTGCCGTGCACCCGTTCCTTTCAACGAATGAGATCCGGCCACGTGTCCCCGCCATTTGTTTCGGTGAATCGACTCGCGACACGTGGCAACGTGGAAAGCAAAAAAAACACGAAGTCGCGCAGCCCTCTTCCCAGCGTGTCGTAAAATAAGAAATTCGATATTCGCATGGCGCGGATTTTAAGGGGAATTTTGGGGTGTTATTTTCGATAAAAAAATTATTACGCGTTTTATTATTTTTTATATTTCTGATGTATTTTTTTGGCTATAAATAGGAGCTGTTTTGTTAGAGTAAAAAAGAGTTTGAGTGTTTAAGTTTTTTTCGAGTAGAGTAGTTTTTAGTTTTGGATTTTCGTAAGTTTTTATTTTTTGTAGAGTTTAGAATTTGTTATTTTTGTGTTATTTGTGTTTTGGACTGCAGAACACGCAGAAGCCAATTTTGGCTTTTGTTGTGTTCTACGTGTGCCAAATATTAACGCTACATGATGTTTTAATTTCCTTTCTTCTTCATCTTATTTTTCTGTATGTGTTGTAATTTTAATTTTAATTTTATGAAGTAATTTAATTTTTCTAAGGTTGCATTTGATCTAAATTTATGAAGCTTTGATTTTAATTATTTTGATTGATTTATAAGACGTTCGATTTGTTTGTTTTATCTTGCGCTTAATGCTTTTTGATTATTTACGAATTTTATCAAAACGATTTGTGGCATAAAAATAAACTTGAGAAAGGCATTTTGTATGTAAATTAACTTTCGTAGATAAAATGACATATATGATGAAGGATAGGAATATACCCTAATTGTATGTGTGGCCATTTGAGAACTTAGAGCGTAATGAATCTTGGTGAATTTAATTCTAGAGATATAGTGAATTAATTTAACGAGGTGTGTTTGTACGGAGCTCGGAAGAGATGTATGAATAAAAATAGAAGTTTTCGGTTGACAAATTAAATGTACTAAAAAATATAAATCAAAAGAAAATAACATGATTTGAGTGGATTAGTTTGGTGAAAAATTGCAATCCTAGAGTTCTCTTATTTTCTCTTTACCTTTTTCTTAATCAACGATTGTTTTGGATAAAATCAGAGAGATACAATTTTAGTACTCAACAAACTATAGTAACAAATCTCCGTGGGAACGATCTTTACTTACAAATCTTTATTACTTGTGACCGTGTATACTTGCACGATTTCATGTTCTCTTTTTGAGACAACAAGGAACTATTCATAGATTGTCTAGGTGCTAGGGAAGAGAGGGATAAACTACTTGTGGAAGTAACTAAACTTAATGATATCATCAATATTCACAAAACAAATTCCTCTAGCTTAGAGAAAGATAAAAAGGAATTTTCTGAAAATATTAATGCCTTGAATTTGAGACTTTTAGAAACCAATGAGGAAAACAAAAAGCTTAATCAAGAACTTAGTATTGTTAAAGAAACGGTGAGGAATTTGACCATAGGTGCTGAAAAATTGACCAAAAGCCTAGACTATGGAAAGCTACATAGAGATAAGAGAGGTCTTGGATACATAGATGAACAGTCAACACTTTCAACATCAAAGATCACATTTGTAAGGTCCTTAAACTCTACTCTTACTGTTGCTACTTATACACAAAGAACTATTGCACCTGTGATACAAAAGGTTATTAACTTTGTGCCTATCTGTCATTATTGTGGTAGGAAAGGTCATATAAGACTAAAATGTAGATTTTTGATGAATCCTCCTGAACTTAATCATTTTTCCATATTTCACATAGTAGGATCCACAAGCATTATCCATCTATGCATGCTACATCATATTCAAGGATGAATAGAAATTATAATAATGTGTTCAAAAATTCTACTAGGAAGCATGAAGTCTTAGGTGTAAAAAGGCAAGTAAAATTCAGTACTTTTAATGCTAGGACTAATTATCATCATCCTACTATGCATACTGCATCTTCATTTAGGATGAATGAAAAAAGTACAGCTAAGTCTAAGAACATGCTTATGAAACCTCAATTTGTTGAGTCCCAACCCAAGGATATAGAGAAACCAAAATGCAAGAAAATGTGGGTTAGGAAAGGTTATTTTTTCCTCATTACTTGACCATCTTTTATTTCTTCATCTAGGTATTTTTGTTAGAGTGCTTAAATGACCTTAGGTGAGTAATCGTAATTGTCTTTATTTTATTTATTAGTTAAAAAAAAGAGATAGAGACATAGGATCCTTATTTAGCCAACATGGTATTGAACTTATATTTACATATTCATAACCTCATTCTTAGTGACTCAACTCATTTTAATTTTATTGTTTAAATGATTCTACAATTTTGATTTATGCACACATATATTCTTGTATATGTGATGATCGATGTTGACATAAACTTATTCACACACTCATGAACACACACATATATTGTGCTTGAAGTATATGAATTTTTTTGAAAGACTCTAGGACTTCAACTAATCTTAAGTGTAAAATTGTGTTGAGTTATATTTCTTACTTCTAAAACTTTACCGTATGGAGGCACCTAGTATTGAGAGAGCTACCTACTGTGATGTGTGAAGCTACTGCAGTGAACTAAGAGGGCTACCTACAACTAGTGTGAAAGTCATCATGCTAGATTTATGGCTCGTGCAAAAAAGAAGAAAGGAATATTGTTTAAAAAGCAATTGCTTATAAAACTTGTACTTAGAATGCATAAAAAGAAAGAGCAAATAGAGGGTAAAAAAGCAAAAAAGAAAAGAAAAAAATATCATTTCCTCATTTATAAAATAAAAAAATTAAGTCCTCTTTTGGTAAATATATTTTATTTTGTGAGATTGAAGACTTGATTATAATTTTATATAATAGGTGATATTTTTTTTCTTTTGAGTCTTTCTTGATTGGTCATAAATAAATTAATTGGTATATTTGTGGAGTTAAAACATATACACTACTTTTAAGTAAATATCAATATGTCATTATATGTTCTTGGTGCTTGTGTGATTGTGTGCCTCTTCTATTTTACTTGCTTATTTATATAATAAATAATCAAAATTTGAGTTAAAAATTGGTGAGTTCTCAATTGGTTATGTGCTCGTTTGTGATTAAATGAGTTTAATATCTTATGTGGCTATTTATGCAAATTTGAAAATAAAAATAAAAAAATCAGATTTTTTTTCATTTACACCTTCTTTTCATTTAATATCTTTTTAATTGTTTCTAAGTTAGAGAGTCATAAAACTTAGGGAGAGTTTACAACATATTCCACTTTTGCATTACTCTAATTTTACATTGCTATATCTTTAGGAGGAGTTTAGCTTTATTACTTTTTTTAATGCTTTGTCTTTCTCATATATCAAAAAGGGGAAGAGAATAACGTGTTTTACTTCTATGTTTTTATTTTGTTATACATATAGGGGGAGAATATATTTAATTAAGCTTGATTGATATGTGTTTGTAGAGAATTTCAAGTGTCACATTCTAGTGATTTTTAGTGAGAAGTAAGAAATTGAACAATTGAATTAGATCATGTATTCTCCTCATTTAAGGGGTATATATATATGTATATATATATATATATGTATATATATATATATGTACATATATATGTATACATCCTACACACATAGAAGGGTACGTATAAGTGACTTGTATGTATTGTTTACATGTAATAAAATAATATGCAAACTAATATAAACAAAAAGAAGATCGCTGCGTTACATTAGGTCGTTATATGCTTATAAGGAAGATTTAGTTCAATGTTTGTGGGTATCATTACTGAAAACCCTCACAAGACTCAAACTCATCTACTAGGGCAACCTAGGGGTTTAAAGGCTTATTGCATATGCTAAATGCAATCGTGTCAATCCACGGAAGTGATTTAGGATAGTTTAATTTTTAGTTTTTATCGCTTCTATTGCTAAGGGACTAGCAAGAACCTGGTTGGATGTTGTGATGAGTGCTCAAAAAGTACTAAAATTACCATGATTTTATGCACGTTAATTGATTAAAAATATACATATTTATATGATTTTATCATATATTTATATATATGTCTTTTCGGAATCACGGGTATTTTTATTGTTTTTTAGGTATTTTTCGCTTAAAGAAGTAACTTGAAGACTCAAAGAAAAATACCGGAGGCAATACATCACAAATATATTCATAAATTAAATGAGGAAAATTCAAAAAAGATGGAAAAATTGAACAAAATGGGTCAAAAATGTCAAAAAGGAGGAAATCGCGCACGCAGTCGCCCAGCCACGCCAGCCAACACAGCATCGCCCAGTCGGTGCACGACTGCACCTATCAGCGCCAGGTCCCGTATGCCACTTCATCATGTCCACGCATGCCCTTTCTCCATGCCGTGCGCACCAGCGTCCATCTGCACCCAGTTCGCGCACGCCACTACCCATCTGCGCCCCATTCCGCGCGCCCCATTGCCCATCTGCGCCCCATTCCGCACGCGCCGCTGCCCATCTGTGCCCCATTCTACGCGCGCCCCATGCCAGCATGACGTCAACAATGATGTCATCATTCACTCCTCTACGTTTTCACCATTTTTAATCATTTTTTCACCCATTTTTTCTTCATTTCCTCACCTATAAATACCCCTATTCTCTTCACTTCAAAACACACCTAAAAACACCTCTTCTCTCCTCTTTCTTTCTCTCCATTTCTTAGTTTTTAGCTTTTCTTAGTTAGTTTTTCTTAGTTTTAGAGTTCTTCTCTTTTTGAGAAGAACTAATTATGTTTTTGTAATTTATTTTCTTTTTGATTCAATAAATGGAAGTGCAAATTCCATTCGGAGGTTTTCCAGCAACATGAATAACATCAAAGTACTGTAAGGATTTTATTTTCTTTGTAGTTATTTTTTATGCTTTATTCTTACATGTTATATTTAATTTGTCTGTGATTAAATTTAACTTTGCTGGCTGTTTGTAAACATGATATAATAATAACGTTGTTATGCTTGCGAAATATTAAATAGGTAAAAATCTCTAAAATGAATTGCTTTTGTTTTTATTCAAGATTTTATATTAAGAATGTTAGAGAGAAATATATTATTTTTAATTATAAACTTAAATCTGAAAATTAGATTTTAAGGTTTAGTTATCCGGTCTAATTTAGTGTAGTACTCTTTTATTTGTTGGTACAATTGCCCGGAAGTTAGAGTGAAACTCTATTTCAAAAGTTTTTATAAGAATTATTATCTGAAAATGTATTGACAACATGTTTTCAGTAGTGGTTTTAAAACTTGAAAGTTAGTACTCGGATAATTAAATTCTTAGGTTTAATTTGGACACCTTGAATAAAGTTTAAACTGTCTAACCCCACCAAAGGTGTCATTTAAATGGTTCATTTTCAATCTCTTAGAAAAAAATGAATTAATTTAATTAACCAAATTAGTTATCAACTCCACCCATAGGTGTTAATTGATTTGTTTAGTTAACAAGGAATATCTAACCCCACCAAAGGTGGTATTTATATAAAAAAGAGAGAATCAATAAATCTCAATTTATATCTTTAATAACCTAAATAATATGAGCAAGCATAATTAACTTAGTTATTATATACATAAATACTCCACTATTATAAAAGATAAAATTTGCATAAATGTTTGTTGAATCTATATCTATGTTTATTTTACGATATTAGATTAAAAATATAAAACCCCAAAATATCTTAACAGGATGTTTAGGATTTAATTTCGTTTTTAAAAGTTTGAATAATAAATTAAAAACCATATATATTTCTTCCTTAGATCGACCTTGGGAGTATACTTATCATTTTCTACGAAATGATTCGTGCACTTACGAGACTTTTATAAATATAAAACCAAAGTGTTGGCAGGATCGGCGATGCCGGTTCTGCTCATCATGTACCTCGTGCGCAAGCAGAATTATATCATCATTTTGGAGTGCCCGAGGATAGTCCATCTATCTACACAGCTCGCAAGAGAGAAGGGGGAACAATGTGGCATAAGATAGTGAGGCGTATGTTTGATGTAAGTGTTTGTGACGTAATAGTTCATAGCCGTGGTGAAAGATTCAGAAAAAGAGGCTGAAATGTGTCGAGAAGCAAGTGAATTCGTAGATCAAAAACTATGCATATGGAAATCGCGATGTAAAGTCCTGGCACAAGATTTAGCAGACTCTCCTGAAGGCTTGAAATTAGCACATCTTGAATAGGAAAGATACCAAGAAGAAGGGGACAGATTGTGCAAATTAGTGGAATATTGGAAACATAGGGCGCTTGATTAAAAACGACCATAAAGTTCCTATCAAGAAGAAATACTACACTCGTATAATATTAGTATCGCGATGTAAAGTCCTGGCATAAGATTTAGCAGACTTTCGTGAAGACTTGAAATTAGCACATCTTGAATAGGAAAGATACAAAGAAGAAGGGGTCATATTGTGCAAATTAGTGGAATATTGGAAACATAGGGCGCTTGATTAAAAACAACCATAAAGTTCCTATCAAGAAGAAATACTACACTCGTATAATGTTAGTAATAATTTTTAATATCAGATGGAGTGATTGATTTGGTAATCGTTAGATCTACCATTTTTTTAATAATGAAGTAGTAACTGGTGTCTCGAGTGGGGGGGAGGGGGGGCATCAAGGGACTCCACCTCCAATCACGAAGCATATGACATATCCCCTATCTCAAGTGGGGGGTCAAGGGACTCCACCTCCAATCATGAGGTATAAGACATATCCCTCATGTCAAGTAGAGGGGTCAGAGGACTCCACCTCCAATTATGAGGCATGAGACATATCTCGCATCTTAAGCGAGAAGGTCAAATGACTATTTCCAACTTGGGGGCACGAAATAAGATACCTAAAAAATACTTGCACTCTTTTGAGCATATTTTGATCTCAAGTGGGGGGTTTGAGGGACTCTACCTCTAATCATGAGGCATGAGATAAATCCCACATCTCGATTGGGGGGGTCAGGGGATTCCACCTCCAATCACGAGGCATAAGACATATCTCGCATATCAAGTTGGGTGATCAGGGGAATACTTCTAGCTTGGGGGTTCATTAAACCTTGCCATCATCAACTGATCAAAAGATAATTGTACATCTCATATATAAGTACTCGTTGTGTATAAAGCATTTAAATGTAATATTTTTTGAGAAGTTCTCCATTCTAGCTCAGGGCCTCCTTTATACCATCACGTTCTATCAAGTAAGAGCATGTTGGTGTGATATCATATATTTGATATGGACCTTCCCACAGTGCGGAAAATTTTCCTGCATTAGTTTCAACTTTGTTGCCTAGTGCTCTTTGTAGAACCCATTCTCCAATACCGAAGCTCTTGTGTTTAACAAATTTTTTATATGTCTTTTGGAGTGTTCTCTTTTGTAATTCAAGTCTTATTAAAGCCTCTTCTCATTTTTATTCAACTAATAACAAGTCCTTCCATCGTAGGTAGTCATTATCTTCATAGGCAATATTGGATCGGAGGGTGGGTTCTTGTATGTCAAGAGGTATGAGCCGTAAATGAGGAAGAAAGAAGTTTCTCCTATTGACGTTCTAGGAGTAGTTCGCATGGCCCAAAGAGCACCGGGTAACACATCAACCCATTTTCCCTTTGCCCTCTATAAACGCTTTCGTAGTATATTAATAAGGGTTTTATTAGATGACTCACCTTGACCATTTGCTTGTGATCGGTAAGGGGTGGAGTGAGATAATTTGATACCCTTCTTATCGCAAAAATATATTATTTTTTGTTCGGTGAACTGTTTACCGTTATCGGTAACCAGTTCACAAGGTAGGCCATATCTACATATAATGTTACGCCATATGAATCTCTCCACATCCAATTCTTAGATTCGAGCTAAAGGTTCTGTCTTTATCCATTTAGTGACATAATTAGTTGCCACGATGAGAAACTTTCTTTGGCCTGAAGAAATGGGTAATGGTCCCATGATATCCAAACCCCATTTCTGAAATAGATAGGGGCTAATAATAGATCTCAGATCAATGCCCAGATAGTATGGAACATTGGCATGTCGTTGGAACTTATCGCACCTTTTGACATAAGAGACACAATCTTTAAGAAGCGTAGGCCAGTAGTAACCTTACCGAATAATCCTTTGAGAAAGCGTTCTTCCTCCAGAATAAGCTCCATATTGGCCATCATGTAGGTCGCTCAAGATCATCTGAGCCTCATTTGCAGGTAGGCATTTTAACCATGGGCCACCATAATTATTCCTATATAAAAATCCCTAAATGATGGCATAGCTTCTTGCTTTTGTTATGAGTTTATGTGCTAAGTGCTTGTCTTTTGGGAGAGTACCATTGATAAGATATTCTGTAAATGGCTTCAACCAAGAATCATGAATAGTGTATATGACGTTCGTTTGAGTTTGAAGTTTTATTTCACTTGTGCTAACACTAGGTCTTGATAAGCAAGATACTAGGATGACTCTCTTTGAACTCGAGTTTACCGTAGATGCCAGCATGGTCAAGGAATCAGCATGGGTGTTTTCTCCCCATGGTATCTGCTTGATCTAAAAAGTTTCAAACAAAGCTTTTTCTTTCTTCACCTCTTGTACATAGAGTTTCATTCTCTCCTCTTTAGCTTCAAAATCATCATTGACTTGGTTTACTACTAGCCGTTGATAAGTGCTCAAAAAGCACTAAAATAACCATGATTTTATGTACATTAATTGATTAAAAATATATATATTTATATGTTTTATCATATATTTATATAAATTTGTCTTTTTCGGAATCACGGGTATTTTTATTGTTTTTCAGGTATTTTGGCTTAAAAACGCAATTTAAAGACTCAAAGAGGAATACTTGAAGCAATACATCACAAATATACTAATAAATAAGTGGGAAAAGGTCAAAAAACATGAAAAAATTGGACAAATGTCAAAATGTCAAAAGACTGAATCGCTACCATCGCTTTCAACCGCTACAAGAAATTTCAATACCTGATGTCACAGAAGTTCACAAGACGCCAGCTGGTGACCGGTGTTTCACGGCTGAAGACAAGGCTGACAACACCATACAAGGCCAACGCTTTTTTCGCCCCATTTTTCACGTGCAGGTACCGCTTACGACGTCACGCGTGACGCTATTAATAACCCCAAGATTTTCCATTACGCTGCTTTAACATTTTTTTTACTCATTTTTCTCTCCATCCTCACCTATAAATACCCCCTTCCCTTCACTTCAAAACACACCTCAAAAACACACTTCTCTCTTCTTTCTTTCTCTCCATTTCTTAGTTTTTAGTTTTTTTAGTTTTTCTTATGTTTTAGCTAGTTTCGCTTAGTTTTAGAGTTCTTCCCTTTTTGGGAAGAACTAGTTATGTTTTTGTAATTTATTAGCTTTTTTGATTCAATAAATGGGAGTGCAAATTTCGTTTGGAGGTTTTCTAGCAACGGGAATAGCATCGAAGTACAATAAGGATTTTATTTTCTTTGCAGTTATTTTTTATGCTTTATTCTTACATGTTATATTTAATTTGTTCGTGATTAAATTTAATCATAGCAATGCTTGTAAACATGATATAATAATAACGTTGTTATGCTTCATAAATATTAAATAGGTAAAAATCTCTAAAATGAATTGATTTTATTTTTATTCAAGATTTTATATTAAGAATGTTAGAGAGAAATATATTATTTTTCATTACAAACTTAAACCAAAATTAGATTTTAAGGTTTAGTTATCCGGTTCCGATTTAGAGAAGGTTTTTTATTTGTTGGTAAAATCGCCTCAGTAGTTAGAAATTAAGCTCTATTTCAAAAGTTTTTATAAGAATTATTATCCTAAAATGTATTGACAACACGCCAATGGCAAATGTTTTAAAACTTGAAAGTTAGTACTTGATAAATAAATTCTTAGGTTTAATTTAGACACCTCGAATAAAGTTTAAAGTGTTCAACCCACCAAAGGTGTCATTTAAACGATTCATTTTCAATCTCTTAGAAAAAGGAATTAATTTAATTAACCAAATTAGTTATCAACCCCACACATGTTGTTAATTGATTTGCTTAGTTAACAAAGAATATCTAACCTCACCAAAGCGTGGTATTCATACAAAAAAGGAGTATCAATAAATATCAATTCATATCTTTAATAACCTAGATAATACGAAGAAGATAATTAACTTAGTTATTATATCCATAAATACTCCACTATTTATAAAAGATAAAATTTGCATGAATGTTTGTTCAATCTATGTTTAATTTTATGTTATTAGATTAAAAACACAAAACCCCAAAATATCGTGACATGATGTTTAGATTTAATTTCGCTTTTAAAGTTTGAATAATAAATTAAAACCACATACATTCCTTCCTTAGATCGACTCTAGGAGTATACTTATCATTTTCTACGAAATGATTCGGTACTGCGAGTTTTATAAATATAAAACCAAAGTATTGGCAGAATTCCGCATGCAGTTTTCGCTCATCAAGTTTTTGGCGCTCAGTACGGGATGACTCATGTGATGGCATCAAAGTTTTTGACAATCCCGATTCTGCTCATCAAGTTTTTGGCGCCGTTGCCGGGGATGGCATCAAAGTTTTTGACAATCCCGATTCTACTCATCAAGTTTTTGGTGTCATTGCCGGGGAAGGAATAGCGTTTTTAATTTATTTATCAAAATTTTAAAAATATTTTTGTGATGTAAATAATTGTGGTTTTTTTTTGTTTTTGTAAAAAAATAAAAAAAAATAAAACATTTAATCAAATTTCAAATTTCATAAGAAAAAGTAAAAAAAAATTAAAAATAAATAAAAAATTAAAAAAATTAAAAAAAATAATAAAAAAATTGTAGCGTGAATAGTAAAATAATTTTGAAATTTGAAATTTGAAGTAAAAAGTTTTTACCGTTCATAAATTATAAAAAAACAAAAATTTAAAAAAAAAAGTTTTACCGTTCATGAATAGTAAAAAAAAATTAAAAAAAAACATTTCAAAAATTTTAAGTTAAAAAATAAAACAAATAAAAAAATAAAAAAATAAAGACAAAATAAAAAAAAAATTAAAAAAAACCAAATTTTTAATTTTTTGAGTTTAATTTTTATTATTATTTTTATTTATTTTAAATCATAATTTTATTTTTTTTATTTTCTTTACCTTTTTCAATTTTATTTAATTTTATTATTTTTCTTTCTTTAGCTATTTTTTTTCTTCTTAATTTTTATTTAACTTACTTAACTTAGTTTGTTTTTACTAACTTAATTAACTTAGATTTATTTTTAACATTAACTTAGGTTTTAAATTAAATTTTCATTAACTTAATTAACTTAGTTTTTTTTACTTCACTTAACTTATTTAACTTAGATTTTTTTACTTTACTTAACTTAATTAACTTTTTTTTCACTTAACTTAATTAACTTTTTTTTCACTTAACTTAATTAACTTAGATTTTTGTACTTCACTTAACTTAATGAACTTTTTTTCACTTAACTTAATTAACTTAGATTTTTTACTTCACTTAGCTTAATTAACTTTTTTTTACCAACTTAATTAACTTAGATTTTTTTTTAACTTAACTTAATTAATTTAGATTTTTTTAATTCACTTAACTTAATTAACATTTTCTTTAAACTTAATTAACTTAGATTTTCATTAACTTAAATTTTTATTTAACTTAATAACATGAAAAGTAAAGATCTAAGGGAGTTCTGTCATTTCAGACTAGTTCTTCAAGCCTTTCAGGCTAATTAGTCTTTCCTGGGAACGTTGTTCTGCCTAGAGGATGGTTTTTAAGGGCGAGCCTTTGCACCACCATTCTTTCCTGGGAGCACTCGTTAATATCGATTATGTTATTTTTTTTTCTTAAAAAAACATAAATTCTCAAACTACCTCCAAAATTTGAAAGTTTTAATTATAATCTAAGCGAGTTAGTTGCTTTGTTTAATCTAGGTAAAATTGTGTTTTTATGCCTTAATTATTTGATTTGTACCGGACGTGGGTTATCTAAAACTCAAAGTATACTTCTAGTTTTAAGTAAAGAAATCAAAATCAATAGACATGACCTGAAAAGTATAGGTAGACAACCTTGTCTTACCTGGGTTTGATTGACTCAAATGATGAGGGGACATTGAGTTTACTTAAAATGCAATCCTGCAAGTTACGCCTTGCTAAGACGTTAAACTAAGCTACCGGACGGGAGGCAACCCATCATTTTAGGTAATTTTCTTTATTTCTTTTATTTACTTAATTATTTCATTTTAATTACACGTGAATAATTATTAAATTGTTAAAACTAAAAATATTTGTCGAGATGTTGTGTTCACAACATTTGTCTCAGTATACACTTTAACGATGCATTACGATGGATGCACCGCATTTTCCATTACTACTGTGACATTCTCGTGAAATAGGTAATCTTTCTTCTCTTTTCTCTTTATCTTTAATTTACAGTTGTTACATTGAGGACAATGTAAGTTCTAGGTTGGGGGTGGTGAAAAGTTACCATGCTTAATTAAAAAAAAAAGGTTTTAACAATTAAAAAAATAATAATAAAAAATAAAAAAATAAAAAAATATACTTTTTCATTTTTTGTATGTTTGGTTTTATTTCTATTTTGTGTGATTTAGTAATTTTTGAAAGAAAAAAAATATTTCTCACAAAAATTATCATTTCTTTAAATCAAATTTAAGTAAATAGTTAAGTCTTTTGTAGTGTTAGATTAATTTTTGAAAACATATCATGAAATATTTTGTAATTATTTTTGATAATTAGTTAGTTTTTGTCATAACTAGTATTTCTTCATAAGATGCAGAAATTATATTAAACCCAAAATCCCTGATTATGAATTTGTTTTGAGACTACCTTTTCAGATATAATTTGAGCCTAATTTCCTTTATTCAGAATGAAATATATATTTTTCTACTCCAAACACATTTCTTATTTCTTCAAATTTTTAGATGATCTCTATAGGTATTAGCATTAAATGTATGAATTTTTTTCTCATCTTAATAGAGTATCATATATTTTTTATTATTTTTTCTTAGATTAAATGATTTGAGTAGAAATTGATAGAATATATGCTTATATCTCGCTCATGCAATGACCGCTACAAAAAAAGACATATTCGGGGTTACCTAAACCAAGATCAAACAAAAAAGCCACAAAATTAACCACTCACCAAAATCCAAAAAAATGTACAATTTGTACACGGGTCGACTTTCAAAAATACATATATTGAGAAATATCTTCTAAAAAATAGAGAGATAAAGATTATATAGTATAATCTACATACTATAACCCACATTGCCTACAAAATTGTGAGTAAAGGTTAATTACAAAAGAAAGATATAGGAAATAATTCCCTAAAAAGTCATTACACTCTCTTCATTTGTAAAAGGCATATATCTTGAAATTCTTTCTTAATGAGTTTGATTTATGCATGAAAATAATTTTTATATATGATATCTTTATAATTTATACATTTGATTCCTTTGAGATCAATGTTAAAATAACACTTTGAGCCTTTATTCTTTATACATATGCGGACATATTAGTTTTTATCGCTTCTCTTGCTAAGAGACTAGTAAAAAGCTGGTTGGGGGTTGTGATAAGTGCTCAAAAAGCACTAAAATAACCATGATTTTATGTACATTAATTGATTAAAAATATATATATTTATATAAATTTGTCTTTTTCGGAATCACGGGTATTTTTATTGTTTTTTAGGTATTTTGGCTTAAAAACGCAATTTAAAGACTCAAAGAGGAATACTTGAAGCAATACATCACAAATATATTAATAAATAAGTGGGAAAATGTCAACAAACATGGAAAAATTGGACAAAATGGGTCGAAAAGGTCAAAAATGTCAAAAGACGTAACTCGACTTCATCGCCTTACTTTACAAGGCCTTTCAAATACACAGACTAATCGTTTCACGTATGCGCCGATTACAAGACAAGGCTCAAAGAGCCCTCCGCTACGCCCAACATTTTTTCGCCCCATTTTTCACGTGCAGCCGCTTACGACGTCACGCCGACGCTATTAATGACCTCAAGATTTTCCACTACACATTTTTACATTTTTTAACATTTTTTTACTCATTGTTTTACTCATTTTTTGTCTCCATCCTCACCTATAAATACCCCCTTCCCTTCACTTCAAAACACACCACAAAAACACATTTCTTTCTTCTTTCTTTCTCTCCATTTCTTAGTTTTTTGTTTTTTTTAGTTTTTCTTATGTTTTAGCAAGTTTTTCTTATGTTTTAGCTAGTTTTGCTTAGTTTTAGAGTTCTTCCCTTTTTGGGAAGAACTAGTTATGTTTTTGTAATTTATTAGCTTTTTTGATTCAATAAATGTGAGTCCAAATTCTCATATGGAGGTTTTCTAGCAAACGGAATAGCATCGTAAGATCAGAAGGATTTTATTTTCTTTGCAGCTTATTTTTTTATGCTTTATTCTTACATGTTATATTTAATTTGTCTCCGTGATTAAATTTAATCATGCTAGTCGCTTGTAAACATGATATAATAATAACGCTTGTTATGCTTGCATAAATATTAAATAGGTAAAAATCTCTAAAATGAATTGATTTTATTTTTATTCAAGATTTTATATTAAGAATGTTAGAGAGAAATATATTATTTTTCATTACAAACATAAATCTCAAAATTAGATTTTTAAGGTTTAGTTATCCGATCCGATTTAGAGTAGTGCTCTTTATTTGTCGTACAATCGCCTCGTAGTTAGAGTTGAAGCTCTATTTCAAAAGTTTTTATAAGAATTATTATCCTAAAATGTATTGACAACACGTCGTAGGGTTTTAAAACTTGAAAGTTAAGTACTTGGGATAACTAAATTTCTTAGGTTTAATTTGTACACCTTGAATAAAGTTTAAATCGCCTAACCTACCTAAAGGTGGCATTTAAACGGTTCATTTTCAATCTCTTAGAAAAAGGAATTAATTTAATTAACCAAATTAGTTATCAACCCCACCCATAGGTGTTAATTGATTTGTTTAGTTAACAAATAATATCTAACCCCACCAAAGGTGGTATTCATACAAAAAAGGGAGAATCAATAAATATCAATTCATATCTTTAATAACCTAGATAATATGAGCAAGCATAATTAACTTAGTCATTATATCCATAAATACTCCACTATTTATAAAAGATAAAATTTTCATGAATGTTTATTGAATCTATGTTTAATTTTATGTTATTAGATTAAAAACACAAAACCTCAAAATATCGTGATAGGATGTTTATGATTTAATTTCGTTTTTAAAAGTTTGAATAATAAATTAAAAACCACATACATTCCTTCCTTAGATCGACCTTGGGAGTATACTTATCATTTTCTACGAAATGATTTGTGCACTTGCGAGTTTTATAAATATAAAACCAAAGTATTGGCGTACCTACGATGCAGGTTTTCATTCATCAAGTTTTTGGCGCCGTTGCCGGGGATGACTCCGTTGCGGGGATGGCATCAAAGTTTTTGACAATCCCGATTCTGCTCATCAAGTTTTTTAAATCACTATGAATTAAGACCTTGTTAGCTCTAAGGGCTATCAATTGTTGTAACGCCAAAAGTAAGGCTTTGTACTCTGCGACATTGTTGGTCGCTTGGAAGGTGATCCGAAGGCATTGTTCTATTAAGGCTCCTATTGGGGTGAATATAACTATTCCAACTCTTGTTGCTCATGAATTTCTTGCTCCATCCATATATACCTTCCACAACTCTACTTTAAGGGAAGGTGTTTCTCCTATAGAGGTTAACCCTATTGCACGTATTGAAATGCATTCTTGGGTATTCTCGTGTGTCTATTCCACTATAAAATCTACGAGGGCTTGTCCCTTGATTATGACCATAGGTTTATAATGTATTTCAAATTCGCTTAGCTCAATAGCTATTTGGGAGATACAGCCAGATAGATCAGGTTTGCCTAAATGTTTTTCAAGGGATATGAGGTAAGGACCACTACCCTTTGTGCACCAAAGTAATGTCTGAGTTTTCGTGTCGTCATTTTGATAGTAAATGCTGCCTTATCTAAAGGAGGATATCAATTTTGTGCTCTTATCAGTGAATGACTCACGTAATACATGGGGTATTGGATTCCCTCGCGACCACCAATACGACACTAGCCGCCTTGTCCGTGAAGGACATGTACATGTATAAGTCTTCTCCCACTATGGGACTTACTAAAAGAGGTGCTCTTCCCAAGTAATCTTTAATGGATTGGAAAGATTTTTCACACTTACTATCCCAAAGGTATTCCATGTTCTTTTTTAGTAGCCGAAAGAACGGTAGGCACTTTTCGGTGCATTTAGAAATGAAGCGACTTAATGTTGCAATACGTCCGTTCAATTGTTGGATTTCTTGGAGGTAGCTCATGAGTGCTCAAAAAGCACTAAAATTACCATGATTTTATGCACATTAATTGATTAAAAATATATATATTTATATGTTTTATCATATATTTATATAAATTTGTCTTTTTCGGAATCACGTGTATTTTTATTGTTTTTCAGGTATTTTCGCTTAAAAACGTAACTTAAAGACTCAAAGAGGAATACTGGAAGCAATACATCACAAATATATTAATAAATAAATGGAGAAAGGTCAACAAATATGGAAAAATTAGACAAAATGGGTCAAAAAGGTCAAAAAGGAGAAAATCGTGCCGCCAACGCCCAGCCGCACGCGCAGCATGCCCCATGTCCGCACGCATCAGCACGCGCCTTGCTCCAGATCCACGCACGCCCTAGCACGATGTTTCTGTTCCTGCGCGCGCTGCGCATGCCTTCCGCGCGCACCGCTGCCATTTCACCCCATTTTCGCGCGCAGCCGCCCCCATGACATCATGATGACGTCATCAATGACCTCATCAATTGCACTCCGTGTTTTCACAATTTTTTAACATTTTTTGACTCACTTTTTCTCCCCATCCTCATCTATAAATACCCCATTCTCTTCACTTCATACCACACCTCAAAACACACTTCTCTCTTCTTTCTTTCTCTCCATTTCTTAGTTTTTAATTTTTTTTAGTTTTTCTTAGTTTTTAGTTAGTTTCTCTTAGTTATGTTTTTGTAATTTATTTGTTTTTCGATTCACTAAATGGGAGTGCAAATTTCGCTTGGAGGTTTTCCAGCAACGGGAATAACATCGAAGTTCTATAACGATTTTATTTTCTTTACAATTATTTTTTATGCTTTATTCTTACATGTTATATTTAATTTGTCTGTGATTAAATTTAACTATGCTGGCTGTTTGTAAACATGATATAATAATAACGTTATTATGCTTGCGAAATATTAAATAGGTAAAAATCTCTAAAATGAATTGATTTGATTTTTATTCAAGATTTTATATTAAGAATGTTAGAGAGAAATATATTATTTTTCATTACAAACTTAAATCTGAAAATTAGATTTTAAGGTTTAGTTATCTGGTCTGATTTAGAGTAATGCTCTTTTATTTGTTGGTACAATCGCCCGGTAGTTAGAGTGAAGCTATATTTCAAAAGTTTTTATAAGAATTATTATCTAAAAATGTATTGACAACATGTTTTTAGTAGTGGTTTTAAAACTTGAAAGTTAGTACTCGGATAATTAAATTCTTAGGTTTAATTTGGACACCTTGAATAAAGTTTAAACTGTCTAACCCTACCAAAGGTGGCATTTAAATGGTTCATTTTCAATCTCTTAGAAAAGGGAATTAATTTAATAACCAAATTAGTTATCAACCCCACCCATAGGTGTTAATTGATTTGTTTAGTTAACAAAGAATATCTAACCCCACCAAATGTGGTATTCATACAAAAAATGGAGAATCAATAAAATTAATTCATATCTTTAATAACCTAAATAATATGAGCAAGCATAATTAACTTAATTATTATATCCATAAATATTCCACTATTATAAATGATAAAATTTGCATAAATGTTTATTTAATCTATGTTTATTTTTATGTTAGTAGATTAAAAACACAAAACCCAAAATATCGTGACAGGATGTTTAGGATTTAATTTCATTTTTAAAAGTTTGAATAATAAATTAAAAACCACATACATTCCTTCCTTAGATCGACCTTGGGAGTATACTTATCATTTTCTACGAAATGATTCATGTACTTGCGAGAGTTTGATAAATATAAAATCAAAGTATTGGCAGGATCGGTGATGCCGGTTTTCGCTCATCAATGGCTAGGGGATTTCATGTTGACTAAGGTTAAAATTTTATTTGGATTGGCTTTGATACCTCTCGACGTGACTAGGTACTCCAAAAAATTCCCTGAGGCTACACCAAACACACTTTTTTGGGTTGAGGTGCATTTTATAATTCTGAATTATGGTGAATACTTCTTGGAGGTCATTAATATGGTCTTTAGATGTATACCTCCATGTTTCATCCAATTTGCTTTTGAAACATCTTATTCATCATCCTTTGATAAGTAGCATCGGTATTTTTCAAACCGAATGACATCTTTGCGTAGCAAAACGTCCCTTCTTCTGTGATAAATGATATTTTTCTTCTTCTCTAGGATGCATTTGGATTTGGTGATAGCCTAAATAAGTGTCCATAAAGCTCATTGATTCAAATCCAACCGTGGCATATACCAATTAGTTAATATTCGGCAAAGGGAAGCAATCTTTTGGTGTTGCTTTATTCAAATTTGTGAAGTTCATGCACATTCTGTGCTCACCTCCTACTTCTTTTACTAACACCACATTTGATAGCCAGGTTGGATACCTGACCTCATGAACCCAACCCACATTTTTCAAGGACTCGATCTTCTTTTGATAATTTCATTCTTATCTCTAGCAAATTTCTGCTTTCTTTGTTGGACCAGCTTTTTGGTATGATCTAAGCATAACTCATAGGAGATGATATCTGGGTCTATGTCAGGCATATCCTCAGGTTTCCAAGCGAACAAATCCCTGTTATTTTTTAGAAAATTGACAAAGGTAAGTTTAGATGAAAGAGGTAGTGCACCATTGATTTTAACATATTGATCACTCTCCTTGTCTCCTATAAGGACCATATCATATTCACCATGGACATCCATGGTAGTATGTTCACTTGTATGTAGTTTCTTAAATTTGTTGGGATGAATTTTACTCTTTAGTTGCTATTTCAAGGTTCGGGGTAACACATTCTTCATAGTAGCGTTATAACAACTCTGTGCCCTATCTTGTTCCCCTTCAATTTGTCGTACCCCGTCAATGGTTGGATATTTAATCAATTGGTGATATGTCTAAGGCACCGTTTTCATTTTGTGTATCCATGGGAGTCCCAAAATAGCATTATAAGATGTGGGGGTATTTAAAACGACGAAGGTTGTCAAAACTATAGCTCCTTCTAATGACATTGGTAGGCATATGGTTCCTACCGACATTGTTACACTGCCATTAAAACCAACCAGTGGCATTTGTTATTGAGTGATTTCTTTAGGGTTTATTCTCATGTCAAACAAAGCGTATAAGTATAAGAGGTCCGACGAGCTACCATTGTCAATGAGTGTCTGACATACCTCGCAATGAGTGATTCACATTGTTATTACTAGAGGGTCATCATAGGGATGTAGGCATTCTCTGCTTTCAAAGGTGATTGGATAAACATGTCCCTTAGGTCTCAAGCTATATACCAAACGTCCTGTATCTCAAGCCTCTTGTGCATATCTCTTCTTGGAATTACTAGAGTGCCTGGCTATTGTCTGTTTTGCAACACACAGAAATCATGCAAGTATACACGGTCACAAGTAATAAAGATTTGTAAGTAAAGTATTGTTCCCACGGAGATTTGTTACTATAGCTTGTTGAGTACTAAAATTGTCTCTCTAATTTTATCCAAAATAATCGTTGATATGGAAAAAGTTAAGAAAAAGATTTAATAAGAAAATAAAAGAAATCTAGGATTGCAATTTTTCACCAAATTATTCCACTCAAATCGTGTTACTTTCTTTTGATTTATATTTTTTAGTACATTTAATTTGTCAACCGAAAACTTCTAATTTTATTCATACATCTCTTCCGAGCTCCTTATAAACACACCTTGTTAAATTAATTCACTATATCTCTATGAGAATTAAATTCACCAAGATTCATTAAGTTCTAAGTTCTCAAATTGCCACACGTACAATTAGGGTATATTCCTATCCTTCATCATACATGCATTCTATTTACGAGCAATACACACACAAATGCCTCTTCCAAGTTTATTTATGTGCCACGGATTGTTTTGATAAGATTCGTAAATAACCAAAAAGCATTAAGCACAAAATAGAACGAACAAATCGAATGTCTTATAAATCTATAAAAAAAATAATTAAAATCAAAGCTTCATAAATTTAGATCAAATGTAACCCTAGAAAAATTAAATTACTTCATTAATTTAAAATAAAAATTACAGTAGATGCAGAAAAATTAGAAGAAAGAAAATTAAAAAATTTCGGATCGTAAATATTTGGCACTTGTAGAACACATGAGAAGCCAAAAATGGCTTCTGCGTGTTCCACCGTCCAGCCCAAAACACTACAGAAAATGCAAAACTAAACTCTCCAAAAACAAAACTCCTTAACTCTATCATCTTATCACCTTTTTACAGCTACAAAAATACATCTAAAATAATACATTTTTTACTTTTCAGAAACGCGTAAAAAAATATTCCCTCGAAACTAAAATCGACGCGTTTCGAAATTCGATATCGAAAAACTTAAGAATCACGCGTAGACAGGCGCCATTCGGATTTTATTTAAATTAAAAGTGCATGCCACATGTCTACCTCTGATTCGCTGCAAGGATTAATGCAGACACGTGGCAGCATTTCATTCGCTGTGGGAAACGGGCGCACGATGGATTGTCGCACGGGAGACAACAGCTACAACACAGGCCTGATCCAGCGCGGCCGGGCTCATTTAACATGCCACTTGTCAGAATATTATTGGCTTAGAGATCAAGTAGACACGTGGCTTTTTCTTATTCAGTAAACCTCGAGGGTGCACGCCGCTTGGATGAATTGCGTCGCACACAAATTTTGGTCGAACGGTTCGGTGCGCAACAGCTTGGTTCCACGCGCTTCAATCTAGACCGTTCATCTTATCCAACAGTGAGCGATGTGCATCGGGGGAATTCTGCCCAGCCGACATGTGGGTCCCACTCTACACGCCAGCCTGCGCGGTAGGTGGGCCCCACTGGTGCCAGGCGGTGTGAAGAATAAAGACCTGCACCCACTCGCTTTGGTCCACGTTTCACGCTTGCATATTAGCGCGTGGATTCTTCTCAACTGCACAGAAAATTAAACTTTAATTAATTTCATTTTGGCCCACAAATTTAATCCAATTACAATTTCAAACTTTCTTTAATTACAGTTAAACCCTTTACAAAATTTAAATTAAATTTTCAAACTTTTAATAATTGAAATTAAGCCCAAATTTAATATAAATTACATTTTCAACTTTTGTAAATTGTAATTAAGAACTCTATTATTTGAAATTATATTTGTGGACATAAATCGGAAAATAAGTAAGATTTCGATTCAAATTGTTTAATTTTATTAAAAATGTATTTCTTAACGTATAAAAGGTGAATATTAATTTATTTAACTAAAATTAACCAAAAATGTAAAGAACATAGCAATTATAATTGATAAAATAGATGAAAATAACTATATAAAATACAGTTATCACTGGCCATGGTAAGGCCACCATGTATAGTATGTATTATCCGTACATCCCCAGTGGAATGGGATGTGTTCTATTTGGTTCATTTCGAATTGGAATTGGTTTGGCTGGTGCCCTAACCCTTTGATCTGAATCCTCCCTCTGGATCTCTTCCCGTGGATTTCTAACTTTGTCAATAATATCCCCTAAGTATCCTTCTAAAAGGAGGTGTTTAATCTCCCACTTTAAATGGCGACAATCCTAAGTCCAGTGCCTTGTGTCTCTATGGAATGTGTAATATTTGTTGGGGTTTCTAAGCGGAGCTTTCATGGCCGGTGGCCAATTCACATTATTGAGGTATTCCATTCGACATACTACTTCCACCAATGTGACGCGTAAGAGGGGTCCTCGAAAGGGAGACAAGGCATGGCCCCAAGTGTCTGGATTACTCCTCTACCTAAAGGTGGGTTTGAAACGGGGAAAATTAGGACGTTTATCTTCAATAGGCCTTCTGTCTTCTTCTTTCTCAGCGAGTAGGGGTCGTCTCTAGTTTTTGTTGGCCAACCATTTGCTTGATTTCATCTCCTTTTCTACGTTAACAAATTTCTAGGTTTCCTCATAAACTACGTCTAAGGAACGTGGTATGGATTTTGTCAACTCTATGAAGAGGCCATTATCACGTTTTATTCCTTTTGAAAAAGTTTCTATGGCTATAGAATCGGGGCATTGGTTAATTTCCATCTTCTCTGTTTTCAATTTTCAAATGTAAGCCTCAATTGTCTCATCCTCCTCTTAGATGATTGAGAATAAGTGATGAGACTCCTTCTTGATATGTTTGTTACTCTTAGGGGCAACTCCATAAACCATTGTTGGGCCAAATCTTGGAAAGTAGTTGCAAATAGTTTACAATACATTGATTCCCGTTTATCTTCGGATAGGTTGGCTATAGCCATGGCCATTTTGAATTGAAGAACGTGTGCAACTGGATCTTTGGTTCCTTTATATGTAGGACATTTGGGGGCACAAAATTTTGGGGGAGGCACTATTAACTCAATGGGATCCGAGAAAGGTGACATAGATAATTGATTATAAGCATTTTCAATATCATCCCAAGACTTTGCCTTTTCTTGTCTTGCGAATCTATCGTTAACATTTATCCACATTTTTTATTCCATCTCTTTTAATCTTTTATCCAATTCATCACTTGGATCATGCAGTTGGGTTGGTTGAATTGTTGGTCCATAAGTCGGAGGATTTGCGTAGGAATTCCCCCCAATGATAGGAGGATCAAAAACTATGTATGGGCGTTGCTCACCTACTATACGTCGATGAGGATCAGAGGCACGAGGTATATGCTCTCTTCTAGAGAATTGACGTACTATCTGAGGATTATGAGGTGTAAAAAAGGAACTCTATGTGTCTGAACATGCGTTTTTTTCTAACCGAGATCTTAACTCCTTGTTATCCTTTTGGCATTCGATGAAGGCCTATTGCAATTCTTTAATCTATTTTTGATGTCCTTGTATCATTGCATCTCCTTCATAAGGAGGGTTATCCGAGCTGTAATGTGGGGAAATACCATAAGGTCGTGTAGCTTGAGTGGATGGACCCACATCGGGAAAGGTTGAAACTTGTTCCTCGCTAGCTGAAGTAGTCATTAAGTCATGATTCGATAGCGACCTGATGGATGAGGAGTGGTGCGCCCTATCATTAAGGTCGAATTATTGAGCCATTGGAATGAGGTTGTTTGTTTGTACATTAACTATGGACGGATGATCCATCTGAAGTTATATAAATCAAAACACTAGTTAATTCTCTTAAAACAAAATCAATTCTTAGATGCTGAACTAAAAAAATTTGAGTTTCCCACAAACGGCGCCAATTGTTTGGAGAGAATTTCAAGTGTTAGATTCTAGTGATTTTTAGTGAGAAGTAAGAAATTGAACAATTGAATTAGATCCTGTATTCTCCTCATTTAAGGGGTATATATATATGTGTATTACATCCTACGCACATAGAAAGGTACATATAAGCAACTTGGATGTACTTTTACATGTAATAAAATGATATGCAAACTAATATAAACAAAAAGAAGATAACTGCGTTACATCAGGTCGTTATATGCATATAAGGAAGATCGCTACATGTGGATCGCTTTAAGTTCCTAAGCAGCTTTCTTTAGGTTGCTCATAAAAAGGAAAAACCATGATCATGTCGTCATAATATGGTTAGTACATCAGATCTTGAAGTCTAGTACCTCATATTTGGATAAAAAGGTATTCTGTAGACTGGGTAATGCGTTTTACCAAACCTCTTAGGCCCAGGTTATTGTTGAATTAGTCATGTTACCTTGCTACACCCACCATAGCGGGGTACCTACACATCTAAGGTTGTATGTCTATTACACATTTAATACCAAACAATATGCATGCACTATATGATTATTCTTTACACTTGGCTTATTTTTATGTAAACTGAACTAATGTATATCATTTTAGTTACTTACAAGTTTGTCAAGTTACAGCAAAGATGGATTCACCAGACCATACGATAGTTCCACTATGGAGTTTGGGACACCATTGTATTTTTATCTTCTTTTTATAAGTGTCATGTAGTGAGTGAGAGGTTTTTCCACATGAAAATATCAAAGGGGGAGTTTGTAAAGACTATGAGTGTTGACTATTTTTGTAGATAAAATATTTATCTGTAAATTTGTTTTTAGGCATGCTATCAAGTCCATCAAGAAAATTCGAACGAATACTCGAGTTCCTGATAGTTTTACTTCACGTATATCTTTTATAACTATGACACATAGGATTGTATTGATGCATTTGGCTAAGGATACTTTTTATACTTTTCCTACATTTGTTAATCAAGAAAATGGGAGAATGTATAGAGATGGGTGTTACTAATTTTGAATTTAGTATTCTTATCAATGTCCTATCTGAAAAAATACTATTCCATATTCTTTCCCATCTTTTTCTCATATGATTAATTTGTGAATGTTTTCATTTCAAAGTTCATGGTTCATCACTATTACATTTCTACGCTTAATGTTTTTCATCTTCATTTCTCTGATTAATGTTAAACATATCAGCCGCTGGTGATGGAACATCAAAATAAAAAAAGTCATATAAGCTACTTATGATCGCATATGATCACATTCTTCAGTTACATCACAATTGCAAGTGCAGAGATGGTGCACAGTGATAGAGGGGACTACCAGAATGTTAAAAGGACCACCAATCCATTAGGAAAGATGCTCACACCACGCACCCACCCTATCACGCATGCCATCTGTTTATTTTTCTTTTAATCTATTGTAACGATATATATAGCCGATAAGTTATGGAAATGATATATATAGAAAATTATACAATTAGCCCTCCTCTCCCTACTGTTCTTCTTTTCCCCTAGCTCTCTCTAAATTATTCCTATCAGTGGTATCAAAGACATGGATACGCGGGGAAAATACAACACCGAATTTCGTAGTGAAGTGATAGAAACCCTTGCGCGACATGAGTCCAGCTTCGACCAAATGGGTACTACCTTATAAGAAGTACTCACCGAACTGCAAGTGCTACGTGCCACTTGAGATTCCCTTGAGGTCAACCCTTTTGTGAGGGAATAAAACCCACATACATCTTGAACCAATATAGATCATTCATTATCTCACTTGAAACTATCATTTCCAGCGTTTATTTGCAAGAATTCAACCAACTGGATATATAAAGCCGATCAGTACTTTGAATTCACCAACATTATACCAGAACAATGAGTACAGTTTGCTTCATTCCACCTTGAAGGCATTGCCTTACAATGGCATTGATGGCTCACTAAATTCTATGGACCACTTACCTGGGAAGAATTCACCAAAGTTGTACAATTGTGATTTGGCCTAACTGATTATGAAGATCCTTCAAAAGCCCTAACTCACCTCAAACACACCTTAAGTATTGCTACCTACTAGGAAGCATTTGAGAAGCTTTCTCATAAGGTTGCTGGCTTGCCAGAGGATTTTCTGATAGGTTGTTTTATTACTGGACTAAGAGATGAAATTAGAATTGATGTCAAAATCAAACAACCTCAAACATTGGCTGATGCTATAGGAGTGATAAGATTGATTGAAGATAAGAGTTTACTTCAGAGGAAAAAAAACTCAATACGCTTGTTACCAATCAGCAGTAGTAACACCAAGAACCTCACCTAAAACCACAGCTGGTGTGTTAGGACCACGACCCCAACAATGACTAAATCTAGCTCCAATAGCTCAACCAATGACTTTTCAAAGATTTACTAACAAGAAAGCACGTGAACGTCGAGACAAAGGGTTATGCTACCACTATGATGAGAAATTTTTGGCTGGCCATCGTTGTGCACGACCACAACTATTGATGATAGAAGATTCAACCTAGGGTCAGAAAGATAGCCTTGAAGAAACCCTGTTGGAACCATAACCTCACGAAGTGATACCTGAGATCCCATTCCATGCAATAGCAGAGGCTAAGTATCCACAAACCATGCACATCATAGGACAACTAAAAAATAAGAGGGTATTAATACTAATAAATGAGGGAAGTACTCATAATTTTATTGATCAAGCCTTAACCACTCAATTTGAAATGACCATAACCAAGGGAAAGAAACTAGAGGTAATGGTGGCTAATAATGAGAAGATAGAATGCATTGGACAATGTTGTAACCTCACCCTTACCATCCAAGGGTATCAGATCACTACATATTTTTATGTCCTTCCAGTTGCAGCATGCCAATTGGTCTTAGGAGTCCAATGGCTAGAGACCCTAGGTTCCATAGAGATGGATTAAAAAAAATTGCCATCATCTTCACGGTAGAAGGTATCTCTCATAAGTTCCAAGGGTTAGGATGAGCAAACATTGCAGCTCTAACTTGCAAGGAGTTCAACTTATGTAACCTATTAAGGGGATATGCTTATCTCTCTTAAATCTCTCTAAGTACATTATAGCACTTGCAATTCTCTCAAAAATATTGGTGCCCACCGTGGGTCCTTAAAATCTTCTAGACCATTATAATAATTTGAGACCCTTCATTTGGAAAATGAAGATAATTATCTCGTGCCATAGGGAAATATACCACTATCAATATGACTAGCCACCATACTGAATCAAGAACCAACCCTAAAAGCAACCCCATGCACCAAGTCCCTAGGAGTGACCCTAATGACCATGTACCTCACTATGTGTCTCATTTCACACCATACCAAGGATTTGGGTATAACCCCACATAGCCATTAGTTGTAAAAGTTAGGAGACCGGAGGTTATGAGGACAATTCCACGTGCTACCAATTCAATGAGTTTTAGTTCTAAAGATGCATCCCTAGAAAGAGACATGAAGATGGAAAAGCTCCAACAATAAGTTACAAAGTTACAATAAGATTTTGTCAAATCACCAAATAATAAGAAGGAATTGTGTACACATTTCATACAAGAAAGCTATTTGAAAGAAGCCAAAGCTCTTTTTGAACTATAACAAGTACACCTTCTTTTAAGTTGTCATGCTCTGAAAGGGCTCAACAAGCTTTTTTTCTTGAGCCAAGAAAGTATCAAAATCAAGAAGGCACCATATATAGAAAACCAACACCCAAAAATCCACCACAAATTCATTTTATGAACCCCACTATTCCAATCAAACTACCTTTTATCACCAACCAGAGCTACATGACCTAGACACTCATACACCTGTTATAACTCAAGTAGATCATCCTAATAGCAAGTGGAATGAAAGACTCAGGAAATGGAAGAAAAAATGGTTGATCAACTCAAAAAGAGGGTAAAGGATGAACTCAAAATGACATTGAAGCCATGTGTGATCAGTTATCAATATCACCTTTCTTAGATGATAAAGAGTTGATGGTTCCACCATCCAAGTTATCAGATCTGAAATTCAAACTCTATAAGGGAATGAAGTATCATGTAACTTATGTTATACACTTCAAAATGGCCATAGCGCCAATATATGTAACTAAAGAGAAGAGGGATGCCATGTTTTGCAAGATCTTTACCTCTATTTTCCAAGAAATGATGCATAAATGGTTCATAGAGCTTCCTCCTAAAAGCATCAATATTTTTAACCAACTATTTAAGATTTTCATTACCAACTGTTCCTATAACAATCCTATATGTAAGGAGTCACATAACTTATTTTCCATCATCTTAGAAAATAAGGAGACAAGGGAGAGTTATATGAAGAGGTTTAAAATGAAAAAAATGGAGATCTCATAATGTCTTGACTCTATAGCCATTGTGGCCTTTAGAAAAGAAATCAAAAGGGACACTAGTTTATTCGTGGAATTGACTAAGCCTACCCCATGTTCTCTTGATGTTTTCTATAAGAAGGCCCAAAAATTTTTCAACATGAAGAAGGAATTGAAACCTTCGAGAACTTTATTGTCTAGACCATCAAAATAATCCACCATCAATAACAACGATAGTGGGGAAAGAAAACCATTTGTTGATGGATGCACTAACCCATCCTATCTCAAGCCAAATATATCTTCCAAGGATAGGCTAGGGATGTGAGGGAGGGCATTTTCTCCTTTTAGAGAGCTACCATTACGAGTGTCTCTAGATGATGCACTAAAGAGAATGGAAAGGATGGATGAAGTGTGGTGGCCATAATCCATGAGAACTCCTTAGATAGACCCCAACAAATACTATGCTTTCCTTAAGGACATAGGTCATTAGACCAAGGATTATGGACACCTTGAAAAGTTACCATGCTTAATTTCAAATTTTTTAACAATTTTTTAAAACAATTATGTTCATAATTTCATTTTTATTGTGTTTTATTTTATTTTGTTTGTGTGATTTAGTAATTTTCAGAATTTTAAGATTAGTTTTAAAAAATTTCTCACAAAAATTTATCATTTCCTTAAATCAAATTTAAGTAAACAATTAATTCTTTTGCAAAATTAGATTAATTTTTGAAAACATATCATGGAGAGTATGGTAATTAGTTAACTCCTTAGAGAGACCCCAACAAATACTATGCTTTCCTTTAGGACATAGGTCATTAGACAAAGGATTATGGACACCTTGAAAAGTTACCATGCTTAATTTCAAATTTTTTAACAATTTTTTAAAAAAATTATGTTCATATTTTCATTTTTATTGTGTTTGATTTTATTTTCTTTGTGTGATTTAATAATTTTTAGAATTTTAGGATTAGTTTTAAAAAATTTCTCACAAAAATTTATCATTTCCTTAAATCAAATTTAAGTAAACAATTAATTCTTTTGCACTATTAGATTAATTTTTGAAAATATATCATGGAGAGTACGATAATTAGTTAACTCCTTAGAGAGACCCCAACAAATACTATGCTTTCCTTAAGGACATAGGTCATTAGACCAATGATTATGGACACCTTTAAAAGTTACCATGCTTAATTTTAAAATTTTTAACAATTTTTAAAAAATATTATGTTCATATTTTCATTTTTAATGTGTTTGATTTTATTTTCTTTGTGTGATTTAGTAATTTTCGGAATTTTAGGATTAGTTTTAAAACATTTCTCACAAAATTTTATCATTTCCTTAAATCAAATTTAAGTAAACAATTAATTCTTTTGCACTATTAGATTAAATTTTGAAAACATATCATTGAGAGTATGGTAATTAGTTAGTTTTTGTAATGACTAGTATTTCTTGATAAGGTGTGAAAATTATATTAAACCCAAAATCGGTATCTAGGAATCAAATAATGAAAACTACCATTATGAGATATAATTTGAGCCTAATTTTCTTTATTCTGAGTGATAAATATTATTTTTTCTACTCTAAACACTTTTCTTATTTTTTCAGCATTATTAGATTATCTCTATAGGACTTAACATTGAATGTCTGGATTTTTACATCTTAATGAAGTGTTATATATTTATTTTTCATTTGCTTAAATTAAATTATTTAAGTAGAAATTGATAGTATATGTATTTATTCATTTATTCATAACTTTTATTAAAAAAGAGATATATCTAGGGTTACCTATACAAATACAAACAAAAAAGGCCAAATATTAACCACTCACCTTACCATATAAAAAATGTATAATCAGTACATGGGTTCGCTTTAAAAAAATGGATTCTCTTATAAAGAAAAATAATATAAGAGAAAGAAAGAAAAAAATAGAAAGAAAGATAGGAAAATGAATAGTATAATCTATATACTATGACACAAAAAGCTTAAATAGTTGTGAGAAATGGTTTAATGCAAAATAAAATATAGAAAGTAATTCCCTAAGAAATCATTGCATTTTCCTACATTTTCTAAAAGGTATATTTCTTGATATTTTTATTTGATGAATTTGATTTATGCATGAAAGTAACATATAATAATTTATAAATCCTTACATTCGATTCATTTCATGAAATCAACGTTAAAATAATACTTTAAGCCTTTTTTCTTTATACATATGTGAATATACATGTCATTTTTATACATAAACTTTTTCTCATATAAAGTAGTATGAGTGTTTGAATCTATAGGATTCAGTGGTTTTGAGATTATTGACTTGTGAGAAATAGAGTCGAAGCAAATTCAGATTCCTGATACTAAGTTTTGGTGAAATTAAATTAATACATTTTTTATATGAAATATGAAAAAACAAATCAACTAATTATTATAATAAATCATGAATGTTTAGGAAATGAAAATAATCTATGCTTAAGATTTTAATTATGAAATTTAAAAAAGATTATAGGTGTAATATATTTTTGTATTTCATTTTAGTTTTTTTTACTTTATAAATTTTAGTTAACTTCTTATTTTATTTGTTTTATTTTGTTTTCATTTTTTGCTAATGTTTATGGGTATCATTACTGAAAACCCTTAAGAGACTTAAACTCGTCCACTAGGGCAACTTATGGGTTTAAAGGCTTGTTGCATACGCTAAATGCAATCGTATCAATCCACAGAAGTGATTTAGGATAGTTTAATTTTTAGTTTTTATTGCTTCTCTTGTTACGAGACTAGCAAGAAGTTGGTTGGAGGTTGTGATAAGTGCTTAAAAAGCACTAAAATTACCATGATTTCATGTACTATAATTGATTAAATAGATTTATATTTGTATGATTTTATCATATTTTTATATAAATTTGTCTTTTTAGAATAACGGGTACTTTTATTGTTTTTAAAGTATTTTCATTCAAAACTAACTTAAAGACATGAAAAAAATACTAGAGGCAATACATCACAAATATATTTAGAGAAGAAATGAGGAAAAGTCAAAAAGATGGAAAAAATTGGACCTTGTATGATTTGAAAGTATGTTATGTCTACAACAACAAAGAAAAATCAAAAGTAATAACCGATAAAATTGATTACTAATGTAATAATAAAAAAACTACAATATCAAACAATAATTTATAAATTATAGATTAAGAAAACCTCAAAGAAATAATTATAAGATCCACACGGAGTCCATCAATGGAAACTCCATGCTCATCAAACCTCTCATCAAAATAAGCTTTTGTTGACTAAACTTGGAATCAATATATTAAGTCAGTTTCTTATAAAAATCATCAAAGTCAATATTCTATGTCTTCAATCCTTCATCCAAACCCTCTTTCCTACACTTCTTATTTTCTGTTAACTTCTCCCTCTACCAAACATCATCAACAGGTTCATATTGTGAATATCCAACTTGACTTTGGGACAAACCCAGCCAATTATAATAAATTACTTCAACATGTGACAACAAAGATTTAAAATACCTCATGTGCTAATATCGTAATCATGTGAACCTACAAAAAAAACACAACCTAATAAGTAACATTATCAAAATAAAATAATTATAACATCAAACATATTAATTCAAAATCTATTTAACAAGTTACATACAATGTAACATGTTATAACAATGTAATCTTTCGATGTAACATGTTACAAAACTCACCAAAAATTATTTAACATGTTACACCTAATGAAAAATAATGAAAAAAGTTGTTTAATACCTAAAACACACCAATAAAAATACAACAATTTAAAAATAAAACACTACCACGTAAGGTTTATTATGAATGACCTTGACTTGAGCTAGCTCTAACTTGATAATAGTCGACTACCTCAACATTGTTTGGAATTGGTTGTTCAAGCAAATAGTTAGTTTATTCTTAATATTTGGAATGACATCATATATCCAAACTTAGAATGTCAAACTAAGACTATATATTTGAAAACGAATCCTATTGTCCTTCTTTTGTTTCTACTTAGTTTTATCCTTTTTTGATCCATTACCAAAGCTGCATTACGCATATGCACATAATATTTGTTCAAGCTATCAAAAAGTAAGTTGAACACCATGTCACCTATGGTTATGAATTAAACTTATCCCATTCATTAGCCAATATCAATGATTCTCTACAAATAAATAATTTTTTTAGTTTACTAAGTAAATCGCACTCTAAGAAGTAAATCAAACAAATCATAACAATGTCTTCTTTTGCAACATCAACAAACTCAAAATCATAACCAATAACTTGCTTTCCTTTAGAAATCATACTACTTGATCCAACCTCCTTTGGTTTCGTACCACCCTTCTTTTTAAGAGTAGTAATGAAGCGAAGATTAGGCTTCTCAATGCAATACACCAAAAATCAAAATAGTTAATTGATGGACAAAATCGGCAATGCCGATCTTGCAAACACTTTGTTTTATATTTGTAAAACTCTCGCAAGTGCACAAATCATTTTATAGAAAATGACAAGTATATTCCTAAGGTCGATCTAAGGAAGGAATATATGTGGTTTTTAATTTATTATTCAAACTTTTAAAAATGAAATTAAATCCTAAACATCCTTTCACAATATTTTGATTTTTGTTTCCTAATCTAATAAAAAAATAAACATATATATGATTCAATAAACAATAATGTAAATTTTGATCATTCATAATAGTGGAGTATTTATGGGTATAATAATTAACTTAATTATATGTGCTCTTATTATTTAGGTTATTAAATATATAAATTGATATTTGTTGATTTTCTCTCTTTGGTATGAAAATATCCTTAGGTGGTACCCAAGTTCTTTTGTTTAATATTAACTAACTAATATCTTTAGGCGGGACCTATTAATTAATTAAGTATTAAATTTCAATGTTATTTCTAAGAAAATAGCGAAACATCTAATCATAGCATTAGGCAGAGTCAATTAATTAGACTTTATTCAAGGTGTCCAAATTAAACTGAAGAATTTAATTATCCAAACACTAACTTTAAAGTTTTAAAATCATTATTAAAAATATATCATCAATACATTTTCAAATAATAACTCTTATAAAAAAAATTTGAAATAAAGCTTCATTCTAACTACCGGGCCAATTTACCAACAAATAAAAGAACAATACTCTAAATCAAACCGGATAATTAAACCTTTAATCTAATTTTTAGATTTAAGTTTATAATGAATAATAATATATTTCTCTCTAACATCCTTAATATAAAATCTTGAATAAAAATAAAATCAACTTATTTTATAAAAATGTTTTACCTATTTAATATTTTATAAGCATAACCACATTATTATTATATTATTTTTATAAACAACTAGTCATATTAAATTCAATCACAGACAAATTAAACATAACATATAAGAATAAAACATAAAAAATAACTGTAAGAATTTATTTTAAAATTATACCTCAAAAGAATCCCTACAAAACTTTGATGCTAATTCTGTTATTGGAAAACCTCCAAACACATTTGCATTTCTATTTATTGAATCAAAAATCAAAAATTTATAAAAACATAACTAGTTCTTCTCTAAAAAGGACATTGAAACTTAAAAAAACTAAAAAATAGAGAGAGAAAATATTTTGAGGGATTTGAGGGATGATTTTTATAATGGGGGAGATAGTCCTTTTATAGAAGAGAAAAAAGCCAAAAATATGGTGGGGAAATATTTCAAAAATTGATTTTGGACACGTTTAGACAGGCTGGCATACATGTGGGGGGTGATATTTACGGTATACTTGCATTGGCATAGGTGCAGGCGTATGCGAGCACGTGCGGGACATGGCACGAGCTTATGTTGGGTGTGTGCTGGTTGTGTGCGTTGGCATGTGTTGGGCATGTGCTAGCTGCGCATGGGAATGTGCTGGGCATCTGCCCATGCGAGACTGGACATGAATATACACGACTGTATGCGGGACAAGTATGGTGTGTGCGGCTTGGGGCATTTTTTACCTTTTAAACCCATTTTGTCCAATTTTTCCATTTTTTTTACTTTTACTCATTTTGTTTTCTCAACATATTTGTGATATATTACCTCCGATATTTTTCTTTGAGTCTTTAAATTGTTTTTGAATGAAATATATTAGCAAGCCATTAACTCCTAGGTTGTCTTAGTGGATGAGTTTAAGTCTTGTTAGGGTTTTCAGTAATAATACTCACAAACATTAACAAAAAAAAATGAAAACAAAATAAAACAAGTTAACTAAAATTTAAAATAAAGTAAAAGGACTAAAATAAAATAAATAAATGAAATACAAAAAAAATTCATGTTTATAATCTCTTTTAAATTTCATAATTAAAATCTTAAGCATATATTATTTCAACTTCCTAAACATTCATGATTTATTATTGATGCGTATTTTTGCAAGTGTACGAATCGTTCAAGTAATAAAGTGTACAAAAGTACGGATATCGAACCCACAAGGAATGGCGTTACTAAGTACCGAAATTGACTAATCCTAATTTTATTTGAAAACCGAATTTTTGAATTTGTTTAAGAAGTAAATTAACTTAAAACTAATGCAAATAACAAAATTTAATGTTGTTCACAAATGATTAAAAACGCTAAGGCATTTGATTTCGCTAAATCAATTCAATCCGATTTCAAGTTATGCTATATGAGAATCAAAGTTAAAAGTGATGGTTGAAAAACCCAAATTTACCTAATACTCTCTCTCGAGTTATATTAGAATTACTTATCTATGAAAACCGACTATATTTCTATGAAGATTTAATCACAAACAATCACATTACGATTTATGGAATTTCTAGAATAACCACATACATCATGCATTAGTTCTCACACTCGCATTCAACATACGGTATTTATCACAAGAAGCGTTCATTACACATCTCCTCTCGGTCTCAATATAATGCAACAAATCATTTAAATCTTGATCAGAAATTTAAAAGTATTAAGCATGGAAATAAATACTCAACTTGAAAACAATGAATTCATATAACGATAACACAAGAAATCAGATTTTCATGATTCAACTACATCATAGCCTTAGCAAAAACGAATTAGTTCATAACGAAAATAAGAACAAACATATTCTCAATTGAATCCATGAACAAACAATCTGAATAAAATGCAGAAAATGTAGAAAATAAAAGCTAAGGAGAAGAGATGAAAAACTCTTAAAGAGGAAGACTTGGTAGCAACAATGGTGATGATCCTTCAAGCTTCTCCAACCTTTCTCTCCAAAATTTCATTTTCTCCTGCAAAAATAACTCAATTCTGCTCTCTCTGCCGTCCCCCTCTTTCTCCATCATAATGTATATATAGATCTAGGGTTTGGGGGGCAATTTTGGAACAAAACAACAAAAGAAATGTGTTTTCGGACGAAACTCGCCGGCGGCGACATTATTCTCGCCGCGGCGAGATTTCTGGAAATTTAAATTTTGTTTTTCTGATTTTGGCCGGCGGCCAAATTAATGTGGCCGGCGGCTAGATTATTTGGCTGGCGGCCAACTCAATGTGGCCGGCGGCAATATTATTTGGCCGGCAGCGAGAATTATTTGGCCGACGGCGAGATTAGTTTACCTAATTTGTGCTCTCGGGAAGATTTTTGCCAAGATTTTCGCCGGCGGCTAGATGAATATGGCCAGCGGTGAGATTCACTTGGCCAAAATCCGTGCTTCCTGCATGATTTTCAACATTTTCTCCGTAAGGTTTTCGCTGGCAGCGAGAATACTCTCGCCGGCGGCGAAATTCCAAATTTTGAAATTTTGTTCTCTTTTTATTTTCATTCAATCCCGATCATTGTACTTTGTCCCTAACTTCTCCAAAATCATGATTTTACCTGAAATTGCACTTTAAACACGAAATACCCATGAAATGACATTTGTTTATTAAATAATCAAATAAACACAATTTTCACACAAATATCAACATTTAAATCATAACAAAAATGCAATAATTTAGCTCTTATCAACAACCCCCAACCAGCTTCTTGCTAGTCTCTAGCAAGAAAAGCGATCTATTTAATAAATTCAAATAACACATTAAGAGAAACTTCAAAGAAAATTTTATTCTATTTACAAAATTACATTAAGCGTATGCAATAAGCCTTTAAACCCCTACACTACTAAGAGGGACGAGTTGTAGTCTCGTGAGGGCTTCCAGTGATGATACCCACAAACATCTTACCTATAACTATCCTAACTTAAAACAATAAAATCACACAAAATTAATTTGCACAAATGTCTCAAAAATTGTAAATAACACACAACACATAGAATAATTAAATGCCACCTAAGCTTTAAGAAATCTCAAATGCCAATTTCACTTTTGTTATTGACTCTTAAACATCCATCAAACCACAAACCAACAACCATAATGCCCAGATAATATTATGCAGAACATCCACAAACAAAAGGTGAAATCTCAAACTCCATAGGCTCACTCTTCAAAACTCTCTCCACTAATGAAGAAAAATACACCACTTCGGATCAATAGGACTTATTAGGCTTGTAATGTTAGGCTTAGGTATTTGGTTAAGAAAGAACGGGAAGTGTCAAAATACAAATAATAGCACTTATTAGATTAAACACAACCAATTAAGTAAAAGAGTAACACCATTTAACCCAAATTGTTTCTTCCGATCATAACCCATTTTTCCAAAGATAAACAATAATTCTTCCTCAATATTTCACCTCAATACATCCATTACTAACACTCTTTTATTTACTAGAGTGTGAAGGCCCTTTTTTCTCTTTTTTTTTTCTTTTTTTTTCTTTTCTTCTCTTTTTTTTAAACATAACCCCCAACCAATTTCTTCCAATATATGTGAAAGATGTCTTATTTTTTTTTATCCTTACTCCAATTTCTCTTGAAAAGTTTGTGTTCAAAATTAAGTGCTCTTAACAAATAAGGTAGGAATTATATATATATATATAAATATATATATATATATATATATATATATATATATTTGGCTCAAGAAAAGGTAGGTTATAGAAGGCAAAAAAGAAAGAAAAAATAAGGCTAACAATATATTTAAATAGGCTCAAAGAGGTAACTAGTGAAATAAGGATAACAAGGTAGGCTTAAAATGGCACAATCGATCCAAAAATGGCCTCCATCATCTGCTAAACAGTGCAATCCCAAATTATTTTGCCTCAAGAGGTTTTCAAATGAGTTCTAGAGTTTGTTGAGATCACAAAAATTTCCATGAAAAGTTCGCATACATAAGACTTCTAGCATTTAGACTAATCAACCAAATCATACCACATACCAAAAGAGTTGCCAACTAAGTAAAATCAACATTTGAAATTATCTTTAAACCAAAGCAAAATTTAATGTCTTCTAAAAGCTACTTGTTATCACAATCACATTATTATCATCAACGTGCAAATTAAAATAAGTAAAATGCAAAAAAAATAAAAAAAAAAAATAAAAGAAATTAAATCAAAATGCGTAAAAATAAATGGAAAATCAAAATTAAACACAAATAAACACACAAACAAAATTAATAAAAATGAAGGGAAGAAAAGATTTACCATTTACCGCACCCCCAACCAAAACCTTACATTGTCGTCAATGTAAGAAAGAAAAACTACAAATGGTTTTTTTTACCTACAAGACAAATAAAATAAGCAAATTTAATTAAAAATAAAATTATCATAAAATGAAGTGCAAAATTTAAAATTTCTAAAATAAAATGAGATAAAAGATGAGAAAACAAATCTGATGGGTTGCCTCCCATTAAGCGCTTTAAGTTATAGTCATTAGCTAGACTTTATGTCATATTTCTACTTGCTGAATTCTCCGTCAAAATATGGCCTCAACCGTTGTCCATTTACCTTGAAAGTTCCCTTTGTTTCATGACTGATCTCAATTGTTCCATAAGGAAACACCTTGGTTACTAGAAAAGGTCCTGACCAACGAGATTTTAGTTTTCTTGAAAAAAAGTCTGAGATGGGATTTATAAAGCAGCACTTTTTGTCCCACCTCAAAGTTTTGCCTCAAAATGTGCTTATCATGCCAAACCTTCGTCTTGTCCTTGTATATTCGGGAATTCTCATAAGCATCATTCCTCATTTCATCCATCTCATTTGTTGCAGATTTCACAAGGTAAGCTTCTAGTGGTAGCAATGGAGTTCTCTCCTAAAACGTTTCCGAGATTAACTTGTCAAGAGTGTTAATTTGAAAACAAGAATGTACCTCACTTGGAAATTTCATTGCTTCAAAAACATCAAAAGTCACTTGTTCATCTTGCACCCATAGAATGAGCTTTCCTTGCTGAACATCAATCAATGTTCTTCCAAACAGCAAGGAACGGTCTCCCAATATCAACGGTACCTCTCTATCTTCCTCCATGTCAAGCACCACACGAAATCTACAGGAAAATAAATTTGTCAACTTTAATTAAAACATCCTCAATTACCCCTCGAGGATATTTCACCGATCGATCCGCTAATTGTAGAGAGATTGAAGTGGGTTTTACTTCTCCTGTGCCTAGTTTTTCGAAAATAGAAAGTGGCATCAAATTAATGCTTGCTCCTAAATCACATAGGACTTTATCAAAATTGCAACTTCTTATAGTACAAGGTATAGTAAAATTTCCCTGGGTCTTTCAATTTGCTGGGCGCTTTTCTTTGAAGAATCGCACCGCACTCCTCATTTAGCATGACAGCTTTCATAATCTCCCAACTTCCTCTTCTTTGATAGAATTTCCTTCATGAATTTTGCATACTGGGCATTTGTTCCAACATCTCTCGCAAAAGGAATGTTAATATGCAATTTCTTAAAAATATCCAAAAATTTATCAAATTGATTATCAAGATTTTTCTTATTCAATCTTTGAGGATATGGGATAAGTGAGGCTCATATTTCTCGTGATTTTAAAAGGTTGAACATCTCTGGGATGTTGATGGATTTTCTTTAGATTTTTCCATCATTTTCTATGATTTCCTCTTGCCATTCAAGTTCTTTACCGCTTCTCAACGTGATAGCCTTTACATGCTCTTTGGGATTTATCAGTGTCACTAGGAAATGATCCTTGAGACCTTTCTCAAGTAACTGGCTTTGAAAGCCGCCCTAGTTGGTTTTGGATGTCCCCTTTGTATCGTCTTGATTTCTAAAATTTGTTCTTGTCTCCTCAATGAACTTTCCCAAAATTCCTTCCAATCTGCTTGTTTCTTCTCTTGGGGTTGGTAGGAAGATGATGAAGGTTTGAATCCCTTCGGGTATTTCCCTATGACAAATTTGGATAATTTCTCCAACCCGGATTGTAGGTGTTCGAATACGGGTTATGTCGAGGTTTTTGGAAATTTGAAACATAATTTGTTTGCTCAAAGATTTGGTGAAGCAAATGGATTTCCAGCTTGGCACTCTATACTAGCATGATTTCCACCACATAAATCACATTGTGTAGTTGGTTTGGATTCGAATTTGGATGACAAAGAATCCATCTTTCTTGAAAGAGCAGCAACTTGAGCCGACAAAGCATTCACTAAATCAATTTCATGCACTAATGCTAGTCTTTTTGCAATTACCCGCTCTAAATGCCACTGATTGTTGTTTTCTGCCATAATCTCTAACAACTCATGAGTATCCTCCGGTGTTTTTCCCATTAAAGACCCTTCAGCTGCAGCATCAATCATTGCACGATAGTTTGAAACCAACCCATTATAAAATGTAGAGACTTGCAGCCAAATTGGTATACCATGATGTGGGCACTTCCTCAACATTTCTTTGAATCTTTCCCAAGCTTCATACAATGATTCTTGGTCATATTGTGTAAAAGATGTGATTTCATTCCTCAATTTTTCTGTCTTAGCAGGAGGAAAGAACTTGGACAAGAATTTCTGAACCAATTCATTCCCTGTTGTAATTGATCCCGGTGGTAATGAGTTTAGCCACTCCTTGGCTTTATCCCGAAGTGAAAAAGGAAAAACCCTCAATCTTATAGCATCTTCAGACATACCATTTATCTTGTAAAGATCACTCACCTCTAAAAAGTAAGCAATATGTGCATTTGGATCATCCTTTGACATTCCCCCAAACTGATTTGATTGAACCATTTGGATAAAGGATGGTTTTATCTCAAAGTTATTTGCTTGAACAGTTGTCCTCCTTATACCCGAAGTAGTTCTAACAACATCGCACAAAAAGATAATCCTCAAAGCTCTATGATTTCCACCTCCTCAACAAATGGTGGATCCATAGTTGATTGTCTATTAGAAGGTGAGGTTGAACGCCTTCTCTCTCGGTTTAGACGCCTAAATGTTCTATCAATCTCTGGATCAAATGGAAATTGGTTAAGGCTTCTTGTACGTCTCATACAACAATCCAACAACCAAAAAATTAACTAGCACAAAAACAACACAAAGTTACCTTTTTTTATGATAATTAAAATAAAAGATCAAAATAAACAAAATTAAAAAGGAAACAATGATAAAGCAAATTAACTTCAAATTAAAACTAAGATTAGGTAGTATCGATATTAATAAAATCAAACCATTCCTCGGTAACGGCGCCAAAAACTTGATGCGTATTTTTGCAAGTTTACGAATCGTTCAAGTAATAAAGTGTACAAAAGTACGGATATCGAGCCCACAAGGAATGGCGTTACTAAGTACCGAAATTGACTAATCCTAATTTTTTTTGAAAACCGAATTTTTGAATTTGTTTAAGAATTAAATTAACTTAAAACTAATGCAAATAACAAAATTTAATGTTGTTCACAAATGATTAAAAACGCTAAGGCATTTGATTTCGCTAAATCAATTCAATCCGATTTCAAGTTATGCTATATGAGAATCAAAGTTAAAAGTGATGGTTGAAAAACCCAAATTTACCTAATACTCTCTCTCGAGTTATATTAGAATTACTTATCTATGAAAACCGACTATATTTCTATGAAAATTTAATCACAAACAAGCACATTACGATTAATGGAATTTCTAGAATAACCACATACATCATGCATTAGTTCTCACACTCGCATTCAACATACGGTATTTATCACAAGAAGCGTTCATTACACATCTCCTCTCGGTCTCAATATAATGCAACAAATCATTTAAATCTTGATCAGAAATTTAAAAGTATTAAGCATGGAAATAAATACTCAACTTGAAAATAATGAATTCATATAACGATAACATAAGAAATCAGATTTTCATTATTCAACTACATCATAGCCTTAGCAAAAACGAATTAGTTCATAACGAAAATAAGAACAAACATATTCTCAATTGAATCCATGAACAAACAATCTGAATAAAATGCAGAAAATGCAGAAAATAAAAGCTAAGGAGAAGAGATGAAAAACTCTTAAAGAGGAAGACTTGGTAGCAACAATGGTGATGATCCTTCAAGCTTCTCCAACCTTTCTCTCCAAAATTTCATTTTCTCCTGCAAAAATAACTCAATTCGCTCTTCTCGTCCCCCTTTTCTCCATCATAATGTATATATAGATCTAGGGTTTGGGGGCAATTTTGGAACAAAACAACAAAAGAAATGTGTTTTCGGACGAAACTCACGGCTGGCGACATTATTTCGGGCCACATGGCGAGATTTCCGGCAATTAAAATTTTTTTCGATTTTTGGCCGAGCCAAATTAATGTGGTCGGCGGTAGATTATTTGGTCAAGGATAACTCAATGTACGGTGGCAATATTATTTGGCCGGCGGCGAGAATTATTTGGCCGGCGGCGAGATTAGTTTACCAAAATTTGTGCTCTCGAGAAGATTTTCGCCGGCGGCGAGATTCACTTGGCCAAAATATGTGCTTCCTGCATGATTTTCAACATTTTCTCCGTAAGGTTTTCGCCGGCGGCGAGAATACTCTCGCCGGCGGCGAAATTCCAAATTTTGAAATTTTATTCTCTTTTTATTTTCATTCAATCCCGATCATTGTACTTTGTCCCTAACTTCTCCAAAATCATGATTTTACCTGAAATTGCACTTTAAACATGAAATACCCGTGAAATGACATTTGTGGATTAAATAATCAAATAAACACAATTTTCACACAAATATCAACATTTAAATCATAACAAAAATGCAATAATTTAGCTCTTATCAATTATAATAATTAGTTGAAAATCATTTTCATAATTCATACCAAAAATGTATCAATTTAATTTCTCCCAAACTTATCCGAATTTGCTTCGACTCTATTCCTTACATGTAAATACTCTCAAAAACATTGAATCCTATGAGATCAAACACTTATACTAATTTATATGCAAAAGAGTTTATGTATAGAAATGAACTAATATATTTGCATATATATAAAGAAGAAAGACTCAAAGTGTTATTTCAACATTGATCTTATGAAAGGAATAAAATGTAAGGATTTATAAAATATTATACATTACTTTCATGCATCAATAAAATTCATTAAATAAATATATCAAGTAATATGCCTTTTAGAAAAATGTAGGAAAATGCAAGGACCTCTTAAGGAATTAATTCTTATATTTTCTTTTGCATTAAAACGTTTCTCAAACCTGTTTAGGCTTTTTTTTATCATAGTATATAGATTATACTATTCATTTGTCTTTTTCTTTCTATTTTTTTCTTTCTCTTACATTCCTCTTTTTATAAGAGAATCCATTTTCTTAGAGAATGGACCCATGTACAGATTGTACATTTTTTATATAGTAAGGTGAGTGGTTAATATTTGGATTTTTTATTTGTATTTGTATAGATAACCCTAGATATAACTCTTTTTTAACAAAAGTCATACATGAATGAAGAAAGACATATACTATCAATTTCTACTTAAATCATTTAATCTAAGCAAATGAAAAATAAATATATAACACTTTATTAAGATGTAAAAATCCAGACATTCAATGCTAAGTCCTATAGAGATCATCTAATAATGCTGAAAAAAATAAGAAAAGTATTTAGAGTAGAAAAAATAATATTTATCACTCAGAATAAAGGATAATGGGCTCAAAATATTTCTCACAAGGATAGTCTCCACTATTTGATTCCTAAACACCGATTTTGGGTTTAATATAATTTCCATACCTTATCAAGAAATACTAGTCATGACAAAAACTAACTAATTATCACATTATTTCATGATATGTTTTGGAAATTAATCTAATATTGTAAAAATACGTAATCATCGTTTTAATTTAATTCTAAGACATAATCAATTTTTGTGAAAAAAAAAATTTGAACACTACTCTAATTTACCTAAACACACAAATAAAGAAAGTAACACATCTATATAAAAGAAAACAAATAAATTAAAGGAAACAATTAATGTGAAAATACACAACTAAATAAGAAAATTAAGGGCACATTGTTTATAAAAAAATTTAAATTTTTCCTAATTTGTATAACTTTTAAATCCTTCCACCCCAACCTAAAATATACATTGTCCTCAATGTAAAAAATGTAAATAGTAAAAAAAGAAGGGATAGAAAAGTTACCAAATTGCTTTATGTGTTAAGGATTTTGATGGAAAATGCTAGTGCATCCAACATCATATTTGAATCATACAAACACGTGCTCTAACACATCTTAACAAGCAATTATTTTATGCAATAAAATAAACAAAGTGCTCATAAAAGAAAACAAATTAATAAAACAAACTAAATTGCTTAAAATAAAATAAAATTACCTTTCAATGATGGGTTGTCTTTCATCCAACGCTTAGTTTAACATCTTAGCAAAACGTATCATCATGATGCTAAGGATCAATTTATCAATATGGAATCCATGTCAGCCATGTTTTTTTCTCCTTCTAAATAAGGCTTTGCACAGTACCCATTGACTTTGAAAGTTATTTGTGTCTTTGGATTCAATAACTCTATTGCTCCTTGTGAAAGAACTTGGATAATTGTGTAAGGTCCATCCCATCTTGATCTTAATTTTCCTGGAAACAATCTCAAACGAGAGTTAAATAAAAGAACTTTCATTCCAGGAAGAAAGGACTTAGGAACTAGTCTCTTATCATGATATCATTTAGTACGCTCTTTGTATAATTTTGCATTTTCATAGGTCTCATCCCTAATATTTTCCAACTCATTAAGATGGAGCATTTTTTTTTCTCCTGCTTTATCTAAATCCATGTTCAGCTCTTTAATTGCCCAATAAGCCTTGTCTTCGAGTTCAATGGGAAGATGTCATGCTTTCCCAAAGAATAACCAGTGAGGGCTCATCTGAATGGATGTTTTGTAAGTTATGCGGTATGCCCATAAGGCATTATTCAACTTGATTACCTAGTCCTTTCTTGAAGAATGCACAGTGCGTTTTGAAATTCCTTTGATTTTCCTATTACTTACTTCCACTAAATTGAAAGTTTGAGGATGATATGGAGTAACTATTCTATGTGTGATGTTGTACTTTTTCAGTACTCCATCAAAGATTTTGTTACAAAAATGGCTACCCCCATCACTTATCATAGCTATAGGCATTTCGAACCTGCTAAATATTGAATACTTTAAGAATTTTACAACATTAGCATTATTGGTTTTAGTTGGGATAACTTCTAACCATATGGATACATAATCTATAGTAACCAAAATATATTGAAAACGATTGGATGGGGGAAAAGGACTTATAAAGTCAATCCCCTATACATCAAAGAGTTAAACAACTAAATTAGATGTCAAAGGAATTTTATCTTTTTTGCTTATGTAGCCTATTCTTTGACATCTATCACATTGTGCACAAAACATAAGAGCATCTTTAAAAGAGTAGGTCAAAAGAATCTAGATTGTAATACCATATAGGTTGTTATTTTGCCACCAAAATGGCCCCCACAATGAAGTTTATGACAAAAAGTCAGAATGCTCTTATGTTCTTCTTTAGGTACACATCTTCGGATGACTTGATCTTGACCAATCTTGTATAAATAAAGGTCACTCCAAAAATAGTCATTGATAATTTTAAAGAACCTTTTCTTGTCCTAATATGAAGTGTTAGGTCTCAAAACACCAATGGTAAGATAGTTTATAATATCAACATACCATGGATTTGGACTCATTGAAAATAATTGTTCCTCAAGAAAGGTTTCAACTATATCTTCATTACTCTCACCTTTAAGATAATTGAAGTTAGAAAGCAATCTAGACAAATGGTCAGCTACTAAGTTTTCACAGTCTTTCTTGTCCTTGATTTCTAGGTCAAATTCTTGTAAGAGTAAGGCCTACCTGATTAATCTTGGCTTGGCATTCGGATTACTTAATAGGTATCTTAAATCAGCATGATCAGAATGTACAATCATGTTAGATCCTACTAAATAAGACCTGAATTTGTTTAAAGAAAACACTATAGCTAAGAATTCCTTTTCAGTGGTGGTATAATTCATCTAGGCGTCATTAAGTGTTTTGCTAGCATAGTAGATGATATACAAACACTTATCCACTCTCTATCCCAATCATACTCTGATAGCATAATTGGAAGCATCACACATTATTTCAAAGGGTAAAGACCAATTTGGTGCCATAATAATAGGGGCATATGTTAGTTTCTCTTTCAAGGTATTAAAGGCAATATGGCAGTCATCGTTGAAATCAAAATAAACATCTTTTGATAACAGATTATATAAGGGACAAATTATTTTAGAGAAATCTTTAATAATTCGTCTGTAAAATCCTACATGTCCTATGAAGCTTCTTATTCCCTTAACAAATGTAAGGGGAGGTAATTTAGAAATCAATTCAACTTTTGCCTTATCAACTTTAATAAATTTGTTTGAAATGATGTGTCCTAACACTATCCCTTGTTGAACCATAAAATGAATTTTCTCCCAACTAAGGGTTAGATTGCATTCAATGCATCTTTCTAAAACCAAAGTCAATTTATGTAAGCAATCATCAAATGAGTTTCCAAGGATAGAGAAATCATCTATGGAAACCTCAATGAATTTTTCCACCATGTTCGAGAAGATAGACATCATACATCTCTTGATCATGGCAGGGGTATAGTGATCACCACACACGAAGTTTGTGCAATGAATACACAAGTATACGTATCACAACAAGTACTATAATGATAAGAAAATATCGTTCCAAATGAGATTATTTTATTATAAACTAATTTTTAAAACTAAAAAAATAAAAATAAATTTTTATGTGTTTTTATATTTTAAGGAAGTAAAATTAAAATAACTAAAAGTAAATATAAATAATTAATTAAATCAGATCTGGTAATTAAAAAGATATATGAGAAAATATCTAGGAATATTTAATCCCCCAATTTTTTAAATATATGAATGGCTAAAATCCCTCCAAAATAATTATCAACTAATTACATGATCAATTAAATCTGACCTAGCATGTATTCATCTCTCAAGTAAACTACACACTATATAGTAATTAATTTAATCACACTCTCATGAAAATTAAATTGCATACTACTCATTAAGTTTATCAATTATGGATTACATACATAAGAATCATACAGCTCTGCCTAGAAACTATGCATGTTATTCAATCAAGACAAACAATTAAATAATTCTCTCAAATATATTTAATTGCCTCTATAGATAAATTTTTGCCCAAACAATTAATAGCATACAAATCAGATTAAATAAGTGAAAATTGGGCTCAAAAGATCCCTAGATTAATAAATAAAATACACATAATTGTGTTCATAAAGCTCATATTTTGCATAAAAGAAGACATAAAAATTAATAAAGAAAAGAGTAGAAGAAGAAATACAATCAATCCATTGAATTGTAGAATTAATCTCCTCTTGAATCTCCACCAAAATTGTGTTCTCTCTTGATTTTTTTTGTATTTTTCTCTCTTTTTAGCTCCAAAAATTGACCAAAATTATGCTAATGGAATCCACTTAGGGTTTATTGAGTGATTAGGGGCTTAAATATAGCTCACGTGTGATCTAGACCGTCATATTAGCTTCAGATCAAGGGTTACGATCAAAATAAGCAAAATTGACAGTGCTAGCCAATCACAGCACGACACGTGGCATCATAAATTCATTGGAAAAATCAGAGTGTGACACATGGAAAGGGAGAATGGTCAGAGTCAACACTCGTTGAGTCAGCGCCACTAAGTGCAATGCGATTAGTGGAAATGGATGGCATGTCCCACGTTAGTGCCTGAACTCGGATTAAACTTCATGCTAACAAGTGGCGTGCATTTTTTCCTCCTCACATGCGGTATAATGTGATTCACTTTATGTTCTTATGTGGATTGCTCAGTTAGTTCTGTTGTTTGCATGGTAGGCCACGTGGTAGCTCCTGATTGGTCTTACGTTAAAAATTCATAAAAATTTCAAAAAAATTCAAAAATTGTATTTTCTCCCCTTTTCACTAAAAAGTTTATATTTTAATATTTTTATCCTCAAAAATATTATTTATTAAATAAAAGGTAAATATTAAGTAAAAAAGTGTGCTAATAACTCTACTTAAATAGAGTCATCATATAGCATAACCCAAATGGCATTCTTCGAAAAGAAAATGTCTCAAAAGGACATGTAAATGTGGTCTTTTCCTGATCTTCTGGTGCTATGGATACTTGATAATATTCGAACAATCCATCTAGAGAATAGTAAAATATGTACCCAACTAATCTTTCCAACATTTGATCAATGAATGGAAAAGGAAAGTGATAATTTTTTGTATATAAATTTAGTTTCTTGAAATCGATGCACATTCTCCATCTAGTGATAACTCTAGTGGGTACTAATTCTCTTTTGTCATTTTTAACAACTGTTATCCCAGATTTCTTAGGTACCACATACACTGGACTAATCCACTTACTATCGACAATAGTGTAGATAATTCCTTCTTCTAACAATTTAAGAATTTATTTTTTAACTACCTCTCTCATGTTTGGGTTTAGTCTTCTTTGGGCCTTTCGTACGGATTTAGCACTATCCTCCAAGTTGATATTATTATTACACATGGTGGGACTAATGCCTCTTGAATCCCCGATACTTCAACCTATTGCTTTCTTAAATTTCTTAAGCACTTTTATAAGTTATTTTTCTTGGGTTTTGGTCAATGTTGAAAAAATTATCGCTGAATAAGTTTCTCCTTCTCCTAGAAACACGTATTTTAAGAGCTTAGGTAAGTCTTTGAGTTCAAGTTCAGATGGATTGGCCTCTTTACTAGATGGGGAACTATGTAGATTTAAGAGTGTACTAGATTTTGTCATTAGTTCATCACTATCTAGTTGTTCAAGGTACCTCTTAGTTTCCTCATCTAAACCTTCTTCGACCTCTTCAAGTGTAAGAAAAGTTTCAAGCTTATCTTCTATTTTGGTTTGGGAAAAGGTGATGAGTGCTCAAAAAGCACTAAAATAACCATGATTTTATGTACATTAATTGATTAAAAATATATATATTTATATGTTTTATCATATATTTATATAAATTTTTCTTTTTCGGAATCATGGGTATTTTTATTGTTTTTTAGGTATTTTGGCTTAAAAACGCAATTTAAAGACTCAAAGAGGAATACTTGAAGCAATCCATCACAAATATATTAATAAATAAGTGGCAAAAGGTCAACAAATATGGAAAAATTGGACAAAATGGGTCGAAAAGGTCAAAAATGTCAAAAAGGAGAAAATCGCGCGCCGAAAGAGTCTATCTGGCGCGCCGGCCTGTGCAATGCGACTGGCGCGTGTACTGTTCTTACGCGCCTGTACCCCTCACGCGCGCCCACCCCCTTTCGCCCCATTTTTCACGTGCAGCCGCCCCCATGACGTCATACTGACGTCATTAATGACCTCATCATTTCCATTACGCGTTTTTGCATTTTTTAACATTTTTTTAACATTTTTTTACTCATTTTTTCTCTCCATCCTCACCTATAACATGTAAGAATAAAGAATAAAAAATAATTGTAAAGAAAATAAAATCCTTACAGAACTTCGATGCCATTCCCGTTGCTAGAAAACCTCCAAACGGAATTTGCACTCCCATTTATTGAATCAAAAAGCTAATAAATTACAAAAACATAACTAGTTCTTCCCAAAAAGGGAAGAACATAAAATTAAGAGAAACTAGCTAAAACATAAGAAAAACTAAAAAAAAACCTAAAAACTAAGAAATGGAGAGAAAGAAAGAAGAGAGAAGTGTGTTTTGAGGTGAAGGGAAGGGGGGTATTTATAGATGAGGATGGAGAGAAAGAATGAGTAAAAAAAATGTTAAAAAATGCAAAAAGCGCGTAGTAAAATCGAGGTCATTAATGATGTCGGCATGACGTCATAGAGCGGTTGCACGTGAAAAACGGGCGAAATGGAAGTCGGGCGCGCGGAGGGAAGGCCGGTTGTGCGCGGATGAACAACGGTACCACGCGCACGGTTGTGTGCGGATGAAGCAGTAGCCGCCCCGCTGGTGAGGCGGCTTGCGCGCGGGATAGTGCCACTCGGGCGCGATTTTCCTTTTTGACTTTTTTGACCTTTTCGACCCATTTTGTCCAATTTTTCCATCTTTGTTGACCTTTTCCCACTTATATATTAATATATTTGTGATGTATTGCTTCAAGTATTCCTCTTTGAGTCTTTAAATTGCGTTTTTAAGCCAAAATACATTCGAAAAATAATAAAAATACCCGAGTGATTCGAAAAAGACAAATTTATATAAATATATGATAAAACATATAAATATATATATTTTTAATCAATTAATGTACATAAAATCATGGTTATTTTAGTGCTTTTTGAGCACTTCATCACAACCACGACGAACTCTTGCTAGTCCACTAGCAAGAGAAGCGATAAAAACTAAAAATTAAACTATCCTAAATCACTTCCGTGGATTGACACGGTTTGCATTAGCCTATGCAACAAGCCTTTAAACCCCTAGGTTGCCCCGATTGGAGCGAGTTTGAGTCGTGAGGGTTTTGATAATGATACCCACAATCATTGAACTAAATGTAAAAATCAAAAGAAACAATAAAAACAATCAACTCAAAACTAAAATTACAACAAAATCAAAATTTAATTTTTAAGAATAAGAGTAAACAACATATCACAAAAATGTGTCATACTTTTTAATCTCTTTAAGATCATAATTAAAATCTCAAGCATAAGTTATTTTAATCTCTTTAAACAATAAATGATTTATTATAATAATTAGTCGAAAATCATTTTCATATTTCATGTCAAAAATGTATCAATTTAATTTCACCCAATTCTCGGTGTCATGAATCGGCAATTAATTCGACCCTATTCCTCACAAGTCAATACTCTCAAAACACTGAATCCTATGGGTTCAAACACTCATACTAATTTATATGCGAAAGAGTTGATGTATAGAAATGAACTAATATGTTCGCATATGTATAAAGAATAAAAGCTCAAAGTGTTATTTTAACATTGATCTCATGAAAGGAATCAAATGTATAAATTATAAAGATATCATATATATAAATTATTTTCATGCATAAATCAAAACCATTAAGAAAGAATTTCAAGATTATGCCTTTTACAAATGAAGAGAGTGCAATGACTTTTTAGGGAATTATTTCCTATATCTTTCTTTTGTAATTAACTTTTACTCACAACTTTGTAGGCAATGTGTGTTATAGTATGTAGATTATACTATATATTCTTTATCTCTCTATTTTTTTCTGAAGATATTTCTCAATATATGTATTTTAGAGAGTCAACCCATATACAGATTGTACATTTTTTTTTTGGATTTTGGTGAGTGGTTAATTTTGTGGCTTTTCTGTTTGATCTTGGTTTAGGTAACCCGAGATATGTCTTTTTTCTGTAGCAGTCATGCATGAACGAGATATAAGCATATACTATCAATTTCTACTCAAATCATTTAATCTAAGCAAAATAATAAAAATATATGATACTCTATTAAGATGAGAAAAAAATTCATACATTCAATGCTTAATACCTATGAGATCATCTAAAAATTTGAAGAAATAAGAAATGTGTTTGGAGTAGAAAAAATATATATTTCACTCTGAATAAAGGAAATTAGGCTCAAATTATATCTCACAAAGGTAGTCTCCACTAAAAAAAATTCATAAACACCGATTTTGGGTTTAATATAATTTCTACATCTTATCAAGAAATACTAGTTATGACAAAAACTAACTAATTATCAAAAAATAATTACAAAATATTTCATGATATGTTTTCAAAAATTAATCTAACAGTACAAAAGACTTAACTATTTACTTAAATTTGATTTAAAGAAATGATAATTTTTGTGAGAATTTTTTTTTTCAAAAATTACTAAATCACACAAAATAGAAATAAAACCAAACACACAAAAAATGAAAAAGTATATTTTTTATTTTTTTATTTTTTTATTTTTTTTATTTTTAAATTGTTAAAACTTTTTTTTTAATTAAGCATGGTAATTTTTCACCACCCCCAACCTAGAACTTACATTTTCCTCAATGTAACAACTGTAAATTAAAGATAAAGAGAAAAGAGAAGAAAGATTACCTATTTCCTGAGAATGTGCAAGTAGTAATGGAAAATGCGTACGTGCATCCATCATATTCATCATTAAAGTGTATACAGACAAATGTTGTGAACTTCTAACATGTCAACAAATATTTTTAGTTTTAACAATTTAAAAATTATTCACGTGTAATTAAAATGAAATAATTAAGTAAATAAAAGAAATAAAAGAAAATTAGCTAAAATGGTGGGTTGCCTCGTCAGTAACTTAGTTTAACGTCTTAGCAAGACGTAACTTGGGGATTGCATTTTAAGTAAACTCAATGTCCCCTCATCATTGAGTCAATCAAACCTTTAGGTAAGACAAGGTTGTCTACCTATACTTTTTCAGTCATGCCCTATTGATTTTCAAATTTCTTTTTGTACTTAAAACTAGAGGCATACTTTGACGGTTTTAGATAACCCACATCTAGGTGCAAATCAAATAATTAAGTCATTAAAACACAATTGTACCTATATCAAACAAAGTAACTAACTCCTTAGATTGTAATTAAAAATTTTAAATTTTGGAGATAGTTTAGAAATTTTTGTTTTTTTTAAGAAAAAAAAATAACATAATCAGTATTAACCAAGAGTGCTCCCAGGAAAGAATGGTGGTGCAAAGGCTCCTTAAAAACCATCCTCCTAGACAGAACAACGTTCCTAGGAAAGACTAGTGTTACAAAGGCTTCCAAGAACTAGTCTCCTAGACAGAACTCCCTTAGATCTTTACTTTTCATGTTATTAAGTTAAGTTAAATAAAAATTTAAGTTAATGAAAATCTAAGTTAATGGAGTTTAAAGAAAAGGTTAATTAAGTTAAGTGAATTAAAAAAAATCTAAGTTAATTAAGTTAAGTTAAAAAAATCTAAGTTAATTAAGTTAAGTGAAGTAAAAAAAAACTAAGTTAATTAAGTTAATAAAAATTTAAGTAAAAACCTAAGTTAAGGTAAAAAAAAAAAAAATCTAAGTTAATTAAGTTAGTAAAAAAACTAAGTTAAGTAAGTTAACTACAAATCAAGAAGAAAAAAAATAGCTAAAGAGAGAAAAATAAAAAATAATATAATAAAATAAAATTGAAAAAGGTAAAAGAAAATAAAAAAAATAAAATTATGTTTTAAAATAAAAAAAATAGTAAAAATTAAACTCAAAAAATTAAAATTTTGGTTTTTTTTTTATTTTTTTTATTTTATTATTTTATTATTTTTTATTTGTTTTATTTTTTAACTTCAAATTTTTGAAATGTTTTTTTAATTTTTATTTATTTATTTTTTTACTATTCATGAACAGTAAAACTTTTTTTTTAATTCAAATTTTAAATTTCTAAATTATTTTATTATTCACGCTATAATTTTTATTTAAAATTTTTTTATTTTATTTTATTTATTTTTAGTTTTTAGTTTTTATTTATTTTTATTATTTTGATTTATTTTATCTTATTTATCTTTTTTTATTTTTTTATTTATTTTTTATTTATTTTTAATTTTTTTTAATTTTTTAATTTTTTTAATTTTTTTATTATTTCTTATGAAATTTGATTAAATTTTTTTATTTTTTTATTTTGTTACAAAAAAAAATCACAATTATTTACAACACAAAAATATTTTTAAAATTTTGATAAATAAATTAAAAACGCTATTCCTTCCCCGGCAATGGCGCCAAAAACTTGATGAATAGAATCGGGATTGTCAAAAACTTTGATGAGTGAAAACCGGCATCGTCGATTCTTGCCAATACTTTGGTTTTAATATTTATAAAACTCTCGCAAGTGCACGAATCATTTCGTAGAAAATGATAAGTATACTCCAAAGGTCGATCTAAGGAAGGAATGTATGTGGTTTTTAATTTATTATTCAAATTTTTAAAAATGAAATTAAATCCTAAACATCCTGTCACGATATTTTGGGTTTTGTGTTTTTAATCTACTAACATAAAAATAAACATAGATTCAATAAATATTCATGCAAATTATGTTCATTTATAATGGCGGAGTATTTATGGATATAATAATTAAGTTAATTATGCTTGCTCGTATTATTTAGGTTATTAAAGATATGAATTGATATTTATTGATTCTCCGTTTTTTGTATGAACACCACATTTGGTGGGGTTAGATATTCTTTGTTAACTAAACAAATCAATTAACACCTATGGGTGGGATTGATAACTAATTTGGTTAATTAAATTAATTCCTTTTTCTAAGAGATTGAAAATGAATCATATAAATGCCACCTTTGGTGGGGTTAGACAGTTTAAACTTGATTCAAGGTGTCCAAATTAAACCTAAGAATTTAGTTATCCGAGTACTAACTTTCACGTTTTAAAACTACTAACAATGTTGTGATACATTTTCAGATAATAATTCTTATAAAAACTTTTGAAATAGAGCTTCACTCTAACTACCGGGCGATTGTACCAACAAATAAAAGAGCACTACTCTAAATTAGATCGGATAACTAAATCTTAAAATCTAATTTTCAAATTTAAGTTTGTAATGAAAAATAATATATTTCTCTCTAACATTCTTAATATAAAATCTTGAATAAAAATAAAATCAATTCATTTTAGAGATTTTTACCTATTTAATATTTCTCAAGCATAACAACGTTATTATTATATCATGTTTACAAATAGTATATGATTAAATTTAATCACATACAAATTAAATATAACATGTAAGAATAAAGCATAAAAAATAACTACAAAGAAAATAAAATCCTTGCAGGAACTTGATGCCATTTCCATTGCTAGAAAACCTCCAAACGGAATTTGCACTCCCATTTATTGAATCAAAAAGCTAATAAATTACAAAAACATAACTAGTTCTTCCCAAAAAGGGAAGAACTCTAAAATTAAGAGAAACTAGCTAAAACATAAGAAAAACTAAAAAAAACCTAAAAACTAAGAAATGGAGAGAAAGAAAGAAGAGAGAAGTGTGTTTTGAGGTGAAGGGAAGATGGGGTATTTATAGGTGAGGATGGAGAGAAAAAATGAGTAAAAAAAATGTTAAAAAATGCAAAAACGCGTAATGGAAATGCTGAGGTCATTAATGATGTCAGCATGACGTCATGGGGGAGGCTGCACGTGAAAAATGGGGCGAAATGGCGTCGGCGCGCGCGGAGGGCAGTTGTGCACGGATGAACAGTAGCCGCGCGCGTGATGGGCTGCTCCAGGCACGATTTTCTCCTTTTTGACATTTTTGACCTTTTTGACCCATTTTGTCCAATTTTTTCATATTTGTTGACCTTTTTCCCACTTATTTATTAATATATTTGTGATGTATTGCTTCAAGTATTCCTCTTTGAGTCTTTACATTGCGTTTTTAAGCCAAAATACCTGAAAAACAATAAAAATATCCGTGATTCCGAAAAAGACAAATTTATATAAATATATGATAAAACATATAAATATATATATTTTTAATCAATTAATGTACATAAAATCATGGTTATTTTAGTGCTTTTTGAGCACTCATCAAAAGGTTATTTGGACAAGATTATCCAAATGGTCAACATCGAATATTTCATCGATGGTAGAAATAGAAGGAAAAGGTGAAGAATCAAAATCTTTAAAATGAATAGTCTCTCTTAAGACCATCATTGTCAAATTTCCATCTTGGACATCAATAGTAGTCTTGGTAATTTCCATAAATGGTCTACAAAGTAGTATTGCATGTTCCCTATCCAAGGCTGGATTTTCTTACATATCTAGAACCACAAAGTCAACAGGTATTATCATTTTGTCTATTTGTCTATTTGTCTCAAGCATTGCTTTAGCAACCTTCCTATCTCTCACATTTATGTTTATGATAAAGCTTCCAAGGTCTTTCAACTTAGGGGGAAGTTGGTACTGAAGTACAACACTAGAAATTTCTAATACTACTACTCGCTCATTAAGTTCATACCTCTATTTCTTAGTGTTCAACTCTTTAAATAACTTAGCATAGGAGAGAGCATTCATGATCACTTCTAATAATGGTAAATTTATATTTACTTTAGAAAGCATATTAAAAAGATCATAGAATTGATTTTATTGTTTAGATTCTTTTAGCCAGTGTGGAAAAGGTACTTTCAACTTGTGTGGTTATGTTGTCATTTGAATTTTGCGGATGCCAGATGACTCCCCAATGAGTTTTTCTAAAGCTTTGTCAAGTTTAGCACTTGTTTCTCCTTTTTGCAAAACTAGAATTTCACCTTCTTTATTACCTGAACTAAAAGGTATATCTTTAGAGATTTCAGGTAAACTAGTATTGACTACCTTACCACTTCAAAGGGTTCTTACATCCTTCACTTGTTTATGTTAACTGGGTAACTTTCCTAGTTCTTTATTTTGCATGTGCTTAGCAAGTTGCCCAACTTTAGTTTCAATCCTTTTAACTAAAGCCTCTATAGTACTCAACCTTTAATTATTCATCAATTGGTTGCCGTAGCTAACTTAAATAAAAGCATTCAAGCTATCCTCTAAGGTTGGTTTAAAAGATTGATTTGGTGGGTAATTGTGGTTTTTATTTGGCCTTAATGTTTGACATTGGGTGTAGTCTTGGTCATTGTTTGGTGTATAATGATGGTTAAGGTGATTATTGGTGTTTAGATGATACCTTTGAAAAGAATTGACTTCCTCCATGGCATCCACACTAGACTCACAAGTATATGAATAATTACAGGCATCATGCCCAATTGAAAAAAACACTTTACACACCTCTTGATTTGGCATTTGGTGGGTAGTGAGAAGTTGCACTTGATTAGTCAATTTAGTAAGTTGCAAGGTCATTGCATTACCGGAGCCAACTTCATTGACTCATGTTCTCCTTCTTCTAGTACTTCTTTGTTGGGAATTAGAACCCAATAGCTCATAGAGACTATAGGTTTCCTCTGTAGTCTTTTCTTTCACAGCTCCTACAGCAGCATTATCAACTATGTATTGACTCTGTAGTGTCAATCCATCATAAAAGAATTGGTTTTATAGCTATAATGGAAAGCTATGATGAGGAAATTTAATGAAAAGGACTTTGAATCTTTCCCAAGCTTCATGAAAGGGCTCTTCATCCATTTGAGAAAATGTTGCTATCTTTGTCCTTAGATTTGTTGTCTTTTAATGGGAATAGAACCTGCCCATAAACTTTTCATAGACTTTGTCCCAAGTTGTTAAAGAGTCTGGTTGTAGAGTAATGAACCATGACCAAGCTTTATCCTTAAAGGTGTAAGGAAAACATGATGTGGACCCTTTAGGCGAACAACCTAGGAACCTACAAACTCAAAGGAACAGAACAACGTGTTAAAGATGATCGGATTACAACCTTATGGAAACAAATTCCTTAAAATCCAAACCTTGAAGCGCCACAAAGGATGATCACTCCCTTTGATAAGTCAGATTCAAGTATTCAATCAAAATCACGCAATGCAAGAAGATTTTGGAATTTTCTTTTCATTAATGAATATTAGTTCTTCCCTCCAAATTACATAGCTCTTCTTCTTTATAAGCAAGAAATCCTAAAATAAAAAACCCTGGATGGAATGGGCCTAATGGGCCTATTAGTTATGGATTGGGCCTAATCCAACCATAAAAATAAAAGACTAAAAGACTTAAAATAAAAGCCCACAATTAACTATAATAAAAATTTCTAAACATAAAAAGCCCATAATTAACTAAAACAAAAAAATTCCTCCCTAATTTATTCCTTACATGCAATTTGGCATTCCAAATCTATCCCTTACGTAGGATCTTGAGGATATTTATAGGAACTTAAGAATATTTATAATATTTGTAAACATTAAGTTGGTTAGCACCTCAATCTCCATTATTTCCCTCCTATTTGAAAAGATTTGTCCTCGAATCTTAGCTTTGTAAGTAGGTCAATTTGGTATTGCAGATTCAGGTATAAATTCTATTTGATACTGCATGCCTTGTAAAGGATGTAATCTATATCGAATCTCTTTAGGAAGTTGATCCTTAAGATCCTGCAATAATGATACAATGATACAATGACACTAGACAAAGATGAGTTAAGATCATTACTATAAAAATAAATATCCTTGTACAAAAGTACAAGTACTTGTTGCCTTGTCATCATTGCACTCTTAATCTCTCATTTTTTAGCAAATGCAAACATTCTTTTATTTTTCTCTCATTTTTTCTCTTTTTTGCACACTTTTTCCTCTCATTTTTCTCACTTTTCTCTCCTTTTTTTTGCTTGACCTCACTTGCTCTCTTTTTTTCCTCTTGCCCACACTCTTGTTTTTTCTCTCAACTTGCACTCTCTTGCTATCCTAATCTGGTGCTCATAAGCTTGTAAAGGTTTGAGAGGGGCTAATACAACTTTTTGGTTATTCATTTCAAAAAAGTATCTATTTTTAAACCCATCATGCATCACCCTCCTATCAAACCACCGTGGTCTTTCAAAAAAAATATGAGCAGCATAGATTTGTGCCATATCACAAAGAACCTCATCCTCGTACTTGCCAATCGAAAAAGGAACCCAAACTTGTTTATTGACATTCACTTATCCACAATCATTCAGCCATTATAGCTTGTATTGTTTAGGATGCTTATGCCACTTCAAATTCAACGTTTCTACCAAAACAATACTAGCAACATTAGTACATCTTCTACTATCAATAATAATCATGCATACCTTATCCTTCACATGGCATCTTATGTGAAAAATATATTCATATTGCTCGTCATCTCTTTCATTCTTAGGCTATATATTGAGGGCTCTCCTTGTGACAAGTGATTCCTCATGCACATGTTCTTCCAATTCTACATCAGAACAATCCTCCAATGTGGCATTATATCATCACTTGAACTAGCATTCTTGATTTCTCTGTTATCACATACAACCATAACCTTTTTTTAGGGCATTCAAAAGCAATATGTAGGTCCTTTGCACTTAAAACACTTAATATCACGTGACTTAGTAGGATTTTTTGTTTTAGGTTTACCTTTAGGAATAGCAACTGAATATTTTGACTTCGTTTCATCTTTTGTTCTAAAGGCGGCTTTGTTGTCCTTCCAAATTGATTTTCATGAAGAACTAAAGGATGAACTAGATCTGAACCTTTTGGACTCGATTTTCTTCTCCACTTTAATGGATTTGTGTAGTAGTTCTTCCACTTCTATGTAATGTTGCAATTCAACCATATCATTAATTTCCATGTTTAACTCGAAAATGAATCTAGCCATTATCGCTTCTTTGTCTTCCACTATGTTTTCTCTAATCATGGCGACTTCCATCTCCTTATAATAATCTTCTACACTTATGGAATTGGACTAGCCCTTGCAACTTTCTATATAGATCCCTATAGTAATGGCTAGGTATGAACCTCTTACGCATTATCAATTTCATCTCTTCCTATAATCGAATAGGTCTCTCACCATTTCTTCGCCTATTAACCACCAATTGATCCCAGCATAGACCAACATAAGCTGTAAATTCTACAGCTGTTAGTTTTACTTTCTTCTCCTTGGAGTAATTATGAAAATCAAACACATGCTCAACCTTTCTTTCCCACTCCAAGTATAACTCAGGATCATTTTTTCTTGAAAGGGCAGAATTGTCATCTTTATACTACCTATATTGCTATCTTCTTTGTAGTTAGTCTTTTTGTCCCATTTATAATAGGTTCTCTCTTCCACATTTGAATCGGCTTCTTCTACCTTGAACTCATGTCTTCAATGTCTTCTTCTATGTGATTGAGAATTAGAAAAGGATTCTAAATCATCCAACCTTGTATTCATCTGTCTTTTTTCACACTAGTTTTGCTCTTTTTTTTTGTTTACCACTCAAAGCTCACGCCAACCTCATTTTTGTTCTTAACAAAATCAAAAAATCCAATTAATCTCAAGAAGTATATGTTTTATTGATGACAATCTCAAATTCTAAATTCTAAAAACTTAATAGCAAAGTATGACATAAGGAAAGTCTTAAGAGGACTCTAAAGAAATAATCTTAACCTAAACATGACACTAAAGAAAGACTCTTGACCAAAGAAAACTAAAAAAAAGACTTTTGACCAAAGAGAACTTTAAAGAAAAACTCTTGAACAAGGAGGACTCTAAAAAAAGACTCTTGACCAAAGAAGACTCTAAAGGAAGACTCTTGATCAACTATGATTCCCCTCTTTTTTTTAAATCAATCTTGGGCAGAAAAACAAAATAAAGAAAAACCAATTTCAACAAGAACAAGAAAACTCATCAAGAAAACAAGATCTAAATTCTTGAACAATCTACTACTATGCTCTCCTTTTCTTCTTCTTCTTTTTTCCCTTTCTTTTTTGTTCTTTCTCTTTTTTTTCTTTTTTTCTCTTTGTACTACTACTATTGCTTCTGTGAATAGAAAATTCACAAAAAATTCGAAACCCTAATGAATAAGAAGCAAAAACAACGCAAAAAGCTGCAATAAATCTTTAACCCCTCAGTAAGTGGTCTAAACGACGGAATTTAGTGTCAAAAATGGTACGAAACATAGGTGAAAATGATTTGAGGTTATAGGAATCAAAACAATCTTTGATTTAATAAATTATAATAGTTGTTCCAATACCAAAGTCAAAAGTTATGGCCGTTAAAAGTTGCAACTTCGATTTATCAAATTTTATTCTTTAAACTACAAATAGCTCTTCTCCTTTTTTTAAGAACAAAGATAGATAGAACACAAAAATAAAGAACAAGAAAAATATACGAAGAATTCAAAGAAAACTACAAAACAAAATCCAAATACGAAAACAATGACACAAAAGTGAAAGAAAACATAAGACTTTAAAGGACAAAATTTCTTTTTTGTTTTTTGGGATTTATGACTCAAGAATGCAAAAAGCAATCAAGAATATGGAAAAAAATCAAAGGACAATTGTTTTTTAATTTAAAATTCAAATCAAATATAGATAATTTATTTTGAGTAACCAAGGCTCTGATACCAAATTATGCGAACCCTTTAGGTGAACAACCTAGGAACCCATGAACTCAAAGGAATAGGAACGATTGATTTGCTAAGAACATGTTGAAGATGATAAGATTAGAAACCTAAAGAAAAAATTCCTTAAAACCCAAACCTTGAGATACCATAAAGGATGATCACTCCCTTTAATAAGTCAGATTCAAGTATTTAATCAAGAATGCAATAAGGCAAAGCAAGAAGCTTTCGGAAATTTTATTTTCATTAATGAATATTCATTTTTCCCTCAAAATTACAAAGCTCTTCTTCTTTATAAGCAAGAAACCCTAAATGAAAAAATAGTAGATGGAATGGACCTAGTGAGCCTATTTAGTTATGGATTGGGCCTAATACAACCTTAAAAATAAAAGATTAAAAGACTTAAAATAAAAATCCCACAATTAACTATAATAAAAATTTATAAACATAAAAAGTCCATAATTAACTAAAAAAAAATTCCTTCCTAATTTATTCCTTGCATCCAATTTGACATGACAAATCTATTCCTTGCGTAGGATCTTGAGGATATTTATAGGAACTTGAGAATCTTTAGAATATTTGTAAACATCAACTTGGTTAACACCTCAATCTCTATTAAAACACCTCATCCTAAGCTCGTCTTCATCAATTCTCTACAATGGAAAGGTTTGGACAATAATTAACTAAAACAAAAAATTCCTTCCTAATTTATTCCTTCCATTAAATTTGACATTACAAGTATATTTCTTGCGTAGGATCTTGAGGATATTTATAGGAACTTGAGAATATTTACAATATTTGTAAACATCAACTTGGTTAACATCTCAATCTCTATTAAAACGCCTCATCCCAAGCTGGTATTCATCAATTCTCTGCAATGGAAAGGTTTGGACAATAGCATAGAATTCTCTAATGAAATGCAAAGGGTCTTCGTTAGGGATATCATAAAAGAAAGGTAACAAAGAACTATGAATCTTTTTCAATTTATAGGTCCTTGTAGCCTCTTTCAATTGTATGCCAAAATTTGCATTGCCAATGATTGGCATTACATATTCTTTCATCATTTTATGCCTATCTCAAGCATCTCCCATGGCTACTTGTAGTTGAAATTGATCATCCTGCCCTTACGTATCTAGCTCCTAAATTGAAAAATAGTAGAATTATCTAAGAAAGATTTCTCATTTGACAAAATGTATAAGCTTAAAGAAGACGATAAATGCAAGGAACCTAAAAATTTATTTATTTATTATTTTTTTAGTGAAAAATCTAAGTTAATTAAGTTCATAAATTAAGTTTTTTTTTTGTAATCAAAATTTAAAGAATAAACACAATTTTTGAAACAAATTAATTTCTATTATTTCATTTGAATTTTATTACACACATTCTTAAAATAAAAATAAAACAAACTAAAAGAAAGGAAAATACAATAATGGGTGACCTCCCACAAAATTTATCGTCTTCTAGTAAGATGTTGCTTGGAAATTTCAAAATGAAAAACTCAATGTATCCTCTTCATTGAATTTATTTTATCCAATTTGACCATTCAATTGATCTTTGCTTTGTCTTTGCAAATGCTCAACTAACTCTTCCACTTGGACTTTCACCTTTTTTATAGAAGCTTCCACAGAGTCCAATCATTGATTGATTTTAGACTGGTTATCTCTACAGACTTGAATAAAAGAATTAAATTTCTCCTCCATGGTTGGTTTACTGGGAAAGCTTCTTGGAATCGACTGGTGGAATTGCTGGCCTGGCTGATTTGAGCTTTGGGCAAAAGAAGGGTTGTTTTGCCTCCAGGAGAAGTTAGGATGATTTCTTCACCCAGGATTATAAGTATTTGAATTGGGGTCGAATCTTGGTCTCTATTGATATGCTTCCAAAGAATTAACATGTTCAAGTCCAACTGGTGTTTCTCTTTGATACGGATGGGCTTCTGTACCATGTCCTATGTTGCTACACAAACCACAATGCTAATTGTTGGTGTTGATTTGCGTAGTGAGAAGGGAAACTTGCTTGGTCAATTGAACTTCATTGCTAGAATCGATTTCATGAACTCCATCTCTTCTCACTTGTGAGCTTTTCTGTTGGGAATCTGCACCAAAAATTTCAAAGAGGTTGTACGTCCATGAGGCTATCTAATCTCTCATAGCTCCTCCAGCAGCGTTTTCAACAATGAACTGACATTGTTGTATAAGTCTATCATAAAAGAATTGATTCTACAACTGCAGAGGGAAGCTGTGATGGGGACATTGAGTGAGGAATAGTTTGAACCTATCACAGGCTTCATGGAATAGTTCTCCTTCCATATGAGAGAAAGTGGAAATCTTTGCTCTCAACTCTATTGTTTTTTGGTGGAAATATAATTTTCCCATGAATTTGTTGTAAACATCCTCCCAGGTCATCAGAGAACCTGGAGGGAGTGACATCAACCAAGCTTTGGCTATGTCCTTCAAGGTACAAGGGAAACACCTCACTCTAAGTTGATACTCATTTAGAGTACCAAGATGGAAAGTTTGGAGTATGGCATAGAAGTCCTTAATAAAGGAAATATAATCTTTATTAGGCAGCCCATAAAATGAAGGAAACATGAAAAAATGAATGTTTTTCAATTTATAATTTCGATCAGCCTCACCCAGCTCGATAGAGACAGTTTTCGTGCCAATCACTAGCCATGCAAACTACTTCATGGTAGTTTCCCTAACATATGGGTTTTGTCCCATTTCTATTGATTCTGGTAAAGGATTAAGGCTTGGTTTTGTGCTTAGCTCAAAAATAAGCTGATGGTTAGAATCCAACCTTGTGGACAGTTGTTTAAATTTATGAATATTATCTATGTATGGTGTAAAAAGGTTTCCTAAGGATCTTTTACCATGCAAAGACCAGTGAAAGTGTAAATTTAAAACAATTGTCAATTAAAAAGGAAAAGACTAATAAAATAACTATACAATTTTAGAGAAAATAAAAATACTAAACAAACAAGTTAAGTTAATCTCTAAGTTAAATAACATAATAAGTATTAACCAAGAGTGCTCCCATGAAAGAATGGTAGGGTAAAGCCTCCTTAAAAACCATCCTCCTAGACAGAGCAACGTTCTTAGGAAAAACTGGTCTCACAAAGGCTTCCAAAAACTAATCTCCTAGATGAAACTCCCTTAGATATTTACTTTTCATGCTATTACAAAGTTAGTTTTTAAAAAAAATGGAAGTTAATTTTTTTATATATTTTTTAATTAAAAATTAGAAATTAAATTTTTTTAACACAAAATAAAAAAAAATCACAATTATTTTCAACACAAAAAGATTTCAAAATTTTGATAAATAATTTAAAAATGTTATTCCTTCCTCTACAACGGTGCCAAAAACTTGATGAACAAAATCGACAATACCGATCTTGCAAATACTTTGGTTTTATATTTGTAAAACTCTCGCAAGTGCACGAATCATTTTATTAGAAATGAAAAATATACTCCCAAGGTCGGTATAAGAAAGGAATATATGTGGTTTTTAATTTATTATTCAAACTTTTAAAAACAAAATTAAATCCTAAACATCATGCCACAATATTTTTATTTTTATTTCCTAATCTAATAAAAAATAAACATAGATATGATTCAATAAACAATAATGCAATTTTTTATCATTCATAACAGTGGAGTATTTATGGATATAATAATTAAGTTAATTATGTTTGCTCATATTATTTATGTTTTTAAATATATAAATTGATATTTGTTGATTTCTCTTTTTGGTATGAAAATGTCTATAGGCGAGACCCAAATTATTTTGTTTAATATTAATTAACTAATATCTTTAGACAGAGCCTATTAATTAATTAAGTATTAAATTTCAGTTTTATTTCTAAGAAAATAGCAAACCATCTAATCACACCTGCAAAGTTAGTTAATTAGACTTTATTCAAAGTGTCTAAATTAAACCTAAGAATTTAATTATCCGAGTACTAACTTTCAAGTTTTAAAACCACTATTGAGAATATATCATCAATACATTTTCGAATAATAGTTCTTATAAAAAAACTTTTGAAATAGAGATTCACTCAACTACCGAGCGATTGCACCAACAAATAAAATAACACTACTCTAAATTAAACCAAATAATTAAACCTTTAATCTAATTTTCATATTTAAGTTTGTAATGAAAAATAATATATTTCTCTCTAACATACTTAATATAAAATCTTGAATAAAAATAAAATCAACTTATTTTATAAAAATGTTTTACCTATTTAATATTTTGTAAGCATAACAACACTATTATTATAACATATTTATAAACAGTCAGTGATGAGTGCTCAAAAAGCACTAAAATAACCATGATTTTATGCACATTAATTGATTAAAAATATATATATTTATATGTTTTATCATATATTTATATAAATTTGTCTTTTTCGGAATCACGGGTATTTTTATTGTTTTTCAGGAATTTTGGCCTAAAAACGCAATGTAAAGACTCAAAGAAGAATACTTGAAGCAATACATCACAAATAAATTAATAAATAAGTGGAAAAAGGTCAAAAAACATGGAAAAATTGGACAAAATGGGTCGAAAAGGTCAAAAATGTCAAAAGACGGAAAATCGCTACACAGAAATACACGCCTTACAACCGCCACAGCGCCAGCGCCAGAGCGCATACAAGCGTTGATCCTCGCTTCAGCCGCACAGCGGGCATCGTTTCACGCCACAGCCGCTGCCAAGCGCTACGCGCCCAACGCGTTTTTGACCCATTTTTCACGTGTAGCAGCCCCTATGACGTCATGCTGACGTCATTGATGACCTCAGCAGGTCCAAAACACGTTTTTTATTTTTTTAATATTTTTTTTAACATTTTTTTACTCATTTTTTCTCTCCATCCTCACCTATAAATACCCCCCTTCCATTCACTTCAAAACACACCTCAAAACCACACTTCTCTCTTCTTTCTTTCTCTCCATTTCTTAGTTTTTAGTTTTTTTTAGTTTTTCTTATGTTTTAGCTAGTTTTTCTTATGTTTTAGCTAGTTTCTCTTAGTTTTAGAGTTCTTCCCTTTTAGGGAAGAACTAGTTATGTTTTTGTAATATTTTAGCTTTTTGATTCAATAAATGGGAGAGCAAATTCCGCTTGGAGTTTTTCCAGCAACGGGAATAGCGTCGAAGTTCTGTAAGGATTTTATTTTCTTTACAGTTATTTTTATGCTTTATTCTTACATGTTATATTTAATTTGTCCTGTGATTAAATTTAACTGCTAGTATGCTCATAATCATGATATAATAATAACGTTGTTATGCTTGCGAAATATTAAATAGGTGAAAATTTCTAAAATGAATTGATTTTATTTTTATTCAAGATTTTATATTAAGGATGTTAGAGAGAAATATATTATTTTTCATTACAAACTTAAATCAAGATTAGACTTTAAGGTTTAGTTATCCTGCCTAATTTAGAGTAGTGCTCTTTTATTTGTTGGTACAATCGCCCTAGTTAGAATGGAGCTCTATTTCAAAAGTTTTTATAAGAATTATTATGTGAAAATGTATTGACAACATGTTTTCAAAGTGGTTTTAAAACTTGAAAGTTAGTACTTGGATAACTAAATTCTTGGGTTTAATTTGGACACCTTGAATAAAGTTTAAATCCTAACCCCACCAAAGGTGGCATTTAAATGGTTCATTTTCAATCTCTTAGAAAAAGGAATTAATTTAATTAACCAAATTAGTTATCAACCCCACCCATAGGTGTTAATTGATTTGTTTAGTTAACAAAGAATATCTAACCCCACCAAAGGTGGTATTCATACAAAAAAGAGAGAATCAACAAAATATCAATTTATATCTTTAATAACCTAGATAATATGAGCAAGCATAATTAATTTAGTTATTATATCCATAAATACTCCACTAATATAAATGATAAAATTTGCATGAATATTTATTGAATCTGTATTTATATTTATTTATTGAATTTGTATCTATGTTTATTTTTTTAATTTGTATATATGTTTATTTTATGTTATTAGATTAGGAACACAAAAACCAAACTATCGTGACAGGATGTTTAGGATTTAATTTCGTTTTTAAAAGTTTGAATAATAAATTAAAAACCACATACATTCCTTCCTTAGATCGACCTTGGGAGTATACTTATCATTTTCTACGAAATGATTCGTGCACTTGCGAGAGTTTTACAAATATTAAAACCAAAGTATTTGCGAGAATTGGCGATGCCGGTTTTCGCTCATCAGTCAGTTATGTTAAATTCAATCATAGAAAAATTAAACATAACATATAAGAATAAAACATAAAAAATAACTGTAAAGAATTCATTTTAAAGTTATACCTCAAAAAAATCCTTACAGAACTTTGATGTTAATTTTGTTACTGAAAAACCACTAAATGAATTTGTATTTTCATTTATTGAATCAAAAACTAAAAATTTATAAAAGCATAACTAGTTATTCTCAAAAAGAGAAGAACTTTAAAACTAAAAAAAACTAAAAACTAGAGAGATAAAAGAGATTTTGAGATATTTAAGGGATGATTTTTACAATGCGGGAGAAATTCCTTTTATAGATGTGGAAAAGGCTAAAAAAGGTGGGAAATATTTCAAAAATTGATTTTGAATGCATTTGGAAAGGCTGGCATGCATGTGGGGGCAAGATTTGTGGTTGACGTGCACTGGCACGCGCAAGCACGAATGGGATAGGTGTAGACGTGTGCTAGCAAGCGCGAGACACAATGTAGAAGTATGTTGGTGTGTGTGAAAATCAGTGCGACATGTGCTAGCAGTGCACGCATGGGAATCAGCGTGAATAGGTGTGGCTATAAGTGGGATAGGCATGATGCGCGCGGCTCGGAGTATTTTTGACATTTTTGACCCATTTTGTCCAATTTTTTCATTTTTTTATACTTTTTCTCATTTTTTTTCTCAACATATTTGTGATGAATTGTATTTATTATCTTTCTTCAAATCTTTAAATTTTTTTTGAATGAAAATACTTGAAAAATAATAAAAATACTCACGATTCTGAAAAGACAAATTTATATAAATATATGATAAAATCATAAAAATATAAATCTCTTTAATAAATTAAAGTACATTAAATCATGGTAATTTCAGTGTTTTTTAAGCACTCATCATTAATTGTAAAAAACTTACTAAAATACTTCATAATAAATGAAGTTGAATCCTTATCAACATCAATAAAATAATCTTCGTCAGCAACTTCAGACTAGTAGCAATCCAAAATTCGATGCGAGAATCCCTCAACACCTTAGTACTTATACGAAACCATATCTCCCTCGTAGATTTACAATAAAAAACATTTCTTTAACAGTAACGAATGGATAAGCTACCCACTAAACCAACAGTTTGGTAAATTATAAAAAATATTTGAAGCATGACTCTTGAAATTTTATTTTCTAACCCTCATTTAATACACTCTTTATACGAGTCATAATCATCCACGGTTTGGCATTACGACCATAATGAACATTAAACCCATCTTCCCTACAAAGCATGTTAGGAAAAGATATATTGTCTTCAAGGAATGACACCTAAAAATGAGAACAAACAATGTTAAATATACATCTAATACTAACAAATACATAATTACTAAAACACAGTTACATGAAAAGAAAAACTTTTATAACATAATTGGTTACATTAAAGATATACAACAATGTAACTACATAAAAGAAATACAAGAAATAATACAAAAATGTACATAACAAAACTAAAGAATAAAAAATCTTTTAGATTTTAAAAAAGAAAGAAAAGAATAACACAAAACTAAACAATGAAACTTTTTATTTACATGTTTCTGCTCCAATGTAACAACATACATTAAAAAGATATCCATAAATCCATCCAAAATATTATAAAATCTAAAAATAAAATGAAAAATAATGTAATGTGTGCACAAAATACTAGAGAATATATTTTTTAGTAATTACATACTAAAAATATATATAATAAACTACAATACAGTTAAAAATGAACAAAAAACACATACAATAGACCTTATTACATCAAAGATATACAACAATATAACCACGTACAAGAAACAACAAGGAACATGTATATAACAAAACTAAAAAATATAAATTATTTTACAATTTCAAAAAGAAAGAAAAAAAAGACAAATAACTAAAAAATGAAACTTGTTACATTGATATTCTCCTTCAATGTAACAATATACATTCAAAACATATCCATAAAATCATCCAAAACATTATAAACCTATAAATAAATGAAAAACAATGTAATGTGTGCACAACATACTAGAGAATATATAATATTTTACAAAATAAGAAACATGTAAGACAAAAATAGAACAATATAAGTTGTTACATTAAAATTATAATACAATATAACAATATACATTTAAGTCACATACAAACTACAAGTGAATAGAAATTGAACATACCAGTTAAATAAATTAAAATAAGAAATTGAATCTCATCAACATAATCCTCTTAGGTTCATTTAGCGAAATAGTATCAACTTCTTTCCTTTTAGACATCATACAACAAAATCAGATTCAAAAAATTTAAATTCAATATAAAACTCTATATTAAATACTACATAAAAATCCTAAAAAAGATATCAAAATATAAACAATAACCAAAACTTTCATAACATCAAGCTAATGTACAATAAATTATACCATAATATAAAATGAGCAAAACACTAACAACTTAACCCTAACACACCAAACTTCAAGCTAACTCACAAGCATAAGTTCAAATTAACCAACAAAAACATAAAAATAAATAAATAAACAAGAAAAGATAAATGACAACGTATAAAAAATACATGAATATTTATAGTAAAAAACAATTATATACATGAAAATATTCAAAACAAACATAAAAAATAAAATGATACACTCAAAAACAACAAAGTTTAACTAAAATATCTATATAATGGAAAAGAACACAAAAAAACAAAATAGAAAACAAAACTTACGTTGTAGTAATTAATCTTAAACGTACACACAGTTGAGAACAAACAATAATAAAATAACAAATTAAAAAAATAAAAAACAAATAATACACATGAAACAAACACAATGAATACAGATGAGTGAATAAGTTTTAAAAAGTTCACCTCAGTGAGACACCAAAATAAAACTATAGAAAATTAAATGCAAAAAAGTCACAAAAAAGTAACCAAATGCAGGATGAATGAAACAACATAATCAAATAAAAAACTTTGATAATCTGTGAACAACTAAAACAATACCTGTTAGTAACAACGAAATAACCAAAAAATAAAGAAAAAAGCAGAAAAATAAACCAAAAAACACAGGAAAAACAACGTACTAGTGTCACAATGAAGAACTTAATAAAATACATAAAAAAATCTTCGAAAAATCAACATAACAATACATAAATGAGGTAGAACAAATAACAATAGAAGAGATATACGAGAGAGAGAGAGAGAGATGCAATTGCGTGAATAAGGGGATTTCTAACCTCTAATCGATATACATGCAAACCTATGTCAAATGGGAAAAATTGTCATTAACCTTCACCAAAAGGACGTCGACTCACAATATTAGGAAAACACTAATACAGTCTTATATAAAAACTATTAGAGGGCATTTTCACACAATATAGCTCAACTACTTTAATAGATGAATTGCACCCTAATTTATTTTCTTTTCTAAATAGATCACTTTAATTATTTTATTTTTGAATAGCTTACCACAAATTACTTTGTTTTTAGAAATGACTAAATTCATTTTAATTTATATTATTATATTTAAATTAGAGAAAAATACATACACGAGAAGAGACACGTTGGAAATCAATTAATCCCTTTTATTTTTTACCTTTTTTAAATATTATTATTAATACAATAATTTCATGCTCACAAATATCTCATATTATATACAAGTTCTTTAATAAAAAATCAACTTCATAAAGTTACATGTATCTATGTAAAAATGGAAAAAAATGAAATGAATTGGTTGACTTCTAACAATGTCCCTTACCATGGATATTTTTCTTTAATTTAAATATAATAATATAAATTAAAGTGAATTTGTTATTTTTTAGAAAAGAAAAGTGATCCTTCGAGCAAGCCAGTTAAAAAGGGGATGCACTGCATCACTTCATCTACGATAATAAGTATTTTTTATTTTTTTATTTATACACAATACCATATAAAAATCTTAGAGATAATGATGAGCTTATATAGCTAATAAATAATTATATATTTTAGAGTATTAATTTAAAATAAAATTATATCGATAACATCTAAATGAAAAATACAAAATAAATCAAATTATTATATAAATAGTCTATAGCTCAATGAGTAAATTTTATCCAACATTATTGTTCATGTTTTTCTAGTAATCTTCATTTTGAGCTTGTCTTTTATAATTGACAATATGATAAATTTTAAATAAAATTTATTTTTGATACTAAGAAATAATTATATGAGTAAACTAACAAATATATCACCAAAAATCTACCATTGACTTATTAATGGAACAAATCTAACACAAGATATACAATGACAGTAATAGATTTGTAACACTTATAAAAAACTTGATGGTAAAATTTTCAAGAAAATAATATATTTGTAACATTAATAAAATTTTGGTGATAGATTTTTCACAATCTAAAGTTAATTAATAGATTTGATAATCAATCAAAATTTAGTGGTAAATTTTTCATAACTTAAAGTTAAATTAAAGACAAAATTTTAATGTTAAATAAAATTTTAAACAAAATGTAGTGATGCACGTTGAGGATTTTAATTCATGTAATACGAATGATGAAAATAGTATTATATTTATTTTTAAATTATTACTTATTTTTTTATTTAAAAAGAAGTGATGTATATTTCATTTAAATATAAATATGTTTAAATTATTAATTTGTAGTGTATTTTTAAATGATAAAAACTTAAAAATGGAAATATAGAGAGAACACATATTTATTTTATACATGTAATATATCTATAATTTTATAAATATTATATCTAAATTTTTTATTTTAAGGAGGAACGCAGTATCTGGTTGAGATAACTGGAAAACAAACACAATATATATAGATTAATTACTAAAAAGATAATTGTTCCGGAGAATAACGTAGCATATATGTAAAACAAATCGGATAAAGTTGGGAAAAAAAATAGTTTGATCTTTTTACAATTTTATATAACAATAAAATTATATTCTATGATTGAAAAAACTGCAAAACAACAACTACAAAAGGTCACCAACTCAAAAGACGCTTCAAGTTAAAAACCAAAAATGGTGTTAGTGTGGCTGGGTTGGAACTTTGGAGAAGGAGAAGTCTACAGAAAGATCCAAAAACGACGATAAAAATAATGTCGTATTGGGGTAGTGTTGATCTATGAAACTCTTATTTTCTTCTTAGGAGTTAAAGGCACACGTACGACACACTTTTTTTTTCTTTCTTTTGGTTTTGATGAACTAGTTAAAAGAGCAATCGTCATGCACTAAGTTGACGTGGTAGAATTATATGTTTTCTCTCACTACTTTCTCTCTCAGAATTCCTGTTATTTGAGGTGTGCTAATTCATAAGTAACTAATATAAAAATAATAATTAAAAAAATAATACATATTATCTAATTTGTTTCTAGAGTATTATTGGTATTGTAATACAAGATAAATATAATAATTTTTTTAAAAGAAAAAAACAACCGCCTAAAAAAGAGCGATCAATAAAATTTAAAAATTTATTACAAAAATATTTGGTTTTTGTAAGAAATTGAATGGCCAGTAGGTGAGCTACTATAAATTAATTAAATTAAATTTAAATATACATATATATTTATTAAAATAGTAAAATTTATTTTTTGAATTTATAATATATAATATTAATAAAAATGTTAGTAAAGAATAAGATTAATATAATACAGGGTGAAAATTTACAACATAGTATTATAATACTAAAAAAAAAGAAATTTAATTAAGTATAATATCAATGATCAAAAACAATAATGAAGGTGCAGGTGAGTCAAGAAGCCACGTGTAAAGTAGATGGGAAACAATGAAAAGAAACGACACCGTTGTGAACGTGGTCAGAGCACTTTCCCATTACGTAGTTGTTTTGCGGTTGCATTCTGCGGTTCAGGATGATAGCTTTCTTAAATTCAACAGATAAGCTTCAACTATTGATAATATCATACTAAAACCCTAGGTGTGTTTTTGATTTTTAGCTTCGGAAATTCTATAATTCCTTTTTATATTTACCTTTCTTCTTTTAGCTTTATTGTGCACTTTGTTTTTCCTACATACGTTGCTTTCTTTCTTTCAATTTTACTTTTCACACATTCTTGCTAATTTGAATATTATATGAGGTGCGTGGGTTATGATTAATAGCTTAAACTTTCTAGAATTGATGGATTATATTTTAGAAGCCGAGAAAGTTTTGGTAATCATGATGTCCTGTTTCAATTGAGAGACATGATTTCTTAAACTTTGTAGCTTTTTATTTATTTATTTTTTAAATGATGAGTTCTTGGTTTTCCAATGTACAAAAGCTTAAATAATCTATCTTGGTGTTTGCTTGTCAGCTCTGCAAGCGCTTGTAATTCTCAGCTGGTTCTTATATTCTCTAGAAATTCCGGGTCTTTTATAGCTGTGAATAAGGATGGCTTTTGGAGAAGTTCATTCATGGACGTTCTTTAGTCTTATAGGAGCCTTTCTTGATCTGGGTTTGGCTTATTTGTTGCTATGCATATCAATATTTTTGTTCTTCCCATCCAAGTTATTACATTTTATTGGGTTTTATTTGCCATGTCCCTGTGATGGGGTTTTTGGGTATAGGAATGATCTTTACTGTTGGCATAAAATACTTTTCCTATTGCCTGTCGAAACGATACATGAGGTCCAGATGTTAGCCAAGAGTAGGTTCCCTTTTGATTTGGTTTGCTTTAAGGATCAAAGCAACTTGAATAAGAACTTAATTGAAGATAAGAATTGTGAAAAAGAAGTTATTGAATTGGAGGATGGACCATGTTCTAGTTCTTTTTCAAGTCCAAGGATTCAGAATCTAGTTGATGGAGAAAATGAGTATGATGCTAAGGGGAAGAGGATAATGAATCTTAAGTACCCATCTAGAATTCAGCGAAGAAAGAAAGCTACTCTTCAAAATGGAAAGTTCTCTTCTGCTTGTCACGGTGGTAGTTTGCAGCCAGTTGCTTGTATTGCCTCCTCCCATTGTGATGCTAGGGAGACTAAAGATAAACCAGGTCAAAGCTCGGGTACCTTAGCTGGGATAAAAGATGATTTTCAGGGTAAGTGAGAAAGATTAAAACATTTTTAGTTGTTCTCTATATTTAAGAATTGCGTGATTGGCTTTTAAGTTTCTTTGTTTTTTTTTTTTTTTTTTTTTTTTTTTTTTGAGGGGGGTTGATTTTGTCAGTTTCTATTTGAAGATGTTAATAATTGATTTTATATGATTTCTGATAGTAGCTCTCATATCCTTGTTTAGAAAATCAACAGCTCAAAATTCTTTGCTATTTCGATTTGGATTTCATGGGAATTGTGAATCTGTACTCTGCCGGATACAAATTTCTTTTTCCCTCTTTGGATTATTTGGGGTCTTAATGTTTTTGTTTGGAAGTCAAAAACCTAAACTTTCTGAAAATTTTATATGGGTTGATTAGCATACTTTCAATAAAAAATATATATATATTAAATTTGGAGTGAATCTCAAATGATGTGCCATAATGTTATTGCTAAGTACAGTTGGATCTGCATCAATGTATCCAATGAGAAATTGACACATCATTTGTGATGTGATATATATGGGGTAGTGCTCTACTTATAAAGGCTCTCCATCAATTGTTAAACTTTCCTTCTTTTGCCAATTTTTGTGATGTTTTTTTTTCAGATGATGAAAATATATTTACTGGCCGATATGCCGGCAAAAGAACTTGCCATACACTTGAATTTAGTGGACCATATGGTGAGAGTGAACACATGGATAAGCGTTCATTTTCTTCGGGAACGAATGTTAGTAATACCCAAGAAAAAATGTCCATAATAGAATCCGAGTCTGGTACCATCAACATGTTGAAACAAGCTCTTCAGAAAGAAAAAGCTGCTTGTGCTCTTCTTCACCTCGAATTGGAGAAAGAGAGAGCTGCTGCTGCAACTGCTGCAGATGAAGCAATGGCCATGATATCCCGCTTGCAGCAGGATAAGGCATCAATTGAAATAGAAGCCAGACAGTATCAAAGGATGATAGAAGAAAAATTTGCTTATGATGAAGACGAGGTAGGCATTCTAAAAGAGATTCTTGTTAGGAAGGAGAGGGAGAATCATATTTTGAAGAAGGAAATTGAGACATTTAGACGGATTAGCTTTGAGAGCAATGGGTGGCGGTCAAAAGGAGAATCTATTGATGTGATGGACGATTGGATAGGGTCGTCTTCATCTTCAGTTGACACATATGCAGATCCGATGCTTATAAAAACTCTAAATAGCAACTCCAGTTGTGAAAAATTGAGAAGTGGTGTGGAATCACCTTCAAGCTATGAGACTCCATTAGTTGAGAAACAAATCCATTCTACGGAACATGACCTGTTTGAGAAAACAGTTGTATTTTTAGAGAAAGAGAAAGAAGACATAAGCAATGTACGATGCTGCAACATTGCAATTGAAGCTCCCCAAACTAGTATTGGAGATGAGAAAAATATTTACTGGGATGGAGAAGAGCTGCATAAGGATGGGAAGCATGATGTCCATATCGACAGCAATTCAAACAATATCATGCTTCATGCAATCGATGATGATCATGCAACTGATTTTGTATAGAGGTAAACAAACCATCCACTTCTGCTGCATTTGTATGAATCTTGAGATTCTGCCTCAATATTTCAGCTTCTAGAGTATGTTTGCCGGCAAGCTTTACAGAAATTCTGCATGGACACTCTCAGTAGCAACAGAAACGATCTTTACTTAGTATTGCATTGTTAAGGATTGATATTGAATGGCATAGAGTTATTATGAGTGTTACAAAATGTAAATGGGATAAGTGACGGTTGGAGGAGAAGTAGCACAATAAATCTGCAAGAGAGATCATGAACTGACTTCATGAGATTCTGCAGCATACTCTCTCATCATCAAAGGTGCCACCAAAATGTTCTTTGCATTTATCTTTTAGTTTCTGATAAATGACAACTACATGGTTTTTCTTATTTCTTTGTATTTGTATATTATGTTTATGTAAGGAAATGGCAGGATTTGGTTCTGTCTTTATGGGATAGTTCAAGAGTATGGAGTGTCATTGTTTTTTGTGGCTCCTTTTCCCCAAGTTACAGGACCATTGTCACTGTTTTCCATAAAAAAAATGCAATACAAAGTGCAAAATGGAGTGTTTGGACAAGGATGCCGTCCTAAAAGGAAGTATGACTAATAGAATCTCTTTAGAAAAGAAAGAGAAAGAAAAGTGAGAACTTTCTTCCTCAAAAATTTGAGTATCTTTACTTATTTTTATTGGACCAATTGGAATATTAGATGTTGAATGAGTAGTTTCAATTAGTATTAGAATTTAGATAATTAATAAAAATAAAAAATAAAAACATTAATAAGAAAACATAATATTCAACATCTAATATTCCAACAAAAACCCTAGGTTTCTATGTGAAAAAAGGTTTCGAAGCATTACTTTTTTCTCGTGTTTTTTCTACCATATTTATTCTCTGTATTGCAGGCACGATTTGTAGTGGTTCTCATTTTCTCTTATGTGGAAAATGGAGGAACTCCTCAGTCAATTATAATGTTACTGGTATAATGTTACTAATAATACATGTTATTATCAAGAAACATTATAATTTTATACTTCATTAATGTTACTAATGTTACTAATAATACATGTTATTAATTTATCAAGAAACAAATAATTTTTGTATCTAATAATACATTGAGTGCGCCGTAGAAGTTATAATATTGCTGGTATCGTTTAATTACTTTAAAGTAAAAGCAGTATAATTTAATTTGATTGCTTTAAAAAATGAGTTAATTATTAACTAATTATATTATTTTAATAATTATTTTATTTTAAATATTATTTTTATCTTACATTAAAAGATAAACTTTTGAAGTTAAATATTGTAATAGTTTAAAGAAAAAAATCAATAATAATAATATTTTAATATATAATTATTTAAACATCTATTTTAATTTAAAAATAATAAATCGGAAAAAAAATTATGTTAATTGGTATTTTATTATTGTTAAAAGTTTATATTTTAATCACTTGAAATAAAAATAATAAAATAATAAAAAAATATAACTTTTACTTAATTGATTTCTTTTTAAACCAAATGACTATCATCCATAAGAATCAAAGGTTATTATCAATAATGGTCTAATCTTAAGTTACTACTAAAGTCATTTTTCTCAATAATATAACCATAAAAATGAAGGGAATCAACGGTGTTATAGTAATGAATGAGAAAATGTAAAAGCGTGAAGATTATGGCGATGTTCTGTTACTCTGCAAATGAAATGATCCACGTAAGCAAATCCGTCATTCCCATCTTTTATGTGAAGTACGTGATTGAACGTAAAATAAATCATAACGGAGAGCATAATTAATGAGTTTAAGAACTCTGGATTCGTTAAAATATTAAATTTGATATAAAATTATTATAATTTAATATCAAATTTTAGTTCGAATAATATTTGATATTAATTATATAATGGACATATGATCTAATAAATACAGATATCTCGTTAAAAAATAGCAAAGACATAGAACTGATTTGACAAATAACCTGGACCTAACGACTTAAGTAGATTGTAGAAACCATTCAATAAAAACAACTTGTTATCAAACTATAGGGTCTTGCATGTCAAGAGCCAGTGAAACTATGATGTCCTGACGTAATTACAGTCTTTCCTCTCCATGAACGACCTGCATATAACGACCTCCTTTTATTTGTGTATAATGCTTGTAGCAATTTGTTTTCTGTTTAAACTAGTTAGTGTGCAATTTTACTATGTATGTAATCGTGTATCCAGGTCGCTTAATACGTACCTTGCCACGTACGTAAGATGTTATACATATATATACCCCTTAAATGAGGAAAATACATGATCTATCCATTTGTTCATATTTTCTACTTCTCTCTAAAAATACTAAGATTTGACACTTGAAATTCTCTCTAAACAATTGACGCCATCTATGAGAAGCTTAAATATTTTTAAACCATCATCTGAAAGTTGCTTTTATTTTAAGAGAATTTACCGGTGTTGATTTACAGTAACTCCTCATGGATCATCCGTCCATTATCCAACCAGACGACCTTGTTCTAGTGGCTCAAGAATATTATTACCTTAATAATAGGGTGCTCCACTCCTCACCCATCAGGTCGCTATCAAACCGTGACTTAAGGACTACTTCAGCTAGTGAGGAACAGGTATCGACCTTGCGTTATGTGGGTCCAGCCACCCAAGCTATACAACCTTATGTATTCCCCCACACTATAGTTCGGATAATCCTCCTTATGAAAGAGATGCGATGATACAAGGACTTCAAAAAATGATTACAAAATTGCAACAAGCCTTCATTGAATGTCAAAAGGATAACAAGGAGTTAAGATCTCGATTAGAAGAAAACACATACTCAAACACAGAGAGTTCCTTTTTTACACCTCGTAATCCTCAGATGGTATGTCAACCCTCCAGAAGAGAGCATGTACCTCATACATCAGATCCTTGTCAATGTGCGATAAGGGAGCAACACCCGTACATAATTTTTGATCCTTCTATTGTTGGGGGGACTTCGTGTACAAATCCTCTGACTTATGGATTGACAATTCAACTCATTCAACTGCACGATCCAAGGGAAAAATTGGATAAAAGATTAAAAGAGATGGAAGAAAAGATGTGGATAAAGGTTAACAATAGATTTGCAAGATTGGAAAAGGTGAAGCCTTGGGGTGATATTGAAAATGTTTGTAATCATTTATCTACGTCTCCTTTCTCTAATCTCATTGAGTTAAGGGTACCTCCCCCTGAATTTAATGCCCCTAAATGTCCCTCGTATAAGGGAACCAAAGATTCTGTCGCACACGTTCTTCAATTCAAAATGGCCATGCCTGCGGTTAGCCTATCTAAAGATAAATGTGAATCCATGTACTGCAAGTTATTTGTAGCTACTTTCTAAGATTTGGCCCAACAATGGTTTATGGAGTTACCCCCAAGAGTATTGCTAGCTTTGATGATCTGGTCAAAATATTCATTACCAATTACGATTGTAACAAACCTATCAAGGAGTCACATCACCTATTTTCGATCATCCAAGAGGAGGATGAATCAATTGAGGCTTACATGCAAAGATTTAAAACAGAGAAGATGGAAATTAATCAATGCCCCGATTCTATAGCCATAGAAGCTTTTCAAAAAGGAATAAAGCATGATAATGGCCTTTTCATAGAACTGACGAAACCCATACCACGTTCCTTAGGTGTAGTTTACGAGGAAACCAAAAAAATTGTTACTGTGGAAAGGGAGATGAAATCAAGAAAATCGTTGACTAACAAAAACAAGAGGTGGCCTCCCCTTATGAAGAGTGAAGAAGACAGAAGGCCTATGGGTGATAAATGTCCTAATTTTTCCCGTTTCAAACCCGCATTTAGACCAAAGAATAATTTCAACACTTGGAGCCGAGCTTTATCTCCCTTTCATGGACCCTTATTACGTGTAACATTGGTGGAGGTAATGCGTCGAATGGAACACCTCAATAATGTAAATTGGCCACCAATTATGAAAGCTCTGCTTAGAAACCCTAACAAATAATGCGCATTCCATAGAGACACATGGCACTAGACTCAGGACTGTCGCCATTTAAAACGGGAAATTGAACACCTATTTTCAGAAGGGTACTTAGGGGATATAGTTGACAAAGCCAAAAATCCACGAGAAGAGACTCAAAGAGAACTCAGATCAAAGGGTCAAGACACCAGACAAATCAATTTTGATCCGGAATGAACCAAATAGAGCACACCCCATTCCACCAAGGGATGTGCGGATAATACACACCATACATGGTGGCCCCACCATGTCCGGTCACTCTAACAATTCCAGAAAAATATATGCACAAGAGGCTTGAGATACGTGATGTTTAATATATGGCATGAGACTTGAAGGACCTATTTATCCCATTACTTTCAAAGACAGAGAATTCCTACATCCCCATGACGAACCTCTAGTAATAACAGTATGAATAGCTCATTGTGAAGTACGTTGGATATTAGTTGACAATGGTAGTTCATCCGATCTCTTATATTTATCCGCTCTACTTGACATGAAAGCGGTTCCTTCAACATATCATCAGTTGATTAAATATCCTACCGCTAATGGGATACGATAAATTGAGGGGGAACAAGATAGGGCACAAAGTTGCTACAATGTTGCCATGAAGAATGCATTACCCCAAACCTCAAAATAGCAACTAAAGGTTAAAAGTCACCTCCACAAATTTAAGAAATTGCATACAAGTGAATGTACTACCATGGAGGTCCACGGTGAATATGATATGGTCTTTATAGGAGACACAGAGAGTGAACAATATGTTAAAATCAATGGTGCACTATCTCCTTCATTTAAAATTACCCTCGTTGGTTTCTTTAAAAATAAAAAAGATTTGTTCGCTTGGAAACCTGAGGATATGCCCGAAATAGACTCAGATATCATCCCCTACGAGTTATGCTTGTATCATACCAAAAATCCAGTCCAGCAAAGAAAGCGGAAATTTGCTAGAGAAAAGAATGAAATCATCAAAAAGAAGATCAAGACCTTAAAAAATATGGGTTGGATTCGAGAGGTTCGGTATCCAATATGGCTATCAAATGTGGTATTAGTAAATAAAGAAAGGGGTGAGCATAGAATGTGCATAAATTTTAATAAAGCAACACCAAAGGATTGTCTTCCTTTGCCGAATATTGATCAATTGGTAGATGCCACGATTGGATTTGAATCAATGAGCTTTATGGGTGCTTATTCAGGCTACCACCAAATCCAAATGCATCCCAAGGATGAAGAAAAAATAGTGTTTATCATGGAAGAAGGGACGTTCTGTTACACAAAGATGCCATTCGGTTTAAAAAATGTCGGCACTACTTATCAAAGAATGATGAATAAGATGTACCAAAACCAAATAGGCCGAAACATGGAGGTATACGTCGATGGCATGCTAGTTAAAACTAAATGTGCTAAAGACCATATTAACGACCTCCAAGATGTCTTTGATATAATTCAGAATTATAAAATGCGTCTCAATCCAAAAAAGTGTGTTTGGCATAGCCTCAGGGAATATTTTGGGGTACTTAGTCACGTCAAGGGGTATCGAAGCCAATCTAGATAAAATTTCAACCTTAGTCAATGATAACTGTATTTTATACAGTTATTTTCATCAATTTTAGTAATGATAATTGCTATGTTCGTTTAATATTTATTAATTTTTGTTAAATAAATTAATATTTTCCTTTTATTTGCTAAAAATACATTTTTAATAAAATTAAATAATTTGTATCGAAAATGTACTTAATTTCATATTTTTGTCCACAAATATAATTTATGATAATATAGTTTCTTAATTACAATTTATATAAATCAAAAATATAATTTAAATTAAATTTGGGCTTAATTATAATTATTAAAAGTTGAATAATTTAATTTAAAAATTAGAAAAGTGGCTAAAGTGTAATTTAAGAAAGTACAAAAATGTAATTTGGATTACTTTTGCTGGTCAAAATATAATTAATAAAAGTTTGTTTTCTCGCGTTATGGAGATGAAGTCCACGCGGCAAGAGCACACTCGCCAAACGTGGACCGTCCGATCAAAGTATCCACTACTCGTACGCGCGCGTGTCCATCAAGCTCGACAAAAGCAACCTGGGATGAGATATTCCTTTCACGCTGCGGCCAGCGTTGGGTCCCACGTGTCGCGCAGGCTCTACCGAAATGGCCCCACACGTTTACCGCGGCAGAGCCCCCCGAGGCGATCGCCGACCGCTGGATCGATCGACGGCCCGCATTGGTGTCGCGCCCATCGAAGCCGCCGCGCACCGAGCCGCTCGTGTGTAAAAATCCCGTGCGACGCGGCCACTGTAGCGTAGCAGATTGTATCCTCAATATCGACAGAATAATATTCTGCCACATGTCCCAAGAAAATTTAAGCTAATAAAAGTCCGACACGTGGCTATTTACTATGCGCACGACCGCATTGGATCACGCCCCGTTTCCAGCCGTTGCCCGCGGGCGACCCAATCCCGTGCGCCGTTCCTACGTGCACCGGTCTCAGGCCTCCAATGACGCGCCGCCACGTGGCCTCGTGAAATCTTTCGCCGAATCGACGCCGCCACGTGGTACGCACTTTGAATTTAAAAAAAATCCAACTCTGCTTTCACGCGTAAATTAAATAAGATTTTCGATATTAAAAATCGATACGCGTGTTTTTGTTTTTCGATAAAAAAGTATTACGCTTTTGATAAAAAATAAAATAAAAATATAATATTTTAGATGTATTTTTAGCTATAAATAGAGATAGTTTTTAGTTGAAAAAGTTTTTTCCAGCTTAGAGTTTTTTTGAAGTTTTTTAGTTAAGGTTTTTTTTTTTGGTCGGGAGAAGAGTTTTTGTGGTAGTTTAGAAATTTTGTGTAAGAGTTCGGTTGGACAAATAGACACGCAGTAAGCCATTTTTTTGGCTTTTGTCGTGTTTCCGCGGTACAAATATTTTCGTTGATGTTTTAATTTTCCTTCTCCTTCTTCTAATTTTTCTCGCATATGTTGTAATTTTTATTTTAATTTTACGTAAGTAATTTAATTTTTCTAGTGGTTGCATTTGATTCAAATTTATGAAGCTTTTGATTTTAATTATTTTTGATAGATTTATAAGACGCTCGATTTGTTCATTGCTTTATCTTGGCGCTTAATGCTTTTTTGATTATTTACTTAATTTTATCAAAATGATTGTGGTACAAAAATAAACTTGAGAAAGGCATTTTGCAGGTATATCGCTTCATAGATAAAATGACATGTACGCGAAGGATAGGAATATACCCTAATTGTAATGTGGCCTTTGAAAACTTAGAACTTAACGAATCTTATTGAATTTAATTTCATAGAGATATAGTGAATTAATTTAACGAGGTGTGTTTAAATTTGTTTCAAGAGATGTATGAATAAAAAGTAGTTTTCGGTTGACAAATTAAATGTACCAAAAAATATAAATCCAAAGAAAATAATATGATCGGAAAGGATTAGTTTGGTGAAGAATTGCAATCCTAGAGTTCTTTTTATTTTCTTATTACCTTTTTCTTAAATCAACGATTATTTTGGATAAAATCGTGAGAGAAATAATTTTAGTACTCAACAAACTATAGTAACAAATCCTGGTGGGATCGATACTCACTTATAAATTATATTACTTGGCGTAATCGTATGTTTCAGCACGAAGTTCGTGTTGAAAAACACGCGAATACCACCATGAAATCCCCAAGGTGTCTTTAGGAAGTCCAACAATTGAACGGGCATATTACAGAATTAAGTCGTTTCATTTCTAAATGCACCGAAAAGTGCCTACCGTTCTTTCGGATGCTCAAAAAGAACACGGAGTACATATGGGATACCGAGCGTGAACAAGCTTTACAGTCCATTAAAGATTACTTGGGAAGAGCACCTCTTTTAGTTAGTCCCATGGTGGGCGAAGACTTATACATGTATATTTCCTTTACGGATAAGGTTGTCAGTGCGGTATTGGTGGTCGACCGTGGGGGAATTCAATACCCTATGTATTACGTGTATTATGTGAGTTGTTCATTAACAGGAGCGCAACAATGACATCCTTCTTTAGATAAGGCGGTATTTACTATTATAATGATGGCACAAAAACTTAGACATTATTTTGGTGCTCACAGGGTAATGGTCCTTACTTCCTATCCCTTGAAAAAAAATTTGGGCAAACCTGATTTGTCCAGCCATATTTCCTAAATAGCTATTGAGCTCAATGAATTTGAAATACATTATAAACCTTTGGCCGCGATCAAAGGACAAGCCCTAGCAAATTTTATCGCGAAATGGATGAATGAGTATACCTAAGAATGCAATTCAATACATGAGATAAGGTCAACCCTCACAGCAAAAACATCATCCCTTAAAACGGAGCTATGGAAGGTATACGTGGAAGGCGCAAGCAATTCACGTGGATCAGGAATGGGAATAGTAATCTTCACCCTGATGGGAGCCTTAATAGAGCAATGCCTTCGGATCACCTTCCAATCAACTAACAATATTGCGGAATATGAAGCCTTACTTTTGGAGTTGTAGCAATTGATAACCCTTGGAGCTAAGAAGGTGTTAATTCATAGCGATTCGCGGCTAGTAGTAAACCAAGTCAACGACGATTTTGAAGCTAAAGAGGAAAGAATGAAACTCTATGTACAGAAGGTGAAGAAAGCAAAGGCTACATTTGAAACTTTTCAGATCAAATAGATACCACGAGAAGAAAATGCCCACGCTGATTCCTTAGCCATGTTGGCATCGGTGGTAAACTTGGATTTAAAGAGAGTCATCTCAGTATCTTGTTTATCAAGACCTAGTGTTACCCCAAGTGAAGTAAAATTTCAAACATGAATAAACGTCATACACACTATTCATGATTCTTGGTTGACATCATATACAGAATATATTATCAATGGTACTCTCCCTAAAGACAAACACTTAGCTCGTAAGCTCATGATAAAAGCAGGGAGCTCTGCCGTCATTTAGGGAGTTTTATATAGGAAGAATCATGATGGCCCATGGCTAAAAGGCTTACCTGCAGCTGAGACTCGGATGGTCTTAAGTGATCTACATAACGGCCAGTGTGGAGCTCATTCTGGAGGAAGAACACTTTCCCAAAGGATTATTCGGTAGGGTTATTACTGGCCTACGCTTCTTAAAGATTGCATCTCTTATGTCAGAAGGTGCGATAAATTCCAACGACATGCCAATGTGCCACACCATCCGGGCATTGACCTAAGATCTATTATCAGCCCCTAGCCATTTTAGAAATGGGGTTTGGACATCGTGGGACCATTACCCATTGCTTCAAGTCAAAGAAAGTTTCTAATCATCGTAACAAATTATCTTACTAAATGGATAGAGGCTGAACCTTTAGCTCGAATCCAAGAATTGGATGTGGAGAGATTCATATGGCGTAAAATTATATGCAGATATGGCCTACCTCGTGAACTCGTTACCGATAATGGTAGACAATTCACCAGACAAAAAATAATATCTTTCTGTGACAAGAAAGGTATCAAATTATCTCATTCCGCCCCTTACCGCCCACAAACAAATAGTCAAGCTGAATTGTCTAATAAGACCCTTATTAATATACTACGAAAAAGTTTAGAGGGGGCTAAAGGAAAATGGGTTGATGTGTTGCCTAGTACCCTCTGGACAACACAAACTACTCTCAGAACAGCAACATGAGAAACCTTTTTTTCTCTTGTTTACGGCACCCTTGATATACAAGAACCCACCCTTCGACCCAATATCAATCATGAAGAAAATTATTAATTACGATGAGAAGACTTGTTATTAGTTGAAGAAAAACGAGAAAAAGATTTAATAAGTCTCGAATTGCAAAAAAGAACACTCCAAAAGACGTATAACAAATTCGTCAAGCACAAGAGCTTCGACATTGGAGAATGGGTCTTGCGAAGAGCACTGGGCAACAAATTTGAAACTAACGTAGGCCAATTTGCTGCCACATGGGAAGGTCCGTATCAAATATATGATATCATGCTAGTAGGTTCTTACTTGATAGGTACAGATGGCATAAAGGAGGGTTTGAGCTGGAATGGATAGCTTCTTAAAAAATATTACATGTAAATGCTTTGTATGCAATAAATACTTATATATGAGAGATACAAATATCTTCTAATTAGTTATCGATGGCAAGGTTAAATCATGATTGGAGGTGGAGTCCCCTGGCCCTCCACTTGACATGTGGGTTGTCTTATGCCTCGTGATTGGAGATGGAGTCCCTTGACCCCCCACTCGAGATACAGGATACGTCCTATGCCTCGTGATTGGAGGTGGAATTCTCTGAACCCCCCACTCAAGGTGCGGAATACATCTTATGCCTCGTGATTAAAGGTGGATTCCCTTGACCCCCCCACTTGAGATGCAAAATATGCTTGCAAGAACGTAATCATGCTTTGGGCATCTTATTTCGTGCCCCCAAGTTGGGAAAATTCATTTAACCTTCTCGCTTGAGATGCAATACATGTCCCATTGCTTCTTGATTGGAGGTGGAGTCCCCTGGCCCCCCACTCGAGATGTGGGATGCGTCCTATGCCTCGTGATTGGAGGTGGAGTCCCCTAACCCCCTACTCGAGATGCGAAATATGCTCACAAGAATGCAATCATGCTTTGGGCATCTTATTTCGTGCCCCCAAATTGGGAAAAGTCATTTGACCTTCTCGCTTGAGATGCAAGACATGTCTCATTGCTTCTTGATTGGAGGTGGAGTCCCCTGACCCCCCATTCGAGATGCGAAATATGCTCGCAAGAATGCAATCATGCTTTAGGTGTCTTATTTCGTGCCCCTCAAGTTGGGAAAAGTCATTTACCTTCTCGCTTTAGATGCAAGACATGTCTCATTTCTTCTTGATTGGAGGTGGAGTCCCCTAACCCCCCACTCGAGATGTGGGATACGTCATATGCCTCATGATTGGAGGTGGAGTCCCCTTGACCTCCCTATTCGAGATGCAAAATATGCTCGCAAGAACACAATCATGCTTTGGGAATCTTATTTTGTGCCCCCAAGTTGGGATTACAAATTTACCAAATCAAGTTCATATGATATCATAGATTGTTATCAGACATTATTACAAATTGTTACTAACACAATTACAAAGAATCCTCAGGTTTGTTTCTTTTAAAAAAATGACATTGATACTCGCTTGTGTAACCTCGCCACACCCCGAACTTCTTTAAGTGAGCTATGGTTAGGATATCGCGGTAACTTTCATTCGAGGTATTTTGCAGCTCAATTCGCCTCATTTTCTCTTTACCACTTATATCCACCTTATTGATGAGCTCGCTAGCACGAGGTTGTGAAACCTTAAAATTAAGGTTCAAGTGTATTGAATGGGAAAATCCACCATGTCTCCCTAAATATCCCCTATAATGTAAAAATATTTGTCTTTCCAGCCAGAGGTGTTATCTAGGATTGCAACCCATGGCCGATAACACAAGACATGTACGCCCCCCTTTGTCTAACCCATTTCTTTTTAAATAATATAAACACCTCAGTTCATCATCTTCGAGGTCTATCCCATGTTCTCCAACCACCACGGAGATACATAAAAGTGTTCACCACCCGTTTGGATTTATTTGAGCAAAATTAATGTCAAAAGTGCTAAATGCATGGTCACTACTTTAGGAAAGGGAAAATGGAGACCTATTTTAAAGGCCGCTAGATGTATCACCCACCACCCCGATGGAGGGTCATCGGCATCACATAAATGAGGAGGCACTAGCATTAGCCCCACACGGGTTGGAATGTTGTATTTTTGTCTAATTTCTTCTAACTCTTTAGCTGTCAAAATGTTAGGCATCTTTTCAATTTGGTGTTTGTCTTTGGTTCTGTGTGTAGGTTCGCCCTTGTTTTACCTTTTTATTTTTTGGGCGGGGTACTTTGGTGGATGTTGACATGAGAATCCTATTAACAGGAATTGAACCCCGTGATGATGAGGTAGACACCACCTTGGACCCCGATGAAGTAGGAAGAGCTAGAATCTCTTCCTTAATAGTCCTCGAAGTAGTCCTATTGTTACTACTCCCTGTTGTTTCAGGTTGTTTGGTTTGTAATGACCTTGAAGGGATACGATTGTGAGATACCTTTTTGGTGAGATCTCTCTATGAAGACAAAAGGATGTCAAGTCAAGAAGTGAAGATATAGCAACGACCTGAATTCTAATAAACTTTGTTAAATAAACAAGCTGAAATAAGTATCAGGCAACTTTCAAACGACCTTATGAAAGAATAATGCGACATTTGAGTAATCAATGGGTTGAAATTCTCTAGATAAAATTACTATGTTAAAAACAAGTAAAAGTAAAAAAGTAAAATTCTTCCACTATTTATAAAGGGAAAATGAGAAGTTGAAGGGTCTTAACAAAAAAAAAGATAATAAATAATAATAATGTCTTCGCAAATAGAATATACATCATCTGAGTGGCCGTTATGTAAACATGTTGAATCTATTAGTTAAGAATTTCTTATACGATCAGATTATTCCCTTGACTTTTCAAAATAAAGAGAATAGGGGAGTTAATGTTTGATATTAAATATGTAATGGACATATGATCTAATAAATGCAGGTATCCCGCTAGGGAATAGCGAGGACATAGGGCTGGCTTGACAAATGGCCTAAACCTAGCGAGTTAGGTAGATTGTACAAACTAGTCAATAAAAGCACCTTGTTATCAAACTGTAGGGTCTTGCATGTCAAGACCCAGTGAAATTATGATCTCCTAACATGATCACGGTTTTTCCTCTCCATGAACAACCTGCATATAACGACCTCCCTTTATTTGTGTGTAATGTTTGTAGCGATATGCTTTATGTTTAAACTAGTTAGTGTGTAATTTTACTACGTATGTAATCGTGTATCCATGCTACTTAATATGTACCTTGCCATGTACGTAATATGTTATACATATATATACCCTTTAAATGAGGAGAATACATAATCTATTCATTAGGGGTGTCCATGGTCCAGTCCGGTCCGGTTTTGCCTAAAAAAATATAACCAAACCAGACCGTTCATATAGTTGAAACCAGACCATTCGGCTATCTAAAATGTTATAACCGAACGGTTTGGTCCGGTTTGGTCCTGTTTGGTTAACAATTTTGAACGGTTTTTAACAATTAATAATAAATAAATATGATTCAATTTAATATGATATAATTTAATAGGATGCAATCAAATATAATGATCATTTATAATCATACATAGATAGATATTATTGTTAAATACATAAATAAGATGTTATCAAAATCTAAAATAAAAAAAAAGATTAGACATGAACAAATGAATTCCAAATATCTCATTTGCAAAGAATTCTTAAACATATACAAACATCAAAACTCAAAATCAACAACAATACATCATTAGATAATAATATTTAAAACTTACCCATTATTAATCATCAACGATCATTGTAGTGTCTTTAATGAACTTTACAATCAAACAAAATCAACATCTTCATAAATGTCTAAAGTCATCATTGTATTCTCGTAAGAGAACATTGTCATTATTAATGGAAAAACGTAAACCAATTTTGACTACATACTAATGTCTCTACCATTTTAGGATACAAAGAACTCCTAAATGGATCAAGAATGCACCCTACGTATAAAAGGTCGATTCTCGATGCAACAGTTGAAACTTAAATTGCTAACACATCACGTGCAATGAGAGAGATGATAGGAAACCTAAAAGAATTTTCCTTCCACCATTTTAATATATCAAACTTATCCAACATGACATTTTCACATGGGGTGTTCAAATATTTCTCAACCTCGGTTTTCAATTCCAAACTATTTTTCTCCTCTAAGCGTTTAAGAAACTTCAACTTTCTTGCTTCCTCAGATGAAGGAATCCTTCCTATTAGATCTTGTGATTGAGTCACATTAGATTGAAAATATTTTCCATGCATCCTGATGATTATAATTAGCTTAAACTGAAAAATGAGTTATGTACGTGTACATATTCTTGATGACATAGATTTTTTATTCTCGGGGTAGACAATTGCACTCTCTTGGAAATTCATAATGATCAAACATTAATAAAATAAACTATATATATTTAATCTATAAAGAGAACTTAATCAAAATAATTAAGCTTTAAAAGAGGGACAACATACGAACAATTTAATCGAAGTTATAAGTTATAAACGGTATTAATTAGTTTCCACTTTCCACCATTTAAAAAAATGAACTCTGTGAGAAAAATTGTTCAAACTTCAGAGTTCACAATTCAAAGTATTCGTACTAACAAAAAACGACATACCATTCAGATTTTAGAATTCACACTCCGCACTTACCATTCGGTTTAATCAGAAAAACTACTACCGTACTACGAATACATGAATTTGAGCTCCAAGTTTAATTAACTTTCTAGATCAAACAAATACTCATAACAATTTGATGGGAATTGGAATCGATCCAACAGGTAAAAATAACTCTACCTTCTAACGAGAAGATCATAATGGGTATAAGAAAGGTGGAATGCATCCTGATGATTATAATTAGCTTAAACCGAAAAATGATTTATGTACGTACATATTCTTGATGACATAGATTTTTTATTCTCGGGGGTAGACTCAGTACCTCTTGAAATTCATAATGATCAAACATTAATAAAATAAACTATATATATTTAATCTATAAAGAGAACTTAATCAAAATAATTAAGCTTTAAAAGAAATGGACAACATACGAACAATTTAATCAAGTTATAAGTTATAACAAGATAATTAGTTTCCACTTTCCACCATTTTAAAAAATGAACTACGAGAAAAAATTCTTCAAACTTCGTAGTTCACAACAAAGTATTCGAGGCTAACAAAAAAATGACATACCATTCAGATTTTCGTAGTTCAAACTTCGGACTAACAAAAAAAATGACATACTATTCAGATTTTCGTAGTTCGTACTAACAAAAACGACTTACCATTCAGATTTCAGACTAACAAAAAAACGATATACCATTCAAATTTCACAGTTCAAACTTCACACTAACAAAAAAACGACATACCATTCAAACTTTAGAGTTCAGACTTTAGACTTACAATTCAGTTTCTACCAAACCAGTACTCCAGTAGTATTAGACCACATACCTATTTCATGATTTTCGTCCATTGTTGTCATGACACGACGCAACACGAGGAGAGGTGGTTAGTTGTTGGTGGAAGCGACGCGAGGAGAGGTGGCTAGTTTCTGGTTGAAGTAATGTGTGGAACAATGGCTAGCTGTTGGTGGAAGAAACGAGAGGAACTGTGGTTAGCTGCTGGTGGAATCAACACGAGGAACGATGGCTAGTTCCTGGTGGAAGCGACGACGGCCAAAACCAGAGCGTAGACGAAGAAGTGGCGAAAGTAGAGTGTAGACGGCGAAGTGGTGAAGGACTGAAGGCGAGCGTAGAGGAGAGAGTCGAGAGAATTATTTTTAGGGTTAGGGTTAAGCATTAACGAGTGACGGCTTAACCTTAAACTCGAAAACAAAATATATATATACTAGGGTTTATAATATTTTAAATAATAAAAATTATTTATTTAATAAAACCGGTCCGATCTGGTCCGGCCGGTTTATAATATTTTATAACCGGACCGGACCATTTTAAAATTGGTTTTATTTAATATGGACCGGACCGGACTGTTTCATTTACAAAACTGCTCGGTTTGGATCGGTTTTTCGATTTAAACCGATCCGGCCCGGTTTTTGGACACCCTTACTATTCATTTATCCATATTTTCTACTTCTCTCTAAAAATCACTAAAATTTGACACCTGAAATTCTCTCCAACAAATAATATTATATTAAATTTAATATAATACTATTTATCACATTAATAATGTATTGGATTTTTAATCTAATATTGAGTTTATATCTTGAAAAGTATGTGTCATAGATTTTGGTATAAGATTAAACTCATTTAAAGGGTTAAAATAGATATCTAGTTATTAATTATATATATAAAGTTTGTAGTCTCTATATCACACATACTTTATTTTTTCTTATCTGATATCCGATCATCAAAGATAGTTAAAAAAAATTAAAGAATATTTTTTGAAAAAAATATATAGATCTAAAAAAACTAACTATTTAATTATAGAATTAATCAATGATAATAGATTTAGATACGTTTTCTCATATTTTAATTTATTCTTAGTGATATAATATGAATTTCTTTAGGTTATTGTTAGATGATGGTTTTTATTAAATGTTATTTTATTTTAACAAGTGTTATTAGAGCGTCTTCGAGTTCAATCATTACTATTTGAATTTATTTTTGATTTATGATAATTTTAGTGTTTTAAAATATAATAGTTTTGGTTTTAATATTATTATATTTAAAAATAGTTAGGATTTTATTTTAAAATTATAGATTTAAATCCAACAATTTTTCATAATTACGTATAAAATTCATATTCAGATTTTTTTTGAATTATTAAAAAAAATTGTCGTCTTTAAGGATTGCCAACTCTATTGCTTCGCTCAATTAAAAAGGGTAAACATGGATTCAGTTTATTATGATCTTAAAAAAAACGTTAAAGGATTCATGCGTTAATATATATGGACGAAAAAAGATCAAAAATACCCCTAAGATTTAAAGAATCTTCAGAAATACCCTTCAGGTTTTAAAAAATTCAAAAATACCCTTGAAAACATAACGGAAGTTAAAACTAACACTCATCAGAAATACCCCTAAGGTTATATATATATAAAAAAAGTATGGAAGAAGAAAAAATAAACCAAGAAATATTAGATATAGAAACAGAAGACATTTCAGGATGTTTTTCACAGGAAATGGTAATAAGTAAAAAGAAATTTGAAGAAATTCAAAAAGTAAAATTAAATCTTAAAGAAGGAGATGGATTTAAAGACCCATCATTTTTATTAAGAAAAATATTTCCTAGAAAAAATATAATCTATTATGGTATTAGTAATAAAGAAATGAGCATTAAAATTACAGATGCAAAAGGAAGATATAATATACCATTAATTAATAAAGAGACTATATTAAACAAATTATCAAAAATTTCTCGAAATGATAAAGAAAAAATTGGATATATTCATTTAGGAGGAATCCAAATATTAATAAAAGCTCATTTTAGAGAAGGAATAGATACACCAATAAAAATAGCTCTATTAGACAATAGAATAATAAAATGTGCAAGATGCTTTATTAGAATGATCCATGGAAACTTAGGATACCAAAAATTAAAATTTAACAGATATCCTAGATTTGCTATAAATATACAAGATAAAAATTTAAACCAAGTATTAAGTCTAGCTTATGAATTTGAAAGAGGAGATTTAATGAAAGAAGGAAATCATCCATTTTCAATACATTATCTAGTAACATATTCTTTAACAAATAGTCATAATAGTTCAATATATGGACAAAATGAATTTATAGAAATAGATAAAAAATTTAAAGAATTAGGACGAATAATAAAACCAGAAATATTAACAGATTTTGAAATACCAGAAGAATGGAAATTAGATATTAAAGAAAAACCCTTAATAACAGAAAGAAAGAGTAATAACATACCAAGATTTACTTTTGTAGATCACAAAGAAGAAACCTCAAATCAACAAGAAGTTAAAAAATTAGAAAATGAAGTTAAAATAATGAAAGCATTAGTTCATGATTGCATACTAGGAAAAAATCATGTTTAAGGATAAAATAAAAAATATGAATTTAGAAATAAATGGAAGCCTAAGAGTGGCAAAAAATCAAGCAACACTATTTGAAACTATACAAGCTTATTAACAAGAAATGGATCTAGTCCAGAATCAAACATAAAATATCTACAAGAAATAATAGATATACAAAGAGAACTATTAAAGGAAATAAAGGAGTATGGTTTTAATAAACTACAACAAAATATGCATAAAGAATTTTCAGAATTAAGGAAAGATGTATACAATCTAAAGATAGATCATAAATACGATCCCTTAGAAGGATTAAAAGAAGAACCACTCAAGGAAATCGTATTCTCTCGATTCCCGTAAATGAGAAAAGAAAAAATGAGGAACAATCTAAGAGTAAAGAGATAATTCCAAATTGATGGAATATAGGAAAAAAATAGAAAAAAGAATTTATGAACCTGAAAACAGGAATATAGAAACATTGGTCAAATTATTAACATTAACCAATGAAGAAATAGAAGAACATTATATTGGAAAACTTTGTACTAACAAAGAAGAAGATGATATGACAATAATCAGTGAAACTGATTCAGAACTAGAAAACATGACCCTAAAAGGTCATATGAAACCAATTTCATTACCAAATTCCTTATCAAGAAGAAACATCCACCCACATATAGGAGGAAAGAAGTAGACAAAGATCAGAAGAACCTGATACTACATATAGAAGAAGACAACCACCTAAAATGGAGGAAGGGTTGCATTGGGGAACTAGAGGAAATATTCTACTAGAGTTTAAACTCCAGGATAACTATAAATCTGAACTTCTAAATTTAGATTGTATAAGAGATAGGAAAAAGCTTTTAGATGAATGGTCTAGTGGGACGAAAGCGGCCCTTATACAAACTTCTCCAACTACCCAAACAAATCCTTCAATTTGTAGAGTTCTTATAGCACACAAAATGACAGAAATGTGAAAGTTGGTTTTCAAACTTACCGTATCAACAACATTTATTAATGCAAGGAAACAAGCTTCCACAGGAAGAGAATACTTAGATACTAGAATAAATGAAATATACAAAGAATTTATCGGGTGAAGATAAAGGAAGGACTATCACCGAATCTAGTGAAAATGAAATCAATGAAGCTAAATGGCATCTAACAAAAATGGAAATTTGTAACATGTGGTTATATAGATTCTTTTATATTTGTGAATATGCAATGTATTACCATAAATTACCACCCCTCTATACAAACAACATATAAAGAAATGTTTTTTTCAAAAATTACCAGGAACATTATATAAAACTTTTAATTTAAAATTGGGAACAAAGGAATAGAGAAACTATACCAGATAATTTCTAGGAGGAAGAATAAGAAGTCTTAGAGATTGGATCATTATAAAATGCCAAGAAAGAAAAGAATACAAACAAATAAGAGGAAATGATAAAATTTGTCAGGATACAAGAGATTTTAGAATGCCAGAAAATATGGATGCAATACAAAACCTTATAAACAAAAATATAAAAAATATAAAAGATTTAAAAATATAAATTTAGAAAAAAATTTCCAAAAATATAAAAAGAGATTCAATAAAGAAAATTATAAGAAAAGATATTTTAGAAGAAAGGTTTATAAACCATCCGAAAAAGGAATTATTACCCTTCAGAAAGAAAAAATGCAGATGTTGGATCTCAGAATGGGCGACATTACGCAAATGAATGTCCAAGCAGACTTCAACATAAAAAGGAATTTAAAAAGGAATTTCCGTAAAGCAAAAATCTTAGAAGAAGCCTTCAAAATGGAATTAGAACCAATTGAGGAATCATCGATATAGATGATGCTTATAGTATTTATCTATTAGAAGAAACTGAAGAAGAAATAACTGATTCAGAATATGAATATTCAGATCATGAATATTCTTCAAAAAATGAATGATTTGTATAGTATTACAAATCCAAATAGTACTTACATTAAAGTAGGACTAAAATCTAAAGGGTATAACACTTATCATTTACATGCATATATGATATAGAGCTAAGATGACATGTAGTCAAGAGATATGTATTTCGTAAGACAACTGGAAACAAGCACCTAAAGATTTAATAGTAAGAATTGCTAATAATACTACAATAAAACTCAATCAAGTATTAAAAGATACTGATATAATAATAGGAGGAGAAAACTTTCATATTCCTACTATATATCAACAGGAAACAGGTGTAGACTTGTTAATAGGAAATAACTTCTTAAATTTATATCAACCATTCACACAACATTCTGACAAAATAAGCCTTACAACCTTAGAAGGAGATACAATATATGTCTCTAAAGTAAGAAAAGCTCTAACTGTCTCAAACCCAACTTTTATGCAACAACATAAAAAGTTAAAACGTGGTGAGATAAAAGACCAAAAAACAAAAACCTTTGTTTAGAAAATATTTCATTAGATATGTAAGAAAAGCAAAACTCTTTTCTCAATGAAATACAGAAGATAAAGCCTTAACAGGCATTAAGATTATTAAAAACAAGAAGTTCTAAAATCCTTTCTTGATCCAAAAATAAATAAATCTAAAACTATAGTCAACATAAAATTAAGAGATCCTAACAAAATCATAAGAGTAAAACCAATGATTTATACTCCAGAAGATAGGATTGAATTTGGAAAACAAATTGAAGAACTTTTGGAATTAAAAGTCATAATACCAAGTAATTCACCTCACTCTAGTCCAGCATTTTTGGTTGAAAAAGAAGCTGAGAAAAGAAGAGGCAAAAAGAGAATGGTAATAAACTTCAAAGCACTTAATAAAGAAACCATTGATGATGGATACTTCATCCCAAAAAAGGGAAGAATTACTATCACTAATAAAAGGAAAGAAATACTTCTCAAGTTTCGATTGCAAAGTGGATTTTGGCAAATAAGACTAGATGAAGAATCTCAAAAATTAACAAAGATTCATTGCTCCCAAGGACAATTCCAATGGACAAGAATACCATTTGGATTAAAACAAGCTCCGTGTATTTTTCAAAGATATATGGATAATATTTTTAAGAAATTACAAGATATTTGTCAGGTTTACATAGATGATATTTTTGGTTTTCAAGAATGAATTAAATAAACATTATTTGGATATTATCAATATATTACAAGAATGTAGAAAGGAAGGCATTGTACTCTCTAAAAGAAAGCAAGATTTGCTCAACAAAAATCAAATACTTAGGATCGAGATCAAGATGGAAAACATAATCTACAACCCCATATATTAAATAATATTCAAGGTTTTCCTAGTGAATTAAAAGATAAAACCAATTACAAAGATTTTTAGGATGTCTAACATATGCAGTAAGCCTATATCAAGAAACTGCGTAAATGAGAAAACCATTACAAGCAAAATTGAAAAAGATTATGTCCTGGAAATGGACAAGAAGATACTCTATATATGGATGTATAAAAGCAAAAGTAAAAAATTTACCAACTTTATACCATCCAGACCAGATGATAAAATGATAATTGAAACAGTATGCTTCACAAGAATATTGGGAGCAAATTCTTAAAGCAAGAGTAGATGACAAAGATGAATATCTTCGCAGATACACATCAGGGTCTTTCCAAGGAACAAATTTAATTAAATTATCATAGTAATGAAAAGGAATACTTAGTCGTTAAAAAAGCTATTAAGAAATTGCAATATATGTCATAAGTTCTAGATTCATTATTAGAACAGATAACAAGAATTTTGGTTATTTTTTAAGAACTAATATTATGAGATTATAAACAAGGAAGACTAATTAGATGTGGCAACAATGGTTCAACCATTACAATTTTGACGCATTTAACATCTTTTTCAGACATAAAAATAGCAATGGTCGATGCCTACTCGCAGAATTAGCACCTCTAACTATTTTTATGATCAGTAGAATGGAATGTACTTGATATTAAAATCAAGATAAAAGAAAAGGAGATAAAAATCCTACAGAACAACTCGAGTTGCTATACTCGAGAAATCTCTTACGAGACAGAATAAAACAGAAGAACTTAAATGTTCAAAACAAATTTCGTATGAGGAATCTTCGATAAAAAAGGAAGAACTTAAATGTTCAAAACAAATTTCGATGAGAAATCTCTGTTAAAAAAAGGAAGAACCTAACAACCACAAAAACTTCTAAACCCAATTCGCGCACGGCGTAAAAGAAGAACAGAAAAAAAGTTTACGTGGTCTATAATGGCCCAAAACCAGTGAATTTATAACAACTCCAAGGTAAGCTAGCAAATCTATTCTAGATTTAAAGTGGAGTAACTCATGTGAGCCTTCACCAATGGTAATGTGTCGGGTTTAAGTTACGCCAACTACAAAACACCAAAACTAATAACTCCAGAGAGATAGTAAGAAATTATTCAGAAGCATTTCACAACAACAACCCAAATTTCCAAGGGCATCGACAAACCTTGGAAAAATAGCAAGACCTCCAATGCTATTCAAAGAAACATCTCCACCAGAGACATCAAAAATAACAAAACATTCAAGATTATTCAGGGAAACATCTTCTGTAACCACTCTACCAATGAAGATGAAAAAGACCAATACGTAAATCTTAATAAACAACAATGGTTAAGTCTTTATAATTTAGCCGTAAAATCTACCCAAGAACATATCAAGATATGAAATTCTATACTACGTAAAAGGAATTTCCCAGTAGTAAATTCAATATATTGGAAGGAGCTGATCCAATTTTTTGTGTATAAAGCATTTCATGCGCAGATTAATAGAAAATATATATCCAGGAATTAATTTAAGTGAATTAATTATTTCCCGTAAAATTTTAAAAGAGCAATTAAGAATTTTAGAAGAAAAATTAAAGGTGTGATAAACCTATTTATCTTAGATTTTTTAGTTCATTAATGGACTGAATGAGGAAGGAAGTATTAGTCCCTACCACTTCATCAAAATAGGAATTTACAACACAAACAGAGAGGTTCCTAAATCCAAGGGCACTTCCGTAAAAGGAATTCAACGCAGAAGAACTCTCGTATTAAGAGGACAAATGCTGATTTACTACGAACTCAAGGATTGACAATTCTACCGAGATTAAGGTAAATTATTCAACCAAGAAGGTTATCATTATCTCACACAAAGAGTACGGCTCATGTAAGAAGATGGTGAAAAATCATCAAATATGAAACCAATTTTAATTGCAACAACTTAGAAATTGGTCAAGAAACCAGGAAAGTATTTTGCTTTCTATGCCAAAAAGGCCACCAAAGACTATAAGTGCATTCTCTCGTGATCAAAGATCGAGAAGATGAAGATGCGTCATCATCAACATCATCAAAGGAACAATTGGCGTAAAATGACAAAGAAAATTAAGAAAAGCAATGGCCGCGTAAGACTACAAAAGAAATAAAGATGTAGACCCCACTTCTTAGCCAAAGATACGCCAAGGAAAAAGTAACTAAGTATCGAAAAGCAGATGAATTATTAAAAGAAGAATTATTAAAGCAAGATGTATTATTAAAGCAAGGGTAAAATAATAAATTTGGTCTTGTAAATAGGGATTCCTTATTCTATAAAAGGAACCCTTATTATCATTTCTAAACACACAGAAAAACACATAGAAACCAAGAGAAAACCAGAGCTCTCTAATCTGAAACTCTCAAATAGAAAAAAATCTTTTAGGAAACCCATAACCAACAATGTTGTACCCAGTAATTATGAGCGGCTAAGTAACCCTTTCAAGGTTCTTAGTTAGCCTTAAGTTGTAATAATTATTATATTCTGAATAAATGGAGTTCTATTACTCTTCCTTAGTAAGTCAACTTTGGACACCATTCATGTACGGATGCAGAAAGCTTACCATTACTGTGAAGGTGTTAAGGTGTGTTGGAGCCGAGGCATAACAGTGTAACAAAAGAAGACGAATGGTAAGTGAAGCATCCGTATGACCCATTAAATTGTGTATGATGATTATAAATTTAAGCTAATTAAGAATCTTGAATGTTGAAATATTCGCTTACTACAAGGTATAATAATTTTAAAAAACAGGAAAATAGAATTTATTTTTAGAAAGAAGATAATATGAATATCGAATCACTTGTACATAAATTAGAACTATTAGATTTAACAAATGAAAGAGTAATTTTTAATTTTAAAAGACAATTAATAGAATCATGACTAAAATTAAGTAACAAAAATAATGAAGAAAATAACAAAGTATGCAATTGTAAGGAATACGTAAGAAAAATTAGATTTATATAGTAAAATAATAAGTTTTTTAGATAAATTATTACCATCAATAAATACACAAAGACCTTCATCTATGTCAATTTTAACTCCAGATTAAGATTTTATCGATCCTCAAAAAATGGTATCAAAGCCAAGGAATAGTAATTTAAATAGTAATGGATGGAGAATTAACACCATTAAAACACAAGGGCATTTATGATATTTTATAAACCCCAGGGGCATAACTGAAGATATAACAAACTTCAAGGGCAATTTAGAAAATAATCCTATATGGACAAAAATGGATTCCGAAAGACCAAGCGGCGTCAAAGCTGGTACAATATATATATATATATATATTTATTTATTTATATTACAATTATCACTTTCTTTTAATATTATAATTAAAATTTCTTTTATATTTCAACTAGAATTTTAATTACTACATGATTAAAAAAAGTATAAATTTTATTTTATGCTAAGATATATTTTCAATATTATTACTAAGATTTCTTTTATGATTTTTATTGTATTGAAACACAAATGTAATTTTTTTAAAACCCAAAAATACTTTTTTTTTAAGTTCACAAATATTTTATGAACTTAAAAAAATTAATAGGCATACAAATATAGATTTAGATTAATGTATCAAATTATAGATATAGATTTCATGACCTAATCAAAATTGACCATTGGCTTTGACCTATTTTTTTTATACAACTTAAAATTCAAATATTAGTATGCTTATATGTATTTTGAGATGAATTAGTGGAAACAACATATCATCAAAGTGACATCTCTCTTAAAAATTAAATTAGTTTTAGAATATAAATAATTTTGTGCATATAACTTATGTAAATATTGATCGCCGAAAGTAAGGTTAATAATTAACATAATTGCATGTATACCTGTAGTAATAAATGCATGAGGATTATTCGAATTTTTACAAGTGAACAATAATTCCGATAAAAAAATATTTATTATTCGACATGTTCTTATTATCAATGTTTGATTGCTGCATTACGATATCACTTACAAGTTAATATTATTGTCCAAAGACAAAATACTAATAGAGTGCTTGTATTATTACGTGGGATTTACCTTTACTTGAATGTCTTATTTTGGTGTAAAGAGTTACGTGAGCTTATTTTATTTGTTTATATTTTTTTGGATTCAACTATGAATAATCATGTTTATATTACTGCCAACATCAACTTAATTCCTATATTAAATGGCACTAGCTTCAAGTCATGACAAGAGAATCTCTAAATAGTTCTTAGAGTCATGAAATTGGACCTTGTGATAAGGGTCAATTCTTCTGCACCCTTTATAGATAAGAGTATTTATGATGAAAAGAAGGAAAAGGAAAGGTAGGAAAGACGAAATTGCACGTGTATGATCATCATAAAGAAGTCCATTATGGATGCATTCAGGGACATAATGTCTAAAACGATAACTACTACTAAGGATTTCCTTGCGGAAATTAAAAAGAGGTTTGTCAAGAACGAAAATGCTAAAATAGGTATGTTTTTGACAAGTCTAATTTTAATGAAATATAAGGTCAAAGGTAATATCAGAGAGTACATCATAGAAATGTCTTATCTTGCTTCCAAGTTGAAAGAACATAAGCTAAAACTCTTTGAAGACTTGCTGGTGCATTTGGTTTTGATATACCTTCTGACATAATTTAGCCAGTTTAAGGTGAGCAATAATTATTAGAAAGAAACCTAGTTTCTAAATGAGCTCATCTCACACAATGTTTAAGAAAAGGAAATGCTGAAGCAAGATAAGATAGAGAGTGCTCAACTGGGCTCAATCTCCTAGTACAAAGACAAGGGAAATAAAAGGAAGAAGAATAGTGAAGTTGTAATTAAGTATGAGGTATAAAAAAGAAAATTAACAAGTAAAAATTTGACTATGTTATGGCACAAGAGATTAGGTCATATCTCTAAATGGTAAATAGAATGATTTATGTTTGACGAAATTTTAAACCCCTTAGATTTTATAGTTTTTAATGTTTGTATTAACTGTATAAAGGGAAAACAAACCAATAAAAAGGGATTTGAAGCCAATGAAACTTTAAAAATCTTAGAACTTATATATACAAACATCTATGAGCTATTCCCTTCAGATTCTTGGAATGATCAACAATATTTTATAAAGTTCATAGATAATTTTTCTAAATATGGCTATTTATTTCTCATTCATGAAATGTCACAATCATTAAATGTGTTCAAAAATTATAAAGCCAAAGTTGTGAACTAATTCAACAAAAGGATCAAAAGGGCCAAATTTGATCATATTGAAGAAACTATGGTAGATATGACTCAAGATCATTTACTAAATTCCTAGAGGAATGCGGTATTGTCTCATAGTACACTATGCTAGGATCGCCAACTATGAATGGTGTTGTTGAAAGACAAAATAGGATACTTAAGAACATGGTAAGGAGTATGATTTGTCATTCTACCTTACTAGAATCACTCTAGGGAAAAACACTTAAGACTGCAACATATATTCTTAATAGGATTCCAACTAAAGCAACAACCAAAACCCCTTATGAACTTTGGATTGACAAGAAGCCTAGTTTAAAGCACTTACACATACAAGGATGTACATTCGAGGCAAAGCCTTATAGGTCTAATGAAAAGAAACTGAATTCAAGGATGGTGAGTTTTTATTTTATTGTATATTCTAAAAGATCTAGGGGGTATTAGTTCTATGATCCCATATCTAAGTCAATTTTTGAGTCAAGAAATGCACGGTTCTTTAAGGATGTTGAGTTTGCATGGGGGATACAATTAACGATTTTGTCTTTGAAGAGAAAGATGTTGATATTCCCATAGTTTCTATTAACATTGATTAGGATCCCATTCCTGACTTTGATCAAGGCATAATAGATCAAGATAATCTTAAAGAACTCCAATTCAAGAAATTATTCCAAAAGAACAAACTTTACCACCTCAAGAACTCTTACCAGTGAGGAGATCCACTAGACAAAGAAGAAGTACAATGCCAAATGACTACATTTTATTTCTCTAAGAACATGAATTTGATATTGGAATGATAGAAGAAGATCTGATCAACTTCTATCAAGTTATAGAAATTTCTAACTCTCAAAAGTAGATTGATGCCATGAATGAGGAGAATAAGTCCATGAAAAACAATGATGTGTGAGATCTTATCCCATTTCCAAAAGATATAAAACCCATTAGTTGTAGATGAATATTTAAGAGCAAAAGGGATTCGAAAGCAATGTGGTGAGATACAAGGATCTTCTTGTCACATAGGGCTTCACACAGAAATAAGACATCGACTATAAAGGTGGCATTTGGTTCGTGGAATGGAATTGGAATCGGAATTGGAATTGGAATCGGAATCGGAATCGGAATCGGAATCGGAATGGAATGGAATGGAATGGAAAGGAAACAATTTTGTTTGGTTTGACCACTAGAATCAAGCTCGGAATCAGGATTATAGTGTTTGGTTTACCACTAGAATGGAATGAAAAATGCTGTAATTGACCTTAATACCCCTATATGCTGTAAAGTTCAAATAATGTCATTTAATTACTATTTTTTCGTCAAACAAAATACATTATTGAAATCATTATTTTTCTAAATAATTATTACTTAATTAAAAAGAAATATATTATTAAAATTATTATTTTTTAAATAGGGTTTAGGGTTTTGAGGTTTGGGATGTGGGATTTAGGGTTTAGGGATTTAGGATTTGGGGTTATATTTGTAGGTTAAGGTTTAAGGTTAAAATTATTATTTTTCTAAAAATGGTTTAGGGTTTTAGAATTTTGGATTTGGGGTTTAGGGTTTTAGGATTTGGGGTTATATTTGTAGGTTAAGGTTTAGGGTTAAAATTATTATTTTTCTAAAAATGGTTTAGGGTTTTAGAATTTTGGATTTAGGATTTAGGGTTTTAGGATTTGGAATTTGGGGTTTAGGGTTTTGGGATTTATGTTTTAGGGTTTTTGGGTTTGGGGATTTATGTTTTAAGGTTTAGGGTTTAGGGATTTGGGGATTTGGGTTTTAGGGTTTAGGGTTTAGGGATTTGGGGATTTGGTTTTTAGGGTTTAAGGTTTAGGGTTTAGGATTTAGAATTTGGGGTTTAGGGTTTTGGGATTTATGTTTTAGGGTTTTGGGTTTTGGGATTTATGTTTTAAGGTTTAGGGTTTTAGAGTTTAAGGTTTAGGGATTTGGGGTTTAGGGTTTAGGGATTTGGGGTTTTGAAATTTTGGGTTTAGGGTTTTGAAATTTTGGGTTTAGGGTTTTGGAATTTTGGGTTTGAGAATTTGGGATTTGAGTTTAAGGTTATATTTTATGTGAGGGTAAAATTGAAAAAAAAAAGTTTAAATGGGAATGGAATTATGATTACCAAGGGTGGGAGAAGGAATTCTGATTCCTTCTCTTTTAGTAATCTGATTCCATTCTGTCCAACCAAACACACAAAATGGAAGGAATCAATTGTGATTCCATTCCATTCCCCCCAACCAAACATGGGAAAAGAGAATTTCTCTCTAATTTCTTTGAAATACTCTATCATGATTATAATGGCATTAGTTACACATTCAATCATTAGTTACAAATTCAATCATTAGTTACATCAAATGGATGTAAAGATGTTTTTTCCCAATGGTGACATTGATGAAATGATCTATAAGATGCAACTAGAAAATTGTGTGTTAGGAGACCCGAAGAATATGGTTTGCAAACTTTAGAAATCCATCTATGAGCTTTAGCAAGCATCTCGACAATGGTATTTCATGTTTCATCAAGTGATCATCTCGTTTGGTTTTATGATAAATTTGGTTAATGATTGCATATACCATAAGTTCTGTATAAGTAAGTATATTTTTCTAGTTTTATATGTCGATGACATTTTGCTTGCTAGTAACAATATAGACTTATTGCATGAAACCAAGATATTTCTAACTAGAAATTTTGAGATGAAAGATCTTGATGACGCCTTTTATTGTATTAGGCATATAGATATTTCAATATCACTCTCAGAGTATTTTAGGATTATCACAAAAGAGCTATGTCAAAAAGGTTCTAAAGAGATATAACATGCACAATTGCAACCCCGTTGCTGCAAAGGAAGATAAATTTAGTCTCAATCAATGCCCTAAGAATGATTTTAAGGAAAAGGAAATGCATAAGATTCCTAATGTGTTAGCAGGAGGGAGTTTGATGTACACTCAGGTATATGGCATCCATTTATTGCATACATTGTTGGGATTTCGGGTAGATTTTTAAGTAATCCAAGAATAGACTATTGGAAAGCATGCAAATGAGTCTTGTGGTACTTACAGAGAATAAAAGACTACATGCTCACGTATTGGAGGTCGGATTAACTTGAGATCATTGGGTATATTGACTCTAATTTTGATGGATGTTAAGATAGTACAAAACCTATATCAAGCTATGTCTACCTACTAGCTGGCGGTGCTATCTCCTAGAAAAGTGCTATACAGTCTTTTATTATAGCCTCTTCTACCATGACGATAAAATTCACAACATGTTATGAGGCATTAAATAACGAAATATAGCTATGAATGTTTGTCACAAGGTTATGCATAATAGATGGTATTAAAAGACAACTTAAGTTATTTTGTGACAATAAGTAATCAATGTTATATTCCACTAATAATAGGAGCTTGACGAAGTCCAAGCATATAGAGATAAAGTTTCTGGTTGTTAAGGAAAGATTTCAAAGTGTATAAGTGTCTATAGAACAAATCGGTACAAACTCTATGATTGTGGATCCTCTTACTAAAGGATTGACACCTAAAATGTTTCATGAGTATACTGCTCATATATGTGTCATGTCATTTAAAGATATTCAGTTTTAGTAAGAGTTTTTAATTTTAAATTTTTAATTTTTCTTTGATAGACTCAATTATTTCAGTTTATGAATATTTGAGATTATTTTCTACTGTATAATTTGATCACACTAAGGTTTAACGTTTGACTAATTAAAAATACATATGTCAAGATCACATTACATAAATATCGATATATATGACCTTTGATGGGTCAAGTTATGAAAAATGTAACGAAGGCCCCTTTGATTCTTTATTAGTATAATTGATAGACTATATTAGTTATAGATACATTTTAGTAATGGTAGAAAAGTCGAGCTTATACGATTATTTTTGTAGTGCATTATTATAAGGTTACATATATAGCCCAAGTGTGAGGTCGTTGGATCCTTAATGAAAAATTGGGCTTATATGTGAATAATTATGTGTTGTAGACTGTCATATAAGGTTAAACACATTTAAAAGTGATATGTTAAGTTTTAAGTAATTTGGACTTTAATGTATTTAATAAGGTGTAGATCTTTAATGAGTATAAAACTAAAGATAATGTCTATTTTAATAATGGTCTAAAATAGATATACAGTTATTAACTATATATATAGTGGTTATGGTCCTAGATCGTGCATACTTTCTTTTTATCTGATATCCTGTCGTAAAAGAGAGAAAAGAGAATTAAAGAATTCTCTAAAGAAAACGTATAGATCTGAAAGATTAACCACTCAGTTATATAATTAGTTAATGACTATGGATTCGAGTATGCTCACATATTTATTTTTGACACTTTGTGAAATAGCATAAATGTTCCTAAGTTATTTAAGTAATAATTTTTACCAAAGTTTATTTTGTTCTAACATACTATTCAAGTGGCATCATTCTTTTAGAAATTTTTTAAAAAATATTGTTAATTTTTTTATTACATATAATAAATTAAAATTAAATATATTATATAAAATTACTAAAAAAATATTAAATACAACATAAAAAGAAGTACAATAAAAAAAATATTTTTAGTGTAATATTTAATTTTATGAGTCAGATGGTAAAAACTTGATGTAATTTTTTATATAAAATAGCATAAAATTTAAAATAAAATAATATTAAGGATATAAGGTGTTCTGAAAAGTATTACATTATATTCAATTTTAATTATCCCTTATAATCAACCTTATTTTTCTATTTTTAAGTGGGTGATTAGTTTTCAAAATTATTTTTGTTTATGTTGCTTGAATATCTTAATTATTTGGTTTTTATAAAGAATAAATAAATCATTTTATTTTTAAAATAGTTATACTTTAAATATATAATTTTAATTAAAACTGAATAAATTATCTCTTTTCTACATTAAATAAATGTACTTTAATAAGAGATATAACTAGTTGAATGAATTGTGATTTTTGTGAAAATTAATGATTAAAATTTTTAAATGACATAAATAAAATAACTTTTAGAATAATCAAAAAATAATAAAAATAACATCATTAAAACTTATAACCATAAAAACAGCACTTATTTATATCCAATTCATATATTTTTACTATTAAAAAATTTCACATTCAATATCATCTAATTCGATACAGTTATTTCTTCTAATTAGATGTTGTTTAAAATAAAATATTTATTAAATGTTAAATGTTGTCCAATTGAATCCCGTTCAATTTTATGGGGTATTATTATAAGTTTTTTAAAAATTTCCATTTTTCCCTTTTTTCTTTCTCTCTCGTTTTAGGTGATCTTGATAATGACACACTTTTCTTAGATTGTTGGTTGGAACTCCTCAATTTTCTTATTGATGTTTGTTATGAACATGTTTTATATTTAGTTTAGTTTTTTAGTTTAATTTTTAGCCTTAATTTTGAAATTTAAGAAAAAAGAAACACTTGGGAGCCTTATGTTTATGTTTTTATATTTCAAAATTTTTACTATTAAATTAAAAAAAAATTCAATACCTTAACTTCACCTTTTTTCATCATTCACAATAAAAAAGAAAAAAAGTATTATAAAGGTCCCTTAAATTATGTCATTTGTGTCATTTAATTTATTAGATTATAAGTGGTATCATTTAGTCCTTTAAATTTAAAAAAACAAAAACTAATTAAAGATAAATTACATTATTTTTATATTTTTTATATTAAAATGCTACTTAAAATTATTATTTTAATTAAAAATTATTAAATATTGTGCTTGTTCCTTAATTAGTTCTATTTTTTAAACTAAAGAACTAAATGATACTACTTATAATTTCATTGATCAAATAACAAAAATGATATAATTTAAAAGACCTTTACGACCTCATTTCCTAGAAAAAAAGAGAGAACTAAAATGTAGTTTAAAATGAAAAAATGAGTATTAAATACAAAAATAGAAAATAGAAAACAAAAAACTAAATATAATTTTATGAGTTCTATATGTTATGTATTTATATTTTAAAAATTATCAAAAACATAACTACCTATAAATCAAGCCATAAAAAGTTAACTAAGATGGTTTGTTTGATTAAGTTTAATCGTGTAACCTTTTTTTATGAGTTATATTAGTTTTATAATTTAAAAATATGATTAATTAAGTTAAAAAATTTAAAAATTAGGATTATTTTAATAATACAATGTGAATTAAATATTTTATTAAAAAATATTAAAAAACCTAAGGAAAAAAAACACAACAGCCTACTCACCCTTTTTCTCTTTTCCTCACTCATACTCTCTCTCATACTCAATCTTTCTCTCTTTCAATTTTAATTTGTATTCTTTATTAATATATTAATGATGTGAAAAGTGGAGAGAGAAAGAGCAGACAACGAGGAAGAAAGTAAGAAAAAGGGAGGGGGGAGTTTTTGTTTTTAAAAAAAAATTATTTTATTGATAAAATATATAAATCTTATTTTATCTCTAAAAAATCTTAATTTTTAAAATTTTTAACTTTATTGATCATTTTTTAAATTATAAAACTAACCTAAAAAGTTACAAAATTATTCGTCGGAAGTTTTTGTATGAGTTGGCATATTCAATTTTTGAATTGAATCAAGATGATCTAATTAACTATCACAAACAAATAACCAAATAATTTATTAAAAAAATAAAGACAATTAAAAAAATAATATCCCTATAATTTGTAAACTATAACAATAAAAATAACAACTAGTATCATTGAAGACAACATTAAATATTAAACAAATTTAAATGATCATATTTTAATTAGACGAAATTCAATATGAAATGGTATATTACATTTTTTTACAATAAAAATATATGAGTTTGTTATAAAAGATGTTTTGTGATTATAAATTTTAAAAATATTATTTTATTGTTTTAAAAAAATTAATAATGAAATATCATGCACGTTATTTTCATAATGTCATACATGATGTTGTTTTAGGCGTTAAAGTTATGTCCAAAGTGCATATGTTAATGCAATTCTTTGAGCTTTTGAATGAAAATTTGTAGCTAATAGACCTCATATGTACACGAAGACATCCCAACATACATTCGTAGCATCATTCTTCATCTAGCCTATCAACTACAAGTATTATTAAAAATGATAAAAAAGAGATAATACAAATTATTCCTCAACAAAAAATATAATTAAGCATGTTGTTAATATCCGAAAAAAAACGTATTAGAGAATGATATGACATTTTACCACCATGTTGTTATATAGATATTAGATTACCTAAAGGCTATATAATCAACTACAACGTTTCCCTCCTTAAAAAATGGGTGTAGTGAAAATCCATGTGGGCAATTTTTTAAGTAGTCAACCAACGCAAAGAGGCTTGATTTGTAAAGCACACCATGATAGAATGGATCAAGATGGTGGTATAAAAGGGGCCCAAATCACCCTTCCCCAACTTATGTTTCCCTACCACATATAGGAAGTCATAAGCCTAACTAGTTGTGACTTTTCTTTGATCGAACACGTCCAAATTTTGGTATCTGTACCTTTCAGTGCAACTACCGAGTTGACCTCTAATGAGATATCTGGGTAAGAGTTCTCATATATTACGACAAATGCCATCCATCAGCCTGCAAATGGTTGCCCTACTAACGATTGTAATGATGGGTCTACAAGGGGACTTCAGCCTTTCCAATAAAAGGAGTACCTAGTCAATTATATGTCCAAAATTATATCGAGGAATTCCTGCCAACTAACTACCTAAACTTCTCCAAAAGAGTCAAGTAATAATGTCACAAGGTGGGCCAAACTGAAGAGCAAACATAATAACTTCGTAGAGCTTCCCTTTTACCCAAACAACGACTATATAAGTAAAGCATAATGCTAGCATTCCTTGTAATAATCCTCCATACAAGCTTTCTTAATAAGGCCTCATTTAATAGACAAATACCCTACAAACCAAGACCCCTTTCCTCGAGAGGGCAATAACAGTCCATCCAAGAAACTTTAACTAATTTAAGTCTATCTGCTTTCCCTAGTAAAAATAAATTACATTTGGTTTTTTTGAGGTCATATAGAATAGTTTTTGGCCATTTATATATCTAAAAAGAATGTATAAACATGCTCCATTCACTAAATAAATGAAGTAATCAAATATTTATGATCTACCAAAGAGAGGGTGTAACCTTTCCATGCATCTATTTTTACACAAATTTTATATGCCAAGCCTTGAAACCAATACTTCTTTGGATCCCTTTAAAACAAGGTGACACCTAGATATGATAAAGAGTCATCTCCAATGTGCGTCCTAACAATAGTTTGGAGAGATGAAATATTCTTATGTGGTATACACTTATCAAAATGAATGAAGGATTTTTTCAAGTTACCACCTGTCCCAAGATATAACCATATAAATGAAAAGTCTTAGATAAAACCTAGATGTTCGATGAGCAAGCACAACCGAAGATGAGTGGTTCATCAACATAGAAGATGTCAACACTATTGTGAATAGTGCTTTGCTAAACACCTTTTATTGTTTTATGAATAGTAACTTATCTCATTGTTTCTTGTTTTGTCATTTTGTGCCTATGTTAGATTACCTACTACAATACTTATTATAGTACTTATGAATAGTACTATTCCATGGGCTGAATGATTTTGATGGGCTGTTTTAATGGGCCTTTTACAATTTTACAATAATTGGGCTTTTAACCTTGGTATATATAAGTATATGGACCGTTTTACAAAATTTAAATTTAAATGACTAGAAATAAAATTCCTTCGCATTCATATTCATTATCATTCCCCAAATCAACCACTGGCAAAGATATTGAGGAGTGTATTGATGAATTTTTGTTGATGGAGTCTTCTGCCTTGTTGCTTGAAATCTTCATTTGTGTTAAACTTAGCTATCGCATGATTTCAAAGAATTTCTCTTGGATTTTTACTATTATAAGTAATGAATTGGCTTATTCCCTTTGAACCAAGAACAATTGGTGATCTTGAATGTTTTCAATCTCAACTGTCCTATGACTTGTTTTGATTAACCATTGTTCCATGGCTGGTTTGAGTATTGTCTTGGGGATGTTGAATGAAAATCACCATTTTACCTTATATAGGCGTTTAATATTGACTACCTCTGTGACCCATGATGGCATTGAAACACTTTGCTAACAACCATGAGTAAATTTTTTGAAGTAATTGGGATTGGAAGACTAATTATAATATCATTTCTTTTACTCAATTTTGTGTCATAGATATGTTAGAAACAAATTAGGCTTTTCGGTTATCATTATTTTCCAATCATTTGTAATTAGTAGTTTAGGTTTAATTTAAATTCAATTGTTTATCACTTTTTCCTAGTCTAAATTGTATTTGTGTAATCATTGCTCGATACATAATCACTAGATAATTCAATCCTCATGGGATCGATATATGTACTTCAAGTACACCATATTACATGTACAATTCATATACTTATAAAATTTGTGTCACTAACCATAACCCATGGCTGGAAACCCTTCGTCTCTAATGGTTCTAATTCAAATCTATAAGTCAAAAAACAACAAAGTTATGGTGATATTTTAAAGGCTCGCTCAATCAAGGCATTTGCTTGCCTCACTAAGCACATAAGGTAGGCACCATTTCTTTTGTGCTACTTGATTGATCGACCTGGACCTGGACCTTGATCAATCGAGCACCATGTTCCAATATTTGTAGACCAAAATGCTTAAGCCTTTGGTCAATTAAGGATCGTTACTCGCTTTACTAGACATGCTTAGCCATAATGCTTCATAATTGATCCCCCACTGGTGATTTCCAAAATTGATTTGAGGCCTCTACTTAATGTAGGATCAATATTAGATCATTCCAAAGGTATGCTCAATCAAGCCTTAAGTTTATCTATTTACCCTTGTTCGGATTCCCTCGTTAACTTTGATTTTTTTTTCTCCATTTACAAATCTCACAACTAACATAAATAAAGCCTCAATAAAAGTATTTAGCATAAAAAAAAGTCAATAGTAGCCTTAATCATAATGTTAAGCCTTGATAATAGTTTAAGGACATTGTATCTACTGACCAGTATATAAAGTAAAAGTATTTTTATAATAAAATATTCAAAGGGTAAAATCTACTTATCATATGTAGATTTTAAACCATTGAACTTTATCACTAGTTCAAAACCATTTTTGTTCTAATTTGAAAACTTTAGTCAATTTTCATTAATATAGAAATTTTTTAAAAATGGGATATAAAATGAATGTATACACATATGTTAAAATGTAATCTTGAAAGATACATTTGACTGAGACCTAATTCATGGTGGGTGGTCTCAATTTTTAGGTTCTCTATTATGAGGACTTAAAAATCATATATATGATTAAAATAATATTATGGTGAATGAAAAATTGTGTCTCAAAAATAATCCATTAAGAAAAGAAAATTATTGTTCATGCTAACTTGTCTCATGCAGAAAGTTAACCGATAGTTGAAGTGTATTTACATTGGTAAATAGTTTCTAAGGTACCCAAACTTTGATCCATTAAACACAAAGGTGCCTAAACATTTTTTCTCTATAGAAAAGTACCTGTACTCTTATTTTGTTTACATAGAAGTATTTTTTTTTATTAATTTCTACTACATCAGCTAATTAGTTGTCACATCATCCAATTAATGCTAATTAACTAACGTGGAAGCACCTAATCATAAAAAAATACTTGTATGTAAATAAAATAAAAGCATGTGAGATGAAAGTGATGGAAACTACTTCTATTGATTGCTTAACAGTTGAGTTACAATCAATGTTATTTATAGAGAAATGCCAAGCTTACAACTAACAAACTCTCTTCTAAAATATGTACTGACTCACTAACCATTAATAACTAATTGTAGAATATCCCTCTTTAAGCAAAATGGAGAGGCAAGACTAGAAGCTTGGATCTAAAAGCCAGAAAACAATTAATGGGAAATGGTTTTGTTAGTAGATCAACTAGCTGATCACCAATAGGGATGTAGTGCACATCAAAAGCACTAGCCAACACTTGTTCTTTAACAAAATGGTATTCAATCTCAACATGTTTTGCATGAGAGTGGAACACTAGATTTTTGACAAGGCAATTGGTACTCATATTATCACATTGTACTACTAGAGGATCAGTATAAGGTACCCAAAGTTCTAGCAATAAATACCTTATCTAAAGAAGCTCAAACATAACAAATGAAAGAGCTCTATATTTTGACTCAGTGGTCAAACGAGAGACAACTTTATGTTTTCCAGAATACCATGAAATCAAATTATCTTCAAGTAAAATGCAATATTTCCCAATGCTTCTGCAATCATTCAAACTCCTTGCCTAATCTATATCACTATAAGCAGCAAGAACAACAAATGGTAACTTAGTGATGGCCAAGCCAAGATGATAAGGGCCATTCAAGTAATGAACAAGCCTATTTATAGACAACCAGTGGACATTAATAGGTTATGCCATAAACTAGCATAATTTATATACAACAAATGCAACTTTAGGTCAAGTTAAAGTGTATTATTAGAGAACTCCAAAAACACTCCTATACATACTAGGATCCTCAAGAGGTACATCATTATATGTATTGAGATTAATTCCAAAAAACATAGGTGTGGAGATGGATTTGAATCAATCATACCAACTCGAGAGAAGAGATATTTGATATATTTTTCCTAATACAAGTGCATACCAATTAATGTGTATGTCACCTCAATGACAAGAAAAATTACAAAGGACCAAGATCCTTAAGAGCAAAATGTAAATAAAACTGATGAATAAGAGACTAAACCTCAGCCACTGAACTACCTGTAAGTAAAATATCATCAACATACACCACAATGGTGGTAGTAAAATGAGGACTATAAACCTTAAAAATAATGAGGAATCTGAATGAGCACTAGTAAAACCAAAGCCTTGCAAGGAATTTTTTAATTTTTCAAACTAAGAACCGGGTGTATGTTTAAGGCCATACAATGCCTTTTTAAGACTGCATACTTGATTAAAGCCAAATAAGTAACATGGTATAGACTACATATAGACTTTTTCCTATAAGTCACCATGCAGGAATGTATTATTGCCATCAATTTGATGCATAAGCCATCCCTGAGACATAGCAAAAGCAAGCAGGAATGAATGCCTTCTTATAATCCACACTTTTTACCTGTAGATAACCTTGCAACTAATCTTGCTTTATACCTTTCAAACTCCTCATTAGATTGAAGTTTAACTTTGAATACCCATTTATAGTTGATTGTTTTTTTATCAGTGGGAAAGTCCATGTTCTCCCAAGTTCCATTTTCAACAAAAGCATTGAATTCCTTATCCATTTCTTGCTTCCATTATAGCATCTTCAATGCCTCTTTCCAAGACACAAGCTCAAAAAGTATCACAGTGGTAAAATGTAGTTTTGGTTGAATGATACATGACATGCTTCTAGTGACCATCAAGTGTTAGTTGAGAGATATGATAGAAAAATCAACACACAAAGGTAAATTATTGCTAAGGTCAAGTGGAACATTACTAGCCAAAACGAGTTATACATCACATTTTAACACATAAGAAGGAAGTGCAGGCAATGGAAAACCTAAAAAAATTGAACAAGGTGTAGAAACATTAGGTAGAACAGGTGAAGAAGGAACCAAGGTACAAGGTGTAGAGACACCAGATAGAATAGGTGAAGAAGGAACATTTGGTGGACAAGAAGAAGCCACATGTGACAAGGAAACAAGTAATAGAGGTGAGACCGATGAAGACATAGAAGAGCAAGAAGGAATAAGCAACCATACCAATGTAGAAGATACAATAGAACTAGAAGAATTTGTAGACAAGAAAGGAAACAAACACTCATTGAAAACAATATGACAACTAGAATACACAAGTTTAGTGACAAGATCAAGACACACATAGCCTTTGTGCTTTGAAGCATAAACAAAAAAAACACAAGACAATGACCTATCTTGCATTTTATTCTTATTGTAAGCTCTCACACAAGGAAAATATTGAGCACCAGAGATTCTAAAAGATTTATAGTCAAGAAATTTTAAATAAAAGGCCTTATAAGGTGATTTTCCATTTAAGACAAGAGATTGCAATCTATTTAATAGAAAAACTGAAGTAGAAAAGGCATAAGACCAGAAGAACTTAAGTACACCAGAATAAGAAAGCAAAGCCAAGCCTTTCTCAACAATGCGTTTATGACGAGTTTCAATAACTCCATTTTGCTCATACGTAAGGGGGTATATGGATCTATAAATAATTCCCACCTTTTTAAGGTCCTTAACAAGAGGAATAAATTCCCCACCACTATTTAGTTAACACTTTAGTTTGTAATTTATACATGTTCATATTCAGAAAATAATGAAAAACATGAGTTGTTTCATCCTTTGATTTAAGTAGATATAGCTAAACAAAATGTGAACAATCATACACTATAGAAAGAAAGTATCTATATATATATCCATGATGAGAGACAATAAGAGAATTTCACAAATCCAAATACAATAAAACAAAAGGTTGAGGACTAGGAGTATGAACATAAGTAAATGATTGTTTATGTAACTTGCCGATTTGACAATGTGTATAGAAACTACAATATTTATCACTAGTAGACAATTAACAATTTGTAAATATATGTTTTACAATATCATCTAGTGGATGACCAAGTCGATCACTCTAGACACTAAGAGGTATAGAAGAAACAGAAGCATGTATTTATTCGTAACTTGATCCTTAAAAAGAAAGAATTAAATGGAATTCAAAAAGAACATCATTATCAACATACAAACTCTGAACAAAAAGTAAATTTATAGTAGTAGATGGTGTGTAAAGTAAATGAGACAAAGATAAAGCACATTGTTTATTTACAAGCAAAGTACTCATTCTAATACTAGAGATAAAAAGTTTATCATCGTTTCCAATAACAACACCTTCAATGCTATTGTAAGGAGTGAAATTTGATACACTAGCAACCTCAAATGTGAAGCATTAAAATCTAAAAGCCAATTACAACCAGATTGAAGGCTAACATCACTAAAAGAAACATGTATTGTGGGAGAATTGGAAGGAAATTGTGATGGTGTCTTTCCATTGAGTACATATTTTAACACAATACAAATAAAAACACTATGATCTTTCTTGTTACAGATTTGGCATATAGGTTTCTCAAGCATATTATTACCAAAGGAAGCATTTAGGCTAGATTGTTGAGCAACAAACTCATTCTTGCCATATCAATTTTAGATGTGTGAATACCACCAAAATTATCATTAATTAATTGTTGAATACTATATGAGGGAGATTTGGGATTAGAACCTCTAAAAGCATTCTTAGAGTTTCTAGAAAAATTATTTCCATAAGCATAATTGGTATGATATACTTGATTAGAAGATATACAAGATTGCTTGTATAGTATATGATTATAACCTTTCAAATAGCTGTAAATTGCACTAAGAATAGAAAGAGTTTCACATATGTTCATTGATGCAATAAATGAAGTATAATTGGAACCTAAACCTCCAATTACATACAACCGTAGATCATGAGTAGTAACTGGTTGTCCAACAGTAGCTAAGTGATTTGCAATACCTTTTACATGATTCACATATGAAGATGTAGTAAGATCATCTTTCCTAAGAGTTTGAAGTTGAGATTGTAGATCAAGTATATGAGCATGTGAAACACCAAAAAAAGAATCTGATAATGTAGTACATTACTCTTGGGCTATGATGAAGCCTAAAATTCTTAAAAATATAGCTTTAAATATGGAACTCTAAAACCAGCCTTTGATGATACTGTTTAACCTATTTAAATTCATAAACTATGGATTGAGAGTTATGCAACCTGAATCAAGAAAGTGGTAAGGAATAGTAAGGCTTCCAATGATTAGATCTTCAAGTCCATATGTTGTTAAATAGATAAGAATATGCTTTTTCCACAATATATAATTATGATCATTTAATCTTATCAAAATATGAATAGATCTAGGAGGTGTCAATGATAAATTTTGAGCAAGATTATTTGGCATTATTGAAGATATATTGCTTTGAGTCTAAGATAAAATCTGATTAGGAAATTGAGTAGCATTAGGAGGAATATAAAGAACCTCACTGCATGAAAGAGACTTAGAATACATGAAAAAGCCTTCAATGAGCATGAGTGCTTAATAAAAACACAAAATCAATAGGATTTTTATGCTTTGATACCAAGATGAAAGTGATGGAAACTGTGTTCTATTGATTACTTACCAATTGTGTTATAATGTAACGCTATTTATAAAGCAATACCAAACTTACAACTAACAAGCTTAACTAACAAACTCTCTTCTAAAATATCTACTAACTAACTCACTAATAAATCACTAACCATTAATAACTAACTCTAAAATATTATGTACCTTTATATAGAGAAAATATTTATAATTTGTATAAAATAAATTAAAGTTTAGGTAATTTAGAAACTATTTACCTTATTTATATGGTTACACTTTTTAAGTGTGCTTAACAAATATAGCATGAAGGTTTACTCAAATCTTGTGGGTATGTGTGCCCAAATTCTTTGGCCTAATGTTGCTACACATTTTTATTTTTCCAATCAAAATTGATTAGAAAACCTTTGGATTCCTATTAAAATTGAAAAGTTCAATTTAAGTTCCTATTAATGATCAATTTAATTTAGAAACCATTTAGGAAAATACAGATCCCAAACATGAATGTATATAATGGCTCCTAAGCTTTAAGAACTCACAAAAATATTAGAACATAAAAATTGGCAAAGATAGCTATTAATTATATTTAATTATATTGATGAGTGCTCAAAAAGCACTAAAATAACCATGATTTTATGCACTTTAATTGATTAAAAATATATATATTTATATGTTTTATCATATATTTATATAAATTTGTCTTTTTTGGAATCACGGGTATTTTTATTGTTTTTCAGGAATTTTGGCCTAAAAACGCAATGTAAAGACTCAAAGAAGAATACTTGAAGCAATACATCACAAATAAATTAATAAATAAGTGGAAAAAGGTCAACAAACATGGAAAAATTGGACAAAATGGGTCGAAAAGGTCAAAAATGTCAAAAAAGGAGGAAAATCGCGGCCGACCCGTAGCCAATACAAGCGGCGCCGGCGCCAGGCGCCGCCGGTCACGCCCGAGCAGCGGCGCCACAGCGTTGATCCTGCTTCCTTGCTACAGCGCTACGTACGCGGCACTCTGTTCGCCGAGCGCCAGCGTTGGCTACGCCTGACCAGTCAGCTAGCCGCTTCAACCGCGGCCCAACGCGCTCAACGCGCGTTTTTGACCCATTTTTCCGCACGCCCCGTGACGTCATGCTGACGTCATTGATGACCTCGGCAGTCCAAAACACGTTTTTTATTTTTTTTAATATTTTTTTTAACATTTTTAATCATTTTTTCTCCATCCTCACCTATAAATACCCCTTCCATTCACTTCAAAATACACCTTCAAAACACCTCAAACCTCACTTCTCTTTTCTTTCTTTCTCTCATTTTTTAGTTTTTAAGTTTTCTTTAGTTTCTTTCTTAGTTTCTAAGCTTTTCTTAGTTTTTCTCTTAGTTTTTAGTTCAATTGTCTTAGGTTTAGAGTTCTTCTCTTTTTGAGAGGAACTTGTAATGTTTTGTAATATTTTAGTTTTTGATTCAATAAATGGAAGTGCAAATTCTGCTTGGAGGTTTTCTAGCAACGGGAATAGCGTCGAAGTTACGTAAGGATTTTATTTTCTTTCTGATTATTTTTATGCTTTATTCTTACATGTTATATTTAATTTGTCTGTGATTAAATTTAAGCGTAGTCGTTTATAATCATGATATAATAATAACGTTGTTATGCTTGCGAAATATTAAATAGGTGAAAATTTCTAAAATGAATTGATTTTATTTTTATTCAAGATTTTATATTAAGGATGTTAGAAGAAATATATTATTTTTCATTACAAACTTAAATCTGAAAGTTAGACTTTAAGGTTTAGTTATCCTGCCTAATTTAGAGTAGTGCTCTTTTATTTGTTAGTACAATCATTTAGGTAGTTGTTGAAGCTCTATTTCAAAAGTTTTTATAAGAATTATTATGTGGAAATGTATTAATGACATGTTTTGATAGTGATTTTAAAACTTGAAAGTTAGTACTTTCGGATAACTAAATTTTAAGTTTAATTTGGACACCTTGAATAAAGTTTAAATCGCTTGTCAACCCACCAAAGGTGGCATTTAAATGGTTCATTTTTCAATCTCTTAGAAAAAGGAATTAATTTAATTAACCAAATTAGTTATCAACCCCACCCATAGGTGTTAATTGATTTGTTTAGTTAACAAAGAGTATCTAACCCCACCAAAGGTGGTATTCATACAAAAAAGAGAGAATCAATAAAATATCAATTTATATCTTTAATAACCTAGATAAGATGAGCAAGATAATTAACTTGGTTATTATATCCATAAATACTCCACTAATATAAATGATAAAATTTGCATGAATATTTATTGAATCTGTATTTATATTTATTTATTAAATTTGTATCTATGTTTATTCTTTTTTAATTAATCTGTATATATGTTTATTTTATGTTATTAGATTAGGAACACAAAAACCAAAACTATCGTGACAGGATGTTTAGGATTTAATTTCGTTTTTAAAAGTTTGAATAATAAATTAAAAACCACATACATTCTTTCCTTAGATCGACCTTGGGAGTATACTTATCATTTTCTACGAAATGATTCGTGCACTTGCGAGAGTTTTACAAATATTAAAACCAAAGTATTTGCGAGAATCGGCGATGCCGGTTTTCGTTCATCAAGTTTTTGAAATTTTTTTTTAATTATTTTATTTTCTTTTACCTTTTTCAATTTTATTTTATTTTATTATTTTTTTAATTTTCTTTCTTTTGCTATATTGAAGCTCTATTTCAAAAGTTTTTATAAGAATTATTATGTGGAAATGTATTGACAACATGTTTTCAATAGTGATTTTAAAACTTGAAAGTTAGTACTCGGATAACTAAATTCTTAAGTTTAATTTTGACACCTCAATAAAGTTTAAATCGTCTAACTCACCAAAGGTGGCGTTTAAATGGTTCATTTTCAATCTCTTAGAAAAAGGAATTAATTTAATTAACCAAATTAGTTATCGGCCCCCACCCATAGGTGTTAATTGATTTGTTTAGTTAACAAAAGTATCTAACCTCACCAAAGGTGGTATTCATAAAAAGAGAATCAATAAAATATCAATTTATATCTTTAATAACCTAGATAATATGAGCAAGCATAATTAACTTAGTTATTATATCCATAAATACTCCACTAATATAAATGATAAAAATTGCATGAATATTTATTGAATCTGTATTTATATTTATTTATTAAAGTTGTATGTATGTTTATTCTTTTTAATTAATCAGATATATGTTTATTTTATGTTATTAGATTAGGAACACAAAAACCAAAACTATCGTGACGGGATGTTTGGATTTAATTTCGCTTTTAAAAGTTTGAATAATAAATTAAAAACCACATACATTAACTTTCCTTAGATCGACTCGTGGGAATTATCTTTTCATTTTAAATGATTAGGTACTTCATGAGAGTTTTACAAATATTAAAACCAAAGTATTTGCGAGAATGGCGATCTGGGTTTTAAGTTCATCAAGTTTTTGGCAGTTCTTGAAGGAATAGCGTTTTTAATTTATTTATCAAAATTTTAAAAATATTTTTGTGCTGTAAATAATTGTGATTTTTTTTTTTGTTTTTGTAAAAAAAAAAAAATAAAAAAATAAAAAAAAAAATTTAATCAAATTTCAAATTTTAAATTTCATAAGAAATAATAATAAAAAAAAAAAAAAAAAAAAAAATTTTAATAAATTTTAAATAAATAAAAAAATAAAAAAATAAATAAAAAATTAAAATAAAATAAATAAAAAAATAAAAAAAAAATAAAAAAAAAAAAAATAAAAAATAAAAAAAAAAAAAATAAAAAAATAAAAAAATAAAAATAAATAAAAATAAATAAAAATAAATAAAAATAAATAAAAAAAAATAAAAATAAATAAAAATAAATAAAAAATAAATAAAAATAAATAAAAAATAATTAAAAAAATAAAAAATAAATATAAAATAAAAAATAAAAAAAATAAAAAAATAAAATAAAAAAATAAAAAAATAAAAAAAAAACCAAAATTTTAATTTTTTAAGTTTAATTTTTTTTTATTTTTTATTTATCATAATTTTAATTATTTTTTTTTAATTATTTTATTTTCTTTTACCTTTTTCAATTTTATTTTATTTTATTATTTTTTAATTTTCTTTCTTTTGCTATATTTGTTTTTCTTCTTGATTTTTATTTAACTTACTTAACTTAGTTTTTTTTTTGTTTTTAACATTAACTTAGGTTTTTACTTAAATTTTCATTAACTTAATTAATTTTTTTTTTTTTACTTCATAACTTAATTAACTTAGATTTTTTTTACTTGAATAACTTAATTAATTTTTTTTAACTTAATTAACTTAGATTTTTTTACTTCACTTAACTTAATTAATTTTTTTTTACTAACTTAATTAACTTAGATTTTTTTTTTTAACTTAACTTAATTAACATAGATTTTTTTTAACTTAACTTAATTAACTTAGATTTTTTAATTCACTTAACTTAATTAACCTTTTCTTTAAACTTAATTAACTTAGATTTTCATTAACTAAGTTTTATTTAACTTAACTTAATACTTGTGAAAAGTAAAGATCTAAGGAGTTAAATACAGGTTTGCACTAGTTCTTAGGCCTTTGTCTGCACTCTTTCACCACGCATTGTTCTAATGCAGGAGGATGGTTTTTAAGGGCTGCTGTAGCACCACCATTCTTTCCGGGCATTTCTTGGTTAATCATTGATTATGTTATTTAAAAACAAAAAAACAAAAAAAAAAAAAAAAAAAAAAAAAAATTTTTGAACAATCTCCAAAATTTTAAAGTTTTAATTACAATCTAAGGCTAGTTGCTTTGTTTAATCTAGGTACAATTGTGTTTTTATGCCTTAATTATTTGATTTGTACCTAGATGTGGGTTATCTAAAAACTCAAAATATGCCTCACAGTTTTAAGTACGAAGAAATGCGAAAATCAATAGCGGGCATGACTAAAAAAGTATAGGTAGACAACCTTGTCTTACTGAGGTTTGATTGACTCAATGATGAGGGACATTGAGTTTACTTAAAATGCAATCCCCAGTTACGTCTCACAAGACGCAACTAAGCATTGGATGGGAAGGCAACCCATCATTTTAGTAATTTTCTTTTATTTCTTTTATTTACATGTGAATAATTTTTAAATTGTTAAAACTAAAAATATTTGTTGAGATGTTAGAAGTTCACAATGATCTCACGTATACACTTTAATGATGAATATGATGGATGCACCCGCATTTTCCATTACTACTTGCACTTTCTCAAGAAATAGGTAATCTTTCTTCTCTTTCTCTTTATCTTTAATTTACAGCTTGTTACATCGAGGACAATGTAAGTTCTAGGTTGAGGGTGGTGAAAAGTTACCATGCTTAATTAAAAAAAATAAAAAAAAAATATATACTTTTCAGTGTGTTTGGTTTTATTTCTATTCTCAGGTGATTTAGTAATTTTTTGGAATATAAAAAAAAAATATAAAAAAAAAAAATATATATAAAAAAAAAGTTTCACAAAAGTTTATCATTTCTTTAAATCAAATTTAAGTAAATAGTTAAGTCTTTTGTCTTGTTAGATTAATTTTTTGAAAACATATCATGAAATATTTTGTAACTATTTTTGATAATTAGTTAGTTTTGTCATAATTAGTATTTCTTGATGAGATGTAGAAATTATATTAAACCCAAAAATCGGTGTTTATGAGTTTTTTTAGTGGAGACTACCTTTGTGAGATATAATTTGAGCCTAATTTCCTTTATTCAGAGTGAAATATATATTTTTTCTACTCCAAACACATTTCTTATTTCTTCAAATTTTTAGATGATCTACATAGGTATTAGCATCAATGCATGAATTTTTTTCATCTTAATAGAGTATCATATATTTTTTATTATTTTTGCTTAGATTAAATGATTTGAGTAGAAATTGATAGTATATGCTTATATCTCATTGATGCATGACTACTACAAAAACAAAAAGGCAATATCTGTTACCTAAACCAAGATCAAACAAAAGCCAAAAATTAACCAACTCACAAAATCCAAAAAATGTACAATCTGCATACATGGGTTGACTATACAAAAAATACATATATTGAGAAATATCTAGAAAAAAAAAAAAAGAGAGATAAAAATAGTATCATCTACATACTATAACCCGCATTACCATAAAGTTGTGAGTAAAGGCTAATTACAAAGAAAGATATAAGAAGTAATTACCCAAAAAAGTCATTGCAATTTCTTCATTTGTAAAGGCATATATCTTGAAATTCTTTCTTAATGAGTTTGATTTATGCATGAAAATAATTTTTATATATGATATCTTTATAATTTATACATTTGATTCCTTTCATGAGATCAATGTTAAAATAACACTTTGAGCCTTTATTCTTTATACATATGCGAACATATTAGTTCATTTCTATACATCAACTCTTTCGCATATAAATTAAGTATGAGTGTTTGAACCCAGCTAGGATTCAAGTGTTTTGAGAGTATTGACTTGTGAGGAATAGAGTCGGCTTAATTCCGATTCATGACAACTTTGAAATTGGGTGAAATTAAATTGATACATTTTTGATATGAAATATGAAAATGATTTTCACTAATTATTATAATAAATCATGATTGTTTAAAGAGATTAAAATAACTTATGCTTGAGATTTTAATTATGATCTTAAAGGAGATTAAAAAGTATGAGACATTTTTGTGAAATGTTGTTAATTTGTGATTTTGTTGTAAATTTAATTTTTAAGTTGTTTTGTTTTTATTGTTTCTTTTGTTTTTACATTTAGTACAATGTTTGTGGGTATCATTAATAAAACCCTCACGAGACTCAAACTCGTCACTGAGCAAATCCTAGGGGTTTAAAGGCTTGTTGCATAGGCTAAATGCAACCGTGTCAATCCACGGAAGTGATTTAGGATAGTTTAATTTTTTAGTTTTTATCGCTTCTCTTGCTAAGTGGACTAGCAAGGCTGTTGGGGGTTGTGATGAGTGCTCAAAAGCACTAAAATAACCATGATTTTATGCACTTTAATTGATTAAAAATATATATATTTATATGTTTTATCATATATTTATATAAATTTGTCTTTTTGAATCACGGGTATTTTTATTGTTTTTCGGGAATTTTTGGCTAAAAACGCAATGTAAAGACTCAAAGAAGAATACTTGAAGCAATACATCACAAATAAATTAATAAATAAGTGGAAAAAGGTCAACAAACATGGAAAAATTGGACAAAATGGGTCGAAAAGGTCAAAAATGTCAAAGACGGAAAATCGCGCGTCGCGGCCAGTACCCCAGCGCCCGGCCGCGCGCGCCCGGCGCCCGACATGGCGCCCCGAGCCCGCGCGGCCATCGCGCGTTGATCACTAACTTGCTCGCGCGCGCTGCGCGCGGCGGCACGCACGCGCGCGAGCTGCGGCGCCCGGCGGTAAAACGCGTTTTGACCCATTTTTCACGTGCGGCCTTACGACGTCATGGCGCGTCATTGATGACCTCGAGGTCCAAAACACGTTTTTTATTTTTTTAATATTTTTTTTAACATTTTTTAATCATTTTTTCTCTCCATCCTCACCTATAAATACCCCCCTTTCATTCACTTCAAAATACACCTTCAAACACCTCAAAACCTCACTTCTCTCTTCTTTCTTTCTCTCATTTCTTAGTTTTTAAGTTTTCTTTAGTTTCTTTCTTAGTTTCTAAGCTTTTCTTAGTTTTTCTCTTAGTTTTTAGTTCAATTGTCTTAGGTTTAGAGTTCTTCTCTTTTTGAGAGGAACTTGTAATGTTTTTGTAATAATTTAGATTTTTGATTCAATAAATGGAAGTGCAAATTCCGCTGAGGTTTTCTAGCGGGAATAGCGTCGAAGTTCTGTAAGGATTTTATTTTCTTTACTGAGTTATTTTTATGCTTTATTCTTACATGTTATATTTAATTTGTCTGTGATTAAATTTAACTGTCTAGCTGTTTATAATCATGATATAATAATAACGTTGTTATGCTTACGAAATATTAAATAGGTGAAAATTTCTAAAAATGAATTGATTTTATTTTTATTCAAGATTTTATATTAAGGATGTTAGAGAGAAATATATTATTTTTCATTACAAACTTAAATCTGAAAGTTAGACTTTAAGGTTTAGTTATCCAGGTCTAATTTAGAGTAGGCTCTTTTTATTTGTTGGTACAATCGCCCGGTAGTTAGAGTGAAGCTCTATTTCAAAAGTTTTTATAAGAATTATTATGTGGAAATGTATTGGACAACATGTTTTCAAAGTGATTTTAAAACTTGAAAGTTAGTACTCGGATAACTAAATTCTTAAGTTTAATTTGGACACCTTGAATAAAGTTTAAACTGTCTAACTTACCCAAAAGGTGGCATTTAAATAGTTCATTTTCAATCTCTTAGAAAAAGGAATTAATTTAATTAACCAAATTAGTTATCAACCCCACCCATAGGTGTTAATTGATTTGTTTAGTTAACAAAGAAGTATCTAACCCCGCCAAAGGTGGTATTCATACAAAAAGAGAGAATCAATAAAATATCAATTTATATCTTTAATAACCTAGATAATATGAGCAAGCATAATTAACTTAGTTATTATATCCATAAATACTCCACTAATATAAATGATAAAATTTGTATGAATATTTATTGAATCGTATTTATATTTATTTATTAAATTTGTATCTATGTTTATTCTTTTTTAATTAATCAGATATATGTTTATTTTATGTTATTAGATTAGAACACAAAACCAAAACTATCATTGACAGGATGTTTAGGATTTAATTTTGCTTTTAAAAGTTTGAATAATAAATTAAAAACCACATACATTCTTTCTAGATCGACCTTGGGAGTATACTTATCATTTTCTCTGAAATGATTAGGTGCACGGTAGTTTTACAAATATTAAAACCAAAGTATTTGCGAGAATCGGCGATGCCGGTTTTCGTTCATCATATATCATAAACTTTCTTCCTCTTATATACTCTATAGTTAGGTTTGGTTATGATTGAATTTGAACATTTTTTAGCTTGTCACAACACTTACCTTAATGTTATTTGGTGCTTGTCTACAGTTATTACGGGTGATAATGTATACTGATGTTCGATTGTTCAAACCAAATAAAAATTAAATTAAATTTAAGTCAACCTAAATAACAAGAAAAAATTAGGATTAGGTTAGGGCCATCCAAATAACACGAAAATAAAAATAATTATATTTATTGTTAGATACTATTAGTATTATCGTTATTATATCTTGAGTATGTTAGTTAATGTCATGAAAAATTTGTTGAATTTTTCTTACTATTTTTTATATAATTTTTTCCATCTTCATATATTGATTATTAATTTATTAATAATAAGTATATATTATGAGAGCGTGACTAGTTATATGAGTATTTTTGAATTTAATTTAAAAATAAGATTTGTCGTAACTTCTTTTGAATTCATAAATTATTTCATATAAAGTACTAATGATGAGTTTATTGATTTATTTTTGGTTTGTCAAATTGACTTATAATTTTTATTCTTATCTACTTTTTCAAATATATTATGTTATCACTAATTACAATTACATGAAGTTGAAATCTAAAATATTCATTTACTTTAATTTTAGGCAATGGTTCATTGAGTTGTTTTATAATATATTGATCGCTTTGAAACTTTTTACTTTTTACTTTTATAAAATCTTATAATAAATTTTTATTTATATGTTTAATGTTGTTAGAATGCATTGAATTTGGATTTCAAATCAATATTGAGTTAAATAAGGAAAAACATCAACAATACCCTTGAAGTTTACAATATCTTCGAAAATACCCTTGAACAATATCACAAATTCATTCCACGTTAATGGTGTTAGTTGACTATTTGTAAACTACATGTGTATTTTTGAAGATATTGTAAACCCCAGGGGTATTGTTGATATTTTCCATATAAAAAAATGAAGAAAAAAATATCATTCAAATTTATCTTCCTTTAACAAATATTTTTAATATTTATAAATATATATTTAATGAAATTAAAGTTCCATGTATTAACATTTTTATTCATTATCTCACATTATTTTTATTTTTTTATTAAATTACTAAAAACTCTTTAAAAATAATAATAAAATAAAAAATATATTTTCTTATTTATTATATTTGTTATGATTAAAAATAAAAATCTACATTAAATAAATAGATATATAAAAATATAAAATATTAAATATTTTTATTTTTTCCTCATTTATATTTATTTCTCTCTCTCATTATTTTTTTTAATATTTTTATTTTTTTCTACTCTATCAAAATAAATTCTTACTATTTACATTTATTAAACATGAAATTAATTAACTAATTAATTAAATTTATTAAAAATATTGTTAAATTTTTGAAAATATTATAAACAACATGGGTTTTCACATCTCTGCGCAACCCTCTTCAACATTTCTTTGAAACACTTTTCAACTAACCTATCAACTCTTTCAATATTGTTATTCATCTTCTTCAATATTTTTTATGCGACATTGTTGGTCAGAAAGGTGTGGTTATGATTTAGGTTGAGAGAGTATGGTGTGGTATAACTTAAGTGAGGTATGGGCTATGGATTGAGTGTTGGTATAGTTAGGGTTTGTGGATAAGAAGGTGAAGGAGAGAGAAAAGAGTTACCTGGAGATGTAGAGACTATGATGGCTTGAGAATAGGGTGGGATGATATAATGCACGTGAAAAATGGGTATTATTGACTGACTTATTACATACACACCAATTACTGGTTATAAGGGGAGATGGAGAGATGTGAGGAAGATAGTGAAATGTGGTGAGGTAGAGGCATGTGAGAGATAGTGGATGATGGGAAGGCAAAGGCATGAGGAAAATGGAAACTTGTGTATGTGAGGGATTCATGTGTGCCATTAATATGAAGGGAATTTGTGACATTATTCAAACTATAGGGATATTTTTGAAAATATTATAAACCTCAGGAATATGGTTGATGTTTTTCCCATTTTTTAACGTTTGTTGTAACGTCTGTTAGTTATTATGGATATTTTTGAAGATATCTTAAATTTTAAGAGTGTTGTAACTTTTTTTTGTAAACCACATAGGTATTTTTTAAGATATTGTAAACTTCATGAGTATTTTGATGTTTTTTCAATTAAATAAGGTAAAAAAGATCAATTGATATGTATAAATAAAAGTTTGGGATAATTCGAACTAATTTGATTCAACCTAATTTGTTTAGTTTGAGTTAGGATTGACAATTCATAACTCAAATTAAATTTGATTAGGGTTAAAGTTGGATCAATTTAAACTGTGATAGTTTAGGCTAGTTTGTGCTAACCCAAATTAACCCAATCCATATGAATTGACACCCTTAATTGTTATACAATAGAAGATAATCATTCATAATTTTCAAATACTTATAGTCAGATTTATCTTAAGAATACTGAGTCAAAGTGACCACAAGGCTCCATATTTATTCCTGTCAAAACTTACATTGGTTTTTAATTCTTATTCTTCTTGTAATTTATAATTTTCATTTTATTGTTTTCAATTACTCTATAATTTTAATTTGCAACTAATCTATATTAATGTAAAAATAAAAAGAGCACCATATAACAACTTAAGTGCTTCTTTATAAAAATATAACAGTATCATATAACTCCTAGTTAGTGATTGACTTGTAGTTTAAATAATATGATTTTTCACTCCACCTCACAACCATGGACCTAATTTTAAATTTCACCCATAAATGTCATCCGTATAATATTCATTAATTTAATAAAAAAAGAAACTTAAGTGCCCTTTATTTAAAAAAAGAAGAAGATAGAAACATCATATAACTCCTACCTTAATCTTCATCCCCTGTCTTTTCGGTATTTTTCTCATTTTTGAAAACATTTTCCTAAGTTTATTTTCTTTTGTAATTTTTTAAAATTTTCTAAATTATCTCTTTACACTTTTTTTTATAACTCATTTTTTTAATAATATTTTGTGAATGAAAATAAATAGTTGTTCAATTTTTTTTTAAAATTTTGAATATATCTTAATTATGAGTTTCTATAATGTTTGTAATAGATGAATATGTAATATGTTTCAAAAACATAAACATAAACACACACTCAATTTTTTATTTGAATATGTGTATATAAAAGGAAAAATGTATTTTTTGTATAAATATTTTTGAACATATTTCATTCTATCATTTTTAACATGTATTTTTTGAATATATTTCGTTCGATTATTTTTAATATGTATTTTTTGAACATATATAGTCAATATTTAAAAGAAAGGGGGGCCATAGAGGACTCTTGATTAATTTATTTGTGTTATTTAATCCCTTAAATTATAAATAATGTTATTTAATATTTTATCTTTAGAAAAAAATAAATTAATTAAGGATAAATAATATTATTTTTAAAGTAATATTTTAATCTAAAATTCTTAAAACAATGTAGTTTTGTCTTAATCTTCTTATTTTTTAAAATTAAAAAACTAAATAACATCATTTACAATTTAAAATATTAAATAATATAAAAGATAAAATATTAAAAACTTCAATAATACTTTTTCCAAATTGATGGTTATATTATACTTAATAAAAAAATTATTAATTAGTCATAGACAATCATGATTTGGTGGTTCAAGGTCAACCATTACAAGGAAGAGAATTATAAATAAGAGAATTGATAAGTGGCTGTCTATCTTGGGTAAGTATTAACCAGGAAGACATATAAAAACCCTAATTTTTCATCCTTGTTTCTTATAGACATTTTAATCATGAATAATTGAAATTATAATTATTTGTAAAAATCTGACGATTTTTCTCCAAAAATAATCATAATAAAAAATGTATGAGATATGGATGGTTATTACAATACCGAAACTGTGATTAATCGAAATCGAATATATATTAATATTATTATTTTATATACAGATAATTACATAGAAAAAAAATATAATTTTAATAATAAAACATATAATACTTTATATAATTAGATTAAATTTTATTATTTCTACTTTATATTTTTTATTTTATTTTAAAACATGTGCTAAATAGTTAAAACATGAAAATTAATGGTAATATTTTAAATAATATAGTAAAATAATAATTAAGTTAACATTTAATTTTTTAAATTAAATATATTTTTGAATAAATATTAAAAAATAAGAAATGTGATTAAACATTGTGAAAATTGCTACTAACTCATAACCAATGGTTATTAATTGAATGTACTCGAAACTAGTGTGAGACGGTTCTGATTATTAGGATAACTTCTTCTGCCCGTTCCTACGCCCATTCATAATTTTCGCCAATCACTTCTCTCCTTTTTTTCTTTCATTTTTTTTGTCTTTCTTTTTTTATCCTTCTTTCTTTTTTATCCTTCACTACGCTTAGTTACTCCCTTTTCCACCAGAGAGGGATCCCTCTAAGGAGGAATTTTCTCATCGTTCATTTTTCTGTTTAACTGTTATTCTTTTAAATTCTTTTTCTTCTTTGTTTATATTATAGTAGATTTTTCTATACTAAAGATCTCTCACAACATCGGTGTCTCATGGTACTATATTATCTATGCTACTAGTGCTTTTTTGTATTCGTTATAGTGCTATCTTTCTTATGTGCCATGCGCATGGTGTGTTTGTTGTTTGATGCCTTGATTTGGTTTATACCCATATAGTGGGTCTTCTTGTGCATATATGATGTCTTGTTTAATTTCATGGCTGATCAAATGATTAAAGATCTTTACTTTGGTTGTTTGGTTGGATGGTTTAGATGTTCATAATTTTAAATCTAAAATTGGGTTATTATTTGATTCTTGTGTTTCAAAGAAAGTGAATATTTAATATAGCTAGAGGGGATGATGGATAGATCATTTTCAATAATTAATAATTTTAAAATCGATACTTAATCACAATGGTTAGACATACAATCGCAAACGAGTTCTTACTTTATTTTTATAGTTTTCAAGATTAACATGAACAAATTCTCACAACTATTCTAATTAACACCTTAGAAATCATACATGTTTACACATCAACTTGCAAACAGATTTAGCAGAAAAAACACAAGTGTTCCTATATGTTTTGAATAAATTTCAATAAGAAACAAATCATAATCTTAATTTAAAACATAGATCAACAATCATAGAACTAAGATTTATATAACAAATAATAAGCATTAATCTAGGTAGTGATTTGTAATCAAAAATATATATTTTGTCTCTCATTAAACTGAGCTAAGGTTTACATATAAATATAGTTTTGATACCATAAACCTAGATCTCAATAAAAAAATAAAATACCCTCGTGAGGTTTTAAAACATTTAATTAAAACAAGGATATATTATGTAATTTCACACACGATTCAAGTTAGAAAAAGATTTTTAAATCACTTTAATTGTTTGCTCGATCGATTGAGTCTCTTGATCGAGCAATTAATGCTCAAGGACTATGCTTAATTGATGAATTTCATGCTATTAGCGAGGTAGCCTTCTTAATTAGGTAAACTATGTTTGCTTACTCTAGAGTTTGAATATATAAAAGAGGTACACTTTTAACAAGGTAAACTAATATGCATTTCAAGACATTTAATAGATAAGATATGGAGTCAAGAAATTAGTTGAACATGCATCATATCAGTGTGCTAAAATTACATTCAATGATAGTTAAACATGTGACCTACAAAGATGAAAAATATTGATTATGTAAACTAAAGCTCAAATAATCTCAGAGTAACTTGTTTTAAAATATGTAAAGTTCATTAGACTTCTTTCCTCTATTTGAACCCTTGAGGTTAGGTTCCTTTGACCTTTTGTCCTTGAACTAATTCTGATGTCCCTTATTTGGTGAATTGTTTTGTTGGTTCGTTGTCCTGAGGTAATTCTTAAACCTACAAGCACATAAAATAATAGATTCATCATTCAAACCATTATCACTAGCAAAAATTAAATTTTTGGAGCTTTTAAATGCCACGTCCTTGTTCTTCTTAGGTGGCTCAAGAGTAAGCACGTAAGTTTGGATAGACTTAACTAGTTCATTAATATTCAAGGTGTCCACATTTTTGATATCCTCTACAATAATGACCTTCATCTTATAATCTCTTGTCAATAAACTTAGAAGTTTGCTTACAAGTATAGGATAAGGAATTTTCTCACATTATAAAGCATGCATTAGTAATATGACAAAAACAAGTATAAAATTGACTAAATGTTTCAATGTTGTTCATTTTATGAGAGTTAAACTGAGCTGTTAGCAATCTCAATTTTTCTACTTTACTTGGGAAGTTCTCTCATAAGAAAGAGAAAATGCATTCAATACACATTTGGTAATCTCATAGTTGGAGATACGATGGAACTCATCCATTGACACTATAGCAAAGATAGATCTTGGATTCTTTTTAGTTTACACTACTTAGGGTGCATTCTTTGATGGTCTACTCTTGTCTTTTCTTAATGATTGTTACACCATCTATAGTTATAGAAGGTGATTCTCAACCATCAAGAATAACATCTTAGAATTTTTCATCTTGTTTGAGAAAGCCTTGCATGTAAGCCTTTGAGTAAGGGAGTCTAACAGTTGACCTACCTTCTTTCATTAAGTCCATAAGTAAGTGTGTGTGTCATTCTGAATAAAAATCATGACTAAGTCCTTCTAGGCTTTGATGCTAATTGAAAGTTCTAAAACATACCAAATACATCTAGAGAGGATTAAATAGGTTATTTTTAAAAATTAACAATTTTAAAATCAATATCTAATCATAACGATCAGACATGTAATAATGTGTAAATAATAAAGTGTACAAATTAAAAATAAAATATGAGATTTTTAGGTGGAAATAATTTAGGCCACAATAATAACCTAAGAAAAAATCCATCAGTTTATCAAACCACATAATTTATCCACTATGAACAATTTAATGTTTAAGTACAAATTTAGTCTTATACTACCCTTCCGAAATAATACTCAAATATATTTTACTTATGTGCCTGTGCTCTATTTTCACAACCTCCAACATTAATGTGAGGAGATTTTGAATAATATTCTAATTAACTTATCAAAAATTAGATACATTGACAAATAAACCTATACATAAAGTTAGCACAAAAAGAAAAGTGTCCATGTTTGATCTATATGGATTTCAATAAGAAACAAATCCTACTCTTAGTTCAAAACATAGACCAGCAAACATGAAACAAAGATTTCTATAACAAATACTAAAGCAATAATCTAAGTAGTGATTTGTGTATCAAATAGCAATTAAGAATACCTAGAATTGAATATGACAAGAATAGTTGTAAAAGTAATGAAGCATGGAGAAGAATTGATAAGTGCTTAAAAAGCACTAAAATTACCATGATTTAATGTATTTTAATTGATTAAATAGATTTATATTTGTATGATTTTATCATATTTTTATATAAATTTATCTTTTAGGAATCACAAGTATTTTTTATTGCTTTAAGGTATTTTAGTTCAAAAATAACTTAAAGACTCAAAGAAAAAAATACTGGAGGCAATACATCACAAATATATTGAGAAAATAAATTAAAAAAAGATAAAAAAAATAAAAAAATTGGACAAAATGGGTCAAAAAGGCAAAAATTGCACGCGCAGTCGCTTAGTCGCGCCGAGAAACACGCGTAGCGCTCCCAATCCCATACGCGCTCGCACGTACAACCCCCCATTATGCCATATTCTGCACGCACCATCTAATCCGCGCTAAGTTGCACGCCGAGTCTCGCGCCTTCTTTCTCGCGTGCCTGCTCATTGCTCACTGTGTCCTGCGTGCATCCGTGCGTGCTAGCCGCCCGTCTACCGCACCAATAGCCCGTCTGGCAAGATTTTCACGCCCCATACGAGCGCCAACCTATCCAAACGCATCCTAATTCCAATTTTGAAATATTTCCCCCCCTTTTTTGGCCTTTTCCTCGTCTATAAAAGGACCCAATTTCTCTGTTCCAAAACACACAATTTTCTGAGCTCTTTTTCTCTCTAAAAAGTTTTATTTTTTATTTTTTTTTTGTTTTTATTTTTAAAGTTCTTCTCTTTTTGAGAGGAACTAGTTATGTTTTTATAAATTTTTAGTTTTTGATTCAATAAGTAGATATGTAAATCTGTTTGGAGGTTTTCTAGAAACAAAATTAATATCAAACTGTTGTAAGGATTCTTTTAAGATACTATTTTAATGGATTCTTTACAGTTATCATTTTATGTTTTATTATTATATGTTATATTTAATTTGTCTGTGATTAAATTTAACATGACTGACTGTTTGTAAATATGATATAATTATAACTCTGTTATGCTTACAAAATATTAAATAGGTAAAATATTTTTATAAAATAAATTGATTTTGTTTTTATTCAAGATTTTATATTAAGGATGTTAGAGAGAAATACATTATTTTTCATTACAAACTTAAATCTGAAAATTAGATTTTAAGGTTTAATTATTCGATCTAATTTAGAGTAGTGCTCTTTTATTTGTTGGTACAATCGCCCGATAGTTAGAGTAAAACTCTATTTCAAAAATTTTTTTTATAAGAATTATTATTCGAAAATGTATTGACGACATATTTTCAGTATTGGTTTTAAAACTTGAAAGTTGGTACTTGAAAAATTAAATTCTTAGGTTTAATTTGAACACCTTGAATAAAGTCTAATTATTTGACTCTGCTTAAAACTGTGATTAGATGGTCTACTATTTTCTTAGAAATAAAGCTAAAATTTAATATTTAATTAATTAATAGGCCGCACATAAGGATATTAATTAGTTAATATTAAACAAAAGAATTTAGGCCTCACCTAATAACACTTTCATACCAAAAAGAGAAAATCAACAAATATTAATTTATATATTTAATAACCTAAATAATACGAGCAAATATAATCAACTTAATTATTATATCATTAAATACTCCACTATTATGAATGATAAAATTTGCATTATTGTTTATTGAATTTATATATATGTTTATATTTATTTTTATGTTAATAGATTAGAAAACAAACAAACCAAAATATCGTGACAGGATTTTTATGATTTAATTTTGTTTTTAAGATTTTGAATAATAAATTAAAAACCATATAAATTTCTTCCTTAGATCGACCTTGGAGGTATACTTATCATTTTCTATAAAATGATTCGTGCACTTGTGAGAGTTTTACAAATAATAAAACCACAAAAAGATAATTTTCGCAAGATCAGTATTTGCAATGCCGCTCTTGCAATTTCATCATCCACCATCAAGAATATGATGGCTTTCAAAAGTATCTATTCTATCTCTCATTAAAGTGAGTCAAGACTTACAAATATATAGAGTTTTGATACCCTAAACTTAGATCTCAATGGAAAAGATTAAAATACTTTCATGATGTTATATAGCATTTAGTTAAAACAAAGGGTTTTATGTAATTTCACATAGGGGTTAATTTTAAAAAAAGAATTTTTAAATTACGTTAACAACTCGCTTAATTGATCAAGTCGATTGATCAAAATGCATTAAGAAATTTGACCTACGAGTACTCGATCAAAGTCGATTGAAGGCCGAACAATCAAGTAAAGACAGAAACAACTCGAAAAATGGACTCAATAGGAGTTAATTAAAGCTCGATCTATTGACAACCTCGATCGATTGATACCCTTGATTGATCGACTAATGCAACTTTTAGCACAAAAAATAATTTAATTGTTGTGAACATTTGTTAGTGAATACATGAATGCAATAATATTTATGAAGAATATGCCTTGAATATGACTATCCAAAACTCAAAGATTTATTCGACTTAATTTGATAGACTTGATAATGAATTTGAAATCTAATTTACAAATAAAAATTTGTTCATAAAAATTATCGATACTCATAATTTCTTATAGAAATCAATAAAGACTTTAAGAGTAAAGGGTTATGTACCATATTACTTTTTCAATGTAATATTTTTAATTTCAACAAATAAATATCTATTTTAGATGTTTTGGTTGGATTGTTTATTATCCTTAAAAACTAACCTTTTTTTATTTGTAGTATTGTGTATTTTCTTTAATCAAGGAAATTACAACTAGTTTGAAAAACTTTAAAAGATATAAATATATAAATTTTCTTTATTTTGTTGATTGGTTTAGAATATCTCATCAAATTAATATATGATTGATTAAGAAGAATAATAATTTCTCTTGTTTGTCATTTTTTCATAGTTCAATTTTATATGTTTCTTATGAATATTAAGAAAATGAGAGTTTAATTCTCATCATCATATCTATATGTATAAATACGTAAATATTATTTAAAAAAAGAATGATCGGCAATCATAGATCTACTAATTTTTTAAAATAGAATACTTGGATCAACAATTTTTCAAAATAGAATACTTAGATCAACAATTTTTTGTAAGAATTTATTCTACTAATTTAAAAAATGTTTCAACACATAAAAAAATTATTAACTTTATGTATTTGTCCATTTTTTTCTTATTTAAAATAAATTATTTTAAAAAATTGATACTAATTTTATATATTTAAAAAATATAATATTGATTATTTATTTTTGTGTAAACGAATTATCTCGAAAAAATTGTTTGACTTGATTGCTGCAAGCCTCAATAGACTTTGGGGCATTTGACAATGGTCAGTGGAAAAGAAAAGTCAACTTTATGAATTTTCAGACAACCCTGGTTTATTTTCCAATTTAATCAGATTCAAATGACGGACTATTTCCCTGCCGTTCCGTCTTGCAATTCTCTCTTTTTAATTTTTTTTAATATATTTTTATTATATTAAAATTTCTTCCATCAATTATTTTAATTAAAAATTAAAAAATTTAATCAAAATAATAAAATCACCTACATAAAATATAAAATTATAAATTCATTATTTTATTCACTGTATATCTTTATAAAGTGACATAAATTTTTTAATTAAATTAACTCAATGTTAATTAAAATAATTAATTAAAAAAATATTTAATAATAAAATAATCAATTAAAATAAAAAATAAAAAATTATCATGTAACATTAATATTTAATTCAACGTTTACTATTTTACGAATTACAATCATTTTTCACAACGGAAAAATAAAGGGACGAGTAAAGAAAAGTGTAAAATTGTACCAACAAATTAGGAAAGTACAATTAAGAAAAGAAAATCAAATCACTATTATTTATAAAAAAAAATAGTAAAAATATTAAACAAAGCAAAAAAAGTAAAAAAAAAAGAAAAGAAAAAAGACGAATAATGAAAAGTGTAATAGTGGACCCAACACATTAGAACAGTACAGCTAAGAATTGAAAATCAAATCACTATTATTTATAAAAAAAATAGTGAAAATATTAAACAAAGCGAAAAAAGTAAAAGAAAGGAAAAGAAAAGAAAAGAAAAAGGACGAATAATGAAAAGTGTAAAATTGTACCCAACAAATTAAAAAAGTATAATTAAGAAAATCAAATCAAATCAAATCAGTATTATTTATACAAAATAAATAATGTAAATAATAAACAGAGCAAATTGTGTCTTTTTTAAATTAACACTAAATAGTTTTTAATTATTTTTTAAAAATACTGAATAATACATTAATGATGTATTTTGAAAGATTTTAAAAAATAATTTACTAATCTAAATATATTGTTATGGACACATAGAGCAGGAGTGATAAGATAGATTTACGTGGTATATATACGTCTTTCGCATTCTAAAACGCACTTTGTTTCTAGTCATTATCGTCATTTACTCACCATTCAACATATATACTGGACGTTTTGTATGTAGTTAGGAATCAAGAGTAAATAAATAACTCTACCGATATATTCAAATTGAAAATTTTGATTTAATCTTTCGAAATGAACTTCTGATTGATGGTAAAAAATAGCTTTTATAAACAAATAGTCGTAGGTAGGCAAGCATTAAGAAGCAATAAATAATTTGATTAATATATTTAAATTAAAAAAAATTAATTTGATTTGTTGAATTTGGATGAAAATAAATTGATAAATTGTATAATCAGATTAGATTTGGATTAAAAATTATACAATTGTTCGGATTCAGATAGATAAATTTTATAAATCGTTGTGTCTGATTCAAATCACATTACTATTAAATTATAAATAAATATATATTTTATTTTATGACATGTTATATTTAAATATTATGCATATAATAATTATATTATATTATTATTTTAACTTAAAAAAATATAAATATTTATAATAATTTAATAATTTTACAGACGTATTTTTTATTCTTTTCATTTTTTTAGTTGTAATTATAAATAGTAATATTTGTTATAAAAATAATGATTTAATATTTAAATTTGTGTATGTCATGTTTTATATATGATAATAATTCATAAATAAATTTAAATATCAATTTGACTTTATTTGATCCAAAAAATTCAATATGTTTAAATTTGAATTGAAAATTTTTAAATTTGTTCTAATCGGATCGAATTCGAATCGATTAAAAATAAATAATTTTGATTCTTGTTAAACACTAATAGGTATTAATGTGTTAATATATTTGAACTCACGTGTATAATAATTTTTCTAAAAGTGTACTTACTTGTATAATAACATTAAACTATTTCTATGACATTTTGCATCCAAATATGCTATTAAAGTCAGAAAATAATCTAATTGTATCAGTTTTGTTACTCTTTTCTCTTGAAAGATTGCTTCTATAGGTATAAAAAAAAAGAAAAAAAAAAAGAAAAAGGAGCTAAATGCTTTTAGAGAAAAAATGAAAAAAGAAGTTCCTAGATGGTAAAATTGCAAGTGAAAATAATCCTATTCTACACCATCCTAACGCTTTTTACTATAAAATATTTTTTATTAAATATATTTGTAATTAATAATAAAATCATAGTATCTGAATTAAAATTTACTGTAGATAGACTTTTCTTTTTGATAAAGACAACTCATGTCCTCTTCTGTCTTTATGCGTTCCGTTCCGTTCCGTTCCGTTCCCTCTCATCTAACACCACTTTCTCTTTCTCTTCACCTCGCCCGTTTAGCAAGATATTGAAAGAGAAAGAAAGAGAAAGTGTTTTCTACCTAAATTTTGGATCTGATACGATTACTTTGAGGGAATGAAGTTGCTTATTCTCCATTTTTTGTTCCGACAGATGATCTTATATTATTGAGCTAATGGTATGTTTGAAAATATGATATAGATTTTGTTTATAATTTGGATTTTGATCTCCATGATTTTTGGGCCTATTTTGTGCTGTATTTTGTCGGTTTTATTCTTTTATTGTTATTCGATTTACAATTTGCATGAAATTCTGGTAGGATTTTTCGTTTTCTTGAGCCAGAAAACATTAGAATTGGAATCTTCTCGATCCAACAAGATATTCTTCTTTTATATTAATTTGAATTTGACGATATTTTTCGTATTGATCTTCGATGCAGAGGTAAATTGGGCTCAAGTTTTATCGCATTGGAGAAAATGCCAGGTAGATTTGCAAATTTTGTATGTAAATGGAGCTTAGTTGTAATTTCATTCTTGTTGTGTTTGATGTGTTGTTGATTGGATGTTATAGGAGAGGTAATTTCAGTACAAGAAGATGAGAAATCTCAAAATTTTGATTTGGAGACTTCTGAGGAAGACAGGAGGGGGAGGTTTCGAGGTAGATCTCTTAGAAAAAAGCCCATTAATGCTCCACTGACTCTAACAAGTACTCTTAAGAAGCGTGGCAAACGAGTTGCTAGTTTTAAATATGCATCTATTTCAATCGAAGATGTTCGGGATGCAAAGGAGGAAGAAGCAGTCAATGCATTTCGGGATGCATTGGTTGCAAAAGATCTTATTCCGACTAACTTTGATGACTACCATACTATGCTGAGGTAAGTGAGTTATTGTATTTGCATTGTTGATCTCCCCTATAAATATGCAAGTTTCAATTCTAGTGATAATGAATGCAATGAAGTTCACTACTAGAAAATTGGAATTTGTAAAGCACGTTATTTTTCCCCCACTAAACGAGCTTTCATATTCAAATTGGCACACTTGTTTTCTTTAAGGTCTAATGAAGGATTTATCTAGTATGTACTATTGTTACATGCGGAAAAAAATAGCACTTTATGTTAGAAATATGGCAGTGGACAAACATGAAGTTAACTTTATATATAAAATGAAATGGATCAAAATACAAAATTAACATAAACTATAAATTATAATAAAAGATACACAAACAAAAATAATAAAGAAAAATCAAGACTCGAGTACCACACGGTATCCTTAAGATAATGTTTTTTGCTCACTGTAGTTGTCTGAGAACTTTGAAAAATTATCTCCCATGGTACAACGATCTACTAAGCAACAAACTTACGAAAAATTATCTCCCATGGTACAACGATCTACTAAGCAACAAACTTACACCACCATTGACTGCTTTAACGAAATGTTAAGTGTTGAGAAGAAGCCTCACTCTAGATTGAGAATACAAAAATTGACAATAGTTTGTTTTTTCCTGTCCCCTTTGAAGTGAGGTTTCACATCTATATAGATGGAACTCACACCAAAAAGACCAAAGAATTAAAAGAAATTAAAGATATAAAACTGTTTTGTAAACACAAACTAGGAAAGGTAGGAATGATTAAACTAAATTAATTAAAAAAAAACGTTTCTCTCATTTGAGAGAGGCCAACAGTCAATTCTTATTTAGTAACTCATCAATTTTCATTCAAAAATCCAACAATTTCATCTATGTTGGGATATACTTTTGGTTCCAATTCTCTGGATGCATAAGATTATACGACTATGCCTTAAGAAAACAAGCAGCTGATAAAAATGCCCTCGTTTACATACACAATATGTTTTTGTGAGGTTCTCTCTTTATTTTGGAAGTTCCATTATAGGTTTTAGGCTTACTTATAAGTGGGTCTTACTTAGTGCAGATTTCTGAAGGCAAGAAAATTCGACATTGATAAAACTATCTATATGTGGACAGAGATGCTTAACTGGAGGCAAGAGTATGGCATCGATTCTATTGTAAAGGTAAAATAAGAATATAATATTATTATGTGCAGAAGATGCATGCAACCATGGTTGGCATTAGAAGCTTCTCTTTTGTGCAGAATGTGTTAATTGCTACTGAGTTTCAATTTGAAAATTCTTTAAGATGCTTAATACCATAGCCATTCTGTAGGATTTTGTATATGATGAGTATGAGGAAGTTCAGAAGTTTTATCCTCATGGTTACCATGGTGTAGACAAGGAGGGGAGGCCTATTTACATTGAAAGACTTGGAAAGCTTGAACCCAGCAAATTAATGAATGTCACCACAGTAGAACGATTTTTAAAGTATCATGTCCAAGGCTTTGAGAAGGTCTTTTCTCAGAGGTTCCCTGCATGTTCTATTGCAGCAAAAAGGCATATAGATTGTACCATAACCATATTAGATGTCCAGGGACTGGTAATTCTATCATTCTATCAATAGAGTTCATCATGTTATTTCCTCTCTGTTGATTAACTATTCTTTTAATTATTATTTCTCATGCAGAACTGGATGAGCTTTGGCAAGGTTGCTCACGATCTTGTTATGCGTATGCAGAAAATTGATGGCGATAACTACCCTGAGGTTCTTTTAATTTTACTTTTTAATAAATAACGGATTAATTCAGAGTTCAGTTGCCAACTCTGATGCCATTTTATTCTCCAGACATTACATCAAATGTTCATAGTCAATGCTGGCAATGGATTTAAATTGCTGTGGAACACAGCAAAGGGATTTCTTGACCCAAGGACTACGGCAAAGATACATGTATAGAACTTTTGTTTTATTTGTTTTAGATGTGGAGCTTTTGTGAGTTATCTAAAACATTATTGCAATGATCTTGAAGGTTTTAGGCAGCAGATATCTAAACAAGCTGCTGGAGTTTATAGACTCAAGGTTGGGATGCATAATTTGACCTAGCTTCAGATTGTTTTGTTATTTAGTTCAATTATTCAGAGCGTGTTTTTCTCAGCTTGTGTCATAGTTTAATTTAGCATCTTTCTTCTGAACAGTCAGCTTCCAGATTTTCTTGGAGGAACCTGCTCATGTCCAAATGAAGGAGGGTGCCTTCGATCTGATAAGGGACCTTGGAATGATCCTGATATTATGAAAGTATGATCTAGTTGGAAGGCAGTATTTTTCATTTACAGAATTTGAAATTCAATTTACTTCAGCTTTGAATTGATTTGTTCACATACCTTCCTCACTTTTGTATACAGCTGGTAAACATCGGAGAAGCAATATATTCGAGGAAATCTAAAGATTCATTTAACAGTGAAAATCTAGGTTTCTATTTGTTGACCTCTAAGGTGATTTTTAAAACTGAACTGGTGATGCTATCTTTATCATCTTTTGGTCATATAAAATTTTCACTGTTTTTTTTTTATAATTTTACAGCAGTTTAATGGTAGTGAAATTAAGTGTAACACGACCAGATCAGGATCAGAAACAAAGTCAAATTCTCATGGCTTCAGAGATTCATCATCTCTTTCTGTGACTGTAAAGTTTCTTGTCCTTTCTCCTAACAAAAATTGAGTTGTTAGCATAAGTTTCCTGTTGTTACGAACTACTTATTGAATACATTATTTATCAATGACATTAAATAGAAGTCCATAAAACAATTCGATTGAAATTAGGTATAGGAAATCGTGAACCCTTTCATTTTCATTTTTAGTTGTCACTTGCTACATTTCAAGGTAAAAGATATGAATGCTAAACTGATGTGATGTATTCTCTCCCATATTCTTGGAGAATATCAACAGTTGGTTCTTTTTCTTTCCTGGCACATGGATTCGTTCCATTCATGATCGTGCTTTCTTCAAATGCCAATTGTTTTCAATTAGATCTGTGTTGCATTTATGTTCATGAAATAGAGGTTTCTGTTAGTCTTAGATATAGTGAAAAGTAAATGTAACATTTCTTTCCTAGTGCTCATTCTGTGTTGAAGTAGCTAAAATGCAGAGCAACTCTTATGTAACTATTTGTCTACTTTTTTTTTTCTTTCAGGAAAGCGTGAGGGATACTGCACCTATTAACTGCCTCATAGAACCAGGCAGTGGTTTCAGAAAAACTGAAGCTAGTTCAAGTTCAACAAGTATGTTATCAGTTTTTAATTTCTCTTTGCAATTGAGATGAGATTAATGTGAAAGATAGTGGAGATACTAGTTACCTCAACATGCATTGTGTTCAACGTTTCCATGTTATGCTAATATCACATTCATTACTCATTAGGAAACATATTAAATTGTAGGAATTGTCATTGAAGGAGCTTCTAAAAGGGAATCTTAATGCAGTTGGGTAAATGCCAAGTAGATTATTTTTGTTAGTCTATATCTTCATAGAAAGATTATTATGCATTAATGCATCAGCTTCTGTATCCCAGTAACTCAGTGTTTTTTTTTGCTTGCATCCATTTCCTCTTAGTTGTACTAGTATGTCCGGGTACTATGCATGGGTGATTTTAATGTGCTTCCTCCGTGATTACAGATGTTATAGATGATTCTTCCATTGATGCTACTCTAGGAAGGCCACTGAAGAGTTTTGCTCCCCACATAGCAAGTTTGGTGTTTCCTTTTATACTGAAAATATTAGCATTTGTAAATTTTCTACTTCTTTGGTTGGGAAGATTTTTTACATCACAAAATCGAAATAACCAGTCAAGAAGTACAAGCGAACCACTCTTTGCTAATTCAAGCTCTCAGGAACAATGCATGTTGCAGAAAATAGAAGTGGATCCACTCTTGCAGAGATTGCAGCACCTAGAATCTATGATTACTGATCTAATTAATAAGCCCACAAAAATACCTCCAGAGAAAGAGAATATGCTTCATGAATCTCTTAGTCGTATCAAATCTATAGAATATGACTTGCAAAAGACGAAGAAAGTGAGAAACTTTCTTTCTTATCATTGTGATAATTACGGCTATATTATACAAATTTTCCCTTTGTTTTCGATTGTTGATTGTGTTCTAAAAGAACTTACATTTTGTTCTTGTAGGCACTTCTTGCAACTGCATCAAAGCAAGTAGAACTTGCCGAGTCACTTGAAGGTTTGACAGAGAACACCTTAGTAGTAAGTCCCTCTTATCAGAAATGGTTTATTTTTCAAATTGGCAAGTAAAAGAATGAATATAGCATTCTTAATATGATCAAGCCATGCATCCTTAAAATACAGGCATAAATATAGGATTTTGAGGTATGCTATTTTTAGTGTTTGAAAAAAGGGAATATCAAGGCCTCATTTTGTAACAAGTAATGTTTTTAGGATTAGATTTTTTGGAACTAGTTTTATGTTTTCTAATTTACTTTTTAATCGTCTGGTAATGAGTTGTGTTTTTTATTTTTAATATGAACATGTAACACAGATACTTGTTTTGATAAAATTGTTATTGTTTTCTATTTTTCTATCTAATACTAGTTTTTGCCTTTTATACTTCAAATTTTACTCTCATTTTTTTTTAATTGAGAACGTCTGATAGAATAAAGGTGGAATTCCTATATGTGTTCACAAGCTTTATCCATAAATATTTCTTATGTCTCTTTGTCAAAAATATTAAATTGACTTAGTTATTTTATATGTTGTTTAAATTTCTTCATAAATTTCATATTCATTAATGACAAGTAAAAATAATTTTCACTCGTAGTTTACATTGTGTCCTTTTTGAACAAATTTTCTAGCTCCGTCATTGTCTCTACCTAATTTGATTTATCAACATCCTTTCTTTATACAATGTGAAGATACTGAAAATATTTGCACTCATGTGGCAGGGGACGAGTTCTTGTTGGCGAAAACGGGTCCCATAACCCAGGAAAAGGGGTAGAATTATCTTGATATTGAAGTTTATCATAACTGCCAGTTCATAGTACCTCTCGACTCAATACTAAGCTATAATACCCGCTCCAAAAATCATCGGATGCATCAGAAGCTTCATTCTAGGTATTTTTTATTTTCATACTATACAGATGATATGATCATTCTTGTTAACTTTTTACTCTGATGGAGGCATTCTCTCGTCAGGTTTAGTAGGCAGCTGAAAATAGTTATTTACTCAGCAATTGAAAGGCCAACTACTTTGGATAGATATTGGTAGAGCGAAAAAAAATTGTATTAAACTTCCAATTACTTGTGTACATACAATAATTTGTTCTGTTGCCTTTTCAGAAAAGAAATATAACATTATGTTATTAAACTTGGATTTATTTTGGTAAGAAAAAAAATTACATACTATGAATCATATATATGGAAGCAATTCACTTATCCTATTTTTAGTATCACTTTGTGTGCCACTAGAGATGTAAAGTGTACTGTCTCATTTTATCTCATATCTTATTTAGTGTTTTTAATATTTAGTGTTTTTAATGGGCTCATGGTGCAATGATGTCTCATTTTTTTTAAATACTATCTCATCTCATCTCATTTCATTTAGATTGTAACTTTAATGGATCTAACTTTAAACATATGTTGTATCATTTTTCATATTAAACTTACATTATAAATTATTATTTATCATATTTTCTATTGTTTTTATATTATCACTTGTCTCATTTAGTCCCATTAAAAATAAATGAAATATCTTAATTAATATTGTTTTGTTATCATCTCATCTCATTAAAAATGAAATGAGACAAGATGAGATTGATTTTGAAAATTAATGGATTGTTTCATGAATCTCATTAACAACTCATCTCAATTTACATCTCTAAGTGACACTATTGGTTGGCAAACACTTGGACAAAAAGTTCACATTTTATGCAATAAAGGTGTACGCTATTAGTCACTTTTGCTCACGTGTTTGTTATATATTAGTGGTACATGTAACGATATTGAAAATGATACAAAAGAATTAAACTCATAAATATTAGATTAAAACATCAGGATATATTAGATGAAAATAGAAGATGACGAATGTTAGAGCTTTAAGGTATAATGTTAGCTATTGAAGGTGAAGCTTTTTTTTTTATAAAAGAAGTTACGCACGTATGGATTAGTAGTATCTAGATGTGTCAAATGAGATGAGTTGAGCTAACTAGTTTATTTAGGTTCAACTTAATTCATTTAAATTTTATGTGATTTAAGTTTTACTCATATAATTTTTAAATTAAAGCTGTCATTTATATTTTTGAAATATAGTAAAATATTTATAATTTTGTTTAAGATAAAAAAATGTTAATATAAATATTATATTTTGATTATTATAAATAGTTAAAGAAGAAATGTGAAGAAGTTTTCTTGAAAATAATACTTGTATTACATTATTGATGATCATTGAAAATTGTGAAAACAAAAGTTAATGAAATCATATGTCTAATGCGCCTTATATATGACAATAACACTATTAGTATTTGCAGTTGAATTGCAACTATCATTTCACATGTCACAAGCATATGCGTATATACTGTGATGCACATCAGTACACTAGCAAAACAATTTTAAACAACAGTAGAAAAACCAGCTCTAACCAACCTTTTAATACCTTCCCTCAAACTAATGGCTGGGGTAAAACCATTAATTTGGGTCTAAGAAAAAGAAAAGATACAACAGTCAATGATTTTGTGAGGCAATCAACAATTTGGTCAGATGAGCTAACATGCTAAACAGCAAATAAACCCTTGTAACTTAATCGTTAAAAAAATAACGATCCATCTTAATATGTTTAGACTTAGCATGGAAAATAGGATCATGGGAAAGAGCTTGTGCACTTATACTGCCTGTATACAATACAAGAACATGTGTAATGTTAATATGCAAATCAACTAGTAGGGACTTTAGCCAGATCAACTTAGTGGATGTAAGAGCCATTGCACGGTATTCACTCTGTGTTGCTCCTACTTACAACCTTTTGCTTAGAAGAATACCATGATTATATTCGAACCAAGATAAACACAATAGACATTAGTACTTCAACGATCATCTAGGCTATTAGCATAATCAACATTACAATATCTCTCTAAATCCTACATATCGAACTTGAATGAAGACAAACCAAGGTTTAGAGTACCATTGAGGTACCTGAGAAGACATTTTGCAGCAAGATGTATATCAATTGGAGATGTAATAAATTGATACAACTTGTTTACTCCAAAGGAGATATCAGGTGTGGTAAGGATCAAGTATTATAGAGATCCAACAATGCTTGTATGTAGATGAATCTTGCAAAACATTATCATCAAACTTGCTAATGATCTTCCTTAAAGTCATTGGAGTGTTGTTAGGTTTAGCATCATTAAAACCAACTCTATCAAGTAGTTCTTATGAATTTTTGTTGGGACAGGTGCATACTATTATTACTATTTATAACTTCAACCCCTAAGAAGTAATGAAACAAACCGAGGTCCTTTAGTGCAAAATTGAGATGAATATCTAACACCAATTTTTTAATTATAGAATTGTTAGAACCAATGATTAAAATGTCATCCATGTACACTAGAATTAATACCACATATGTACAAGTGAACTTGAGAAATATAAAGCTATCAACTTTAGAATTAATGAAACCCATTCAAACAACCACACAATTTATTATAACAAGCTCCAGGGACTCATTTAAGGCCATAAAGAGCTTTTCACAATTTCCAAACCAAATTTGGATCACCTTGGGAAAATCTTGGTGGTTGAGACAGATAAACATCCTCAATCAAATCACCATGTAAGAAGGCATTATTCACATCTACTTACCTACTAGCTGTGATTTTAACAAATGGGTTAAAGGTCTTAGAATAATTAATCCCAAACTCATGCAAGAAGTCATAAGTAATAACTTGCCTTGTATTTGTCAAAGGATCCATCTGGTAAGAATTTCACCCTAAACACCCATTTACAGGTAATAGGCGTGTGTCTAGCAGGCAAAGGAACTAATATCCAGGTATTATTTGCATTTAAAGCATCAATCTATTTTTGCATAGCCAACTTCCGATCAGGATGTTTCAAGTCTTCTTTACAATTTTGAGGATCATGCAATATAGAGATAGAAAGAATAGTTGTAGAAAATGTTTTTGATTGAGAATGACAGTTTTTACTTGAGTAACCAATGGATGTTTGCCTGCTTGTATATAAGATTAATTTAAATTAACAGGATGAGGCAATGGTATAGAAGATGAAGGTAAATCAATATAGTTAGATGGTATAGGTAACAACACTATTAATGACAAGTTATTGGATGATGATGGAAAAACTTTAATAGAAATTGGTTCAAACAAAACCATAAGCTCATTTCCAGGACTATGATCAGATAAGGTATCATTAATTGACACTAGTACAGATGATTCTTGGCTAATGTTAGAATCATAAGAAATTGAAACATTATGTACAAGAGCAAGTGCAAAGAAAGGAGAAGAGACAAGACTACTAGGCTCAAGATACACTGCCAAAAGCATATATGTAGGAATATATATCAAGGCAAGTGACTCAAATTTTGAAAAATACAAAGAAGACTGAGTAGAGAAAGGAAACACACCTTCATTGAAAACTAAATGGCAACTGATAATAATCTTGCATGCATCTTTATCAAAACACATATAGACCTTTTGACTAGTTGCATATCCAAGAAACACACATTCCACAGACCTTGGTTGTATCTTATCACTATTATAGGCTCTCATAAATGGAAAGCACTGGCACCCAAATACCTTGATAGCATCATAGGGAAAATCTTTTTTATACAACATTTCACTAAGAGACAAGACTAAAATCACTTTCGTGAGTAGCATGTTCACCAAATATGTGGCAGTTTTAACTGAGTAAGGCCAAAATGAAATTGGAAGACTTTTATTGAGCAACAAAGCTAGATCTCTCTCAATTATTCTTTTATGCCTACACTCTACCATACCATTTTACTTAAAGGTGGACATGTGATTCTATGCACGATTCCTTCTTGCTGTAACTGAATCGTAACTGACTTGAACTCACATCCTCCATTTGTTTGTACAACTTTTATCCTTTGATCAAATTGTCTTTCCACCATATTTTTAAAAGGCATGAAGGCATGGGTAGTTTGATCCTTAGAATTGAGAAGAAAATCCAAGTGAATATTGAATAGTCATCTACTATTGAAAAAATACTTCTCAATTGTACTAGCAGACTTAAGTGTAGTCCATAAATCTACATAGATCAAGACAAAGGTTGAGTAACCCTTTCACGAGAGGAGGAAAATGTAGTTTGTTTGATTTGACTAACTGACAAAACTTACAAAATAATGATTTATTGCTATCATTGGAGGATCTAGTACTCAAAATACCATGTTTATTGAGAGTTATCTTTACTGTTGAAAAAGATGGATATCTTAACTTACGATGTCATTGCTTAAGAGAAGTAAGAAATGCCACAGAAGAATTAGAGCCTAAATCAAGTGAAGATAAACTCTACAATTTATATAGCCCATGATGGCTAAGGCTTTGAATCTTGACTTCCTTAGAGTGCAAGTCCTTGACATAAAAATCATAAGGATCAAACTCAACTAAAAATTCATTATTATTATATAGTTTATTGAAAGAAATTAAGTTTTTTTGCAACACTAGGTGTATGTTAAAAATCATTCAAAGAAAAATCACAATTTATCAAGAAATAAACATTAGTTTTACCAATATGAGATATGAAAATTTTATTACCACTTTCTAAGATTATACCTTCCAAACTAGAATAAGGAATGAAATCTAAAAGAGGAACTAAATTGGATGTAACATGATGGCTATCATTACTATCAAGAATCCAAGAATTTTCAGCAAAATACTAACTAGGAGTATTATTACCATCTCAAATAGCTACCATTGGTGATGGAGAATGAGGCTTTCTAGCAAGAACATCTATCAAAACAAAACAAGATTGAGCAGTATACCCAGTCTTTTCACACAATTGATATACAATTCTATCAATTCCAATATTCTTGATATTCTTTAAAAATAATTCAGGGTTTCTTTTACTGTTCTATGCATTTTGAGAGCTTTGTAGTAAGAGCTATTTAAAAGTCCATTTGAACTTGCCATCCTCATTCTTACTTCCCTTCTTTGTTGTGAAATTTAGCAATATTTGCCTGAAAGAATCTTGATCACTGCCAGATTGCTTTTGAATCATTTTCTCATAGCCATCAAGATAGCTATGTACTATGTTCATAAGAGATCGCATCTTTCATCTTGATATTTGATACAAAATTATTATAACGAGGCCTAAGACCTTTTAACATATAAAACAACAAATCTCTATCCCAATTGGATCACCAATAGTGGTTAAGATATTAGCAATGGTCTTAGCTTTTAACATGTACTAAGAGACTATGTGTCCTTTTATCAAAGTTTGAAGTTATTCCTTCAACTCCATTGACTTTGATTGAACGTAAACAATATAGGATTCCTCCAAGGCAATCCATTGGTATCTAGCAATCATCCCACTGCTCAAATAATCAAGCATTCCAACATAAATAGATCCATCTTTAACAATTGAATTTAATCTTTTCCAATTCAAGAAAGTTGAATTTGACATAGAAAGATTTCCAAGAACACTTGAAGGCATGCATATAGGTCCATCTAGTATACCTTAAAGACTATAGGCTATAACATATGTTAATAGTTGATCTCTCCAAATGGTGTAACTGTTTTCATCAAATTTGATAGCAAATTAACACTTATAAAAAGGAGACGAGTAAAGATTTCGAGTAAGCACATCAATTGCATTCATTCCAAAGTTGTTAACACCAAGACCCAACATTAGAAGACGAGTTTCATGAAGATGATCCTGATCTAGTAACTGCTTTTGTTTAGTTACAATTTACAGGTCCCTTGTTTTCCATCGAAAAGCCTTGAAGCTCGAGCTTTGATACCATATAAATAGTTCAAGAAGAACTGTGAAGAAGAAGAAGCTTGAAAACTTTTCTTGAAAAGAATACTTGTACTATATTATTGATGATTATTGAAAATTGTGAAAACAAAGCTAATGAAATCATTTATCTAGTATGCCTTATATATGACATCAACACTAACAGTATTTGTAACTATCATTCCATATGACACAAGCACGTATGTATGAACTATGATGCAAACTAGCACACCAACAAAACAATCTTAAACAATAACAGGAAAACTAGTTCTAACCAACCTTCTAATAGTTATATTTTGTAGAATGCATTTTTTCCAAAATGATATTATAGTACTTACTTTTGAAAATTCTTTTGTTAAATGAACTTGTGAACTGCTCGGTTTGATAAGCTATCTCGTTTGAGATTATGAGTGAAAGTTTATAAATTACGAACCTATTTAACTTAGAGGGATGAATAAGTTATTTTTAATTTTTATCAGTTTATAATTTAATAACCTAAACAAAGTGGCTAGGAATGAAATTGCATATAAGATCAAAGTGCAGAAATAAAATAATAACACATGATATTTTTAGGTGAAAACAACCTAGACTACAACCATGACTTAAGAGGAAAACCACCGATCCACCGGACCACTTAACTTTCCACAATGAAAAACAATTGTTAAAGTACAAACTCGGTTTTATGCTATCCTCCCTAGGATACCACCCCAATATACCCTACTTACGAGTCCATACTCTGTTTTCACAATTTTCAATATTATCGTGAGCGATTTACAAACCAATGTTTCAATAAGCTTCCCGTTAATCAGATACGTTCTTGAATTAATTGCAAAATGGTTAGCATAAAAATACAAGTGCCCATGTGTGTTCTAGAACAAATTTAATAATGAATAATCCTAACTAGATGATTTAAAACATATGTCACTTAAATCAAATAAACTAGAAAATCTTAGAGCAAAAAGATCAAGGACAAGTTCAATAAAAATAGCTTCTTTAAAGATTAATAATTAAATCAAATAATTATGATATGACAAACACAATTATTTGATCTAATAATTCAAGAACAAAAATAAAGAAGAAGATATAAGAACATATGATCAAAATGTCACAAACCAATTAGGCTTATTAATCAATCAAACATAACCACCAATATTTGATAGATTAATTAAATAAAGAAGCCTAAAGAATTATGATATTATATTTACAAAACAAGAGAGAAATTAAAAAGAAGAAAATAATGCTCTTGTGTGGTTGATTGAAACAATGTGTAATGAGTTTTATTTATAGGAAAAATTAAAACCCTTAATCCTGTGTAATTGATAAATATATTTTCTATTACAAATAGGATTAGTAATATTCATTAATTAAGAAAACTCCTATATAATTGATAAATATTTTTTCTATTATAAATAGGATTAATAATACTCACTAATTAAGAAGACTCTTATTTAAAAAAAGAGTTCTTTTAAAGTAGACTTATTAATCAAGACGATTCCTATTTGAAAAAGAGTTATTTTAAAGTATATTTTATGCTATCTTTTAGGCTAAAATTTAGCCTATAATTTAGGGTATATCTTATATAATATTTTAGCATATATCTTATTCCATATTTTAGCAGCAAAATATAATTACAGATTTATATGTTATTAAATACGTGAGTGTAATCTTATGTGTTATAGTTATAAAAGATATATCATAAGTACGATTATCTATAATTCTGATATTTCTTCGACTTTGTTTGATAGACTTGATAACATGCCTAAAAACAAGTTTATAGGTAAATATTTTGTTCAAAAAAATAGCTAACACTTATAGTCCTTACATTGTGCTAGTTAAGTTTTTTTTTTTAAACTTATAAACTCATTGAATTAACATTAAATAAATTGTTGAGTTGAGCTGCCCAAGCATCACATCTTTGGAGTCTTCCCACATTGAAGATTAAAAGTTTTTTAGAAGGAAAATAAATTGTTTACTATTGCAATAATATATGCTATTTGTGATCACGGAGAAAGCATGAGTTGAAACCTCGTTATTGTATATGTATTTGTTTAGGTATGTGAGTGTTTAACTATTATTTTAAAAATAAGATTTATTTGGAAGGAAAGAAAAAATGGTTGCTATTGTTTTAGTGCAGCCTATAAGGATGAAAATGGTTATAGCAATATCAAAAATATGTTTAATCGAAATTGAATATATATTAATATTATTTTTTATATACATATATAATAATAAAAATACAATTTTAATAATAAAATATATAATATTTAAAATAATTATATTAAATTATATTGAATTATATTTATTTTTATTTTTATATTTTATGTAGAAATTATGCTAAATAATTAAAAAATTAAAATTAATGTCAATATTTTAACTAATGTAATAGAGTAAGAATTATGTTAATATTTAATTTTTTTGAACTAAATATATTTGTAAATAAATATTAAAATAAAAATTATAGTTAAACTATGAGAAAATTAATACATATTCATAATTTTCGATTATTATTTAAATATATTTAAAATTGATACAAAATAGTTATTATTATTATTAACATAAATATACCAATCGGCCATTTTCATTGTCATTCCAACCTGTTCAAGCTTTTGCGTAATGACCATTAAAAAAATAATAATAATAACAATAGTTTAGATCACTACGTCATGTTATTCCATTTTTCAAAATTAGATATTTGCAAAATAATCTTCTTGCAAGAAAATGTAAATTTATTTCAGTGATATTTTCTCTCATGTACAACCTATTTTTGCGTTTAATCTCTCCTCAACATCTTGGATGACTGCTTGTTTCGGCTTGAACAATATAATACTGCATATTTAATTTAAGGGGGTGACTTAACATTTCGTAATTATTTTAAAAATAATATTTAAATTATATATTTATTTTTATAATATTTTAATCTTATTACTCTTAAAAAGTGATCATATAAAAACAAATAATCATTTTTTATTTTTTGTTTATTTTTTTCATTCATAATTTATTTAGATTAAAATAATTTCTATTTAATGTGGTTGAAAAAATAAAAATAAAAATGAAATGAAAAAATTAACTTTTTCATGTAACTTTTTAATAATAACATAATTAAATTGACAAAAAATTAAGGATAAGATTTAAGTTTCATTTTTACAATAATTATAAGATCCTAAGAGGATTTTTTTAATTTTTAAAATGTTAAACAATATAAATAATTATTTTTTTTTAAGAATTTAATTTATAATGTATTGGATACGAAGATTATGATTAATTTAAAATGTCAACTAAAAACAAGTAGAGGATATCAGACTTGGATTAAAATGCTAAGGAAGAATAAAATTTTAGTATGGCTGTCATATGGGTGGGTTGGGTTTGAATTGACTTCTTCTCGACATGAATTGTTTAGTTTTAATTCAAACCAAACACATTTAATAAAATATATCAAGACAAATAAACTCATTTATATCACAATCCATATAACCTTAACTCAAATTTGTTTAAAAGTCAATACTTAGAAAATTGATCCAATGTTACAAGTCTCTATCTTCAATATATATGCACACATAATATTATTACATGAGCCAAAATTGACTTTATTATTATTTCAACATTCTGGCACTCTGAGTCAAGTTTTGATCGTCATGCATGTAATTCATTGCGGCTTATGTATCTGCTAAGACTTCAGGAGATCGACATCACTTAAATTTTGAAGTGCTCGTTAGTTTGTTCAAAGCATCTACTATGTGTTAATCTTTTACATACCCACACAAAATGATATTTTACTTTTATGTACTTTGTTCTTAAAAGAAAGACCGGATTCTCAATAATATGCAATGTTCTCTAACTTAACAAAACAAAGTGATATTTTGTTTCATAATTTTGAGCTCTTCTTATATTCTTTAGGTCAAAATTACTTCTTTATAAGCTTATGTTGTTGTCATATGTTTTACTTATGTTGTAAATAATACAACTATTTGTAGTTTTGAGACTTGGCTTACAACTCTTCTTGCAAGTGTAAACATAGCTTGTAATGGATTTACTTTTATCCATATCATATACAAAATCTAAATCAATATATCCATTGAGCATAGAATCTGATCCTCTACAACATAATGCAACATATGAGGTTCCTTTAATTTTACTAAGGATCCTCTTAATAGCATTCCAATACTCTCGAGTAGGATTTTTCATGTATTGGCTTCCTACTATCACTACTTGTGCAATGTTTGGTTTTGTATATATCAATATCATGGAAAAAAATAAACATCTTACTACCGATGCCTACGACACTTGATACATTCCTACCATATCCACTTCATTCAAATGACCCATACTTAAGATAATTTATAGTTGATAGGGAGTAGGGTAGAGATTGACTTACAATCTTACATGTTGAAGCATTACAACACTTTCTTTAGATGTTCTTTTGAGAAAGCCATACATTCATGTCTTTTTTGTCTTGATAAATTTGCTTCCCTAAAATCTTGTTTTTTTATTCCTAAGTCCTTCGTAACAAAATCCTTAGCTAATTATGCATTTAGTTCTTTGACTCGAACAATACTTAGGCTTGCTACTAATATGTCATTTACGTACATCAGCAAAATGATGAAACCATTATTTCAAAACTTTTTGTAATACGTACAATAGTTTGAACTAAATCTATTGTACCTAAAACTAAAAATCTCTTGTACCAACACCTTGGCATTTTTTAAAGCGATACAAAACTTTTATTAACCTACAAACCAAGTTTTATTTTCCCTTTCTTTGAAATCCTTATAATTGGAGCATATAAATTTCTTCAAGTTCACTATGAAGAAATATAGTTTTCACATCTAACTACTTTACATGTAAGTTGAACATAACACATATAGTTAGAAATGTTCTTTGAGAGAGTCCTATAAGGTCTATGAGTGTTGGCAATATTCGTGAAAAAAAATTAAATGTAATTTTAGTTTTTAGGTCTATCTTTCAAGAATATTTTCAAGTCAAAGAAACTATCAAGCTTGAAATGAACACATCTTGGGTATAACTCTATTCTTATGCACGTTAGATTTCATATTAGAAACATAGGCACATTATGTTAGTCAATCGAGAAATGTCTTGATTGATTGAGACATGTAGACTAATCAAGAATTGATCTATCCTGATTAACAAATCTTAATTTAATTTAATTGAGGTAGATCGATTGAAGTTTAATGTTTGATCGGTTGAGGACTAGATCAATCGAGAGTCGATCTCATTCGATCTACCTGATGTTAGGATTTATTTTTTAATAACCGTTGATTGATCGAGAATTGACTAGATCAATCGTTCATCTTTTGATCGTTGTTTGGATTGATCGAAAAGGTTTTCGATCGATCGAAATTTGTGGCCTGATCGATCAACCTCGACTTAGATCGATAGAGTTTCTAGGGTTTCAAATTTAACCTAATTTTATTCTAGTCAAAATATTTTATTAGTATATTGTCCTTATTTTTTAAAGCTCTTTTAAATGATTTTATAGATACAATAGTAATAAGCCTGTAGTTTTCTTAACCACAATTGAATCAAATTTTGTAACTTATGCTTTCTATCTAGATTTGTTTTGTAATAATCTTTCTATTTGATTTTTTTCCTTAGTTAATCTATTAAATATTTTGTGATTGTGTATGATTGATTAATAAGCCAACAATAATTGTGTTATTGTGCTTTAACATATGTTCAGAGATTGATAGTGATTTTGATTTATCTATTGTTTAGTTAAATTATCTAGCTAGGGTTTTCATTATTTAATCCTTTCTAGAACACACATTGTAATTATTTTTTTATGCTAATGTTTCAGGTGCCAGCTAAATGGGTTTGATAAAATCAAGTCATAAATCATGTGACTTGAGTTTATCAAAATGTTGGTTTGGATCTAAACATTTTTCTTGTGAAGACTTATGTGTGTTAAGATGAACAATCAATTTAAAAATTATTTTAAATTGCTTAAAATGTTGTTATTTAATATATAGCAAGTAAGGGTCTTTCCTACAGAGGATTTTGAAAACTAACTTTTATCTATTAAAGAGGGGTTTTGTTTTGTAAATTAAAGAGTAAATCTAAAAACTTAAGATTAATAAAGATAAAAACAAAATATGAAATTTATGATAAAGATTCAAATAAAAGAACGATTGTAGGATCATTCTCTACCGCTAGCATATATTACAAATCAACAAAAGCATATCATATTATTCTATTCTTTGATTATACCAACTTAGAGAAATTTACAAAAATAAAAATCTCTACCTCTTCTTACAAGTCTGTTGAATTAAACAAGCTCTTAATCAAATTCTTTTTAATAGACAACTTAGAATAATGTCACGACCTTAATCTTTCAAGTATCGATCCTGCGGCACTTAGCACCGTCCGTTGCACTAAGCCTACCTTTGAATCCGAATGAAACTCCAAAGAGAATAGAAAGAGTTTGCAAAGAATGGTTTGTATTGCTCTAGAGAGAGTTTATCTTAAAAATGCTAAGAATTCCTAAGGATGATTACAAATGAAGACCACTTGGTCTATTTATAGTGTGGCTTCTAAGCTTAAGAATATGCCACCACTTTCTAGATAATTCTAAGCCTAGAATATACAAGAGTGTTCTAGGTTTATGTACAATGTGCCACAAGGCTCTAGGACCTTCTATCCAACTCTAGAGTCTTCTAGGTTTTCTAGCTCCTTCGTACGCGTTCGGGATGTTACGTAAGCTTCGGCGACCACATCCTTCTGAACCATACGGCACATTCTAGAACATTCCAGCCCGTTCCTAGCACCATGGCGTGCTCTGGGGCATTCTAGGGTCTTGAGCTTGAGTTGAGTCCGTCCCGACTCTAGCCACTCTAGACTTCTCTAGGCATCTCTAGAACTTTCCATGTAAAATAGTCTAAATCCTTTAAGCAACCACCATTTATTTTGGATTTTTGGGGACATTTCGTACGGGACGTGACACCCTCCCCCACTCAAGTTCGCGACGCCCTCGTCGCACCTTCAAGTTGAAACCTCTCTATGGCATCTTTGAATTGTCATAAAGACTCCTCGGGTTCTCAACTTATCTCTACATCTGGGGCGTTTTTCCATTTGACCAAGTATTCCTTATAACTTGGTACGCCCCTTCGTCGGATCAAGTGGTCTACCAAAATTGAGTCCACTTCTTTTTCGAAGGAGGTTACTACTGCGGTAGGCGCCCTCTTTGATTCTCCCCGACTTATGTCATCCTCGTCTCCATGGTAAGGTTTTAGCATGCTTACCTGAAAAATAGGATATATTTTAAGCTTTGGAGGGAGTTGTAGTTTGTATGACACACTTGCAGGCTTTCAGAGGGACGAGGGAAATGATCCTCGTATTTCCCGCGACTCATATGAACCTTCCGCAAGGACTTGAATTGTTGGGGAAATAGTTTGACAAGGACTAAATCTCCTTCCTGAAATTCGACCATCCTTCTTTTTTTATCAACCCACATTTTCATCTCCTTAGATGCCTTATGCAAATAGGTTCGTCGGGCCAACTCCGCTTGTTCATGCAAGAACTTGGCAAACTTGAAGCGACGACTCTTCCGCCCGTAACTTGTGGCGAGGCATGGGAGTCGTGGGTTGTTGCACCGCTGACAATCTCGAAGGGACTGCTTTGCGGTGGACTCACTTCTACATAGATTATATGAAAATTGGGCTACATCGACGGGTTCGCCCGATCCGGATTGATTGGCGCTCGTAAAGTGCACGAGATACTACTCGACTTGTACGCATTGGCACGCTTCGTTTGCCCGTCGCTTTGGGGATGAAAATTGGTAGAGAAATTCAAGTCTGATCCCAATAGCTTGAATAGTTCAATCCAAAATTTTCCCATGAATCGTGGGTCTCGATCACTCACGATATTAGACGGGATTCCTCAATGCTTCACAACATTCTTGAGGAACAAACGTGCCGTCTCATCTTCCGTGCAGTCCATTGAGGCAAGTAAGAATGTTGCATACTTGCTGAAGCGATCAATTACCACAATAATGCTTTGCCCAAAAGCCCTACTCATTTTGGTGAGTGATGAAATCCATAGAGACACTTTCCATGGTCTGCGGAATCGACGGCCGGTTACAGCGGACCTCGGGTGTATCTTTGCTACATCTTGTCTTGTTGGCACCTGAGACAAGGTTCTTACATAAGCCGATATCGTCGAAGTTGAGGACGATAGTAGATGGATTTGATCAAAGCCAAGGGTGCACCTCGTTCCTGGGTGTCCGACGCCCTTAAGGAATCGTGGAATTCCTTGATAAGCTCCTTTGTCGCTTCCCCGTTTGGCACGAAGATGTGATTACATTTTGGCGTAGAGTAGTCCGTCGCTCGGCCAAAATCGTCTCGTCTTTCCTTGACGATGAGAGCAAGGGAGGTTTGAGAAAGGGCATCGTACTCCGACCACTTCTTTGATCTTTTCTAATAAAGAGGCTACTTGGCCTACTTAAGGCTACTAGCTCTGCCTTTCCAGCGGGTCGGCCGCTGGCAGCTTCCGTTGCGACGCCTACAATTTTCCCACGATCGAGAGGCTCGTTGTTGGTGGTCTTATGTCGAGGCTCCCGACTCGGCTTCATGGTCCACCTCCCTCATGAAGGTAACCATTTGGGTAATGACGCTTCAGAGTATCCTCGTGGGACTTATCGAATGACAACTTGCACGTCCGGCGGTAAGCTTGGCTTTGGAGACTCACTCCTCGTTGTACTCTTTTGAGATGGTCGGGTAACTCTCTTCGTCCTCTTCCAATCCCCTGATTTGAAGTTCGAGAGAGCTTACGTTGTGCGTTTAGTGGTCTGTCGGTCGGTACCACGCATGCCTTCGAACCATCCATGATACACGTAGAGTTTGAGTATGGCACGAGAAAGCTCACACTGGTCAGGAACTCCCATTTCGAATACCATCGAGTAGTCATACTATGGCGCCACTAATAAGTCCACTTGGCCGGTCAAGCACAGGCGACCTTAACTCCTCGGCGACTCCGTACAGTAGTGCCGATGCTTGCTTTGAGAGAACCCCCTCCATTTACAACCTTTAGGCCGAGTCTCTTTGCTTCTTCCACTGAAACAAAGTTGTGCGATGCACCTGTGTCGACCAATGCTTTGGAAACCTTCCCATTGATGTTGGCATCCACGTACATCAAACCTTTAGGGGTCTTTGGGGCGCTCTGCATTGCACCAAGTAGGCGTAAAGAACCCATCTTTGCACCTTCATTCGACTCGCCTCCATCCTGATCATGAGTGGAAGCAACTAAGGCACTCAAGGCCTTCCTTTTCGGACATTCCCGTGCCCAATGCGGTCCGTTGCAAATGAAGCACGTCACGCGGGGTTTTGAGGCACCACGATCCTCCTTCTCCTTCCCCTTATCCCGTGATTTGAATGAGGAGTTGTCTTTATTTTTGGGTCCCTGGATTTTGGCATGGCCTCCACCACTCTTTCCTCCAACAAACTTTTTATCTGTGGCTTTTGAGCTGTCCTTGTTTGTGGAGTAGTCAATAAAGTTTTCCGCAATCGCGATAGCCGAAGACAAATCTTGGACACCACGTCACTTGAACTCGAGGTTAGCCCATGATTAGAGACCATCCATGAACAAGAATAGGGCATCCTTGTCGGATGTGTCAGGAACTTCAAGCAGCAAGGTTGTGAACTCCTTCACGTAGTCCCTTATACTACCTGTTTGCTTTAGCCGTCGCAATCGACCTCTTGCTTCCTCTTCAGCATTTACGGGGAAGAACTGCATTTTGAACTCCCTTTTGAAGTCTTCAAAGGATTCAATAGTGCAAACCCCTCATTGCACCTCTCCATGCCTCCGTTTCCACCACAACATAGTAGTGTCGGACAAATACATGGTAGTAGTTCGGATCTTGCTGGCATGGTCCGTTATGCCCGTAGCCTCAAAATATTGTTCCATTACATGGAAGTTCTCCCACTCCACTAGAATTCCTAACACCATTGAAGGTCTTGGGCTTGGGAACATCCACCCTCTTAGCCTCGATAACGGTGGTTGTGCTAGTTCCGCATGACCATGGCTTCGCTTACGTAAGAGCTAGATCACCATCAATATCCTCGACTCTAAAGCGAGACATTAGCAAGTTCTCTTTGGATAATATCCCACTTGCCTTGGCAAGTTCATCTTTAACCCGTCAATCTCTTGCCTTAACCCGCGTCAGCTCGTTGAGGGACATCTTAACCACTTTGCGTGGATCTCCAGCGTCCTCGGCACTCTGACCATTGTAACGTTTCTCTAAGTTGTCCACCTGTCGAACGGCTCACTGAGCATCCCTCAGCTCCCCACTCATGATTCTAAGCTAGAAAGTATGTCTTTTGACTTGGCTCAAGATTCTTTTGATGGTTTACAAGTTTCCTCACGGCCACGTTCCATAGGTGGAACATCGACGCTTGGTGTAGATGGAGAAACGTTCTTCATTATGCCAAAGGTATAAATGCTTCAACCGAAAGCTCTAATACCAACTATCATGACCTTAATCTTTCAAGTATTGATCGTGCGGCACTTAGCATCATCCGTTGCACTAAGCCTGCCTTTGAATCCGAATGAAACTCCAAAGAGAATAGAAAGAGTTTGCAAAGAATGCTTTGTATTGCTCTAGAGAGAGTTTATCTTACAAATGCTAAGAATTCCCAAGGATGATTACAAATGAAGACCACTTGGTCTATTTATAGTGTGGCTTCTAAGCTTAAGAATATGCCACCACTTTCTAGATAATTCTAAGCCTAGAATATACAAGAGTGCTCTAGGTTTATGTCTGATATGTCTTGTGCAATGTGGGACCTTGCCAACTCTAGAGTCTTCTAGGTTTGTCTAGCTCCTTATGCTGCGTTCAGGGATGTTACGTAAGCTTCAGTAGCTTCTACATCCTTCCCGAACCATCCGTCACGTTCTAGAACATTCAATGCCCATTCTAGCACCCTTTGGCGTGCTTTCTAGAACATTCTAGGGTCTTGAGCTTGAGTTGAGTCAAGTCGACTCTAGCCCTTTCTAGACTTATCTAGGCAACTCTAGAACTTTCCATATAGAATAGTCTAGATCCTTTAGGCAACCACCATTTATTTTGGATTTTTAGGGACATTTCGTGTGGGACGTGACAATAAGCTCTCTAAATTTAATCTCTCAAAAACATTAATTTTTAAAGAGGCAAATTGTATCAAGGTTAAACATACAAGCTCGGTTTAATTATCTTGAGTATTAATTCTCATTATAAGAAATTTATCACTAATTATCTAAATTAATTAAGCAATTATATACCAAATCAACTAAATTGATTAAATATGAATTAATTTAATTATTTAATTGTGCACTTAAATAATCATATAAATTCATGCAACAATTAAAACGAAGAATTAATACACAATAAAAAAAATTGAATAGAATATTGCAAACTTTATTAAATATTGTAATCCATGTCTAGGGCTTTAAAATAACCAACAATCAATTATAAAATTAGCTATACATAGGGGTGTTCATCGGATCGAAACCGTTGATTTTACTGTCATCCGATCCGATCCGACCATCCGCTCGGATTGAAACATCCTAATCCGCAACCGATCCGATCACTTCTTACATCCGATCAATCCGACCAATAAATTTAATTAACTCTATTTTTTATATTTTTAAATAATTTTTTTAAATTTTTACATAAATCATAACATAAAATTATTTGATTTAAAAAAAACATTAAAAAATTAAATAAATATATATTAATTATTTATATATATTTAATTTAATAAATATATATAATTAATTTCGGTCGGATCGAATCGGATCGGATGAAACGTAATGAAATCCGCCATCCGATCCGCACTTAACGGATGAAAAAAATCTCCATCCGATCCGACCATCGGATAGGATCGGATCGGATGAAAAATCAACGGATCGGATCGGATGAAAAATCAACGGATCGGATCGGATTGATCGGATTTTTTGCACACTCCTAGCTATACATGACAAACAATAAATTTAAAAAATTATTTATGAACATAAAAAAAAAAGGAAGAAATCTTAGGATTTTTGTCTTTTTGATTTTTAACTCCTTTAAATGCTTCATGAATCCTCTCCTTCTCAATTAATGTCTTTAGCTTAACTCTATAATTTCTATATATTTTTGAATTGTTTCATAATTTTTGTATAATTTTGATACTATTTTTATTTTATGAGATCTTATTTTATATTTATATTGAAAAAATTGATATTTTTTTAGTAGTATTAAGATTGGTTATATGTAATTTATACACAAAAGGGTTACACAATGCAAATCTCACATTAAGCTTTGGAAAAAAGGGTACCACGTGTTGCCGGAATGAGTCAGGAATGTATTGTTCACACCAAGAAGGTTGAGATTGTTTTGGGTTTTCTTCCTCTAAGTGCGTGTATATATATATTTCTAAGTACATCCACTTATCAAATAAAAATAATTAAAAATTCATAAAAATCTCAAAAAAATCTAGAAAATAAATATTTTTAACCTATTATAACAATAATATATATATAAATATAAATTAATTGATATCAAAAAATGTATATAAAATATCACTTATTAGAAACTTCAAAACAAAACAGGAGGTTTGTAAGTAGATTACTTGGGTCATTATCTTGGTGGGTAGTTGAATCATAGCCTTTAATCGAACATTATTATCATAGTAGATAGTTAAATGATCCAGTGGACCGGTGGTTTTTCTCTTAAGTCATTATTGTGGCCTAAATTATTTCCAACTAAAAATCTTGTATGTTATTTATCTTTCTGCTTTATTTTATTTTACACGTAATTACATAACTGGTCGTTCTATGAAATTTTAATTTAGCATATTGTTGTTAATAATCTATTCACCCTCTCCAGATAATTAGATTTATAACATGAAAAATTTCAACTTGTATCAAAGCGGGTCATTAGATACACTTAGTGTTGCCTAGGACTTTGTTATGGATAATTTTAGAGAAGGTTCGTCTATAATATGTGCACACTTCTTTGATAGGTCTAACTACTCGTATCGAAGATGTTGTATGAGAGTCTTTTTATGGTCTATAGATGATATCATCTATCATTCTATTATTTTTGGTGGGAAACTACCTATGGTTACCAAATATAATATAGTTACTCTCAAACCTATGAGTGAATGTACCATTGAAGATAAGACTGGAGGTAATTGGAATCATAATGGTATAAATGTTATTTTTAGTGCTGTGTCTGTTGACAAATTTCGTCAAATATCTAATGTCAAAAATTTCAAGCGTGCATGAGATACTTTATAGGTTACCCATGAGGGAACCACTCAAGTTAAAAGAATAAAACTTCACATGCTAAGTAATAAGGGATGAGTGCTCAAAAAGCACTAAAATAACCATGATTTTACGCACATTAATTGATTAAAAATATATATATTTATATGTTTTATCATATATTTATATAAATTTATCTTTTTCGGAATCACGGGTATTTTTATTGTTTTTCAGGTATTTTGGCTTAAAAACGCAATTTAAAGACTCAAAGAAGAATACTTGAAGCAATACATCACAAATAAATTAATAAATAAGTGGGAAAAGGTCAACAAACATGGAAAAATTGGACAAAATGGGTCGAAAAGGTCAAAAATGTCAAAAGACGGAAAATCGCGCGCCGATGCCCAATCACAGCGCCCGGCCCGGCGCTTTCACGCGCGCGCTCAAGATCTCACCGCGCGCTCGCACGTTGATACCTCCTTCCGCGCGCCGCAGCGCGCGGGCATTGTTCACGCACGCCCGAGCTGCGCGCCGACAGCTGGCCGCGCGCGCAGCGCCAGCCACCACCCGGCCCCGCGCCCAACGCGTTTTTGCCCCATTTTCCATGTGCGGCCTTCATGACGTCATGCCGACGTCATTGATGACCTCGGCATGTCCATTACACGTTTTTAATTTTTAATATTTTTTTAACATTTTTTTACTCATTTTTTCTCTCCATCCTCACCTATAAATACCCCCCTTCCATTCACTTCAAAAGCACACCTCAAAACCACACTTCTCTCTTCTTTCTTTCTCTCATTTCTTAGTTTTTTGAGTTTTTCTTAGTTTCTTTCTTAGTTTCTAAGCTTTTCTTAGTTTTCTCTTAGTTTTTAGTTCAATTCTCTTAGGTTTAGAGTTCTTCTCTTTTTGAGAGGAACTTGTAATGTCTTTGTAATAATTTAGATTTTTGATTCAATAAATGGAAGTGCAAATTCCGCTTGGAGGTTTTCTAGCAACGGGAATAGCGTCGAAGTTCTGTAAGGATTTTATTTTATTTACAGTTATTTTTATGCTTTATTCTTACATGTTATATTTAATTTGTCTGTGATTAAATTTAACTGTGCTAGTTGTTTATAATCATGATATAATAATAACGTTGTTATGCTTGCGAAATATTAAATAGGTGAAAATTTCTAAAATGAATTGATTTTATTTTTATTCAAGATTTTATATTAAGGATGTTAGAGAGAAATATATTATTTTTCATTACAAACTTAAATCTGAAGATTAGACTTTAAGGTTTAGTTATCCGGTCTAATTTAGAGTAGTGCTCTTTTATTTGTTGGTACAATCGCCCGGTAGTTAGAGTGAAGCTCTATTTCAAAAGTTTTTATAAGAATTATTATGTGAAAATGTATTGACAACATGTTTTCAATAGTGGTTTTAAAACTTGAAAGTTAGTACTCGGATAACTAAATTCTTAAGTTTAATTTGGACACCTTGAATAAAGTTTAAATTGTCTAACCCCACCAAAGGTGGCATTTAAATGGTTCATTTTCAATCTCTTAGAAAAAGGAATTAATTTAATTAACCAAATTAGTTATCAACCCCACCCATAGGTGTTAATTGATTTGTTTAGTTAACAAAGAATATCTAACCCCACCAAAGGTGGTATTCATACAAAAAAGAGAGAATCAATAAAATATCAATTTATATCTTTAATAACCTAGATAATATGAGCAAGCATAATTAATTTAGTTATTATATCCATAAATACTCCACTAATATAAATGATAAAATTTGCATGAATATTTATTGAATTTGTATCTATGTTTATTTTTATGTTTTTAGATTATATTTAATTAATCTGTATATATGTTTATTTTATGTTATTAGATTAGGAACACAAAAACCAAACTATCGTGACAGGATGTTTAGGATTTAATTTCGTTTTTTAAAAGTTTGAATAATAAATTAAAAACCACATACATTCCTTCCTTAGATCGACCTTGGGAGTATACTTATCATTTTCTACGAAATGATTCGTGCACTTGCGAGAGTTTTACAAATATTAAAACCAAAGTATTTGCGAGAATCGACGATGCCGGTTTTCGTTCATCAATAAGTTTGAAAATATGAGAATATAAGAGTCTAAAATATTTTCTAAATTTTATATTAAATTATGTGATATTATTAAGTTTTATGCTACTCTTGGTGAGAAAATTGAGAACTTTAGGTTGCTTAGAGAAATAATGTGCATTGTACTAGATCGCTTCCATGCCAAAGTTACTGCCATAGATAAAAGCAAAGATAAGGATACCATTAAAATTGAGGATATAGTTAGCCCACTTCTCATTTTTTAGATGAGTTTTCAAACTCGTACAAAGAACAAAGGTGTTGCTTTCAAAACTACAATGATTGAAGACTGTGACAATGATGATGAAGAATTGATACTCATAGCCAAAAGATTGAAGAAAATATTCAAAAAAAAGAATCTTCAAAGTAAAGGACAATCAAGTCGTCAAAAAGATCAAAATCTAAAAGAACTCAAATCTCTGAGTTCTGATGGTAAGAAATTTAAACCCACTAGACCTTAATGTTTTGAATGCATGGATTATGGTCACTTTGTAGCTGAATGTAAAAACAAAAAAAAATCGGAAGAGCTTTCAATGCTATACTAACCATATCTGAAAATGACAACGATAATCTAGTGGAATTAGAAAATAGTGACACTAAATTTTTGGCATTTACTGCAAAAAATAGGGGACACTCCATTAAGTCTGATATTGATCTAAACAAGGACAAAAATGACTCTAAATTTTTACTTAATAAATTTAATATCACTAGTATTGATTAATTTTCATAGATTTAGTAAGATGCAAAAAGAAAAAGGATATGTTTCTTGCAAAAGTAATTAGACTTAATAAAAAACTAAAATCTATGAAATAAAGTCCTCGGTATTGAAAAAGGAAAAATTTGATTTGTTTGAGCGTATTAATTATTTGAATTCAAGTCTTGCATATTTAAAACAGGAAAAACTGAATCTATTGTAGAAATTTGAACAATCCAAAGCAGTTGTAAAAATTTTAACATTATGAAAAGCCTGCTCGAGACAAAGAGGATTAGGATATGTAGATGATCACACTATGTCATCTTCTTCAAAATTATCATAGTTTGTAAAACCTTTTGACCCTTACTTTTCACATCCTTCACACATCTAGTACTACTACTTGTAATTTAGAAAATGATTATTTTTTTTCATTCTAGCATTAAAAGATGGAACACATCAATTTTAAAGATCTTGTTAATTTGAGCAAAAAAAAAAAGAAATTGTGCTTGGTCTGCCTACAATTTCTTAAATTGAAAAAAAAAACTTTTTTAGACCATGTTAACTTGAAAAACAAACTCGTTTTTCTCATAAGAAAATTAAAGGAGTTAACATAAGCATAACACTTGAGTTAATTCATATTGGCCTAATGGGTCCTATGAGAACTGAGAAGTTGGATGGCAAGAAATATATCATAGTTATTGTTGATTATTATTTTTTTGTTTTACATTGTTAGATTTCTGAAAGAAAAATCTAATGCATTTGACTTCTTTAATTCCTTTTATCTTAAAGTGAAAATTGAAATAGGTAACAAAATTACCAACATTATAAGACTAAGGATTTATCATGGGAAGGAATTTGAGAACTCAAGATATGCTAAATTTTGTATGCATCATGGAATAGCCCATGAGTTCTTTGTACTAATCACCCCACAACAAAATAGGATAGTTGAAAAGAAAAATTAGGTCTTACAAGATATGGTATGAATTAATTTTTTTTTACTATTCATGAACGGTAAAAACTTTTTACTTCAAATTTCAAATTTCTAAATTATTTTACTATTTATGCTATAATTAATTTTTTTTATTTTTTTTTATTTTTTTTTATTTTTTTTATTATTTCTTATGAAATTTGAAATTTGATTAAATTTTTTTATTTTTTTACAAAAACAAAAAAAATCACAATTATTTACAGCACAAAAATATTTTTAAAATTTTGATAAATAAATTAAAAACGCTATTCCTTCCCCGGCAACGGCGCCAAAAACTTGATGAGTAGAATCGGGATTGCCAAAAACTTTGATGCCATCCTCGGCAACGGCGCCAAAAACTTGATGAGCAGAATCGGGATTGCCAAAAACTTTGATGCCATCCCCGCAACGGAGTCATCCCCGGCAACGGCGCCAAAAACTTGATGAGCAGAATCGGGATTGCCAAAAACTTTGATGCCATCCCCGCAACGGAGTCATCCCCAGCAACGGCGCCAAAAAATTGATGAGCGAAAACCGGATCGCCGATCCTGCCAATACTTTGGTTTTATATTTATAAAATTCTCGCAAGTGCACGAATCATTTCGTAGAAAATGATAAGTATACTCCCAAGGTCGATCTAAGGAAGGAATGTATGTGGTTTTTAATTTATTATTCAAACTTTTAAAAACGAAATTAAATCCTAAACATCCTGTCACGATATTTTGGGGTTTTGTGTTTTACTCTACATACATAAAAATAAACATAGATTCAATAAATATTCATGCAAATTATGTTCATTTATAATGGCGGAGTATTTATGGATATAATAACTAAGTTAATTATGCTTGCTCGTATTATTTAGGTTATTAAAGATATGAATTGATATTTATTGATTCTCCCTTTTTTGTATGAATACCACCTTTGGTGGGGTTAGATATTCTTTGTTAACTAAACAAATCAATTAACACCTATGGGTGGGGTTGATAACTAATTTGGTTAATTAAATCAATTCTTTTTTCTAAGAGATTGAAAATGAACAATTTAAATGCCACCTTTGGTGGGGTTAGACAGTTTAAACTTTATTCAAGGTGTCCAAATTAAACCTAAGAATTTAGTTATCCGAGTACTAACTTTCAAGTTTTAAAACCACTACTGAAAACATGTTGTCAATACATTTTCAGATAATAATTCTTATAAAAACTTTTGAAATAGAGCTTCACTCTAACTACCGGGTGATTGTACCAACAAATAAAAGAGCACTACTCTAAATCAGATCGGATAACTAAACCTTAAAATCTAATTTTCAAATTTAAATTTGTAATGAAAAATAATATATTTCTCTCTAACATCCTTAATATAAAATCTTGAATAAAAATAAAATCAATTCATTTTAGAGATTTTTACCTATTTAATATTTCGCAAGCATAACAACGTTATTATTATATCATGTTTACAAACAGCTAGCACAGTTAAATTTAATCACAGACAAATTAAATATAACATGTAAGAATAAAGCATAAAAAAATAACTGCAAAGAAAATAAAATCCTTACAGTACTTCGATGCCATTCCCGTTGCTAGAAAACCTCCAAACGGAATTTGCACTCCCATTTATTGAATCAAAAAGCTAATAAATTACAAAAACATAACTAGTTCTTCCCAAAGAGGGAAGAACTCTAAAACTAAGAGAAACTAGCTAAAACATAAGAAAACCTAAAAACTAAGAAATGGAGAGAAAGAGAGAAGAGAGAACTGTGTTTTTTAGGTTTGTTTTGAAGTGAAGGGAAGGGGGGTATTTATAGGTGAGGATGGAGAGAAAAAATGAGTAAAAAAATGTAAAAACGCGTAATGGAAATGCTGAGGTCATTAATGACGTCAGCATGACGTCATGGGGGCGGCTGCACGTGAAAAATGGGGCGAAATGGCGTCGGCGCGCGCGGAGGGCAGCTGGGGCGCGCACAGGCGCGCGCGGAAGGCACCAGCAGCGCGCGCGCGCGTGAACAGTGACAGCGCGCTGCGGCGCGCGCGCGGCTCGGTGCGGCCGCGCGCTGCGCGGCGGACGGGCCGCTGGGCGCGATTTTCTCCTTTTTGACCTTTTCGACCCATTTTGTCCAATTTTTCCATATTTGTTGACCTTTCCCCATTTATTTATTAATATATTTGTGATGTATTGCTTCCAGTATTGCTTCCAGTATTCCTTTTTGAGTCTTTAAGTGACGTTTTTAAGCGAAAATACCTGAAAAACAATAAAAATACCCGTGATTCCGAAAAAGACAAATTTATATAAATATATGATAAAACATATAAATATATATTTTTTTAATCAATTAATGTGCATAAAATCATGGTAATTTTAGTGCTTTTTGAGCACTCATCACACACGAAGCATAACAACAAAAAGAAACTTGAAACACATACTACATGAACCAACTCACGTGGTGTGTGTAAACATGCAAACATATATAGTGTTTTAAATTAAGTGAGTGTGTGTAGTACTGAACCTTAAGTTATTATTTTTACAACGAGGAAGACGCAAAATTAAGTAAAGCAAATAAATAACATATTTTGCACATTTGAATGATAACAAAGACTCGAAGGAATTGCAAGGCTTACGTTCTTATTATTCTTAGGTGAACAAAAAGAGAAAATATCTCATTGAAATCAATACCTTCTTTCTAAGTATATCCATTTATCACCAATTTGACATGGTAATGCTCTACTTGGTCATTGACATCTCTTTAATCTTATAGACCCATTTGTTTCTGATGACCTTTCTCTCATGTGTTAATTGACATGGTAATGCTCCATATACAATACATCTTCATTTTATGAGCATATCCCAAGAAGATGCATTACCAAGATTTTGGATCTAGTTTCATTCTTTCTTGGGTGTTGTAAATTATGTACTGAGAACATCCAAAAGCTTATAAAGAAGAATAATCAGCTATTCTAGTCCACATCTCTATTGTCATTTTCATATCAATGGTCATTGATGTAGATCTATTATTAATGTAATCGTTTGTTCTTATTACTTCTAACCAAAATGACTTTGGCAAACATATAGCTCAAGATTCACGGGTCTATCTACCATAGATCAACAGATGGGGCCAACCATTACTAAGCTCATATTTTATCAAATAAATGTATACACATGTATGATTTTCGATTAATTGCATATGCAAAATTCTAAACTCCAAGTGCTTTTCTCTTCGATTATTTAGTCACAATGACTTACCTATTATCACCCCACAACTACAACTCCTCATATGAGTCTTATTGACAACTCTATTTGTCAATAGAATCAATTCTCAGGTTGGTTAACCATGACTATATGTACCTAAAATTTAATTGATCTTTTCATGCATTCTAAAACGTCTCATATCTCCTATACTAATCCACCAAATAGGGTAAACCATCATTGAGTTCAAATTTTACCTGGTAGACATATATGCACTCACACACATAAAACAAGATTCATAGAGGAAAGTGTCACAAAGTATACTTAATGGATACCCAAACTATAAAGGTATAAGCAACAATGTCGTACTTGCGAGTGAATCAAAGTAACTAGCTAGCATACTCTTGACTACACTCTCCCACAATTAAGAATTATCGTTAGTTATTTTGTATAGATAATATAATAGTCATTTAGTGATATTGTGTAACTAGCTAATGATCTCGTCTAATGCTTTATTGCATTATCTTTAACTGTGTAACACCTCTTTCACTTACGATTGGAGTAAGCCATTACCTCGCAGTGTAGTTAGAAGATACACATTATTAGTGATTGCTAACTAGGTGTTACTAAATATGCGAACACTTATTTTAAAGAGAGAAATAAGCATACATGAATCCATATATCAAGCACTATGCCACCTACAACTCCTGCTATGAAACCACTAATGCCAAATAACATTAGAATGGTACATAAATGCTTTGATGAATGTTTATTTTGTTAATTAAGTACAATCAAATATTACACATATGTCCAACTATGTGAATTTTAGAGCATACCACATAATAAGTACAGTTATGTACACATGCATATTACTTAAAAAATATAATTTACACATACATTACCATAGAATAGCAATGTACACATACATGTACAATACTTTTGGAAAAAATGCAATATATGAATACATTACTACAAAATAGCAGCGTATGCTTGTACATTACTTTAGAAGAAAGCAATGTATATGTATATAACTTGCATATAAAGCATACATATCCAATTAACTTACAAAAACCAATGTGTGCATATACATTACTTTAGAAGAATGTATGCATGTATTGTACATAAATATAGAACATTTATCATATTTTATAGTTGTTTTTTACTATGACTATTGATGACATCACTCTTCAAGGTTGATTATCGTTGTTTGCCACTAGATCGTAGCTAGACACTAATGAACGTCCATCAATAGCCATCAAACCTTTTCTAGCAATAACTAAAACATCACCGTAGGCCATGGAATCACTATAGCTAACCACCATCGCTGGTCATCATACCTTCATTGTTAACGATCGTCATACATTTAACTTTCATTATCGACCATCTCCAAGCATTTAATTTTTATTGTCGATCATCTCCAACCATCACATCTTGAAGACAACATTAAAAATGACTTGGTAAAAAAGTAACTTTCTGGATCAAAAGTACATAATTTTTGGCAAAATAGGAGCAATATGCATTAATCAGCCCTACTTTTACATGTATTAGCATAATGCACTGTGATGTGTATGTGTTGAATATCAATTTTGATATTCTTATACCGAAACACATATTGATTAGTTTTAGTTTTGATATTTGGAGAAAAATAATAATTATTCTAGTTAAAATACTTTATTACAAAATATATATATATATAAATATATATATATATATATTTATATTTATAGGGTATAATAGAAATTTGATATTCAATATTTTCTTATATAAATTGTAATTATTTATCTTTTAATCTTGTTAATTTGGAAACTATTTTTCTTAGTTAACCACTTATATTTTCCGATATGAAAATAAAATAATGTGTCATGCACGTAATCTTTTTCATTAATTATATGTAACCAAAAATAACAAATAATTTAATGTGATAAATTATAAAAAAATATAGTAAAAATTTAGTCAAATTTAAAAATGAAAGTTAAAATTTATTTTCTAATTTTTTATCATTTTGTAAAATAATGATGGATAATTTTTACTAAATGATTTATAAAAAAAATCAAATATTACTTTTAAGTTGTTTGGTTAAGCTTTCTGAATTTTATTTCATAATACTATAGAATTAAGGAATTATTTACCATGAATTCATATCTATAATAATTATCTTTCAAAATTTATACATACTAAAATGGTATGGTAAGATTTGATTTGGTGAAAAAAAGAAGTTATAAAACATGATTTACTTTATAAGAAAAAAAACTGTAGTGAAAATAAAAAATTCTAAAATCTAAAATATGATTAAAAATATTATTTTGTATGGATAATCAAGATATGTAATGAATGTAAGATAGAATAATTATTATTAACGGACATTATCCTCTTTTTCTCTGTGTATATATGTTTTTAACAGAGGAAGGGATTTTAATTAGGAAAAAATTAGTACTTGATTGAGTGTCCCATTATTTAAAAATAAAAGATAAATATTAAAAACATTAATCCACTTATTTTGAATCATAGAGACCAATTAATCTTAATCTTCTATATTGGTAGTTGAATGTGTGAGAATTTGAAAGCTAAGCGACTAATTAATAAGTCACAATTAAAATTAAGAACGAATATTGTTACCTCGAAGCTAAGTAAGGATATGAGAGCATGTTGTGTCCTTAAAGTGATTACCAATAGATTTTAAATCTTGAAGAAATGATAAGAAGACCAAATTGTTGTAAAAATTTGGAGATGGAGGGATACTCCATAGTGAATCTACCACACTGATCACATGATGTTGTTGAGCAGCCCAAACAATATTGAGGAGCAACCAAAAGAGCTATAACCATCAAAAAATTGTAATATTGAAATGATTGCATCACTGTTGCAGTGTAGCCATTGAAGAAGCATAGATCTCAGATGTTTGTAGAAAGAAATTTCAAATCAGTTTTGTTTTGAATTGCTGAAACTTAGAACTAAAGGGAAAACTGAAAGTTATGGAGGTTTAAAGTGTGTAACGTTTAATAAATGATTCCATTCTTAAATGTGGAAATAATATAATCTTTATTTTGGGTTTTATTACAAGATGTAACTAACCAATCAAGAGCTTGGAAGGCGTTTTACTTTAATAATTATTACCGTGGAAAATACATTAATCAATATTATAATTTTTTTATTTTTTAAGAGTATAATTAATTGAAAATAATTTTATTTGAGGAGTTTATTTAGTACGTGGACGATCTTCTTTTTTGAAAAAACAAAATTTGTAATGGAAAAAGTTTCTTGCCATGATCCAGCCAAGTAGGGAACTGAGTGCCTCATACTGCTTAGTCCCTAATGGTGTCACAAAAGAGCCTAGACTTATGAGAGTCGAGGCATTTTAGACCTACTTATTGATTCGATTTTGGACTTTTATCTTGTAAAAATATTTATCCTAAGTGATCCATTTATTAATAATGAATCCAAACTACAAAAAAGTTAAAAACAACCTAACAACATAAATTATAATATAGCCAGCTAAGGCTCTTTGCTTTGCTAAGTATTACAAAAAATAAAAATTACAAAGCTTAAAGAAAAAATAAAACTAATAAGGTAAGCATTGTCTATTTTTGGCCCGACAATACTTTTACTTCTGTCCCATCGGATCCTTATGGGGTATCATTCTCCAACGATCTTTTGCTTTCTAAGCACAACTCTCATCTCAATGTCAAGTGCAAACATTAGGGCAAGGTCGTAGGTTGAAGATATAACCTTGGCCCTAACCCTAACAAGAATGGTCTCCCCAAGATGTCATTGTATGACGATGAATAACTCACAATGAGCAAGTCCAACATGATCTTTCGTGTGTTGGTGCCCTGTCCAATTGTGATTGGCAGTATCACACTACCTTTTAGGATAAGTGAAAGTCCCAAAAAATCCTACTAAAATTATAATTAATAGCTTAAGAGGGTAGGAAAGCTTCATTTGTTTCCAGGCTTCAGAGGTATAACGTCAGCCAAATTATCGGTATCAATCAATATCCGGTGCAAAGTTATGTTGGCTATCGAAAGGGTGACTATTACGGAATCTATATTAGAATGGATCAACTTACATTCTTTTATATATGAAATATTACATTTAAGCCATGAGTTTATGATCATTTTCTAGGTTGCTTGTAACGGTAACCATAGAATTTATAGGCTTGAGATGGCCTATTGGATAAGCCTTTATAGGCATTGTAAGAACTACCACCGGCATGGCATCCTATGATGACTAACCTCTAAAACTTCAAATCCTTAAGGTTGGTCTCACTTTGAGTGGGAAGGCCTGTCGAGAAAGCCATTATTGTTGTGGTCTTAGGTTATTCATAAAATCTTCTAAGTACCCTTTTTCTAACCAGGTACTCAATTTCATACTTTAGCTTCTGATAGTTCTCAATTAAGTGGCCAATGTTTGTATGGAACTTGTAGTATTGGGACTTTCCCTAGGATGGGTAAGGCTTTTGTCCCTAATATTTCTATTTTGTTTCTTTTTTTTGGCCTGGACATCTTATTATCATGGTGTTGGGGCTTATCTTTTCCCATATGCTTATGCTTCTCGGACCTTCTTTTTGGAAGGCTCTTGATTATTTTTTGGTACAAATCATCTCATCCATACTAATATAGGTACTAACTAAATGAGTAGCCTTAGAATATTTCATTTGAAAGTCTTTGATCATATCCCTCTATAGGGCTCCTTAGCATAGGGCTTGATGTAAGGTCGTGATAGCAACGAAGTTTAGGTAATCATCCACTTATATCTTTTTCAAGTTGAATTGATCAAAGAAGTCTTTTAGAGAGTCACCCCTTGCTTATAATAAAGTTAATAAGTGTGATAGGTTATTTGACTTCCTTCTCTTAGCCAAGAAATGAGACAAAAATTGCTTTCCAAATTCTGAGAAGGAACAAATAGTGTTAGGCTTTAGCGTATAATACCAAGCTCTAGCCTTGTCTGTCAAAGGAAGTAGAAACTTGAAACCTAACCACATCGATGTAAGCATATAGGTCCATCCAATCTTTAAAGTTTTCTAGATGCTCTAAGAGGTCTTTTATGAAATCATATGTGCTCGTATTTGGCAACTTGAATTTATCAGAAAGAGAGATAGCATTGATCTCTTGGGTGAACAGAGACTCAATAAGGATAGCTCAAACAGAATATCCTTTCTTATGGGCCTCGAGATAATTACGTAGATTACGATGGACAGAAGCCTCACAATTCTGAGGGAAGGAGCCCACTCGATTGACAAGCATAGCTTTGATAGCTACTTTATTCGCATGTGAACCAAGAATTGATTAAAAGGAAGTGAGCCATAAGCAGTGATAGCCTCCCTCCCATCTCTTTCTTTTCTTCTCCCCCCAACTTTATTCACTTCGTTGTAAATAGAGACTTTCCAAGTAAAAGCCTTTTTCTTGGGTTGCCCCAATTGATCCAAGATGGATGGTCAATGGGACTATGTCCTGGCATCTATGGATGGATGGTTATGATTAGTATGGGCACATAAAATCTGGCCAACCATTGGACTTGGGTCCCGCTATGGACGATCATCTCATTGATTGGAGGTCTAGCCTCATGCATTCTAAGAATTGGAAGTTTCTGTAGGGACATTTTCTAGAGTGATAACTAGTCCAAGAACTGGTGTCTCTAGTAGGCACTTTGTGATGGTCTAGAGTGTGTTCTTCATCAGCATTAGATGGAATTTCACTTGGGCTCTCTTCCTCTTGACGTTTTGGGGCTATTATGAGAAAACACGTGCAAGTGTATAATTTGTGTTCCTGGCAAGTCATGGCAGAGTTAGAAGGACTAATGGACCTCATCATTGTTAGTATGGGTTTGAGCTGTGGAGCTAGTTGACTGGTCCATGAGTCCTCTTAAAAGTTCAAAAGGTCAAGTTGGTATATGTGATTGACCAAATAAATATGAGGCATTCCCTTGGAAAACCTTGCTACTCCTAGTTTGCTTTTCAAATACCTATGTGTATTTTTTACACATGAGAAACTAGAGAATGTTTATGAAAGTCCTACATTTTTTGATCTTTTCAACCTAGAGAGAAATAGATACTTAACTTAAAGTGAGTAAGTAGAATTTCATACTCGATCTTATAGATACATATAGAATTCTATGAAAATCCAACATACGATACCAAACGTTGATGGTTATTTTTGTCAATACTAGATAAGACTGTTCTTCACGGATCTAGAAGATTAAACAAACTATTACAACCTTAGACCATCGTGTAAGGGGTGCTTGAATTAGTAACAAAATGATAAAGATTAGATGAGATATATGCATCCATCTATGATTAAGAGGAAAGAGAATGTTTGACTGTGATTTGTTATTTGATTTAAGATATGATGAGATATATGTGATTCCTTGCCGATGTATTATTGACTTTTTGTAACATCGTGAACATGTATCCGTAATTATCTCTTTAGGATAATTAGGGAATAGTTATTAACTCTTATCTCTTCATTGAGATTATCCTATTATCATATTTATTTGATGACTCAATACTTATTGTACTTGACCTATAAAACATTATGTTGAAGGAGAGCACTTTTAACTTGATACGTGAGATTTACTAAGACTCAAGGAGCCTCGTGCTCATGGGTTGGATGGTGTAATTTAGTCTATTTCTTCTCCAAAATTTTACAAAACTTAGTTCTATATTTTGCTTCTAAAAGGGCAAACACAATAAAAACAACCACAATGAGTGAGTCACGTAATTCAAGTTTGTAGAGGCTTAAGTTTCATTTAAATTTTTTTTTTTAAACAAGGGCTAGAAAAATTTGAAATGAAAAAAAGAATGTGTACAGTGTAATGAAGAATATTGTAAAATATAAATAACTTAAAATAAATTATGAATGTTAATATAAATGTAACTTATTTTGTGAGTTTGCCATTAAAAGTTGTCACCTCCTCAAAAATTCAAAATATTCGCTGACGATTAAAAAAAATATTAAGAATTTTGGCCTTCTCTTTCTATTTCTTTTGGAGATCACAAAAGTCATGGAAGGTGAATAAGCGTATTGATATGGAATGCTATTCAATTTCACAGGTTAAAAAACACATAATTAGGAAATGATAACAATCACAATCCAACCTGTTCAGCATTTTATCCCCTTCCTGATTTTGATAATCATTTTAATTTTTAATTTTTTAATTTTAATTTTTAAGCTTTTTAAATTTTTAAACTATGTACTCTTGATACTCATTTCTAATTTCTATTTCCTAAATTTTAAAATTCAGTTTAAAAATTTAATCAAATTTTAAAATTTTAAAAATGTGCCAAAAATTAAATTTCTATTTTTTATTTCTTGAACCTAAAAATTAATAACTTAACTCAATCATACTCATTATTAAAAAGTCAAAATTTAATGAAAATTAAATTTTAAAGCTTAAAAAATTAAAATTTAAGAATTGGTTATCAAATAAACAATATTTAAATTTAAATTTTTACTTTTCAAAATTAGAATTAGAAATTAATTATCAAATAATTTTTACTTTTTTTCCAAAAAAATTCAAATATTTATACTTACAGAATCCTAATTTCAAATTAATTCTCTATTTTGCTACAAAAACCCAACAACCTTTGGCTGTGAGTGATTGAGATTGATTTTGCTCAACAAGCAGTCCTTATAATCAGTTACATGAATGGTGGTGGTGTCTTGTGAAAGATGGCAAAGGCAAGACTAGCTGGAGAAAATAAAATATCTTTTCAGTCAATTTGCAAAGGGAATTATAAAATAGAAAAAAAGTGACCCTTTTAATGTTGGAAAGATATATTGGTGATAGCATTAACTATTATGATAAAGTTATAAACACCCTGAGCAATAAATCGATGAAATAAATATTATTTAAAAAAAAAATCTATCATGCAAGAATTCAAAGTCTTAAAATGGTACCAAATATCAGCTTTTGTGAAACTTGTTAATCATGACCCCACATTTAACATAGCCCCTCCATGAGTGGCTGGTAATGGTTTTCCGAGAAGGGTGAATATCATAAACGACATGAACTTACATGATTAAAGCGCATAAATCTCAGTTTTTTAGTAGATCACAAGTCCTATTATTTAAAAAAAAATAACACAAAAATCTTATTTCGACAATTAATAGAAAAATTAGAATAAATTTTACCACGTACTGATCAACTTATCAAATTTGTGAAGATATTTCTGATCATTTACTTTTTATATCTATTTTCATATAACATATCTCTAATAACCTCAATAAAATTATAATTTTAAAAATAGTCACAAATTTGATCACATGACAATCAAATAACATAATCTATTTCAATTTCTCAATTAACTATCAAAATATAACTTTAATGTTAATTTTATAAAAATAACAAGATTTATATATGCTATACTCAGATAAGCTACCGGCTACCTTCACCATTATATATATATATATATATATATATATAGTCTCCTGAGTAAATCCTCCTGTTAAATTATAATCATTAAACTAAAAAAGCTGAGAATATCAAGAAAAAGCATTTGCTCCCGAGCAAATCCTTCTGTTAAATTGTAAATATTAAACTAAAAAAGAGATTAATCCTTGGTACTGATCCTTCAGACTATTACTGGGACACTATACCCAACTAGTATACAGTGTACGCAATTGTGAATTACCAAAAAAAAAAAAGGCAAACTAATATAAATGATGAGTCATATAGGTACTTTTTTTTTCCAAGGGTAGGGGCTCGAACAGTAAGCTTCCTGAAAAAATGTCAAGCATTTACCAATTATACTGGAAGACAACTGATGCACACGATTTTCGACCAAGTAAGCATACCGAATTCCTAAAGGTTTTCTATTCAACCACAATATGGGTTGGTTAATCCTTAAATGAGAAACCAGCTATAAATAAAAGAATGAAATAAAGAAAGCAGTACTTAATTGGAATGGAACTAAATAGAATTTCATTTTGAAGGAAGTGCTAATAGATCAAATAGGGAAGTATGCATGCCCGTGAATTATAAAGCTGCTACCGATAAAACAAAAGCAAAAGATGGCTCGACTATGATGGCTCGTTGCATTATAGAACTGAGAAATCCTTGGCAAAATACAAAGCTTCCACGGGCGAACATGACCGTAACAGATGGTTGGCCTAACTCTGTTAACCAGTGTTATACACCAAAAACTTGTATTCACAAAATTTGCAAAGGCTTCTTGTGCCCTTAAAAATGATTACTACCCCTAAACCTGAAAGGGCAACTAAAACAAGCACTAATCTACAAGAGTGAAAAAATAGGATCCCACTGCAGAGAAGCAGCAAGACCAGGAAAATAAAAATAAAAAATAGAAAAGGTATATGAAAAGGAGAGATGAGACCCTACTGTACAAATACCTCTGAGTCTCTATCTTCTCGATCTAGATCAGTGGTAATTTACATGACTTCCAAACACCGGAAGAAAGTTCCTTGTCAATATTAGCTTTGACTACTTCAGTTAAAATTTTCTAACAAAACCAGCAAATAATGATCACCACGTCGTATCAGTGCTCTTGTGGAATAAACAGCTTCATCTGCAAAAACTCCCATTCCCAGTTAGCTCCTTTGTCTACTTGCAATCTCAAAATAATCATCCCCAAAAAAGTACAAACTCAACATAGAACATAGTAGTAAAATCTAATGCATCAAATCTGAACAGCCATGCAACACAAGGAACACTTCAAGAAATTCAATTTGAGAGGAGAACCACATAAAAATCAAGCATTGTAGGAGTAGGTTTAGGGTAGTTTTTAGGTTAGCTATTCCACCACCACATGAGATAGACAAAAAACCCTCCAATTATAAAGATGATTCAAAGATTTGAAGTTAGTAATAGTGAAGTTTTATATATTTTACAGAAAAATTACTTCTTATTATTTCTTAATATCAGATCCCTTTATATATACATTTGTTATGTCTAATCCACTGCTGGAAGTTATTAGTATACAACTGTAAATCATCCTGAAAATCAGGAAACTAACATCCTAAAAACAGGGGTTGGTTCCACCCTGAAAATTAGAAAACTGTACTCCTAAAATCAGGGGTTGGTTCCACCCTGAAAATCAGGAAACTGACCATACTCCTAGGTTGATTTCCTACACTCCCCCTCAAGCTAGGCAATATATGTTTTCCAAACCAAGTGATACATTTAACTCTGAAATTAGGCCGAAACAAAGTTTTGGTTAAGATATCTGCTACTTGTTGTCTAGATGGAACATAGTTGAGAGAGATCATCTTGCCTTTAATTTTCTCACTGATGAATTATCTATCAATTTTCACATGTTTAGTTCGATCGTGGTGGACTGGATTTTTGGCAATTGCAATTGCTGACTGGTTGTCACACATGATTCTAATAGATTCTGAATGTTCAACCTTGAGTTCGTATAGCAGTCGTTTTAGCCAAATTCCTTCACAGATGCCCAAAGTCAATGCACTAACTCACCGACACTACTACGTGCTACCACTGCTTGCTTTTTGCTATGCCATGTCACCTAATTTTCCCAAATAAATGAGCAATATCCAGATGTGAATTTTTGGTCACTAGGAGCCCAATCAGCGTCAGTATAAATTTCCAATCTCCTATTAATTGTTTTCATGAACATGAGCCCCTTTTCAGGAACCTTCTTCAAGTATCTTAGAATACGATTTACTGCCTCCAAGTGATCTACTGATGGATTGCCAAGAAACTGACTAACAACACTGATTGAAAAACTTATATCTGAACGTGTATGGGTCAAATAAATTAACTTACCAAACAAATGTTGATATTGCCCCTTGTCAATTGCCAATTCATCAGTTCGAGGCATTAGTTTGGTGTTAGGATCTAAGGGTGTTTCAACAGGCTTACACCCACTCATGCCAGTCTCACGCAAGAAATCTAGAACATATTTGCGTTGAGAAACTGAAATTTCTTTAGTACTACGTGCCACTCCATTCCTAAAAAATATTTCAAATATCCCAAGTCTTTAATCTCGAATTCCTTGGATAATAACATCTTAAGTCTCTTCATTTCTCCTACATGATTTCATGTAAGAACTATATCATCAACATATACAATCAAAGTTGTAATTCTCCCATCTGCGAAGTGTTTGACAAATAAAGTGTGGTCTGCATGTGTCTGAGAGTATCCATCTTGTTTGAGGACCTTCGTGAATTTTTAAAACCACGCTTCAGGTATTTGTTTAAATCCATATAGTGTCTTTCTCAACTTGCATACCTTCCCTTGTGTATCTTTAGTCTCAAAGCCAAGAGGCACATCCATGTAAACTTCTTCAATCAAATCTCCATTTAAGAATGCGTTCTTGACATCAAGTTGAAACAGTGGTCAATCCTCATTAACTGCAATAGACAGCAAGACACGAATTGTGTTAAGTTTTGCTACAGGAGCAAAAGTCTCTTGATAATCAATTCCATATGATTGGGTGAACCTTTTAGCCACTAGTCGAGCTTTATATCTGTCGATATTTCCATCTGCCTTTTGTTTAACCGAGAATATCCATTTATAACCCACTATCCTCTTTCCATGTGGTAGCTTTGTTAACATCTATGTACCATTCTTTTCAAGTGCATTGTATTCTTCTAAGGTTGCCTTGCGCCATTCAGGAACTTTTAGAGCCTCGTTGACAAAATTAGGAATCTTGATGCTGTCTAGGGATGTCACAAATGCCTGAAATTTTGGGGACAAATTTGCTTAAGAAATGTAACTTCGAAGGGGATGTTGAGTGCATGATCGAACACCTTTTCTCTGCTCAATAGGAAGATCAAACTCAGGGTCAGAACCTAGTGTTAGACTAGATTCTACTTCATCTTGTAATCTCTTAGATTCAGCCTGGCGCGGGAGAGATTCTTAGCTTTGCTGATTTTGTGTGGACAAGTCAAAGTTTCTCTTTCTTCCATAGACTTTTATGGCATCATTAGGAAGGAGAATCTCGAATGGGAACCAGGTTGAAAGAGGACAAAGTAGTGGAAGATAACTGAGATGGTAGGTTTGGTTCAATGAGCGATGACCAATCCCAATTCTGTAATTCATTTGTGTAATTCTCCCCCTGAATTGTAGAATTAGAATAGAATGGAGTTTCCTCAAAGAAAGTAACGTCTATGGAATTGTAAAACTTATGGGTGATGGGAGAGAAACATTTGTAACCTTTTTGATTGGCTGAGTAGCCTAGGAAGATGCATTTAAGGGAACGAGGATCAAGTTTACCACGATATTGTGAATGAATATGGACAAAAACAGTGCAACCAAAAATCTTGAAAGGAATTTGTGACACAAGTTGTGAGGTAGAATATTGATCCTGAAACACTTGTAAAGGTGAGTGAAATTTGAGAACTCAAGAAGACATTCGATTGATCAAGTGTGTTGCAGTAAGAATGGCTTCACTCCAAATTTTTTTAGGAACATTGGTTTGAAAGAGCAAAGTTTGAGAAACCTAAGTATATGACAGTTCTTACGTTCAGCTACACCGTTTTGTTATGGTGTGTCAACGCAGGAGCTTTGTTGGACAATACCAGGTGATTTGAGTTATCCACTAGGATCAGAATTAAAGAAATCCCTAACATTATCAGTTTTTAGGATTTGAATATGAGCATTAAAATGAGTTTGGATCATGGCATGAAAAAGTGAAAATATGTGCTTAATTTCAGATTTGTCTTTCATAAGAAATGTCCAACACAATCGAGTATGATCATCAACTAACAGTAAAAATGATCTAACACCAGTAATATTGGGAATTCGACATGGTCCCCAAATGTCACCGTGAATGAGAGAAAAAGGGTGACTTGGATTATGACTTAATTGACACTGATGACTAACAGAATGGATTGAAGGAGTGTTGACGTCAAGAACATAGAGGCCTGCATGAAAATCAGCACTTCCAATCATCTTTCCTGAGCTCAGGTCCTAAAAAACACAAGATTTAGCCAAGAATTTAGTTTCACAGTTAAAGTCATGATTAAGTCTACTAACTGATATGAGATTGCAGTCAAAATCAGGCACAAATAACACAGATATAAGGGTGAGGTTGTTCGAGAGACATAGTTCCTGTTCCGACCACTGTGGTTCGAGTACCGTTGGCCACACGCACTGTTTGAAGTCTATTACAAAGTGAGTAGGTTGTGAAAAGTGATTGATCACCTGTTATGTGATTGGAAGCACCTAAGTCTACTATCCAAGATGAAGGGGGAAATTTGGCTGCATGCATTGCTGAATAACTGGAGCTATGAGTGGGATTAATATTTGATTTTTGTATAAGTTGTTGGAGGAGATCCAACTGATCCTTAGTGAATGGGACATGATTATCAGATAAAGATATGTCAGTAATTGCAACATTTCCCTTTGCCTCCCGATCTCGATTTGTTTTCCAGTCAACAAGCTTTCCATGTAATTTCCAACAAATCTCCTTAAAATGTCCAGGCTTTCTACAATAGTCACACCATGTGCGACCTTTCCTTATTCGATTAGTGTCGGTATGTTAAGTATTGCTTCGTGCAACACATGCACCAAAATCTGGTGAATTGCTTTTGACTGCTGCAAAAGTTGGGACTTCATAAATCGTGGAAGGATTTGATTGTCCCAGCATCACACGTTTTCGGCTCTCCTCTCTGCGCACCTCAGAGAATGCCTATCGCATACTTGGTAATGGTTTTGTTCCAAGAATTCTACCCCTTACTTCATCAAGGGATTTATGGATTTATCGAGTCCCATCAAGAATTTGAAGACACGCTTAGTCTCCACAATTTTTTTAAAATATGCACGATCTTCTAGACATTTCCATTCATGTATCTCAAACAAGTCCAGCTGTTGCCAATGACGAGTAAGAGTTGTGAAATAAATAGTCACAGGGTTGTCGCCTTGGCGCAGGTCCTGGAGAGAACTCTCCACATAGAAGAGCTCGGAAGTGTTCTCACTACTGGAGAACGTTTCTCGTGCAGCTTCCCATATTTCTTTTGCTGTGGTGTACAATAAGAAATTTTCTCCTATTTCGGTTGTCATAGAACTGATTAACAAGGATATAATCAGATTGTTTTCTGCTTTCCAGATTCTGAAATCAACAGTATTGGGATCGGGTTTTGGGATATTTCCAGTGAGATATTCATCCTTGCTTCGCCCGCTTATAAACATCATCGTTGATTGAGACCATTGAAGATAGTTTTGGCCATTAAGTTTGTGTGTGATGATAGGGGCGAGATTATTATCTATGTTGCCTGATGTTAACCGAGAAGCAGTGAGAGTATTAAAAGAGGGATTAGATGCAGAGGAATGTTCTTCCATGGTGAGCTGTTATTTGGAAATAAAAGAGAGACTAAAGCAGTGGTCTTTCTACCCAGAGCTATGATACCATGAAGTTTTATATATTTTACAGAAAAATTACTTCTTATTATTTCTTAATATCAGATCCCTTTATATATACATTTCTTATGCTTAATCCACTGCTAGAAGTTATTAGTATACAGCTGTAAATCATCCTGAAAATCAGGAAACTAACATCCTAAAAACAGGGATTGGTTCCACCCTGAAAATTAAGAAACTGTCCTAAAATCAAGGGTTGGTTACACCCTAGAAATCAGGAAACTGACCATACTCCTAGGTTGATTTCCTACAGACAGCTATTCAGAGACGTGGAGTTTTTAACAAAAATGGGATAATTTTATTGTTATATCTTTTATTTCTCTTTGTAATCTGTGTGATTTTAATCTCTACATTCAATGATTGGAAGAACGGTTTTATAATTTAAATAAATAAAAGTTTAGATTCTTACTCACGATTTTGGATCTTTAATTATAAATTAATGAACCAAATTTTGATTTATAATTAAAGTAAATATTTTAGAATTAGTATTAGAAATGACATCTATGCTTAATTGTGCATAAGCAAATAAGAGTTTAATTTAATTTAATTTATCAATTTCAAACCTGACCAAAGAAGTTATTGATAAAAAGATTAAATTCGATGTTTGAAAAACAACTTTAATTATAAATTAAAAATGGACCAAATCTTTAATTCTAATTAAAGAATATATCTACCTTAGGTTTATCAATTTTTAATCTCAAGCCTGATCAAAAGAAGTTATCAATTAATTGAAGAGTTTGGTGTGTATATATATATATTTCTTTAGTTTACAAATTAATCAATTACAACATTGGCCAATAAAGAATTGATTAACTGAGTATTATTAAAAACCCACTATGATTATAGAGAACTTTATTTCAAAAGAAATTAAATCAATAAATCTAATTTATATTTAAATCATTTAATTTGTTATGTCTATGAAGGGACATGCTTGTTAAAATCCCATATACATCCATCATCTTAGGTTCGGAATAGTTTTATTGCTTTCATTTAACTCTTTAATTCACTTACTTTTATTTACTTGTTTTCTTTAGATGTTAATTTAATTTAAAATTTACATGTGTTCTTTCAAACCGACAATTTTTTTGATTGTTTACAATTTATTTTTTTTAACTGAATTAGAAAATAATTTAACATTTTTAAAACCACCGCAATTCCTTGATAGACGATCTCAAAAGTATAATTGTCGCTTATTACAAGTGATTCGTACACTTAAAAGCTATTTATAAATATAAAATTTGATTATCAAGTTTTGTGAAGTGTACATCCCGAAAAGTAAGTTTTTCCTTTACTTTTGTGGATATGGGATTAGATGGGTTGAGGTAAGATTCATAACCGAAACTATTGTTAGGAATAGTGGTTCAAAAGCCAAATAAAAAAAAGGAATATGGAAAGATGAAACATGGGACGTGGGTCGTGGGTTGTTAAGTTTGAAACATTATTAATATTAATTATTAACTCAATGGCATTGCTAGCCAGCTAGCCAAATGGTTTTTAATATGAAGTGAAATTTAAATAAGTTTTTTCCTTGTGCTTTATATATTCTAGGTTTTGTGTGGCTTTGCGTGTAGCACCACGGCAAATAAGCAAGGGAAAATTGGTTTGCTCTTTTTACATGTAGGAGATGATCTGAAGCTAAAAGGGTGAGTGTCGCAGTAGTTTGGAGTTTTGTGGTTGCATGCTATTTGTGGTGTTGTTTATGTCCAAGTCTCTTTTTATGGTGCAAGAAAATGAAGAATACGTGCGAGATTTTGGGTAAAATGAAACTTTGTGTTTGAGTGTTGTTTCAAGTTCTTAGTATTATTTTTTGGATACAGAGTGTATTAAGTATTGAATTAAGACTTGTATTCAAGAATTGATATTAATAAATTTATTTGGGATTTGGGTGTGAATTAGGAAAATTGTCAAATCATATTAATTTATCACATCTTATTTTCTTTTTGATTTTTCAATTCTGCGTTCACTTATGTTGCATCTGGTTTTTGTGCTTCCACTGTGTCTAATAAGTAATATCAGAACGAATAGTTGGGAAGCCCTAGTTTAAGGAAGATTTGAGACTGGGAATGACGTCAAAAGTATATGGGTGCAAAAAGGGCTTTTTAAGGTGTATTTGAAGCAATTATACATCCTGAAAAAGGATGAAGATACTGATATTAAATGCAATGTAAATAGGTTCAAACAATGTGTTCTTAAATTAATAAGAGGTGATGTGAAGATACAAGATGAAGATTAAGAAATGATATTATCTTTGTTAACTGAGACATGATTTATTAGTTCTTCACTACTTGAGGGAAATACTACCTCGACGATAGATAAGGTGATAACTTTATTGAAAACTGGTAATAAGAAGCAACTTGTTAATTCTACACATAGAGATTGCCTTGCTACAAATGGTGATTTAAGAGCAAGCTCTAATACTAAAGAAACAGATCTAGAAGGAGATATCTAAGTAGAGATGAAAATTAGTTCAAGCCTCATCAAAAATTTGTTATCGTGTGTTTCTAATATTACAAAAAATAGCACATTAAAAGGTATTGCAAAGAAAGAAAGAATGCCATAAGAGACCTTGAGGAGAAGAAAAAAAAAGGATATAGTGGCAAAGTTGATTGGAGCTTATCATATCAAAAATAATGTAATTTATGTGACTACTAGTGAAGATTTTCGGGATGATTGCATTATAGATTATGCTTACTCTTTTCACATGTGTGCAAACAAGGAATTGTTTGATAGATACAAGCCTTGTAATGCTAGTTATATTGTGATGGCTAATGGTTCTAAAAATGGAGATTAATGATGTAAGACACATCATTTTCAAAAAAAAAAATTTGGTTTCTTTGAGTAATTGAAGACCTTGGGTTATGTTTTTTAGAAGAAACGATCATATGGAGGTTGATAAAGTTGGTTATTACAAAAGAAAATGGGAAATAACTTGTACAAGTTTATTGGGAATCCAATTCAAGAGAAAGTCAAGAACCGTAAGGTGACTATTGATGAAAAGTTACACTTAAAATTCTACATGAATGGTAGAAATGTGAAGTAAAAAAAAATCAAGCTCAATGAAAAGATTATGATTGGAGGTACTAATATGGTATTAAAGAATTGCTCTCAAGTTGGAGCAAGTTGAAGTAAAGTTGCATTTGATTTAAGATGAAATGTTGGGTGACCCCAACCCGTAAAAGGGTGCAACAAGAGTGTATATGAACATGCCATGATATGGTACTTGATATTGGTAGCTTTTGAGCCAAGGTAGAGATTGTTAAGAAAAATGGTTCAAAAGCCAATACAAGAAATAAAAAATATTTTTCTCATTCATTCAGTTTATATGGTATCAAAGCCAGATTGCTCTAATCCTACAACAATAGCTGAAGTCAATAATAATAGCACAGAATCTATTTTATCTAAGAAAGAAACGGAAGAAATATTCACTATGAGTTCAAGACTCAATAATTCATCCATTCAACTCACAGTCAAAAAGTTCAACGACAAAAATTACCGTGAATAGGCACAGTCTATTAAAATGGTAATCGATGGCAAAGGAAAATTGGGTAACCACAATAAACCAACGTCTATCCAACCCATCAGCCATCAAAAGTGGAAATCAAAAAACTCGATGTCAATAGCTTGGCTTGTACACTCCACGTGGCCTCCAATTGGGAAAAAATCTCTTCTCGTCTACGACGAAGGATATTTGGGACATCGTTCGTGATACGTACTCGGACACCAAAAACTTTTCTTAGATATTTGAAATCAAAACCCAACTATGGCAGATGAAACAAGAGAAGAAAGATGTGGCTAAGTACTATATGTAGATGGTGACACTGTGGCAAGAGCTTAATTCAAGCACGGATGAAAACCTGGGAATGCCAAGGTGATGCTATTCGGTGCAAATCGAAGCTAGAGTGAAAAAGTCTTCAAGTTCTTCACCGGGCTTAATCGCGAACTCGACAACATGAGAGGTCGGATCCTTGATCAACGACCCCGCCATCCACTAGTGAGGTATTTTCAGTCCATCGCGAAGAAGGACAACAAACTATGATGATGAGAGAGATAGGGGTCACCTATTGGATCAGCCCTTAATACTCGTGGGTCTATTAGGCCTGAGTGTGGGCTTTTACGTGGATTTGGTATGTTTAATGGGTCTAGGCCTGTTGGGCCGGTTGATGTTGTTGGATCTAGACCTGAAATTTTTGGATTTATATCACATGGGCCTCAAACTAGTAATAATCAAATTCCACATAAAAGACACCTTTGGTGTGAACATTGTCGGAAAAATCGACACACAAAATATATATGTTGGGAAATACATAGAAAACCTGTGCATTGAAAACCAAGACAATACAACAATAATAAAAGTCGTGGTTATCAAGCCAGACTATCAAACCTACAAATTACACAAAGAAAAGCACACCTCGAGTGGAACTTTCAACTCATAACAAATGAAACAACTCTATAAAATGTTCTCTTGCTTCCGAAAATCAAGTCAATCTTTCACATATGTTCCTTCTCGTTCACTAGCACATAAAGGTAATTTTCCAAAAACCTTAAGTACCACCTCTCGGATTCAAACTCCTTAGATTATTAATTATTGTGCTTCAAATCACATGACTGATGCGTATAATCTTTTTTCATGGTATTTTCCTTGTCCTAGAAATCTTAAAGTATAAATTATAGATGGGACTCTCTCACCTATTGCAAGAAAAGGGAGTATAATATTTTTAATTCTATAACTCTTGAATATGTACTTTATGTTCCTAAGTTGTCGTGCAATTTATTGTTTATTAGTCAATTGAAAAAAAATTCCAATTCCTTCGCTAAATTTCCCCCCTTGTCGTGTATTTTTCAGGACCTATCATCGAGTAAGACAATTGAAAGTGCTAAAGAATGTGAGGGACTCTACTACTTTAAGGAATTCAATGTGAATGGACCGTGTCAAATTGTAAATTGTGGTTCTTAATCTTTTCCTAAGGATAGTGAAATTTTATTATGACATTTTAGAATGGGTCATCCCATTTTTTAATATTTGAAACAGTTATTTCCTTCTATTATTTCGAATAAAAAATTATCTTATTTACAGTGTAAAACTTGTGAACTTACAAAACATCAACGTACCTCTTTCTCGAAACACAAACATATACCATCTACACCATTTACCGTAATTCACAATGATTTATAGGATCCTTCTTGTACTCTGAATCGTACCCACACAAAGTGGTTTGTAACCTTTATTAACGACCATAACCGAGTATGTTGGGTTTATTTATTAAAAGCAAAACTAATGTTCGTACTTCGAATAAAAAATTATCTTATTTACGGTGTAAAACTTGTGAACTTACAAAACATCAACGTACCTCTTTCTCGAAACACAAACATATACCATCTACACCATTTATCGTAATTCACAATGATTTATAGGATCCTTCTTGTACTCTGAATCGTACCCATACAAAGTGGTTTGTAACCTTTATTGACGACCATAACCGAGTATGTTGGGTTTATTTATTAAAAGCAAAACTAATGTTCGTACTGTGTTTATCAATTTTCACTCCATAATTCCAAACACAAATTCAAATTTTTCGTACTGATAATGATATGGAATATTTCAATGCCACTTTGGGAAACTATCTCCACAACCATAGGATAATTCACAAAATTTCTTGTGTTGACACTCCTCAACAAAATGGAGTTACTGAACGGAGAAATATACCTTGTGGAAGTTGCACGTGCCATAATGTTTACCACTAATGAGCCAAAAATGTTTTGGGACGATGCAATTGACATCTGTCTATCTTATAAATAGAATGCCTAACTGTGTTCTGTCCTTTGAAACACCTCTCAACAAACTAAAACATTAATTTTCTGCTTCTCATATTATGTCTGAGTTATCCCTCAAAGTGGTTTGGTTGCACCGCATTTGTGCATATTCAACTTCATAATCAAAGTAAACTTGATCCTAGAGCACTCAATTATCTGTTTCTTGGATATTCTCCAACTTAAAAAAGATATAAGTGTTATGATCCCATCTACAAAAAGAATCTACACTAATTTTGATGTCACATTTTTTGAAAACAGATTTTTTTTCACAAACCTCGTCTTCAAGAGAAAAATGTCAGTGAAAAAGCTCAATTGTTTACCCTTGGTCTTTCCTTTCCAAAGAATGAGAATGTTTCAAACACTAACCCTTAATCGACCACATCATATCATTATAATGTGCCATTTACATAAAGAAACTTGAACTCAAAGGAAGATGCTAGTGCACAAAAAAATACTTACTCATTCGTAGAGGCCATATTCAAAGTACAAGGAGAATCTCATACTTGAAACACTAAGAAAGTCTGACCTAGTGATAGCTCCAAGTATTCTTGGGACTCCATCAAACATAGGTAATCCTAAAACTAATTATTTACCTATTGTAATCAAAAAACAATGCTACTCTTGTACTCTCCACTCTATATCAAAATTTGGATCTTCAATACTTTGTCTCCTAAATTCCATGTTTTTACTCCTAACCTTGATAGAGTAACAATTCCAAAGAACATTGAAAAGGCATGGGAAATTTCCAAGTGAAGAGAAGCAGTAATGGAAGAATTGCGGGTTTGAAAAAGAATGAAACATGGAATGTGGTGAGTTTGCCACAAGGAAAACAACTTTTCGATTGCAAATGGGTATTTATAGTGAGATATAATGCCCATGGGACAGTCGAATGTTACAATGCTTGTCTAATGGTCAAAGGGCTTACTCAAACCAAAGGAAATTCGTTTAGATGCGATATACAAAATACTCAGATACCTCAAAGGCTCTTCAAAAAAAGGATTATTCTTTAAGAAAATTGAAGTTTATGAGATAGAAATATATACAGATGCAGATTGGACAGATTCAATTGAGCATCAAAGGTCTACTACTAGATATTGCACCTTTCTCCTAATAACTTGGAGTAGTAAGAAACAAAATGTGATAGCTGGAAGCAGCGCCAAAACTGAATTTTGAGTAGTTGCGCAAGGGATATATGAAGGATTATGATTAAGGAAACTCTTGGAAGAACTACAAATGCAAATAAAGTTCCCATTCAAGATCTATTATGACAACAAAGCTGCCATTATTATTTCTCTCAATCATTTCAACATGATCGAACCAAACATATAGAAGTGAATAGACACTTTATCAAAGAAAAAGTTGAAGACGGAATTATTTGCATGAACTACGTCCCCACAAAAGAGTAAACAGTAGATATCTTCACCAAAGGACTTCCTCAATAAGGTTTCGACAATTTCATTTACAAGTTGGACATGATCAATATTTACGATCCAACTTGAGTGGGAATATTGAAATCCCGAATCCTTTGGGATTTTTTTCCCTATGATTTAGAGATTAAGTTGCATGGTTAAAATAGAGATTAGCTGTATAATCAGTTCTTGATTATTAGAGATATGTTTCTGATTTTATTTGATTTCCTTAGTATCAATATTGCACTATAAAAGCAGAGGCCTTGTATAGTTTTATATACAAGAAATAAGAAATATTTTTCTCATTCATTCAGTTTACACACTTTTTAACCTTCTAGTAAGAAATTATTTTCGTTTTGCTGTCATCTAATGCAAAAAAAAAAACTATCTTCTTCAACTCAATCTAAAAAGCCAAAGGGTACTGATTAAATATGCGCCTAAAGGGTTTTTCAGGTGCAGCAAAGCAGCCACCTTTGAATAAGATCAGATTGAAATAGAAAGCCAAGAATTTTAGACCACTAGTATAAAAAGTTTGAGTTTGTGTGGTGGGATATTCAAGAATCAAAAAGTAAATTAAATAGAAGTATAGTCTGTCCAAAAGCAAAGAGCAATAACAGTGCGCATGTGAATTAATAATTTATATCAGAATCAATGAATAAGTACTCCATATTATTTCAGGTAACGTGGTAATAAGCAAAAATTGCATGCAAAATCTTGGCGCCAATATAACACTACGAATTTTGCATGGGAAAATTTAAACGAAGGGGCTAGCGTTGATGAATCACTGGCATACTGACGCAACAACACACTACTCGAAGATACCAACTCGGTGCCATGATTAATTAATGCACTAAAATCCCATTAAAACAATATGCATTCATAATTACGAGCGCATAAACCCGCAAGAATTCAATAACAATGTATGATATATGATCACTGAACCAAAACAAACTAATGCCCCAATGAATTAGGCCCGAATTCCATCGAACATGGAACGAATGACAGAGTTGCAATTTCTAGGGTTTCGAATGTCCCCAACATAAACAATAGAAACAACGAATCACCTGAAATTAAGAGCACTATTTTAAATTAGGAGCTAGTGCACGACAGTGAGGCCACTAAAAACTTCAAGTTAACCCAAATTCCGGTCAGCTAGGATTTTGAATGATGAATACGTTCTTCAACGGAACAAGACCAAATTTGCCCTAGAACACAACACTTCTCCCCAAATGTGAGCCATGAAAACGTTATTAAGCGTCCATTTGAAACTCTATCAACTTCTATATACTTGTCTCTGTAATTTATGTTTCTAGGTTTTGGTATTTTTCGCTAGGTTGAGGGTCTATGCGACCTCTGCGAGTAGTGGGCTGGGCATGGAAAAGAAGATGTAGAAGAGGGCTTTGAGAAAAATGGACGTTCTATTTGCTTTTTGTTTTTTTTTTTTTCTTCAATTCCTTAAAAAATTTCAGGTTTATTTGTTTTTTGTATTTTGTTTCATTTTATTTCACTTCAATCTTGCAAGATTTAAAATGCAAATGTAGATTAAAATGGCAAGAATTAAATTTTATGAAAAATATTTACTTTGTCGCGTTTATCAATGAGAATTTTGTCTACTAAACAAAAAAAAAATCAATCGATGAGAATTTTGAACCATCTATAAAAATTCTAAAAAATATTATCAACTTTATGAAAATAATTATATGTATATAATAAAATTATATATATATTATTAATAGATCTATCGATTCATCAAAAAATTATAAATTAAATATTTAAATTATTTAAATTATTAATTAATAATATTATAAATAGATAAATTTTAATTATACTTAATACAAGTTAAATTATAAATAAAGGTAAGAAAGGAAATACAAAATAATTTATATAAAAAATATGAAAGAAAAAAATTAAAAAATATTATATTAAAGTTTAGAAAATAATATTTTAATTTAACATACAAAAATTATAATTAAATAAAGTTAAAACTAAATCTGCGTAGAAAAGACAAAATATATAATTTAATAAAAACAATACTACATGAATATTTTAACAGTAATGTTATAACAAAATTTATAATATTTATAATACTTTGATTAAAAAATGATATTTTTTTATATTATTTAAATATTTTTAATATTTTTATCAAATAAAAAAATATCATATATTGATATTAAAATGTTTAGAACCAAGACGTACATGTGCTAGCTTAAATGATTAAAGTTTGCTAAAAAAATACACATGTCATAAAAATAGTAAATCTAGAAATGCACACACATGATTCACCCAATGGTTTTTGGGTTTGAATCACTTTTCTTATTTCAAATCTCTGTTACATTTGATTCATAAAAAAAATTAAAAATTTATTTATTAGAAATTATAATATTATTATAATTAATATATTAATTAATTATAAATTTACAAATATATCTAACTAATTAAATTAATGATTATATTACATTTGAAACTATCCAAAACTAAATAAAATTATAAATAAGAGAAATTGTATTATACTTTTTGTAATAATCTTTAATTTTATTGGTATTCTATATTTTAGTTTTCTTATTATTATTTTTATGAATTTAATCCATTTATTTTTAAATTTTAAACTTTGATATTCTTAGTTTTTTATCTTATAATTTAGTATATTTATTTTTTAATATTCACAATTTTAATTTAAAATTTAAGACAAATTAAATTTTAAAAATATAAATAAATAAAAAACATTAAAATCAAAATTAAAAATTAAAAAATAAATTTACTAAATTGTAAGGAAAAAATAATAACCAATATATATAATGTATAAAAATTCAGGTACTATTTGTATAGCACACCTTACTTTTTATCGATTAATATAAATCTATATCTATATCTATAATGTAATAAAAGTCTAAATAATACTTAAAATAATTTTAAATGAAAATGTTACTATACTTCAAAATAATTACATTTCTTATTTGACAATTTTTAATAAATTGTTGAATCACCTCTTTTTGATAATCTTTTTTCATTAAATAAGAATTCTAATACAATCTATTTTAGGTAATAATTTATACAATATTTTATTATCAAAATATACAATATTTTGTTTATATATTTTAGGTAAGAATATACAATATTCTATTACATAAATATACAATATTTTGTTTATCTATTTTAGATAATAATATATATACAACTAATACATTAATTATGGTCAAGTAAATCTTGTAATCTTGTCCATAATCTCTAACATTGATATCCCCCTCAAATTGATGTTGGACGATCAAAAAGCATCAATTTATCAACAAGAAATTGATGTCGATGTCGGGAGAGAGCCTTAGTAAACATATTAGTAGTCTGGACATCGGTGATAATATGAGGCAGAAAGATGACGTGTGCACCATATGTTTCACGAATAAAGTGACAATCCACTTCAACGTCTTAGTCTTAATACCATGAAATATTGGGTTAGCAGTAATTTGAATAACATTAGTATTATCCGCATGAAATGGAGTATACTCAGGTTGTGGAAACCTAAGCTCAGCCAACAGTCCTTGAAGCCAAACAATCTCAGAACATGAAGAAGACATAGCATGATACTCAGACTCAGTAGAGGACTTCGACACACGATCTTGCTTCTTACTTTTCCAAGAAAGAAGAGAAGGTACCAAGAAACATACACCAATTAGTAATTGATTGTCGAGTATCAGAACCACCAGCCCAATCAGCATCACTATATGCAACTAGATGAATAGAAGAGTGCACAGGGAAGAAAAGACCGCGGGTGGAAGTGCCTTGCAAATAGCAAATAATGCGACGGACAGTAGCCAGGTAGAGGTGCTTAGATGCTTGAATAAAATGACTAACTTGTTAAACAATAAAGGAAATATTAGGCTGAGTGATAGTCAGATAGTTCAGGCTCCCCACCAATTGTCTATATAAAGAAGGATCAGAGACAAAATCTCCCTTATCACGACGATATTTAACATTAACTTCTAAGGGAGTCTCAACAGAATGACCGTCCTAAAGGCCAGCCAAAGTAATTAATTCCTAGGTGTACTTAATGCTGGTGTAAGAAAATACCAGTTGAGGTAGAGTGCACCTCAAGGCCTAAAAAATATTGTAACGGACCCAAGTCCTTCATATGAAAGGAACCCTGAAGGCGTTCCTAAAGCTGAGAAATCAATGCAGAGTCAATCCCTATAATAATAATATCATTAACATATACCAGAAGCAAAATGATTCCCTTAACAGTCTTGCAAAGAAAGAAAGAGGAATAATACTGACTCTGAACAAAGGAGAAGCTAAGAAGGGTAGATCGAAACTTATCAAACCAAGCACGTGGAACCTGTTTTAAACCATAGAGTGATCGTTTTAGCTTACAAACATTGGTAGAGGGTGTAGAAAACAACCCTAATGGTGGAGTCATAAAAATTTCTTCCTTAAGGTCCCCATGCAAAAAGGCATTCTTAACATCCATTTGTCACAATGGCCTACCCTTGGATGTAGCAATAGGATGAACAAGTCACACTATCGTCATATTTGCTACAAGGGTAAATGTCCCATCATAATCGACCACGTACTCCTATACCGAGTGCCACCAATCGCGCCTTATATCTGTCAAGTGAGCTATCAGACCGTATCTTAATGGAATATACCCATTTACATCCAATGGGCTTAACACCAGTAGGACATGGAACAATATCCCAAGTATGATTCTCTTGAAGAGCTTGGAGTTCTTCTTACATAGCTTTCACCCAACATGCATGTTTAGCTGCATGAGAATAAGAGGTAGGAACTGTAGTATTAGCTAAAGTGGCAAAGAAACCATACCTATCGGGAGGACGAATAGTATGGGAAGATCTCCAAAGAGCCACTGAAGCAGGCACCAGATCAGGGTTGGGAAGGATTTGTGATCATCAGGGTCGTCGTCATTGATAGACAATATTAGGTTTAAAACGCTGAATTGATAAAGATATATCATTAAAGCTAGGAAGAATGACACCATGAAAAAGGGAAACATGTTGTTGAAATAGTACTCATGTTCAAAGAAAATCACATTTTTAAAAGTACGCAGATGATTAGTAACAACATCATAACATAAAAATCCCTTATGAGTTATGTTATAACCTATAAAAGCACACTATATTGATTGAATTGTAAGCTTGTGACGCTCATGAGGAGGCAAGTGAATAAAGCAAACACATCCAAACATGTGTAGCGTATGATAATTTGGATGCATACCAAAAAGACGATAGTAGTGAGTATCAAAATTCAATTGTTGAGAAGGTAGAAGATTAATCAGATAAACTCTAGTAGACAAAGCTTCCACCTAAAATTTAGGCAAAACTGAAGACTCTAAGAGTAACGTTCAAACCATATCCAACAAGTGATAGTTTTTACGTTCAACCACCCCATTCTGTTGAGGTGTATAAGGACAGGATCATTGAGATACAATGCTTTTATGTTGCAAAAAGACTTGAAAGTAATACGACATATATTCGTCACCATTATCAGATCGTAAAACCTTAATATAAATGAAAAATTATGGCTCGATATAATCCACAAAAGTTTGAAAAATAGTGAACACCTCAGATTTTGAACGTAGAAAATATATCTATGTGAAATGACTATAGTCATCAATGAACGTTACAAAATATTTATATTGCACATGTGAAATGACAGAAGTAATGCCCTAAACATCACTGTATATAATCTTAAAACATGTATCAACACGACCACCATAAGTAGAGAAAGGTAAAGTTTTACTTTTCCCTAGTTTACAAGTAGAGCAATCAAAAAGCAACCGATGAGTATAACACTTATCTTTATTACCAAGAAAACCATGTTTCATCGAATTAGACAAAATCACATTATTTGGATTACCTAATCATCTATGCCAAATGTTAGCCTTATTTTCAACAGTAATAGAAGCTAAAGACAAAGTTCGAGGAATAGTAAATTGCAACAGAAAAAATCTTCCCACTTTAGGCCCCTTCGCAATTACCTTCCCTGACACCCGATCCTACACAACACAACCACTATAAGAGAAATGTATATCATAGCTATTATCCACGATCTGAACAACAGAAATTAAACTAGTAGATAACCCAATAGAGACAAATACATGATGAAAAAAAGGTCAAATATCACAAATGATTGTGATTGGAAGATTACTTCCATTAGTAACCTGAATATTTTCTATACTAGTATACTTTTGTAGATTATGTAACAAATTAGGGGAGCTAATCATATGCTTGGATGCTCTAGAATCAACAAACCAAGGAGGAGAAATAGTCTTACCTTGGCCTTGAAGTCTAAGGGCAAAAAATGCTAAGATAATAATCTATTGGACCATTTCTTGAGTAACGATAGGCTCAGTTGTGTTAGCAGTTGTAGATGTAGGACCAATAATGTTAGGAGCTAGAATAGCAGCTTGAAAAGCTTGTACTCGTCGATTTTATAGACATGTATGACATTCCTTGATAATGTGTCCATTTTGCTTATAATAATTGCAGAATTTATTGCCACAATTGCGGGAAATATGTCCAAACTCCTTGCAACTATAGCACTACATTTGTACCTTTCCTCGATTTCTCCCTTGAGTGGCATAAGCAACATTGAAAACTTCATACGTTTCCCTGGATGCACCTATAATAGCTTGTGTAGTCATTCTCTATTCCTCGAGCAACAATTTACCAAGATATACATCTAAATAAGGAATTGGATTTGTATTTATTAATCCAGCTCTAACAACTTCAAATTCTGGTCTTAGTTTCATCAAAAACTAATCACGTTTACTAACTTTATGAATTTCCTAAAGGCTATCTAAGGCCTCTTAGGTACCTTCTTGTAAATAATACCAGAATATTCGGTCCATAGATTAAGAAATCTAGAATAATACTACTCAATGAAGAGATTACCTTGGCTAAAGGTACTAATCTCGAGTTCTAGTTGAAATCGCCTCGTAGTATTATCTTGATGATATATGCGCTTTAGATAATCCCACATCTCTTTAGCCGTACCAAAAGAGCGTAAATTGTTCATCATATAAACTTCAATAGATCCTAAAATTCAAGAGATAATTTGAGCATCTTTTTCCTCCTATTGGCTAAGTTCCTTACTATCTCTAGGCGTAGGAGAAGACCCATCAATGTGACCCCAAAGCTCATTTCCTTTTAAAAACATTTTGAATTGGAATTCTTATGCCGCATAATTATGTCCTGTAAATTTGATAGCCAAGGTTTATGTAGATATTCTTCCCAAAACAAATCTTAATGTAAAGTTGTCAACCACATGTTGGTTGACCTAGAATCTCAAAATGAAGATTAGTATGATTAGTATGGATGGATGGTTATGATTAGTATGGGCACATAAAATCTGGCCAACCATTGGACTTGGGTCCCGCTATGGACGATCATCTCATTGATTGGAGGTCTAGCCTCATGCATTCTAAGAATTGGAAGTTTCTGTAGGGACATTTTCTAGAGTGATAACTAGTCCAAGAACTGGTGTCTCTAGTAGGCACTTTGTGATGGTCTAGAGTGTGTTCTTCATCAGCATTAGATGGAATTTCACTTGGGCTCTCTTCCTCTTGACCTTTTGGGGCTATTATGAGAAAACACGTGCAAGTGTATAATTTGTGTTCCTGGCAAGTCATGGCAGAGTTAGAAGGACTAATGGACCTCATCATTGTTAGTATGGGTTTGAGGTGTGGAGCTAGTTGACTGGTCCATGAGTCCTCTTAAAAGTTCAAAAGGTCAAGTTGGTATATGTGATTGACCAAATAAATATGAGGCATTCCCTTGGAAAACCTTGCTACTCCTAGATTACTTTTCAAATACCTATGTGTATTTTTTACACATGAGAAACTAGAGAATGTTTATGAAAGTCCTACAATTTTTGATCTTTTCAACCTAGAGAGAAATAGATACTTAACCTAAAGTGAGTAAGTAGAATTTCATACTCGATCTTATAGATACATATAGAATTCTATGAAAATCCAACATACGATACCAAACGTTGATGGTTATTTTTGTCAATACTAGATAAGACTGTTCTTCACGGATCTAGAAGATTAAACAAACTATTACAACCTTAGACCATCGTGTAAGGGGTGCTTGAATTAGTAACAAAATGATAAAGATTAGATGAGATATATGCATCCATCTATGATTAAGAGGAAAGAGAATGTTTGACTGTGATTTGTTATTTGATTTAAGATATGATGAGATATATGTGATTCCTTGCCGATGTATTATTGACTTTTTGTAACATCGTGAACATGTATCCGTAATTATCTCTTTAGGATAATTAGGGAATAGTTATTAACTCTTATCTCTTCATTGAGATTATCCTATTATCATATTTATTTGATGACTCAATACTTATTGTACTTGACCTATAAAACATTATGTTGAAGGAGAGCACTTTTAACTTGATACGTGAGATTTACTAAGACTCAAGGAGCCTCGTGCTCATGGGTTGGATGGTGTAATTTAGTCTATTTCTTCTCCAAAATTTTACAAAACTTAGTTCTATATTTTGCTTCTAAAAGGGCAAACACAATAAAAACAACCACAATGAGTGAGTCACGTAATTCAAGTTTGTAGAGGCTTAAGTTTCATTTAAATTTTTTTTTTAAAACAAGGGCTAGAAAAATTTGAAATGAAAAAAAGAATGTGTACAGTGTAACGAAGAATATTGTAAAATATAAATAACTTAAAATAAATTATGAATGTTAATATAAATGTAACTTATTTTGTAAGTTTGCCATTAAAAGTTGTCACCTCCTCAAAAATTCAAAATATTCGCTGACGATTAAAAAAAATATTAAGAATTTTGGCCTTCTCTTTCTATTTCTTTTGGAGATCACAAAAGTCATGGAAGGTGAATAAGCGTATTGATATGGAATGCTATTCAATTTCACAGGTTAAAAAACACATAATTAGGAAATGATAACAATCACAATCCAACCTGTTCAGCATTTTATCCCCTTCCTGATTTTGATAATCATTTTAATTTTTAATTTTTTAATTTTAATTTTTAAGCTTTTTAAATTTTTAAACTATGTACTCTTGATACTCATTTCTAATTTCTATTTCCTAAATTTTAAAATTCAGTTTAAAAATTTAATCAAATTTTAAAATTTTAAAAATGTGCCAAAAATTAAATTTCTATTTTTTATTTCTTGAACCTAAAAATTAATAACTTAACTCAATCATACTCATTATTAAAAAGTCAAAATTAAATGAAAATTAAATTTTAAAGCTTAAAAAATTAAAATTTAAGAATTGGTTATCAAATAAACAATATTTAAATTTAAATTTTTACTTTTCAAAATTAAAATTAGAAATTAATTATCAAATAATTTTTACTTTTTTTCCAAAAAAATTCAAATTGAAAATTCAATTTCAAAACTAAAAAATTAAAATATTTATACTTACAGAATCCTAATTTCAAATTAATTCTCTATTTTGCTACAAAAACCCAACAACCTTTGGCTGTGAGTGATTGAGATTGATTTTGCTCAACAAGCAGTCCTTATAATCAGTTACATGAATGGTGGTGGTGTCTTGTGAAAGATGGCAAAGGCAAGACTAGCTGGAGAAAATAAAATATCTTTTCAGTCAATTTGCAAAGGGAATTATAAAATAGAAAAAAAGTGACCCTTTTAATGTTGGAAAGATATATTGGTGATAGCATTAACTATTATGATAAAGTTATAAACACCCTGAGCAATAAATCGATGAAATAAATATTATTTTAAAAAAATCTATCATGCAAGAATTCAAAGTCTTAAAATGGTACCAAATATCAGCTTTTGTGAAACTTGTTAATCATGACCCCACATTTAACATAGCCCCTCCATGAGTGGCTGGTAATGGTTTTCCGAGAAGGGTGAATATCATAAACGACATGAACTTACATGATTAAAGCGCATAAATCTCAGTTTTTTAGTAGATCACAAGTCCTATTATTTAAAAAAAAATAACAAAAAATCTTATTTCGACAATTAATAGAAAAATTAGAATAAATTTTACCACGTACTGATCAACTTATCAAATTTATGAAGATATTTCTGATCATTTACCTTTTATATCTATTTTCATATAACATATCTCTAATAACCTCAATAAAATTATAATTTTAAAAATAGTCACAAATTTGATCACATGACAATCAAATAACATAATCTATTTCAATTTCTCAATTAACTATCAAAATATAACTTTAATGTTAATTTTATAAAAATAACAAGATTTATATATGCTATACTCAGATAAGCTACCGGCTACCTTCACCATTATATATATATATATATATATATATATAGTCTCCTGAGTAAATCCTCCTGTTAAATTATAATCATTAAACTAAAAAAGCTGAGAATATCAAGAAAAAGCATTTGCTCCCGAGCAAATCCTTCTGTTAAATTGTAAATATTAAACTAAAAAAGAGATTAATCCTTGGTACTGATCCTTCAGACTATTACTGGGACACTATACCCAACTAGTATACAGTGTACGCAATTGTGAATTACCAAAAAAAAAAAAGGCAAACTAATATAAATGATGAGTCATATAGGTACTTTTTTTTTCCAAGGGTAGGGGGCTCGAACAGTAAGCTTCCTGAAAAAAATGTCAAGCATTTACCAATTATACTGGAAGACAACTGATGCACACGATTTTCGACCAAGTAAGCATACCGAATTCCTAAAGGTTTTCTATTCAACCACAATATGGGTTGGTTAATCCTTAAATGAGAAACCAGCTATAAATAAAAGAATGAAATAAAGAAAGCAGTACTTAATTGGAATGGAACTAAATAGAATTTCATTTTGAAGGAAGTGCTAATAGATCAAATAGGGAAGTATGCATGCCCGTGAATTATAAAGCTGCTACCGATAAAACAAAAGCAAAAGATGGCCCGACTATGATGGCTCGTTGCATTATAGAACTGAGAAATCCTTAGCAAAATACAAAGCTTCCACGGGCGAACATGACCGTAACAGATGGTTGGCCTAACTCTGTTAACCAGTGTTATACACCAAAAACTTGTATTCACAAAATTTGCAAAGGCTTCTTGTGCCCTTAAAAATGATTACTACCCCTAAACCTGAAAGGGCAACTAAAACAAGCACTAATCTACAAGAGTGAAAAAATAGGATCCCACTGCAGAGAAGCAGCAAGAACAGGAAAATAAAAATAAAAAATAGAAAAGGTATATGAAAAGGAGAGATGAGACCCTACTGTACAAATACCTCTGAGTCTCTATCTTCCCGATCTAGATCAGTGGTAATTTACATGACTTCCAAACACCGGAAGAAAGTTCCTTGTCAATATTAGCTTTGACTACTTCAGTTAAAATTTTCTAACAAAACCAGCAAATAATGATCACCACGTCGTATCAGTGCTCTTGTGGAATAAACAGCTTCATCTGCAAAAACTCCCATTCCCAGTTAGCTCCTTTGTCTACTTGCAATCTCAAAATAATCATCCCCAAAAAAGTACAAACTCAACATAGAACATAGTAGTAAAATCTAATGCATCAAATCTGAACAGCCATGCAACACAAGGAACACTTCAAGAAATTCAATTTGAGAGGAGAACCACATAAAAATCAAGCATTGTAGGAGTAGGTTTAGGGTAGTTTTTAGGTTAGCTATTCCACCACCACATGAGATAGACAAAAAACCCTCCAATTATAAAGATGATTCAAAGATTTGAAGTTAGTAATAGTGAAGTTTTATATATTTTACAGAAAAATTACTTCTTATTATTTCTTAATATCAGATCCCTTTATATATACATTTGTTATGTCTAATCCACTGCTGGAAGTTATTAGTATACAACTGTAAATCATCCTGAAAATCAGGAAACTAACATCCTAAAAACAGGGGTTGGTTCCACCCTGAAAATTAGAAAACTGTACTCCTAAAATCAGGGGTTGGTTCCACCCTGAAAATCAGGAAACTGACCATACTCCTAGGTTGATTTCCTACACTCCCCCTCAAGCTAGGCAATATATGTTTTCCAAACCAAGTGATACATTTAACTCTGAAATTAGGCCGAAACAAAGTTTTGGTTAAGATATCTGCTACTTGTTGTCTAGATGGAACATAGTTGAGAGAGATCATCTTGCCTTTAATTTTCTCACTGATGAATTATCTATCAATTTTCACATGTTTAGTTCGATCGTGGTGGACTGGATTTTTGGCAATTGCAATTGCTGACTGGTTGTCACACATGATTCTAATAGATTCTGAATGTTCAACCTTGAGTTCGTATAGCAGTCGTTTTAGCCAAATTCCTTCACAGATGCCCAAAGTCAATGCACGGAACTCAGCCTCGACACTACTACGTGCTACCACTGCTTGCTTTTTGCTATGCCATGTCACCTAATTTTCCCAAATAAATGAGCAATATCCAGATGTGAATTTTTGGTCACTAGGAGCCCAATCAGCGTCAGTATAAATTTCCAATCTCCTATTAATTGTTTTCATGAACATGAGCCCCTTTTCAGGATCCTTCTTCAAGTATCTTAGAATACGATTTACTGCCTCCAAGTGATCTACTGATGGGTTGCCAAGAAACTGACTAACAACACTGATTGAAAAACTTATATATGAACGTGTATGGGTCAAATAAATTAACTTACCTACCAAATGTTGATATTGCCCCTTGTCAGTTGCCAATTCATCAGTTCGAGGCATTAGTTTGGTGTTAGGATCCATGGGTGTTTCAACAAGCTTACACCCACTCATGCCAATCTCACGCAAGAAATCTAGAACATATTTGCGTTGAGAAACTGAGATTTCTTTAGTACTACGTGCCACTCCATTCCTAAAAAATATTTCAAATATCCCAAGTCTTTAATCTCGAATTCCTTGGATAATAACATCTTAAGTCTCTTCATTTCTCCTACATGATTTCATGTAAGAACTATATCATCAACATATACAATCAAAGTTGTAATTCTCCCATCTGCGAAGTGTTTGACAAATAAAGTGTGGTCTGCATGTGTCTGAGAGTATCCATCTTGTTTGAGGACCTTCGTGAATTTTTAAAACCATGCTCTAGGTGACTGTTTAAATCCATATAGTGCCTTTCTCAACTTGCATACCTTCCCTTGTGTATCTTTAGTCTCAAAGCCAAGAGGCACATCCATGTAAACTTTTTCAATCAAATCTCCATTTAAGAATGCGTTCTTGACATCAAGTTGAAACAGTGGTCAATCCTCATTAACTGCAATAGACAGCAAGACACGAATTGTGTTAAGTTTTGCTATAGGAGCAAAAGTCTCTTGATAATCAATTCCATATGATTGGGTGAACTTTTTAGCCACTAGTCGAGCTTTATATCTGTCGATATTTCCATCTGCCTTTTGTTTAACTGAGAATATCCATTTATAACCCACTGTCCTCTTTCCATGTGGTAGCTTTGTTAACATCCATGTACCATTCTTTTCAAGTGCATTGTATTCTTCTAAGGTTGCCTTGCGCCATTCAGGAACTTTTAGAGCCTCGTTGACAAAATTAGGAATCTTGATGCTGTCTAGGGATGTCATAAATGCCTAAAATTTTGGGGACAAATTTGCGTAAGAAATGTAACTTCGAAGGGGATGTTGAGTGCATGATCGAACACCTTTTCTCTGCTCAATAGGAAGATCAAACTCAGGGTCAGAACCTAGTGTTAGACTAGATTCTGCTTCATCTTGTAATCTCTTAGATTCAACCTGGCGCGGGAGAGATTCTTGGCTTTGTTGATTTTGTGTGGGCAAGTCAGTTTCTCTTTCTTCCATAGACTTTTATGGCATCATTAGGAAGGAGAAGATGTCTAGGATAGACAATGAGAGATTGATTAAGTTTGGAAAGAGAATCTGGAATGGGAACCAGGTTGAAAGAGGACAAAGTAGTGGAAGATAACTGAGATGGTAGGTTTGGTTCAATGAGCGATGACCAATCCCAATTCTGTAATTCATTTGTGTGATTCTCCCCCTGAATTGCAGAATTAGAATAGAATGGAGTTTCCTCAAAGAAAGTAACGTCCATGGAATTGTAAAACTTATGGGTGATGGGAGAGAAACATTTGTAACCTTTTTGATTGGCTGAGTAGCCTAGGAAGATGCATTTAAGGGAACAAGGATCAAGTTTACCACGATATTGTGAATGAATATGGACAAAACAGTGCAACCAAAAATCTTGAAAGGAATTTGTGACACAAGTTGTGAGGTAGAATATAGATCCTGAAACACTTGTAAAGGTGAGTGAAATTTGAGAACTCGAGAAGACATTCGATTGATCAAGTGTGTTGCAGTAAGAATGGTTTCACTCCAAATTTTTTTAGGAACATTGGTTTGAAAGAGCAAAGTTCGGGCAACCTAAGTATATGACAGTTCATACGTTCAGCTACACCGTTTTGTTGTGGTGTGTCAACGCAGGAGCTTTGTTGGACAATACCAGGTGATTTGAGTTATCCACTAGGATCAAAATTAAAGAAATCCCTAACATTATCAGTTTTTAGGATTTGAATATGAGCATTAAACTGAATTTGGATCATGGCATGAAAAAGTGAAAATATGTGCTTAATTTCAGATTTTTCTTTCATAAGAAATGTCCAACACAATCGAGTATGATCATCAACTAACAGTAAAAACGATCTAACACCAGTAATATTGGGAATTCGACATGGTCCCCAAATGTCACCGTGAATGAGAGAAAAAGGGTGACTGGATTATGACTTAATTGACACTGATGACTAACAGAATGGATTGAAGGAGTGTTGACGTCAAGAACATAGAGGCCCGCATGAAAATCAGCACTTCCAATCATCTTTCATGAGCTCAGGTCCTAAAAAACACAAAATTTAGCCAAGAATTTAGTTTCACAGTTAAAGTCATGATTAAGTCTACTAACTGATATGAGATTGCAGTCAAAATCAGGCACAAATAACACAGTTAAGGGTGAGGTTGTTCGAGAGACATAGTTCCTGTTCCGACCACTGTGGTTCGAGTACCGTTGGTCACACGCACTGTTTGAAGTCTATTACAAAGTGAGTAGGTTGTGAAAAGTGATTGATCACCTGTTATGTGATTGGAAGCACCTGAGTCTACTATCCAAGATGAAGGGGGAAATTTGGCTGCATGCATTACTGAATAACTGGAGCTATGAGTGGGATTAATATTTGATTTTTGTATTAGTTGTTGGAGGAGTTCCAACTGATCCTTAGTGAATGGGACATGATTATCAGATAAAGATATGTCAGTAATTGCAGCATTTTCCTTTGCCTCCTGGTCTCGATTTGTTTTCCAGTCAACAAGCTTTCCATGTAATTTCCAACAAATCTCCTTAAAATGTCCAGGCTTTCTACAATAGTCACACCATGTGCGACCTTTTCTTATTCGATTAGTGTCGGTATGTTGAGTATTGCTTCGTGCAACACATGCACCAAAATCTGGTGAATTGCTTTTGACTGCTGCAAAAGTTGGGACTTCATAAATCGTGGAAGGATTTGATTGTCCCAGCATCACACGTTTTCGGATCTCCTCTCTGCGCACCTTAGAGAATGCCTATCGCAGACTTGGTAATGGTTTTGTTCCAAGAATTCTACCCCTTACTTCATCAAGGGATTTATGGATTTATCGAATCCCATCAAGAATTTGAAGACACGCTTAGTCTCCATAATTTTTCTGAAATATGCACGATCTTCTGGACATTTCCATTCATGTATCTCAAACAAGTCCAGCTGTTGCCAATAACGAGTAAGAGTTGTGAAATAAATAGTCACAGAGTTGTCGCCTTGGCACAGGTCTTGGAGAGAACTCTCCACATAGAAGAGCTCAGAAGTGTTCTCACTACTGGAGAACGTTTCTCGTGCAGCTTCCCATATTTCTTTTGCTGTGGTGTACAACAAGAAATTTTCTCCTATTTCGGTTGTCATAGAACTGATTAACAAGGATATAATCAGATTGTTTTCTGCTTTCTAGATTCTGAAATCAATAGTATTGGAATCGGGTTTTGAGATATTTCCAGTGAGATATTCATCCTTGCTTCGCCCGCTTATGAACATCATCGTTGATTGAGACCATTGAAGATAATTTTGGCCATTAAGTTTGTGTGTGATGATAGGGGCGAGATTATTATCTGTGTTGCCTGATGTTAACCGAGAAGCAGTGGGAGTATTAAAAGAGGGATTAGATGCAGAGGAATGTTCTTCCATGGTGAGCTGTTATTTGGAAATAAAAGAGAGACTAGAGCAGTGGTCTTTCTACCCAGAGCTCTGATACCATGAAGTTTTATATATTTTACAGAAAAACTACTTATTATTTCTTAATATCAAATCCCTTTATATATACATTTATTATGTTTAATCCACTGCTAGAAGTTATTAGTATACAGCTGTAAATCATCCTGAAAATCAGGAAACTAACATCCTAAAAACAGGGGTTGGTTCCACCCTGAAAATTAGGAAACTGTCCTAAAATCAAGGGTTGGTTACACACTAGAAATCAGGAAAGTGACCATACTCCTAGGTTGATTTCCTACAGGCCTATTCAGAGACGTGGAGTTTTTAACAAAAATGGGATAATTTTATTGTTATATCTTTTATTTCTCTTTGTAATCTGTGTGATTTTAATCTCTACATTCAATGATTGGAAGAACGGTTTTATAATTTAAATAAATAAAAGTTTAGATTCTTACTCACGATTTTGGATCTTTAATTATAAATTAATGAACCAAATTTTGATTTATAATTAAAGAAAATATTTTAGAATCAAGCGTTAGAAATACCATTTGTGCTTAATTGTTCATAAGTAAGAGTTTAATTTAATTTAATTTGTCAATTTTAAGCCAACCAAGGAATTATTGACAAATGAGATTAAATTTGATGGTTGAAAAACAACTTTAATTATAAATTAAGGAATGACCAAATATTTATTTATAATTAAAGAATATATCTACCTTAGGTTTATCAATTTTTAAGCTCAAGTTCGACTAAAAGAAGTTATCAATTAATTGAAGATTGTAGTATATATATTTCTTTAATTTACAAATTAATCAATTTTAACCACGGTCAAGAAAGAGTTGATTAAATGATTATCATTGAAAACTCACCATGATTATACAAATTTTTATTTAAATAGAAATTAAATCAATAAATCTAATTTATATTTAAATCATTTAATTTGTTCTGTCTATGAAGGGACATGCTTGCTAAAATCCCATATACATCCATCATCTTAGGTTCGGAATAGTTTTATTGCTTTCATTTATCTCTTTAATTTACTTACTTTTATTTACTTGTTTTCTTTAGATGTTAATTTAATTTAAAATTTACATGTGTTCTTTGAAACCGACAATTTTTTTTATTGTTTACAATTTATTTTTTTAACTGAATTAGAAAATAATTTAACATTTTTAAAACCACCGCAATTCCTTGATAGACGATCTCAAAAGTATAATTGTCGCTTATTACAAGTGATTCGTACACTTAAAAGCTATTTATAAATATAAAATTTGATTATCAAGTTTTGTGAGGTGTACATCCCGAAAAGTAAGTTTTTCCTTTACTTTTGTGGATATATATGGGATTAGATGGGTTGAGGTAAGATTCATAACCGAAACTATTGTTAGGAATAGTGGTTCAAAAGCCAAATAAAAAAAAGGAATATGGAAAGATGAAACATGGGACGTGGGTCGTGGGTTGTTAAGTTTGAAACATTATTAATATTAATTATTAACTCAATGGCATTGCTAGCCAGCTAGCCAAATGGTTTTTAATATGAAGTGAAATTTAAATAAGTTTTTTCCTTGTGCGTTATATATTCTAGGTTGTGTGGCTTTGCGTGTAGCACCACGGAAAATAAGCAAGGGAAAATTGGTTTGCTCGTTTTACATGTAGGAGATGATCTGAAGCTAAAAGGGTGAGTGTCGCAGTAGTTTGGAGTTTTGTGGTTGCATGCTATTTGTGGTGTTGTTTATGTCCAAGTCTCTTTTTATGGTGCAAGAAAATGAAGAATACGTGCGAGATTTTGGGTAAAATGAAACTTTTGTGTTTGAGTGCTGTTTCAAGTTCTTAGTATTATTTTTTGGATACAGAGTGTATTAAGTATTGAATTAAGACTTGTATTCAAGAATTGATATTAATAAATTTATTTGGGATTTGGGTGTGAATTAGGAAAATTGTCAAATCATATTAATTTATCACATCTTATTTTCTTTTTGATTTTTCAATTCTGCGTTTACTTATGTTGCATCTGGTATTTTTGTGCTTCCACTGTGTCTAATAAGTAATATCAGAACGAATAGTTGGGAAGCCCTAGTTTAAGGAAGATTTGAGACTGGGAATGACGTCAAAAGTATATGGGTGCAAAAAGGGCTTTTTAAGGTGTATTTGAAGCACTTATACATCCTGAAAAAGGATGAAGATACTGATATTAAATGCAATGTAAATAGGTTCAAACAATGTGTTCTTAAATTAATACGAGGTGATGTGAAGATACAAGATGAAGATTAAGAAATGATATTATCTTTGTTAACTTTGACATGATTTATTAGTTCTTCACTACTTAGGGAAATACTACCTCGACGATAGATAAGGTGATAACTTTATTGAAAACTGGTAATAAGAAGCAACTTGTTAATTCTGCACATAGAGATTGTCTTGCTACAAATGGTGATTTAAGAGCAAGCTCTAATACTAAAGAAACAGATCTAGAAGGAGATATCTGAGTAGAGATGAAAATTAGTTCAAGCCTCATCAAAAATTTGTTATCGTGTGTTTCTAATATTACAAAAAATAGCACATTAAAAGGTATTGCAAAGAAAGAAAGAATGCCATAAGAGACCTTGAGGAGAAGAAAAAAAAAGGATATAGTGGCAAAGTTGATTGGAGCTTATCATATCAAAAATAATGTAATTTATGTGACTACTAGTGAAGATTTTCGGGATGATTGCATTATAGATTATGCTTACTCTTTTCACATGTGTGCAAACAAGGAATTGTTTGATAGATACAAGCCTTGTAATGCTAGTTATATTGTGATGGCTAATGGTTCTAAAAATGGAGATTAATGATGTAAGACACATCATTTTCAAAAAAAAATTTGGTTTTGCTGAGTAATTGAAGACCTTGGGTTATGTTTTTTTAGAAGAAACGATCATATGGAGGTTGATAAAGTTGGTTATTACAAAAGAAAAATGGGAAATAACTTGTACAAGTTTATTGGGAATCCAATTCAAGAGAAAGCTGCAACCGTAAGGTGACTATTGATGAAAAGTTACACTTAAAATTCTACATGAATGGTAGAAATGTGAAGTAAAAAAAAATCAAGCTCAATGAAAAGATTATGATTGGAGGTACTAATATGGTATTAAAGAATTGCTCTCAAGTTGGAGCAAGTTGAAGTAAAGTTGCATTTGATTTAAGATGAAATGTTGGGTGACCCCAACCCGTAAAAGGGTGCAACAAGAGTGTATATGAACATGCCATGATATGGTACTTGATATTGGTAGCTTTTGAGCCAAGGTAGAGATTGTTAAGAAAAATGGTTCAAAAGCCAAATAAAAAAAATGACTACGGAAGATGAAACTTGGGACGTGGGTTGTTAAGTTTGAAACATGATTAATATTAATAACTAGGTGGCATGGTGAGCTAGCTGAATGGTTTTTAATACTCCATGCGTTTTTGGTATATGAAGAGAAATTTTAAAAAAAAAATTCTTGTGTTTTATATATTTTTTGTATTGAGTGGCTTTGAGAGGAATAGGACCACGACAATAAGGCAAAATTGATTTGCTCTTTTTACGTGTGAGATGAACCGAAGCCAAAAGGGTGAGTCCCACAGTTTCATGTGGCCATGTCAAATTTGTCCAAGTCTATTTTTTGTGGTGCCAAAAAACTAAAGAAAAAGTCATGTGAGAAATTTTGGGTGTAATAGGACTTTGAGTTGAAGTGTTATTTCGAGTTCCTAATATTACTCTTGGAATACATGGTATATTGAATATTAAGTTAAGACTTGAACAAGAATTGATATTATTGCATATATTTGGGATTTTGGTGTGTATTAGGCAAATTGCCAAATCACATTCATTTCTCGTGTCTTGTTTTCTTGTTAATTTTTTTCACTTCCGAGTTCACTTTTGTTTCTTTTGGTATTTTTGCATTTCCTTTGTGCCCCATAACTACTAATAAATTTTGATTTTATAATCAAATTAGCACTAGTGAAAGACTGGAAAGTTTAAAATAAAGGACAAATATTTTATCCAAGTAAACCCTCCACTTCCACAAGCACACGAAGTAGAACTTTCCATTATTCTTTTTAATCTATGGAGACATCATCATGCACATGTCAAAGTTGATGTGAAAGAAGTCGTAATGAAACTAAGTCAAGAGTTACCTGTACACTGCTGTAACTAGGGCGTACTGGCCTGATATTAGAACGACCCATTGCTTTTGGAACTGCATAATTGCTTTGTTTCTTCATTCTGGTTTAGAAGTTGAGGATTGCAAATACAAACTTCCTTGTGTGGCTTGCACATGCTGCATTTTCTGTTGAGGTTGCTGGTGCAGTGGCAATTGATGTCGCTGTGATTTTTGATCTGGCGGCTGTTCTTGTTGCAGGTACTGTTGGGACTGAGATTGCAGGGTGAGAGGCTGTTTTGGAGGTAGCTGCTTTTGCTGCCACTGTCTCCCAACACTATGAACACGAGAGGGCAGGCTACCAGATAACTGTCTTGAGCCTAGCCCTTGACTAATAGGTGGTATTGATTCAGTCCCAGCAGAATTTGATTGAGTGGTTGAATTTGGTGTGTTAGAGTCATATGCAGGTTCTGATGATTCCAATTGAGCAGTGACAGTGGATGATGCTGATACTGCATGAGCTGAATCAAAAGAAGATTGAAGCATTGCCAAGCTCGCACCTACCTGAGAAGTATTTTTTGAATGCAGATCAACTTGAGCTATTTCAGTTTGAGACTTATTAGGCAGTTCAGGGTTCACTTGACGGTTTTGTTGAAGCATTCTCTGAGAACTTGTTTCAGTTTGATTAACTTGCTTTTGAGGCGTATGTAAGTATGGCTGGTTCTGTTGGTGGGTTGAAGCCATAGTGGCAGAAACAGCTTGACGTGAAGTTGATAGTGCAGGACTAGGAAAAGATGGTGAAACCTGTTCCCCAGTACTGTTATCAGAATGAGGAATTTGGAGTTGCTTTGGTGAAGCTAGGCTTGTATTCAGCTTTTGTTCCAGCTGAGAATGGTTTGAAGATTGAGAAATCGGTAACTTTGTTGATTGGATTGGGTTTAGACCAGACCCAGAATATACACCTTGACCCTGCTTCAACTGCATAATTTGCTCGCCTTTCTCCAGTTGTTGACTTCCGGGGGGCAGAGAGAGGCCATTTAAATGACAAAGATCCACAGGAAGATTCGGGTGCACCAAGCTTCTTCCTACTCCCTTCATAAGTTTAGCTTGCTGCTGAGGTTGTGCAAGTTGCCGCTGCTGAGGATGATGCCTACCAGTTTGCTGATGTTGCTGCTGTTGTGGCTGCCGCCGTTGCTTTCCCATCAAACTGACTAATCCACCAGAACTAGGATTCTGGTTGAGCCCATGAGGAGGTAGTTGATGGTTCTGCTGGTGTTGTGCTGGTATGGGAATCATCCCAGAAGATGGTGTCAGCAGGGGCAGAGATAACGGTTGAGATGTTTGTGATTGAATCTGGGAACTATTTTGCAGTGTTGATGACATAGGAATGTGAGGCTGTGGCTGCACATGCGACATCATAGCACTAGACACAGCAAACTGTTGTTGCTGTTGCTGTTGCTGCTGCATATAGCGCTGCTGCTCCTGTCTTTCTTTAGCAAGACGAATTGCAAAGGCTTGTGAACCTGAGGTGTGATTGGGGCCTTTAATATGAGGATGAGGAGAGCTTCCAAGTGCATGGGACTGTTGAGTTGACATTTGATGTTGCTGCTGAGGATGGCCTTGATGCGACTGAACAGGAGGTGGAGTTGTCTGACAAGAAAATGCAGCACTCATACCATTAAAGGGGGCAATACCTTGGCTGTTCGCTTGGGAGACCTGCATCTGAAGCTCTGGAACCATAATTTGCCTTTGATGCTCGGGATTATGGATAGGCTATAATAAAAATACTATATTGTCAAATAAAAATAAATAAAAAAAAACATTTAGACAAATATTAAAAAATATTTTAGTGTCATCCATCTAATTAACAAACTTCCATTATAAAAGAATCAGCAAGCAGTTAGGAGATCATTGAAGTCTTACACCAGAGAAACCTCAAGAAATTTACAGATAGAAGCTTAATTATCCAACATGCCAAAACAAACAAAACTACACACACCTATCAGTATATGGTGGGGTTATGGTATCAAAGATGTGTAACCAATCAGCTTCAAATTGAATTCACCAATCACAAGGTCAAATATTAATTGGGTCACTCCGAAGTACTGCTTGTTAAGTTGGTAAAAGTTATGGCTAAAGCTAGAAAACAAAAAAAAATTGGGATATAGGTCACTGATAAGCATTTACACTTGTTCAAAACTAGGCTTTCAAACAGCTTTCTTTCTTACCCATTAGAATTTTGGACTACTTCAGAATCCTACTATTATCGATATAAGAGCAAGGAAAAATTAGGCCACAGGCGCACGACATTGGGTTTGGCTGAAATCAGATAACTTTCCTCTGAAAAACTAGAAACATCAAGACCAATCTTTTTGAATATGAACATGCTTTCCAGAATAAATTATAACTTTTTGGATAGGATTGGCATCTCAAAAGACACTTAGAATATACCTAATCGATAGGTTTGGTACATTAGTGGTACCTCTTTTAACCAAAAGGTGCCCATATGGACTAATATTCTCAAAGTAGTACAATATTAATCCCCCATTTATTTTATGGTACACAAATAGTCTACTTTCATATTTTAAATTGGGGATTTTATCACATGCTTACACATGTTATATAAGTTAAGGGTGGTTGTGTCATTCTAAGGGGTTGGGTATTTTAGTACCATCTCTAAACAAAATGTACAAATGTGGACCCAGATTTTCGTAAAAATACACTTGTAATTCGTACATTTAATTTCAGTTACACCAATAGTCCACAATTAAGGAAAAACTCATCTTTAAAGTTGTTTATAGCCAATGAAACATCTCTCATCTTTCAACCCACCATTTATTCTACAACCTTTTGTATGAGTATCACGTCACATGATTTCATCATGTAGTGCTAAAATATTAAGATCTTTCTTTTTTTACAATCATGTCATTCATATGCCATATCATATAAATATCTCTTTTGATTTACTAAGTTGCTCTATCTGCTACCTAGTATATCTAATGTTAGTTCTCAATTTGACTCCTCTGAACATTTCTTGTATGCTCTTCCTTGTCTTTTACTTAAGATGCTTTCTGAAAATACTGAGGTGTGTTTTTCATGCATAAATACTTGAGTATTGTCTCCTCTCTCCTCTGTATTCCTTGCTTGTTATAGTTTTCCATGTGCATTTTTGTTGAAATCCTTAACAGAGTCGTAAATCCCTAATTCCTAACAATTATAATTATGGAAATGATTCTAGCAAAAAGGAAATAATTATGTATTAATTGATAGAGATCATTGTATTGAATTAGCTTCCTTTTCTAGTCATACTTGAACTATAAATTAGATCACTTCGTACAGTTTACAAACATAGCAATACAGTCCATTGTAATTTTCTTTCTATGTCATATATATTATTTACATGTCTTTAGGGCTTTTGACTTACATGCATTATTGTAACTATACTAGTATGTTTACTCAACGTTACTTTTAGTTAAGGTTGTTTACTTTTTCTAAGCATGTCTCATGTATCTAGTTTTGGAATCTGAGTCTTCTCTACTTAGATGTTTCAGTATCAAATAAAAGCTAAGTTTTGATCGCAAAATCATCCATCATTCCTCTAATTTTTCTCACAAAACCACCGTCTTCAACATGATTTGATTCCTTTAAGGTTTTTCAAGACTCTTAGTTTTTCGTGATTTCGTTTGATTTTGGGGTTAAACTATTTTTTTTGGTTTATTATGTTTTAATACATTTCTTTTTATTTTTTTCATTATTTTAAAGGTGAGTTCTCCCTTAATTTTTGTCCACGTACCTAACAAAGTTGAAATTCTCAATTAAATCTTAAGTTTAGACTACTAATGTACCTAAAATTAAAAATAGGTAATATTAATGTACTACTATGAAAATATGGATCAACATGCATACCTTTTATTAAATAGAGATACTATTAAAGTACAAAACCCTTTGAATGAAACAATTACTCTTCATTTATATCATGATGAAATCCCCAATTTAAAACATGAAGTTAGATCATTTGTATACTTTAAAGTAAATGGGGGAACTACTATTGTATTAGTTTAAGAATATGGTCCATATGTGTCCATATGTGTGCCTTTTGCTTAAAATGGGTACCAATAACGTACCAAACCCCCTAATCAATTATGCAAGTGCAGAACCTACTAAAACTTCTTCCAACATGCATTTTCTCTTTTAATATCCATTAATTTAGGAGGTATTATCCATTGGAGTCTCTAGACAACAACAGAGTATTCCGCCAGTAAATCAGACAACCAACTAACTAAAAGACATCTTATACACTTGCAGTATTTTCAGCCAAATGTTCTGAATAATTTTTCTATAAGCCAGGAATGAACAGAACGTTTGTCAAGTGAAAGATAAACCAACTAACCCTCATCTTATGCAAAGCCTCACGAGGTCTCAACATGGAGTTTCCTTGACTAGAGCCAGCTACAGGATTCACCATTCCTGACATACTTGATGAGAGTATGCTACCTGAATTCAGCATAGGGGATGAAACCATTCCTTGAAACCCTGCCCTTGAGATTGGCATATTTCTATTCATTCCACACATCATGCCCATACCACTTGCACCAGATAGTACACGAACTCCACGATCAGTTCCTGAAACACCACTAGGCACAGACAAGCTAGACTGCTGAATACCTCTGCTGGATAACATTTGATTATAGTGTAGCATTCTTTTCTGCTCTTCAACAGAGGCAGACGATGTTCTTGGGACACTGCACCTACCATCTCTGCAAACAAAATAAAAGGAGGAAAAAAAATCAGTCACTAATAAACAGATCAAATAATATGACCATAATAATAATAAAAAAAAACTATAAATGCAATATCACATCACCTGATGGAAATGTTATGTGAAGCAGATGGTGATGACAAGTTCCCACCAAGAACCATACCAGAAGATCCTTGCAATGAAGAATTTGCCCCAGAAGTACCCTGGTTTGACAATGCTAAACCACTAGCATGAGAACCTTGATGCCCAAGGGAGAGAACATCAGGGCTGGACACATTTGCATCACAAAGATCAAGGGGCCTACATAGACCATTCAAATAAAAAATATAATAAAATTTCCAGCAAAACTAGCTAAAATTCAGAAACAAAACATCCGTTTACAAAATCAAATTTATGAGCATTGATAAATCACTATAGTTGGAGAGGAGCAAAACAGCTTATCATCTCATTGATTAAAGAGGGTACACTGATATTTGAAAAGTACTGTGACACTGAAACCCTGATAGGACTTCTAAACTAATATAGAAACTCAAATATAAAATAGGCTAAAGTGCATTACTGATCCCCAAACTTTAACTAAATTCACACATAGATCCCTAAACTTTTAAAACGTACAATTTGGTCTGCAAACTTTTAAAACTTCACATATAAATTCCTAAACTTTTATACCATACAATTTAGTCCCCAAACTTTTAAAATTTAACACATAGATCCTAATTTTTTGATTCGTAAATATGTATTTTAATAGCCAAGCTAGGACACATGTGTGAAGTTTTAAAAATTTAGGGATTAAATTGTATGATTTAAAAGTTGATGGACCAAATCGTACGTTTTAAAAGTTTGAAGACCAATGTGTGAATTTAGTTAAAACTTAGGGATCAATAGTACACTTTAACATAGGGGTGAGCAAATAATCCAATCAATTCACTTAAATTTAGAAATCCGATCCAATCTGTCGGATTCGAATCAGATTGGATTGATAAATTTTGCAATCGGATCGAATTCGGATTAAAAATTATACAATTCATTCATATTCGGATCGAATTCGGATTAATAGATTTTATAATCCGGTGTATCAGATCCAAACCGAATTACAATTAACTTATAAATAAATACATATTTTATTTTATAATATATTATATTTAAATATTATGCATCCCATAATTATATTAGCTTATTATTTTAGCTTAAAAATAAATATAAATGTTTATAATAATTTAATAATTATACAGATATATTTCTTATTTTTTTGATTTTTTTAGTTGAAAATATAAATAATAATATTTATTACAAAAGTATCAATTTAAAATTTTAATTTGTGTATGTTGTATTTCATATATGACAATAATTTATAAATAAATTTCAATATCAATCTGACCTTATCCGATCCGAAAATATTCAATCTGTTCGGATTCGGATTGGTTCAAATTGATTATATCATCGGATTAGATTTAGATTAAAAATCTCCAAATCCGTTCAGATCGGATCGAATTCAGATTGGCCAAAAACAGGAAGTTTCGATCCACTGATCACCCTACTTTAACCTATAAAATATCATATTTTCAAACGCTCTTCTCAAGCAAGAGAAGATATTGTAATCATCTTGAAATTTTCCAATAAAAATGAGATAACACACTAAAAACAGAATAAACTACATACAAAGATCCAGGCTCAACTAATGTTTAGTAGAACCATGTGTAGCTTATTCACATTTCACATAATGTATTTTTCTTCCCTTGTTGAGGATAATACATGGTAGATAATAAGAGTGAAATCAATTCACAGAGTCACAATAGAGAGAGAAGATAACTCTTGGGATCAAAAGAAAGAGACTGAGTAGATACTCAGAACTAATAAAGACCAGATAGTATAGTAGAGAATTGTGGGTTGAGACCAACAAATTAGAAACAACATGGAATTCAAAGTAACCTGAACCTTTTTTCAACTGAGCTGACAATCCAAGTATGAATTAAGTTACCAAATAATTTCCAAACACGCTAAAACCAGCCTCAACAAAGGGAACTAACACAAATAGGACTGAATCAGACATACACACAGCACAGAAAACGTGCACAGAAAACCATCAAACAAAACACCAATTTGAAAACTATGAACGTCAATTGTGAGAAAGAGATCAAACAAGTATGAAACAACATGCCGGCACATGAGGAACACATTAGTGATGCCTGTGAACTTGTCGAGGATTAGCAGTGCCGGAACAAAAAAAGATGGCAGAAAATGTGTCATGTAACATCCCATAGCTTTTCAGAAATGGTAGGAAGAGATGAAGCCACAGTTGACTAGAAACTAAGTCTCTAAACACAATGGTGCCGACAATTACAATAAATTGTTGCTGGTAGTGCCAGCAATGAGTGACATAGAGAAAGAAAACCATGATCTCTCAACAAAAATGTGGACGCATAAATCACCACTTATGGCTCCTCCAGTGAAGCTGTGGTTGCCGGTATGTTATGAAGTAACAATAATGGATAACAAGGGCTAGAGGTGTATGGGTGTAAATAGTGATGGAAATAATGGCAGTATTAGAAAATGTTAGGGCTTTTTAATAAATAGGAGAAAGCACAAGAAACAAGAGCAAGAGAGGAAAGAGAGCACAATAAAATTGCAGTTTGGGTTACCTACTCTGATACCAGAGAAAATGTTATATGTGTAGAAGAGAAAAGAAAGCAGATAAATGTCATTATGATCTCATTGATTAATGAGCTCAGACTATGGAGAAGTACTGACACACTGAAACTTATTGACACACAAACCTTGATAGGACTCTTAGACTGATGAGAAAATGCTAATATAAGATATCTTATTTTTCAACAATGAGTGATATAGTAGCAGTTAACAAACTTTACATATAATACAAATGAACAAAAGAATCAGAACTTACGTTAGAACACCTCCAGTTAAGTTATTTGGGCAGACTTGGGAGAGTGCAATAATATGGGAATTATGGATTGGTGCTATTTGCTTTGGATCCTGGTTTTCAATCTTCACAAAAAAAAAGCATGATCAGAGGAGAAACCAAAATTGAAGCAAAAAGGAATTAAGTATGAGTATATTATGAAAGTATGGTATGTGCCCACACAACAAATACAGAAATAAAGTCCTCAAAGTCAACCACAATGTCTAGAATTTTCAAACTAAACCCTACCAAATAAAATTAAGACATTTTCTGTGTGGGAAAGGGGAACAACTTGTTCTTTTTTTCTTTCTTTTGTTTTGGAAGAGAGAGAAGAAGGGGGACAGGGGTTCGCGTTCAAGAATCTGGAAACTGACCCTTACCTTGGCTGCACAAGATGTCAACTTGTAATAACTAAACAAAAAATTATATAAATTACTTTTCATCACACGTTAAGAACTTGAAGGAAAATGGAGTGAAGAAAGTTGATTGATCAAAGGAGAAATGTCAACAGTCAGCAATATTATACATTCCCTAAAGCAAGAAACAGCTGGCAGGAGCCAACAAACTAAAACACAGCTGGCAGGAACCAACAAACTCTTTAATGGCCACATTAGTTTCTAGAAGTACAAATACTCATATACGACATCTTAATTTTGCGCCAAATATAACCATAAAACAAATAATACAAACTAAAAGTAAAAAGTTTCAGAAATGCTAGTCTTGGACCACAGGTAAGGAGTCCGAACAATATTACACCATAACAACGTTTTGACTTGGGAAATAGTAATGCACAAATACGGCAGTCAATAAAAAAAAGTTGGTCACAGGCTTCTCAATTTTGATATCATGAGCTACATACACTTTGGTATGCATTTTGATCACAAACCTGGCTCCTGCAGTAATGCAGCTTCTGCCCAATCTTAATGATTTTTTCAAAATGAGATTTGATCATATCCTCCTCCATTGGTTCCTGTAAACGCTGAAATAACTGTCTAGCACTGCCCTGCTGCCACAGAAAGACCGGTCAATAAAAGTAACTTAATTGCGATCAGGGTTGTGCAAGCACATGACCAAAATGAGATAAAAGTTTAATTTTCAAAGAGGATAAAGCATCATTCCTTGCCTTTGGAATGCCAGGTAATGTAGATGGATAAGGCTGAGAAGAGCCTGAATCTTCAGCACTGTCACCCCCATCACCAGAGCTCTTATCCATTAATATTTTATGACGCTCCTTGCATTCATTAGGCTTACGAAAGATACACTACATGGGTTGGACAAGCAAAGAACAGGGCGAGTGAGAACCAGAAAACAGAAACCCAAAGTAGAAAAACTCTGAGAAGATTAGGTAGATACTGCTAAAACTGCAAAAGATAAAAGATGAGGCACACACTTATTGTACAGAAGTATGGAAGTCTTTCAGATAATATGAGAAATGTGTTCAGCACATGTATACTTACTTTGAAATGCAGTGCACTGTTGATAGCATCGCTTATGAGCTCCCAATTAGGATCCATGTCATGTACGAGAACAACAAGTGCCTAGAGGTACCAACAATATAATTTACAATTAATTCTAAAACCATCAAAAGAATGATACGGTAGAATAACAAAAGCATACTAACCTGGTCCTCAAATAGCGACCAGGGACTTCCAGATTCTGGCTGTCCAACAGGCGTCTGTAGAAATGACTAATCATCAATGCCATATATTTCAAATGGTTTAAAGAAAATAAAATAAATAAAATACCAATACAAATGAAGAACAAATTCCATAAGGCTGGCATCAAAGTTTACCTTTAATGATTTGGCTTTTTGGCCCTTATCCTGACCACGAAACAACTTCAAAATTTTATTTGTATGAGGCATATTATTTTGGGATGCCACTGGAGAAGGAACAGACCCTGTCACTGCTGCCATATTATCAAAAGTATTCTCAAATGGTGGTTTTGATATCTTGGGCTTCTTGCCACCATGTTGCAAGTGCAAACCTACAGATTGAAGTAGGTCAAATATACAGAATATGGAAAGCAATACCAGGACACATGTTGCACAAATAATGTCTACCATGTGTACTATTAGATTCAAAATGGTGACTCTCCATTCTCCTTTTAGAATTCTCCCTCTGCACATTGAAAAGAATAATGAAAAATTACTACTTCAGAACCTAGCAGGAAAATTAATGCCGAGAGAAAACTTAGGGTAGAGCAGGAAATAGATAGAACTTATAGGTAGAAAACATAGTGCTTCAGCTTAACCCCTCTTGAAGTGTGAGCGGAAAAATCCTCTGACAGAAAAAGATGCATGCAAACACATGCACTATGGAACTATAATTGAACTTTTAAGTTCGTTAACCAAAACTTCTCTGAATGTTATGACATTCACCTGACTTTCAATATGGTAACAATAATTCCTAGTTATCAAAGAACCTCACCTCCACTAGGTAAATATATCTTCACCATAAATGCATGCTCCCATTCATCCACAATATGCTCACTTTGCAGACCCAATTATACATAAGCTTGTAAAGATATATGAATCAACATCACCCCTATAATATTTATGCACATGGCTCCATAGACGTGCTAAAAGCTGTGCATATGGCTCAGATAGACCATATTACACAGAAATAGCATTAACAATACATCATACAATCCATAACTCGTTCATTATGTGCTTGCACAATATAAATTATGAATTCACAATCAAAAGCCTTGACAAAATTTTATGAAATGAAGATCAAAGATCAAACCCAACAAGCCATTTCATATAGTATCATTTGCCTATGAAGAAACTGAACAATTAGGTTGTGTTACCAGAATAAAAATGGTGAGGAAAACATGTGGAAGAAAGAGGAAGAAAATAATATTTGTTTTTAATTCGGAAAAAATAATGCAAAAATTCAATAAATAATATATAGCATTATTCCATTCTCTCTCCTATTTTTTCCCCTCACGCTTTCCTTACTATTTTTTCTCATGCAAATCCAAGTTCTAAACATAGCCTTACAGGACCCAAAGATGTTATATGTGATACCGTACTTTTGCCAAACGACTCAAATTTTCATGCAGAAAACCAGTTTGCTTTCTCAGAAATTAAAAATCAAACAAAATTTAAAAGAAAGAGGATGACTCCATCATATATAGCAACTTTAAGCGCATACCTGATCATTAAACATAGCTGAATGTATCTGCCATCCCTGGTCATAGGTGGAACCCTGTAACCACATAAAACTCAACTGACATAGAGCACAGAGTAGAGAAACATAGAACCATTGATATATATATATATATTCATATTCATATCATTGTAACAGGAGTTTGTAATTTGCATATACCAGATGTTTTGCCTTCTTCTTTTTGGGTTTTACTGATGTTTCTGCTGAGTCATAAGACAACTGCTTGTCAAAGTCCCCAGCAGATTCAACCTCCATACTTTTTTGGATCTGGGATCCACCATGCAAAGTACCTTGGTCATCTTGAAAAGAGCTAGTATCTCCACTTGAAGCATCCGTCATTATTTGAACCTGTACACTTCCAGTAACTGCGGCACTAAAAGGAGTAATAACTCTAGGCCTAGAAGCAGTACGCATCCGTTTCGTAGGAATTGGACCAACACTCAGACTCGCATGTCTTTTTCCCATCAACATGGACTGTTGAGTTGTAGCATTGCAGTGCCCATAAGGAAAATCAGTTCCTGGCTCGTAGGATCGCGGTGTGTATGACTTCATCAAGTTCTTCCACTTTTTATGGTTTAATTTTGAAGACTTGCAACCCTCAATTGTACCATTCAAGAAATAATCGTACCTCACTCCTTCATCCTTGATGTGTGCATTCTCTGGAAGACCATATTCTGAAATTTGAAAAATTAAATAGCAAAAAGAAAAAAAATAATAAATAAGCATCATAGACCAAAATAGTTTAAGTTATACCTGCCACAGCATCGTAAGATGTCTCCACTTCCTCCTGCACGCTCCTTCCAGTTTTCTGAAAAAGTAAGCAAAAAAATAAATAAATTAGAAAGTCTGTCCCAGAAAAGGGGAAACATTTTAAAATAGTCACCGCAGAAATAATGTTGATGAAAAAAATAATATAACAATACCCCTCTGAAACAGTAAGCACATTTAAAGATAAAGAAAAGTGTCATAGAGGTCCCTTAGATTGGGTTATTTATGCCATTTGGTCCCTTACATTATAAATGGTGTCATTTAGTTCTTCAACTTTAAAAAAAATAGACCAATTAAGAACAAAATACATTATTTTAATGATTCTTTACTTAAAATATTATTTTCAAGGATTCAATTAAAAACAAACTACGTTATTTTAATATTTTTTATATTAAAATATTACTATAAAAATAATATTTTAATTAAAAAATCATTAAGATAATGTGTTTTTCTTTAATTGGCCTTTTTTTTCTAAAACTAACGGACTAAACGACATCACTTATAATCTAAGAAACCAAATGACCTAATCTAAGGACTTCTACGCCTCACTCCCTTAAAAACACAGTGGGAGCAAGCAAACATTACCTCACGCTGCATCACATGAGATTCAATAGATTTTCTATAGACTTCCATTGCACCAGAAGGAATCGTGTAAAACAATTTTTCCTGCCATGCCAAGAGTTCAACAAGTAGTATGTGATTTGTATGGACAGTTATAAATATGGTAGGACAAACACGAAACTATAAAATCAAAGTTTTCCCCTAAGATAGTAGTAATATAAATCTGAAGTAGTTGTTAACAAGAGTGATAAAGAGATGAAAGGCTAGATGCAATTTTTTTATAAGAAACAAAATTTCATTGGAAATATGAAAAGTTGCATCAAAAGAGTTGGACCAGTCGTCCAACTTGGGAAGGAAAACCTGAGAAAATGAGCTAGCTATTAAAGCGATCAACACAAAAACAATTATCCGCCCTTCTCCAATACAAAGTATATAGAATTTCTAGGTATTCCTTGAAACATAGAGGAATCAGATGACAAGAAACAACATTTTATATAACTAGCTTCCACAACTCTACCAAAGTTTCCTCTTTTATCTTCAAATATTATATATTTCCTCTCCGTCCAAGCTACCCAAAGAAAAGACAAGACTGACTTTCTCCAGATGCAAATTGATAAGTTACTAAAAATAAACGGACCAAGGAAATTTGGCTTTACCTCTGTGAGATCCGAGAAATTTTCATCCCAGGAGTTCTTCAAAATGCCACAATCGGATATCCTGTCAGGTGTTGTAGGGGCTTCTGCTTGGAGCAGACGACCAAGAGAACTGTTATATTTCAAACATCTCAATGCATAATCCTGCACAGAAAATGCAAGATTCTTTCTAGGATGCTGAGGCTCTACCTCTTTGCTTAGCTCCTGCTCATTACCATGATATTCATCAATAACACATACAATTTTCAGAGAAAAAGAAACATGTAAAAATGATATGGTATGGTACAAACTTTAATATTTCAAAGCAGGTTCCTTTTTATCTCCTACATATTATCTAACATATAATTACAGTATCAAGATAATACAGTATATCCGAAGTCAATCAAAATAAAAAAATTACAAAGCACTGAAATGAAAACAAAAGCAAAACAAATGAACACTTTCAATAATTAAAATATAGCTTTGAACACCATGCAAGGCAGCATAGCTGGTGAGAGTTTATTTATCTTGTTCACCTCCAGCTCCCATGTGTGTATATGTGTGTGGCTTCCAGTCCATGCACGCATGAACTATAGTACTAAACTCGACTTGCCCAACTTACCCAAAAAGGAAACAGTCCAAAACATCATAAATTATAAGTGGTCCATCCACATCTCTAAGGTTATATTTAATAAGAGAAATAGCAAGATCTATGAAACTTAAAGCATCATATAGAATCAACAGTCTGCAAATTGCAGTACTAATCCAATGATCTGTCTTGAAGCATAATTTCTACATCAAGTACCAATATAAAAAATAAATCTCACGCAAACCCCACCCATATGTGTATCCATACTAAGTTGACACTGCATTAATTGAAGCACTTCTCATAAAGTGAACCCTTTACCAATGGTCAAGAAGCCTCCCAAAGTAACTAGAATGAAGAACATAAAGTAAGCCCGAGTAAAAGAGCAGTACCATGTTAGATCCATCATTGGTGTGCTTGGAAACTTCACTCTTGTCAGTCCCTGTGGATGGAAGAAAAGTGTATTCACATTTTTCGGGACAAGATTTCAGATCATCACTATTTAAATTTTGCTCAGCTAAATGCCAAAACTGAATCACAGCCTTAGCCATGGCATGAGCCTTTGCCCTAAGCTTCCCACTTTGGTATTTTTGCTCCAATCTCAGCCTAGAATCTAAAGCTACCCTTCTACATATTTGAGAAGCAGCAGCTATCTTCCACAAGCGCTCCTATAAACAAATATAAAGGTAAAAATAGGAAAGCACAATGGCAGGAAACTGTATTATGTAGCCACAAATTAAGACCTGAGCAAAGTCCTTCGCCATCCATGCCATTTCCTCAAGGACCAAATCCCAATGAGATTTCCGTCGGTTCTCCGGGGTTAAAGAAGGAACAGATAATTCAGTAATTCTCCTACGTTTCACCTGTTTGATAGATTATTCCATCTACTTAAACCTCAAATTTGAAAATTAGTAATAAAAAAGGCCACGGGCAGTGAGAAAACTGAGGATTAATGGAAGGAGGAAATAATGAATAAAAACCTCTATAGTCTGAGCCTCTTCTAACATAGAGTCTTCATGAGCCTTATCTACCACTTCCAAGACATTGTCAAATACAGATTGGGGCTCAGACACTACCGTAGGATCTATAGCAGATAATTCAGCCACAGAAAGGTTGCCCCTGGAGATATCTTGAGGGTCCTGAAGTTTATCTGTGCAAATTACTTCCTTCTTGATGCTGGAATTATCATCCAGGACGTCTATTTTTCTACCATTAAAAGATACGGTATGGCCACTCTGTTGCACCCGCTTAGTGTTGGAATGAGACTTAATTTTATTATGCAATTCAGATCTAGTTGAATTTATATCTTCCTCCCCTATGAAAATAGGAAAGTCATTCTGACAAACAGATGAGTGGTTGTTATTAATAACACCACCACCATCAAGTGATTTATCACGTTTTTCTTGCACTATTTCCTCACGAACTTGTTTTGCTATCCCTTCAACCTCTAAAGTACGGTCCATGATATTTCCATCAGAATTGGGGTTTCTTAGGAAGTCACTGTCATTATGTACATCTAATCCTAGGCAAGGTTTGGTGCAGGAAGATTCGGAATCTAAATCTTTTGTGCCTACAGCTGCACAGCTCTTTTGAACTTCATTTAATACAGTTTTATTTACTCTTTTTAAATCGTTAAATCCCTTCTTCTGAACAGAGGCAGTTTCATTTTCAGAACTTTTCGTAGCTGCAGATGGTAGACATTCTTGACTGCCTGATACTAGCTGTTCCTTCTGCAAAACATCAGCTTCCGCAGAGAGGGTAAAAATAGGAATTAGCAGAGGATCAATTTGACATGGCTTACTAAGTTGGTCCTCTTCCAAATTTTCGGGAGTCGCAACATCCAATTGGGTTCCAGGCAGGCTACCATTGACTGATTCAGCGTTTATTTCTAGCTCCCATGCACTATCCAAGTCCTTAGTCAACTGCTTATCAGAAGCAAAAACTTTCAAAATCGTACCCCTGTTTGAATTCGTAGACTTCAGATTAGTAACAGAGGATACATTCAAGTCCTTTTTGCTATTTATCACAGATTTCATCTCATTAGTATCCTTTGGACAACCACAGATGGGTAAGGAGGATCCCTGAACAACACAATTCTGAGCAGCACCAGCAGAATTTGACCGAGCACCCTCACGGATTGGTCTGGACCTGTTCCTACGAGCATAAGGGCGGACAATAGCTGAATCTTCTGGTTCCTTGGTATCATGAGTCTCATACATATGTGAAGACTGTTCCAATGGGGCAACACTATTTCTTTTTGTAAAACGTAAAGATCTTTCTTCTTCAGGTAAATCATTGTCCCCGTAAAAGAGTGTGAGGTTATCACCACTATTGGGTTCACATCCAGTAGGAACCCCTGGCTTACCGATACTCTCAACCGAGTCCCCATGTGGTGATGCAGCAAGAGCAAAACTACCTTTTTGTTCACTGAGATGGTAAATAAAATAGGAGATAGGATAATAGAAAAATGATCAGCAACCGTGTTTGATAAATTAAAATTATCTTAATCAAGGACTCACAATAAACATATATACATAAAAACACACACATATAAGAAGAAAGAATTAGGAACCTTGTCACAAAGTGTTCTGGATTATGATTAGTGAGTGAAGTAGACTGGACACTGATGGATGCTGCAATACCAAATTTGAAGTCCAAGGGATTGCCACCCTAATAGTGAGAAGCATTTAAAATGATCACAAGTTACCTAAAGAAGTTTAAAAGAAAATATTGAGAATGTTAAGTTTCCACACCTTCTCAAGAAATTCCAGCTCCCTTCTCCTTTCCTCACGTACATCATTCTCCTGTCTGTTATCAAATACATTACATTTCACAATATACTTAACAAAGTATGAATTATATTTCCCCAAAAGTAGTTACTAGAAAGGAAAATCATAATGGAGACCACCGGACCTAAGTTCGGCTTGCGCCATCTCAATCGCTGCTCGGCATGGAGAGGTCTTCAAACCAATACCACCCCCGCCGTCAACAACTCCTCCCATGGAATCAACTTCACCATTTACTAAGAAAGCAGATCTTGAGCTACATCCACGCATTCCTACTTAATACCATAAAGTAATTTTTCCTTCCATCTAATTTGAAGAATAAAATAAAAGGAGGAATATCAGAAACACTAATACAAGGATCAAAAATTAATAAATAAAACTACAAATACTTATTAAAGTCTAATGCATAATGGGCCATATAGAAAAAGTAGTGTGCCATAAACAGCATGATAGTAGATCTCATCTCACCCCTTTGGGATGTCACAAATGCCAACTTGAATAAATAACACAAAGGATAAGTTGTTTGACATAGTGAAATATTAACTGGTCATACAAAGCATACAAACTGAAGAGGAAAAACATGAAGATCTTATGAAGATAGTAGAAAAATGAATGCCCCAGTGTTAGATTGGTAGGCACACCATCACCATAGAAACTGAAAAGGAAAAACTAGAAGATCTCATGAAGATAGCAGCAAAATGAATGCCCTGGTGTAGGATTGGTAGGCACACCATTTCACCAGTCTCAGCCCTGACTTCAATTTGTCACGGTCACTAATCAAACGCCAAAGGTAAGTGGACAAGCTATCCCAATAGATTCACATCCTCGTCTGAAATACATTACTTTGAGACTGACACGTAGCCATAATATAGAAAGATTTCCCCAAAGTAATGCTGTAAAAGGAAGCTATTTTAGATACCGAGACATTTTCTTCTAGCGAGATGGTCTAAGGTGTAAGCGTCAAACTTTACCTTTAAAAAACTTTGAAAACTGAATAAAAACAAATATTAATCCAATAAATAAATAAACATGGAAATAATAGCACACACAAATATATGGGATTGTAGCTCTATTCCTTAAATGTCAATTTAGACCTATCATATGCATCAACTATGATGGGAGCAGTGCACAAAACTAAAGAAAACTAAAGAAAAAAATGTTGAGCTGTAAAGAAGATGAAGCTATAGACTTAAAATAAAAAGGAGGAAATAGAAATATAAATATAAATACAAATAGTCAAATAGGAGGAAAATGTTTCTTGCAAGCAACTTAATAATTGCTAAAATTTCGTGGTGCAAAGGCAATAGAAAAGTAAGGTGAGTGGTGGAGGAAGACTGAAAAATGTAAAGGAAACAACCATAACTATGTTCATAAAATTATGGGATTCTTCCTTTTGTTTATTTTTTTTTAATTTCCAACTTTTAACTTTTAAAATTTTAATGAAATTGAATCAAGAAATTTTAGGTAACCCATGAAACAAAGCGATTAAGGCTATAGCCTCTATGGCCTCGAGGAGTGAAAGCCTTAAGGCATGGGCCTCGTACCGAAAAGGGGTACCACATGAGACTATAGTCTCAGAAATATTGTTTTTAAGCTTCATATCGAGACAAGCTTCAAAATAGCCTTTTACATCAATGCCCCAAAATAACTAAAATGCATTTAAGCCATTGCAAAACTAAGGTCTGATATGAAATAAAATAAATATAATATAATATCAATTTCAACAGGTTCTTTGGAATGTCAAAAGAGCCTATAGATCCCTAGGCGGTTACAAAAGATGGAAGGAGTCCATTAATCTAGTGATCTATCAATGAAACAGGATAGTAACTAAAATAACAAGTAGCATTAGCAGGACTTACATTTAGGATGTGGGGAAAAGTAACGATGTTAAATAAAATATTGGAATACAAAAGGTACCCTCAAAAAAATGCAAGTCCACTTAGTGTCCTCCACAGAAAAAGCATAACATAAACAATAAAGAATACTTTTGCATAATAGCACTTCCCAAATGTTTTTTTTTCTATTATTTAGAGATTGCATAGTTAAAATAGAGTTTAGTTGTATATTCAGTTCCTGATTATGAGGGATATTTTTCTGATTTTATTTGATTTCCTTAGTATCAATATTGTACTATAAAAGAAGAGGCCGCGTATAATTTTAATATACAAGAAATAAAAAATATTTTTCTCATTCATTCAGTTTATATGGTATCAAAGCCAGATTGCTCTAATCCTACAACAATAGCTGAAGTCAATAATAATAGCACAGAATCTATTTTATCTAAGAAAGAAACGGAAGAAATATTCACTATGAGTTCAAGACTCAATAATTCATCCATTCAACTCACAGTCAAAAAGTTCAACGACAAAAATTACCGTGAATGGGCACAGTCTATTAAAATGGTAATCGATGGCAAAGGAAAATTGGGTAACCACAATAAACCAACGTCTATCCAACCCATCAGCCATCAAAAGTGGAAATCAAAAAACTCGATGTCAATAGCTTGGCTTGTACACTCCATGTGGCCTCCAATTGGGAAAAAATCTCTTTCTGTCCATGACGAAGGATATTTGGGACACTGTTCATGATACGTACTCAGACACCAAAAACTTTTCTTAGATATTTGAAATCAAAACCCAACTATGGCAGATGAAACAAGAGAAGAAAGATGTGGCTAAGTACTATATGTAGATGGTGACACTGTGGCAAGAGCTTAATTCAAGCACAGATGAAAACTGGGAATGCCAAGGTGATGCTATTCGGTACAAATCGAAGCTAGAGTGAAAAAGTCTTCAAGTTCTTCACTGGGCTTAACTGCGAACTCGACAACATGAGAGGTCAGATCCTTGATCAACGACCCCTGCCATCCACTAGTGAGGTATTTTCAGAAGTCCATCGCGAAGAAGGACAACAAACTATGATGATGAGAGAGATAGGGGTCACCTATTGGATCAGCCCTTAATACTCGTGGGTCTATTAGGCCTGAGTGTGGGCTTTTACGTGGATTTGGTATGTTTAATGGGTCTAGGCCTGTTGGGCCGGTTGATGTTGTTGGATCTAGACCTGAAATTTTTGGATTTATATCACATGGGCCTCAAACTAGTAATAATCAAATTCCACATAAAAGACACCTTTGGTGTGAACATTGTCGGAAAAATGGACACACAAAATATATATGTTGGGAAATACATAGAAAACCTGTGCATTGAAAACCAAGACAATACAACAATAATAAAAGTCGTGGTTATCAAGCCACTACTGACTATCAAACCTACAAATTACACAAAGAAAAGCACACCTCGAGTGGAACTTTCAACTCATAACAAATGAAACAACTCTATAAAATGTTCTCTTGCTTCCGAAAATCAAGTCAATCTTTCACATATGTTCCTTCTCGTTCACTAGCACATAAAGGTAATTTTCCAAAAACCTTAAGTACCACCTCTCGGATTCAAACTCCTTAGATTACTAATTATTGTGCTTCAAATCACATGACTGATGCGTATAATCTTTTTTCATCGTATTTTCCTTGTCCTAGAAATCTTAAAGTATAAATTATAGATGGGACTCTCTCACCTATTGCAAGAAAAGGGAGTATAATATTTTTAATTCTATAACTCTTGAATATGTACTTTATGTTCCTAAGTTGTCGTGCAATTTATTGTTTATTAGTCAATTGAAAAAAAATTCCAATTCCTTCGCTAAATTTGCCCCCTTGTCGTGTATTTTTCAGGACCTATCATCGAGTAAGACAATTGAAAGTGCTAAAGAATGTGAGGGACTCTACTACTTTAAGGAGTCCAATGTGAATGGACCGTGTCAAATTGTAAATTGTGGTTCTACATCTTTTCCTAAGGATAGTGAAATTTTATTATGACATTTTAGAATGGGTCATCCCATTTTTTAATATTTGAAACAGTTATTTCCTTCTATTATTTCGAATAAAAAATTATCTTATTTACAGTGTAAAACTTGTGAACTTACAAAACATCAACGTACCTCTTTCTCGAAACACAAACATATACCATCTACACCATTTACCGTAATTCACAATGATTTATAGGATCCTTCTTGTACTCTGAATCGTACCCACACAAAGTGGTTTGTAACCTTTATTGACGACCATAACCGAGTATGTTGGGTTTATTTATTAAAAGCAAAACTAATGTTCGTACTTCGAATAAAAAATTATCTTATTTACGGTGTAAAACTTGTGAACTTACAAAACATCAACGTACCTCTTTCTCGAAACACAAACATATACCATCTACACCATTTACCGTAATTCACAATGATTTATAGGATCCTTCTTGTACTCTGAATCGTACCCATACAAAGTGGTTTGTAACCTTTATTGACGACCATAACCGAGTATGTTGGGTTTATTTATTAAAAGCAAAACTAATGTTCGTATTGTGTTTATCAATTTTCACTCCATAATTCCAAACACAAATTCAAATTTTTCATACTGATAATGATATGGAATATTTCAATGCCACTTTGGGAAACTATCTCCACAACCATAGGATAACTCACAAAAGTTCTTGTGTCGACACTCCTCAACAAAATGGAGTTACTGAACGGAGAAATATACCTTGTGGAAGTTGCACGTGCCATAATGTTTACCACTAATGAGCCAAAAATGTTTTGGGACAATGCAATTTTGAAATCTGTCTATCTTATAAATAGAATGCCTAACTATGTTCTGTCCTTTGAAACACCTCTCAACAAACTAAAACATTAATTTTCTGCTTCTCATATTATGTCTGAGTTATCCCTCAAAGTGGTTTGGTTGCACCGCATTTGTGCATATTCAACTTCATAATCGAAGTAAACTTAATCCTAGAGCACTCAATTATCTGTTTCTTGGATATTCTCCAACTTAAAAAAGATATAAGTGTTATGATCCCATCTACAAAAAGAATCTACACTAATTTTGATGTCACATTTTTTGAAAACAGATTTTTTTTCACAAACCTTCTCTTCAAGAGAAAAATGTCAGTGAAAAAGCTCAATTGTTTACCCTTGGTCTTTCCTTTCCAAAGAATAAGAATGTTTCAAACACTAACCCTTAATCGACCACATCATATCATTATAATGTGCCATTTACATAAAGAAACTTGAACTCAAAGGAAGATGCTAGTGCAAAAAAAATACTTACTCATTCGCAGAGGCCATATTCAAAATACAAGGAGAATCTCATACTTGAAACACTAAGAAAGTCTGACCTAGTGATAGCTCCAAGTATTCTTGGGACTCCATCAAACATAGGTAATCTTGAAACTAATTATATACCTATTGTAATAAAAAAACAATGCTACTCTTGTACTCTCCACTCTATATCAAAATTTGGATCTTCAATACTTTGTCTCCTAAATCCATGTTTTTACTCCTAACCTTGATAGAGTAACAATTCCAAAGAACATTGAAAAGGCATGGGAAATTTCCAAGTGAAGAGAAGCAGTAATGGAAGAATTGTGGGTTTGAAAAAGAATGAAACATGGAATGTGGTGAGTTTGCCACAAGGAAAACAACTTTTCGATTGCAAATGGGTATTTATAGTGAGATATAATGCCCATGGGACAGTCGAATGTTACAATGCTTGTCTAATGGTCAAAGGGCTTACTCAAACCAAAGGAAATTCGTTTAGATGCGATATACAAAATACTCAGATACCTCAAAGGCTCTTCAAAAAAAAAGATTATTCTTTAAGAAAATTGAAGTTTATGAGATAGAAATATATACAGATGCAGATTGGACAGATTCAATTGAGCATCAAAGGTCTACTACTAGATATTGCACCTTTCTCCTAATAACTTGGAGTAGTAAGAAACAAAATGTGATAGCTGGAAGCAGCACCAAAACTGAATTTTGAGTAGTTGCGCAAGGGATATGTAAAGGATTATGATTAAGGAAACTCTTGGAAGAACTACAAATGCAAATAAAGTTCCCATTCAAGATCTATTATGACAACAAAGCTGCCATTATTATTTCTCTCAATCATTTCAACATGACCGAACCAAACATATAGAAGTGAATAGACACTTTATCAAAGAAAAAGTTGAAGACGGAATTATTTGCATGAACTACGTCCCCACAAAAGAGTAAACAGTAGATATCTTCACCAAAGGACTTCCTCAATAAGGTTTCGACAATTTCATTTACAAGTTGGACATGATCGATATTTACGATCCAACTTGAGTGGGAATATTGAAATCCCGAATCCTTTGGGATTTTTTTCCCTATGATTTAGAGATTAAGTTGCATGGTTAAAATAGAGATTAGCTGTATAATCAGTTCTTGATTATTAGAGATATGTTTCTGATTTTATTTGATTTCCTTAGTATCAATATTGCACTATAAAAGCAGAGGCCTTGTATAGTTTTATATACAAGAAATAAGAAATATTTTTCTCATTCATTCAGTTTACACACTTTTTAACCTTCTAGTAAGAAATTATTTTCGTTTTGCTGTCATCTAATGCAAAAAAAAAACTATCTTCTTCAACTCAATCTAAAAAGCCAAAGGGTACGGATTAAATATGCGCCCAAAGGGTTTTTCAGGTGCAGCAAAGCAGCCACCTTTGAATAAGATCAGATTGAAATAGAAAGCCAAGAATTTTAGACCACTAGTATAAAAAGTTTGAGTTTGTGTGGTGGGATATTCAAGAATCAAAAAGTAAATTAAATAGAAGGAAGTATAGTCTGTCCAAAAGCAAAGAGCAATAACAGTGCGCATGTGAATTAATAATTTATATCAGAATCAATGAATAAGTACTCCATATTATTTCAGGTAACGTGGTAATAAGCAAAAATTGCATGCAAAATCTTGGCGCCAATATAACACTACGAATTTTGCATGGGAAAATTTAAACGAAGGGGCTAGCGTTGATGAATCACTGGCATACTGACGCAACAACACACTACTCGAAGATACCAACTCGGTGCCATGATTAATTAATGCACTAAAATCCCATTAAAACAATATGCCTTCATAATTACGAGCGCATAAACCCGCAAGAATTCAATAACAATGTATGATATATAATCACTGAACCAAAACAAACTAATGCCCCAATGAATTAGGCCCGAATTCCATCGAACATGGAACGAATGACAGAGTTGCAATTTCTAGGGTTTCGAATGTCCCCAACATAAACAATAGAAACAACGAATCACCTGAAATTAAGAGCACTATTTTAAATTAGGAGCTAGTGCACGACAGTGAGGCCACTAAAAACTTCAAGTTAACCCAAATTCCGGTCAGCTAGGATTTTGAATGATGAATACGTTCTTCAACGGAACAAGACCAAATTTGCCCTAGAACACAACACTTCTCCCCAAATGTGAGCCATGAAAACGTTATTAAGCGTCCATTTGAAACTCTATCAACTTCTATATACTTGTCTCTGTAATTTATGTTTCTAGGTTTTGGTATTTTTCGCTAGGTTGAGGGTCTATGCGACCTCTGCGAGTAGTGGGCTGGGCATGGAAAAGAAGATGTAGAAGAGGGCTTTGAGAAAAATGGACGTTCTATTTGCTTTTTGTTTTTTTTTTCCCTTCAATTCCTTAAAAAATTTCAGGTTTATTTGTTTTTTGTATTTTGTTTCATTTTATTTCACTTCAATCTTGCAAGATTTAAAATGCAAATGTAGATTAAAATGGCAAGAATTAAATTTTATGAAAAATATTTACTTTGTCGCGTTTATCAATGAGAATTTTGTCTACTAAACAAAAAAAAATCAATCGATGAGAATTTTGAACCATCTATAAAAATTCTAAAAAATATTATCAACTTTATGAAAATAATTATATGTATATAATAAAGTTATATATATTATTAATAGATCTATCGATTCATCAAAAATTTATAAATTAAATATTTAAATTATTTAAATTATTAATTAATAATATTATAAATAGATAAATTTTAATTATACTTAATACAAGTTAAATTATAAATAAAGGTAAGAAAGGAAATACAAAATAATTTATATAAAAAATATGAAAGAAAAAAATTAAAAAATATTATCTTAAAGTTTAGAAAATAATATTTTAATTTAACATACAAAAATTATAATTAAATAAAGTTAAAACTAAATCTGCGTAGAAAAGACAAAATATATAATTTAATAAAAACAATACTATGTGAATAGTTTAACAGTAATGTTATAACAAAATTTATAATATTTATAATACTTTGATTAAAAAATGATATTTTTTATATTATTTAAATATTTTTAATATTTTTATCAAATAAAAAAATATCATATATTGATATTAAAGTGTTTAGAACCAAGACGTACATGTGCTAGCTTAAATGATTAAAGTTTGCTAAAAAAAATACACATGTCATAAAAATAGTAAATCTAGAAATGCACACACATGATTCACCCGATGGTTTTTGGGTTTGAATCACTTTTCTTATTTCAAATCTCTGTTACATTTGATTCATAAAAAAATTAAAAATTTATTTATTATAAATTATAATATTATTATAATTAATATATTAATTAATTATAAATTTACAAATATATCTAACTAATTAAATTAATGATTATATTACATTTGAAACTATCCAAAACTAAATAAAATTATAAATAAGAGAAATTGTATTATACTTTTTGTAATAATCTTTAATTTTATTGGTATTCTATATTTTAGTTTTCTTATTATTATTTTTATGAATTTAATCCATTTATTTTAAAATTTTCAACTTTGATATTCTTAGTTTTTTATCTTATAATTTAGTATATTTATTTTTTTAAATTCACAATTTTAATTTAAAATTTAAGACAAATTAAATTTTAAAAATATAAAAAAATAAAAAACATTAAAATCAAAATAAAAAATTAAAAAATAAATTGACTAAATTGTAAGGAAAAAATAATAACCAATATATATAATGTATAAAAATTCAAGTACTATTTGTATAGCACACCTTACTTTTTATCGATTAATATAAATCTATATCTATATCTATAATGTAATAAAAGTCTAAATAATACTTCAAATAATTTTAAATGAAAATGTTATTATACTTCAAAATAATTACATTTCTTATTTGACAATTTTTAATAAATTGTTGAATCACCTCTTGTTGAGAATCTTTTTTCATTAAATAAGAATTCTAATACAATCTATTTTAAGTAATAATTTATACAATATTTTATTACCAAAATATATAATATTCTATTATCTAAATATACAATATTTTGTTTATATATTTTAGATAAGAATATACAATATTCTATTACATAAATATACAACATTTTGTTTATCTATTTTAGGTAATAATATATATACAACTAATATATTAATTATGGTCAAGTAAATCTTGTAATCATGTCCATAATCTCTAACATTGATATCCCCTCAAATTGATATTGGACGATCAAAAAGCATCAATTTATCAACAAGAAATTGATGTCGATGTCGGGAGAGAGCCTTAGTAAACATATTAGTAGTCTGGACATCGGTGATAATATGAGGCAGAAAGATGACGTGTGCATCATATGTTTCACGAATAAAGTGACAATCCACTTCAATGTGCTTAGTGCGCTCATGAAATATTGGGTTAGCAGTAATTTGAATAACATTAGTATTATCCGCATGAAATGGAGTATACTCAGGTTGTGGAAACCTAAGCTCAGCCAACAGTCCTTGAAGCCAAACAATCTCAGAACATGAAGAAGACATAGCACGATACTCAGACTCAGTAGAGGACTTCGACACATGATCTTGCTTCTTACTTTTCCAAGAAACAAGAGAAGGCACTAAGAAACATACACCAATTAGTAATTGATCGTCGAGTATCAGAACCACCAGCCCAATCAGCATCACTATATGCAACTAGATGAATAGAAGAGTGCACAAGGAAGAAAAGACCGCGGGTGGAAGTGCCTTGCAAATAGCAAATAATGCGACGGACAGTAGCCAGGTAGAGGTGCTTAGATGCTTAAATAAAATGACTAACTTGTTAAACAATAAAGGAAATATTAGGCTGAGTGATAGTCAGATAGTTCAGGCTCCCCACCAATTGTCTATATAAAGAAGGATCAGAGACAAAATCTCCCTTATCACGACGATATTTAACATTAACTTCTAAGAGAGTCTCAATAGAATGACCATCCTAAAGGCCAGCCAAAGTAATTAATTCCTAGGTGTACTTAATGCTGGTGTAAGAAAATACCAGTTGAGGTAGAGTGCACCTCAAGGCCTAAAAAATATTGTAACAGACCTAAGTCCTTCATATGAAAGGAACCCTGAAGGCGTTCCTAAAGCTGAGAAATCAATGCAGAGTCAGTCCCTATAATAATAATATCATTAACATATACCAGAAGAAAAATGATTCCCTTAACAGTCTTGTAAAGAAACAAAAAGGAATAATACTGACTCTGAACAAAGGAGAAGCTAAGAAGGGTAGATCGAAACTTATCAAACCAAGCACGTGGAGCCTATTTTAAACCATAGAGTTATCGTTTTAGCTTACAAACATTGGTAGAGGGTGTAGAAAACAACCCTAATGGTGGAGTCATAAAAATTTCTTCCTTAAGGTCCTCATGCAAAAAGGCATTCTTAACATCCATTTGTCACAATGGCCAACCCTTGGATGTAGCAATAGGATGAACAAGTCACACCGTCGTCATATTTGCTACAAGGGTAAATGTCCCATCATAATCGACCACGTACTCCTATACCGAGTGCCACCAATCATGCCTTACATATGTCAAGTGAGCCATCAGACCGCATCTTAATGGAATATACCCATTTAAAACCAATAGTCTTAACACTATTAGGACATGGAACAATATCCCAAGTATGATTCTCTTGAAGAGCTTGAAATTATTCTTGCATAGCTTTCACCTAATATGCATGTTTAGCTACTTGAGAATAAGAGGTAGGAATTGTAGTATTAGCTAAATTGGAAAAGAAACCACACCTATCAGGAGGATGAATAGTACGAGAAGATCTCCGAGGAGCCACTGAAGCAGGCACCAGATCAGGGCTGGGAAGGATTTGTGATCATCGGGGTCGTCGTCATTGATAGACAATATTAGGTTTAAAACGCTCAATTGATAAAGATATATCATTAAAGCTAGGAAGAATGACACCATGAAAAAGGGAAACATGTTGTTGAAATAGTACTCATGTTCAAAGAAAATCACATTTTTAAAAGTACGCAGATGATTAGTAACAACATCATAACATAAAAATCCCTTATGAGTTATGTTATAACCTATAAAAGCACACTATATTGATTGAATTGTAAGCTTGTGACGCTCATGAGGAGGCAAGTGAATAAAGCAAACACATCCAAACATGTGTAGCATATGATAATTTGGATGCATACCAAAAAGACGATAGTAGTGAGTATCAAAATTCAATTGTTGAGAAGGTAGAAGATTAATCAGATAAACTGTAGTAGACAAAGCTTCCACCTAAAATTTAGGCAAAACTGAAGACTCTAAGAGTAACGTTCAAACCATATCCAACAAGTGATAGTTTTTACGTTCAGCCACCCCATTTTGTTGAGGTGTATAAGGACAGGATCATTGAGATACAATGCTTTTATGTTGCAAAAAGACTTGAAAGTAATACGACATATATTCGTCACCATTATCAGATCGCAAAACCTTAATATAAATGAAAAATTATGGCTCGATATAATCCACAAAAGTTTGAAAAATAGTGAACACCTCAGATTTTGAACGTAGAAAATATATCTATGTGAAATGACTATAGTCATCAATGAACGTTACAAAATATTTATATTGCACATGTGAAATGATAGAAGTAATGCCCTAAACATCACTGTATATAATCTTAAAACATGTATCAGCACGACCACCATAAGTAGAGAAAGGTAAAGTTTTACTTTTCCCTAGTTTACAAGTAGAGCAATCAAAAAGCAACCAATGAGTATAACACTTATCTTTATTACCAAGAAAACCATGTTTCATCAAATTAGACAAAATCACATTATTTGGATTACCTAATCATCTATGCCAAATGTTAGCCTTATTTTCAACAGTAATAGAAGCTAAAGACAAAGTTCGAGGAATAGTAAATTGCAATAGAAAAAATCTTCCCACTTTAGGCCCCTTCGCGATTACCTTCCCTGACACCCGATCCTACACAACACAACCACTATAAAGAGAAATGTATATCATAGCTATTATCCACGATCTGAACAACAGAAATTAAACTAGTAGATAACCCAATAGAGACAAATACATGATGAAAAAAAGGTCAAATATCATAAATGATTGTGATTGGAAGATTACTTCCATTAGTAACCTGAATATTTTCTATACTAGTATACTTTTGTAGATTATGTAACAAATTAGGGGAGCTAATCATGTTCTTGGATGCTCTAGAATCAACAAACCAAGGAGGAGAAATAGTCTTACCTTGGCCTTGAAGTCTAAGGGCAAAAAATGCTAAGATAATAATCTATTGGACCATTTCTTGAGTAACGATAGGCTCAGTTGTGTTAGCAGTTGTAGATGTAGGACCAATAATGTTAGGAGCTAGAATAGCAGCTTGAAAAGCTTGTACTCGTCGATTTTATAGACATGTATGACATTCCTTGATAATGTGTCCATTTTGCTTATAATAATTGCATAATTTATTGCCACAATTGCGGGAAATATGTCCAAACTCCTTGCAACTATAGCACTACATTTGTACCTTTCCTCGATTTCTCCCTTGAGTGGCATAAGCAACATTGACAACTTCATACGTTTCCCTGGATGCACCTATAATAGCTTGTGTAGTCATTCTCTATTCCTCGACCAACAATTTACCAAGATATACATCTAAATAAGGAATTGGATTTGTATTTATTAATCCAGCTCTAACAACTTCAAATTCTGGTCTTAGTTTCATCAAAAACTAATCACGTCTACTAACTTTATGAATTTCCTAAAGGCTATCTAAGGCCTTTTAGGTACCTTCATGTAGATAATACTAGAATATTCGGTCCATAGATTAAGAAATCTAGAATAATACTACTCAATGAAGAGATTACCTTGGCTAAAGGTACTAATCTCGAGTTCTAGTTGAAATCGCCTCTAAGTATTATCTTGATGATATATGCGCTTTAGATAATCCTACATCTCTTTAGCCGTACCAAAAGAGTGTAAATTGTTCATCATATGAACTTCAATAGATCCTAAAATCCAAGAGATAATTTGAGCATCCTTTGCCTCCTATTGGCTAAGTTCCTTACTATCTCTAGGCGTAGGAGAAGACCCATCAATGTGACCCAAAGCTCATTTCCTTTCAAAAACATTTTGAATTGGAATTCTTATGCCGCATAATTATGTCCTGTAAATTTGATAGCCAAGGTTTATGTAGATATTCTTCCCAAAACAAATATTAATGTAAAGTTATCAACCACATGTTGGTTAACCTAGAATCTCAAAATGAAGATGTTGATAAGAAATTTATCAACCCCAAAATCAGAAACAGGAGCAAAAATTCAAAAACTAAAGCAAAACTGGAAGAAAAATGAAAATTCAGCCATGGATTCAAAAGGTAGGCTCTCATACCATGACAATTTTTAATAAATGACTGAATCACCTCTTCTTAAAGATTCTTTTTATTAAATAAGAATTCATGTACAATCCATTTTATGTAAGAATATATACAATATTTTGTTTATATATTTTAAGAATATACAATATTTTATTTATTTTAGGTAATAATATATACACATATAATACACTAATTATTGTAAAGTAAATCTTGTAATCTTATCAATAATCTTTACCATTAATATTATTTTTATATTTTAAAGTAACACTTAAAAATAAATTTGGATAAAAATACCCTTATACTTTAAATAATAACATAACTTATCCTTTATATTTTGTTTTAAAATTTTGGAAAAATATTTAAGCTAAACACCTTCCATAAAAAAATAAAAAAAACACTTTTATATTATTAAGATGTTCAAATTTAATTAACAATGTTTATAAATATATGAGACTAATTGATTAAAAAATTTATGATTGTTTTTTCTTCTTTATTTACTAGTTATTTTGTAGAATTTTTTTTTCTTTGTTTCATTTTTAATATAATTTATGTGTGATGTTCCTATTTTTAGTTAGTATATTATTTAAAGTTAAAAACAATAAGAACTAAATCAACTTGTTAAATCGAACTATTCTAATATAAATTTATTATCGATGATTTTATTTAATTCTTCATTCCAAATATCAAATATTATCAATGATTGGATCACTTTACCATCATAAAAATCAATGAAACAAATTTAATTCATTGCTAATAAACATTTTATATTTTATTTACTCCTAAATTTTAGTTTGTATTTTTGCACATTATACTCATATTATACCGTATGAATTAATTAAAAATATTTCTATTTTTTAAATAATTTTCAAACCTAGATAAACATAGTCGTACCTTTTGTTAGCATGAGTCATACTTATCGTATTTATGTAAATATTTTGGAATATTCTTTAATCTGTGATATTTTATAATATTTGTAGTATTATTATATTTACTATTTTCCTTTGAAATAATACTTGTTTATTATGCAAGATTGTAATCTTTATATACTTTCTATTTATGAGGTGAATAAACATTTATTTATTGAGTCAAAATTATCTCTTGTTTTTTATTATAATTAACTCATTGTTCTTTGATTTTTGTTCTTTGTACTTGGGTTTGTCCCTTGCTTTTTTGATCATTTCATTATTATTGCCTTTTTATATTTCCAAACACTTTGTTGATTTTATTTCCACTACATATTCACCATGATTAAAGATTAAGAAGTTTTGACCATGGTCAAGCAAGATGGAGATGCTAAGACTTCTCGTGGTTCCAACTAAATTTCTATCTCCATTAAAGATGATTTAATTGGAAGTCAGAGAGATGTCAAGCTCAATGGCTTTAATTATTGAACCTGGAAGAAGATGATTGAGGCTCACCTCCGTAGAATTCATAAGGTGGGCTATGTTGATGGTTTAATTACTAAACCACCAATTGAAGCCAACAATTGTTCAAAATGGAAGATTGTAAATGGCTCGACAACCTTTATTCTTTACAAAAATGTGATTGAATATGTTTCATAGATGATTATAGAATGTAATACAGTTGAAGAAATTTGAGAAAGCCTCAAGTAGATCTACTTTAAAGGAATGGATTTTGCCAAGGTTTATGAGTTAAGCACTCAAGCCTTCCATATGACTCCATATGCGAAACCAGTTGCCATGTATTTTCAAAACTAAAGGGGATTTGGCAAGAAATTAATCAAATTCATTGCATCCATGTCACATGAAATGCCCGAATAATGTCAAGATCTATAAGGTGAAGTAGGATTTCATGATGGTTCATGTTTTTTTTGTCCTAGATCCAACATTTGAGAATGCAAGGAGCAAATTGCTTCATCAGAATACTACACCAACCTTACAGCAAGCCTTTACTTATATTTGCAAAGATGAGACTCAAAGGTCTAGAACTAGAGCAATTACTTTAGAAGTTGTAGGTTTTGCAATACAATCAAAACCATTAAATCCCTCAAGCAATCAACCTCCTTCTTCTTTACATCCCTCTCTGCAAGGTTCTCTTCCCATATTCTTCTTAAATCTAAACTATATCTATTACAAGAATCTAGGCCATATCAAAGAAAATTGTTACAAGTTGGTTATTTTTCCAATACGCTACTTTGATAGGTCCCGACATCAGGACAATAAACCCAAGGGAAAGGTTGTTGTTCATCTTATTCAAGACGAAGATTACTATGTTGTGATAGAACCCAATCAAAATAAATTGTTACTGCATCAATATGTCGTGGTAGTAATGGTAAGATTGGATTTGCTTTAAAAACTAGTTTTATTGGTGGCAATACTTGGAAAATTGATTCTAAATAATCTGACTATATAACATATGATCTTAGTTTCTTTCCTTTTCTTAATCTAACTTTTATTTTATTGGTTGTGAATGCCAATGGTGATTTTTTCCTATTTTAGTCATAGCATCTGCTCATCTCACCCCTTTTATGATACTACATAATGTTCTTTATATCCCTGATCTTTCCTATTATCTCATATCTATGCCTTAAATTAACATTTAATCTCGATGTTTTGTAATAGTTTTTCCTTTATATGTGATTTTTTAGGACCTTCTCACTAGGTAAATAATCGACAAGAGTTATCTCAAGGGTTGACTATTTCATTTGGATTCCATATTCGTCAGAATGAAGAGAAAATGGTCCAAGTAGCCTTGATTTCGACTAGGGTTACTAATAAAGTTAAAGAATTATGGCTATGGAATTTGAGATTTGGTTGTGAAAAAAAATATTGCCTAGATCATCTCTCTAATATTTGGTATTAATTAAGATTTTGCCTCAAGGATCCATCAACAGATTCTAGAGCAAAGCAAGATTGAACTTTCCTAACCCAGTTAATTCAACTCATTCTTTTCATAGGCAAAATAGAGTAGAGAAAAATTTACTATATGCTTAATTATTTTCAAGGACAAAGATTTAAATCAAAATACCCACAAAACTTTGACTAACAAAATAGCAGATTTTGAAAAAAATTCTCAAAACCATCATCAATCACAAATTTCAGTGTCATAGTGAATTCAATCATACTCAAATACATGCTTGATAAAATAATTCAACAACTCAAGACTATAAGAGTTGACACCCCTAAACTTAAACTAAACAATATCCTCATTATAAATTTAAAAGTGAGAGAGATTGAAAAAATGAAAAGAACTTCCCTGGTTTTATGGTGGATCCACATTAGTTAGTAATTTTTAGCTCTTTATTCCTGCAAAATAAATCAACATTAAAATCCAAATTATTCAAATAGATAATAATAAAATAAAAGAACAAAAGAAATTTTTATAGGCTACCTCTCATAAGCGCTTATTTTATAGTCTATAGCCAAACTTTTCAATCTTCATCAATTAGGATTTCGAAAAAGAATAAATGCACAATTCCTCTTCACTTATTCTCCATAATAGTGCTTCTATCTCTGACTATTAACTCTATATATATTCCCTGCCTTGTTCTTCAAGTCTATTGCTCCAAAAGTGAAAACTTTGTCAATTGTATAAGGACCTGTCCATCTTGATCTTAACTTGCTCGGGAAGAGTTTTAGTCGTGAATTGAAAAGCAAAACCTGTTGTCCTGGAGCAAACTCACGCCTAAGAATCTATTTGTCATGCCACTTCTTTGTCCGTTCTTTGTAGATCTTTGTATTTTCATACGCATCATTTCAAAACTCATCCATCTCATTCAATTGAAGAATTCATTTTTCCCCTATTGCCTTCAAATCAAAATTAAACTTCTTTACAACTCGATAAGCCTTATGCTCCAACAGGGAGATGATATGATTTTCCAAACACTAATCGATAAGGAGACATCCTGATAGGTGTTTTAAAAGCTGTACGGTGTGCCCACAAAGCATCATTAAGCTTCTTTGCCCAATCCTTTATATTGGTGTTAACCGTCTTCTCAAGGATATTCTTGATTTCTCGATTTGAAATCTTAGTTTAGACATTAGTTTAAGGATGATAGGCAAGTTCTATCTTGTGTTTCACATCATATTTAGATTGAAGGTTGTCGAACAACTTGTTACAAAAATGAGTCCCTTCATCACTAATAATAGCTCGTGGAGTGCCAAATCTTGTGAATATGTTATTGTGTAGAAATTTGAGCACTACATTTGCATCATTTGTTGTTATAGCAATTGCCTCCAACCACTTTGACACATAATTAACTGCTAATAAGATATAAACAAAGCCAAAAGAGGGAGGAAAATGACCCATAAAATCAACTCCTCAAAATAAAATAACTCAACCTCTAAGAGATAGAGGCATTGGAGAAGTGCTATAAGTGTTTGCATCCATCTATACTAAAGGTTTATGTTACAATTATGTCACCTTTTAATGAGGATGCTTGTTATTTTCTCCCACCAATCTTACACTTTAGGAGGAGAAAAACACTTTTTTGGAAGAGAAGTCTTATGGGATTAAAATTCAACAAATTAAAGATGATGTTTGTGTAATCTTAGGTCCAATAATCGATCAAAAAAATGCCAGTAATCAATCGCCGGACAATTTCAAAGAAGAAGTATCCAAATGATCAATCGTTCTATTCCTGACAATGATTGCTAGCAGATTAGAGCATAATGTTCAAAATTTAGATGTCCAAGAAGGCCAAACTCCTCTATCTCTCTTAGATATAGATAGCCCTTATCAACCAATCCCTGAGCATTCCAATCTTAAGGTTAGTGTTGTTTCTTCTAACTCAGATAATGGTAATAATGTGTGTTTTGTCTATTAGGTCTATTTGTGGTAAACCACCTTGTCGATATGAACCAAGTTTAAATGTTAAGTCTAAGTATGTTATAGGTAAATTTATGCCCATCTATCAGTTTTCCAAATCATATGCTTCTTTTGTGAATCAAATATCCTCCATATGTCTTTCTAATAAAGTGTAGGATGCTCTTAAGGTTCCCAAATGGTCTCAAGCCATATATGAAGAGATAGAGGCATCGGAGGAGAATAATACTTGAGAGTTAGTGCCACCTATATAGGAAAAGAGAGATGTTGGATGTAGATAGGTGTTCATTGTTAAACATAATGCAAATGGTTCAGTGAATAGATAAAAGGCAAGCCTTGTTACAAAAGGATATACTTAAACATATGAAATGGATTATGGGAAGACCTTTTCTCTAGCAGTAAATATTAATACCATTCGAGTGTTGATGTCCCTAATAGATAATCTAGATTGGCCTTTGCAATAGTTTAATGTAAAGAATGTCTTTTTATAGAGAAAGATATCTCAAGAAGTCTATATGAATCTACCACCAGGATATGAAGCAAACACAGGATGAAGATTTGTGTGTAAGTTGAATAAGTTCTTATATGGACTCAAACAATTACCATGAATTTGGTTTAGAAGATTCTCTCAAGCTATGTGTCATTTTGGGTACAAAAAGAGCAACTCTGACCATACATTGTTTCTGAAAATGTTATGAAGGTAAATTGACAATCTTGATTATAATGTTGATGATATGATAATTTCTGGTTATGATTTAGAAGAGGTTGAAAGATTAAAATAATTGCTTGCATCAAAATTTGAGATGAATGATTTTGATTCTCTTAAATATTTTTTGGGGATTGAGGTTGTCAAGGAGAGTTTAGGAATTTTCTATGCCAAAGAAAATATGTGCTTGACTATTTGACAGAGATAGGAATGCTAGATTGTAGACCCGTTTATACCTCTATTGAGCATAATCATAAACTGGCTGAATAACCTAATCAAACTCTTACAGAGAAGGCTTGTTATCAGAGGTTAGTTAGATTAATTTATCTCTCACATACTCGGCCAGATATTGCATATGCAGTTAGTGTTATTAGTCAATTCATGCATAATCCAAGTAAAGTTCACATGAAAGCTGTAATATATATTCTGAGGTATTTAAAGTCAAGACTTGGAAGAAGCTTGTGTTTTCAAAGCATAATCATTTGGATAGTAGTGGTTGTACATATGCATGCTAGGTAAGTTATGTTATGGATAAAAAATCCACTTCTAGTTACTTCATTTTTGTGGGTGATAATCTTGTTAATTGGATAAGTAAGAAACAGAAGATTGTGACCAAATCAAGTGTTGAAGCAAAGTATAGAGGTATGACTCATGTAGTTTTTGAATTACTTTGGTTGAGAATTTTCCTTTGTGATTTGGGATTTAAATCCAAACGAGCTATGAACTTGTATTGTGATAATAAGACAATGGTGGATATTACTCACAACCGAGTATAACATAATATAATTAAGTATGTTGAGATTGACATATTTTTCATTAAAGAGAAGCTTAGTGCTAAGCTTATCTCTTTTCCTTTTGTCTGCTTGGAAGAATAGTTAGCTAATGTTCTCACTAACAATATCGAGTAAGACATTTTATGACTCGCTTGACAAGTTAGGCAATCGTGATCTATATAAGCCAACTTGAGAAAGAATATTGGTATGAGTCATATTTACCTTATTCATGTAGATATTTTGTAATATTATGTGATATTTATAGAATTATTTTTTTTACTACTTGCCTTAAGAATAGTGGCACGATTTTAATTTTTATATAATTTTTCATTATGAGGTGAATAAATATTGAGTTATTTCATCAAAATTATTTATTATTTATTTTTTGTTATATTTTACTCTTTTAAGCTAAAAATAATAATATATAGGAATAATATTTTCTCTTATAATGAAAAATGAAAATGTTTTTTTTAGAAAAATAAATTTATATTAGTAAATATATTATAATTACTATTACTTTTACCTTGTGATAACATATAGCGTGGGTAATGAAAAAATATATTAAAGTTATAGTGTTTTCTAGTTTATGAAATATTAAGATTTTAATTTCTTCATTCATACAAATAAATAAATTATAATAATTGATTCTAAATCTACAAATTAATTATAAAACAAATAATAAAATGAAATGAAACTAAAAATGAAATTTTAAGATCAAATTATAGTACTTATTGTAGTTCAAACTTGTGATGGGAAGTGTTATATGTCATATTCATAGTAAAATCACACAAAAAAATGAATTAAATATATTATTAGTAGCTAATTTATCTTGAAGTGTTAAACATATATTAAATATATTATTAATATTTTATATTATTACAAAAAATCAATTAATATATTAACATTTATGTTAAAATATATATATTATCATCATATTTTTGTAACATATTTTTTAAAATTAAACAAATTATACTCATATTTATATATTTTTATGTTTTTTTAACCATATTTGTATTTTATGATGAATTTTTACCATAATTTTATATTAAAAAATATATTACATATTTTTATCCAAATTATACCTACTTTGTATTCTGCTAGCTATGTTTATTAGTCAATTTAACATCTAATGACGTTAGATGTGAAATAGTGTTATTGTTTAATTCAAATAGATAAAATTTTATAAATAATATCTCAATGGCCTTTTCTACCAACACTTAGATATTTCTCACTTTTCAATTTTATTGGCTTATGGTCATGTATGGTTCGTATAATGAAAATGTAACGGTGATAAAAATAGTATTAGGAAAGAAATTTAATGGAAATGATATTGCTATTATTATATTTATTTAAGCAGTGTAATCAAAATAATAGTAAATAAAATAAAATTTATAAAATTATAAATGAAATAAAATTAAAAATAAATATTTTATTTTTAAATGAGATGAAATGAAAAAAAAAATTGATAATATAAATATATGAAAAACATTGAGCATTTCCACTATTGTAAGAATGATTTACATTCTATTTTAAAATAACACTAAAACAAAACACAAAAATACCCCGAATCATTTTCATTTATATTCTTATTATTGTGAGCCAAACATAACCTATATATATCGTTATCACTTGATTGTTTTTAAACTTATGATTTAAAATAAATAAAAAATGATTTACCACCAAAAATTATCGAGAAGCACTACAATTTATAATTCAAAAATAATCTTCCTTCTTCCCCTACTCTCATGCAGCTACTAGCAAAAAAGAAAAGATATACAACAATATCTTAATAAGAATTATTTTCTTATTATTGTGAATCAAAGATAACCTCTATGTATCATTATCACTTAATTGTTTTTAAACTTATGAATTGAAATTAAAAAAAATGATTTACCACCAAAAATCATCGAGAAGCCTTACAAATTTATAATTCAAAAATAACATTTCTTCATCCTTTACTCTCATGCAGCTACTATCAAAAAGTAAAAGATATACAACAACATCTTAATAACAAATAAATCAATTTTCTTCCAAATTCTTAGGGGATATTGGTGACAGTCAATTCATAAAATGAAGTTATTAACCCATGTGATTTAGTGAATATGTTTTCAACATCAAACAAGCATTTACAATTCAAAAGTTTTTTTAAAAAAAATCAAACAAATTCACAATAATTGGTAAAAATCTCGTAACCAAAACAACAACAACTAATCTACTCACTTCAATCATAACAAATCCATAGAAATAGCCACTCTCACCATTGATGTACGTCACATTGAAAATTATCACCATATCTTTTCTCCGTGATACTACCAATGGAGTGGTTATTTCTGTGCATCAAATGGAGTTCCAATTGAAAGTTATGACAGGTCAAAATTTTCAGTGGAAACATCAACGCATGTCATGTGAATTTTGACAAGTCTTGATTGTTATCTAATTAGATTTTTAATCATCTTCCTTAATTTAAACTTTTGGATCATAGGTTAGATGGATGGTTAAGATTGAACTTATGAAATTGTATATAAGTCAATAATCTATCAAAACTCTTTTCTTATTTGTTTTCTTCTTCGATTTTTCTATAATTCTACGAGAACTTTAAGAGCATAAAGAACACAATTTTTTTTACTTCTATACCACACTCGTGGGACCCCATTCGTTGGCCAAAATTATGTCATAGGGTGTGCTCCCCACAGGTGCACTTTCTCACTATGATAAGTTTGATGATTTTTCTCGTATGTACTCTAAACCTAACAGTAGAAAACACAACCATAGCATAAAACACAGAGACAAATCTACCAAAAGATGGAGAGTATAAATTTATAAGGATCTAACCACATGGACGGATTAAAAGATGGAGACCAGGCAAGAAGGGTATCATCACATGGAGGTTTCGACAAAAGGGACCCATATCAATATAGAGTTGGCTGATCATTGGACAGCGAACGAAACTAGTCGAGCTGATCGAGAGCCCATGCCAACCACATAACTAGAAGTCTGTACTGACTAGTTAACCAGTCATATTGACCAATCGAGCAAGCATGACCCCCAAGTGACGCATAGTCTAGCTAGTTATTATCGTCCAACCAACCAAGTCTATAAAACCAATTTCTAACTAGTGGTCACCTATATGGCGGTGGTAGTACTAGTAGTGTTAGCCTCACTATTTCTTTTGGGCTCTTCTCATTGCAATCCTACCACTTTCATTCATACTTCCAATTCTATAACCATTCCTATAGGCATTTTGATGGATGATTTTGACACAAGTCTATGCTATAAAGTTGACTCCTTGGTCCTATTTTTGACTAAGTCTGTCATCGATGTTGATAACTATGTTTGAAATCCCAGATAACATTGGTATTATACTTCCCAATGATCATATGGTTCCATACAATCCACATCCTGGGGGAATCTTTATTTATGCCGATCAAATTTTTGCTGAACTTAAACTTGTTTCCACCTCTAGTGCAAGAGTTCTTATGTAGAGTGGGGACACCTTCTGGACAATTTCCACCCAATTTATGGAAGATTCTAGTCTTTTGCTACATTTTGTGGTGATAATACAATAGAGAGATGACTTTGAAGGACTTTAAGTAACTATACTATGTTTAGTCAGTCATTGAGGGCATGTTCGAAGTTAGATCATATGGCCATCGAAAATTCATTAAAGAGTTACCAAAATAGAACAAAGGTCAGCGACTGTCTTGGTTTATTACAAAAAGGCCTAAGTTAGATTTATGAGATGTTGAGAAAACAAGAAATGGAAGAGAGGAAGAAATGGTTTGTATATTGATTGCTTATTTACAAAGAGGAGAGTCCTCTTATATACTGAAATACAGAAAAGGAAGGAAGTAACAAACTTCATAACAGAAACTAACTCTAAACAGAATTACATTCTAACTTTCTCCCTTAATTCAAGCATTCTTCTTTTCCTCCCCTACCTGTTGAAGAGGTGAACAAACACTCATTTTTAGCTTGAGTCTATTGAAGAACTGTGATGACATGGGTTTGATTAGAATGTCTGCAATTTGATCAGCAAAAGAAACATGCTGAACAAGAAGTTGCTTTGATATAACTTTCTCCCTGACGAAATAAAGGTCTAGCTCCACATGTTTGGTTCTCAAATGCAGTATAGGATTAGCTGATAAGGAGATGGTGTTGGTATTGTCACACCAAAGAACAGAAGTAGTCTTCACATCAATTCTGAGTTCACTAAGAAGGGACTGAAGCCAAATAACTTCTGAAGTGGCATTGGCTAGGCTGCGGTACTCAACTTCAGTAGTGGATCTGGAAACTACACTCTGTTTCTTTGAAGACCAGAAAATTAAACTATCTCCAAGGAAAATACAGTAACTAGTAGTGGATCTTCTATTATCCAAATCATTCCCCCAATCGGCATCACAGTACCCTATTAGAGACAGATTGTTTGTTTTCCTCAAGGCGATTCCTTCATCAGCAGTCCCTTTCAAGTACCTGAGGATCCTCTTTACTGCTTTCTAGTGATGATCAAGAGGTTTCTGCATGAATTGGCACACATGATTTACACAATAGGCAATCTCAGGTCGGGTGATGGTGATGTACTGAAGAGCTCCAACAATGCTCCTATATTCAGTAACATTATGGACTGGATCACCATCTATAGTAGTGAGTTTCAAACTACTTACCATAGGAGTAGGTAGAGGATTGGCTTGATCCAAATTTGACCTTTTGAGAAGATCATAAATGTATTTATTTTGAGACAAATGGAGACCTTTATTTGTGGACCGAACTTCAATGCCAAGGAAGTAATTCAATTCTCTAAGATCTTTGAGTGATAAGAGTTTATTGAGAACTGATATGAGGTTGTCAAGTTCAAGTTTCTGACTTCCAACCACTATTATGTCATCGATATAGACAAGAAGAAAAATGGTTGAGGTGGCGGAGAACTTGAGAAATAAAGAATTGTAAACTTTAGAGGAGGAGAACCCCATGTGAAAAAGGGTGCCCTTGAGTTTTTCGAACTAGGACCTGGGAGCCTGCTTTAGACCATAAAGGGATCTACTGAGTTTGCAAACCATGTGATAAGCTTCTTTGGTTTCAAAACTAAGGGGTTGTGCCATATAGACCTCTTCCTTCAAATCTCCATTAAGAAAGGCGTTGTTAACATCTAATTGTCTCAAATATCAGCCACGAGAAAGGGCCACAGTAAGGACAACTTTGATAGTGGTTGGCTTAACAACAGGTGAAAATGTCTCATCAAAGTTAAAACCAGGTCTTTGGTGGAAACCTTTGGCAACAAGTCTTGCCTTGTACTTGGAAATGGAGCCATCTGGGTTTCTTTAACCTTGAATACCCATATGTAGCCAATGTTTATCTTGTCATGAGGCAGTTCAACTAAAGACTAGGTCCAATTCCTTTGAAGTGCGTTGTACTCTTCAAGCATGGCTCCCTTCCATCTGTCATGGAGAAAGGCATCCTGCACTGAAATACAAGTAGGATCTGAAAGATTAGAAGTAAAAGCTTTCTTCTTAGAGGTGCCATTTTTGGACAGTGTAACCATAGAGTGATTAGTGGGAGTAACCTCAGGAACAACATTGTGAAGGATAGTTTCAAAGACTTCATTGGCTGAGTCTGGATTAGAATAAGAAATAGGCTGATTTGAGTTGTTTGAAAAGGTATTTTGTTGTCTCTTTTGGAGAACATAAAAACGTACAAGTATACACGGTCACAAATAATAAGATTTGTAAGTAAACATAGTTCCCACGGAGATTTGTTACTATAGTTTGTTGAGTAATAAAATTTTTCCCTCTGATTTTATCCAAAACAACCATTGATTTAGGAAAATAAGAAAAGAGTTAACAAAATAAAAGAAATCTAGGATTGCAATTTTTCACCAAACTAATCCACTCAAATCGTATTATTTTCTTTTGATTTATATTTTTTAATACATTTAATTTATCAACCGAAAACTTCTATTTTTATCCATACATCTCTTCTGAGCTCCGTATAGACACACCTCGTTAAATTAATTCACTATATCTCTATGAGAATTAAATTTAATAAGATTCATTAAGTTCTAAGTTCTCAAATGGCCATACATACAATTAGGGTTTATTCCTATCCTTCATCATATATGTCATTCTATTTACGAGCAATACACACACAAATGCCTCTTCCAAGTTTATTTATGTGCCATAGATCGTTTTGATAAGATTCGTAAATAATCAAAAAACATTAAGCACAAAATAGAATGAACAAATCGAACGTCTTATAAATCTATCAAAAATAATTAAAATCAAAGTTTCGTAAATTTAGATCAAATGCAACCCTAGAAAAATTAAATTACTTCATTAATTAAAAATAAAATTACAACAAATACAGAAAAATTAGATGAAGAAAGGAAAAATTAAAACATTACGAATCGTTAATATTTGGCACATGTAGAACACAACAGAAGCCAAAAATGGCTTTTGCGTGTTCCACCGTCTAGTCCCAAACACTATAGAAATTCTAAAACTAAACTCCCAAAAAAAACTCCTTCACTTTATCATAATATCACCTATTTATAGCACCAAAAAAATACATTAAAAATATTAAAATATACACGCGTAACAATTTGTATCGAAAATAAAACCCCAACATTCCCCTTAAAATCCACGGTCATGCGAAAATCGAAACCTTATTTTAATTCACGCGTGAGACAAGGAGCCGTTTCTGTATTTTTTAATTCATTATGCATGACACGTGTCAACGTTTGATTCGCTACAAGAAATGGTGGGACACGTGGCAGCAGATAATTGCATAGCAAGGACGGGCTCACGGAGAATTGCCGCACCGGATTGGGGCGCGCGAAAGGTGGGGGGACAACAGCTGGACGTGTCAGACAAGTGGGTCCCACTTGCACGCCGGCCTGCGCGGTAGATGGGTCCCACTCGGGCACCGAACATCGTGAAAGACAGAGAAACCTACACCCACGCGAGTTGGTCGGGTTTGATAGAGACGCACAAATCATAGCCGTTTCTTCTTTGATCGGACGGTCCACGTTTCACGCGTAGAGATTAGCGCGTGGATTCTTCTCACCTACGCAAAAAATTAAACTTTAATTAATTGCATTTTGGCCATAAATATAATCCAATTACATTTTCAAACTTTCTTTAATTATAGTTAAACCCTTTTCAAAATTTAAATTAAATTTTCAAACTTTTAATAAATGAAATTAAGCCCAAATTTAATATAAATTACATTTTCAACTTTTACAAATTTTAATTAAGAACTCTATTATTTGAAATTATATTTGTGGACATAAATTGGAAAATAAGTACGATTTCGATTCAAATTGTTTAATTTTATTAAAAATGTATTTCTTAACACAAAAAGGTAAATATTAATTTATTTAAATAAAATTAAAGAAAAATGTCAAGAACATAGCAATTATCATTAATAAAATTGACGAAAATAACTATATAAAATACAGTTATGAGGGGACAAGACCTGATTAACAGGTGTAAGACCTGTTTCAAGTGTATTATCTGGTATATGATCAGAAAAATGAGAATTCTGTGGAGTTGGAAGTGGATGACTTGCAACTATAGGTGGAGGAAATATGATAGGAGATGGTGGCTCGGAAGTTTGAGAAGTATTGTTTTGGAAAGGAAAGATATATTCATTGAAGATGACATGCCTTCAAACATATATTTTTCCATTGTTATTTAAACATTTGTAACCTTTATGTTTGCTGCTATAGCCTAGAAAGGTGCAAGGAATGTACCTAAAATCAAACTTATAGGAATTGTAGTGTCTTAGATGAGGAAAAAATTGACAGCCAAAAACACGAAGAGGTTTATAGTCAGGTTTTACCTGAAAAAGGACTTGGAGAGGGGACTTTTGTTGCAGGACTATAGATGGAAATCTGTTGATAAGGAAAACAACAGTGGAGAAGGCCTCTAGCCAGTAGGTTTTGGGGACAGAGGATTGGGCAAGGAGGGTAAGCCCAAGTTCGACAACATATCTATGCTTCCTCTCAACAATACCATTTTGTTGAGAGGTGTGAGGACAGTAAACTCTATGAATGATGCCATATTTATCAAGAAAGTTTGAAAAAGATCGAAAGTCACCACCCCAATCAATTTGAAAAATCTTGAGTTTTGTGTTCAACTGATTTTCTGCTTGTGTTTTGAAATGAATAAAGCAATATAAAGCTTCAGATTTGCATTTGAGTAATAAATCCTTGTGAATCTTGAAAATACATCTACAAAGGTAATGTAGAATATGTGGCTAGTGGTAGAAAGAATGGGAGAGGGGCCCTATATATTAGCTTCCATAAGTTGTAAAGGTGCAGAGTAGGTAGTTTAAGAAGTAGGAAAAATGAGTTTATGGCTTTTGCCCATTTGACAAGCTGTACAAAAGTAATGTTGCATTTTATTTACTAAAAAATTGATATTACAATGATTTAGAATTTTGTTAACAACTTGAAAAGAAGGATGACCAAGCCTTCTATGCCAAAGGTCAAGATAGAGTTTTTCTTTGTGAGGAATGGTTTCTGATATGAGGGATTGGAAGGAGGGTTGGCAGGTAGGACCCGGGGTCTTGGTAGGCAGCAAGAGGTCAAGCTGGTACAGTCCTTTATGCAAAGTCCCCTTGAGTATAAGTTTCTTAGTAACCTAATCTTTGACAAAACATAAGAAGGGATGAAATTCAAAGAAAACTTTATTGTTAAGACAGAACTTAGAGACACTAAGAAGATTTTTAGTAATTGAGGGTACATGAAGAATATTATTTAGAGATAAGGAATGAGAGTAGAAAGAGGAAGGGATAGTAGTTTTGCCAATGTGTTTGATTGAGAGGCCTTTACCATTTCCCATATGGATTTTCTGAGTTCCATTGTAGTTAGTCCCGCATGACAGGTTTTGGATGTCATTGGTCACATGATTGGTGGCCCCAGAATCAGGATACCAATACTTGTCAGTGGTAGTGTTTCGGGGAGTAGCAATTAAGGCTTCAGTAGGTACTTGGTCAAAAGGGGTTTCTTCATATGTGTGAGCAAGATTGGCATGGTTCTGAGTGGAATTGTAGTTCTGAGTGGGAGAACTTGAGGGGTTACTGCCTCCACTTCCTTGAAAATTCTGATCAAAATGATAGTAACATTTGATGATTGTGTGTCCAATCTTACCACAGAGTTGGCATTTAGATATGCCATTGTTGGATCTGCCCCCTCTTCCTCTGCCACGATAGCCATTGTATCCTCTTCCTCCTTGATGGTTGTTATGTGAAGTACCATTGTAGCTTTTCCTGTTGTTAGCAAGATTGATAGAAAGATCATTAGCAACGGAGTGTTTTTGTAATATACGACCTTCATGAGACAAGAGAAGCGTATTGACATGTTGTAAGGTATAAGGGATCTCTCTTGAGCAGATGATGGAAACTGGGGACTTTTACTCATCCCCTAGGCCATTGAGGAGGGCAAGAATCTGATCAGTGTCTATCATACTATGATTAGCAGCTCCAAGCATGTCGAAGTAGGATTTCACCTTCAAGATATACTCTCTCATAGAAAGATTATCTTTCTTGAGAAGTTGGATCTGCCTTTTGTAAAACATCACCTTGGTAGTGGATTGAGAACTGAAGAGTTGTTCTATGGTGGCCCAAATTTGCTGAGAGGAAGAACAACCAATCAGCTGAGGGAGGTAGCTGGTGCTGATCGAGGCAAGAAGCCAGGAAACAAGTAATCTGTCCTATCTTTGATGGAAAATAAAGGCAGGATTTGATTCTCCATCACGAATTCTAGGTGGAACATTGCAGGTTCCATGGATGAAATCCTCAAGACCGTAACCCAAGATCATGTTTTCTACCTGAAATTTCCATATGAGGAAGTTGTCTTCTTCAAGTTTTATCGTGATCAACTGGCTGAGGGGGTTAATGATAGATGTCACAGGATCTTCATTGTTGGTTGGGTGAGCACTACCATTGGGTACAAAGGAATCCGATCCAGCCCTATTGTTAGCATTGCGACTGCTTATCTTTTCCATGAAGAAAAAGAAGACGCCTAGAAAATTTGAGAGAGCAACCTTGGCTCTGATACCAAGTTAGATTTTCTGAGATGTTGAGAAAACAAGAAATGGAAGAGAGGAAGAAATGGTTTGTATAATGATTGCTTATTTACAAAGAGGAGAGTCCTTTTATAAACTGAAATACAGAAAAGGAGGGAAGTAACAAACTTCATAACAAAAACTAACTCTAAACAGAATTACATTCTAACTACCTATGATGTGGTCCGTCCTGAACTTGGCCATACTCATATCCAATTTATTCCTAGTAGTGAGCATTTTATATACTTGATCTTCATTCATGACTTAATTTTTGCATTCTCTTTTACTAAAATTTTTCATTCATCTTTGCCGTTCACTAGAAGTGTGCTAAACCATCTTCGAAGAAGACAACCTTTATTGAGGACCTCTTTTCTCTTCCTCTTATTGAATGCCACTATGAGCGATTGACGATCATTGAAAAATGTTGCATATTAGAGACTACACCTTTCATCTGTAAGTCTTAAGACTTTAAACTCTCCTACTAGTGGTATGTTGGTGGTGACCCAGAATACACTTGTAACATTTTTTTTTATTTTTCTTTGTTCTGATCCTTAGATTTTATCCGTAGATATGGTTTCATAACATCCTACTTCCTAGAAAAATTCGTCTTCCAATTCCTTTAGATTCATTTCTCAACATTTGATAAACAATCCAGGGAGTTATGCGAGTGGTAGCTACATGCTAAAGAGGAAAAGAATGTGCCAGGAAATAGCTCGTCAGGTTGAGGTGACTGGGGCAAGTATGGCACCTAGCATTGTCCAAGTTCTGCACCCAGTTAAGGTGTTACAGTAATGAGGGTCTCGCTAGCTAAGAGTAATCGCCACATATGAAGTGTGTGCAATGAATACGTAAGTATATTTATCTTAACAAGTAATATAAAGATAAGTAACAATCGTTCTCACAAAGATTATTTTATTAGAAATTAATTTTTAAAACTAAAAATAATAAAAATCAATTTTTTTTTGTGTTTTTATATTTTAAGGAAGCAAAATTAAAATATATCAAAATAAATAACAATAATTAATTAAATCAAATTTGATAACTAAAAAGATATATGAGAAAATATCTAGGAATACTTAATCCCCAAATTTTTCAAACATACGAATCGCTAAAATCCCCCCAATATAATATCAATTAATTACATAATCAATTGAATCTAACCTAGCATGTATTCTTCTCTCAAGTAAACTACACACCATATAATAATTAATTTAATCACACTCTAATGCCAATTAAATCGCATATTATTCATTAAGTTCATCAATTATGTATCACATACATAAGAATCATATATCTCTGCTTAGAAACTATGCATGTTATTTAATCAAGACAAACAATTAAATAATTATCTCAAATTTATTTAATTGCCTCTATAAATAAATTATTGGCCAAGAGATCTTCCATCATCACAATACATACTTCCCAATTAGGGATTTATCATAACATCCAAACTCAAATTTTCTTTTCATTTCTTATTTTTTTTCTCTTTTTTTTTTCTTTTCAGAATCTGTTTTTTTTTTTCAGAATCTGTTTTTTTTTCTTTTCAGATTCCTTTTTTTTGTACCCTCTTTTTTTCTGATATATCTTTAAATATTTACTAACAATTTTAACATGTTAGTGAGATAAGAAAAATAGATATACTACAAACACATATATATTTTTTTGGTAGGCTTTCGAAATGAGAAAAATATATATAAAAACTTTGAAGCTCAAAAGGGGTATACTATGGATAATGTATGTGAAGGTAGATAGAAAGGCTCAAACGATCGAAAGATGGCCTAAATCATTTTCTTAGTTAAATGTTATCTATAATTTCGCCTCGAGAGAAAATCAAACAAATTCTAAGAATTGTGACACCACAAATATCAATCGAATTCCATACTCACATAAACCTTCTCTAAATTATCATAGCAACTCAAAAATCAAGACTAGTGCTCATAAATATTTATCCTTGTAAAAATGAAAAATACGTAAAAATTATTCATCGCTTAGACAATATTCAAATTTTTCAAGGAGATATGCATCATTTCAATCGAAGAAACAAAAATATATCACTATTCATAGCAAAATATCTTCAATCAACCAAACAAAACAAAAAAAAATTTCACGAGCAAGAACATCCAGAAAGTATTTCAATTAAGTTCAATATATCTACCACTCCCAAACTTAATATACACATTGTCCTCAATGTGTGAAAGTTAAAGAACATATGAGATGGTTTTAAAGAAACTTCCTGGTTTGTTTGATTGGTTAAGCCAAAATTGCTTCATTACCTCCACTTTGCACCTACGAAGGAAAAAAAAAATAACATAATAAAATATAAAAAGTAATACATGCAAAAAATAAAAAAAATAAAACACATAGGTTGCCTCCCAAGAAGCGCTTGATTTATAGTCTTCAGCTTGACTTCTCAATTTGTTTTTCTTTTTATAAGTTAAGATTTGTGTATCAAACAAAATCTCAACTTACGCGAAAATTGAAAAATAAATTAAGAAACAATAATCATAAAAAAATTTTATAATTTTTTTTATTTTTTTTTTCTGATGTGCATTAAGATTTGTGTGTCAAACAAAATCTCAAGAAAATTGCAAAATAAATAAAACAACAAACAATAAGCAAAAACAAAATTTATTTTTCTTTTTGTGAGGTAAGATTTGTGTCAAACAAAATCTCAACCCACGAGAAAATTGAAAAATAAATTAATATCAACAATGAAAATAGTAAAACAAATCCCCGGCAACGGCGCCAAAAACTTGTTGTCTCTTTTAGAGAACATAAAAACGTGCAAGTATACACGGTCACAAGTAATAAAGATTTGTAAGTAAAGTATCGTTCGCACGGAGATTTGTTACTATAGTTTTTTGAGTACTAAAATTGTATCTCTTTGATTTTATCCAAAATAATCGTTGATTGAGAAAAAGGTAAAAAGAAAATAAGACAACTCTAGGATTGCAATTTTTCACCAAACTAATCAACTCAAATCATGTTATTTTCTTTTGATTTATATTTTTTTAGTACATTTAATTTGTCAACCGAAAACTTCTTTTTTTATTCATACATCTCTTCCGAGCTCCGTATAAACACACCTCGTTAAATTAATTCACTATATCTCTATGAGAATTAAATTCACCAAGATTCATTAAGTTCTAAGTTCTCAAATGGTCACATATACAATTAGGGTATATTCCTATCTTTCATCATACATGTCATTTTATCTACGAGCAATTTACACAAAAATGCCTTTCTCAAGTTTATTTTTATGCCACAAATCGTTTTGATAAAATTAGTAAATAATCAAAAAGCATTAAGCGCAAGATAAAACGAACAAATCAAACGTCTTATAAATCTATCAAAAATAATTAAAATAAAAACTTCATAAATTTAGATCAAATGAAACCCTAGAAAAATTAAATTACTTCATTAAATTAAAATAAAAATAACAACAACTACAAAAAAAATAAGATGAAGAAGAGGGAAAATTAAAACATCGCGTATACAAAATATTTGTACCACCTTGAGAGCTCTGACAAAAGCCAAAAAATGGCTTACGTGTGTTACAACGATCAATCTAACAACTTACACAAAATTACAAAACTAAAACTCTGAAAAAAAACTCTAACAAAACATCACCTATTTATAGCCCAACAAATACATCAAAAATATTACATTTTTTATTTTATTTTTTTATCAAAACGCGTATAAATTTTGTATCGAAAAACAAAAATCACGCGTATTTATCGAAAATATTAATTAATTCACGCGTGAGACGGGGCACCGATTTTGCATTTTTTTAATTCATAGTGCATGCCACGTGTCAGTGTCTGATTCGTTGTAGGAATTAGTGGGCCACGTGGCTGCTTTTCATTGGTTGTGGGAAAACGGGCGCACGATTGCTTGTCGCACGGGAGCCAACGGTTGCATCAAGGGGTCTATCCAGCGCGGTCGCGCTTATTGTAACATGCCACATGTCAGAAGATTATTTCTTGAAATAGTAAGTGCAACACGTGGCCTTATCTGACTCGCCCAACGGATTAGTGCAAACACGTGGCACAATTTTATTAGTTGAAGATCCGGTTGCACGAAGGGATCGGTGCACGAGATGAGAGGCGCGCGACGTGGGGGACAGCGGCTGCAACGCGTCAGAACGTGGGTCCCACTCTACACGCCGGCCTGCGCGGCAGGTGGGCCCCACTCGGGCGCCGAGCCGCGTGAAAGCGCAGAGTCTGCACCCAGTCGCTTTGGTCGGGCTTGATGCACACGTGCGAATCTGAGCCGTTGCTTCTTTGATCGGACGGTCCACGTTGGGCGAGTGTGATCTTGCGCGTGGACTTCGTCTCTCCTGCGTGAAAATTAAACTTCAATTAATTGTATTTTGACCCACAAATTTAATTCAAATTACATTTTGAACTTTCTTAAATTACAGTTAAGCCCTTTGCTAATTTTAAATTAAATTTTAAACTTTAAATAATTATAATTAAGCCCAAATTTAATTTAAATTATATTTTCGATTTTTATAAATTGTAATTAAGAACTATATTATTTGAAATTATATTTGTGGACAAAAATATGAAATTAAGTACATTTTCGATACAAATTATTTAATTTGATTAAAAATGTATTTTTAATGCATAAAAAGAAAATATTAATTTATTTAACAAAAATTAACTAAATATTAAAGAAAACATAGCAATTACTATTAATAAAATAGGTGAAAATAACTATATAAAATGCAGTTATCAGAAAGCTTGAGGTTGTATAGATTGATGTGATGTAGTTTTGGCCTTATGGTGTAACAAGTGAAGATGCACCACTATGTGATTCATGGAAAATAATGGCGACTTGGATTACAAGGTTGGATGGCCATAATATTGGTAGTCAAATCTTGATATATGTCATCTATCATATAGGATGGTGCAATCTATTTGATGGAACACTATCCTATCTAGTGTGGCTTGGTAGCAGTATCCTAAACTACACTCCTATAGGGGATGTGACTTTTACTATGCAATCAAAAATGTGGTGCTCAAGACTTTGTACTATGAAATGATATATTAGGTTATAAGGGGATGATATGGCCTTGAGGGTGGAAAGCTATCCTTCCAAGCTATGCCTGGAGATGCTTCATGGAATATTTTGATTAAAATGTTGAAGTGTAGTGAAGTGGTAGTAATGAAGAAATCATATCATGTAGGGCAAAAATATAAACTAAAATACGTCATTGTACATCATGTAGGAAGTTTGGAGTAGCAACCTGTAAGGTGGCCTATTCAACTATAAGTGGCGTATCGCACTTCGTGCATTGGAAAATATTGTAAGGAGTCATTGTTCAAGAAAAATGGTTCTAGATCTTATTACTTGAGAAGATGCTCCATAATGGTCAAAAGTATATTCTTCATTATGTGGTGGATATATAGTTCCATTCCTTTAAGTTTTCCATATGCTGTGAGGGATATTTAGTACCATCATAGATGCCTATATTAGGCATCTTGAACTTGTAGAAGAGTGAAGTAACCATGACTTTTAGTGTGAAATGGAACTCGATCAAGATAGTTAAGTCTTGGGGTCTACATTGGTTCAACCTTTGTTTTGTTTCTTGCATTTGCATAATAAGTCAGTCAATCATTGGAATAAAACCATCGATACATTCTCTTAGGAATTCTCCATTAGATAGCCATTGGTCGTTAAGGTTGTATGTTTAACCTAATTTATATGGACAAAGCTATCTTATCTATAAGACTTGAGATGCTTGTACTGATCATGTTGGACAAAAACCATTAGGGTTGGCCCTAATTTGTCCAAGATAAGTGGACGAAGATATGATTTTGAGGCATCCATGGAAGGATGACTTTATAGTTTGTGGAAAGAATTTATCTAGCTGGATTGAAGGTTTAGTTCCTATCATGATACGTCACATTGTGAATCAGACCTTGTTTAGATAAAGGTTAAACCCTGTACACTCTAGGAATTGGAAGTTTCCATAAGGATGTTCTTAGTGACAAAAGTAGCTAGGGAACCTGTGGCTTTGGGAGGCATTCTAGGATGTCAGGAATGTTATCTTCATCATGTTGATATATGTATTGGTATCCAATTAGGCTCCTTGTCTATAAGCCAATTAAGCTCGTTATAGGGATAGTAGTATAGATGTGGGCTCTACCATTTGGGCAAGCTGCAAGAGCCCTATAATTCTCATTCGAGTGTTAGAATTCGTTAATTATTTAGTTCTTTTTGGAAGAACATATAGTGTCTTTTTAAACATTCATTAAATGATGGTATTGTTGATAATTTTAAATTCACGTATGAAAATGGGTGTATAGAAATGGTTAGATAGTAAGATTGAGGACTCCAATTCACCATCTGTTCTAGTTACGAGGAACAAATTTTACTTTTTCGAGAACCAGATTGAAAGATGGTGAATTGGAGTCAAACTTGTTTTATGTTTGTCAAGAAAACTAGACCAGATTTTTATCCAATTTCTACACATCATGAAACTTATTGGCACCTACTCATCCCTTAGGTTGTTTATATAGTATATTTTAAAGCCTAATTTGAGCTGAAAGGGAATTTGCTTGATCCAATAGTTAAGATTAAAAGTTGGTGCTAAGAAAGCCAAATTTGAGTGTTGATTAATGTCTCAATCAATCTAGACTCTTTCTCGATCATTCTAACCATTATGATTTTCAATGTGAGAGCTCTCAATCGATCCTCAATCAAAGCTCGATCAACCGACCAAGTGTTCGATCGATCTTAGAACAAAGTTTGATTGATCAATATAGTGCTTAATCGATCAAGTCCTATTTGGATCAAATAAGCCTTGCTTGCCATTCTTGCCTCAACTCCTCGATCAATCTTGATCGAAACTTGATCAATTGAATACCCTATTTTTGCTTTAAATACATATATTTTGACCATTTTTGTTGATTGAGTCCCATAATGCTTGTATAACATAAAATAAGCAAATAAAACATATAAAGAACAATAATTTATTATAAATATATGAGAATTGATGCAAAAATGTATGTAAAAAATGAAATTGATCATCCAGGAGAGAAGCCTCACTTGTTAGAAGTTTTGATAATGGAGCCTCATTTTGTCTATAGTGACTCGATGCACGTATATTCAACTCGTTGAATGAGGGATTACATATTATGATCTTTTATGACCTCTATTGGGACAAGTGTCTCAAAATTTATAGATTTATTTGTTGCTTTCTTGGTTGAAGCAAATGAGGTCGGTCTTATAAAGACTGTGTACAATTCCATTTGTTATGCTGGCCTATTTCTAAAGACCGTGAAACTTTTTCAAATGAAATTTGGAGAACACTTATGAATATTATACTTAAAGATTTAATTCTTCAACTTGGAAGAACACACTCATTTCCCAAATACAATTCCAAATGTTGATACTATTTTTTGTCAACACTAGTTAGAACTACTCTCCATGGATCTATGAGATAGAGAAACTTGTTAGGACCTCAGATCACAAAAGGGAGATCAAGATTTCATTATGTGATGACTACGAAAGAGAGTGTTTATTGGTACTCGTAGATCTTAAATCTTGTGTGAATATGTACAATGCTAAATATATGTAAAAAGTACAAGTAACCTGATACCTATCACTTACCCATGTAAATAAACTTGTTGTAGCATTATAGTTATTTGTTTATAATTATCTCTTTTGAACAATTAGGGGATAATTTCTCTCCATGGATATACATGATAGAGAAAACTCGTTAGGACCTTGGACAACTATGGGGGTGGTAGCCTTTAAACCTATGATGTTTAAGTTAGTAATAAAATTGTGGAAGATAGAGGATATGAAAATCTCTTTTTTCTTAATAACTAAGAAAGAGAGTATTTGTGGCTACTCTTGGATCTCAAGTCATGTGTGAATATGTATAATGATAAATATATATAAGGAGTATAAGTAACTTGCTATCTATCGCTTCTACATGTAAATATACTTGTTATAGCATCGTAATTATCTTTCTATAGCTATCTCTTTTGAATAATTAAGGAATAATTATTGATCATTTATCTTTTTATTGATATTATTCCATGGCCTTAATAATTGCTTAATGCTTTAAGTTGGATACTAAGTTTTACTAGCCTTATAAAGTTTTCTAGAAATTACTCATTATTTGTCACGTGACATGTAATAAATTACACCCAACATCTTTATTAATTGTGTAAGATAGCTTCAAGAAAAGCAACTTTACAAAACCTTGTTGCACCATAATTGACATTAACCAAGAAACCAGCTTACACATAAAGCATCAAAATTAATCTTAATAGCTCCCAAGGGAGGAGGTTGCTAATTTGAAGGAGCTGTGGTAGTAATTTCGGTATTACTTTCCAACACAACCTCTTTGTGATTATCGTCCAAAAAATTTAAGTCGATCCAAAAGCATTCTTGATTTTATAGTATTTTTAATAAAGCTGAACAATCACAATGTGCTACCATTAATTCCATCTAATTACAAACATATTTGTGAACATTCTGGTAAAGTAATTAATTTGCATAAATCCTCCGGTTTCTTCTCACCTAATGTGGTGAATTACGGTAGAGGATCAGTGAATTATTCCATATTCCTTTTTCTCATGTTAGATTAAATATATTTTTAGTAGATATACTTAATTAAATTAGTGCTACAAAATATTTTCATATGTCCATTAAAATTAGACAAAGGTAACAAAAATATATTAATAATAATAAAAGTAGATATATTTTAATATATAAAAGTCTCTTAATTTTTCACTAAAGCATTATAAATCTATTAAGTATTAAAAGTATATCAGAAGTCAAAAATTTTAAAAACATAAGTCAAAAATAGAATACGTAAATACATACATGCGTATTTTTTTAAAATTGTTATATGTTTTCTAAATCAATTGTTACTCAAAAATATGAACTTGAATATTTTGAACGCATAACAATTGATTTAAAAAATATATAACAACTAAAAAAAGAACACAAAGTTGTCCAAGTTTGTGTTGGGATTTCATGTGTATGCCTATATAGTAAGAAATTAAAACTTTCCTATGACTACTTGGCTCAATACACAAAGGAACTCATTTGTATGACAATTGCAAGCAAGGTTTTTTCTTAAGCATTTTAACAAACACCTAATGTGCACTAAATAAAATAAACAAATATCATCTACCTAATTGCTAGAAATGAATAAGATTATCTTTACCTAAAGAGATTGTCAAATCTCTTGAGTAGAGGGAAGTCGGTTTCCCTTCTAGATCTCTTAGAAACCATATTTCTTTTGGGAGAACCTCTTGATTCACCTTGAACCTAAACAACAAACTTCCACACCTCTTAGATAGATGGATGTCGAGTTCAAGGCTTAGATCCAACCACCTAGCAAGAATAGATGAGAGAGAGGTTTTTGATCTAGGGTTGAACCACCTAGGTTTTGGCCCTAAGCAAGCCTTTCCAAGTTTTGGTCTAGGAGAAAGAAAAATATGATTGCTGAAAATGGTAGATTTTGGCTAGGGTTAGAGGAAACTCAATTGTCACCAATTTTCCTTAATTATGCCTCCTTAAATATACAAGGGTTAGAGAAACTCTTTGTGTAAGGCTTGAATCAATTACACAAATGTCACTAGCCTTGTTTATCCATCGCATGCTCTCTTTAATCTTAACTTGTGATTGGTTTAATAAATTAATTTATGAACAAATAATATTATTCATATTATTCTATTATACAATGTCTTTATTATTCTTATAATGCATTCAAACATTATACCAAATAATATTTTCATAATTTCACAAATTTATTGATGATCTAAGCATGTCATATTATGACACTTTATTTTAGCATTTCAGCTCATATATTTTATCTTATACATCATCATGAAATGTAAAATGCTCGATGTTTCTCTTCAGTTGGTGTGACCATACAGAGGATCTATATCATCTTGGCAATAACATAAAACTTTATATTATTGACTATGATAGATTTTATCATTACATTATAGTTTTCCAAATGACATACTAACTATTTACTCGATCCACTAATTTTGTGTCTATCCTTGTCACATGATATTATGAATATTTTGAAAAATAGGATCGTGTCACATTTGCATTATATTTGTTTTCTTGGTCTCTCAAGTGAATTATAATTATAACTACATTGGTTATATTGCATACGATATAATTCCACTTTACCAAGGGGCTTAGTAATATCATAACTCAAAATCGAGGGACAATGATAATATTAATGTATAGATTTCTCACGCACAGGTTGTATACAATGAATTACTATTTCATATCTATCATAAGATAGTATTTAAATAACAATCACATTATATACTTCTTATGTGAAAAACCTACACATCTCATATCTAAGATTCTAAAGACACAATAGAAACACTAATGACACAAAAGACAATTCATATAATGTTCCATCTAGTTAGGTCATGTTCAATATATAAAATACACATTTTATATGCTCATGTCATTAAATGATAATCCCTTATAAACATTTATAGAACTACAATGTACTTTTAATCGACATGACAATCTTTCACGGTAATTAATGATTCTCCTTAATTACCACAATTGTGAACATATTTAGGATTACATGTTTCTCATTTTAAGAGTTTTATTGTTTAAGACCAAGTGCATCTTCTTGAACACTTCCAAAATATAACATGTTTATCTCAACGAACAAGAATAAATAATATTCAAAATCATGAAAAATACATAAATCTTTATCAAAAGGAATAACTTTTAAAACATATATCCTTCGGTCTCCCACTTGTTTTTAAAGTTTCTCATATACATGAAAAATGCATAAACTCTAAAAATAAAATTCCATTTTAGTCTTCAAGCCACTTCCCATGGTCTTGTACACCTATGGACTAGAAATGAATTTCGCTTTTGGCTTGCAATAAGGGCTTTGGGAAGGGATCAGTTGTGTTGTTGTTGGTGTCAACCCATAACAATGAAATTTTGCCTTCTTCAATAAGGTCACGAGTTACAAAGTACTTTATATCCATGTACTTTGTCTTGTGATGTGACTTTGGCTCCTTAATTTGCAAAATAGATGCACTATTATCACAAAATAGCTCTAAGGGACCTTTATTAGATGAAACGATCCCTAGTTCCTCAAGGAAATTCTTTATCCAGACTCCCTCTTTGCTTGCCTCTACGGCCGCCATGACTTCTGCTACAGTGGTTGAGTTAGCCGTAGTTGATTGCTTCCAACTACGCTAGCTCACAACTCTACCATTCAGAAGAAATACGTACCTAGACTAAGATCTTCTATCGTTTAGGTATGTCATAAAACTAGCATCAGTGTAGCCCTTTACAATAAGATCTCTCTGACCACTATAGACAAGAAATTTTTTCTTGGTCCTTTTCAGGTACCTAAGAATATTCTTGACCATTGTCCAATGATCAGGACCAGGCGAAGCTTGATGACGACTTGTCATGCTCAGAGCATATGCGACATCAGGTCTCGTGCTAGTTATAGCATACATGATGGAACCTATGGATGAAACATAAGAACATTCTTCATGTATTCAATGTCTTTGCGTGTTGTGGCATACTGCGACTTGCTAAGTTGCACAGACACACTCATTGGTACATTTCCTTTCTTGGACTTTTCCATATGGAACCTTTCCAAGGATTTGTCAATATACACATTCTAACTTAGACCAATGAACCTATGAGACCTATCTCTATATATCTTAATCCTTAAGAAATATTGAGCCTCTCCCATGTCTTTCATTGAAAAGATTGCTTTCAATGAGTTCTTCGTTTACTCCATCAAAGATTTTTTTACCAATTAGTAATATGTCATCGACATATAAGACCGAGTATATAATGTGACTCCCAATGACCTTCTTGTATACATAAGGTTCTTCCTTGCTTGGAATGAATCCAAGGGTTTTAACCTCTTCATCAAAGCGCTTATTCCAACTCCTTGATGCTTGCTTCAAGCCATCAATGGCTCTATGAAGCTTGCATACTTTTCCGCTATTTTTCGGATCTTTAAAACCTTGAGGTTGTACCATGTATACACCCTCATCCAACTTTCCATTTAGGAAAGCTGTTTTGACATCCAATTGCCATATTTCATAATCATGAAATGCAACAATAGCTAGCATAATCCAAATAGATTTGAACATAGCAACTAGTGAAAAGGTTTCATCATAGTCAATCCCTTGGATTTGACTAAAACATTTTGCTACAAGTCTTACCTTATAGGTTGTCATGTTACCATTCGTGTCCATATTCATCTTGAAAACCCATTTGTTTCGAATAGCTTTCGATCGTTTAGGAAGATTTCCCAAGTTCTGTACTTGGTTGTCATACATGGATTGTATTTTGGATCCCATGGCTTCCTTCCATGCTTTGAAGTATTTTCTTTCCATTGCTTCTTCGTAGGTTAAGGGGTCGTCGATATCTATTACCAAGACCTCATGAACACCCATGTAAAATTCAGGTCTTCTCATTTCCCTTGTGAACCTTCTAAGCTCTCTTTGTTCTTGTGACTCATTTTAAGCTTCTTAAACTTTTTCTACAATTTCTTGTAGAATAGATTCATGCTCAATTCGAGTTAGACGAACACTAGGTAGAGAAGTCTGAGTCTCTTCAACAATTCTTTGTGAATTTTGACTGATTATACTCCCACTGATTAAAAGAGATTTGTGTGGTATTTCACGATCATCTTGAATGTCTTCATTCATCTCATGATCACTTGCTAGTAGGTCCTCTTGAGTTTCCTCAAGTGCCATCCTACTCCCACTGCTTTTGATTCTTTCGAGAAACTCCTTCTCTAAGAATATTGCACCCTTCTTAACGAATATAGTATTTGTTGACTTGTGCCAAAAGCTATACCCTTTTGTTTCTCTTGGGTATCCAATGAAGAAGCACTTATCCGCTTTGGGTTCAAGTTTTGTTGAAATCATACGCTACGTATGTTTCACAACCCCAAACTTTGAGGAAAGATATGTTGGGTGGTTTGTCCATCCACAACTCATGTGGAGTTTTCTCAACGGATTTTGATGGAATAATGTTTAGTGTGTGAGCTGCAGTTTGGAGTGTATGTCCCCAAAAATAAAAAAGGTAGTTCCGTTTGACACATCATTGAATGAACCATATAAAGCAAGGTTCAATTTCTCCTCTTGGAAACACCATTCCATTATGGTGTCCCGAGTGGAATGAGTTGTGGTATGATGCCACACTCATTCAAGTGTTTGTTAATCTCATTACTCAAGTATTCTCTTCCATGTTCAGCTCGTAGAGCCTTAATTCTCTTGTCAAGTTGATTCTCTACTTCCTTCTTGTATTCTTTGAATTTCTCAAAAGAATCACTCTTGTTCTTCATAAGATACACATAGCCATATTGACTATAATCGTCTATGAAGATAATAAAGTATCTATAACCATCTCTTGCACTCGTACTCATTGGAACACATACATTGGAATGTATCAATTCCAATAAGCCACTTGCTCTTTCACCTTTCTTCTTGAATGGTGATTTGGTCATCTTTCCAGTTAAACAAGATTCACATGTTTCAATTTCTTCACCATCAAGGGAATCTAGAAGATTTGCTTGCTGCAATTTCTTTATGCTTTTCTCGTTTATGTGACTAAGGCGATAGTGCCATAAGAGTGTCTCATTTGTACGATACATCTTGAGTCTCTTGTTACTGATATTCAATACATGTTTATCCTCATCTAAATCAAGCAAATATAATCCATTTGAAATGACAACATTTGCATAAAATAGATCATCCTTCTTAATAACCATACATGAGTTATCTATTACAAAACAAAAGCCTTATGCATCCAAGCATGATACAAAAATAATGTTTTAAGATATAGAAGGAACATGATAAACATCCTTTAAACTTAAACATCAACCACTAGATAAGTGAATATTAGTGGTGCCAACAGCGACCGCAAGGACACTTGTACCATTTCCAACTTTCAACACAACTTTACCTTTTCTAGAGAGGTCTCCTATCCCTTAGTGCCTACACATTAGAGATTAAGTGAGCACATGATCCAGTATCAATTACCCAATCTTGGATAGTTATGGCTAAGTTTAAATTTAGTTCAATAACAAGTATACCTTTAGGGCACCTGCGTTCAACCTTGCCTTCATCCAAGTCACGCATATACTTGGGGCAATTTATTTTGATATTTCCCTTCTCGTGGCAATAGAAGTACTCAATGTTGGAGTTAGGATCATTTCTTTTCTTGCTTCCCTTGGAAGTGCTTGCATGACCCCTCCACTCTTGCCCTTAAGAGAGGAATATGCCTTACTTGTTTTGATCTTTGCCTTGCCTTTATTCTTGGCAATCTTCTTGCTATTTGGCGCGATGGTAAGCATAGATTTCTCCTTTGTGTTTCCCATGTCAACCTCAGTAGTCTTGAGCACATTATGGAGCTCATTTAATGTCATCTTCTTTTCACGCATGTGATTATGCATGATAAAATCCTTGTAGGAATATGGAAGAACCCAAGAATGATATCCTCAACAATGTCTGGGGGTATTAAGGAATTCAATTTCTCCAATTTCTCCAGATAACCCTATACTTTGAGAAAGTGCATTGAGACAGATTCACCCTTCATCATCTTGCACCTTGTGAGTGCGATGGTGGTCTTATAGCGCTCCTTACGAGCAATATCAGTGAAAATATTCTCCAGTTGTGCCACAATTTCCTTGGCTAGAGTATTAAGGAACTTTCTTTGCAACTAATCGCCAATACTGGCCAAGATTAGTGTCTGCACAACTCGTTGCTGATCTTTCCATTTCTTTTGTTCCTCCTTTTCTGCATCAGTTGGCTTGCCTTTTTATTTTTCTTCGGGCAACTACCATCTAGAATGTGTGAGAGATCCTCTAAGAGCAACACAATGTTCAGTTTAAGGATCCAATTGGAATAGTTTGACCCATCATTAGCAAGAGGGTGTTTTTTGACCATAGAACACAGAAAATTAGGAAGTATAGACATAACTACAAAATTCATTTAGGGATATATCAGTGATCATGTATTTAAAATTTGTACAAATAAAAAATTAAAGTTTGTCCATTTTGTTAGTCACACAAGACCCTTTTCAAATAAATAAACCCATTTAAAATATTTGTTCAGGTAGGTATCATTTACCAATCATAACATTTAAGTAAAACTTAACTTTATGACTATTGTCATTTTCATTAAGAAAGAATAATCCAATTTCTTAATAAAACTCTCTTTCCCAAAACTCAAGCCTAGATCTTGGTGATTTGTATAAGAAAACTCATTTTATTGGTCAACAAGTATGAATTAGTCATTCCCACATAACGAGTAAGAAGATGTGCCACACACAACTCCCACTCACTTATGGCTTAACAACAAATTCATACAAGTTCCACAATTTCTAGTAATTTAGTTCACACTCATGTTTATTCCTAGTTACTAGCTTAAAATGGATAAATTGAGAAGGAAAGATGCTCTTATTTTTCATGGACATAGCAAATATATGATGACTCTGATAATTTTGGAAATTTTGGTAGGTCATGCATTCATACAATAATACCTTATCCTAACCATTAAAATTATCTCATATATTCTTAAGTTTTGTGGGTTGTATGGCTCCCGCTTGCATTCTTGTAGCTCCATTAATCACCTTTATAAAAGATACAATTCTAAGCTACAAGCAACCACCCAAATCTCATTCTATCTTCAGAACTATGCTAAAATAAAATGAAAATTACATTTAGAATCACCCAATCCTAAATCCTATGTGGCATGCAAGCCATGAATTAATACATGAATGGCAACCTAACATTTTTGCCATAATTTAATTATTCTAATTAATTTTCAGTGGCATCTTAGGCCGCATTACAAACATTCATGCACATCATTCATTACAACACACAAGGCATTGATAATCTTGAGCCATACTAACCCACAAACCTCCTACATAGCAAAATTAGTACACATATGCAATCTTGCCGCACTATTCAATCTTATTTAGTTAAGCCTATATCTCTCAAGTTCTCAATCCATCTAAATCATTTTAAATCCCAAAAATGATTTCTATTTCTAATATTCATATATCTTATTTCAAATTTTTGAAACTTATATGAAACTCTTAGAAAACATAAAATTATTTCTTAATTGTCATTATGCCTAATTAAAATTAGCATTCACATAGGCAAAAATAATCTAACTACTTATCACTTTTAACACATTTGGATAAGCTCCTTCTACAATAGATTTTACAAAAATAATTCCTTTTGCAAAAATTAATTTTTATTGTGGTGAGACCAAAAATTAGTTCACTGTCCAGTTTTGGTTTGCTGCGCACCAGTCATTGTTCCCTCTACTCAAGAGTTTATATTCTGAATAAAAGTTCAATCCATATATTTCTAAAAACTAGACTTTAATACCTTTATGGATATATAAAGAAAGCACGAAAATATTCAGCAATTTGTGAGAAAATTACATTTGAATTGTTGGTTCTAGAGACCTGATTGTAGTACTTCTGTAATTTTAATTTTCACACAAAATCCGTAATATTTTTATATTGTAAAATATAGTTTTTCAGAAACTAGACTTAATTATATTTCCAATGATAGGTGGCTCACAAAAATCCATTCATCCAAACTAAAGTTATGCTATTTTGAATCTCACTAAACATAAAACTAGACACAACAATTTCCAACTTTGTACCCATTTTTCCATTTTTGGCTTACCTTAATAAAACGGCCCAAACTCCTTGTTTTATTTTATAATTTTCATCCAAATATCATAAAATAATGTAGCAATTTTTAGATCCACAAAAATCGTGATTCAAAAATTACTAAAGTGACCAAATGCCCTAAGGACCCAAAATGACAGATTTATGAACCATGAACTTGAGAGATAGTTAACCAAATATTTAAGCACTTAATCGAGCATAAATTAAACCGTCTAATTTTCACAAAATAAAGCCATAGTTCTGATACCACTTTTGGGATTTCATGTGTATGCCTATATGGTGAGAATTTAAAATTTTCCTATGACTACTTGGCTCAATACACAAAGGACCTCATTTGTATGACAATTGCAAGCAATGTTTTCTCTTAAGCATTTCAACAAACACCTAATGTGCACTAAATAAAATAAACAAATCTCATCTACCTAATTGATAGAGATGAAGAAGATTACCTTTACCTAAAGAGATTGTCAAATCTCTTGAGTAGAGGGAAGTCGGTTTCCCTTCTAGATCTCTTAGAAACCATATTTCTTTTGGGAGAACCTCTTGATTCACCTTGAACCTAAACAACAAACTTCCATACCTCTTAGATAGATGGATGTAGAGTTCAAGGCTTAGATCCAATCACCTAGCAAGAAGAGATGAAAGAAGAGGCTTTCGATCTAGGGTTGAACCACCTAGGTTTTGGCCTAGGAGAAAGAAAAATATGGTTGCTGAAAATGGTAGATTTTGGCTAGGGTTAGAGGCAACTCAATTGTCACCAATTTTCCTTAATTATGCCTCCTTAAATATACAAGGGTTAGAGAAACTCTTTGTGTAAGTCTTGAATCAATTACACAAAAGTCACTAGCCTTGTTTAGCCATCTTATCCTCTCTTTAATCTTAACTTATGATTGGTTTAATAAATTAATTTATGAACAAATAATATTATTCATATTATTCTATTATAAATGTCTTTATTATTCTTATAATGCATTCAAACATTATATCAAATAATGTTTGCATAATTTCACAAATTTATTTATGATCTAAGCATGTCATATTATGACACTTTATTTTAGCATTTCATATCATGTATTTTATCTTATACATCATCATGAAATGTAAAATACTCGTTGTTTCTCTTCAGTTGGTGTGACCATACAGATGATCTATATCATCTTGTTTATATTATTGACTATGAGAGGATCTATCATTACATTATAGTTTTTCAAATGACATAGTAACTATTTACTCGATCCACTAATTTTGTGTCTATACTTGTCACATGATATTATGAATAATATACAAAATAGGATCGTGTCACTTTTGCATTATATTCATTTTCTTGGTCACTCAAGTGAATTATAATTATAACTATATTGGTTATATTGTATACGATATAATTCCACTTTACCAAGGGGCCTAGTAATATTATAACTCAAAATCGAGGGACAATGATAATATTAACATATAGATTTCTCCCGCACAAGTTGTACACAACGAACTACTATTTTATTCCTATCATAAGATAGTATTTAAATAGCAATCACATGATATACTTCTCATGTGAAAAACCTATACATCTTATATCTAAGATTCTAAAGACACAATGGAAACATTAATGACACAAAACACAATCCATATAATGTTCCATCTAGTTAGGTCATGTTCAATATATAAAGTACACATTTTATATACTCATGTCATTGAATGATAATCCCTTATCAACATTTATAGAACTATGTTGTACTTTTAATCGACATGATAATCTTTCACGGTAATTAATGTTTCTCCTTAATTACCACAATTGTGAACATATTTAGGATTACATATTTCTCATTTTAAGAGTTCTATGGTTCAAGACCAAGTGCATCTTCTTGAACACTTCCAAAATATAACATATTAATCTCAAGGAACAAGAATACATAATATTCAAATCCTTCAGTCTGCTACTATTAACAAAAATGCACTTTAGACCCGTAGTTATTAAGTTAGACAACAAAAGTTCACTACCTTTATAAAAAGACTTGCAGAATTTTATTTTGTAAAATAATGAACTCGCATTGTCCCACTTGTCCATTTCAAATCTAGGACAACACAAGTCAATTATTTTACAAAATATATTTTTGTTATCTTTTTTATAAAGAAAGCATACCTGTGTTGTCCCATCTAATCGGTAAGAGACTAAAATACACTTTCGTTAAAGGTAGTAGACTTTGGATACCATTTTTTTTTCTAAAAAAATGCGCATATGTCTATTCACATACTTCATTTCTAACATTTTATTTTTTATTTTTTATTTTTGAACTTCTTGTATTTATTTTCATAGTAAGTAGACTTGTAGTTTCCTAAAAAAAATTAATAATTTTTTGTATATTTTTATCATAATTAGTATACTTTGCTAACCTTTATCCATTAAAATTCCTTCCCTCTATTTAGGGATAATATTAATAATATCTCAAATTTTGTAGTAATATTACAAATTTTCTAAAGAAAATTAAAGTTAACATAAGTGAATAGTAATTTTTTATACATAAAAATGATAAAAATAATAAAAAATTAAGAAATAATAGAAAATTAAGATATATAAACATGTGAGGACGTTTCTCACAAAAAATAGTAATTAGTAGAAATAAGTTTGAAGAAATACAAAAATCAAGATTATATAGAATAAGTAATAAAGAAATGAATATTAATATTATAAACACAAAAAGAATGTATTATATGTTATTAATTGATAAAGAAATCATAATAAATAAACTATCAAAAATCCTTAAATAACGGAAAAATTAAATACATTCATTTAGTAGTAATCAAAATATTAATAAAAGTATATTTTAGAGAAAAAATAGATACACTAATAAAACTAATACTGCTAGATAATAAAATAATAAATAGAAAATATGTTTTATTAGGAATGCTCCATGAAAACCTAGAATACCATAAATTAAAATTCAAAATATACCCTAAGTTTGTCATTAATATTAATAATAAGAACTTAAACTAAGTTTTGTGTTTAGTCTATAAATTTAAAAGAGGATATTTAATAAAAAAAATAAAATCATCCATTTTTAATATAGTATATAGTAGGATATTCATTAACAAATAGTCATAATAGTTTAATATATTGACAAAATGAATTCATAGAAATAGATAAAACTTTTCAAGAAATTGGATAAATAATAAAAACAGAAATATTAATAGATTTTGAAATACTAGAAGAATGAAACTTAGATGTTAAAGAAAAATCTCTGATACTAGGAAGAAAAATAATGTAGCAAGAAATAGTAATGTGTTAAGGTTTAAGTTTATAGATCTTGAAAGAGAAACATTTAAAAAAGAAAGAGAAGTGATAGATCTCAAACAAGAAGTTAAGAAAATGAAAGCATTAGTCCATGACATAATACTGGGAAGAAAATGATATCATTATTATCCTAACAATATTCAAAAATAAACTATAGGATATAAAACTACATTTTACTGGAAGCCTAGCAAGCATTTCAAAAAATTAAATAACAAAGATGAAAGTTTCAATTCTTTTAGTAGAAGAAATGGATATAGCATAAGAATCAAACATTAATTCCTTACAAGATATAAATGAAACACAAATGGAACTCCTAAATGAAATAAGAGAATATGGTTATAATAAGAAATTACAACAAAACATACATAATAAGTTTACAAAATTAAGAAGGGATATAAATAATATACCTAGAAACAATAAAATTATAGGTTATAAGTTTGATAGGATATCAGATGTATTGATACTTAGGAATGAGAAAAAACCCAAAGATAAAGAAGAAGCTATAATCACAGTTTAATGAAATATAGAAAAAAATTAGAAGAACATTTTATGGACTTTGATAATAGGAACATAGAAAAATTAATTAGTTTGTTAACCATAACAGATTAAGAACTAGGAAAACATTATAATGACCAACTTTGTACAAACAAAGAGAAAGATGATATGACAATAATTAGTCAAACTAATTCTGAACTAGAAAATATGATCTCAAAAATTCATCAAAACTAATTTCATTAATAATTTCTTATCAAGAAGGAACATTTGATCTATATAGAGAAGAAAGAAATATGCAAAGGCTAGAAGAACCTGACCTTTCTTATTGGAGAAAATAATAACTCAAAATGGAAGAAGGATTATATTGGGGAAATAAAGGTAGTATCGCACTACAATTCAAACTTTATAAAATTATAGATTTGATCTTTTATATTTAGATTGTATAAGAGACAGAAAAAAAACTTAAATGAATGGTATAATGGTATGAGTGTAATCATATAAACCTCTTCAACCACCCAATCAAACCCTTCAACTTGTAAAGTCTTAGTAGCTCAAAAAATGATAGAAAATATTAAAATTTGGTTTACAATAAATACATGGGAATGCTCTCACATGTAAGAAATACTTACTACTATAGTAACTGAAATATACAAGAAATTTAGTAGAAAAGGCAAAGGTATAGATATCACTGAATCCATTGAAAATGAAATTAAAGAAGCTAAATGACATTTAATAAATATGAAAATATGTGATATGTTATATATATTCTTTTATTTGTAAATATAAAATGTATTATCATAAGTTACTACCTTCTATGCAAAAAACTTATAAGAAAATATTTTTTCAGATATTACCTAAAATATTACATAAAACTGTAACATAAAGATATGATAAAAGAAATAGGAAAACTATATCAAATATCATAAAAGGAAAAATAAGAAGTTTTAAAAATTGAATAATCATTTAATGTCAAGAAAGACAGAAATATAAGGAAATAAGAGGAAATGATAAAAAAAATTGTGATAAAAGAGATTTTAGAATGTTAGGAAGATATAAATGTAACATAAAATCTTACAAGTAAATTATAAAATATAAAAAAATACAGAACATCCAAAAGATATAAATTTAAAAAACAGAATTTTTATAAATATAGGAGATGTTTGTTCAAAAGGAATAAATAGACAACTTTACATTCCAAGTTCTTGGCAATTACCTCATGTTAGAGGTGTATATTGATATAATATAGTTTTTTTAATTAATTTTGCCAAACTAACAAAAACTTATATCAAAACTCATAACTTTATACATATAAATACCAAAATATTTTTACTATATAAATTTAATTAAATAAAAAATAAGATTAGATCCCACAAAAATCCCGTAGCCATCATTGATAGAGTTATGATGACAATCATTGGTAACCCATCAATTAGCGATCCACTGTCACTAGAAACCCACAGGAGTTATGGTGACGGTTGCCAGTGACTCACCATATATAACCTCTTATATCCACATATATTTTTGTATGTAATATGTTATATTAATATGTATCTTTATATGTAATATGCTACATCGTCCATATCTTTGTAGATAACTTATGACATTCATTTTATCATTATATGTAACTTATTACATTTACTATATATTTGTATGTAACCCACCATAGTCCCTATACTATTTTTGGCATTCTACCATATGTAACATGTTATATCTACTTTTACCTTTGTATGTAACATATTATATGCACCTCATATGTAACTGATATGGCTGTTGGAGTACCAATGGGATTGCTAGTCGATATCTAATAAGGTCGTTAACCGTGACTACTAAGTATGTGATGGGATCTAAATTAGATATTTATAAATACTTTTTTAAACCTATTGTCTATACTAAGTAGCAATAAAAAATAGGTATCTATTTTTCATGATGTTATGCATGTATTAGATATATTATGGTGAATTCTTTGTAAAAAATTGTGGAAATAAAATGAAGATTTTTTTATCCTTTTATTAAATAATTTAATAGAAAATTGTGAATTTTAGAATGAGTTATTGTTGGTTAGAAAAATTTACATATTTATCAAAAATCACTGCATTTATACGAAAAGTTATCAATTATAGCTTTAAAATTAATTTGAGGTAACTTGGAATAGGGGGAGTGCACTAGTTGGATTTGTAACGATGGATCATCTTGGAAATTTCTGCTATGGCTTGTCGAAATTAATGCAGGTTCCTTCACCGAAAGTTGTAGAAGCTCATGCATTCTTTTATGCCTTTCAAGAGGCTTTGAAATGAAAGCACAAATCAGTATATTTAAAAGCTTTGCATCCTTTATCTGATGATATTTTCCTATCTATGGCTGAAGATTTGAATCTTCTTTCCATGTTTTCAGCTAAATGGATTCCTAGGTATGCTAATAGTTTTAACTCATGTAATTGTTTTTAACGAAAAAAATGCAAGTCACTTTTACAAATAAAACATATTAATTAATATATTTTAAATTGATACATTTTAATTAAATTATTATTATATCTGTACAAACTTTAATTATTTTAAATAAATTTTGTTACTTTTATTTTCCAATTTTTTCAATTTTTTGAGATATTTTTTTCTTTAAACATTTACCGATTATCTGTAAATAAAATTCATTTCTATCCGACTAAAATTTTTCTAACAAAACAAATCCAAATATACAAAATTGATAAGAAATAATTAAAATATCCAAAATTATAACAATAATGTAACAAAAATGCATTAATTTTAAGAAAAGTGACTAATGTATCTAAATTTGTAAAAAAAAAAAAGTGATGACCATGTGAACTTTCAGCCATTGTAAATTACTTTTCATGCAAGTAAACAGCAGTAGAAACTGCCTATGTTCCCAGTTAATCTCTTGGCCAAGAACAACACAAGAAGAAAGGCAAAGAGTACAAGGTATGCTCTAAAGATTAGAAATATTTCTTTTCATAGGAAACCAGTCCATGGACTCACCGTCTACTTGAGCAGCTCCAGTCCGCGTCTGTAAAAGAAAAAGCAAAACGTTTTCAGAGAATTATTAACTGATAATTCCATAACCCAAGCAAAAGCTCAACCTATTATAGATTCATCAAAGGTACAAAACTGCTTCTTCTTTTTCAATTTTGTTCTCTGAGAACTAGCAATTTTACAAATGCAAAGATCGTATAATGTTTATTGATATCTCTCTTTGTATACAACCAAATAACTGCAGTAGACAAGATAATTATCTTACTTTGTGGAATAGAATAGAAGTAAACATAGCCAACTAGAGGTTAGAGCCCTTCATCGTCGAAGATGACTAGAAAACACGGTAGATCAGTCTATTTTTTAAAGGGTTATAAACACTGCATTTCACACTTCAGAGCCAGTCTGTGCACTTTATAAGTTTTACATAAGTACCGAACTAGCTCACTCAAAAGCACTTCTTAGCACAATGCCATAGAAGAGTTTTTTTTAGTCTTTATACAATGACCATAAATTTTCAATCCAATGTAAGGATGTACACCATATGTTAGAATGATAAATTAAGCTCAAATCATATATAACATATGAAAATGATAGCAGCAGTACCTCTAGCCTCAAAACTTTTGATCTTAAAAGGCCGTGAGCTGATTGGAGAGAGGAAGCACCAAGATCTTGGAAGCCTTGTTTCACAGCTTGCATATTGTAAGGGATAAACTTCAGAACTGAACCTTTGTCTGCAACTGCCCCAACAACCCCCTGGGCAATTTTTAGCTTAGCTTTGTTGCCCAAATACGGAGGATCACTGCCTTTGATCATTGCTTCAAGTGAGCCCATGCCTCGGTAAATTTTGATACGGCGACCATTCTAGCAAAAGAAAGGGCAAATATTTTATATTAGAGTGCAACAAGAACAGACAGAAAAACAATGAGGATAGGAAAAAAAGAAGAAGAAAAAAGAAAGAAAGAAAGAATAAAAACGAGCCTAAAAAGTTCAAATTAACAAATTTAATAAACAAATTTTAATGTAGTTAATATGAAATTACTCATGATACCAAATATCATTAAATAAATGTGATGATGATTTACTGTCAAGGAAATAATTACAGTAAAATTACATAATTGTGATAAAAATAGCACACGTGTTTTTAAAGTTCAAGACATAGCTAAATGATAAGTAAGTATCAAAGGTCATTTATAGTAAAGCAAACATTGAAAACGATGCCCATACAATAGATCATGAATGAAAATTAAAAAAAAAAAAGGATTAAAGTTCACCGGTGGTCTCCAAACTTTAATTAAATTTACAAATAGGTCTCTAAATTGTAACTAAATTTAAAAATAGGTTCCAAGGGTGCACTTTAGCCCAAAAAAGAAAATGCAGGAACACTATCACTTTAGCAAAAAAACAGAAATGCCTCTAGCATTGTCATACCAAATACTCATAAGCTCCAGGAGCCTCAGTGCTTCCAGCTAAGAAACTCCCATCATGACTGTGGATGCCCCTAGCACTAAGGCCTTAAAAAAATGTCCAGAGTTTGAAATGCCACCATCCGCAGTAACAGGTACACCACTCTGTGAAGCTATTGAAGCAACCTTATAAACAGCAGTTGCTTGAAAGTTCCAAAAAAGGAAAAAAAAAATATGAGATTGTGGTGGCGCAACCAGCCATTATACAGCACAAAAGAAACATATGGCGTAAATAAATTACACTTGATTCAGTGAGAAGCTTAGACTAATGAAGCCTTATGGAAAAAATCATGCATAACTTGTTTAGACTTCTACAATCTAAAGGACCAATTAGAATAGTAAAATAGAAAAAGGGCGAATATTGTAGTACCTGGCCCCTTCCAACAGCACAGACTTCTTGGGTCATACATATAGAACCTGAGCCAATTCCAACCCACAAGCCATCAACACCGTACTGAATGAGATTCTGAGCCTGGCTGATGGTAACAACATTTCCACCAATAACATCAAGTTTGGGATACCTCAACTTGATATATTTAATCATCTCAATTTGGTAAATAGAGTTTCCCTGAGAGCTATCCAAGACCACAGCATTGACCCCAGCCTTTACAAGAAGTTCCAACATCTCTTTATCCTGCTCCCTTGTTCCCATAGCAGCGCCCACCACCCACTCCCCATCTTCTCCCAGAGTTCCAGCACCCACCAACTTGGGATATCCTTTTATCCTCTCCACTTCCTCCTTGGTCACCAAATCCACCACTTCACCATCTTTATCCTGCTCCCTTGTTCCCATAGCAGCGCCCACCACCCACTCCCCATCTTCTCCCAGAGTTCCAGCACCCACCAACTTGGGATATCCTTTTATCCTCTCCACTTCCTCCTTGGTCACCAAATCCACCACTTCACCATCTTTAACAATAGCCACTGCATTCCATCCATTCTCCTCCAAATATGACCCAATTCACTCCAAATCCTAGTCCCAATTTAAGGAATCAGACGAGTTAACCATGAAATCATAAATCTTGACTTCCTTATCTAGCAACTTTTCCCAGTTTGCCTTTGCCACATACCCTAGAAGTTTAGACCTACAGTCTCCAGTATCAGTAACCAATACATAGGATGACTCAGAATCAAAGTCATCATCAGAGTTAATACTATCAGAACTGGATTTGAAGGTAGGATTAGAGAGGATGGAGACACGTCAGGACTTAGCAGGTCGGATGTAGGAGGCTTGAACAGAGGGGGAAAGATTAGAGTGAACAATGCCAATGCCACCAAGAGCAGCCATGGCTACAGCCAAGTGGGATTCAGTGACAGTATCCATTGGGGATGAGACACAAGGGATGGAAAGCTTAATATTGTGGCTGAGTCTGGTGACCAATGAGACTGCATCTGTGAGAAAGTCAATGTAATGAGGAAGGAAGATAACATCATCATAAGTGTAGGAGTAGCCCTGACAAAACAGACTCTCGCTGCAAATCCATCCTCATAAATGGTGGTCATTGTGATGAAGACTACACAACAGAGTGTAAATCTTTATCAAAAAACGATTTTTTTTGTTCTCTCTTTCAACAAAGGAATTAACATATTCCGAAATGCAGAGCCGAACTAATGCAACAATAAGCTCCCTACAACTTAGAAGCAAGGAAAACCATTAATTTCATAATTATGCTTGAAAACAAGCTGCACGAGGTACTAGGAGGGGTGAAAATACCTTTGAATGGTTCAAAGGTACATAAAGTATTATATCAGATCAATACACTAAGCTAATATCCAGTATCATACAAGGTCGGCAATTCTAAGCAAAAAAGAATAAAACTGAAATCATTAATCACAACTTTGAACGCACCAAAAGAAACAAAGCAAAGTCAAAGGAAAAATTTATTTTGATGAAAAATAGTGTTGATGTGTGAGGGAGTGACAGAGAATTTTTAGAAAAATATTTGGAATATTTTTCTAAAAATACAGTAGTGACAAAAAATATGTGTGTATCACTATTTTAATTTGTTGTATTACCTCTTAGTTTGTAATTATTAATTTTATTATTAGAAATGTTTTTCGGAATTTTTCAACTAGACGTAGCAACTTTGTTGAATTTATTAGTACCAACACATTACCTATCACTAAAAGCCAACTGAGCAGAATATCGTAAAACAACAATCCAATGACCCAAATGTAACATTTTAAGCAAAATGAAAATGGATAGATGTTTCCCTTGATTCATATGGATCATGAAACTAACATATCTTCAGTGCACGACGAAGAAATGATTTCAAACGACCAGAAAATAATCCAAATTTGAGAATGAAAAAGTTAGAGAGAGAGAGCGGAGGAATTTTACATATTACAGAAGGGGTAGATGGATTGATGGATAACGCAGAAAGACAATAGAGTGGGCGAGTAAACTGTGGAGAATATTGGTTTAGAGAATGGCGGCAATTGAGCTTACCGTACTGCAATAGTGGAGGATTCTTCACCGGCGGCGTTGGCGTTTGCGTTTAGCGTTGGCGTTTGCGTTTGCATTTGGCGTTTGGAAGAGGAAGGGAATGAAATTAGGCTTTGGGGGCTTCGGAAAATGCAGTGCCACCGAAACTTTTTGTCAGTGGCAGATTCTATACGGGAGGGAAAAAATTTACAAGACATTATTAATTTTTAAAATATATTATTAATTTTTATATTAAATATTATCTTTATTTAAAAATAAATATAACTATATTAAATAATAAATAAAAAAATTATCCGCATGATTTCATGTAAAAATTTCTCATTTGAGAGGACAATAGAAATGCGAGTTACGAGGTTTAATCTTTTAGATGTCGAAGGATGTTTTGTAATCACGAAAAAATAGATTAATTAAAGAAAATAATATTATTTTAATTATTTTTTATTAAAATAATAATATTTATTAAAAAATTATTAAAATTTTAAAAAATATAGGATTAATAAATATTTTTTTAAAAATATAAGTGATTAAAAGCATATTAATTCTTAATGCGAGGGCATTTGATGATACTTTTTCTATTTTTTTTAAATAATGATATTAGTATTTGATATAATAATTTTTTTTATTTTTATAATAAAAATACATCAAATATTTATTTTATATTTAATATTAATTATATTTTGATATAATTATCTTTAATAAAATATTTATATAATAAAAAATAATTTAAGAAAATGCAAAATAGATACATATTATAAGAATTTTAATTGAATTCAATTTATATAAAAAAAATTCTAATATTTATACTAACCAATTTTTTTCTAATATTAAAAAAAACATGCTATTCTATCTTTATAATGTCTATTATATATATAAAAAGTGAATTATTTATATTTATTACTTATTAATGTATATTTATTAACAGATTAATTTATATCCGTTAATGTATATCATATCTGTTATTATACATATCTGTTAATGTATATCTGTTTACTTTAGGCATATCTAGTTTACTTGTAACTTTTATTTAAAGACACCATGTATATTCCTTAATAGTTAGAATACAATACAATCATTAAGTATTTCTAATTTGGTATCAGAGCCACTACTCTGACCTTTCTCTTAGTAGTCTTGTCTTTTCTAGTGTTAATCCACCCTTATCGCTTCTGTTGTCACAACAGTCGTTGCAGCCACTCACTGTTGAACCTCCGACGTCTTTCAGCCATTGTCCTTAGGTTCCAAGCCTGCAGTCGCCGTTGTTGAGGAGTCCCGTACCACACAGACCACTGCAATCACCGTCTCCGCCTTGCATCTTGCTCCGATAACATTTTTACAGGTACTACAGTGATCGGCTCGCCTCAATCTACACAATCGTGAAAGTCCCACAACCATTGGAGTCCGCACGCGCCCTCACTCGCCGCTAAGAAGAATCGCGCCTCTTCCTCACTCGCCGCTAAGAAGAATCGTGCCTCTTCCTCACGCACCGCCTACAAAAAACCAAGTGTCGCCGTGCATCTTGCTCTGACAACCATTCTACAGATACCACTATGATTGGCTCGACCAGATCTACACATTCGTGGAAGTCTCGTAAGCATCGGAGCTTGCATGTGCCCTCACACGTCGCCAATTAAAACCGTGCGTTAGATTCACGCACCTCACATGTGATCTATGAAATATCAGTTAGTAGTTGGATTGCATTAACTTTGATAAGAACCAGAACAATCCATAAATGACTACTATGAAATATCCCTAATGTCACTTCATAAGGACTTTGAGCCTATTTGGGGTCAGCTTCTCAATCACAGTCCTCCTCCCTCTCTTGATACTACCATAAATGAGTTGGTTAGAGAAGAAGCTCGGCTTGCAACCCTACAAGCCTAGAATAAGTTTAATGTTTTGGGTATTACTCCTTCTGCTTCTACTCTTGCCATTGAGCAACCTCAACAATTAGGTGATTCCTCTTGCTCTAGCAATCATCGCAGGCAGACCAACAAGAAGTTTTGCAATTATTGCAAGCGTCATGGCCACATTATTGAGACTTGTTACCGTTGTAACAAATCTACTACTACTGTTGCTAATATTGAGCCTACTTCGCTAATGCCTTCCATTTCAACTGAGTCCTAGTCTTCTAGATCCACTAACAACCTCTCCCCTATTGAACTACAGAAGATCATAACTCAAGCTATTCAAATAGCTGGTAATGCATCTCTTTCCACTACTCTTTCAGTTCTGCCCGGTAAGTCTCAAACTTGGCTTTTTGGTTTTTCATGTTGTAATCACATGAAACCTCACTCATCTTTATTCTCCAAACTTGACCTTACACTACATCCTCTTAATATTCATATAGCTTATGGTTCCACCATGCATGGGAATAGTCTAGGTTTTGTTTCGACCTCTAGCCTCTCTGTTCCTGGGGTCTTCCATGTACCTGACCTACCCTATAATTTATGCTCTATGAGACAATTAGTTGAACTAGGATATCACCTTATTTTTTACTATTTTGGGTGTATTATGCAGGATCCAAGGATGGGGCAAGAGCTTGGGACTGGTCCTAGGGTCAGGCGTATGTTTCCCATTGAACAATCTTTATCTTCCATCTATTGCTCTTGTCTATGTTACTGCTGTAACTACTGCAGTTTCTTCCTTACCTTCTCTTGCACTTTGGCCTTCTCGTCTTGGTCATGTCCCATCCACTCGGGTACAACAGTTAGCTTCTAAAGGTCTGTTGGGTTTTGTGTCCAAAGACAATTTTGATTACACTTCATATCAGTTAGGAAAATAGCCAGCTTTACCTTTCAATAATAGTGGATCTATCTCTAATAGTATTTTTGAGTTAATTCATTCTGATGTTTGGGGACCTTCTCCTATTACTAGTATTGGTGGATCTCGTTATTTTATTTTTTTTATTGATGATTATTCTTGTTATAGTTGGATCTTTCCTATGAAATCTCGTTATGAAATCTTACCAATATACATTAACTTTGCAAAAATGGTTGAAACACAATTCTCCAAACATATCAAAACTTTTCGATCTGATAATGCTCTTAAATATACTTAATATGTTTTCAAGCTCTGTTACATTCCTATGGCACTGTACATCATCTAACCTGTCCAGGCACCTCTTAACAAAATGGTTGAGTCGAAAGAAAACTTCGTCATATTCTTGACACTATCCATGCCCTTCTTCTTTCTACCAAAGTTCCTACCCCATTTTGGGGTAAAGCCACTCTTTATGCTGTTCATACCATTAATCGCATTCCAAGTGCTATCATTCATAATCAAGCTCCGTATGAGCGCCTTTTTAGGTCATCTCCTAACAATCATTACCTTCGCTTATTCGGATCTGCCTGTTTTATTCTTCTTCAACCTCATGAACACAACAAACTTGAGCCTTGATCTAGACTTTATTGTTTTCTTGGTTATGGTGAAACTTAAAAAGAGTATCAATGCTATGATCCTGTCTCGCATCGTCTTCGTGTTTCCCATAATGTTGTCTTTTGGGAACACCGCTTATTTGTTGAACTCTCTCACTTTCGTTCTTCCTTAACTAACTCAAATGTTTTAGAAATCTTTCCAAATGAGTCTCTTGTTCCTTCTACAAATACTCTTGATCCTCATTTGGACTTCTCTATTCAATCTTCAGATATTTTTGATGATTCTCCTAGACAGGTTGTAGAAGAACAAGTTGATGACGAGCTACCCCACCTTGAGCATAGGTGCCCTGTTCTTGCTCCGCCTAAAGATCCTCCACAAGACATCCACCTCGCCACTCAACCCGGGTAAGATCCATTCTTGCACATTTACTTGACTATCATTGTTACACTATCCTTGCAATACTTCATGATCCTTACACCCATCGTGAGGCATTTACTAACCCTTTATGGTAGATTGCAATGAAAGAATAAATTGATGCATTAACCAAAAACCATACTTGGGATTTGGTTACTCCCCCTCCTGGTCAGTCTGTGGTTAATTGTAAGCAGATCTATAAGATCAAGACTCACTCTGATGGGTCCATCAAGCGCTACAAGGCTCATCTTGTTGCAAAAGGTTTTACACAAGAGTATGGGATTGATTATGAAGAGACTTTTGCTCTAGTTGCTCGTATCTCCTCTGTTCGTACCCTCTTAGTTGTTGTCGTTGCTAGTAAATGGGACCTTTTTCAGATGGATGTTAAAAATGCATTCCTTAATGGGGATTTGCTTGAAGAAGTCTATATGCAACCTCCTTCTAGTCTTTCTGTTGAAACAAACAAGATTTTTTTGCCTTCGACGTACACTTTATGGCCTTAAACAAGCTCCATGAGTGTGGTTTGCCAAGTTCAGCTCCACCATCCTTGGCTTGGGTTACATTGACAGTCCTTATGATTCTTCCTTCTTTCTTCATCGCAATGATAAAGGCACCATTTTGCTTCTCCTATATGTGGATGATATAATCATAACTGGTGATGACCTCAGCGGCATTCAAGAACTCAAGGATTTTCTTAGTCAGCAGTTTGAGATGAAAGATGATAAGAGTCAAATTATTGTATTTTTGTTATGATTTAAATGTTGATATTTGTGTGAAAATTATGTTTATTTGATTATTTAATCCACAAATGTCATTTCACGGGTATTTCGTGTTTAAAGTGCAATTTCAGGTAAAATCATGATTTTGGAGAAGTTTGGGACAAATTTCAATGATCGGGATTGTGTGAGAATAAAAAAACAAAATTTCAAAATTTGGAAATCCTGTCACCGGCGAGAAGATTCTCGAAAGTTGATTGGGTGGAGAGTATGTATTAATTATCGAAAGTTGAACAATGCCACCCGAAAAGATCATTTTCCTTTTCCATTTATTGATCAGATGTTGGCAAGATTGGCTGGACATGCTTATTATTGTTTTCTTGATGGATATTCGAGGTACAACCAAATTGTAATTGCACCAGAGGATCAAGATAAGACAACATTTACATGCCCTTATGGTACTTTTGCATACAGAAGGATGCCATTCAATTTATGTAATGCACCTGCAACTTTCCAAAGATGCATGATAGTGATTTTCTCTGATATGTTCAAAAAGTTTATTGAGGTTTTTATAGATGATTTTTCTATTTTTGGCCATTCTTTTGATAATTGCTTGCATAATCTCTCTTTAGTCTTGCAGTGTTGTAAAGACACAAATTTAGTGCTAATTTAGGAGAAATGTCACTTCATTGTTAAAGAAGGAATTGTTCTTGGCTATCGGATTTCAGCAAAGGGAATAGAAGTGGACCGGACAAAGGTGGAAGTGATCGAAAAATTACCACCTCCAACAACTGTAAAGGGCGTTAGAAGTTTCTTGGGACATGTTGGGTTTTATAGAAGATTTATTAAAGATTTTTCAAAAATAACAAAACCTATTTGCAGTTTATTAGTTAAAAATGCACAGTTTTATTTTTCTTCTTATTGTTTGCAGGCTTTTAACCTTTTGAAGGAGAAGCTCACTTCAACCCCTATAATTTGTGCACCGGATTAGAGTCTTCTATTTGAGGTAATGTGTGATGCTAGTGACTATGCTATAGGTGCTGTTTTGGGCCAAAGGAAGAATAAGTTGCTGCATTTGATTTATTATGCAAGCAGGACATTGACAGATGCACAACTTAATTATGCAACAACTGAGAAAGAGCTTTTGGCAATAGTGTTTGCATTTGATAAGTTTAGATATTATTTAATTGGGTCTAAAATCATTGTTTATACTGATCATTTTGTTCTTAAGTATTTGCTAGCCAAGAAATATGCCAAACCGCGATTACTAAGATGGATTCTTCTCTTGCAAGAATTTGACTTAGAAATCTGGGACAAAAAAGGGACTGAAAATTTGGTTGTTGACCATTTGTCCAAGTTGGAGGAAGATTACCTTAAGGTTGAAGGACAAATTAATGAAACATTTCCTGATGAGCAATTGCTTGCTATCCGAACGGCTCCATGGTTTGTTGATTATGCAAATTATTTGGTCAAGAAAATTTTACCTCCTCACATGTCTTATCAACAAAGAAGTAAATTCTTTTTTGACTTGAAACATTATTTTTGGGATGAACCTTACTTGTATAAACATTGTGTAGATCAAATTATTAGAAGATGTGTGCCAGAGGAAGAAATGGAAAGCATTCTTCGTCATTTCCATTAGAAGGAAGTTGGAGGAAATTTTGGTGGAACAAAAACTGCACCAAAAATTTTGCAATCTGGATTCTATTGGCCTTCATTGTTTAAAGATGCTTTCAAGTTTGTTTCAATGTGTGATGATTGCCAAATGAGTGGAAATATTTCACGAAGACATGAAATGCCCTTAAATAATATTTTGATAATTGATTTATTTGATGTTTGGGATATTGATTTTATGGGGCCTTTTCCTTCATCTCATTCTAATAAATACATTCTTGTTGGTGTAGATTATGTCTCTAAATGGGTGAAAGCAGTTTCCTTGCCTACCAATGATGCTAGGGTTGTGATCAATTTTCTCAAGAAGAATATATTTTCCAGATTTGGCACACCTAGAGCAATTATAAGTGATGGAGGTAAGCATTTTTGCAATAACCAATTTGAGGCTTTGTTGTAGAAATATGGAGTAATACATCGGATAGCAACACCTTACCATCCTCAAACTAGTGGACAAGTTAAAGTGTCAAACCAAGAGTTGAAGAGGATCCTTGAAAAGATCGTAAATAACTCACGTGAGGATTGGTCAAGGAAACTAGATGATGCACTTTGAGCCTATAGGATAGCTTTCAAGACACCTATCGGCATGTCTCCATACCGATTGGTGTATGGAAAAGCTTGTCACCTTCCAGTTGAATTGGAACATCTGGAATATTGGGCAATTAAAATTCTAAATTATGATCTTAAGGTCGCCATCGAAAATATTATAGAGAGCACTGGTTTTGGCAGATGCAAATCTCGCCGCCAGTGAGACACCTTTCGCCGCTGGCCAAATTCATCTCGCCGCCGGCGAGTTTCATCTGAAAATACATTTTTTATTTTGTTTTGTTCCAAAATTATGCCCAAAACCCTAGATCTATATATACCATAAGATAGAGAAAGAGGGGACGATAGAGAGGAGGAGGTCTGAGATATTTTTGGAGGAGAGAAGGCAATTTTGGAGAGAAAGTTTGGAGAAGCTTGAAGGATTATCACCATTGTTGCTGCCAAGTGTTCATCTTCAAGAGTTTTTCATCTCTTTTCCTTAGCTTTCATTTTTTGCATTTTATTCTGATTTGTTATTCATGGATTCAATTGAGATAATGTTTGTTCTTATTTCCATTATGAACTAATTCATTTTTGCTAAGGCTATGATGTAGTTGAATCAAGAAAATCTGATTTCTTTTGTTATTGTTATATGAGTTCATTTTTTTCAAGTTGAGTATTTATTTCCATGCTTAATGCTTTTAAATTTCTGGCCAAGATTTAGATGATTTGTTGCATTATATTGAGACCGAGAGGAGATGTGTAATGAATGCTTCCTCTGATAAATACCGTATGTTGAATGCGAGTGTGAGACCTAATGCATGATGTATGTGGTTATTCTAGAAATTCCATAAATCATAATGTGCTTGTTTGTGATTAAATCTTCATAGAAATGTAGTTGGTTTTCATAGATAAGTAAGTCTAATATAACTCGAGAGAGAGTATTAGGTAAATTTGGGTTTTTCAACCATCACTTTTAGCTTTGATTCTCGTATAACATGACTTGAAATCGGATTGAATTGATTTAGCGAAATCAAATGCCTTAGTGTTTTTAATCATTTGTGAACAACATTCAATTATGTTATTTGAGTTTATTTTTAAGTTAATTTACTTCTTAAACAATTTCAACAATTGGGTTTTCAAATAAAATTAGGATTAGTCAATTTCGGTACTTAGTAACGCTATTCCTTGTGGGTTCGATATCCATACTTTTGTACACTTTATTACTTGAACGATTCGTACACTTGCGAAAATATGCATCAAAAGACTTTGGACATCTCAACTATTTCTTGGGTCTTGAGATCACTCGTTCCACAGATGGTCTTTATATTACTCAGGCACAGTATGCATCTGACCTTTTATCTTAATCTGGACTCACTAACAACAAGACTATTGACACTCAAGTTGAACTTAATGCGCATCTGACACCCTCGGAGGGGAGGGAACCATTGTATAATCCTTCTCTTTACAAACGATTGATTGGCAGCTTGGTTTATCTTATAATTACTTGTCTAGACATTTCTTATGTTGTTCATTAGTTGAGCCAGTATCGGTCTACTCCACGATTGACTCACTATGCTGCTATTCTACGCATTCTATGATACTTGAAGGGCACTCTCTTCTATGGTCTTTTCTACTTAGCTTAGTCTCCTCTTGTACTTCGTGCATTCTTTGATACGAATAGGGTAGGAGATCCCATTGATCGCAGGTTCACTACATGTTATTACTTTCTCCTTGGTTCTTCTTTGATTTCTTGGCGAAGTAAGAAACAAACTATCATGGCCCACTCTAGTACTGAAGCAGAATATCATGCTCTTATTGATACTACATCTGAGCTCCTTTAGCTACGATGGCTTCTTAAGGATTTAGGTGTGTCCACATCCTCTGCTACTTTTCTTTATTGTGACAATCAGAATGCCATTCATATTGCTCACAATGATGTCTTCCATGAACGGACTAAACACGTCAAGATTGATTGTCACTTTGTTCTCATCTTGTCCATGGTGCTCTAAAGCTTTTATTCGTCTCCTCCAACGATCAACATGCAGATATCTTCACTAAGGCATTTCCTAAGGGACACAGTCGTAATTTGGTTGATAACCTCAAGCTGGTCTTACATCCACCTTGAGTTTGAGGGGGTGATGAGTGCTCAAAAAGTACTAAAATTACCATGATTTTATGCACGTTAATTGATTAAAAATATATATATTTATATGATTTGATCATATATTTATATAAATCTGTCTTTTCGAAATAAAAGGGTATTTTTATTGTTTTTCAGGTATTTTCTCTAAAAAAAAGTAATTTAAAGACTCAAAGAAAAATACCGGAGGTAATACATCGCAAATATATTCATAAATTAAATGAGGAAAGGTCAACGAATATGGAAAAATTTGACAAAATGGGTCAAAAATGTCAAAAAGGAGGAAATCACGCACGCAGTCGCCCAACCACGCTGAGCAACGCGCACCCCTGCTCCATTCCGTGCATGCCTATGCCCTTCAGCACCTAGTCTGTGCGCACCAGTGTCCATCTGCACCTAGTCTACGCACGTCGCTGCCCCCATCTGCCCCAATCCGCGCGCGTCACCACGCTTGACGTCAGTAATGATGTCATCATTCACTACCCCGCATTTTCACCATTTTTAATCATTTTTTCACCCACTTTTTCTTCCTCTCCTCACCTATAAATGCCTCCATTCTCTTCATAACAAAACACACCTAAAAACACATCTTCTTCTCTATTTCTTTCTCTCCATTTCTTAGTTTCTAGTTTTTCTTAGCTTTAGAGTTTTTCTCTTTTTGAGAAAACTAATTATGTTTTTCTAATTTATTTGTTTTTTGATTGAATAAATGGAAGTACAAAATTCATTTTTAGGTTTTCCAGCAATAGGAATAACATCAAAGTACTGTAAGGATTTTATTTTTTTTACAGTTATTTTTTATGTTTTATTTTTATATGTTATATTTAATTTGTCTGTGATTAAATTTAATTTTGCTGGCTGTTTGTAAACATGATATAATAATAACGTTGTTATGCTTGCGAAATATTAAATAGGTAAAAATCTCTAAAATGAATTGATTTTATTTTTATTCAAGATTTTATATTAAGAATGATAGAGAGAAATATATTATTTTTCATTACAAACTTAAATCTGAAAATTAGATTTTAAGGTTTAGTTATCTGGTCTCATTTAGAGTAGTGCTCTTTTATTTGTTGGTACAATCACCCGGTAGTTAGAGTGAAGCTCTATTTCAAAAGTTTTTATAAGAATTATTATCTGAAAATGTATTGACAACATGTTTTCAGTAATAGTTTTAAAACTTGAAAGTTAGTACTCGGATAATTAAATTCTTAGGTTTAATTTGGACACCTTGAATAAAGTTTAAATTGTCTAACCCCACCAAAGGTGGCATTTAAATGGTTCATTTTCAATCTCTTAGAAAAATGAATTAATTTAATTAACTAAATTAATTATCAACCCTACCCATAGGTGTTAGTTGATTTTTTTAGTTAACAAAGAATATCTAACCCCACCAAAGGTGGTATTCATATAAAAAATGGAGAATTAATAAATATCAATTTATATTTTTAATAACCTAAATAATATGAGCAAACATAATTAACTTAGTTATTATATCCATAAATACTCAACTATTATAAAAGATAAAATTTGCATAAATGTTTATTGAATCCATATCTATGTTTATTTTTATGTTCTTAGATTAGTGATGCGCGAAAACCGGCATCGCCGATCCTGCCAATACTTTGGTTTTATATTTATAAAACTCTCGCAAGTGCACGAATCATTTCGTAGAAAATGATAAGTATACTCCCAAGGTCGATCTAAGGAAGGAATGTATGTGGTTTTTAATTTATTATTCAAACTTTTAAAAACGAAATTAAATCCTAAACATCCTGTCACGATATTTTGGGTTTTTTGTGTTTTAATCTACTTACAGAAAATTAAACATAGATTCAATAAACATTCATGCAAATTTTATCTTATATAAATAGTTGAGTATTTATGGATATAATAACTAAGTTAATTATGCTTGCTCGTATTATTTAGGTTATTAAATATATTAATTGATATTTATTGATTCTCCCTTTTTTGTATGAATACCACCTTTGGTGGGGTTAGATATTCTTTGTTAACTAAACAAATCAATTAACACCTATGGTGAGTTGATAACTAATTTGGTTAATTAAATTAATTCCTTTTTCTAAGAGATTGAAAATGAACCATTTAAATGCGCACCTGATGAATTAAACGATTTAAACTTTATTCAAGGTGTCCAAATTAAACCTAGAATTTAGTTATCCGAGTACTAACTTTCAAGTTTTAAAATCACTACCGAAAACATGTTGTCAATACATTTTCGGATAATAATTCTTATAAAACTTTTGAAATGAGCTTCACTCTAACTACCGGCGATATACCATCAAATAAAAGATACTCTAAATCGAGGATAACTAAACCTTAAAATCTAATTTTCGAGTTTAAGTTTGTAATGAAAAATAATATATTTCTCTCTAACATTCTTAATATAAAAGCATGAATAAAAATAAAATCAATTCATTTTAGAGATTTTTACCTATTTAATATTTCACAAGCATAACAACGTCATTATTACATCATGTTTACTAAACAGCCAGCACAGTTAAATTTAACCATAGACAAATTAAATATAACATGTAAGAATAAAGCATAAAAATAACTGTAAAGAAAATAAAATCCTTACAGAACTTCGACGCTATTCCCGTTGCTGGAAAAACTCCAAGCGGAATTTGCACTCCCATTTATTGAATCAAAAAGATAAAATATTACAAAAACATAACTAGTTCTTCTCATTTATTGAATCAAAAAGATAAAATATTACAAAAACATAACTAGTTCTTCCCTAAAAAGGGAAGAACTCTAAAACTAAGAGAAATTAACTAAGAAAGCTAAAAACTAAGAAGACATAAGAAAAACTAAAAATCTAAGAAAAGAGAGAAAGAAAGAGAGAAAAGAATGTATTTGGAGGTTTTGAAGGTGTGTTTTGAAGTGAAGGGAAGGGGGGTATTTATAGGTGAGGATGGAGAGAAAAAATGAGTAAAAAAATGTAAAAACGCGTAATGGAAATGCTGACGTCATGGGGCGGCTGCACGTGAAAAATGAGTGTCGGCGCGCGCGGATGAACAGTAACCCGCGCGCAGTGCTGTGCGCATGAACAGTAACCTCGCGCGATCTTCTTGTGCATGAACAATAACCCGCGATTTAGGGGCGGGCTGAGTCTTGGGGCGTGGCGCGTTTTTCTCCTTTTTGACATTTTTGACCTTTTTGACCCATTTTGTCCAATTTTTCCATATTTGTCGACCTTTACGCATTTATTTATTAATATATTTGTGATGTATTGCTTCCAGTATTCCTCTTTGAGTCTTTAAGTTGCATTTTTAAGCCAAAATACCTGAAAAACAATAAAAATACCCGTGATTCCGAAAAAGACAAATTTATATAAATATATGATAAAACATATATATATATATATATATATTTTTAATCAATTAATTTGCATAAAATCATGGTTATTTTAGTGCTTTTTGAGCACTCATCAATTAGTAACACAAAAACCCCAAATATCGTGACAGGATGTTTAGGATTTAATTTCGTTTTTAAAAATTTGAATAATAAATTAAAAACCACATATATTTCTTCCTTAGATCGACCTTGGGAGTATACTTATCATTTTCTATTAAATGATTCGTGCACTTGCGAGAGTTTTATAAATATAAAACCAAAGTATTGGTAGGATCGGCGATGCCGGTTTTGTTCATCAGGGGGCTATTAATGTATATCTATTAATGTATATCATATCTGCTAATATATATCTAGTTTACTTTAAACATATCTAATTTACTTATAACTCCTATATAAAGACATCATGCATATTCCTTAATTGATAGAATACAATACAATCATTAAGTATTTTTAATTTTACTTAAACTTTTTTTCTTAATTTAAATTTTTTATCTTTTACGTTTTAATTTATTATTTTTATTATACCAATCTATTTTTTTTTAGTTTAATATTTAATATTTTAACTTATTATAATTTATCAGTTTGTATCATCAAAATATATATAATAAAATATTTATCTCTATTCTTGAATTCCTAGAATATATATTAAAATTTCTATGTATGTATTCTTGAATTGGTAGAATATTTATAGGATATATATATTTTCTTTTTTTTTTAGATTTTGCACCTATAATACATGTTTTTTTATTTCTCTAAACAAAACTCTTTTCATTATAATGCTTATTGTATGACTTACTCTTTATAATTAGAGTTAGAATAAAACATTCATAATAAAAACACTTACTATATACTTGTAATAGAACACATTTTTACTATAATATTTGGATGAATAATGTTACGTTCTCGTTAACCCCATGTGTGTACATACATATATGGATGATATAGTTTAATATTTTAAGATGATATAATTTAATATTTTAAGATGATATAATTTTTCTATAATGAAAATGTATTATTTACATGCAAATAATTCAAGTAACGAAAAAAAGAATTCTTCTTATTACTTATAAAATTGACTCACGTAAAATTTTATTATACAAATTAATATAATCTGTTTTAATTTAGTTTACTAAATATTTAATTAAAATAAAAAATATAAATTATTAAAATAAAAAAATAAAAAAAATAAAAATAAAAAATGATAAATACCAAAATAGTTAGAAATTTTAGTTATGGAAATACACACCCTCAAAATAAATTATACATGTTAAATAAGAGTCATAACCACTGTACCTTATTTTACTTATCTATTTATATTTTAAAAATAATAAATTGTTGATTAAATTCATTCCTATTATTTAACACACTTTTATCTATTTATGCTATTTTATTTTAGCTCTCTTTTTGCTCACATAAGGATGTGATTATTGCCACATGCAATCTTAAGCTTTTACTTCGTATTTATAATTTTTTAAATTGATAAAAATATCATTTTATTTTTAATATATTTTATATTAATTAAATATTTTTAAAGATTTTTTCCTTAATTTTTAAATTTATATAAATTATATTTCATAACAAACAAAATAAGATATAACAATAACTCTTTTTTTAATACTCTTTAGAATATTGAAAATTGAATATTGGTGAAAAAGAAATAAAATTATAATTTTATAACAATTTATGTATTAATGACCCCACTTCCTTCTCACTCTTACTCTTTTTATTTTCATCTCTCACAATGGGAATACAAACTCTAAAATTTCTCATCCTTCCTCATTTCTTTCATACTTATATTATCAATTTTTTTGCTCCTATTTCTATAGATAAACATATAACATATATGCAAAGAAAACCACAATGTTTTATATAATATAAAAAATATGATAGAAATGAAACCTCCCATACAAATAAAAATAAAACTATTATCAAAACTTAATGCTAAAATCCACATTATTAACAAATACATGATTTTAAAGAAATTGAAAAGTTATGTAATAGTAAGGGTTTGAAGCTATGCATGTATTCTAACTTTCAAGATAACGTTTAGTATACAAACTTTTGATATAAAGAGAATAAGTATATTAATTATAATAAAGTTATATATAAGTACAAAATATCCTAAAATTTATATTTTTTTTAATATGTGTCGATTTATGAGATAAGATTATTTTTAAAAATGAGATGGGTTATTTTTGGAATATCACATAACAATTATTTTTTCTTCCAAAAACTCCTCTCTTTCTTTGGTACCCACCCACATCCCATTTCTTCTTATCTCTAAAATTTTCCCTTATTTTTTTTTCCATAAATTATCTTTCTTTCATATCCTTTATCCATTTTTATTTCTTCTCGTTAATTATCTTCTTTTTTCTTTCTTTTCCATTTTCTTTGAGCTTGAACTTCAAAATCTGAGTTTTGAAGAAATAAACAAGGCGCAAGTTCCATGGTTGTGAGCGTGTTTTTTATTTTGTGAAATTGGTTTAATTCTCTATTGATTTTTTGAAAATTTTTCATGCTGATTTTCTATAGAACTTTCATGGTGATTTTTTGAAATTTTTGTTTCTCGCAATCTTTTATAGTTTTTTTATGGTGATATTTTGGGAAAAAAAATTCATGTTGATTTTCTGTAGTTTTTTCATGGCCTTTTGTTAAATTTTTTTCATGGTTATTTTCTATTTTTTTTTCGTGATAATTTTTTTGATATTTCAAAAATTACCTTACATATTTTAAGTATAGAGATTTTGTAGTATTTTATACTTATATCAACCTTTAGTTAAATTAGTGTACCATGTTTTCTTAGGTAAATAGTTTAGGTATTAAAATATACCTTTTTGAAAGTTAATGTAACGCTATTTTTTTTTTAATAATAATAACTAAACGGGAGAGTGATTGTACTAGTATTTACATTTCAATTTCAAAATTGGTATTTTCTATTCCTTATTATAAAATGAATTTTTAATCTTGTAATTTTGAGAAAAAAAAATATCAATAAGGATAAATCTTTAAAATAATGTTATATATCCTTAATTTACTTTTCCCCCTCAAAGTTAAGAGACTAAAAAAATACTTTTTAGCCGACACTTTTATCCAAGTAAAATTTGGTAAATTTTAGGTTATTTCGTATTTGTATGTTAAAAGTAAAGTAACTCGTTTAAAGTCTGGGTGCAATGTTTAACCAATTAGAGATATTTTGAAAAAAAAAGTCTAATTTATTACTATAAGACATCTTTTTAAATCAATTAAAATCTTAAAAAATTAATAATTAATGTAATAACAAATATACCTTCAAACATCTCACTCCTCCTAATGTCCCCCTTCTCTCCCGTAGCACTCCAACAACCACCCACCACCACCAAAAGCCACTAGCCTAAACATTGTATTCCATCAACATCCTATCATTCATCAACCACTAATTTCATTAACCATCGGCCATCAACCACTAGCCCTAACTAGAAAGCACTTTGTGATTTTTAGGTATTTTTCAATCACTTTTTAGATTATTTCATATCCATTAGCATTTTAGGGCTAAAACAACTATGAAAAAAGAAATATGGTTAGGAAATAACAATGGGGTGTTAGGGGAATTGCTGGAGGTAGAAGACGACCACTAAAAGGTTCGATAGGGTGTACCAAACCTCATTGTAATGTTTGGTTGGTCTTACAAAACATATATGTTTGGTTTGGTTGACCTTACCAAATATATATGTTTGATTTGGTTGACCTTTACCGAATATATATGTTTATTTCAGTTGACCTTAGAATGATAATGATATGTTCGGTTGGCCTTACTAAACCTTACTAATATGTTTAATTTCTCTTATCAAACCATTACAGCCTCAATATATTTTTAAATTTTTTGTGATATATTTATACAATCAAAATATAAAAAAACTAATTTTTTTTATTTTAGGTATGAGTAGATAACCCCAAACTGCTTCTCATAGGATAGGAAATGAAGAATTATATGAAGCATAAAGACTTATCTATAGAAGAAGAAAAATAAGAGAAACATCGATGGTAGGAACTTCATCTATTTTGATGATTATTATGGACCAACCTTTTACAGAGTGTATAGTGGATCACTCTATAAACACGCTAGTTGACCTTAATTATGATATTCCAGTTAAGTATGAGAAGGTTCATCAACATAGATACCCTCTTTCATCCCAAATAATGAAGTTAATATGTCTGTATTGAAGAGTTTTAAAACGTATATAGCTTATGGATTTATAATTTTAATTGTTTGTAATTATTTCATGTATTATTAGGATGATTGTGATTTGTTAAGACCTATTGGTCATTTTGGAAGACAGAGTGACTAGGATCTCAATCAACCTATTTCACAACACATACATCAAACATGCCTTGCGAGATGAGGTATTGGTCTCCACATTTGTTGAGAGATGACATCATGAGAATAACAAATTTCACATGCCATTTGGTGAGATGGTTGTCACCTTATATGTTGTACAACAATTGTTAGGCCTCCAAATTATTGAAAAGGCTTACACTGAATGAAGTTAAATATGAGTGATGCTATCTCACTTCCTTAGAGGCATAAGGGTTTAGTATAGATGTAACAAAGGGTCAATTAATTAAGTCAAAAAGGATTATATGTCAAATTAAATTGGTTAAGGAGTTTGTTTACTACTTTTAGAGATAGACATGAACACCAGGTTGTTAGGGCATTTTTGTTACTTTTGTTATGTTGTACATTATTTGTTGATAGGTTTGGAAACAATGTTCCAGTTTCTTACTTGACACTTTTGATAGACTTAAACAATATAAATCAATATACTTAGGGTGCAATTGCATAGGCTTATTTATATCGACAGTTGGGGATAACTAGTCAATATGATGCCAAGTAAATATCTAGATATTTGACTTTATTATAAGCATGGATTTACGAGCATTTTCCTATATGAACTCCTTCATTGAACCAAAACTATAATAGCCAACTTTCATGTATACATCTTTAAGGATTGTATATTCGTGGTTCTGTAGACAAGAAGTTATTGGAGAAGTTGAGACAGACACTAGATGATCTCATAGTATATAATGTATGTTACTCTTCTTTTATGTATTTTAAGTTGATGTTTTTTATTTAAATTTATGATTTATCTTAATTTATTTATGTTTCTATTTCCATTTGTCAGGTTAATAGAGATCCATATTGTACTGATATTTCAAAGATAATATTTTTTCATGGATGCGTTCGTTTTTTGGAAGTCATTGAACCTTATCATAATTGTTGTGCCGATTTAAGTATGTACAAAATATTCCACTTGATCCAGTTAAGCCTTCTAAGGTTAATAAAGGATCCAACCAGAAGATATATAAGGTGAAATTTCATTACGCATATCAATATTGGACAAGTTGGGATAGTCTTGTTTTATCTCAATAGTCAAGATGTGAAACTGTTACTTTCCCATTTGATTGCTCTTCAAACTACGTATAATGGTATCAAAGTATATCATATGTGAGATTACAAAACTCTATACATGGATTAACATAGGGTAGATCGATGATGAGAACGACGACTCAAACACATCGTGCACCCCAACATTCACAACAAGATGTGGTGGTTAGTGTTTATTACCATTATAATTACTTGTAATTTTAAATAATTCTAAAATATATATTAAATTTTTTATTTTTATTTTCAGGGTATGAAAGAAGCATCGGATATTGTTAAGCATGTCTTATGAAGTGGAAAAGAACAATCATCTAAGAAATGGTATAAGAAATTCAAAAAGGTTCAAAATTTAGCCACAGATGCTTATCAACCATCTTCTTGACAAATGAATACATGGAAAAATTAGTTAATTATTTGTATTGGACGGTTAAATTAGTCGTATGAAAACAAATATATTTGATTTAAACGTGTTCTATTCAATGATATCAATTGTTTTTATATATCAACTGTTTATATTCAATGATATAGATTATTTGTTAGAAAATTGCACTCAATGAATGCATTTAGGAAATATAAATTTACATTAGTATAACATAAATATAAAAGTAAACAAACTTACATCCATTTAAAAAATAACAAACTAATTATCGCAATCCAAGTCAACTACAACCATCAGATTTGTCACTAAACTACTTGAATATGGTAATTACTTGTAATCTTCAATTTGATTTTCATATGATGTAATCTAACCTTATATACATGGTTTATGAAATACATGCCAAATTAAGTGTATAGGTGTTATCAAAGTTTCAAGTTGCAAATCTATCTATATTGTATGAAATTAATAAAGTTAGTACATTAGCATTAATTATACAGTTCTAGCATAAATAATGTCATTATGATAAGTTTGTCTTACTTATACATAATGATTCCCATCAACAAAACATATATAAATTATCTTATGCTTGGTAAGTGCCTTAGACCAAAGAGGGAGAAAAGTTTCGGACCCATGTAAACTGAATGTAACAACTACCACATTATATGTGGAAGTAATAATATGTTCCATGTTTGGTAATGTAATATATTTTTCATAAGTATAACCACCATTAAAATGAGAAAGTTTATAAATAAGCTCCATCGTCACTTCAGGAATATCATATAAGCAAGTGTAAGCCTTGTAATGATTGTGTAACGCACTAAGCATGTTAGCCATAACCTAAGACTATGCTTCCTTCCTAGATCCAAGTCCAAGGGCTATAAATCTAAACCTATAATTACCATATCTTGATACATCATTAAAACTATGTACAAATGGTTCAATACTAATAGGCATTTTAGATGTATATGATGAAGATCCAATAGATAGTTTTGGTTTAGCTATTTTTATTGGTAACTTTCATTTTCTTGATAGTTGTGCCTCATTGGAAGAAAAATTAGTTAAGAACCAGACATAGATATATCAAGTGCCTTCTCAGCCAATGCATATTCAAAAACAGATGAATCTCTTCATGTTGAACCGTCTGTCTTAGAAGGATGACCTCAATTTCTTTATTTCATAAGTGACTCATCCAAATAATTTTTACATCAATATGCTAAGATATTGAATGCCTTGTACATCTCAATTTGAACATGCTTGCCACTACTATGTAAGCATTCCATAAAATTCTCATACAAATAAGTGCAATCCAAATCTAGATCAATATCTTATAATGTGGGAGAAAATTGAGTTTCCTTAAATGAGTAAGAAGTGAAGAAAACTCAGTAGGATGACTCAATCATTTGTATTGATTAATGGCATGAACATATGGTAGTCTATAAGTTTAAACCTTTACATAACCACAATTGGTGAAGTCAAATGATATTTGATCTGCTCTATCAGATTCTTTCAAAATAAGCTTTAGTGTAGTTCGTGAAACATATCCTCCTAACTACTTATATAGCCACTAAGGCTTAAAATGAAGTTGGATTGTAGTCAAACTCATCTCAAATGAATCTTTAATCTATGTATGTTGGAGCTCCGGTAATTGGTGAATATTATCCCAGTTTAACACCAAGTTGCCTTGTGATGTCTTCAATTGTCATTTCAATGATGCATCACTATTACAAAAAGGGGTATTTAAGTCGATATGTAAAGTCAGTTTTTTTTCAAAAACCAACTTATAATGAATTTAAAGTCGATTCGGTGTAGAACCGATTCTATCCAAATAGTTCATAACGTTGGTTGACGTGTCGAATCGACGCTACACATGGATGTAGCAACGGTTCTACGTGTCAACCGACGCTACACATGTGGATAGCGTCGGTTCACCATGTAGAACTAACACTATGTTCATGTGTAGCGCCGGTTCGACACGTCAACCGATGCTACAAACTACGTAGATATCATCAGTTGACATGTAGAACCGATGCTACACATAAATGTAGTGTTAGTTCTACGTGGTGAACCGACGCTATCCACGTGTGTAGCGTCGGTTGACACATAGATATCTTCTTTCTTCCCCAGACAGAAACTATTCCAAGCGTTGTATAACTCTCAAAAACCCAAAACCTTTTCACTTCTCCTCCACTCTTTCTCATTTTTTGGCCACCTACGACCACCAATTTCAGCGCCACTTAGTGGGTTTTCTTCCTCTCTAACTTATCTTTTAGATCCCTTATTTGTTTGAGCAAAATACTCAAATTTTTTATACCCATTTCTCACTAACAAAACACCATTTTTTTCTTCATTTCCCTTATTTTGTCACTTCATTTACTCTTGTAAGTATTTCTATTAATCCTACGCACTTATTATTCATATTTGTTTTGTATATTATATGTATAAATTTTTATATTATATATGTAGGTTTTGTATTATAACATCAGGAGAAGAATATGATGATCTTGAATAACATAGGACAACACCATGGTAATTTTTCTACTATTAATTAATACTTAATTTTTCAATTATTTATATTATTTAAACTATTTATTAAATAGATTTTGGTTTTTTTCCTACTATTATGTAATGATCTAATACATGTTTTTATTTGAGTATAATAGAAAATGAGTAAATTTTGTAAAAAAAATTAAAAATTTAAAATCAGTTCAACGGGTGAACCAACTTTACATTTTTAAGTCATCGTATTTAAAGTCGGTTAATAACCGAATTTAAAGGTCCATTTTGTAGTAATGCATGTGCACTTTCTGCCCTATTTGTTGTTGCATTTTCTAATTACATATGTAAAACTATCCAGGCTAAATTTTTCTTTGTATGGATTTAGCCATATAATGTTCATATAATTAATTGCTTCTTGACATTCGAAAAACTTGCTCTTAATATAATCTATATTCAAATTATATTCAGCAATAGACTTGGATATACAACAATATACAACATATTGTTGAAAGTTTCCCATATTTCCTTATTTTTGAATAATTTCTTCATATTTGCTAATACATTCTTAGAAATATGTCATCTACAAAGATGATGAGCAGATGTGGGAAACCCTTCTATGACTATATTCATAAGAGCTTTTTCTCTATTTGTTATAATGATACTAGGCATAAAATCTTCATTCATCAAAGATTTCAATATCTTTAATACCCAACGATAACTACTTTTTTTTTAATTTTAGATATGCACACGCAATAGAAAACATCATACTTGTAGAAGTAATCCTAATAATCTCAAAAAGCGATAATTTGTATTTTTTAGTGATAACTGTATTTTATATAGTTATTTTCATCAATTTTAGTAATGATAATTGCTATGTTCTTTAAATATTTAGTGTATTTTTGTTAAATAAATTAATATTTTCCTTTTATGTGCTAAAAATACATTTTTAATAAAATTAAATAATCTGTATCGAAAATGTACTTAATTTCATATTTCTGTCCACAAATATAATTTTAGATAATATGGTTTCTTAATTACGATTTATAAAAATCGAAAATATAATTTAAATTAAATTTGGGCTTAATTATAATTATTAAAAGTTTAAAAAATTAATTTAAAATTAGCAAAGGGCTTAACTGTAATTTAAGAAAGTTTAAAATGTAATTTGAATTAAATTTGTGGGTGAAAATATAATTAATAAAAGTTTAATTTTACAGTGAGATTTGAGCCACGCGCCTATTCCAAACGCGCTTGACGTGGACCGTTCGATCGTAAAAGACACGGTGAGATTCGCGCGTGTAGATCAAACCCACCAAGGAGACTGCCGTACGAGTTCTTCGTTCGGATGGCGTGCCGGTGGGACCCACTTGCCGCGCGCGATGCGGGCGTGTAGAGTGGGACCCACATGTCGGCTGCGTAGATTCCCTCGAGGCGCATCGATCGCCGTTGGATGAGATGAACGGTCCAGATTGAAGCACGTTAAACCAAGCTGTCGTGCACCGAGCCGCTCGTCAACAAATCCAGTGTGACGTGGTACATCCAAGCCGTGTGCACCCTCGTGTTTCAACGGAAAATGAGCAGCCACGTGTCTCATAAATATTCCAACGAATAAGATGATGACACGTGGCATGTATTCGGTGAAATAAAAACGCAGAAACCGTGCCCACTTCCAGCTGTTAACCACTTCCAACGCGACGAAATCCTATGCGATGCGTTCTTCATGCAACCGACCTTACCACCCAATGAAAAGCAGCCACGTGTCACTATATTTCTCTCAGCGAATCACATGGTGACACGTGGCATGCGGAAAAAGAAAAAAATAAAAAATGCGCAGGTTGTTCACGCATGCTGCTCCCCATACATTTTTTGTTCCCCACTTTTTATAAAAAAATATAAAAAAATAAAAACAAAAAAAATTAAAAAGGGGGATATATATTTTTGTACGCATTTTTTGACGCGAGTTTTCAGTTTGGAGTTTTTGTTTCTTTTTTTGTTTTCTCTCGCAGTTCTTGCGAGTTTTTCTTTTTTTGTACCATTTTTCATTTCTTTTCCTCTCTGCGTGTTACACAAAACACGCAGAATGTTTATTTTACATTTTATGTTGTATTTTCTTAGGGAAATTACAGAGAAAGAAGACAACAAAGAAGAAGAAAATGGAAGAAATTTATTTTTCATTGAGGAATCGTGAACGAGTTTTTTTTCTTATCTATTTTCTTTTAATTTTTGTTTCTCTGCAATGTTTTATTTTTGTTGTGTTGTAATTTTAAATGTTGCTATGAAATAATACATTTGTTCTAGGATTGCAGTGTAGCGTAAATTATGAAATTTGAATTAAGTATTTTTGAATGATTTATGGAACTGTTTTAAGTTGTTTATTTTATCTGTGTTTAATGCTTTTAATTATCGGAAGATTAATTAACTGATATGTGACATTTAAATAAACTTGAAAAAGGTATTTTTGTGTCTTTTCGTGATGAAATAACGTATATACATAAGAGATAGAAATATACTTTTTTATTGTATGTATATGTTTGAGAACTCATAACTTAATAAACTGGTTGAATTTAATTCGCATAGGAATATAGTGAATCATTTTAACTAGATATGTCTCAGTATGAGCTCGGAAGAGATATATGGATAAATTAGGAGTTCTTGGTTAACAACTTAAAATATGATAACATAAATCAAGATAAAATATAATGATTCAAGTGGATTAATTTGGTGAAACTCGCAATCCTAGAATTTTCTTGCAATCTCTTATGTTAGTTAGTCAAACTGCATCAAATTATCGATTGTTTTGGATAAAATTAGGTTGAAATAATTTTAATAATTAATCTAATACTAGTAACAAATCTCTGTGGGAACGATATTTTATTTATCATATTATAACTTGTGACCGTATACTTGCGTTGATTTCTCGTGTTGCAAAACACACAACAAGTTTTCGCTAGTTAAGTTATTTTACTAATTTTTGTTGATATTAATACCAATTAATCTGATTTTAATTTAAAAAAAAACAAAAATATTATTTGTTTAATTGCTTACTGTTACTTGCTTGGATTTGTATGTTTATTTATGTTTTAAATTTAATTTATATATTGTATTAGATTTAATTTTGTATAGAGTGGGACTTTGTATGCGATGCATAAGAAATCTTAACTTAGTTCCATTAGATCTAGAAATCCATAGAACTATTTTGAACTTAAAGAAAAATAATAAACAAGAAACCTTAAAACATCTAGTTATGGATCATGAAATTCCAGAAGTAGAAGAACCAAGATCTTTAAGAGATTATGCAGTGCCTATGGTTGGTGGCATCCATTCAAGCATTAGAAGACCATTAATTCAAGCCAATAATTTTGAAATTAAGCCTGCAATCATTCATATGATTCAAACATCGGTACAATTTGGTGGTTTACCCCACGATGATCCAAACTCCCATATATCAATTTTTCTAGAGATTTGTGATACCTTTAGGCATAATGGAGTCACTGATGATGCTATTCGGTTGAGACTTTTTCCTTTTTCACTTAGGGATAAGGCAAAGAGTTGGTTGAATTCATTGCCATGCGGTTCTATCACTACTTGGGAGGATCTGGCTCAAAAAGTTTTAGCCAAATATTTTCCACCGACAAAGACTGCACGGATGAGGAATGAAATCACCACTTTTATGCAGTTCGACTCAGAGTCATTGTATGAAGCTTGGGAGAGGTACAAGGAGCTACTTAGAAGATGTCCGCACCATGGATTACCGAAGTGGCTTCAAGTTCAAACATTTTATAATAGTTTGATGGGTCAAACTAGAAATATGATTGATGTCTTTGCAGGCCGGTGGTGCTTTAATGGGAAAATCAATTGATAAAGCCTACAACTTATTAGAGGAAATGGCTTCAAATAGCTATGAGTGGCCATCGAGAGGACGTTGCCTAAGAAAGCGGTGGAATTCATGATATTGATGCTTTGACCGGCTTTAACCGCACAAGTGTCCGACTTTGGTGAAAAAAGATGGATACTATAGGTGTCCATTCTACTCGAGTCCTTTTTGTTGCATGTGAAATTTTCAATGGAAATCATGCCAGTGAGAGATGTCCTCATAAATTTGAATCTGTTAATTTTGTTTCCAATTATAATAGGAACCAAAACAATCCCTATTCCAACACTTACAATCCAGGGTGGAAGAATCACCCTAATTTATCTTGGAGTAACAATGAGGGACCATCATCTTCTATAAACCCATATATCCTCGTCATAACCAAGCTCCACCACAAGAAAAAATCCATCATTGGAAGATATGTTTGCTCGATACATGCGATAATGAGACTATTCTTGAGAATCAAGCCTTCTATCGAGAAATCTTGAAGTTCAATTGGGGCAACTCGCTACTGCTGTTAACAATCGTCCTCAGGGAGCTTTTCCGAGTGATAGTGAAACTAATCCTAATAGGGGAGGAAAAGAGCATTGTAAGGCAATTACACTCAGAAGTGGAAACGAGTTAAAGGAAATACCTAAGCCCATTTCTTTGCCAACTCCTAATGTTGAAGCTTTTGGCCCAGAAAAACAAAATTGTGGAGAAGAAAGAGTTGAAGAAAATGAAGAATCAATGAAACCCATGATGAAACCAGGGTTAGAAAGTCTCAAGCCTTACACTCCACCAATTCTGTTTCCTCAACGCTTCCATAAGCAAAAGCTTGATAAGCAATTCTCCAAATTTCTTGAAGTTTTTAAAAAGCTTCATATTAACATTCCTTTTGCTGATGCCTTGGAGCAAATGCGATTATGTGAAATTTATGAAAGAAATTTTGTCTAAGTTAAGAGAAGGTTAGGTGATTTTTGGAGACTATTGCTCTCACTACGGAGGAGTGTAGTGCCATCATCCCAAAAAAGCTACCACCTAAACTTAAAGATCCGGGAAGTTTCACCATTCCTTGTACTATTGGTGAGAAATTTTTTGGTAGAGCTTTGTGCGATTTGGGTGCAAACATTAATTTGATGCCACTTTCCATCTACCGAGACTTGGATTAGGAGAAGCACAACCACCACTGTAACTCTTCAACTTGCGATAGGTCTTTGAAACACCCAAGAGGCATTATAGAGGATGTGCTTGTCAAGGTAGACAAGTTTATCTTTCCTTGATTTCATAATTCTTGACATTGGAGGAAGATAAAGAGATCCCTATTATTTTGGGTGACCATTTTTAGCAAGCGGTAGAACTCGATTGATGTTCAAAAAGGGAACTCACTATAAGAGTTCAAGACCAAGAGGTAACTTTCAAAGTGTTTAAAGCGATGAAATTTCCGTGTGATTTTGATGCTTGTTATAGAGTAAAATGAGTTAGTTGATAGTTGGTCTACAAAAACTCTACCTGATTCTTCTACAATTTCTCTGTGAATCTGAATGACTTAAGAGTCGGTTGTGAAAAGCGTAGTTTGCCAATCAATGTGATGGACCAGTTCCTGTCTACAAACATATAAAAATGTTAAGCTCTATAAAAAAAAAAGACAAAGGGATGGCATGACAATAAGCTCTTTGCATCGACATTCTCGAACAAGTACACAAAGTTTTGCTCTTCAAGTCTCGGTTGAAATTATTCCTAGGGAAACTTAAATCAAGGTGGTCGGACCTTTCACTATTTCCAAAATGCATCCATACGGTCTTGTTAAGATTAAAGATGAAAAATCACAGAGGAATCTCCAAGTGAATGGGCGAAACTCAAAACCTTGTTGGAGAGGTAGCGTCGATCATCTAAAGCCAACCATTTTGTTATATGACCCAACTCAAGCAAAGAAAAAGGAAGTCAAGTGATGACTCTAAATCAAGCGCTTCTTGGGAGGCAACCCATGTGTTTTAGTTTTTATTTATTTATATATTTTGTTCTAGAACATGTATTAGTTGCATAATTCTTCATTTTGTTATTTTGTTTTGATAGGTGCAATCGGAGGAGGTAAAACGATTTTTGGATTTCCATCTCACAAGTCAACTCACCATTCAGGGAAGTTCTTTTAACACATCTCCTTTGTTCTTTAATTTTCACACATTTGGGATAATGTGCATATTAAGTTCGGGGGTGGTAGATATTGTGAACTTAATTGAAATATTTTTTTTTGTATGACAAAAAAAAAATTGTTTTGTTTTCTTTGGTTAATTGAAGATATTGTGCTATGAATAGTGATTTATTTTTATTTCTTCGATTTAAATGATGCATAATTCTTTGAAAAAAAAATTTGAATAATGTCTAAGTGATAAACAATTTTTTCGTATGTTTCATTTTTACAATTCATGAGCACTAGTCTTGATTTTTGATTTGCTATGATAATTTAAAGAAGGTTTATATGAGTATGGAACTCGATTGATATTTATGGTGTCACAATTCTTAGAATTTTTTTGATTTTCTCTCGAGGCGAAATTATAGATAACATTTAACTAAGAAAATGATTTAAGCCATCTTTGGATCGTTTGAGCCTTTCTATCTACCTTCACATACACTATCCATAGTATACCCCTTTTGAGCTTCAAAGTTTATATATATATATATATTTATCTCATTTCAAAAGCCTACCTTAAAAAATATATATATGTGTGGTTATATCTATTTTTCCTATCTCACTAACATTTACAGTTGTTAGTAAATAATTAAAGATATATCATATAAAATAAAGAGGTTACTAACAAAAAAAAAGAGAAAAAAAAGTAGAAAAAAATTGAGTTTGGATGTGATGATAGAAGATCTCTTGTTTCAATCCTAAAATGATGTGTTTAGGAAATTTTGTGCTAAATATAATCTTTTATCCTACCTTCACCTAAGCCATACATTACAAGCTTAATGAAGTCCTATTGATTTTGTGTTTTGTGTTTGTCTACATTAGTGGAGAGAGAAATGAAAAATAAACTTATGAGATTTGTGATTTCATAAAAATTTGTTTGATTTCATATTTGTATAAACCAATCCGGATTTCTTGTGATGAAATAATGAAAAGACTTCACACACACACAAAAATTCATTGCAAAAATGTAATATACTTTTCATATAGTCTTGTAGGTGCAATCCATGATTATCACATGAGAAAAAGCTCTTAACAAATCAATGGATACTGAATGAGAAAAAAATAGATCTATAATAACCTCATCAACATCTATATAATTGTGAAGAACCCACAAATGCATTAATTGTTGAAAAATTAACCTTCTATCTTGTTTTTTGAGTCTATGCTTTTGACGAGCATTGTAAATATGTTTCATTGTACTTCAATTTTGCTCATTATGTTACTTCATCTTATATAAAATTTGTTTGGATATAACGTTGAACTGTGTAATATCAACTAACAAATTCATCCCTTCATTAGTCAATTTTCATCCATATGGATGATGTTCAAGATATCATACCAATTGGTGATTATGTGTAATACAACTAACAGTCACCTTCTAATGAGAACTATTTTCTATCATTCTTCCTTTTAAAGAAAATGGACAATTATATTTTCTTGTTCTGATTTGCTTCTCTTTCTTATCCTCTTTTTTTATTCATGGGGTTTTTGGGTTTTGCTTTAGAACGAAAACCATGCTTCTTTCACATGCAAAAAAAAATCCTAAGACTTCTACCATCTGAACCTATGTTAGACATTTTCATCACTATCACCATTATATTATTTGTCCTAGTAGACTTTATCCATGCCATCAAATCTTCTTTTGAGATAAACACCTATATTAAAAGAGCATAAATTAATACATTACAATAGGGTAATACATACTATTTATTATAAATATATAAGATCTCACTCTATATGTCTCAAATAAATTAGTTCAGTCAATACTTTGTCCATCTTGTAACTCGTACACTCCATCATGCTATAAAAAATTAGAAATAAAAAACATTTAAAAAATATAGAGATTTGGTAGGGATAACTAAACATTTTGAGTAGATTTGGTAATAGATACTGAACATATTGAAAGGGTTCAGTAACAACTACCAAACATACTATAATTGTTTGATTATTTTTATGAAACCAATCTGAATATAATTTTTAATATATTTGGTAGGGGTATTGATCATTTATGATGGTTTCAACGGGGGCAATCGAACCTTCTATAAATATTAGGTAGTTCCTTATCGAACCTCTACATGATTTGTAAAAAAACACTCGCATATACCTATTTGAACTGATTTTTTGCTCGATCTTCAAATTTTTTTCTTTTTTCACATCTTGATATATTCTCTCTTCCATTTTTTAATATTTCTATTATTTTAAGTATCAAAATGTTAGGATTTGTGTGTGGAGGTAAAGAGGAATAAAAAAGAAGGAATGAGATATCTTGTGTGAGTTGTGAGTAAGAAATTGGATGTCTCATTTTAGTTGAAGAATATTCGGACATATATGTAATTTCAATGTATTAAAACTAATTTTGAATTATTTTATAATTATCGAAATATTTCGTAATAAAAAACGAGATTTCTTGAGAATTTCTCATCAACTAAACTCGATCAAAATAAATATAAAAGTGAAACCTTCACATAAGTGTAGTACACAACACTTATGGAAATTGATATATGATTTTATATATTTTATGGGAAGGAAAATTTGAATTTGAAACTAAATCCTTACAAACTATGCTATAATATGATTTATAGGCTACTATCGAATATTTCTAATTCTTCAAGGAAAGAGTAATGGAGGGAAACTAATAAGAGGTAGAAAGAGGGATTTAGTATTTTTTTTTTAAATCATACAATACTTTATATGATTTAAACATATGACTTAAAACGAGTAAGAATGAATATTACCAGCATAATATTAGATGAATCGTAGGGATTTAATTGAGAAAAAAGAAAAGAGAAAGTGCTGAGAAATATATAACAAAACAACAAATTGATTGTTTGGGACTCTTTCAAATACAAGGATTTGATTAAGAATTGAGATCTACCTAATGGAGAAAAAAATAAATAATAAATGAAAATGGTACTTTAAGCTCCAAGTTCACAATATTTAAGACACTAATCGCTAATAAATAATGAATAAATAAAAATGAAAAAACTATTCAAAAAATTAAAATTGACAACAAATGATTAAAGTATACAAAAATGTAACATTAAAGTCTAAAAAAATGTAACGTTAAACTGATTAAAGTGTACTAATTTTAAAAAATACAACTAATGCACATAATTTATAAATTAAAGTAACTAAAATGTCCAATAAAGTATTCAAATAACCTAGTTTCAAATGTTTCTCTGAATTAGTTAAAAAACATGTGATTTGCAACAAATTGTTATATTTTTTATTTTTCTTATAATGTTTACAAAAATATTTAAAACTTATATAATATAATGAAAATTAAATAAAAAATAATCATAAGTTTTTATTCGAATAGAGATAGATTATTATAAAATCTTAACCAAAATCGATATGATAAGCATCGACTCCTTAAAATTTAAAGTTGTTTTTAACGTGAGTATACATTTTTTTATAATAAAAAATATATTATAAAATTAATTTTCTTAATATTATAAGTCTTTTATTTAACATGCTTAATTTTTTTCTGAAATTTAAAATAAAATATGAAGAGTAAAATATATCATTTAAAAGTATAAGAGTATTTTTATACAAAATATATTTAGGTGTGATTTAGGGACTTTATATATAGTATTTAAGAGAATCCAATGACAAGGATATAACATATAATGGTTTAAAAGATCCTTTATTTCTATTGTTTATCTATATATAGTAAGGCATTGATACATGTGGCATTGATCTATTGAAGATTTACAAGAGCTCATGCACATGGAACCCTTGGTATAGATTTAGGTACGATAAATCAACTAGCATACAGGGTTAGGATTTGTAAAATTCTTGGTTTGCATGATGTATCCTGGGGTGGGTATGTGCTAGTTGTGACATGTGAGCTTCTATATTTTTTCCATCCCTTGGGTTGGTATAGGCTTTGGTGCTAGGTCCATCTTTCGAGCATATGGGAGCTCTGATACTGATGCCATCCTTCGAGTTGGTGCGGGCTCTGATGTAACGACCACCATTTGAGCAGGTAACAAGCTTTCCTATAGGCTAGTAGTGATTTGTTAGGCCTTATTAATAAGCTTTCTAAGCCAGGGTAAGCCTTATCATTGGTTTTAGGGTACCCAATTCCCTTGTATGAAACATCAAGTAGTCCTCATTCTTTCAATTTGTGCAAAAAAGGGGGAAAGAGTAACTAACACTCGATGGTCACTGCTACAAAAAGTACATATGACCACGGTTTTTAACCGTGGTCATAGGTTTATGGCCACAGTTATAAGAACTGAGGCCTAAGTGAGAGAGACCATAGGTAATGGCCTATGGCCTCGGTTATTAGAAAACCGAGGCCATCGGGTATACATAAATTAAAAAAATACAGTTAATAATTACAATATTAAAAAATCAATATAAATTACAATAAATTTATTAAAAATAATATTATATTAAAATTAAAGTATAATTATATTCGAGAGTTTATTATACACTAAAACATAATAAAAACTTACTATTACAAACTAACTTTTTATTATTAATTAATTACAAGCATAAATATGCTACAAAAACTATTATAATGATAATTCCTGCTTTTCAGCTGATTGAAAAATCTCTCAAGTCTTTCTTGACTCCATCTTCTACAAATGTATATTCGATTGCATCTTTTACCAACTGAAATATTTCTCTCCTACCTAAATCACCTGCAATATTAAGTAAGAATAATAATCAACTGAATTGTAATTATAGAAACACATTAAACGTCCTCAAGCATCCCAATTTCATACACAATTTCCATTGTAGCCTCTGGGGTTTCCCTACGTTTAATGCTCAAAAACGTCTATTGCAGCACACCATCTCTAGGACCAGTACAGTGCACCAACACCACAAGAATGCACCAAAGAATAACACCAACGTAGTGCACCAAGATCAAGACGACCAAAGACCAATATACCAACATCAACATGGTGCATCAAAGACCAAAGACTAGTGTAACACAGTGCACCAACACCAGCGCAGCTTAGTTTCAAGAAAAATAGAAGAGCATCAATAAAAGTAAACAATTTGCAAAAAGCTATGAAACATTCCACATGCTAAAAGTAACAATAAACAATTTATAGGAAAAATATTCTCTATTCATTTAGCTAGTCATACTTCACATCATAGCATACACATAAAATTGCAATTCTTAGATGACATTGCTTGAAATAAATAGAGTACATAACTACTTTTGATGAAAAAAACTGATAATACATCATGTAGTGCAATCTAGAGAAGATATTATCTAAAAGATCAATTTCAATTTATAGTTCCAGCAAAAGGCCAATAAGCTCATTTTCCTAGCATACAAAAGCATCAAAATGGACGAAAATAAAATGAACTAGTGACAAAGTTTAGAGAGTACAATGCTTTACATTAAATACAACAACAAAGAAAGTAATAATTAAACACACAATTTGAAGAAATACCACATAGCCTCTATAAGTAGCCTGTACAATTATTACAACTTCCTCTAATTTGAATTTATCAGGATCTTCAGAAGATGCTGTGTTAATAATAGCTTGTGTAGGGCCATCATCAATTTAGCTAGCATACTACTACAATCCAAAGCTAAAAAATTTCTTAATCATGAAAACCCAAAAGCCCTTAAATGAAGAGTCAGCTAAAAAATTCAGTATATACCATTATTCATAAGAACAATTCTCAGTCCTCTCTGTCTCCCATGGTGGGAAGGCAGCAATTAGCATAAGAAAGAGGTGCCAACCCTGCTAGGTTCTTGTAAACCCATTGTTTTATACTAAATAAAAAGGGAAATAATTATCATTTGTGCACACCTATAGATAATAAAAAATTCAGACATGTCTAAAATCTTAACCATGAAGTATTTTCCATCAAAAGATTTAAAACTACATTTATAAACCACTGAAAATTACTGAATTACTAGTCTTAAGCAAAACAATTGCTATTTCAACTAGAATAAGAAAAACGCTCAGCTTTTGGGATATCACTTTGTTACAGATCAAAATACCAATGCATACACTTGTGTAGAATTCTGGTTCTGGTTCTGGATTGATCTCTGAATGGGGCTTACTTAATGTGAGGATAATAACAATAAAAATAAATATAAGTATATCATGAAAAAATAGAAAAAATAATTCACTTCCTCGTAAGTCTTTCCTTTGGCCCTCAACAACATAAGAAAAACACTGATTAATGCCTCATCAACATCATTCAGCAAGAAATTCACATGATTGACCAAAGAATCAATCAGTTGCCAAAACCCACCATAGAAAAATAACAAATACATATTAAATTTCCTAGGAAACCAAATATTCAAAACGGGTAAAGGCTAAACTCAAACCTCATTGAAAGATGTCACAGGTGGGATTGATTTTTCACCAACAGTAGGCAGAGCACTAACAAAAGAGATAGTCTTAGAAACAAACCAGAACTAAACCAAAGACTGAAGCTTTACTCAGATCTAACTTCTGGGTTTGTTCTGAAAGGATGATACAAAAACAAACCAAAACTGAACCAAAGACTGAAGCTTTACTCAGATCTAACTTCTGGGTTTGTTCTTAGAGGATGATACAAAAACAAACCAGAACTGAACCAAAGACTTAAGTTTTACTCAGATCTAATTTCTAGGTTTGTTCTTAAAGGTTGATACAACAATAACGGAGCACAAAACATAGAAAGAATCTAACTTGATGGTTTAGGACGGTGAGACGAGGACGATGAGAGATTGGGTTGGGGGATAGGGATGCCAGAGTAAACTTTGGTTCTCGAGGGCTGGGGAATGGAATTAATATATTAAACATATGATATATATATTAATTAAAAATTATATATTAATATAGATATATATATTACTTAGTGCATGCGTAAGAGGCATGCGCGTTATTTTGAAAAAAGAGAGAAAAAAAGAAGGGAAGGAGAAAAAGAGAGAGCAAATTTATATATATTATAAAAGAAATAAAAATACATTAAATTAAATTAATAATAAAAAAATAAAAAAAATTGTACGGTAATTTTTGTATTTCTTTTAAATGTAGGACATATATACGGTATTTTAATATTGAACTCTATTATTTTAATTATAATCACAATCATTTAATAATCGTGGCTATATAAATTTATTTATATATATTTAATTTTTTTTTTGTAATTTAACTTATAGTCTCAGTTTTTATCAAACAGTAGCCAAAGTCAAAAACTGAGGCTAAAATCCCGAGACCAAAAGCACATATTGTAGTAGTGGGTACTCAATAAATGGTGATCAATTATCTTTTATATCCATTGTGCCTTTTCAACTTATGTTATGCAGTCTAATAATTGAAGGCTTTTAATGTAAACCCTACAACATAATTTTCCAACGAATAAGGAAGTGGTAGAAACCACAATGGGAGAGGTGACAAGTTGATCCTTAATAAAATCTACAATCTCCTTATGTTTCAAGTTTTATGTGGGAGGTATCCATAGTATGGACAAGAATAGGGTACCTGTAGAAATATCATAATGTAAAAGGCTTAAATCAATAAGGATATAAATATATCACATTTAAAATTGGGCTAATAGTTAAATTTGTAGGTAAATTAAGAAAATATGCATTGGATCCTAGTCAGCAAACAATTTAAAAAGGATCAATAGATCAGGCATTCAAATTTTTGGAACTAGCTTTTGGAAAGCAATAGAGGCAAAGGTAAACCATGACAAAGTCTCCTACTTGGATTCACGATGCCTACGGTTGGTATCAGTAGCAAGTTTATATTCAAAGTTATTCAGGGAAAATTTTCTCCTAATTTCATCATGAAGGTTACGAATGTGTTGGAGAAAAGGTAGATGAATATGCTTCAGGGGTTTAGGGTAGATGAATAGGCTTTAGGGGTTTAGGGTAAGAGATCAATAGGTTGGTGAGGTATAAGGCTATAGAGAGTTTTTGAGAGGCTCTTATTAGTGGACCTATTTAAATTTAATGAGTTATTGTATGCAAACTAAGTTGTGGATAATAAGATCGAGATCCCAATTTCAAGGTTTTCCACTAACCAAACAGCACAACAAGTTATCTAAGCTACTGTTAACAACCTTAGTTTTACCATCGATTTGTAGGTGAAAAGTTGAAGAGTATTTTAGTGCAATGACAAAAAGTTTCCAAATATAGTGTTTCCAAAAAAAGCTAACAAACTTGACATCTTGATAGATATTGATGTAGATCCTCTGAGTGAAAAACCTAGGAACCCATGAACTTAAAGGAATAGGAACAATTGATTTTTTTTGGAATATATTAAAGATGATTGGATTAGAACCTTAAGAAAACAAAGTCCTTAAAACCCTAACTTTGAGATGCCACAGAAGATGATCACTCATTTTGATAACTCAAATTCAAACATTCAATCAATACTCAAGCAAGCAAAGCAAGATGCTTTCTGAAATGACTTTTTATTAATGATATATGGTCTGCCTCTAAATTACATAACTATTGTGTTTTTATAACAACAAACCTTAATGAAAACTCTAGATGCCAATTCAAACCCTAAAGAAAAAACCCTAGACAAAATGGGCCTAGTTAGTGGTGTATTGGGCCTAATCCATCCTTAAAAATAAAAGACTAAAAAGACTTATGATAAATAAAACATAAAAAGTCTCACAATTAACTAAAACAAAAAAAATGCTTCCTAAATTAATCATTGCACCTAACTTGATCTTCCAAATTTATCCCTTGCGTATGATCTTGAGAATATTTGTAAGATCTTGAGGATCTTGAAAATATTTGTAAACATCAACTTGATCAACACTTGAAAATATCAACTTGATCAGCATCTCGATCTCTATTAGATATAATGACAGATGATGGCCCTTGAAGTTGAACTATATTCTTAAAAAACAACTTGGCTACCTGAGCGGTATCAGAGGTTTTGGGACGAGGGATGAAGTGGTCTATTTTAGAGAATCTATCTACAGCAACAAGGATGTAATCATGTGTCCTAACAATTCAAGGTAAACTAAGCAAAAAGTCCATGTTTAAATCTTTCCAAATATCATAAGGTACATGCAATAAGGTGTACAAAACTATATTTTATTTTTTTAATCTTAGCTAACTGATATGTACGACATTGGTAGAGTTATATACAAAATGAGATAAGTGTTATATTTGGTAGAGTTCTAAAATGTATTAGAATATTTATTTATTTAAGCTTTAATCGTATTCGGATGATAAATTGTATATGTATATATTTCAACTTGTAGTATCTAATAAATTTCATGTTATATTAAGAGTTAAGTTGAAAAAAGCTTATTGATTATTTTTTTTGGGTTCAAGCCATATTTAGAGATGTGATTAAAAGTAGAATATTTCTTATACAAATGTCAAGCATTTTTCATTATTCTAAAGGGAAGCTAACAACAAATTTTATGATTATTTACATGTTTATTAGTCATTATATTTATTATGTTTTAGGTAATTTGTTTTTATCAAACTTTGGAATTATTTACATTAATAAGAAAATAAATTTTATAAATGATTATCAATATATTATTTCATATGCAAGTATCTGCAACACACATATGAAGTGTCTAGTATTATAAAAACACTACATCTACTTCTCGATTATAAAAAAAAACCTCAATTCCATTAATTTTATTTGTTTAAAACTTAGTTGTTCTTTTTGATGACTTTTTTTTATCAATGTCAACTATTTTGAAAAAATAATCCTCAAGCATAGAATAAACTCTGGTTGTTCAATATCAGGGTTATTATTTATTAATTGTTTATTTTCTTTCGCTTGAAAAGATTTGGACTCAAATAGCATGCTTAGTCTTGAGTTTGAAAAGTTAGATTTTAATGATTTTTATGAAAATTGCTTACTCTTGTTAAGTTTATTTGGAAAATATCAATTTTTTTTCCTTCTCTTTTCCTTTGAAGCCCTTTTCCGATGAATTTGTTTTGTTTATTTTTCTCTTCTCTCTATTTTGAATAATAACGAATATTTGTGTTATTTTTCATCTAGATTTGATTCTAGGGAAACTTTTCTCTTCTACATATTTATCTATGATGATCTATGTTATGGTTATGCTTACGAAATTTATATTTTATTATTAATCTAGATATTTATCTTAATCTGTGGTGTGGAAGATTATGAAAATTATAATATATTATCCAGATTTTTTTTTAAGAAAAATCAATATATTATTTAGAGCAGCCAAATAGTTGATTGAATAACCTTATAGTAGAGTGAAAGATAAAAACTTAAGGTTTTCTCTGTTTGTTTAAGAAGACTTTTAGTTTTGGTTTAATAATTTTGATTATTGATGTATCTAGATTGATGATTTCTTATCTAAATTGTATATTTTAATCTTTAATGAAATTCTTCGTTTTGGGGGTCTTTGTTTCTATATACAATTCAAATCAGGTAACTGGTCTATCCAGTTCAGCTTCCTATATAAATTAAATAAATTTATTAACCATGACATCAACTTAAATTTAAGGAAAATAAATATAAAAATATTTATAAATTAACAACTTAATAATACCATTCTTTGTCTAACTTCAGGATTTGAAGACCTCCCAGTACGGTTAGGAAGAATATTCTGCATTTGTATATTCTGATGTTCTTCCCTAATAATTTGAAATTCATCTGTACGTCTATAATCCACGAAGTCTTTCCAAACTTAGGGTTCAATCCAGGGATGTTCTTCAAGGATTTTGTATAGTTATACTTCATCAAGTGGTTCCAAATATGAAAACACATATTTTCTGGCCAATTTAGAAGTTTTGTATTCCTTCCATGCCTTATTTGCAATCTTATAACACTTGCTCATCCAAGTGTCAGGGACTTTAAAATGATTATGTAAAAACACATATTTTAGATGAGATATAATACAAAGAAGATATAATACATGTAATTAGTTATAAAATAAAATAGACTTACATAAATGGTTTTTCATATTTTGAACTTTTCAACATCGTCAACCTTAATCCTATCATTTATATTGATTGGTATACTTGACTTCACAAGTATACCAATAGAAGATTTCAATTGTTGGCCATTTTTCCTTAATGGATTACGAGTAGCATCAAATAGAACATGTACTCTATCATTTGGGTTAAGTGGAGCATCAAGTATATTTTCCCAACCCTTTCTTTTCAAATGCCCCAATGGATCATTTGGGTCTACAAGCTCTAGTACCCTAGGATCCATGAATTATCTGCAAACAATGATGAAATAAAAATTAATTGACAATTTTAAGTCCAAACATATAAACATGCAAGAGTTATTAGAATAATATAGAATATACATTATGTTTAATTAGGTTGTTGATCGTATATATATGTTCCTTCACAATCACTTCGAGTCTATGACGAAGAATTATCGTCATCAACTAGATAATCATATACATTAGGCAATTTGTTTGAGAAATGACTAATATTGGATAATGTATCAAGCATGTTATCATCTTTTAAGGCATCACAATGGTAGAACTCTTTTGTGGAGGCGTTAACACAACAGACCATCTTGTGTCAATTTGATCGCTTTGCATTAAGTGCTAACATGAAAAGATCATTAATGTGACTTATCTTGGATAAATTTACAAGGGTAAATCTAAAATCATTTATTTTACATCCAACATTGATAACATCTTTGACCCAATCACACAAGAATATTGTTTCATGGAAGACCTTATAATCGAGTTCTCAAATTTCTTGAATTATACCATAATATGTTCTATCAGAAAGTACAAGATTACCATATTTTGAATTGGAAAATTGCATAGTTTGTGCAACTATCTTCACACCATTATTATGATTTACTCTAACTTTTTCTCTTGCTTGAGTTGTAAACCTCGATCCATTAATTGTGAAACTAGAATATGATTTGACATCAAATTTTGGACCATGTGCAAGCCATTCTAAACTTTCTGTTATTTTATAATTGGATTTGTTGAGTTCAATTCAAATCTATGCATATAAAAACATGAAATGTATTTAAAACAAAGTTTTAAAACATTATATAGAAGTACTAATGAATTCTTGTATGTGACACTTACATGGTTGCAAAACCAATTAATAAGATCTCGCTTATGTTTATCATACAACCATTTTTCTCCTCTCTTTTTTATAATGAGGATTGATCTTCAATAAGTTTAAATGCATTTTGTAATTTTATTAAAGATATATCAATTAGATATCATTAATAGTTAAATAAAAAATAATTTATTTTAAATGAAAATGTTGAACTTGTCATTACTTACTCTATATACGGTTGTGCCTCATTATTATTTACCAAAATGATTCGGTGTATTTTTTCTCATCGAGTGAGTGATGAGCGAAAACCAGCATCGCCGATTCTTGCCAATACTTTGGTTTTAATATTTATAAAACTCTCGCAAGTGCACGAATCATTTCGAATAAAATGATAAGTATACTCCCAAGGTCGATCTAAGGAATGAATGTATGTGGTTTTTAATTTATTATTCAAACTTTTAAAAACGAAATTAAACCCTAAACATCCTGTCACAATAGTTTGGTTTTTGTGTTTCTAATCTAATAACATAAAAATAAACATATATACAGATTAATAAATATAATCTAATAATATAAAAATAAACATAGATACAAATTCAATAAATATTTATCTAAAAATAAACATAGATACAGATTCAATAAATATTTATGCAAATTTTATCATTTATATTAGTGGAATATTTATGGATATAATAACTAAATTAATTATGCTTGCTCATATTATCTAGGTTATTAAAGATATAAATTGATATTTTATTGATTCTCTCTTTTTTATATAAATACCACCTTTGGTGGGGTTAGATATTCCTTGTTAACTAAACAAATCAATTAACACCTATGGGTGGGGTTGATAACTAATTTGGTTAATTAAATTAATTCCTTTTTCTAAGAGATTGAAAATGAACCATTTAAATGCCACCTTTGGTGGGGTTAGATAGTTTAAACTTTATTCAAGGTGTCCAAATTAAACATAAGAATTTAATTATCCGAGTACTAACTTTCAAGTTTTAAAACCACTATTGAAAACATATTGTCAATACATTTTCACATAATAATTCTTATAAAAAATTTTGAAATAGAGTTTCACTTTAACTACCGGGCGATTGTACCAACAAAAAAAAGAGCACTACTCTAAATTAGACCGGATAACTAAACCATAAAATCTAATTTTTAGATTTAAGTTTGTAATGAAAAATAATATATTTCTCTCTAACATTCTTAATATAAAATCTTGAATAAAAATAAAATCAATTCATTTTAGAAATTTTTACCTATTTAATATTTCGCAAGCATAACAACATTATTATTACATCATAATTATAAATAGACAGCACAGTTAAATTTAATCACAGACAAATTAAATATAACATGTAAGAATAAAGCATAAAAAATAACTGCAAAGAAAATAAAATCCTTACAGAACTTCGACGCTATTCTCGTTGCTGGAAAACCTCCAAGCGGAATTTGCACTCCTATTTATTGAATCAAAAGGCTAAATTATTACAAAAAACATAACTAGTTCTTCTCAAAAAGAGAAGAACTCTAAAACTAAGAGAATTTAACTAAAAACTAAGAAAGAAACTAAGAAAAACTTTAAAACTAAGAAAGAAACTAAGAAAAGCTTAAAAACTAAGAAATGAGAGAAAGAAAGAAAAGAGAAGAATGGTTTTGAGGTGTGGTATGAAGTGAAGATAAGGGAGGTATTTATAGGTGAGGATAGAGAGAAAAAGTGGGTGAAAAAATGTTAAAAAATGGTGGAAACGCGTAGTGCAAATAGTGAGGTCATTGGTGACGTCAGCATGACGTCATGGGGGCGGCTGCACGTGAAAAATGGGGCGAAATGGCGTCGGCCTTGTGAGTGTATGACGTGCACAAAGGCGCGAAGCGGCAAAGAAGAAGACGATGTTCTCCTTTTTGACATTTTTGATATTTTCGATCCATTTTGTCCAATTTTTCCATATTTGTTTACCTTTCCCCATTTATTTATTAATATATTTGTGATGTATTGCTTCCTATATTCCTTTTTGAGTCTTTCAGTGACGTTTTTAAGCGAAAATACCTGAAAAATAATAAAAATACCCGTGATTCCGAAAAAGACAAATTTATATAAATATATGATAAAACATATAAATATAAATATTTTTAATCAATTAATGTGCATAAAATCATGGTAATTTTAGTGCTTTTTGAGCACTCATCACAACCCCCAACCAGCTTCTTGCTAGTCCCTTAGCAAGAGAAGCGATAAAAACTAAAAATTAAACTATCCTAAATCACTTCCGTGGATTGACATGGTTGCATTTAGCCAATGCAACAAGCCTTTAAACCCCTATGTTTCCCTAGTGGACGAGTTTGAGTCTCGTGAGGGTTTTCAGTAATGATACCCACAAACATTGAACTAAATGTAAAAATCAAAAGAAACAATAAAAACAAACAAATTAAAAATTAAATTTACAACAAAATCAAAAATTAACAACATATCACAAAAATGTCTCATACTTTTTAATCTCCTTTAAGATCATAATTAAAATCTCAAGCATAAGTTATTTTAATCTCTTTAAAAAATCATGATTTATTATAATAATTAGTCGAAAATCATTTTCATATTTCATGTAAAAAATGTATCAATTTAATTTCACCCAATTTCAGTGTCATGAATCAGAATTCGCTTCGACTCTATTCCTCACAAGTCAATACTCTCAAAACACTGAATCCTATGGGTTCAAACACTCATACTATTTTATATGCGAAAGAGTTGATGTATAGAAATGAATTAATATGTTCGCATATGTATAAAGAATAAAGGCTCAAAGTGTTATTTTAACATTGATCTCATGAAAGGAATCGAATGTATAAATTATAAAGATATCATATATAAAAATTATTTTCATGCATAAATCAAACTCATTAAGAAGGAATTTCAAGATATATGCCTTTTACAAATGAAGAGAGTGCAATGAATTTTTAGGGAATTATTTCCTATATCCTTCTTTTATAATTAGCCTTTACTCACAACTTTGTATGCAATGTGGGTTATAGTATGTAGATTATACTATATATTCTTTATCTCTCTATTTTTTTTCTGAAGATATTTCTCAATATATATATTTTAGAGAGTCAACCCATGTACAGATTGTACATTTTTTTTTTGGATTTTGGTGAGTGGTTAATTTTGTGGCTTTTCTGTTTGATCTTGGTTTAGGTAACCCCAGATATGTCTTTTTTTTGTAGCAGTCATGCATGAACGAGATATAAGCATATACTATCAATTTCTACTCAAATCATTTAATCTAAGCAAAAATAATAAAAAATATATGATACTCTATTAAGATGAGAAAAAAAATTCATACATTCAATGCTAATACCTATAGAGATCATCTAAAAATTTGAAGAAATAAGAAATGTGTTTGGAGTAGAAAAAAATATATATTTCACTCTGAATAAAGGAAATTAGGCTCAAATTATATCTCACAAAGGTAGTCTCCACTAAAAAAATTCATAAACACCGATTTTGGGTTTAATATAATTTCTACATCTTATCAAGAAATACTAGTTATGACAAAAACTAACTAATTATCAAAAAATAATTACAAAATATTTCATGATATGTTTTCAAAAATTAATCTAACAGTACAAAAGACTTAACTATTTACTTAAATTTGATTTAAAGAAATGATAAATTTTTGTGAGAAAAGTTTTTTTTTATTCCAAAAATTACTAAATCACACAAAATAGAAATAAAACCAAACACACAAAAAAATGAAAATGTGAACATAAAAATAAAATAAAAAAATTATTATATATATATTTTTTATTTTTTTATTTTTAAATTGTCAAAAACAATTTTAATTAAGCATGGTAACTTTTCATCACCCCTAACCTAGAACTTACATTGTCCTCAATGTAACAACTGTAAATTAAAAATAAAGAGAATAGAGAAGAAATATTACCTATTTCCTGAGAATGTGCAAGTAGTAATGGAAAATGAAGGTGCATCCATCATATTCATTCTTAAAGTGTATACAGACAGATCGCTGTGAACTTCTAACATCTCAACAAATATTTTTAGTTTTAACAATTTTAAAATTATTCACATGTAATTAAAATGAAATAAACAATAAAATTAAGTAAATAAAAGAAAATTACCTAAAATGATGGGTTGCCTCCCATCCAGCGCTTAGTTTAACGTCTTAGCAAGACGTAACTTGGGGATTGCATTTTAAGTAAACTCAATGTCCCCTCATCATTGAGTTAATCAAAACTACAAGTAAGACAATGTTGTCTACCTATACTTTTTCAGTCATACCCTATTGATTTTCAAATTTCTTTTTATACTTAAAACTAGAGGTATACTTTGACGGTTTTAGATAACCCACATCTAGGTGCAAATCAAATAATTAAGTCATTAAAACACAATTGTACCTAGATCAAACAAAGCAACTAACTCCTTAGATTGTAATTAAAACTTTAAAATTTTGGAGATAGTTCAGAAATTTTTGTTTTTTTTTAAGAAAAAAACATAATCAGTATTAACCAAGAGTGCTTCCAGGAAAGAATGGTGGTGCAAAGGCTCCTTAAAAGCCATCATCCTAGACAGAACAATGTTCCCAGGAAAGACTAGTGGCACAAAGGCTTACAAGAACTAGTCTCCTAGACAGAACTCCCTTATATCTTTACTTTTCATGTTATTAAGTTAAGTTAAATAAAAATTTAAGTTAATGAAAATCTAAGTTAATTAAGTTTAAAGAAAAGGTTAATTAAGTTAAGTGAATTAAAAAATCTAAGTTAATTAAGTTAAGTTAAAAAAATCTAAGTTAATTAAGTTAGTAAAAAAAAGTTAATTAAGCTAAGTAAAGTAAAAAATCTAAGTTAATTAAGTTAAGTGAAAAAAAAAGTTAATTAAGTTAAGTGAAGTAAAAAATCTAAGTTAATTAAGTTAAGTGAAGTAAAAAAATCTAAGTTAATTAAGTTAGTAAAAAAAAAACTAAGTTAATTAAGTTAAATAAAAATCAAGAATAAAAAAAATAGCTAAAGAAAGAAAAATATAAAATAAAATAAAAATAATAAAATAAAATTGAAAAAGGTAAAACAAAATAATATTTTTTTTAAAAAAGAAAAATTAAAATTATGATTTAAAATAAAAAAAATTAAAAAAAATTAAAAACTAGGGTTTTTTTTAATTTTTTTAATTTTTTTAATTTTTTATATTTTTTATATATTTTTTATATATTTTTATATATTTTTTATATATTTTTATTTTTTTATATTTTTTTATCATTCCTTATGAAATTTGAAATTTGATTAAATGTTTTATTTTTTATTTTTTTACAAAAACAAAAAAAATCACAATTATTTACACCACAAAAATATTTTTAAAATTTTGATAAATATATTAAAAAAGCTATTCCTTCCAGAGCAACGGCGCCAAAAACTTGATGTCATCCCCGGCAACGGCGCCAAAAACTTGATGAACAGAATCCGGATTGCCAAAAACTTTGATGCGCAGAATCGGGATTGTCAAAAACTTTGATGCCATCCCCGCAACGGAATCATCCCCGGCTACGGTGCCAAAAACTTGATGAACGAAAACCGGCATCGTCGATTCTGCCAATACTTTGGTTTTATATTTATAAAACTCTCGCAAGTGCACGAATCATTTCGTAGAAAATGATAAGTATACTCCCAAGGTCGATCTAAGGAATGAATGTATGTGGTTTTTAATTTATTATTCAAACTTTTAAAAACGAAATTAAATCCTAAACATCCTGTCACGATATTTTGGGTTTTGTGTTTTTAATCTACTTACATAAAAATAAACATAGATTCAATAAACTTTTATGCAAATTTTATCTTTTATAAATAGTGGAGTATTTATGGATATAATAACTAAGTTAATTATGCTTGCTCATATTATCTAGGTTATTAAAAATATGAATTGATATTTATTGATTCTCCCTTTTTTGTATGAATACCACCTTTGGTGGGGTTAGATATTCTTTGTTAACTAAACAAATCAATTAACACCTATGGGTGGGGTTGATAACTAATTTGTTTAATTAAATTAATTCCTTGTTCTAAGAGATTGAAAATGAACCATTTAAATGCCACCTTTGGTGGGTTAGAACCGATTTAAACTTTATTCAAGGTGTCCAAATTAAACCTAAGAATTTAGTTATTCGAGTACTAACTTTCAAGTTTTAAAACCACTACTGAAAACGTGTTGTCAATACATTTTCAGATAATAATTCTTATAAAAACTTTTGAAATAGAGCTTCACTCTAACTACCGGGCGATTGTACCAACAAATAAAAGAGCACTACTCTAAATTAGACCGGATAACTAAACCTTAAAATCTAATTTTCAGATTTAAGTTTGTAATGAAAAATAATATATTTCTCTCTAACATTCTTAATATAAAATCTTGAATAAAAATAAAATCAATTCATTTTAGAGATTTTTACCTATTTAATATTTCGCAAGCATAACAATGTTATTATTATATCATTTTTACAAACAGCTAGCACAGTTAAATTTAATCACAGACAAATTAAATATAACATGTAAGAATAAAGCATAAAAAATAACTGCAAAGAAAATAAAATACTTACAGTACTTCGATGCCATTCCTGTTGCTAGAAAACCTCCAAACGGAATTTGCACTCCCATTTATTGAATCAAAAAGCTAATAAATTACAAAAAACATAACTAGTTTATCCCAAAAAGGGAAGAACTCTAAAACTAAGCAAAACTAACTAAAACATAAGAAAACCTAAAAAAAACTAAAAACTAAGAAATGAAGAGAAAGAAAGAAGAGAGAAGTGTGTTTTGAGGTGTGTTATGAAGTGAAGAGAAGGGAGGTATTTATAGGTGAGGATGGAGAGAAAAAGTGGGTGAAAAAATGTTAAAAAATGGTGAAAACGAGTAGTGCAAATAGTGAGGTCATTGATGACGTCATGGGGGCGGCTGCACGTGAAAAATGGGGCAAAATGGCGTCGGCGTGCGCGGAAGGCAGCAGCAGCGCGATTTTCTCCTTTTTGAAATTTTTTACCTTTTCGACCCATTTTGTCCAATTTTTCCATATTTGTTGACCTTTCCCCATTTATTTATTAATATATTTGTGATGTATTGCTTCCTGTATTCCTTTTTGAGTCTTTAAGTGACGTTTTTAAGCGAAAATACCTAAAAAACAATAAAAATACCCGTGATTCCGAAAAAGACAAATTTATATAAATATATGATCAAACATATAAATATAAATATTTTTAATCAATTAATGTGCATAAAATCATGGTAATTTTAGTGCTTTTTGAGCACTCATCAGTGAGATCAATAAACAATTTATTACTTCCACCAAATATAGAGTTGCCTACTTGAATCATGTGACATTCTAAGAACAACTTGTTCATAGGATTCCCAATTTTAGTGCAACCATTAAAGTATTTAGAACAAAACTCAATAGCCTTTTTAACAATGTAACGTTCCACCATGTATCCTTCAGGACGATTGCTATTATTTACATATCCTTTAAGGACTTGCATGTATCTCTTAAAAGTATACATCCACCTTAAGTAAGTAGGATCACATAATTGAACCTCTCAAACTAAATGAACACATAAGTGAATCATTATATCGAAAAAACAAGGAGGAAAATATTTTTCAATTAGACACAAATTCTCTACAACATCTTTCTGTAAAGAGTTTAACTCTTCAATTGATATAGATTTATTGCATATTGTATTGAAGAATGAACAAAGACAAATTATTGATAATCGAATATGTTTTGAAAGAATTAATCTAATAGCAACTGGTAATAACTATTGCATTAAGATATGACAATCGTGTGATTTCAATCCATAAAGTTTCTTATCAGTGATAGACACAAAATTTCTTAAGTTGGATGAGTAACCATCAGAAACTTTCACACCTACTAAAAATTTACAAAACATATCCTTTTATTTTGTTGGCATTGTATATGATATTGGTGGCAAGTATGTTCGATTCTTGTCAGTTTCCACCCTTGGTGCCAATTCAGGTCGTATACCTAGTTTCTTTAAATACAGTCTTGCTTTAATTCCATCCTTCATTTTTTCAGGTATAATAAGTAATGTACCAATCAAGTTCTCACATACATTTTTCTCCATGTGCATGACATCTAAGATGTGACAAATTTGTAGGTCTTTCCAATAAATTAATTCCCAAAATATTTATTTTTTATTCCAACAACCATGATCTACTGATTCAGTAACATTTTCCTTTTCACCACTTTTATTAGTTGACCTCTTTCTTTTCCCTTCATTAGTGAGTATTGGTTTTTTCATCTTTCAAAATCATTTGAATGACATACTATTCAATTGCCTTAATATCTCAACACCTCGCAAAGGTCTTGGTGTAGGATTATGATCTTCTTTACCATCGAACGGTTTCTTTTGGTATCTAAACTTGTGTCCAAATGGAAAAAATCTTCTATGTCTTTTATAAGACATCTTTTGTCCCTAAACAAGATAGTTGCAGAAGTGTCATCACTACAAATAGGGCATCCCATAAAACTTTTTGTTGCATGTCCTGATAAGTTTCTATAGGCAGGAAAATCATTAATTATCCATAAAAGGACCCTCCTTAAGTTAAAGTGTTTTTATTTATGTGCATTGTAAACATTTACACCATCATTCCACAACATCTTTAAATCATCTATCAGAGGCTGCAAATATACATTAATATCAACTTCGGGTTGTTTCGGTCCTAGGATCAATAATATTAATATATTGAATTTTCTTTTCATACACAATTATGGCGGAAGGTTGTATGTTACCATAATTATTGGCCAATAGCTATATGCACTACTAAGGGAACTATGTGGATTAATTTCTTCAACAACAATGGCAAGACAAAGATTGCGCAGATCATATGCAAATTGAGGGGATAAATTATCTACTACTTTCCAATTTGGAAAATCTGAAGGATGACGTAGCACCCCATCATCAGATCGATTATTTAAATGCCAAGTCAACATCTTTGTTGTCTCTTTACTTTTAAACAACCTTTGAGAGGAATCGGAGGAAAGTACCAAAGAACTTTTGCGGGTATGCCTTTCTTAGGTATTGTCTTATTTGTAGCATGCTTCCATCTCGATTATTTACACATCAGATAATCATCTAATGTCTTATATTTTTTTCTATAAAGAATGCAATCATTTGGACAAGCATGAATCTTATGATATTTCATGTCTAATCGACTAAGAGATTTCTTCACTTTATACATTGAAAATGAAAATTCAATAACCTCAAGAAACATATCTATTAATACATTTAGTAATTCTGTGAATCCTTTGTCAGAAAAATCATTTTTTGCCTTCACATTGTACACACGAACCAATCCTGAAACTTTAGTATATTTCTTGCATTCTGGATACAACGGTTTTTCGGCATCTTCTAGAAGTTTTTTAAAGGTTTCAGGATCATTCTCATGTAGTTCATATTCAACACCATGAAACATATTTTCTATCTGTACATTATGATAAGATGTATATAATCCACTCACATTCTTATTTATCTCTTCCCCATGAGTATTATCAATATTTTCTTTATGATAATACCAATATTTATAACTCAAAAGAATACCACTACGGATAAGGTGATACTTAACCTCGTCAATATCATGAAATCACTCATTTTTACATTTAACACATAGGTATTGAATTATACTAATTTCATTATTACTATTTCTACAAGCAAATTCCAATAAACTTTCAACTCTAGAAATATAGTCCTACTCAATTCTACACTTTGACATCCAAGATTTTTCCATTTTCTATTAATGACATTAAGCATATTAAATATGTATCCAACCAATATATTTAAGATATTATTATATATGAATTCCCTAATTATTAGAATATCTATCAAAACATCATATAAAAATAAATACATAAAAACCAAACATAACAAATATATACACATAAATATAATTATATGATTAGATTGATTGATTGTAATTACTAATAATAATATGTCACATCATTTGAGTTGATTTCAAATTTAAGATATATAAAAAAAATTGTGTATAACAATTTTGTGATGATTAATATTTTTTTAAATAACTACACTACTTCAAACCTAAATTTATAATAAGTATCATATTGTTGAATCATGTATTTCCCATTTCATATTAACAAAAATAAATAAATTAAAAACTAATCTTAAATCACAATCATTTTTAATAGAATGATATAAAAAAGGTTAGATATATAAATATATAAATTTATTACAAATATATCACAGAATTATTTAATTTATTACGAAAATTTATATAAAACCTATATAATAAAAATAATAACATACATAATACAAAACCTACTTAATACAAAAATTTATACACATAAATAATAACACATATACACAAAATAAAGAAATATGAATAATAAGTGTAAAATAATTCATATAAATACTTATAAGAGTAAATGAAATGACAAAATGAAGAAAAAATGGTATTTTGTAAGTGAGAAAAAGAGTATAAAAAATTTGAATATTTCGTTCAAAAAATAGGTGATCTAGAAGAGAAATTGAAAAGAAAAAAAACTCACTAAATGACGTCTGAATTGGTGGTTAAAGGTGATCGAAAAATGAAAAAGAGTGGACAAAAATAAAATTATATTTTAAAATAATTACATATCTTATTATTTATATAATAATATTAAACAATTTACTTCATTGATATAGATATTTATCGCATGTAATTTTATATTCATGTTCTAATTAACTTAAAAACTTATGATTAATTTTATTTATTTAATTAATTATCATTGTATCATATAAATTTTGAATGTGTTATATAATTCAATAAAGATGTTATTTTTTTAAAATATAAAGATACATGTGTTTTACGAGTAATGATAATAATTTATATTATATATAAAATTCTAAATAACACCTAAAATAATTTTAGATAAAAATAATATCATATTTTAAAATAATGATATATCTTGTAATTTATATTTTATTTGAAATTTTGAAAAATATTTAAACTAACATATTTGAATAAAAATATTTTTATAATATTAAGAAGTGTACTTTTCTAATAGATACGAGTTTAATATTGTCTTAAAAAATTTATACACACTTTAGATACATTTTCAAATATTAAAGAGATTAATTAAGGATAGTTATCATAGTTATTTTCTATTGCATCTAACGTTTTTAGAACAATGAATCTCTAAAATTGGTTAAAAAACATGTGTTTCATAATGAATTTCCTTTTATAATTAATTTAAAAGCTTAAAATATATTTTTTATATTTTAAATATGTTGTAGAACTAAAAAACAATTTAAAAAATAACAAGTTAAGTACAAAGTAATTATTTTCAGCGCATAATCTGCCCAAAGATTTGAACCGAATGTATATTAGATATGTAATCCAAATACAAAAAGAAATATAGACCCATCAATACAAGAGCCCCAGAAAAAATTAAAAACAAATGGGAAATACACTAAAATATTTTTTTTTATTATTATTAATTTTCTAATGTAGACAGAAAAGAAGAAGAAGAAGAGATCAGTATATCATGTGATCTATAGCATGAACCAGAGGAAAGCACAACAAAGCGACAAGCTTCCAACCATCTTCTCTGCTCCACTCTGCAATGAAAAATTGGGTGCAACCAACAAGGTTCATTTAATAATTGCCCAACATAACTTTATATAAATAATTAATAACAAATTATATTATTTTAATATTTTATATATTAAAATATTAATTTAAAAACAATATTTTAATAAAAAAATCAAAGTAACCAAAAACACCGGATCTTTCAACTTAGTATTAGTGTTACGACATTGATCTATTTACAATATCTGAAAATTAAAGTATTTATATACAATTTTTTTCAGGAAAAAAATGTTGGTATATTAATTTTTCAAAATATGAAGAAGAATTAAATTAGTGAAAGTAGGTACGTAGATGTAAATGAAGGTATATATGAAGATATCTGATGTATGTAAATGTAAAGTAGGTAGATACCTGATCAGACCCAGATGGAGAGAGAGTTGAGAGGGTCGGGGTAGGGGCTCCAAGAGGGCTATTATTGGGGCTAAGAGCCCTTGGAGATGGAGATGGAGATGTAGAAGGAGATTTGAGAGGTGTGGTACTCGGTGCAACAGCCGGGACAGAGATGGGTGAGGAAGAAGGGGGTGTGGAAGTTGGAGAGGAGACTGCAGGTGACGGAGGAGTTGTAGATGGTGGTGGGGAATTAGTGACTGTAGGTGGTGGGGAAGTTGAAGCTGGAGGAGGAGTGTTTGAAGGGGGAGGATTATTGTTAGTAGGTGGAGCTTGTGTTGGAGTTGGTGGTGATTGAGTGTTGGCTGGTGGTTGTGATGTTGTGGGTGGAGCTTGATTGTTGTTGTTGCTAGGTGGGGCTTGGTTTGAAGGAGGAGATTGGTTGTTGTTATTGGCTGGTGGAGCTTGATTGTTGTTGTTGGGTGGAGCTTGGTTATTATTGTTGGCTGGAGGAGCCTGATTATTGTTGTTATTACTTGGTGGAGATTGATTGTTGTTGTTGGTGTTGTTGTTACTTGGTGGAGATTGGCTATTGTTGTTGGCTGGTGGTGCTTGGTTGTTGTTGTTGCTTGGCGGGGACTGGTTGTTGTTGTTGTTGTTCGGCGGGGACTGGTTGTTGTTGTTATTCGGCGGGGATTGGTTGTTGTTGTTGTTCTGCGGGGATTGGTTGTTGTTGTTGTTGTTGGGTGGAGCTTGGTTGTTGTTATTGTTGTTGGGTGGAGCTTGGTTGTTGTTGTTGTTGTTGTTGTTTGATGGAGGAGATGTTGACGGAGATTGGCCTACGACTCCGGCAATGACAATGCAAAGAACGCCTGTCAGCAATAGTATAGATTTTCCGGACATCGTGGTTGAGTGAAGCTAGAGTGTTACACTTACGTATCTATATGGATCAATATTATCGTGTTAATTGGGAGAACCGGTGTGTGATCGAGCTTATATATATATATAGGGAGACGTTAAATAGGCATTTGGTAACGAGTGAGTTTGTAATATTGACTAATTCATTTAGTCGTAAATATTTGTTTAATATTTTGATTGATGGAATGTAATTTAAATTAAAAAAATTTAATGTGATACAATTTAAATTAAAATTAAGTTAAATTCGAGTTGATTCAAATAGTTCAAAAAATATTTAAATTTGTTGTGATGAGTCCATTAAACCAAGATTAAGTTAAAAATATTATAATTTTATGATACATATTTAAAATATTATCAATGATATTATAGCTTAAAATTGGTAAAATTTAAAATGTGTTATAAATTGTGTGAAGAGTATAGAGAGATACGATTCCATATTTCTGTATAAAACCCTTTGCAACCAGACGAGCTTTGTATCGTTTCACAGACCCATCTGAATGAGTTTTGATTTTGAAGATCCACTTACAACCAATCAAAGATTTATTAGATGGAAGATCAACAAGATCCCATGTATGTGCTTTTGTTAATGTCTGTAATTCATCTGTCATAGCTTGCTCCCAATGAGGGTTAGAACTAACTTCTCTATAGTTTTGGGGTTCATGATGAGACAAAATAGTAGAGAAACATTGGTAATCACAAAGATGAAAATGAAGACTACTTACCCGAGTAGAACGACGAAGTGATAACTCTGGACAATCGGGTAGTTGGTCTTCAGAAGATGTTGTTATGGTAGGATCAGCAGAAGGAGCAAACACATCAGGAGAAGCCGTAGTAGACGATGGTGAGGGTAATGGAGCAATGTCAGGAGGAAATAAATCAATAGTTGGGTGATGAGCAGAATCGGGATTGCCAAAAACTTTGATGCCATCACCGCAACGGAGTCATCCCCGGCAACGGTGCCAAAAACTTGATGAACGAAAACCGGCATCGTTGATCCTGCCAATACTTTGGTTTTATATTTATAAAACTCTCGCAAGTGCACGAATCATTTCGTAGAAAATGATAAGTATACTCCCAAGGTCGATCTAAGGAAGAAATGTATGTGGTTATTAATTTATTACTCAAACTTTTAAAAATGAAATTAAATCCTAAACATCCTGTCACGATATTTTGGGTTTTGTGTTTTTAATCTAATTACAGAAAATTAAACATAGATTCAATAAACATTCATGCAAATTTTATCTTTTATAAATAGTGGAGTATTTATGGATATAATAACTAAGTTAATTATGCTTGCTCATATTATCTAGGCTATTAAAGATATGAATTGATATTTATTGATTCTTCCTTTTTTGTATGAATACCACCTTTGGTGTGGTTAGATATTCTTTGTTAACTAAACAAATCAATTAACACCTATAGGTGGGGTTGATAACTAATTTGGTTAATTAAATTAATTCCTTGTTCTAAGAGATTGAAAATGAACCATTTAAATGCCACCTTTGGTGGGGTTAGACAGTTTAAACTTTATTCAAGGTGTCCAAATTAAACCTAAGAATTTAGTTATCCGAGTACTAACTTTCAAGTTTTAAAACTACTACTGAAAACATGTTGTCAATACATTTTCAGATAATAATTCTTATAAAAACTTTTGAAATAGAGCTTTACTCTAACTACCAGGCGATTGTACCAACAAATAAAAGAGCACTACTCTAAATCAGACCGGATAACTAAACCTTAAAATCTAATTTTCAAATTTAAGTTTGTAATGAAAAATAATATATTTCTCTCTAACATTCTTAATATAAAATCTTGAATAAAAATAAAATCAATTCATTTTAGAGATTTTTACCTATTTAATATTTCTCAAGCATAACAACGTTATTATTATATCATTTTTACAAACAAATGACGCTTAAATTTAATCACGAGACAAATTAAATATAACATGTAAGAATAAAGCATAAAAAATAACTGCAAAAAAATAAAATCCTTACAGTACTTCGATGCCATTCCCGTTGCTAGAAAACCTCCAAACGGAATTTGCACTCCCATTTATTGAATCAAAAAGCTAATAAATTACAAAAAACATAACTAGTTCTTCCCAAAAATGGAAGAACTCTAAAACTAAGAGAAACTAGCTAAAACATAAGAAAAACTAAAAAAAACTAAAAACTAAGAAATGAAGAGAAAGAAAGAAGAGAGAAGTGTGTTTTGAGGTGTGTTTTTGAAGTGAAGGGAAGGGGGGTATTTATAGGTGAGGATGGAGAGAAAAAATGAGTAAAAAAATGTTAAAAAATGTAAAAAAATGTAAAAACGCGTAATGGAAATGCTGGGTCATTAATGACGTCGGCATGACGTCATGGGCGCACGTGAAAAATGGGGGGAAAAGGCGGTGGGCGGGCGGAGAAATTTCTTGGGCCGCTGGCGCGTCTTGTATGTCGTTCTTGCGCAGCTCGAAGCTGCGTGAACAGTTCCTAACATATTGGGCCGGCGCATGTAACGGGCGTAAATTTGGGCGTTAAGTATTCTTGTGTAGCAATGGTAGCGATTTCCTTCTTTTCGACCCATTTTGTCCAATTTTTCCATGTTTGTTGACCTTTTACCACTTATTTATTAATATATTTGTGATGTATTGCTTCAAGTATTCCTCTTTAAGTCTTTAAATTGCGTTTTTAAGCTAAAATACCTGAAAAACAATAAAAATACCCGTGATTCCGAAAAAGACAAATTTATATAAATATATGATAAAACATATAAATATATATATTTTTAATCAATTAATGTAGATAAAATCATGGTTATTTTAGTGCTTTTTAAGCACTTATCATTGGGTCATTAAAAAATGAAAGTGAGGTAGGAGATGAGACATGAAATGAAGAAATAGAGGAAAACATTTTATGTTCCCAAAAGATGACATGATGAGAGATGCGCAATCGTTTAAAGATAGGGTCCCAACAACGATAGCCTTTGTGTTCTATTCCATACCCTAAGAAACAACAAAGACGAGAACAAGGTTCTAATTTATTGTGTTCATGAGGGTGAAGAAGAACAAAACAGGCACAACCAAACACTTTGAGTAGTTCATAAAATGGAGAAGTACTATAGAGACGCTCATAAGGGGATTGATTGTGAATAATAGGCATGGGAACACGATTGATGGTATAAACAAATGTAGAAGAGTCGCTTCACCCCAAAAGCGTTCAGGATAAGAACTAGAAATGAGGAGAGTACGAACAGTATTAAGAATATGTCTGTGTTTTCGCTCAGCTCTTCCATTTTGTTGAGATGTGCCGGGACAAGAATATTGAGAAAGAGTCCCATTTTGTCGAAGAAAATTTAAAAAATTTGTTTCTTTATATTCCATAGCATTATCAGCTATAAGCACTTTGATATTTTGAGAAAATTGGGTTTTAACCATTTGGGCAAAATCATACTAAATTTTGGGTAATTCAGATCTATATTTCATGAGAAAAATCCATGTGAATCTTGAATAATCATCAATAAAAATGACAAAATAAACAAATCTCTCCATAGTAGGATGTGGGGATGGACCCCAAACATCAGAATGAATTAAGTCAAAAGGGGAGACAGAAGTAGAATCACTTTTATTAAAACATAAAGCAGGCTTTTTTCCCAATTGACAAGACAAACAATTTACATTATCAGAAATAGAAACAGATCCTAATTTACCAGAAGATGCTAAGGGACGAAGACGTCCTATAGACGTATGGCCTAGACGAGCATGCCATAGGTTGATAGGAGTGGTAGAAGCAGCAACGGAAGTGTGAGGAGAATTGGGTAGATGAAGGTTGATAAGTTCAAATAATCGTCCAACCTTACGACCTATCCCAAGGATCTGTCCTATCTGTGGATCCTGAACATGACAACCAGAAGAGGAAAAAGTAATAGTACGACCAAGTTCACATAATTGACCAACATAGATAAGATTTAGAGTAAGATTGGGAATATGAAAGGTGTCAGAAAGTGATATAGAAGATGTGGAAACTTGTCCTACAACATTAACATGCATATGTGAACCATTGGCAGTTTGAATTAAAGGTTTGGAGATGGAAGATTGTGTGGGAGAGAAGATGTGAGTATCATGAGTCATATGGTTACAACAAGCAGAATCAAAATACCATAAAGATTTACCTGATGTGAGAGACAAGGCAGTAGGAGAAGCATTACTAGATTGTGAGAGAACATGTTTAAGAAGACCTTCAAGTTCTTGAGTAGAGAAAGTAAATTTGTCATGATTATCCTCAGAAGCAGCAGCGGTGATAGATGAGTTACTATTTTTACCTGAAGCATGTTGAGAGGGATTCCGAGAGGAATACTGAGAGGGATTCCGAGAGGAATGCTGAGAGGGATTCCGTGACGAATGCTGAGAGGGATTCCGAAAGCAATCTCTATTAAAGTGTTCTGGACCCTTCTTGTGACAATATATACATACCCGAATGGGACATGCAAGAAGCTCATGATTGGGGTTGTGACAGTAGGTGTAGCCTTGATGTTTGAAGTCCTCTTTAGAAACTCTTTTAGGGCGATAAAAAGGGGTGGCAAGAACAAAATCTGTATGATGAACTTTGAAAACCCCCATCCGAGTTTCTTCAGAGGGAAGCTCAGTCACAGTAGTATCTAAGGATGGAAAAGGACTCCGATGGAGTAAGGAAGCCCGAACAGGTTCAAATCAATCATGGAGAGCCATGAGAAAAATAACAAGATGCTGGTGATTACGGTAAGTTGCAAACATCTCAGCATCAATCTTGTTCGTCCAAGTTGGTTTAGAGAGAGCGAGTTGATCCCAAATAGTATGCATTTCAGAGAGAAATTGGTTAATGGTTTGATCAGCCCTTTAGCGTTTGGTATGAAAAGTTGTTAAAAGTTGATATTGGTTGGCCAAATCTGTTGTAGAAAAGCGAGCCTCAAGAAATTCCCAAACTTCTTTGGCAGTGTCAAAATGCCCAAATTGACCATGAATGGAGGGTAAAGTGGTGTTACGGAACCAGGTAATAATTTGATGATGTTTACTCTCCCAGTCTTTAAGACAATCAGCAAATAATGAGTTGTTTTCAGTGGTTTCTTGGTTGGGTATAGAGATATCACCAGTTATGAAACGCCATAGCTTGCGACCTTTCAAGAAACTTTTCATTGCTTGTGCTCAGGCTAGGTGATAACTGTATTTTAAATAGTTATTTTCATCAATTTTAGTAATGATAATTGCTATGTTCTTTAAATATTTAATGTATTTTTGTTAAATAAATTAATATTTTCCTTTTATGTGCTAAAAAATACATTTTTAATAAAATTAAATAATCTGTATCGAAAATGTACTTAATTTCATATTTCTGTCCACAAATATAATTTCAGATAATATGGTTTCTTAATTACAATTTATAAAAATCGAAAATATAATTTAAATTAAATTTAGGCTTAATTATAATTATTAAAAGTTTAAAAATTTAATTTAAAATTAACAAAGGGTTTAACTGTAATTTAAGAAAGTTTAAAATGTAATTTGAATTAAATTTGTGGGTGAAAATATAATTAATAAAATATTAATTTTCTGCGCAGGTGAGATGAGGCCACGCGTCCTATTCCAAACGCGCAACGTGGACCGTTCGATCAGATAAGACACGGCGGAGATTCGCGCGTGTAGATTAAAACACATCAAGGAGAGTGGGTACAGAGTTCTTCGTTTGCGCAGGCTGGCGTGCCAGTGGGGCCCACCTGCCGTGTAGACTAGCGTGCAGAGTGGGACCCACATGTCGGCTGCGCAGATTCCCTCGAGGTGCATCGATCGCCGTTGGATGAGATGAACGGTCCAGATTGAAGCGTGTTGAACCAAACTGTCGCGCATCGAGCCACTCGTCTACAAATCCAGTGTGACGCGGTACATCCACGCCACGTGCACCCTCGTGTTTCAACGGAAAATGAGTAGCCACGTGTCTCATAAATATTCCAGCGAATAAGATGATGACACGTGCCATGTATTCGGTGAAATAAAAACGTAGAAACCGTGCCCACTTCCAACGCGACGAAATCCTGTGCGACGTGTTCTTCATGCAACCGGCCTTAACACCCAATGAAAAGCGGCCACGTGTCACTGTATTTCTCTCAGCGAATCACATAGTGACACGTGGTATGTGGAAAAAGAAAAAAAATCAAAAATGCGCAGATTGTTCACGCATGCTGCTCCCCATACAGTTTTTGTTCCCCACTTTTTATAAAAAAATATAAAAAAATAAAAAGGGGGATATATATTTTTGTACGCGTTTTTGGACGCGAGTTTTCAGTTTTCAGTTTGGTGTTTTTGTTTCTTTTTTTGTTTTCTCTCGCAGTTCTTACGAGTTTTTCTTTTTTTGTACCATTTTTCATTTCTTTTCCTCTCTGCGTGTTACACAAAACACGCAGAACGTTTATTTTACATTTTATGTTGTATTTTCTTAGGGAAATTACAGAGAAAGAAGACAACAAAGAAGAAGAAAAGGGAAGAAATTTATTTTTCATTGAGGAATCGTGAACGAGTTTTTTTTTCTTATCTATTTTCTTTTAATTTTTGTTTCTCTGCAATGTTTTATTTTTGTTGTGTTGTAATTTTAAATTCTGCTATGAACTAATACATTTTTTCTAGGATTGCAGTGTAGCGTAAATTATGAAATTTGAATTAAGTATTTTTGAATGATTTATGGAACTGTTTTAAGTTGTTTATTTTATCTGTGTTTAATGCTTTTAATTATCGGAAGATTAATTAACTTATATGTGACACTTAAATAAACTTGAAAAAGGCATTTTTGTGTGCTGCTTGTGATGAAATAACGTATATACATAAGAGATAGAAATATACTTTTATTGTATGTGTAATTGTTTGAGAACTCAGAACTTAATAAATCTGGTTGAATTTAATTCGCATAGGAATATAATGAATCATTTTAACTAGATGTGTCTGTATGGAACTCGGAAGAGATATATGGATAAATTAGGAGTTCTTGGTTAACAACTTAAAATACGATAACATAAATCAAGATACAATATAATGATTCAAGTGGATTAATTTGGTGAAACTGCAATCCTAGAATTTTCTTGCAATCTGTTATAAAAGTTAGTTAGTCAAACTGCATCAAATTATCGACTGTTTGGATAAAATTAGGTTGAAATAATTTTAATAATTAACGAATATTAGTAACAAATCTCTGTGGGAACGATATTTTACTTATCATATTATTACTTGTGACCGTGTATACTTGCACGATTCTTGTGTGTTGCAAAACACGCAACAAGTTTTTGGCGCCGTTGCCGGGGATTTATTTTACTAATTTTTGTTGATATTAATACCAATTAATCTGATTTTAATTCAAAAAAAAACCTATGTTGTTTCATTGCTTACTGTTATTTGCTTAGATTTGTGTTTTTTTATGTTGTTATTTTTATTTTTATTGTGTTAGATATATTTTTCATATTTTTGGATGAAGTGAGACTTTGTATGCGACGCATAAGAAATCTTGACATAGTTCTGTTAGATCTCGAAATCCATAGAACTATTTTGAACTTAAAGAAAAATAATAAACAAGAAACCTTAAAACATCTAGTTATGGATCATGAAATTCCAGAAGTAGAAGAACCAAGATCTTTAAGAGATTATGCAGTGCCTATGGTTGGTGGCATCCATTCAAGCATTAGAAGACCATTAATTCAAGCCAATAATTTTGAAATTAAGCCTGCAATCATTCATATGATTCAAACATCGGTACAATTTGGTGGTTTACCCCATGATGATCCAAACTCCCATATATCAAATTTTCTAGAGATTTGTGATACCTTTAGGCATAATGGAGTCACTGATGATGCTATTCGGTTGAGACTTTTTCCTTTTTCACTTAGGGATAAGGCAAAGAGTTGGTTGAATTCATTGCCATGCAGTTCTATCACTACTTGGGAGGATCTGGCTCAAAAATGTTTAGCCAAATATTTTCCACCGGCAAAAACTGCACGGATGAGAAATGAAATCACCACTTTTATGCAGTTCGACTCAGAGTCATTGTATGAAGCTTGGGAGAGGTACAAGGAGCTACTTAGAAGATGTCCGCACCATGGATTACCGAAGTGGCTTCAAGTTCAAACATTTTATAATAGTTTGATGGGTCAAACTAAAAATATGATTGATGCTGCAGCAGGTGGTGCTCTAATGGGAAAATCAATTGATGAAGCCTACAACTTATTAGAGGAAATGGCTTCAAATAGCTATAAGTGTAAATCAGAGAGGATGTTGCCTAAGAAAGCAGCTGGAATTCATGAGATTGATGCTTTGACCGCTTTAACCGCACAAGTGTCCGCTTTGGTGAAAAAGATGGATACTATGGGTGTCCATTCTACTCAGAGTCCTTTTGTTGCATGTGAAATTTGCAATGTAAATCATGCCAGTGAGAGATGTCCTCATAACTTTGAATCTCTTAATTTTGTTTCCAATTATAATAGGAACCAAAACAATCCCTATTCCAACACTTACAATCCAGGGTGGAAGAATCACCCTAATTTATCTTGGAATAACAATGAGGGACCATCATCTTCTATAAAACCCACATATCCTCAGACCTTTAATAACCAAGCTCCACCACAAGAAAAAAGCCATCATTGGAAGATATGTTTGCTCGATACATGGCCAATAATGAGACTATTCTTCAGAATCAAGCAGCTTCTATCAGAAATCTTGAAGTTCAATTGGGGCAACTCGCTACTGTGGTTACCAATCGTCCTCGGGGAGCTTTGCCGAGTGATAGTGAAACTAATCCTAATAGGGGAGGAAAAGAACATTGTAAGGAAATTACACTCAGAAGTGGAAACGAGTTAAAGGAAATACCTAAGCCCATTTCTTTGCCAACCCCTAATGTTGAAGCTTTTGGCCCAGAAAAACAAAATTGTGGAGAAGAAAGAGTTGAAGAAAATGAAGAATCAATGAAACCCATGATGAAACCAGGGTTAGAAAGTCTCAAGCCTTACACTCCACCAATTCCGTTTCCTCAACGCTTCCATAAGCAAAAGCTTGATAAGCAATTCTCCAAATTTCTTGAAGTTTTTAAAAAGCTTCATATTAACATTCCTTTTGCTGATGCCTTGGAGCAAATGCTCAGTTATGTGAAATTTATGAAAGACATTTTGTCTAAGAAGAGAAGGTTAGGTGATTTTGAGACTGTTGCTCTCACAGAGGAGTGTAGTGCCATCCTTCAAAAGAAGCTACCACCTAAACTTAAAGATCCAGGAAGTTTCACCATTCCTTGTACTATTGGTGAGAAATTGTTTGGTAGAGCTTTGTGCGATTTGGGTGCAAGCATTAATTTGATGCCACTTTCCATCTACCAGAGACTTGGATTAGGAGAAGCACAACCGACCACTGTAACTCTTCAACTTGCAGATAGGTCTTTGAAACACCCAAGAGGCATTATAGAGGATGTGCTTGTCAAGGTAGACAAGTTTATCTTTCCTGCAGATTTCATAATTCTTGACATGGAGGAAGATAAAAAGATCCCTATTATTTTGGGTAGACCATTTTTAGCAACTGGTAGAACTCTGATTGATGTTCAAAAAAGGGAACTCACTATGAGAGTTCAAGACCAAGAGGTAACTTTAAAAGTGTTTAAAGCGATGAAATTTCCAGGTGATTCTGATGCTTGTTATAGAGTAAATGAGTTAGTTGATAGTTGGTCTACAAAAAACTCTACTATTGATTCTTCTACAATTTCTCCTGTGAATCTGAATGGCTTAAGAGCCGGTTGTGAAAAGCGTAGTTTGCCAATCAATGTGATGGACCAGTTTCGTCTACAAACATATAAAAATGTTAAGCTCTATAAAAAAAGACAAAGGGATGGCATGACAATAAGCTCTTGCATCGACATTCTGAACAAGTACACAAAGTTTTGCTCTTCAAGTCTCGGTTGAAATTATTCCTAGGGAAACTTAAATCAAGGTGGTCAGGACCTTTCACTATTTCCAAAATGCATCCATACGGTACTGTTAAGATTAAAGATGAAAAATCACAGAGGAATCTCCAAGTGAATGGGCAGAAACTCAAACCTTGTTGGAGAGGTGACGTCGATCATCTAAAGCCAACCAGTCTGTTATATGACCCAACCTGAAGCAAAGAAAAATGAAGTCAAGCTGATGACTCTAAATCAAGTGCTTCTTGGGAGGCAACCCATGTGTTTTAGTTTTTATTTATTTATATATTTTGTTCTAGAACATGTATTAGTTGCATAATTCTTCATTTTGTTATTTTGTTTTGATAGGTGCAATCGGAGGAGGTAAAACAATTTTTGGATTTCAATTTCACAAGTCAACTCACCATTCAGGGAAGTTCTTTTAACACATCTCCTTTGTTCTTTAATTTCCACACATTTGGGACAATGTGCATATTAAGTTTGGGGGTGGTAGATATTTTGAACTTAATTGAAATATTTTTTTTTGTATGACAAAAAAAATTTGTTTTGTTTTCTTTGGTTAATTAAAGATATTCTGTTATGAATAGTGATTTATTTTTATTTCTTCAATTTAAATGATGCATAATTCTTTGAAAAAAAATTTGAATAATGTCTAAGTGATAAACAATTTTTTCGTATAAATTCATTTTTACAATTCATGAGCACTAGTCTTGATTTTTGATTTGCTATGATAATTTAGAGAAGGTTTATATGAGTATGGAACTTGATTGATATTTATGGTGTCACAATTCTTAGAATTTGTTTGATTTTCTCTCGAGGCGAAATTATAGATAACATTTAACTAAGAAAATGATTTAGGCCATCTTTGGATCGTTTGAGCCTTTCTATCTACCTTCACATACACTATCCAGAGTATACCCCTTTTGAGCTTCAAAATTTATATATATATATTTATCTCATTTCAAAAGCCTGCCTTAATAATATATATATGTGTGTGGTTATATCTATTTTTCCTATCTCACTAACATTTACAGTTGTTAGTAAATAATTAAAGATATATCATGAAAAACAAGGAGGTTACTAGAAAACAAAAGAGAAAAAATAGCAGAAAAGAAAAAGAAAAAAACAGTTTCTGAAAAAAACAATTTTGAGTTTGGATGTGATGATAGAAGATCTCTTGTTTCAATCCTAAAATGATGTGTTTAGGAAATTTTGTGCTAAATATAATCTTTTATCCTACCTTCACCTAAGCCATACATTACAAGCTTAATGAAGTCCTATTGATTTTGTGTTTTGTGTTTGTCTACATTAGTGGAGAGAGAAATGAAAAATAAACTTATGAGATTTGTGATTTCATAAAAATTTGTTTGATTTCATATTTGTATAAACTGATCCGGATTTCTTGTGAGGAAATAATGAAAAGACTTCACACACACACACAAAAATTCATTGTGAAAATGTAATATACTTTTCAATTGATTTTGATGCTTAGATAAAATTCTCTTATTTCTTTGAGTAATGTAATAAAAAAAAAGAAAGAAATACTTTGAAACTCACTATTTTAAATGCAGTTATCTTTGTTTTATTTCCTTCATTTTGCTCGAATACTAGCAAAAACTTAAGTTTGGGGGTGTTGATAACTGTATTTTATATAGTTATTTTCATCAATTTTAGTAATGATAATTGCTATGTTCTTTAAATATTTAGTGTATTTTTGTTAAATAAATTAATATTTTCCTTTTATGTGCTAAAAAATACATTTTTAATATAATTAAATAATCTGTATCGAAAATGTACTTAATTTCATATTTCTGTCCACAAATATAATTTCAAATAATATGGTTTCTTAATTACGATTTATAAAAATCGAAAATATAATTTAAATTAAATTTGGGCTTAATTATAATTATTAAAAGTTTAAAAATTTAATTTAAAATTAGCAAAGGGCTTAACTGTAATTTAAGAAAGTTTAAAATGTAATTTGAATTAAATTTGTGGGTGAAAATATAATTAATAAAAGTTTAATTTTCTGCGCAGGTGAGATGAGGCCACGCGCCCTATTCCAAACGCGCAACGTGGACCGTTCGATCAGATAAGACACGGCTGAGATTCGCGCGTGTAGATCAAAACCCACCAAGGAGAGTGGGTACAGAGTTCTTCGTTTGCGCAGGCTGGCATGCCAGTGGGGCCCACCTGCCGTGCAGACTGGCGTGCAGAGTGGGACCCACATGTCGGCTGCGCAGATTCCCTCGAGGCGCATCGATCGCCGTTGGATGAGATGAACGGTCCAGATTGAAGCGCGTTGAACCAAGCTGTCGCGCACCGAGCCGCTCGTCTACAAATCCAGTGTGACGCGGTACATCCAAGCCACGTGCACCCTCGTGTTTCAACGGAAAATGAGCAACCACGTGTCTCATAAATATTCCAGCGAATAAGATGATGACACGTGGCATGTATTCGGTGAAATAAAAACGCAGAAACCGTGCCCACTTCCAGCTGTTAACCACTTCCAACGCGACGAAATCCTATGCGACGCGTTCTTCATGCAACCGGCCTTACCACCCAATGAAAAGCGGCCACGTGTCACTGTATTTCTCTCAGCGAATCACATAGTGACACGTGGTATGGGGAAAAAGAAAAAAAATCAAAAATGCGCAGATTGTTCACGCATGCTGCTCCCCATACAGTTTTTGTTCCCCACTTTTTATAAAAAAATATAAAAAATAAAAAGGGGGATATATATTTTTGTACGTGTTTTTGGACGCGAGTTTTCAGTTTGGAGTTTTTGTTTCTTTTTTTGTTTTCTCTCGCAGTTCTTGCGAGTTTTTCTTTTTTTGTACCATTTTTCATTTCATTTCCTCTCTGCGTGTTACACAAAACACGCAGAACGTTTATTTTACATTTTATGTTGTATTTTCTTAGGGAAATTACAGAGAAAGAAGACAACAAAGAAGAAGAAAAGGGAAGAAATTTATTTTTCATTGAGGAATCGTGAACGAGTTTTTTTTTCTTATCTATTTTCTTTTAATTTTTGTTTCTCTACAATGTTTTATTTTTGTTGTGTTGTAATTTTAAATTCTGCTATGAACTAATACATTTGTTCTAGGATTGCAGTGTAGCGTAAATTATGAAATTTGAATTAAGTATTTTTGAATGATTTATGGAACTGTTTTAAGTTGTTTATTTTATCTGTGTTTAATGCTTTTAATTATCGGAAGATTAATTAACTGATATGTGACACTTAAATAAACTTGAAAAAGGCATTTTTGTGTGCTGCTCGTGATGAAATAATGTATATACATAAAAGATAGAAATATACTTTTATTGTATGTGTAACTGTTTGAGAACTCAGAAGTTAATAAATCTGGTTGAATTTAATTCGCATAGGAATATAGTGAATCATTTTAACTAGATGTGTCTGTATGGAGCTCGGAAGAGATATATGGATAAATTAGGAGTTCTTGGTTAACAACTTAAAATACGATAACATAAATCAAGATAAAATATAATGATTCAAGTGGATTAATTTGGTGAAACTGCAATCCTAGAATTTTCTTGCAATCTGTTATAAAAGTTAGTTAGTCAAACTGCATCAAATTATCGACTGTTTGGATAAAATTAGGTTGAAATAATTTTAATAATTAACGAATACTAGTAACAAATCTCTGTGGGAACGATATTTTACTTATCATATTATTACTTGTGACCGTGTATACTTGCACGATTTTTGTGTGTTGCAAAACACGCAACACTAGGTAGTTAGTATCATCAAGGGTGGTAGAGATTGGTTTTGGGATATCATTTCGGTCCATTTTAACGGAATAATGAAGGAAATATAAAGCAAATATAAAGAAACAGTATAAAGGAGATATCCTTAAAATGAAAATAGGAGTTGAAAACAAGCCTGGAACCAGGTTGAGGTGAGCCGGGTTGGAGTGAGCCGAGTTGAGGAGAGCCGAGTTGGAGTGATGCGAGTGGAGGTGAGCCGGGTTGGAGTGAGCCGATTTGAGGTGAGCCAGGTTTGGAGTGAGCTGGGTTGAGGTGAGCCGGGTTTGGAGTGAGCCGGGTTTGGAGTGATGAAGAGAGGTAGAATTTTGATAGAAATTTTAGAGGTATATGAGAGGCTCTGATACCATATGAAGAGTATAGAGAGATAAGAAGAAAGAATGATTTAATGTTGTATTGGTGTGTTTAGAATGTACATAAAGAACCCTATTTATAGGATTGTAACAAGTGTAGTACAAGTGTAGTACAAGTGAAATAGTGGAAGTGTAGTACAAGTAAAATAGTGGAAGTGTAGTACAAATGTAGTACAAGTAAAATAGTGAAAGTGTAGTACAAGTGAAATAATACAGTGTAGTACATTATTTGTTGTAACATTATTTTTCTTATTTTTATTATTTTATATAATATATTTTTAATGAGTTTTAATATCATTAAAAAGATTTTTAGATTTATAAAAAACTTAAATTAATTAAAAAAACTTACAATTAACTCTTCATATTAGTTTTGATTAATTTTTTTTTTATGTTTGATTTGGATTCTATCTCACATTTTAATTAAATTTAATTTAAAATAAAGTTTGATTAATTTAAATTTAACTAATTTAAAGTAACTTAAATTTACACAAACTATAAGAATTGACATCGTAATGTGATGTCTAGCTTGTGGGTTATTTAAAGAAATTAATTAAAAAAAATGAAAGCATGTGCAAATTCTTAAATTTAATTAATCGAAAAACTTAGATCTGAGAGTGACACCAACGATTATTATTTGTTAGTTTGTTTGTTTGTTAAGCTATCTTCTTCTTGTCAGGTACAAAGTAATAAAAAGGGCCGTGGATGCTCTGACACACTCATTTGTGTTTGGTGTAATAGTTTTAGATTTATTCGACCATTAGCTGGCAAAGCATAACATTATTTATGGAGTATTAACAATAATGCTCATTATAACTTCATCATTTGTATTTTTTATAAATATATAATGTTCATTTATACTTTATTTGATATTCATCGTTTGTTTAATTTTTGGTGATGAATGAATGAGATTTGTGTTCACCATATTCGTCGATTCTGATCCTACAAAATTCCCAAAAATACTTACTAGACATCACTGTTGTGTCTAATGCCAATCCTCATCTCATGCGAAAGACAATCCGAAAAAAAGGGATAAAACTAATGTTTAAATCAGAGTTTTCTGATCTCGAGATATCCACGTAAGATCCAGGTTTTTAACGTTGATATTTCGCACCAATTTATGTGCACAATGAAACAGTCATAATCTGACACATGTTTCTTTCGTTCTTTATATGTTTCAAATCCTGATCTTGATCCTTAAAAGTTAGGTCCTGGGTTCAAGAATTGGGATGAACGAAACAAACACGTGTCAGGGTATAACCGACCTACTAGTCATAAATTAGTTTGAGCATCAATGTCAGAATTATTGTAAATGGTTGAATGTATGTATCCTTATGAGTGATTCATCTATTTATATCACATTTATGGATACAGATGTCAGTTATACAATGTGAATACATAATTACGTGTCAAGAAGGCATAATTAGCTTAAAGTACACTAAGTTAGAAATTCAGGTCGAGTTTACTCGTATTGCCTACGAGTTGGTGATATACTCGAACTCGAGCTGCCATTGCACTTGGTCTTACTCAGGCTTGAGCTATCATTGGGCTCAGACTTATTCAGGCTTGAGCTGTCATTGAGCTCAGTCTGTACCATGGGTGGGATGTCTAGAGTAATTTATCTTCTATCTTGGACTAGACTTGGCTTGGATAGTTTATAAAGTTTGATCTTTAGGCCGGTCTAGATGTCCAAACAACTAAACTTGACATGATAATAGTATGTATGAGAGAAGACTTATCGAAAAATTAAAGTAATGAACTATTTATGTGAATACGTGACAAATTTGATGGAGATAATTCTAGAGATATTATTTAAATTTAAATAATATCTTTAATTAATTAAATAATATTTTGTTAAGAAATGGGTTTATTAATATATTTAATTTTAAGATAATATAACATTTTATTTTTATAAATTTATTGTATTAGTTATTTATTTTTTTAATTTGATACATTTTAATCACTTTATTATTATATTTTTAAATGTTTTTTAAATAAAAATATTTAATTTAAATCAAATTTAATTTAATTAATAGGAATTATTAGTTAAATAACTCAAAAAATCTTTTAAAATTTGTAAATCAAAGTGATTTAAATTACTAAAATTTATCAGATTAAAAAATAAAAATTTAATAATAAAATAATAAAAATATAATAATTTATAATAAAATAATTAATATATTTAATTTATGAAAATAAAATGATTTATGTTAATTTTTTCCCCTAAGTTTGTAAAATTTTAAAACTCGGATACGTTTTGTGTTACAAGTTTATTTTTTATTTTTAAAGAATACAATAAGCCTTTTTTAATATAAAAAGGAAATGATTTTGTTTTTTCTTTTCGCTAAAAAAGAAAAGGAAAGAGAAAAAAATGATGATATAAGTAATATTTTTCTTCATTGCATGGCAGAGATTGTAGCCGTTTCAAAAGATATGAACGGTAAATTATAGGTTTAATTTTCTCACATAATTTTTATATAAATATAAATATATATTTTTTATTAAAAGATATTAAAAATAAAATTATATTAAACAATTAATTAATTTATGAAATTATATGGTTGATATTTTTAAATAAGATAATCGAATTTATTTTTTAAATTTATAAAGTTTTTTGTATAAATAAATTTTTTCAAACAATTTAAGCAAATGTGATTTTTTTTATTAAAGGTAAATGTAAAATTATAAGAGAGAAAGCTAGTTTTCATAAAAGAGAACCCCTACCTTTATTTATTGCAACCGTCGAACTGATATATTGTGCTTTCAAACAATTATTAATTCGTTAATAAAACTAAACCTAACTATAAACAAAAAAAAATCATAATATACACTTAATGAAATAAGATTAGCTACTTATTTTTTTTAAATTTAAATTATATTATTAATATAAAATAAATAATTAAAATTTAAAAATTAACACTAACAAATATAAAAAAATATTCATTAAATTTTTTTTTTGCTTATTAAACATCCTCCAATAAATTGAAGTAATACTAATAATTAGGATATTTTATTCAATATTTTAATAATATATATATATATTTATAACATCATATATCAATAGTGCTTATTTTAATTTTAAGTATAATAATAATTTAAAATTAAGATTTAATTAAAAAAATTAATATATTCGTACATATATAAAAAATAAAAACAAATTTAATTTTAAAATTATTTTTCTTCGATGATTAACCTCTAAATCTTCAATCTTGATATTTAGAGTTAAAATCGTTATAAATTTTATTAAGCGTTGATTTGCGATGAAAAAAAAACCTTAGTCTTTCTTATAAAATCTTATCTTCGATAATATTCAATTCTTTTAAGTTTTTTGGAGAGTCTAATTTTTTGTGTGACTTTAGTTCATTTTGGGATTAAATTGAATTTTTTTTAAGTTAATAATGATTAAATGATTTTTTTTATTCTTTAATGATTTTAAATATGAGTTTACCATTTAATTTTAACTAATCACTCCTGTGTTAAAATCTCTAATTAAGTTTTAATTGGTATCAGTTTTTATACGACTTAAAACTAACACCATGTATAACTGAAAAATGGAAGCAAGAAAATAGAGATATTGAAGATGGAGGAAAAATTAAAGATCGATCATATTATTCCTAATTAAAAATTATCATTTAATAAGTAAATAAATTTATTAATAAAATATTTATTATTATTTAAAGAGTGATTAAAGATTTTTTAAAAATTAAATAACTTATAAGTTTATTACGAAAACTAAGCGACAAAAAATCACAAACAAAATTACTTTAATAACAACAGACCAAAAAAATCAGTGAAACTTAATGTTAAATAATAATAATAATAATAATAATAATAATAATAATAATAATAATAATAATAATAATAATAATAATAATAATAATAATAATACATCTCTTAACATTTATGAGGTATCATTACAAGTAAATTTAACTTATATAATAAAAATTTAAGTGCCATCAGTCTTGAGATAATGGTAGACATGTTTCATAGTTTTGAGTATAGAGATTTATTCTGTTAGTTTTTAATTAAAACACTTTATTATCATAATTTTATAAAATAATTTACTTAATAGCACAAAATTTTCAAAAAAATATGATGAAAATAGACGTTTTATACTAAGTATATGTTATTATAAACATGATATATATATATATATATATATATATATATATTGATTAAAATAATCATATTTAAAGTTATAAGTTTAATTCGATCATTTGTCTAAAATTATGAAAGTGCCTGCTATTTCTTTCTCAGCAAATTATCAGTTAAAAGTATTAGGTTGGTGTCCCAGTTA